>CP136056.1:179886340-182586584 GCA_032464435.1 Aegilops umbellulata | reverse complement strand
GAATGAATTTAAGAAAAAACAGAAAAATAGGGGCTCTACAAGCTCTTTGCCCGTCTGCTGGAAGACGGCAAAGAGCTTTGCCCTCAGCCAGCAGACGGCAAAGCTGCCATGTGGCAGCTACCTGTGCAACCTGGGGGCTGGCCTATTTGGCTACTTTGTCGTCTGCTGGCGGGCGGCAAAGGTGCAATGGTCTTTGTCGTCCGCCAACGGACGGCAAAGTGCACCGTTAACCCCCCTAACGGCCATAAGCTGCCACGTGTGCCGTGCAGGACCTTTGCCGACGGCAAAGACCATTTCATCTTTGCCGTCAGCCAGCAGACGACAAAGAGCCCTTCGTCGTAGCCTATTGAGCCAGACCTGATGTCGTCTGCTGACGGACGGCAAAGGCCTTTGCCATTCGCCGGGCATGCATTTGTCGTCCGCCATGGCGGACGACAAAGTGCTTGATTCCTATAGTGTTAGACCAATTCTTCCTCGACCTATTGACAGTCTTTTGCAAAATTAATTTTACTTCTCTATTGCTAAGTTCAACTTGACCACTAGACTGGGGATGATAAGGTGATGCAACTCTATGGTTAACATCATACTTGGCAAGCATTTTACGGAAAGCACCATGAATAAAGTGTGAACCACCATCAGTCATTAAATATCTAGGGACTCCAAACCTTGGGAAAATAACTTCCTTAAGCATTTTAATAGAGGTGTTGTGATCAGCACTACTGGTTGGAATAGCTTCTACCTAATTAGTAACATAATCAACAGCAACCAAATATGTGTATACCCTTTAGAGGAAGGAAAAGGTCCCATATAATCAAATCCCCAAACATCAAATGGTTCAACACCAAGTAAATAATTCATATGCATTTCTTGACGCTTACCGATATTACCTATTATTTGACATTCATCACAAGATAAGACGAACTTACGGGCATCCTTGAAGAGAGTAGGCCAATAAAATCTAGATTGCAATACCTTCTGAGCAGTTCTATCTCCAGCATGATGCCCTCCATAAGCTTCGGAGTGACATTTCCATAGGATTTGTCCCTGTTCATGCTCAATTACACAACGTCTAATAATACCATCTACTTCTTTATAAAGATGTGGGTCATCCCAAAAGTAGTGTCTTAAATCATAGAAGAATTTTTTCTTTTGTTGGTATGTAAAGCTAGGTGGTAAATATTTAGCAACAATGTAATTAACATAATCAGCATACCAAGGAGTACTGTGAGCAACATTTATTGCAGCTAACTACTCATCAGGAAAACTATCATCAATAGGTAGTGGGTCATCAGGCACATTTTCAAGCCTAGATAAATTATCAGCTACAGGGTTCTCAGCTCCTTTTCTATCAATGATATGTAAATCAAATTCTTGTAACAAGAGAACCCATCGAATAAGTCTAGGTTTAGCATCTTTCTTTTCAATAAGATATTTAATAGCAACATGGTCTGTGTGAACAGTTACTTTGGAATCAACAATATAAGGTCTAAATTTATCACAAGAAAACAGCACTGCTAAGAATTCTTTTTCAGTAGTAGCATAATTTCTTTGAGCACTGTCTAGAGTTTTACTAGCATAATAATAACAGTCAACTTCTTATCAACTATTTGTCCTAGAATAGCACCAACAGCATAATCAGCATCACCATGATTTCAAAAGGCAAGTTCCAATCAGGTGTTGAACAATAGGTGCAGAAATTAAGGCTTTCTTGCGTGTTTCAAAGGCTTCTAAACAAGCATCATCAAAAACAAAAGGAATATCCTTTTGCAAAAGATTCGTAAGAGGCCTAGAAATTTTAGAAAAGTCTTTGATAAATCTCCTATAGAAACCAACATGACCTAAGAAACTATGAATACCTTTTATATCTTTAGGACATGACTTTTTCTCAATTGCATCAACCTTAGCTTTGTCCACTTCAATACCTCTTTCAGAAATTTTATGACCAAAGACAATGCTAACCATAAAGTGGCACTTCTCCCAGTTCAAGACAAGATTTGTTTGTTCACATCTCTTCAAAACTTGATCAAGATTGCTTAAACAATCATCAAAAGACTTCCCATAAACAGAAAAGTCATCCATCAAAACCTCAACAACCTTTTCACAAAAATCAGAGAATATAGCAGTCATACATCTTTGAAAGGTAGCAGGTGCATTACATAAACCAAAAGGCATACGTCTATAAGCATACGTTCCAAAGGGACAAGTAAAAAGTGGTCTTTTCTTGATCAGGTTGAGAAACAGGTATTTGTGAAAAATCAGAATATCCATCGAGGAAGAAAAGATGTGTGTGCTTACATAATATTTCAAGCCTTTGATCAATAAAAGGCAGAGGGTAATGATCTTGTCTAGTTGCTTTGTTTAATTTTCTAAAATCAATTACCATTCTATAGCCTTTAACAATTCTTTGTGGAATAAGTTCATTCTTATCATTGGGAACAACAGTAATACCTCCTTTCTTAGGGACACAATTAACAGGACTTGCCAATCTACTATCAGCTATAGGATAGATTATACCTGCTTCCAGAAGTTTTAGTACCCGTTCTTACCACTTCTTTCATCTTCGGGTTTAACCGACGTTGGTGATCAACAACGGGTTTAGCATCAGGTTCCACATTAATTTTATGCTGACATAGAGTGGGACTAGTGCCCTTTAAATCATCAGGAGTATATCCAATAGCGGCTCGGTGCTTTCTTAGACACTACTGCAGGATGGTCCAAACGCGACACTATGATCAGAGACCCTTTGACGAAACTGTGTGCGATGCCATAATCGTAAATGGTGGTGTAAAAAACCGTCAAAAAGAGTGCAAAACGTTTGCGATGATGGATGCATCAAACACGGTTCAGATTTTAGTTGCATGTGCGATGCAGGGCATACGGTTCAGTTCAATTAGTTGTTTGGGATGAGGAGGAACAAAAGAAACGGGCAGCCAGATGAAGGCGTATGCGATATACAACATACGGTTGACTAGGAAGAACTGTGTGTGATTAGGCAACACAATGGAAACGGTTCAACTGAACAAGATGTGTGTGATACGCGGCAAATAGGTCTGTAATCAGAAATGTGTGCGAAGACCAATAATAATAGAGATGATTGCTGCTAATAAGCCGTGTGATTTGCTTTGTCTATAGTAGAATAACAGAAGTGACTTTCTTGATTGTTTCAAAGGCTTCTAAACAATCATCATCAAAAACAAAAGGAATATCCTTTTGCAAAAGATTCGTAAGAGGCCTAGAAATTTTAGAAAAGTCTTTGATAAATCTCCTACAGAAACCAGCATGACCTAAGAAACTATGAATACCTTTTATATCTTTAGGGCATGACTTTTTCTCAATTGCATCAACCTTAGCTTTGTCCACTTCAATACCTCTTTCAGAAATCTCATGACCAAAGACAATGCTAACCATAAAGTGGCACTTCTCCCAGTTCAAGACAAGATTTGTTTTTCACATCTCTTCAAAACTTGATCAAGATTGCTTAAACAATCATCAAAAGACTTCCCATAAACAGAAAAGTCATCCATGAAAACCTCAACAATCTTTTCACAAAAATCAGAGAATATAGCAGTCATACATCTTTGAAAGGTAGCAGGTGCATTACATAAACCAAAAGGCATACGTCTATAAGCATACGTTCCAAAGGGACAAGTAAAAAGTGGTCTTTTCTTGATTAGGTTGAGAAACAGGTATTTGTGAAAAATCAGAATATCCATCGAGGAAGAAAAGATGTGTGTGCTTACATAATCTTTCAAGCCTTTGATCAATAAAAGGCAGAGGGTAATGATCTTGTCTAGTTGCTTTATTTAATTTTCTAAAATCAATTACCATTCTATAGCCTTTAACAATTCTTTGTGGAATAAGTTCATTCTTATCATTAGGAACAACAGTAATACCTCCTTTCTTAGGGACACAATTAACAGGACTTACCAATCTACTATCAGCTATAGGATAGATTATACCTGCTTCCAGAAGTTTTAATACCCGTTCTTACCACTTCTTTCATCTTCTGGTTTAATCGACGTTGGTGATCAACAACGGGTTTAGCATCAGGTTCCATATTAATTTTATGCTGACATAGAGTGGGACTAGTGCCCTTTAAATCATCAAGAGTATATCCAATAGCGGCTCAGTGCTTCCTTAGACACTACTGCAGGATGGTCCAAACACGACACTATGATCAGAGACCCTTTGACGAAACTGTGTGCGATGCCATAATCGTAAATGGTGGTGTAAAAACCCGTCAAAAAGAGTGCAAAACGTTTGCGATGACGGATGCATCAAACACGGTTCAGATTTTAGTTGCGTGTGCGATGCAGGGCATACGGTTCAGTTCAATTAGTTGTTTGGGATGAGGAGGAACACAAGAAACTGGCAGCCAGATGAAGGCGTATGCGATATACAGCATACTGTTGACTAGGAAGAACTGTGTGTGATTAGGAAACACAATGGAAATGGTTCAACTGAACAAGATGTGTGTGATACGCGGCAAATAGGTCCGTAATCAGAAATGTGTGCGAAGACCAATAATAATAGAGACGATTGCTGCTAATAAGCCGTGTGATTTGCTCTGTCTATAGTAGAATCATATAAGTGACTTTCTTGAGTGTTTCAAAGGCTTCTAAACAATCATCATCAAAAACAAAAGGAATATCCTTTTGCAAAAGATTCGTAAGAGGCATAGAAATTTTAGAAAAGTCTTTGATAAATCTCCTATAGAAACCAGCATGACCTAAGAAACTATGAATATCTTTTATATCTTTAGGACATGACTTTTTCTCAATTACATCAACCTTAGCTTTGTCCACTTCAATACCTCTTTCAGAAATTTTATGACCAAAGACAATGCTAACCATAAAGTGGCACTTCTCCCAGTTCAAGACAAGATTTGTTTGTTCGCATCTCTTCAAAACTTGATCAAGATTGCTTAAACAATCATCAAAAGACTTCCCATAAACAGAAAAGTCATCCATGAAAATCTCAACAATCTTTTCACAAAAATCAGAGAATATAGCAGTCATACATCTTTGAAAGGTAGCAGGTGCATTACATAAACCAAAAGGCATACGTCTATAAGCATACGTTCCAAGGGGACAAGTAAAAAGTGGTCTTTTCTTGATCAGGTTGAGAAACAGGTATTTGTGAAAAATCAGAATATCCATCGAGGAAGAAAAGATGTGTGTGCTTACATAATCTTTTAAGCCTTTGATCAATAAAAGGCAGAGGGTAATGATCTTGTCTAGTTGCTTTGTTTAATTTTCTAAAATCAATTACCATTCTATAGCCTTTAACAATTCTTTGTGGAATAAGTTCATTCTTATCATTAGGAACAACAGTAATACCTCCTTTCTTAGGGACACAATTAACATGACTTACCAATCTACTATCAGCTATAGGATAGATTATACCTGCTTCCAGAAGTTTTAATACCCGCTCTTACCACTTCTTTCATCTTCGAGTTTAACCGACGTTGGTGATCAACAACGGGTTTAGCATCAGGTTCCACATTAATTTTATGCTGACATAGAGTGGGACTAGTGCCCTTTAAATCATCAGGAGTATATCCAATAGCGGCTCGGTGCTTTCTTAGACACTACTGCAGGATGGTCCAAACGCGACACTATGATCAGAGACCCTTTGACGAAACTGTGTGCGATGCCATAATCATAAATGGTGGTGTAAAAACCGTCAAAAAGAGTGCAAAATGTTTGCGATGATGGATGCATCAAACACGGTTTAGATTTTAGTTGGGTAGGCATAAAGACTAGTATTACGGCTTAATTCCCATGTACATGGTGGAACTGGGATCATTACGTTGACCCCGACACCCAGTACCATCCTCTTCCCATGCATCACTACATGGCAGTTCTTATGCAAGGAGTCTTCTGCAAAGAAAATCTGGGTAGCATCGCTGGCAAGAATGAACGGGTCCGCGTGATATTGCATTGTTGTCCTGTTAACACATGTCTTCCAGTAATCATCAACCATTACATGACCAAGAGAGATCCATGCGCACCTGAATAATGCCACCTTAACTTTCACATAGTCAAGCTCCCAAGTCTCTTTGATGGTTCCATAGTATACCCTTTTATCAGCTTCATCTATAGTCATGCATTCTATTCGAAGAGCGTTGTTCTGATATGAGGTCTACTGATCACGTTCCTTAGTGTAGAACGTGTATCCATTTATGTCATATGCTTGGTATGTCAACACCGTAGGTGATGGCTTTTGTGCCAACCATGTAGCAATGTCATCGATGGATCCTTGTGCCAAACGATTCTTCAGCCATTCGGCGTAGTTCTTAGTGTGCTCCTTCATCTCCACATCTAATGAAGGCACCATTGGTAAGAAACTTTGGCGTATCTCCGCCAAGTGTTCTTCGGCATAAGTGCTGACAACTAGGTTGTTAAGCAGTACCATCAAATGGGCTTTCTCTGTCAATTCTCTGGGTGCAGCCATTTGCGTGACAACAAGGACCGGCTTACCTTTCAGCCTTCCCTCGTGGAGAGAGAGGGGCAAACCTATAGGTCTTTGTTTCATGTATTCGGTGCAAAATCAACCACCCCCTCCGCGGTATAACCTTGTAGGATGCTTGCCTCTGGATGGTTTCAGTTCCGACAAAAGCTGGTAAAAGGATGCTTGCCTCAGTATTCCCATGAACCGCTCGAAGGGATACATGTTGAGAATAAACATAGGACCACAATACTTTATCTCGTCGACAAGGTGCACAGTGAGATGGACCATGACATCAAAGAATGACGGTGGGAAAAACATCTCTAGGTTGGACAATATTCTTGCAATATCATCTTGCATATGATCCAACTCTTCAGGATCTACAACTTTCTGCCATAGTTGGTTGAAGAAATCACAGAGATCAATGAGTGTGTTTCTTGTATCTTTGTCCATCAGATTCCTGATGGCCACCGGGAGGATTTGTGTCAACATTACATGGCAATCATGTGACTTCATGTGTCCCAACTTCAGTTTACCTGAGCTCACATCCACGAGACTTCTAATGTTTGCGGAGTAGTAATAGGGTGTCTTAACTGACAACAAATAGGTGAAGAACTGTGTTGCTTCTTTTGTACTGAAATTGTAACTCTGGCGAGCTTTGATGAATTTGTCATCATCTTCTGCTTCACTCTTGCGTTTCGATTGATCAGCAACCATATCGAGTCGTGAACCATCACCATCCTTTCTTTTACCTTTAATCTTGAGCAGAGTACCAAGGATGCTTTCACATACGTTCTTCCCTACGTGCATGACATCGATGCAGTGAGGTACACATAGAATCTCCCAGTAAGGTAATTTCCAGAACACCGATTTCTCCTAAAACACTTGACCCTTGGGTGTTTGTTTCACCATCAAAGGGTGGTTCTTGTCAATCACAACATTAATTTTTTTAGCCATGTTTTGGACCACCTCCCCATCATAGGGTCTTGGGCCCACACCTGCCTCTGTCGTACCATCAAATTCAGCTTTCATCTTTCGGTAAGGGTGATTTTTTCGTAAGAACCTACGATGATGCAAATACACGGTTTTGTGCAACTTGGGAAGTCTGCTGCTAGTTGTCCTATCCATACATGTGACACACCCTACATCTCCCTTTGTTTTCTGCCCCAATGTGTTGCCTAATGCTGGCATATCTCTAATGGTGTGCACCAGCATCGCATGTAGATCGAAAATCTCCTTTCTGTAAGCATCATAACATTTTACAGCAGGCGCATCTATCCACACTGTCAGCAGTTCTTCTACCAGTAGCTGAAAGTAAATGTCGATGTCATTTCCAGGTTGCTTCGAGCCTTGGATAGGCGCGCTCGGTAGACTTGGAGATGAATCTGCTAAGTGCCCCGATGCACCCTGTCATATGCCTCACATCTTTGACTATCCTGGGTACCTGGATCTGCTTGATAGCTTTGGTCTTGTCCGGATTGTCTTTGATCCCATGATGGGACACAAAGAACCCAAGTAGCTTGCCGGAGGGAGCGCCAAACACACACTTCTCCTGATTTAGCTTCAAGCTGATCTTGCGCAGATTAGCAAATGTCTCCTCCAAATCCTGGATGAGGGTTGATTTGTCCTTGGTCTTTACCACAATATCATCCATATAAGCCTCAATGTTTCTATGCAACTTTGGTTCAAAACCAATCTGGACTGCTCTTGCAAAAGTGGATCCTGCACTTTTTAATCCAAAAGGCATGCGCACAAAGCAGTACGTACTGCATAGGGTGATGAATGAGGTCTTCTCTTCGTCTTCCTTGGACATGAAGATCTAATGATACCTAGAGTATGCATCCAGAAAGGAGAGCAAATCACAACCTGACATGGAGTCCATAATCTGGTCGATGCGCGGCAAGGGAAATGGTTCCTTCGGGCAAACCTTGTTGACATCTGTGAAATCTATGCAAAGCCTCCATTTCCCGTTAGCCTTGCGTACGACCACTGGGTTTTCTAACCATGTCGGATGTAGTACTCCTCTGACCAGACCAGCTGCCTCAAGTTTCTTTATCTCTTCGGCTATAAACGGTTGCCTCTCCAAGGTCTGCTTTCGAACCTTCTGCTTTACGGGTCGGGCATGTGGGCAGACAGCAAGGTGGTGCTCGATCACTGTCCTGGGAACACCGGGGATATCATATGGTTGCCAGGCAAACACATCGATATTTACCCGCAGAAAGGCAACGAGCGCGCTTTCCTATTTGTCATCAAGGGTGGCACTGATAGTGAAGGTACCATCAACGCCAGCTAGCCCTATCGGGACCTTCTTCACATGTGGTGCAGCGACCTTGGATTTCTTGCTATTGGAACTATTCGGCAAGTCATCAACAGGTGCAGCACACTCCGGAGAAGTACGCTTCCCGGATTCCTTGTTGGTGTCCCTGCTATCCTTCTTATTTCCTCGGTTTTCCTTGGCGAGGACTGTTGCTGCCGTCGCCTCTGCCGCAACTGCGTCCTAGTACATCTTATCCACGCAAATGATCGCATCTTTCTCGTCTGACGAAATGGAAATGACTCCTACCAGCCCTAGCATCTTCAAGGTGTGTAGGCATAGTGGGATGCCGCCATGAATTTTGCCAGAGTTGGGCGTCCAAGGATCCCATTGTACGGCAGGGGGAGGTTGACCACATCAAACACAACCTTCTTAGTCTGATAGTTCAATTCTCCCCCAAATGTCACTGGCAACATGATCTTTCCCTTAGGATGACTCCTGCTGGGATTGACTCCTTGAAACGTGCCCGTGACCTTTAGTTCTTCCTCTGCTATCTGAAGCTTGCTGATAACCTTTGGGGAAATCAGATGCAACCCGGCCCTGCCGTCAACCAACATCTTTGTGACCTTGAGGTTGCGAACCGTCGGAGAGACCAACAATGGCAAACACCCTACCGCGATGGTGCGGTCAGGATGGTCCTCTTCGTCAAAGATGATGGGCACGTGTGACCATTTGAGCGGCTTCTGAGACTCTGCCGCTGGCTCCACGGCATTGACCTCATGCGCCCACCGTTGGAGAGACCAACAATGGCAAACACCCTACCGCGATGGTGCGGTCAGGATGGTCCTCTTCATCAAAGATGATGGGCGCGTGTGACCTTTTGAGCGGCTTCTGAGACTCTGCCGCTGGCTCCATGGCATTGACCTCCTGCGCCCACCATTTAAGTTGGCGGTGAGAGGAGTGCAAAGATGCATCCCCGTCAATGCACAGGGCGCCAGTGGCCTTCTGGAATTCATGCTTGTTGGTTTCCTCTTCATCCCCTCTGTCACTCTCATCATTGCAAAACTTCCTTCTCTCGGCCCCTGGCGGGTTTTCCTTGGTTCTGAAAAGCCTTGCCGGGGCGATTTGCTTCACCGCCTCGGCCCTTCCCGCCAGTGCCATTCTGACCTTTTTCCTTATCACGCTTCTCATATTCAGCCCTCTGCCTCTTGACGAGCTGCTCAACCTGATGACACTCTTGGAGATCGTGGCCCTTGGTCCGATGGATCTTGCGGTACGGTCCATCGCCTTTCCCAGCCCTCTCGGCAGCCGCAGCCTCCCGGCAGTCAGCGCACACGGCAGCTTCCTTGTCGGGGGCTTCGTCCTTAGCCTTCTTGCCGGTACTAAGCGTGCATGATCCTTCGACGATCATCGCTGACTTATCCTTGCGCCTCTTTTTGTGCTTCTTGCTCTTCTTCTTCTGACTGGTGGATTCATCGTCATCCTCTGAGTCGATGTCGATGCAATCTTTCTCTCCAGGGAGTTTCCTTCCCTCCTCCATCCAAGAACACGTGTCCACCAAGGTGCAAAACTCCTTCACAGTCTTGGGCAACCACACATTCATCTTGGAACATATCCTGCGGTTGCGCACATTGGACTGGAAGGTAGCTATCACAGCCGTTGGGTGGATATTTGGGATATTTCTGTGGACTCTGCTGAATCTCTGTAAATACTTGTGGAGAGTCTCTCCTTCTTTCTATTGGAAAAGTTGCAAGTCGCTGGGTCATCCGGGTTCTTGATGGCCGCCCGTGTAGGCACCAATGAACTCATGGCACAAGTCAGCCCATGACGAAATGGAGTTATCTGGCAGGTGCATCAGCCAAGACCTCACATTGGACTTGAGTGTCAAAGGGAAGTAGTTGGCAAACACCTTCTCATCTCTTCCTCCGGCAGCTTGAACAGTGATGGTGTAGATGCTCAAGAACTCCGCCGGGTTCAACCTCCCATCATACTTCTCGGGTATCTCTGGCTTGAACGTGTGAGCGAATGGCCAACGGACTTGCCGCAGCTCACGAGTAAAGGCAGGGCACCCCACCTCGAAAGGCAGGCACCTGCTGTCCTCGAGCACAGGCTCGTCGACGCTGGGACCATCGCACCCATTGATCAGACGGTGGTCCTCGCGGCGTCGCTTGATGACGACGCACGCGCCTCCCCTCCACCTTTCCTCCGGGGCTTGCTGTTGGCCTGGACGTGCTCGAGGGTCAAAAGAGGCCATCGAGACATCGTCGGGTTCTTGATTCTGCAGCGCCCGCGCTGGTTGCCGTGGTGGGGGCTACACAGTGGGGGTGGCCCCTTCCGTATGGCCAGCAGCGCGAGCTGTTGTCGTTGCTTGGGGAGGCCACAGGGGGCCAGCTCGCTGTGAGCCCCCAGCCTCGGCGAAGCCAATCAAACTCTGAATGGTGGCTCTCCATTCATCCATCTGATCGGGCGTCGATGGGAACCTCAACAGCAGATGGGCCCGCGCCATGGCCTCTGTAGCAGTGCTTGGCATTGGCGATGATGATGTAGATTGTACAGTCGCCCGGCTCCTAACGGTGCCGGTGGCGACTTTGTCATGCCCTCGCTATTGCGAGCCGGCCACTTGGATGGCATGGTGGCGTGGTGAAGGCGTTTGGGGTCCAGTGGCCCCATTGGGCACAGTGGCCGGGTCAACCCACTCCGGGAGAGGCGCATGCGCTGCGGTCGTGCCTGTGGCGGGGGCGGCCGGAGGGCGGCGATTCACCCCAAATTGGGCGCCACCACTGTGGATGTGCCCTTCGGCAAGGGGAAGAGGTATAGACGGTATAATCCCTTGGTTCGCACCTCGTGGAGCATGACCACTGGGGTGTTGCTGATGCTGCTCTCCTCTGGTGCCTCCCGCTCCTGCTTCGGCCGCGGGGGAGGTGGTGACAACGCCGTCTGCGTCGACCACGTCCGCCGCAGCGCCCACATCCTCGTGTGACTCCGCATCGCCCACGACGTTGGTGGCCGCGGGCGGCGGAGCCTTCGAGGTGGATGGGTGAGCTGAATCACCGGGTTTCTTCTTGGGCGCCATAGTCGATGGAGCCGTCGATGATGAAAATGGCGATGAAGATGACGTGCTGCTCATGCTTTCAGGTTCGCGCAAGTGATCCCCCTACCTAGCGTGCTAAAGGTGTCGCGAGAAACCACGGCCACCTATGGGACCAAGGGTCCCTTGCTGGTTCGGCGAGGAGATGGCACGTTGCACAAAGAGCAGAGGAGCGTGGAACAGCACGACAGAGATCACACGGGCAGTTTTTACCCAGGTTCGGGCCGCCGTGAGGCATAAAACCCTACTCCTGCTTTGGTGGATTGATGGTGGAAAAATGGTGGTGAGTGCAACACGCTTGCCAGACAGGGTTGCCTCAGGGCGAAAACGGCTACGCGCGTATGAGTGAGTGAGGGGATGGATTCACCAACCCTTTCTACGATTGCCTTGGGCCTCCTTTTATAGATAAAGGGGTCACCATAGTGGAAAATCAGTCATTATGCACTGATTAGATAGCAAACAGTGCTATCATACCTAACTCTGCAGGCTGACAGAGCGCTTTAAATGCGCCGCTCAACGTCACATCACAGCTCGCCCGGCAGGCCCAGCCAGGCTATTTTGCCAGATTCGCGCCTGCTTGCTCGACACGTCACAGGACGGGTGTCACTTGGAGGTATTTTTGTAGGAAGTGGCTGCCATGTGGCAAATAGCAGCCACTTAGTAACTTTGGAGCTTGACACCGCACCGATCGACGACGTGCATCGTGATGAGGTGGTGCGGTGAGGTGGTTCTGCCTCCGCAAGCCCCGGGAGGCCTGCCGGGACGACCCGAAGGCTTGCTTCTGGGGGTAACCCCATCCTTGCTAGGCTCTCCTTCCTAGCAAGGGAGGTTTCTCCCTTAGCAGTATCTCGCTCTTCTGGCTCTTCTTGATCTTCTTGTGCTGCATGCCGGTCCCTTGAAGAACTGATCCCTTGAGCTTCAGTCTGACCATGGTGCTGCAATCTTATTCTCGTGCCTGTGCATAGTCTGGGCAACGGACCCAGGGTTTGTTGCACCGGCACACAAACTAAAAGGAAAAACAAGCAAAGATTCATATAATACAAGACGTTCCAAGCAAAACTCATGATATGTGATGGATAAAAATATAGCTCCAAGTAAAATACTGATGGTCATTAGAAGAAAGAGGGGATGCCTTCTGGGGCATCCCCAAGCTTAGTTGCTTGTTTCTCTTTGGATAATAGTTTGGGCTGCCATGGGGGAATCCCCAAGCTTAGGATCTTCTTACTCCTTATTCCTTCATCCATTGTGATCTCACCCAAAACTTCAAAACCTCAATCACACAAAACTCAACAAAAACCTTCGTGAGATCCGTTAGTATAAGAAAGCAAATCACCACTCTAAGTATTGTAGTGAACCCATTCATATTTTATTATTGCATTATATCTACTGTATTCCAACTTTACCATGGCATATAACCCCTGATACAATCCATAGATTCATCAAAATAAGCACACAACGCAACGAAAACAGAATCTGTCAAAAACATAATAGTCTGTAGCAATCTGAAAACTTTGTATACTTATGTAACTCCAAAAATTCTGAAAAATTAGGACGATGTAGGAAATTTGTATATTAATCTTTTGTAGAAAATTCATAATTTTTGTCACTTATGTGATTTATGAAAATTATCTTACTGGATGCAAGAGTTTCTGTTTTCCAACAAGATCAAATCAACTATCATCAAACATAATCCCAAAGGCTTTGCTTGGCATGAAAACTAAATAAAAATAAAAACACAATCATAACAGTGGCATAATTGTGCAAACACTCAAAAGCAGAAAGAAAAATGTAAAAATAAATTTTATTCATTGGGTTGCCTCCCAACAAGCGCTATCGTTTTATGCCCCTAGCTAGGCATAAAATTACAATGATGCTCATACGAAAGATAATAATTAAAACACAAAGAGAGAGAGCATCATGAAACATGTGCCAAACACATTTAAGTCTAACATAATTCCTATGCATAGTAATTTTCTAAGTAAACAAATTATCAAGACAAGAAACATCTAGCATATGCAAAGGAGGGGAATAAAACATTGAAAATCTCAACATAACGAGAGGTAATTTAGTAACATGAAAATTTCTACAACCATATTATCCTCTCTCATAATAATTACATGTAGGATCATACTCAAACTAAAAAATATAGCAATCATATAAAATTTTATTTTCATGATCCACATGCATAAAAGTCTTATAATCTTCCAAGATAGTGGGATTAACATCAACTAAAGTCTTGACCTCTCTGAACCCACTTTCATCAAAAAATTCATAAGATTGAACACTCTCCAAATATGTGGGATTATTTTTACATAAAGTTGATGCTCTTCCAAACACACTTTCAATATTATTGCAAACATTATCATCAATATGATATTCATCATGAGGCTTAAATAAATTTTCAAGATCATAAGAAGAATCATCCCAATCATGATCATTGCAATAAGTAATGCACATAGCAAATTAGCATTCCCAAGCTTGGGGTTTTGCATATTAGTAGCACAATTGACATTAATAGAATTTATAGTAAAATCATTGCAATCATGTTTTTCATTCAAGAAGTTATATGAATCACTGCATACATTTCTTCATCACAATTTTCAGATTCATGAATCTCAAGCAAAACTTCATAAAGATAATCTAGTGCACTCAACTCACTGGCAATTGGTTCATCATGATTGGATCTTTTGAAAAGATTAGCAAGTGGATGGGGATCCATATCAATAGATTTTTAGCAAGCGAATATGCAAGCATATAGAAGGTACATGGCAACACAAGCAAACAAAAGATCAAATAAGAAAAAGGCAAAAGAAAAGAAGGCGAATAAAAAGGAAAATTTTTGTGAAGTGGGGGAGATGAAAATGAGAGGCGAATGGCAAATAATGTGAATTGCAAGGAGATGAGATTTGTGATTAGGAACCTGATAGATGTTGATGATGTCTCCCCGGCAACGGCGCCAGAAATTCCTTTTGACGTTGCTTGAACTACGTCGGTATTTCCCCAAAGAGGAAGGGATGATGCATCACAGCTACGGTAGGTATTTCCCTTAGTTATGAAACTAAGGTATCAATCCAGTAGGTGAACCAAGCAACACTATGTAAACGGTACACGCACACAAAGAACAAATACTTGCAACCCGACGCGTATAAGGGGTTGTCAATCCCTTCTTCGGGTAACGGCACCAGAAATTGTCAAGTTGATCTCGATAAAAAGCGAAATAAAAGATGCAAATAAAAAGTGCAGCAATGTATTTTTGGGTTTTTGGAATAATAGATCTGGAAATAAAAGTGGCAATAAATAGATTGGAAAGAAAATATGACAAAGAATAGACCCGGGGGCCTTAGATTTCACTAGTGGCTTCTCTCAAGAAATAGCACACGGTGGGTAAACAAATTACTATTGGGCAATTGATAGAAAATTGAATAGTTATGATGATATCTAAGGCAATGATCAATATATAGGCATCACGTCGAAGATTAATAGACCAACTCCTGCCTGCATCTAATACTATTACTCCACACATCAACCGCTATCCAGCATGCATCTAGTGTATTAAGTGTTGGAAATATGCCCTAGAGGCAATAATAAAAAGCATTATTATTATATTTCCTTATTCATGATAATTGTCTTTATTCGTGCTATAATTGTGTTAACCGGAAATCGTAATACATGTGTGAATAACAGACAACAAACATGTCCCTAGTGAGCCTCTAGTTGACTAGCTCGTTGATCGACAGATAGTCATGGTTTCCTGACTATGGACATTGGATGTCATCGATAACGGGATCACATCATTAGGAGAATGATGTGATGGACAAGACCCAATCCTAAACATAGCATAAGATCGCATAGTTCGTTTGCTAGAGTTATCCAATGTCAAGTATCCTTTCCTTAGACCATGAGATCATGTAACTCCCGGATACCGTAGGAGTGCTTTGGGTGTGCCAAACGTCACAACGTAACTGGGTACCTATAAAGGTATGCTACGGGTATCTCTGAAAGTATCTGTTGGGTTGACATGAATCGAGACTGGGATTTGTCACTCCGCTTGACGGAGAGGTATCACCGGGCCCTCTCGGTAATGCATCATCATATGAGCTCAAGGTGATCAAAGTGTTTGATCACAAGGATCATGCATTACGGTACGAGAAAAGTGACTTGCCGGTAACGAGATTGAACGAGGTATTGGTATACCGACGATCGAATCTCGGGCAAGTAAAATACCGATTGACAAAGGGAATCGTATACGGGATTAATTGAATCCTTGACATCGTGGTTCATCCGATGAGATCATCGTGGAGCATGTGGGAGCCAACATGGGTATCCAGATCCCGCTGTTGGTTATTGCCCGAGAGCCGTCTCGGTCATGTCTGCATGTCTCCCGAACCCGTAGGGTCTACACACTTAAGGTTCGGTGACGCTAGGGTTGTGAAGATATGTATGTGCAGTAACCCGAATGTTGTTCGGAGTCCCGGATGAGATCCCGGACGTCACGAGGAGTTCCGGAATGGTCCGGAGGTAAATAATTATATATAGGAAGTGCTATTTTGGCCATCGGGACAAGTTTCGGTGTTATCGGTATTGTACCGGGACCACCGAAGGGGTCCCGGGGGTCCACCGGGGGGGTCCACCTGCCCCGGGGGGCCACATGGGCTATAGGGGGTGCGCCCTGGCCTATATGGGCCAAGGGCACCAGCCCCAAGGGCCCATGCGCCATGGAGACTTGGAGAGGGAAGAGTCCAAAGAGAGGAAGGCACCTCCGAGGTGCCTTGGGGAGGATGGACTCCTCCCCCCCCCTTTTGGCCGCACCCCTTCCTTGGAGGAAGGGGCAAGGCTGCGCCCTCCCCCCCTCTCATGCGCCTATATAAAGGGAGGGGAGGGAGGGGTGGCCGCACCCTTTTTACCCTGGCACTCCCTCCTCCCTGCAACACCTCCTCCTCCTCCCGTAGTTGCTTAGCGAAGCCCTGCCGGAGTTCTGCTGCATCCACCACCACACCATCGTGCTGGATCTTCCTCAACCTCTCCTTTGACTTGTTGGATCAAGAAGGAGGAGACGTCACGCTTTCCGTACGTGTGTTGAACGCGGAGGTGCTGTCCGTTCGGCACTAGATCATCGGTGAATTGGATCACGGCAAGTACGACTACCTCATCCACGTTCACTTGAACGCTTCCGTTGCGATCTACAAAGTGGTATGTAGATGCTATCTAATCTGAATACTCGTTGCTAGATGAACTCATAGATGGATCTTGGTGAAACCGTAGGAAAAATTTTAATTTTCTGCAACGTTCCCCAACATTAAGTTCATGGAGAAACGGGGTAATGCAATAAGAATGATGACATGATCTAGACGAGATCTATTCATGTAGGAAAGGCCCCCATCTTGTTATCCTTAATAGCAATGATACATGCATGTCTTGCTGCCCCTTCTGACATTGGGAAAGAACACCGCACGATTGGACCCATCACAAAGCACCTCTTCCCATGGCAAGAAAAATCGATCTAGTTGGCCTAACTAAACCAAAGATTCGAAGAAGAAATATGAGGCTATAAATTATCATGCATATAAAAGATCAAAAGAAGACTCAAATAATATTAATGGATATAGATCTTATCATAAACTCAAAGTTCATCGGATCCCAACAAACACACCGCAAAAAAGAGTTACATCACATAGATCTCCAAGAGACCATTGTATTGAGAATCAAAAGAGAGAGAGGAAGCCATCTAGCTACTGCCTACGGACCCGTAGGTCTATGATAAACTACCCACGCATCATTGGTGTCGGGGGAAATCTGCCTCCACGAACACCTATGGGGACCGAGCCCCTTTCTGGTTCGGCGGGGGGCGGAGGTCGCGCGAAGAGCGGATCGAGGCGATGCACACAAAGGGGTTTACCCAGCTTCGGGCCGCACGGATGCGTAAAACCCTACGGCTTCTTTGTGGTTTGTATTGTGTTCTTGTTCGGGAGCGCTGAGTGCTACAGTACACTCAGGCAACTAGTCAGACCGAGCGTGAGTGGCCTCCTTCCTCCCCCTTCCCTACGTTGCGCATGGGGCCTCCTTTTATATGCGCAAAGGGGTTACCCACAGGTGGCAACGTAGGCGGGGGTAAAACTGGAAAACGCTGTGTTGGGTACAGCTGTTTGCACAGTGCTATCATACCTAACTCTGACGGCAGGGGACAAGGGCATTAAATGCCTGTCTAGGTCGCCCAAACAGTGCAGAAAAGGGACCGTCAGGGGCGCCGCCGTTTGCCACGACGGCTACCCTGTTAGCATTGCTTCGCCACCGCATGCCCCTGGCTGCGCAGCCTCTCGCCACGTACGCCTGGAATGGCTCCAGAGCGACGCGTGGGTGGATGAGCTGGAACGTAGGCGCGGGGTGGTGACTTGCCGCGGCAGGCGCCTTGCCGCGGTTGATGCCTTGTCGTGCCCGGGAGCTTGTCGCTCACCGGTCCTTGCCGGGATGCGTGGCGCGTCGCAGCAAGTCTCTTGTCGTGCCCTGGTCGACCTTCCCGGCAAGCTCCTCTTGCCGGGGCCTTGTGCTTCGAGCGGCCGTCCCGGCAAGCTCCTCTTGCCGGGGCCTTGCTCTCTTCGGGTGGCCTTCCCGGCAAGCTCCTCCTGCCGGGGCCTTGGCTCAAATACTTTGTTCTTGGATGGCCCAAAAAGGGACCATGGAGAGTTTTGGCGATCACCTGGCAAGCCTTGCCGCGGGGTGCTATGACTGCCCGTGCACAAGTTCGGGGTACTAAGGTACCCCTACTTTAGTACACCGACAGGAGCCCCCGGGCCTGGGCCATACACGGTGCCGAGCGCTGTTGGGCCAGGCCCAAAACAGTGCACGGGCACGCGCGGCCAGGGTCACGCTGCATCTTCTTCTGCATCCACCACGTCCTCCCCGAACGGCACGCGTCGAACGCGGCATCATGGGGAGAGGCGTGTGTGACGTGGGTGGCGTGCGCGGGGCCGAGCCCCGCAGGCATGCGTCACGTCGCAATAAAGGGGGCGGTTCGCGCTATCTCCATAAGTGGAGGGAGGCGTGGAAGCGTGGCTCGTTTGCTGGACGGGGCCGAGGCACGGTTCCCGAGGCGCCCGCTCCACATGATCACGGGGTGGTGGGAGGTCGCCTCAGCCGTCGCCTCGGTCCTGCACGCCAGCCACGCGGCTCCCATGCACCTGGAGTTGCGGACAGTGGAGGCAGGAAACCGGGCCGTCGCGGGTCGAGGCAGCAGGCCGGTCCCAGTCGCCTGCTCTCCCTGCGTCTTGATTGGCTGAGCGGGGCGGCCGAGCCTCCACCCTGCTCCTTTATAAAGAGCAAGAGGGGGCGACGGAAATCCACACTCCTTCATCTTTTCTTCCCTTCAACTTCTGATCCCCTCTCTCCATTCGCCATGGAGAAAGGGAACCCTGGTCCTTCGTCGGTGGCGGCGAGGGTCGCCGCTAGGCAACGCGCCCCTCCTCCCCTCGCACCCGCGGTGGCGGAGCCAACCATAAGCGGAAGGGGGAGGGGGCGAGGTCGTGGACGAGGCCGAGGCGCTCGGGGACGAGGCGAATGGGGCGACGCGCCGGCCTCGCCTCCGCCAGCGGCTCCTCTTCTCACGGCGGTCCACATCGGTGACGACCCTTGCGAGTTCTTCGTCAGGCTGCGTCGGGCGCCTCGTCGTCGCCTCCGTCTCCCGGCTCCCTTTGCAAGCGTGATGGAGATGGAACAACCCGAGACGCTAAGGTTGCGCATGAGGGGCTGCGGGATCAGCGGCACGCGGGTCCATGTTGAGTCCCCAACCCCTGGCGTGATGTATCTTGGTCGAGGGTGGAAGACGTTCGCCCGTATCCACAGCTTGATGGAGGGGTTCACCCTCCATTTTAAGTTGATGGAGGGCGATCTCCTCTCCGTCAAGGTCTTCGGGTGCTACGGGACCCGGGCCCGGTGCTGCGTGGATAGCTCCTCCGACAGCGAAGGCTCCTCCTCGAGCGAGAGCGACGAGGAGGGGAGCGACAGCGACGACGAGGGCAGCGGTCGTCGGGATGACGGGTCCGACTAGGCGCCGGTCGCGGCTCCGTGTGGCACTGGTGACCCCATCATCCGTGTCGCCGGCTCCTTGAGCTTCTCGGGGTCGTCTCCTTGGCGGCTGGCGTAGGGAGGCTGCGGAAGAGGAAGAGGGCGGGCGGCAAGGCCGTCAACTCGGAGTACGGGGGCACGGCGCCCTCGACAGCGTGCTGACGTCCTGCCGCCTCGTCGAGCCCTGCTTCCGGCGCCGCCGTCACCGTCCAGCTTTCAGATGGCCCCCGGGGTGTTCTCTTGGCGTCTTCTGCCACCCGTAGCTCGCCTAGGCGCCCCTTTTGCCCTTTTCGCCTCCTTGTCCTACCTCCTGAGGAGAGAGACAAGAAAGGATTACGGGCACCTTATCTCTTTTTAACTTGTAAGCCCTCGGGCTTTAGTTGCATTTAAAGCTTGTAATCCCATCTCTCATGTTTTTCATTCTCTCTGAACTGTACCTGAGCGGAATGTTTTTTTAATGAAAAGGGGATGTTTGCTGGGCCATTTGTCCCGCGGGTAAAACCCACGCCAAGGAGTGAATCCTTTATATCGTTAAGATAGACACTTCTTTGCCCGGCAACAGGCCCTGCCGTCTTCCCGTGCCACTCGACCTTTCTCACGCCTTTGGCGGAGGTAGGGATGAGGCGGGTTCAGGCTCCTCATTCCGTCCCTTTGCCGCCGCGGCTACTACCAAAACTGGCCCCAGGAACGCGCTCCGGGGCCCGGAGTTAAGGGAGCACGGTAGCTTTTTAGGAAGAAACAAGGTTTTCGCATTCCTCAGTCCATAAGAGAATGCATGACAAGGGATGAAAAACTTATCTGGGATTGTAGCCCCCGGCAACTTTGGCTTGCCGCGGGCGAATCTTTGTACTTGCAGCCCCCGGCAACACTGGTTTGCCGGGGACCAGATGCTGGTCCGCCCTTCTCCTCCTCTTCGTCCTTAAGCGGTCTGGCCAGGATATGCAAAACCCTGCGAACCAAGGGAAACGAAAGAACAGGAAAAAAGGACGCAGACCCGACCTCTAAGCTAGGGGTTAGCAGCTGTTAGGCACTATCAACCCTAACCAAGGACGAGACTCGACTCAGCATGCATGCTAAAACTTAGGGCGCCAGCGCTTCATTTACTGCTGCTCAGGGTCTGCGCCTGGCTTTGTACAAAGGATTACATGCAACAGCGGCAAGACTTGTACAAAAGGGTGGTTGCCGGACGGAGTCTGATAATCGCGCCTTACGGGTAAAACTTACGAAGATGCTCAATATTCCAGGAGTTGCTCACCGGAGTGCCATCTTCGGTCTCAAGGCGGACAGCGCCAGGCCTCGTGACTCGTCTCACCCGGTAAGGGCCTTCCCACTTCGGCGTCAACTTGTTATGATTCTTGGCGGACGGAGCACGCCGAAGAACAAGGTCGCCTTCCTCGAAGCTTCTGGCTTTAACTTTGCGGCTATGGTAGCGACGCAAAGCTTGCTGGTAGCGAGTGGCTCGCACAGCAGCCTGAAGATGATCTTCCTCAAGGAGCAGCGCGTCATCTTCACGTAGCCGCTCTCGCTCAAGCTCATCATAAGCGAGCACTCGAGGTGACCCGTATACGAGTTCCGTGGGGGTAACTGTTTCTGCTCCATAGACTAGAGCAAATGGTGTCTGGCCAGTGGCTCGATTTGGCATCGTTCTGATCGACCAAAGAGCCACCGGCAGCTCCTCGATCCAGTTTCTTCCGCACTTGTGCAGCCTGTCGAAAGTTCTGGTCTTGAGCCCGCGCAACACTTCGGCATTGGCCCTCTCCGCTTGACCGTTGCTCCTGGGATGAGCAACAGAAGCGAAGCAGACCTTGGCGCCAAGATCTTGGACGTATTGCATGAAGGCGCGGCTCATGAATTGCGTATCGTTGTCGGTGATGATCCTGTTGGGGATCCCGAAGTGGCAAACAATCGACCTGAAGAACTTGACTGCTGACTGTGCTGTCACCTTCCTCACTGGTTCCACTTCCGGCCACTTTGTGAACTTGTCGATTGCGACGTACAAGTACTCAAAGCCCCCGATAGCTCGGGGGAAGGGGCCGAGGATGTCGAGCCCCCAGACCGAAAATGGCCAGGATAAAGGGATCGTCTGGAGAGCTTGAGCTGGCTGGTGTATCTGCTTGGAATGGAACTGGCACGCTTCACACTTGGTTACTTGTGCAGTTGCATCCTGGAGGGCTGTCGACCAGAAGAAACCTTGCCGGAACGCTTTGCCGGCAAGTGCTCTTGCGCCAATGTGGTGACCACATATGCCTCCATGTATCTCTGCCAACAGCTTTTGTCCGTCTTCCCGGGGAATACACTTCAATTTCACGCCGTTGCACCCTCTTCTGTACAGTGTGTTGTTGATGAACTGGTACATACTTGAGCGCCGGGCTACTTTTTCCGCTTCTTCTTGTTCTTCGAGAAGTTCTCCATTCTGGAGGAAATGGACAGTCTGCTGCGCCCATGCTGGAGCCTGTGGCTCGACAACAAGGACTGAAGGCACATCTGCTGCTGCAGGAATGTCCGCTTCTACGGCGAGGATCTGGGGCTCAGCCAGAGCTTGATGTTCCCCGGCAAGCTTGCCGGAGCAAAACTTGTCGGGAGCGCCTGCTTCTACGGAACAAACCCTGGGGTTTGCCGGAGCAGACTGCTCCTCAGCACTCTTGGCGTCGATCTTGGGGACCTTCTTGGCGGCGGCTCCGGGGAGCTCTGCCGGAAGATAGTCGCTGGAGACCAACTTCCTCTTCTTGCTCTATCTGGTTGATGGTGTTACGAATGGCTGAGTCAGCTTGAGCACAAAGGTTCCTGGCTCCACAGGTAACTTAAGTGCTGCGCACTTTGACAGGCCATCAGCAATGTCGTTCTCATCTCTTGGAATGTGTTCCATTTGCAGGCCCTCAAAGTGCTCTTCTAGCTTCCTCACTTCATCAACGTACGCTTCCATCAACGGACTCTGGTAATCTTTGTTCACTTGGCGGACGACAAGCTGCGAGTCACCCCTGACAATGAGCTTCTTGATCCCAAGTTCTGCCGCGATCCTGAGACCGGCGAGCAAACCTTCATACTCTGCAGTATTGTTGGTTGCTTTCTCCTTGGGGAAGTGCATCTGGACTATGTACTTGAGATGCTCTCCGGTGGGCGCGATAAGCAACGCGCCAGCACCGGCGCCTTGCAGCGAGAAGGCACCATCAAAATACATCAGCCACTCTTTGCTTGCTTCTTTGACGGGGATGCTCGTCTCTGGGATCTCTTCATCTGGTGTCGGTGTCCACTCTGCTATGAACTCCGCCAATGCTCTGCTTTGGATAGTTGAAGTGCTCTCGAATTTGAGACCGAAGCTTGACAGTTCCAGTGCCCACTCGACAATCCTGCCTGTTGCTTCTGGATTCTGCAGTATCCTCTTCAGCGGAAAGCGGGTGACAACTGTAATCTCATGTGCTTGGAAGTAATGGCGCAACTTTCTCGAGGCCATGAGAAGGCCGAAAAGCAATTTCTGCACACCAGAGTACCTTGACCTAGCCCCTCTGCAGAAGGGAGCTAACAAAGTAAGCTGGGCGCTGCACCATTCTCTTCTTCTGCACCTCCACTCGCTCCTGCGCAGATTCATCCTTGTCGGGGCCAGAGCTTGTCGAGGAAGCCCCCTGCTTGTCGCTGGACGCGCTTGCCGCGGTTGCTAGCTCATCATCTGCCTCCCTCTCCGCTACTAACGCAGCACTAACCACTTGATTGGTTGCCGCCAGGTACAGCAGCAACTTCTCTTGTGGTTTAGGTGCGACAAGTATTTGAGCGGAGGACAGGTATTTCTTCAAGTCCTGCAGCGCAGCCTCCGCTTCCGGAGTCCATTTTACTGGACCCGCCTTTTTCAAAACTTTGAAAAATGGCAGGGCGCATTCTGCAGACTTGGAAATAAACCTGCTGAGAGCCGCGACGCAGCCGGCAAGCCTTCGTACATCCTTGACGCGTGTTGGTGCTTCAATCTGCTCGATGGCCTTGATTTTGTCTGGATTGGCTTCGATTCCCCGCTGAGACACGAAGAACCCGAGAAGCTTGCCGGAAGGGACTCCAAACACGCACTTCTCGGGGTTGAGCTTGAAGCTGATCCTGCGCAGGTTCGTAAAGGTCTCTTCTAAATCTTGAATCAGGGTTGCCCTGTTCCTGCTTTTGACCACTATGTCATCCATGTAGGCTTCCACATTTCTGTGGATTTGCGGCTCAAAAGCGGTATGGACAACCCTCGCAAACGTCGAACCAGCATTCTTCAAACCGAAAGGCATCCGTACGAAACAATACGTGCCACATGGAGTGATGAATGCGGTCTTTTCCTCATCTTCTTCAGCCATGAAGATCTGATGGTACCCTGAGTATGCGTCAAGAAATGAAAGCAGGTCACATCCGGCCGTGGAGTCAACAATCTGGTCAATGCGCGGCAAGGGAAAGGGATCTTTGGGACAAGCTTTGTTAACATCAGTAAAGTCGATGCAAAGCCTCCATTTCCCATTTGCTTTGCGCACGACAACAGGATTGGCCAACCACGTCGGATGGAGCACACCTCTGACAAGGCCTGCCGCTTCCAACTTCTTGATCTCTTCTGCGATGAACTCTTGGCGCTCCACCGCTTGCTTCCTGACTCTCTGTTTGACGGGCCGCGCATGAGGACAGACGGCGAGGTGGTGCTCAATCACTTTCCTGGGAACGCCGGGGATGTCAGATGGTTGCCAGGCAAACACATCGACATTCGCCCGCAGGAAAGCAACAAGCGCGCTTTCCTATTTGGGGTCGAGAGTGGCACTGATGGTGAAGGTACCACCAGTGCCGTCCTCCTTGGCGGACACCTTCTTGGTCGTTGGCGAGGCTGCCCTTGACTTCTTACTCTTGCCGGTGGAGCTCGATGGCGCGTCCTCGACGGTAGCGCAGCACTCCGAAGAGGTGTGCTTGCCGGAGTGGGCACCAGAGCACTTGCCGGGCTTGGTCTTCCTCTTCCCTCCGGGAGCTTCAGCGGCAAGTGGCTTGTGATCCGTTGCGGCTGCTGCTTCCCGGTAGATCTTGTCAGCACAGATAAGGGCATCCTTCTTGTCGCCGGGGACAGAGATGACGCTTACCGGGCCTGGCATCTTGAGCATGTTGTATGCGTAGTGAGAGGCCGCCATGAACTTGGCGAGCGCTGGACGGCCGAGAATTCCATTGTAGGGCAATGGAAAATCGGCAACGTCAAAAGTGATCCTCTCTGTCCTAAAGTTCAGCTCGCTGCCAAATGTCACTGGCAACGTTATCTTCCCCTTCGGCTTGCTCCTTCCCGGGTTGATTCCTTGGAACGTGCCGGTCTCTTCGAGCTCGCTGTCGGGGACTTGGAGTTTCTGGAGCACAACGGAGGAGATCAGGTTCAAGCCGGCCCCGCCGTCGACTAGCATCTTAGTGACCTTGAGGTTGCGGACTGTTGGTGAGACCAACATCGGCAAGCACCCGATCGCATTTGTGCGTCAGGGTGGTCCTCAATATCGAAGATGATAGGCGTGCTGGACCATTTCAGAGGCTTGCGCGACTCGACGGGTGGTTCTGCTGCATTGACTTCCCGCGCCCACTGCTTGAGCTGGCGGTGAGAAGTATGCAGAGAAGCACTGCCGTCTACGCACAAGACCTCCGTGGCTTTCTGAAACTCCTGCTCACTGGTCTCGACATCATCCATGTCTTCGTCTTCGTCGTTGTCTTCGTCCTTGTCGCGGCCGCGGGGAGGTCTGTCTGCTTGCCGCTGCTTGTCCTTGTCGCGGCGTCCTCCCTGGCTGGGGCGCTTCATGCCGGATCCTCCGCCGCCTCCCCGGGCTCTCTCCTTGTCGCGTCGCTCGTACTCGGCCTTTTACAGCTCGACGAGCCGCTCGACCTGCTTGCAGCTCTGGAGGTCATGGCCCTTGGTGCGGTGGATCTTGCAGTACTGTTTGTTGGTGCCGTCCCGCTTGTCGGCGACCGCCACAGCCTGGCAGTTGGAGCATCCGGCAACCTCCTTGCTGGAGCTACCAGCCTGGGCCTTCTTGGCGGCGCCTTCATCACCGGACTGCTCAACAACCAGTACTTCTTGGCTCTTCTTCTTCCTGTTGCTCCGCCGCCGGTTCTTCCTTGCCGGGGCGGTATCCTCACTGTCAGATTCTCTTGCTCCAGTGTTCTCTCCGGGGAGTTTCCTCCCTTCCTCAGCACATGCACACTTGTCGGCCAAGGCATATAGCTCGCTGACGTCTTTGATCTTGCACATCGCCATCTCCTCCCGCATCCTGCGGTTACGCATGTTTTGATGGAACGCGCTGATGACCGCGGCTGGGTGGACGTCTGGGATGTTGTAGTGTATGCGGCTGAATCTCTGGATGAACTTGCGCAAGGGTTCCCCTTCCTTCTGGACGAGCAGATGAAGGTCGCTCGCTTGGCCATGGGGTTTGTGGCCGCCTGTAAAGGCGCCAACAAACTAATGGCACAAGTCTGTCCAGGAGGCTATGGAGTTATCCGGCAAGTGCATGAGCCAGGATCTGACGTTGGATTTGAGTACCAGCGGGAAGTAGTTGGCAAGGATCTTGTCGTCTCGCCCTCCAGCAGCCTGCACCGCAATGGTGTAGATGCTGAGGAACTCCAACGGATGTGACTTGCCGTCGTACTTCTCCGGTACGTCTGGCTTGAAATTCTTCGTGCAGGGCCACTGGACTTGCCGCAGCTCACGGGTGAACGCAGGGCAGCCTACCGCGTACGGCAGGTCGCCTGGTCCCCCCGGCGCATGCATGTCGACAGAGGGCCCAGCGTGCTGGTCTGATTGACGCCGCTTCTCTTCGACGCTCGATGCGAGTACGAGCGTCCTCTTGCTCTCGTTCACGAAGAACTTGGCGTTGATCGCGACGAGTTCGCGGATTTGACGACGCGGTGGAATCGTTGTCGTGATGGTTCCGGCGAGTCGGCGATCTTGGCCTTTGGGGCGGGGAATGCACAGTGGTCGCACCCCCACCGGTCTTGGCGCCATCGGTTCTCGCCTGGCCGACCTGCCGCGGCTGCGACGCACTGTGCTGCCGCGGGGTGTCGCCGTTAGCGAAGCCGATGAGACTCTGTATCGTGGCCCTCCAGTCGTCGAGCTTGTCCGCCGTTGGAGGGTAGTCCAGGAGCAGTTGAGCTCGTGCTAGAGCTTCTGCTGGAGTGGCGGGCAGCGGTGGCGAACGGCGCGTGGAGCGGGATGTGCTCTAACTTCTAACTATGTTAGAAGGAGCAGCACCCGGTCCAGGCAGTCGCGCCACGCTCGCGCCAGCACGTTGGTGTGTATGCTGGCCTTGAGCACCCTGGGATCCGCCAGCTCGATCTGGGTCCAGCGAGCGTATGGTACCGTGAGTGCCAAGACGTTGCTGGTCCCGTGCCTCCTGAGAGGGGCGCGGTGCATGTTCGGACGCCGTGGCACCATGAGCTGGCTCGGCGACGCCCGTTCCGCCGCCGGTGTCGTCCCCACCACCCGTTTGCTCCAGGGGCGGTGGGTTCGACGCGGACGGACCAGCCACCTCCGGAGCCTTCTTCTTCGGTGGCATGTCGATGAAGACGATGGAGATCTAGCCTGTGCATACGCCGGATCGGGTTCACACAACCTCGACACCCCCTACCTGGCGCGCCAAAGATGTCGGGGGAAATCTGCCTCCACGAACACCTATGGGGACCGAGCCCCTTTCTGGTTCGGCGGGGGGCGGAGGTCGCGCGAAGAGCGGATCGAGGCGATGCACACAAGGGGGTTTACCCAGCTTCGGGTCGCACGGATGCGTAAAACCCTACTGCTGCTTTGTGGTTTGTATTGTGTTCTTGTTCGGGAGCGCTGAGTGCTACAGTACACTCAGGCAACTAGTCAGACCGAGCGTGAGTGGCCTCCTTCCTCCCCCTTCCCTACGTTGCGCATGGGGCCTCCTTTTATATGCGCAAAGGGGTTACCCACAGGTGGCAATGTAGGCGGGGGTAAAACTGGAAAACGCTGTGTTGGGTACAGCTGTTTGCACAGTGCTATCATACCTAACTCTGACGGTAGGGGACAAGGGCATTAAATGCCCGTCTAGGTCGCCCAAACAGTGCAGAAAAGGGACCGTCAGGGGCGCCGCCGTTTGCCACGACGGCTACCCTGTCAGCGTTGCTTTGCCACCGCATGCCCCTGGCTGCGCAGCCTCTCACCACGTACGCTTGGAATGGCTCCAGAGCGACGCGTGGGTGGATGAGCTGGAACGCAGGCGCGGGGTGGTGACTTTCCACGGCAGGCGCCTTGCCGCGGTTGATGCCTTGTCGCGCCCGGGAGCTTCGCTCACCGGTCCTTGCCGGGACGCGTGGCGCGTCGCAGCAAGTCTCTTGTCGTGCCCTGGTCGGCCTTCCCGGCAAGCTCCTCTTGCCGGGGCCTTGCTCTCTTCGGGTGGCCTTCCCGGCAAGCTCCTCCTGCCGGGGCCTTGGCTCAAATACTTTGTTCTTGGATGGCCCAAAAAGGGACCATGGAGAGTTTTGGCGATCACCTGGCAATCCTTGCCGCGGGGTGCTATGACTGCCCGTGCACAAGTTCGGGGTACTAAGGTACCCCTACTTTAGTACACCGACAATCGGTGAGGCACCAATAAGGATGACGAACCCCTCTGTGATGGTGTTTAGATTGGATCTCGTGGTTATGGAACTTGCGGCGGCTGGAACTGTGTTTCATCGACTCCCCTAGTGTTTCTAGAATATTTGGGGATTTATAGGGTGAAGAGGCGGTGCGTGAGGCCACCGAGGTGGGCACAGCCCACCTGGGTGCGCCTGGGCCCCCGGGCGTGCCCTGGTGGGTTGTGCTCCCCTCGGATCCCCCCTATGGTACTTATTTGGCCCAACCGGTGTCTTCTGGTCCAGAAAAATTCTCCAAAAAATTTCGCTGCGTTTGGACTATGTTTGGTATTGATTTTCTGCGAAGTAAAAAACAAGCAAAAAATAACAACTGGCACTAGGCACTATGTCAATAGGTTAGCCGCAAAAAATGATACGAAGTTGCTATAAAATGATTGTAAAACATCCAAGAATGATAACAGCATGGAACAAGCAAAAAGTACAGATACGTTGGAGTCGTATCAGGTTCTAACTAGCTTGAGCCTCGGCAGGTTGCGTGCGTCGAGCTGGCTCGACGATGCTGGTGCAGATGTTCGGCTCTGGTCCTGATGCGCCGATCTTGCCATTGAAGACGTGGATCTTGCTGAAGGGGACCCGGTGCCCGTACTCAATTGAGTCGGCCACAGAGCCCCAGCCTGAGTCGGCGATGTAGAGCTTGCCACGGCGACTCTTGGTCATACAACAAATCGCATATCCCTCAATACCTGGGAGAGCTCCCTCCAAGAACTCAAGACCACCGACCGATTTCCCCACAGTGGGCACCAACTATCGTGGTTTAGTCACGGCAGAGGTCCTCGTGAAAGGACTTAGTCATGAGGCCATCGTCGCGAGGTAGTAGCTTGAATGAGGTTGATCAGAATCGAGAGACAAGGGTTTACCCAGGTTCATCCCCTCACGAAGGAGGTAATACTCTACTTCCTACTTGATTGATATTGATGATGATGATATTGATTACAAGGGTATGACTTGGCTATCCTAGTACTCAAGAGCTCGTAACTTCTCCCTTGCTGCCTCAGGGGCTCCCCTTTATATACAGGTCGAGACCCTGGGCTTACAACAGAGTCCGAGTCGTAATACGACCCATGCCCTAATCAATTTCCTACTTATCTTACTTCCCAAGTAAGGGAATCTTCCTTCTCTTGTAGCAAGGCAGTGTCTCAGGTTCTGGGCCTTGAGTCAGCCCGCTGGGCGACTTGTCCTCTGGGCCTCCAAACTTTGGGTCATTGTGGCCTGCTTGACTGACACCATTCATGAGTCGCCTCTAGATAACCCAGCCCTGAATGGGCGGGTCATACCATGGGGTTATATCCCCTACAATGAGGGAGAGGATGAGGGGATCCAAGGGGTGTGTGGTGATGCCAGAGACATCCAGGGCGTTGGGGTGCACACAAGCAAGCAGGAGGTGGCCTGCACTTGTGTCGGCACGCGCGAGACACACACCCTCGTGCCCACTGGCATGAGGTTAAAGACAGTGGCCGCACTGGTGGGCTGGGCCGCGACTTGGGCTACATGTAAGTTGCTTCCCTTTATTATTTTTCCATGTTTTTTCTATTTTTGCTATTCCGTTTTGATTTAGTTTAAAACCCAAATCATTTTCAAAACTCTTGAATTAAACATGTGGACCAAGTGGACTTGTCCAAACCCACGTACCAAATTTCAGAGTTATTGGAATTATATTTATTTGTAGTAAATATAAGTCCTACTCAAATAGCTAGTGGATTAATTCAAAGGCCCAAAACAATATTTTAAAGCCTCCAAAAATATTGGTTTGAATTTTATGTCTTGCCAATATTTTCAAGGTTCAGGAGGAACATTTTCTTGGGCTCATTTGAAGAGATTTTTATTTGATCATTTTTAAAAGGTTTTTGATGCTTTGGAAATTCCCTCAATTCAATTTCTTTTGAATTTAAAATGATGCATGATGATGCACACTAATGCAATTAGTTACAAGCAACGATCTAGGGCTGTGATATGGTTTGTCTTCGGACACTCCCTCGCGTGGTTATCGGTGGCATGCCCATTCGTGGGCCTACATGGACGTCCATCACTTCGACCGACAATAAGAGAGGTTACCAATGTGGATTCTTCTTGGTTTGTGTTACGGTAGGTCATGGTGACATTCCAGACCAAAGTTTGAGCGCACGCATACGCATGAATCCCTCTCACCGGCTCGAAGTGGGGGACCGACATACTACGCGTCGTGAACCCTCGCTCCGTGTGGGGACTTTTCGGTTCCAAAGCAAGGTGCCACATCAAATTTGTGCATTGGGTATTCATATACCACACGGCACTTCCATAGATATGTTTGGGCCACATGTAGCATGCAGGCGGTGGTTGTCTTCATGCATTTCCTCGCGTGGTTATCGGCGGCAAGCCCATCATCTGCAGGGCCGCATGGACGTCCATCACTTCGACCGACAACGAGAGAGGTTACAAAGGTGGATTATTATTGGTACATGTTAAAGAAGTTCTTAGTGAGATGCCCTCCCACCTACTCGAATTGTGTGGGGCACTACTTCATACGTCATGAACCTCTGTGGGGTCGGGGAAGTTCGGTTTGTGAGGCGCATGTGCCACATCAAGGTTGTGAATTGGGTATTTAAATACCACACTACCCTTTTCATACATATATAGTTGGGCCACCCACAGGTGGTTCGTGTGGTCTCACCCATCTCGTGCCACAAGAACATTTGTGGGCCCGAACGGTCCACCTTTGACCAGAAGCGAGAGAGGGTTTGACCATGATGGATTCCTATAGGTTTTGTGTTATGGTAGGGTGAGATGCCAGACCTAGCTATTTGGAGGCATGCATTCATAGCTAGGATTCTCCTCCCGCCAACACGAAGTGAGGGGCGGACGAGCAATAATATTGTGTGATTTGTGAGACAAGTGCCATATCAAAGTTGTGCATTGGGTATTTGGACATCAAACCACCCTTTTCATACATATATTTGGTACACATGGAGGTGTATTTGTGTTCTGACCCTTTCTCCCTTTTTTACCAAATTTATAAATAGCAAACTAGTCAGATGAAACAAATCTCTACAACTGTAGACGTTGTTGGCAAACATAGTAGAAAACAAACAAATTTGCACCTATGATCACCCAACATCAATATGAAGATGCATAATGGGTTGGGATCACGATCGTTACCGTCATCGAGTTATAGTGGAAGAAGAATGTGTGTAGATTGTACTTGGAGTCCCTCGAACCATCGATGAACGATCCCTCGTACCACCCACGAACAGTCCCTCGAACCGAAGACCTAGAGCATGACCTCTCTACTTGGTTGCAAACGTGCGGCCTTCACGATCCGACAGCGCTTCATCCTCCAAAGCTAATCATCACAGGGTAATTAGAGGTAGGATATTAGAACCACATACGGATTCTAATTATGAGGACAAGAGGATTAGCCTCGCTCTAATTAGTCAACTAGGACTAACTAGAACTAAAAGTAGAAGAACTAGAGGAGGCTCCGAAACTTGTATATCCAAAAGAGCAAAATCCTCGTGTATATAGGTTGAGGGGACAGGGAGGGCTGCCACCAAGGGGGAAGGAATCCCCCTTGGTGCACTGGCCTAGGGGAGGAGGAGTCCGATTCCTCCCTTTCCCCAATTCAGCCTCCTTCCTTAGGGAAGGAGGCACTTTCCCACTTGGGCCTTTTTGGCACAAGTTGCCTCCACCTCTTGGCCTTTTTAGGCCCATTGATATTTATATTACATATAAAATGTTGTAAATACTTCTAGACCATTATATAAATTTTTTAACATCTTCAGAAACTTTTTCCACCTATATATAATCTATCGATAATACTCGGTATTACCCGGTACTCACCGAAACCCTTCAAGTGACCCCGAAATGTTTTCGGATCCTCTCGGAACTATTACGGATATTCATGAAATAATTCCAAAAATATATTCTCATCAATCCCATCCTACTAACACAGAACATATTGTGATGGCCTTAAGCTTATGACCCCGTAGGTTTGGTAACTCACAGGCATGGACGAAACCATCCGTTCAATGACCGACAGTGGGATTGTGGACGTACATATTGGTCCCTGTGAGCAGATGAATGATATTCGAGTAAAAGTTTTGTTATCATGTGATGTTCCCTTTGCTTCACAATACTTTACAAAAACCTGGGATGCGTCGGTATCTTCCTGAGTCATCACCATGCTCACCGTTCGTTCAATGACCGACAGCATGATCGTAGACGTCCATATTGGTCCCTATGAGCACACGAATGATATTCGAGTAGACCTTTTGTTAACATGTGATGTTCCCTTTGCTTCATGAAAATTTAAAAAACCTGGGATGCATCGGTATCCTCCTGAGTCATCACCATGCTCATTATACCAAAATCCTCGTTACCGTTTTTGTTCTTCTTTCTTGTTATTGTGTTCCGACATCCCTGTGATGAAGTCACTTGTGTCTAGCCAAACAATAATCAATGTCGTCACACCGAGGGGTCCCTTGGAATATCTCTCCATCATCGGAGGAGCAAATCCCACTCTTGATCTATTCGGCCACTTGTCAAACTTTCCGATGAACCCGTAAGTTGTTGTTATGATCATCGTGTTATAGGTGCCGTTTGAGAAACTCCAGAGCCCACTGTACAGTAAGAAGTGACCATGGTACTCCCATGATCTAAGGAGAAATATCACACACTAACACTCCGTGTTATTACAATTGAATACAAACGATATTAATCCAATTCACAACAAACAAGTTTGGCCATATGATCGCTCTTCCAACATCATAATCTCAATGTTGTTTTAGGACTATCGTTACACTTAACTATATCCTAAGATCCAGAAAACATGATCAACAAAAACACTTGAGCTAGTCCTAGAGGCAAGACTTCGGTACCATGCATTGCCCTTTCTCACCTCAAGAGTTGGTGCAAACTTCGCTGGTGCATCCAAACCCCGTGGTATGATACACTCTATCACACATAACACTGGTGCAGAGACGTGTTATACAAACGGTTTTTACCCCCTTTCCACGATAGAGTTTTAAACTGTCACCTTGCCTATGTGTGCGATAGGTGGGTCCTTCCCACACGACCCAGAAACCGTCGGTGATAGGTCCTTCGGTCACACCCGCGGGGCAAAAAGAGCTCGTGTGCTATCGGGTGAACCATCAGAGACAATTATATAGGCCCAATCATTTCTGTTCATATGTACATCCCACACAGTGAATCCCAGAAAAATGTTTCCTTTCGTATGTATATCACACACAATTTTTTATGTGGGACCATGTGTGCATAGTGGTCTAACGCAAACATTTCTTGGCTAGAAGTCATGTGTGATTGTTCATTGATCCAACACGCCTACTTTCTATAAACCATGTGGGTTATTTGAGTTCATCACCCACGGTGTTGTCTGAGAAACCGTCTACAATAGGAAACCCCAATAAGCAGGCTAATTGGCCTATTATTAATAATCCATTTAGTAATAAAATTGACATTTCATATAAAAGACACCATAAATTTCATATCCGTATTACCGCACCAGTATTTCATAATTGAATTACATCAAAGTACAACATCAGATAGCTTCAGCACTCAATTACACCATATAGGCATATAGCTAGCTATGCCATTACACAATAGCACGAAGTTTCACATGCAACATCTAAAACCTTTGGAAAGTAGCATCATACACGGTAAATAGACAGATGAATCTCATCTGGAAAACTACTAAAGCGGAAGGTGAATATTGAGCCTTCAGTGATGCTGGATGTCCTTGCAACTTTAGGCCAGTTGCTATGGATAATTGTCCGCCCAACCTTCGTCCTCATGAGGATGACTTCAATATTGTACCGTGGGTGTTGAATGAATACCTTCCTCGTTTGTTGACCAATGCAGGTGGTTTGAGAGGCAATCATCAGTCAACTGCTTTGGAAAGGACTGAAAACAAAGATATACATAAATATTTGTCCTAAATTTTGAAATGGCACAGAGGGAAAAACAAGGTAAAAGAGTTAGTACCATCCTATAGTTGAATGATGTCTTCTTCATTGTGCAGACAAAGATCTTGTTGTTATTCATCGCTAGTTGATGACGGGAAAATGGCGGGCGTGAAGACACGCGTCCACGTCATTGATACAGAATGAGTAATTTAAATGCATAAATAAAATGGAGATCAAACATTGCAAGTACATATTTCCAGAACTCTTACATTTACATAAAAATCATGTTAATTACATCTCCGAAGAGAAAACCCCTGATTAAGAACTCCAACATTTCTATTACATAGGATTACAACATACGACCATTACAAAATGATAAAAGAAAATTCTTCCTCCTCGCTGTCGTCAATGCCGGCATGATCGGGGGAGCCTTGGACTTTGTTGATATTATCCTATGCGATGACTTTCATTTATATTTGCTTTCATTTGACTCGTACTGGTATTGGCAGTACGTGTGTGCATGCTTGAATGACTTCACTAACTTTTCCCTATTGATTAACCAATATATGGACTTTGATTTATTTTCTTTACTTTGTATGATAAAGTCATCTTAATGGTTAACCAATCTGTTAAATGAGTCTTCAAACATCATGATGCATGCGTATGGGACATATAGTCATGCACGTGTTCTGTGCAATGCAACTACTTTAGTACTAACAATTGTAGTACTCTTTGTTTTATGAGTAGATGACATCTATGTTTTCTTAATATTTGCAAGCCGTATGGGGATGCATGATATAACTTTCATCTTATGCGAAGATAAGCTAGATGCGACCTTTTTGAGCATACACATATGTGGAGCGGATAGAAATGTATTTAATTTATTTTTGTGGCATATGCAAGTGCACTACAACATTTTGAGTGCAATCAGACTTAGATTATGACTCTGGTCATCTTTTAGTTTTTCTTAATGCATGTCCATATAAAGGGACCATACAATTTATATTACTTGGGTGGATGTACGCCAATTAACCTAGAATTAGTTAAGTACGACGTGTCCATTTTACTTTGCATGCACATACACTAGGTTCGCCCATATCTAGTTATTTATCGATGATGACGGCTAGCATTATTTAGGGCCAACGCATTTTTATGAAGTTCACCCATTTAGTCTATTTTAGAGACACTTGGTTAATATAATAGCATTTATGATTTGGGCGGCATTTTGTTTGTGCACCATGAAGTGGGAATGTCAATTTTCCATGCACCCAACTTTGAACATGGTTAATTAAGTTTTGCTCTATGACTCAATTTTAGCATATCATGCACACATGTGATCGTCGAACATGTGACTAAGTATGGTGTCTTTTGACGAACACCTATTGTTTTGCAATATTTTTTTATATGCAGCTTATAGTATATAGTTTGTTCCTCATTTCTTTTATGTTGATTTTCCTCGAGTCATACCTTTGCCGTCATTTTGTTGAGAACAAAGTCTTCACTCTACATAAGAGAAGAAATACCTTGATTTGTGTCAATATTACCAAACCATAGGAGCTCATCATGCAACTTGTATTTCTTGACATGTGTCAACATGACCATGGCAAGAACAAACTATCAAATTTGTGAGGATGCCTCTTGACATGTGTCAATATGACCGTGCCAAGAGTAAGATATTAAACTTATGAGAATACTACTTGACCTGTGTCAATATGACCATGCCAAGAATGAGATCTGAAATATGGTGAAAATACTACTTGACATGTGTCAATATGACCATGCCAAGAGTAGAATGTCAAATTTGTGGAGGATGAAGTTTACTTGGGATGTGCCAATATGACCAAGCCAAGAGCAAGAATCATGTCACTTGGAGAAACTTCGAGATCTGTGTCAATATGACCAAATCAAGAACCATCATATGGAGGAAAAAGCAAGGATCATGCTACTTGAAGAAAAAGTTCTAGATCTGTGTCAATATGACCGAATCAAGAACCATCATATCAAGCAAAAAGCTACTTGACTCATGTCAATATGACCAAGCCAAGAGCAAAAATTGGGCAACATGGAAAATAATTCATGACCTGTGTCAATGTGACCAAATCAAGAATCATCATATGGGGAGAAGCTACTTGGCTCATGTCAATATGACCAAACCAAGAGCAAAGATTGAGCAAGCATAGGGAAGAGCACCAATCAGAGAAGCCAAAGGATTAGGAAAGAATCGTGAATCTCACCTTCTTGGTGAACTCCTCCAAATCTCCCTCTCCTCACGTATGTGTGTGTGAGATTTTTCTTATAGCAATATACGTGTTTAACAGCAGCGGAACAAGAAAGAATGAGCAGTCCCTCCTCTTCCCTGTATACAGCATGACAGTATTATTTATAGGGGCAGATAGCGACGGAGCGCTGTTGGACGCACGCCCACGTTGCCAGATCATGGGCAGTGCTCGTGCGATCGTGGGAGTATCTGGTTCTTTTTTCATTTCTTTATTTCTTAATCAAAAGTTTACTGAGCTTTGAACCGGCCATTGGCCTAATTAGCCCATTTATTCCCAATCACCGTATGGGCTTGATTATTTTAATCAATTAGTGGGCCTTGTCACTATTGAGCATGCATGCATAAGCCTGCAGCCATGCAACGTGCCCGTATTTCTTTTAATGGGCTAAGCATGATCAGCTATTAAATGGCTCATTAAGGCCTAGGGTCAGGATGTGCACGGTTAATTATTTTTGCATGCAACTCATGATCAAGCGTCATATGTATTATCAGATGAATATTTGACCAAGTACACCGCGCGTATATTTCATTAGCGTGATGTATTTTTTATGCGCCGTTTCAATATTTCATTTCGTCGATGGAACAAAGCCGAACATTTTCATATAGTCAACATTTTGGTGATCTTAGCATCCCTCGTGACAATTTTATGTTTGTATTTTTTTTTCTGCTAGTGGTGGCGGAATGCATGCGAGCCCTGTGTGCTCTATATTTTCTTCATGACAAAATCTATTGTGTTTCATCACATTTTATAATTGTCGGTTTAATGTGTGCGTTATCGACATTCAAAAATATATCATATGCCTATTTTTCAGTCCTTTATTTGAGAGGTTGATTATATTTTTATTTATTTGTTCATGATAAAATAGAGTTTTACTGTTTTGTATTTATATTTTAATATTTTATATGGTTTATGCATTTCATTTTATCTTGGTCAAAATCCATGTCAACACTAGTTTCTTTATCCTTACAATCTTTCTGAGTTTCTTGACTTGACTGATATTCATGGACATTTCATTTCCCCATATGCAAAATGGGTCGAACACTGCGTCTAAACCTTTGACAGCAGGACCTACATGTGCAAGACCAAATTGTTAAAAACCTAAATATTAGAATGATTCCTGCAATTGCACAATAATGTGCTATTAGCCAAAGGACCATGCATGTACAAACCTCAATGGTAAACCTCAGTGCCTCCCAGTGTTTCCCCGCAACCAGATATTGAGCCGCATGGAAAAGCCAGTTAACCAAACCAACTGTGCTAAACAACCTAGAAATGTAGCAATTGTATAAGTTTCTCATGTATTTAGTATAGCCAAATTTGATTTTTTTTCTCACATGCATAACAATAAAAAATTATACCCACAACAAATGAACATCACATGCAGAATTGAACCAAACAGTTAACTGGACACCACAACAAATGAATCAAGCAGTTAACTGAGCACCACATTGCAGAATAGAACATATACAGAAGATTAGACAGTTAACCAAGTCAAGCATGCTTAAGAATTAATAGGAAATATAGCAATAGTATATGTTTCTCATGTATAGAGTACATACAAATTCGATTTTATTTCTCACATGCATAACAATACAAATTTGTACCCAGAAAAATTGAACATTACATTTTATAATTGAACCAAACAGTTAATTGAACATCACAACAAATGAACCAAATTGTCAACTAAACATCACCTTTCAGAAGATCAGTTTGCATATTAACATTACAAAGGACAATTCACTAGAAGGCACCGGAGGAGGCCTCGAGAAAACACCATGAACTGTCGTATAAAGCAGCCAACTGCAAGGCGTCGTCCACGCGCGAGGCCTTGACAGTGGCCTCAATGGCAAGGTGCTCCTCCAAGATCAGGCGCTCAGCTCGCATGGCAGCCATCGCGACCTCATCCGCGTATGCAGCCGTGATTTGCTTCTCCGCTGCCAGATGCTCCTTGAGCTGTTGGCTATAATGTGTGCACCATGGCTATGGTCGACCCTTATTTGGAGGATTGGGCGGTGATTTGGGTCGAAGGTGTCACGACGGTGCTACTTCTTGAGCTTGCGTTGGTTTTTTCCTTGAAGAGGAAAGGGTGATGAAGCAAAGTAGAGATAAGTATTTCCCTCGGTTGAGAACCAAGGTATCAATCGAGTAGGAGGAACACACAAGTCACCAATGATTGCACCTACACAAGTAAACAAATACTTGCACCCAACGCGATAAAGGGGTTGTAAATCCCTTATCTGTTACTTGCAAGGATGAGATCTGATAGTGATAGATATAAAACATAAGTAAAAGTCCAAAATAAGATAAAAGTAAATAAATTGCAGCAAGGTATTTTTGTGTTTTTAATTTAATAGATCTGGAAATATTATGATAAAAATAGACCCCGGGGGCATAGTTTTCACTAGAGCCTTCTCTCTTGAAAGAAAGCATACAGTGGGTAAACAAATTACTGTTGAGCATTGATAGAAAAGTACATAGTTATGACGATATCTAAGGCAATGATCATGAATATAGGCATCACGTCCGTAACAAGTAGACCAACTCCTGCCTGCATCTACTACTATTACACCACAAATCAACCGCCATACAGCATGCATCTAGTGTATTAGGTTAACAAGAACGGAGTAACGCCTTAAGCAAGATGACATGATGTAGAGGGATAGATCCAAACAATACGAACAAGCCCCATATTTTTATCCTTCATCGCAACAATACAAATACGTGTCATGTCCCTTTCTGTCATTGGGATTGTGCACCGCAAGATTGAACCCAATACAAAGCACCTCTCCCAAGGCAAGAAAAATCAATCTAGTTGGCCAAACCAAATCAATAGATCAGAGAGAAATACAAAGCTATCTTAATCATGCATAAAAGAGTTCATAGAAGACTCAAAAAATATTCACATATAATCTGATCATAAACCCACAATTCATCGGATCTCAACAAAAGCACCGCAAAAGAAGATTACATCGAATAGATCTTCAAGAACATTGAGAGAACATTGTATTGAAGATCAAAGAGAGAGAAGAAGCCATCTAGCTACTAGCTATGGACCCATATGTATATGGTAAACTACTCACACATCATCGGAAGGGCATCAAGGTTGATGTAGAAGCCCTCCATGGTCGAATCCCCCTCCGGCAAAGTACCGAAAAAGGCCTCCAGATGGGATCTCGTGGTTCTGGAACTTGCGGTGGTGGAAAAGTATTTTTGGTGTGCCCTCTGGTCTACCTGGAATATTTGAGTATTTATAGAAGAAGAATTAGGGCTAGAGGAGCCACAGGGGGCCCACAAGCTTGGGGGAGCCCCCCCCCCCAGGGTGCGCCCTCCGAGCTTGTTGTCGCCTCGTGGCCCTTCTGGCCTCCTCCCAGATCTTCTAGGGTGTCTTGTGGTCCAAGAAAAATTGTCAAAAAGTTTCATTCCTTTTGGACTCCGTTTGGTATTGATTTTATGTAAAGACAAAAACAAGGAAATATAGCAGCTGGCACTTGGCACTAGGTTAATAGGTTAGTCCCGAAAATGATATAAAATAGCATAATAATGCATATAAAACATCCAAGATTGATAATATAATAGCATGGAACAATAAAAAATTATGGATACATTGGTGACGTATCAGACGGTGGTCGGGGCATATGGGATGAAGAAGGAGGAGAAGGATGGGGGTGGGGTGTGTATTACCTGACTATATCAATGGGGCCGCACAACAGGATATAGCGTCGTCGGCAAGGAGGAGGCGTTGCAAAGCAAGCAGTGAAGGTTTGAACTTGGAAAGGAAGGATGAAACAATGGAAGCTTTTGGTGAGGGGGGATAGGAGCTAGATATTTCCGTGGTTGCCAAAAATTTTGGCTCGGTGCAATGAAAAGCTGGCGTGCAAGTGTGGTTGACACAAGGGTGGTGGACTGTAGTAGACGAAGCTTCCAGTGTAAGCCATACATAAGGGAGCCCCAAGATATATTATACTGCATCGTACACGATTCTTGCTAATAAACTGTTCTTGGTGTACTTGATTTTTCTTCATCTTGATTTGAAAGACAAAATGGGGTTACTGCGGGAAAAGACGGTGTTTGAATTGCTAGAACATTTATCTACACTGAACATGCAACTATAGGAGTGTCATATTAAAATTTGGAAATATTCAAGGTTTCTTTGGCCTCTTTTATACATTAATTGAGTTTCTAGCCATTTAATGTGCATAATTAAAATTTAAACTACAGGCACATGCTCTAGTGCACCAAATTTGGTTGAAAAATAATAAATGTGTCCTTCGGTGAACGTTTAGGTCCCATGCAAGAAATGAGAATGAATTTCAAACATCTGGGTGTCGTGGCTCGGCCGAAAACATTGAGAAGCTTGGTTTTTAAACTCCTGTAAATCCAAAACTCGCCTGAAAATCATGAAACTTGGCATGGTGTCTTGACATGTCACCAGCATATTGTGGTAAAAAAATTGTTTGATTTGGGACAAGTTTTGGTATAAGCTTCTTACAAACTTGAGCTTCTCTCAAGAAGCCTCATGGTTCCGATAGGGAACGTGTCACCTTTGTGGGCGAAACGACATATGCTGCCTCTTCCTGCCTTTGATTTTTTTACAAAGGCAACATAAAACAATAGGAGTGTTGTGCTCAAATTTGGAATTATTCCGGGTTCATTTGACCTTTTTATAAATTAATTGAGTTTTCTAGGCATTTAATGTGCATAATTCAAATTTGAACTACATGCACATGCTCCAGTGCGCCAAAATGGGTTGAAAGTAATATGTGTGTCCTTTGGTGAATGTTTAGGTCCCATGCAATAAATGGGAATGAATTTCAAACATATGGGCGTCGTGGATCGGACGAAAACAATAAGAAACTTGGTTTTTAAATTCCTGTAAATCCAAAACTCGCCTGAAAATCATGAAACTTGACATGTTGCCTTGACATGGCACCAACAAAGTCATTTTGGAACAAAGAGCTGCCACGTTACAATCGTAAACACAAGTATTATTGAAACTGTGGGCATTCTACTAACCATCTACGTGTCGCCATCTGTCTCCATTTATATTGGCTAGGAGGCGTCGTGCGGGGTAGGTATTTGAGTAGACGGGAGGCGTGCGAGCACACCGCTGTGCAGGCTTACCGGGAGGCGAGCCCTTTGACCTCCATCTGCCGCCCACCTCGCTCTCAACTTCTCCATTCATGGCGCCTGAGCCCCTGTTTTAATGGTGTGGCTAGGTCTCAGTCAACTAAGATTTAAGAGAGAGAGAGAGAAGAAAATCTAAAAAGAAAATTTTGCACGAATCTTGATGCTAAAATTTCACAGACATATCATCGGCTGAGAGTTAGCAAGACTGGTATATATGACGACGATGGCAATGGATAATAATTGTCTTACATATTCAGGAAGATAATTAAAAATGCCACATGCGGCAACGCCGGAAAGACACAGGGGCAAAAGAAGAAGGAAGACACATACAACGATCTGGGTCACTGCTCTCTACTTCACCTAGATCTACTCCACCATCTTCGTCATTTGGTCTATGGCGCAGGAGTTCTCGCGGTGAGGGGCAATGATGTGTTTCACGTCCTCAATACGTCGCTTGACAATAGCCACGGGTTCCTCCACTAGCCTTTCATGCTCTATGCAGAGCTTGGCATTCTCATCCATAAGTTTCTTGACCATGATGGTCATCCTCTTCAATGAGGCAATGCTCTCCTCATCCTGCTTCGCCCTGTGAGAGCCCTCGCCTTCCCGCGAGAGATCTTTCCAGACCGTTGCAGTGCGGCAGGACATTTCTGCTGCTTCCAAGGCGCGGCGGGACATATGTGTTGCTTCCATGGTGCGACGGGACATCTATGTTGCTTCCGCAGCGCAGCCGGACCACTCTGTTGCTTCGGCGGCATGTCGGGACCTCTGCTGCTTCGGCGGCGCGGCGGGACCTTTGTGATGCTTCGGCGGCGCGGCGGGACCTCTCGACTTCTATTGCGGTGAGGCGGGACATTTCTACTGCTTATGCTTCCATGCTCGCCGCTACCTGGTCATTTCTCAACCAAGAACTCCTCCTACGGGTCATGGCAGACGCAAGGAACGACAAAGAAAGACTTGTTTGTTTGTTGATGGGGAATTGAGGAGGAATGTACGGTCATGTTTGAGTAGGTAGTATTTATAACTTATTAATAAGCTGCTAAGTGGGAAACCATTTAGGTTTTGATCAGTGTGAACAGGTTTGCAACTAAATATAGCGAGGTAATTTGGAATGTGATGGGAAAGAAGCTCAAAATTTGTTGACGGTTCCATTTTTTGAAGTGCGGCACGATTCCCGGATGGCGTAACATGGGCACGCGTTCTTCAGTGCGTACATGGCGTGTGCACCGTAGGATGCACCACAATCGGCGTTGTCAGCACAAGACTTGTTCCATCAACTGTGCGCGCTCGTTATTACCATCACGCATTATTCTTTTAATTAGAATATGTGCCCGTCTACCGCACAAACCTGGATTTGGCTGACTGTTTTTGTTCTTTTGGCTAATCGCACACAGTTGATCCTAGTTAACTATATGCCATCTATCCCACACACCTTGATCTGGCTGACCGTTTCTGTTGTTTTGGCTCATCGCAAACAGTTAATCTGAGTGAATTGTATGTCGTCTATGGCACACACCTTGATCTGGCTAGTTTATGTTGTTTTTGCTTATCGCAAACAGTTCGTCCAAGTGAACTATATGTCGTCTATCGCACACACCTTGATTTGCCGAGCCGTTTCTGTTGTTTCACTCCTCGCAAATAGTTCGTATGGATCAACTATATGCCATGTATCGCACATGTGACTCTAATCTAAATCATGCTTGATGCATTCACCATCGCACACAATTCATTTTATTGGTGACGGTTTTGTTACGATATTGTTTGTGATTCATGCATCGCACACTGTTTTGTCGAAGGATCTCTAATACATGTGTCACATTAGCAGCATCCTGCAGTAGTGTAAGCCTCCTTATATCTTCCTCAAAACAGGCACCATACCTACCTATTATGGCATTTGCATAGCCATTCTAAGATATATTGCCATGCAACTTCCATCGTTCTGTTTTCATGACATACATGTTCATTATCATATTGCTTTGCATGATCCTATAGAGCCGACATGATATTTGTGGCACAGCCACCATTCATCATTATTATTCATGTTAGCTAGATCGTTGTACATCCTGGTACATTGCAGAGGCATTCATATAGTGTCATATTGTTCTAGTTATCAAGTTGTAATTTTGACTTGTAAGTAAATTAAAGTGTGATGATCATCATTATTAGAGCATTGTCCTAGTGAGGAAAGCATGATGCAGACTATGACTCCCCCACAAGTCAGGATGAGACTCCAAAAAAAAGAGGCCAAAGAGCCCACAAAAAAGGAGAGAAAAGAGAGAAGGGGCAATGTTACTAACCCTTTCCACACTTTTGCTTTAGAGTAGCACCATGTTCTTCATATAGAGAGTCTCCTAAGTTGTCACTTTCATATACTAGTGGGAATCTTTCATTATAGAACTTGGCTTGTATATTATGGTGATGGGCTTCCTCAAATATCTGTGGTCTTCATGAGCAAGCAAGTTGGATGCACACCCACTTTTGAGCTTTCATACACTTATAGCTCTTAGTGCATCCGTTGCATGGCAATCCCTACTCCTCCCATTGACATCAATTGATGGGCATATCCATAGCCTGTTGATTAGCTGCGTTGATGTGAGGCTTCCTTCCTTTTTTTACTTCCCTTATTAATCTCTATCACCGCATTCTATTTCACTTATAGTGTTTATATACATGGCTCACGCTCATGTATTGTGTGAGGTTGAAAATGATGAAGCGCGTTAGAAGTATGATCTAATTGTCTGGTTTGACACCAGGGTGCTCATGATTTATATTTATGCGGTGAAGGCGGAGCCATGCCATGCTAACATGATAAAATGAGTGGGGATAACATTCGTTAAGGATCGTATATTTTGAAAAAGTAATTATTATGGTTCTTATATTCATGGACATTGTTATGTTGATATTGTTACTTCATCGTTTCTTAATGATTATATCGTAAAGAGATTACATGATACACATGTTATGTAGCATTTCACATCAAACATTCTGTTTTTATCATTTACCTACTCGAGGACGAGCGGGAATTAAGCTTGGGGATGCTGATACGTCTCCAACATATCTATATTTTTTTTATTGTTTTATGCTATTATATTATCAATCTTGGATGCTTTATATGCATTTTTATGCTATTTTATATCATTTTTGGGACTAACCTATTAACCCGGTGCCCAGTGCCAGTTGTTGTTTTCTGCTTGTTTTTGGCTTTTTAGAAAATCAGTACCAAACGAATTCCAAACACGATGAAACTTTACGGTGATTTTTTTGGGCCAAAAGGGACCCTAGAAGGTTCGGGAGGAGGCCAGAAGAGCTAAGAAAGATCCACGAGCTCACAGGGCACACCCTAGGGGGTAGGGTGCGCCCCCTGAGCTCATGAGCCCCACGCAACTCTATTTGACCTAATTCCACCTCTATGAATTCACATATATTCCCAAACCAACAAAGAGCCACCCGAAACACTTTTTCCGCCGCCGCAAGCTTCTGTTCTTTTGCGATCCCATCTGTAGGTCTTTTCCGGTACTCTGCCAGAGGGAGGATTGATCACGAAAGGCTTCTACATCATCCTTGTTGCCTTCCGATGATGTGTGAGTAGTTCACCACAGACCTATAGGTTCATATCTGGTAGCTAGATGGCTTCTTTTCTCTCTTTGATCTTCAATACAATGTTCTCCTCGATCTCTTTGGAGTTTTATCCGATGTAATCTTATTTTGTGATGTGTTTGTTGGGATCTGATGAATTATGGGTTTACGATCAGATTATTCATTGAAAGTAATTGAGTCTTTTCTGAACTTTATTATGCATGCTTGTTATAGCGTTGTATTTCTCTCCGATCTATCCGTTTGGTTTGGCCAGCTAGATTGATTTATCTTCAGTGGGAGAGGTGCTTTGTAATGGGTTCAATCTTGCAGTGTCCTCACCCAGTGATGGAAGGAGTAGCGAGGCACGTATGGTTTTGTTGCCATTAAGGGCAAAACGACGGGATTTAATCATATTGCTTGAGTTTACTTTGTCTACATCATGTCATCTTGCTTAAGGTGTTACTATGTTTGTCATGAACTTAATACCATAGATGCATGTTGGATAGCAGTTGATTGATGGAGTAGTAGTAGATGTAGGCAGGAGTCAATCTACTTTTCATGGACGTGATGCCTATATACATAATCATTGCCATGAATACGTCATAAGTATGCGCTTTTCTATCAATTGCCCAACAGTAATTTGTCTACCCATCGTATGCTATGTGTTCGAGTGAGAAGCCTCTAGTGAATACTATGGCCCCCAGGTCAACTTTTACCATATTGCTGAAACCAAAAATACTTTTCTGCAATTCTACTATTTTTATTTTACTTTCCCTTTTATCTATCTATCACTTTCAGAATTAATCCTTGTAACTGACGAGTTCAAGGGGATTGACAACCCTCTTGCCCGCATTGGGTGCAAGTATTTGCTTTTGTGCGTGTAGGTGCTGCTAAAGAAGGTTTGCTTGGTTCTCCTATTAGTTCGATAACCTTGGTTCTCATTGAGGGAAATACTTATCTCTACTGTACTGCTTCACCCCTCCTCTTCGGGGGATCCCAACGCAATTTACAAGTAGCAAAATGCAGCAAATGAGCAGGATTTCGACCCTTGTAAAGGTTGCCATGGGCCTCTGTTTATAGATGAAGGGGCTACCACAGTGGCAAATTTGTAATTACAAGGATATATAATGGCTACAGTAAGCTATAGTGCCAAATACCTAACTCTGATGGATTAGGATAAAAGCTTTAAATGCTACGTTAGGTGACACGCTAAGGAGGAATGCCGGCAAGGTCATCCATCTCCACATGTGTCGCTCGCCCAACTACCTTTTATTTCCTTGACACGCCTATGGGATGGGTGTCAATAAAGTTGTTCTTCAGCCACAATATTGACATGTGCCCTGACAAGCCTCACCTAGATGCCTGCCCACTCGACACCTTTTGGCAGACTCTTGTCGACTGCCACGATGGAGTAGCGGGTGGGAGCTTACTAGCTCGGAGCCTCACCACTACGTAGCCTTGCCGGTGCCTTGCTTGCCAGCATCTTGAATCTTGATCCTCGGTACTTCTTTAGTTCTTATCAATCACATGCCTAGAGGTCTTCTTCATAGTTTTTACCAAGTCTTGAGTGCTGATAAAGGCTATCTTCCGACAAGCCCTTGATGTTGGGAAGGCTGCAACTATCTGTGCATAAGTCAGGGTATAAACATTCATGTTCAATACATCGACACCATGGCAACAAAACGCCTTCACAAAGTTGTTAGGAAATACATGATCTGCTATCGCAAGGGGATGGAAAACAGTGTAGCTGACGCTCTGTCAAGGCGACCTGCTCACCTCCATGTTGTTTCAGTCTATCAGCCAGCCTGGCTTCAGGAAATTGTCAAAGGGTACGACAGCGATCCTAAGATGCAACAACTCATCACTCAAATGGTTGTAGCGTCGTTCGCTGATGGCAAATTCACTCTCACCAGGGGCGTCATGAGATTTGAATGGTGTGTATGGCTGGGCAACAACACAAAACTCAAGCAGCAAATAATGCGAGCTTTACATGACAACTCTATTGGGGGACACTCCAGGTTCCCAGCCACCTATCGCCATATCAAGCACTTGTTTGCCAGACTGGGCATGAAGCAACAGATCAAAGAGCATGTCCAGACTTACCAGGTGTGTCAGCAAGCTAAGCCGGACCGAGCTCAATACCCCGGATTGCTACATCCCTGCAGGTAGCCAAGCGATGCTAGGATCTTGTCTCATTGGATTTCATTGGTGATCTGCCCCAATCCAGGAACTACAACTGCATATTGGTCGTCATCGACACCTTCTCCAAGTATGCTCACTTCCTCCCAGTTTGGCGCTTGTACACTGCTCAAACAATTGCCCAACTATACATTAATCAAGTCTACAAGTTGCATGGGATGCCTGAAGCCCTCATCTCATATCGTGATGCCATCTTCACTAGCAAAGTTTGGCAAGAAATTTTCAAGTTGCAAGGAGTTGAGCTGAAGATGAGCTCCTTTCATCACCCCCAGGCGGACGGCCAAACCGAACGAGTCAATCAATGTGTGGAAACCTATTTGCGTTGCTTTGTCCACCACACACCAACTAACTGGAGTCGTTGGTTGGCTCTTGCCGAGTTCTGGTACAATTCCACCTATCACTCTACCTTGGGCAAGACACCTTTCTTGGTGGTCTACGGTCATGAACTGCGCCATTTGGGGGTAGTACCTGACCATGTTACTCCTCTACCTAAGTTGAACAAGTGGCTCAAGGAACGGCAGCAAATACAAGACATCCTCCGCCAGCACTTGGTCCGGGCAAAGCAGATCATGAAAGCACAGGCCGATAAAAATAGATCGGCTCGCGAGTTTCAAGTGGGAGATCGGGCCTTCTTGAAGTTACAACCGTATATTCAAACTTCGATGGCAAGGAGAGCTAATCATAAGCTCAGCTTCAAGTACTTTGGGCTCTACCCCATCATCGGGCGTGTGAACATGGTCATGTATGAGCTCAAGTTACCTGAGGGATCGTCCATCTTCCCCGTCTTCCATGTCTCCCAGCTCCGGGGGGTATTAACACCAAGTGCAAGTGCTTCCTCCTCATTACCATTTATTACTGACAAGGTTAACACTCATGTGAAGATATTGCACAAGCGTTGTCGTTTGGGCTCTCGCAAGATGCGCGACTGGGGCTTGGTGCATTGGCAAAACACTCAAGCGACTCCGGACACCTGGGAGGATCTCGAAGATCTCCAATGTCGTTCCCGGTTGCACCGACTTGGGGAAAAGTCGTGTCTAAAAGAAGAGGGGTGTTACCACCCCACCTGCAGGTGGAACACCAAGTCCAGGAGCAAAAGCAGCCCAACAAGGCCGGCCCACGAGGGAGCGACGACCGTGCCACAAGTTCACGAGCCCCCAGTGGATTTCCTACATGTCCGAACCGAGCAACGCAACCCTCAACTGATAAAAGAGGGTGTAGAAAGTGTGAAGAGGTATCCTGGCTACGATCAGGCAGCGGTGGCATGCACGTATCTCCCTGTAATCCTGATCCCCTCATCTCCTACCTCCAGCTGTACTGCTACCTGATCGAGATCCACCATAGTTGAGAGAAGGAGAACTAGTGTGTACCTAACACATAGCCGTCGCTCATGCGAGTTTGTGACTTTGTGTTACCAGCTTGCGGCTGCCAACCCTGAAGTCGAATCGCCGGCCCAAAGCTTTTCCTCATCCCTTGATCTATCGCGCAATCAGGGAGAGGCGGCGGCGGCAGTGATGAGTTTTGTAGGGATTGGTCTGGATCGCTGATCGATATAGTTGTAGTTATCTTCTTATTGAGCACAGCAGTATTACGAGCGGTCTTCTGTTCGTTGCAGAAAAAGAAAAAATAGAAGAAGAGAAAAAATGCTCGTGTCGTCGCGCGTGAGCCATGTGGAGGAGGGTGATGCATGAAGAAACAGAGGAATATCGTACTGCGGGTTGACTTTTTACCCAAAAAAATGCTCGCCCAGGCCCAAATAGGCAGTAAAGGCCCAAGTGTAACGACATAAGCCCATGAACGAAAGAAACTTTAACCTAATGTTTAGTGCGTGTGTTACGGGCAGAAACATATATAACGATGTACGGGCAGAAGCATAACCCCTTTATTAGTAGGTATAGATTTTATTTCTTTTTTCGTTATTTTTCTTTGGTTTTCTTTTTGTTTCTTTTCTTTTTTTTCTTCTTCTTTTTCTTTATTTTTTTGCATTTTTATTTCCTTTTTATTTTGTTCATTTTGTTTCTTTTTTCAGTTCTCTTTGTTGTTTTGGTTATTATTCTACATTTTTGTATATGTCATCAACAACTTTCTAATACACGTCTAACATTTTCCCAATAGGAATTAAACACTTTTGTAATACATGGTCAACATTTTTTTCTATACACTTTTTTAATGTTTTTCAAATACAAGATTAACATTTTTTGAATACATGGTCAGCATATTTTTTATATAATTTTAAGACTTTTTAATGCTTGATTAACATTTTTCAAATAAAAGTTTAACATTTTTCAATACATGGTCAACATTTTTCTATGCACATTTAACATTTTTCAAATGCTTGATTAACATTTTTCAAATACTTGTTCAACATTTTTTTCAAATGCTTGATTAAAATGTTTATATACATGGTAAACAAATTTCATCATTTCTTTATTACATGGTCAATATTTTTTCTATACGCATTTAACATTTCCAAATGCTTGATTAACATTTTTCAAATACTAACAGTTTTTATATACATGATCAAAAAAATCATTATATTTTTTAATACATTTTCAACATATTTTCTCTACATATTTAACATTTTTCAAATGCTTGATTAAATTTTTTGAAATACTTGTTCAGGTGTTTTTCAAATGCTTGATTAACATTTTTCATATACTTGTTCAGGTGTTTTTCAAATGCTTGATTAACATTTTTCATATACTTGTTCAGGTGTTTTTCAAATGCTTGATTAACATTTTTCAAATACATGATCAATTTTTTAATACATTTTTCGCATACATGATGAACATTTTTCTATACACATTTAACATTTTTCAAATGCTTGGTTAAAAAATTCAATATTTTATATATCCTTTTTGCAATATATATTTAGAATATACTTTAAAGTATAAATAAAAGTACCAAAATAAAGCAAAAAAGAAAACATGAAAAGGAGGATGTAGCCTCCCCCGCAGCTGGGTCGGCCTATCTAGAGCTTCCCCATGAGGCTTGCCCTCTGTCTCGCTTACAGCGAGACATAGGGACGCCCAATTTTTTATGACTTAACTAGTTTTAGGAAGCTTCTATTTCTTTTCATGTTGGTTTTATTGTATTCAAATTTTATTTTTGTCCTATTTCGTTTTCCATTTTTCCTTGTATTTTTGCATATGGCACATCCTACCAACTCACTGACCTGGTATTGTATTGTGCATATGTGAACATTGATTTCTGCAAACTGTTTTGTTTGTTGGCAAACATATGTGAATATTGGTCATGTTGTGCATATTAGTAGGAGTACTCAACTTATGTTTACACTAATCCGACAATTGCAGTTTTTATTTTTCCATTGAAAACTTGACATTAGAAAATTACTCACAATATTCCACATGTAAATAAGTAGGAGTACTCAATTTAATGTAATTTTTCATATCCCACATGTAAATCAAAATATCCCACATTGAAAATTTACTAGAGAGGGAATCATATTGTAAATTTACTATAAAAATTATAATTACTCCATATTGTGCATATCATATTGCAGATACTAGACGACAAATTGATCTTCCATGACGCCAGCCCTGCCTGGTTTTGTTCTTCTGAGTTCTTCGTCAGAGTCGGAGCTGCGTTGTCTGTGTTAGAGTATATAGGCATATCTTTGTATATGGCAGACTATGATTTATAATCATGTCCTGCCTTATCTCTAGGAGAGGCTTCTTGCCCTCCAAGCCTTGTACTCCATATAAACCGCCCGAGAGGCTCAATACAACATCCATCATATTTCGCAACAATCCCTCTCTTCCTTCTGACATGGTATCAGTTTCCGGGTTCTAAACCCTAGCCGCCGCCGCTTCCGCACCCGCGCGCCGCTCCTGGGCGGTCGGCCTTCATGACCGCCGCCGGGGGCCGCGTCGCCCGTACCGAGGGTTCGTCTGCCGGCCTTGTTGGCCGGCTGCCCTAGAGAGTCTTTTTCCCAAGCCCTTACTCCGGGTTTTTTCGCTTTTTCGCCGGTCATTTTGATCGGCGTTTTTTTTTGTTTTTCCGATCTAATCTTGATCGGTTTGCGTCGCCCGCCGCCGCCGTCGACCCCCGTGCGCCTCTACTCCAACACCGGCGCGACCGGTCGGCCTCTTCACCGACCCAGCAACCACGCGCGCCGAGGCGACCCGTTAGGGCCCGCCGCCGTCCGCGCGTCGGCCCTCATGTCGCCCTGCACCGGCCATCACCGCCATGTTCCCGAGTTCAGCGTGCCCCACCACCGATCGAGCAACGAGTTGCCGCTGCGTCGCCCTGTCGGGCCGCAGCACCGCCGCACTATGGTTCTCCCCATGGCTACACCGACCCGCGCCGCCACTGCGTCGCCCCTTCGAGCCGTAGTGCCACGGCACGTGGTCCGCACCGTCGTCCCGAGACCGTTCCCGTGGTTGCACCACCTCGCGCGCTGCCGCTGCGTCGCCCCTTGGGGCCGTAGTGCCGCGGCCCGCGGTCAACCGCCGCACCGAGGTCGTCCGCTCCAGGCCGTCCTCAAGGCTGCGCCGACCCTCGCGCTGCCGCTGCGTCGCCCCGTCGGGCCATAGCGAGCGTGGCACGTGATCCCTGCAACCGCCCTGAGGTCTTCCCTGCCGTCACCCCGACCTGCCCACCGTCGTTGCGTCGCCCCTTCGGGCAGTAACGCTGCGGCCCGCGATCCACCGCCGTCCACGCGCGTTGACTTCCACGTGATATGCGCCGCGCCATCTCCCTTGGCGCGGGAATGTCACCGTCCGCGCCGGTCTTCGTCACGTTGTCGGGTTCATTATCGCCTACTTCGAGCACCGCCGCCGAGCTTCTTCTCTAGCCGTTGCTGCTCTTCTTCCACGTCTCCACGGCGACTACCTCGACACCGGCTACCCCGACCCGACATCGACCACGGCGTTCTTCGCACGGCTACACCATCCTACGCTCTCGGCTACCTCGACATCAGCACAAAGGGCTATCATCCGCTTGAGCAACTCGTCGGCTTCCTCTACAGTCAACGCGTCCGCGACACGACACCGTCCAAGACGCTACCGCTATGATGCGGGGGGATGTCAGGCTGTCGGCTGCTATTCTCTCCAGTCTGATCGTCCGTGACGCTCCTGTTGTCTGCGCCGCTACCGCTATGACTACGGGAGGATGTTAGAGTATATAAGCATATCTTTGTATATGATAGACTGTGATTTATAATCATCTCCTGCCTTATCTCTAGGAGAGGCTTCTTGCCCTTCAAGCCTTGTACTTCATATAAACCGCCCGAGAGGCTCAATACAACATCCATCATATTCCGCAACAATCCCTCTTTCCCTTCTAACAGTCTGGCCGCAGGTCAACTTGTCATCAATTAGGGTGGACTTTTGCCCTGTGTGTTTCCGTCTATGGAAATGGGTTTGGCCCTTGTTGTTCCAGATTTTGCCCAGTTTTTCGTAATTAACTAGGCAATTCTCTTCTGCTTAATTAATAGATGAGGCAATCTTTGCCTCCGTTTCAAAAAAAATAAAATTTGCAGATACTGTTCTACTCCTATTGTAGTTTACATGTGGGATTACTAAGGAGGGATTCATATTGCGTCCAATAGGAGTAATTTACTCATATCCTATCCCGTATGTAAATCAGGAGTATCTCCATATTGCAGTTTTAAATTTACTACTACCATATGATTACTCAAAGAAAACTATGGATATTGCAGTTTGAATGCAGTACTGTATGTGAAATTGCACATCATCACCTGCAAATGGGGCAAGGAGATGAACCTGGGGCAAGCATGGCACGACAATGAAGAGCCTGGGCGCGGTGGCCTCCACCCGGGCGCCTAGGCGCGGCGAGGGGCGGGTGTACTAGTGCTGGGCACGCCAAGGCACTGGGCAACACGCTGCTTAAAGGCGGCGTGCTAGTGCAGGGCATGGCACACTATGAGGAGGACAGCATGGGAGATGGGGCGACGACACACTGGTGCAGGACGGGACGAGATGCAGTTGTACCGAGGTGCAAAGGCCGGACAAGGTGCAGGTCTCGTCAAATTTGAAATTCAAATGGGCGAGGTTAGAAATGACTATTCACACTGTTTTGACAGCTATCGGAAAACACAAAAACGTCTGATATTAGGGAGAACACTCGACAGATTCCTTAACAAACATTTTTTTCCGTAACAAAACTTTAAATCTATAGTACTCAAATCGGTTTTGAGAATCTACATGCAGTGTAATTAAATCTACTCAGCTAGAAAATCATACTAGCCAGTTGAATGCTCAAGCTAAATCCACCGTCCAAACGACGAATCATGTTCCAGATTCTTGCTACTTAAATATTCCTGAAGATCTTACCGCAATGTTGCCTTTCTTGATACACACAATACAACAATAGTTTCTATGTTGCCAAGGTACAAGTATAATTTCCTCATCTTCAAACACCAGTTACACTATATTCATACAAAAAGAATGTGGCAAGAATGACAAATCATGCCACCACCGGAAAAAAAAAAAGAATGAAACAACCCTTTGAAGAAAAGAGAAAATATGAGCAAACTGCAGGGAAAACCTCAAAACCAAGCGCCTGCACAACTCTATTTGTTACTCATTCCCAGGTTCTCATTTTCCCAGGTTTTTAGACTCAGTTCTTCAACCTCTTAAGTGAAATGTGATCACATGGGAGATCAGAATAAAACATACCTCTTGCTCACGGCTCCTTGCAATTCATGACAAGCCAAATGGTTTTAAATTTTCGTTTAAACTATCTTGATGCTTTCTTACGGCTAAGGATCTCCTCTTCTTTGAGGCGCTGTTGAAACCTTGCTAAGCGTGCCTGGAGACTGACCAAGCCGGACGCCTTCCGTGACAGGAGAAAATTGAGTTGTGCCACATAATTGTCAATAAGGCTACCTGGTTGGTCAACATCTGCTAATAGGTTCATCTCCTGCAACACAACGGCAAGTGTGTTAAGCAATCATGTAGTGCTGAAATAACTGCAAAACTGTGACTAGTGTTAACTGTTAAGCAGTGATCATCTGAAATCAGTAAAAAAAATGTTTGAAGGTACATAATTTGTAACTTCAGTGGTTGCATTACAAGTTGGTGTTTGGTTAAATAAGATTAGATCTATAGTAAGTAATGGTATGAGAAGAGTGTAACAGCGTGTACCAAATGGAACAATTATAGTCGGACGATTTCACAACTGTTGCATAACAAAGAGATGGGAAGTAAGCTGCAAATATTAGGTTTGCTTTTGCAAGAACTCAGTTAAATTGACGAGGACATCCTTACCATTGTTACACCCACAACCCCTACCACACTACACATGTTAGGTTCTAGAGAAACAAGGACCAATCGCTAGAGCTCACGCACACTAATTAAATTATCAGGTACTTTCCTTTATCAGAATTACTTCTAATATTCATGAGAATATGATGCTGCCTAAATTAGATATGTTTGTATTGCTTATTATTCATGGACAAGAGTGATGAGCATTGGAGCATGATCAAGCAAGGAGATGAAGGCGGGTGCGCAAGGAAGGAAATGGAGCTTCAGCAAAGATTCCAGGACTTTGAAGCCACCATAATGAACATATGTTAGACTTTGATGAAATATACAAGATGACATTTCATATTTTCGTTCATAGCCTTCTATATGTGCTGGACCACCTTACTTTTGGGACAAGAAGCAGTTTTTATAGTATGTGGTAGTGGAGGAATAGGGCGTATGATCTCTTCTTTAGGTTTTCACTTAGAAGCTCAAGGCCTGACAAACAAAGACCTTTTCCAACATGATCATCTCACTTATTAAGATGGCATATTTACACCACAAGCAACACAATGCTCAACAACAGGGAGTAAGAAGACACATCATGCACGCAAGATCAGATAGCAAGAATATGATGTAAATTGAGTAAATGTAGCTTACTTCCCGCACTATTTCCATAGTAGTTTCAATTTCCTTTCTGTGAGCTGCTATCAGTGCCTCCTCTTCCTAACAAAAATAAACGCTGGCATCAGCTCCACTTCAGTAAAATTAAACAATTTTGACTAAAAAGGTACTCCCTCTGTCCCATAATGTAAGACGTTTTTTGACACTACACTAGAGTAAAAAAAGTCTTATATTAATATTATGGGGCGGAGGGAGTATTATTTTACCTCAAGTATTGCATTTATTTCCTCATCACACGAACTTTCCTTTTCAGATTGTCTCGATGAAACCTGTGATGCCGAAGTAGACGGTGGTCTTTGCTGCTGCTGTTTCAGTTGCTGTTTGTGAACAATCCGATTTACATCTGCCCCATTTTCCTTTTTCACATAGTTGTTCTGCCTTTCAGATTTGTCCTCCCTATTAGCTTTTCTCCGAGGAGGTGAGACTTTTGTAACTTTATCTTCTTCTTGTGAATTAACTGAATTCTGAAGTGACTGTGGCTTACTACTATAACCAGTCGGGTTAGATTTGAAATCAATTCTCTCCCTATCATTCAAACTAGATGTTGAACTAGTTTCTTCCCTTCCTCTATGAGGATAACTTGGAATCATACTAAATGAGTTCCTATCAGGATCCACTGAAGAACTCATACAGATTTCAACAACTCTCCTTGAAGCATCAATATGTCTGTTCTCTTCAATCTGGTCCACAGTTTCTTCAGCTTCACCTGATAATGGATATGATGTATGGGTAGATTCCTTGCTGGAGGACACAAACTGCCCACTGAACTGCTCTTTTTTTGAGTTGCCACATTTCGAGAGACTCTTAACCCTGCTTGTTGAGCAGCTATATCGTTAAAACCTGATAACTCAATGTACATCCAAATTATCAAACACAACATGTAAATTTAATGTCATTTAAAGGGAATATCACCTGTCAGCATATCTTAAGGTATTTAGCGTGTGTTCACATGAACCTGAACCCGGTGAGATGCAAGAAATCATTACTGTTCGAGAGTTACCAACAAACGAATCACGAAGCACCTCGGTTAGCTTGCTTCCTCTGAAAGGAATATGTATCTGATCATTATCCAGTGCCCGAATGCATTCCTTGAGAGCCAAAAGGCTCTTGTTTATTTCTGCACCCTCAATTCTGGCACAAGTAGAAAGTTAGAAGGCAGAGGACTGTAGTATGTTGGTATTTATGGAAACATTGCAAGTAAATGGAAAAAGATAAGGCTGGAGCATGCCAGAAAGACTGAAGTCAATATCTATCGGATGAAATAAGTACCTTGTCTGCTTGTCATTATCTGTTGTATCAGCACCACGCTCGCTTCCAGCAAGGTCTATAAATGACAATTTTCCCACAAGCTTTGTATTTTTAGCTTCATTAGCCTCACGATCTCTCTGTCTTCTGGTCTCTGTCACTGGGATATGCTTCTTCACAGCTAATTGCAGAATGGCGTGAGATCGTGATGACTCTTCGTTGGCCCCAGTTGATCCTGTGCTTCTCGAGGCATTTCCTCTCTCAATGTATTCTTTGACAATCCGGACATCAGAAACCTCAAATTCCTGTAAGCCAACAATGCAGACCTGTTTCTTTCCATCTTCCCTAATGCAGAGTGGCCTAGAAAAACATAGAAAAAATGCAGCTCAAATTCAACCACAGAACCAAGTAAAAGGTACAAGAACAAAGTCCCATTAAGCATACAAAAACAAGTCACAAAAGGCAAGTTACTGAAGTGTATGTCAAAAGCAAAGTTTCATTTCAGTGCTGAATTTAAACAACTGTAGCTAATCACCGTACTTCCTCCAATCCAAAACGCAAGTCTTTTAGGACACGGCACAATTTTCAAGATGGTAATATCAAGTTTGACATGGCACAAGTTTCTGTGCAAACCTGTTCCCTGTACATTACAAAATTATATTTCATGGTAAATCTAGTAATATCAATATAGAAGATCAAACTTGAAAATATTTCACTTGTAAATTCCTAAAAAGACTTGCGTTTTGGATTGGAGATAGCATTTAGTAAGAGACATCACCTGCATTAAGTTCCCCCTAATAAAAAGTGGCAGTATTTCCTATGATCAGCAAAAAACCTCGTTCCATTAAGCCCAAAACTACTTGCATGATCATTGTTAACCAGTGGCCAACAGGTAACCATCACTTCATACATATATGTGTGTATGCCCATGCTTGTATGCAAGAACAGAAGTTTTTCCAGCACTCCTAAGATAGTCTTAGCAATGTGGCAACAGTAACATGGGTGCACATATATACATGCACAGAAAAATGGGCAAATTAAATGCATTATAGCTGCATACTATCCACAGATAATATACATACAATTAATTTCAACATCACATTGACAACACACAAAGGCAATAAGTTTACTATGCCAAATTAGATAGTATAAAAATGGAGTGCAGCTATCAACCTCCTTTCGCTCAAAAGGTCATAAAGCTTCCCGCCATATATCTCAAAGTAGCTAAGCCACAACTTGAAATTTTGACTCAGGTACACAGGTTGATGCAAAAGATGAACCATATCCTGTGCAGCCCTTAGAGGTAGGGGTTGCATTGTATATGTCTTACCACTACCTGCACATGGAGGATTAGCAATGCTGCAAAGCGGGACTGGCAAATCAAACTAGGAGTAGGTGTACAGGAATGATTCGTAATTCCAAATTCATGAGCCCAGTGCCATCTACAACATAGCATCCAGATCAAAAAGATGAATGAAGGACAGCATCAAGCATATATAGCACCTTCAGATACCATAAAGATAGAAAGTTCAGGCTGTATTAATTTTAAGCACCTTTTTAATAATGCTTCTAAGATCAAGGATCACATATTGAACTATCAAGCTGCCATGTTACAGTCAATTTTAAATACTAAACTTTCCAGCTTTATTCCTTCCATGAAGTATGAAATCATGATAAGTGTCTATAGGCCATGTAGAGCCAAACACTTGAGAGTCTGGACGTCCAGAGAATTTTAAGTACAATATAAACAGAATTGTAGGAAGAATCTATGCGGCTAAGACTGGAACAGCTCAAATTTCTAATTACTCTAGGCTGCTAAGACAAAGAAAATACTTTGATTGGCTTCCTTTATTCATCGGGATCAAGTCCCTTCTTATAGGCGAACTTGTTAGAGTTATATTAGTGATGACTTTTGGTCTTTTATATTGTAGCCTTTTGGCATCCTCATGTACTTGTATATATGCTGCCTTTGGCCTCATGATAATATTAAGTTACTTTCGTAACATGGTATTAGAGCTCTAGGTTTTTTTTTTCGCACGCGCAACTCATGCTGCTCCCGATTCAATCTCCTACACGGCCGCCGTTGCTCTCTTCTCTGCCGGCCCGTGATTTTGCTTTTGCCTATGTCCAACTCCAGAAGGGGAGCCTTGGCGCAGTGGTAAAGCTGCTGCCTTGTGACCATGAGGTCACGGGTTCAAGTCCTGGAAACAGCCTCTTGCAGAAATGTAGGGAAAGGCTGCGTACAATAGACCCAAAGTGGTCGGACCCTTCCCCAGACCTCCCTGCGCAAGCGGGAGCTACATGCACTGGGGCTGCCCTTTCCTATGTCCAACTCCAGCTACACGCGCTTGATGTCCAGCTAGCTGATCCATCGCTGTGTTGGATCCTATCGGATTGTGTCCCGATCGATCGAGCGGCTGGCCGCTTGTATTCCTCAAGGTCGCCGCCGGCCGTTTGTCTTCCTCCACAGCTGCCGGACGCCGGCCTCGTCCGCGCCACTCCTGCCTTCCGCGGCGCCGTCGGCCGCCGGCCTCCTCCGCGCCGCTGCTGCTTTCCGCGGCGCCGTCGGCCATCGGCCTCGTCCGCGCCACTGCTGTCCGCGGGCGTACCTGCTGCTGTTTCGTGTCCGGACATCTACAGCCCCAGATCGCGGCTCCGTCGCTGCAGCCTGCTCCTCTGTTGCAGGCCAATCCATCCGCTCTAGATCGAGCCGCCCGTCGGTCTAACCCTCCGGATCGATCAGAGGCAGCAGCTATCGAAGGTCAACTGCTCCGCCTCGGCTGTTCGTCTGCTGAATTAAATCGAGTCGCCGCAGTTGTTCTGCTTCGTTTTTGGGACTCGGTTGTTGGCTTGAGGCGTGATTCTTGCCTGATCATTCCGCTGCTGTCACACACAAAAAAAGGAAGAAAAAGAAATTGGCCTGATGTTTTCGTCGGGCCTGCGTCTCCATCGCTGCCCGCGGACTTTCGAAGGTGTTCCCTATGGGTGTGTTTGGTAGGGTGCATGGAGGGTGCATGAGGGCAAAAATTCCCAATCCGACACACTTTTGCTTGTTTGGTAGGGTGCATGGGCTCATTTGGGCTATGCTCATCTGATGCATAAAAGTGCCCTCAGCCATGCTCATCTCATGCACCCCAGACAGGGTGCATGGAGGCAGCTATGCTGGCCCTGACACTCGTCCCCACCGACCAGACCACCCACCGACCAGACCACGTCCAGATATTTTTCTTTTCAAAAAAATGTTTAGAATTTCAAAATTTGTTTAAATTTTTGAAAAAATTCAGAATTTCAAAAAAATAAAAATTTTAAAAAGTTAAGAATTTCAAATTGTTTAAGTTTTAAAAAATATTCATAATTTCAAATTTTGTTTGAATTTTCAATAAATATTAGAAATTTCATTTTTTTTAATCATAAATGTTCAAAATTTCAAAAGGAAATCAAATTTGTTTCAATTTTGAAAAAAATCAGAATTTTAAATTTTTATAAAATATTCACAATTTCAAAGTTTGTTTAAATTTTTTAAAAAAAATTGGAATTTCAAATATGTTCAATTTTCAAAAAAAACAGAATTTCAAAATTTATTGTAATTTTCCAAAAATGTTTAGAATTTCAATTTTTTTTAAATTTTCAAAATATGTTTAAATTATTGTTGACATTTTTTTGATTTTGTTCATCATTCAAAAATTTATTCAGAATTCGAAATTGTTCAGCATGTGTAAACAAATGCAGGCTGCCAAACAAAATCTCAGCTCGGCATGTCTACATCATTGCCAAACAATAGCAACTGCATGGACTCAGCATGTCTACAGTCAGCATGTATGAGAGGAGAACAACTAGGCTAGGTCCAAACACACCCTATATTGATCCCGTCGCGCACATGCGCCATCGTTCGGTGCTTGGTGCATGCCCGTCTGTGACGTTGTCCCCTCCAGAGTCTTCAACAGGCTGTGCTGGTCGCTATACGTCGACTTCACTTGTGACTTTCGTGCGCCGCGGTGGCCGCTCTACGTCGACTCTTCCCACGACTTCCGCACCTGGTGATTGTCGCCCTACGTCGACTCCTCTCGCGGCTTCCGTGTTAGGCGGTGACCGCTCTACGTCGACTCCCTCAGTGGCTTTCACATGCGGCTCTACGTCGACTCACTACTCCCAGTCGACTCTGCACGCAGCTTCCACGGATGGAGGCAACTGCTCATCGTCAGCAGGTGTTTCTACCTCGACCTCTTCGGCCGTGTCCCTGTCTGTGCATGAGATTGCACAGCTGAAATGCATGCTTGATGCTTGGGATTCTTCACCGACGGTTTCTACAGGTTCTGCGGCTGACTCTTCCGGCACTGAGAAACCACCTTCTACTCATTCAGGTAAATCCTCATGGATTCTTGATACTGGAGCGTCTTTTCATATGACTTATGATTCTTCCACTTTGACCTCCGTTCAACCTGTCTAGTCTCCTGTTCATTTTCTTACAGCTGATGGCACTCCCCTCCCTGTAGCTAGTCGAGGCACCCTTAGCACTTCTTCATTTCATGTTCCCTCTGTCGCTCATGTTCATCGACTTACCATGCAGCTCATATCTGGTGGTCAGATTGTTGACTCTAGTTATAGGGTCATTCTCGACTTTGATTCATGTTCTGTTCAGGATCGTCGCACGGACGCTCTGCTTGGTGATGGCCCTCGACGCTCTGATGGACTCTGGGAGCTTGACTGGCTTCGTCTTCCCTCTGCTGCCACCGCCACCAGTCTCGCAGCCCCTATAGCTGCTTCTACCAGCTCTTTTCAGCAATGGCATCATCGTCTTGGTCATTTATGTGGTTCTCGTCTTCCCTCCGCTGCCACCGCCACCAGTCTCGCAGCCCCTATAGCTGCTTCTACCAGCTCTTTTCAGCAATGGCATCATCGTCTTGGTCATTTATGTGGTTCTCGTCTCTCATCTTTGGTCCATCGTGGTGTTCTGGGGTCTGTCTCCGGTAACGCTTCGTTGGATTGTCTGGGTTGTAGGCTTGGTAAGCAGATTCAGCTACCCTACCCTCACAGTGAGTCGGTGTCCGAGCGTCCTTTTGATCTCATTCACTCTGATGTTTGGGGTCCGGCTCCCTTCGCTTCGAAAGGGGGTCATCGCTACTATATTATCTTTATAGATGATTTTTCTCTGTACACTTGGATCTATTTCATGTCTTCTCGTAGTGAGGTCTTACCTATATACAAAAAATTTGCTGCCATGGTTCATACCGAGTTTTCCACTCCTATTCGTGTTTTTCGCGCAGATTCAGCTGGTGAGTATATATCCCATGCACTGCAAGGATTTCTTGCTGAGCAGGGTACTCTTACTCAATTCTCTTGCCCTGGTGCTCATGCTCAGAATGGTATGGGTGAGCGCAAGCATCGTCACCTTCTTGAGACGGCGCGTGCAATGATGATTGCTGCCTCTCTTCCGCCTCACTTCTGGGCTGAGGCTGTTACCACTTCCACCTATCTCATCAACATTCAGCCTTCTGCTGCTCTACAGGGTGGTATTCCTCTCGAGCGTCTTTCTGGTCGTTCTCCTGATTATTCGGCGCTCCGTTTGTTTGGTTGCGTTTGCTATGTTTTGCTTGCCCCTCGTGAACGCACCAAACTGACCGCTCAGTCTGTTGAGTGTCTTTCTTGGATACAGTGATGAGCATAAGGGCTATCGGTGTTGGGATCCTTTCGGTCGCCGGATGCGTATTTCCCGAGATGTGACCATTGATGAATCTCGTCCCTTCTAACCGCGTCCATCCTGCTCGGCTTTTTCTATGGAGGACATCTCTTTTCTTACATTTCCAGATACACCACCCTTTGTGCCCAGTATTCCTACTCCTCGTCCTGCTGTGGCAGATCTGACCCCGTCCTCTCCTACGGTTTCTTCTCCTCCCTCATCGCATGACTCTCCACCTTCATCGTCGATACCTTCCCCTTCTCCACCTTCATCGCCGATACCTTCCCCTTCTCCACCTTCATCACCGATATATTCCCCGTCCCCACCTTCAGTGATTCCACCTCTTCCCTCATTTCCTTTCCATTATACTCGTCGTTCACGTGTTGTGGATAAGTCTACAGATGTGCCCTCTACTTCTGGTGTGTCGTCTTCCTCCTCTCACCCCACTTATGGTCTTCGTTCTCGGCCTTGTCCGCCCCCTGACCGATATTCTCCTTCTCGCTATGGTCTTTCAACCGTTCTTGAGCCGACTTCTTATCGAGATGCTATTGTTCATCCTGAATGGCAGTTTGCGATGGCAGAGGAGATTGCTGCCCTTGAGCGCAATGGCACGTGGGACCTGGTTTCTCTTCCTCCCCGTGTTCGTACCATCACTTGTAAGTGGGTCTATAAGATTAAGACTCGCTCTGATGGTTCTCTTGAGCGTTATAAAGCTCGTCTTGTAGCTCGTGGCTTTCAACAGGAGCATGGTCATGATTACGATGAGACTTTTGCTCCTGTGGCCCATATGACCACTGTCCGCACACTTCTTGTTGTGGCCTCTGTTCGCCACTGGTCTGTATCCCAGCTTGATGTTAAGAATGCTTTTCTTAATGGTGAGTTGCGTAAGGAAGTTTATATGCAGCCACCACCTGGGTATTCAGTTCCTGATGGCATGGTTTGTCGTCTTCGTCGCTCTCTATATGGCCTTAAGCAAGCGCCCCGTGCTTGGTTTGAGCGTTTTGCCTTTGTCGTCACTGCAGCTGCTTTTTCGCCCGGTGCTCATGATCCAGCGTTGTTTGTCCACCTTTCTGCTTGTGGTCGCACTCTTCTTCTTCTATATGTTGATGACATGATCATCACTGGCGATGATTCTGACTACATTGCCTTTGTTAAGGCCCGTCTCAGTGAGCAGTTTCTTATGTCTGATCTTGGTCCTCTACGTTACTTTCTTGGGATTGAGGTTTCCTCCACCTCTGATGGCTTTTTTATTTCCCAAGAAAAGTATATTCAGGATCTTCTTGCTCGTGCGGCTCTTAGTGATGAGCGCACTGTTGAGACTCCTATGGAGCTCAATGTTACCCTTCACGCTTCTGATCGCGAGCTCCTGTCTGATCCGACGCGTTATCGTCATCTTGTTGGGAGTCTTGTCTATCTTGCTGTCACTCGTCCGGACATCTCATATCATGTCCATATTCTGAGCCAGTTTGTTTCCGCTCCCACTTCAGTTCACTATAGTCACCTTCTTCGTGTTCTACGATATCTTCGTGGCACGATCTCTCATCGTCTCTTTTCCCCCGTTCTAGCTCACTACAGCTCCAGGCCTATTTAGATGCTACGTGGGCTAGTGATCCTTTGGATCGCCGTTCACTTTCTGCTTACTGTGTTTTTCTTGGTAGTTCTCCCATTGCCTGGAAGACGAAGAAACAGACAGCAGTTTCCCGTTCAAGTGCTGAGGCCGAGTTGAGAGCTATGGCTCTTCTGACGGCAGAGGTGACTTGGTTACGATGGCTACTGGAGGATTTTGGTGTTTCTGTTACTACACCTACCACCCTCTTGTCCGACAGTACAGGTGCTATCAGCATTGCACGGGACCCCATGAAGCATGAGCTTACCAAGCATATTGGTGTTGATGCTTCCTATGTGCGCGCTGCTGTGCAGGATCATGTTATTGCTCTTCAGTATGTACCTTCCGAGTTACAGCTAACGGACTTCTTCACGAAGGCACAGACTAGAGCACATCATAGATTTCACCTCTCCAAACTCAGTGTTGTGGATCCACCATGAGTTGGAGGGGGGGGGGGTGTTAGAGTTATATTAGTGATGACTTTTGGTCTTTTGTATTCTAGCCTTTTGGCATCCGCATGTACTTGTATGTATGCTGCCTTTGGCCTCATGATAATATTAAGTTGCTTTCGTAACAGAACTAACTTGGCCATCAAGGCAAAACTAAACTGATTACAATCTGGACTCTTTCTCTCCTAATCTAACCTGCCTACAAGATTTTAACTAACTGAATTCTGACTGAAGAATTTGATCTAATAAGCCTAACTTGGACTTGTTACTCTTGAGGATTGAGCATCGTCTAGACGCTTAGGCGTCTGTTCAAGAGCATACAGAGTGTGGACTGTCGAAGAACTAGTCTCTGGCGATTACCTCAAGTTGGGCGGGTTCTAAGTGAAATTAGCTCAAGTAGACTAAGACGAGGACTTTCATGTTCTCAGAGTTGTGGCTCAGTCTCTCCATCCCAGACGTAGAGTTGTGCCAGCAACTTGAACTGGGGTAACACATCGCATTGTCTTATCCGAGCAAACAAACGGGCTCTATTTCTTCGCACTGTGTTACTTTCAGTAATTCCTACGTGTTTCGAAGAACTTCCCATGTTTCCTTTCTTTGTGATTGCTGTGAACACTGTGCTAAGAACCATCTTATTCTGTTGCATGCTAAACATTTAGCTTTGTCTCTGTTTGTTCATTGTACTGAAGACTATATGTTTATTTGTCAGGCATGTTTACTTGTACTGCTAATTAGTAAGTCTTCTATCTAGCTTGGTATTGACCCTTCCCCGGACCCTACGCAAGCGGGAACTACATGCACCGGGCTGCCCTTTTTTTCTCTATCTAGCTTGGTATTGTCTTTGACTCAGTCATTTTACCTTATTATTCTTCTGAGTTGTGCCTGTTTATATATTCTTCTATTCAGTATTGTGTCTCTTAGATTTACTCTGTTCTTCTTGAAGAATTTGTTAAATCTCCCATTCATCCCCCCCCCCCCCCCGGTTGATATCTGACCCTACAGCACTGCTGTCGATGACCTCTTGTAGATGTTTCTGATACCAAAATTGGAAGAACTCAAATTTCTAAGTACTCTAAGCTGCTAAGGTAAAAAAAGTGCTTTGAATTGGCTTCCTTTATTCATCAGGTTTAAGTCCCCTTTTATATAGGCAAACTAACTTGGCCAACAAGGCAAAACTAAACTGATTACAATCTGAACACTTTCTCTCTTGATCTAAACTGACTCTGCAAGCTTTTCACTAATTGGATTCTGACTCAACTCGAGGCTACAGAAACAGTCTCCCCTGCTACTCATGCCTCCTATGGTGGTTCCTTTGGTACATTGGTGTGGGTACTACGGCTATAGGTCTTGCCCCATGTAACAAATATCAAAACATAACAAATCATAAGCACACTGAGGACATGATTTACCAGAACGTCTACATAAATTACAACTTAAGTGTTTTAGCTTGAAACCAGCATTATCTAACCTGTTTGGCCATATGCAAAGCATGTTGCTTTGGTCCTTTGGAAAATTATTGGTATAATGGGCTCCACAGTCTCCCGGTACACCTGCTCAAACAACCCAGCAACTTATATGCTAAGAATAACATGTTGAAAAAGAGAAAAGGAGACAGCCATTGATGATGGTTAGGAAAGTAGTACCTCGTCATTAGTTACAGCCTCATCCAGGACAGCATCAAAGCAGAATTCATGTCTGTCCACATAAGCCGTCAAATCCACCTTCGAGTGGAGATTTTGTGTTAGCCCAAATCACATGATAAGCTAAAAAGGCTTGTGATTCACAGTTTTATTATTGATAAGTATGCATGACAGAGTGTTGCATCTTATACGGACATGCTTCTTTTTGTCAGCAAAATGAGGACACACTGCCAAGAAAACAGCAACACATGGAATAGTTTATCTCCAGCAATCCTGTTATGTAATACTCCTCCGCTCCAAAATATAAGGTGTATTTTTTTTCTTTCAAAAAGTCAAACTTCTCTAACTTTGTTTAAGTGCCTGTTCGACAGGCTTCCGCTCCGCAGCTCAGCTCCTGGAGTGGCTGGAGTAGCTGCGGAGTGGCACTGAACGTGTTGGCTCCATGCTCTCCCAGAGCGGAGCGGAGCGTAGGCCATTTTTTGGGAGTTGCAAAAGGAACGCTCTGCGCGCTCCGCATCTAGATGGAGCTGGGAGTTGAAAAGTGGGGAGTGGAGGCCTGCCAAACAGGCTCTAAGTTTATACAGAAATCATTAGATATGCCGTGAAATATATTTTCACATTTTATTTATGTAGCATGGTAGACGTTGATATATGTTGCTATAAACTTGGTCAAACATAGAAACATGTGACTTTTGAAAAAACTAATACACCTTATATTCTGGAACAGAGGGGGTATAATTAACCCCCATAGGTGAGAATGTAGTTTTTGCCAGTCATGTACATAGCAACAATGTTACGTACATATAATATTTTATAAACCCATAGAATATTCCAGACCCCACCTTGTGTGGGAGCTTTCAGCACTGGGTACGCCCTTTTATGTCTAAGATACTACGGGGTGAAACTGTGAAAGGAAAGATAGTGCACCATTGCAGGATGTAGATAGACGCTGACAAGCACATAAAGGAATTCAAATGCCCAGAAGAAAGATTCTTTTGCATTAAATGATTCAAACTCTTCGTATAAATGTTGCATGAAAAAGATAGGTCTTTTCCCATGGCTGAACCAAACCAGATAGTGGTGGTGTGGAATGTGCGTGCCATTAATAGCCCCGCTAAGCGACATGCAATAAAGAACATGGTTTCCCTCTCAGGTGCGAGCGTGGTGTGTCTTCAGGAAACTAAGATGCAGCTGTTGGACCTGACCCTGGTTCGGCAATGCCTTGGGCCAGCTTTCGACACCTTCTTCTTCGTGCCCGCGGTTGGCACGTGTGGTGGACTGCTTCTAGCTTGCAAGTCCGATTGTGTGTTGATGACCAACCCGCATATTACGACGAACACGGTCACGGCTAGGATCACGTATGGGGAGAGCAGTTGGTGGTTCACTGGGTTCTATGGACCCCAGGACGAGGCGGACAAAGTGGACTTTCTTCAGGAGCTCAAGGACGTGCGCGACGTGCACGTGGGACCTTGGATGGTGGGAGGCGATTTCAATCTGATTGCCGACCAGGCTGAGAAGAGCAACGACCGTATAAACAGGCGCATGATGGGTAGATTTCGGAGGTGCATTAATGATCTTGAGCTAAAAGACCTCTACCTCAACGGGAGAAGATACACGTGGTCTAACGAGCAGTTGCAACCTACGTTGGAGAAACTTGATAGAATCGTGGTTACAGTGGACTGGACTGGGAGGCGCTTTATCCGGCCTCTTTCCTCTCGGCGTTGAGCACTGACGTGTTTGATCACTGTCCGCTGCATCTTGCTCTTAATCCGGATCTTCGCAGAGGAAGACGATTCCACTTTGAGGCCTTCTGAGTCAAAGTGCCTGGGTTCCAGGAGGTGGTTCGGCAGGCTTGGGAGACGGACACGGCGAAAGCGTTGGCTAATTGGAGTGACCGATGCGTTGGTAGTGCGAAGCAGCAGACTCTGATCACGACGAAGGTGATCCTTAGGTTTGACATTGCTATGGAAACTAGGGTTCTCACTCATGCTGAGGTGGACCTTAGGCGGCTGCTCAAGCGTAAGCTTCTTGGGCTCGCTTCGCTTGAGAGGACAATATCCCGGCAGCGCTCGCGTATTCTGTGGCTGAAGGAGGGGGATGCTTGTATCGAGTTCTTTCACGCGCATGCCAGCAACCGTCGTCGCAAAAACTACATGGCCAAGCTTAAGGTGGATGATGTGATCACATGTGAGCATGAGGAGATGGCCGAGGCCGTGGATGCCTTCTTTGCCCGCCTCATCGGTGAGGCACCCAAGCGGGCTTACACTCTGGACCTGCACGAGATCGGCCTGCCCAGTTTGGACCTTCGGCACCTAGAGGGAGATTTCACTGAGGAGGAGGTTTGGGCTGCTATTCGTGCGCATGATATGGACAAAGCGCCCGGGCCTGATGGGTTCTCGGTCAGGTTCTATGCCGCCTGTTGGACCATCATCAAGGAGGACGTCCTTGCTGCGTTTGCTGCCTTGGGAAACTTGGACTTCAGAGGGCTCACGTCCATCAACCAAGCGTTTGTTACCTTGCTGCCCAAGTCAGCGTCGGCTTTAGAGACCAAAGACTTTCGCCCCATAAGCCTGCTTCACAGTTTCCCAAAGCTCGTGGCCAAGGTTCTGGCTGCTCGTGTGGCGCCGGAGATGCCCAACATTGTGGGACCGCAATAGGGGGCCTTCATCCGAGGGCGCTGCTTGCATGATAACTACATGATGGTCCAAGGCACGGTCAAGAGACTTCACTCCTTGAAGAGGCATGCGTTTATGCTGAAGCTCAACATTAGCAAAGCTTTCGACACGGTGGACTGGGCTTTCTTGCTTGAGGTCTTAAAGCACGTGGGATTTGGTGACCGATGGATTGCTTGGATCGTCGGGCTGCTTGCCTCCTCCTCCACGCGTGTGCTCGTCAATGGCATTCCTGGCGAGGTGATCTTTAACAGATGTGGTTTGCGGCAAGGGGACCCGGTGTCCCCGCTTCTCTTTGTCATGGTGATGAGCGTGTTGCACTCCCTCGTCACTCACGCTGCCGCGAGAGGGCTGCTCTTGCCACTAGCCACTACGGACTTGCGGCACCGCACATCAATCTTTGCCGACGACGTGGTCACATTCATAAAACCTAATCACATGAGCCTTAGGGCGTGCAATTTGCTGCTGGAGGATTTTGGCATGGCTTCTGGGCTGAGGACCAATCTTGCTAAATGCTCGGCCCACCCCATTCGTTGCTCTGAGGAACAGTTGCAATTGATTTCAACCGAGATGGGCTGTCAAGTTGGTGGCTGGCCTTGTAGTTATTTGGGCCTCCCGGTGGGCTTGAGGAAGATAACGGCGGCCCAACTTCAGTTCTTGATCGACAAAATGGGAGATCGCTTGCCTTCTTGGCAAGCCAGATTGTTATATCGTGCCGGCCGACTGGAGCTCTTGAAGACTACCCTTGCCTCCATGCCCATCCATGCCATGATTGCTCATGACTTGCCATCCAAGACTCTCGAGGCGGCCATCAAGATCTGTCGGGGTTTCCTATGAAAAGGTTGGCGCGACGTGCACGGTGGACACTGTCTCGTGGCATGGGACCAATGTGTGCCCAAAAGGAATATGGTGGGCTTGGAGTGCCCAATCTCCGGCTGCTCAACTTGGCTCTCCGGGCAAAATGGCCGTGGCTTGCAAGAACGGACCCTGCTCGGTCATGGGGCGAGTTCAATATCCAGGTTGCTCTGGAATCCATGGCGATATACAAGACCGCCACGAGATGCATCATTGGCGACGGTTCCACGGCTTTGTTTTGGACAAACTGGTGGTTGGAAGAAGGGCGATTGCAAGACACGCTGCCGAGCCTCTTTCGGGTGGTGAAAAACAAGGCTACTAAGCTCACAACGGTGCGAGACGCCCTCTTGGAGGGATGGTGGCGGGACGTCTCGCCTAACATGACAACAAACGCGATAAGGGAATTCCTTCTGCTGGTGGATCGTGTACAGAACATTGAGCTCCCCGAAGACATTGAGGATAGGCTGGTGTGGGCTTGGGACGCGCGAGGCTCTTTCTCGGCTCGATCGGCCTATCGTGCCTTCTTTGCTGGCCGCGTGGAGGCTTCTGGGGCGACGCAAATTTGGAAGTCTAGAGCACCGGCATCAACAAAGTTCTTCACTTGGCTCGCGGCCAAGAACCGGTGTTGGACGGCGGATAGACTGCAAAGACGGCATCTACCTCACCCTGCTGCGTGCCGACCAGGAGCCCAAGTCCATTAATCACCTCCTTGGCTGCGTATTGGCAAGGCAGGTCTGGTCAGCCATAGCAACAAATTGGGGTAAGCCAGAGTGGATACCGTCACACGACTCTTGTTTGGTGGAGTGGTGGACCACGCTGGATATGCAGAGGGAGGCGCGAAAGGAAATCTGGACAGTGATCACTCTCGTGGCTTGGACTCTCTGGCGGCACAGGAATGACATTGTGTTTAATGGGGCCACGCCGAACATTCAAGCGGTGCTTGATTCGATAATGAGTGAAGGACACAACTGGAGGGCAGCTGGCTCCTACGGATAGACGGTTCGCTTCCAACTAGGGTAGATTCGGTAGACAGTAGCGAGTAATTAGCATGCGGTGTTTGGCACGCTGTGCCGTGGGTGCATTGTAACTAAACTTGCCGTCTTGGCACTCTTCTATCTATGATCTCGATACGTCTGCTTGACGTATCCTTGAAAAAAAAGATAGGTCGGATTATCTATAGGTTGTAAACGTACTTGTTGATGCACATCATAATTCATGGCCTAAATCATATTGGCGTTAAAATAATATATAGTGTTTATGTATTACAATAAATGTCATACTGCAAACAAGACTACAATAGGCATGATGGAAAACATGGAAGGAGTAAATGGATTGTCTCTCTTACTACATTTGCCTCTACTGCATCACAAGACATCTACAAGTCCCATAGAAGATGAAACACAAGAACCAAATAATTTTATCTATTGAACTATTGCAGACATAATGAAGAATACCAATGAATGGATGAAAGATGGTACCTTTAATTTAGGTTCATGAACAGTCAAGAATTGAGAATTATGTACATCTATTACGTCATCCTCCTTTCGAGATATTTCCTTTCTGTTCAGAGGCCTCTTCCTTACCTGACATTGTTACTAGTATTAACTGAATAATATTTTCACTAACAATAAGAAACAAAGAAAAGACTGAATTGTGACTTCATTGCATAACTGTAGACATAGTAGAAGTACTTGGAAGTGATCAACGCACCACAACTTTAATCTTTGCTACATTACTTTCTTTAGTATTGCTCTCTTTTTCGCTTGTGATTGCACCACCATAATTTTCTGATAGACCTTGCTGGCTTCCTGATATTATATCGTCCTCATCGTCATCAGTTTCCTTTGGCACAAAGGGTGAAGCTTCAAATGGTTCTGATGCTACATTCTGACAACAAAGAGACCATAGCTGGATTAGACCACGAAGAAGTTACTTTGGAGAGCAGAAATCAAGATTTGGACATCACATGTGTTTGAATCCCTTTGTCACATGCAACATCACCCTAGTTTCTAAAAGGAGCAGGCATGCACAATGAGCAGATGCCCATATAACATGTGGGCATAGAAAGTTATTTTGCTTATACTAACTAGAGTAATACCTCAGAAAGAAGCTCACTGTCATCCATTGCATGAAGATCCAAAAGGCCAGCTCCGAATTCACCTCTAAGTTCGGGTGAGTAGAATCCATCTATGGGGGGGGCAGCACTGAAGCTCTGGGTTGTCGGTGTATATGGCTCAGATATAGGTGCAGATGCTGATTCGCCATTAAAATTCAGGCTCCTTAATAGCATGTAAAGCTTCTGCTTTTCTTCGATCGATTGGGGCCCATACCCCTACCAAATAAATAGCAACTGTTGTAAAACTGTATATAATCACTTGGCAACAGCATGCATGTATTGATAAAGCGCTTATCGTTGAACAAGTCAGAAGTCCTACAAGGCTTTAACAGATTAGCAATATTAGACAAAGTGCCCTAAGTGCGAAATATAAACCGAACCACAAATAACAAACAAGGCCTCAACATGAGGACCTCACGCATATACTGTACATGGGTCACCCAAGCACAGGAGTAAGGTCAGACCTTTGCACTAGATGCCATAATCAAAAGTTGATATAATCATATCGACAATGCCACATACATGCCTATGTAATACAGTAGGTGTTCCTTGAAATTCAAGACGAGAAATTTGACAGTTCAAAAGGGCATTTAATGCAACAAAAAAACAGCAGACACAATATTTTTCTGATTTTCTCACTAAGTAATATTTAATTGTTTGCATCATAATAGATCAAATTGCTGAGGTTTCAGCTTAATATACTTGGCATTCAAAGCAAACTGATGTGAATACCATTTCATATGGCACAAAATGCATCCTCTAATTTGCATCCAAGATACAACAGATTTATGTGTGCACCAGCTCAAGATTATAAAAAAATCACATCGCAAATCTATTTAAAACGAATAGAGTAATCTCCCAAAAGAGCGGGTGCTATTTTGTGTCCATTCAATCCATCCAGTTTACTTCTTCAAACTGAAGAGACATAGTTCCACCATCCAGGTTAACAGTGTGCAGTTCTAAACTAAACTTTCATGTAATGCAGGCAGTTAACAGTGTGCAGTTCTAAACTAAACTTCATGTAATGCAGGCAGTGGTTTCAAAACAGTATGCGGTAAGACACTACCTTCCAGCTAACTAGCAGAACTATCAACCTAACCATTAAGTCTGGCTGTGCCAGCCTTCCTAACAGGACTAGAGACAGGGGTGCCAGCCATGTAATTTCACAAGGCGCGATAATCATGAGCATAGTTTTGACAGATTGATCCTTCAGGAGCACAACCCCAACTTGCCAGGCTGAGAAACAGCAAATTTCCCACATATAGCTCGAATATTTATACATCAGTCATGCAGCAATGTGGGCTTCAAAGCCAGCAATTCGTCGTTGTACAATACAACCGGCAACTCTCACTCAACTTGAATCGATCCCTGAATGTGGGCGACGAATAAACTCACTGGCTTCCGTCCATTTCTTCACCGACCCACAGAAATAGGAGTGACTTGAACGAAATACACGCGCGCTGGTATGGACACGCACAAGATCCGCGTGGCTAAGCTAGCGATCGTGCAATTGCAGGTGACGACCCGAACATATACAGCGTGGTATCAAAACGTGCGGAAGGACCACGCCTACTGGAAACGACGAATAGCTGGAGGCGATCAGAAGAGACGCACGAACCTGCATGAGAAGGTTCGGGAGGATACCGCCGCCGCGGAGGTCTCCGGCCATCCCCATCGCCAGCCCGGGCCCAGGAGCTGAGGAGGATACCGCGAGGTGCTGCAGCCCCGCGGACTGCAGCCACCGGGCCATCACCGCGTCCCCCGAGTCAGCCGCGGCGGACGACGCCGCGGCAGCGGTGGCGGCGGACGCGCCACCGCCCCCGCCGACGCGCTGTGGCCGCTTCTGCGGAGCCAGCTTGACGTCGCGCAAATCGCGGGGCGGCTACGAAAGAGCAGCGTGGGATCTAGAGCTTCTGCAACTGGAGCCCAGATCTGGGGGTGAGACGAGCAATGTGGGTGGGATTGGCGCGGGGTGGGGGGCAGGCAGGGTTTGGGACGAATCGGGATCGATGCTGATCGAATTTGTTGCGGGATACTGGGATTGCAGGTGAGGGGAGGGGGTTTTGGGGGTGGATTGCAGGAGGAATTTGAAGGTGGTTCTCAAATAGTTTTCGTCGAGAGAGACGTTCTGAGTTGTGACGTTGTTGGTGCTGGTGAGGCAACTTTGAAACGATAAAATGGGCAAGCTTCAGTCTACTGCCCCCTCTGCTTGCACGGTTCGCGAGCGATGGGGGGAAACCCTAGCCGTCGCCCCTCCGGTCCTCTCCTCCCTTTTCTCGTCTTGCCGCCGCCCGGCAAAGCCCGGTCGGCGGCGGCGGCGGCGGGGCATCCTCTCCTCTTCGTGCTGGGTCGGGCGGCGCGGGACGTCCTCTTCGCGCGGGGGCGCATCGCTTTGCAGGACGCGGCGACGCTGGCGGCTGTGTCACGGCGCGGAAGGCTGCTCGGCAGCGGTGGTGGTGGCTCCCGCCCGCGGTGGTGGCGGCGGGGAGTGCCTGGCGGCGGTGGCGGGGTGTGCTTGGCGGAAGTGACCTTGGCCAGATCCGATTTGGCGAGCTCCTGGCGGCGGGCAGTGCGTGGGTGAGCAGCGACTGGCACGGCCTTCTCTGGCCGTGGCCACGGCAGTGCGCAGGCCGCTGTTGCGGGGTGCCATGGCTACTGGTCAGATCCGCCCGGATCTGGACGGCGGCGGGAGGCTCAGGATGGTGGTCGCGGACTCCTGGTCGATGCTTGGATGATGGGCTGCTACGGCGTGGTGGCAGCCCATGGCGGTGGGCCGGGTCATTCCCCGGCCCATGGCGGCGGTCAGTGAGCGGCTCGTGCGGTGGTAGGCCGGTGCGGCGGCGGCTGGCTTCTTCCGGCGTCGGCTCGCTCGTAGGCGGCCTGTGGCGGCCTTCGATCCCTCTCCTCGTCGTCCGACGTTACTTTTGTCGAAGGGCTAGACTTTCCCCAGTTGCAGTCAATCGCTCGTCTCGCGCACGGTGATGTGGGACCGAGCCCGTCTTACGCTCGGCAGCAGGACCGAGCTCGTCACGAAACATGAAACATCACCAAAGATCATTTTTCGTGATGGTCCACCGTCACGAGGTCCCCCTCCCCTGCGGGCAACACCCTCTACAACTTTGGCAACATTTCGGGCTGATTTTTGGCAACGTATTGGGCCGTCATTAGGCATGTCCATTTTGTGCGATGAGACTCTGTGTCACAATTAATGTTGGTGGGTCACTTTTTGTAAATGTAGATAGAAAAAAACAAGTAGTTGTTTTTCAGCTGAGTCATTTAGTGGGAAACACATCACATAATAAGAGGGGACTTGGAATTGGGATTGTAAGGTTCCCTCCTAACAAAGGGAACTGGGATCGCCGGCTTAGGGCCCTCCGCTCATACCATGCACTCGGTGAGTCAAGAGGCCGGCACAGCGAGGTGAACGCGGCTGCGACTCTACCGCGAGGCCACGCGCCACACTTGAAGGGCGAAGTCACGCGCGTTTGCGGCTGCGTGAAACAGGGGCGATTTCAAGTGAGATATGTTTACTGGAAAACATCGTAGCAAATATCAGGTTCGTTCTATTTACTTTTCATGTTGTATAGGCAATGAACCGTGGTTGGATTACTCATGGAATGATGCTGACGCCACCATACATGGCTCGCATGAGTCAGTTTATGGAATTCGCGCTTGCTCACAACAATGAGGACGAAGATATGTTGTGCCCATGCAAAAATTGTTGTAGTGGGATCCGTGAAACTATTGATGTTGTCAGATGTCACATAAAATGTCGCTAGTATGCTCAGGACCTATATGAGGTGGATCTATCATGAGAAATTAGGGGACATCGGTGCAAGCAGTTGTACTACCAATGATGATGGTTATGAATCTGATGCCGATGATTTTAAGCTATACCAACAATCTATGTTTGATATGGTGGGAGCTATAGTGGATGACATGGGAGAACAGCTGGAAATAAGAAGATGCATCTGCTGGGTTGGAGATTTTTAAGAAGCTCAACGAAGAAGCGATGAAACCCCTTCACAAGGGATGTGGCAATATGATACAGATGGCTATCATTATTAGGGTGCTTCATATCAAAACATATACGTGTATGACCAATGATGCAGAGCATCCTACAGACATCACCATGTCAAGAGTCCATTTGGCAAGAGACACATGCCAAATCTACTTCACATACATATAGGTGAATCATCTGCTTTACACGTGTTCACTTGACCCCTTCAAGGACGGTATACTACTTGGCACTCTTCGCGTGTACATGCATAGGTGTTATCGGAGCTTCACACACGACGAGGAGGAGTTCATGCAGAAGAGAACAACTACACCATCCAAGAGGGAGGCTTGGAAGCGGAGAAAGAACCATCAAGAAGAAGGCCAAGTTCCACCAGCACCGACGGGTGTCCATGATGTCTACTATGCAACTTTATTCTTGTAGACACGTGTTGGGCCTCCAAGCGTAGAGTTTTGTAGGACAGTAGCAATTTTCCCTCAAGTGGATGACCTAAGGTTTATCAATCCGTGGGAGGCATAGGATGAAGATGGTCTCTCTCAAACAACCCTGTAACCAAATAATAAAAAGTCTCTTGTGTCCCCAGCACACCAAATACAATGGTAATTTGTATATGTGCACTAGTTCGGCGAAGAGATGGTGATACAAGTGTAATATGGATAGTAGATATTGATCTTTGTAATAAGAACAACAAAAAACATCAAGGTATTGCAATGCTTGAAAATGAGGCCTAGGGTCCGTACTTTCGCTAGTGCAATCTCTCAACAATGCTAATATAATTGGATCATATAACCATCCCTCAACGTGCGATGAAGAATGACTCCAAAGTTCCTATCTAGCGGAGAACATAAGAAGAAATTGTTTGTAGCTATTCTTTCCGATCGATCGATCCAAGAGTTCGTACTAAAATAACACCAAGTTATTATTTTCGATCGATCTATCAAGAGTTCATACTAAAATAACACTAAGTTATCTATCAAGAGTTCGTACTAAAATAACACCACAACAAATTCATATTCATAATATTCAATCCAACACAAAGAACCACAAAGAGTGCCCAAGATTTCTACCGGAGAAACAAAAGACGAGAACGTGCATCAACCCCTATGCATATATTACCCCAATGTCACCTCGGGAATCCACGAGCTGAGTGCCAAAACATATCCTAGGTGAACCAATTTAATACCCCATTATCACCACGGGTATCCATATGCAAGACATATATCAAGTGCTCTCAAATCCATAAAAGTATTCAATCCGATAAGAGCGAAATCTCAAAGGGAAAACTCAATTCATCAAAACAAGATAGAGAGGGGAAAACACCATATGATCCAACTATATTAACGAAGCCCGCAACACAGCAAGATCGTGACATCTCAAGAACACGAGAGAGAGAGAGAGAGATTAAACACATAGTGATACGTCTCCAACGTATCTATAATTTTTTATTGTTCCATGCTATTATATTATCTGTTTTGGATGTTTAATGGGCTTTATTATACACTTCTATATTATTTTTTAGACTAACCTATTAACCGAAGGCCCAGTGCAAATTGCTGTTCTTTTTGCCTATTTCAGTGTTTCGCGGAAAAGGAATATCAAACGGAATCCAAACAGAATGAAACGGAATGAAACTCTTTTTGGAACAAACGTGGTCCAGGAGACTTGGAGTGGACGTCAAGAAAGAAGCAAGGAGGCCACGAGGTAGGGAGGCGCGCCTGCCCCGTGCTCCCCCACCCTTGTGGGCCCCTCGCAGCTCCAACGACCTACTTCTTCCTCCTATATATACCCATATACCCCAAAAACATCCAAGAGCACCACGAAATCCTATTTCCACCGCCGCAACCTTCTGTACCTGTGAGATCCCATCTTGGGGCCTTTTCCGTCACTCCGTCGGAGGGGGAATCGATCACGAAGGGCTTCTACATCAACACCATAGCCTCTCCGATGATGTGTGAGTAGTTTACCACATACCTTCGGGTCCATAGTTATTAGCTAGATGGCTTATTCTCTCTCTTTGTATCTCAATACAAAGTTCTCCTCGATTTTCTTGGAGATCTATTCGATGTAATTCTTTTTGCGGTGTGTTTGTCGAGATACAATGAATTGTGGTTTTATAATCAAGATTATCTATGAACAATATTTGAATCTCCTCTGAATTTTTTTATGAATGATTGGTTATCTTTGCAAATCTTTTCGAATTATCAGTTTGGTTTGGCCTACTAGATTGATCTTTCTTGCAATGGGAGAAGTGCTTAGCTTTGGGTTCAATCTTGCGGTGTCCTTTCCTAGTGACAGCAGGGGCAGCAAGGCACGTATTGTATTGTTGCCATCGAGGATAAAAAGATGGGATTTATATTATATTGCTTGAGTTTATCCCTCTACATCATGTTATCTTGCCTAATGCGTTACTCTGTTCTTATGAACTTAATACTCTAGATGCATGCTGGATAGCGGTCGATGTATGGAGTAATAGTAGTAGATGCAGAATCGTTTCGGTCTACTTGTCACGGACGTGATGCCTATATACATAATCATGCCTAGATATTCTCATAATTATGCACTTGTCTATCAATTGCTCGACAGTAATTTGTTCACCCACCGTAATACTTATGCTATCTTGAGAGAAGCCACTAGTGAAACCTATGGCCCCGGGGTCTATTTTCCATCATATAAGTTTCCAATCTATTTTTACTTTGCAATCTTTACTTTCAATCTATATCATAAAAATACCAAAAATATTTATCTTATTATCTCTACCAGATCTCACTTTTGCAAGTGGTCGTGAAGGGATTGACAACCCCTTTATCGCGTTGGTTGCAAGGTTCTTATTTGTTTGTGTAGGTACAAGGTGATTTGCGTGTAGTCTCCTACTGAATTGATATCTTGATTCTCAAAAACTGAGGGAAATACTTACGCTACTTTGCATCACCCTTTCCTCTTCAAGGGAAAACCAACGCAGTGCTCAAGAGGTAGCAAGAAGGATTTCTGGTGCCGTTGTTGGGGAGGCTTACACAAAGTCAAGTCAAGATTTGATCACCTGGCAACTAGCGATTTCTGGCGCTGTTGTCGGGGAGATCTACGCCAAGTCAAGACATACCAAGTACCCATCACAAACTCTTATCCCTCGCATTACATTATTTGCCATTTGCCTCTCGTTTTCTTCTCCCCCACTTCACCTTTGCTTTTTCTTCGCCTTCTTCCCGTATGTCTTTTTGTTTGTGTTTCCTTGTGCCTTCTATTTGCTTGCATCTTTGATTGCTAAAAATCTATTGATATGGATCCACTTAAAGTTTTCTTCTTGGATCATCTTCGATCCTTATGCGCTCATGTTGAAACCCCAACTAGCCTAGTTGATGGGAAATCTTTAGATGAGCATGCTCATTTTGTGCATCACCGTTTGTCTGAAAAAGGGAGACTCTTATGGGATAAAATGAATAGATTGCTGTGTTATGCTTGCAATCTTTGTAAAATTTATGATTTTACTTGTTGCTCTAAGAACCCTAAAAAACACCTCCCCTACCTATGTGGTTTAATGATAATGAAATCTTATCTTCTTATGCAAAGGGTGTTTATAGTTACTACGATATCAAACAAATTGAAGAATTTGTTGCTTTTAAGGGTGCTTATGAAGTTGCTTCTTTGATTGAAAAGTATGATATTACTCTCTACGAATCTAATTTTTTTGACATACTTAAATATTGCTATGAAAACTATGCTCATAATGTCTATGTCAAAGAATTTATTGAAAGAATGACCGTTGCTTCTGAAGAAAATAATGATATGCATGAATCTATAGATAATTATGGTACCGATGATTTGATTGAAATATCCCTTGATGAACATGATGCTTGCTATTCTTGTGGCCATGATGCCAATATGTATGAAGATGAGTTTGCTATAGTTCCTTATGTTAAACATGAGATCGTTGCTATTGCACCCATACTTGATAGTTCCTTCGATGAAAAGCATGATCGCAATGATGTTATTATAAATTCTCTTAATGTCAATTGTGTTAATGATATGAAAAACCTCAAGCTTGGGGATGCTAGTTTTGCTATGACTACTTTATGTTGCAATGATCATGATTGGGTGATTCTTCTTATGATCTTGAAAATCTATTTAAGCCCCATGATGAATATGAGATTAATAATAGTGTTTGCAATAATATTGAAAGTGGGTTTGGAAGAGTGTCAACTTTAGATCCCACATATTTGGATAATGTTCAATTTTATGAATTATTTGATAAAAGTGGGTTTGAAGAGGTCATGACTTTAGTTAACGATAATCCCACTATTTTGGAAGAGTGTCAACTTCGCATGCATGTGGATCGTGTTGAGAATATGTTATGTGATAGCTATTTTGTTGAATTTGCCTATGGTCCTACATGTAATTATTATGAGAGAGGAAAATATGGTTGTAGAAATTTTCATGTTACTAAATTACCTCTCGCTATGATGAGATTGATTTTGTTTCTTTCTTCTTTCTTGCTTATGCTAGATCTTGCTTGTCTTGTTAATTTGTTTTCCTATAAAATTCCTATGCATAGGAAGTATGTTAGACTTAGATGTGATTTTCATATACTACATGATGCTCTCTTTGTGCTTCAGTTGCTATCTTTCATGTGAGCATCATTAAAATTATCAATGCCTAGCTAAAAAGGCTTTAAAGAAAAGCCTTGTTGGGAGGCAACCCAATTTTATTTCTATTTCTTGCTTTTTGGTTCTGTTTAGTAATAAATAATTCATCTAGCTTCTGATTATACGTGGTTTTATGTTTTAATTAGTGTTTGTGCCAAGTAGAACCTTTGGGAAGACTTGGGTGAAGTCTTTATGATCTTGCTGTAAAAAAACAGAAACTTTAGCGCTCACGAGATTAGCTGCCATTTTTTACTGGAGAGTGCTTTTAGGTTGATTATTTTTGCAGATGATTAATAGATAAATTCCTCACGTCCACCAATTTATTTTAGAATTTTTGGAGTTCCAGAAGTACACGTTTGATACAGATTACTACAGACTGTTCTGTTTTTGACAGATTCTGTTTTTCGTGTGTTATTTGCTTATTTTGATGAATCTATGACTAGTATCGGAGGGTATGAACCATAGAGAAGTTGGAATACAGTAGGCTTAACACCAATATAAATAAAGAATGATTTCATTACAGTAACTTGAAGTTGTGGTTTGTTTTCTTTCGCTAACGGAGCTCATGAGATTTTTCTATTGAGTTTTGTGTTGTGAAGTTTTTAAGTTTTGGGTAAAGATTTGATGGATTATGGAATAACGAGTGGAAAGAGCCTAAGCTTGGGGATAACCAAGGCACCCCAAGGTAAAATTCAAGGACAACCAAAATCCTAAGCTTGGGGATGCCCCGGAAGGCATCCCCTCTTTCGTCTTCGTCTATCGGTAACTTTACTTAAGGCTATATTTTTATTCACCACATGATATGTGTTTTGCTTGGAGCATCTTGTATGAGTCGAGTCTTTGCTTTTAGTTTACCACAATTATCCTTGCTGTACACACCTTTTGAGAGAGACACACATGAATCGGAATTTATTAGAATACTCTATGTGCTTCACTTATATCTTTTGAGCTAGATAATTTTGCTCTAGTGCTTCACTTATATCTTTTAGAGCACGGTGGTGGTTTTATTTTATAAAAAATATTGATTTCTCATGCTTCACTTATATTATTTTGAGAGTCCTTTAGAACAGCATGGTAATTTGCTTTGGCTATAAAATTAGTCCTAATATGATAGGCATCCAAGATGAGTATAACAAAAACTTTCATAAAAAGTGCATTGAATACTATGAGAAGTTTGATACTTAATGATTGTTTTGAGATATGAAGATGGTAATATTAGAGTCGTGCTAGTTGAGTAGTTGTGAATTTGAGAAATACTTGTGTTGAAGTTTGCAAGTCCCGTAGCATGCACGTATGGCAAACGTTGTGTAACAAATTTGAAGCATGAGGTGTTCTTTGATTGTCATCCTTATGAGTGGCGGTCGTGGACGAGCGATGGTCTTTTCCTACCAATCTATCCCCCTAGGAGCATGCGCGTAATGCTTGGTTTTTGATGACTTGTAGATTTTTGCAATAAGTATGTGAGTTCTTTATGACTAATATTGAGTCCATGGATTATACGCACTCTCACCTTTCCATCATTGCTAGCCTCTTCGGTACCGTGCATTGCCCTTTCTCACCTTGAGAGTTGGTGCAAACTTCGCTGGTGTATCCAAACCCCGTGATATGATATGCTCTATCACACATAAACCTCCTTATATCTTCCTCAAAACAGCCACCATACCTACCTATTATGGCATTTCCATAGCCATTCCGAGATATATTGCCATGCAACTTTCCACCGTTTCATTTAGTATGACACGCTTCATCATTGTCATATTGCCTTGCATGATCATGTAGTTGACGTCGTATTTGTGGCAAAGCCACCATGTATAATTTATCATACATGTCACTCTTTATTCATTGCCCATCCCGGTACACCGTCGGAGGAATTTAGAAAGAGTCATATTTTGTTCTAGTATCAAGTTGTAATCATTGAGTTGTAAATAAATAGAAGTGTGATGATCACCATTAATAGAGCATTGTCCCAAAAAAAGGCCAAAAAAAGAGAAAGGCCCAAAAAAGAAAAAAAAAGAAAAAAGAAAAGAAATAAAAAGGGACAATGCTACTATCCTTTTTTTCACACTTGTGCTTCAAAGTAGCATCATGATCTTTATGATAGAGAGTCTCTTGTTTTGTCACTTTCATATACTAGTGGGAATTTTTCATTATAGAACTTGGCGTGTATATTCCAACAATGGGCTTCCTCAAATGCCCTAGGTTTTCATGAGCAAGCAAGTTGGATGCACACCCACTTAGTTTATTTTGTTGAGCTTTCATACATTTATAGATCTAGTGCATCCGTTGCATGGCAATCCCTACTCCTTGCATTGACATCAACTGATGGGCATCTCCCTAGCCCGTTGATTAGCCGCGTCAATATGAGACTTTATTTTTTTTGTCTTCTCCGCATAACCCCCATCATTATACTCTATTCCACCCATAGTGCTATGTCCATGGCTCACGCTCATGTATTGTGTGAAAGTTGAAAAAAGTTTGTTACTAAAGTATGAAACAATTGCTTGGCTTGTCATCGGGATTGTGCATGATGAGAGCATTCTTGTGTGACGAAAATGGAGCATGACCAAACTTATGATTTTGTAGGGATGAACATTCTTTGGCCATGTTATTTTGAGAAGACATAATTGCTTAGTTAGTATGCTTGAAGTATTATTATTTTTATGTCAATATTAAACTTTTATCTCGAATCTCTCGGATCTGAACATTCATGCCACAATAAAGAGAATTACTTAGAAAACTATGTTAGGTAGCATTCCACATCAAAAAATCTGTTTGATGGCTCTCGGTGGTGCGGGAGCGGTTCCCCAATCGGGAGGCGTGGGAAGACATCCACCTCGACATCCTTCGCTATGCGAACTTCGCCGAGCGAGCGCGTTTCATCGGCGACGACGACTGCATGGATGTGGAGCTCCTCTTCTGGGCGATTCAAGAAGCCGAGTCGCCAGATCCTGTACAGGAGGCGAAGTGGGCGTTCTTCAAGACGGCGAATCCATCTCGCCTCAACATCGTGCCGCCGTCGGTGGAGGGGATTGCCAGCATTCCACCAGAATTCCTTCCCCCGGGGGTGGAGCTGCCCCGCCGCCGCCAGTAAAGGACTCGACGCCTCGCCTGCCCCAGCATCGCGCCATCGATCCCCTCCCTGGCCTGGTGAGGGAGGTATGCATGCATTTCGCCTCTCACATACATTTCGTTCACGTTTGTTGGCTCTGCGTTCGCGGAGGATCCAATGCAAGGGACTGAAGGATTGTGTGTCATATCGATTAGTTGACTCGGATAAAATTAGGATTTCTCCTGTCTTGCGCTCTGAATCATCTGATGCGGCTGCCATTTCTATGGCCTCTGGACCTACAATTAAATCAAAATTGGATAAAATTAGGGGTTCCCTTGGTGCATTGATTGAATCCACTAATGTTGTTGCCGTTTCTACAGCTCCTAAATCTACGAACAATTTGAATTTAGGCGATAGCCTGCTTAACAGCACGAGGGTGAAAGGTCAAAAGTTGTCCTCTATTCCTACTCAGACTGCGACGGGCCCCAGATTCAAAATTCGTGACTCTGGTAGGAAGACGTATTCTCAGGGTGCATGTTTGCGTGGGCAGGGTGACCTAGAGACTATAGAAGAGCACTTTGGCCAACTCTGGCTTATCCCATCCCCTCCCCGCCGCTGCCTACCTCCTCCACAACCATCCCCTCGTGTTCATCCCCCTCCCTCTAGATTCACTTGTTGGATCCGAAAGGATTTGATTTCCTCACGCTCGTTTACAGCCGCTGATTGTCATCCTGCGCCGCGTCGTGCCTTTGATCCAATTCCAAGAACCATCAAGGTCTCGAGGGAGGGTTTGGGCCCTGGATCTCTTTCGTTTGCGGCAGTTGTGAAGCAAGGGATTGCGATGGCTGACCGGAGGGTTGCTGCTGCGGGGTCTGGAGCTGGCGGCCCCTCAAAGGCTGCTGCTCAGAGGGTCAACCCGCAAGGAGGGAGGAGGCAACCATCTGCACCTACCTCAAAGGAGCCGGTGCCAGCAGCAAAGCCTACCAGATCCATAGCCTCTACGGCTGCTTCATCCCAGGTGCAGTCTTCCCAAACAGTAGAGGTGGAGATGGAGCAAGTTTTAGATCCTAGATACAAGGACATGATATGTTTCAATTGTGGTGGTCCAAGGCATTATGTTGGAAATTTTATTAAGCCGAAAACATGCTTTATATGTCAGCAAAATCACAATGTTAACAACTATGTTGCCTGGACTAGGGTTCAACCAACTGCTGCCTTTTTGGCAGTGGAGCAAGTGGTCTTGGTTTCTACCATGTGGATGTCCCGGTTGCTAATGAATCCAATTGGCTGAATTTTCAAAACTGTGCCGTGGTTAACATTCTCAAAGGTGATGTGGACAAGGAGCTGCTGCTAAGTCTTTTGACTGCTACTTTTTGTACAACTAGACAGTGGCCTTGGTAGATCAGGGGATTGTCAAGTAAGACATTCCTGGCGAGATTTCCACCATGGAAAGAAAGTGGAGGATCTCACCGAGCTGCCTGGGTTCTCTTTGCCTCAAGATGTCTCTGTTACACTTACTGAGTGGAAGGGGGCATGTGAACCTTTTGGAGAGCTTGTTGAGGCTTGGGTACTGATTGAAGGAATTCCTCCTAAATGGTGCACATGGAAAGTTTTTGCTCAGATTGCTTCTCTGTTTGGGGTGCTGACTGATGTAGACTAGAATGGCATGTTCAGGACCTTTTTTGAGAATGTTAGAATAAAGATTGCTTGCAGGGACCCCACAAAAATCCCATTTGAAAGACTCAGTCAGATGAAGAAGAAGTTGTTTTTATTGGGCTTTACTATGGAGGGCTTTGAACAAGTTGGTGGGGTTGACTATGTTATTGATATTGAGGATGATGAGGAGTTTGAAGGAGAATGTGCTGCTGAGGGACAGGAGGATGAGGGTGGAAATGCTCAGAAGGATGGCTTGGAAGACTTACTTGATAGTGAAGGGGCAATTGATGAGTTAGATAAGGCTAATATAACTAATCAGAGTAAGAATAAACAGAAAGGGCCCTAGGCTGACATGTTCTGCTCTGATTCTGATCATGAAACTTTTATCCTGGAGTGTGTGGCTGCTGATAAATAAGATCATCTGGTAACTGAAAAAAGAACTAACCTTCAGGATTTATGTCCTTCTGCCTTGATGGATTCCACTCCATCCAAGACATTGGTGAAGATTGTTGAGGAAACCACTAGTTCTGGAGGGAAGCTTGAAAGCATGGAGTATTGTGAAAGTATTCTTAAATCTGTTGACTTTTTTGAGTCTGAGGAAGAGGATTCCAGTGGTGATGAACTTGAAACTCTTCCTCCTGAAGCTGTACAGGCCATCCGGAACATTTTCCTGAAAAGATCTCTGTTGGAAACCCTTGATCAGGCTCAGGATCCAAAGCCAAAAGCTGAGAAGACCAAGTGGGGGCCTGTACTGGTTCAGAAACCTGCTACTAGGGGGCATGGCAACTTGAATATCATGGAGAAAGCTGCTACTTACAAGAGGAAGCAGAATCTGGAAAATCCAAAAAAATTAAAGGTAAATCATTCACTAATACTGATCATGACATTCTGTTTGAACAAATGAGTAAAATTGATATATGCATTGGGGGGGGGGGATGATGCTAATAGGCATGAAACCATTGACATGTTGGTTGATGGGGAAAAGGAGAGATGCTTGGCTTTTGCCAATAACAACCCTGAGATTGTCCTTCCAGATAATTTAGAATTAGATCATGATGATTTGGTTGGGACACCTTTGGAGGATTACTCACTCAAGCCACTAGGCACTGCTGATGCCTTGAGGAGAACCCCAAATGTCTTAACTAAAGCTAGGCCTTGTGGCCTGTATCACCCCTTCAAAGTTGGTTAAAATGATAGGTCTCATTTGGAATATTAGAGGGCTTGGTCAACCTGGTAAAGTTCAGTGCCTTTTTGACACCATTGCTAGAGCTAACCCTGATTTTATTGGGTTTCAAGAAACTAAGAGAGAGATTATTTCTGAGGGTTTCCTCAAAGCTATAGATAGGAGTAATAGTTTTGATTGACATTACTTACCTGCTGTTAACACTGCTAGTGCGATCCTTTTGGATCTTAGGAAAAGCTTGTTTGAAACTATTGGTTTTGTTAACCATGAATTCTCAATTACAACCACAGTTAAAAACAAAGAAGGTGGTTTTTTCTGGCACTTGGTGATTGTATATGGCTCTGCTTGTCCAGAGTTCAAGGTGGATTTTGTGGCTGAACTGCATAATATTGTTGAGTCTGCATCATATCCTATTTTGATATGTGGAGACTTCAACCTGGTTAGGAATGAGAGTGAGAAGAGTAGTGGGCTAGTTAATCATCATACCACTTTCATGTTTAATGATTGGATTAATAGGTGGGGGCTTTTGGATATTTCTATCTCCAATAGGGGTTTCACATGGTCTAACAATCAGGACAATCCTGTTTTTGCTGTGCTGGATAGAGTTTTTGCCTCTGTGGACTGGGATGCCCACTTCCCAATGTCTTCCCTAAATGCCCTTACCAGAGTAGGGAGTGACCATGCCCCCTTGGTGTTAAACACTGGAGGGCGACGATCCTCGAGCCGTAAGATGTTCAGATTTGAGAAGTGGTGGTTGTCCCAATCCGGTTTCCACCAGATGGTTCATGAAACCTAGTCGGCTGTTTCCTCATCTACCTCTTCGGTAGATAATTGGCTGTCTAAAACCAGGTTACTTAGGAAGAAGACAAAAGGCTCGGCCATTAATATTGAGGCTGCGATGAAAAGAAAGAAAAAATCCCTCCTTATGGAGTTTGAATTGCTTGATGTTCTATCTGAATCCCAACAGTTGTCTGTTGCCGACCATGATAGAATGAAAGCCGTGAAATCAGAGCTAGAGGAGATTTGAAAAAAAAGAGGAGATTGCCTTCTGGCAGAAATCTAGAGACAGGAAAATTCTTGAAGGGGATCGTAATAATGCTTATTTCCAAGCTTTAGCAAATCATAGACATAGGAAAAATCACCTTTCTGAGCTGATAGGCCCTTCTGGGCCTGTGACATCTACTGAAAACATGTTGGAAGTAGCTACTGATTTTTACAAAAACTTGTTGATAGAGGCAAAGGTGTCCCGTCTTTCGATGAGATGGTGGCTATCGTTTTGGAGGAAGTCGACTTTGACGATCCGACTACGAACGTGTGAGGACGTCGCGCCTTAGCAATCGCTAAACCAACTCCGAGAGGTTATTGACCACGCTGGAGCACGATCAACCTGACCACGAAGGTCTGTTTCCTGCAGGCAAACGAAGAACAAGCAAGAAACTAAGATTGCAATTTGGGTATTGCGAATATAAGAGGAAAGCTTTATTGATCAAGGTGGGGTTCTGTGACGCCTTGGTTTGGTCGTTGAACACAAACGAAGTACGCGAAGTTGCAGCTATGGCGAACTTTTAATCTAAACAAAACCCGAAGTCTAAACGATGCCCTAGGGGCTGTATATATGGAGGAAGAGGGGGGAATTTCGTGGCCCTTGAAGGAGGGGTCCGAAACCCACCCTAACTCTTGTTTCCCCACACATACGGACTCTAAAAACAGCCTATATTGAAGTATTTCGAAATTACATGGGCCTGGCCCAAAAAGAAGGTGACGCAGCACCTAGAATAGCCTCCGGACGAAAATTATGAAGTGGCATCTTGTATATTTCGTCCAAGGCTTCATGCACTCATTATGGTGGCTTCAAAGTCCTGAAATCATCACTTGAAACTCTGTTCTTGTCTCCCTTGCGCATGCCATCAACTCCATGCTTGTTCTTGCTCCAATGATCATCCTTGTCCAAGCTACGCCCTTCATTTGTAAGCAAAACTAATGTATCCAATTTAGGCAGCATCATATTCTCATGAACATTAGAATCATTACCAAGAAACGGAAGTACCTGATAATTCAATTGGCGTGCACGAGCTCTAGTAATTGGTCCAGTATGTATAGCAACAGGGGTTGTGGGTGTAACAATGGTATTGATGTCCTCATCATCCTCCCCTTCTTGAAATGAAGTCGTCCTCGACGGAAGCTCATCTTCCTCACCCAAATAAGGCTTCAAATCTTCCATGTTAAAAGTGGGACTAACCCCAAAATCTGCAGGCAACTCAAGTTTATATGCATTATCATTTATTTTCTCTAACACCTTAAAAGGACCATCAGCACGTGGCATTAACTTTGATTTGCGCAAATTAGGAAATCTATCCTTACGCAAATGTAACCAAACAAGATCTCCAGGTGCAAACACAACATGTTTTCTACCCTTATCTCCAGCAAGTTTATATTTAGCATTCATACGCTCAATGTTTTCCTTAGTTAACTCATGCATTTTTAAAATCAATTCAACACGTTCTTTAGCATCAAAATTAACCTTCTCCGAAGATGGAAGAGGCAACAAATCAATAGGTGCACGAGGTAGGAAACCATACACAATTTCAAAAGGGCACATCTTAGTAGTAGAATGTAATGAACGATTATAAGCAAATTCAATATGAGGCAAGCATTCTTCCCCCATTTTCTTATTATTCTTCAAAACAGCCCTAAGCATAGTAGACAATGTTCTATTGACTACTTCAGTTTATCCATCAGTTTGGGGGTGACAAGTAGTACTAAAAAGCAGTTTAGTCCCCAACTTAGCCCATAAACATCTCTAAAAGTGGCTAAGAAATTTAGTATCACGATCTGAAACAATAGTATTTGGCACACCATGCAAGCGAATAATTTCACGAAAGAACAAATCAGCAACATTAACAGCATCATTGCTTTTATGACATGGTATAAAGTGTGCCATTTTCGAGAATCTATCCACGACAACAAATATGCTATCCCTCCCCTTCTTTGTTCGAGGTAAACCTAAAACAAAGTCCATAGATATATCCTCCCAAAGAACACTAGGTACAGGCAAAGGCATATATAAACCATGAGGATTGAGTCGTGACTTAGCTTTTTGACATGTAGTGCAGCGAGCAACAAAACGCTCAACATCCCGTCTCATCTTTGGCCAAAAGAAATGTGTAGCAAGTATATCCTCCGTCTTCTTCACGCCAAAGTGTCCCATTAGTCCTCCTCCATGCGCCTCCTGCAACAACAAAAGACGAACAGAGCTAGCTGGAATGCATAGCTTGTTAGCACGAAACACAAATCCATCGTTAACGACGAACTTGTTCCATGTTCTTCCTTCTTTACAATTCTGCAATACATCTTTAAATTCAGCATCATGCACATACTGATCTTTGATGGTCTCCAAACCAAATATTTTAAAGTCAAGTTGTGAAAGCATAGTATAACGACGAGACAATGCATCAACAATAACATTTTCTTTACCCTTCTTGTGTTTAATGACATAAGGGAAAGTCTCAATGAATTCAACCCATTTAGCATGTCTACGGTTCAGTTTAGCTTGACTTTTAATGTGTTTCAAAGATTCATGATCAGAATGTATAACAAATTCTTTGGGCCATAAATAATGTTGCCATGTTTCTAAGGTCCGAACAAGAGCATATAATTCTTTATCATAAGTAGAATAGTTCAGACCAGGCCCACTCAATTTTTCAGAAAAGTATGCAACAGGTTTGCCATCTTGTAATAACACACCTCCTAATCCAATTCCACTAGCATCACATTCAAGCTCAAAAGTCTTATTAAAATCAGGAAGTTGGAGTAAAGGAGCATGCGTCAACTTATCTTTCAATACCGTGAAGGCTTCTTCCTGTGCGGTACCCCAAACAAAAGGGACATCCTTCTTTATAAGCTCATTGAGAGGTGCAGCAATGGTGCTGAAATCTCTCACAAAACGCCTATAGAAACCAGCGAGGCCAAGGAAACTCCTCACTTGTGTGACCGTTTTGGGCTGCGGCCAACTCTCAATAGCTTCAATCTTGGCTTTATCAACTTCAATTCCCTGTGGAGTAACAACATAGCCAAGAAAAGATACTCGGTCGGTGCAAAAGGTGCACTTCCCAAGGTTACCAAACAAACGTGCATCACGTAGAGCATTAAAAACAACACGTAAATGTTCCAAATGTTCTTCCAAAGATTTGCTATAAATCAGTATATCATCAAAATAGACCACCACAAATCGTCCAATGAAAGCACGTAAAACTTCGTTCATTAGTCTCATGAAAGTACTAGGCGCATTAGTTAACCCAAAAGGCATGACTAACCACTCATACAAACCAAACTTAGTTTTAAATGCTGTTTTCCATTCATCTCCCAATTTCATACGAATTTGATGGTATCCACTACGCAAATCAACTTTGGAGAATATTGTAGAGCCACTCAATTCATCAAGCATATCATCTAGCCTAGGAATAGGATGACGATAACGAATAGTAATATTATTAATGCCTCTACAATCAACACACATACGCGACGTACTATCCTTTTTAGGCACTAGTATAATAGGAACAACACAAGGACAAAGATATTCGCGTATATAACCTTTGTCGAGCAGCTCGTGTACTTGATGCATAATCTCCTTCGTCTCCTCTGGATTGGTACGGTATGGTGCACGGCTGGGTAGCGATGCACCGGGAATTAAGTCAATTTGATGTTCAATCCCTCGAATAGGTGGTAATCCCGGTGGCACGTCTTGTGGGAAGACGTCAGCGAACTCCTGCAAAATGTTAGTGACAGCAGGGGGCAAAGAGGAAGGCACGTCCTCGAATGAAAATAATGCCTCTTTCCACACAAAAGCATAGCAAACAGATTTGCTAGAATCTAGCTCATCAACACCAGATTTGGTGGCAAGTAAACATGCACATTTCAATTTAATTTCAGAAGCAACACTAGATGGTTTATTATTAGGCTTCATGTGTTGCTCAAATTCTTTTGCCACAATCTGATTTTTCACTCTTATTTTTCTCCTGTTTTGCTTTATTAGCTCTATTAATATCATCTTTCAAAATGGAATCAGGAGTCATAGGAAGCAAAGTAATATTTTTATCCTTATGAACAAGAGTATACTGATTGTTTCTACCATGGTGTAGAGAATTTTTATCAAATTGCCATGGTCTACCAAGTAATAAGGAACATGCTTGCATAGGTACCACATCACAATCAACATAATCAGCATATGTAGAGATACTAAAATGCACACGAACATTACGTGTTACCTTAACCTTGTCGTTGTTGTTGAATCATTGGATGTAGTAAGGATGTGGATGTGGTCTTGTGGTGAGAGATAGCTTCTCCACCATCTCCATGCTAGCCAAGTTGTTGCAGCTCCCTCCATCTATGATGACGCGAATAGAATGTTCCTTCACAACTCCCTTTGTATGGAACAAATTACGCCTCTGATTTTGCTCAGCTTATGTAACCTGCACACTCAAAACACGTTGAGCAACTAAACATTCATACCTGTCAGCATCTTCAGCAGCCATGTATTGCGTCTCATGATCAGAATCATCTCCACCGTGTTCTTCATGTGTAATAAGAGCCAAAGTCTCCTCATCATAGTCACTAGCGGACTCATACCCACCATCCTCAGTAACAATCATCACACGCTTAGATGGGCATTCTCTCGCATAATGACCTCCACCCTTGCAACGTCGACAAATAATATCATGTGTTTGCCCTGTTGATGCCATGGATGAAGAAGAGCTCTTTGCAGGCCCAGAAGGTGTGCTCTTGGCAGATAGTAGTGACTGTGCCTGCTTTATTGTATCACGGTTGGAGGTGGCAGCCGACGGAGGTGCCGGTGTAGCAGAACGTGTGGAAGTAGATGATGCACGTAGTGTCCATGATGAAGGTCGACCTGTAGAAAAGTTAGTTCGCACCAATGCCTGTCGATCCCGCACTTCACGTTTAGCTTTACAAGCAAGATGGAATAAACGAGTGATATTATTATAATCCTTATAGTCTAGAATGGTATGAATCTCTCTATTTAATCCACCCAGAAAACATGCAAGCATAGCTTCATTCTCCCCAACAATACCACATCTAATCAAGCCAGTTTGTAATTCCTGATAATATTCTTCTACCGAATTTTTTCCTTGTCTTAAGCGCTGCAATTTTTGAAGTAATTCACGTTGATAATATGGTGGAACCCAACGAGTACGCATAGCAATTTTCAAAGCAGCCCAAGTAGCTGGAACAGGATATAATCTACAATGTTCAGACCACCAAACACATGCAAAGCTAGTGAAAGCACAAACAACAGCAGGAACACGTCTCTCCTCAGGATATTGTAAACATGTAAATCGTTGTTCAGTTTCTAACTCCCAAGTAAGATATATATCAGGAACATATCTACCCTCAAATGGTGGAATATTCAATTTCAGTTTAGGGAGATGGTCATGATCTCGTACCTGGGGGGAGCCCTAACATTGCCATTATTTGCATGTGGGCGACCTGGTGGTTGTGGTGCTGGTGGTTGCACGTAGTTCTGATGTTGATCAACCTCATCCTCGTAATCTCCCACATAATCATCCTCCCCCACATCAGCAGCAGGAGCCACAAAAGCATCAACAGCAGCACCAGCAACTTGGCCAGGCTGAAGAAGGACACGGGTCGCTCGGCGGAGGGCTGTTTCGCGATGTGGAGGTAGTCGTTGTTGTTGTTGTAGAGGTGCGTTAGGTGCAGCTCGTGGTGGTGGTGGTAGACGCGCGAGCAATTCATTAAACTTGTTATCGAGCTTTGTTTCGAATGCCTTCTCAATGCCATCTATCTTCTCCATGGCCTCTTCAAATCTATTTAGCACATCTTCCACCTGTCCACTCATCATTTGTTGAAACTTATCATGTAACGCTTTGTTTGTCATGTTCTCCCAGTCAGTCTCGTCGTCTTGTGATCCTGCCATGGTTAGCAGCAATAGAAACACACAAGAATATGATTCGACAGACTAATAGGAAGTGGTGGTGGTGGTGTGGTGGTCAGTCACAAATCCGTCAAGCAACTCTCAAATTCTTACCAGTTCTTACCCAACAGCAGGCGGTGATCGACAACCGATGTAGTCAAAACTCTCAAAAGCTTGGATAGAGCGATTGCCAGGGAGAGTCAAACGCACGACGTAGATGTATGTGGAGCTGGGAAGGCTTATAGTATGGTAGCAAAAAGGGTCAGCAATAATCAATTCAGAGATGCAAAGTTGAATAAACGCTCAACGACGGTACTGTGCTGGTCCTAGGCTAGACCGTACTAGAAGCCTTCCCAGCTCCACATACATCTACGTCGTGCGTTTGACTCTCCCTGGCAATCGCTCTATCCAAGCTTTCGAGAGTTTTGACTACATCGGTTGCCGATCACCGCCTGCTGCTGGGTAAGAACTGGTAAGAATTTGAGAGTTGAACTAGAATAGTAGTTGTTGTAGTCACCCAATGCATCCTCCTGTAACTGTCTCTCAAAGGTACAAGCACGAACATACATACCAGTAATGCAACGAGGAATATACTGAAATCGTGCCTGAATATCATGGTTCAAACCACCAAAAAATCTATTCATTGTATCATCCTCAGATTCTTCTATGTCACAATGATGCATATAAGATTTGAACTCTTGGTAGTAAGCATGAACAGTGTTGTTGCCTTGTTTAAATTGTTCAAATTTGCAAAGCAATTCACGACGATAGTAAGGAGGGAAAAATTGTTGTCTCATTACATCTTTCAAATCTTTCCAAGTTGTGGGTTGGTTATCAATGTTTTTCTTACAATGCACACTCCACCAAACAGAAGCAAAACCAATAAATGCTCTAGTGACAGCTCGTACTCGCTCAATTCAGAAAAGTCATGATGACTAAAAACTTGTTCTACTTCAAGCTCCCAAGCTAGATAAATAGCAGGATTAAATCTACCCTCAAATGACGGTAAAGAGATAACCTGACCATGTGCTTGTGTGTGTTGTCCCAACTCTCGTGATGGTGATGATGTGTCCGTCGTCCAAGAACTTCTGTCTCCAGAACCTATCATGATTAGTAGAAACAAGAAACAAAATTCGAGAATAATGTTCCTATGAACTACTAGGATGTGGTTGTAAAGTGCTCACAGTAAAGCAAATATCAATATCTTACAAGTTCTTACCATGCGGCAGGTGGTGACAGGCAACCAGCGGTGTCAAATAACTCTGAAGATTGTGTAAAGCGATTGCCAGGGGAACATACGTATACACGGTGTAGAAATATGTGGAGCTGGGTTGGCTATATATGGTAGCAAAAGATTAGCAATAATCAATTCAAAGATGCAATGTTGAATAAACGCTCAATGACGGTACTGTGCTGGTCCTAGGCTAGACCGGACTAGAGACGCGAGCCTAGAACACTAATGAGGTCACGGCGTAGCACAACTAGCATCAATGAAGAATACTAAGTAGCTCTGGACAGCAAGATATAAGTGAAGATCACAACGGCAGTAAAGATAATGATGAAAAACAACTGCCAAGTAGAATATACAACAACTCTCTCTCCAACTTTCCTCTTGAAAAGTTTGAGCCAATTTTCTGATAACTTTTTTCAAAGAATGCTACTAACTCAAGCTTTCCAATGCAAAAAGAATCACTCAATTCCGAATTGATATGAGGAGTCAAAGAATTCTAAAACTAGCCTGAAAAACTGGAATAAGATGTGTCCGCGAACTTCGGAGGGCAAAAAGGCCTATTTAGAAGCTGATTTGGAGGTGTCAAATATTGAACAAGCCTCTCCAACTATTTAGATGCGTCTCGTTGCTAGCTTTCATTTGAGTACTCGTGGAGCCAAAACGGACTTCGTATGAGGAAGTTATGCCTGTTTTACTGAACATGTACAAAACAGATTCCAATCCGAATTCAACTACGAGATTGAGTCTAGATAGATCCGAATTTTGTTTTTTTATTCTCTCTTTTTTTTCTCACACTTTTTTCTTTTTCTTTTTCTTTCTCTTTTTTTCTCTAACTTTTTTTCTTTTTTATCTCTCTTTTTTTCTGTCTTTTTTCTCTCCCTCTTTCCAAGACAAAGTAGATAAGATGCAGATTGGATCAAGTGAAGATGTGAACGACCTCAACTATGATTGTGACAATGAACTATGGGTAACATGTGGTGGAAATTGATGGATGATGTGGTGGACAGTGGAAGGGATAACGATGCAGCGGCGACGTGACTAATGTGAACAGAACTTGAAACTCTAAACGAACTAGACACTAAGACCAACAACTCGACACAGCGATGCAACCGATAATTCAATAATGCAAACAATGAAAAGAAAATTGCAAAGGCTCAGACTGGCTTGGACAAAAAGGATGAATAGATCTAACTTTTTTGTGGCTTTTTCTTGGACAATAGGTAAGAAAATAAATCTAATCTAGGGGAAACTGGAAATTCTCACCGAGCAACCTGAAAACTGATACCACTTGATAGAGGCAAAGGTGTCCCGTCTTTTGATGAGATGGTGGCTATCGTTTTGGAGGAAGTCGACTTTGACGATCCGACTACGAACATGCAAGGACGTCGCACCTTAGCAATCGCTAAACCAACTCCGAGAGGTTATTGACCACGCCGGAGCACGATCAACCTGACCACGAAGGTTTGTTTCCTGCAGGCAGACGAAGAACAAGCAAGAAACTAAGATTGCAATCTGGATATTGCGAATATAAGAGGGAAGCTTTATTGATCAAGGTGGGGTTCTGTGACGCCTTGGTTTGGTCGTTGAACACAAACGAAGTACGCGAAGTTGCAGCTATGGCGAACTTTTAATCTAAACAAAACCCGAAGTCTAAACAATGCCCTAGGGGCTGTATATATGGAGGAAGAGGGGGGAATTTCATGGCCCTTGGAGGAGGGGTCCGAAACCCACCCTAACTCTTGTTTCCCCACACATACGGACTCTAAAAACAGCCTACATTGAAGTATTTCGAAATTACATGGGCCTGGCCCAAAAAGAAGGTGATGCAGCACCTAGAATAGCCTCTGGACGAAAATTATGAAGTGGCATCTTGTATATTTCGTCCAAGGCTTCATGCACTCATTATGGTGGCTTCAAAGTCCTGAAATCATCACTTGAAACTCTGTTCTTGTCTCCCTTGCGCATGCCATCAACTCCATGCTTGTTCTTGCTCCAATGATCATCCTTCTCCAAGCTACGCCCTTCATTTGTAAGCAAAACAAATGTATCCAATTTAGCAGCATCATATTCTCTTGAATATTAGAATCATTACCAAGAAACAGAAGTACCTGATAATTCAATTGGCGTGCGCGACCTCTGGTAATTGGTCCAGTATGTATAGCAGCAGGGGGTGTGGGTGTAACAATGGTATTGATGTCCTCATCACTTATTTGCTTACGAACCTAAACGAGATTTACATTTGGGAAATGGTTTTTGGTCTGAGGTAGAAATGATTAGCGAGGAAGTTTGGAGAGACCCGGAGAGACCTTTTTCTGAGGATGAGATCAAAGAGGCGATTATGAGCTCATATGCCAGTGGGGCTCCTGGCCCTGATGGCTTATCTTTTCTCTTTTATCAAAACTTCTGGGACCTTATTAAAAATGATTTTATGTGGATGGTCAGGGATTTTGAGAATGGGGTGTTGGACATTTATAAACTTAACTATGCTATCATCACTCTCACTCCTAAGATCCCCCTTGCCAGAGAGATGAAAAACTTCAGACCTATTAGTCTTAGCAATTGTGTTGTGAAAATTTTCTCTAAAGCCATGAATACTAGGGCTTCCCCTATTTGTGATAAACTCATTTCACACAACCAGACTGCTTTTATTAAAGGGAGATTTATCCTGGAAAGTGTGGTTATGGCCCATGAAATTACTCATGAGGTTCATAGATCTAATTCTAGTGGATCGATTCTTAAACTGGATTATGAAAAAGCCTATGATAGGGTCAGCTGGGATTTTTTGGAGGAAATGCTTCTTTCTAGAGGCTTTGGGGTTATGTGGGTTAACTGGGTGCTTAGCACTTTAAAACATGGTACACTCCAAGTTAGGATTAATGACACTAATGGGCCACACTTTTTGGGTAGGAAAGGGCTGAAACAAGGTGACCCCCACTCCCCATTGCTTTTTAACTTGGTGGCTGATGTTTTCTCAAAAATGTTAGTGAAAGCTATTAACAATGGATTGATTGGTGGTCTTCTCCCACATGCCATTCCTGGTGGAGTAGTGAGTTTACAATATGCTGATGATACCATCTTGTTCATCCAGGAGTCTGTGGAGTATGCAAAAAATTTGAAATGGATCCTGACCTGTTTTGAAAAGCTTTCTGGCTTAAAGATCAACTTCCATAAAAGTGATTTGCATACCATTCATGTTTCTGAGCAAATTTCTAGAGAATTTGCCCAAATTTTTTGCTGCCAATTTGGTGACTTTCTCTTCAAATATCTTGGTGTGCCTCTGCACTTTAAAAAGCTGAGAAGGGAGGACCTGCAACCTATCATTGATAGGATTATTAAAAACATTGTTGGTTGGCTAGGCAAACTTTTATCTTATAAAGGCAAACTGATTCTACTGACTACTTGTATTGCTAGCATTCCCTCATATCTCATGGCTATGATGAAATTCCCCAAGTGGGCTATTGACATGATTACTTCCCAAATGTCTCATTTCTTTTGGGGCAATGTGGGTGAGGTGCACAAATATCATCTAGCTAATTGGGGCCTTGTGGCTAGAAGGAAGGAATTTGGTGGCCTGGGTGTCCCTAACCTTAGGGAGTTCAATATGGCTCTCCTGGCCTCATGGGGCAAAATATTCTATGATGGGAGAGAGGCAGATTGGAAAAAACTTATCTGCTTTGAATATGCTACTGATAAGCCTAATATTTTTTATGCTAAACCTGCCTTGGGATCTCCTTTTTGGAAAAGCATCTCCTGGGCTTTTGCTGCTGCCAGAAACTTTTGGAGATGGAATCCTGGGAATGGGAATAACACTGCCTTTTGGCATGATAATTGGGTTGGAGGATGCTCCTTGAAAACTGCCTTTTGGGATTTATTTGATATATGTCATCAGCAGGACTTTATCCCAGGTGTGGGATGGGGTGCACCTGTGTCTCACCTTCATGAGATGTGTAGATGAGGATATGGTACACAAATGGGACTTGTTAGTTGACTTGGTTAAACAAACTACCCTTTCTGATCAACCAGACAACCCTGTCTGGGTGCTAGAATCAAATGGTCAATATTCTGTAAAGTCGTTTTATAAGCTGATTAACTTTGGTGGGACACCTTCCGAGATTAGAGATTTTATTTGGAAAATAAAAGTCCCTCCAAATATCCATGTCTTCTTATGGCTGATGTACACCAAAAAAAGCTTGACTAGAGATAATTTGGCCAAAAGAAGACATGTAGAGGATAACACTTGTGTTTTCTGTACCGAACCTGAATCTATCCAACACCTCTTGTTTGATTGCATTGTTGCATCTAATATCTGGGTTGTGGTTGCTGAAGCGCTTGACATTGCCCCTCCTGTTTCTTTTACATCCTTGACTTCTTTCTGGAAGAAGAAAAAACAATGTGAAGCTATCAATATTGTTACATCTTCCACCTTGTGGTGCTTATGGCGTTTGCGCAATGGTTTTGTTTTCCAGGGGAAAATATGGCGAGATATACGTTGTGTGCTGGGTCAGGTGGCGGCAACAATCAGGCAATGGAAAATCCTATCTACAGAGGCCCAGGGTGCTCTACTTCTCCGGTGCTTAAGGCTTTTGGAGCGTCGAAGAGGGGAACTGCTTAGAATTGCTTGGGTTTAGCTAATGTAGCGAGTGACTATCCACCTTCAGTGGCTTTAAAAATATGACGCTCTATGAAGAGATGTAATAGGGATGTAGCTTAAAAACCCTGATGTTTGTTCTATGGCAGCTACTTTTGGTTGTCGCCGAGAGCTGTTTAGCAGTCTGGTTCTGTCATGGTTCCCTTGGCTTAATAAAAGTTGGGGCGGGGGGCGACCCCTTTCTTTCAAAAATATCTGTTTTTATCATTTACCTACTCGAGGACGAGCAGGAATTAAGCTTGGGGATGCTTGATACGTCTCCAACGTATCTATAATTTTTGATTGTTCCATGCTATTATATTATCTGTTTTGGATGTTTAATGGGCTTTACTACGCACTTTTATATTATTTTTGGGACTAACCTATTAACCGAAGGCCCAGTGCAAATTGTTGTTTTTTTTGCCTATTTCAGTGTTTCGCAGAAAAGGAATATCAAACGGAATCCAAACAGAATGAAACCTTCGGGAGAGTGATATTTGGAACAAACGTGATCCAGGAGACTTGGAGTGGACTTCAAGAAAGAAGTGAGGAGGCCACGAGGTAGGGAGGCGCGCCTGCCCCCTGGGCGCGCCCCCACCCACGTGGGCCCCTCGCAGCTCCACCGACCTACTTCTTCCTCCAATATATACCCATATACCCCAAAAACATCCAGGAGCACCACGAAACCCTATTTCCACCGCCGCAACCTTCTGTACCCGGGAGATCCCATCTTGGGGCCTTTTCCGGCGCTCCGCCGGAGGGGTAATCGATCACGGAGGGCTTCTACATCAACACCATAGCCTCTCCGATGATGTGTGAGTAGTTTACCACAGACCTTTGGGTCCATAGTTATTAGCTAGATGGCTTATTCTCTCTCTTTGGATCTCAATACAAAGTTCTCTTCGATTCTCTTGGAGATCTATTCGATGTAATTCTTTTTGCGGCGTGTTTGTCGAGATCCGATGAATTGTGGGTTTATGATCAAGATTATCTATGAACAATATTTGAATCTCCTCTGAATTCTTTTATGTATGATTGGTTATCTTTGCAAGTCTCTTCGAATTATCACTTTGGTTTGGCCTACTAGATTGATCTTTCTTGCAATGGGAGAAGTGCTTAGCTTTGGGTTCAATCTTGCGGTGTCCTTTCCCAGTGACAGCAGGGGCAACAAGGCACATATTGTATTGTTGCCATCGAGGATAAAAAGATGGGATTTATATTATATTGCTTGAGTTTATCCCTCTACATCATGTCATCTTGCCTAATGCGTTACTTTGTTCTTATGAACTTAATACTCTAGATGCATGCTGGATAGCGGTCGATGTGTGGAGTAATAGTAGTAGATGCAGAATCGTTTCGGTCTACTTGTCGCAGACGTAATGCCTATATACATGATCATGCCTAGATATTCTCATAATTATGCACTTTTCTATCAATTGCTCGACAATAATTTGTTCACCCACCGTAATACTTATGCTATCTTGAGAGAAGCCACTAGTGAAACCTATGGCCCTCGGGTCTATTTTCCATCATATAAGTTTCCAATCTATTTTTAGTTTGCAATCTTTACTTTCAATCTATATCATAAAAATACCAAAAATATTTATCTTATCATCTCTACCAGATCTCACTTTTGCAAGTGGCTGTGAAGGGATTGACAACCCCTTTATCACGTTGGTTGCAAGGTTCTTATTTGTTTGTGTAGGTACGAGGTGACTTGCGTGTAGTCTCCTACTGGATTGATACCTTGGTTCTCAAAAACTGAGGAAAATACTTACGCTACTTTGCTGCATCACCCTATCCTCTTCAAGGGAAAACCAACGCAGTGCTCAAGAGGTAGCACATAGCTACTGGTACAAACCCTCAGCCCCAAGAGGCCCAGGGCAGATAGATAAGTAGTCTACCATTAGGGACACTGCATGCATGGTAAATAAGCAAACAAAATCTGTCCAGAGGAGATGAGTTTTTATTCATGTGGATACATGTAAGTTCGTCGAAAGTTTGCATGCATGGTTGGCAATGTCCTGCATGTGCTGAATTAGTATTACAAAGGCTAAACTTTTATAGTTATGTGTGGTAGCTGTGAAAACAGTACATGAGACTGAGTGCCTATCATCATGATAGCTCAAACAATTTTCAACTCTAGCTATCCATGTTTGAAAATAATACAAATGTAAATTGCCTTAAAGGAAGCATGCATTGTTGTGTTGGTTTATAGCCAATGTTGGAAAAAGCGGTAGGCATAAGCGAGGGGGTTGGCCTTCGCCTAGTGCCTAGGCGGTGCTTAAGCGCCCTAGGCGCAGCCTAGGCGGTTATATAATTTTTACTATCGGGGGTGTATATGTGGTTATCATATGTGTATTTTATTAATTCAGGGCATATAAGTATGTTAAGTACCAGCTACTATGATTGGAATATGGCCGTTTTGGCATATCAGTGCAATATGCATGATTTCTCGCTTGGGTAGACAATTTCTTACTTGCTCTGCCTAGCCTTCTGCTTATGCCCTAGGCGAGGCGTTTGGCCATTGCCTAACGCCTAGGCGTGCCTAAGCGCCTCCTAGGCACTGCCTTTTCCAACATAGTTTATAGCTAATCAGATTGAGCAGCAAATTCCTATGCTGGGCAAATAATTGCACAGAAGAATCTGGTGAGCAAATTCCTATGCTCTTGATGCTACACATGGAAATAAATAGATGGTCCATGCTCTTCTAGTGTAACTAATTAGATTGAAAGATGGAAGCTTCCTACAAACATCAAAAGTAACATAATAGAAGATGCATGTGCTCATCCTATGTAAATAAGAAAATTAAGAGATGAAGGTTTGTGTACCAATGTGAGTAGCATGTGATCTGAAGAAACGAATCAGGGGTGCCCTTTCCAACAAAACCTGAAGGCCCTTTTGGGCTGGAGTACATTCTGACAAATTTAAAGCGATTAAGCAAAACCAAGGGAGATTGAAACATGGAGCAGCAAGATTTACCAGAGTACACGCTCATGAAAGAAATGACAATATGAGCAGGCGGGTGCATTGCATGATGATCGAAGAACAAACATGTTTATATTATAATCGTGAATTGCCAGCATGGGGTGAGGTACAGGCGTCCCTACTCCCTAACGATGGCAGCTTCTCCTCGTGACTTAATTTAAGGGGAGGGTGAGGCAGAAGCTGAAACGAAGGAGTTGGAGAGGATTGATTATTGGCGGACAATGGTTTCAGATCAAGGTAGGACGGGAACAACGGGAAAGGATTTATGACCTATTGATGTATGAAATTCATGTTCCTTTGAACTCCTGTATGCACTTATGTCTTCATTAGCGGTCATAATGAGAAGTCCTCTTTGCTTATCAATCGGGATTCGCAGCCGCTTGTGGCCATCAACGGCGTCCGTGGTATGCAGAGGCCTCATCAATTGTGCCTTCCTTGATCATCTGCGATTCTGAGTGGCAGGCAACAAAACGGCGCCTGGCCCGCCTCCCAGCTCCCAGAAAGACATCGGAGAAGATAGTCTGGCATGCGTGTCGAAGGACATCCGGAGTAGTCGAGCAGAGCGACGACATGCATTGGCTGATTTGGATGCGCTCGACGATCTGAGTGAGCAGCAACGGAACTGCCGCCCATCCTACGTCAAGGGCCCCGAAGAAGCGTCAGAGGTGAGGAAGACGATGGTTTTGCGTGGGAGTGGACTTCACGTCGAGATTGCCTGTCGGTTGATGTACCATACTGTAGCTTTGGGAAGTTCAAGGGAGAGAAGCTAGATTTATAGAACAGTGTAGAGAGTCGAGGGACGCTTTGGTGGAGCACCGCCTGTTCGGTTGCTCAGATTGTAACTGAACCTCTTTTTTGACACGATCGTAACAAAACTTAGGCAGAGGAAGGGGATGGGACATAAAAGGCTTACATAGGTCAAAGATTTTCAGACAAAAAAAAAGCGTGGGCCTTTGGAAAAATGATGATGTGGCAACTTGATGAGGTGGATAGGCTGCATGTCAAGATAAATAGATAGTGGGGATGAATCTCTTAGGTATATAGGTTAGGTTACTCCAAAAAAAGATATAAAGTTGATATAAAATGATTATAAAACATCCAAAATGATAACATAGCAGCATGAATACTTCATAAATTATACATACGTTGGAGACGTATCAGCATCCCCAAGCTTAACTCCTACCCATCCTCGAGTAGGTAAATGATAAAGGAAATAATTTATGAAGTGTGAATGCTAGCAAAGTGCATAAGTTTGATCAATGATAATTTCAATTGCTTTTCCTAGCATCATAACAACAATTCTTTCTGATGCGGAGCATCCTACGATCATTCCCCATGTACACTATGACTACTCCCCAAGCCCCAAGTGTCCACATGTTGAGACCTCGAGCATACTCCATTGGACCTAAGGTGAACTCGCTCCTTTCTGAATCTTCCCTTTCTACATGTAAGACATGGATGCTACCTCAAGCGTGGACCTTGTGCATACTCAGGTACACCCGAGGAGACCATGGAGAGCCTAAGGACCAAGGCTAAGTGTGCGCGGGAGCAAAGGAAGGAGAAGGAAGAAAAGCCAGCTGCTACAGCGGCCGGACATCCGGGCCGACCCCCGGAAATCCGGCCCCTTCCTATCCATAGAGCCCCGGAAGCGACCCCAACAGCCCGGTCATCCGACCCCATGCCCCGGACATCCGGCCCCTTCGCCAGGAAATCCGGCCCCTCTTCACAGAATGCAACCGAAGCCAGCCAAGTCCATCCCAGACATCCGATGTGAGGCCCGGACATCCGGCCCCCAACCCAGACATCTGGCACCTGCCTGTGCGCAGAGATCAGGCCAAGGGCCCATGTATCCCCCTCTCACATACCCCTTCGTGGGCTAACACTATATATAGACCCCCTCCTCCTCCTAGTTAGGGTTAGCGTTGTGATAGCTCATTTGTGAGATAGAGCCTCGCTCATCCATAGGGATTTACTCCTCGAGAGATACCGCAGCCCCTCTACGGAGAAGATCCCCCTTGGATTCAAGACCCCCTCTTGGGTGGCCCCATGAAGACCTCTTCACGGAGAAGAACCGGTTACCTTTGTATCGTCCTTTGTTGATCCTGGATCTTGTATCTCCTCTCGTGTTTCGAGGATCTAGCACATGTGTGATTGTTCTTGTTGGTTTGAGTGATTCTCTCGTGTTTTCCCTCGTGTTCTTCATGTTCCTCGTTGGGATCCGTTCTTTTCATGAAAGATCAGCCTACACCGGGTTAGCCCCGTATCATATGGTATCAAGAGCCAGATTGTTCACGATTTCGGAGCCTCCCCTCTTTGTTTTCTAGCCGTGTTTTTTTTATTTTGTCCCAAATTCAAAAATTCCCCACAAAAATAGCCCCAATTTTTTTTGTGATTTGTTGGTGTGACGAAGTTTTGCTGGATTTAGTCCATGGATTTGCTTTGTTAGGAGTGGATCTAGCTTTCCCCCAATTTCCCCCACTTCCCATCCACAAAATCTCTGCAATTTTGCCCCCGAAATCATCAATTTCCGCCCCCAAAATCAAGTTCCTCGAGTTCATCCTCGGATTTGGAGCCTGGACATCCGGCCTATGGCCCGGACATCTGGCTCCTGGAGGGTAATTTCACATGCAGTTCTGGACATCAGGTCCCGAATTTCCGGCCAAACCCTCGGATGTCCGGCCCCTGGGATTTCAGCCTTCGATGTTTCACCGTTTTGACCATAACTAATTCATCCAGAGTCCGTTTTTTGACGTTCTTTAGCTCGTTTTGAAGCTATTGACATCCCCCATAACATAAAAATACTTCCAACACCATTTGACTCCATCAAAATTTTGGAACTTTGACATCTTTGCCTAGGGCTTCCACCATAACTTCCGCATAAACACCACCGACTTCCGCAACCTAACACATTTTATTCCCCATAGAATTAGTGGTTGTTTGAGTTGTGATTTGAGTCTCCTAAGGTGTTTAGGCTACTTAGGGACAGTTGCTTCTTCATCAATCACCACCATAACTTCCGCATAGGCTTGCCCACCATACACTTCCGCCGCCCCAACTTAACCCAATTTTGTTTGTGTTGTGAGTTGTGTCTCCTAAGGCGTTTCGACTATTTAGGGATCGTGCTTCCAACTCTGACACCGTGTATAATCCACCACCTTACCCTCCACTTCCTCATTGCGTACTCCAAAACCCATCATTGCATTTCCGCAATCCCATTGAGCTTCCGCAAAACCAACACCGCTTTCCGCTACCACCATTTTGACATTTGCCTTTGAGATTTTGAGTTGTGGTTTTTCGTTTCCTAAGGTGTTTCGGCTAATTAGGGACGGTTCTACATTAGTGATCTACACCTTCCATTGCATACATACCATATCATATTGGTATCATCATATCATATCTTGTGTCACAAGATTGTTCCCGCATATACACAATTGCTATCTTGGTTTGTGCATTTCGCATTGTGGCCATACAAAAAAACAAAGCTTTTAAGCAAAAGAGAGAGAGAAAAGAAGCTTGTAAGCAAGTGCCGTAGCATCATACCACATTCCACATAAGATTGTCATATCCGATCATCTTGGATCATAACACCGGGAACATCATATACATAGCATAATTGGGATAGAAGTCGTTGCATTTTTGTCTCCTATAGTTTGTGCACAAGTGTCGTATCCACCTATTGATAAATCGTGATATCGTCTCTCTAGAGTTGTGCAACAAGAGCATTTTCCGTGGATTCCACATTGTGAGCTCATTCATTGGTTGCACGACCCCATTTTTTTATTCGTGTGTGTGTTTCCATGTGCCATTCATTGCTATTGGTCTACTTGTTTCACTTGCGAATTTGTGAATCTTTTTCAACATTATTGACTCTTGCTAACATTTTGCATCAATTTTTTGCGCCACTATCCTCACCGAGCTCCACCATAAGCCTTACTTGTGTAGGTGTGAGAAATTGACAAGATCGGTACCAATTGTGCTATTTCCTTGTTCCATTATTGAGTGATCATTGATCCATCTTCAACATCGGTCAAGGTACATTTGGTATAGTTCTTCTCTTTCTCCCACTCATATTTGCTCGAGTCTTGTGATGGATAGGTAAGGCATTTCATCTCCGGTTTTTGACAACAATGACGGCGCGAACAACTACATCACCCAATCGTCAATATTCGATTTACAACGACAAATGCAAGGCGCACAATCAAGATTGCGAGAGCGCATCGACAACCTCACCATAGACATGCGACACTCCGAGCTACGTACAAGAGACTACTTCGACAACAAGCTTTCCGCACAAAAGAAGGAGGAAGATGCAAGGATGGAGGAGATTCAGACTTTGTTGGCCAAACGTGCTTCCTCTTTGTCGGTGTACTAGAGTAGGGGTACCCTAGTATCCCGAACTTGTGCACGGGCAGTCGCAGTGCCTCGCGGCAAGGCTTGCCGGGTGACCACCAAGGACCCCCGTGGTTCCTTTGGAGCCATTCAAGAACAAAGTATTTAAGCCAAGGAGACAAGGCCCCGGCAAGAGGAGCTTGCCGGGAAGGCCACTCAAGACACAAGACCCCGGCAAGAGGAGCTTGCCGGGGAGGCCAACCAAGGCATCTCAAGGAACTTGCCGCGACGCGCCACGCGTCCCGGCAAGACCCGGCGAGCGACAAGCTCCCAGACGCGACAAGACAACAACCACGGCAAGGCGTTTGCCGTGGAAAGCAACCACTCTGTACCTGCGCTCCAGCTCACCCACCAACGTGTCGCTCTGAGACCCTTCCAGGCGTACGTGGTGGGAGGCTGTGCAGCCAGGGGTGCACTGTGGCAAGCGGCGCTGACAAGGTCGCCATCGTGGCAAGCGGTGGCGTCCCTGACGGTCCCTTTTCTGCACTGTTTGGGCGACGTAGATAGGCATTTAATGCCCTTGTCCCCTGCCATCAGAGTTAGGTATGATACACTGTGTAGGTAGCTGTACCTACCGCAGCACCTTTCCATTTTTGCCCTTGCCTACGTTGCCACCTGTTGGAGACCCCTTGATCATATAAAAGGAGGCCCATGCACAACGTAGAAGGGGGGAGCAGAACATTCACGCTCGGCCTCGTTAGCCGCCTGTGTGTACTGTAGCACTCAGCGCTCCCGAGCAAGAACTCAGTACAAACCACAAAGCAGTAGTAGGAGTATTATCTCTCCGGAGAGCTCCGAAGCTGGGTAAAACCGCTCGTGTGCCCCGCCTCGATCTGCTCTTTGCGCGGCCTCCGCCCCCCGCCGAACCGAGAAGGGGCTCCGTCCCCATAGGTGCTCGCGGAGTCAGGCTTCCCCGACATCTTTGGCGCGCCAGGTAGGGGGCGTCGAGGTTGTGTGAACCTGATCCGGCGTTCACGCGAGCTAGATCTTCATCGACTTCATCGACATGCCGCCGAAGAAGAAGGCTTCGGAGGCGGCTGCTCCGTCCGCGTCGAACCCACCACCGCCGGAGCGAACGGCTGGTGGGGAAGACACCGGCGGAAGAACGGGCGTCGACGAGGGAGCCCACGGTGCCACCAGGTCCAAAGACAAGGCTGCGCTGCCCATCGGCGGTGTAGCCGGCTCCCACGACGACCGAGCGTCTGTAGATGCACCGCGCCCATCTCAGGAGGCGCAGGACCAGCAGCGTCGTGGTACCCACGGTACCATACGCTCGCTGGACCCAAATCGAGCTGGCGGATCTCGGGACGCTCCAGGCCAGCACGCGCGCCAACGTGCTGGCGCGAGCGAGGCACGGTCGCCTGGACGGGATATTGTTCCTTCTAACGCAGTTAGAAGTCCGAGCATATCCCGCTCCTCGCACCGTTCGCCACCGCTACCCGCCACTCTAGCAGAAGCTTTGGCACGAGCTCAACTACTCCTAGACTTCCCTCTAACGCCAGACAAGATCGACGACTGGAGGGCCACCATTCAAAGTCTCATCGGCTTCGCCAACGGCGACACTCCACGGCAGCCGATTGCGTCGCAGCCGTGGCAAGTCAGCCAGGCGCGGCCCGATGGCGACAAGACCGGTGGGGGTGCAACCACCGTGCACTCTCCGCCCCGAAGGCCAAGATCGCCGACTCGTCGGGTCCACCGCTACAGCGACTCCACCGCTTCATCAGATCCGCGAGCTCGTCGCGATCAACGCCAAGTTCTTCATGAACGACAGCAAGAAGACGCCCGTACTCGCATCAAGCGCCGAAGAGAAACGCGGCGTCAGTCAGACCGACGCGCTGGACCCACTGTCGACATGCATGCGCCAGGGGAACCAGGCGACCTGCCATACGCGGTAGGTTGCCCTGCGTTTACCCGTGAGCTGCGGCAAGTCCAGTGGTCCAGCACGAAGAATTTCAAGCCAGACGTACCCGAGAAGTACGACGGCAAGTTGCATCCGTCGGAGTTCCTCAGCATCTACACCATCACGGTGCAAGCTGCTGGGGGGCGGGACGACAAGATCCTTGCCAACTACTTCCCGCTGGTGCTCAAGCCCAACGTCAGATCCTGGCTCATGCACTTGCCGGACAACTCCATATCTTCCTGGGCAGACCTATGCCATCAGTTTGTCGGTGCCTTTACAGGTGGCCACAAACCTCATGGCCAGGAGAGCGATCTTCATCTGCTTGCCCAGAAAGAAGGAGATCCCCTGCGCAAGTACATCCAGAGATTCAGCCAAGTGCAACACAACATCCCAGATGTCCACCCTGCCGCGGTCATCAGTGCGTTCCATCAGAACGTGCGTAACCGCAGGATGCGGGAGGAGATGGCGATGTGCAAGATCAGAGACGTCAGTGAGCTGTATGCCCTGGACGACAGATGTGCACGTGATGAGGAAGGGAGGAAACTCCCCGGAGAGAATGCAGGAACAGGAGGATCTGACAGCGATGATGCTGCCCCGGCAAACAAAAACCGGCGGCGGAGCAAGAAGAAGCGGAAAGAGTAGCCCGACAGTCAAGTATGTACCAGTTCGTCGACAACGCACTGTACAGAAGAAGACTCAACGGTGTGAAATTGAAGTGTATTCGCCGGGAAGATGGACAGAAGCTGTTGGCAGAGATACATGGAGGCATCTGTGGTCACCACATTGGCGCAAGAGCACTTGCCGGCAAAGCTTTCTGGCAAGGTTTCTTTTGGCCGACAGCCCTCCAGGATGCAACTGCACAAGTAACCAAGTGTGAAGCGTGCCAGTTCCATTCCAAGCAGATACACCAGCCAGCTCAAGCTCTCCAGACGATCCCTTTATCCTGGCCATTTTTGGTCTGGGGGCTCGACATCCTCGGCCCCTTCCCTCGAGCAGTCGGGGGCTTTGAGTACTTGTACGTCGCAATCGACAAGTTCACAAAGTGGCCAGAGGTGGAAGCAGTGAGGAAGGTGACATCACAGTCAGCAGTCAAGTTCTTCAGGTCGATTGTTTGCCGCTTCGGGATCCCTAACAGGATCATCACCGACAACGGTACGCAATTCACGAGTCGCACCTTCATGCAGTACGTCCAAGATCTTGGCGCCAAGGTCTGCTTCGCTTCTGTTGCTCACCCCAGGAGCAACGGTCAAGCGGAGAGGGCAAATGCTGAAGTGCTGCGCGGGCTCAAGACCAGGACTTTTGACAGGCTGCACGGGTGCGGAAGAAACTGGATTGAGGAGCTGCCGGTGGTTCTTTGGTCGATCAGGACGACGCCAAATCGAGCCACTGGCTAGACACCTTTCGCTCTAGTCTATGGAGCAGAGGCAGTTATCCCCACGGAACTCGTATATGGGTCACCTCGTGTGCTCGCTTATGATGAGCTTGAGCAAGAGCAGCTGCGACAAGATGACGCGCTGCTCCTTGAGGAAGACCGTCTTCAGGCTGTTGTACGAGTTGCTCGATACCAGCAAGCTTTGCGCCGCTACCATAGCCGCAAAGTTAACGCCAGAAGTCTCGAGGAAGGCGACCTTGTTCTTCGGCGCGTTCATTCCGCCAAGAATTCCAACAAGTTGACGCCGAAGTGGGAAGGCCCTTATCGGGTGAAACGAGTCACTAGGCCTGGCGCTGTCCGCCTTGAGACCGAAGATGGCATTCCGGTGAGCAACTCCTGGAACATCGAGCATCTTCGTAAGTTTTACCCGTAAGGCGCGGTTGCCGGACCCTGCTCCGGCAACCACCCTTTGTACAAGTCTTGCCGCTGTTGCATGTAATCCTTCGTACAAAGCCAGGCGCAGACCCTGTGCATAAATAAAAGCTCATGTGATCCGCACATATTGTCAATTTCATGCTTTTTTTGCATGAGTTATCTGACACTTTGTGCAGCGAACACCCCCGGTAAGCAATAACGAGCCATAAGGCTCCATATTATTATTTTCTCTACTTCCTTTTTTCTCAAGGAAATGAAGGTTCCTTCGCCCACAAGTTTGCCGGGGGGGAAGGGGAAGATAATGGTATGGACCAAGCGTCGTTCAAGAAAGTCGCGCCTTGCCGGGAAGCAAACGACAGAAAGCTAAGTTGCCAAAGTTTGAGCAATCAGATGTTTTTAATTTTTTTAAGTTATCTTCCTTGAACGACCGTGCTTTGTATGGAAAACCTGTGCGCGAAGGAACCGACTCGTGGCTAAGTTGCGCCCTTACTTTGTTTCGAGTTCGCTCAATAGTTTAAGTGTGCTGCGACTAGAGTCGCGCCCTTACTTTGTTTCGAGTTCGCTCAACAACTTAAGTGAGCTGCAACTAGTTACGACAAGGTTTCTTGTCGGCAACGGCACTGCCAGGAGGCTGCTGACGTCCCGCACTCAGCGCTCGCGGCGAGAGTGCCTGCGCCGACAAGTTCCCTAAAAGCGTAGGGCAAACACATACAAAGGAAGGGGTCAAGTAAAGGAAATAACATTGCAATCACTACCCAAAATAAAGTTATATATTACAAGATAGCTTGTCGCGGCTCTAACAGACTGTTTCATAACACGATCAACAGCGACAAGAAAAGAAGGAAACAGGCGGCCTAGTCTGCGCGATCGCCCTCAACCCTCTTGATCCCGCTCACCTTGTCCACAATGGGTGCGACAAGGTCCTTGAGCGCCTCTAGATCAGCGTCCGCCGGCAAGGATCTGAGGACGTTGGTGAGGTTGAGGCCCGGGTTGCGGAAGGCTACCTTCACCAATACCTTCTGAAGAGCTCCTGCGCAGATCTTGCGCGACTCGTCGGCCAGCTGCTTTGGGATCCTCTCCCGGAGTCGCTGGAGGGCCGTCGCCACGCTTTTGAAGAACAGAGTGAGCTTGGCGCTGGATGGGAGGGTCTCATCGGAGGGATACCCGAGATCCTCCATCCCCAGCTGCGCCAGCTCCTTGTCGATGTCTGCGGCAGCATCCACAAGACCCTCCGTCCACTGCTCCACAGTTTCTCTGAAATCATTTTGGGTGGCGGCAATGCTCTCCAGCAGCGCCTTGTCGGCCTTGATCTCCTTCTTCAGGGCCGTCTCCTGCTCCCTGGCACCGTCCAGCGTCTTGGTCAAAGCAGCCAGCTTCAGCTCAAGATCGGCGTTGGAGTCCTTGGCGGCGGCAAGCTCCTTGATCTTCTCGGCGAGACGACCCTGCAGCTCGCCAAAGGTGTAGGTGTCCTTCTCGCGCTCATGCTTGAGCGCGGCAAGCTTTTCACCGCTCGCCTTGATATCAGTCTCCAGCTGCGCCACCTTTGCCTCCAGATCCTTCTTGGCGGCCTCGGCAGCTGCGGCAGCATCCTTTGTTTCCTTGAGAGCTCCGCTGAGTGTTTGCTCGCGCGCAGCAAGCTCCTCTTCGTGGCTGTCTAGGCTGGCCTTCAGCTGCACCAACTCGCCCTCCCGCGCAGATAACTCCTCGGCGGCCAGCCGCTGTTGCTCTGCAACTTCTGCCTTCTCGAGGATGAAGGCCTTCTGCGCCTCATCGAGCTGCACACGCTCCGCCGCCAGCGACCGGAGAGCTGCCTGGTTGAGACCTCGGAGCTCCTCCGCGCGCTTCTCCACGTCCACCCCCGCCTTCGCGACAAGCGCTTTGCGGGACTCCAGTTTGGCCTGGCGGGCACGGTAGAGCGACACCAGCTTCCGCAGCAGTCGCTCCTCTTCAGGCTCGTCGCTGCTGCTGCTTGGCGCGTCGACCAACGTCAGCCCAGCGGAGGCAAGCACCTCCACGTCAAAGCTTTCTCCTTCGACTGGCGCCCTGGACGTTGACGCCCAGGGGAGGTTGATGAAGATGCCATCGCCGGCCTTCAAGTAGACGCCTGGCTGGGGCTCTTCGGAGCCTGACGCTGCGACAGCGGCGGGAGGATCGGCGGTCGGTGTAGCGCCTGTCGCTCCTGCGGCCTTAGGGTCGTCAGTACGATCGCCATACCCCTCGTCAGCTGCTGCGGCGGCAGCCTTGGCGGCCTCTTCGCCGGCGGGATCATCAGCGCCGGCCGCTTCTTCGGTGGCGGCGGCATCATCAATAGCAACCTCGGTCTCCATCGGCTCCGCAGTGGGTGGATCTGACGGCTGAAAAAGGGAGAAAAGTCAAGCAAATATCCAAAAATAAGATCAAAAGAAGAAGAACCCAAAGGGAAGTTTCGAAGCAAGAGGTTTACCTGCACTAGGCTCGGCAGTTGTGGTCTCCACCACCGGAGGACCGCTGGTGCTGTCCCTTGCCGGAGACTCCTCCCTTGCCGCAGAGCTCCCCCTTACCGGAGAGCTCTCCCTTGTCGGAGGATCCGTCCTTGCCGGAGAACTCTCCCTTGGCGGCGTAGTCGAAGCAGATGTCATGTCAGGGGCGGCCTTCGGGAGCTCCAGGCAAGGCTGCTCTGCTCCTACACAAGCCAACAGTCAGATATCAGCAAACAAAGAGTATCCATGCGCGCTCAACAGCGGGAAGCAAACCATATACTTACGCTGGGGGCTGCGCTGGGGGCTGCTCTGAAGAACAGCTGCCGGGTCCGGCAAGTTTGTCTCAGGCGCACCCCCTGCTGACACGGTGGGATCATCCTCGATGACAATCACTGGGACCTTGACTCTCTTTGCCGCTCTCTGGGCTAGAGTACTAAAAAGGAATAAGTTCAGAGTAAAGCAAATGAGATACAAGAAAAGACAACAAGTATTGAAGACATACAAGTACAACAAGAATCTTACTCTTCTTCTTCCTCGTCGGAGCTGAGCGCGGAGAAGTCAAAGCCTGGCCCTCCTCCGGCGCGAGAAGGCGGAGGAGTAGGATCCCTTGGTCGCTTGGCGGGAGCTGGAGCGGCGGACCGGGAGGACCCCGCTCCAGTTGCCGCTGCGGCGTGAGGTGCTTCCGCGGCAACAGAACTTGCCGCGGTGGAGCGCGTCGTGCGGCGCAGCGGGGGTTAACTCGTCCGCCGCTCCGCTACGTCCCCGGCCTTGCGAAGACGCCTTCTTGGTGGAGCCGGGGGCTCTGCTTGTGGGGCCGGGGGCTCTGCTTGAGGAGCCGGGGGCTCTGCTTGCGGCAAGCTGCCCGAAGACGAAGAGGAAGAGGAGCCGATCTCCAACGATCCGCTCGTATCCTCGGCGGGCCCGCTCGGCCCGACGTCATGCCCGACGGACTTCTCCTCGCCGGCAAGTTCCTCTCGCTCGGCAAGGCTTGCCGCCTCTGCTGCCTCTGCCTCCTCCACGGTGAACCCAAACTCGCCCGCAACTGCGGCTGCCGCTGCCTCTTCCAGCGTGGTGGCGATGTGCTTGAGCTCCTCGTCGGTGGTGTCCCGGGTGAGACCCCTCTTCTCGTCGGTGTCGATCGACACTTCTACCAAGTTGTCAAAGAACGCCCGCACGACATCATCTGCAGGCTCTATCCAGGCTGGGTCAATTCCATGCGAGTCGCACAGCGACATCATTGCACGGATGCGGTCGAGCGAGGAGTTGTTGCACAGCGGAACGACGCCCCTCGGCAACCTGAACACTTCGGGATGCTGTGGGTCGTACTTGAGCAGCTCCTGGAGCATCGAGTTGAGCTCCATGATAGTGAAGTTGAAGTTGAGGTCCGGCCGCAGCCTCATGATATCCGCCGCATTCTGGAACTCCCAGGCGGGTCTCCTCCTCTCCTGCAGGGGGGCGATGCGGCGGCGGAGGAAATCTGCGCCAACCGCTCCTACAGTAAGCCCGGCAAGCCTGAGGCGTAGGATCCGGGCGATGACAATCTTCAGTCTGTCGTCTTCCGGGGCCAGGCTACTCCAATCACTGCCGCGCACTACTCGAGTTTGGCGCAGGGCAGTAAACGGCTGCGGGTTCTCCTCGACAATCAGGCACCAGTCCGCCCTCCACTCCTCCCACTTGCTGCGGAACTCTCCATCCAGATAAGCATCCTTCTTGCCGGCTTTTGAGATCCAGGCGATTCCGCCGGATAAAGGCTCTCCTTTCTCAACTCGAGGCGAAAAGAAGTGGCAGAAAAGGGCTACGTTTGGATGGATTCCGACAAAGTTTTCGCAGAGATGTGCGAAAACTGCCATGGTCAGGACAACATTGGGGGTGAAGTCAAGGAGGTGGAGCCCGTAGGTGTTCATGACGTCGCAGAAAAATTCAGAAAAGGGCGGGCAGAGCCCGCAATAGAAGAACAAGGCGAAGAAAGGGTACCCAGTGGGAGCTTTTTTCCATGCAGTGGCTGGGAATACCTTCGTGCGCGGATGCGCTCGCGTCCCTGTCGACCAGAAGAGGTAGTAGAACTCCTTCAGCTCCTCCGCGGCAAGCCTAGGAGGGAAGATTGCCCGCTCCTTTCGCAGCGCCGCGAGCCGCTGCGCCTCGGCTGACTTCACCTTCTCGGCTTTCGGAGCCATGGTGGGAGTGGTGAGGGAGGACGACGGCGTTGGTGGTGCTGGTGGCGATGGGGGCGGAGCGCTGCTCTCTTTCGGCTTTGAGAAGAAGGGGAGCGGCGGAGATTTTCGAGGCAGGAATAGCAACGGGCAGGTGGGCGAACTGCCCCTGTTTCCCCTGCTTATAAGGGGGGAGGGGGCGGACGCTTCGCCTTTCCGAATAAAGAAACTACCCACGACCTCTCCCACGACGCCGCAATTGACGCGTGCTGTTCGGGGAGGGCGCGGTGGATACGGAGTCAGATGCGACGTGACCTAGGCCGCGCGTGCCCGTGCCCTGTTTTGGGCCTGGCCCAACACTCTTCGTCATCCTCAAGGTGATGGCGAGCAAGTCGACCATCTTCGGAGCGCCCAAGCGATACAATCGCAAGTCGTCCATGTCCACATCTCCATGGCGACCATCATCACATTCGTGATCCACATCGTCATGAAGAGCAAGTCACCTCCAAGCAACATGTGCGCGATGATGAACCCCATCGAGCTCAAGTACGACAGAGACACCATAAACATGAAGATGCTTGAGATGCGCCTACCTACAAGTCCCAACAAGCTCTACATCAAGCTACGACGGAACTTCATGAGCAAAAGATAAGATCGCGAGACGAGCACCACCAAGACGGAGCTACGGCTACACCCACCACTTTGGCATCTTCGCCAAGTGCTATCAAGGCATCTTCACCTTTGGACATATGGCATCTTCGCTTACTTCCCATGAGTTCGCCTACATCGACATCTTCAACAATGAGGCGACCACCTACGAGCGAGGGCGGCACTTCCATCTTCGGAAGCCCCTCAAGGAAGATGGCCGAGCATGGGAAATTTCCTTCGGTCATGGAGATGAGCTACGAGGTGCCACATCATATGGGCCTCCAACAAGAATATGGCGACAAGACGGTAGAGCAAGGGCCATCCTCTTCGACTACGACGATGAGTACGAACCTCTTCAACAACATGAAGACGACGCCCCAATATATCTCCTACTCCGAGTCAAGCTACGAGACCGCACATGAGACTTAGGTCTCGGAGGAGAGTGATGTTTTGCCACTTCCTACGGCATTCATCTTTGGAGGTGTTATGGATGAGAAGGTTGAGCATGGGACTATCCCTTCAACCAAGGCGGCGATAGGAGTTGAGCATGGATACATTTGCACCAACATCTCTTCGACACCCACATATGAAGAGATGCCCCAATTCCCATGTGAGGAGAGCCACCCCAACATGAGTGATATGAGTGACTCCACCATATGTGACATTGAGTGCATTTCTTATGAGAGGATGAGTGTGACCACCACTAGCCCCACACGTGAGAGCATGCCACACATCCTATGTGAGATTGAGAGCCATTTGAGTGACTCCACCAACCATACAAGTGAGAGCATCCAAGAGGGAGTGAGTGAGCCACAACACTTAGTGAGTGAGGTAGTTGAGAGGGCACGTGAGGCCACTATGATTTCTAACAACTTAACCTCTACTCCGAGTGTGTTTTCTTTGGTGCTAGGTCTCCTACATGACGACACGCCTATCCTTGATGAGTCCATACCTCCAATGGAGACGACGATGGCCTGGTGGACGATGATGCACCACCCACATGGTTCCATCAAGATGAAGATGACAACGAGTGGATCTTCAACACCTCACCTACAACACATGAGCGACGCTCCAAAGGTAACATAGGTGATGGTGCTTCTCTTGTCCCACTAGTGGACTATCTCACCAATGATTGCATGCATGATGTTGATCCACCTATTCCCATGCTTCATGCTAGTGCGATTTCTTCATGTCATGACTTACCAATTTATGATGAATATGATGATGAGCATGTTGAGTTGCCTAGTTGTGATGCTATGCTCCATAGGATATCATGTGAAAATTCTATTGGTCACGTCATGTTTGACAATCCTTTGAACTTGTCATATGCTATGAGTGAGATCTCCCATATTGCATCATTTCAATCTCAACATAGTAACTATGCATGCCCCATTAAAATAAATCCCATTTCACTTATGGCATAGATGATGAGATGATGGTCATTGGTTTTTGTTTTTCATGTGATGATATTGTTGTGCTTCCTTTACATGATTTGTGCAATTCATATACTATACCATGCCATGATCACATTGTTCCAAATATGCTTTGTGTTGGATGTTGTAGATGAATTTACCACACATCTATTTTACTTGTCTCTCACACGGCTATGGGCTATTTACCACTTGTCACCTTATGCCCATTCTATCGTGTTCACTTTGCATGTTATGCTTGCTTCTATGCCTTTGCCATGCAATTGTGACCCTTGCTTGCATTTACCCATGATACACCATTATGCTACTTCTATGTGTATTTGCATGCTTGGTGGAGATCCTTGTTGCTATTACCATGGTTTCCTTGTACCTCATGCTATTGATGATTGTTGTGTTGGGAGAGTCATGATGTCCCATTGCTATTTTCATATGGCCTCTCGCCAATACATTGATGATACATTACTCATATCTTGCTTTCATGCTTGTGATATGTCATGTGCATTATATATGCTCACTATTTGCACACATGACATGATTGCCATGATTACTTCTAGTACGTTGCATCTTTGCACTACTAGCTTGCTTGACTTGATCACTATGATTGCTTGCTTTGTCGCATCACCCATGTTCCATTATTACTCACTTTCTTGGGTTGATGACATATATGTTCATGCCTCTCACATGATATATCTTGATCATTGTCTCTTGTGTCCATTAGTTGCCTCTCTCATATCTACTTGTAGTGAGTGCAACCATACTATGCTTATTGATCTTGGAGGCTTGGACATATTACTTGTGATGCATGCTAGTTTGATTGAGCCTATTGTCTTTGGTTGTAGTTGCATCATATGCTTTCATACCATACCACACCTTGTCCTTTCTTATGATAAGAATGACGAGAACACTTATTGGGTATCTTACCACTCGAATGATAGGTGTTACATTGCACTAACCTCATTTGTTTTTCTGAGTGTTTGTCATGTTCTTTCATTTTGAGGAATTCACAAGGTGGTACCATCGCGAGACATATTGGTTATGTGAAGGCGTACATGATGTGCGACACCAACATTTTCGAGAAACTACTAAAGGTGAACTCCTTCCCTTTGAGCCATCTTCACATATGCATATTGGATGGGTCATAATTTCATTGTTGTTTTCTTCTTCTTATCTACATGATACGTATATTGGATGGAGGACCGACATTGGAGATGGACCCTATGGACCTTCAAGTTGAGGAGTGCCTGGACTTAGTGGATGCACCTCCGGAACTCCACTCATGCCACGACATCGAGCATTGGTACATCATCACTCCTTTGACACATTGCACCAACACCTCCATATTTGTTGATTGTGTGTCCACATGTCACGCTCGATGGACATATCATACTCACCACAAGTTTGCACCCTATGCATGGTGTCACACCCTGATTTTCATGCCACAATACTTAAGCTAATAAATCATGATAAAATGTGGTTTGACAAAAACTTTTGAGTGTTTTGGACCTTGCCTTGATTGGATTTTGTCTGTTGTTTGCAAGTGCTCTAAAAATCAAATAAATCCTCCAACTCCTATACTTCATCTCCTTGATCCAAACTCTTGAACCAATGATCATGCCATGTGTATAGGACATAAAAATAATTTCTTACAAAAATAATTTGGCCAAACAGTATTTTCAAAAATTAGTTTTCCAGAACCCCCTGAATTAAGGTTTGTACTGCAAGTACTTAATTCAGGGCAGTAAAAATATTTCCAAAAATATGTTTGACTCCTATTAGATATAGGATACCCAGAAACCACAAAAATATAATTTTAAAAGTTATTTTCCTATTTTATTTAAAAGCTTTTTCTTAAGGCCAGAAATGGTCTTTAATAGGGAAAAATTATTTTTGTTGTTTTAAAAATATTTGAGAAAAATCAGGGGAACTCAGTGGACATATATTTTCCATATATATGAGTTACAACACAAGGTCATGATCAAAATATTGGACAAAACCTCCCAAAACCATTTCTGCCCATTTCAAGGATTTGAAATATTTCTACAGGAAATATTTTCATAAAAATCCAAGGAAAATCCAGCAAGTCAAAAATGCATATTGTGATCACCTTGCAAAGCCTCATGTCAATCAAGGTCATTTTGGTTCACCAAAATGCCCCAAAACCCTCTCTGACCAGAATCAAATTTGAACAAGTTTGTACTACCAACTTTTTCTCCTTGACCCCAACTTTTGTGAGCATGTTCACATGACTAAATGAGGCCACTACACCAAGTGGTGCATCAAGGGGAAGTGATTTGCTCAACTAGATCTACACAAGTTCATTTTTGCTAATTTCTAGGGTTTACCAAAGTTACATTGGCTACTTTTCCCAAATGAGCTCAAACTTGGTGGGACACCCTACTTCTATGCGCCATTTCATCCTGTTAAGTTTCATGTCAAGTGAAATTAAATTTCTTGCCCAAACCTACATCAAACACCTTATGGTAATTTTTAAAAGTTGATGTTTTCACCCCTTTCCTTGCTCTTCTTGAGCCCAACTTTTTACCAGAGCCTCTTCTAGTTCTCCTTTACCTCTGATAAGTTTAGCATGGCCATGGCTCACTCATTGGTGGGTTAAACCCTCTCCTTCTCTCTCTGGACAAGCCCATTTCTCTCCCTTTCTCACCTCCCTCCTCACTCCAGTGGCCACCAGGGCATCCAATGTCCCTCCCCTCTTCTTTACTCCCTCCTAGAGCTACCAGACATTAGTGGCCACGCCCACAAGGCATATAAAATGCCATGGCATGCCATTTGGGCGCTCTGGAGCGCGCTACAGTGCGCTCCCGCACTGTAGCCGCCCCCTGCCAAGCACCTCCGGCCACCTCGGGCCTCCCCAGTGCGCCCGACGATGCTCCTCGGCATCCTCAACACGCCACGGCCTGGTACCCCTCCTCCTTCTCGCTCCTCCCGCCTCCTCTCGCACGCGCACCGGCCGCCCGAGCGCTCCAATGGGCAGCCTCACATGCGTGATGCCCTAGCACTTCCCCGTTCCTTCTCTCCCTTCCCCTGGTCGTAGACCTCCTCCACTAACGCCCCGGACACGCCCACATGAGCCCCCGTGACCTGCAGCAACGGCAACAGCCTCGCGGGTGCACTGGACCATGGTGAGCCACGGGCCGGCTATATAAAGCCGCCCCAGGCCCCCTATGGATCTCCTTCGCTCTCTCTCCCTCCCAGCGACCCCCTGGACCAACCCACTCCCCTCCTCGCGCTCTCCATCCGCCACCATGGCCGAAGCCTTGCCGTCGGCCTCCGCCTAAATTCGCACCCACCACTCCTCCTCATCCCCTCTAGATCGCACTAGAGTACCTCCACCGTCACCACGAGCCCCTCCCATGCTTCTTCCCCTCCTCCCCGTGGCTGTTCCGTTGAGTTCCATCACCACCGTCAGCCTCGTCCACCGCGGTCGAAGCCCTGCTCGACCCGGTGCCCCTGGGCGACCGTGCCACCCACGGTTGGACGCGCCCGGGTCCCCTGAGCATGCCGGTGGGCAGAACATCACCGGAGACGCCCTGTAGCGCCGGCGACCGGCGTCGAGCGCCTCCTTTGTCTCCTGTCGCACCCGCGCGGGAGGTGGAGGACGAACCTGCCAGCGGGCCCCGCCTGTCGGCCAGCCAGCGGGGCTGAGACACTGACAGGAGGGCCCCGCCTCGTTTAAGTGGACACGGGCTCTGCCGCTGACGCCTTCTCTCAGGGAAGGCGTATTTCCCCGAGTACGCCTCCTACGTCGACCACCCGCGCGCAGCCGTGCGGCTGGGCCGGCCCATGCCTATCTCTCGCCGAGTGCGCAGAATAAGGTATAGTCTTTTTCTTATTTTCTTTTCCCAGATAACTGGTACAATCCACAAATAATTCAAATGATATCCAAATTTGATGATTCAAATTTCTAGGGGACCCACAAATCAGGATCTATCACATGGTGCTATTTGCACATTTTTCCAAAAACATTCTCCTCAGAAATATTTATCAAAACCCCATTTTCCATTTCTGTAATGAACTTTAGAAAATCACAGAGAGCTCAAATTTGATCCAAATGCCATGATTCAAGATCCTAGATACTTCTAAGTTCATAACTTAGTTTTTCAACATTTTTCCTAATACTTTCTGTTCCACACAAGATAATGAGTCATTTCTTCATATTTGTCAACTTTGCAAATTCATAGGAAATTCATTTGAACTCCAAATCCAGTGAAACCAACTCCCAGATGCTTCTAAAATCATGATTTGCTAAATTGGTGCCTTTGCTCATTTTTCAAAAATATATTTCTGTACACTTCTTGCAAATCCATAAACCCCTTGATTCCATCATATTGAAATGTTCAGAAATATTCACTAATCCAATTCCAATGAAACCACCCTGGTTATTTTTCATATGACCAGGGAAGTCCTAGAAAAGTCAAATCCATTTTTTTAGAGCACTTTTATTTTATGCCTTGTTGTGTTGCTTATTATGATTGTTTCGACGTTAGTTGACGAAGTAGACGGAGTACTTGGAGAAGGACCAGAAGATCTCAAGACTCTGTTGAGCCAGGCAAGCAGCCCTTTGACCATGATGAACCATTTTACATCATGATTGTATTTTCGTTGCTTGATTGAGTGCATGATATACCTTGAATGGCAACCTTGCTAGGCTTGCCTCTGTTGCATACTCCATTGATACTTGCATTGTTCATGACTCTAAACTTTCTTAGAGTTGTGTTGGTGGGTTGTAGAAATATGCTATAGTAAATGACTACGCAAAGTAGGTCAGGGTTATGCATGGAAAGAAACAAGTGTGGGTTGACATACTTGCAAACAGCCCAGTGGGTGCCACTAATGCCCCTGGGAGATGATGATGAACTAGGTCACTACTTGGTGGAGAGGTAGTGTACCGAGGCTCGATAAAAGTGTTGTTTACAGAGACGGATTAGATTTAAGATTTGTCGACTGTCCCAACCTTACATGCGCAACCACTCTACCCTTATATGGGAAAGGGCATTATTGATTACCTAGGCCGATACTAGCTTGAAGCCCGCATTACTAGTGACGGGGGAGAGTTGGTGCTCTCTCTCGGGACGGGGTCATGCCAGGTAGGGCGGCCATGACTATTTTTACAGGGCACCGGATACACCGTTGTGTCCCCTCTCGGATGTTACGATCTTGAGTGAGTCTCGTATGATGTACATCGTGAGGATACGGAACAACGAGTGGACTCTTTGTTAGTGTCGTCTAGGGAAAGATAGTGATCGGGTGCTTACCCCGGGTACTTAAGGTACAACGGGTCGTGGATGACACGGAAGTTCCCTGGATCTTGTGGGTAAAGTGTGCAACCTCTGCAGATTGTAAAACTATTCGAATAGCCGTGTGCACGGTCAAGGACAGTTGGGTGGTGCTGCTTAGACTACGTCCATATGTTTCTGACAAACAACACGGTTTGGTAAATCTATTGACATGATTCGTGAGGAAGTCACGATGAGCTTGAGCATGAGTTGTTCATAACTCTCTCTCGATGTTGATGTCTGTAACCACCGGATACTTATTGTAGACGCATTCATATCCTTGATAAATGTTGATCATACTTGCATGAAAAACTAGCTTTCCGTAAAAATGCCAAATTAGCAGTAGTGCCTTGCATAATTATTCTGTTATCACCCTTGGGTTGCTTGCGAGTACATTCAAAGTACTCATTGGCTTGCCACTGGTTATTTTATCGGCCAGGCATGAAAGAACATGATATGAAGAAGAATACTTCGGTGACGAGCATGCGAGCTAGGACGCTTCCTAGTCAGAATGCCTGTAGGGTAAAGGCAGATGGCATGGGTCCAAGTTATCGACGAAGATTTCTACTGCGATGTTATACTCAAGACTTGACCATAATGGTCCTACTTGTGTAATACTATATGTATGGATGTAAGACTCTTGTTATTCAGCTTCTGTGTGTTTAGTGAGCATTGATCTCTGGGATAACTGTACACGTGCATTCGGTGATCACGAGTTATGAGTCGGGGTCCCCAAAGAGCTGGTATCAGAGCCATCCTGACTGTAGGAAGCCTTAGTTAGCATGGTCGTTAGTTAGGGTAAAACTATTTTCAAAACTATCGCTAGTTTTCAAAAACTGTCTATACTTCTCTTCCCTTCCGAGTTTTTCAAAAACTAGGGTATGCTTTCCTTATTGATCTCTCCCCTTCAAATTTTTTAAATGGTCGCTAGAATCCTTATGCCCCTGACAACTGGATTCCTCGAAACCCTCGTGGGTAGCCTAGGAGGATTACACATTGCCAAACACTCACCCACCTCTTCTGAACACAAGATTGGCAACACCACAGCAAGACAATGCCAACCGAAGTTACGCCTTTGAAGAATGAGGACATGAAGACCCAGAGGATGGTGACACCTTTGAGTTTGCCCAGGATGATGCAACCTTAGCCTATGATGATCAGGGCATAGGATATGCAAGATCACGATATACATCGCTAATGGAGTAACCTTGTCACTACCGTTGTTGTATCAGCAACCACCGGTGGATGAGAACCTGGCCATTTGGTCCGCCTCACTATAATGAGCAGGAAAACGGTTCTCCTCATCCCCCGCTCTTGGTGTCGATGTTGTCATCAACGTAACCGACATGATGGACCTCTATTATGCCTTGATAATATCATTGCATAAGGGATTACCTACCTGGTACCGTCGACGCCTTAGAAGGCAAAAGGGGTCATCATGATTAAGAAGACAATAGAAGATCGAGTCAATGCCTGCTACGAGGAGCCACCTTCACCCCATCACTTCAACAGGCGAGAAGTTGTTGAAGAATCTTCATGCTCAACCCGAATTGTTTCATCGAACAACTACAAGAGACGTAGCAACACCTGAGGAAATTCAGAAGACTGCATGAGGCACAAGGCACGACTACTGAGTCCGAGAACCCCTAGGGTAGGATGAGTCGTGTACCCCCTATGCGCAGTCGAGTCCGTATGATGGTTCAAGGACGCGACTATATCACCTTCCTGTTTTCCTTTATTTGGCCCTTTTCGGCACTTGTTTGCTTGCACTTGCACTATAGAACCCCCTTTAGGCATTCACATCCTCTATGCTACTTTTCCCTCTCATCTCTCTCCTCAACTGAAGACCGGCAAGACAAGCTACACCAAGGATTCTGCCGCGGCAACCAACTAGCAATGAAAGACTTCTACTACAATCTCCACGACCAAGTGCAACCCCGTAGAATTATGTTTAATCCTCCAGACTAGAAACCATTCCTAGACCCTTCGAGACTTCACAAGATACCCCATATCGAATCCTTAACCATGTGCTTGACCCACAGAACTGCAAGAGAACCAGTTAAGCCTCCGTAACCTTGCTTATCACTGGGTTCATTATGGAACTAGTAGGCATAGTGAACGAGTACGTTGTCATCCTAATATCGCATAAGAACTGACGATGCCATAGGTAAGACCAAATTGAGGATATAGGAATATAGGAAAAATGACTTGATGAGTTTATATCAGTGACCTTGAGGAATTATCTGAGACTTTGGTGGATCATGAGGCTTATCATGTTGGTAACTTGGTGGGATCATGTTGATAGAGTAGCATAACTTTCATTACCCCTGGACTAAATTGGACTTTGTGGGACAATTATAATCGCAAGATGAAATTCTTGGAAGTATAAGGATTTGACTGAGCCAGGGGATATGATAGACGATAGTTGACATTACGAAAATGACTTGGGGGAATAGATAGGAATTCTCGTTGGACATGAGATTTGGATTCAATAGGTTATCCTAGTGGAGTATGGATACAGAGTAATTCTACATGGTTCGGAGTAAATTGGATTTAGACTGATGATCTTGATCATGATACCATGTTTCTCGGTGAACGATAAACTAAGAGATTGGATTAATTATCGGAGTTGATTTAGGGATCTATACAAGCTTGATCTTGGAGTTTACTTGACCATGATAATGGAAATTGGTGGACTGTGTCGGTGTTCTGGGAACGGGGGTCCCCCGACTTGCCTGCCTGCGGCCTGCGGCGTGGCTCAAATGGGGACCCAGCGTGGCCCATCTTCATCAGCACAAGGCTCAAGACCCTCGCGAGGGGCCAAGCCTCGCGAGGCGGATGACACGGCGCTTCCTCAAACACAGCCTCCTCAGACTGGCTCGCGAGGAGGCAGAGAGATCAAGGCGGGTACCTCACGAGGTGCCCATGACGCAAGCCATGACGACCAAGGGTGCCAGGTGGGCGCCAGCCTGCGCAGCGTCTCCCTTTCCTCTTTAGTGCAAAGGGGGCAAGCGCAGGCGAGAGGATCAAGCAAAGGCACCCATTTCGGTGCAACGAGACCAAGACCAGTCCAAAGGTGGGAAGGAGGTCACCATGGAGCTTAGGACGGTGTCACCACAGGGCCTTTGGCAGGCGAAGACCAACTTTAGTCAGGATAAGTGTACCAGATGTTCCCCTTCAAATTGGCCAACTGTTGGCGCCCTTCCCGCTCAATATTTGGGAAGAGGCCCAGGGCCTTTGCCTATAAATAGGACTAGCCACTCCCAAGGTAGAGGCATCGAATCCGGCGTCTAGAGAGAGAAAGAAGGGCGATTGAACTCCCCTAGCAATTCATCCCCTAGCCAAGATTAGACCCTCACGAGGCTGTTCTTCCTTGTACTGTTCTTCCTCATCAGCCCAAGAGGCAATCCACCCACCAAAAACTAGAGTAGAGTATTACACCACAACGGTGGCCTGAACTAGTATAAACTCTGCGTCTCTTGTGTTGTTCTTGAAGTAGTTAGATCCTACGAGACGGAGAGGCAGAAGGTACGATCTCCGCGCGCACCCCAGAGTTCGAACCTTAAGGGTCTGCCGGAACCCGTGATCCGACATTTGGCGCGCCAGGTAGGGGTGCGCCGGAGTCTGCCTTTCGCCGCTCCGTCCTCCTTCGGCTGCCGCATCCATGTACGGCGCCCATTGAGCTCGCGTCACGCCAGCGGCCCTCGTTGGTGGGCGTCCTCGCCGTCCCTCGTCGCACGCCGTCAACACCACCACCGGCCCAGCGGGAGGCGAGCAGCAAGCACCACCCCAGCACCTGCCAATGCGACAGGGTGACTGCGCCGCGACATCGACGCTTCCGGTCGTTGCGGCCCTCCTGGGCGGCTCGCAGGCGCCACCCACAAGCCGCCACGTCAAGCCATTTGCCCGCCAGATCGGCGCCGTTTCCGCGCGGCGGGGGGCTCCCCTGGACCGGGCGGCGTGCGAGGTTGGTCTGACCTTCAGCTCGGAGGACCACCCCGCTAACTTGGCCGGCTCGGGCGCGCTCCCCCTGTTGTGCACCCCCACCATCTGCCAGGTGGCCGTCACCAGAACCCTCGTCGATGGCGGCGCGGGCCTCAGCGTGCTCTCGGTCGAGACCTTCAACCTCCTCTCCATACCCCGGTAGCGGCTGCAACCCAGCCGATCCTTCTCGGGCGCCGGGGGCGGGTCGTCCGACTCCTTGGGACAGATCCGGCTCCCGGTAACCCTCGGCACCTACGACAACTTCCGCACGGAGATGGTCGACTTTGACATCGCCCCCATCGGCCTCCCTTACAACGCCATCCTTGGCTACCCGGCACTGGCTCAGTTCATGGCCGCCACGCACCCTGCGTACAACCTCATGAAGATGCCCGGGAGCAACGGTACCCTCACCGTGCACGGAGACACCGGGGACGCCCTGCGACTACTCAAACTCGCCTTCAAGACGGCGACATCGGCACAGCCCACCTACGCGGGGACCCCTGAGCCCAAGGGGGCTGCGCCTACCAAGAAGAAGCAGTTGTTCACCCAGGACAAGGCAGAAACCAAGCAGATACCCGTCAATGAGGACGGGTCCTCCAGCGCCACTTTCACCATTGGCGCCAACCTAGGGCCTGAGCAGGAGGAGGCCCTGGTCAGGTTCCTGCGGGCAAACAAGAAGGTGTTTGCTTGGGAGCCCGATCAGTTGGCAGGGATCCCCAGGGATGTCATCGAGCACCACCTCAACGTGTGCCCAAATGTGCGCCCCGTGAAGCAGAAGGCCAGGCGGTAGTCCGCAGAGAAGCAGGCCTTCATCATCCAAGAGACCCGCAAGTTAGAAGCCGCTGGAGTCATTCGCGAGGTCCGTACCCAGATTGGTTGGCCAACCCTGTCGTTGTGCCCAAGAAAGGGGGGAAGGAACGCATGTGTGTCGACTTCACCAACCTCAACAAGGCATGCCCGCAAGATCTGTTCCCGCTCCCTCGCATCGACCAGATCGTCGATTCCACCGCCGAGTGCGACCTGCTGTGCTTTTTGTATGCCTTCTCCGGATATCACCAGATCAAGATGGCGATAGAAGACGTTGAGAAGACCGCCTTCTTGACCCCGTGCGGGGTATACTGCTATACATGCATGCCATTTGGACTGCGCAACGCAGGGGCAACTTTTCAGCGGCTGATGCACGTCACCTTGGGCCCGCAGCTCGGGAAGAATGTTGAAGCATACGTTGATGACATTGTGGTGAATTCTCGAGAGGCCAGGACCCTGATACAAGACCTGGAGGAGACCTTCGCGAGCCTCGACGCGGTGAACCTGTGGCTCAACCCGGAGAAATGTGTGTTTGGCGTTCCCTCGGGCAAGCTTTTGGGATTCCTCGTATCTCACCGTGGCATCGAGGCCAACCCCGAGAAGGTCAAGGCGGTCGAGGACATGAGTCCGCCAAAGACCCTCAGAGAAATGCAGAAGCTCACGGGGCGTGTGACCGCGCTAGGGCGCTTCATCTCCAAATTGGGGGAACGAGCGCCACCTTTCTTTCAGCTGATGAAGAAAAAGGGGCCCTTTGAATGGACTAAAGAGGCAGATAAGGCATTTCGAGATCTCAAGCGGTACCTAACCAGTCCCCCAGTCATGGTGGCTCCACGTCCTCAAGAGCCCCTGCTGCTCTACCTCGCTGCCACCCCCTACTCCGCCAGCGCGGCCTTGGTAGCGGTTAGGGAGAAGCGCCGGGTCAAGACCGTAGTGGCAGCCCGAGGCAAGGGGAAAAGGGAACAAGGAAAGCCCGAGGAAGCCAAAACCGCAGATGAGGAGGATCAACCACCGAAGAACGCACCAGAGACAGGGGAGGTCGCACGCCCGGGTGGTCCACCTCCCGAGGTCACGTTGTCCTGTGAGGTGCCCTCACCTCCCGAGGGGGCCGCGACCCAAGATGCCCTCAACCTTGTTGAGCACCCGGTCTACTTCGTTAGCACGGTGCTACGGGACGCGAGGGCACGATACCCGATGCCTCAGAAACTCCTCCTCGTGCTGCTAGTGGCCTCGCGCAAGCTGCGTCCCTACTTCCAAGCTCACCCGATCAAGGTCGTCTCATCGTACCCCCTGGAGAGGGTGCTCAGGAGCCCTAACTCGGCCGGAAGGGTCGCTGAATGGAACATAGAGTTGCAGGCGTTTCAGCTCGAGTTCAGCACTACTAGGGTCATCAAAGGAGCCGCATTGGCGGATTTCGTGGCGGAATGGACAGAGACGCCAGGCCTCAAGGACAACGAGGATCGTTCCCTCTCCCCAGGGAGCGAGGCACCAGAAGGCTGGGTCATGTACTTCGACGGGGCATTCTCCAGGCACGGCGCGGGGGCTGGTGCGGTGCTGATATCACCCACTCAGGATAAGCTTTACTATGCAGTACATCTCTGTTTCCAGCAAGGAGAAAAGGTCTCCAACAACATAGCAGAATATGAGGGACTGATAGCCGGGTTGAAGGCCGCAGCGGCCCTGGGAGTGAAGCGCCTCACCGTCAAAGGCGACTCGCAGCTCCTAGTCAACTTCTCCAATAAGGTGTACGAGCCAAAGGACGAGCATATGGAGGCCTACCTGGCGGAGGTCCGCAGGATTGAAAAGCAGTTCTGGGGGCTGGAGCTGAAACACGTGCCCCGTGGCACCAACCAGGAAGCTGACGACATAGCCGGACGGGCGTCCAGGCGGCTGCCGCAGGAACCCGACGTCTTCGAAGAGCGGCTCTTCAAGCCTTCAGCGCAGCCAACGCTATCAAGCACGGCTCAGCCTCGGGAGGAGCTCCCTCAGCCGCCAGCCTCGGGAGCCCCGGCCTGCGGACCGCCCTCAGGAGCACGTTTGCTCCTGACGATGGAACCTCAGGAGGAATGCTGGATCACAGAGCTCCGAAATTACCTGGCACATGGGGCCTTGCCGAGAAGGAGGAGGAAGCAGAACGTGTGGCGCGACAGGCCACGGCATACTGCATCAGAGACGGAGAACTCTACCGGAAGCGACCCAACGACGTATCTCTGCGCTGCATCTCCAGGGAGCAAGGAAGGGAACTACTGGGGGACATACACGGCGGAGACTGCGGACACCACTCATCATCACGGACCCTCGTCGGCAAAGCATTCCGTAGTGGGTTCTATTGGCCCACCGCGCTCAACGACGCAGTCGAATTAGTAAAGGCTTGTGAGGCCTGCCAGTTCCATTCCAAGCAGATCCATCAGCCAGCGGGGAGCCTCCAGACTATACCCCTCTCGTGGCCATTCGCAGTTTGGGGGTTGGATATTCTGGACCCGTTCCCTCGGGCGCCAGGGGGCTACCGTTACCTCTACATCGCCATTGACAAGTTCACCAAGTGGGCAGAGGTGGAGGCTGTCCGTACCATCCCCGCGGGCTCCGCGGTCAAGTTCATCAGGGGTATCGTGAGCCGGTTCGGGGTGCCGAACCGCATCATCACAGACAACGGTTCGCAGTTCACCGGTAATCTTTTCAAAACATACTGTGCTAACCTTGGAACGCAGATATGCTACGCTTCGGTGGCACACCCGCGAAGCAATGGGCAAGCCGAACGAGCCAACGCGGAGGTCCTGAGAGGCCTCAAGACCAGAACATTCAAGAAGAAGCTAGAGGCCTGCGGCAGGGGTTGGTACGACGAGCTCCAATCCGTGCTGTGGTCCATCAGCACAACCGCGACCAAACCAACCGGGGAGACCCCGTTCTTCCTGGTCTATGGAGCCGAAGCAGTCCTTCCTCACGAGGTCAGGCGTCGCTCCGCGCGGGTCCTGGCGTTCGACGAGGCGCAGCAGGACGCCATGCGGGGGATGGACCTCGTGCTGGGGGAGGAACGCCGCCGGGAAGCCGCGCTGCGAGCGGCAAGGTACCAACAGGTGCTACGACGATATCACTGCCGCAACATCCGCCCCAGGACCCTCGAGGTAGGAGACCTCGTACTCAGGCCGGTCCTCTCCAGGGAAGGGCTGCACAAGCTCTCTCCCATGTGGGAGGGCCCGTTCAAGGTTGTTCATGTTTCCAAGCCTGGCTCCGTGCACTTGGAAACTCAAGAGGGGGAGCCGATCCAGAACGCGTGGAACATCCAGCACCTCCGGAGGTTCTACCCCTAAAAGGCCCTGAGCCTGTGAAGAAGGCGAATGCCTGTGAAGATCATCTCTTTTTGGAAAAGGCCATGAGCCTGTGAAGAAGGCGAACGCCTGTGAAGATCGTCTCTTTTTGGAAAAGGCCCTGAGCCTGTGAAGAAGGCAAACGCCTGTGAAGATCATCTCTTTTTGGAAAGGGCCCAGAGCCTGTGAAGAAGGCGAATGCCTATGAAGCTTATTACCTCTAAGGAGAAAGGCCCAGAGCCTGTGAAGAAGGCGAATGCCTGTGAAGCTTATTACCTCTAAGGAGGAAGGCCCGGAGCCTGTGAAGAAGGCGAATGCCTGTTAAGCTTATTACCTCTAAGGAGAAAGGCCCGGAGCCTGTGAAGAAGGCCAATGCCTGTGAAGCTCGCCGCCCCGTGACACTCTCACGTAATAATGAGTGGGGCTGTACACGCCCCGGAGTCTCAGGAGCGCCGGCCTCAGGCCCTGGGGCTCCCTCCCACGCCCAGTGGCAGCACTTAGCTCCGCGCTGGTGAGAAGACGTCGAAGACTAGACTAGGTGCCGGACGCGGCTTTTTCATTTGCTTTCCGCATTTGACGTGTTTTACTTGCATCTGAAGTCTTATTGAAACCATCGCCGTTGCCGATTTGTGGTTTCTCGATTTTTGCTCCTCATTTTGATTTTCTCTCATGAAAGGCCTCGCGAGGGATGGGACTCGAACGCCCTCGCGAGCGTTTCTGCTCTAGCCGCTTAAAGGTTTCACGGCCCGGGCTCTCTACAGTTGCACCCCTCTGGTCCGTGCCCCTCGGGCACCGCGACATGCACACAGGGCCTGGGTCGGTCGCCCCCCGGCTGGGGCCGCAAACTACCTACGCGAGGGCAAATAGTTAAGAAGCGCAACAACAAAATCAAGGTAATGACTACAACGGCAATGATTCTCAACACGCCCCCACGGGGAGCCACAGCGGGGACCGCGGGATGCTTGCGGGGACGACCCCGGCCGCGCTTGGCCGGAGGGGAGTCGGGCCCCGCCCGACTAGCCTTCCCCTTCTCTGCGGCTGAGAACCTCTTAGGAGCCATGCGAGCGGCGGCGACGAAGGAGAGGAAGAAGAAGAGAGGCGGGAAGGGGTGGACTGGCGGATCTTGTGCGGCCTCGCACTTATAGCGGGAAGAGGCCAACCATCGAGCACCATGATCGCAGGTAATAATGACCCGTATCTGCGCATGCAGGGACTAGTCAAGTCACGCAGTTGCCAAGGCGTCATGGGGAAGCGGAGACGCCCACGTCCTGTCAAACCGCCACGCGGCGCCCAAGGCCGCAGGCTGTTAGGGCCCGCGGCGCTTCGCCCTTGCCCTTTCGCCTCTCGGCACGGCCAAGTCCGTGCGCGCCTTGGGACCGGGGGCTACTGTCGGCGTTCTGGGAACGGGGGTCCCCAGACTTGCCTGCCTGCAGCCTGCGGCGTGGCTCAAATGGGGACCCAGTGTGGCCCATCTTCATCAGCACAAGGCTCAAGACCCTCGCGAGGGGCCAAGCCTCGCGAGGCGGATGACACGGTGCTTCCTCAAACACAGCCTCCTCAGACTGGCTCGCGAGGAGGCGGAGAGATCAAGGCGGGTACCTCACGAGGTGCCCATGACGCAAGCCATGACGACCAAGGGTGCCAGGTGGGCGCCAGCCTGCGCAGCGTCTCCCTTTCCTCTTTGGTGCAAAGGGGCAAGCGCAGGCGAGAGGATCAAGCAAAGGCACCCATTTCGGTGCAACAAGACCAAGACCAGTCCAACGGTGGGAAGGAGGTCACCATGGAGCCCAGGACGGCGTCACCACAGGGCCTTTGGCAGGCGAAGACCAACTTTAGTCAGGATAAGTGTACCAGATGTTCCCCTTCAAATTGGCCAACTGTTGGCGCCCTTCCCGCTCAATATTTGGGAAGAGGCCGAGGGCCATTGCCTATAAATAGGACTAGCCACTCCCAAGGTAGAGGCATGGAATCCGGCGTCTAGAGAGAGAAAGAAGGGCGATCGAACTCCCCTAGCAGTTCATCCCCTAGCCAAGAACAGACCCTCACGAGGCTATTCTTCCTTGTACTGTTCTTCCTCATCAGCCCAAGAGGCAATCTGATGAGGACATCAATACCATTGTTACACCCACAGCCCCTGCTGCTATACATACTGGACCAATTACTAGAGCTCGCGCACGCCAATTGAATTATCAGGTACTTTCGTTTCTTGGTAATGATTCTAATGTTCATGAGAATATGATGCTGCCTAAATTGGATACATTTGTTTTGCTTACAAATGAAGGGCCTAGCTTGGAGAAGGATGATCATTGGAGCAAGAACAAGCATGGAGTTGATGGCATGCGCAAGGGAGACAAGAACAGAGTTTCAAGTGAGGATTTCAGGACTTTGAAGCCACCATAATGAGTGCATGAAGCCTTGGACGAAATATACAAGATGCCACTTCATAATTTTCGTCCAGAGGCTATTCTAGGTGCTGCGTCACCTTCTTTTTGGGCCAGGCCCATGTAATTTCGAAATACTTCAATATAGGCTGTTTTTAGAGTCCGTATGTGTGGGGAAACAAGAGTTAGGGTGGGTTTCGGACCCCTCCTCCAAGGGCCACGAAATTCCCCCTCTCTTCCTCCATATATACAGCCCCTAGGGCATCGTTTAGACTTTGGGTTTTGTTTAGATCAAAAGTTCGCCATAGCTGCAACTTCGCGTACTTCGTTTGTGTTCAACGACCAGACCAAGGCGTCACAGAACCCCACCTTCAATTATAAAGCTTTCCTCTTATATTCGCAATATCCAGATTGCAATCTTAGTTTCTTGCTTGTTCTTCGTTTGCTCGCAGGAAACAGGCCCTCGTGGTCAGGTTGATCGTGCTCCGGCGTGGTCAATAACCCTCGGAAGTTGGTTTAGCGATTGCTAAGGCGCGACGTCTCGCACGTTCGTAGTCGGATCGTCAAGGGCAACTCCCACAGAAACGATAGCCACCATCTCATCGAAACATCGGGACACCTTTGCCTCTATCACAATCCACCCACCACAAACTAGAGTAGGGTATTACACCACAACGGTGGCCCGAACTAGTATAAACTCTGCGTCTCTTGTGTTGTTCTTGCAGTAGTTAGATCCTACGAGACGGAGAGGCAGAAGGTATGATCTCCGCGCGCACCCCAGAGTTCGAACCTTAAGGGTCTGGCGGAACCCGTGATCTGACAGACTGACTATAGTAGCATTTGGGGATTATAGGACATAAGAAGATCATGTGGAACACCATAAACATTGGATTTGTAGAATTAATGGATTGTGTAGTGATTGATGGAAGTTAATGGGTTGTTGGAGTTGATTCATAGGAAGGAAACAAGATCTTGGAGTGGCTTACGACGTGTTTCCTTAGGATAGAGATGCTTTATTATGGACCTTGGGAAGAATAGGCTGAGCACTTGGACTGTGGTGATTAAATTCAAGCTTAGCAGCTTATATGCTCTACCCATGGATTTTTAGGGGTAGACATACATATGAGTTTGGGGATTGTAGACATACATGATTTTGTTAGACCTCCTATTGGGAGTCATGAGGATATGAATAGCATGAGTGATGATTGGAGTTGACCTATACAAAATGATGCTTTCAGCGGTATAAGGTAATCTGTTTGGAGGACTAGATAGAACAATTGGCATCTCAGGAACCGTACTTAAGGATAAGGTGACAAACGTTCGCTCGCACACTAGAATCCTTGAAACCCTTAAGCTCTACCAAGCTACAACATGGTCAAATCAGGACCTTAGGGCCTTGACACTAGATCTAGAACACCTTGGCCCACACTCAAGAAATACCACCACTAATTCCCCAGCCTACTTTATGTACCCCGTGAACAAAGTCTTCATGGAGTGCTTAGACCAGATAGTTGTCATCATCATTTGGTGACCTACTTGTCCACCCGAAGACGGAAGAAGAGCCGTTCAGCTAGTCCAGGAACATTTAAAGACCGCCATGCCAAGGAGGAAGAACTACACCCACCACCATCATCAAGAAGTGAACTTTCTCGTCGAAGACCAGGTGTATTTGCGAGCCACTTCTCTCAAAGGAACCAAGCATTTCCATGTCGAAGGGAAGCTCACACCAAGATTTGTCGGCCCTCTCCAAGATCACTGCAAGACTAAGAATAGACGGCTACCAGCTAGAGTTACCACCTGAGTTACCCACTGTACACAAAGAATTTTCCACGTATCACCACACCAGAAGTGTTTCCAACTTCCTAACTAGCCCGATCTCTACAAGGTCATCGATCGCCGAGCCATCGACCCCTAGCCCAATCTAACCTACTGCGAGCTACCCATTAGCAACCTGGATCAAGAAGCACGTCATACACGAAGCCACACCATCAAGTACTTCAAGTTCAATGGAGCACCACTCAGAAGCAGAAACAATATGAGAACATGAGGACTACCCCAAACCTAAGTTTCTGTATTCCCTTCCGCGCCTAGTTTGGGAATCTCGGGGACGAGATTCTTGTAAGGGGGGTAGGTCTGTCACACCCTGATTTTCATGCCACAATACTTAAGCTAATAAATCATGATAAAATGTGGTTTGACAAAAACTTTTGAGTGTTTTGGACCTTGCCTTGATTGGATTTTGTCTGTTGTTTGCAAGTGCTCTAAAAATCAAATAAATCCTCCAACTCCTATACTTCATCTCCTTGCTCCAAACTCTTGAACCAATGATCATGCCATGTGTATAGGACATAAAAATAATTTCTTACAAAAATAATTTGGCCAAACAGTATTTTCAAAAATTAGTTTTCCAAAACCCCCTGAATTAAGTTTGTACTGCAAGTACTTAATTCAGGGCAGTAAAAATCTTTACAAAAATATGTTTGACTCCTATTAGATATAGGATACCCAGAAACCACAAAAATATAATTTTAAAAGTTATTTTCCTATTTTATTTAAAAGCTTTTTCTTAAGGCCAGAAATGGTCTTTAATAGGGAAAAATTATTTTATTGTTTCAGAAATATTTGAGAAAAATCAGGGCAACTCAGTGGACATATATTTTCCATATATATGAGTTTCAACACAATGTCATGATCAAAATATTGGACAAAACCTCCCAAAACCATTTCTGCCCATTTCAAGGATTTGAAATATTTCTACAGGAAATATTTTCATAAAAATCCAAGGAAAATCCAGAAATTCACAAATGCATATTGTGATCACCTTGCAAAGCCTCATGTCAATCAAGGTCATTTTGGTTCACCAAAATGCCCCAAAACCCTCTCTGACCAGAATCAAATTTGAACAAGTTTGTACTACCAACTTTTTCTCCTTGACCCCAACTTTTGTGAGCATGTTCACATGACCAAATGAGGCCAATACACCAAGTGGTGCATCAAGGGGAAGTGATTTGCTCAACTAGATCTACACAAGTTCATGTTTGCTAATTTCTAGGGTTTACCAAAGTTACATTGGCTACTTTTCCCAAACGAGCTCAAACTTGGTGGGACACCCTACTTCTATGTGCCATTTCATCCTGTTAAGTTTCATGTCAAGTGAAATTAAATTTCTTGCCCAAACCTACATCAAACACCTTATGGTAATTTTTAAAAGTTGATGTTTTCACCCCTTTCCTTGCTCTTCTTGAGCCCAACTTTTTACCAGAGCCTCTTCTAGTTCTCCTTTACCTCTGGTAAGTTTAGCATGGCCATGGCTCAATCATTGGTGGGTGAAACCCTCTCCTTCTCTCTCTGGACAAGCCCATTTCTCTCCCTTTCTCACCTCCCTCCTCACTCCAGTGGTCACCAGGGCATCCAATGTCCCTCCCCTCTTCTTTACTCCCTCCTAGAGCTACCAAACATTAGTGGCCACGCCCACAAGGCATATAAAATGCCATGGCATGCCATTTGGGCGCTTTGGAGCGCGCTACAATGCGCTCCTGTACTGTAGCCGCCCCCTGCCAAGCACCTCCGGCCACCTCGGGGCTCCCCAGCGCGCTCGAGATGCTCCTCGGCGTCCTCAACACGCCACGGCCTGGTACCCCTCCTCCTTCTCCCTCCTCCTGCATCCTCTCGCACGCGCACCGGCCGCCCGAGTGCTCCAATGGGCAGCCTCACACGCGTGATGCCCTGGCACTTCCCTGCTCCTTCTCTCCCTTCCCCTGGTCGTAGACCTCCTCCACTAACGCCTCGGACACGCCCACATGAGCCCCGTGACCTACAGCAACGACAACAGCCTCACCGGCGCACTGGACCATGGTGAGCCACGGGCCGGCTATATAAAGCCGCCCCAGGCCCTCTATGGATCTCCTTCGCTCTCTCTTCCTCCCAGCGACCCCCCTGGACCAACCCACTCCCCTCCTCGCGCTCTCCATCCGCCACCATGGTCGGAGCCTTGCCGTCGGCCTCCACCTAAATTCGCACCCACCACTCCTCCTCCTCCCCTCTAGACCGCACTAGAGCACCTCCACCATCACCGCAAGCCCCTCCCGTGCTTCTTCCCTCCTCCCCGTGGCTGTTCCGTCGAGTTCCATCACCACCGTCAGCCTCGTCCACCGCGGTCGAAGCCCTGCTTGACCCGGTGCCCCTGGGCGACCGTGCCACCCACGGTTGGACGCGCCCGAGTCCCCTGAGCACGCCGGTGGGCAGAACATCGCCGGAGACGCCCTGTAGCGCCGGCGACCGGCGTCGAGCGCCTCCTCTGTCTCCTGTCGCACCCGCGCGGGAGGTGGAGGACGAACCTGCCAGCGGGCCCCGCCTGTCGGCCGGCCAGCGGGGCTGAGACACTGACAGGAGGGCCCCGCCTCGTTTAAGTGGACACGGGCTCTGCCCGCTGACGCCTTCGCTCGGGGAAGGCGTATTTCCCCGAGTACGCCTCCTGCATCGACTGCCCGCGCAGCCGTGCAGCTGGGCCGGCCCATGCCTATCTCTCGCCGAGTGCGCAGAATAAGGGTATAGTCTTTTTCTTATTTTCTTTTCCCAGGTAACTTGTAAAATCCACAAATAATTCAAATGATATCCAAATTTGATGATTCAAATTTCTAGGGGACCCACAAATCATGATCTATCACATGGTGCTATTTGCACATTTTCCCAAAAACATTCTCCTCAGAAATATTTATCAAAACCCCATTTTCCATTTCTGTAATGAACTTTAGGAAATCACAGAGAGCTCAAATTTGATCCAAATGCCATGATTCAAGATCCTAGGTACTTCTAAGTTCATAACTTAGTTTTTCAATATTTTTCCTAATACTTTCTGTGCCACACAAGATAATGAGCCATTTCTTCATATTTGTCAACTTTGCAAATTCATAGGAAATTCATTTGAACTCCAAATCCAGCGAAACCAACTCCCAGAAGCTTCTAAAATCATGATTTGCTAAATGGGTGCCTTTGCTCATTTTTCAAAAATATATTTCTATACACTTCTTGCAAATCCATAAACCCCTTGATTCCATCATATTGAAATGTTCAGAAATATTCACTAATCCAATTCGAATGAAACCACCCTGGTTATTTTTCATATGACCAGGGAAGTCCTAGAAAAGTCAAATCCATATTTTTAGAGCACTTTTATTTTCTGCCTTGTTGTGTTGCTTATTATGATTGTTTCGACGTTAGTTGACGAAGTAGACGGAGTACTTGGAGAAGGACCAGAAGATCTCAAGACTCTGTTGAGCCAGGCAAGCAGCCCTTTGACCATGATGAACCATTTTACATCATGATTGCATTTTCGTTGCTTCAATGAGTGCATGATATACCTTGAATGGCAACCTTGCTAGGCTTGCCTCCGTTGCATACTCCATTGATACTTGCATTGTTCATGACTCTACCCTTGCTTAGAGTTGTGTTGGTGGGTTGTAGAAATATGCTATAGTAAATGGCTACGCAAAGTGGGTCAGGGTTATGCATGGAAAGAAACAAGTGTGGTTTGACATACTTGAAAACAGCCCAGTGGGTGCCACTAATGCCCCTGGGAGATGATGATGAACTAGGTCACTACTTGGTGGAGAGGTAGTGTACCGAGGCTCGATAAAAGTGTTGTTTACAGAGACAGATTAGATTTAAGATTTGTCGACTGTCCCAACCTTACATGCGCAACCACTCTACCCTTGTATGGGAAAGGGCATTATTGATTACCTAGGCCGATACTAGCTTGGAGCCCGCATTACTAGTGACGGGGGAGGTTGGTTCTCTCTCTCGGGATGGGGTCGTGCCAGGTAGGGCGACCATGACTGTTTTCACAGGGCACCGGATACACCGTTGTGTCCCCTCTCGGATGTTACGATCTCGAGTGAGTATCGTATGATGTACATCGTGAGGATACGGAACAACGAGTGGACTCTTTATTAGTGTCGTCTAGGGAAAGATAGTGATCGGGTGCTTACCCCGGGTACTTGAGGTACCGCGGGTCGTGGATGACACGGAAGTTCCCCGGATCTTGTGGGTAAAGGGTGCAACCTCTGCAGAGTGTAAAACTATTCGAATAGTCGTGTCCACAGTCAAGGACAGTTGGGTGGTGCTGCTTAGACTACGTCCATATGTTTCTGACAAACAACACGGTTTGGTAAATCTATTGACGTGATTCGTGAGGAAGTCACGATGAGCTTGAGCATGAGTTGTTCATAACTCTCTCTCGATGTTGATGTCTGTAACCGCCGGATACTTGTTGCAGACGCATTCATATCCTTGATAAATGTTGATCATACTTGCATGAGAAAAACTAGCTTTCCGTAAAAATGCCAAATTAGTAGTAGTGCCTTGCATAATTATTCTGTTATCACCCTTGGGTTGCTTGCGAGTACATTCAAAGTACTCATTGGCTTGCCACGGGTTATTTTATTGGCCAGGCATGAAAGAACATGATATGAAGAAGAATACTTCGGTGACGAGCATGCGAGCTAGGACGCTTCCCAGTCAGAATGCCTGTAGGGTAAAGGCAGATGGCATGGGTCCAAGTTATCGACGAAGATTTCCGCTGCGATGTTATACTCAAGACTTGACCATAATGGTCCTACTTGTGTAATACGGTATGTATGGATGTAAGACTCTTGTTATTCAGCTTCTGTGTGTTCAGTAAGCATTGATCTCTGGGATCACTGTACACGTGCATTCGGTGATCACGACTTATGAGTCGGGGTCCCCACACATGGATTGACACACATTATGATTGCTTTGTTGCATCTTGTATTACCTTGTCTTCCATGATATATGAGCTTGTGCACTTCCTTAGCAAATTTGTTGTGATCTTTCTTGATGGCATATTCATACATCATGATCATATTGCCTACCATCAATTGCATGATAACTTATTCATATTGAGCATCCATTGCCATATTCATGCTATTGATAAATCGTCTAACTATGACATCATTTTGCACCATGGTTGCATTGATCATATTCACAACACAATTATGTGCACAATGAATGATTTTTCTCCCATGAACGCTTTGCATATCATTCTATATCATCTTGATAAGCTTCATGCGCTTTGTCACGAACAATCTTGCCGCACGGACTCATACTTACTTGATGGACACTTTGTGTGCGCTAACCATTGTATTTCCGAGTGTCGCTTGTGTTTGCTCTTTTTGCATGTGTACCACTCCGGAGACACCTTGGAGTACTTGGATTGCGCCATGTCTTCCACTTTGTCCAACTACAAGTCCATCCATGATAACCGTTTCCATGGTGATGAGGTTTTCGATCCGAGGTCGGATCTTTCCCAAGGGAGGGGAATGATGCGGAGCATCCTACGATCATCCCCATGTACACTATGACTACTCCCCAAGCCCCAAGTGTCCACATGTTGAGACCTCGAGCATACTCCATTGGACCTAAGGTGAACTCGCTCCTTTCCGAATCTTCCCTTTCCGCATGTAAGACATGGATGCTACCTCAAGCGCGGACCTTGTGCATACTCAGGTACACCCGAGGAGACCATGGAGAGCCCAAGGACCAAGGCCAAGTGTGCGCGGGAGCAAAGGAAGGAGAAGGAAGAAGAGCCAGCTGCTACAGCGGCCGGACATCCGGACCGACCCCCGGAAATCCGGCCCCTTCCTATCCAGAGAGCTCCGGAAGCGAACCCGACAGCCCGGACATCCGGCCCCATGCCCCGGACATCCGGCTCCTCCCGAAGCCCAGGGCATCCGACCCCTTCGCCCGGAAATCCGGCTCCTCTTCACATGATGCAACCGAAGCCAGCCAAGTCCATCCCGGACATCCGACGAGAGGCCCGGACATCTGGCTCTTCGTGAGCCACCGGACATCCGGCCCCTAGCCTGGACATCCGGCACCTGCATGTGCGCAGAGATCAGGCCAAGGGCCCATGTATCCCCCTCTCACTTACACCTTCCTGGGCTAATACTATATATAGACCCCCTCCTCCTAGTTTGGGTTAGCGTTGTGATAGCTCATTTGTGAGATAGATCCTCGCCCATCCATACAAATCTACACCCCGAGAGAGACCGCGGCCCCTCTACGGAGAAGATCCCCCTTGGATTCAAGACCCCCTCTTGGGTGGCCCCATCAAGACCTCCTCATGGAGAAGAACTGGCTACGTTTGTATTGTCCTTTTTTGATTGTGGATCTTGTATCTCCTCTCGTGTTTCGAGGATCTAGCACATGTGTGATTGTTCCTGTTGGTTTGAGTGATTCTCGTGTGTTTTCCCTCGTGTTCTTCGTGTTCCTCGTTGGGATCCGCTCCTTTCGTGAAAGATCGGCCTACACCGCGTTAGCCCCGTATCACTTTCTTATAAAACTTCTCATGAAAAAGTGGCAACCAATTCACATGTGAAGGTTTAAACAATGAATTCTCTTGAAACTTAAACTTACTCAACAGAGTCTAAGTAAGAGCTCCACATACTCAATCATCATATAGTCTTCCATGATTGCTAGTACTCAAAGCATATTCTTAGGACAAATGGCATCCATCTAACACAGAGAAAGATAGGGGCTTAATATTTTGCCTCCCAACTCATTTATCATAGAGATAATTGTCAATAATAATAAATCACGATCAAATATATTTGACCGGTCATATGTGCCTAGATCTTTCCCCACCACATGATGCTTGCCAACTAGAGACTAATTGAGGTTGAAATGAGAATGCATACTACTGACTCTTTGCATAAAAGTAAATACTGAAAAGTAAAAGATAGGCCCTTCGCAGAGGGAAGCAGAGGTTGTCATGCGCTTTTTATTTGGATGCCCAAGCTTCTAATGCAAAGGAACATCACGTTATATTGCCCCTTATGATAGCAACCTTTATTACGCAGTCCGTTGCTTTTATTACTTTGCCATCCTAAGTTCGTACAACGCTCAAATTTCCCTTACAATAAAATATCAAACATATTTAGGAGCAATTGTTATTGCTTTATGCACTGATGACAACTTACTTGAAGGATCTCATTCAATCCATAGGTAGGTATGGTGGACACTCATGGCAAGAAACTGGGTTTAAGGGTGTTTGGATGCACAAGTAGTATCTCTACTTAGGACGAATTTTTGGCCAGCAAAAAATCCTAGGCAAACACCACATGTTGGAGGATCCATAACAATATAACTTCTATGCAAATATACCCAAACATAACCCATTACGTTGTCTTCCTTGTCCAACTCCAACTAATTTGCTCAAGTTTGAAAATAATTAATGGGTATTCACAATTATAGAAGATGCCCAAGATAATATATTTGCATGTGAAAGTTCTCTTCCTTATACTACTTATTCATGAATTGCTTGTATGACCAATATTATGATTGTCAAGCTTCAAAAGATTTCACTTTCTAAACCCAATGTGAAGCTACCACTAGGCATGATATAATTCCAACTTCATGATGTTCAATTCATTCAACAATTTACTCATAGGATATAAGTAAAGCACAAGAGTAAATGACAAGCTACTCCGAAAAGATATAAGTGAAGATCAAGCGAGTAGTTTAGTAAATAGGTAGCTAATTGTGGACTCTATCTTATTTAAAAACTTTAAAATCTAAGTATTTTATTAAAATAGCAAGCAAAAACAAAAAAAATGGCATTCCAAGAATAGCACAACTCATGTGAAGAAGCAAAAACTTAGGCTCAACTGATAATAACCGATAATTGTTGATGAAACTTAGATGCTTGACATATTAGATGCTTGAGACTTCTTGACATATTATCTTGGGATGCCTTGGGCATCCCCAAGATTGAGCTTTTGTGTCTCCTTAATTCCTTTTATATCACGGTTTCCCTAAATCTTTAAAACTTCATCCACACAAAACTCAACAAGAACTCGTGAGATAAGTTAGTATAAACCAATGCAAAAACCTTATCATTCTCTACTGTAGAAAATCATTAAAATTATTATTAAACATTGCATACTAAATGCCTCTGCATATTTAATACTCCTATCCTCAAATAGAATCGTTAAACAAGCAAATATATGCAAACAATGCAAACATAACAGCAATCTACCAAAATAGTATAGTCTGTAAAGAATGCAAGAGTATCAATACTTATTTAACTTGAAAAATTATGAAAATTTACCACAATGTAGAAAATTGTGCAAAAAGTTTCAACATTTTATCACATTCTGACTTTTCTCAGGAATTTTTGCAACATCAATAAACTTCCTATTTTGAAACAACAACTCATATACTTGCAAAATAAGCATGGTGAAGGCTACCCTTGACATTTTTATTGAAATGAAAGATGCAAAACATTATTCTAAATAGCATCAAGCATATAAAAATAAAAGAAAATGATGCTCCAAGCAAAGCACATATCATGCGATGAATAAAAATATAGCCTCAAGTAAGGTTACCGATAATGTTGGAGATGAAAGAGGGGATGCTTTTCGGGGCATCCCCAAGCTTAGTTGCTTGGATCTTCCTTGGATATTAACTTGGGGTGACTTGGGCATCCCCAATCTTAGGGTCTTTTCACTCCTTATTCTCCTCATATCGATGTCTCACTCAAAACTTGAAAACTTCAATCACACAAAACGTAACGGAACTTCGTGAGATAGGTTAGTATGATAAAGAGCAAACCTTTCACTTCGGTACTGTCAAAGACAAGATTCATAATTGTTCTCACACAATGCCTACTGTACCTATCATTTATACAATTTATATTGAGCAATATAAGCCATAGAAACTAGAAAACGAGCAAACTATGCATTGAAAACAGAATCTGTCAAAAACAGAACAGTCTGTGGTAATCTGTACTCCAACCATACTTCTGCTACTCCAAAAATTCTAAAAATTAGGACAACATAGAGAATTTGTATATCTATCATGTGTTAAAAATTCAGATCAAAAGCACATTCCAGTGAATTTTCAAAATTCCTGGACTAAGCGCAAAAGGTTCTGTTTTTGGACATAATCAAGTCAACTATCATCCACACTATCCCAAAGGCTTTACTTGGCACTTTATTGAAACAAAAGCTATAAAACATGATTACTAAAGTAGCTTAATAATGTGAACACATAAAAGCAGTAGGTAAAAGTGTTAGGTTGTCTCCCAACAAGCGCTTTTCTTTAGTGCCTTTTAAGCTAGGCATGATAATTTCAATGATGCTCACATAAAAGATAAGAATCGAAACGCAAAGAGAGCATCATGAAGCATATGAATAGCACATTTAAGTCTAACCCACTTCCTATGCATAGGGATTTTGTGAGCAAGCAACTTATTGAAACAAGAATCAACTACATAGGAAGGCAAAACAAGCATAACTTCAAAACTTTCAACACATAGAGAGGAAACTTGATATTATTGTAATTCCTACAAGCATAAGTTCCTCTGTCATAATAATTTTTAGTATCATCATGAAAAAATTCAACAATATAACCATCACATAAAGCATTCTTTTCATGACACCAACGCATAGAAAACTTATTACTCTCCACATAAGCAAATTTCTTCTCGTCAATAGTAGTGGGTGCAAACTCAACAAAATAATTATCATGAGAGTGAAAATTAAAATCATGATGAAAAGTTTCATGGTTATCATTATTCTTTATAGCATACATGTAATCGCCATAATCATCATAGATAGAAACTTTGTTATCATAGTCAATTGAAGCCTCATCCAAAATAGTGGATTCATCACTAAATAACGTCATGACCTCTCCAAATCCACTTTCATCATTATAATCATCATAAATAGGAGGCATGCAATCATTATAAAAAATTTGCACATCAAATCTTGGGGGAATAAAAATATCATCTTCATCAAACATAGCATCCCCAAGCTTATGGCTTTGCATATCATTAGAATCATGGATATTCAAAGAATTCATACTAACAACATTGCAATCATGCTCATCATTTATACCAAACATTCTATTGAATTCTTCTTCTACAAGTTGGGCACAATTTTCCTTTCCATCATTTTCACGAAATACATTATAAAGATGAATAATATGATGCAACCTCAATTCCATTTTTTTGTAGTTTTCTTTTACAAACCAAACTAGTGATAAAACAAGAAACTAAAAGATTCAATTGCAAGATCTAAAGATATACATTCAAGCACTCACCTCCCCGACAACGACGCCAAAAAAGAGCTTGATGTTCTACTATGCAACTTTATTCTTGTAGACACGTGTTGGGCCTCCAAGCGCAAAGTTTTGTAGGACAGTAGAAATTCTCCTCAAGTGGACGACCTAAGGTTTATCAATCTGGGCATAGGATGAAGATGGTATGTCTCAAAAAACCCTGCAACCAAATAATAAAAAGTCTTTTGTGTCCCCAACACACCAAATACAATGGTAATTCGTATAGGTACACTAGTTCGGCGAAGAGATGGTGATACAAGTGTAATATGGATAGTAGATATTGATTTTTGTAATAAGAACAATAAAAAACAGCAAGGTAGCAATTGATAAAACGGAGCACAAACGGTATTCCAATGCTTGAAAATGAGGCCTAGGGTCCGTACTTTCGCTAGTGCAATCTCTCAACAATGCTAATATAATTGGACCATATAACCATCCCTCAACATGCGATGAAGAATCAATCCAAAGTTCCTATATAGCAGAGAACATAAGAAGAAATTGTTTGTAGCTATTCTTTCCGATCGATCTATCCAAGAGTTCATACTAAAATAACACCAAGTTATTCTTTCTGATCGATCTATCAAGAGTTCATACTAAAATAACACTAAGTTATTCTTTCCGATCGATCTATCAAGAGTTCATACTAAAATAACACCAAAGCAAATTCAGATTCATAATACTCAATCCAACACAAAGAACCACAAAGAGTGCCCCAAGATTTCTACCGGAGAAACAAAAGACAAGGACGTGCAACCCCTATGCATAGATTACCCCAATGTCACCTCGGGAATCCGCAAGTTGAGTGCCAAAACATATCTCAAGTGAATCAATGTAATACCCCATTGTCACCACAGGTATCCATATGCAAGACATATATCAAGTGCTCTCAGTTCCATAAAAGTATTCAATCTGATAAGAACGAAATCTCAAAGGGAAAACTCAATTCATCACAACAAGATAGAGAGGGGAAAACAACATATGATCCAACTATATTAACGAAGCCTGCGATACATCAAGATCGTGACATCTCAAGAACATGAGAGAGAGATTAAACACATAACTACTGGTACAAACTCTCAGCCCCAAGGGTGGACTACTCCCTCCTCATCATGGTGGCTTCCGAGATGATGAAGATGGCCACCGGTGATGATATCCCCCTCCGACAAGGTGCCGAAACGAGGTCTAGATTGGTTTTTTGTGTCTACAGAGGCTTGCAGTGGCGGAACTTCTGATCTAGGGTTACCCCGAGGGTTTTTGGAATATTTGAAAATTTATAGGGCGAAGAGGCGATGCGGGAGGCCACCGAGGTGGGCACAACCCACCTGGGCGCGCCTGGGCCCCTAGGCGCGCCCTGGTGGGTCGTGCTCCACTTGGAGCTCCCCTCTGGTACTTCTTTGGCCCACCGGGTGTCTTCTGGTCCAGAAAAAATCTCCAAAAAGTTTCGCTGCGTTTGGACTCTGTTTGGTATTGATTTTCTACGATGTAAAAATACAAGCAAAAAACAGCAAGTGGCACTGGGCACTATGTCAATAGGTTAGTCCCCAAAAATGATATAAAGTTGCTATAAAATGATTTTAAAACATCCAAGAATGATAATATAGCAGCATGAATACTTCATAAATTATAAATACGTTGGAGACGTATCAGTCCATGAGAAAGGTGACAAGTGTGAAGCCTCTGGATACCACGTGCGCACGGGCCTGTGGACCCCATGCCCACGGTACAGGCTCGTGCACATGAGCTAAGTCGCTAGGCCTCTGGATACCCCATGCGCACGGGCTCCACTTACCCCGTGTGCACGGGGCCTCCTAGGTGAACCTGTTGGGCTTTGCCCATGTATTACCATTTCGCCCCTACTTACCCCCTCATGCCTTGGACCTATATATATATATATGTATATATATATATATGTATATATATATATATATATGTATATATATATATATATATATATATATATATATGTCCTTCTTCCTCCTCCGTTTAGGGATAGCTAAGAATATATCTAGACATTAGAGCTTAGCTCATGTATCTCCCTAGTGGGATTCCTCTTGAGAGAGAGAGAAGACTCCATTGGAGTACAAGACCTCCACTTGTGGAGAAGGATTCCCCAAGTGAATCATCAAGACCTCAGCTCCTATTGGACTTGGGATGAACTCTACCTTGTAACTTGTTGGGGAACGTAGCATTTCAAAAAAATTCCTACGATCACGCAAGATCTATCTAGGAGAAGCATAGCAACGAGCGCGGAGAGTGTGTCTACGTACCCTCGTAGAACGAAAGCGGAAGTGTTTTAGTAACGCGGTTGATGTAGTCGAACGTCTTCGCGATCCAATCGATCAAGTACCGAACACATGGCACCTCCGCGATTTGCACGTGTTCATCTCGGTGACGTCCCTCGAATTATAGATCTAGCTGAGGCCGAGGGAGAGCTTTGTCAGCACGACAGCGTGGTGACGGTGATGATGAAGTTATCGACGCAGGGCTTCGCCTAAGCACTACGATAATATGACCGAGATGGAAAACTATGGAGGGGGCACCGCACACGGCTAAGAAATCAACTTGTGTGCCTATGGGGTGCCCCTGGCCACGTATATAAAGGAGGGTAGGGAAGAGGTGGCCGGCCCTAGGGGGCGCGCCAGGTGTGGGGAATCCTGCTAGGACTCCCGAGTCCAAGTAGGATTCCCCTCCTCTTTCCTATTCCTAGTAGGAGAAGGAGGGAAGGAGGAGGATGGGAGAAGGAAGGGGGGGGGGGGCGCCGCCCCCTCCTAGTCCAATTCGGACCAGCCCATGGGGGGGGGGGGCACACGGCCACCCCTTGAGGCCCTTCTCTCCTTTCACGTATGGCCCATTAAGGCCCATTAATTCCCGTAACTCTCCGGTACTCCGAGAAATACCCGAATCACTGGGAACCTTTTCGGTGTCCGAATATAGCCTTCCGATATATGAATCTTTATGTGTCGACCATTTCGAGACTCCTAGTCATGTCCGTGATCTCATCCGGGACTCCGAACAAACTTCGATCATCAAATCACATAACTCATAATAAAAATCGTCATCGAACATTAAGCGTGCGGACCCTATGGGTTCGAGAACTATGTAGACATGACCGAGACTCATCTCCGGTCAATAACCAATAGCGGAACCTGGATGCTCATATTGGTTCCTACATATTCTACAAAGATCTTTATCGGTCAAACCGCATAACAACATACATTTTTCCCTTTGTCATCGGTATGTTACTTGCCCGAGATTCGATCGTCGGTATAATCATACCTAGTTCAATCTCGTTACCAACAAGTCTCTTTACTCGTTCCATAATACTTCATCCCGCAACTAACTCATCAGTCACATTGCTTGCAAGGCTTATAGTGATGAGCATTACCGAGAGGGCCCAGAGATACCTCTCCGATACACGGAGTGGCATAATCTTGATCTATGCCAACTCAACAAACACCATCGGAGACACCTGTAGAGCATCTTTATAATCACCTAGTTACGTTGTGACGTTTGATAGCACACAAGGTGTTCCTCCGGTATACGGGAGTTGCATAATCTCATAGTCAGAGGAACATGTATAAGTCATGAAGAAAGCAATAGCAATAAAACTAAACGATCATTATGCTAAGCTAATGGATGGGGCTTGTCCATCACATCATTCTCTAATGATGTGATCCCGTTCATCAAATGGCAACACATGTCTATGGTCAGGAAACTTAACCATCTTTGATTAACGAGCTAGTCAAGTAGAGGCATACTAGGGACACTCTGTTTGTCTGTGTATTCACACATGTACTAAGTTTTTGGTTAATACAATTCTAGCATGAATAATAAACATTTATCATGATATAAGGGGATATAAATAACAACTTTTATTATTGCCTCTAGGGCATATTTCCTTCAGTCTCCCACCTGCACTAGAGTCAATAATCTAGTTCACACCGTCATGTGATTTCACACTAATAGTTCACATCTTTATGTGATTGGTTCACATCTCCATGTGACTAATACCCAAAGGGTTTACTAGAGTCAATGATCTAGTTCACATTGCTATGTGATTAACACCCAAGGAGTGATCATGTTTTGCTTGTGAGAGAAGTTTAGTCAACGGGTCTGCCACATTCAGAGCTGTATGTATTTTGCAAATTTTCTATGTCTACAGTGCTCTGCACGGAGCTACTCTAGCGAATTGCTCCCACTTTCAATATGTATCTAGATCGAGACTTAGAGTCATCCAGATTGGTGTCAAAGCTTGCATCGACGTAACTCTTTACGATGAACACTTCGTCACCTCCATAACCGAGAAACATTTCCTTTATTCCACTAAGGATAATTTTGACCGCTGTTCAGTGATCCACCCCTGTATCACTATTGTACCCTCTTGCCAAATTCATGGTGAGGTACTTAATAGGTCTGGTACACAACATAGCATACTTTATAGAACCTATGACTGAGGCAGAGGGAATGACTTTTCATTCTCTTTCTATTTTCTGCCGTGGTCGGTTTTTGAGTCTTTACTCAACTTCACACCTCGCAACACAGGCAAGAACTCCTTCTTTGACTGTTCCATTTTGTACTACTTCAAAATCTTGTAAAGGTTTGTACTCATTGAAAAAACTTATCAAGTGTCTTGATCTATCTCTATAGATCTTGATGCTCAATATGTAAGCAACTTCACTGAGGTCTTTTCTTTGAAAAACACCTTTCAAACACTTCTTTATGCTTTCTAAAAAAATTCTACATTATTTTCGATCAACAATATGTCATTCACATATACATATCAGAAATGATGTAGTGCTCCCACTCACTTTCTTGTAAATACATGCTTCACCACAAGTCTGTATAAAACCATATGCTTTGATCACCTTATCAAAGCATATATTCCAACTCCGAGATGCTTGCACCAGTCCATAGATGGATCACTGGAGCTTGCACACTTTGTTAGCACCTTCACGATTGACAAAACCTTCTTGTTGCATCATATACAACTCTTCTTTAAGAAATCCATTAAGGAATGTAGTTTTTGACATCCATTTGCCAGATTTCATGAAATGTGGCAATTGCTAACATGATTCGGACATGATTTAAGCATCGATACGAGTAAGAAAATCTCATCGTAGTCAACATATTGAACTTGTCAAAAACCCTTTTCGACAAGTCAAGCTTTGTAGATAGTAACACTACTATCAGCGTCCGTCTTCCTCTTGAAGATCCATTTTATTCTCTATGGCTTGCCGATCATCGGGCAAGTCCACCAAAGTCCACACTTTGTTCTCATACATGGATTCTATCTCAGATTTCATGGCCTCAAGCCATCTGTCGGAATCTGGGCTCATCATCGCTTCCTCATAGTTCGTAGGTTCATCATGGTCTAGTAACATGACTTCCAGAACAGGATTACCGTACCACTCTGGTGCGGATCGTACTCTGCTTGACCTACCAGGTTTGGTAGTAACTTGATCTGAAGTTTCATGATCATCATCATTAACTTCCTCACTAATTGGTATAGGCATCACTAGAACTGATTTATGTGATGAACCATTTTCAATTTGAGAGAAGGTACAACTACCTCATCAAGTTCTACTTTCCTCCCACTCACTTATTTCGAGAGAAACTCCTTCTCTAGAAAGGATCTATTCTTCCAATGAATATCTTGCCTTCGGATATGTGATAGAAGGTGTACCCAACAGTCTCCTTTGGGTATCCTATGAAGACACATTTCTCCGATTTGGGTTCGAGCTTATCAGGTTGAAGCTTTTTCACATAAGCATCGCAGCCCCAACCTTTAAGAAACGACAGCTTATGTTTCTTGCTAAACCACAGTTCATACAGTGTCGTCTCAACAGATTTAGATGGTGCCCTCTTTAATGTGAATGCAACTGTCTCTAATGCATAATCCCAAAACGATATTGATAAATCGGTAATAGACATCATAGATCGCACCATATCTAATAAAGTACAGTTATGACGTTCGGACACACCATTACGCTGTGGTGTTCCAGGTGGCGTGAGTTGCGAAACTATTCCACATCATTTCAAATGAAGACCAAACTCGTAACTCAAATATTCGTCTCCGCGATTAGATCGTAGAAACTTTATTTTCTTGTTACGATGATTTTCCACTTCACTCTGAAATTCTTTGAACTTTTCAAATGTTCAAGACTTATGTTTCATCAAGTAGATGTACCCATATCTGCTCAAATCATCTGTGAACGTCAGAAAATAATGATACCCACCGCGAGCCTCAACACTCATCGGATCACATACATCAGTATGTATTATTTCCAATAAGTCAGTTGCTCGCTCCATTGTTCCGGAGAACGGAGTCTTAGCCATCTTGCCCATGAGGCATGGTTCGCAAGCATCAAGTGATTCCAAAAGCCCATCAGCATGGAGTTTCTTCATGCGCTTTACACTAATATGACCTAAACGGCAGTGCCACAAATATGTTACACTAGCATTACCAACTTTGCATCTTTTGGCATCAATATTATGAATATGTGTATCACTACGATCGAGATTCAATAAACCATTCACCTTGGGTGTATGAGCACAGAAGGTTTTATTCATGTAAACAGAATAACAATTATACTTTGACTTAAACGAATAACCGTATTGCAATAAACATGATCCAATCGTATTATGCTCAACGCAAACACCAAATAACATTTATTTTAGGTTCAACACTAATCCCGAAGGTAAAGGGAGTGTGCAATGGTGATCTTATCAACCTTGGAATCACTTCCAACTGTCGGCGTTCTAGGAACGGGGGTACCCAGACTTGCCTGCCTGCGGCCTCTGGCGTGGCTCAAATGGAGGCCCAGGGTGGCCCATCTGCATCGACACAAGACTCAAGACCCTCGCGAGGGGCCAAGCCTCGCGAGGCGGACGACACGGTGCTTCCTCAAGCACGGCCTCCTTAGGCTGGCTCGCGAGGAGGCGGAGAGATCAAGGCGGGTACCTCACGAGGTTCCCATGACGCAAGCCATGACGACCAAGGGTGCCAGGCGGGCGCCAGCCCACGCAGTGTCCTCCCTTTCCTCTTTGGTGCAAAGGGGGCAAGCGCAGGCGAGAGGATCAAGCAAAGGCACCCATTTCGGTGCAACGAGACCAAGACCAGCTCCGCGACAAGGAGGAAGTCACTGTGGAGCCCAAGCCGACGTCACCGCAGGGCCTTTGGCAGGCGAAGACCAGCTTTAGTCAGGATAAGTGTACCAGATGTTCCCCTTCAAATGGGCCAATTGTTGGCGCCCTTCCCGCTCAATATTTGGGAAGAGGCCCATGGCCTTTGCCTATAAATAGGACTAGCCACCCACAGGATATAAGGGAAATCCAGCGTCTAGAGAGAGAGAAAAGGACGATCGAACTCCCCCTAGTAGTTCATCCCCTAGCCAAGAACAGGTCCTCGCGAGGCCGTTCACCTGTATTGTTCTTCCTCATCAGCCCAAGAGGCAATCCATCCGCCACAAACTAGAGTAGGGTATTACACCAAAATGGTGGCCCGAACTAGTATAAATCTTGTGTCTCTCGCGTTGTTCTTGCAGTAGCTAGATCCTGACGAGACGGAGAGGTAGAGGGCATGATCTCCGTGCGCACCCCAGAGTTCGAACCTTAAGGGTCTGCCGGAACCCGTGATCCGACATTTGGCGCGCCAGGTCGGGGTGCGCCGGAATCTGCCTTCCACCGCTCCGCTCTCCTCCGACCGCCGCATCCATGTACGGCGCACGTCGAGCTCGCGCCACGCCAGCGGCCCTCGCTGGTGGACGTCCTCGCCGTTCCCCGTCGCTCGCCGTCAACACCGCCACCGGCCCGACGGGAGGCGAGCAACAAGCACCACCCCGGCGCCTGCCTATGCGACCGGGCTGCCGCACAACAACGTCGATGCTCCCGGTCGTCGCGACCCTCCTGGGCGGCTCGCAGGCGCCACCAACGAGCCGCCACGTCAAGCCGTTCGCCCGCCAGATCGGCGTTGTTTCCGCACGGCAGGGGGCTCCCACGGATCGGGCGGCGCGCGAGGTTGGCCTGACCTTCAGCTCGGAAGACCACCCAGCTAACTTGGCCGGCTCAGGCGCGCTCCCCCTGTTGTGCACCCCCACCATCTGCCAGGTGGCCGTCACCAGAACCCTCGTCGATGGCGGCGCGGGCCTCAGCGTGCTTTCGGTCGAGACCTTCAACCTCCTCCGCATACCCCGGGAGCGGCTGCAGCCCAGCCGATCCTTCTCAGGCGTCGGGGGCGGGTCATCCGACTCCTTGGGACAGATCCGGCTCCCGGTGACCTTCGGCACCTACGACAACTTCCGCACAGAGATGGTCGACTTCGACATCGCCCCCATCGGCCTCCCTTACAACGCCATCCTCGGCTACCCGGCACTGGCTCAGTTCATGGCCGCCACGCACCCAGCGTACAACCTCATGAAGATGCCCGGGACCAACGGTACCCTCACCGTGCACGGAGACACCGGGGACGCCCTGCGAGTACTCAAGCTCGCCTTCAAGACGGCGACATCGGCACAGCCCGCCGACGCGGGGACCCCTGAGCCTACCAAGAAGAAGCAGTTGTTCACCCAGGACAAGGCAGAAACCAAGCAGATACCCGTCAACGAGGACGGGTCCTCCAGCGCCACTTTCACCATTGGCGCCAACCTGGGGCCTGAGCAGGAGGAGGCCCTGGTCAAGTTCCTGCGTGCAAACAAGAAAGTGTTTGCTTGGAAGCCCGATCAGTTGGCAGGGATCCCCAGGGACGTCATCGAGCACCACCTCAACGTATGCCCAAATGTGCGCCCCGTGAAGCAGAAGGCCAGGCGGCAGTCCGCAGAGAAGCATGCCTTCATCCTCCAAGAGACCCGCAAGTTGGAAGCCGCTGGAGTCATTCGCGAGGTCTGGTACCCAGATTGGTTGGCCAACCCTGTCGTTGTACCCAAGAAAGGGGGGAAGGAACGCATGTGTGTCGACTTCACCAACCTCAACAAGGCATGCCCGCAAGATCCGTTCCCGCTCCCTCGCATCGACCAGATCGTCGATTCCACCGCCGAATGCAACCTGCTATGCTTTTTGGATGCCTTCTCAGGATATCACCAGATAAAATGGCGATAGAAGACGTTGAGAAGACCGCCTTCTTGACCCCGTGCTGGGTATACTACTATACATGCATGCCATTTGGACTACGCAACGCAGGGGCAACCTTTCAGCGGCTGATGCACATCACCTTGGGCCCGCAGCTCGGGAAGAATGTTGAAGCATACGTCGATGACATTCTGGTGAAATCTCGAGAGGCCAGGACTCTGATACAAGAGCTGGAGGAGACCTTCGCGAGCCTCGACGCAGTGAACCTGCGGCTCAACCCGGAGAAATGCATGTTTGGCGTTCCCTCGGGCAAGCTTTTGGGATTCCTCGTGTCTCACCATGGCATCGAGGCCAACCCCGAGAAGGTCAAGGCGGTCGAGGACATGAGTCCGCCAAAGACCCTCAGAGAAATGTAGAAGCTCACTGGGCGTGTGACCGCGCTAGGGCGCTTCATCTCCAAGTTGGGGGATGAGCGCTACCTTTCTTTCAGCTTATGAAGAAAAAGGGGCCCTTTGAATGGATTGAAGAGGCAGATAAGGCATTTCAAGATCTCAAGAGGTACCTAACCAGTCCCCCAGTCATGGTGGCTCCGCGCCCTCAGGAGCCTCTGCTGCTTTACCTTGCCTCCACTCCCTACTCTGCCAGCGCAACACTGGTGGCGGTTAGGGAGGAGCAACAGTCCAAGACCACAGCGGCAACCCGAGGTCAGACAAGACGGGAACAGGGAAAGCTCGAGAGAGATGAAGCTACAGATGAAGAGAGTCAGCCGCCGAGGGACGCACAAGAGACAGGAGAGGCAGCATGCCCGGATGGTCCACCTCCCGAGGCCGCAGCATCTCGCGAGGTGCCCTCACCTCCCGAGGGCGCCACGACCCAAGCTGCCCACAACCTTGTTGAGCACCCGGTCTACTTCGTTAGCATGGTACTACGGGACGCGAGGGCCTGATATCCGATGCCCCAGAAGCTCCTCCTCGCGCTGCTGGTGGCCTCGCGCAAGCTGCGGCACTACTTCCAAGCTCACCCGATCAAGGTCATCTCATCGTACCCCCTGGAGAGGGTGCTCAGGAGCCCTAACTCAGCCGGAAGGGTCGCTGAGTGGAACATAGAGTTGCAAGCGTTTCAGCTCGAGTTCAGCACAACTAGGGTCATCAAAGGAGCCGCGTTGGCAGATTTCGTGGCGGAATGGACAGAGGCGCCGGGCCTCAAGGATGATGAGGATCGCTCCCTCTCCCCAGGGAGCGATGCGCCAGAAGGCTGGGTCATGTACTTCGACGGGGCATTCTCCAGGCACGGCGCGGGGGCTGGTGTTGTGCTGATATCACCCACTCAGGATAAGCTTTGCTATGCAGTACAACTCTGTTTCCAGCAAGGAGAAAAGGTCTCCAACAACATAGCAGAATATGAGGGACTGATAGCCGGGTTGAAGGCCGCAGCGGCCCTGAGAGTGAAGCGCCTCACCGTCAAAGGCGACTGGCAGCTCCTAGTCAACTTCTCCAGCAAGGTGTACGAGCCGAAGGACGAGCATATGGAGGCCTACCTAGCAGAGGTCTGCAGGATGGAAAAGCAGTTCTGGGGGCTGGAGCTGAAGCACGTGCCCCGTGGCACCAACCAGGAAGCTGACGACATAGCCGGACGGGCGTCCAGGCGGCTGCCGCAGGAACCCGACGTCTTTGAAGAGCGGCTCTTCAAGCCTTCAGCGCAGCCAACGCTATCAAGCACGGCTCAGCCTCGGGAGGAGCTCCCTCAGCCGCCAGCCTCGGGAGCCCCGGCCTGCGGACCGCCCTCAGGAGCACGTTTGCTCCTGACGATGGAACCTCAGGAGGAATGCTGGATCACAGAGCTCCGAAATTACCTGGCACATGGGGCCTTGCCGAGAAGGAGGAGGAAGCAGAACGTGTGGCGTGACAGGCCACGGCATACTGCATCAGAGACGGAGAACTCTACCGGAAGCGACCCAACGACGTATCTCTGCGCTGCATCTCCAGGGAGCAAGGAAGGGATCTACTGGGGGACATACACGGCAGAGACTGCGGACACCACTCGTCATCACGAACCCTTGTCGGCAAAGCATTCCGTAGTGGGTTCTATTGGCCCACCGCACTCAACGACGCAATCGAATTGGTAAAGGCTTGTGAGGCCTGCCAGTTCCATTCCAAGCAGATCCATCTGCCGGCGGGGAGCATGCAGACTATACCCCTCTCGTGGCCATTCGCAGTTTGGGGGTTGGATATTCTGGGCCCGTTCCCTCGGGCGCCAGGGGGCTACCATTACCTCTACGTCGCCATTGACAAGTTCACCAAGTGGGCAGAGGTGGAGGTTGTCCGTACCATCCCCGCAGGCTCCGCGGTCAAGTACATCAGGGGTATCGTGAGCCGGTTCGGGGTGCCGAACCGCATCATCACAGACAACGGTTCGCAGTTCACCAGTAACTTCTTCAAAACATACTGTGCTAACCTTGGAACGCAGATATGCTACACTTCGGTGGCACACCCGCGAAGCAATGGGCAAGCCGAACGAGCCAACGCGGAGGTCTTGAGAGGCCTCAAGACCAGGACGTTCAAGAAGAAGCTGGAGGCCTGCGGCAGGGGTTGGTACGATGAGCTCCAATCCGTGCTGTGGTCCATCCGCACGACCGTGACCAAACCAACCGGGGAGACTCCGTTCTTCCTGGTCTATGGAGCCGAAGCAGTCCTTCCTCACGAGGTCAGGCGTCGCTCCGCGCGGGTCCTGGCGTTCGACGAGGTGCAGCAGGACGCCATGCAGGGGATGGACCTCGTGCTGGGGGAGGAACGCCGCCGGGAAGCCGCGCTGCGAGCGGCAAGGTACCAACAGGCACTACGACAATATCACTGCCGCAACATCAACCCCAGGACCCTCGAGGTAGGAGACCTCGTACTCAGGCGGGTTCTCTCCAGGGAAGGGCTGCACAAGCTCTCTCCCATGTGGGAGGGCCCGTTCAAGGTTGTTCATGTTTCCAGGCCTGGCTCCGTGCGCTTGGAGACTCGAGATGGGGAGCCGATCCAGAACGCGTGGAACATCCAGCACCTACGGAGGTTTTACCCCTAAAAGGCCCTGAGCCTGTGAAGAAGGCGAACGCCTGTGAAGATCATCTCTTTTTGGAAAAGGCCCTGAGCCTGTGAAGATCGTCTCTTTTTGGAAAAGGCCCTGAGCCTGTGAAGAAGGCGAACGCTTGTGAAGATCATCTCTTTTTGGAAAAGGCCCTGAGCCTGTGAAGAAGGCGAACGCCTGTGAAGATCATCTCTTTTTGGAAAAGGCCCGGAGCCTGTGAAGAAGGCCAATGCCTGTGAAGCTCATTACCTCTAAGGAGAAAGGCCCGGAGCCTGTGAAGAAGGCCAATGCGTGTGAAGCTCGCCGCCCCGTGACACTCTCACGTAATAATGAGTGGGGCTGTACACGCCCCGGAGTCTCAGGAGCGCCGGCCTCAGGCCCTGGGGCTCCCTCCCACGCCCAGTGGCAGCACTTAGCTCCGCGCTGGTGAGAAGACGTCAAAGACTAGACTAGGTGCCGGACGCGGCTTTTTCATTTGATTTCCGCATTTGGCGTGTTTTGCTTGCATTTGAAGTCTTATCGAAGTTATCGCCGTTGTTGATTTATGGTTTGTCGATTTTCGCTCCTCGTTTTGATTTTCCCCCATGAAGGCCTTGCGAGGGATGGGGCTCGAACGCCCTCGCGAGCGTTTTTGCTCTAGCCATTTAAAGGTTTCACGCCCGGGCTCTCTACAGGAGCACCCCTCTGGTCCGTGCCCCTCGGGCACCGCGACATACACACAGGGCCTGGGTAGGTCGCCCCCCGGCTGGGGCCGCAAACTACCTACGCGAGGGCAAATAGTTGTGAAATGCGACAACGAAATTAAGGTAACGGCTACAACGGCAATAATCTTAAACATGCCCCCACGGGGCTCCACGCAGTTGTCTTATCTTACACAGGAAGCAAAAGGAAAAGGAAAGGGCGAGCCCGGCGTGGCCCGCCCCGCATCGGTCTATGGAGGCGACACCAGATGCCTCCGGAGCTCAGGCGGACTCCCTCTCGCGCTTCACCGGAGCACGATGACGGGCGGCTGAACAGCCACCCCCCAAGCAGGCGCAGAGGCGAGGGGGCTGGCTGCGGCCACCGTTGGAGGAGCCGCCTGAAGGGGAGTAGGCGAAGCTCGGGGAGCCTCGGGCGCCGCCAGCAGAGCGAGCACTGTCTCCTTCGTCGTCGTCCTCAGGGCAGCATCCTGCGCGGCGACCGTCTTCCCCAAACACCCTCACGTAGAGGGTGCTGTCGCCGTCGAACTTGAAGTGCAGGGTGCACCGCTCGCCCAGGCCGCGCGCGCGGGCAAACGTTTGCCAGCCGCGGGTCAGGGCCCCATTCCCAGAAGGGGAGACCTCGAGCGAGACCCAAGAGGCCCTACTGCAGCAGCCGTCGGCCTGGAGCCATAAGCCGCACCGGGCGCCGGCCGGCAGCTCGCTGATGAAGAAGCGAGGGAGCTGGAGCCAGGTGCTGGCCGGGTCCGCCGACCACACGACGAACTCCGGCAGCACCTCCGCCGAGCGAAAGCGCGGCCTGGGAGGCCGCGCAGCCATAGCCTGCCTCTCCATGGCAGCCGAGCGCTCACCACCACGTGGAGAACCACCCCTGTGTCCGCGGGGAGCCACAGCGGGGACCATGGGATGCTTGCGGGGACGACCCCGGCCGCGCTTGGCCGGAGGGGAGTCGGGCCCTGCCCGACTAGCCTTCCCCTTCTCCGCATCTGAGAACCTCTTCGGAGCCATGCGAGCGGCGACGGCGAAGGAGAGGAAGAAGAAGAGAAGCGGGAAGGGATGGACTGGCGGAGCTTGTGCGGCCTCGCACTTATAGCCGGAAGAGGCCAACCGTCAAGCACCACGATCACAGGTAATAATGACCCGTATCTATGCATGCAGGGACTAGTCAAGTCACGCAGTTGCCGAGGCGTCGTGGGGAAGTGGAGACGCCCACGTCCTGTCAAACCGCCACGTGGCGCCCAAGGCCATAGGCTGTTAGGGCCCGCGGTGCTTCGCCCTTGCCCTTTCGCCTCTCGGCACGGCCAAGTCCATGCGCACCTTGGGCCCGGGGGCTACTGTCGGCGTTCAGGGAACGGGGGTACCCAGACTTGCCTGCCTGCGGCCTGTGGCGTGTCTCAAATGGAGGCCCAGGGTGGCCCATCTGCATCGACACAAGACTCAAGACCCTCGCGAGGGGCCAAGCCTCGCGAGGCGGACGACACGGTGCTTCCTCAAGCACGGCCTCCTTAGGCTGGCTCGCGAGGAGGCGGAGAGATCAAGGCGGGTACCTCACGAGGTGCCCATGACGCAAGCCATGACGACCAAGGGTGCCAGGCGGCCGCCAGCCCGCGCAGTGTCCTCCCTTTCCTCTTTGGTGCAAAGTGGGCAAGCGCAGGCAAGAGGATCAAGCAAAGGCACCCATTTCGGTGCAACGAGACCAAGACCAGCTCCGCGACAAGGAGGAAGTCACTGTGGAGCCCAAGCCGGCGTCACCGCAGGGCCTTTGGCAGGCGAAGACCAGCTTTAGTCAGGATAAGTGTACCAGATGTTCCCCTTCAAATGGGCCAATTGTTGGCGCCCTTCCCGCTCAATATTTGGGAAGAGGCCCATGGCCTTTGCCTATAAATAGGACTAGCCACCCACAGGATAAAATGGAAATCTAGCGTCTAGAGAGAGAGAAAAGGACGATTGAACTCCCCCTAGCAGTTCATCCCCTAGCCAAGAACAGGTCCTCGCGAGGCCGTTCACCTGTACTGTTCTTCCTCATCAGCCCAAGAGGCAATCCATCCGCCACAAACTAGAGTAGGGTATTACACCACAATGGTGGCCCGAACTAGTATAAATCTTGTGTCTCTCGCGTTGTTCTTGCAGTAGCTAGATCCCGACGAGACAGAGAGGTAGAGGGCACGATCTCCGCGCGCACCCCAGAGTTCGAACCTTAAGGGTCTGCCGGAACCCGTGATCCGACACCAACACACATCGTCACCTTGCCCTTAACTAGTCTTTGTTCATTTTGCAACTCCTGTTTCGAGTTACTAATCATAGCAACTGAACCAGTATCAAATACCCAGGAGCTACTATGAACACTAGTAAAGTACACATTAATAACATGTATATCATATATACTTTTGTTCACTTTGCCATCCTTCTTATCCGCCAAGTATTTGGGGCAGTTCCGCTTCCAGTGACCATTTGCTTCGTAGTAGAAGCACTCAGTTTCAGGCTTGGGTCTAGCTTTGGGCTTTTTCATGGGAGTGACAACTTGCTTGCCATTCTTCTTGAAGTTCCCTTTATTTCCCTTGCCCTTTTACTTGAAACTAGTGGTCTTATCAACCATCAACATTTGATGCTTTTCTTGATTTCTACCTTCGTCGATTTCAGCATCATGAAGAGCCCGGGAATCGTTTTCGTCATCCCTTGCATATTATAGTTCATCACGAAGTTCTAGTAACTTGGTGATAGTGAATAGAGAACTCTGTCAATCACTATTTTATTTGGAAGATTAACTCCCACTTGATTCAAGCGATTGCAATACTCAGACAATCTAAGCACATGCTCACCGGCTGAGCTATTCTCCTCCATCTTGTAGGCAAAGTACTTGTCAGAGGTCTCATACCTCTCGACTCGAGCATGAGTCTAAAATACCAATTTCAGCTCTTGGAACATCTTATATGCTCCGTGGCGTTCAAAATGTTTTTGAAGTCCCGGTTCTAAGCCGTAAAGCATGGTGCACTAAACTATCAAGTAGTCATCATACCGAGCTTGTCAAACGTTCATAACGTCTGCATTTGCTCCTGCAATAGTTCTGTCACCTAGCGGTGCATCAAGGACATAATTGTTCTTGCAGCAATGAGGATAATCCTCAGATCACGCACCTAGTCCGCATCATTGCTACTATCAACTTTTAACTTAGTTTTCTCTAGGAACATATCATAAATAAAACAGGGAGCTACATCGCGAGCTATTGATCTACAACATAGTTATGCAAATACTATCAGGATTAAGTTCATGATAAATTAGAGTTCAATTAATCATATTACTTAAGAACTCCCACTTAGATAGACATCCCTCTAATCATCTAAGTGATCACGTGATCCATATCAACTAAACCATGTCCGATCATCACGTGAGATGGAGTAGTTTTCAATGGTGAACATCACTATGTTGATCATATCTACTATATGATTCACGCTTGACCTTTCGGTCTTAGTGTTCCGAGGCCATATCTGCATATGCTAGGCTCGTCAAGTTTAACCCGAGTATTCTGCATGTGCAAAACTGGCTTGCACCCGTTGTATGTGAACGTAGAGCTTATCACACCCGATCATCACGTGGTGTCTCGGCACGACGAATTGTAATGCTACCGCCGTACTAAGCAAATTAGTATGGCGGTAGCATTATACTTAGGGAGAACACTTATACCTTGAAATTTAGTGAGAGATCATCTTATAATGCTACCGCCGTACTAAGCAAAATAAGATGCATAAAAAGATAAACATCACATGCAATCAAATAAGTGATATGATATGGCCATCATCAACTTGTGCCTTTGATCCCCATCTCCAAAGCACCGTCATGATCACAATCGTCACCGGCTTGACACCTTGATCTCCATCGAAGCATCGTTGTCGTCTCGCCAACTATTGCTTCTACGACTATCGCTACCGCTTAGTGATAAAGTAAATAAATTACATGGCGATTGCATTTCATACAATAAAGCGACAACCATATGGCTCCTACCAGTTGCCGATAACTATTACAAAACATGATCATATCATACAACAATTCATATATCATCACGTCTTGACCATATCACATCGCAACAAGCCCTGCAAAAACAAGTTAGACGTCCTCTACTTTGTTGTTGCAAATTTTACATGGCTGCTACGGGCTTCTAGCAAGAACCGTTCTTACCTATGCATCAAAACCACAACAATTTTTCGTCAAGTGTGCTGTTTTAACCTTAAAACAAGGACCGGCCGTAGTCAAACTTGATTCAACTAAAGTTGGAGAAACAGAAACCCACTAGCCACCTGTGTGCGAAGCATGGTGGTAGAACCAATCTCATGAACGCGGTCATGTAATGTCGGTCTGGGCCGCTTCATCCAACAATACTGCTGAATCAAAGTATGACATGTTGGTAAGCAGTATGACTATTATCGCCCACAACTCTTTGTGTTCTACTCATGCATATAACATCTACGCATAAACCTGGCTCGGATGCCATTGTCGGGGAACATAGTATTTCAAAAAAATTCCTACGATCACGCAAGATCTATCTAGGAGAAGCATAGCAATAAGCGGGGAGAGTGTGTCCACGTACCCTCATAGACCGAAAGCGGAAGCATTTTAGTAACACAGTTGATGTAGTCGAACGTCTTCGTGATCCAACCGATCAAGTACCGAACGCACGACACCTCCGTGATCTGCACACGTTCAACTCGGTGACGTCCCTCGAACTCCAGATCCAGCTGAGGGCGAGGGGGAGTTTCGTCAGCACGATGGCGTGGTGACGATGATGATGAAGTTACCGACGCAGAGCTTCGCCTAAGAACTACGACAATATGACCAAGGTGGAAAACTGTGGAGGGGGGCACCGCACATGGCTAAGAAATCAACTTGTGTGCCTATGGGGTGCCCCCTGACCACGTATATAAAGGAGAGCAGGGAAGAGGTGGCTGGCCCTAGGGGACACGCCAGGTGTGGGGAATCCTACTAGGACTCCCCAGTCCAAGTAGGATTCCCCTCCTCTTTCCTATTCCAAGTAGGAGTCCCCATTAAGGCCCACTACTTCCTCTGGCGAATTCCCGTAACTCTCTAGTACTCCGAAAAATACCCGAATCACTCAGAACCTTTCTGATGTCCGAATATAGGCTTCAAATATATGAATCTTTATGTATCGACCATTTCGTGACTCCTCGTCATGTCCGTGATCTCATCCGGGACTCCGAACAAACTTCGGTCATCAAATCACATAACTCATAATACAAATCGTCATCGAACGTTAAGCGTGCGGACCCTACGGGTTCAAGAACTATGTAGACATGACCGAGACTCATCTCCGGTCAATAACCAATAGCGGAGCCTGGATGCTCATATTGGTTCCTACATATTCTACGAAGATCTTTATCGGTCAAACCGCATAACTACATACGTTGTTCCCTTTGTCATCGATATGTTACTTGCCCGAGATTCGACCGTCGGTATCATCATACCTAGTTCAATCTTGTTACCGGCAAGTCTCTTTACTCGTTGCGTAATACTTCATCCCGCAACTAACTCATTAGTCACATTGCTTGCAAGGCTTATAGTGATGAGCATTACCGAGAGGGCCCAGAGATACCTCTTTGAGACACGGAGTGACAAATCCTAATCTTGATCTATGCCGACTCAACAAACACCATCGGAGACACCTATAGAGCATCTTTATAATCACCTAGTTACGTTGTGACGTTTGATAGCACACAAGGTGTTCCTTCGGTATTCAGGAGTTGCATAATCTCATAGCCAGAGGAACATGTATAAGTCATGAAGAAAGCAATAGCAATAAAATAAACGATCATTAAGCTAAGCTAACGGATGGGTTTTGTCCATCACATCATTCTCTAATGATGTGATCCCGTTCATCAAATGACAACACATGTCTATGGTCAGGAAACTTAACCATCTTTGATTAACGAGCTAGTCAAGTAGAGGCATACTAGGGACACTCTGTTTGTCTATGTATTCACACATGTACCAAGTTTGCGGTTAATACAATTCTAGCATGAATAATAAACATTTATCATGATATAAGTAAATATAAATAACAACTTTTATTATTGCCTCTAGGGCATATTTCCTTCATATTTTTCCCTTTGATTGTTGATGTACCTTGTGGATCTTGTGTGTCTGATTGTCTAATGGATGTGTGATTGGAATTGTTCTTGAGTGTTCCTCTTGTGATTTCCCCTCTTGTTCTACGTGTTTTTCGTGTTCCTCTTCGTAGGCACCTCCAATTCGTGAACATCGGGACAAAAATTGGGGCACTTTGGCCCGTGCCCTACAACATTTTGGCACCATGAGCCACATTGACATGAATTTGGAGCCCTACCCCTTCGTTTTCTAGCCTAACTTTACTTGTTTTTGTCCCAATTCAAAAATGTGATTTGTTGTTCCTTGTGAGTTTTGTTGACTTTGATTTGTGGATCTGATGTTTAGCAAGTAGACCCACCTTCTATTGCGCCCCCATAGCCCAATTTTTCTTTAGCCCCTTCGATTTTGGAGCTGAAATAATGAATTTTCCGCCACCCCGTGCCCACAGGCCCCAGTCCCCGTGCACACGCCCCCGGCAAAGTTCCTAGACACCCCGTGCCAACGACACTTGTACCATGCGCACGGGACCCCTTGCCCATGGCCCTTTGTGCATGGCCCTCCCAGATTCAGCCGCCACCGCTTCATCGTTTCGGCCATATCTCCCACTCCCAAACTCTGATTTGGGTGTTCTTTGGCTCGTTGTAAAGCTAGCGACGTGCCCCGAGTTGCTCATCTTGGTTTTACCATCATTTGAATCCATCAATATTTTTTGCAATTTGGCATCCACTACTGTAGGATGGTCCAAACGCGACACTACAATCAGAGACCCTTCGACAAAACTGTGTGCGATGCATTAATCACAAATGGTGATGTAATATAACCGTCAAAAAAGATACAAAACATTTGCGATGGCAGAGACAACAAACACATTTTTTATTATAGTTGTGTGTGTGATGCGTGGCATACAGTTCACTCAAATGAACTGTTTGTGATGAGCTTAAAACGAGCAGCCAGATCAAGTTGTGTGAGATATATGGCTAACCGTTCACCCGGATGAATTGTTTGTGATTAGGAAACACAACAGAAATGGTGAGGTAGATAAAGGTGTGTGTGATATTGACGTCATACAGTTTACTCGGATGAACTGTGTGCAATTAGGCAACACAACAGAAACGGTCAGCCAGATCAAGGTGTCTGCGATTGACGACATACACTTCACATGGATGAACTATTTGCGATTAGCCACAACAAACAAAAACAGTTAGGCAGATCAAGGTGTGTGCGCTAGACGGGCAAACATTCTAATTAAAAGAAGCATGTGTGATGGTAATAACTAGTGCGCACAGTTGATGGAACAAGACGTGTGCTGACATCGCCTATTACGGTGCACCCTATGGTGCAAACGCCACATACGCGGCCGAGAACACGTGCCCATGTTCCGCCATCCGAGAATCGTGCCGCACTTCGAAACTACAATAGTCAATAAATTCTGAGATTGCGTCTAGTCACATTCCAAATTATAGCCATGATATATTTAACTCCAAACTTGCGCCCCATAGGGATACAATATCATATTGTTGCATCATTTGATATATCACATAGTGCAATTGCACGCTCCCGTGCATATCTTGTGATACTTGTCTCATGTATGTGGTTGAGGCTCAATAAGAATAGTGGAAAGGAAGAAAAAGAGCAAAAACGTATCAAAAATGATAGAAGCTTTTAAGAAATAAAGAAATATCAAAAGCTTATATAAGCAAAAGAGAGTTGAGCATGAGAAGAGATACTTGTGCAGGAGGATACATGGAATAGGAAACATTTTGCTTGCATACGTATAGGTTGGTGCCAAGTCGTGAGTCATGCCCAAGTGTGTAATCAAGCTAGTGCTCTCCTAGTGTTTGTGCAACACGAGCATAGTCTTCGTTAGGCGATTTTGTATTGCTCATCCCTATATTTGCACAAGCCCCATTATCCCACCGTGTGTGTTTCTTTATTGCCCTCCTCTAATTTGTGATAACTTGTTTTGCATTTTGAGCCCGTTGGATTTATTTCAACATTTACAATATCTTGGACTTCAATTTGCATGAATTTGTGCCACTTGTCCTAACCAAGCCACTCGATAAGCTTTACTTTGTAGGTGTGAGTGAAGAAGTCCAGTACCAATTCCACTATTCTTTCATTTCACATTGAGTGACATGGGATACATCCCCAACTTTGGGAAAAGGTAGTTTGGTATTGTTTATCTCATTTCCTACTCATCTTTGCTCAGGTCTTGTGATGGACAGGCAAAGCACGTCATCTCCGGTCTACAACCACGACGAAGAGTTTGATGCCATGAAGAACTTCATCGATGCCAAGATGGACAAGCACATGGCGGAGATCAAAGCCCTCATCAATACCGGCAAGAGGTCTTCCTCATTATTAAGAAGATGCTCAAGTACACATGCTCCCGAGCTACCATCTCCAGCAAGGACACACTGGCATCAACACCGACAAGAGCACGAACCTCAAGGCCATCAAGGACGTTTCAAAAGAAATAAAGAGCATGCTTTAGGAGTGCGTTGGCTTTCCTATCACCCCGCGCCCATGGGACTATGACCCCCGTGCACACGGCCTTCTACACCCCCGTGCGCACGGGACATACATAACAACAACATCGACCCCAAGACTGTGGATTCATCAACTACGTTGGCATCTTCGCCAAGTGACTTCAAGGCATCTTCCCCTCTGGATGTACGACATCTTAGCCTACTCCACGAGCTCAAGTCCACTACTTCCATGAGCTACTACGGCTTCAACGCCGCCTATGAGATTCAATTCTTTGAGACTCATGACCCCGAAAAGCACCTCAACTGGGAGCACAAGATGGAAGACTACCTCAAGCTACATCAAGTCCCCTCCGAAGATCAAGTGAAGTGCACCACAAGTACCTTCCACAACTACGCGTCGACATGGTGGCTTCACACACCTTTGATGAACTTCAACATGAGTTGGCCCAAGACAAAGAAAGCGATGCGACAAAAATCTGTGTCTTCCACCTACACAGAACATCTTCTTCACAAATTGGGGAGCACCATTCAAGGATCCAAGTCCCTCGACGAGTAATTCATGGAGATGAAGGAAGGCTTGCAACGAGCCGGTGTGGACGACCCAATATGGACGAAGTTCCACTTCATGATGGGCGTAAACGACGCCATCACCAAGACTATCTTCTTCAACAAGTACAAGTCCCTCGACGTCCTATACATTGGTTCTCTCAAGGAAGAAAAAGAACTCAAGAAGGACAAGTCTACTCGACCCCGAGCTCACTTTGTGACGACCATGCTCCAAGACAGCAAGCATGAGGCTAGTACCACCGAGATGTCCAAGCCCGACGAGCTCCAAGACAACGCCCCCAAGTTCAACTTCAACGCCATCCCTTTTTATGTTACTGACGATGCCGAGTCTACCATTGAAGATGCAAAAGTAGACCCAGGGGCCATAGTTTCACTAGAGGCTTCTCTCTCGAGCACATAGCATATGGTGGGTGAACAAATTACTGTTGGGCAATTGATAGAAAAGCGCATAGTTATGAAGATATTCAAGGCAATGATCATGTATATAGGCATCCCGTCCGAGACAAATAGACTGACTCCTGCCTGCATCTACTACTATTACTCCACCCATCGACCGTTATCCAGCATGCATCTAGGGTATTAAGTATAAAACAAAGTAACGCCTTAAGCAAGATGACATGATGTAGACAAAGTAAACCCAATCAATATGAATAAACCCATCATTTTCCCCTTAATGGCAACAATACAAATACGTGTCTTGTCCCTTTCTGTCACTAGGATAGAGCACTGCAAGATTGAACCCATTACAAAGCACCTCTCCCATCGCAACATAAATCAATCTAGTTAGCCAAACTAAATGGATAGAACGAAGAGAAATACAAACCTATAACAATCATGCATAAAAGAGTTCAGAGAAGACTTAATTAATATTCATAAATATTCAGATCATAAACCCGCAATTCATCGAATCCCAACACCACAAAATAAGATTACATCGGATAGAACTCCGAGAACATCAAGGAGAACATTTTATTGAAGATCAAAGAGAGAGAAGAATCCACCTAGCTACTAGATATGGACCCGTAGGTCTGTGGTGAACTACTCACACATCATCGGAGGGCAGCAAGGATTATGTCGAAGCCCTCCATGATCGATTCCCCCTCTGGTAGAGTACCGGAAAAGGCCTCCAGATGGGATCGCAGAAGAACAGAAACTTGTGGCGGCGGAAAAAGTGTTTGGGGTGGCTCTTTGTTGTTTCCCGATTTTAGAGAATTTATAGAGGTGGAATTAGGTCAGACGGAGCCACGTGGGGCCCACAAGGCATCAGGGCGCGCCCTGTTGCCTTGTCATCTCCTCGCTTCTTGTCTGGTCTCCTCCTGAAGCTTCTAGGGTCTCTTTTGTTATCGTCAAAAAGTTTCGTACCGTTTGGACTCCGTTTGCTACCGATTTCCCGGAAAATAAAAAATAGGCAGAAAACATCAACTGACACTAGGTTAATAGATTAGTCCCAAAAATGATATAAAATACCACAAAAAGTTATATAAAACATCCAAGATTGATACTATAATAGCATGGAACAACCAAAAATTATAGATATCCTGGAGACATATCAAGCATCCCCAAGCTTATTTCCTGCTTGTCCTCGAGTAGGTAAATCATAAAAATGGAATTTTTGATGTGGAATGCTACCTAACATGTTTATCATGCAATCTTTCTTTTAGGGTGTGAATATTAAGATTTGAATGATTCAAATCAATAATCTATAATTTGATATAGAGACATTAATACTCCGACATACCAACAAAAAAACATGCCTTTCAAAATAAAAATGCTAAAGAACACTATCCTACAAAATCATATAGCCTTGTCATGCTCCATCTTAACACAAAATATAAATCATGTACAACCCCGATGTCAGCCAAGCAATTGGTTCATACTTTTTAATGCGCTTCAGCTTTTTCAACCCCCACCAATACACGAGCGTAAGCCTTGGACATAACACTATGGGTGGAATAGAATGTGGTGGTAGGGATTAATAATGGGAAGACAAAAAAGGAAGACAATGTCACATCAACGCGGGTAATCAACGGGCTATGGAGACGCCCATCAATTTATATCAATGAGAGGAGTAGGGATTGCCATGCAACAGATGCACTAAGAGCTATAAGTGTATGAAATCTCAAACTGAAAACTAAGTGGGTGTGTGATACGTCTCCAATGTATCTATAATTTTTGATTGTTCCATGCTATTATATTATCTGTTTTGGATGTTTTATATGCATTAATATGCTATTTTATATTATTTTTGGGACAAACTTATTAACCTAGAGCCCAGTGCCAGTTCCTATTTCTTCCTTGCTTTTGAGTTTCGTACAAAAGGAATACCAAACGGAGTCCAAACGGAATGAATCCTTCGCGATGATCTTTCTTGGACCAGAAGACAACCAGGAGACTTGGAGATGAAGCCGGAGGAGCCACGAGGCGGCCACAAGGAAGGAGGGCGCGTCCCCCACCCTTGTGGGCCCCCCCGTGACCCTCCTGACCTAATTCTTTCACCTATATATTCCCAAATATCCCCAAACCACTAGAGGCATCCACAAAAACACTTTTCCACCACCGCAACCTTCTGTACCCATGAGATATCATTTAGGGACCTTTTTTGGTACCCTGCCGAAGGGGGATTCGATCATGGAGGGCTTCTACATCAACCCTATTGCCCTTCCGATGAAGCATGAGTAGTTTACCACAGACCTACGGGTCCATAGATAGTAGCTAGATGGCTTCTTCTCTCTCTTTGATTCTCAATACCATGTTCTCCTCGATGTTCTTAGAGATCTATTCGACGTAATACTTTTTGCAGTGTGTTTGCCGAGATCCGATGAATTGTGAATTTATGATCAACTTATCTATGAATATTATTTGAATCTTCTCTGAATTCTTTTATGCATGACTTGATATCTTTGTAATTCTCTTCGAACTATCAGTTTGGTTTGGCCAACTAGATTGTTTTTTCTTGCAATGGGAGAAGTGCTTAGTTTTGGGTTCAATCTTGCGGTGTCCTTTTCTAGTGACAGCAGGGGCATCAAGGCACGTATTCACCGGTATAGAGAGGTGCTATATAAACGGTTTTTAACCCCTTTCCGTGACGGCCTTTGGAACCGTTGCCAAGTGAGTGTGGGCGATAGGGGGGTGATGTCTGCTAGAACTACGTCGGTATTTCCCCAAAGAGGAAGGGATGATGCAGCATAGCGACGGTAGGTATTTCTCTCAGTGATGATACCAAGGTTATAGAACCAGTAGGAGAACCAAGCAACACTACGTAAACAACACCTGCACACAAATAACAAATACTCGCAACCTGACGTGTAAAAGGGGTTGTCAATCCCTTTCGGGTAATGGCGCAAGAAATTGGCAAACGGACGTGAGAGAGTTGTAAATATTGATAGATCGAACGCTAAATAAAATAAAGTGCAGCAATATATTTTTGTATTTTTAGTTTAATAGGTCTGAAAATAAAAGCAAAGGAAATTAGATCGCAAAGGCAAATATATTAAAGAAGAGACCTGGGGGCCGTAGGTTTTACTAGTGTCTTCTCTCAAAAAAATAGCAAATGGTGGGTAGACAAATTACTGTTGGGCAATTGATAGAACTTCAAATAATCATGACGATATCCAGGCAATGATCATTATATAGGCATCACGTCCAAGATTAGTAGACTGACTCCTGCCTGCATCTAATACTATTACTCCACACATCGACCACTATCCAGCATGCATCTAGTGTATTAAGTTCATGGAGAAATGGAGTAATACAATAAGAACAATGGCATGATGTAGACAAGATCTATTGTACAAATAGACCCCATCTTGTTATCCTTAATGGCAACGATACATGCGTGTCGGTTCCCCTTCAGTCACTGGGATCAAACACCGTAAGATCGAACCCATTGCAAGATAAATAGATCAAGTTGGCCAAACAAAACCCAAATATCGGAGAAGAAATACGAGGCTATAAGCAATAATGCATATAAGAGATCATAGAACACTCAAATAACTTTCATGGATAAAAAGATAGATCTGCTCATAAACTCAAAGTTCATCCGATCCCAACAAATACACCACAAAAAGATTTACATCATATGGATCTCCAAGAGACCATTGTATCGAGAATCAAACGAGAGAGAGGAAGCCATCTAGCTACTAACTACGAACCCGTAGGTCTACAAAGAACTACTCACGCATCATCGGAAAGGCACCAATGGACATGATGCACCCCTCCGTGATGGTGTCTAGATTGGATCTGGTGCTTCTGGAACTTGCGGCGGCTGGAATTGATTTTCGTCGACTCCCCTAGGGTTTCTGGAATATTGGGGGTATTTATAGAGTAAAGAGGCAGTACGGGGGCACCCGAGGTGGGCACAACCCACTAGGGCGCGCTTGGGCCTCTAGGCGCGCCCTGGTGGGTTGTGCTCCCCTTGGAGCACCCCTAGGCGCTTCTCTGGCCCACTGGATGTCTTCTGGTCCCAAAAGTATCCACAAAAAGTTTCGCTGCGTTTGGACTCCATTTGGTATTGATTTCCTGCGATGTAAAGAACATGCAAAAAACAACAACTGACACTTGGCACTATGTCAATAGGTTAGTACAAAAAATGATATAAAATGACTATAAAATGATGATAAAACATCCAAGAATGATAATATAACAACATGGAACAATAAAAAATTATAGATACGTTGGAGACGTATCAGCATCCCCAAGATTATAATTCCTGCTCGTCCTCAAGTAGGTAAATGATAAAAACAGAACTTTTGATGTGAAATGCTGCCTAACATGTCATCTCATATTCTTTTCTTTGCAGCATGGACATTCAGACTTTTATATGGTTCAAAACAATAGTCTAGTTTTGACATGATAACTTAAATACTCAAGCATATCAGCAAGCAACCATGTCTTTCAAAATATCAAAGCAAATAACTTATCCCTAGCCCATCATGCTCAATCATTGATCCATTCATGAAACACACTCGCATATTAGCTACACCCAATGCTCAAGTACGATCATAGTGCCACCTAGTTGGTGCTTTTATAAGATAAGATGGAGACTCAAATAAAAAAAATAGAAAATTGCATAAAGTAAAAGAAATGCCCTTCGCGGAGGGAAGTAGGGATTTGTAGAGGTGCCAGAGCTCAAAGCGAAAAACATAGAGATAAAAACATTTTGGGAGGTATACTTTTCCCACCAACGAAAACGACTTAGAGTACCTCACACTTTCCATGCTAGATATATCATATGCGGTTCCCAAACAGAAAATAAAGTTTATTCCTTTTTCCACCATACTTTCACTTTCCATGGCTAGTCGTATCCACGGGTGCCTTCCATACCAACACTTTCCAAGGAATTTATTATTTGACAACATAAAGTAAATTCATTTTCATTTCGGGACTGGGCATCCCTAATACCTTTGCCTTACTCTCATGCAATGACAAGTGAATAAACACTCATCGTGAGAATAACACATCTAGCATGAAAAATATCGGCCACCCCTCACTGCCTCATGAGCGATACGGGCACACAAAAGAGAAATTTATTTTGGAAATTAGAGATGGCACATACAAATTTGCTTAGAACGGCAGAAGAATACCACATATAGGTAGATATAGTGGACTCATGTGGCAAAACTGGTTTAAAGGATTTTGGATGCACAAGTAGTGATCATACTTAGTGTAAAATGAAGGCTAGCAAAAGATTGAGAAGCGACCAACCAAGAAACGAATAATCTCATAAGCGAGCATTAAGCATAAATAACACCGAATAATGCACCACAAGTAGGATGTAATTTCCTTGCATAACTATTGACTTTCATGCTTGCATAGGGAATTACAAACCTTAACACCAATATTCTTACTAAAGCATAATTACCCATCAACATGACTCACATATCACATCATCATATCTCAAAACCATTACGAGGAATAAAGTTTATTTTGTCCAATGATCTTCATGAAAGTTTTTATTATATTCTTCTTGGATATCTATCACTTTGGAACTAATTTTCATGTGTTGCTTTTGATAAGCTCAAACAAATATAAGTGAAGATCATGAGCATAATATTTCTTTCTCTCAAATTAATTGTCACGCCCAATATGCGACTCTATCCTAAAGGAACTCGAAGGTCCCACCAAAGATAGAACCACATATTGACACGCTTGTGCAAGGTGGATATCATTACATCGTACCATTACATAATAGTTGGGGATACATACAAAGGGCATACAATGACACAAGGATACAACAAACATCATACATGAGAACAACATCCGACTATGGATGAAACACAAACAGAAACTCAAATGACATCCACCCTGCTAGCCCATGCTGCCAACCAGGAACCTATCCCAAGATTGACGACGACGAAGAAGAACTCCAAAACAAGTAAACATCGCTCTCACGTCATGATCATCGCATAATCTGTACCTACAACTGTTGTTGTAGTAATCTATGAGCCACGAGGACTCAGCAATTCCATTACCATGGGTATCAAGACTAGCAAAGCTTAATGGGTATGGAAGGGGTAAAGTGGTGAGGTTGTAGCAAGCGACTAAGCATTGTATGGTGGCTAACTTATGAGTACAAGAGTAAGATGAGAAACTACGCAAACGCTCGCAAACTAGTAATGATCAAGAAGTGATCATGAACTACTTACGTTCGTACATAACCCAACCGTGTTCTCCTCTCAAACTTCCTCGAAAAGAGATAGTCATGATTATGCACGCGGTTGGTGTATTTTAATTGAGTTTACTTCAAGTTCACTACAACCGGATATTAACAAATTCCCATCTGCCACATAACCGCGGGCACGGCTCTAGAAAGTTTAAACCCTACAGGGGTCTCCCAACTTAGCCCATGACAAGCTCATGATCCGCGGAGACAACCCTCCACCGCGGGACCCTCTGATCAGACTCGGAATCCCGGTGCACAAGACATTTCGACAATGGTAAAACAAATCCAGCAAGACCTCCCGACGTGCCGACACCCTTATAGTAGCAGCGCGATCTTGTCTCAGGCCACGATTGGGTTGTCCAAACTTTCGGTAGGCCAAATCCAGAGTTGCCCCTAGTGGTCACCGGCGGTTGACATGTTTGGACCAACACTCATGAGAAACACTGGCCTGGGGGTTGATTAAGAGTCCTCGGGTGCTAGCCGGTCCCTATGCAAGTTTTAGTTGTTATTGGACAAATGGTAAAACCAATGTTGGGCCTTCCTGCAAGAGTTTTATTCAAAGCGACCTGTCAAGAGGGGCCCATAAACCCTCATCGTGTTAGGGACACAAAATCAAGGAACATAACCGATATGACGGAAACTAAGGCGGCAAGAGTGGAACAAAACACCAGGCAAAAGGCCAAGCCTTCCACCATTTACCAAGTATATATGTGCATTAATTAAATAAGAGATATTGTGATATCCCATGATATCCATGTCCCAACATGGAATAACCGGCAACTGCACCTGCAACTAGCAATGCTATAAGAGGGGCTGAGCAAAGCGGTAATATAGCCAAACAACGGTTTGCTGGGATGGTGGGAAAGGTTAGAGGTTTTCATGGCAATTTGGGAGGCTTGATAAACAAGTGGTAGGTAGTGCAACATAGCGATAGCATCGAGACAACTAGCATAGCAAAGATAGTAGTGAGATCCAAGGTTATGGTCATCTTGACTGAAATTCCGCTAGGAAGAAGACCGAGTCCATGAAGAAGACGAGCGGGCGTAGTCGAATGAATCCTCACAATCGCAACGTAACCGGAACTATCAAGGAGAAGCGCAACTGGAAAGAAGCAAACAACACGGTAAACCAACAAGCATAATGATGGCATGATGCACAACCAAGTATGATGCATGTCCATTTTAATGAGGCATGGCACGACAAAGTGCAACAAAAAATACTACAAATTAAGTGGAGCTCAATATGCAACGAATTGCATATTGACGAAACACCACATTCATTTATTTAGTTCGCTCTTGTTTATGAACAAGACAAGATTAAATGTTGGTTAACATGTCAAGAGGTGAAACATAAGTAAACTACAAATTTAGGCATTTTAAATGAGGCGGAAACAACAACAATAATTCCAAAAAATCCCCATATGCATATTTAGCAATTTTCATGCAAACAACATCTTTTAAAGCATTTACATGTTGTTATCATGATGTGGATGACATATGCAAGTTTTATGCCATTTGAAGAAAATGTTGACATGAGCATGTTGTGAAGCATTAGGTCACCATGGCGGAATGAAAGGGTTGCCACGGAAACGACAACGGAAATGGTGCCACGGCAACATTCTGATGATCCGACAACTCGTCGAGATGTCGGTGCAAAAGAAAGTGTGACGTGAGCGATTCATGCAAGGATGGTGGGGTGCTCCCGGTTACCGGTTTCCCATGTGATGACGACAAGGCAAACGAGGGATGTGTACGAAACAATTCGGACACAATTCGAACATGAGCAACTCATACATCACAATCATTCGTTCACGGACGTCATCTCGGCGGTACCTCCCAAGGGTACATTTGGGGTGGCTCGAGTTCATCGCAGGAAGTAGTGGTACACGGGCCGTAGTGGAAGTAGTCGTTCTCGCGACGGTAGTGGAAGTAGTAGTACACGGCGACCGTTGAGGTACTCACAATCTTGGCAATAGTAGTTGTTCACGGCGCTTGTGGCCCACGATTCTTCGAGCAACGGTAGTCGTACACGTCCGTCCATGTTCGGGGCCGTCGGTAGAGGTACTTGGCGTATCACGGGACTTGGCGATCCGGTGCGGTAGTCGTTCGAGCGTCTATGTGGTCTTGCCGGTCTCGGTCTCGGCAACGTAGTTGTACAAGAGCGTCGTCGGACTTCTCGAATCCAAACTCTTTGAGGGCCGTCGTGGTACTTGGCGCTTGCGATGTGGTGTTTGGTGAAACCAAGGGTACTTGACGAAATCTTGAATGATCGAACTTGGCGCTACTCCCTGTTCGGTGGTCGCCCGACATGGCGTCAACGACAACAACAAGCGGAGGTGCACAGGGACAACGAAGACCACTGGCAGGGGATGGCGGCTACCGAGGCTGATGTAGGAACTCGGGCAGGAGGTGAGGGAGATGCAACGACACGATCTCCGACGAGAAGGCGAAGCAGAGGAGGTCGAGGTCTAGCACCGGGAGGCTGGACGCCGGCGGGGCTCGAGACAGGGGGCGACAACGTGGATCCGGTGGGGCGGAGCTTGGGGCGGCGGCACCATGGAGGTTCGGGCACGCGACACATGGTGGTGGTGGTGGTGGTGGACACATGCCAGCTCGATACGGCCAGATCCGGCGGTTGGGGTCGGGGACGAGGCCGGAGACGCGAGGGCGAGGCGGGTCGACGGGGCAGCGCGGTGCAAAGACGATCATCGGCGGTGCGGACGTGAGGTCGCGACGGCGTCAGGAGGCGAGGTGCTTGGGGGCGCATCACGGCTGGAGGGCGCCTGACCACGGCGGCGGCGGATCAGGAGCCTCTCCCGATCGGACAAGGATGGAGGGGGCGAGTGAGGGGCTGAAGCGTGGGCGATCGAGGAGAGGGGCGCTCATGTGCGTGGGTGCTGGCGGCGCAAGGGAACGAGGAGGAGGGGATCGAGCTAGGGTTAAGGTGGGGCGAATGGGCTTTGGGAGGCTTGACTGCTGGGCCGCAGGAGGCTGGCTGGGCTTGCTCCCTCTCCCTCATATTCTTTAGCAGAAAAGTATTAGAGAGAAGAAACGAAAGAGAGGGTTAGGGAAAGAATTTGTGCATGGGGTTAATTTTCCCGGACTCATAAAAATGAGCTTGATCCAAGAAAATAGAAGTGAGCGTGTGTGAAGTTGAATTTAATCTCATTTGAATTTAATTCGGATGAGTGTAAGAAAGAAGCGGGTATTTGGTAGGTCCAAAAATGTTGAGAATTTAGGAGGAGCCTTGATAAATGGAGAAAGAATTATGGAGAAAGTTTGGAGAAAAAACATGAAGCAAAAGACATGAGTATTAAAACGCAAGTGGGTTGCGGTTAATTCCAAACTAATGGAATATTTATTATAGCTCCCTAAATATCGAGAGGATATGTTATAAAGAGAAATCACCATGTGAATTCCCTCGATTTAAATGGATCGAAGATCCACACAATTTATTTATTTGAGTTTTAAAAAGGGGGTGCATGATGACATGATGCAATGCACATGATGCAGAGATGAATGCAACGAACAAAACAAATCACACGACGAATCTCGAAATACAAGGAAGGCATCTGGAGCATCGGTCTTGGGGCGTTACATTAATTTAAGTGAAGCAAGAGAGAATTTCTTAAAAATAGTACCAACTCTCAAATAAATATAAGTGAAGTATGAGAGCGTTTCTTCAAAAATAATAAAGCACACCATGCTCAAAAATATATAAGTGAAGCACTAGAGCCATTCCATAGCTAATAATGATTTAATTGAAGCATAGAGAGCACTTCTAACTAGTCATGGCACAATTTTGGCTCTCTCAAATAGGTGTGTCCAGCAAGGATTCAAGACTTTGAACAAAAAGCAAAACAAGAAAAGACTCATATCATACAAGACGCTCCAAGCAAAACTCTTAGTATGTGACGAATAAAAATATAGCTTCGAGTAAAATATCGATGGTCGTTAGAAGAAAGAGGGGATGCCACTCGGGGCACCCCAAGCTTAGTTGCTTGCTTATCTTTGGATAATAGCTTTGGATGCCATGGGAATCCCCAAGCTTAGGCTCTTCTTACTCCCTATTCCTTCATCCATCATAACATCACCCAAAACTTGAAAACTTCAATCACACAAAGCTCAACAAAACCTTCGTGAGATCCGTTAAGTATAAGAAAACAAATCAGTACTATAACTACTGTAGAAAACCAATTTATATTTTATTCTTTCATTATATCTACTGTATTCCAACATTTCTATGCCAAAAACTCTTCAAAGAAAACCATAGAATCATCAAAACAAGCACACAACACAAAGAAAACAGAATATGTCAAAATCAGAACAATCTGTAGGAATCTAGTTATTTCGAATACTTATGTAACTCAAAAAATTCTGAAAAATTAGGAAGGCCTGATAAATTTGTATATTAATCTTCTGCGAAAATAATTGGTATTTTATCTCACTTCTGTTAAAAATGAGAATTATTTTTGTGAGTGCGAAAGTTTCTGTTTTCAGCAAGATCAAACAATTATCACCCAAAAAGACCCTAAAGGCTTTACTTGGCACAAAAACTAATTAAAACACAAAAACACAATCATAACAGTAGCATAATTTTGCAAACACTCAAGAAAAGAAAGAAAAAGGCAAAAATAAATTTTATTCATTGGGTTGCCTCCCAAAAAGCGCTATCGTTTTACACCCGTAGTTAGGCATAAAGCAAGGATCTAAGTTTTGTCATATTTCTGCTTAATTCCCTTAGAGATGTTTTTGTCATGGGGTTTTGTAAAAAAAACACAAAACATATTATCCATAGAAACTTTAGCATTATTAAGTTGCTCATCATCATAACCCCTTTGATTTGTGGCAACAATCCAAAAGTAATGTTGATTAACATTATTGAAAACTTGTTTGATTACATCTAGAAAGGGGACTTCCTTTTTAAGATTCTCATCAACGATTTTATTATCGCTAAGCAAATGTCGTAACGCATAATCACTATTGTAAAGAATTTCATCTATCATGGGCTTTTCACGATTCATACCATAATAATCAAAGATTTACCTAGCTTCCCGTATTTTGTAGTCAAATTCATTCAAAGAACGAGAGTGGGCAACTGTTTAGCTTTAGGATTCTTTATAACGGGAAGCTCAAAAAACAATCTTTGCAAAGTGAGATGAGTACGGATAAATTTACTTTCAAGTTTCAGAACTAGTGCTAAAATAGCATCCGCATAAGATCTAGTATTTCTAAGTATAGGAGCATCATCAAGACTTAGATTTCCAACACAATTGAAAAATTCTTGGATACGTTCTTTTCCCATAACATTCCCTTGCCCCAAGATAAAAGTTTTAGCATCCAGATTGCCTGTACGTCCAATCTTAGGAGTTAGGCCATCATCTGTTGTTGCCATACTGAAATCACTCATGATTGCAAGAAAAGGATAGATCTGACAAGAAAACGACGAACGAAAAAGAGGGCGAATACAAAGGCAAATTTTTGTGAAGTGGGGGAGAGGAAAACGAGAGGCAAATGGCAAATAAGGCAAATTGCGAGGAGATGATATTTGTGATTAGTAACCTGGTAGATGTTGATGATGTCTCCCCGGCAACGGCGCCAGAAATTGGAGCGTGGACGGGAGACTATCTTGACGTGATCCTCCCCGGCAACGGCGCCAGAAATTCCTTTTGATGTCTGCTAGAACTACGTCGGTATTTCTCCAAAGAGGAAGGGATGATGCAACACAACGACGGCAGGTATTTCCCTCAGTGATGAGATCAAGGTTATCGAACCAGTAGGAGAACCAATCAACACTACGTAAACAACAGCTGCACACAAATAACAAATACTCGCAACCCGACGTGTAAAAGGGGTTGTCAATCCCTTTCGGGTAACGACACCAGAAATTGGCGAATGCACGTGAGAGAGTTGTAAATATTGATAGATCGAACGCTAAATAAAATAAAGTGCAGCAAGATATTTTTGTATTTTTATTCTAATAGATCTGAAAATAAAAGCAAAGGAAAATAGATCGCAAAGGCAAATATATTAAAGAAGAGATCAGGGGGCCGTAGGTTTCACTAGTGGCTTCTCTCGAGAAAAATAGCAAACGTTGGGCAGACAATTTACTGTTGGGCAATTGATGGAACTTCAAATAATCATGACGATATCAAGTCAATGATCATTATATAGGCATCACGTCCAAGATTAGTAGACTGACTCCTGCCTGCATCTACTACTATTACTCCACACATCGACCACTATCCAACATGCATCTAGTGTATTGAGTTCATGGAGAAAAGGAGTAATGCAATAAGAACGATGACATGATGTAGACAAAATCTATTTATGTAGAAATAGACCCCATCTTGTTATCCTTAGTGGCAACGATACATACGTGTCAGTTCCCCTTCTGTCACTAGGATCAAGCACTGTAAGATCGAACCCATCACAAAGCACCTCTTCCCATTGTAAGATAAATAGATCAAGTTGGCAAAAAAAACCAAATATCGGAGAAGAAATATGAGGATGTGAGAAATCATGCATATAAGAGATCAAAGAAGACTCAAATAATTTCATGGATAAAAAGATAGTTATGATCATAAACTCAAAGTTCATCTGAACCCAACAAACACATCGGAAAAGAGTTACATCATATGGATCTCCAAGAGACCATTGTATTAAGAATAAAACGAGAGAGAGAAAGCCATGTAGCTACTAACTACCGACCCGTAGGTCTACAAAGAACTACTCACGCATCATCGGAGAGGCACCAATGGACATGATGCACCCCTCCGTGATGGTGTCTAGATTGGATCTGGTGTTTCTGGAACTTGCAGTGACTGGAATTGAATTTTGTCGACTCCCCTAAGGTTTTTGGAATATTTGGATATTTATAGAGTAAAGAGGCGGTCCGGGGGTACCTGAGGTGGGCACAACCCACCAGGGCGCGCCTGGGCCTCCAGGTGTGCCCTGGTGGGTTGTGCTCCCCTTGGAGCACCCCCAGGCGTTTCTCCTTTTGAGAAGACATAATTGCCTTGTTAGTATGCTTGAAGTATTATTGCTTTTATGTCAATATTAAACTTTTGTTTTGAATCTTATGGATCTGAACATTCATGCCACTATAAAGAGAATTACATGGATAAATATGTCAGGTAGCATTCCACATCGAAAATTCTGTTTTAATCATTTACGTACTTGTGGACGAGCAGGAATTAAGCTTGGGGATGCTTCATGCGTCTCCAACGTATCTATAATTTTTGTTTGTTCCATGTTATTATATTATCTATTTTGGATGTTTTATATGCATTAATATGCTATTTTATATTATTTTTGGGACTAACTTGTTAACCTAGAGCCCAGTGCCAATTCCTATTTTTTCCCCTTGTTTTTGAGTTTCATAGAAAAAGAATACCAAACGGAGTCCAAACAGAATGAAACCTTCACGATGATTTTTCTTGGACCAGAAGACAACGAGGAGACTTGGAGATGAAGTCGGAGGAGCCACGAGGCGGCCACAAGGACAAAGGGTGCGCCCAGGGGGGTAGGGTGCGCCCCCAACCTTGTGGGCCCCCTGTGACCCTCCTGACCTAATTCTTTCGCCTATATATTCCAAAATATCCCCAAACCACCAGAGGCATCCATGAAAACACTTTCCCACCGCCGCAACCTTCTGTACCCGTGAGATCCCATCTAGGGACCTTTTCTGGCACCCTGCCGGAGGGGGATTCAATCATGGAGGGCTTCTACATCAATCATGGTGCCCTTCTGATGAAGCGTGAGTAGTTTACCATAGACCTACAGGTCCATAGCTAGTAGCTAGATGGCTTCTTCTCTCTCTTTGATTCTCAATACCATGTTCTCCTCGATGTTCTTGGAGATTTATATGATGTAATACTTTTTGTGGTGTGTTTGCCGAGATCCGATGAATTCTGGATTTATGATAAGCTTATCTATGATTATTATTTGAATCTTCTCTAAATTCTTTTATGCATGATTTGATATCTTTGTAATACTCTTTGAACTATAGGTTTGGTTTGGCCACTAGATTTGTTTTTCTTGCAATGGGAGAAGTGCTTAGCTTTGTGTTCAATCTTGCGGTGTCCTTTCCCAATGATAGCAGGGGCAGCAAGGCACGTATTGTATTGTAACCATCGAGGATAAAAGGATGGGTTTTTCATCATATTGCTTGAGTTAATTCCTCTACATCATGTCATCTTACTTAATGCGTTACTCCGTTCTTTATGAACTTAATACTGGATGCATGCCGGATAGTGGTCGATGTGTGGAGTAATAGTAGTAGATAAAGAATCGTTTCGGTCTACTTGACACAGACGTGATGCCTATATTCATGATCATTGCCTTAGATATCGTCATAACTTTGCGCTTTTCTATCAATTGCTCGGCAGTAATTTGTTCACCCACCGTATTATTTGCTATCTTGAGAGAAGCCTCTAGTGAAACCTATGGCCCCTGGGTCTGTTTTCCATCATATAAGTTTCCGATCTAGTATTTTGCAATCTTTTACTTTCCGATCTATAAACCAAAAATATTTACTTTATCGTTTATCTATCTCTATCAGATCTCACTTTTGCAAGTAACCGTGAAGGGATTGACAACCCCTTTATCGCGTTGGGTGCAAGTTGTTTGATTGTTTGTGCAAGTATTTGATGATTTGTGCGTTGTCTCCTACTGGATTGATACCTCGGTTCTCAAACTGAGGGAAATACTTATCTCTACTTTGCTGCATCACCCTTTCCTCTTCAAGGGAAAAACCAATATAAGCTCAAGAAGTAGCAGTGTGCATCTAACTTGCTTGCTCATGAAGACCTCAGGCATTTGAGGAAGCTCATCAGTGGAATATAAAAGCCAAGTTCTATAATGAAAAATTCTCACTAGTAGGGGTGGGCATAAAAACCAATGAACCGAAGATCGAACCGAAGCCGATACCGAAAAAACCGAATTTTCAGTTTTTCTTGCTGCTACAGTAAAATTCGGTTTTCAGCTATGTTAACCGAACTAAATTCGGCAGGTTCGGTTTAATACCGATTCACCGAAACAGAAACCGAAGTAATCAACCAACAGTAGAAAGATTAGCCTCTCGGTGCCCACGCTAGCCAGGGTACGAGTGAGTGTGGCCGCAAGCACGTGTACTTGGGCTGACCACACGTACGTGCTAGTACACTATGAAGGCCCAGTATACTTGTGAATGGCATCTCCCAGCCCGTGTGGCTCCTCGCTAAAAAAGGCAGTGGGCGTGCGAGCGTCCGACCAGGGAAACTTTAGTCCCACATCGCTTGGCTAAGGAGAAAAGGTGGGGACTTGCAGCTATATAACAAGGTGCTCTGACCACAATTGTTAAACGCAAGGTCCATTCGGTATTAACCGAATACCGCACCGAATCAGTCGGTTAACCGAATTTTCGGTTTTCTATTTTATGTTTGAATTTTCGGTTTCTAGTTCTGCAAACCGAATTTGAATAAAAACCGAACGGTAGAAACCGAAAATTCGGTTTATACCGAACGCCCACCCCTGCTCACTAGTATATGAAAGTGACAACATAGGAGCCCTCTCTATGAAAAACATGGTGCTACTTTGAAGCACAAGTGTGGAAAAGGATAGTAACATTGCACCTTCTCTCTTTTTCTCTCTTTTTATATTGGGCTCATTTTGCTCTCTTATTTATTTATTTACTTCATCCCTAGGACAATGCTCCAATAATGATGAACATCACACACTGGTTCGTGTCGGTCCTAAACAAACGGTTTTTAACCCCTTTCCGTGAAAGCATTTGGAACCATCGCCAAGTGAGTTTGGGTGATAGGGGGTCCTTCCCACATGACCCAGAAACCGTCGGGGATATGCTCTCCTGGCACACACGTTCGGCAAAATGAGGTCGTGTGCGACCAGCGAGCGCTCAAATACGGAAATACATACGGTAGAGCTAAAAAATACAATTACACGGCGAAATTGTTTCCGGTCACAAGTACATCCCACACAGTCGGTCCCCGCTAAACGTTTTCGTTTGTATGCACATCCCACACAGTAGCTCCAAGGAAAATGTTTCCATTCACAGGTACATCACACACAATTTTTCCCTTTAAATCGTTTGCGTTATTGAATGTAACACACACGATCCATAGAAGAAACTGTGTGGCAAAGGCTGTCCATCACACATAGTTTTTATGTGGTAAACGTTTGTGCAAGGTGGCCTAACGCAGACAGTTTTCAAGAGAAAGTCGTGTGTGATTGTTCATTGATCTAACACGGTTTATTCCTAGAAACTGTGTGCGTTGCATGAGGTCATCGCCCATGGTATTTTTTCAACAACCGTTTGCAATAGCAAAACCCAATTAGCAAGCAAATTCGCCATTAGCAGGCTAATTATCCAATTATTCATAATCCATTTATTAATCTAATTGATATTTCATATTAAGCACACAATAAATTTCATTTCCATATTAAGGAAGCAGAATTTCTGATAGAGGCGGGGGTGTCCCGATCTTTCGATGAGATGATAACTATCGATTTGGTGAAAATGACTTTGACGATCCGACTACAAACGTGCATGACGTTGCGCCTTAGCAATCGCTAAACCAACTTCGAGAGGTTATTGACCACGCCGGAGCACAATCAACCTGAAAACGAAGGTCTATTCCTGCAAGCAATCGAAGAACAAGCAAGAATATGATAAAAGCAATCTGAATATTGCGAGTATATATGAAGTATTGATAAAGGTGGGGATCCGGAAGCGATCTTGGTCTGGTCGTTGGACACAAACGAAGTACACGAAGTTGCAATGGCTAACTTTTAACTAAACAAATCCCAAGCAAAAAGCTACTAGGTGGATCTAGTTATATAGGAGCAAGGGGTGGCGGCCAAGGAGGTGGGAGGATGTCCCAAGGCAGCCTAAAACCAACCCTAAGTCGTACAAGGCTCATGGGCCCAAGTGGAGGTGACGCAACACCTTTGGACTTGTTGTTTGACTCGGATTCTGCTGCAGCGTCAGATTGTTTCATCCATATCTCAATGCTCCGGACGAATTTAAGGGTGAATCCAATTTGAGTGGAAAGAGGACGAAATCTACTTTCCAACAAAAAAAGAATCACCCAATTCGGAGTCAGTATGAAAAAGTTTTTGCCGTTTTGAGTCAGGTATGTCTGTGCAGTCCGAATCTGAATCCAGAACGTGAGAGACTTGGACTCTATCTTCTCTTGGCCCAAAAGTGACGTGAAGGGACTTTTTGAACAGCACCTAAACTTCTCTTTTTCCCTTATCTTCATATGTGGATTGTACAAATGTCCCATACACCTGCAATTAGACAAAACACAAAAGTGTGTGAAGTATTTTTGTTCTGGATAATATAAATAGATTATTGAATAGTTGACACTAGAAATCACCTGAGAAATATGCATGTATGCAATATTTTTGGTCGTATCCAAGGTAGTCATGTCCTCATCATCCTCCCCTTCTTGAAAATAAAGCCGTCCTCGGCGTTGCTTTATCTGAAATGTGGCTAACAAAAGAGACAAGGTGTACATGTTGTATATGTATATGTCATCAATTTTTACTTCCCGTGGAATTTGCACATATGACACATGTATACATGAGTAACTTTCATAGTGAATAAAATATAAAGCCAAAATATCATCACAAGAAGTAGAAGGCATGGAAGTATTGCAACTCAGTTTGCACATATAAGTGAAGCTCTTATTCATATGAAAAGATTGACAATATTCATCATTAAACCATCCCAATATTGGTGAATAAACCTTACTTGCATAAAATTTACATGCTACAACATGCTTAAATAAGCCAACATGCAATAAGTCATTTGACACAGAATCATCACCAAGATTAGAGGTCATATCAAAATGATTAAACATTGGCACAATTATTTTCAAACGTAGTTGATCCAAATTTGTTTTAGTGCCCGATTCATATGGTTCTTTCACATCAACGGTTAACTCAATGGGTGCACTCAAAATTCTTGATATTGCAGTTGTTTGATCACATGGCAAAGTCAAGTCATCAGCATAATCATCTAAAATAGGTGGTGTGATCAATGTTGTGGCTAGAGCATCACATGGTGTATTTAAATCGACAAGGCATTCATCATTCGCATGGTGGTAGGGTCTTCACGAAGATCTGCATGCCACCACGCAGGTGCTTGACTAGCTGGACTAGGAGCCATGTAGTGCCACGTGGGTACTTGCCTTAGCTGGTGGGTCGGCCGCTGAGCTGGGGCGACGATGGGGCGGCAAGGGCTTGCCGTGGTCTTGCGTACATTCCCGACGAGGGTCTTGTCGGGGCCTTGTGTGCGCCCTCGGCAAGGAGCCTTGTCGGGGCCTCGTGGGCATCCTCGACAAGGAGCGTTGTGGTCGTCTTGTCTTCTGGTTCATATCTAGGCTTCGTGGACTCTTTCTCTTCATAAAGATCTGCATGCCAACTATGCAGGCGCTTCCTGAGCCTTGGTTCCAATGCTGTCGATGGTGTCGAAACTCTTACGCTCAAGGGTGGCCGCTATGTCGGTGTTGGGTGAGCTGCCCCGGCAAGGCTCTTGCCGGGGCCTCGCAGGCCGCCCCGGCAAGGATCTTGCTGGGGAAGAACCCCTTTTGCTGCTCCGTCTTATGCGCCCCTGGCTGGAGCGCTGCTCTGGTATTCTTGTGCTTCTGCTTCCTCCCTTTGTCGTGCTAAGTGTGGCCGTAGGTGCGGCTCTCACTGCCCGCACACAAGTAGAGGGGTAAAAAGGAGAGCCCCTACTTTTGTACACCGACAGGAGCCCCCGAGCCTGGGCCACACATAAGCGCAACGCGTTGTTGGGCCGGGCCCAGAATGGTGCGCGGGCACGCGGGGCGGAGTTTTACTACGATAATTCCCTCGCCCGTCACGCTTCCCTATGACCCGTGTTGAATGCTTGACGTGGGGGTCATGCGCGGAATGACCGAGCATGCTTGCATCATCCGTGGAAGGGGGATGCCTGCATCGTCTCCGTCGCCGTCTCCGTCGCCATCTCCCCCGCCAACTCCTCCTGCTTCGCCGAGTGGTCACGTCGGGGACTCGGCGCTCGAGTTTATCCTGCAGCTGCATGGGCCGCTGCGCCACCACCTTCGTCTTCCCCAGGCCTTCGCAAGGGTGCTGGAGATCGACCAGCCACCGTGGCTGAGGCTTCACATGAAGGGGTGTGGCCATGGCGACATGTGGGTGAACATAGGGTTCCCCGCCCATCAAGTGATGCTCCTTCACCGGGGCTGGAAAACCTTTGCACGCGCCCATTGCTTGATGGATGGGCACGTCCTCTGCTTCAAGCTAGCGGAGAGCAATTTTCTCTCCGTCAAGGTCTTCGGGTGCTCGGGCACAGGCTAGGGTGCTGTGCGGAGAGCTCGACTGATGGCGAAAGCTCCTCTTCGGGCAAGAGTGACGAGGAGGACAGCGACAACGACGACGAGGGTAGCGGGCGGGAGGATGACGGGTCCGACTAGGCGTCGGGCACACCGTTCCGGGGCGATGCCAGCAGCACCATCATCTGCATCGCCAGCTCCTTGAACTTCTCGGGGTCGTCGCCTTGGGCGGCTGGCGTTGGAGGGACGCGGAAGACAAAGAAGGCGGGTGGCGGGCCGTCAAGTCGGAGTATGATGGCCTTGACGCCTACCCCTGGGCGCGGCCCCCACCCTCGTGGGCCCCTCACAGCTCCACCGACCTACTTCTTCCTCCTATGTATACCCATATACCCCAAAAACATCCAGGAGCACCACGAAACCCTATTTCCACCGCCTCAACATTCTGTACCCGTGAGATCCCATCATGGGGCCTTTTTCGGCGCTCCGCGGGAGGGGTAATCGATCACAGAGGGCTTCTGCATCAACACCATAGCCTCTCCGATGATGTGGGAGTAGTTTACCATAGACCTTTGGGTCCATAGTTATTAGCTAGATGGCTTCTTCTCTCTCTTTGGATCTCAATACAAACTTATCCTCGATTCTCTTGGAGATCTATTCGATGTAATTCTTTTTGCGATGTGTTTGTCGATATCCGATGAATTGTGGGTTTATGATCAAGATTATCTATGAACAATATTTGAATCTCCTCTGAATTCTTTTATGTATGATTGGTTATCTTTGCAAGTCTCTTCGAATTATCAGTTTGGTTTGGCCTACTAGATTGATTTTTCTTGCAATGGGAGAAGTGCTTAGCTTTGTGTTCAATCTTGCGGTGTCCTTTCCCAATGATAGCAGGGGCAGCAAGGCATGCATTGTATTGTTGCCATCAAGGATAAAAATATGGGGTTTTCATCATATTGCTTGAGTTAATTCCTCTACATCATGTCATCTTACTTAATGCGTTACTATGTTCTTTATGAACTTAATACTGGATGCATGCCGGATAGTGGTCGATGTGTGGAGTAATAGTAGTAGATAAAGAATCATTTCGGTCTACTTGACACGGACGTGATGCCTATATTCATGATCATTGCCTTAGATATCGTCATAACTTTGCACTTTTCTATCAATTGCTCGGCAGTAATTTGTTCACCCACCGTATTATTTGCTATCTTGAGAGAAGCCTCTAGTGAAACCTATGGCCCCCGGGTCTATTTTCCATCATATAAGTTTCCGATCTACTATTTTGCAATCTTTTACTTTCTGATCTATAAACCAAAAATATTTACTTTATCATTTACCTATCTCTATCAGATCTCACTTTTGCAAGTAACCGTGAAGGGATTGACAACCCCTTTATCGCGTTGGGTGCAAGTTGTTTGATTGTTTGTGCAGGTATTCGATGATTTGTGCGTTGTCTCTTACTGGATTGATACCTCGGTTCTCAAACTGAGGGAAATACGTATCTCTACTTTGCTGCATCACCCTTTCCTCTTCAAGGGAAAAACCAATATAAGCTCAAGAAGTAGCAGTGTGCATCTAACTTGCTTGCTCAAGAAGACCTCAGGCATTTGAGGAAGCTCATCAGTGGAATATAAAAGCCAAGTTCTATAATGAAAAATTCTCACTAGTATATGAAAGTGACAACATAGGAGACCCTCTCTATGAAAAACATGGTGCTACTTTGAAGCACAAGTGTGGAAAAGGATAGTAACATTGCGCCTTCTCTCCTTTTCTCTCTTTTTTTATTGGGCTCGTTTTGCTCTCTTATTTATTTATTTATTTACTTCATCCCTGGGACAATGCTCCAATAATGATGAACATCACACACTGGTACGTGTCGGTCCTAAACAAACGGTTTTTAACCCCTTTCCGTGACAACATTTGGAACCATCGCCAAGTGAGTGTGGGCGATAGGGGGGTCCTTCCCACATGACCCAGAATCCTTCGGGGATATGCCCTCCTGGCACACATGTTCGAAAAAATGAGGTCGTGTGCGACCAGCGAGCGCTCAAATACTGAAATACATACAATAGAGCTAAAAAAATACAATAACACGGCGAAATTGTTTCCGGTCGCAAGTACATCCCACACAGTCGGTCCCCGCTAAACGTTTCCGTTTGTATGCACATCCCACACAGTCGCTCGAAGGAAAATGTTTCCATTCACAGGTACATCACACACTATTTTTCCCGTTAAATCGTTTGCGTTATTGAATGTATCACACACGATCCATAGAAGAAACTGTGTGGCAAAGGCTGTCCATCACACACAGTTTTTATGTGGTAAACGTTTGTGCAAGGTGGCCTAACGCAGACAGTTTTCAAGAGAAAGTCGTGTGTGATTGTTCATTGATCTAACACGGTTTATTCCTAGAAACTGTGTGCGTTGCGTGAGGTCATCGCCCACGGTATTTTTTCAACAACCGTTTGCAATAGCAAATCCCAATTAGCAGGCAAATTCGCCATTAGCAGGCTAATTATCCAATTATTCATAATCCATTTATTAATCTAATTGATATTTCATATTAAGCACACAATAAATTTCATTTCCATATTAAGGAAGCAGAATTTCATAATTGAAATACATCAGTGTCAGTGGAAACGACACCTATGGAATCACTGGGATCCCTACTATGGTTGGCGGGCGCGGGGTTGTGCAAAGAGCGGGTCTGGTAGCCAGCACAAAGATCATTTACCCAGTTCGGGCCGCAAGGATGCGTAATACCCTAGTCCTACTTTGGTGTATATTTGAGTGTTCTTGAGCTCTTGAACTAGCTGCGGTGCATGCATAGTCCAAAAGATCCGAATCCTTCTCCAGTACGCCTCGGGCCTCCTTTTATAGTCAAAAGGGGTCGCCATAGTGGCATACATGAGGTGGAAAGGTATACAGTTTACAAGCTTATCGCCTGTCATTACGAGACAAGGTGCATTAAATGCGCTCCTTAGGTGTGCTTTATTGGGGACGACAACGAGGCCCGTCCCGCCCGTCGCCGCTCCGCCTCGCTCCAACACGCGTCCAGGACAACAAGGCATGCAGCGCCACGTAGGCTGGCGGGCTGCTGAGATGGCGTGTTGGTAGGGTCTTCACGAAGATCTGCATGCCACCACGCAGGTGCTTGACTAGCTGGACTAGGAGCCATGTACTGCCACGTGGGTACTTGCCTTAGCTGGTGGGTCGGCCGCTGAGCTAGGGCGACGATGGGGCGGCAAGGGCTTGCCGCGGTCTTGCGTATATTCCCGACGAGGGTCTTGTCGGGGCCTTGTGTGCGCCCTCGGCAAGGAGCCTTGTCGAGGCCTCATGGGCATCCTCGACAAGGAGCGTTGTGGTCGTCTTGTCTTCTGGTTCATATCTAGGCTTCGTGGACTCTTTGTCTTCACAAAGATCTGCATGCCAACTATGCAGGCGCTTCCTGAGCCTTGGTTCCAATGCTGTCAATGGTGTCGAAACTCTTAGGCTCAAGGGTGGCCGCGATGTCGGCGTTGGGTGAGCTGCCCCGGCAAGGCTCTTGCCGGGGCCGCGCAGGCCGCCCCGGCAAGGATCTTGCCGGGGAAGAACCCGTTTTGCTTCTCCGTCTTCTGCGCCCTTGGCTGGAGCGCTGCTCTGGTATTCTTGTGCTTCTGCTTCCTCCCTTTGCCCTGCTAAGTGTGGCCGCAGGTGCGGCTCTGACTGCCCGCACACAAGTAGAGGGGTAAAAAGGAGAGCCCCTACTTTTGTACACCGACAGGAGCCCCCGAGCATGGGCCACACATAAGCGCAACGCGTTGTTGGGCCGGGCCCAGAATGGTGCGCGGGCACACGGGGTGGAGTTTTACTACGATAATTCCCTCGCCCGTCGCGCTTCCCTATGACCCGTGTTGAATGGTGACGTGGGGGTCATGCGTGGAATGACCGCATCATGCTTGCGTCATCTGTGGAAGGGGGATGCCTGCGTCGTCTCCGTCTCCGTCGCCATCTCCCCCGCCAACTCGTCCTGCTTCGCCGAGTGGTCACGTCGGGGACTCGGCGCTCGATTTTATCCTACAACTGCATGGGCCGCTGCGCCGCCGCCTTCGTCTTCCCCAGGCGTTCGCGAGGGTGCTGGAGATCGACCAGCCACCACGGTTGAGGCTTCACATGAAGGGGTGTGGTCATGGCGACATGTGGGTGAACATAGGGTTCCCCGCCCATCAAGTGATTCTCCTTCTCGGGGGCTGGAAAACCTTTGCACGCGCCCATTGCTTGATGAATGGGCACGTCCTCTGCTTCAAGCTAGCGGAGAGCGATTTGCTCTCCGTCAAGGTCTTCGGTCGCTCGAGCACAGGCTAGGGTGCTGTGCGGATAGCTCGACTGATGGCGAAAGCTCCTCTTCGGGCTTGAGTGACGAGGAGGACAGCGACAACGACGACGAGGGTAGCGGGCTGGAGGATGACGGGTCCGACTAGGCGTCGGGCACACTGTTCCTGGGCGACGCCAGCAGCACCATCATCTGCATCGCCAGCTCCTTGAACTTCTCGGGGTCGTCGCCTTGGGCGGCTAGCGTTGGAGGGACGGGGAAGACAAAGAAGGCGGGTGGCGGGCCGTCAAGTCGGAGTATGATGGCCTTGACGCCTTCGTCATGTATTGCCGGGCCGCTGCCTTGTCTTTCGGCTCTTCCTCCGGCACCGTCGTCACCGGCCTCCTTCCGGATGATCGCCGATATGTTCTCTTGGTGTCTTCTACTACTCGTACCTTGCCTAAGCACTCCTTTTACCCTTTCGCCATGTTGTTCCGTTTCCTGAGGAGAGGAACGAAAAAGGGATTACGGGCATCTTATCTTTTTTTAGTTTTTAAGCCTACGGGCCTTTGTAAGATTTAAATCTCATAACCCCCTTGCTCATGTATGCATTCTATATGAATTATACTTGTTAGCAACGTATTAATGAGGACAAGGGTGTTTGTCGGGTTCTGTTTGCGCATGGGCGAGGGCCACACCAAGGAACGAGTCCTCGTTATCTTATGATAAACACTGTACCCTAGCAACAGACCTTGCCATCTTCCTGCTCTATAGCTCGGCTACACTCACGCCCTTGACAGAGGTAGGGGCCGAGTAGGATTAGGCCCTTTGCTCGTCTCCTTCCCATCGCACTACAACCAAGTTCCGGCCCAAACTAAGGTTTTCGGACACGGGATGGAGGGAGCAAGATGGTATGAGAGCGAGCGAAGTCTCGTACGTTCAAGTTCCATACGGAGGCACAGAGTGGGGAAAAAGGACTTATCTGATGTCACAGCCCCCGGCAACCTTGGCTTGCTGTGATCGGATCCTTGGACCTGCAGCCCCCGGCAACCTTGGCTTGTCGGGGTCAGGGCGTCGGCCAGTTCTCTTTCTTCCAAAATAGCTCAGTAGAAATGTCCATGCACCCTGCGAACCAAAAAGGATGGGAAGGAATAGAGAGATGCATACTCGACCTCTAGGCTAAGGGTTAGTCGCCGCCAAGCACTATCAACCCTAACACAGAGAGAGACTCAACCTAGCATGCATGCTAAAACTTAGGGCGCCAGCGCTTCATTTATTTATGCTCAGGGTATGTGCCTGGCTTTGTACAAAGGGTTACATGCCTTGCCGGCAAGGCTTGCACAGAAGGTGGTTTGCCGGGAAGCCCGCCAACCGCGCCTTATGGGTAAAACTTGCGAAGATGTTCGATGTTCCAGGAGTTGCTCATTGGAATACCATCTTCGGTCTCCAGGTAGACTGCGCCGGGCTTGGTGACTCATATTACCCGATAAGGGCCTTCCCACTTTGGCGTCAACTTGTTGGAATTCTTGGCTAACTGAACGTGCTGAAGAACAAGGTCGCCTTCCTCAAAGCTTCGGGAATGAACCTTGCGGCTATGGTAGCGACGCAAGGCTTGCTGGTAGCATGCTGCTCGCACAGTTGCCCGAAGACGATCTTCCTCAAGGAGCATTGCCTCATCTTGCCGCAACTTCCCTTGCTCAAGCTCATCATAAGCGAGCACTTGAGGTGACCCTTATGTGAGTTCCGTGGGGAGAATTGCTTCTACCCCGTAAACGAGGGAGAAAGGTGTCTGGCCGGTGGCTCGATTTGGTGTCTTTCTGATTGACCAAAGAACCGCCGGCAATTCATCAATCCAGTGCCGTCCACACTTGTGTAGCCTGTGAAAAGTTCTTATCCGGATGCCTCGCAATACTTCAGCATCCGCCATCTCAGCCTTGCCATTGCTTCGTGGGTGTGCAACAGAATCAAAACAGACCTTGCTGTCGAGGTCCTGGATGTACTTCATGAAGGTGTGGCTCGTGAACTGCGTGCCGTTGTCGGTGATGACTCTATTTGGCACATCAAAAAGGCAGACTAGTCCCTTGAAGAATTTGATGGCCAACTGTGTTGTCACCTTTCTCACTGCCTCCACCTCCGGCCACTTTGTGAACTTGTCGATTGCGACGTACAAGTACTCAAAGCCCCCGACAGCGCGGGGAAAGGGGCCCAGTATGTCGAGACCCCAGACCGAGAATGGCCAGGAAAGAGGGTTTGTCTGGAGAGCTTGAGCTGGTTGACGAAGCTTCTTTGAATGGAACTGTCACGCTTCACACTTGGTTACTAAGGCCGTTGCATCCAGGAGGGTAGTGGGCCAGAAGAAACCTTGCCGGAATGCCTTGCCGGCAAGGGCCCTTGACCCTATGTGGGAGCCACATATGCCTCTGTGGATCTCTGCCAACAGCTCCAGTCCTTCCTCCTGGGGAATGCACTTCAATTTCACACCGTTCGGCCTTTTTCTGTACAGAACGTCGTCGATGAAATGATACATGGAAGATCGACGGGCTACTTTCTCCCCCTCTTCCTTCTCCTCAGGAAGTTCCCCTGTTTAGAGGAATCGGATGGTATGCTGTGCCCATGCCTGAGCCTGAGGCTCAACGACAAGGGCTAAAGGCGTTTCCTCTGCCATGGGAGTGGTTGTCTCTACGGCCAGGGCTTGACGCCCTGCCGGAGTCTGTTGCCCCATGGCAGGCTCAGTGTCCACGGCAACATATTCGCCGACGACCCCTGGGAGCTCAGCGGGAAAGTACTTGCCGGGGCCTGGTTTCCTCCGCTTGTTCTGCCCTGTCGATGGTTCAACGGATGGTTGAGTTAATTGAAGCACAAAAGTACCTGATTCCACAGGCAATTTGAAGGCAACGCGTTTCGACAAGTAGTCGGCGATGTCGTTCTCCACTCGAGGAACATGCTCCGCTTGTATACTGTCAAAACGCTCTTCCAGCTTCCTCACTTCATCTATGTAGGCATCCATCAATGGGCTTTGATAATCTTTGTTAACTTGCTTAACGACAAGCTGTGAATCACCCCTGACGATGATCTTCTTGATTCCGAGGTCTGCTGCGATCATGAGACCGGCAAGCAACCCCTCGTATTCAGCAGTGTTGTTTGTTGACATCTCCCTAGGAAAGTGCATCTGGACTACATACTTGAGGTGCTCTCCGGTGGGTGCGATGAGCAGCACACTAGCACCGGCACCTTGCAGAAAGCCCTGTCAAAGTACATAATCCAGTCGCGACTTGTTTCCTTGCCGAGGAGGGCGGTCTCCTGAATCTCTTCGTCGGGCATTGAGGTCCATTCCGCAATGAACTCCGCCAAGACTCTACTCTGAATTGTCGAAGTGCTTTCAAAGTTCAAATCAAAGCTCAACAGTTCCAAATCCCATTCCATAATCCTCCCGGTTGCGTCTGGGTTATGCAATATCCTTTTCAACGGGAAGCAGGTGACGATGGTGATTTCGTGTGCTTGGAAGTAATGACGCAGCTTCCTCGAGGCCATAAGGAGGCCGAAGAGCAATTTCTGCGCATCGGAGTACCTTGACCTAGCCCCCTGCAAGAGGGAGCTCACAAAGTAAACCGGGTGCTGCATCATCTTCTTCTTCTGCACTATTTCATTTGGTTGCGTCGCTTCTGCTTCGCCAGCGTCAGACTCTGCCGGGGGCCTTGCCTTACCGGCACCAGGCCCTGCCGGGGGGAGCTCTGGTTTGCCATCCGCTAGCCCTGCCATTGCCACCGCCTCTTCGTCGACCTCCCTCAGTGCCACTAGCGCGGCACTGACCACTTGGTTCGTTGCTGCTAGACATAGCAGCAACGGTTCTTGTGGTTTAGGCGCAACCGGTATTGGCGTAGAGGAGATGTACTTCTTCAAATCCTGCAGGGCTGCCTCGGCCTCTGGGGTCCATTCCATTGGGCCCGCCTTTGTCAAGATTTTGAAAAAGGGAAGGGCACATTTAGCGGACTTGGAGATGAATCTGCTCATGGCGGCAACGCAGCCAGCTAGTTGACGTACATCCTTGATCCGCCTAGGTGTCTTGATCTGTTCAATGGCCTTGATCTTGTCTGGATTTGCCTCGATCCCATGCCGTGACACAAAGAACCCAAGAAGTTTGCCGGACGAAATGCCGAAGACACACTTCTCAGGGTTCAGCTTGAGGTTGATCTTGTGCAAATTTGCAAACGCCTCTTCTAAATATTCTACGAGTGTTGCCCTGTCCTTGGTTTTGACCACTATGTCATCCATATAAGCTTCCATATTTCTATGCAGCTGAGGCTCAAAACCAATTTGGACTGCTCTCGCAAACGTCGAGCCAGCGCTCTTCAACCCGAAAGGCATTCGTATGAATTAATACGTACCACATGGGGTGATGAAGGTTGTCTTCTCTTCATCTTCTTTCGTCATGAAGATCTGGTGGTATCCAGAGTAAGCGTCGAGTAATGATAACAAGTCACACCCGGCCGTGAAGTCAACAATCTGGTCGATGCACGGTAATGGGAAAGGGTCCTTTGGATAAGCCTTATTGATGTTTGTGTAACCAATACACAGTCTCCACTTCCCATTTGCCTTGCGCACCACCACCGGATTGGCCAACCACGTCGGATGGAGTACCCCTCTCACCAAGCCTGCCCCTTCCAACTTCCTGATTTCCTCTGTGATGAACTCTTGCCATTCCAGAGCTTGCTTCCTGACCTTCTACTTGACGGGCCGTGCATGAGGACAAACAACAAGATTATGCTCAATCACCTCCCTGGGAATGCCGGGGATGTCGGATGCTTGCCACGCAAACACATCAACATTCGCACGTAGGAAAGTGACGAGCGCGCCTTCCTATTTGCTATCAAGGGTGGAGCTTATGGCGAAAGCCCCTCCCATGCCATCCTCCTTGACGGACACCTTCTTGGTCTCTGGTGGTGCAACTCTGGATTTCTTGCTCTTGCCAGTGGAGCTCTCTGGTACGTCCTCGACAGGAGCACTACACTCCGAAGAGGTGCACTTGCCGGAGTGGGTGCGAGAGGTCTTACCGGCCTTCTTCCCTCCTGGGGCTTCAACGGCAGGAGCAAGTGCCTTGACGGCAGTTGTTGCAACTACCTCCCGGTAGAGTTGGTCAGCGCAGATTAGCGCATCCTTCTTGTCGGAGGAGACGGTGATGATGGTCATCGGCCCAGGCATCTTCAGTGTGTTGTAGGTGTAATGTGACGCCGCCATGAACTTGGCTAGTGCTGGGCGACCGAGGATCCCGTTATAGGGCAAGGGGATCTCAGCGACATCAAAGACAACCCTCTCCGTCCTATAGTTCAGCTCGCCTCCAAATGTCACAGGCAGCGTGACCTTACCCTTCGGCTGACTTCTTCCCGGGTTGACCCCTTGAAATGTGCCCGTCTCTTCGAGGTCTCCATCAGGAATCTGCAGCCTTTTTATCACAACGGGCGAGATCAAGTTCAGACCAGCCCCGCCATCAACCAGCATTTTTGTCACCTTGAGGTTGCGTATTGTTGGTGAAACCAACAGCGGCAAACACCCGACCGCAGTTGTGCGATCAGGGTGGTCCTCGGTGTAAAAAATGATAGGCGTGCTAGACCACTTCAGTGGCCTTTGAGCATCGAATGATGGTTCTGCTGCTGTGATCTCACGTGCCCACTGCTTGAGTTGGTGGTGAGAGGTGTGCAGCGAGGCGCCACCGTCGATGCACATGGCTCTATAGCTTTCTGGAGCTCATGCTCGCCGGACTCGTCGTCCTCATCACGATCATCGTCTTCTTGCTTCTTGTCGCGGCCCCGAGCGGGCCTCTCTTGCTGGTTATCCTTGCTGCGGCGACCTCCTTGGCCGCCATGCTTCTTGCCGGACCCCTCTGGGCCATCCTGACCCTTCTCCTTGTCCCGCCTCTCATACTCGACTTTTTCTTCTTAGCAAGCAGCTCAACTTGCCGGCAGTTCTGGAGGTCGTGGCCCTTGGTGCGGTGGATCTTGCAGTACTGCTTGTCGGAGCCTCCTGGCTTGTCGGCAGCCGCCAAGGCCCGGCAAGCGGCGCACCCGGCAATTTCTTTGCCGGGGCCATCTGCCTTAGCCTTCTTGGCAGCGCCAGTATTGTCGGATCCCTCAACGGCAAGCACGGCCTTGCCCTTGCACTTCCTGTTGTTGCGCCGTGTCACACCCTGATTTTCATGCCACAACACTTAAGTTAATAAATCATGATAAATTGTGGTTTGACAAAAACTTTTGAGTGTTTGGTCTTTGCTTGATTTGATTTTTGTGTGTTGTTTGCAAGTGCTCTAAAAATCAAATAAATCCTCCAACTCTTATACTCCTTCTCCTTGATCCCCAATGATCATGCCATGTGTGTAGGACATAAAAATAATTTCTTGCAAAAATATTTTGGCCAAAAAGTATTTTCTAAATTAGGTTTTCCAAAAACCCCTGAATTGAGACTTGAACTACAAGTACTTAATTAAGGGTGTGAAAAATCTTTCAAAAGGTATATTTGAAACCTATTAGGTATAGGACTCCCATAAACCACAAAAATATAGTTTTAAAAGTTATTTTCCTATTTTATTTAAAGGCTTTTTCTTAAGGCCAGAAATGGTCTTTAATAGGTTAAAATTATTTTAATGCTTCAAAAATATTTGAGAAAAATCAGGGAAACTCAGTGGACATATATTTTCCATATATAATAGTTTAAACACATGGTCATGTTCAAATTATTGGTTAAACCCCTCAAATACCCTTTCTGGATATTTCAAGCTTTTGAAATATTTACAAAGGAAATTTTCTTCATTAATCCCAAGAAAATTCTAGCATGTCACATATGACATATTTGATGATCTTGCAAAGCCTCATGCCTTGAAGATCAAGAAAACATCATCAAACCCTCTCAAAACCATTTCTATCCTTTTCCAGGTTTGAACAACTTTGCACAACCAAACATGTCCAAATGCTGTCAAACTTGGTGCACATGCTCAAACAGTGTAATAATGCATCTATGCCAAATGGTACAAGTTGGAGAGAAGGATATCATGATCAAAGTGTTCTAAAATCCTTTTTGTCCAGAACCAAATTTGAACAACTCTACATTGCCAAGTGTGTCCTTTTGATCTGAATTTTTGTGGACATGTTCAAATCCTCAAATGATGATACTACACCAAGTGGTGCATCAATGAGAATAGATTTGCATGACTAAATCTTGGAAAAGCCATTTCAGTTGATTTCTAGGGTTTACAAAAGTTGCATTGGCCACTTTCTCCATTTGACCTCAAAATTGGTGGTCACTACTATTATGTGATGCCACTCACTCCTGTTAAATATGATGGCAAGGAGAATGCATTTGCTTTCCCAAACCACCATCAAACACCTTCTGACAAAATTTAAAACTCCATGTTTCAGCCCCTCCCACTAATCTCCATGAGTTGAAACTCCACCCACACCCTAATCTAGTCCCTCTTAACCTCCCACAAGCTTTCCAGCCCGAGGGGCAATGATTAAGGGGGGGGGGGTGAAACCCCATTTTTCTTCTCTGGACAGCAACCTTGCCTCTCTCTCTCTCAGCCCCTCTCTTTCAGCACCTCTCTCCCGCTGGCTTTTCAGGGGATCCGAGGCTCCCCACTGCCTTTGCCCACACCCCCTACGGCTGCCAGACACAAGTGGATGCGCTGGTGCGCGCGAAAAGCCGCGGACGCCGGCCAAAGACGCACTCTGGAGCACATCATCGCACTCCCGACGGTTGACGCCGCGCCCCCGATCACCTCGAGCCTCCCCCTCATGCCAGTCGAGGTCCTCGACGTCCGCAACACGACAGCCATGCAGGCCCCCTCCTCTCCTCCTCTCTCTCTCACCCCTATGGCGCGTGCCCGAGCGCCGCCCGCATCCGCCAATCGCCGCCCGTGTCCCTGGCCCGCCTTGCACTCGCTCCTCTCTCCCTCTCTCTTTCCTTAGCTGTAGACCACGCCCAGGAAGACCCCCAACTCAAAGTTAAGCCCTCCCGTGGCCTCCAGCAATGGCTACGGCCTCGCTGGCGCACGGCCCCACGGTGCACCTCGCCCCCTTCTATTTAGGGTCACCCCGAGCCCCCTCTCTACTCCTTTGGCTCTCTCTTCCTCCCGCGCACCCCCTGGACCAACCCACTTCCCTCCTCGTGCCCTCCATCGCCCTCCATGGACGGAGAACCGCCGCCGGCCCCATGCTAAACTCGGGCTGTCCCGAGCCTCTTTTCTCTCCCTAGCCATTCCAGTGCCTCCTCACCACCACTGCCGACTCGCCTCATGCCCCATTTCCTCCTTCCCGTGCCTGCCCTGCTGTGTCGAACCTCGTCGACGGCTTCCTCCGCGGCCACCCAAGCCATCGCCGCAACAGCCCTCCCCGGCGTGCGTGAAGTACATGGATGGGTGCGGCGTGGCCTCCGGAGCACGCTGTTGGGCGGAGCGTCGTTGGAGACGCTCTTTAGCCCCGACAATTGCCGGCGGGAGCCGCTCCTCCCCGCGGCCAGAGCGCGCGCGGGAGGTGGAAGACGACCTGCCGCTGGGGCCCGCACGTCAGCGACCCAGCAGGCGGGCCCGTTCGTTTAAGTGGATACGGCTCCAGCGGATCCGCTTCCCCGGCGCAGAAGCATACTCCGTGAAGTCGCCTTCGACGTCGCCCTGTCGTCCGCGTGGCCGAGCCGCTGGGCCGGCCCAGTGCGCTGCGACACTATGCTCGCTCGGTGCACGGTATAGGTATAGCCCCCACTTCCTTTGTCTTTTTCTTTTTCCAGAAATTTGTAAAATCTCCCAAATATTCATATTAACTCCAAATTGAATGATTCAAAATTCTGGTGGCTCCATAAATCATGCTCTACCTGTTGGTGCAGCATGCACATTTTTCCAGAACATGTCTCTTCACACAAATCCAATAAAACCCCATTTTCCAATTCTGTGATGAACTTTAGAAAATCACAGAGAGCTCAAATTTGATCCAAATGCCATTATTCAAATTCCTAGATGCTTCTAAGTTCATAACTTAGTTTATGAACATTTTTCTTAATACTTTCTGAGCCACACAAAATAATGAGCCATTTCTTCATATTTGTCAACTTTGCCAATTCATAGGGAATTCATTTGAACTCCAAATCCATTGAAACCAACTCCTAGATGCTTCTAAAATCATGATTTGTTAAATGAGTGCCTTTGCTCATTTTTAAAAATATATTTCTGTACACTTCTTGCAAATCCATAAACCCCTTGATTCCATCATATCAAAATGTTTAGAGATATCCACTGACCCAATTCCAGTGAAACCACTTTGGTTAATTTTCATATAACCAGAGATGTCCTAGATAAGTCAAATTAATATTTTAAAGCACTTTTATTTCTGCTTAGTTGTGTTACTTATTGTGATTGTTTCCGACGTTAGTTGAAGAAGTAGACGGAGTACTTGGAGAAGGACCAGAAGATTTCAGGACTCTGATGAACCAGGCAAGCAGCCTTTGACCATGATGAACCATTTTACATCATAATAGCATTTTCGTTGCTTCACTGAGTGCATGATATACCTTGAATGGCAACCTTGCTAGGCTTGCCTCCGTTGCATACTCCATTGATACTTGCATTGTTCATGACTGTACCCTTGCTTAGAGTTGTGTTGGTGGGTTGTAGAAATATGCTACAGTAAATGGCTACGCAAAGTGGGTCAGGGTTATGCATGGAAAGAAACAAGTGTGGTTTGACATACTTGCAAACAACCCCAGTGGGTGCCACTGATGCCCTGGGAGATGATGATGAACTAGGTCACTACTTGGTGGAGAAGTAGTGTACCGAGGCTTGATAAGAGTGTTGTTTACAGAGATGGATTAGATTTAAGATTTGTCGACTGTCCCAACCTTACATGAGCAACCACTCTACCCTTATATGGGAAAGGGCATTATTGATTACCTAGGTCGATACTAGCTTGGAGCCCGCATTACTAGTGACGGGAGAGTCGTTGTTGCGCTCTCTCGGGACGGGCTCGTGCCAGGTAGGGCGGCCATGACTGTTCTCACAGGGCACCGGACACACCGTTGGTACCCCGTTCTTGTGGTATGTGATGAATATGGGAGCGAGGCTCCACAATTTTAAGATGTGAAATGTTGGGCACGGGGGTTACTACCAATCGAGTGGACTCTATGTTAGTGTCATCTAGGGAAAGATAGTGATCGGGTGCTTACCCCGAGTACTTGAGGTACCGCGGGTCGTGGATGACACGAAAGTTCCCCGGATCTTGTGGGTAAAGTGTGCAACCTCTGTAGAGTGTAAAACTATTCGAATAGCCGTGTCCACGGTCAAGGACAGTTGGGTGGTGCTGCTTAGACTATGTACATATGTTTCTGACAAACAACACGGTTTGGTAATCTTGTTGATATGATTCGTGAGGAAGACACGATGAGCTTCCTAATGAGTTGTTCATAACTCTTTCTCGATGTTGATGTCTGTAACCTCCTGATACTTGTTGCAGACACATTCATGTCCTTGATAAATGATGATCATACTTGCATGAGAAAAACTAGCTTTCCGCAAAAATGCCAAATTAGCAGTAGAGCCTTGCATAATTATTGTTATCACTCTTGGGTTGCTTGCGAGTACATTCAAAGTACTCATTGGCTTGCCACTGGTTATTTTATTGGCTAGGCATGAAAGAACAAGATATGATGAAGAATACTTTGGCGACGAACATGCGAGCTAGGACGCTTCCCAGTCAGAATTCTTGTAGGGTTAAGGCAGATGGCATGGGTCCAAGTTATCAACGAAGATTTCCACTGCGAAGTTATACTCAAGACTTGACCATAATGGTCATAATTTATCTAAGACGGTATGTATGGATGTAAGACTCTTGTTATTCGGCTTCTGTGTGTTCAGTGAGCATTGATCTCTGGGATCACTATACACGTGCATTCGGTGATCACGACTTATGAGTCGGGGTTCCCACATGCCGGCCCTTCTTTGTCGGGACGGCAGTGTCTTCGTTTGTGGAGTCGTTTTCCGCGCCGGCATCCTCGCCGGGGTACTTCCTCCCCTCTTTAGCTTGAGCGCATGTATCGGCCAGAACATAAAGTTTGGTCACATCTTTGACCTTGTTCAACGCCAACTCTTCACGCATCTTGCGGTTGCGCACATTCTGATGGAATGCGCTGATCCTGGCGGCGGGATGAACATCTGGGATGTTGTACTGCACCTGGCTGAATCTCTGTATGTACTTGCGCATGTTTTCACCTTTTTCTAGGGGACGATATGCAAATCGCTTGCCTGTCCATGAGCTTGGTGTCCCCCCGTAAAGGCGCCAACAAACTCATGGCACAAATCCGACCAAGAATAAATAGAATCCATTGGCAAGTGCATCAACCATGACATGATGTTGGGTTTAAGTGCTAATGGAAAGTAATTGGCAAGCACCTTGTCGTCGCGAGCTCCGGCAGCTTGCATCACAATGGTGTAGATGCTGAGGAACTCCGACGGGTGGGTCTTGCTGTTGCGCTTCTCACCAACATCGGGCTTGAACGTGCGGTGGGAGGGCCACTGAAACTGCTGCAGCTCACGGGTGAAGGCTGGGCAACCCACCTCGTAGGGTCGGCCACCCGTGCCCCTCGGAGCTGGGTGGTTCGTAGTGGGTCCTGCTCGCTTATCTGACTGATGGCGCGCTTCGCGCCGCTGCTCGATGGTGGTTCGAGCGTCTTCATCGTCTCGCTCCCGAAGAACTTGGCGCTGATCGCGGTGGGTCCGTGGGTCAGACGACGCTATGGAGATATTATCACAAGCGTCATCACGGCGGACCGGCACCCGCGGTAGCTGACGTGGGGGAGGAGAATGCACCATGGGCGCATCACCTCTGGTCCTTCCACCGCTGGCATGCGGTGGCTCGACGAAGCGCCTGCCCGTGGACCCCGTTGGTCGCGGCTCGTCTCTGTTAGTGATGCCGACGAGGCTTCGGATGGTGGACCTCCATTCGTCGAGCTTCTCCACAGCAGGAGGGAAGTCGAGGAGCAGCTGCGCTCGCGCCAAGGCTTCTGCTGGCTTAGGTGGCGGCGAGAGCTGCGTGGACCGTGATACGCTCCGACCTTTAACCCTGTTAGAAGGAGATCTATCACGGCCTTGCGGCTATGCGCTGTCTTCGCCAGCGCCTCGGCGTGCATGTTGTCCCTCTCCGTCCCGTGAATGATGCACATGACTCTTCCCACGGCGGCGCCCAGGGTCATCGGTGTGGTGGCGCTCCTCGTGGCGCACAACCTGGGACGAGCGCGTCGTGGGCGCCGACGTAGGCATCTTGGAAGTCGCCGCGCCGCTCGTAGGCGGCACGACATCGCCCTTGGAGGTCCCCGCGCCGCCCGCGGGGGCTCGGCTCCATCTTTGGATTTGGCGGCGTGTGGCCCGTCGTCTCGCGCACGAACGACGCCGCTCGCCAGGCTTTGACTACCAGAGCGATGTGGGTGTTCATGGGCCGCGCCTCGGCTTCCGTCCGCGACCGCCCCGCCGCTCGCCCGCACTGGTACGGGCCGTTCGGCTCCAGATGAGCCGATCACCATGATGGTCTTCTTCTTGGGAGCCATGGCGATGGAGAGCTGCTAAACCTACTGCTAGACCGGATTTTCACAACGGTGCCATCTCCCTTACCTGGCGCGCCAAAGATGTCGGTGGAAACGACACATATGGAATCACTGGGATCCCTTCTACGGTTGGCGGGCACGGGGTTGTGCAAAGAGCGGGTCTGGTAGCCAGCACAAAGATCGTTTACCCAGGTTCGAGCCGCAAGGATGTGTAATACCCTAGTCCTGCTTTGGTGTATATTTGAGTGTTCTTGAGCTCTCGAACTAGCTGCGAAGGAGGAGCGTTCATGAATGTCCCTCTTTTTCTCATGCTCATACATGTGGGGAAACATCCTCCCTTATAAGGAGGTCCAACTCTGACCAAACTAGCAATGTGGGGCTAAACTTCAGTTCCACCTCTTGCCTTGCACGAATGGGTTGCGTGGGCCTCTAGGATTTATTAGGAATTTCGGAAACTACTATTGGGCTGGCCCAAAATCGACAAATTCCAGCACCCCACATGTCACAGACACTCATCATGAGTCTCGTGTATGACGGTTCGTCTCCCACCAAGCCGATAATGACTGACACTTATTCGAAGATGTAACAGGCGGCCTGCCGTTTTTAATTTGGCACTGCTGTGGGGCGACGTGTCTAGTTCGACTTTGTGACATTGTGTTATGGGCCCCAGTAAGCTGTCGATGGCAGATTGCATGCGAGACGACTTGTAGATGCCAGTGTGGCGCCCTTGAAAAGAGTGGGAGACTTTTTGGCTTACACTACAAAATTTGCTATATTCAATGACAAAAACCCTCGCGACGAAGCATGAAACGTCACCAAAGATCATTTTTCGTGACGGTCCATCGTCACGAGGTACCCTCCCTGCGGGCAACACCCTCTACAACTTTGGCAACATTTTGGGCTGATTTTTGGCGATGTATTGGGCTATCATTAGGCATGTCCATTTTGTGCGACAAGACTCTGTGTCACAGTTAATGTTGGTGGGTCACTTTTTGTAAATGTAGAAAGAAAAAACAAGTAGTTGTTTATCAGCTGACTCATTTAGTGGGACCATATCACTTAATAGCGGGAACTTGGAATTGGGATCGTCCGGTTTCCTCCTAACAAATGGAATTGGGTCCCTCGGCTTAGGGCCCTCCGCTCATACCACGCACTCGGCGAGTCAAGAGGCCGGCACGGCGAGGTGAACGTAGTTGCGACTCTACCGCAAGGCCATGCGCCACACTTGAAGGGCGAAGTCACGCGTGATTATGGCAGCGTGAAACAGGGACGATTTAAAGTGAGATGTGTTTAATGAAAAACATCGTAGCAAATATCAGGTTCTTTCTATTTACATTTGATATTGTATAGGCAATGGACCGCGGTTGGATTACTCATGGAATGATGCTGACGCCATCAGACATGGCTGGCATAAATTAGTTTATGGAATTCACGCTTCCTCACAAACATGTGGCCGAATATATGTTGTGCCCATGCAAAAATTGTTATAATGGATCCGCAAAACTATTGATGTTGTCAAATGTCACATAAATGTCGCTGGCATGCTCAGGTCCTATATGAGGTGGATCTATCATGAGGAATTAGGGGGCATCGATGCAAGTAGTTGTACTACCAATGATGATGGTTATGAATCTGATGACTCTGATGATTTTGACCTATACCAACAATCTATGTTTCATATGGTGGGAGCTCTAGTGGATGAAATGGGAGAGCAGCTGGAAATAAGAAGATGCATTTGCTGGGTTGGAGATTTTTAAGAAGCTCAACAAAGAAGCGATGAAACCCCTTCACAAGGAATGTGGCAATATGACACAGATGGCTATCATTATTAGGGTGCTTCATATAAAAACATATATATGTATGACCAATGATGCAGAGCATCCTACGGACATCACCATGTTAAGAGTCCATTTGGAAAGTGAAACGTGCCACATCTATTTCACATACATATACAGGTGAATCATCTCCTTTACACGTGTTCACTTGAGCCCTTCGAGGACGGTATACTACTTGACACTCTATGCGCGTACATGCATAGGTGTTATTGGAGCTTCACAAGTGGCAAGGAGGAGTTCATGCAGAAGAGAACAACTAAACCATGCAAGAGGGAAGCTTGGATGCGGAGAAGGAACCATCAAGAAGAAGGACAAGTTCCACCAGCACCGACGGGTGTCCACGAGAAAGGCAACAAGTGTGAAGCCTTTGGATACCGCGTGCGCACGGGCCTCTGGACCCCGTGCCCACGGCATAGGCTCGTGCGCACGGGCTAAGTCGCCAGGCCTCTCGATACCCCATGCGCACGAGCTCCACTTACTCCATGTGCACGGGGCCTCCTGCGTGAAGCTGTTGGGCTTTGCCCATGTATTACCATTTCACCCCTACTTACCCACTCATGCCTTCGTTCTTCCTCCTCCATTTAGGGATATCTAGGAATATATCTAGACATTAGAGCTTAGCTCATGTATCTCCCTGTCGCGGGAAACCACGACCACCTATGGGACCAAAGGGCCCCTTGCTGGTTCGATAGGGGAGCTTCGCGTTGCACAAAGAGCAAACGAGGATGGGGCAGCACGACAGAGATCACACATGCTATTTTACCCAGGTTCGGGCCCCCGTTAGGCGTAAAACCCTACTCCTACTTTGGTGGATTGATGGTGGAAAGGTGGTGGTGAGCGTAGTACACTTGCCGCGCCGGCAGGGGTTGCCTTAGGGCCGCAGTGGCTACGCGCGTATGGGGGTGTGAGCTATCAATCTTCTCACCCTCTCTACTGCTGCCATGGGCCTCCTTTTATAGATCAAGGGGTCACCACAATGGCACAGTGGTCAATACGCACTGATAAGATAGCAAATAGTGCTATCATACCTAACTCTATAGGCTGACAAGGTGCATTAAATGCACCGCTTAATGTCACGTCGTCGGTTGTCCAGCAAGCCTTGCCGGGCTATCTCACCAGCTCCATGCATGCTCGCTTGACACATCGTAGGACGGGTTTCATCAGTAGGCACTTCTTGTAGGGAGAGGCTGCCATGTGGTGAATGGCTGCTGTCAGTGTTCTGGGAATGGGGGTCCCAAGAATTGCCTGCCCGCGGCCTGCGGCGTGGCTCAAGTGGGGGCCCACCGAGGCCCATCTCCATCAACACAAGCTCAAGACCCTCGCGAGGGGCCAAGCCTCGCGGGGCGGACGACAGAGAGCTTCCTCAAGTACGTCCTCATCAGGCAGGGCTCGCGAGGAGGCGGAGAGATCAATGCAAGGGTACCTCGCGAGGATCCAGTGACGCAAGCCATGACGATCAAGGCCAGGCGGGCGCCAGGCGGGCGCCGGCCTGTGCAGAATCCTTGTTTCCCGCTTGGTGCAAAGGGGGTAAGCACTGGCAAAGGTTACCATTCCAGTGCAACGAGACCAAGACCAGCCGGACGGCCGGACGGAGGTCACCATGGAGCCCAAGACGTCGTCACCACCGGAGCTTTTGGCAGCCGAAGACCACCTTTGGTCAGGATAACTTGTACTAGATGTTCCCCTTCAAAATGGCAAATTGTTGGCGCCCTTCCCGCTCAATTTTTCGGGGAGAAGCCCAGGGCGTCTATAAATAGAGCTAGCCACCATAGAGTAGAGGGGGATCTAGCCATCCGGCCATAGGCATAGAGAAATCTGATAGAGCCTAAGTAGAGAGATAGAGAGAGAGAGGCGACTGGACTGACCCAAGCAGTTCATCGCACCAGCCCAAGAACACCTCTCGCGAGGCTGTTCTTCCTTTGTACTGTTCATCATCAGCCCCAGAGGCAATCCACCACACCACACACTGGAGTAGGGTATTACACCACAACGGTGGCCCGAACCAGTATAAACCTCGTGTCCCTTGTGTTGTTCATCGTTTTCATCTTAGTTCGCACGAGAAGATCAGACGTAGATCGGTAGGGGAGATATCTTTGTGCGCATCCCAGTGTTCGAACCTCAAGGATCTGCCGGAACCTGAAATCCGACATTTGGCGCGCCAGGTAGGGGTGTGCCGGAATCTTTCCTCCTCCGCATCATGTTCCGCCGCTTCAATGCCCAGATGTCAAGCAACCCAACCGCCGACACCGACCGCTGGGCGGCGTGGCCCGCCCATGCTGTGTCACCGTCTCAGGGCGACCTCAACCTTGCGCCTCAGGCAGCTCGCGCTCCGCAGGGTGCTGCGGGGCGCAGGCGACATGGCCAGACGCCGCCTGCCCTCACGCCACGGCAGGTGCGGGCCACAGCAAAGGCCTCGAACCATGGCACTGTCACAGCGCCATACACCCGACGGGAGCAGGCGAACTCCAAGGCCGCCCTCGCGGTGGCCCGAGAGCTACTACAGTGCCGCTTGCTGGAGGCCGGCCGCGACGTGCTGCTGGAGCGAGTGTCCGAGCTCGTGGACGCCGCCGCCTCAGGAGCACCCCCTTTCTGCGTCCAGCTGCCGCCCCAGGCCCAGGACGGATCGCACGGCGGTGTTGTGCGTGCTCATGCCACTCCAAGCGGACTCCCGGGCCCGTCCAGCGCCAACGCCACCATCAGCATCGGGCGGCAGGTCGCGCTGGCCCTTCCTCAGGCCGGCGAAGGGATGCGCGCCGCAGCCTTCGTCTTCAGTGGACCACCGTGCCATCACCCCCAAGGCGACGCCCCCAACCAGACTGCGTGGCACGCGGGGCGCTACGGTGGGGTCCACGAGGTGGTGGCCCCGGAAGCTTATGTCCCCCGCATGGTGGATCAGGGACGCACGCTGGAGGTAGATCACGGCTCGTTCCTCGGGCCCGGCTGGGACGAGGAGGCACCGGAAGCCGAGCTCTTTCAGGGACCTCAGGAGAGCCTCGACAACCGCACTGACAGCAACAACTATCGGGTACCACTCATCCCTCAGGAGCAAGCTTACGCTAACCATGGGTCGTAGGAGGTACAGGTCGCCACAGCAGATGGCTGCCCTAATGCTGCGGCCTCCTACCCCTCAGGAGGAGGGCGCAGGGGGCTGCAGGAGAGGGGCCGAGATCAAGGTTCACCCTCGCGGCGTTTGGAGCAAGGTGTTCTCAGGCGGTAGGCCCTCTGCCGGGGAGGTGCCCCGTGGCCTGCCCCGGTAGAGGACCCGTGGTCGTCGGGGGAACCGCTGGCGACCGCTCTACCCCATTGGCGTCGTCCTTGGGTTCCGGTCGCCGCCAATGGCGGTAGAGTGTGGCGCAAGGCGGGGCCCTCGTCTGGCAATATGAAGCAAGGCCGGTACCTGTGAAGAAGGCCCAGTGCCTGTGAAGCTCGCCGCCCCGTGACACTCTCACGTAATAATGAGTGGGGCTATACATGCCCCGGAGTCTCAGGGGTGCCGACCTCAGGCCCTGGGGCTCCCACCCATGCCCAGTGGCAGCACTTAGCTCCGCCCTGGTGAGAAGACGTCGAAGACTAGACTAGGTGCCGGACGCGGCCTTTTGCTTTTTGCTTCTCCCTTGTTGACAAGTTTCTTCGGTTTGAATTTAAGTTGGATTTGAGTTCAAAGCTTGCATGCGTTTGGGGAAGGGGTGTTTAGTCTCGTTCGAGAAATCTCTCGTGTTCTGATTTCGGCTTTTACGCACCGAGCTAGCATCGGCTGCCTTCCCCCCTCACGAGCCCCTCGTGAGCTGGGCCAGGCCAGGCACGCTTGCGACCAGGACCACTGTCCTCGCTCCCTCTCGGGAGGTTCTCATCGCAGGATCGGTGGGTTAATCAAAAGGCGCCCAAGGCACGACGCCCCCTTCGCCAGTACCTGTGAAGAAGGCCCAAGGCGCGACGCCCCCTTCGCAGGCCCGTTAAGGGCTCGCCAGGGCTGAAAGGTAAACAAATCGACAGAACCATCGCCAGGCTAGCGGACAAACTCACGCGCAACATTGTACTCGCCAGGGTACCGATTACGAATCTTTACATGAGGGGCCTCCCCTCTGAAAATGCTCTTACACTCTTCAGGGCCAAGCCCGAGTCTTCTCTGTGCAGGATGAACCGCGGAGACATGCAGTCAGTCGGACATATCACTCACCGCGTCCTCCGAGGCGTCCTCAGAAGCATCACTGGCGTCATTGACGTCGTCGCCCCCATCACCCGCGTTTCCGTCAGCACCAGGCGTGCCTTCAACGCCGCTAGCATCAGCACCCACGACCACTCCGTCATCGTCAGACGTGAAGGCCCGGACGAGGGCATCCACGTTATTCTCCACCCATTGCGCCAGGTCACCCCAGACAACTATGGGCACGGGTGCGATGGCGGCATCAAAGTCGAAGTGGGGGTCCCTTTCCTGAAGATAGATGAAGACATGGGAGAAGGCCCGCTTAAGCAAGTCTCGGCTCCTCTCTTCAACGAGCCAACGGGCCCTCTCGGAGCGGTCCTTCAGAAGCGTCACCACGTCGATAAGGAACTGATGGTTGCCGGCATACTTGGTCTCATGCGGTTCCTTAGCGGAGGCCTCGCAAATATCACCTAAGGCTGAGTTGGCCTTCTCCCGGAGCGTCTGAAGCATGGGAGCATGCTCGTGCTCCAGGAGCCTCCGCTGGCGGATCTCGTCCTCATTCTGCCGCGCAGTGGTCGGCATCAACAACCCTCTGTTGAAGAAGAAGCAGCTCATCCCGCGAAGAGGACAGGTCCGCCCGCGCTGCGTCAAGGGCGGCTGCGGAGGAATCCGCACGCCGCGTCTCTTCAACCAACTTGGCCTTGATGGCCGCTGTCCTGCCCTCGGCCTCGGCCCTGATCAGCGTCAACTTCGCCTCGTACTCACGCTCGAGGGCCGAGTGAGCACCCGCCGCGCGGCGGTCAACCTCTTCCTGGATCCGGTCCTCGTGCACCGCCACGTCGTCCTCCGCCTGGGCCGCCAGGCTCTCCCTCGTCTCCAACCACTCCAAGTCAAGGCTGCGCTCGGCGGCCTCGAGCGTCAGCGCCTCCTTGCGCCTCTGGAGCTCCACACGGTCGACGGCGGCCTCCTGCATCGACCCAACGGCCGCGTGGCACAGCTCCACTTGCTGCTCCAGGGAGTTCCTCCGGGCTTGGAGCTCCCATACGCGCTCCTCCGCGTCCCTGCGCCACCGGTCTGCCTCCCGAGCCTCCTCAACGGCCAGGGAGCAGGCCTCCCACGACGCCGCTAGCAACACTTCGGCCTCCGCGTTGTTGCGATCGCGTTGGTGGCGTGCGAGGGCAATGTCAACCTTCAACTTGTGCCTCTCCTCAGCGAGGCGCAGGCCTTCGGCCTCAAGGCGCGCATCTTCGGCGGCAAGCTCTGCCCTGACTCGGTTTATCGCATCCCCTGCCCCCTGGAGGAACCCCTCGCGAAGGACGTGACGCTCACGAGCGCGCTTGAGCACATCTTCCGCGTCACCCTCCTCCACTTGAGCATGCGGAGGGCCCTGAGGCGGCAGGCCCCCGCCAGGCATGGGGCTGGGGGCTGCCGCCCCATCCATCACCGAGCAAACCCCTTCGGGAGTCCGGCCAGGCGTCATTTCACTCACGGAGGAGGAGCCAAGAGCAGACTTTAGCCATTCACCTTCTATGATCAGAGGGAAGGCGCGGGGCAAGCCTGGTGCGCCCCAAGAAGACTCGTGAAGAGGGGGCACCGTGTGAACGGGTTCAGGGTGCCCCGTGGAGCAGATCACTCCGCCAACCGGTCCAGCGACAAGAGTGCCATCGGAGCTTGGCGGGCCCGGAGCCAGTAAAGGGGGTGAAGCTGAAGAGGCTGGCTCCCGAGCCGACCCGGCGGATTCAGCCGAATGGGACCTGAAGAGCCACAGTCAGCAACAAGGGAAACCGAGCAAATGAGCAAGGAAAGAAGAAGGCTTACTCGTCCATGGCGAAGTACTTCCTGCGCTTCAGCAGGCGGCAAGGGCGGTCACTGCCATCTGAGGCCTCCTTCTCTTGCGAAGGGCCTCAAAGTCTATGCGAAACCGACCCAAGCGCCTGGGACGGGGGTCGGCCCGGGACAAAGGAGATGCCTCAGGATTATCGGTGCCGGAGGAGTCAGCTTTATGGGTATCTTGGGGCATCGCCTCGCGAAGAACGGCTGGGGGCTCGGAAGCCCCAGCCTCGGGAGCCGAAGACTTGGACCCTGCATCAACCTCCGCCCCGGGGCAGGCCTCCCGAGACGTCGTCTCCGAAGCTTCATGCGGCGCCACCACCTCAGCAGCGGCCACCTCGGCTCCAGTTGGCTCTTCCTCCACCCGGTCGCCTGAGGAGGAACCGCTGCGGGCGACGGGGGGAATTATCGCAACAACCGAGTTCTCGCGTGGCCCTGTGAGGCCACCTGGGCGCAACCCCCACTCGTCGACGCTGGGCATCTGCCTCACGAAATCAGCCCTGTCAGAAGAAAGGTACAGAAGGGCGCCACCGCTCCATATGCTACCCGGGGAGGGATCACCAGTCAAGACCCGAAGAACCGTCCGCAGCACTTCGGGCGCCAAATCCTCCGCCTGAAGCCGCATGCAGTCTTCGCGTCCCGCAAAGTCCCACATCTGGCGAGATTGATGCTGGAGAGGAGCGACGCGGCACAGAAGGAACTCCCTCACCACCTTCGGAGCTGTCACATTGAGCGCCCTCAAACCCTCGAAGCGGCGCCAGACAAAAGCGAGCCGGGGGCTCGCGAGCGGTTCATGACCCCAGCCTGGGTTGGGAACAGTAGGCAAGGTCGGGTGCGAGAGCAGGGGGCTGGGCACCCCGACGTCCACATACAGCCACCGCTCTCTGAACCCGGCCTGAGGAGAAGGAAGGCTGAAGTCGATCCCTGAAGCAGCCGTCCCTGGCACGGCGAAGAAGCTCACACACCCCGAGCATTGAGTAGGGTCGCTCAGGCGCAAGGAAAAGAAGTGGTGCAACAAGGCAATAGAAGGAGGGATGCCTATCATCGCCTCGCACACGAAAGCAAAGACGGCCAAAAGGGTAATGGATTCCGGCCCAAGGTGCATCATGTGGATCTGGTAATGGGAGAGCACAACATTGAAGAAAGCAGAAAAGGGGGGAACCAGACCCGCCCATAAGGCGTCGGCGAAGAATCGGACCTCCGTGACGGTCCTAGCAAGAAGGGTGAGAGCTGCGGGCCAAACTGTGGTCCAGCCACACTCGTTGAAGATAGAAGCAAGGGCGGATTGGACCTTGTCCAAGGCTTCCAGGCTAAGGTATGATTGATCGATCGATGGCGGGAGCCGCCGCCGGGGGAGCGGAGGACGAAGGCGCGGGCCTCTTTCCCTTTCCCTTCTTCGGCGGCACCATGGTGTTGGGGAGGAGGAGGAGCTCGAGCCTGATTGGCGGCGGAGCTTGGAGCTCGGAGAAGAAGGAAAGGTAGGAGGCGAGTGGGCAGCCAAGGGAGGAACAACTGTGTACAACTACGGGTCCGCTTAGCCGGGCGCGTAACAAGGCATCGTGGGGAAGCACAGATGCCCACGTCCAATCAACCGCCACGCGGCGCCCAAGGCCGCAGGCTGTTAGGGCCCGCGGCGCTTCGCGCTTGCCCCTTCGCTTCTTTGCTAAGCCAAGCCCGTGCGCGCCTTGGGCCCGGGGGCTACTATCGGCGTTCTGGGAACGGGGGTCCCCAGACTTGCCTGCCTGAGGCCTCCGGCGTGGCTCAAGTGGGGGCCCAGTGAGGCCCATCTCCATCAACACAAGCTCAAGACCCTCGCGAGGGGCCAAGCCTCGCGGGGCGGATGACAGAGAGCTTCCTCAAGTACGTCCTCATCAGGCAGGGCTCGCGAGGAGGCGGAGAGATTAATGCAAGGGTACCTCGCGAGGATCCAGTGACGCAAACCATGACGATCAAGGCCAGGCGGGCGTCGGCCTGTGCAGAGTCCTTGTTTCCCCTTTGGTGCAAAGGGGCAAGCACAGGCCAAGGTATCAGGCAAAGGTTACCATTCCAGTGCAACGAGACCAAGACCAGCCGGACGGCCGGACGGAGGTCACCATGGAGCCCAAGACGGCGTTACCACCGGAGCTTTTGGCAGCCGAAGACCACCTTTGGTCAGGATAACTTGTACTAGATGTTCCCCTTCAAAATGGCAAATTGTTGGCGCCCTTCCCGCTCAATTATTTCGGGGAGAGGCCCAGGGCCTCTATAAATAGAGCTAGCCACCACATAGTAGAGGGGGATCTAGCCATCCGGCCATAGGCATAGAGAAATCTGATAGAGCCTAAGTAGAGAGATAGAGAGAGAGGCGACTAGACTGACCCAAGCAGTTCATCGCACCAACCCAAGAACACCTCTCGCGAGGCTGTTCTTCCTTTGTACTGTTCATCATCAGCCCCAGAGGCAATCCACCACACCACACACTGGAGTAGGGTATTACACCACAACGGTGGCCCGAACGAGTATAAACCTCGTGTCCCTTGTGTTGTTCATCGTTTTCACCTTAGTTCGCACGAGAAGATCAGACGTAGATCGGTAGGGGAGAGATCTCCGTGCGCACCCCAGTGTTTGAACCTCAAGGGTCTGCCGGAACCCGAAATACGACAGCTGCCACTTAGTCACTTTGCGGCTTGACACCATACTGATTGACGACATGGGTCGTGGCGGAGTAGTTGGTGAGGTGGTTCTGCCTCCACGAGTCGTGACAAGCCCTGCCAGGATGCTTTGGACGTCCTCTTCCGGGGGCGGCCCTGTCCTTGTCGGGCTCGCCTGCCCGGCAAAGGAGGCTTTTCTCCTGGGGGTGTCTTGCTTCTTTTGCTTAACTTTGGTCCTCTTGATCTGCATGTTGGTCCTTCGAATCTCTTAGGGACAGTTCTTTTGCTGGCTTTTTTGGGCTTCCATAATAAGTTTCTCCCTACCCAGCTTATTCTAGAAGCCTAACGAAAATTATTTTTTTAGAAGCCTAATGATTAAGTCTTAACTAGTAGGCTTCTAAAAGAAAAAAATTGGTTGGGCTTCCAGAATAAGCTGGGTAGGGGTAGCTTATTTCAGCTTATTCTAGAAGCTAGCAAAAGAACTGGCCCTTAGTCCCTTGTACTCTGACTTGGGTTGGTGCTTCAATCTCGTTCCCGCGCCTCTGCATGGTCTGGGCAACAGACCCAGGGTTTGTTGCACCGACAGAAGCCCCCGGGCCTGCCCCGAACATGCTGTCGAGCGTCGTCTGGGTAGGGCCTAATAAGTGCATAGGCTGGGATGCTGAAGAGGCTAGTCTCTCGGAGTCTTCTTTGCTTCTTCATTGATCTTGATTCTAGGCCAGTTTCCGGTTTCCCCGCGCATCGTGTAAAGCCAATAGAAGTGGGGCTGCCCTGGTAATGGCCCGTGAATGACTTTAGCGCACGGGGTAGAAACTGCCAATTCACTCTTCCCACCATGCCCTTATCCTCAGCCACGTATGTGGCATGCATCACGCGGGGCAGGTAAAGGAGGCGTGTGGCGCGGGAGAGCATCAAGGCGAGGTGCTACCTCTTGAGCACTGCGTTGGTTTTCCCTTTGAAGAGGAAAGGGTGATGTAGCAAAGTAGCGTAAGTATTTCCCTCAGTTTTTAAGAACCAAGGTATCAATCCAGTAGGAGGCTACGCGCGAGTCCCTCGCACCTACACAAAACAAATAAATCCTCGCAACCAACACGATAAGGGGTTGTCAATCCCTTCACGTCACTTACAAGAGTGAGATTTGATAGATATGATAGGATAATATTTTTGGTATTTTTGTGATAAAGAAGCAAAGTAAAATAAAAGCAAAGTAAAAAGCAAAGGAAATAACTAAGTGTTGGAAGATTAATATGATCAAGATAGACCCGAGGGCCATAGGTTTCACTAGTGGCTTCTCTCAAGAGCATAAGTATTTTATGGTGGGTGAACGAATTATTGTTGAGCAATTGACAGAATTGAGCATAGTTATGAGACTATCTAGGTATGATCATGTATATAGGCATCACGTCCGAGACAAGTAGACCGACTCCTGCCTGCATCTACTACTATTACTCCACTCATCGACCGCTATCGAACATGTATCTAGAGTATTAAGTTCATGAAAATAGAGTAACGCCTTAAGCAAGATGAAATGATGTAGAGGGACAAATTCATGCAATATGATAAAAAACCCCATCTTGTTATCCTCGATGGCAACAATACAATACGTGCCTTGCTGCCCCTACTGTCACTGGGAAAGGACACCGCAAAATTGAACCCAAAGCTAAGCACTTCTCCCATTGCAAGAAAGATCAATCTAGTAGGCCAAACCAAACTGATAATTCGAAGAGACTTGCAAAGATAACCAATCATACATAAAAGAATTCAGAGAAGATTCAAATATTGTTCATAGATAAACTTGATCATAAACCCACAATTCATCGATCTCAACAAACACACCGCAAAAAGAAGATTACATCGAATAGATCTCCATGAGAGAGGGGGAGAACATTGTATTGAGATCCAAAAAGAGAGAAGAAGCCATCTAGCTAATAACTATGGACCCGAAGGTCTAAGGCAAACTACTCACACTTCATCGGAGGGGCTATGGTGTTGATGTAAAAGCCCTCCATGAACGATGCCCCCTCCGGCGGAGCTCCGGAACAGGCCCCAAGATGGGATCTCGTGGGTACAGAAGGTTGCGGCGGTGGAATTAGGTTTTTGGCTCCGTATCTGATCGTTCGGGGGTATGTAGGTATATATAGGAGGAAGAAGTACGTCGGTGGAGCAACATGGGGCTCACGAGGGTGGAGGGCGCACCCGGGGGGGGGGGGGGGGTAGGCGCGCCCCCTACCTCGTGGCCTCCTGGAAGCTTCTCTTACGTAGGGTCCAAGTCTCCTGGATCATGTTCATTCCAAAAATCACACTCCTGAAGGTTTCATTCGGTTTGGACTCCGCTTGATATTCTTTTTGTGTGAAACTCTGAAATAGGCAAAAAACAGCAATTCTGGGCTGGGCCTCCGGTTAATAGGTTAGTCCCAAAAATAATATAGAAGTGAATAATAAAGCCCAATAATGTCCAAAACAGTAGATGATATAGCATGGAGCAATAAAAAATTATAGATACGTTGGAGACGAATCATGCATCCCCAAGCTTAATTCCTGCTCGTCCTCGAGTAGGTAAATGATAAAAATAGAATTTTTGATGCGGAGTGCTACTAGGCATAATTTCAATGTAATTTTCTTAACTGTGGTATGAATATTCAGATCCGAAAGATTCAAGATAAAAGTTTGTATTGACATAAAAATAATAATACTTCAAGCATACTAATTAAGCAATTATGTCTTCTCGAAATAACATGGCCAAAGAAAGTTCATCCCTACAAAATCATATAGTTTAGTCATGCTCCATTTTCGTCACACAAGAATGCTCTCATCATGCACAACCCTGATGACAAGCCAAGCAATTGTTTCATTCTTTAGTAATCTCAAACTTTATAAACCTTCACACAATACATGAGCGTGAGCCATGGATATAGCACTATGGGTGGAATAGAATATGATGATGGGGGTTATGTGGAGAAGACAAAAAAGGAGAAAGTCTCACATCAAGGAGGCTAATCAATGAGCTATGGAGATGCCCATCGATTGATGTTAATGCAAGGAGTAGGGATTGCCATGCAACGGATGCACTAGAGCTATAAATGTATGAAAGCTCAACAAAAGAAACTAAGTGGTTGTGCATCCAACTTGGTTGCTCACGAAGACCTAGGGCACTTGAGGAGGCCCATTGTTGGAATATACAAGCCAAGTTCTATAATGAAAAATTCCCACTAGTATATGAAAGTGATAAAACAAGAGACTCTCTATCATGAAGATTATGATGCTACTTTGAAGCACAAGTGTGGAAAAAAAAGATAGTAGCATTGTCCCTTTTTATTTCTTTTTTTGGGGCCTTTTTTTGGCCTTTCTCTTTTTTTTGGGACAATGCTCTATTAAATGACGATCATCACACTTCTATTTATTTACAACTCAATGATTACAACTCGATACTAGAACAAAGTATAACTCTATATGAATGCCTCCGGCGGTGTACCGGGATATGCAATGAACCAAGAGTGACATGTATGAAAGAATTATGAACGGTGGCTTTGCCACAAATACTATGTCAACTATATGATCATGCTAAGCAGTATGACAATGATGAATGTGTCATGATAAACGGAATGGTGGAAAGTTGCATGGCAATATATCTCAGAATGGCTATGGAAATGCCATAATAGGTAGGTATGGTGGCTGATTTGAGGAAGATATAAGGAGGTTTATGTGTGAAAGAGCGTATCATATCACGGGGTTTGGATGCACCGGCGAAGTTTGCACCAACTCTCAATGTGAGAAAGGGCAATGGACGGTACCGAAGAGGCTAGCAATGATGGAAGGGTGAGAGTGCGTATAATCCATGGACTCAACATTAGTCATAAAGAACTCACATACTTATTGCAAAAATCTACAAGTCATCAAAAACCAAGCACTACGCGCATGCTCCTAGGGGGATAGATTGGTAGGAAAAGACCATCGCTCGTCCCTGACCGCCACTCATAAGGAGGACAATCAAAGAACACCTCATGTTTCAAATTTGTTACATAACGTTTATCATACGTGCATGCTACGGGACTTGCAAACTTCAACACAAGCATTTCTCAAATTCACAACTACTCAACTAGCACGACTTTGATATTATTACCTCCATATCTCAAAACAATCACCAAGTATCAAACTTCTCTTAGTATTCAACACACTCATAAGGAAGTTTTTACAAATCTTGAATACCTAGCATATTAGGATTATTTAAGAAAATTACCATGCTATTTAAGACTCTCAAAATAATCTAAGTGAAGCATGAGAGATCAATAGTTTCTATAAAACAAATCCACCACCATGCTCTAAAAGATATAAGTGAAGTACTAGAGCAAAACTATATAACTCAAAAGATATAAGCGAAGCACATAGAGTAGTCTAACAAATTCCGAATCATGTATGACTCTCTCAAAAGGTGTGTACAGCAAGGATGATTGTGGTAACTAAAAAGCAAAGACTCAAATCACACAAGACGCTCCAAGCAAAACACATATCATGTGGTGAATAAAAATATAGCTCCAAGTAAAGTTACCGATGGAAGTAGATGAAAGAGGGGATGCCTTCCGGGGCATCCCCAAGCTTTGGCTTTATGGTGTCCTTAGATTATCTTGGGGGTGCCATGGTAATCCCCAAGATTAGGCTCTTTCCACTCCTTGTTCCATAATCCATCAAATCTTTCACCCAAAACTTGAAAACTTCACAACACAAAACTTAACAGAAAATCTCGTGAGCTCCGTTAGCGAAAGAAAACAAAAGACCACTCAAGGTACTGTAATGAATTCATTATTTATTTATATTGGTGTTAAACCTACTGTATTGCAACTTCTCTATGGTTTATAAACTATTTTACTAGCCATAGATTCATCAAAATAAGCAAACAACACACGAAAAACAGAATCTGTCAAAAAAACAGAATAGTCTGTAGTAATCTGTAACTAACGGGAACTTATGTAACTCAAAAAATTCATCCAAAATAGGACGACCTAGATAATTTGTTTAATTATCAGGAGCAATTGGAATCAGTATTTTATCACGTTCTGGTGATTTTTAACAATTGTTTTCGTGAACAGAAAGTTTCTGGAAATTACAGCAAGATTAAATAACTATCATCCAAGAAGATCATATAGGTTTAACTTGGCACAAACAGTAATTAAAACATAAAAACACATCTAACCAGAGGCTAGAACAAATATTTATTGGATAACATCAAGTAAAACTATTGGGTTGTCTCCCAACAAGTGCTTTTCTTTAAAGCCTTTTAGCTAGGCATTGATAATTCTAACGATGCCCACATGAAAGATAAGAATTGGAGCGCAAAGAGAGCATCATGAAACACATGACAAACACAGCTAAGTCTAACATACTTCTTATGCATAGGCATCTTATAGGAAAACAAATTGTCATAGCAAGCACAAACTAGCATATGCGAGGAAGCAGAAAGAAACAATAGCAATCTCAACATAACGAGAGGTAATTTATTATCATGAAAATTTCTACGACCATATTTTCCTCTCTCATAATAATTACATGTAGGATCATAAGCAAATTCAATAATATAGCTATCAAATAAAATATTTTCAACACGATCCACATGCATGCAAAGTTGACACTCTTCCGAAATAGTGGGATTAACATTATCTAAAGTCATGACCTCTCCAAACCCACTTTTATCAAAAATTTCATAAGATTGATCAAAATCCAAATATGTGGGATCTAAAGTTGACACTCTTCCAAGCCCACTTTCAATATTATTGCCAACACTATTATCGATCTCATATTTATCATGGGGATTAAATAAATTTTCAAGATCATAAGAAAAATCACCCCAATCATGATCATTGCAACAAATAGTGGACATAGCAAAACTAGCATCCCCAAGCTTAGGGTTTTACGTATTATTAGCACAATTGACATCAATAGAATTTATAGTGAAATCATTGCAACCATGCTTTTCATCGAAGGAACTATCAAGCATGGGTGCAATAGCAACGATCTCATTTTTAACATAAGGAACTATAGAAAATTCGTCTTCATAAATATTGGCATCATGGCCACAAGAATAGCAAGCATCGTGTTCATCAAGGGATATTGCAACCAAATCATCGGAATCATCATTATCTATAGATTCATGCATATCATTATTTTCTTCCAACGCAATGGTCATTCTCTCAATAAATTCTTGGACATAGACATTATGAGCAAGGTTTTCATTGCAATATTTAAGTATGACGGAATTTTCATATTTGTTGAGAGTAAAATCATACTTTTCAATCAAAGAAGCAACTTCATGAGCACCCTTAAAAACGACAAATTCTTCAATTTGTTCGATGTCATAGTAACTATAAACAACCTTTGCATAAGAAGATAAGATTTCATTATAATTGAACTCACATAGGTAGGGAAGGTATTTTTTAGGGTTCTTAGAGCAACAAGTAAAATCAAAAATTTCACAAAGATTCCAAGCATAACATAGCAAACTATTTATATGATACCATAAGAGCTTCCCCTTTTCAGACAAACGATGACGCACAAATGAGCATGCTCATCTAAACATTTCCCATCAATTAGGCTAGTTGGGGTTTCAGCACGAGCGCATAAGGATCGAAGATGATCCAAGTAGAACACTTTAAGTGGATGCATATCAATAGATTTTCAGAAAGCGAAGATGCAAGCATATAGAATGCACATGGCAACACGAGCAAACAAGAAGCAAGCGAAAAAGAGGCGAACAGAAAAGAGAGGGCGAATAAAACGGCAAGGGTGAAGTGGGGGAGAGGAAAACGAGAGGCAAATGGCAAATAATGTAATGCGGGAGATAAGGGTTTGTGATGGGTACTTGGTATGTTGACTTTTGCATAGACATCCCCGGCAACGGCGCCAGAAATCCTTCTTGCTACCCCTTGAGCACTGTGTTGGTTTTCCCTTGAAGAGGAAATGGTGATGCAGCATAGTAGCGTAAGTATTTCCCTCAGTTTTTGAGAACCAAGGTATCAATCCAGTAGGAGGCTACGCGTGAGTCCCTCGCACCTACATAAAACAAATAAATCCTTGCAACCAACGCGATAAGGGGTTGTCAATCCCTTCACGGTCACTTACGAGAGTGAGATCTGATAGATATGATAGGATAATATTTTTGGTATTTTTGTGATAAAGAAGCAAAGTAAAATAAAAGCAAAGGAAATAACTAAGTGTTGGAAGATTAATATGATGAAGATAGACCCGGGGGCCATAGGTTTCACTAGTGGCTTCTCTCAAGAGCATAAGTATTTTACGATGGGTGAACGAATTACTTTTGAGCAATTGACAGAATTGAGCATAGTTATGAGAATATCTAGGTATGATCATGTATATAGGCATCACGTACGAGACAAGTAGACTGACTCCTGCTTGCATCTACTACTATTACTCTACTCATCGACTGCTATCCAGCATGCATCTAGAGTATTAAGTTCATGAAAACAGAGTAATGCCTATATGATAAAAACCCCATCTTGTTATCCTCGATGGCAACAATACAATACGTGCCTTGCTGCCCCTACTGTCACTGGGAAAGGACACCGCAAGACTGAACCCAAAGCTAAGCACCTCTCCCATTGCAATAAAGATCAATCTAGTAGGCCAAACCAAACTGATAATTTTAAGAGACTTGCAAAGATAACCTATCATACATAAAATAATTCAGAGAAGATTCAAATATTGTTCATAGATAAACTTGATCATAAACCCACATTTCATCGGTCCCAACAAACACATCGCAAAAAGAAGATTACATCGAATAGATCTCCACGAGAGAGGGGGAGAACATTGTATTGAGATCCAAAAAGAGAGAAGAAGCCATCTAGCTAATAACTATGGACCCGAAGGTCTAAGGTAAACTACTCACACTTCATCGGAGGGGCTATGGTGTTGATGTAAAAGCCCTCCGTGATCGATGCCCCCTCCGGCGGAGCTCCGGAACAGGCCCCAAGATGGGATCTCATGGGTACAGAAGGTTGCGGCGGTGGAATTAGGTTTTTTGCTCCGTATTTGATCGTTTGGGGGTACGTAGATATATATAGGAGGAAGAAGTATGTCGGTGGAGCAACATGGGGCCCACGAAGGTGGAGGGCGTGCCCTGGGGGGTAGGTGCGCCCCCTACCTCGTGGCCTCGTGGAAGCTTCTCTTACGTAGGGTCCAAGTCTCCTGGATCATGTTCATTCCAAAAATCACGCTCCTGAAGGTTTCATTCCGTTTGGACTCCATTTGATATTCTTTTTATGCGAAACTCTGAAATAGGCAAAAAACAACAATTCTGGGCTGGGCCTCCGGTTAATAGGTTAGTCCCAAAAATAATATAAAAGTGAATAATAAAGCCCAATAATGTCCAAAACAGTAGATAATATAGCATGGAGCAATCAAAAATTATAGATACGTTGGAGACGTATCACGAGGGCCCGATCGTCTTGAATTGGCGGAGGAGGACGGTGGCCACCCGTTGAGGGAGCTGCTCCCCTCCCCGTCCCGCCTATAAAAGGATAGGCTAAGGGAGGGCAGATGAGAATGATGCAGGATGCGATCCTATCTATATGCATATCCAAATGCTCATGAAATGCTTTTGAAGTGATCTTGGAATGGTGTCCCGTGTGCATGGTACAAAGTGGACTTGGAATGCTCATCTGCATGAAGCTGCAGGTTCCTGCCGTGAACTTGGTACAAAGTGGCGAGAGGCTGCGCAGCCAGGGGCATGCGGTGGCGAAACAACGCTGACAGGGTAGCCGTCGTGGCAAACGGTGGCGCCCCTGACGGTCCCTTTTCTGCACTGTTTGGGCGACCTAGACGGGCATTTAATGCCCTTGTCCCCTGCCGTCAGAGTTAGGTATGATAGCACTGTGCAAACAGCTGTACCCAACACAGCGTTTTCCAGTTTTACCCCCGCCTACGTTGCCACCTGTGGGTAACCCCTTGCGCATATAAAAGGAGGCCCCATGCGCAACGTGGAAGAAAAAAAGAAGGGAGGAAGGAGGCCACTCACGCTCGGTCTGATTAGTTGCCTGAGTGTACTGTAGCACTCAGCGCTCCCGAACAAGAACACAATACAAACCACAAAGCAGCAGTAGGGTTTTACGCATCCGAGCAGCCCGAAGCTGGGTAAACCCCTTGTGTGCATTGCCTCGATCCGCTCTTCGCGCGACCTCCGCCCCCCGCCGAACCAGAAAGGGGCTCGGTCCCCATAGGTGTTCGTGGAGGCAGATTTTCCCCCGACATCTTTGGTGCGCCAGGTAGGGGGCGTCGAAGTTGTGTGAACCTGATCCGGCGTCTGCACAGGCTAGATCTCCATCATCTTCATCGACATGCCACCGAAGAAGAAGGCTCCGGAGGTGGCTGGTCCGTCCGCGTCAAACCCACCGCCCCTGGAGCAAACGGGTGGTGGGGACGGCACCGGCGGCGGAACGGGTGTCGCCGAGCCAGCTCATGGTGCCACGACGTCCGAACATGCACCGAGCTCATGGTGCCACGGCGTCCGAACATACGCCGACACCTCTCGGCGCAGGTAAGCCCTGGTATGACCAGGCAACCTTTCGCTCTATTCCATGGAGCGGGGACAGTTAGCCCCACGGATCTCCCATACGGGCCACCTCGAGTGCTCACTCACGCTGAGCTCGAGCAAGAGCAGCTGCGACGAGATGACGCGCTGCTCCTCGAGGAGGACCGTCTTCAGGCCGCTGTGCGAGCTGCTCGCTACCAGCAAGCTTTGTGCTGCTTTTATAGCCGCAAAGTTAGTGCCAGAAGTTTCGAGGAAGTGGGAAGGCCCTTACCGGGTGAAACAAGTCGCTAGGCCTGGCGCTGTCCGCCTTGAGACCGAAGATACCACTCCGGTGAGCAACTCCTGGAACGTTGGGCATCTTCGTAAGTTTCGCCCGTAAGGCGCGGTTGTCGGACCCCGTCCGGCAACCACCCTTCTTTACAAGTCTTGCCGCTGTTGCATGTGATCCTTTGTACAGAGCCAGGCGCAGACCCTGCGCGCAGATCAAAGTTCATGTGTTCCGCACATCTTGTCGATCTCATGCTTTTTATTCTCTGCATGCATTATCTGACACTCTGTGCAGCACTGACCCCCGGTAAGCGATGACGGGCCATGGGGCTCCGAACCTTTATTTTCTCTTCTTCCTTTTCTTCTCAAGAAAAGGAAGGTTCCCTCGCCCACAAGCTTGCCAGGGAGGGAAGGGGGAAGATAATGGTGAGGACCAGGCGGCGTTCGATGAAGTTTTGCCTTGCCAGAAAGCGACCTTGCCGGGCAGCGAGCCACGGAAAAGCTAAGTTGCCAAAGTTTGAGCAATCAAGTTTTTAAATCCTAAGGTTATCTTCCTCGAACGACCGTACTTTGTATGGAAAACCTGTGCGCGGAGGAACCAGCTCGTGGCTAGTCGCGCCCTTACTTTGTTTCGAGTCCGCTCAACGATTTAAGTATGCTGCGACCAGACTCGCGCCCTTACTTTGTTTCGAGCTTGCTCAGCGACTTGAGTGTGCTGCAACTGCAGTTGCGCCCTTATTTCGCTTCGAGCCTGCTCAACAACTTAAGTGAACCGCGGCTAGTCACGACAAGGTTTTCTGCCGGCAACGGCACCGCCAGCGGGCTGCTGATGTCCCGCACTCAGCAAGTGTGCCTACGCCGGCAAGTTCCCTAAAAGCATAGGGCAATAACATACAAAGGAGGGAATCAAATAGAGGAAGTAAAAGTGCATTCACTACCTAAGATAAAGTTATATTACAAGATAGCTTGTCGCAGCCCTAATGAATTGCTTTCATAACTCGGCCAGCAGCGACAAGAAAAGAAAAGGGCGGGCGGCCTAATCCACACGGTCGCCCTCGATCCTCTTGATCCCGGCCACCCTTTCCACAATGGGCGCGACGAGGGCCCTGATCTCCTCCACGTCAGCGTCTGACAGCAGGGATCTGAGGACGTTGGTGAGCTTGAGGCCTGGGTTGCGGAAGACGATCTTCACCAACACCTTCTCAAGGGCTCCAGCGCAGGCATCGCTCGTCTCGTCGGCCAGCCGCTCCGGGATCGCATCCTGGAGTGCCTGAAGGGCCGTCGCCACGCCTTTGAAGAACGAAGTGAGCTTGGCGCTGGGTGGGAGGTTCGCGCCGGAGGGATACTCGTGACCCTCCATCCCCAACAGCGACAGCTCCTTGTCGATGGAGGCGGCGATGTCCACCAGACCCTCCGTCCACTGCTCCACCGCCGCCCTGAAGTCGTTCTGGGTAACTGCGGCGCTCTCCAACAACGCCTCGTTGTCCGCGATCTCCTTACGCAAGGTCGCCTCTTGCTCCTTGGCGCTGTCCAGCGTCTTGGACAAGGTGGCCAGCTTCATCTCGAGATCAGCATTGGAGTCCTTGGCAGCGTCAAGCTCCCTGATCTTATCGGCGAAGCGTTCTTGCAGCTTGCCGAGGGTATAAGCACCCTTCTCGCGCTCTTGTTTGAGCGCGTCGAGCTCCTCACCGCTCGCCTTAAGATCAGTGTCGAGCTGCGCCACCCTTGTCTCCAGCTCCTTCTTGGCGGCCTCGGCGGCCGCGGCAGCATCTTGCGCTTCCTTGAGGGCTCCGCCAAGCGCTTGCTCGCGCGCAGCGACCTCCTCCTCGTGGCTGGCGAGGCTGGCTTTCTGCTGCACCAGCTCGCCCTCCCGCGCGGACAGCCCCTCGGCGGCAAGCCTCTGCTGCTCTTCGGATTCGGCCTTCTCGAGGATGAAGGCCGTCCGCGCCTCGTCGAGTTGCCTCCGCTCCTCCGCCAAGGATCGGAGGGCCTCCTGGTTGAGCTCCCGGAGCTCCTCGGCGCGCTTCTCCATGTCCACTCCCGCCTTCGCGACAAGCGCTTCCCGGCGTTCCACCTTGGCTTGTCGGGCGCGGTAGAGTGACACCAGCTTCCGGAGCAGCCGCTCCTCCTCAGGCTCGCCGCCGCTGCTGCTTGGCGCATCAACCAGCGTCAGCCCGGCGGAGGCGAGCACCTCTCCATCCAAGGTCTCACCCTCGACCGGCGCCCTGGAAGTCGACTCCCAGGGGAGCTTGATGAAGATATCATCGCCGGCCTTCAGGTAGACGCCTGGCTGGGGCTCCTCGGGGCCCGGTGCTCCGGCAGAAGCAGGATCGGCGGTCGGCGCAGCGCCTGGCGCCCCTGCGGGCCCAAGGCCATCTGTACGATCGCCGGCCCCCTCGCCAGCGGCTGCTGCGGCAGCCTTGGCGGCCTCTTCGCCGACCAGATCTTCAGCACCGTCCGCCTCTTCGGCGGTGGCCGCGTCGTCGGTATGGCCGCGCACATCCTCCTCGACGACGACCTCGGTCTCCATCGGGTCCGTGGCGGGCGGGTCTGAAGGCCAAAAGAGGGAGAGAAGTCAAGCAACTATCCGAAGAAGGAGATTCAAAAAAAAAGAGAAGAGCCCCAGGGGAGTTTCGAGGCAAGAAGGTTACCTGCGCCAGGGCCTGCGGTCACGGTCTCCGTCGCCAAGGAGTCGCCAGTGCTGACCCTTGCCGGAGACTGCTCCCTTGCCGGAGACTGCTCCCTTGCCGGGGATTCCTCCCTTGCCGGGGAACTCCCCCTTGGCGGTGTAGTTGTAGAGGGTGGCGCATCGGGGGCGATCTCCGGACGCTCCTGGTGGGGCTGCTCTGCTCCTACGCAAATCAACAGTCAGTTATCCAAAAATGAAGAGTACCCAAGCGTGCCCAATGGCAGGAAGCAAAATCATATGCTTACGCTGGGGGCTGCGCTGGGGGCTGCTCTGAGGATTATTTGGTGGGTCCGATAAGGTCATCTCAGGCGCACCCCCTGCCGTCACGGTGGGCTCATCGTCAAGGATGACCACCGGGACCTTGGCTCTCTTTGCCGCCCTCTGAGCCAGAGTCCTGAAAAGGAGTAAATTCATAGGAAAGCAAATGAGATGTGAGACACAACTGCAAGAATTGAAGAAATACAAGTACAACGAGGATCTTACTCCTCTCCCTCTTCCTCGTTGGAGCTAAGCGCGGAGAAGTCGAAGACTGGCCCGCTTCTAGCGCGAGGAGGCGGAGGAGTAGGCTCCCTCGGCCGCTTGGCGGAGGCAGTGGTGGCGCTAGCCCGAGACGGCCTTGCCTCGGCCGCCGCCGTGGCGCGAGGGGCGGCAGGAGCAGAAGCAGCGGCCTGCGAAGACCCCGCTCCTGCTGCCACAGCGGAGCGTGTCACGCGGCGCTGCGGCTGTTGGCTCGTCTGCCGCCCCATCACGTCTCCGGCCTTGCGGAGACGCCTCCGTGGTTGAGCCGGGGGCTCCGCTTGCGACGAGCTGCCCAAAGGTTGGGAGGAAGAGGCGTCCGTCTCCGGCAAGCCGCTCGTGTCCTCGGTGGGCTTGTCCGCCTCGACGCCGTGCCCGGCAGGCTCTTCCTCGCCGACAAACTCCGCTCGATCGGCAAGGCTTTCCGCCTCCGCTGCGTTCGCCTCCGCCAATGTGAATCCAAATTCGCCCGCGGCCGCGGCTGCCGCCGCCTCTTCCATCCTGGAGGCGATGCGCGCCAACTCCTCGTCGGTGGTGTCCCAGGTGAGGCCCTTCTGCTCGGCGGGGTCGACTGGCACCTCCACCAAGTCGTCGAAGAACGCCCGCACAACATCGCCAGCGGGCTCCTGCCAAGTGGGGTCGATCCCGTGCGAGTCGCACAGCGGCATCATTGCAAGGATGCGGCTGAGCGACGAATTGTTGCACAACGGGACGACGCCTCGCGGCAGGCTGAACCATTCGGGGTGATCGGGGTCGTGCTTGAACAGCTCCCTGAGCGTCCCGTCAAGCTCCAAGACAGTGAAATTGAAGTTGAGGCCAGGGCGCAGCCTCATGATGTCCGCCGCATTCTGGAACTCCCAGGCGGGTCTCCCTTTCTTCTGCAGGGGAGCGATGCGGCGGCGGAGGAAATCTGCGCCAACGGCGCCAACTGTGAGCCCGGCACGCCTAAGCCGCAGGATCCGGGTAACGGCAATCTGCAGCTTGTCGTCGTTCGGAGCCACGTCGCTCCAATCCCTGCCGCGCACCACAGGAGTTCGGCGCACGACAGTGAATGGCTGCGGGTTCTCCTCGACGATCAGGCACCAGTCTGCTCTCCATTCCTCCCATTTGCTGCGGAGCTCTCCCACCAGATAAGCATCCTTCTTGCCGGGCTTCGAGATCCAGGCGATTCCGCCGGAGAGGGGCTCTCCTCTCTCTACTCGAGGCGTGAAGAAGTGGCGGAAGAGGGCTACGTTTGGATAGACTCCTACAAAGTTTTCGCAAAGATGTGCGAAAATTGCCATGGTCAGGACAACATTGGGGGTGAAATCAAGGAGATGGAACCCGTAGGTGTTCATGATGTCGCAGAAAAATTCAGAGAAGGGCGGGCAGAGCCCGCAATAGAGGAACAGAGGAAAGAAGGGATACCCGGTCGGATACTCCTTCTGGGCGGCGGCGGGAAGAACCCTCGTGCGCGGATGCGCTCGCGTCCCCGTCGACCAGAAGAGGTAGAATTCCTCCCTCGGGTCCAACGCGTCGAGCTTAGGGGGGGAAGGTTGCCTGCTCCTTTCGCAGCGCCTCAAGCCGCTGCGCCTCGGCCGACTTCACAGCCTTCCCTTTCCCCTTGTCACCCTTCGGGGCCATGGCGGAAGCAGGGAGGGAGGTCGACGGCGTCGGTAGCACTGGTGGCGATGGAAGGGGCGAAACGCTGCTTCTCTTGGGAAGTGGCGGAGATTTTCGAGGAATCGCAACTGGCGGGTGGGCGGACTGCCCCTGTTTCCCCTGCTTATAAGGGGGAGGGGGGCGTTTCGCATTTCCGAATAAACAAATCACCTGCGACGTGACGCATGCGCGCGGGGCTCAGCCCCGCGGACGCCGCCCACGTCACGCACGCCTCTCCCCACGATGCCGCGTTCGATGCGTGCCGTTCGGGGAGGACGTGGTGGATGCAGAAGAAGATGCAGCGTGACCCAGGCCGCGCGTGCCCGTGCACTGTTTTGGGCCTGGCCCAACAGCGCTCGGCACCGTGTATGGCCCAGGCCCGGGGGCTCCTGTCGGTGTACTAAAGTAGGGGTACCTTAGTACCCCGAACTTGTGCACGGGCAGTCGTAGCACCCCGCAGCAAGGCTTGCCAGGCGATCGCCAAAACTCTCCATGGTCCCTTTTTGGGCCATCCAAGAACAAAGTATTTGAGCCAAGGCCCCGGCAGGAGGAGCTTGCCGGGAAGGCCACCCGAAGAGAGCAAGGCCCCGGCAAGAGGAGCTTGCCGGGACGGCCGCTCGAAGCACAAGGCCCCGGCAAGAGGAGCTTGCCGGGAAGGCCGACCAGGGCACGACAAGAGACTTGCTGCGACGCGCCACGCGTCCCGGCAAGGACCGGTGAGCAACAAGCTCCCGGGCGCGACAAGGCATCAACCGCGGCAAGGCGCTTGCCGCGGCAAGTCACCACCCCGCGCCTGCGTTCCAGCTCATCCACCCACGCGTCGCTCTGGGGCCATTCCAGGCGTACGTGGCGAGAGGCTGCGAAGCCAGGGGCATGCGGTGGCGAAACAACGCTGACAGGGTAGCCGTCGTGGCAAACGGTGGCGCCCCTGACGGTCCCTTTTCTGCACTGTTTGGGCGACCTAGACGGGGATTTAATGCCCTTGTCCCCTGCCGTCAGAGTTAGGTATGATAGCACTGTGCAAACAGCTGTACCCAACACAGCGTTTTCCAGTTTTACCCCCGCCTACGTTGCCACCTGTGGGTAATCCCTTGCGCATATAAAAGGAGGCCCCATGCGCAACGTGGAAGAAAAAAAGAAGGGAGGAAGGAGGCCACTCACGCTCGGTCTGATTAGTTGCCTGAGTGTACTGTAGCACTCAGCGCTCCCGAACAAGAACACAATACAAACCACAAAGCAGCAGTAGGGTTTTACGCATCCGTGCGGCCCGAAGCTGGGTAAACCCCTTGTATGCATCGCCTCGATCCGCTCTTCGCGCGACCTCCGCCCCCCGCCGAACCAGAAAGGGGCTCGGTCCCCATAGGTGTTCGTGGAGGCAGATTTTCCCCCGACAGATTTATTTGTTTTGTGTAGGTGCGAGGGACTCGCGCATAGCCTCCTACTGGATTGATACCTTGGTTCTTAAAAACTGAGGGAAATACTTACGCTACTTTGCGGCATCACCATTTCCTCTTCAAGGGAAAACCAACGCAGTGCTCAAGGGGTAGCAAGAAGGATTTCTGGCGCCGTTGCCGGGGATGTCTACGCAAAAGTCAACATACCAAGTACCCATCACAAACCCCTATCTCCCGCATTACATTATTTGCCATTTGCCTCTCGTTTTCCTCTCCCCCACTTCACCCTTGCCGTTTTATTCGCCCTCTCTTTTCTGTTCGCCTCTTTTTCACTTGCTTCTTGTTTGCTCGTGTTGCCATGTGCCTTCTATATGCTTGCATCTTCGCTTTCTGAAAATCTATTGATATGGATCCACTTGAAGTGTTCTACTTGGATCATCTTCGATCCTTATGCGCTCGTGCTGAAACCCCAACTAGCCTAATTGATGGGAAATGTTTAGATGAGCATGCTCATTTGTGCGTCATCGTTTGTCTGAAAAGGGGAAGCTCTTATGGTATCATATAAATAGTTTGCTATGTTATGCTTGGAATCTTTGTGAAATTTGTGATTTTACTTGTTGCTCTAAGAACCCTAAAAAACACCTTCCCTACCTATGTGAGTTCAATTATAATGAAATCTTATCTTCTTATGCAAAGGTTGTTTATAGTTACTATGACATCGAACAAATTTAAGAATTTGTCATTTTTAAGGGTGCTCATGAAGTTGCTTCTTTGATTGAAAAGTATGATTTTACTCTCAACAAATATGAAAATTCCGTCATACTTAAATATTGCAATGAAAACCTTGCTCATAATGTCTATGTCCAAGAATTTATTGAGAGAATGACCATTGCGTTGGAAGAAAATAATGATATGCATGAATCTATAGATAATGATGATTCCAATGATTTGGTTGCAATATCCCTTGATGAACACGATGCTTGCTATTCTTGTGGCCATGATGCCAATATTTATGAAGACGAATTTTCTATAGTTCCTTATGTTAAAAATGAGATCGTTGCTATTGCACCCATGCTTGATAGTTCCTTCGATGAAAAGCATGGTTGCAATGATTTCACTATAAATTCTATTGATGTCAATTGTGCTAATAATACGTAAAACCCTAAGCTTGGGGATGCTAGTTTTGCTATGTCCACTATTTGTTGCAATGATCATGATTGGGGTGATTTTTCTTATGATCTTGAAAATTTATTTAATCCCCATGATAAATATGAGATCGATAATAGTGTTGGCAATAATATTGAAAGTGGGCTTGGAAGAGTGTCAACTTTAGATCCCACATATTTGGATTTTGATCAATCTTATGAAATTTTTGATAAAAGTGGGTTTGGAGAGGTCATGACTTTAGATAATGTTAATCCCACTATTTCGGAAGAGTGTCAACTTTGCATGCATGTGGATCGTGTTGAAAATATTTTATATGATAGCTATATTATTGAATTTGCTTATGATCCTACATGTAATTATTATGAGAGAGGAAAATATGGTCGTAGAAATTTTCATGATAATAAATTACCTCTCGTTATGTTGAGATTGCTATTGTTTCTTTCCGCTTCCTTGCATATGCTAGGTTTTGCTTGCTATGACAATTTGTTTTCCTATAAGATGCCTATGCATAAGAAGTATGTTAGACTTAGATGTGTTTGTCATGTGTTTCATGATGCTCTCTTTGCGCTCCAATTCTTATCTTTCATGTGGGCATCGTTAGAATTATCAATGCCTAGCTAAAAGGCTTTAAAGAAAAGCACTTGTTGGGAGACAACCCAATAGTTTAACTTGATGTTATCCAATAAATATTTTTTCCAGCCTCTGGTTAGATGTGTTTTTATGTTTTAATTAGTGTTTGTGCCAAGTTAAACCTATATGATCTTCTTGGATGATAGTTATTTAATCTTGCTGTAATTTCCAGAAACTTTCTGTTCACGAAAAGAATTGTTAAAAATCACCAGAACGTGATAAAATACTGATTCCAATTGCTCCTAATAATTAAACAAATTATCTAGGTCTTCCTATTTTGGATGAATTTCTGGAGTTACATAAGTTTGCGTTAGTTACAGATTACTACAGACTGTTCTGTTTTTTTGACAGATTCTGCTTTTCGTGTGTTGTTTGCTTATTTTGATGAATCTATGGCTAGTAAAATAGTTTATAAACCATAGAGAAGTTGGAATACAGTAGGTTTAACACCAATATAAGTAAATAATGAATTCATTACAATACCCTGAGTGGTCTTTTGTTTTCTTTCGCTAACGGAGCTCACGAGATTTTCTGTTAAGTTTTGTGTTGTGAAGTTTTCAATTTTTGGATGAAAGATTTGATGGATTATGGAACAAGGAGTGGCAAGAGCCTAATATTGGGGATTACCATGGCACCCCCAAGATAATCTAAGGACACCATAAAGCCAAAGCTTGGGGATGCCCCGGAAGGCATCCCCTCTTTCGTCTACTTCCATCGGTAACTTTACTTGGAGCTATATTTTTATTCACCACATGATATGTGTTTTGCTTGGAGCGTCTTGTATGATTTGAGTCTTTGCTTTTTAGTTACCACAATCATCCTTGCTGTACACACCTTTTGAGAGAGTCATACATGATTCGGAATTTGTTAGACTACTCTATGTGCTTCGCTTATATCTTTTGAGTTATATAGTTTTGCTCTAGTACTTCACTTATATCTTTTAGAGCATGGTGGTGGATTTGTTTTATAGAAACTATTGATCTCTCATGCTTCACTTAGATTATTTTGAGAGTCTTAAATAGCATGGTAATTTTCTTAAATAATCCTAATATGCTAGGTATTCAAGATTTGTAAAAACTTCCTTATGAGTGTGTTCAATACTAAGAGAAGTTTGATACTTGATGATTGTTTTGAGATATGGAGGTAATAATATCAAAGTCGTGCTAGTTGAGTAGTTGTGAATTTGAGAAATGCTTGTGTTGAAGTTTGCAAGTCCCGTAGCATGCATGTATGCTAAACGTTATGTAACAAATTTGAAACATGAGGTGTTCTTTCATTGTCCTCCTTATGAGTGGCGGTCGGGGACGAGCGATGGTCTTTTCCTACAAATCTATCCCCCTAGGAGCATGCGCGTAGTGCTTGGTTTTTGATGACTTGTAGATTTTTGCAATAAGTATGTGAGTTCTTTATGACTAATGTTGAGTCCAGGGATTATACGCACTCTCACCCTTCCATCATTGCTAGCCTCTTCGGTACCGTCCATTGCCCTTTCTCACATTGAGAGTTGGTGCAAACTTCGCCGGTGCATCCAAACCCCGTGATATGATACGCTCTTTCACACATAAACCTCCTTATATCTTCCTCAAATAAGCCACCATACCTACCTATTATGGCATTTCCATAGCCATTCTGAGATATATTGCCATGCAACTTCCCACCATTCCGTTTATCATGACACATTCATCATTGTCATATTGCTTAGCATGATCATGTAGTTGACATAGTATTTGTGGCAAAGCCACCGTTCATAATTCTTTCATACATATCACTCTTGGTTCATAGCATATCCCGGTACACCGCCGGAGGCATTCATATAGAGTTATACTTTGTTCTAGTATCGAGTTGTAATCATTGAGTTGTAAATAAATAGAAGTGTGATGATCGTCATTTAATAGAGCATTGTCCCAAAAAAAAGAGAAAGGCCAAAAAAAGGCCCCAAAAAAGAAATAAAAAGGGACAATGCTACTATCTTTTTTTCCACACTTGTGCTTCAAAGTAGCACCATAATCTTCATGATAGAGAGTCTCTTGTTTTATCACTTTCATATACTAGTGGGAATTTTTCATTATAGAACTTGGCTTGTATATTCCAACAATGGGCCTCCTCAAGTGCTGTCGGGGGATATCTGCCTCCACGAGCACCTATGGGGACGGAGCCCCTTGTCGGTTCGGCGGGGGGCGGAGGTTGCACAAAGAGCAGATCGAGGCGACACACACACACAACGATTTTACCCAGCTTCGGGCCGCATGGATGCGTAAAACCCTACTGCTGCTTGTCTGGTTGATTCGAGTTCTTGCTTTGGAGCGCAAGAAGCTACAGTAAGTTGGAGCTGGACGTAGACGAGGGTCTACTAGGTGTCCTCCTTCGGTGTGGATCCCTCCTAGGGTTTGATCCCCCCTAGGGTTTGATAACCCTCCTACGTGCGCATGGGCCTCCTTTTATATGCTAAGGGGTTTCCCACAGGTAGCGACGCAGGTGAGGGCAAAAATGGCAAGGAACTGTGCGAACAGTGGCCGCACAGTGCTATCGCACCTAACTCTGACGGCGGGGGACAAAGGCATTAAATGCCCGTCTGGATCGCCTGAACAGTGCCGAGGCGGACCGTTAGGGGCGCCTCTGCTTGCCACGGGGGCGACTCTGCCAACGTCGCATGCCATGCGCGCGCCCCAGGTTGCGCGGCGCCCCGCCACGTGTCTCCGGGGAAGCTCCAGAGTGACGCATGGGCAGGTGAGCTGGAGCGCATGCCTGAGGTGGTGGTTTGCCACGGCAAGTGGCTTGCCGCGGTAGTTGTCTTGCCGCACCTGAGAGCTTGCCGCTCGTCAGGCCTTGCCGGGGCGCGCGGAGCGCCGCGGCGGGCTTCTCTTGGTGTGCCTTGGTTCGGCCGTCCCGGCGAGCTCCTCCCGCCGGGGCCTTGGTGCTTCGGCTTAGTCGTCCCGGCAATCTCCTCTTGCCGGGGCCTTGTCGCCTTGGCTTAGTCGTCCCGGCAAGCTCCTCTTGCCGGGGCCTTGCCTTCTCGGCCCGGCAAGCTCCTCTTGCCGGGGCTTGGCCTTCTTGGCTCGATCATTTGGCCTTCGCCCGGCCCAGAAAGGGCCGTGGAGACTCTTGTCCCCCCGGCAAGCCTTGCCGCGGGACGCTACTACTGCCCGTGCACAAGTTCGGGGTACTAAGGTACCCCTACTTTAGTACACCGACAGGAGCCCCCGGGTCTGGGCCATACACGATGCCGAGCGTTGTTGGGCCAGGCCCTAATAGTGCACGGGCACGCGTGGCCTGGGTTGCGCTGCTCCTTAACTCCGTGCTCGTCGCGCCCTCCCCAAGTGGCGCGCGCTTATCGCGGCGTCGTGGGGGGCGAGGCGTGCGAGGCGTGCGTGACGTGGGTGGCGTGCGCGGGGCTTGAGGCCCGCAGGCATGCGTCACGTCGGGCACGACCTCTTTTATTTGGAAAGGCGAAACGTCCGCCCCCACTTTCGAGTGGGGGGGGGGGAGAGGTCGCCTCATCTGTCGCCTCGGCCCTGCTCGCCCGCCACGCGTCCTCCATGCGCTTGGGGTTGCGGTGGTGGAGGCAGGAAGCCGGGCCGACGCGGGTCGAAGTAGAGGGTCGGCCCCGTCGCCTACCGTTCCTCTGCTTTGATTGGTCGGGCGGGGCGGCCGAGCCCCCACTCCGCCCCTTTATAAGGAGCGGAAGGGGATGACGAGGGTCCGCACTCCTTCCTTCTTCCTTCTCTTGTCGCCGCTGAGCATGTCATAGAAACAGCTGATTAGAACAGCGGCAAGTCATTTCGAAATATAACTTTTATCTTAGGCAGTTCATTGCGCTGTTATCTCCCTCGTTCGACCTTGTGCTTCGTACGTTCACGCCCTACGCTCCCGGGAACTTGTCGGCGCAAGCCTCTGCCTTGCCACGGGTGCCGAGTGCGGGACATCAGCAACCCGCTGGCGGAGCCTCCACCGGCAAGAAACCTTGCCGCGGCTGGCGCAACTCACTTACAATGTTGAGCAGGCTCAGGGCGAGGTAAGCGCGGCGACCGCAGTCGCGGCACGCTCAAGCTGCCGAGCAAGCTCGAAACAAAGTAGGACGCCACTCAGGATGTAGCACACTTAAGTCGTTGAGCGGACTCGAAACGAAATAAGGGCGCAACCAGCCACGAGCCGGCCCCTCCGCGCACAGGTTTCCCATACGAAGCTCGGCCGTTCGAGGAAGATAACTTAAGGATAAAAAGGAGCTTAATTGCTCAAACTTTGGCAACTTAGCTTCTCTGTCATTCGCAGTCCGGCAAGGCGCAGCTTCCTCGGGCGATGCCCAGCCTATCCTGTCATCCCCCCTTCTCGAGGTAAGGGAATAACGAAGGCTCGGGGCTTCGCGGCCCGCCATCGCCTGCCGGAGTCGAGTGCTGCACAATCGTGTCAAATAATGCATGCGCCAAGCGGAGAGGCGCAAAATCGACAAGATGTGCGGGGCACATAAGCTATGCTCGGGATCCGCGCCCGTCTCTGTACCAAGGATTACATGCAACTGCGGCAAGACTTGGACAGAGAGGATGGCCGACGGAACGGGTTCCGACTGCCGCACTGGCAAGGTCCCTCCCACGGTCGGCGTCGACTCGTTTGGATCTTGGCGGCCTGGGCTCGCCGAAGAACGAGGTCGCCTTCCCCGCAACTTCCGGCGCTAACTTCTGCGGCTACGGGAGCGGCACAAAGTTTGCTGGAGGCGAGAAACTCGCTCAGCGGCCGGAAGGCGGTCCTCCTCAAGGAGCAGCTGCTCTTGCCCGGACTCTGCGTGAGTGGGTACTCGAGGAGGGCCGTGCACGAGTCCGTGAGGAGGAATGCCTCCGCTCTGCGGGTTGGAGCGGAAAGATACCTGGCCATACCTGAGCTTGCCTGTGGTCGCCAAATCTGGTTCGCACAACCTCGACGCGCCCCCTACCTGGCGCGCCAAAGATGTCGGGGGATATCTGCCTCCACGAGCACCTATGGGGACGGAGCCCCTTGTCGGTTCGGCGGGGGGCGGAGGTTGCACAAAGAGTAGATCGAGGCGACACACACACACACACAACGATTTTACCCAGCTTCGGGCCGCATGGATGCGTAAAACCCTACTGCTGCTTGTCTGGTTGATTCGAGTTCTTGCTTTGGAGCGCAAGAAGCTACAGTAAGTTGGAGTTGGACGTAGACGAGGGTCTACTAGGTGTCCTCCTTCGCTGTGGATCCTTCCTAGGGTTTGATCCCCCCTAGGGTTTGATCCCCCTCCTACGTGCGCATGGGCCTCCTTTTATATGCTAAGGGGTTTCCCACAGGTAGCAACGCAGGTGAGGGCAAAAATGGCAAGGAACTGTGCGAACAGTGGCCGCACAGTGCTATCGCACCTAACTCTGACGGCGGGGGACAAAGGCATTAAATGCCCGTCTGGATCGCCTGAACAGTGCCGAGGCGGACCGTTAGGGGCGCCTCTGCTTGCCACGGGGGCGACTCTGCCAACGTCGCATGCCATGCGCGCGCCCCAGGTTGCGCGGCGCCCCGCCACGTGTCTCTGGGGAAGCTCCAGAGTGACGCGTGGGCAGGTGAGCTGGAGCGCATGCCTGAGGTGGTGGTTTGCCACGGCAAGTGGCTTGCCGCGGTAGTTGTCTTGCCGCACCTGAGAGCTTGCCGCTCGTCAGGCCTTGCCGGGGCGCGCAGAGCGCCGCGGCGGGCTTCTCTTGGTGTGCCTTGGTTCGGCCGTCCCGGCGAGCTCCTCCCGCCGGGGCCTTGGTGCTTCGGCTTAGTCGTCTCGGCAAGCTCCTCTTGCCGGGGCCTTGTCGCCTTGGCTTAGTCGTCCCGGCAAGCTCCTCTTGCCGGGGCTTGGCCTTCTTGGCTCGATCATTTGGCCTTCGCCCGGCCCAGAAAGGGCCGTGGAGACTCTTGTTGCTCCCCCGGCAAGCCTTGCCGCGGGACGCTACTACTGCCCGTGCACAAGTTCGGGGTACTAAGGTACCCCTACTTTAGTACACCGACAAGTGCCCTAGGTCTTCGTGAGCAAGCAAGTTGGATGCACACCCACTTAGTTTCTTTTGTTGAGCTTTCATACATTTATAGCTCTAGTGCATCCGTTGCATGGCAATCCCTACTCCTTGCATTAACATCAATCAATGGGCATCTCCATAGCTCATTGATTAGCCTCCTTGATGTGAGACTTTCTCCTTTTTTGTCTTCTCCACATAACCCCCATCATCATATTCTATTCTACCCATAGTGCTATATCCATGGCTCACGCTCATGTATTGCATGAAGGTTTATAAAGTTTGAGATTACTAAAGTATGAAACAATTGCTTGGCTTGTCATCAGGGTTGTGCATGATGAGAGCATTCTTGTGTGGTGAAAATGGAGCATGACTAAACTATATGATTTTGTAGGGATGAACTTTCTTTGGCCATGTTATTTCGAGAAGACATAATTGCTTAGTTAGTATGCTTGAAGTATTATTATTTTTATGTCAATACAAACTTTTATCTTGAATCTTTCAGATCTGAATATTCATACCACAGTTAAGAAAAATTACATTGAAATTATGCCTAGTAGCACTCCGCATAAAAAACTCTATTTTTATCATTTACCTACTCGAGGACGAGCAGGAATTAAGCTTGGGGATGCATGATTCGTCTCCAACGTATCTATAATTTTTTATTGCTCAATTCTATATTATCTACTGTTTTGGACATTATTGGGCTTTATTATTCACTTCTATATTATTTTTGGGACTAACCTATTAACCGGAGGCCCAGCCCAGAATTGTTGTTTTTTGCCTATTTCAGAGTTTCACACAAAAAGAATATCAAGCGGAGTCCAAACCGAATGAAACCTTCGGGAGTGTGATTTTTGGAATGAACATGATCCAGGAGACTTGGACCCTACGTAAGAGAAGCTTCCAGGAGGCCACGAGGTAGGGGGCGCGCCTACCCCCCCAGGGTGCGCCCTCCACCCTCGTGGGCCCCATGTTGCTCCACCGACGTACTTCATGAAGCTGGATGAAGCTGCAGGTTCCTCCCGTGAACTTGGATTCGACAAGGAGTTGAGAAGATTGCCCGGCACTGTGATCCTCGGCAAGCCAAGCAGATAAGTTCTACCTCTTGTCCATTAGTGTTCTGTAAGCTAGAACTTGTGCATAAGAAAACCTCGCCACTCTTTTGAGACTTAGGTGCTCCCATCCTTGGCTCGAACATTGCTTCGGTCAGGATGGTCGCAGTGGCCTTTGGTAAAAATAAGTTGGCAGGGGTTGGTCCCTTTGTCTTTTGCCTGGTAGACGCAGCTCTCCGGTAGACAAAAAGAGTACCGGCAGGATAGCCTGCTGGGGAAAACTTATTTATTTACACTAAGGAGGTGTTTCACCTCTCCATGGACATATACATGCATGGGTTCTCGGCAGGTTCATCTTTTTCATTAATATTCTGGTAATACGAGTACAAGCATTACATAACACGGCATAGACTCAAGAGATTACATTATTGAATTAAAATTTGGCAAGTGCCTACAGGTTTAAGATTGAAAAAACATAAGTGCCTACAGGATGCGATCCTATCTATATGCATATCCAAATGCTCATGAAATGCTTATGAAGTGATCTTGGAATGCATGGTTTTCTTATCCACGATACTTGTACCATGCACACAGGACACCATTTGTGACGCCCCCGATTCAATCGTACACTAATCATGCACGCAAATGTGTACGATCAAGATCAGGGACTCACGGGAAGATATCACAACACAACTCTACAAATAAAATAAGTCATACAAGCATCATAATACAAGCCAGGGGCCTCGAGGGCTCGAATACAAGTGCTTGATCATAGATGAGTCAGCGGAAGCAACAATATCTGAGTACAGACATAAGTTAAACAAGTTTGCCTTAAGAAGGCTAGCACAAACAGGGATACAGATCGAACGAGGCGCAGGCCTCCTGCCTGGGATCCTCCTAACCACTCCAGGTCGCCGTCAGTGGGCTGCACGTAGTAGTAGGCACCTTGATAGAGGCAAAGGTGTCCCGTCTTTCGATGAGATGGTGGCTATCGTTTTGGAGGAAGTCGACTTTGACGATCCGACTACGAACGTGCGATGATGTCGCGCCTTAGCAACCGCTAAACCAACTCCGAGAGGTTATTGACCACGCCGGAGCACGATCAACCTGACCACGAAGGTCTATTTCCTGCAGGCAAACGAAGAACAAGCAAGAAACTAAGATTGCAATCTGGATATTGCGAATATAAGAGGAAAGCTTTATTGATCAAGATGGGGTTCTATGACGCCTTGGTCTGGTCGTTGAACACAAACGAAGTACGCGAAGTTGCAGCTATGGCGAACTTTTAATCTAATCAAAACCCAAAGTCTAAACGATGTCCTAGGGGCTGTATATATGGGGGAAGAGGGGGGAATTTCGTGGCCCTTGGAGGAGGGGTCTGAAACCCACCCTAACTCTTGTTTCCCCACACATACGGACTCTAAAAACAGCCTATATTGAAGTATTTCGAAATTACATGGGCCTGGCTAAAGAAGAAGGTGACGCATCACCTATAATAGCCTCTGGACGAAAATTATGAAGTGGCATCTTGTATATTTCGTCCAAGGCTTCATGCACTCATTATGGTGGCTTCAAAGTCCTGAAATCATCACTTGAAACTCTGTTCTTGTCTCCCTTGCGCATGCCATCAACTCCATGCTTGTTCTTGCTCCAATGATCATCCTTCTCCAAGCTAGGCCCTTCATTTGTAAGCAAAACAAATGTATCCAATTTAGGCAACATCATATTCTCATGAACATTAGAATCATTACCAAGAAAAGAAAGTACCTGATAATTCAATTGGCGTGCGCGAGCTCTAGTAATTGGTCCAGTATGTATAGCAGCAGGGGCTGTGGGTGTAACAATGGTATTGATGTCCTCATCATCCTCCCCTTCTTGAAATGAAGCCGTCCTCGACGGAAGCTCATCTTCCTCACCCAAATAAGGCTTCAAATCTGCAATGTTAAAAGTGGGACTAACCCCAAAATCTGCAGGCAACTCAAGTTTATATGCATTATCATTTATTTTCTCTAACACCTTAAAAGGACCATCAGCACGTGGCATTAGCTTTGATTTGTGCAAATTAGGAAATCTATCCTTACGCAAATGTAACCAAACAAGATCTCCAGGTGCAAGCACAACATGTTTTCTACCCTTATCTCCAGCAAGTTTATATTTAGCATTCATACGCTCAATGTTTTCCTTAGTTAACTTATGCATTTTTAAAATCAATTCAGCACGTTCTTTAGCATCAAAATTAACCTTCTCCGAAGATGGAAGAGGCAACAAATCAATAGGTGCACGAGGTAGGAAACCATACACAGTTTCAAAAGGGCACATCTTAGTAGTAGAATGCAATGAACGATTATAAGCAAATTCAATATGAGGCAAGCATTCTTCCCACATTTTCTTATTATTCTTCAAAACAGCCCTAAGCATAGTAGACAATGTTCTATTGACTACTTCAGTTTGTCCATCAGTTTGGGGGTGACAAGTAGTACTAAAAAGCAGTTTAGTCCCCAACTTAGCCCATCAACATCTCCAAAAGTGGCTAATTTCACGAAAGAAAAAATCACGTAAGCGAATAATTTCACGAAAGAAAAAATCAGTAACATTAACAGCATCATCGCTTTTATGACATGGTATAAAGTGTGCCATTTTTGAGAATCTATCCACGACAACAAATATGCTATCCCTCCCCTTCTTTGTTCAAGGTAAACCTAAAACAAAGTCCATAGATATATCCTCCCAAGGAACACTAGGCACAGGCAAAGGCATATATAAACCATGAGGATTGAGTCGTGACTTAGCTTTTTGACATGTAGTGCAGCGAGCAACAAAACTCTCAACATCCCGTCTCATCTTTGGCCAAAAGAAATGTGTAGCAAGTACGTCATCCGTCTTCTTCATGCCAAAGTGTCCCATTAATCCTCCTCCATGCGCCTCCTGCAACAACAAAAGACGAACAGAGCTAGCAGGAATGCATAGCTTGTTAGCGCGGAAAACAAAACCATCATTAACAACGAACTTGTTCCATGTTCTTCCTTCTTTACAGTTCTGCATTACTTCTTTAAAATCAGCATCATGCACATATTGATCTTTGATGGTCTCCAAACCAAATATTTTGAAGTCAAGTTGTGAAAGCATAGTATAGCGACGAGACAAAGCATCAGCAATAACATTTTCTTTGCCCTTTTGTGTTTGATGACGTAAGGGAAAGTCTCAATGAATTCAACCCATTTAGCATGTCTACGATTCAGTTTAGCTTGACTTTTAATATGTTTCAAAGATTCATGATCAGAATGTATAACAAATTCTTTGGGCCATAAATAATGTTGCCATGTCTCTAAAGTCCGAACAAGAGCATATAACTCCTTATCATAAGTAGAATAGTTCAGACTAGGCCCACTCAATTTTTCATAAAAGTATGCAACAGGTTTGCCATCTTGTAATAACACACCTCCTAATCCAATTCCACTAGCATCACATTCAAGCTCAAAAGTCTTATTAAAGTCAGGAAGTTGAAGTAAAGGAGCATGTGTCAACTTATCTTTCAATACCGCGAAGGCTTCTTCCTGTGGGGTACCCCAAACAAAAGGCACATCCTTCTTTGTAAGCTCATTGAGAGGTGCAGCAATGGTGCTAAAATCTCTCACAAAACGCCTATAGAAACGAGCGAGTCCAAGGAAACTCCTCACTTGTGTGACCGTTTTGGGCTGCGGCCAACTCTCAATAGCTTCAATCTTGGCTTTATCAACTTCAATTCCCTGTGGAGTAACAACATAGCCAAGAAAAGACAGTCGGTCAGTGCAAAAGGTGCACTTCCCAAGGTTACCAAACAAACGTGCATCACGTAGAGCATTAAAAACAGCACGTAAATGTTCCAAATGTTCTTCCAAAGATTTGTTATAAATCAGTATATCATCAAAATAGACTATCACAAATCATCCAATGAAAACACGTAAAACTTCGGTCATTAGTCTCATGAAAGTACTAGGTGCATTAGTTAACCCAAAAGGCATGACTAACCACACATATAAACCAAACTTAGTTTTAAATGTTGTTTTCCATTCATCTCCCAATTTCATACGAATTTGATGGTATCCACTACGCAAATCAACTTTGGAGAATATTGTAGAGCCACTCAATTCATCAAGCATATCATCTAGCCTAGGAATAGGATGACGATAACGAATGGTAATATTATTAATGCCTCTACAATCAACACACATACACGACGTACCATCCTTTTTCGGCACTAGAATAATAGGAACAGCACAAGGACTAAGGGATTCGCGAATATAACCTTTGTCGAGCAGCTCCTGTACTTGCCGCATAATCTCCTTCGTCTCCTCTGGATTGGTACTGTATGGTGCACGGTTGGGTAGCGATGCACCGGGAATTAAGTCAATTTGATGCTCAATCCCTCGAATAGGTGGTAATCCCGGTGGCACGTCTTGTGGGAAGACGTCAGCGAACTCCTGCAAAATGTTAGTGACAGCAGGGGGCAAAGGGGAAGGCACGTCCTCGAATGAAAATAATGCCTCTTTGCACACAAAAGCATAGCAAACAGATTTGCTAAAAACTAGCTCATCAATATCAGATTTGGTGGCAAGTAAACATGCACTTTTCAATTTAATTTCAGAAGCAACACTAGATGGTTTACTATTAGGCTTCATTTTTTGCTCAAATTCTTTTGCCAAAATCTGATTTTCACTCTTATTTTTCTCCTGTTTTGCTTTATTAGCTCTATGAATATCATCTTTCAAAATGGAATCAGGAGTCATAGGAAGCAAAGTAATATTTGTATCCTTATGAACAAGAGTATACTGATTGTTTCTACCATGGTGTACATAATTTTTATCAAATTCCCATGGTCTACCAAGTAATAAGGAACATGCTTGCATAGGTACCACATCACAATCAACATAATCAGCATATGTAGAGATACTAAAATGCACCCGAACAATACGTGTTACCTTAACCTTGCCGCTGTTGTTGAACCATTGGATGTGGTAAGGATGTGGATGTGGTCTTGTGGTGAGAGATAGCTTCTCCACCATCTCCATGCTAGCCAAGTTGTTGCAGCTCCCTCCATCTATGATGACGCGAACAGAACGTTCCTTCACAACTCCCTTTGTATGGAACAAATTATGCCTCTGATTTTGCTCAGCTTGCGTGACCTGCACACTCAAAACACGTTGAGCAACTAAACATTCATACCTGTCAGCATCTTCAGCAGCCATGTATTGCGTCTCATGATCAGAATCATCTCCACCGTGTTCTTCGTGTGTAATAAGAGCCAAAGTCTCCTCATCATAGTCACTAGCGGACTCATACCCACCATCCTCAGTAGCAATCATCACACGCTGAGATGTGCATTCTCGCGCAAAATGTCCTCTTCCCTTGCAACGACGACAAATAATATCACTTGTGTGCCCTGTAGACGCCATGGAAGAAGAAGAGCTCTGTGCAGGCCCGACAGGTGTGCTCTTGGCAGATAGTGGTGGTTGTGCCTGCTTTGTTGTATCACGGTTGGAGGTGGCAACTGACGGAGGTGCCGGTGTAGCAGAACGTGTGGAAGTAGATGATGCACGTGGTGTACACGATGAAGGTCGACCTTCAGAAAAGTTAGTTCGCGCCAATGCCTGTCGATCCTGCACTTCACGTTTAGCTTTACAAGCAAGATGGAATAAACGAGTGATATTGTCGAGGGCAGCGACGACGAAAAAGTGCGACCAAAAATCACTATGATGGCGAGTGTCTCAAAAGACTAATAACAGCCTAAAAATAGGATAGGAAAAAAATATTTTCGGTCGCCGAAATTTTGGCCTAAAAAGTGCCCGGGGGTCTCCAGACCCTTTTTTTTCTGAGACCTGCGCAGGCAAGGAAACACGAATCGGAATTTAGATGGATCTCGAAAACAAACCTAATATGAGAAGAACTCGGATTGGTGGTGGATATATGGTGGTGGTATATGGCAGGGGTGGTGGTATATGGTAGCGGTGGTGGTATATGGTAGCGGTGGTGGTATATGGATACGGATTGGTGGTGGTATATGGATACGGATTGGTGGTGGTATATGGATACAGATTCAGAGCGGTGGCGGATAGGCAATGGTGGTAGATGGCAAGGCGATGATGATGGTGCGGCGGCGGCGTGACAACTTATGACCATAACTCGAAACTCTAAAAGACTAGACTCTAAGACCAGCAACTTGACACGACGATGCAACCGCAAATTCAACAAAGCAAATACAGAAAAGGTTATGCAAAGGCTCAGATTGGTTCGGATGGGATGAACTAACCCTAATTTTTTTTGGCTTTGTCGTGGACTATAGGTATGAAGAACAGACTCGATCTAAACTACGAAAAACTGTAAAATCTCACCGAGCAACCTGGAAATCTGATACCACTTGATAGAGGCAAAGGTGTCCCGTCTTTCGATGAGATGGTGGCTATCATTTTGGAGGAAGTCGACTTTGACGATCCGACTACGAACGTGCGATGACGTCGCGCCTTAGCAACCGCTAAACCAACTCCGAGAGGTTATTGACCACGCCGGAGCACGATCAACCTGACCACGAAGGTCTGTTTCCTGCAGGCAAACGAAGAACAAGCAAGAAACTAAGATTGCAATCTGGATATTGCGAATATAAGAGGAAAGATTTATTGATCAAGATGGGGTTCTGTGACGCCTTGGTCTGGTCGTTGAACACAAACGAAGTACGCGAAGTTGCAGCTATGGCGAACTTTTAATCTAAACAAAACCCGAAGTATAAACGATGCCCTAGGGGCTGTATATATGGGGGAAGAGGGGGGAATTTCGCGGCCCTTGGAGGAGGGGTCCAAAACCCACCCTAACTCTTGTTTCCCCACACATACGGACTCTAAAAATAGCCTATATTGAAGTATTTCGAAATTACATGGGCCTGGCCCAAGAAGAAGGTGACGCAGCACCTATAATAGCCTCTGGACGAAAATTATGAAGTGGCATCTTGTATATTTCGTCCAAGGCTTCATGCACTCATTATGGTGGCTTTAAAGTCCTGAAATCATCACTTGAAACTCTGTTCTTGTCTCCCTTGTGCATGCCATCAACTCCATGCTTGTTCTTGCTCCAATGATCTTCCTTCTCCAAGCTAGGCCCTTCATTTGTAAGCAAAACAAATGTATCCAATTTAGGCAGCATCATATTCTCATGAACATTAGAATCATTACCAAGAAACGAAAGTACCTGATAATTCAATTGGCGTGCACGACCTCTAGTAATTGGTCCAGTATGTATAGCAGCAGGGGCTGTGGGTGTAACAATGGTATTGATGTCCTCATCACACCTCCAGTGTAGTAGGAGTCGTCGTCGATGGTGGCGTCTGGATCCTGGGCTCCATCGTCTGGTTGCAACAATCGGGTAGAGGAATCGGGAAAAGGGGGAAACAAAGCAACCGTGAGTACTCATCCAAAGTACTCGCAAGCAAGGAGCTACACTACATATGCACGGATATATGTGTAAAGGGCCATATCAGTGGACTGAACTGCAGAAAGCCGGAATAAGAGGGGGATATCTAATCCTATCGAAGACTACACTTCTGGCAGCCTCCGTCTTGCAGCATAAAGAAGAGAGTAGACTGAAGCCCTCCAACTAGCATCGCATAGCATAATCCTACCCGGCGATCCCCTCCTCGATGCCCTGTTAGAGAGCGATCACCGGGTTGTATCTGGCACTTAGAAGGGTGTGTTTTATTAAGTATCCGGTTCTAGTTGTCATAAGGTCAAGGTACAACTCCGGATCGTCCTTTTACCAAGGGACACGGCTATTCGAATAGATAAACTTCCCTGCAGGGGTGCACCACATAACCCAACACGCTTGATCCCATTTGGCCGGACACACTTTCCTGGGTCATGCCCGGCCTCGGAAGATCAACACGTCGCAGCCCCACCTAGGCACAACAGAGAGGTCAGCACGCCGGTCTAAACCTAAGCGCGCAGGGGTCTGGGCCCATCGCCCTGAGCACACCTGCACGTTGCGAACGCGGCCGGAAGCAGACCTAGCAACCTCCAGTACAACGGAAGTCACGTTACGTGGCCCAATCTGGCGCGCGCCGCTCAGTCGCTGACGTCATGAAGGCTTCGGCTGATACCACGACGCCGGGATACCCATAACTACTCCCGCGTAGATGGTTAGTGCGTATAGACCAAATGGCCAGACTCAGATCAAATACCCAGATCTCGTTAAGCGTGTTAAGTGTTTGCGAACGCCGACCAGGGCCAGGCCCACCTCTCTCCTAGGTGGTCTCAAACCTGCCCTGTCGCTCCGCCACAAAGTAACAGTCGGGGGCCGTCGGGAACCCAGGCCCACCACTACCTGGGTGGAACCACCTGCCCCTTCAGCCCCCATCTCCGAACAGTATCACAGGTAATGTAACAGTGTAAAGTAAATAGTATATGCCTGTGATCACCTCCCGAAGTGATCACGGCCCAGTAGTATAGCATGGCAGACGGACAAGAGTGTAGGGCCACAGATGGAACACTAGCATCCTATACTAAGCAGTAGGATAGAAGGTAAAGGTAACAACAGTAGTTGCAATGACAGGCTATGCAGCAGTATAGGATAAACTGAAAGCAGTAACATGCTACACTACTCTAATGCAAGCAGTATAGAGAAGAATAGGCGATATCTGGTGATCAAAGGGGGGGCTTGCCTGGTTGCTCTGGCAAGAAGGGTCGTCAACACTGTAGTCGACAACAGGGGTACCGGCAGCGGTCTCGGGGTCTACCGGAAAGAAGTAACGAAGGGGAACACAATAAATAACAGTGCAATCAAAGCATCACAAGGCATAACATGGTGATACGCGGTGCTAGGGGTGACCTAACGCAGTAGGAGGTGATACCGGTGAAGGGGGAAAACATCCGGGAAAGTATCCCCGGTGTTTCGTGTTTTCGGACCGGTGAACCGAAGGGGGAAAGTTGCGTGTTTGCTATGTTAGGGATGCGTGGCGGACGAACGGGCTGCGTATCCGAATTCGTCTCATCGTTCTGAGCAACTTGCATGTACAAAGTTTTTCCATCTGAGCTACGGTTTATTTTATATTAATTTTAAAAGATCTAAATCATTTTTAGGATTTATTTAATTAATTTAATCAGCATTATCCAGAACAGCGTTTGCTGACGTCAGCATGACGTGAGCAGTCAACATAGGTTGACTGGGTCAAACTGACGTGTGGGCCCAGTCTGTCATTGACTATTAACCTAATTAATAGATTAATTAGCTTAACTAGATAATTAGGTTAAGTAAGTTTAATTAAATTAACTAGTGATTAGGTTAATCTAATCAGGATTAATTAAGTTAATTCTCTAATTAACTAATTAATTAATACTTAATTATTATTTATTTCATTTTTCTTAATTCTTAATTTTTTTCTTTTTTTAATAAACGTTTCCAGGGGTTGGGCCCCGCATGTCATTGGCCCTAGGGGGCCTAATGGGGCGGAGCGGTTAGCGGGCGCGGGCGTCGGCGCCCGACTAGGCCAGCGCCCAGATTGACAGTCAGGGGAGGGCGCGCTAGCCACGGGCGTGGCGAGGCCGCTGGCGAAGAGCGGCGCCAGCAGAGTGGTGCGCGCGCAGGAGGAGGGCAATGGATGCAGTGCCGCGAGTGAGAGGGGGGCTGCGGGCGCGTGGTCCGGCAAAGCCACGGCAACGCCGGCGAGGCGGGGCCACGCGCGCGGCAAGCGGCGAGCGAAAACCGAAGCGGACGAGCGAGCGGCTGCAGCGGCTAGCCAGGAGGGATGCAGATCGAAGCGCGCGGGCGTCGGGCGCATGCCCAGGCCAGGGGGGCAAGCCGCGGTGGCCTAGGGGAGAGACGAGCGAGGCGAGAGGCGTGCGCGGGGAGGGGTCGCGATGCGCGGGCGCGACCGGGGCCGTGGTGCCTGCGAGCACGGCGCGGGCGGCGCGCCGGCGTGGAGCTACGGCAGAGGGGCGCCGTGTGTGGCAACCGCAGGCGGAGGCAGCAGGGCGGCGAGGTGTGACAGGGGAGCGCGGCGGAACGCAGATAGCGAGCGCGCGACGACGGCGGTGGTCGCGGTACCGAACGGGGAAGGGAAGGGAAGGCAAAGTGGGTCGAGGTCCTCACCCTCGATGGAGGGGTACGCCGGCGGGGCTCAAGGAAGCCGGTCGAGGAGGAAGACGGGAACGTGCGACGGAGACGGGGAGGCGGTCCGGCGAGGGAGCGTTCTAGCAAGGTCCAGGCGGCGGCGTCGAGGTCCAGGGGCGGCGGGGTCGTCGGGTCCTTGCCCCCGATCCAGATCAGGGGGGAGGAGAGAGCGAGTGGGGGAGAGTGTGGGGTGGTTGGGTTAGGGTTTGGGTCGGGGTGGCCTTGTAGGCCAGAGGGGGGCCGACTGGGCCGGCCGGTGGGCTAGCGAGGCCAGTTGGCCCAGTGGGGGGGTCTTCCTTTTCCTTTTGTTTTATTTTATTTTCTGTTTTGCCTTTTTCTTTTTATTTATATTACCTTTTCTGTTTTAGATTAGTTTCCTATTAAATTTAGTTTTAGTAAAACATACACGTAGAATCTAAATTAGTATTTCAACTTAGTCCATAGTAACAAAAAGTCTAGTCCTCAAATAAATTAGTTCGACATTTTTTTAATTACAAAAGGTATTTAAATAATTGTTTTTACGACTGTTTTATCCATCTTACAGTATTTAAACATTTTATAAAGGTGTGGCTTCTCCACCATTATTACTTAGGATTTATTTGTCCCATTTTGAACATTTTAGTTTTAACGTTTGAAAACTTTTATTGTTTGCCCTGATTTGGATTTTGAATTCGAACCGGTTTCGAACTAACGGGAGATTAACAACAGTAACAGTGGTGACAAGGCATCATTACTAGAGGGTTACTGTAGCTTGATTATCCAGGCGTCACAATTCTCCTCCACTACAAGAAATCTCGTCCCGAGATTTAAGAGGGGGTCTAAGGGGGGAAGGTTTGGTTACGAAATTCTAACGAATCTTCTCGGTCTTGGTTGCTCTTCTCAAAGAGGTCAATCCATTACATTGTTGTCTTCATTTCTCTGCTTCAAGTCATCATGACGAAGTCTTCATCCTTTCTTCGGGGGTCTCATTGTACTTATGAAAAATGATAAGGGGTATCTTCAGAAGAACTGAGCTCTACAGGGTCATGTATCTGGTAGAGAACATCAGGGAGGGTGACGGATAGTAACTCTCGAATTGAAACTTAAGAAATTATGGAGAGCAAAGTAAGGAGGTGCAATATGGAAGTTTCAAACGCTTAGGCAAACATTCGTTGCCTAAAAAGAAGTGTGAAAGAGGGTTCAGAGCAATGGGAATAAGTATTGCGTCTGATAGCATAATAGATCACTAGGCAGGTGGTTCGTGAATTACATACGAAGTCAAGCGCGAGGAACAACCATGGGAACAGGTGGTGTACATGAGTGTCAGGTTTTGATCCTGTGGAACTGTGGGTTACGGGCCCACCATGTGGGATAAAAGTAGGAGTGGTGACATCTTCCATGGTCATGATAGCAAGGCATGTCAGAGGGTAGCCTGTCGATTCTATCGGCAACAACGTCGGTACCAAGGGCAGGGGATGAAGAGAACCATTTCCCTGCTTGTTGAATGAGGTGTACCAATAGGCGAGGTTCTCGTCCATCGGTGATTACGGGAATGTCATCAACAAAAGCAATAGGGTCTTACTGACAGAATTGTACACCAAGGTGTTTACATAAGCAGAAGAATATTACTGCTTAGATCATGTGGATCACAAGGAAGGTTAAACAAATCAATGGAAGGAAAATGTGATCATCAGATCAAACAGAACAATGGAAAGGATAATGTGTTTGACACATATACCAGGGGTATACCCTTCCCAAGAACAAGCAGAGCATGATATCCATGACAGGATATAATGTAGAAAACCATTTAGGTAAGGGGGAGGAATCTCATGATATTACCCATACAACGGTGTTAGGATAAATGATAAGAAAATTTAGCATTGTGCTTCAAATGTTCTTATTGAAGATCAGAGTACCACAGACATGCTTCGAGATAGCATTGACATGGTCTTCAAGCAAAGATCAAACTTTGGATACAGGAAGGATCCATCAGGAACAACTTGTAGAATAATCTTACAATTTCCTCATGGAAGAATGGTTAACCTTGCTGAAAGTAAACTATAACAATAGGTCCTTCGGCCAGGTGTGCTTGCATGACATCACCTTACCGGGTCACTTAAAGACCAATGTTAAAACTCTTTGAAACCGAGATTCGGATCTAATAGGTGTTAGGATACCTCAGACTCAGGATGTCTGACAAGGGAAATGTGTAACATAAATTGACGGGAAGACATTGTAAGATTCTCGGGAAATGAACTATGGAAGCAAGTTCCAAAACAAAAATCCATCATTAACCAAGGAGAGGAAGAGGATGTGGCTGATGGACTCAACGACAATTTTTCGAGATTTCTAAAAGATGGGTTTCCACAATTATGTGAACAAGGAGATAGCATTTGTCAGTTCAAATGATATAATGGTGTATGCTCGAGGAAAACATACTCGGTTAAACATTGGTTGAAAGGTGCAACCCGAAATATGGGCTTAAGTAGCATGATCAATGTTAGAATGGTGACTCGATAACCAAAAGACTTAGAATGAAACTATCGGCCATTGACTTTAAAGCAACAGGGTTGCTAGAAGTTTTGAAATCGCACATCATAGTTCAATTGTCGGTTTTCCGGTTAGAAACAACACGGGGACCAAGGAATGAACAGATATGGCAAGAAGTATCATTATAGCAAGAATTCTGAAGAGGTGGAGCAATCCGCACAACATTCTTGACATCAAAGATGGTAATACTCCAAGGTAAAACAGATCATGAGCTAGATAGCGAGGAGCTCAAGGTAAAACACAAAACAATAAACAAGTTTGTGTCGGGGGAAGGCAAGAATGTTGCCGATGATAACACAAAACATTGAGGGGCAAGGAATTCGATTGAAAACCTGGGAGAGCTCAAAATGCTGATGATGATCATGACACATTTGTCGAGAGATTCCATGAAGATGTAATCGAGCAGCAATGACATTAAGTCAAAGGTATGATGAAGCGAAAGGTTATTGGAACCATGGGTACGACACATACTCGACACCAAGCTTGTTGTCTGAGGTGGAATGATAAGATAAGGAAATCAACGTAAGCTTAGCTCAGCGTCAAAATTGTGTTCCGGGAAGAAGGACCAGGTAGCACAGTTAAGATTTAGCACGTTAATGATATAGCCGATCAGTCTAGGAATGACATGATCAAGTACAAACTCGGACTTAAAGAAGATTATCAAGAGTTGCTGAACCGTAGGGCAGACTCGGTTCAGTTATCGGTGTCTTTGAGTGTTTAATAACTCAGAGCCCATGAAAACTGTAATCAGTGAGAATGTAGTACTTGATGAAGAACTCATAAGAAGTTATGCAGTTCCAAGATAATCTCGAGATACCAGGGGGGTAATACTCGAAGACAGATCAAAGTAGAGGTTGGACCAGGGTATTGGTCCACATAAGACAAGTGCTTACACTTGCATCAAAAATGGTATTTAAAATAGAACATGGTCGGAACCACGATTGTAAAAGGCCAGATCCCAGATATAAGATGAACTTATACCAAGGGAATTAATATCATTTACAAGAAGCTTCGATGATAAGTTTCACATCGGGTCCATGGGCATGAACGCAAAGGCTCAAGGTCGACTCCCACTTCTTGCATAACCTTTCATTTTACTTCTCGCTTTTGATGAAGCTGTAGTGTAGAAATTTTATCTAGCAAAATACCAGAAGAGTATGACTCGTGAAAACTTTCGAGTTCACACATAATAAGGGAGGCATAGGTTCAACCCATCGGGGTATCGTGGAAACATATTCCGCAAGCTGCAATAGTAAGCATAACCAGCTCGAAAGTAGAGCATTGTTCAAAAGCAGATGATACAATTTACCAAAGGCATTATATACCCATGGAAAGGATCACAAGGTTATTCAATATGAAGGACACTATCGGATAAAATCCAACAAAGGGACCGATGGTCCACAAGGGATCTGATGTAGGCATCGGTACATAATCAGATAAGGAAACAATGCAAAGGCATCTGATTATAGAACATCTGAATAATTCGATGCTTAGATAACAAAGGAATTATGATTTCCAAAATGAAGGATCAGTAGCAGACGCTTTGATTAAGAATGGATAAGTTGAACAGACTTACGGGTACAATCGACGACAATTTGATTGGTCGAGAACCAGCTCATGTTTTAAATGACATCTGAGCCGGAAGGATGAATTCTATGATCTGAGTGAGAATTGCGAGCATTCGCAACATATTGAATCAATGACTCAAAATGATATTGACAAAGGTTGCCAATAATATTACTATACTTATGGGATTAACCATAATGCAAGCAAGCAAGAATTTCAGGAGCGATAGGTTGCTCAGGATTTTTGGAAGACCGAATGGTATTTCGAAGAAGTTTGTGAAATACATGAATCATCTGGGGATGAGCGGATACTCGATAAATGCGAGAATTGTCCGTAGGGGTATTCAGGTGACAAAGAACAGCAAGGCAGTAAGCTCAAAGGATTATCAAAACAACGACGAGTATTTCGGGGTATCTTGTAATAGCAAGACCAACTGGGGATGAATGTAAGAATAACAACTGCATGTAGTTATCCATAAGGGTTGACGGTGGAAGGGAATTGCAAACGCAATGAACACAAGTTCTCGGGTTAACAGCGGAGAGTATCTTCAGGGTCTTCACGTGCAGCAGACGATCATCGGTAATAAGGTGATCTCTGGGTGAAAGTGATAACGAGATCCTAATGTTAGATTTTAACAAAATTTATCTTAACCCGAAAAGAAGAGAGATGAGGGCCCTAGAGTAAGGGTCGAGAAGTAAAAGATCCTAATACCACCCAATGGTGACGTGGGCCCATGGGCCGCACAGCCATGTTAGTAAAAGTTTTGCAATGTCTAGACTCGACTTCGGCCAAGGAGTGTGGAAAGGGGATTTCTACAGGCAGTCGGCTCTGATACCAACTTGTGACGCCCCCGATTCTATCGTACACTAATCATGCACGCAAATGTGTACGATCAAGATCAGGGACTCACGGGAAGATATCACAACACAACTCTACAAAAAAAATAAGTCATACAAGCATCATAATACAAGCCAGGGGCCTCGAGGGCTCGAATACAAGTGCTCGATCATAGACGAGTCAGCAGAAGCAACAATATCTGAGTACAGACATAAGTTAAACAAGTTTTCCTTAAGAAGGCTAGCACAAACAGGGATACAGATCGAACGAGGCGCAGGCCTCCTGCTTGGGATCCTCCTAACCACTCCAGGTCGTCGTCAGCGGGCTGCACGTAGTAGTAGGCACCTCCAGTGTAGTAGGAGTAGTCGTCGACGGTGGCGTCTGGATCCTGGGCTCCATCGTCTGGTTGCAACAATCGGGTAGAGGAATGGGGAAAAGGGGGAAACAAAGCAATCGTGAGTAATCATCCAAAGTACTCGCAAGCAAGGAGCTACACTACATATGCATGGATATATGTGTAAAGGGCCATATCAGCGGACTGAACTGCAGAAAGCCGGAATAAGAGGGGGGATATCTAATCCTGTCGAAGAATACGCTTCTGGCAACCTCCGTCTTGCAGCATAAATAAGATTGTAGACTAAAGTCCTCCAAGTAGCATCGCATAGCATAATCCTACCCGGCGATCCCCTCCTCGATGCCCTGTTAGAGAGCGATCATCGGGTTGTATCTGGCACTTGGAAGGGTGTGTTTTATTAAGTATCCGGTTCTAGTTGTCATAAGGTCAAGGTACAACTCCGGGTCGTCCTTTTACCGAGGGACACGGCTATTCGAATAGATAAACTTCCCTGCAGGGGTGCACCACATAACCCAACACGCTTGATCCCATTTGTCCGGACACACTTTCCTGGGTCATGCCCGGCCTCGGAAGATCAACACGTCGCAGCCCCACCTAGGTACAACAGAGAGGTCAGCACGCCGGTCTAAACCTAAGCGTGCAGGGGTCTGGGCCCATCGCCCTGAGCACACCTGCACGTTGCGAACGCGGCCGGAAGCAGACCTAGCAACCTCCAGTACAACGGAAGTCACGTTACGCGGCCCAATCTGGCGCGCGCCGCTCAGTCGCTGACGTCACGAAGGCTTCGGCTGATACCACGACGCCGGGATACCCATAACTACTCCCGCGTAGATGGTTAGTGCGTATAGACCAAATGGCCAGACTCAGATCAAATACCCAGATCTCGTTAAGCGTGTTAAGTGTCTGTGAACGCCGACCAGGGCCAAGCCCACCTCTCTCCTAGGTGGTCTCAAACCTGCCCTGTCGCTCCGCCACAAAGTAATAGTCGGGGTCCATCGGGAACCCAGGCCCACCACTACCTGGGTGGAACCACCTGCCCCTTCAGCCCCCATCTCCGAACAGTATCATAGGTAATGTAACAGTGTAAAGTATATAGTATATGCCCGTGATCACCTCCCGAAGTGATCACGGCCCAGTAGTATAGCATGGCAGACGGACAAGAGTGTAGGGCCACAGATGGAACACTAGCATCCTATACTAAGCAGTAGGATAGAAGGTAAAGGTAACAACAGTAGTTGCAAGGACAGGCTATGCAGCAGTATAGGATTAACTGAAAGCAGTAAGATGCTACACTACTCTAATGCAAGCAGTATAGAGAAGAATAGGCGATATCTGGTGATCAAAGGGGGGCTTGCCTGGTTGCTCTGGCAAGAAGGGTCGTCAACACTGTAGTCGATAACAGGAGTACCGGCAGCGGTCTCGGGGTCTACCGAAAAGAAGTAACGAAGGGGAACACAATAAATAACAGTGCAATCAAAGCATCACAAGGCATAACATGGTGATACGCGGTGCTAGGGGTGACCTAACGCAGTAGGAGGTGATACCGGTGAAGGGGGAAAACATCCGGGAAAGTATCCCCGGTGTTTCGTGTTTTCGGACCGGTGAACCAAAGGGGGAAAGTTGTGTGTTTGCTATGTTAGGGATGCGTGGCGGACGAACGGGCTGCGTATCCAGATTCGTCTCGTCGTTCTGAGCAACTTTCATGTACAAAGTTTTTCCATCCGAGCTACGGTTTATTTTATATTAATTTTAAAAGATCTAAATCATTTTTAGGATTTATTTAATTAATTTAATCAGCAGTATCCAGAACAACGTTTGCTGACGTCAGCATGACGTGAGCAGTCAACATAGGTTGACTGGGTCAAACTGATGTGTGGGCCCAGTCTGTCATTGACTATTAACCTAATTAACAGATTAATTAGCTTAACTAGATAATTAGGTTAAGTAAATTTAATTAAATTAACTAGTGATTAGGTTAATCTAATCAGGATTAATTAAGTTAATTCTCTAATTAATTAATTAATTAATTAATACTTAATTATTATTTATTTCATTTTTCTTAATTCTTTTTTTTTCTTTTTTTAATAAACGTTTCCAGGGGTTGGGCCCCGCGTGTCATTGGCCCTAGGGGGCCTAATGGGGCGGAGCGGTTAGCAGGCGCGGGCGTCGGCGCCCGACTAGGCCAGCGCCCAGATTGACAGTCAGGGGAGGGCGCGCTAGCCACGGGCGTGGCGAGGCCGCCGGCGAAGAGCGGCGCCAGCAGAGTGCTGCGCGCGCGCGCGGGGGGGGGGGGGGGGGCGTGGGAGGCGCTGGATGCAGCGCTGCGAGTGAGAGGGGGGCTGCGGGCGCGTGGTCCGGCAAAGCCACTGCAACGCCGGTGAGGCGGGACCACGCGCGCGGCAAGCGGCGAGCGAAAATCGGAGCGGACGAGCGAGCGGCGGCAGCGGCTAGCCAGGAGGAATGCGGATCTAGGCGCGCTAGCGTCGGGCACATGCCCAGGCCAGGGGGCAAGCCGCGGTGGCCTAGGGTTTAGGGGAGAGACGAGCGAGGCGAGAGGCGTGCGCGGGGAGGGGTCGCGATGCGCGGGCGCGGCCGGGGCCGTGGTGGCTGCGAGCACGGCGCGGGCGGCGCGCCGACGTGGAGCTGTGGCAGAGGGGCGCCGTGCGTGGCAACCGCAGGCGGAGGCAGCAGGGCGGCGAGGTGCGACAGGGGAGCGCGGCGGAACACAAATAGCGAGCGCGCGACGACGGCGGTGGTCGCGGTACCGAACGGGGAAGGGAAGGGAAGGCAGAGCGGGTCGAGGTCCTCACCCCCGATGTAGGGGTACGCCGGCGGGGCTCGAGGAAGCCAGTCGAGGAGGAAGACGGGGACGTGCAACGAAGACGGGGAGGCGGTCCGGCGAGGGGGCGTTCTAGCAAGGTCCAGGCGGCGGGACGAGGTCCAGGGGCGGCGGGGTCGTCGGGTCCTTGCCCCCGATCCAGATCGGGGGGAGGAGAGAGCGAGTGGGGGAGAGTGTGGGGTGGTTGGGTTAGGGTTTGGGTCGGGGTGGCCTTGCAGGCGAGAGGGGGGGCCGACTGGGCCGGCCGGTGGGCTAGCGAGGCCAGTTGGCCCAGTGGGGGGGTCTTCCTTTTCCTTTTGTTTTATTTTATTTTCTGTTTTGCCTTTTTCTTTTTATTTATATTACCTTTTCTGTTTTAGATTAGTTTCCTATTAAATTTAGTTTTAGTAAAACATACACGTAGCATCTAAATTAGTATTTCAACTTAGTCCATAGTAACAAAAAGTCTAGTCCTCAAATAAATTAGTTCGACATTTTTTTAATTACAAAGGGTATTTAAATAATTGTTTTTACGACTGTTTTATCCATCTTACAGTATTTAAACATTTTACAAAGGTGTGGCTTCTCCACCATTATTACTTAGGATTTATTTGTCCCATTTTGAACATTTTAGTTTTAACGTTTGAAAACTTTTATTGTTTGCCCTGATTTGGATTTTGAATTCGAACCGGTTTCGAACTAACGGGAGATTAACAATAGTAACAGTGGTGACAAGGCATCATTACTAGAGGGTTACTGTAGCTTGATTATCCGGGCGTCACACCATTCCCATGGCCCTTTGGGCACGGCTCTCCCAGATTCTGCTGCCACCGCTTCACCGTTTCTGCCATATCTCCCACTCCCAAACTCTGATTTGGGTGTTCTTTGGCTCGTTGGTAAGCTAGCGACATGCCCCGAGCTGCTCATCTTGGTTTTACCATCATTTGACTCCATCAAATTTTTTTTCAATTTGGCATCCACTACTATAGGATGGTCCAAATATGACACTACAATCAGAGACCCTTCGACGAAACTGTGTGTGACGCATTAATCTCAAACGGTGATGTAATATAACTATCAAAAAAGATACAAAATGTTTACGATGGCGGAGACAATAAACACATTTTTATTATAGTTGCATGTGAAATGCATGGCATACAGTTCACTCAAATGAACTGTTTGTGACGAGCTTAACAACAGAAACGGGCAGCCAGATCAAGGTGTGTGCGATATACGGCTAACTGTTCACCCGGATGAACTGTTTGTGATTAGGAAACACACCAGAAATGGTCGGGTAGATAAAGGTGTGTGTGCCATTGACAGCATACAGTTCACTTGAATGAATTGTTTGCAATTAGGCAACACAACAGAAACGTCCAGCCAGATCAAGGTGTCTGCGATTGATGGCATACACTTCACACGGATGAACTGTTTGCGATTAGCCACAACAAATAGAAATATTTAGACATATCAAGGTGTGCGCGCTATACGGGCACACATTATAATTAAAAGAAGCATGCACGATGGTAATAACGAGAACACACGATTGATGGAACAACGCGTGTGCTAACATCGCCTATTGCGGTGCACCCTATGGTGCAAACACCACGTACGCGGCCGAGAACACATGCCCATGTTACGTCATCCGGGAATCGTGCCGCACTTCAAAACTAGAATATTCAATAAATTTTGAGCTTGCGTCCTGTCACATTCCAAATTACTACCATGCTATATTTAACTTCAAACAACACCGATCAAAACCTAAACGGTTTCCCACTTAGGAGCGCATTAGTACTCGGTCATAAATACTACCTACTCCAAGATGACTGCACATTCCTCCTCAACTCATCATCCACTAAAACAATCAAGTCTTTCATCATCGTTCCCTTATGTCTGCCATGGCCCGCATGAGTTCTTGGTCGAGAAATTGCTACCAGGGAGAGGCGAGCATGGAAGCGGAAGCACGATAGATGTGCCGCCTCGCCGTGAAAGCATCCGACATGTCCCGCCGCACGGTCGTAGCTGCACAAAGGTCCCGCCACGCTGCCGAAGCAGTACAGAGGTCCAGCCGCGTCGTCGATGCAACAGACTGGTCCAGCTGTGCTGCAGAAGCAGCAGAGATGTCCTATCGCGCCGCGAATGGAACAGAGAGGTACTCCCGCACAGTGGCAACCTGGGATATGTCTCATAGAAAGGCGAGGACTCTCACAGGCACATGCGCCCTATGCTCGATGACCAAATGAATCGGATCTCCGACTGGATGAAGCTGCAGGACGAGATGCATGTCTCGTTTGAAAATGCTACCGGCGTCATCCAGGGACTAGGGGAGGACAAGGCGAAGATCCGCTCCGAGCGCGACCTACTAAGGGCGAAGATTGCCGGAAGGGTGAAGGAGCACGAGGAGACCATTGCCTTGTTGAAGAGTACGGGAGTCATCGTCAAGAAACTGACGAACGAGAATCAATGCATCGTGAAGGAGCACGAGCGCGAAAGGCTGTGGAGGAATCCATGCATGTGACCAAGTAGCGTATTGAGGACATGAAAGAGATCATCGTCGTTCGCCATGAGAACTAGTCACCGTGGCCTGCAGCAACGCATCCAAAAAGTAGAGATCAACGAGCCAAATCTTTGTTTTCATCTTCCTTCTTCTTTTGCCCTTCTGTATTTCGGGCGTTGCGACATGTGGCATTTGGAATTTTCTTCCTAAATGTGCAAGACAATTATTATCCACTATCATCGTCCTTTTTTATTCATATCAGTCTTGCTATAAGTCGCAGTCGATGCTATATATGTCTGTCAGATCTTACATCGAGACCCGTGCAAAATTTTCTTTTCAGGTTTTCTTTTTTTCTCTCTTAAATCTCATTCGAGTGAAAGATAGCCACACCATCAAATAGGGGATCAGGCGCCATTAATGGAGATGTTGGGAGAGAGGTGGATGGCAGATGGAGGTCAAAGGTCTCTCCTCCCGATAACCATGCGCAAGGGTATGATCGCACGCCTCCCATACTCAAATAGCTACCCCACACGGCGTCTGCTAGCCAATAAAAAGAGGCGACGCGTGGCGGCATGTAAATGGTAAGTAGAACGCCCACGGTTTCAATAACACTTGTGTTTCAAATTGTAACGTGACAACACTTGTTCCAAAATGACTTTGTTGGTTGTTAATGTGTGCGCCTTCGCAAATTGGAGAAAAAAATTACCACAACATGTTGGTGCCATGTCATGACACCATGCCAAGTTTCATGATTTTCAGGCGAGTTTTGAATTTACAGGAAGTTAAAAACCAAGTTTCTCGATGTTTCAATTTCATTCCGATTTCTTGTATGGGACCTAGAAGTTCACCCAAAGTACACATAAATGATTTTCCAACCAACTTTGGCGCACTGGAGCATGTGCCTGTAGTTCAAATTTGAATTATGCGCATTGAATGCCTAGAAACTCAATTAATGTATAAAAAGGCCAAACGGACCCGGATTAATTCCAAAATTTAGAACAAAACTCCTATAGGTCTAGTTGGGAAAAGTCAACGTATTTCGTTTCGCACACATAGGTGACACGTTCCCTCTCGGAACCACGAACCTTCTTGAGAGAAGCTCCGGTTTGCAAGGAGCTTATACCAAAGCTTGTCCCAATTTGGCTAAAAAAATTACCACAACATGTGTGTGCCATGTCATGACACCATGCCAAGTTTCATGATTTTCATGTGTGTTTAGGATTTATAGGAATTTAAAAAACAAGTTTCTAAATGTTTCTGGCCGAGCCATGACCGCCAGATGTTTTAATTTCATTCCCATTTCTTGCATGGGACCTAGAAATTCACCCAAGGACACATATGCAATTTTTGAACCAACTTTGGTGCACTGGAGCATGTACTTGTAGTTCAAATTTGAATTATGCATATTAAATGCCCATAAACTCAATTAATGTATAAAAAAGGCCAAACGAACCCGGAATAATTCCAAATTTTAACAAGGCACTCATATAGTTGCATGTTCACTGCAGATAAATGTTCTAGCAATTCAAACACCACCCTTTCCCTCGGTATCACCATTTTTGTCTTTCAAAACAGAATGAAAAAAATCAGGTATACCACAAATAGTTTACTAGCAAGAATCGTGTGGGATGCGATATAAAATATCTTGGCGCATCGTCTTTTCTGGCTTATGTAGGAAGCTTCGTTGTCTAGAGTCCACCACCCACGCTTGAGCAACACTTGCGTGCCATTTTCTCATGATATCGAGCGAAATTTTTCTGCCATCGCGGAAATATCCATCTGCCCCCACCAAAATCCACACTTCCATTGTTCCTCCTTGCTTTCCAAGTTCAAACCTTCACTGCTGCTTACTGGCAGCACCGCCTCCTCGCCGACAACCCTTCTTCTTGCAACGCCGCCTCCTCGCCGATGACCCTTCTTCTTGCTCCTCGACCTCATCGATATGGTTAAGTAATCACACCCCATCGACACCATCCTCCTCCTTCCCCATCCCACATGCACCAACCGACAGCGCGACACCTTCCGCCCAAAGCACTGCCCCATCCTCCAACTAAGTGCCACCCACAGCCATTTTGCACGCAGTATAGCGTGGAGCTCAGTAGCATCTGGCAGCGGAGAAGCAAATTGCGACCGCACGCACGGATGAGGTCGCGATGGCTGCCATGCGTGATGACCGCCAGATCTTGGAGGAGCACCTCGTCTTCGAGGCCACCATCGACACCGCCACGCGGTTGTCTATTTTAAAATACAGTTTGTGCTGTTTTCTCGAGACCACCGCCAGTGCCTTCTAGTGATTTGTCCTCTGTAATGTTAATATGCAATCTGATATTCTAAAATGTAATGTCCAGTTAACAGTTTGGTCCAATAATTTCTACATTTCGTAGTAGTTCTCAAGCATTCTTGGTTTTGTTAACTATCTTATCTTCTAGTATATGTTCTATTCTGCAATGTCGTGCTTACTTAACTGTTTTGGTTCATTTGTTCTGCTGTCCAGTTAACTGTTTGGTGCAATTCTGCAATTTGATTTTCATTTGTTGTGGGTACAAGTTTGTATTGTTATGCATGTGAGAAATAAATCAAACTTAGCTGTACTCAATACATTAGAAACATATATAATTGCTCTATTTCCAAGTTGTTTAGCATGCTTGGTTAGGTTAACTAGATTTTCCATGCGTCTCGAGTTAATCTGTTGGATCTGCAATTTTTTTATTTTTCATTAACATATTCTACTGATAGTATGGCAACTCTCAGTTAACCTAATCAATATATTCCTTATATGTGTTGCGGGGAAACAATGGGAGGCACTACGGTTTACCATCGGCGTTTGCTCATGCATGGTCCTTTTGCTAATAGCACATTATCGTGCAATTGCAGGAATCATTCTAATATTTAGGTTTCTTACAATTTGGTCTTGCACATGTATGCCCTGCTGTCAGTGGCTTACACCCACTGTTCGACCCATTTTGCATATGAGGAAATTAGATGTCCATGAATATCAATCAAGTCAAGAAACTCAGAAAGATTGTTAGGATAAAAAAACTTGCGACGAATAACAACAAGATCTTTGTTTGCACAATGAAGAAGACATCAATCAAGTATAGGATGGTACTAACTCTTTTACCTTTTTTTCCCTTGTGCCATTTCAAAATTCATAACGATAATTTATGCATATCTTTGTTTTCAGTACTTTCCAAAGCAATTCATCGATGATTACCTCTCAAACCACCTGCATGGTCAAGAGGTGAGGAAGGTATTCATTCAACAGCCACGATACAATATTGAAGTCTTCCTCAAGAGGACGAAGGTTGGGCGGGCAATTATCCATAGCCACTGGTGTAAAGTTGCAAGGACATTCAACATCACTGAAGGCTCAGTATTCGCCTTCCGCTTATCTAGTTACCCAGATGAGATTCATCTGTCTATTTACCGTGTATTATGCTACTTTCCAAAGGTTTTCGATGTTGCATGTGAAACTTGGTGCTACTGTGTAATGGTGTAGCTAGCTATATCCATATATGGTGTAACTGAGTGCTGAAGCTATCTGATGTAATCCGATTATGAAATCCTGGTTGCCGTTATACGGATATGAAATATGTGGTGTGTTCTATAATAAATGTCCTTTTGATTACTACATGGATTATCAATAATAGGCCAATTACCCTATTTATTGGGGTTATCTATTGCAGACGGTTTCTCTGGCAACACCGTGGGCGATGAACTCAAACAACCCACACGGTTTCTAGAAAGTAGGTGTGTTGGATCAATTAACAATCACACACAACTTCCGCTAGAGAACTGTTTGCGTTACGCCACCTTGCACAAACATTTCCACATAAAAAGTTGTGTGTGATATACATACGAACGGAAACATTTTTTGGGATTCACTGTGTGGGATGTACATACTAACGGAAATGATTGGACATGCATAATTGTCTTTGTTGCCTCGCCCGATCGCACACAAGCTTACTTTGCCCTGCGTGTATGACCAGAGGGCCTATCCCCGACGGTTTCTGGGTCGTGTGGGAAGGACGGCCCTATCACACACATTGACTAGGCGACGGTTCAAAACATGGTCTTGGAAAGGGGGTAAAAACCGTTTGTATAGGACGTATTTGCACCTGTGATCTTTGCTTAGGCCATCCACTATAAGTTCTGCATAACCGCCATAGACTTCCGCAATCTAACCCATTTTGGTTCCCTTTGCATTTGTGGTTGTTTGAGTTGTGATTTGTGTCTCCTAAGATGTTTCGGCTACTTAGGAACGGTTACATATTCATAAACCACCAGACGACGTGTATCTCTCCATCGACTACATCCACCCTGAGTTTCCGCATCGACAATTGCCATCCATCCTTTGAAACCATCTTCAACTGGAAGCAAGGCCGGTTACCCCCGACTTCGTGAAAGGTTAAGTGTGACGAAGGTATCCATTCCATCATAAAACTTTTCCTTCCTTGCCATTACATCTTTATATCCCCACCGTCTTTGTGCATACCTTCTTACCAATTGAGACTAGCTATCTGAGTATTGCCGATCTTCGCAAAAACATGTGTCCCATAGGGATACAATATCATATTGTTGCATCATTTGATATATCATATAGTGCAATTGCTTGCTCCCATGCATATCTTGTGATACTTGTCTCATGTATGTCGTTGAGGATCAATAAGAATAGTGGAAAGGAAGAAAAAGATCAAAAAAGTATCAAACATGAGAGATGCTTTTAAGCAAGAAAGAAAGATTAAAAGCTTATAAGCAAAAGAGAGTTGGGCATGAGAAGAGATACTTGTGCATGAGGATACATGGAATAGGAAACATTTTGCTTGCATACGTATAGGTTGGTGCCAAGTGGTGAATCGTGCCCAAGTGTGCAATCAAGCTAGTGCTCTCCTAGTGTTTATGCAACACGAGCGTAATGTTTGTTAGGCGATTTTGTATTGCTCATCCCTATATTTGCACAAGCCCCATTATCCCACCGTGTGTGTTTATTTATTGCCCTCCTCTAATTTGTGCTCACTTGTTTTGCGTTTTGAGTCCGTTGGATTTATTTCAACATTTACAATTTCTTGGACTTCAATTTGCATGAATTTGTGCCACTTGTCCTAGCCAAGCCACTCGATAAGCTTTACTTTGTAGGTGTGAGTGAAGAAGTCTAGTACCAATTCCACTATTCTTTCATTTCACATTGAGTGACACGAGATACATCCTCAACTTTGGGAAAAGGTAGTTTGGCATTGTTTATCTCATTTCCTACTCACCTTTGCTCAAGTCTTGTGATGGATAGGCAAAGCACATCATCTCCGGAGTTTGATGCATGAAGAACTTCATTGATGCCAAGATGGACAAGCACATGGGGGAGCTCAAAGCCCTCATCAACACTGGCAAGAGGTCTTCCTCATTATCGAGAAGATGCTCAAGTACACATGCTCTCGAGCTACCATCTCCAGTATGGACACACCGGCATCAACACCGACAAGGACATGAAGCTCAAGGCCATCAAGGACGTGTCACAAGAAATAAAGAACATGTACCACGAGTGCATTGGCTTTCCTATCACCCCCGTGCCCATGGGACTGCGACCCCCATGCACACGGCCTTCTACACCCCCGTGTGCACGGGCCATACATAACAACAACATCGACCCAAAGACTGTGGCTTCATCAACTACGTTGGCATCTCCGCCAAGTGACTTCAAGTCATCCCCCCCTCTGGATGTACGACATCTTAGCCTACTCCACGAGCTCAAGTCCACGACTTCCATGAGCTACTATGACTTCAACGCCGCCTATGAGATTCAATTCTTTGAGACTCATGACCCCAAAAAGCACCTCGACTGGGAGCACAAGATGGACGACTACCTCAAGCTACATAAAGTCCCCTTCGAATATGAAGTGAAGTGCACCACAAGTACCTTCCATGACTACGCGTCGACATGGTGGCTTCACACACCTTTGAAGAGCTTCAACATGAGTTGGCCCGAGACAAAGAAAGTGATGCGGCAAAAATCTGTGTCTTCCACCTACACAGAACATCTTCTTCGTCAATTGGAGAACACCATTCAAGGATCCAAGTCCCTCGACGAGTAATTCATGGAGATGAAGGAAGCCTTGCAATGAGCTGGTGTGGACGACCCAATATTGACGAAGTTCCACTTCATGATGGGAGTAAACAACGCCATCACCAAGACTATCTTCTTCAACAACTACAGCCCCTCGATGACCTCTACATTGGTGCTCTCAAGGCGGAAAGAGAACTCAAGGAGGACAAGTCTACTCGACCCTGATCTCACTTCACGATGAACACGCTCCTGGACGACAAGCATGAGGCTAGTACCATCGAGATGTCCAAGCCCGACGAGCTCCAAGACAACGCTCCTAAGTTTGACTTCAACGCCATCCTTTTTTATGGCATTGACGATGCCGAGTCTACCATGACTCTTTTTGAAGACGAGAGGACTACGACTATGGAGCAACTCAAGGACCAAGATTTGGAGGTGAGCGACACGGTGATGATTAGGGATGACGCTCCCATCTTTAGAGGCGAGAGTTTCTGCTTGTGATCCGTGTTGGGATTTCCTCGAAGAGGAGTGGATGATGTATTATAGTAGAGATAAGTATTTACCTCAGTTAAGAACGAGGGTTTCAATCCAGTAGGAGAACCACACAGAACCTCGTTAGCAGCACCCGCACATACAAAATCAATACTTGCACCCAACGCAAACAAGGCGGTTGTCAATCCCCTCGACGGTTACTTGCAAGGATTAAATCTCACAGCGGTAGGCAATAAGATAAATTGTTAAACAAAATAAAATAAAATAAATTTAAAAAGGTATTTTTGTGTTTTATATATGATAAAAGTAGATCCAGGGGTCATAGTTTTCACTAGAGGCTTCTCTCTCGAGCACATAGCATATGGTGGGTGAACAAATTACCGTTGGGCAATTGATAGAAAAGCGCATAGTTATGACGATATTCAAGGCAATGATCATGTATATAGGCATCATGTCCGAGACAAGTAGACCGACTCCTGCCTGCATCACTGCTATTACTCCACCCATCGACCGTTATCCAGCATGCATCTAGGGTATTAAGTATAAAATAGAGTAACGCCTTAAGCAAGATGACATGATGTAGACAAAGTAAACCCAATCAATATGACTAAACCCCATCATTTTCCCCGTAATGAAAACAATACAGATACATGTCTTGTCCCTTTCTGTCACTAGGATACGGCACCGCAAGATTGAACCCATTACAAAGCACCTCTTCCATTGCAAGATAAATCAATCTAGTTGGCCAAACTAAACGGATAGAACAGAGAGAAATACAAACCTATGAGAATCATGCATAAAAGAGTTCAGAGAAGAATAAATTAATATTCATAAATATTCAGATCATAGACCCGCAATTCTTTAGATTCCAACACCGCAAAATAAGATTACATCGGATAGAACTCCAAGAATATTAAGGAGAGCATTTTATTGAAGATCAAAGAGAGAGAAGAAGCCATATAGCTACTAGATATGGACCTGTAGGTCTGTGGTGAACTACTCACACATTATTGGAGGGCAGCAAGGATTATGTAGAAGCCCTCCGTGATCGATTCCCAGTCTGGCAGAGTACTGGAAAAGGCCTCCAGATGGGATCGCAGAAGAACAGAAACCTGCGGTGGCGGAAAAAGTGTTTGGGGGTGGCTCTCTATTGGTTTCCGGTTTTAGAGAATTTATAGTGGTGGAATTAGGTCAGACAGAGCCACGTGGGGCCCACAAGGCATTAGGGCACGCCTACCTACTGGGCACTCCCTATTGCCTTGTCGTCTCCTTGCTTTTTGTCTGGTCTCCTCCTGATGCTTCTAGGGTCTCTTTTATCCAGAAAAAAATCGTCAAAAAGTTTTGTAGCGTTTAGACTCCATTTTCTACTGATTTCTCGGAAAATAAAAAACAAGCAGAAAACATCAACTGGCACTAGTTTAATAGGTTAGTCACAAAAATGATATAAAATACCACAAAAAGTTATATAAAACATCCAAGATTGATACTATAATAGCATGGAACAATAAAAAATTATAGATACGTTGGAGTCGTATCAAGCATCCCAAGCTTAGTTCTTGTTCGTCCTCGAGTAGGTAAATCGTAAAAATGGAATTTTTTATGTGGAATTCTACCTGACATGTTTATCATGCAATCTTTCTTTTATGGTATGAATATTAAGATTTGAATGATTCAAATCAACAGTCTATAATTTGATATAGAGACATTAAGACTCCGGTATACCAACAAAAGATCATGCCTTTCAAAATAAAAATGCTAAAGAACACTATCCCTACAAAATCATATAGCCTTGTCATGCTCCATCTTAACACAAAATATAAATCATGTACAACCCCGATGTCAGCCAAGCAATTGGTTCATACTTTTTATTGCGCTTCAGCTTTTTCAACCCCACGCACTACATGAGCGTAAGCCTTGGATACTATGGGTGGAATATAATGTGGTGGTAGAGATTAATAATGGGAAGACAAAAAAGGAAGACAATGTCACATCGACGCGGCTAATCAACGGGCTATGGAGATGTCCATCAACTTATGTCAATGAGAGGAGTAGGGATTGCCATGCAACATATGGAATAAGAGCTATAAGTGTATGCAATCTCAAACAAAAAACTAAGGTGTGCGTCCAACTTGATTGCTCATGAAGAACTCAGGCATTTGAGGAAGCTCATCACCAGAATATAAAAGCCAAGTTCTATAATGAAAAATTCTCACTAGTATATGAAAGTGACAACATAGGAGACTCTCTTTATGAAAAACATGGTGCTACTTTGAAGCACAAGTGTGGAAAAGGATAGTAACATTGCCCCTTCTCTCTTTTTCTCTCATTTTTATTGGGCTCGTTTTGCTCTCTTATTTATTTATTTCCTCCCTCAGATAATGCTCTAATAATGATGAACATCACACTTCTATTTACTTCCAACCCGATAAAACTGAAACGTATGACTCTATGTGCATGCCTCTAGCAGTGTACCAGGATGTGCAATGATAGTAGCCTAACATGTATGATAATGATGAATGGTGGTTGAGCCACAAATACTATGTCATCTATATGATTGTCGGGGCGGACTGCGTCCCCCGCGAGCACCTATGGGGCCGGAGCCCCTTTCGTTGTCCGGTGAGGGGGGCGGAGGGAGCACAGAGAGCAGATCGAGGCGAGCACACGGGCGGTTTACCCAGGTTCGGGCCGCGATGGACGCGTAAAACCCTACTCCTGCTTGGTTGTATTGAACTGGGGAGCTCGGGAGCTTGGAGAGCTAGCTGCACCGAGCGTATGGCTGTCTGGATGCCGAATCTCCGAACCCCGGAACCCCCTCTATGTTGCACACGGGCCTCCTTTTATAGCGCAAAGGGGTCACCGACAGGTGTCAACGTAAGAGAAAGGGGTAAAAGTGTAAAAGGGGTGGTAGCTGTAACAGTGCGGGCACAGTGGCGCTACAGTGCGGCACAGTGTTATCATACCTACTTCTGACGGTAGGGGACAAGGGCATTAAATGCCCGTCACGGTCGCCCGGACAGCACCGAGGCGGACCGTTAGGTGCGCCACCGTTTGCCACGATGGCGGCTGCATGCCACCGCGCGCCCTAGGCTGCGCGGTGCCCCGCCACGTGCCCTTGGGGGAAGCCCCGGAGCGACGCGTGGACGGGCGAGCCGGAGCGCAGTCCTGAGGTGGCGATTTGCCGCGGCAAGTGGCTTGCCGCGGGGGTCGTCTTCCTGTGCCTGATAGCTTGCCGGCTATCAGGCCTTGCCGGGGCGCATAGCGCGCCGTGGCGGGCTTCTCTTGTGGTGCCTGGGTTCGGCCTTCCCGACAAGCTCCTCTTGTCGGGGTCTCGATCTTCTGTCTCGTATACTTTGTTCTTGGATGGCATTTCATGGGCTCAGTCGTCCCGGCAAGCTCCTCTCGCCGGGGTCTTGTCTTCTTGGCCCGGCAAGCTCCTCTTGCCGGGGGCCTTGTCTTCTTGGCCCGGCAAGCTCCTCTTGCCGGGGGCCTTGTCTTGAATGCTTGGTCTTCTCTTGGCGCTTCCTGGGCGGGCCTTGCCGCAGGGTGCTACAACTGCCCGTGCACAAGTCTGGGGTACTAAGGTACCCCTACTTTAGTACACCGACAGGAGCCCCCGGGCCTGGGCCACACACGGTGCCGAGCGTCGTTGGGCCAGGCCCTAACAGTGCACGGGCACGCATGGCCTTGGTCGCGCTGCTCCTTAGCTTCGCACCCATCGCACCTTCCCCAGGCGGCGCGCGCTTATCGCGGCGTCGTGGGGGCGAAACGCCTGTTCCCTCTTTAAGTGGAGGGAGGTGCGGAGGCGCGGCTCGATAAATGAACGGGGGTGAGGCGCGGCTTTCGAGGCGTCCGTTCCCCATAACCACGGGATGGGGAGAGGTCGTCCCACCCGTCGCCTCGGTTCTGCGCGCTCACCACGCGGTCCTCATGCACTCGGAGTCGCGGCGGCGGAGGCAGGGAGTCGGGCCGGCGCGGGTCGATGCAGTGGGTCGGCCCCAGTCGCCTGCCCTTCCTCCGCTTCTATTGGAGGAGCGAGGCGGACGCGGTCCCACTCCGCCCCTTTATAAGGAGCGAAAGGGGGCGACGGAAATCCGCACTCCATCTCCTTCCTCCTCCTGCTTCTGGTTTCCTTCCCCCATCTGTGATGGAGGGGGGGAACCCTGGTTCTTCTTCGGTCGCCGCGAGGGTGTCTGCTAGGCAACGCGCCCCTCCTCCCCTTGCGCCCGCGGCGGCGGAGCCGGTCGTCGGGGGAAGAGGGAGAGGGCGAGGTCGCGGACGAGGTCGCGGACGGGGCCGAGGCGCTCGGGGCGGACGGATCGGTGCGCCGTCCTTGCCTCCGCCAGCGGCTCCGTTCCTTCCCGCGGTCCATCTCGGGGACGACCCTCGTGAGTTCATTATCAGGCTGCGCCGGGCGCCTCGTCGCCGCCTCCGGCTTCCCGCCCCATTCGCGAATGTGTTGGAGGTGGAGCAGCCTGAGACGCTAAACCTGCGCATGAGGGGCTGCGGGATCAGTGGGACGCGAGTCCACGTCGAGTCCCGAGCCCCCGGCGTGGTGTGTCTGGGCCGCGGGTGGAAGACGTTCGCCCGGATCCACAGCTTGACGGAGGGGTTCACCCTCCACTTTAAGCTAGTGGGGGAGGATCTCCTCTCCGTCAAGGCCTTCTGGGGCTTCGGCATCCGGGCCCGGTGCTGCGAAGATAGCTCCTCCGACAGCGAAGGCTCCTCCTCGAGCGAGAGTGACGAGGAGGGGAGCGACAGCGACGACGAGGGGAGCAGCCGCCGGGATGACGGGTACGACTAGGCGTCGGCCGCAGCTCCGTGTGGCACCGGCGGCCCCATCGACCGCGCCGGGCTCCGTGAACTCCCCGGGGTCGTCTCCTTGGGCGACTGGCGTAGGGGGGCTGCTGAGGAGGACAGAGGGCGGACGTCGAAGGCCGCGAAGTCGGAGTACGGGCCGACTTCGACAGCTGGCTGACGCTCCGGTGCCTCGTGTTCCAGATGCGCCCCAGACGCCGTCATCACCCTTGCTCTCGGTGACGACCACCGGGGTCTTCTCTTCGGCCCGGCAAGCTCCTCTTGCCGGGGCTTGATCTCCTCGGGCGGCCGGAGTGGCAAGGCTGCGGAAGAGGAAGAGGCTGGCGGCAAGGCCGCTGCCTCATCTTCCAGCTCTGCCTCCGGCGCCTCCGTCTTCTTCAGCCTCCGGAGACCCCCGGGCGGAGCCCCCGGATCTTCTCTTGGTGCCTTCTGCCACCCGTAGCTCATCTAGGTGCCCCTTTCGCCCTCTTCGCCTACTTGCCCTACCTCCTGAGGAGAGAGACAAGAAAGGGATTACGGGCACCTTATCTCTTTTCAGCTCGTAAGCCTTCGGGCCTTAGTTGCGTTTAAGCCTTGTAATCCCTCTTTTCACGTTTTTCATTCTCTCTGAACTGTACCTGGGTGGAATGTTTTTAATGAAAAGGGGATGTTTGCCGGATCATTTGTCTCGCGGGTGGAAACCGCGGTAAGGAACGAATCCTTTACATCGTTAAGATAGACAGTTTCTCGCCCGGCAATAGGCCCAGCCGCTCCCCCGCACTGCTCGACCTTTCTCACGCCCTTGGCGGAGGCGGGGAGCAGGTGGGTTCCGGCCCCTCGCTTCCCTCCCCCTTGCTGCCGCGGCTGCTATCGAAACGGGCCCCAGGAACGCGCTCTGGGGCTTGCCGCTAAGAGAGCACGGTAGCTTTTCAGGAGGGAAGGAGGCTTTCAAATTCCACAGTCCATAAGAGAATGCATGATGAGGGATGCAAAAACTTATCTGAGGTCGCAGCCCCCGGCGACTCTGGCCCGCCGGGGGGCAGGTGTTGGCTCGTCCTTCTCCTCTTCCTTGTCCTTGAGCGGCCCGGCAAGGACATTCAATTCCTGCGAGCCAAAAGGGGAAGGACGGGAAAAAGACGCGGACTCGACCTCTAAGTTAGGGGTTAGCGACAGTTAGGAACTGACAACCCTAACCAAGGACGAGACTCTGACTCAGCATGCATGCTAAAATCTAGGGCGCCAGCGCTTCTTTATCTTCGGCCAGGGGCTTCGCCTGGCTTTGTACGAGGGCTTAAATGCAACATCGGCAAGGCCTGCACAAACCGGTGGTTGCCGGAGCGGATCACGGCAACCGCGCCTTATGGGCGAAACTTGCGAAGATGCTCTATGTTCCCAGGAGTTGCTCACTGGTAGGCCCTCTTCGGTCTTGAGGCGGACAGCGCCGGGCCTCGCGACTCGTCTCACCCAATAAGGGCCTTCCTGCTTTGGCGTCGACTTGTTATAATTCTTGGCCGACTGAACGTGCCTAAGAACAAGGTCGCCTAACAGGGCAACTTTATCTGATGCCAGGGGCTTCGCCTGGCTTTGTACAAGGGGTTACATGCAGCAGCGGCAAGGCCTGTACAAACCGATGGTTGCCGGAGCGGATCACGGCAACCGCGCCTTGTGGGCGGAACTTGCGAAGATGCTCTATATTCCCAGGAGTTGCTCACTGGTAGGCCCTCTTCGGTCTTGAGGCGGACAGCGCCGGGTCTCGCGACTCGTTCCACCCGACAAGGGCCTTCCTGCTTCGGCGTCGACTTGTTATAATTCTTGGCCGACTGAACGTGCCTAAGAACAAGGTCGCCTAACAGGGCAACTTTATCTGATGCCAGGGGCTTCGCCTGGCTTTGTACAAGGGGTTACATGCAACAGCGGCAAGGCCTGTACAAACCGATGGTTGCCGGAGCGGGTCACGGCAACCGCGCCTTATGGGTGAAACTTGCGAAGATGCTCTATGTTCCAGGAGTTGCTCACTGGTACGCCTTCTTCGGTCTCGAGGCGGACAGCGCCAGGCCTCGTGACTTGTCTCACCCGATAAGGTCCTTCCCACTTTGGCGTCAACTTGTTGGAATTCTTGGCCGACTGAGTGCGCCGAAGAACAAGGTCGCCCTCTTCGAGACTCCGGGCCTTGACCTTGCGGCTATGGTAGCGACGCAAGGCTTGCTGGTATCGAGCAGCTCGTACCGCAGCCTGGAGACGTCCTTCCTCAAGGAGCAGCGCGTCATCTTGGCGCAGCCGCTCTTGCTCGAGCTCGTCATAAGCGAGCACCCGAGGAGATCCGTATACGAGTTCCGTGGGGATAACTGCTTCCGCTCCATAGACTAGAGCAAAAGGTGTCTGTCCGGTGGCTCGACTTGGTGTCGTCCTGATTGACCAAAGAGCCGCCGGCAGCTCCTCAATCCAATTTCTTCCGCACTTGTGCAGCCTTTCGAAGGTCCTGGTCTTGAGTCCGCGCAGCACTTCAGCGTTGGCCCTTTCTGCTTGACCGTTGCTCCTGGGGTGAGCAACCGAAGCGAAACAGACCTTGGCGCCGAGATCCTGGGCGTATTGCATGAAGGCGCGACTTGTGAATTGTGTCCCGTTGTCGGTGATGACTCTGTTGGGGATTCCGAAACGGCAGACGATCGACCGGAAGAACTTGACTGCTGACTGCGCGGTCACCTTCCTCACTGGCTCCACTTCTGGCCACTTCGTGAACTTGTCGATTGCAACGTACAAGTACTCGAAGCCCCCAATGGCTCGGGGAAAAGGGCCGAGGATATCGAGCCCCCAGACCGAGAAGGGCCAGGATAAAGGGATTGTTTGGAGAGCTTGAGCTGGCTGATGAATCTGTTTTGCATGGAACTGGCACGCTTCACACTTGGTTACTAGTGCAGTTGCATCTTGGAGGGCTTCTTGCCAGAAGAACCCTTGTCGGAAGGCTTTCCCGACAAGTGCTCTTGCGCCAATGTGATGGCCGCATATGCCTCCGTGTATCTCTGCCAACAGCTTCTGTCCGTCTTCCCTGGAGATGCACTTCAATCTGACACCGTTGAGTCTCCTTCTGTACAGCTCGTTGTCCACGAGCTGGTACATACTTGACTGCCTGGTGATCTTCTCCATCTCTTCTGGGTCGTCGGGAAGTTCTCCAGTTTGCAGAAAACGGACGATCTGCTGCGCCCATGCCGGAGCCCGGGGCTCGACGGCAAGGACTAAAGGCGTGAAGGCCGCTGTGGGGACCTCGGCTTCTACGGCGAGAACCTTTGGTTCCGCCGGAGCCGGTGATCCCCCGGCAAGCTCGCCGGGGCAAAGCTTGTCGGGAACCCCCGCTTCAACTGGACAGATCCTCGGATCCGCAGGAGCGGACTGTTCCTCAGCGTTCAGACTGCTGATCTGCTTGCCGGAGCAAGGCTTACCGGGGACACCTTCTTCGACTGGACGGATCCTTGGATCCGCAGGAGCGGGCTGTCCCTCGGCGTTCTGGTTGTTGATCTTGGGGACCTTGGCGGCGGTCTCAGGAAGGTCCGCCTGCAAGTAGTCGCCGGAGACCAACTTCCTTTTCTTGGACTGCCCAACTGATGGTGTAACGGATGGTTGAGTCAGCTTGAGTAAGAAGGTCCCTGGTTCCACAGGTAACTTCAACGAAGCACACTTCGAAAGGCCGTCTGCTATCTCATTCTGAGCTCTCGGGACGTGCTCCATTTGCAGCCCTTCAAAGTGTCCTTCCAGCTTTCGGCCTTGCCAGCCGCTGGGGGGTAGTCGAGGAGCAGTTGCGCTCTCGCGAGCGCTTCTGCCGGAGTGGAGGGGAGCGGGGGCGAGTGGCGCGAGGAGCGGGATACGCTCGGACTCCTAACAATGTTAGAAAGAGCGGGGTCCCTCCCCGGCGCCTTCGCCTTGCCCGTGGCGTCCCGTGAACCTCCAGTTTGCCCTTGTTCCAGCAAGCGGATGCCACCCCCCGTGGCATGGCGCTGCTGGGTTGTCGTTTGTAGGGACGGATGCGGCGCGTCCTCGGAGGCCGAGGCTCGGTCGTCCGCCCTGTTCTTGGATTTGGTGGCACCGCGAGTGTTCTCGCCGGCGGCCACCCCTCCGACGGCGTCTCCCCCGCCCACCGTTGGCTCCGGTAGCGGTGGGAGTGACGCGGACGGGCCCGCGACCTCCGAAGCCTTCTTCTTCGGGGCCATGGTGTTGATGAAGCTAGCGAATTCGGAGAAGCTGACGAAGAGCGCGCTCGCGCGAACGCCGGATCTGATCCGCACAACCTCGACGCACCCCCTACCTGGCGCGCCAAAGATGTCGGGGCGGACTACGTCCCCCGCGAGCACCTATGGGGCCGGAGCCCCTTTCGTTGTCCGGTGAGGGGGGCGGAGGGAGCACAGAGAGCAGATCGAGGCGAGCACACGGGCGGTTTACCCAGGTTCGGGCCGCGATGGACGCGTAAAACCCTACTCCTGCTTGGTTGTATTGAACTGGGGAGCTCGGGAGCTTGGAGAGCTAGCTGCACCGAGCGTATGGCTGTCTGGATGCCGAATCTCCGAACCCCGGAACCCCCTCTACGTTGCACACGGGCCTCCTTTTATAGCGCAAAGGGGTCACCGACAGGTGTCAACGTAAGAGAAAGGGGTAAAAGTGTAAAAGGGGTGGTAGCTGTAACAGTGCGGGCACAGTGGCGCTACAGTGCGGCACAGTGTTATCATACCTACTTCTGACGGTAGGGGACAAGGGCATTAAATGCCCGTCACGGTCGCCCGGACAGCACCGAGGCGGACCGTTAGGTGCGCCACCGTTTGCCACGATGGCGGCTGCATGCCACCGCGCGCCCCAGGCTGCGCGGTGCCCCGCCACGTGCCCTTGGGGGAAGCCCCGGAGCGACGCGTGGACGGGCGAGCCAGAGCGCAGTCCTGAGGTGGCGATTTGCCGCGGCAAGTGGCTTGCCGCGGGGGTCGTCTTCCTGTGCCTGATAGCTTGCCGGCTATCAGGCCTTGCCGGGGCGCATAGCGCGCCGTGGCGGGCTTCTCTTGTGGTGCCTGGGTTCGGCCTTCCCGACAAGCTCCTCTTGTCGGGGTCTCGATCTTCTGTCTCGTATACTTTGTTCTTGGATGGCATTTCATGGGCTCAGTCGTCCCGGCAAGCTCCTCTCGCCGGGGTCTTGTCTTCTTGGCCCGGCAAGCTCCTCTTGCCGGGGGCCTTGTCTTCTTGGCCCGGCAAGCTCCTCTTGCCGGGGGCCTTGTCTTGAATGCTTGGTCTTCTCTTGGCGCTTCCTGGGCGGGCCTTGCCGCAGGGTGCTACAACTGCCCGTGCACAAGTCTGGGGTACTAAGGTACCCCTACTTTAGTACACCGACAATGATCATGCAAACCAATATGACAATGCAGATGTATGTCATAATAATGGAACGATGGAAGTTGCATGGCAATATATAAATGTCACGATAGGTAGGTATGGTGGATATTTTGAGGAAGATATAAGGAGGCTTATGTGTCATAAAGCGTATCATATCACGGGGTTTGGATGCACCGACAAAGTTTTCACCGACTCTGTAGGTGAGAAAGGGCAATGCACGGTACCGAAGGGGCTAGCAAATTGCGGAAAGGTGAGAGTGTGTATAATCCGTAGACTCACATTAGTCATAAGGAACACGCATACTTATTGCGAAAGTCTATTAGCCCTGAAAACAAAGTACTACTACTCATGCCCCTAGGGGGGAGGTTGGTAGGAGTTAACCATCGCGTGCCCCCGACCTTCACGCAAAGTAAGACACTAAGTAATAACATGCTCTAACTTCTTAGCATAACGAGAGACTATAGTGCATGCTTCGGGAATAACAAACCTTAACACTAACAATTTTACTAAACCACAATTATTCACTAGTACAACCCACATATCACAATATATATATCACAAAACTATTGTAAGGAATCAAACTTATCATATTCTGTGATCTACATGAAAGTTTTTATTATATCCCTCTTGAGTACCTATCATATCAGGACCAATTTCATAACCCGTGCATATTGCCTTTACTATTTACTATGCTCTCAAATAGATATAAGTGAAGCATGAGAGTGCAACTATTTCTTTAAAATATAACCACCGTCATGCTCTAAAGGATATAAGTGAAGCACTAGAGCAACTGCCTAGCTCAAAAGATTTAAGTGAAGCACATAGAGTATTCTAACAAATCGCAGACAAATGTGTGTCCGTCTCAAAAGGTGTGTGCCGCAAACAATAATTGTGACAAACTAAAAAGCAAACAAATCAAAGTATCTTATAATACATGACACTCCAAGCAAAACTCATATCATGTGATGAATAAAAATATAGCTCCAAGTAATATACCGATGGATTGTAGACGAAAGAGGGGATGCCTTCCGGGGAATCCCCAAGATTGGATGCTTGGTGGTCCTTGAATATTACCTTGGGGTGCCTTGGGAATCTCGAAGCTTAGGGTCTTGCCACTCCTTATTCCTTCATCCATCACGATCTCACCCAAAACTTGAAAACTTCAGCACACAAAACTCAATAGAAAGCTCGTGAGATCCGTTAGTATAACAAGCAAATCATAAACTTTTGGTACTATTATCAACCCATTCATATTTTATTATTGCATAATATCTACTATATTATAACTTCTCCATGACTTATACCCCCCCTCCCGATATAATCCATTGCATCATTAAAACAAGCAAATTATGCAACAAAAAAGAATCTATAAAAAACTGAACAATGTGTAATGATCTGAACAAACTCAATACTTCTGTAACTCCAAAAAGTCTAGAAAATTAGGACAACATGGGAAATTTGTATATCAATCATGTGTAAAAAATTCAGAATTTTATCATGTTCCAGTGAATTTAAAGAATTCCAGTACTAGGCACAAAAGTTTCTATTTTTCATAGAATCAAGTCAACTAACCAAATCATCCGAGAGGCTTTACTTGGCATAAACACTAATGAAAATATAAAAACACAATCATAACGGTAGCATAATTGTGTGAACACAAAAAATAAAAAAAAAACAAGAAAATAACTATAACTATTGGGCTGCCTCCCAACAAGCGCTATTGTTTTACGCCCCTAGCTAGGCGTAATGCATAGTTTCAAGTATTCTCATCTTTAGTTTCCAAATCCTCAATTACACATCCATGCTTCCTAGGAGTTTTGGCATACATATTTTTGAAAATCACACTCCTGGGAACAAATTCAAGAAATTTGCTTTCAGTAATGTGTTCCTTTATCAAATCAATGAAATTGGGTTGCCTCCCTACAAGTGCGCGTTTTAATGCTACCAGTAGCGCGGGTAGCCGCGCTACTACTACGGTGCCACAGCTAACTGGTAGTAGTAGCACGGTCTAAACCAGCACTACTACTAGTAACTGTATCAGTAGCGTCTTCTGTCACGCACTACTATTAAGTAGATGTAGCGCTTTTCCTGTACCCGCACTGCTGTTGTATCTTTCAACATTTTTTTCTATTGTTGTAGAACAGTTCCCGTTTCAATAAACTACAATTTCACATATACCAGATAACAATATCATTAACCACAATACCAGATACTCACATATAGTCATACGGTAGTCATACAATACCAGATACTCACATATACAACCCATCTATTCTGCTAATATTAGCAGAATAACTATTCTGATAACACTTCCGCACTGCACGCTCAACGCGAGGGCACTTCACTTTCAGTAGCAGGGGTACTGCAATACAGAGACTAGTGAACATCGTGTCGGAAAAAACTGCACGTGGTGTTTTTTGGTACCTTTTCCCCTCTAATTTTTTAACCGTTTATTGGAACGAGACGTGTACTATACCTTTGAGAAGCTATGGATTATGCGCAACTTTGCTATGTTGAACATTTTTCGTGATTCTTCACGGTTTAAGAGCAGTTTTGAAAATGGTGCGGCGCACGACGAGTGGCGGCGAGCGTTTTTTCATGTTTTTTTCTAAACCACTCGTCGGAATGAAGCAAATGATACACAGTTGGAAAGATATCATCGAGGCGCATCTTTTTCATATGTATTATTTTCTCTAATTCATTACGGTTTAAGAGCAGTTTTAAATTTAGTAAATCACAGAATTCTGTTTTTTCGAATTTTTAGCAATTTTCGTACAGTTTTTGCTTCAATTTTTGAACCATTTGTTGAAACAAGGCGTGTGATACGCCGTTGGAATGCTACGAATGAGGCGCAACTTTCATATGTTGAAATGTTTTTGAGATTCCTTACGGTTTTAGTTAATTTTGCAAATTGTGCGGCTGACGACGAGAGGCAGCGGTCGTTTTTCGCGAAATTTTTACAAACCGCTGATCGGAATGAGTCAAATCATACGCCATTGGAAATATATGGACGAGACGCAAATTTTTCATGTAGAACACGCTCTCTAACTCCTTACGGTTTAAGAGCAATTTTGAATTTACCAAAACGCGGACACTCTGTTTTTTGCGACACCAAAATCGACGAGTGAACCGCATCGGACAGAAAGCCGCACTGCTTAAGATTGAAACCACTCTGCATGGGACGGGCAAGTGAACCCCATAAGTTTTCTCTTTTTTTTTGTTTACTTTCTGACGCTTATTTGTGAACCTCATGGTCAAAGTTAGTGAATCGCGTGGCCCAGACTAGAGAACTGCATTTTTCCGTTGGTGAAAGTGAATCACGGGGCAGAAACTAGTGGACTTCATCTAAAAAGAAACGAACTTATTCTATGTTGATTTTTTTTATTGTTTTACATAGGGAACTTCATCTAAAAAGAAACGAACATCTTCTGTGTTGATTTTTTATTGTTTTTACAAAGGGAACTTCATCTAAAAAGAAACAAACTTCTTCTGTGTTGATTTTTTATTGTTTTTACAAAGGGATTTTTTTACAAAGGAAACTACAGGAGTGCACTGCAAACACACATACACTGCATTGCAAGCATACAGAAAACAAGTGAAACGGCCACATGCGACAATACAAATTTTCTTCTAAAAAAACACATGACCGATGGGGTGTACTGCAGGCATACACACACCGCATTGCAGGCATATACAAAACGAACTGCATGCACATGATGCTTCCTTTTTCTCACATATACAAAAGTGAACCAACGCATAGTACAAGTGAACCGCATCGAAAAAGAAAGAATACCGCTTGTGGTTTTATTAAGAGAAGTGAAGCACCAAATTCTTGTCACAAACAAGAGCGAAACAACAAACTTTTCTAGTTTCCCTTTTGGACTGAAACGGACGGAAGCACAATATGAGATGCACTGCACGCCGAAGCCTTTGGACCGTGAGACGCCATGGGTGCTCGGCCACAACAAGAAACACGGGCGCACATCACGAACATACATGCCCGCACTGCAAGACCATGCCAACGCACTGCACATAGCGTGCTTGGCAAACCGCTTGCTCAAGCGAGTGAACTGCACGTCGCGCCGCCGGAAAGCTTTGAACGTGCCGTCCTGGCTTTTTGTAGGTAGTACTGCATGGCGGAGGAAGTGAAACGGTGGGGCACTCATGTGGGAAAATCAGTGCAAGGCACACATCATCTGGCGAACTGCACAAAGGAATCGAACATCATTAGAAAATTCACTACACTGAAACCACTAGATCAACAACAAAAATATGAAAAACGCAAAAAAAGTGAACTCCAAGCCGCGGTGAGCTACTGCTCATCCTGGATCTCATTTTATGACAGAGGGTGAAGGTGGTCAGGGGCGGCGGCGGCCTTGTTGAAAGTCAGAATAAAAAAAATGCACGGCGTGGCTCTTCGCACTGCAGCTAACCCCGCACCGAACCATGAGCAGATGTTGAGCAAGATCAAGCTGGTGCAGGTGGAGCAGCCCAGGTGAGTTAGTGCAGAGGCGTCAACTGCACGACAACCATGTATAAACTGCAAAACCATGGACGAAGATGGAGGCTAGTCGGGCGGTCGTTGGAGGAAGGCGGGACAAAAGGTAGCTGGTCGGGCGGTCGTTGCAGATCTCGGTCCATGGCAGAGGAAGTAAAATAGAGGAGGGGTACGAGAACTACAGAGGTGGTCAGAGCAGTAGTGGTCGCGCCGTGTTACGCCGTTTGGGCCCAACATGCTGGCCGCCGCCGTGAGGGTCGTCCGGGCCAACCGCGGGGCTTGGAAGGTGGTTGCCGGGCAGATCCCCTATTGTCCATTGTAGAGGAGCCCACGAGATGGAGAGGGGGCGCCAGAGAGGAGAGGGAGAGGTCACGAGATGGCGCGCGGGCAGGGGAATTTGGCCATGGTGGCGACCAAGGGGAGAGGAGACAGAGAGTTAGAGATATATTTGGGTTACATGTATTTGATAGTTTAGAATTCCTACCTTATCTCTGTGAGAGGCGTCTTGCCCTTCAAGTCTTGTACTCAATACACACTCTCCCTCGAGGCTCAATAACACATCCATCGTATTCCGCACCAATCCCTCTCTCTCCCTTCTAACATGGCATCAGCCTAATCACGATCCAAACCCTAGCTGCCGCCGCTTTCGCACCCAGCGCCGCTCCCGGGGCGGTCGGCCTCCATGACCGCCGCTGGGGGCCGCGCTGCCCGTACCTAGGGTTCGTCCGCCGGTCGTGTCGATCGGCTGCCCTAGAGAGTCTTTTTCCTGATCCTTTGATCTGGGTTTTCTCTATCTCGCCGGTCACTTTGATCAGCGTCTACTTTTTGGTTTTCCGGTCTATGTGATCCGGTTTGCGTCACGCGCCGCCGCCGTCGACCCCCGCGCCTCTACTCCGACATCGGCGTCGATTTCACTGGCTGCTTCATCATCAACCGCGCGGCAAGGCTGGACGCGCCGCCCAAGGGACGCCTTCGTGCGTCGCTGCCGGCCGCTCATCCGCGCGGTCTCCATCGCCGGTCTGTCTTTGTCGTCATCGCCCGGGACATCTCCGACAATGTCGCCATCGACTCTGATCTGCGCGTCGTCCCCGCCATGGCGCATACAGCGGCGCCGTCGGTCTGATCAACCGATCACGCGCCTGTCTTCGCCAAGCACGCGCCTACCGCCGATCGAGCTACAGGTTGCCATCGCGTCGTCCCTTCGGACCGTTGCGTCGTCGCCCGAGGTATTCCCGTCGGCTGCCCCGACTCACGCGCCGCTACCGCCGACGCCCCTACAGGTTGTCGTGTCGCGGAACGTGGTCCACGCTGCCGCCCCGAGATCCTCCCGCCGGCTCCCCTGTAGCCGCCGCCGCCACCTCCGTGTCACCCCTTAGGGTTATCACGTCGCGGCACGCGGTCCACGCCGCCTCCCGTCGGGTCGTCGCCCTCGGCTAGTGGTTCTTCGTGCGGCTGCCCCGACCTGCGAGCCTCGGCTACACCGCCTCTTCGGGCTATAGAGCTGCGCCATGCGGTCACCGCCGCCGCCCGAGGCCGTCCCCGCGGTTGCACCGACCTGCGAGCCGCCGCTACACCACCTCTTCAAGCTGTAGCACTGCGGAACGCGGTCCCCGTCACCGCCCCGCGGTTCCCGCCGCCGCCCCAAGGTCTTCCCGCCATCACCCCGGCCCGCCTGCCGCCGCTGCGTCGCCCCTTCGGGCCGTAGCGCCGCGGCCCATGATCCACGCCGCCGTCACCGCGCGTCAACCTCCCGTGGTATGCGCCGCGCCGTCTCCCTTGGCGCGGGAACGCCACCGTCCGTGCCGGTCTTCGTCACGCTGTCAGGGTTCTTCGCCTACTTCGAGCACCGCCGCCGCACTCCTAACCTAGCCGCCGCCGCCGCCAGGCCGCTCTTCTTTGGCTGCCGCCGTCGCTACCTTCATAGCCGCCGCCGCCGCCCGTCCACCCCCTTCGTCTTCGCCCAAGCACCAGCCCATCGCCAGCGTCGCCGTCATCTACCCCGACCGCTTCATCTACTCCGACAACCGCGGGTGACAATGGCTCCGCGCCGGTGGACGCCGCAATCGTCGTCGAGTTCTTCTCTGTTGGCCTCTCCGACTTCTTCGACATGGCGTACAGCTCGTGCAGGTCCCTCGTCTACGCATGCCCGGTGCTGGCAACACCGATGCGTGCTTTCATCCACGATGTGTCCCCGGGCCTGGCAAGCCTGGTCGGCGCTTCGTCAACTTCGTCTTCGTCCGTCTACGCATGCCCGGTGCTGGCAACACCGGCGCGTGCCTTCGTCTACGATGTGTCCCTGGGGTTGGCAACCCCGGCACGACACGTCGTCAACACCATTCTCCTTCCTGGCGTATCACTTCTTCGACACCACTGCGCCCATGACTAACTCGGCGCCTCCTTGCGCCCGCGGCTCCACGGTGACTCCCTCGACACCGGCTACCCGACTCGACATCAAGCACAGCATTCTTCGCACGGCTTCCTTGACCATGGCTACACCACCCTACGCTCTCGGCTACATCGACATCGGCACAAAGGGCTATCATCCTCTTGAGCAACGCGTCGGCTTCCTCTCCAGTCAACGCGTCCGCGACGCGACACCGTTCATGACGCTCTTGCTACGCCTGCGGGGGGATGTCAGCCCGTCGGCTGCTATTCTCTCCATTCTGACCGTCCGCGACGCTCATGTTGTTCGCAACGCTACCGCAACGACTGCGGGGGGATGTTAGAGATATATTTGGGTTACACGTATTTGGTAGTTTAGGATTCCTACCTTATCTCTAGGAGAGGCGTCTTGCCCTCCAAGTCTTGTACTCAACTAGATCATATAGGCGCGCATTGCCGCGCCCATCCATTTTAGGAGTTTCAATAGAATTGTTTGAGAAATGTTGAGCATGAACATATCATAAAATTCGTATGGTTCAAAATATCATATACCAGAACCTCCATAAGGGAGATATAAACTATCCTGCACAATGTAATATACAGAAAATAAATCAATCCTAATGTTTATGTTCCCTAAAGAGAATCTCATTTCTATATACGGGCTATATTTCTGTACTATGCACACATGCAATAATATTAGGGATGGGCAAGAGATGCTCAAATTACCAACAATCTAGGGAGTCGGCTATAAAGGAATCACCTCCTTCTGAATCAGTAAAATGATGCACGCATACCTTGCTGGAGCTTGCCAACATCATCGTATGCCCACATGACACTAATCTTTTTCACTGTGCAAAAATGAACAATAGTGAAATGCCAATACCAGCACATGGTGAATACTAAGATGAACTAACTGGTTGATGTCTTAAGGATAAAAAGCACCTATGCCCTATGGCGCTACAATGCTACCTCTGATCATCCCTGTGGCAGCTACAAAAGGTCCCAATCAAATTGTAAAAGGAAAGATAAGATAAACATCATAGAAGTAGAAAGAAAATGAAGTACATACATTCAAAACACAGGTTGCCAAGCCTATGAGTGAATATACGCACCATATCTTCCTGTCTTGGCAAGGAAATAGAAAACAAACACTTGAAACAAAGGAAATAGAAAATATACATTATGAGCAAAACAGGTAGGTTTCATACTTCATACCTCATGATAGGGAAATACCTGACGTTGATTTTCTCAAAATTGCGCTAGGAGATTTGTGTTATTTCTTCCATGTTAAGTCACATAGCTGCAAATAAAGTACTCCCCCCCATCCAAATTAGTTGTGGCTCAAAGGGATGTATATATCATTAAAATATGTCTAGATACATCCATTTGAGTGACAACTAATATGGATTGGAGGGAGTAACATAATTGCCCTCCTTGCTAACAAATGCCACTTGATCGGCTCAAAGCCTTAATTGCGATGGTTTTATTTTTGCCTTTGCTTCTGTTTTGGCTTTTGGTATAATAGTTTTCTTTGTTGCGTTTTACCAACATTATTACTCCGGTTTAACTGTCGATTACAAATTGGCGGAACACGGTAAAAATCTAAATCCGGAGAATATCTGCCCGGTTTGATTTTTTTCTTGCCATCCTATTATGGAGTGAAACCGGTGTTGATTATAACCCGGAACGGTTTACATTGTAAACCGGCTTTATATAAACATGAGTTGCTTTCTCCTCCAACAGTGTGAGTTTATTAAACTCCGCTTCAAGATTGGCCAAGCCAACTTCATGCCCAACGATGGCAGGTATTATGTATCTCAATATTTGATCATATGCTAAAATCTAAAGCTACTTTCTTTGGTTTTAAATGCATAGATATCATAACCCGCCTGGTAGCAAACCGCCATGGCGCTTTAAGTTTTTGGCTGCAGAAAACAGTTTGGAGATACATAATTCAAAAGAAGCATCAATTGCAATAAATATGCACGAAGGCATATCAAGACCAAGTGTATCAGCTAGCCTATTACAAGGCGAAACAGTGCCCAAATAAGATCATTGGTTTTTACACGTCACAGCATGCAGTGTTTAAACCGGCTTCCGGTTCATTCTTGGTCACCAGCTTGACCTGATGGTTGCGGGTCATCTTGCACCGGTTCAGCCTCTTCCTCCCTACCCAGTGGCTGGAAATCAACAGTTGCCCAGTCGATTCCAGTTAACGCTTGAAAAACAGCTTCATCACTGATCAGCAACGACGATTCAATGTCAGGGGCGTAAGTATGCTTACGGATTGGAGGTATAAGGTTTTTCGCTTCAGGAATTGGTGCAACCACTCGTTTGTTTTGATCATCATATTGGGCTTATTAGTGGGACAAATCTGCCTCTTCAACCAATTGACAAGCCAGAGGGCGCACTTCCCGGTTTATAGCTCGGAGATCCTCTTCACTAAACTCTGTCCCGTCTTCCTTCAAGCCTGGGTAGCCTTGGGCCACTTCAACATGATCAAAATCCGGCACCCACGCTTTTTCCCGGATTAAGGCGCTTATAGCACTGGTTCTAGCAGCAGATTTCTTCAGCTCTTCAACCCGGGCAGGAAGCATAGACAACCTTTTAATAGTGTCCTGGATCAAAGTGGGTGGCGGGTTGTTGTGGGAAGCAGTGAAGATGATCCGTTGAGCACCAGTATACAATTGCTCTATCAATGTATAGGTGGCTTTCAATTTCTTCCGCACATCTGATCCCAAGTGACCAATGCGTGTTCCTGTATCATAGCAAGGGTTAATAAACCGGCAGTTGCATGAGAAGGCCTAGTTACTTCCGAAGTCAAGAAGGCTTACCAAAGATAGCAGCAGTCATGGCATGAACCTGGCGCTTCACACTGGTTAGCTCATCAACCACCAGTTTGGGAGCGGCCTCGGCTTTCTCTGCCCTTTGAGTTAAAGCGGCTTTCTCAGTGGCCCAATCCGCCCGCTCTTTGTTTAAGTCTTCCTTCAATTTCTCCATGATGCTTAAAGCGCTGGTTAATTCCTCTTTTGCCTTAGAGGTTTCGGCTTGTTGGGACTTCAGATTTTCTTGCAGGTCGACGGTTTGGCTTTCTCTTTTGCTCAGCTCAGCCTGCATACAGATGATTATATGATGAAAATAACGATACAGATTTGAAGTACCAACCACATAACAAGTTATGCCTTGGTACTTGGGGGCTAATGCATATTTGCTCTTCATCATACAAATTCCATAAAGTCCCAAGCTCAATACAAGTATTCAACTTGGCACTTGGGGGCTAATGGCTATTTGCTCAATGACTATTGATACTGGAATTCTTATGCTCTAAAAAATCCCGGTTTAACTGCATGCAGTTGAACCGGCCCTTTGGGGCTACATCAGCAAAGTACAGATGAGTTCAAGTTAAATTGGAAAGTCCCGGTTTTAGTTGATATCTTAAAACCGTCACTTGGGGGCTATGGGAGTTGACATATTACAATGTACAAGCAGAGAAGGATATAAGACGTTACCTCATACTTGTCCTTCATCATATTAACCAGACCGGCTTCATAATCACGGCTGGTGTATAGCCGGTTCAGATAGCCCGAATGGAGATCTTGGGCGTTCAGAGCGGCGTAGGTCGCCAAATCGGCATTCCACTTGCCTTTACCAATTGCAGTAAATTCATCTTTGGCAGTGTGCCTGAACAAAGCGACAGGATTACTTGGCTCGGTACGACCAATGCCAGTGATAAGGACCTCATCATCTTTTTCTTCACCAGTTCGTACTGGGGTCGCCGGTTTATCAGTATTCTTTGAGGGACTAGCTATTTTGTCAATCCGGACAGGGCTCGTTGGTTGATCAGTAGGGACTGTGGTATCAACATTCGCCTCTTCAGCGACAATGTCATGGTCTTGTGGTGGTGGGTCGTTCAGCACGTCATCACGATTGGCTTCTTCAGGATCTGGGACTTTATCCGGTTCAGCAGCGGCATTCTCCTCTACCGTGTTGTTCAGGCGAGCTTTCTTGCTTGGTCTGGGTTTGAGCCTGAAAAAGAAGATTAAGAAGGGTCAAGATAGTTTTCTGTTTGAAGTAATATATCAAAGATACAAGATGGAATATAACTTACCCAAGCACCATTTTAAGTGGTAGAAGTTGGGTGGCTGACGACTCACCGATGGATGAATGAGAAGTGCCCCGATAATCGGAGTCAGACGGATTAAGAGGTTGACGAAAACAACCAGCTTTAGGGCAAGCATTGACAAGAGAGTTAGAGACCTCTGAACGGCGTTTCCGAACCAGACTGTTCGGTAAACCGGCGGAGGTAACTACCTGGTCGCTGTGCCGGGTTGTGCGGTGAGCTTCGTGCTGTTGTGTCTTCCAAGAAAGTGTGGGTCCAAATAAGCAAGAGGATGAGAAATTTTAACTTTCCGGTTTGCCCAACGGATTTTTTGTGAAGGCACAGGGTTTGAATCGGAAGAAAGAGCGATTACCTCTACAATGTCAGCATGACTGACTTCAACGTCATCCTAACAATAATCATCAGCAATAAGACGTATGAAATATAAACCAAGTGAGTCAATATCTACCTCAAGATCCGGGTTACCCACATCATCATCAGCAGGTGGGTCGGAAGATGCAGTGGTTCCTTTTCTATTGGCAGGTTTCTTCTGAACTCTGGTTTTGGCCGAGTTGGCTTCTCCGGCCGAGTTGGCTTCTGCAGTTTCTCTTGCGAAGGCTTCTTGATCCAAAACGGATCATTGCCCTGTTTTAAAGATATTAACATTGTCATAGGATATTTCGAACAAAAGAAGATTCAGTAAAAGCATAAGGTGCGAGTCTTACAGCCGGCGGATTGTTAAGAGCGTAGAAAGGAGGAAGGCCGGTTTGAGCACAGACAGCTTCCGGTTCATTCAATATCTTTTTCACAGCTTCAGTAACTTCGTCATCTGTGAGCTGGATATCAATGTGTCGTTGAGGGTCTTTTACATCTCCGGTATATTCGCACATCAAACTGGGGCGCTGGCTTAGGGGTAGTATGCTCCAAGATATCCAGCAGCGAGAAAATCAACCCCGGTCAAACCATTTGCCATGAAGGCCCTCAGCTTGGATAATTGAGGAGAGTACTTGAGTCTTTCCTTAGCAGTCAGCCTCTGTGGGAAAGGGTGTTTATTGCTCAGACGTTCCGGACGATAACCCGACAAAGTATTTTCTTCTTCAGGAGAAGTGTCTTTGCAGTAAAACCATGTTTGGTTCCACTCTTTGGGGTGGCTGTGAAGCTTGGCGTGAGGGAAGGTGACTTCTTTCCTCTTTTGGATTGCCATATCGCCCAGCTCTGTATTGGGTCCGTTTGTGAACTCAGTACGGCGGTTCAGGTGAAAGCAATCACGGAATAACTCTACGGTAGGTTCTTCTTGAAGGTACACTTCAAAGAATACTTGGAAACGACAGATGTTGGTTACGGAGTTGGGACCCGTATCTTGTGGACGCAGTTGGAAGTTGGCTAGGACATCTCGATAAAACTTTGAACCGGGAGGATTGAAGCCCCGGGCTAGGTGATCAGCAAAAACTACAACTTCCCCTTCTCGAGGTTTTGGAGGACATTCCGGGCCAGGAACCCTCCAGTGAATGACGTCTTGTTTACTTAAAGCGCCAGTTCTGACCAAATTGTTCAAACCGGCTTCGGTCACTCGAGAAGGGACACAGTTGCACTCATATGCTTGTTTAGCCATGGTAAGATCTACAAGGTAGTAATTACCGGTTCAAGAACATGTTGGAAAGGTATATGCTGATACATACTTTGCTAAACCGGAGGCAATCATTTATAAACCGGAGTTTTACAAAGCGACAGTGCCCTGCTAAAAAGATTCTGGCGGTTCAACAAGGGGACTGATGGTATATATCGGTTTGTCGATTTTTCTACAAAGTTAAACCGCCTGGTCTAAACATTGAAAAGTCAAGATTGCAGATGAGTAAGTACGCAAAAACAGATTTCACAAGGTTATACTACAGTTTTGGATCTGGAACATGTTCAGAAAAGAGATAAATATTCAAGGTCCAAAAGGAGCAGTACCAAATCAATGAGTAAAGGTACAAGCAGATCTATGGTCTTGAGATGCGTAAGTAAAGACGGAGGTTAAACAACTACCGCTACACAGAGCAAGGATTCGCAGATTCATTTAAGATCTATCATATGAGCAAGAAACAGACGATGAACACTGAAGAACTTTGAAACCCTAGAACAGATCTGTGGTGGAAAGGATAGAAGACTTACCGGAGCTGAGGAAGAAGTGGAAGGTCACCGTGATGCTCTAGTGCGCTCAGGGTGATGCAGCGGCCAAGGTTGGAGCAGAAGTCGACGGCAGCGGCGGAGCTCTGAAGCTGGTCGACGCAAGGAAGACAAAGCAGAAGGGCACAAAGGGGAAAAAGAAATGACCCTTTGGTCCTATTTATAAGGCAAGGGACATGTGTCGGGCGCGAAAATCAAGGGGCCGAAACTTTGGAAACGGAGTTGTCACCTCGATTGTCGCATATCTATTACACAAGAAGGTATTATGGATAGTTTCTTTATGACAAGATGACGTCACACCGGTTTACAACGATCAGAGAAGATGACGTCACGACGGTTCACCAAATACAGGAAGATGTTGAAGGTGAAGTTTTTTTTGCTAAGGATTGACATGAACCTGTTCAAATCAATCTGGGGCCTAATGTTGGGGATATTACTACTGGGCGTAAACCGGCCAAGACGGGTCGGGTTAACTTCATCAGTAGTTGAGTATGTTAAAGCCCATGAAGGCAGATGAGGGCTAAAAGCCCATAATCGGTTTAAGGCTTGTAGTTGTAAACCGGCGTCGGTATGTAACTTGTGTTGTAAGTTAGGAATAGTGGAAACCGAAGCGGAAACATCTATGAGCCGGTATCAGGACTCTGTAAACCGACGGGCGTCACCCATGTATATAAGGGGACGACCCGGCGGCGGTTCAAGAACAACAGACAACAACTTGAGACTTAGGCGAAGCTTGTTTGCTCCCTAGTCATCGAAACCCCATCAATTCCATCACAACTAGATGTAGGCTTTTACCTTCATCGAAGGGGCCGAACTAGTATAAACTCTCTTGCGTCCGTGTGTCCACTTTAACCCCTTCAAGCTAACCCGCAGCGATGGCTCCACGACTAAGTCCTTTCATGAGGACATCTGCCATGACAAAACCACGACACCTACCTTAGATCCGTATTGGGTAATTTGGTAGTGGATCTTTTTATCCAAATTTTCAATCAACTCTACAGTAGCAACTTTATTTTCAATAATTTCTAGCCTTTGCATCACATGTTTGAAAGTTAAAATAGTTCCATTAACCAAAAGAGTTGGTGGGCCAAACAAATCTATCATAGCATTATAAGAACCAAAAGTATGGCTACCCAAGAAATTCCCTCTGGTAATGGTATCAAGTATATATCTATTCCAAGGAGTGATGCCTACATAAAAATTGCGAAGAAGAACGGAAGTAGATTGCTTCCTAGTAGATCTATTCTTAGTACTGCAAATTCTATGCCAAGCATCGTTTAGATTTTCTCCCTCCCTTTGTTTAAAATTAAGAACTTCATGATCGGGAGTACTAACAATGATAGAAGAACTAGCCATGACAGCAAAGCAAACGATCTAACACATGGACACACAAGAAGCAAGAAGAAGGGCGAGCGAAAAAGAGGGTAAATAAAAGGGCAAAGGTGAAGTGGGGGAGAGGAAAACGAGAGGCAAATGGCAAATAATGTAATGCAAGGGATAAGAGTTGTTATGGGTACTTGGTATGTCTTGACTTGACGTTAGACTCCCCGGCAACGGCGCCAGAAGTCGCACGTCGACGAGAGATCAAATCTTTACTTGACTTGGCGCAAGCCTCCCCGGCAACAGCGCCAGAAATCCTTCTTGCTACCTCTTGAGCATGCGTTGGTTTTCCCTTGAAGAGGAAATGGTGATGCAGCAAAGTAGCGTAAGTATTTCCCTCAGTTTTGATAACCAAGGTATCAATCCAGTAGGAGGTTACGCACAAGTTGCCTCATACCTACACAAACAAATAAGAACCTTGCAACCAACGCGATAAAGGGGTTGTCAATCCCTTCACGGCCACTCGCAAAATTGAGATCTGATAGAGATAATAAGATAAATATTTTTGGTATTTTTATGATATAGATTGAAAGTAAAGATTGCAAAGTAAAATATATTGGAAACTTATGATGGAAAATAGACCCGGGTGTCATAGGTTTCACTAGTGGCTTCTCTCAAGATAGCATAAGTATTACAGTGGGTGAACGAATTACTGTCGAGCAATTGATAGAAAAGCGCATAGTTATGAGAATATCTAGGCATGATCATGTATATAGGCATCACTTCCGTGAAAAGTAGACCGAAACGATTCTGCATCTACTACTATTACTCCACACATCGACCGCTATCCAACATGCATCTAGAGTATTAAGTTCATAAGAACAGAGTAACCTATTAGGCAAGATCACATGATGTAGAGGGATAAACTCAAGCAATATGATATAAACCCCATCTTTTTATCCTCGATGGCAACAATACAATACGTGCCTTGCTTCCCCTGCTATCAATGGGAAAGGACACCGCAAGATTGAACCCAAAGCTAAGCACTTCTCCCATTGCAAGAAAGATCAATCTAGTAGGCCAAACCAAACTGATAATTTGAAGAGACTTGCAAAGATAATTAAATCATGCATAAAAGAATTCAGAGAAGATTCAAATATTGTTCATAGATAATCTTGATCATAAACCCATAATTCATAGGATCTCGACAAACACACTACAAAAAGAATTACATCGAATAGATCTCCAAGAGAATCAAGGAGAACTTTGTATTGAGATCGAAAGAGAGAGAAGAAGCCATCTAGCTAATAACTATGGACCCGAAGGTCTGTGGTAAACTACTCACACATCATCGGAGAGGCTATGGTGTTGATGTAGAAGCCCTCCATGATCGATTCCCCCTCTGGCAGAGCAACGGAAAAGGCCCCAAGATGGGATCTCACGGTTACAGAAGGTTGCGGCGGTGGAAATAGGGTTTCTTGGTGCTCTCTGATGTTTTCAGGGTATATGAGTATATATTGGAGAAAGAAGTAGGTCGGTGGAGCCACGAGGGGCCCACGAGGGTGGGGGCGCGCCTACCCCCCTGGGCGCACCCTCTTACCTCGTGGCCTCCTCGTTTCTTTCTTGACCTCCACTCCAAGTCTCCTGGATTGCGTTTGTTCCAAAAATAACTCTCCCGAAGGTTTCATTCCGTTTGGACTCTGTTTGATATTCCTTTTCTGCGAAACATTGAAATAGGCAAAAAAACAGCAATTTGCACTGGGCCTTCGGTTAATAGGTTAGTCCCAAAAATAATATAAAAGTAAATAGTAAAGTGCATTAAACATCCAAAAACAGATAATATAATAGCATGGAACAATCAAAAATTAAGATACGTTGAAGACGTATCACCATCTTCAGGCAGCACCATCGCTAGGTCATCCTCAGCCACCACCATCTCTTGCCCATCGTCAGCCACCACCATCTCTTGCCCATCGTCAGCCACCACCATCTCTTGCCCATCGTCAGCCACCGCCCTCGCTAGGTCATCCTTAGCCATCACCATCTCTTGCCCAACGTCAGCCAGCACCTCCTCATCCCCACTGTGCTCCTCTTGTTCCCCACTCCGTTCTGGATCATCCTCGCTGCTGCTTTTGCTACAGCCAGAGTCGCTGCTGCTTTGGCTGTAGCCGAGTCGCTGCTGCTGCTCCCATTGCCTGACCAAATGCAACAATGACCGTTAAGAATCGATGTGAGACAAAGCCAAATGTAGAGGAAGAAGAGGCAGAATGTACTGGCATCATCGTCGTCCTGGTAGCGCATGCGACACATAGTCGTGTTGAACACCTTCACGGTGAGCATGGCGTCGCCGTTGTACCTGAAGAGAAGGAAGTACCCGTGCCGCAGGTCGTAGGCACGGTAGAACTGCTCCCAGCCACGACACATGTACATGTGGCCGTCCCTGATCACCACCTCCACGTCCCAATGCCTACGAAGCCCATTGCTGGCCTGTCGCAGCTTCACATTCTTTGGCCGATGGCCGTCCAATGTCTTCATAAAAGTGTTAGCCAGCCTCTGCAGTTTGGGACAAGGAATGATGTAGAAAACAGCAGAGTTATCATAATGAGATGCATGGGTGAAGGGGAAATCTCTCCTTTTATATACCCGCCTCCTGGAGGAAGTCCCAAGTATGATACTGAACAACTCAAAAGCATCCAACTTGTACTCCGGTGTGGCAGAGCGGAGCCCGCGGTGGCGGCCTCCCCCCATCTCTGATAACCAGCAGAAGAGACCAATTACTTTAGATATGAAAGAAAACTGAAAATGTTGAAAAAAAGAGCATAGTAACTAAGCAGTTCCTTATGATGTGCTAGTGAGAAAGCGGCCTCTTGTTTAGATTGAGATTATGCTTTCATGCCTATGCTAGTGAGAAAGACACACTAGACTTTCCTTCGGCTTGCTGAATGTATAGTTTGCCTTTCCGCAAAAACGAAAAGAGAAAGACGGGTATAGTTTCCCTCTTATGACAGATTCCATAAGCAATATGCATGCCTTGTTGTTTTCTCAAATTAAACTAATTCGAGTGTTGCTGATTACTTCAATAGGTTCATGCTTAATTCTTTCAATATTTTAAAAAATGCTTTATTATGTGTTTTTTTGTAGGGGGGCAGAATTATCAAAATCAAATGCAAAGCTAAACGAGAACAAATTTCGTATATATAAATGTGGTGACACAAAGGAAATTATCATGAAGTTGTACCACACTACATAATAATTGAGATAAAGCATCAAGGAATGACCTGTGGGGGGGGAGAACAATAGTACTCGAAAAAACTGCTAATATTGTTAGAATTCGATTTAGCTCCCTCCAAAGACAAAGAAAAACATGTTTGTACATTTGCCAAGTCTGTTTTCATGTGAAAAACAGGGAAAACATCAAAGAACATGACGACAACAGCCATTCCTTGGACACTGGAAATACCATAATTACACTTACTCACTATGTATAATATAGCAATAGAGTAGCAGAAGAACCCTGACAAAAAGTTACAGAACAAGGACAACACCACTCTAAGTAGCAAATCATGCTCCATGATTGACTGAATATTCAGTACAAAACTAAACTAAAGTTTGGATGAGCTATGGTAATCAATTCTTGCACTGCAATATAAGGCTATCCGCTCTAAACCTAAACTAAAGTTAACCTAAACTAAACCAAACCTAAAGTAAACCTCAACTAAACTTAAAATACAGAAACAAAAACAGAAAAACATACAAGAGGTCTCATCGGAGGGGCTGGGCGGCCGCGCTGGTGGAGGAGAGGGGCATCGGGGCGGGCGGGTGGAGGAGGGGGTGCCGGAGCGGCGGGGCGGCCGTAGTGGTGGAGGAGAGGGGCGCCGGGGCCGCCGGGGTGGAGGAAGGGGTACCGCGGTGACTGGGGTGGCGTGGGGCGGCGGCAGCTCGGGCACGGGGGCGGGCCGGAGCGGCGCGACACGACGGTGGGGATGGCATGGGGTGGGGGAGGGGGTCGCTGAGCCTTCAGGGTGCGGCAGGGCAGCGGCGGCTTGAGGGCGGGGTGGCGCGGGGCAGCGGCGGCTCTTGGGCGGGGTGGCGCGGGGCGGCGACGGCACGGGGGTGGGGTGGCGCGGGGCGGCGACGGCACGGGGGTGGGGTGGCGCGGGGCGGCGACGGCACGGGGGTGGGGTGGCGCGGGGCAGCGGCAGCTCGGGGTCGGGGTGGCGCGGGGCGGCGGCGGCGGCTCGGGCGTGGGCGGTGAGAGAGAGGGGACAGAGTGATGGGGCGCGGGCGGGCGTCGTTCGATTTTAGTTATGGCATGGTTCTTTGCCGTCTGTTAGCGAACGACAAAGAGCCTCGCTAACGGACGTTAGTTTGGTCACTTTCTTTGCCGTCTACTAGCAGACGACAAAGAAAGTGTCCGTTAGGTCATTGGATTAGTTAGGGCACAACTCTTTGCCGTTTGCTAGCCGATGACAAAGATGCTATGCCGCCAGCTAGCGGACGACAAAAAGTGGGCTGACGGTAAACATGTTCTTTGTCGTCAGCTCTTTCTTTGTCGTCAGCTTCTTTCAAGCCGAGGGCAAAGACCTACTTTGCCGTCAGTTAGCAGACGACAAAGATCTGGCTGACGGCAAAGATCCTGATTCCAGTAGTGTAAGAAATTAGATGATGCACTTTGGGCTTATATGACAGCATATAAAAATCATATGGGTATGTCTCCTTATAAAATGTTTTATGGGAAAGATTATCATTTGCCTATTGAGTTAGAACATAAAGCATATTTGGCCGTCAAAGAGCTCAGCTCTGATTTCAAACTTGCTGGTGAAAAGGGGTTATTTGATATTAGCTCATTAGATGAATGGATGACCCAAGCTTATGAAAATGCAAAATTATTCAAAGAAAAAGTTAAAAGATGGCATGAGAAAAGAATCCAAAAGCGTGAGTTTAAAGTTGGAGAATATGTTCTTTTGTACAACTCTCGTTTCAGATTCTTTGCAGGAAAACTCCTCTCAAAATGGGAAGGCCCCTATGTTATCAAGGAGGTTTATCGGTCTGGAGCCATCAAAATAAATAATTCCAAAGGTACTAACCCGAAGGTTGTCAATGGGCAACGGATAAAATATTATATCTCAGGTATGCCCATTAATGTTGAAAGTAATATTATCTGAACTTTAACACCGGAAGAACACATAAAAGAGTCCTTCCGGAACACTCTCGAATCGCTAAAATAAGTAGGTACATGATACCGTAAGTAAACGGACTCCAAAAAATCCACAAAAATATTTTTATCAGTTTTGGAATATTTAAAAATTTAGGAAATAAAGAAACTTCCAGGAAGTGTACCCTGGTGGGCACAAAACACCAGGGCGCGCCCAGTTGGGTTGTGCCCACCTGGGACACCTTCCGGACTCTGTTTTTCTACCGTATGCTTGTCCTCCAAGATAAAAAAATCTATATATACTCCCCAAAGCTGCTGATCACCTATCATGGAGAAATCCTCTGTTCTCTTTTCTTGCTGTTTTCGGTTAGATTTATCAAGCTAGGCATCATGTCTTCCTCCTCCTCCAACAACATGGAAGAAGATGCTTGGTTGATGAAGATTGAGCTGAAGAGGGAGGAGCCCACAGACGCCATCAAGGGAGACAAGGGCAAGAAGGCTACCGTAGATCCACCCTCGATGGCAGAACATGCACTGCCAGCAGAGGAGGAAGAAGAGGAAGATATCCTTAAGCCTTACCTCACTCACCTTACCCCTACTGAGATTGAAGCTTTTCGCATCATTGAAATAGTTCGCATACAAAATAAGTATCTCACTCGCGAAAATATTTTGCATCAAGAGCATATCATCCATCTACGGAGCGTCATTCATTGATTGGAGAATCTCTTGATCCTCAAGGATAGGATCGCTTCATCACCACCATCATCTTATTCACCACCAAAATAGAATTGAGTATCGGGTATGGGCGCTCCCCTTGGCTTCCACCAAGCTTGGGGGAGGTGCCCCCGGTATCGTATCATCCCACTATCTTTTTACCTTTACTTATTTTAGCTCGATCTTTTGCTTTAGAAGAATAAGAGTTTAGTTCGATCCTTTCTTCTTTCTGAGTTTGCTTAGTGATCTATCATTGTAATCGTGTGAAAGTTATATAATAAAGTTTAGTTTGAGTTTTTGCTTTCTTTACTTTCATGTTGCAAATAAAAGAAGAGAAAGGAAATAAATAAAAGAAAGAAATAATGAAAAAGATCATATACTAATCCTATGGTAGGTGATGACACCACATAAGTAAAAGTATAAGTAGAAAATTTTATTAGAGATTGACAAATATAGCATTAGTCAATGATGCAACTCATGAAAGAATTAATAAGGGAAGAGAAGATTCACATATAAATATATTATCCTAGAAATCTTTTGTGATTGTGAGCACTCATCAAAATATTATATGCCAAAATTGTTCACGTTGGACAAGGAAGACAACTTAATGGTTTATGTTTGTTTATATTCACATAGAAGTCATATTGTCATAGATCCTTCAACATGTGGTGCTTGCCCCCTATCTTTGCTAGCCAAAAATTCTGCACTAAGTAGAGATACTACTTGTGCATCCAGAAACCCTTAAACCCAAATCTTATTTTCAAGTGTCCACCATACCTACCTATGGATTGAGCAAAATCCCTCAAGTCAGTTCTCATAGGTGCAAAAAGGCAATAAAAATTCTTCTAAAAGTGTGAGATCATTTAGTGTAAGAGAAAATTGAGTGTTGCGCGAACTTGTGATGGTGAAGAATAAAAGCGACAGACTGCATAATAAAGGTCGCTATCACAAGGGGCAATGTAACATGATGTTCTTTTGCATTAAGGGGTTGAGCATACAAACAAATAAGTGCATGGCAACCTCTGCTTCCCTCTGCGAAGGGCCTATCTTTTACTTTTATGTATTTACTTTTATGCAAAGAGTCAAAGTTTTCCTTCTATTCCTTTTTATTTTTATCATTTGGCATGCATCATGTGGTGAGGAAAGATCTAGGCACATATGTCCAGTTTAATATAGATAGCATGAGTTATTATTGTTGACATCACCCTTGAGCTCAATACGTTGGAGGCGAAACTATAAGTCCCTATCTTTCTATGTGTTCGGTTCAAACGTTTTGCTCATGTGACGCAGTGAGTGTTAGCAATCATAGAAGACTATATGATGGTTGAGTATGCGGACTTGCCTAAAGGCTCCGATACGTGACCCTTCGTGAAAAGATGATGAATTGTAGTTGCAAAGTTGAACATAGTTTGTTGGTTTTTAATAGAGTTTTTGCTTTATACTTCGATTGTGTGATGCATTGTTACTTATTCATGAGGAGTATATGATAAAAGTATTATGTCTAAGTTTGTTGCTGTTATAATAATGAACATGATGCTTCTATGTCCGTATGTTTTTTTTATCGACACCTCTCTCTCAAAGCATGTGGACATGTTTTTTGATTTCGGTTTTCGCTTGAGGACAAGCGAGGTCTAAGCTTGGGTGAGTTGATACGTCCATTTTGCATCATGTTTTCTTACTGTTATTTATAATGTTTTTATCCATAATAATGCTTGTTGGAGTAATTCTAATGCCTTTTCTCTCATAATATGCAAGGTATACACAAAGAGGGAGAATTCCGTCAGCTGGAAATCTGGACCTGGAAAAGCTACGTCGGGCTACCTATTCTGCACAACTCCAAAAAAGCTGAAACTTCACGAATATTTTTTATGGAATATGTGAGGAATATTGGAGCAAATAACTACCCGAGGGGGCCCACTAGGTGGGCACAACCCACCTAGGTGCGCCAGGGAACCCAGGCACGCCCGGGTGGGTTGTGCTCACCGAGGCCCACCTCCGGTGCCCATCTTCTGGTATATAGGTCATTTTGACCTAGACAAAATTAAGGAGAGGACTCTCGGGATGGAGCGCTGCTGTCTCAAGGCGGAACTTGGGCAGGAGCACTTTTGCCCTACGGTGGAGCGAGGCCGCCGGGGGAACTTCCCTCCCAGAGGGGGAAATCATCATCATCATCACCAACAACTCTCCCATCTTGGGGAGGGCAATCTCCATAAACATCTTCAACAACACCATCTCATCTCAAACCTTAGTTCATCTCTTGTGTTCAATCTTGTTACCAGAACTATAGATTGGTGCTTGTGGGTGACTAGTAGTGTTGATTACATCTTGTAGTTGATCACTATATGGTTTATTTGGTGGAAGATTATATGTTCAAATCCATTATGCTATTTAATACCCCTCTAATCTTGAGCATGATTATCATTTGTGAGTAGTTACTTTTGTTCTTGAGGTCACGGGAGAAATCATGTTGCAAGTAATCGTGTGAACTTGATATGTGTTCGATATTTTGATAGTATGTATGTTGTGATTCCCTTAGTGGTGTCATGTGAACGTCGAGTACATGACACTTCACCATATTTGGGCCTAAGGGAATGCATTGTGGAGTAGCAATTAGATGGTGGGTTGCGAGAGTGACAGAAGCTTAAACCCCTTTTTATGCACTATTCCGTAAGGGTCCGATTGGATCCAAAAGTTCAATGCCATGGTTAGAATTTATTCTTAATACTTTTCTCGTAGTTGCAGATGTTTGCAGGAGGGTTAATCATAAGTAGGAGGTTTGTTCAAGTAAGAACAGCACCTAGGCACCGGTCCACCCACATATCAAATTATCAAAGAACACAAATCAAACCAACATGGTGAAGGTGACTAGATGAAAATCCCGTGTACCCGCAAGAAATTTTTTGCTTATCATAAGAGACCGTTTTCGCCTATCCTTTGCCTCAAAAGGATTGGGCTACCTTGCTGCACTTTGGTTACTACTATCATTACTTGCTTGTTACAAATTATCTTGCTATCAAACTACTGCATTACTTACTATTTCAGCACTTACTGACATTACCTTACTGAAAACCACTTGTCATTTCCTTCTGCTCCTCGTTGAGTTCGACACTCTTACTTATTGAAAAGAGCTAAAATTTATCCCCTATACTTGTGGGTCATCAGTAACCAAGACGAGGCGTCGGACGGGATTGTCAACCCCCAGGCGCACCCTTCTCGCCACCGTACCACCATGGTGGCTGGCTCATGGCGACGAGAGCATGGTGCTGCGCCAAAGTACTGGCAGGAGCTGAGCGAGGTCGCAGTCTGCATTGTCATCTATGTCGAGCACTACTTTGGAAGCCAAGGTGCAAGCTCAACTCCTGCTGACATTCCCACCAGCGGCCGATCAAATGGATGAGTGGAGAGCCACCATCCAGAGTCTGATCGGTTTTGCTAAAGCTGGAGGATCGCAGCAGGCGGAACCGCCATGGCAGCCACAAGCGACAGCTGTGGCCCGAGCCGCCGATCGTGCTGAGGGGGCCACTTCAATGGTACGGTCCCCTCCGCGGCAGCCAACGCAGAGGCAGCGACAGGAACCACGCAACCAGGAGCCCGACGAGGTATCGATGGCTTCATCTAACCCTCAGGTCCGTCAAGATCTATGGCAGGTCCTAGAAGATCAGCGAAGGGAAGGCGCGTGCATCACCATAGAACGATGCCGCGAAATCCGCCGCCAGTAGGACTAGCGCAATGGCCCAGACTTCGACGAACCCGTGCCGAGTGAAGGCAGATACTTACCTTTTGAGGTTGGGTGCCCTGCCTTCACTCGCGAGCTGCGGCAAGTCCGTTGGCTATCTGCCCACGTTTTCAAGCCAGAAATACCAGAAAATTATGATGGAAGGTTGAACCCAGCAGAGTTCTTGCGCATCTACACTATCGCTATTCAAGACGCCGGAGGAAGAGATGAGAAGGTATCCGCCAATTATTTCCCTTTGGCACTGAAGCCAAATGTGAGGTCATGGCTAATGCACCTTCCGAAGAATTCCATCTCATCATGGGCTGACCTATGCCATGAATTTGTTGGCGCCTTCACGGGCGGCCATCAAGAACTAGGCCGACCCAGCAATCTACGGATCCTTCCACAAAAGGAAGGGCAGAGCTTGCGGAAGTACATGCATAGGTTTAGCCGGGTGCACAGAAACATTCCAGACATCCACCCAGGAGCTGTGATTGCCGCGTTCCAGTCCAACATGCACAACAGGAGGATACATTCCAAGATGAATGTCCGGCTGCCCAAGACTATGATTGAGCTGTACACCTTGGCAGATAAGTGTGCCAGAATAGAGGAAGGGAGGTGGCTCCCCGGGGAAGAGGACGACGTCGAAGTTGACTCAGGGGATGAGGATGATGCCACTGGCCCGAAGAGGAAGAACAAGAAACGCAATAAGAAGTGCAAGGAAAAGGCAGTATTAGCTGTTGAGCGCTCTAGCACTCCTAGTACCGTCAAGAAGGCCAAGACCGAAGCCCCCAGCAAGGAAGTTGTCGCGTGCACTGATTGCCGGGAGGCTGCGACGCCCAAAAAGGCTGGGAAGGCTGATGGGCCATACTGCAAGTTTCGCCGAACCAAGGGCCATGATCTCCAAGAGTGTCACCAAGTTGAGCAACTTGTTAAGAAGCAGAAAGCTGAGTACGAGAAGCATGACAAGGAAAGAGACCAAGAAGGTGTTGACGGGAAGGGTCGAGGCGGCAGAGGAGGCCGCCACGGTAGGGCTCGCCAGCATTAGGAAAAACTGCAAGAGGTCGTAAGAAAAGAGAAGGCGATGACGAAAGTGATGAAGGGGATGAAGAGGAAACCAGCGAGCAAGAGTTCTAGAAGGCCATTGAGGCCCTATGCGTTGACGGAGGCGCATCTTTGCACTCCTCTCACCGCCAGCTTAAACACTAGGCGCATGAGGTCAACGCCGTAGAGCCAACGGTAGACTCCCGGAAACCGCTCAAATGGTTCTGCACGCCCATCATCTTCGACGAAGAGGATCACCCTGACTGTACCACCGCGGTAGGGTGCTTGCCATTATTGGTTTCACCAAAAACCCGCAACCTCAAGGTCACAAAGGTGTTGGTTGACGGTGGGGCTGGGTTGAATCTGATTTCCCCCAAGGTGCTCAGCAAGCTTCAAATTTCAGATGAAGAGCACAAGATTACTAGCACTTTCCAAGGGATCAACCCCAGCATGAGTCGTCCTAAGGGAAAGATCACACTGCCAGTGACGTTTGGAGGAGAATTGAACTACCGAACCAAGAGGGTTGTTGTCGGATGTGGGGTTCCGGCAAACCCTTAAGGTTCGAACACTAGGGTGCGCGCGAAGTCTTTCCCTCCTACCGGTCTACGCTCAAGCTCGCTAAGATCTTGCGGACGAACTCAATGAACTCACAACACAAAAAGAGACGCGAGGTTTATACTGGTTCAGGCCACCATTGTGGTGTAATACCCTACTCCAGTGTGGTGGTGGTGGGTTGCCTCTTGGGCTGATGAAGAACAATACAAGGGAAGAACAACCTCCTGAGGTTGAGGTGTTCATGTGCGTATGAACTTGTGGTGTGAGGAGTCGATGAACTGCTCTCTCCCACTACTGTGGTGGCTAGTCCTATTTATAGAGGCCCTGGTCCTCTTCCCAAATGTTGAGCGGGAAGGGAGCCAACATCGGCGGGAAAAATTGGAGGGGAACATGAAAGTACAAGTGCTCCTCAGGTGGTTTTGGTAATTAGTGTCAACATATCTCTTGTTGGACTAATGTTTCTATCTAGTATATTTTAGATAAGTTCAACAATGGAGTGGCATGAACTAAAGGTTGTGGGAACTTCTTCAAGATGCTAAGGACAAAGGATTGGCTAAAGCTTCAAGCTCAAGACTCTTCATTTTACACTTTTAGTGATCCAAGATCACATTGAGTCTATAAGAAAATCCAATACTATTAAGAAGGGATGAGGTGTTGCTTATTGAGCCTTTTGCTCTATGTGCTTAATGATATGCTCCAAAATCCTCAACTACTTTCCCACTTGCACATATGACCTAAACCCAAAAGCCAAACTCGGCCCCACCGACTCTTTCTATCCGGCGCCACCGAGTTTCATATGTCATAGCCACTGCCAAAACCCTAGCAAATCGGTTCTACCGATAGGGATCTCGGTCTCAACGAGATGGGATTGCAATCTCACTGTGTATGTCCATTGTCAAAATCGGTCTTACCGAATTTAGGCAATCGGTACTACCGAGATTGCGATGCAAACTCTCTGTTTCCCTTTTGTAACTTTTCGGTCTCACCGAAAGAGCAAATCGGTCCCACCGAGTTTGCCTGACCAACTCTTTGGTTAGCTAATTACCAAATCGGTCTCACCAAGTTCGTGTAATCGGTCTCACCGAGATTACGTTATGCCCAAACCCTAACCATATCGGTCCTACCGAGATGCATGTCAGTCCCACCGAAAATCTCTAACGGTCACTAGGTTTACCATTTCGGTCCGACCGAGTTTATTGATTCGGTCCCACCGAGATTGGTAGATTGTGTGTAATGGTTGGATTATAAGTGGAGGCTATATATACCCCTCCACCTCCTCTTCATTCGTGGAGAGAGCCATCAGAACACACCTACACTTCCAATTCATATGTTCTGAGAGAGAACCACCTACTCATGTGTTGAGACCAAGATATTCCATTCCTACCATATGAATCTTGATGTCTAGCCTTCCCCAGTTGCTTTCCACTCAAATCTTCTTTCCACCAAATCCAAATCCTGTGTGAGAGAGTTGAGTGTTGGGGAGACTATCATTTGAAGCACAAGAGCAAGGAGTTCATCATCAACACACCATTTGTTACTTCTTGGAGAGTGGTGTCTCCTAGATTGGCTAGGTGTCACTTGGGAGCCTCCGACAAGATTGTGGAGTTGAACCAAGGAGTTTGTAAGGGCAAGGAGATCGCCTACTTCGTGAAGATCTACCGCTAGTGAGGCAAGTCCTTCGTGGGCGATGGCCATGGTGGGATAGGCAAGGTTGCTTCTTCGTGGACCCTTCGTGGGTGGAGCCCTCCGTGGACTCGCGCAACCGTTACCCTTCGTGGGTTGAAGTCTCCACTAACGTGGATGTAGGATAGCACCACCTATCCGGACCACTGGAAAAACATCCGTGTCTCCATTAGCGTTTGAATTCTCAAAACCCTTCCCTTTACATTCTTGCAAGTTGCATGCTTTACTTTCCGCTGCCTATATACTCCTTGCATACTTGCTTGATATGTATTGTGTATGTTGAAATTGTGCCTAAAACATCACTCAAACCAAAAAGGCTTAAAAACTGCTACTTTAGCACTAAGTGTCTAATCACCCCCCCTCTAGACACATACACTTCTAGATCCTACAAGTGGTATCAGAGCTTTGGTCTCCATTGCCTTGGTTTAATCACCTTTGGAGGAAGATGGATGTGTCTACTTTAGGGAGTCTTAGTCATAGAGTGCCTATCCTTGATGAAGAGTATTTTCATGAATGGAAAAATGAGATGCTTGTGATTTTCACTCAATACCATTTGAACAAGTATATTGCTAGTCCTTGTGCTCCTCATGTTGATCCTATGCATCCCACTCTAGATGAAGATATTGACATGATTCGCAATCTTAGAACCGTTGAGCTCATCATTAGAGGATTGCCCAAATACTTGATTGCTAGTTTACCCACTCTTAAATGCGCCTATACTATATGGAAATTTCTTGAGGAACGATTCCCCAATTATTCCTTGAAAAATTTGGATGAAATTCTCCATAAATCTATTGCCTTGAGTAAGATGAACTCTAGCGATCCTAGTTTTGGTAATTGTCTATTTGAGCTTACTAATCTCATGCGTGCTAAAGGAAATGTTGGAATCATTGGTGATATCATAACCGAATCCATAAGAATTCATAAAAGTGACCACTTTGATGATCATTTATCTAATGAATTACCCTCTCTAGGATATGATCAATCACAAGAGGATGTTGAACATGGATACTATGATGAAGATGATGATAGTGACTCCGATCTTGATGATGCAATGAGACACTTTGGTCTTATGGCTAATCTTTGAGGATATGTGTCAGGAGGAAAGGAATGGGTTCTCGAAAGTGGATGTACCGATCATATGACCGGAGATGAAGAGATGTTCCGTGAGCTTCCTGATAATGACGGCCCTCGAAAATATGTCACCTTTGGTGATAATTCAAAGGGTAAGGTGGTTGGCCTTGGTAAGGTGGCCATCTCACACGATAGCTCCATTCAAAATGTCATGCTCGTTGAATCTCTTGGGTACAACTTACTTTCAGTATCTAGACTTGCTGATTTCGGTTTGAATGTCCTATTTACTGAGGTAGATTTCCAAGTCTTTCGACGAGACAATCATAAAATGGTCTTTACCGGTATACGTAGAGGTGACCTTTATATTGTCGATTTCTCAAAAAGGGCACAACCTAAAACTTTCTTTATTGCTAAATCCTCAAAAGGTTGGTTGTGGCATAGACGACTAGGTCATGTTGGCATGAGAAACCTTGACAAGCTTATTAAAGGAAATCATATCCTTGGAGTTAACGATGTCATATTTGATAAGGATAGACTTTGCAGTGCTTGTCAGGCAGGTAAACAGGTTGGAGGAAGGCATCCCGTGAAGAACATCATGACCACAAGGAGGCCACTTGAGCTACTTCATATGGATCTCTTTGGTCCCAATGCCTACAAGAGTCTCGGTGGAAATTCTTTTGGTTTAGTCATAGTTGATGATTTTTCAAGATTTACGTGGGTGTTCTTTCTTGATGATAAATCGCAGGTCCAAAAGATCTTCAAAAACTTCGCTACAAAAGCCCAAAATCAGTTTGATGTGAAGATCAAGAAGGTTCGGAGCGACAACGGAACAGAGTTCAAGAACGCAAATGTGGATACCTTTCTTTATGAAGAAGGGATTTCACATGAGTTCTCGGCTACGTACACACCTCAACAAAATGGAGTTGTTGAGAGGAAGAACCAGATGCTCATCGAAATGGCGAGAACGATGCTTGATGAGTACAAGACACCGAAGCACTTCTGGGCAGAAGCGGTTGAGACGACTTGTCATGCAACAAATCGCTTGTATCTTCACAAGCTACTCGGCAAGACGGCATACGAGCTCCTCATCGGTAACAAACCCCAAGTTGGATACTCTCGAGTATTTGGCTCAAAGTGCTACATTCTAGATAAGCATCGTCGTTCAAAGTTTGATCCTAAGTCTCATGAAGGTTTCCTACTTGGTTATGGCTCAAACTCTCGCACTTACCATGTCTACAACAATTTCACCCGAAAGTTTGAAGAAACGGTAGATGTGAAGTTTGATGAATCTAATGGCTCGCAAGTAGAGCAATTGCCAATTGATGTAGGAGACAAAGACCCTTCGGAAGCAATTCAAGACTTGTTGATTGGCAAAATTCGTCCAACGGAGGTAAAGGAGAATACCTCGTCCGTCCAAGTGTAAGCTTCTATTTCACGACAAGGTGAACCAAGAGTTGACACGGAAGCATCCACAAGTGGGACACACCAATATGAAGAAAACGAGGAAATACGTCAAGACGAACATCAACAACCTCCTTCTCCACCACGACAAGAGAACAACAACGTCAACAATGGAGAAGATCATGAAGAAGAACAATATGAAGAGGAAGTTCAACGAAGGCCCAAGCAAAAGCTTTCACGAGTTCGAGCAAGAATTGCCAAAGATCATCCTGTCGAGCAGATCTACAATGATATCCAAACCGGGAGAATCACTCGCTCAAAAACTCGTTTAGCTAACTTTTGTGAAAACTATTCATTCATCTCTAGCATTGAACCTATGAAGGTTGAAGAAGCATTGGAGGATCCGGATTGGATAAATGCTATGCACGAAGAGCTACACAACTTTGAGAGAAACCAAGTTTGGACATTGGTTGAGAAGCCCGACAACAACCACAACATCATCGGTACCAAATGGGTGTTTCGCAACAAGCAAGATGAAGATGGACAAGTGGTTCGCAACAAAGCACGTCTCGTTGCCCAAGGATATACACAAGTCGAAGGTATGGACTATGGTGACACATATGCTCCCGTTGCTAGACTTGAGTCCATTCGCATCTTACTTGCCTTTGCTAATCACCACAATATCACCTTGTACCAAATGGATATTAAAAGTGCTTTTCTAAATGGTGAAATAGAGGAGGAAGTTTATGTCAAACAACCTCCCGGCTTTGTCAATCCTAAGAAACCTAATCATGTTTACAAACTTCACAAAGCACTTTATGGTCTTAAACAAGCTCCTAGAGCATGGTATAAATGCTTGAATAAGTTCCTTATTGCAAGTGGTTTTGAAATTGGAAAAATTGATTCTACCCTTTTTACTAAAAGAGTTAATGGAGAATTATTTGTATGCCAAATTTATGTTGATGATATCATATTTGGTTCTACTAACCCTCTTTTTAGTGAAAAGTTTGGAAAGCTTATGTCAAAGAAGTTTGAGATGTCTATGATGAGTGAACTCAAATTCTTTCTCGGTTTGCAAATCAAGAAAACTAAGGAAGGTACATTTATCTCTCAAACGAAGTACACCAAAGACCTATTCAAGAAGTTCAATATGCAAGAATGCAAAGGTATGTCTACACCCATGCCTACTAGTGGACATAATGATTTGACCAAAGATGGTGAACCGGTTGATCAAAAGGTTTATCGCTCTATGATTGGTTCATTGTTATATCTATGTGCCTCTCGTCCCGACATTATGCTAAGTGTGTGCATGTGTGCACGATATCAAGCTGCTCCTAAAGAATGTCATCTTAAGGCCGTGAAAAGGATAGTGAGATACTTAATCCATACACCAAATTTTGGCATTTGGTATCCTAAGAGGTCCTCTTTCGATCTTGTTGGGTATTCCGACTTGGATTATGCCGGAGACAATGTTGATAGAAAGTCCACTTCGGGTACATGTCAATTTCTTGGTACATCTCTTGTGTCTTGGTCCTCCAAGAAACAAAACTCGGTATCCTTATCCACCGCCGAAGCGGAATATATTGCAGCTGGTTCATGTTGTGCTCAATTACTGTGGATGACCCAAACTCTTAAAGATTATGGGGTCTATGTGAAACATGTTCCATTGCTTTGTGACAAAGAAAGTGCTATCAAAATTGGTCATAATCCTGTGCAACATTCTCGAACTAAGCATATTGAAGTTCGTCATCATTTCATTCGAGATCATGTTGCTAAGGGTGACATTGATCTTAAGCATGTTCGAACCGATAAGCAATTAGCGGATATATTCACTAAACCACTTGATGAGAAAGTGTTTTGCAGGTTAAGAGGAGAATTGAACATCATTGACGCTTCGAACTTGGAGTAGAAGCTCCATTGGATACATGCAAGACATGAGCTTATGACTAATCCTTGATATATCTATTATGATGACTATCCAATGTCTTGGATATATTTGCATCTTGCATGTTATCTAACCCATGTAGGTACTTGGTTGAATCAAATTCTATGAGATTGCAACTCACTCACATCTTGAGCAATCTCTACATCACTAAGTCTCTACACAACAGTGGTTGACGACAAGGAAGCACGAAACCACTCAAACATATCCTTGACTAATTCTATGATTGAGCTTCATGATTATCATTTTTGGATATACAAGTGTTTTTCCTTGCAAGAACTAACCCATGTAGGTAGATGAACTCAAACTCTAAGTGGTGCTCCCAACTCTTGATGAGCTACATCAACCCACACAAGTTCAACTACATGAGCAAGATCCACACCACCACCCAAGGTATGTTATTCCATCTTAGAGGAGCTTTACTCCATGACATGAGTCAAAGCAACTCAACAAGATGAGAATACATCAAGATGCTTAAACAAAAAATGGTAACCCCATTTTGAGCTTAAACGATGAGTATGACCTATGATCAAGTGTTCTCACTTGACTCCTAAGTCAATATACTCAAACATAGGTGACTATGTCACCGCCCAATTCTAGGTGAAGTTCTCTTGTGTTCTTTTCTGTGTTATTGCATTTGTCCCTTGCATATTTGTTTCTCTTATTTAAAAAAACACTTCATCTAGAACCTTTCATTCTTTTCTGTTTCTTTTTGTTCTGCATATTCTGCATAAAATTCCTTGCAAATCTTTCAGTTAATTCATTGCAAATCTTTGTGAGATCTTATTTGACTAGTGAGCTGAGGTGACAAGAGTTTTCTCTGTGATGAACTCGGTTTCACCGAATTGCAATTTTCGGTCCAACCGAATCCCTTCAGTACCACCGAAACATGCCACTCGGTGCCACCGATTTCGTAACAGGAAAAACAGTTTGCCACTTATTCTATATTTCTTCTGATCCAGCTCCACTCGATGAATCTTATCCTCTACAAGCATCACAGTTTTACCATTGCTTTATGCTGAATCTCAAGGACCAAACCTTTTCGACAGATTCCAGTAAGACCTTCTTGGAAATTGATGTCAAAGGGGGAGAGAGAGATCACATCAAAGTTTATCATCAGGGAGAAAGAGAGAAAGTACTAAGGGGGAGAGAATACTCAAGGATCCCAAATATTAAGGGGGAGAAAGAAATCTCCAGGGGGAGAGAATACTCAAGGATCCCAGATGCTTGATGATTAAGAGGAGAGATGCCACATGTCTTTTTGGGGGAAAGACATGTTCATATATGCCACATGTCTTTTTGGGGGAAAGACATGTTCATATGTACTCATTTGAATTAAGTTCTATTCATATCTTTCAGCTCTGATTTTCTGTTCCCTATCTTCTCCCAATATCCCATGTCAGATTCAGGGGGAGCAAGACACCTAAGGTAAAGAAATCATTCAAAATCATTGCATATCTTTACTCTTGGGGACATGTCTAATTCAATATGTACTCTGTACTCACTCTTTACATGTCATCCCAGTCTTGGTACTCTTGTGGTTTCTTTTGTTTGCTCTGGCTAGTGGATGTATCTGTGGTATCTAACCTTGTTTGTGCAGGTTCATTCCATCCTAAGCCAACTTAAGACTACAAGGTAAGTATATGCATCAGAATCATGAGTATGAGGAATTCTTGCTTTTGTACATACTGTTCGCAAGAAGGACTCATAAGCATGAAGGCATTTCTCTTAATAATAATCTTTTGCTCTGATGCATATGGCCAAGATACATGTAACACATTGCCTACTCTGTCATGACTATGCTCTCACATGCTTCTATATTCTGTATTCACATGATTGCATACATCTAGGTGGAGCCTATGCTTGTTACATGTTCGTCCAAAGCTTTACTTGCTATTCTTTATATCTTTATCTAAAGCTTTGATGTATGTTTCCATCAATTACCAAAAGGGGGGAGATTGAAAGCACAAGTGATCCTCGGGTGGTTTTGGTAATTAATGTCAACATATCTCTTGTTGGACTAATGTTTCTATCTAGTATATTTCAGATAAGTTCAACAATGGAGTGGCATGAACTAAAGGTTGTGGGAACTTCTTCAAGATGCTAAGGACAAAGGATTGGTTAAAGCTTCAAGCTCAAGACTCTTCATTTTACACTTTTAGTGATCCAAGATCACATTGAGTCTATAAGAAAAGCCAATACTATTAAGAAGGGATGAGGTGTTGCTTAATGAGCCTTTTGCTCTATGTGCTTAATGATATGCTCCAAAATCCTCAACTACTTTCCCACTTCCACATATGACCTAAACCCAAAAGCCAAACTTGGCCCCACCGACTCTTTCTATCTGGCGCCACCGAGTTTCATATGTCATAGCCACTGCCAAAACCCTAGCAAATCGGTTCTACCGATAGGGATCTCGGTCTCACCGAGATGGGATTGCAATCTCACTTTGTATGTCCATTGTCAAAATCGGTCTTACCGAATTTAGGCAATCGGTACTACCGAGATTGCAATGCAAACTCTCTGTTTCCCTTTTGTAACTTTTCGGTCTCACCGAAAGAGCAAATCGGTCCCACCGAGTTTGCCCGACCAACTCTCTGGTTAGCTAATTACCAAATCGGTCTCACCGAGTTTGTGTAATCGGTCTCACCGAGATTACGTTATGCCCAAACCCTAACCATATCGGTCCTACCGAGATGCATGTCAGTCCCACCGAAAATCTCTAACGGTCACTAGGTTTACCATTTCGGTCCGACCGAGTTTATTGATTCGGTCCCACCGAGATTGGTAGATTGTGTGTAACGGTTGGATTATAAGTGGAGGCTATATATACCCCTCCACCTCCTCTTCATTCGTGGAGAGAGCCATCAGAACACACCTACACTTCCAATTCATATGTTCTGAGAGAGAACCACCTACTCATGTGTTGAGACCAAGATATTCCATTCCTACCATATGAATCTTGATCTCTAGCCTTCCCCAAGTTGCTTTCCACTCAAATCTTCTTTCCACCAAATCCAAATTCTGTGTGAGAGAGTTGAGTGTTGGGGAGACTATCATTTGAAGCACAAGAGCAAGGAGTTCATCATCAACACACCATTTGTTACTTCTTGGAGAGTGGTGTCTCCTAGATTGGCTAGGTGTCACTTGGGAGCCTCCGACAAGATTGTGGAGTTGAACCAAGGAGTTTGTAAGGGCAAGGAGATCGCCTACTTCGTGAAGATCTACCGCTAGTGAGGCAAGTCCTTCGTGGGCGATGGCCATGGTGGGATAGGCAAGGTTGCTTCTTCGTGGACCCTTCGTGGGTGGAGCCCTCCGTGGACTCGCGCAACCGTTACCCTTCGTGGGTTGAAGTCTCCACTAACGTGGATGTAGGATAGCACCACCTATCCGGACCACTGGAAAAACATCCGTGTCTCCATTAGCATTTGAATTCTCAAAACCCTTCCCTTTACATTCTTGCAAGTTGCATGCTTTACTTTCCGCTGCCTATATACTCCTTGCATACTTGCTTGATATGTATTGTGTATGTTGAAATTGTGCCTAAAACATCACTCAAACCAAAAAGGCTTAAAAACTGCTACTTTAGCACTAAGTGTCTAATCACCCCCCCTCTAGACACATACACTTCTAGATCCTACAGGACAGCTAGTACAAGCTATCCTGACAAAAGTGGTCTTCGCCTGCAAAAAGCCCTGGGGTGATGTCGTCTTTGGCTCCACGATGACCTCCGCCGTGCCGTCCTCCTGGTCTTGGTCTCGTTGCACCAATATGGCAACCTTTGCCTGATGCCTCGGTACTCTTCGTCTGCGCTTGCCTCCTTAGCACCAAAGAGGAAATGGGGATGCTGTGCGCACTAGCGCCCGCCTGGCGTCGTAATGGCTCACGTCACGAGTGCCTCGTGAGGTTTGCCCCGCCTTGATATCTCCGCTCCTCGTGAGCGTGCCTGGCTAGGCCACTCTAGAGGAAGCCTTGTGCAGTCCGCCTGGCGAGGCTCGGACCCTCGCGAAGGTCTTGGATGCCTTGTTGATGAAGATGGGCCGTACGGCCCGCTGCCTAGCCACGTTGTGGGCCGCAGGCAGGCAAGTCTGGGGACCCTCGTTCCCAGAATGCCGACATTAGCCCACGGGCCCAAGGCGCGCTCAGGCTTGGCTTCGCGACGAAGCCAAGGGTCAAGTTCGGAGCGCCGCGGGCCCCCAAAGCCTGCAGCCTCGGTCGACGCGTGGCGGTTGATTGGACGTGGCCGTCTCCGCTTCCCCACGCTACCTCGGCAACTGCACAATTTGACGAGTCCCGGCGACATGCAAGGAAAACCATCATTACCTGCGATTGTGGGAGACGCCGGTTGGCCTTCTCTTGCTATAAATGGGGAGGGGGGCGGAGCCCCCATTGCCCATCTCTTCCTCGCTTGCTTGCTTTGTCCTCCTCGCTCCACTACTGATAGTGCCATCAATGGTGCCGCGAAAGAAGTTCTCTGCTGCCGAGAAAGGGAAGGCCCCTCGCGAGGGCCCTGGCTCCCCTGCGCCCAAGCGCGGCCGTGGCCGTCCGCGCAAGCTTGCCGCAACCCTCGCCATGGCCCAGCGTCAAGGTGGCGCCGTGGCACACGGCGGGGATTGTCCCATCCACGGTGGTCCAGCCGATGAGGGGTGGCGCGCGATGGTGGCACGGCCTCCCTGCCCGCGCTTCCATTCTGCCGAGGTGTTGCCAGAGTTCGTTGTCTTGTCGGAGAGCCCGGCCGGCAACTGGCTCCAACTTCCGCGCTTCTTCGCCGGTGAATTGTCGGCCTCTGGTCTGGGCGGGCTCAGGCTGCAGGCGGACGGCTGCTGCAGCAGGGCCTCTTGGGTCACGGTCGAGACTTCTGCCGCGGGCAACATAGCCCTGGCCCGTGGCTGGCAGACGTTCGCCCGCGCACGCGGCCTGGGCAGGCGATGCACCCTTCATTTCAGGTATGATGGTGAGTCGACCCTCTATGTGAGGATGTTCGGGGAGGATGGTCGCCGCGCCGGGTGCTACCCCAACGTGAATGATGATGAGGAGGTGCTTGGCCTTGGTGATGGTCGCGATGAGGACGAGGGCGAGCCCGCCTTCGGCGGCGGTTGCGTTTCCTCCAGCTACGGCGGCTCTTTCTCCGGTGACAACTCCAGCAGCGGCGCTACGATCAGCTGCCACGTCGTCGCGCCTGCTTTGAAGGAGGCAGCGGGTCATCTCGCCGTCACGCCTCCGTGAAGCGTGAGGTGGGGTCTGGCTAGGCTTGGGGCGTCTCTAAGGGCCTGCCTCCGCGGACTGCTGCAACACTACTTTTGCTTAGCTTTTTCTTTCTTTCCTGCATCAGAAAATGAAATCCAGTATGGGCCCAGAGGGGCGTGTATCGAACTGTGCTTCTTTGGTTAATGCATTGTGCAAGTTGTTCTCACGAAGTGCTGCTTATTTTGTGCATAGATAACTTAACCTGATGCGTTTAGGAAATACTTTCCCTCGCGTAGTGTCCGCGTTGCTCGGAAACTGCAAAAAAATCGTTAGGGGGTGTACCAAAGACTTGCCATCCACCCGAGCCTTGACTGGGCGCTTCGTATCGCGGTACCCGTGGGGCACGGATTTAGGAGAGGTGTGCCAGCTTCTAGGCTCGAACGAGGGTGGCTCACGAAAAGGGAACGAGAAGAGAAATGCTCGCGAGGGCACCTGCCTAGCCGAAACAAAAAGAAGCGGTGAAAGGCTGGGGAACCAAATCAGCAACAAACGCCAAGAGCAACTCTGATTAAGGAAAAGCGAGCCAACTTCGGAAACAAATGAACGGCCGCGTTCGACACCTAATCTAGTCTTCAAGTCTTCTCGCCAGCGCGGAGCTAAGTCCTGTCCACTAGGCGCGGGAGGGAGCCCCAGGGCCTGAGGCCGGCGCTCCTGAGACTCCAGGGCGTGTACAGCCCCAACTCATTATTACGTGAGAGTGTCACGGGCGGTGATTCTTCACAGGCACCGGGCCTTCTTCACAGGCTCTGGGCCTTTCTTCTGAGGCTCTAGGCCTTGCTTCTCAGGCTTTGGGCCTTGCTTCATGGATAAAACTTCCGGAGGTGCTGGATGTTCCAGGCATTGTGGATGGGTGTGCCATCCTGCGTCTCTAGGCGCGCTGCACCCGGCCTGGAGACATGAACGACCCTGAACGGGCCCTCCCACATGGGCGGAAGCTTGTGCGGCCCTTCCCTGGACAGGACCCGCCTCAGGATGAGGTCGTCTACCTCGAGCGTTCTGGAGCAGATGTTGCGGCAATGGTACCGCCGTAGACCTTGTTGGTATCTTGCCGCCCTTAATGCGGCTTCGCAACGACGGTCCTCCCCCAGCACGAGATCCATCCCCCGCGTGGCGTCCTGCTGCGCTTCATCGAACGCCAGGACCCGCGCGGAGCGATGCCTGACCTCGTGAGGGAGAACTGCTTCAGCTCCATAGACGAGGAAGAATGGAGTCTCACCTGTTGGTTTGGTGGCAGTGGTACGAATGGACCACAACACGGACTGGAGTTCGTCGTGCCAGCCCCTGCCGCAGGCCTCCAGCTTCTTCTTGAAGGTCCTGTTCTTAAGGCCCCTCAGGACCTCAGCGTTGGCGCGTTCGGCTTGACCATTACTCCTAGGGTGGGCCACCGAAGTGTAGCAAATTTGCGTTCCAGGGTTGGCACAGTAGGTTTTGAAGAGGTTACTAGTAAACTGCGAGCCGTTATCGGTGATGATGCGGTTGGGAACCCCGAATCGGCTCACGAGGCCCTTGATGAACTTGACAGCAGAGCCGACCAGAATGGTACAGACGGCTTCCACTTCCGCCCACTTGGTGAACTTTTCAATGACGACGTAGAGGTAACGGTAGCCCCCTGGTGCTCGTGGGAATGGGCCCAAGATGTCCAGCCCCCAGACCGCGAATGGCCACGTGAGCAGAATGGTTTGGAGGCCCTGCGCAGGCTGATGGATCTGCTTGGCGTGGAATTGGCAAGCTTGACAAGACTTCACCAGCTCGACTGCATCGTTGAGCGCTGTGGGCCAATAAAATCCGATGCGGAACACCTTGCCGACGAGGGTCCGTGACGATGAGTGATGTCCGCAGTCCCCACCATGTATGTCAATCAGCAGCTCCCTTCCTTGTTCGCTAGAGATGCAGCGCAACGTGATGTCGTTCGGCCATTTCCTGTACAACTCGCCGTCTTGAATGCAGTATGCCGTGGCCTGTCGGGCCACGCGCTCCGCGTCTTCTTCCTTCTCCGACAACGTCCCATGCATTAGGTACTCCTTGAATTCCTTGGTCCAGCACTCCTCCTGGGGCTCGAGCGCCAGGAGTAGCCGAGCTCCTGAGGTTGGGCCACAAGCTGGGGCTCCCGTGGCCGGGGGCTGTGGGAGCTCCTCCCGAGGCTAAGTTGTGCTTGAAAGAGGAGGCGTAGCTGACGGCTTGAAGAGCCTCTCTTTGAAGACGCCGGGTTCTTGTGGTTGCCGCTTGGAGGCTCTCTTGGCGATGTCGTCGGCTTCCTTGTTGGTGCCCTGGGGCACGTGCTGCAGCTCTAGGCCCGAAAACTGCTTTTCCATCTTGCACACCTCCGCAAGGTAGGCCTCCATGTGCTCGTCCATTAGCTCGTACACTTTGTTGGAGAAGTAGACGAGCAGCTGCGAGTTGCCTTTGACGGTAAGGCGCCTCACTCCCAGAGCTGCCGCGGCCTTCAGGCCAGCTATGAGGCCCTCGTATTCTGCGATATTGTTGGAGACCTTCTCGTCGTGCTGGAAGCAGAGTTGCACGGTGTAGTAAAGCTTGTCCTGAGTGGGCGAGATGAGCACTGCTCCAGCCCCCGCGCCCTGGTGCACGAAGGCGCCATCGAAATACATGACCCAGTCGTCTGGTGCCTCACTCCCTGGGGAGGTGGACCGCTCTTCTCCTTCCTCAAGAGCTGGGGCATCGGTCCATTCTGCCACAAAATCGGCGAGCGCGGCTCCCTTGATGACCCTGGTGGTGCTGAACTCCAGCTGGAATGCTTGCAACTCGATGTTCCATTCAGCGACCCTTCCGGCCGAGTTCGGGCTCCTGAGTACCTTCTCCAATGGGTAAGATGAGACGACCTTGATGGGATGCCCTTGGAAATAATGTCGCAGCTTGCGCAAGGCCACCAGGAGTGCGAGCAGGAGCTTCTGCAGCATGGGGTAGCACGCCCTCGCGTCCCGCAGTATGGTGCTGACAAAGTACACCGGATGTTTGACGAGGGCTGGCGCACTGTTAAGGCTCAGGTCCTGCGGAGATTGTGGCGTACCCTGAGGCGGGGGGTCTCCTCAGATCTGACCGTCCTCGGGAGCTTCTGTGGCGTTGCCCTACTGAGCTTGGTGCTCCGCTACTGACAGTCCTCCCGCGCCTTCTTGACCCTGCGCCGCGTTAGCTCGGGCTTGGCGCAACATTCCCTTGTCTTGGCGCTCCTCCCGAACTGCCACCAGCACTGCGCTGGCGGAGTATGGGGTGGCGGCGAGGTAAAGTACCAGAGGCTCGAGAGGCCGTGGCGCCACCATCATCGGGGGGCTGGTGAGGTATTTCTTGAGTTCTTGGAAGGCCCGGTCGGCCTCCGCGGTCCACTCGAAGGGGCCCTTCTTTTTAATGAGCTTAAAGAAGGGTAAGGCACGCTCGCCTAGCTTGGAGATGAAACGCCCTAACGCGGTCACCCGCCCTGCTAGCTTCTGCATCTCCTTGAGGGTCTGCGGTGGGCTCATGTCTTCGATGGCCTTAATTTTCTCTGGGTTCGCCTCGATCCCTCTGTGGGATACGAGGAACCCTAGCAGCTTGCCGGAGGGGACACCGAACACGCACTTCTCCGGGTTAAGCCTCAGGTTCACCCGGTGCAAGCTTTCAAAGGACTCCTCCAAGTCTTGAATCAATGTCCTTGCCTCGCGTGATTTGACTACTATGTCATCAACGTAGGCCTCTGTGTTCCTCCTGAGCTGCCGCCCCAAGGCGATGTGCATCAGCAGCTGAAAGGTTGCGCCCGCATTGCAGAGGCCGAAAGGCATGCAGGTGTAGAAATACACCCCACATGGCATCAAGAAGGCCGTCTTCTCCACATCCTCCACCGCCATCTTGATATGATGGTATCCAGAGAACGCATCCAGGAAACATAGCAAATCGCACTCGGCGGTGGAGTCAATGATTTGATCGATGTGCTGAAGAGGGAATGGATCTTGGGGGCAGGCTTTGTTGAGGTTGGTGAAGTCGACGCACATCCATTCCTTCCCATCTTTCTTCGGCACCACGACGGGGTTCGCCAGCCAATCAGGGTATCAAACTTCTCGAATGGTGCCAGCCGCCTCTAGCTTGTGTGTCTCTTGGACGATGAAGGCCTGCTTCTCGGCGGACTGCCGTCTCGCCCGCTGCATCACGGGGCGCATGTTGGGGCACACCCTTAGATGATGTTGGATCACCTCTCTCGGGACCCCTACCAGCTGATTGGGCTCCCATGCAAATATCTCCTTGTTCGCGCGCAAATACCTCACCAAGGCTTTCTCTTGTCCCGGGTCAAGACTGGTTCCTATGGTAAAGGTGGCTCCTAAAGAACCATCCTTGTCAACCGGCACCTGCTTGGTCTCCGTCTTGTCTTGGGTGAACAACTGCTTCTTCTTTGCGGGCGCGGTCTCCTTGGCCTCGGGCATACTGGCGCCGGCCAGTTGCGCCGCTGCCGCGGCCTTGAAGGCGATCCTGAGCGCCGTCACTGCCTCCTTAGTGTCCCCCTTGATGGTGAGGACGCCCTTGCTCCCTGGCATCTTAATGAGGTCGTAGGCCGGGTGAGTCGCCGCCATGAACTGAGCAAGAGCCGGGTACCCGAGTATGGCATTGTACGGGAGATAGATGCAGGCGACGTAGAAGTACACTAGCTCAGTGCGGTTGTTGTCGCGCATGCTGAAGGTGACGGGGAGGCGGATCTGCCCCAGAGAGTGGGAAGCTCCGCCACCTACTCCTGAAAAAGGCTTTCTGAGGTTGAGCCTCTCGGGCGGCACGTGGAGGAGACTGAAGACTTCCACGGAGAGCAGGTTGAGGCCGGCACAACCATCGATGAGGGTCTTGGTGACGGCCACGTTGCAGATGGTAGGTGTATAGAGCATTCGGAGTATGCCGGAGCCGGCGGTGGAGCCAGGGTGGTCTTCCGAGTTGAAGGTGAGGTCGGCCTCCGGCGAAGCCCAACCCGGCGGAGCCCCGGGCGCTTGGAGGCTGCCCCAGTCTGACGGAGGAAAGGTTTGACGTGGCGATCTGAAGGCGGCGCTTGAGAGCCACCCAGCAACGCCGCGACTACGTGGTGCGCCGGCGCCACGTGGCATGCGAAAAATAGGTTGCGAAGTTCTTCCCAGGACGCCATCGTGGATCCTAGGAGGTTGAGCAGCCAGACGTGTGGCTCGCCGGCGAGGGCCATGGGGAACCAGTTGGCCAAGATCTTGTCGTCACCTCCAGCTTCAAGGACGGCCTCCTCGTATGCCAGCAGGAACGGCGCCGGATCTTCCGCGCCATCGTAACACGGCGGCATCTCTGGCTTGAACTTGGTCGGCCACTGTACTCGCCGCAGGGCGGGAGCCAGGGCTCGGTACCCAGACTCCCTGCTATTGGTGCCGGTCGCAGAAGGGGATGGCGGCTCACCTGCCATGAGAGCGAGGCATGACAGAGCGTGGCGCAGATTGGCAGAAAGAAGCTCCGGCGCACCCCTACCTGATGCGCCAAATGTCGGATGTGGGGTTTCGGCAAACCCTTAAGGTTCGAACACTGGGGTGCGCGCGAAGTCTTTCCCTCCTACCGATCTACGCTCAAGCTCGCTAAGATCTTGCCGACGAACTCGACGAACTCACAACACAGAAAGAGACGTGAGGTTTATACTGGTTCAGGCCACCGTTGTGGTGTAATTCCCTACTCCAATGTGGTGGTGGTGGATTGCCTCTTGGGCTGATGAAGAACAATACAAGGGAAGAACAACCTCCTGAGGTTGAGGTGTTCTTGTGCGTATGAACTTGTGGTGTGAGGAGGTGATGAACTGCTCTCTCCCACTACTGTGGTGGCTAGTCCTATTTATAGAGGCCCTGGTCCTCTTCCCAAATGTTGAGCAGGAAGGGAGCCAACAACGGCAGACAAATTTGAAGGGGGACAACTAGTACAAGCTATCCTGACAAAAGCAGTCTTCGCCTGCGAAAAGCCCTGGGGTGACGCTGTCTTGGGCTCCACGATGACCTCCGCCGTGCCGTCCTCCTAGTCTTGGTCTCGTTGCACCAATATGGCAACCTTTGCCTGATGCCTCGGTACTCTTCGTCTGCGCTTGCCTCCTTAGCACCAAAGAGGAAATGGGGACGATGTGCGCACTGGCACCCGTCTGGCACCGTTCGTCATGGCTCACGTCACGAGTGCCTCGTGAGGTTTGCCCCGCCTTGATATCTTCGCTCCTCGTGAGCCTGCCTGGCTAGGACACTCCAGAGGAAGCCTTGTGTCGTCCGCGTCGTGAGGCTGGGACCCTCGCGAAGGTCTTGGATGCCTTGTTGATGAAGATGGGCCGTACGGCCCGCTGCCTAGCCATGCTGTGGGCCGCAGGCAGGCAAGTCTGGGACCCCCGTTCCTAGAACGCCGACAGTTGTGTTTGATTTGGTTGATCTCCCCTTGCCGTACAATGGGACCCTTGGTCGTCCAACCCTGGCAAAATTCATGGCGACATCCCATTATGCCTACAACACACTGAAGATGCCAGGGCCGATGGGCGTCATTTCCATTCCGTCAGACAAGAAGGACACAATCATATGCGTAAATAAGATGTACCGAGACGCAGTTGCTGCTGAGGTCGCGAAAGCTGCAGCTCCTGCCAAGGAAAGCAAGAAAGGGAAGAAAGCCAACAAAGATACCGGCAAGGAATCCGGGAGGCACACCTCTTCGGAGTGTGCTGCACCCGTTGATATGTCTCCATCATATCTACTTTTCCAAACTCTTTTGCCCTTGTTTTGGACTCTAATTTGCATGATTTGAATGAAACAAACCCGGACTGACCCTGTTTTCTGCAAAATTGCCATGGTGTTATTTTTGTGTAGAATTAAGAGTTCTCAGAATGACCTGAAACTTCACGGAGATTATTTTTGGAATAAATAAAAAATATTGGCGAAAGAATCAACAAAAGGGGACCCACCAGCTGTCCACAAGGGTGGAGGGCGCGCACCCCTAGGGCGCGCCCCTAGTCTTGTGGGTCCCACAGACCTCCACCGACCTCAACTCCAACTCCATATATTCACCTTCAGGGACAAAAACCAGAGAGAATGATTCATCGCATTTTACGGTACGGAGCCACCGCCACCTCCTGTTCTTCCTCGGGAGGGCAGATTTGGAGTCGTTTTGGGCTCCAGAGAGGGCAAATTGTCGCCATCATCATCATCAACCATCCTCCATCACCAATTTCATGATGCTCACCGTCGTTCGTGAGAAATCCCATCGTAGGCTTGCTGGGCGGTGATGGGTTGGATGAGATTTATCATGTAATCGAGTTAGTTTTGTTAGGGTTTGATCCCTAGTATCCACTATGTTCTGAGATTGATGTTACTATGACTTTTGCTATGCTTAATGCTTGTCACTAGGGCCCGAGTGCCATGATTTCAGACCTGAAACTATTATGTTTTCATGAATATATTTGTGTTCTTGATCCTATCTTGCAAGTTATAGTCACCTACTACGTGTTATGATCCGGCAACCCCGGAGTGACAATAGTTGGGACACTTCCCGGTGATGACCGTAGTTTGAGGAGTTCATGTATTCACTAAGTGCTAATGCTTTGGTCCGGTTCTCTGTTAAAAGGAGGCCTTAATATCCCTTAGTTTCCAATAGGACCCCGCTGCCACGGGAGGGTAGGACAAAAGAAGTCATGCAAGTTCTTTTCCATAATCACGTATGACTATATATGGAATACATCCCTATGTTATATTGATGAATTGGAGCTAGTTCTGTGTCATCCTATGTTATAACTGTTGCATGATGAATGTCATCTTATTAGAAATTATTACGCAAGTGGAAAGAAAAGTCTTTGAATGCTAGAATGCAATTTGATCCTGAATTTGCTACTTCACCTATCTTTGTTATTGATTAGTATTATGAATTCTCTGTCGATCCTCAGTTAATTACTTTGGTTGAATATGATCCTTTCTATGGTTATGAATCTGAAACTGTTGTGGCACATCTTACTAAATTGAATGATATAGCCACCCTATTTGCTCATGAGGAAAAAATTCGCTATTACTATATTCTTAAGTTGTTTCCTTTCTCATTAAAGGGTGATGCTAAGTTATGGTTTAATTCTCTTGCTCCTGGTTGTGTGCGTAGTCCCCAGGATATGATTTACTACCTCTCTGAAAAATATTTCCCTGCTCATAAGAAACAAGCTGCTTTAAAGGAAATATTTAACTTTGTGCAAATTGAAGAAGAGAGTCACCCACAAGCTTGGGGGAGGCTTCTCCAATTACTTAATGCTTTTCCTGATCATCCCTTCAAGAAAAATGAAATACTTTCAAATACTTGATATCTTTTATAATGGACTAACCGATGCTTCCAGAGACCACCTGTATAGTTGTGTTGGTTGTGTTTTCAGGGAAAGAACTATTGAGCAAACTAAATTGCTATTGAATAATATATTGAGTACTGATAATGATTGGACACTTCCTGAACCAACTCCTAAGCCAACTCTGAAGAAGAGAGGTATTCAATTTCTCAGTCCTGAAGATACGCAAGAGGTAAGAAATCTATGAAAGACAAAGGTATTAAAGCTGAAGATGTTAAGAATTTACCGTCTATTGAAGACATACATGGTCTTGATAACCAGACACAGGTAGTAGAGGTAAACTCTCTTTATAGATTTGATGAAGGTGATATTCCTCATAATAAGTTTGCTAGTCAATGCTTGGATGAGTTTGATAATTTTATTGTTAAACAAGAAAACTTCAATGCTTATGTTAGTAGACAATTGAAACCTAATGCTTACATGCTTGACCACTTGGTTGATTATATGAGTAGAACTAGTAATGGTGTTAAGCTTATTAGTAAACGTGCTTCCTTGGTTCCAACTCAAGTAGAACAAGTACTTAACGCACATGATGTCAGGACCGGATTTCGGGATATTAAATTCCCAGAAAATGGCCCTTGTGCTCACCAGCCCCAGGATTACTGTTAGCTGATGAGGCACCAATTTGATACAGAAACTCCAAGCAAAAATACAAGATATGTAGTACAAGACCATTCTGGCCTATGAGTACAACAAATGGTTTCTAGTGGTTGATAGCGGAAGCGGTTTGCGGATCATCAGCGTCTATGGGACTCCATTTCCCACAGGAACAGCTGACCTGGATAACTCCTATCTTCGCGAGGCTGCTATCTCCATGGCGTAGGTTTCGGGGATGTCATTGCAACGCTCCTCTCCACGCAAGAAATCTGGCCAATAGCCATGGACAAGCCAGTGAGTACTTTTGAATGTACTCGCAAAAATTGAGAACACGGGTATAATATAACGAATGAATGATCATGCTCTGAAATACTCTATGATCACAACATCTATCATGAATAAAAATCATGATGCATGCAAGCAGGTTATTCATCTCAAATACGATTATGCAATCAGAGAGTGGAAATAGGATGCACCAATCGGGTGTTTGAAGCGACGCCTCGAAAGGATAGTAATATAAAGCATGCCTCAGTCGGGCGTCTGTGCGACACCACATAAAGGGCTTATAAGTAATTGAAATAACAAGCATGCCACAGTCAGGCGTCTCTGCGACACCACATAAAGGGCTTATAAGTAATTGAAATAACAAGCATGCCACAATCAGGCGTTTGTGCGACACCACATAAATGGCTTATATATAAAAGATATAAAAAGCATGCCACCGTCGGGCGTCTGTGCGACACCACATAAAGGGCTTATATATAAGAAATACAACAAGCATGCCACAGTCGGGCGTCTGTGCGACACCACATAAAGGGCTTATATATTGATAATCACAGTGAATATCCAGGAGGTAGAACCGTCCCAGGGATACTCATTAATTCAAATAGTACAAATGGTTAGTCCACAATAACAGTAATCATAATCATCGTATGTCACAGGTCATAATCAATATTCTGGTTTAGTAGTTTTTCCTCCGAAGACCGACACTAAGACCGACACTTGACCCATCCCAGACTGTAGTCCTTAACCATGGACACGGGTATTCGAATAGATATAATCTCTGCAGAGTGTGTACTCTTTACCCACGAGTAACGGATTCCTTTAGTCCATTAGGACTAATTCCGTCTACGGTCTTTTAGTCGAAAAAACACCTGACTCGCACACACCAACTTAACTTTACCGGTGTCTGGAATCACCCACGACACCTGTTAAGCAAAACTCTAAGTGGGGAAGCTACAACCTCGAATAGCATGGGATCACAAAATTTATACCGCGCGCAACTAGGTAAGCTACCCCTTCGGCTACAACCGAAACATCCATGCCCCCGGACCAGGTGGCATGCCTACCGGCTGCAGTCGGTATCTTCCACCATGGCCTCTCTATACGGTGTGTGCTAGAAAGGGGTTGACAACTTACTAAACCGTACCCTTCCTATGGCAGGGACAAGTGGTAGTACGAAACAAGTATGGGGGTTACCGAAACAAGACTTGATCTATGGTCGTCTCATGAGGTTTTAGTGTTCCCTGCATGATTAGTATAACAAATATATCTCAACCGATAGACAGAATCACCACCCATCATACCTCATCATGCCATACCGGACACAACCGTCTCGACAAGGAACTAAGGGTAAGCTCATGTCTACACAAGACCGAGGCCTTACCGGATTCCTTCCGGTATGCATGAAAGGCATACGATGGTGAGTACTATCACAACGTATCAAATAGCATGGAATCATCAACATGCATTTATAAGTATGACCATATCAACATATGGACTAACGAAACTCCGTGTCAAGGTGGTGTTGTGATCGTATCAAACAACACACAAGAATATCATGCCAGGTTTCAGAATGCTTGCCTTCAAGGTGTGGAGAGGTGAGGTGCTCTCCAAAACTTTTGCAAGTTGCCTTCCTCTTCAAAAATCCTATTTTTGAAAAATATTCAAATAACACATACTTTAAAAACAGTACAAAAATTTGTCCCAATTATTTTTGAAATAAACATTAAAATAAACTAGGTGAAATTTGAGAGAAGTAGGAAAAAGAATCAACTCATTTGGAGTTTTATTTTAATAGATATGTCTAGTCAAAGTTTAGTCAAATTTCTGTTTTTAAAATAAAAACAGAAAAAGAAAACGGTTCGAAAGGGAATACGCTTTCGAGGTAGAGGAGACGTACTATGGGTTTTACGCCTCCACTTACACCACCGTGGACTGGTTCATGGTCACTGACAGTGGGTCCCTTGGGCCCACTGGTCAGGTTTGACCAGTCGCCCCCCGCCTCCTTCCTCCTCTGGCCGAAGAGAGGCGGGGCTCCGGTGATCGACGCCGGCGATTGGCGGCTCCTCGTGGCCTCTGGAGGGCAGGGATGGATCCGCCAGCCCAGGGCGGTCCTCCCTGTGGTTGCTAGGTCGGTGGGGGTGGAGGGAGTCACCGGCGGCGAGCTCCGCGGCAGACGGAAGCTTCGGGAGCATTGGGGGTTTGGGCTACGGTGGTGCTCGAGCGAGTTTGAGGAGTTGAGCGGCTCCGCAAGATCGAGGGGAAACGGGTGGTGGTGTTGGATGGACGGGGGAGGGCCTGGCTGCGACGAACGGCATCAGAAGGCGGCGGCGGCCGAATTGGCCGGAGACGGGGATGACAACCCTTCCTGGTCGATTGCATGCTATGGGAGCGCTGGGTCGATGGCCTGAGCTTGCCTGAGTGACTGGACGAGCTCGGGGCTCCTCTTATAGGCGGCCAAGGTCGGTTCTGGAGCGGCCATGGATAAGATCGTCGGCGACCGCCGTTCTGTTGCCAGGGGCGCGTGGCGATGGTAGGTGGTGTCTGGCAGGGCGAGGGGATGAGCTTGAGCTGCTCAGGGGTGAGCTGTCGCGCTGGAATGGCTCGGGCGGCGCCGTCCGCGGCAGAGGCTGCTATGGCCGGCCACTATCCGCCATGGCCGACCTGACGACGGCGCTGTAGGGCTCCAGGGGCTGGCTTGGAGGGCTCCGACGTGTGGACGAGGGCGGGCGTCGCACTACAGGCGCGCAAGGGCGGACGTCCATCGCATGCATGCTACGTGCTCGGCAAAATGCCATGGCATGCCAGGGGGCTCCAATCCACAAGGGGTTTGGCAGGGTGGGGCTATAGGCTAAGGTGAAGCCAGGAGACAAGCTGGTTAGGCAAAGCAAGCAAGTCCAATGTGCAAACTAAAAATCATGCCAAAGCTGGTCATGCACAGAAGGTGTTTGACAAAATGCTAGGGGCATCTAGGCAACTCTTGGGGTGGCCACAAACTCCAGGCTAGTGTCTCCTTAGATGTTAAAGAGGGTGGTAAGGTTAGTTTGTCAAAAACAAAAACTTGTTAGTGCAAGTTTTGCAAAACTTTAGTTCTGGACAGAAGGTAAATGGCATCATTACATGCACCAAAAATGCTCCAATGAGTCCAACCTCCTGGACTTAAGGATTTGATATGGTGTACTACAAGCAGGAGAAAGCTCATGGTCACTAGAGCAAAAATAAATAGGGATGCAGTAGAAAACACCCAACTGGTCCAGAATGAAGATGAGGTTGATTCACTCAATTTTTTCAAAGAACATCAAAGGGTTTTTGCATAAAGTTGCTTAATATAAACCTACTAACATCCCCTAATTTTGGTGGAGACTAGAAAGAAATATTTAAATAGGTTGTAGTGCAATTTTACAAACAGGACCAGTTTTGAAAACCTAGGGTAGAGCTCAAAATTTCCAATGAATAAAATATATTTTTGCATAAAAGTGATGTGGAAACTTCACATGACATCCCCAAATTTTCGTTGGAATTTTAAATAAATTTATCACAGGGTTGTAGTGCAAAATTGAGCTCTGAAACTTAAGCAAATTCATTTTCAAAGAAATAAAGTTCAGGAAAAATAAATTTAGAAATAATTTCACTGTTCAAAAGAAAAGGTTTTGGGAAGATAAGCAAGTCCAACAATATATTTGGAAAGTTTTCACTTGGGGGAAAAACTCCACAATATCAAAGAAAATAAAGTTTCTAAAATCAAAGAAAATCCAGAAAAATTTAATTTCCTGGCAAAATTTTTAGCAAACAAATCCTGTCCAAATTTTTGGGTGTCACAACAGTACCCCCCCTTAAGAAAAATCTCGTCCTCGAGATTTGTTAAAAGCTGTTTTGAAAATATTACTCTTACCATTTCAAAAATAACCACTTTACTTATGCAATAAAATGCAGCTACAGTGAGAGGGCAATAAGTGGTGTAAAACTACAGTGTGAACTGGCGTCGTGTGGCAAAATTTTCATGGTTTGGGAGAACGAGAGATTTCTACGTTGGATAGAGTAAATTTAGAATAATTTCTAAATTTCTAAAATACGCTGGTCGTACCCGAGAGCACAGTGCTCTCTCTGGCTGACAGGTGGACCCGGGGCCCACTGTCAGCCTCTTCTTCTTCCTCTGGTACTCTCTTCTTCCTCTCTCCCGCGCGCTTTCCCGCGCTTTCTCCACCGGCGACGTCTAGCGCGTAGGGCATTTAGGCCGTACTGCGGTAGTGCGCGGCGTGCTAGATGCCGGCGTAGCGTGCACTCACCTCGTGGGCCAGCGTGCTATCGGCACTGCTCGCGGATTCGCCTCCGAACACCAGCGATCGAGCAGCGAGCGGCGCTGGTGGACTTCGCTCACCGTACACCGATCTCGAGCTATAAAACGATCGAGGTGCTCCTTTCTTCTTCCTCACACCTGGCCTCGCTTCTCCTTCTCCCCCCTCTCCTCCATTTACGTTTATAGAAGCTCGAGGTGAGGCTCTAATGGCGGGGGCGGTGCCAGACTGGTACGTGATCCTGGTGTGCGGAGGGCTGGCGGCATTGTTGGGGCTCTTCGTGCTCCTGTGCGCGATGATCCTCGATGATCGTCGTGATGCTGCCACTCGAGTGTTGGCTCTCCGCGGTGGCGGTGATCACGAGGATTAGGTGTGGTGTCGGGTGCTAACTGTTGGTTGTGTGTTGGAGGTAACTTGTACCCGGATGATTATCCACTAATCTCTCCTTCAGAGACTGTGGTGTGTTAGGGAGGTGATTAGTTAGATGCAACACGGTTACGTGGTTTGCATTTAGTGCATGTGTTCGAGTGGTTGTGGTTGTGAGTCTGCTGCCGTGGTGCTGCGTGAATAAAATCTTTGTCATGAGGAGATATACGTTGCAGTAACTCGGGGAAGAGAAATCTTACTTCAGGATTTTCACGAGTGAAAAAAAATAGTTAAATCGAAATTAATAGAAGTCAAACCACTCATCTTAGTTGAAACAAAATAACTTATTCATCGCACAAACTCAGGGTACCATGCATAAGTTACAACACATAAATAATTACTGGAACAATAAACATAGCGGTGACGTCTACAATGAAAATGGTAACCGGACGGGGTCCAGAGAAAATGTCTCTGGTACTGGGATACACTCCTCTTCTATCGGGGAAAGCGGATTGATTAGTCGATGGATGCGTCTCTCCTGGTCGGGCCTTAGTGGTCTGCCGATGGCAATCTGAGGGTTCAAATTGGCGAGGCTCTAGAGATAACCCATCACTCGCTCGGTCAGACGCTCTTGACCGATGACATACTAGGCAAGGTTGGCCAGTACTGGGTCTCTCTCAATTCGTCCCCCGGGAAAAGATGTTACTTCTCCGGGTGCTGCTCGACTTGGGAAGTAATAGTACCCTCGATCGCTGGCGTAGGCTACTGCGAATCGAAGGCGAGCAAGCGCTTCGTACGCAGCAGCTTCTATGGCCATAAGCGGAGTTGGCATAGATTTCCCCACGAAAGAGACTTCCGTTGGGTCTTGGTTAGGGTTTGCGGGAGGGATGTGTACTACTGCCCAATATTTCGAGATGGAAGGGGTGATCCTTGATTTAAGCAACTCGTACTGGGGTGGACGGGTAGCACGCATGGTACTGCAGGTAAAGTCCCACAATATTTTAACAAAACTACCTGGAGTTGCATCCGGGGCTCTCAGATAAATACTAGGGCTCGGCATGGCAAGAAATGGCTGTGAGGATTGCGCACAAGATGAGAGGTACATGGCAAGGTCACGAGGTGGCCTTTTATAAAGCAACGGGGCTGGGTTATTTACCGCGGTGAGGGGCAACTATTTTGTCGGTTCTGCTCTATGGGGTCGGGGTCAATGCCACAGATACAGACATCTCACAAAAGTGACGTGTTACTGTGGGCGTCCTCGGGGTGGTTTTTGGTAGCTACGCCCGGAATTAAAAAAAATGCGGTCGTACACCAACGCACTTATGCATGGCTACAGTTTAAAGTAGGGGCGCACAAGCGAACAACATTAAATTATGGCGATACAAGATCACACAATTACAGGGTGTGGACATACTGAGGCTCGGTACTACTCGAGTGACTTAGTCTACCTCGTTAATATCTAAGCGGGCTTGCCTTGTGGACGCCGAGGCTTCTCCACGGTTTTCGCCGTCGGGGTTAGCTGGAGGGGGTTGAGGGAGTGCATGGTCGGGGTAGCGATGATGTCCATCACGGGGATTGTTGGCTACAATCCCGTTGGAGCGTGTTCCCAAAAGGCGACGAAGCACTTCTGGGGACATCAAAGCACCTTGGTTGCTGGCTGGGGCTGACCTCAAGGTCTCGATCGGTTGTCCGAACAACACGACTGGGTTGTCGGTGTTGGGCTCATCTTCTCTTCTCGCCGGGGTTCGGCGGATCAGTTCTCCACGAGCTGCGATCAGATCAAGGGTGATTTGATCAAATAGCTCCTCTAGTGCACTTACATAGCGCACCAGATGCAACAACGCAGGATCCGTCTCGTGATCTCCGTTGGCAACCTAGGGTGGCCTACCATACCCGTCACGGTTGGGGTAGTAGTAGAATGAGCGACAGTTAACTCTGGGTGACAGGTGCCAGAGTTGAACTATAGCCTCTCGAGCAACTAGCTGGATGGCTTGTGGCTCAAAGGAAGTTGTCCTTCCGGTGAACCTGTAGGGGCGTTCTGGCGATAAACCCCTACCATAGACATGCACAGTGGCCCAGAACTGACGGCTCTCACTGCTCATGGGCCCTTGGTACACAACATATTCTAGGGGCTCTTCTAATGCAAAGGCACGGCAGGTGAGGTTTGCTAGCACAGTCACAAAACCTCCATGGTTGGTTGCTGTGCTCTCATTGTGAACAATGGGTCCTGGCATCCTGGTTTGGTTTGGGGTAGAGGCTGTGACGTGCTGGGTTGAGGGTAGCGTGCCCTTTTTATAGAAAAAGGGAACAAAGTCTTCCTTCGCACGCTTGCGAATGAGACACTTTAGGCGTCGGTCACTGGCGCGTGATCGGCAAGCTAGGCTGGTAGGTTGGGCACCGACTGCCAAAGGTGCCAGGCCACTGTGTGGCTATCTTACACGAGAAGCTTGGCCGGGGTTAGGTTAAGGTCTAGTGGGTTGGTTAACCTAGGTTTCTCGACATGGCTAAGATAGGATTAGCCAATGGTCAACCTGGCTCTGATACCAAGTTTGTCAGGACCGGATTTCGGGATATTAAATTCCCAGAAAATGGCCCTTGTGCTCACCAGCCCCAGGATTACTGTTAGCTGATGAGGCACCAACTTGATACAGAAACTCCAAGCAAAAGTACAAGATATGTAGAACAAGACCATTCTGGCCTATGAGTACAACAAATGGTTTCTAGTGGTTGATGGCGGAAGCGGTTTGCGGATCATCAACTTCTATGGGACACCATTTCCCACAGGAACAGCTGACCTAGATAACTCCTATATTCGCGAGGCTGCTATCTCCATGGCGTAGGTTCCGGGGCTGTCATTGCAATGCTCCTCTCCACGCAAGAAATCTGGCCAAGACAATAGCCAGGGACAAGCCAGTGAGTACTTTTGAATGTACTCGCAAACATTGAGAACACGGGTATAATATAACGAATGAATGATCATGCTCTGAAATACTCTATGATCACAACATCTGTCATGAATAAAAATCATGATGCACGCAAGCAGGTTATTCATGTCAAATACGACTATGCAATCAGAGAGTGGAAATAGGATGCACCGATCAGGTGTCTGAAGCGACACCTCGAAAAGATAGTAATATAAAGCATGCCTCAGTCGGGCGTCTGTGTGACACCACATAAAGGGCTTATAAGTAATTGAAATAACAAGCATGCCACAGTCGGGCGTCTGTGCGACACCACATAAAGGGGTTATAAGTAATTGAAATAACAAACATGCCACAGTCGGGTGTCTGTGCGACACCACATAAAGGGCTTATATATAAAAGATATAACAAGCATGCCACCGTCGGGCGTCTGTGCGACACCACATAAAGGGCTTATATATAAAAAATACAACAAGCATGCCACAGCCAGGCGTCTGTGCGACACCACATAAAGGGCTTATATATTGATAATCACAGTGAATATCCAGGAGGTAGAACCGTCCCAGGGATACTCATTAATTCAAATAGTACAAATGGTTAGTCCACAATAACGGTAATCATAATCATCGTATGTCACAGGTCATAATCAATATTCTAGTTTAGTAGTTTTTCCTCCGAAGACCGACACTAAGACCGACACTTGACCCATCCCAGACTGTAGTCCTTAACCATGGACACGGGTATTCGAATAGATATAATCTCTGCAGAGGGTGTACTATTTACCCACGAGTAACGGATTCCTTTAGTCCATTAGGACTAATTCCGTCTACGGTCTTTTAGTCGAAAGCACACCTGACTCGCACACACGAGCTTAACTTTACCGGTGTCTGGAATCACCCACGACACCTGTTAAGCGAAACTCTAAGTGGGGAAGCTACAACCTCGAATAGCATGGGATCACAAATTTATACCGCGCGCAACTAGGGGAGCTACCCCTTCGGCTACAACCGAAACACCCATGCCCCCGGACCAGGTGGCATGCCTACCGGCTGCAGTCGGTATCTTCCACCATGGCCTCTCTATACGGTGTGTGCTAGAAAGGGGTTGACAACTTACTAAACCGTACCCTTCCTATGGCAGGGACAAGTGGTAGTACGAAACAAGTATGGGGGTTACCGAAACAAGACTCGATCTATGGTCGTCTCAGGAGGTTTTAGTGTTCCTTGCATGATTAGTATAACAAATATATCTCAACCAATAGACAGAATCACCACCGATCATACCTCATCATGCCATACCGGACACAACCGTCTCGACGAGGAACTAAGGGTAAGCTCATGTCTACCCAAGACCGAGGCCTTACCGGATTCCTTCCGGTATGCATGAAAGGCATACGATGGTGAGTACTATCACAACGTATCAAATAGCACGGAATCATCAACATGCATTTATAAGTATGATCATATCAACATATGGACTAACAAAACTCTGTGTCAAGGTCGTGTTGTGATCTTATCAAACAACACACAAGAATATCATGCCAGGGTTCATAATGCTTGCCTTCAAGGTGTGGAGAGGTGAGGTGCTCTCCAAAACTTTTGCAAGTTGCCTTCCTCTTCAAAAATCCTATTTTTGAAAAATATTCAAATAACACATACTTTAAAAACAGTACAAAAATTTGTCCCAATTATTTTTGAAATAAATATTAAAATAAACTAGGTGTAATTTGAGAGAGGTAGGAAAAAGAATCAACTCATTTGGAGTTTTATTTTAAAAGATATGTCCAGTCAAAGTTTAGTCAAATTTCTGTTTTTAAAATAAAAACAGAAAAAGAAAACAGTTCGAAAGGGAATACGCTTTCGAGGTAGAGGAGACGTACTATGGGTTTCACGCCTCCACTTACGACAGCATGGACTGGTTCGTGGTCACTGACAGTGGGTCCCTTGGGCCCACTGGTCAGGTTTGACCAGTCGCCCCCTGCCTCCTTCCTCCTCTGGCCGATCAGAGGCGGGGCTCCGGCGATCGATGCCGGCGATTGGCGGCTCCTCGCGGGCTCTGGAGGGCAGGGATGGATCCGCCAGCCCAGGGCGGTCCTCCCTGTGGTCGCTATGTCGGTGGGGGTGGAGGGAGTCACCAGCGGCGAGCTCTGCGGCGGACGGCAGCTTAGGGAGCATTGGGGGTTTGGGCTACGGTGGTGCTCGAGCGAGTTTGAGGTATTGGGTGGCTCCGCAAGATCGAGGGGAAACAGGTGGTGGTGTTGGATGGACGGGGAAGGGCCTGGCTGCGACGAACGGCACCGGAAGGCGGCGGCGGCCGAATTGGCCGGAGACGGGGATGACGGCCCTTCCTGGTCGATTGCAGGCTATGGGAGCGCTGGGTGGATGGCCTGAGCTTGCTTGAGTGACTGGACGAGCTCGGGGCTCCTCTTATAGGCGGCCAAGGTCGGTTCTGCGGTGGTCGTGGATAAGATCGTCCGCGACCGCCGTTCTGTTTCCAGGGGCGCCATGCGATGGTTGGCGGGGTCTGGCAAGGCAAGGGGATGAGCTTGAGCTGCTCAGGGGTGAGCTAGCGCGCTGGAGTGGCTCGGGCGGCGCCGTCCGCGGCAGAGGCTGCGGTGGCCGGCCGCTATCCGCCATGGCCGACCTGACGGCGGCGCTGTAGGGCTCCAGGGGTTGGCTTGGAGGGCTCCGACGTGTGGACGAGGGCGGGCGTGGCTCTGCAGGCGCGCAAGGGCCAGGGGCATGATGCGGTGGCTCGGGCGCACACACGTGCAAAACGCACGCTCTGGGCGCGTCCAGCGCACGCACGCTACGTGCTCGGCAAAATGCCATGGCATGCCAGGGGGCTCCAATCCACAAGGGGTTTGGCAGGGTGGGGCTATAGGCTAAGGTAAAGCCAGGAGACAAGCTGGTTAGGCAAAGCAAGCAAGTCCAATGTGCAAACTAAAAACCATGCCGAAGCTGGCCATGCACAGAAGGTGTTTGACAAAAAGCTAGGGGCATCTAGGCAACTCTTGGGGTGGCCACAAACTCCAGGCCAGTGTCTCCTTGGATGTTAAAGAGGGTGGTAAGGTTAGTTTGTCAAAAACAAAAACTTGTTTGTGCAAGTTTTGCAAAACTTCAGTTCTGGACAGAAGGTAAATGGCATCATTACATGCACCAAAAATGCTCCAATGAGTCCAACGTCCTAGACTTAAGGATTTGGTATGGTGTACTACAAGCAGGAGAAAGCTCATGGTCACTAGAGCAAAAATAAATAGGGATGCAGTAGAAAACACCCAACTGGGCCAGAATGAAGATGAGGTTGATTCACTCAAATTTTTCAAAGAACATCAAAGGGTTTTTGCATAAATTTGCATAATATAAACCTACTAATATCCCCTAATTTTGGTGGAGACTAGAAAGAAATACTTAAATAGGTTGCAGTGCAATTTTACAAACAGGACCAGTTTTGAAAACCTGGGGTAGAGCTCAAAATTTCCAATGAATAAAGTATATTTTTTGCATAAAAGTGATGTGGAAACTTCACATGACATCCCAAAATTTTCGTTGGAATTTTAAATAAATTTATCACAGGGTTGTAGTGCAAAATTGAGCTCTGAAACTTAAGCAAATTCATTTTCAAAGAAATAAAGTTCAGGAAAAATAAATTTAGAAATAATTTCACCGATCAAAAGAAAAGGTTTTGGGAAGATAAGCAAGTCCAACAATATATTTGGAAAGTTTTCACTTGGGGGAAAAACTCCACAATATCAAAGAAGAGAAAGTTTCTAAAATCAGAGAAAATCCAGAAAAATTTAATTTCCTGGCAAAAATTTTAGCAAACAAATCCTGTCCAAATTTTTGGGTGTCACGCATGATGATTTGCTTAATGATTTGAATAGTAAGAGTAATGATAATGTTGTTAGAGTTATAACTAGAGGTGGTAAAATGACCCAGGAACCTTTGTATCCTAAGGGCCATCCTAAGAGAGTTGAGCAAGATTCTGAGATAATTAATACTAATGCACCTAATCCTAGTAATAAAAATAAAAAGAAAACTGATAGGACTTTGCATGCTTCTAGTGAACCTGTTATAGATACACCTAAGAATCCCAATGATATTTCCATTTCTGATGCTGAGACACAATCTGGTGATGAACATGAACCTAGTGATAATGTTAATAATGATGTTCATGTTGATGTTCAAGCTATTAATGATAATGATGTAGAGATTGAACCTGTTGTTGATCTTGATAACCCACAATCAAAGAATCAACATTATGATAAGAGAGACTTTGTTGCTAGGAAACATGGTAGACAAAGAGAACCATGGGTTCAGAAACCGATGCCCTTTCCTCCTAAGCCATCCAACAAAAAAGATGATGAGTATTTTGAGCGCTTTGCTGAAATGGTTAGACCTATCTTTTTGCGTATGTGTTTGACTAATATGCTTAAAATGCCTCCTTATGCTAAGTATATGAAAGATATTGTTACTAATAAAATGGAGATACCGGAAGCTGAGATTTCCACCATGCTTGCTAATTATACTTTTAAGGATGCAATACAAAGAAACTTGGAGATCCAGGAGTACCAACTATACCATGCTCCATTAAAAGAAACTATGTTAAAACTGCTTTATGTGATCTTGGAGCCGGTGTTGGTGTTATGCCTTTCTTTTTATATCATAGACTTGAATTGAATAAGTTGACACCTACTGAAATTTCTCTGCAAATGGCTGATAAATCAACTTCTATACCCATCAGTATTTGTGAGGATGTGCCTGTTGTGGTTGCAAACATTACTATCTTAATGAACTTTGTTATTCTTGATATTCCCAAGCACGATAGTATGTCGATTGTCCTAGGTACACCCTTTTGAATACTGCTGGGGCTGTTATTGATTGCAACAAAGGCAATGTCACTTTTCATGCTAATGGTAATGAGCATACGGTACACTTTCTGAAGAAACAACCTCAAGTTCATAGTATCAATTCTATTGGAAAAATTTGAACTATTACTATCAGAGGTTTTGAATTTCCTCTTCCTACTGTCGAAAGAAATATGATATTCTTATTATTGGGGACATGCATATCCCCATTGAGGTAACCTAGTGTTATTCGAGAATTCTCCGGTTTCATGTCATTCGAAATAAGTTTGTTAATAAGACTTGATCTACCTTGTTAATGGATTCCTTTTGATGAGCATGAGATGGATGAATTTAGAAAGCACAACTTTTTGTACCCACCTTTTACTTTCTATTATTTATAATAAATAAATAAATAATAGTATTTTCTATCTGTTTTCTGAACGATTCGTGAAATAAAAAATGTCCTGAAAATAAAAATTCTCCAAATGCCTTGAAAACTTAGTATGATTTTTTATAGAATATTTGAGAATTTCTGGCACTGAGAACACACCAGGGGGCTCCACCAGTGGGCCACAAGTGGAGGGCGCGCCCTACCCCTTAGGCACGCCCCTGTCTTGTGGGTCCAACGTGGGTCCCCTCCACTTATTCCAGCACCCATCCACTTCGTCTTCCTCTAGAAAAAATGATCCTGTGGCTCAAACCCGTGTTCTTGCTCATTTTGCTGCAATTTTCAATCTGCTTCCTCAAAGCTCCATTCACAAAACTGCTTTGGGTGACTCCTGCAATGGTCCAATTAGTTTTTGTTCTAATGCTTTATTTAATGCAAATTTTTGCTACTGTGGTGACCTTGTTCTTGAGCTTGCATGTCAAATTTATATGGTCCAAAGTAGTTTAGATGCATGATTTAGCCTCTAGGCACTTGTAGGAGTAGTTGCTATTAATCTTGCTGAGTTTGTTTCACTTTTATTTTTATTTTGAGTCACTAAATTTTTTTGAAATTTTCAGAGAAATAAAATGATGAGGAGATTGTTGAGAAGCTCCTCGAGCCGGGGTTCAAAGGAAAAAGAAAATTAAGAGAAGGAAAAGCCCAAGTACAATCTCCCTCGTGCCGCGGAGATTCGGCCGTGTGAATGGCCATGTGATGCATTCTTGGAGGCGGTCATAATTTATGAGGATTTTTATTATTTGGCTGAGAATGCAGGCATCACCGAATTTCTCCATGATAAGTGTGATCAGTACCTCCTACTCACTAATACTTTCGTGCAAAATTTTCACTTTTATGCTAGGTGATCACGACCCAGAGTAGAGTTTCACTTATGTGATGAGCATAAGGAGATGACGCTTTATGAGTTTTGTGAGGTTTGTAAATTATCTTATGAGAGTAGCGTTGATGCGCCACGTCCTAGAGATGTGGAAGATTTTATTGATGAAGTTACCATAGGGGAAAGGAGAATGGTGTCGGAAGCGAGAGTGTCTAGTTTACATTTTCCTGTTTTGCGCTATTACTCACTATTTGCGGGAGAGATGTTTGATTGGTCGCGGGGATAGTGGAGGCCTTAGTGCTCCTGACCTTGCCATTTTGCGCCATGCTTTACTGCGGGATAAAACTTTCAGTCTAGGCCCTATGGTTGCTAGACTGTTGAGTTTAAACCATACTAAGGGTCCTTTCTTTGGAGGTATTTATGCTTCCCGCCTTGCTCGACACTTTGAGACACCAATTAGGCATGACGAGAAAGAGGAGAAGCTTCTACCCACTATACACTTAGATTATGAAAGCATGGTAGCACATAATTTTATTCGCTATGATAAGGAAAACAGACTCATTTCTAACCTGGTATTTAGCAAGGATACTTTTCAGATTATTACCTTGCCTGCACCTACTTTGTTCGATATTCATTCAGGCAGGTACTTCATTTTGCCTGCAGACATTCATGCATATTGGTAGGAGACGTGATCCCCAGTTCCTAAACCAGAGCCTTCACCTGATCCATATCAGGAGTCTATTTATCACTAACCAGTGGAACCCCCAGGAACCTCCTCAGTACACCGGAGAGGGCTACTTTGATCCATGGGCGTAGACCAACTTAGGTCAAAAGCCTAAGCTTGGGGGAGTACGTATTTCTCACTAACATTACATTCATGTTCACACTCTCATTCCAGTTGCCGGTGTTCGTACTTTTTCATTGTAATATCCATGTTAGTTTATTTCTTTCTCCCGCCTTTTTCTTGTGTGTTTGAAAAACCTTAAGAAAAACAAAAAAATTTAGTTGTAGTTAGTTTATTTTCCATGTTTGTTTAGTTGTATTATAAAAGAAAACCCGAAAAGATTTCTTGTTCTTCTTTTTCTTGTTGGGAGCTTTCCCGTGTAAATAGTTTTTCTCGTTCTTGTTTTACTTTCTTCAGAAAAACAAAAACTCCAAAAACATTTTAGTGTGTTTCTTTGAAATTCTTTTCTTTTCTTTGGGGGTCGAGAGGAGAAGACCACAATGAAATGTTGAGTGGCTCTCATATGCATTATTGTTGATCTAACAAAGAGCCCATATTACCTTGTCTTCTCCTTTGAATAAATGTTTGCAGATTCCAGCTTAGTCCAATGCACATGAACTATTATTATTATTATCCACACCGTTCGGTCGTGCAAGTGAAAGGCAATAATGACGATATATGATGAAATGATTGAGATGAGGAAAAACTAGTATGAACTCGACCTATCTTATTTCTGTGAATATGATTAGTTCATCATTCCTGATTCAGGCTATTATGAATGAAACATGTTTGCAATAACAATTAGAGATTATAGTTACTCATGCCATGCTTAATTAGCTAGGAGTTTATAATGGTTTACCTTGTGTGCCAACATGCTTTTAAAATGGTTGTGATGTAGTATGATAGGACGGTATCCTCCTTTGAATGATTCACGTGGCTTGACTTGGCCCATGTTGACGCATGTAGTTGAAACAAAATCAACATAGGCTCCATGATATTTATGTTCATGGTGATTTATATCCTATTCATGCTTGCATTCAATGTTGGTTAATCTCAATGCATGTTTATGACCGTTGTCACTCTCTAGTTGGTCGCTCCCCAGTCTTTCTCTAGCCTTCACTTGTACTAAGAGGGAATACTGCTTGTGCATACACTTCCATAAACCCAAAGTTGTTCCATATGAGTCCACCATACCTACCTATATGCAGTATTTACCTGCCGTTCCAAGTAAATTTGCATGTGCCAAACTTTAAACCTTCAAATGATATTCTGTTTTGTATGCTCGAATCGCTCATGTAGCAACTAGGGATGTCAATATCTTCCATGCTAGGTGGGTTATTCTCACGATGAGTGGACTCCGCTCATCATTCACGAGAAAATGGCTGGTAACCAGGATGCCCAGTCCCATGCTCAAACCAAATCAAAATATAATTGCAAAAGAAACTCCCCAGGACTGTTGTTAGTTGGACGGTACCCGTCGTTTCGGCCAGCCGTGGAATGTGCTTGTTGGTGGTGGGGGAGTATAAACTTTACCATTCTATATGGGAACCGCCTATAATGTATCTAGTATGGAAGATACTGAGATCTCTTGGTTGTTATGTTGACAGTGAAAGCATGCCGCTCAAAAAATTATTCATCTCTATTTTAAAACTCGAGCTCTGGCACCTCTACAAATCCCTGCTTCCCTCTGCGAAGGGCCTATCTATTTACTTTTATTGCCGAGTCATCATCCTCTTATAAAAAGCATCGGTTAGAGAGCACCACTGTCATTTGTATGCTTTGCTATTAATTTATATTGAGTATGACCGTAACTGGATCACTTTTGCCATGAATTACAATGTCTAGTCAGTCCCTGATCTTCAGGGGTGCTCTACATTTATGTTTTGCGATCTCAGAAAGGGCTAGTGAGATACCATCTTGTTATATCATATCATGATTGTTTTGAAAAAGTGTTGTCATCCAATATTTATTATTATTGCTCGCTAGTTGATTATGCCATTGATACGAGTAAATGTGAGACCTAAATTTTATTGTGAATATGGTTAGTTCATAATCTTTGCTGAAAACTTGAATGATGGCTTTACATATTTGCAACAACAAGATCAAACAGAGTTTGTAAAAGTTTTTCTTTGTCACTTTCAGTTTGTCAACTGAATTGCTTTAGGACAAGCAATGGGTTAAGCTTGGGGGAGTTAATACGTCTGCATCGTATCTACTTTTCCAAACTCTTTTGCCCTTGTTTTGGACCCTAATTTGCATGATTTGAATGAAACCAACCCGGACTGATGCCGTTTTCAGCAGAATTGCCATGGTGTTATTTTTGTGCTGAAATAAAAGTTCTCGGGATGACTTGAAACATTACAGAGATTATTCTTGGAATAAATAAAAAATATTGGCGAAAGAATCAACGGAAGGGGACCCACCAGCTGTCCACAAGGGTGGAGGGCCCCCCCTTAGTGCGTGCCCCCTGTCTTGTGGGTCCCACAGACCTCCACCGACCTCAACTCCAACTCCATATATTCACGTCCAGGGAGAAAAAAATCAGAGAGAAGGATTCATCACATTTTACGACACGGAGCCGCCGCCACCTCCTGTTCTTCCTCGAAAGGACAAATCTAGAGTTCGCTTTGGGCTCCGTAGAGGGGAAATTGTCGCCATCGTCATCATCAACCATCCTACATCACCAATTTCATGAAGCTCACCGCCGTGCATGAGTAATACCATCGTAGGCTTGCTAGACAGTGATGGGTTGGATGAGATTTATCATGTAATCAAGTTAGTTTTGTTAGGATTTGATCCCTAGTATCCACTATGTTCTGAGATTGTTGTTGCTATGACTTTGCTATGCTTAATGCTTGTCACTAGGGCCTGAGTGCCATGATTTCATATCTGAACCTATTATGTTTTCATGAATATATTTGTGTTCTTGATCCTATCTTGCAAGTTATAGTCACCTACTACGTGTTATGATCCGGCAACCCCGGAGTGACAATAGTCGGGACACTTTCCGGTGATGACTGTAGTTTGAGGAGTTCATGTATTGGTCCGGTTCTCTATTAAAAGGAGGCCTTAATATACCTTAGTTTCTAATGGGACCCCGCCACCACGAGAGGGTAGGACAAAAGATGTCATGCAAGTTCTTTTCCATAAGCACGTATGTCGGTGTCAAAACCGGCGGATCTCGGGTAGGGGGTCCCGAACTGTGCGTCTAGGATCGATGGTAACAGGAGACGGGGGACACGATATTTACCCAGGTTCGGGCCCTCTCTATGGAGGTAATACCCTACTTCCTGCTTGATTGATCTTGATGAATATGGGTGTTACAAGAGTTGATCTACCACGAGATCGTAATGGCTAAACCCTAGAAGTCTAGCCTATGTGAATATGGTAATGAATCTCTCCTATCCGGACTATGCTCTCCGGTTTATATAGACACCGGAGAGATATAGGGTTACATGGGGTCGGTTACATAAGAAGGAATCTTCACAGTTGGTCGCCTAGCTTGCATTCCACGCCAAGGAAAGTCCAATCCGGACACAGGTATAGTCTTCGGCCTTAGTATCTTCACAGCCCATCAGTCAAGGCCCAATGAATAACAGGCCAAACGCCCGAGGACCCCTTAGTCCAGGACTCCCTCAGTAGCCCCTGAACCTGGCTTCGATGGCGAGGAGTCCGGTGCGCAGATTGTCTTCGGGATTGCAAGGCGGGTTCTCCTTTTTCCAAACTCCAAGATAGTCTTCGGACGCGATGATTGTATTCGGACCTATTATACACCATACATAACCGCAGAGAGAATATAATTTTTGCACGAATCTAATTTGTTGACAGCTTCTTAACAACACGACATCGCGTCTGTCCGGTCATAATTTCGACCGTTTTTCATCTGCCATCCCATGTTTTGAGACGCGGTTGCTATTGGCACGTCTTGTCGAAGCAGAGATCGTGCCCCCTTATTGCAGGATTTTCATCAATGCGGGCATGGGTAACTCAACCGTGCCGTTTATACAGCCCTTGTGAATAGGCGAATCCTAAGGCGAGTGAGGAGGCGTTTCATATTTGCTGCCTTTATAAGGGGATAAGGATTCCCTCTTCCTCCTCTCACGCTCTCTCTGTCTCCGCCTTTCCGATTTCGAGCTCTAGCGCCCAAGTTCTCATCTCCTTTCCACTCAAGCAACCATGTCCGGATCCGGCGGTCAAGGCAAGTGGATGGTCTCCTCCGTCAAGGAGGAGGACATTACTGAGCTTCGGGTAGCCGGATATTTGGCGAAGGAGATCACCCAACATCCGCCGGCCGAGGGACAAGTCGTCCCCATGCCGGAGCCCACAGAGAGGGTAGTATTCATCCCCCATTTCTTCCGCGAGCTAGGGTTTCCAATCCACCCCTTCGTCCACGGGCTGATGTATTATTACAGGATAGATTTCTATGATCTGTCCCCGAGTTCCTTCCTCAACATCTCGGCGTTCATCGTCGTGTGTGAGGCCTTCCTCCGCATCCAACCCCACTTCGGGCTGTGGCTCAAAGTCTTCAACGTGAAGCCGAAGGTGGTGGACGGCCAGCACGCGGAGTGCAGAGGAGCCATGGTGAGAAAGCTGCCCAACGTCTCCTGGCTGAAAGGTATTTTTGTGGAGACAGTGAAGGAGGGGCAAAGACAATGGTTCTACATCACAGAACCCCGCGGCACCACCTGGGCCGCGACCGCCGAATTCCGCTCCAGTTCTCCCATGCGGCTCACCTCTTGGGTCGAGAAGAGTCCGGACTGGTCTTCGTCTGATGAGCTGATAGCGTTACAGACGCGCGTCCAGAGCATGATAGCCAAGAACGTCAAGCTCGTCGATGTGATCCAGGTGATGCTAGTTCGCCGGATTCTTACATGCCAGCGCAGAGGACGGCCTCTATGGGGTATCAACCCAAAGAAGCATCGGACCCTGGTGAGGCTCTTCGAGACCACCCACGAAGATGCCTGGAAGTTGCTCTTTAAGGGCAACGAGAAACCGCCGGCCATGGATTCAGACCGTGGTCACAACTGTAAACACCCCACCAGTGAGGTATGTTACTTTTGACGTATCCCCAACTTAAATGTTTCAAGGATGATGTCTGAGATTTTATTATTGCTCCCTCAGGACTAGATAGAGAGGGCAAAGCCGATCCAGTGTCCGGCTCCGCTGCCCGAAGAACCGGTCATCCCACACCAGTGAAGATGCTGGTGCCGGCGCCATACAAGGTGCCGGAGAAGAAGGCCAAGGGGGCCAAGAGTGGCCCCTGTCACAAGGGCGCTTCGGATGCGACGTCCGAAGATGACGAAGCCCATTCCTCTGTCCCTGAGGACAATGACAAGGAAGAGGAGGAGGAGGAGGAGGAGAAGAAAAACCACCCTCCTCCCAAGGAGAATAAGAAAAAGAGGGCGGCCTCGGCGCAACCAGAGGCGAAAGCGCCCAAAAAGGGGAAGGGCGCCCCAGCGGTCGATACCGCGTGGGACGTTGATAGTAGTCCGGAACGATGCCCCCGTACTAAGCCCCAGGCCGCATCGTAAGTGACATGGCTTATTCATGTGCACATCCAGCCCTTTCTCTTTATTATTTTAACATGGTTAACTACATTATTGCAGTCCGTCCCGTGACCTTATCTAGCGATTCTCATCTGGAGGTTCGTTGGCTCCGTCGGAGATGGCGAGCATGTCGCCACCGCCTGCTTAATCCCCCGGGGCCAGGGACGACACCGAAGTGTTGTCCAGGAGGACCGCTCCGAAGGGAGGAACCCAGGACGCTGTCCGGGAGGTGCCACAAGGCGAGACCTCCACTGCCGGACACATGGGGGAGCCAATCCTTATGGAGACTGGCGAAGAGGGCCGTATCCAATTCGGCCCTCAGCCGAATATGATTCCGGAGACCCATATGGCTCCGGAGTCGGGTGAGCAGCCCCCCTTGAAGGAGGGGGGTGCGTCGCTTCCGCCGGTGGCTCCCGGCCATCCGGGGGCGCCGGATATCCTGATGGAGGCGCTACGAGGTGCCTCCGTTATGGACGAGCGCCGTGTTCTTATGGGAACGGTGATCGAGAAGGTTCAGTCTGCCAAGAGTGGACTAAACGAAGTTTGCAGCAACCTGTTGACAGGTTTCGAGGTAAGTGGCATAAAAAGAAAAGCCCCGTGTAGTCAGTAGCCCCTGAGACACTGTCCGGTATTCGGAGAGGAGGACCGAACAGAGGATCAAATCTTCTGTTGCAGGAGACTAACGTAATATGTATGCATAAGCAGGTGTCGCTGTTGGCCGCAACCTTGCATGCTGCCGAAGTCTTTGAATTGAGGCAGAGGCTGGAGCGGTCTGAGAACGAGCTCGGTGATGTTAGGGTTCGGCTCCAGGAGAAGCAAGGTGAGTAACGACTTGCTGTGTGTCCGGAAAGAGGAGGCGCTGTATATTGACTGTAGTGTCGTAATATGTGCAGGAGCCGCGACCGAGGTCGAGGCCCTGAGGAAGGCCCTGGGCGAGGCTGAGGAGAAAGCTGTCCCGCAGCAAGCCGCCCGTAAAAAGCTCAAGGCCCGGGTCAAAGAAATCCAACAGGAGCTCCAGGATGTGGTAAAAAAATATGAGACCTTGGAGCATAACGCTTCGGCTCAAGGGGCCGAACTCGCCAAGGCTCGTCAGAGCGCGGATACCGCACGGAATGAGGCTCGGGCACCCTCCAGGAGATTCAGGAGGCCAAGAAGGTCACGACGAGTAAGGCATTTAAGATGCAAAGCAAGTATGCGACGAACCAGTACCTTTTACTAACCCGGGTTCGGAGTTCCCCAGGGGCTTTTGCGGATCTACCACGCAGTGTATCAGACGCTGCGGAGTTCTACCGAGCCGAAGGAGGAGGTTCTACGGAGAAGCTATTTTGGTCGCAGTATGCGACGCCAGAGCATCCCGTGTCCACCGATCAACTGAAGCAGCTGGTGGAGCTGCACCGGGTGGCCGAACTAGCCATGATGGATGTGATGATCCGGCTATGGCCAGCTGAAGCTATGCCCGGTAGCTACTTCGGACTCGTGAGGCGTCTAGTGGAGGCCTGTCCACGGCTGGACGTCGTCAAGCGCTCTGCCTGTATTGAAGGTGCCTGTATGGCCTTCGCTCGTTGCAAGATGTGGTGGGCGAAGATGAACACCGTTGAAGTTGCCAGCGGGCCGCCGGAGGGCAAGGAGCACCGCACACCCGAGAGATATTTTGCGGATGTCGTAGAAGGGTCTCGGCTTGTGGTAGCTCAATGTTCGCAGGACATTGTGTTTGAATAAATGTATTCATGTTGCCCCGCATTGTATTATGGAAACAAAGCCTGTAATGTAATTTTGTTATGCTTTAATTGTTTCCTCTTGTGCGGCCGTGTTATTTGTAATCTGAGGGTTGGCCAGTCGTCGGCTTCTGCCCTCGCGTAGGTAGTACGGAGGTGTTCGGGATGGGATCTAAACAATCTTGATCCAATTATATGGTCCTTTGGAGGAGTTGTTTAGCGCAACGAACAAGGCAATCAGACTATATGGCTTAAACGCCCTCACTTAGCCATGGGAGTTTTATAATTAAGCAAGTGCGCAGCCCCTGGTCCAAGCCAGGGTGCTTTCAGCATCTGATCGGGAAGTGCCGATCCTTTGCATGATGCGGACAAAATCTCCAACGATTTTGTAACCCTCGAATAGCTGACCGGCTTTCGCCATATCATGATAGTCAGTTTTCGGCTTTCTCTACTGAGGTGCTCATCCGGTCGAGGCCAGGGCACAATCGCAGTATTTCTCCCTTTACTACCCTAGCCGATGGAGCGGAACATAGGGTAGCAAGCACAGGAACCGGGCAACCCAACTATTGACCAAAGACATGATTCAGAGCCAATGCATATAATGCTAAATTCGAGGTACCGAACTTATATATAAGAAGTGTTCAGACTTTGTTGCCGTATTGTGGGGCGACAAGTAGCCCCTGGCGAATATGAAACATACAAAAGAGTACTGATGCAGCCAATAAGCAGATCGAGATAAAACAAAGTAAAAAGCGAAAACAACATAAACTGGGCCACGAACCATTTTTATTATAACTGGATGGATACGTCAAGGTGTATCTTGTACAGATGGTGCAAGATGTATCCGGGCTATTTAACATGTCGAAATCAATAGGGTGCAGCGTGCGGGTCCTGAGAAATAAGTATGAATACCGTCAAGAAGAACGTATAGAGGTTACCCTACACACCTGTGCTGCTTGCCTCTGTTGTATGTCAATCCTTCTAAAGGACTTGCGATCAGGCCTGCGAAAAAAGGAACCTGAAACAAGAAAAAAGTTAAAGTAAGTGTGTCCGGGATCGGTCTAGCCAAACTGTAGACCCCGGGTTATCTTGTGCCTCCGTCGATGTCCATGGAATTTTGAGTGCGTAATTGTGTACGCGTGGTACGAATGCCACTGCCTCATTGGGACAGGGCCGGAGGCCGAATTGCTAGTCGAGCTCTTGACGAGCCGCGCCGTCCTGTTGCAGTGTAGTCCGGAACCTCTTAATGGTGTCCGAGGGCTCGACAGTCGTACTATGGTGCTGCTTCAGAAGGCCGCTTTGTACTTCTGCTGCTAGGGTGGCGGTGTGCTCCTCTGTTCGGTGGGAGCGTTCCGTATTGCCATTGACTGTTATGATGCCGCGTGGACCAGGCATCTTGAGCTTGAGATAAGCATAGTGTGGCACTGCGTTGAATCTAGAAAGCGCGGTCCGTCCGAGCAGTGCATGATAGCCACTACGGAAGGGGACGATATCGAAGATTAACTCTATGCTTCGGAAGTTGACCGGAGAACCGAAGACCACCTCCAGCGTGATTGAGCCCGTACAGCGGGCCTCTACGCCTGGTATGACTCCTTTAAAGGTAGTCTTTGTTGGTTTGGTTCGCGAGGGGTTAATGCCCATCTTCCACATTGTGTCCTGATAAAGCAGGTTGAGGCTGCTACACCATCCATCAGGACTCGTGTTATGTGAAACCCGTCAATAATTTGGTCGAGGACTAGTGCGGCTGAACCGCCATGGCGGATACTGGTTGGGTGATCTCGACGATCGAAGGTGATCAGGAATGATGACCACGGATTGAATTTTGGGGCGACTGGCTCTATCGCGTAGACGTCCCTAAGTGCTCGCTTACGCTCCCTTTTGGGGATGTGCGTAGCGTATATCATGTTCACCGTTTTGACTTGAGGGGGAAATTTCTTCCGCCCCCCGGTGTTCTACTGTCGGGGCTCTTCATCCTTGTCCTCACTTTGTGATCCCTTTTCTTTGTTTTTGTTAACTTGCTAGCCTGCTTGAAGACCCAACAATCTCTGTTGGTATGATTGGCTTGCTTATCCGGGTTGCCGTGAATTTGGCACGGACGGTCGAGTATGCGGTCCAGGCTGGAAGGTCCTTCGTTGTTTATTTTGTAGGGCTTCTTCCGTTTGTCGAACTTGGAGCCACTGAATCCGGCGTTGACTGTGGTGTCATCGGTGTTGTCTCCATTGCTTCGGCATTTGTGTCTACTGCGCCGGAGCTTGCCAGTGCTGTTCTTGGCCTTAGTGGGGCCTGCCTCGCTGGCTGTGTTTTTACTACGAGCCAGCCAGCTGTCCTCACCCGCGCAAAAGCGGGTCATGAGTGCCGTAAGGGCTGCCATAGTTTTCGGCTTTTCTTGGCCGAGGTGGCGTGCTAGCCATTTGTCACGGATGTTGTGTTTGAAGGCTGCTAGGGCCTCGGCATCCGGACAGTCAATGATCTGGTTATTTTTGGTTAGGAACCTAGTCCAGAATTTTCCGGCTGATTCTCCAGGTTGTTGAACTATGTGGCTTAAGTCATCGACGTCTGGTGGCCAGACATAAGTTCCTTGGAAGTTATCAAGGAAAGCCTCTTCCAAGTCCTCCCAGCTGCCGATGGAATTCTCAGGCAGGCTATTTAACCAGTGTCAAGTTGGTCCTTTGAGCTTTAATGGGAGGTATTTGATGGCATGGAGGTCATCTCCTCGAGCCATATGGACATGGGGAATAAAATCCTCGATCCATACTGCAGGATCGGTTGTGCCGTCGTATGATTCAATGTTGACAGGCTTGAACCCATCGGGGAATTCGTGATCCAGCACCTCGTCTGTGAAGTAGAGAGGGTGTGCGGCGCCTCTATAGTGGGCCGCATCGCGGCAGAGCTCTGATGGAGTCCGTCTGTGGCATTCGGTCTGGGCGTGGTTAGGTTTGTCACGTCTGAGTAGGTAGCTGTCGTCGTGCCTCGAAGCATGTCCTCGCGATCTGTAGATCGATCTTCTATGTCCTGCTCTACTGTCCAGTGTCTGCCGGAGGTCGTATGTGTGACCCCGAACTCCTTTGTCTCTATTTTTCTGGGGCAGTGTGGCAGGCTGCTGTTCGGCCTGAGTTGCCGCTTTATCCCGACCACGGGGTGGCCGGTCGGTCGCCCTGTCTCGACCACGTGGTGGTCGTTCCGCATTACGTGAGGGAGACGTGTGCTCCGGTGCTTCCTCGTCGAATTGAGGTAGCAGTCTGCGTTTCAAGTAGCTCTTGGCTGGGCGCTTGAGGCCATATTCTTCGGCTGTCCGGACGTCAGTCCATCTGTAGACGAGCAGGTCTTGTTCAGCTTGAAGCTGCTGCTGTTTCTTTTTCAGGCTCCTTGCAGTGGCTATGAGCTGAAGCTCAAAGCGCTCCTACTCCAGAGGATCCTCAGGCACGATGAAGTCTTCGTTGCCGAGGCTTGTCTCCTCCTCGGAGGGTGGACGGTAACTATCGTCCTCCGAGTCATCTTCTATGGCCTGTTCATCAGGGTTTTCTTGCCTGTTGTCATGTTCCTCCTGTTCGGATGTAGCTCCAACAGGGTCTTCGTTGTTTTCGGCGTCGCCCGGGGTACTATTTTCTCTGGTGCCAGTATTGCTATCTTTTGAGCGGCAAGGCTTAGAGCGGCGTTTGGGGCGCCGGCGCTTGGACTGCGTCTCAGAGGGTTTATTCTTGTCTGGCTCTTCTTTGTCGTCGCTAGATCCTTTAGGTGTATCGACCATGTATACGTCGTACGAGGAGGTGGCCGTCCAGCGTCCGGTAAATGGCAGGTCTTGGCCTTGCTCCTTGTTGGAGTCGTCGTCCATGTCGTCGATCTCTTCGGAGCCATAGTCAAGCACGTTGGTTAAGTCATCGATGGTGGCTATAAAGTGGGTGGCGGGTGGGAAGCAAAATTCCTAACCGTCCGCCTCTAGCTCGAACCAAACATAGTTCGGCTATGGGTCTTCCTCCAAGGACAAGTTCTTTAAAGAGTTTAGTATGTCACCCAAAGGTGAGTGCTGGAAGATGTCTGCGAGGCTAAATTCAAAAATTGATAACCGATCCAGCTCGGTGTCCGCAGGCGCACCTGATCCGGAACGTATAACGATAGACGAGTCCGGAGTTCCATTGACGCGCTTGTTGCAGGATGTCTAGTCCATGTGTGGCTCCAACGTCGTGGGCTTTGTGGCCTCCGAGGTCACGATCTGCTTCGGTTCTGAAGCCGTTGCAGCAACAGGATCCATCTCCTAGCCGTAATCCAATAACAGATTTAAGTCACGTTCATCGGAGCACGGGGGAGCAATTGTCGCAGTCTCAAATCCATTGAAGATCAAGTCTCCACGGACATTCGCGACATAGTTCAAGCTTCCAAATCTGACCTGATGGCCAAGGGCATAGCTGTCGACCTGCTCTAGATGGCCAAGTGAGTTGGCCCGCAGTATGAAGTCGCCGAACACAAAGATTTGTCCGGGGAGGAAGGTTTCTCCCTGGACGACATCATTACTGACGATCGAAGGGGCCATCGATTCCTTTGCCGACGACACAGTGGAACTCTCAATGAAAGCACCAATGTCGGTGTCAAAACCGGTGGATCTTGGGTAGGGGTCCCAAACTGTGCGTCTAGGATCGATGGTAACAGGAGACGGGGGACACGATGTTTACCCAGGTTCGGGCCCTCTCTATGGAGGTAATACCCTACTTCCTGCTTGATTGATCTTGATGAATATGAGTGTTACAAGAGTTGATCTACCACGATATCGTAATGGCTAAACCCTACAAGTCTAGCCTATGTGAATATGGTAATGAATCTCTCCTATCCGGACTATGCTCTCTGGTTTATATAGACATCGGAGAGATCTAGGGTTACATGGGGTCGGTTACATAAGAAGGAATCTTCACAGTTGGTCGCCTAGCTTGCCTTCCACGCCAAGGAAAGTCCAATCCAGACATAGGTATAGTCTTCGACCTTAGTATCTTCATAGCCCATCAGTCCGGCCCAATGAATAACAGGCCGGACGCCCGAGGACCCCTTAGTCCAGGACTCCCTCAACGTATGACTATATACGGAATACATGCCTACATTATATTGATGAATTGGAGCTAGTTCTGTGTCACCCTATGTTATAACTGTTGCATGATGAATGCCATCCGACATAATTATACATCATTGATCCATTGCCTACGAGCTCGTTTCATATTGATATTTGCTAAGTTACTTTTCCGTTGCTACTGTTACAATTGCTACAAAGCTGCTACTGTTACTTTTGCCACTATTACCGTTACTTCCATACTAGCTGCAGATATGAAGTCTTTCAGGTGTGGTTGAATTGACAACTCAGTTGCTAATACTTGAGAATATTCTTTGGCTCCCCTTATGTCGAATCAATAAGTTTGGGTTGAATACTCTACCCTCGAAAACTGTTGCGATCCCCTATATTTGTGGGTTATCACCCGTTGATGATTTGCCGGAGAGCTCCACTAGCAAGAAACCCAAGGTTACCTCACCTGTGGTGAAGAAGGTCCCGGGAAGGCTAGATGGCGCTAGTGGTACGTTCACCATCAGCTCCACCCTTGGTGACAAATAGGAAAGCACGCTTGTTGCCTTCCTGCGGGCGACTGTAGATGTGTTTGCCTAGCAACCTTCTGAAATCCCTGGTGTTCCCAGGGAGGTAGTTTATCACCACCTAGCTGTCTGCCCGGCCCATCAAGCAGAAGGTCAGAAAACAAGCTTTAGAACGACAACATTTCATTGCTGAAGAGATCAAGAAACTTGAAGCAGCTGGTTTGGTCAGAGGAGTGTTACACCCAACATGGTTGGCGAACTTGGTGGGGGTGCGCAAGGCGAATGGGAAATGGAGGCTTTGCATAGACTTCACAGACCTGAATAATGCATGCCCAAAAGACCCATTCCCCTTGCCGCACATCGACCAGATCATAGATTCCACTTCTAGGTGTGATCTTCTTTACTTCTTGGATGCATACTTTGGGTACCATTAGATATTCATGTCCAAGGAGGACGAGGAGAAGACCACATTCATAACTCCATGTGGCACATACTGCTTCGTGTGGATGCCCTTCGGGTTGAAAGGCGCTGGATCTACCTTTGCAAGGGTGGTGCAAATTGGGTTTGAGTCTCAAGTGCACCAGAATATTGAAGCTTACATCGATGACATAGTGGTCAAGACCAAAGACAAATCAACTCTCATTCAGGACTTGGGAGAGACCTTTGCAAACCTGCGCAAGATCAACTTGAAGTTGAACCCTGAGATGTAACAACCCAAGACCGATGCTCCAGATGCCTTCCATTTATTTTCATTGTTGCCATGTGTTTTATTTGTTTGCTTTGTGCATTGCATCATGGCATCATGCGAATTGCATCCACATGTTTTCAAGAACTTGCATCCATTTGTAGTTGTCGCCCTGTGTCTTGTCATCATTGACCGAGACCAACCACACTCGCACACGACCGCCTACCCTCTCTGCACAACCCACGATCTTTTGCAACTTAATCCGAAAACCTTTCCCGAACCCAAAATAGTCTAACCCTAACCCACCTACTATATATGGCTGATCACCCTAGTCAATCCCTAGACCAAACCCTAAATTCTAGGCAGCTTGTCCCATCATCGCCGCCAGCCTCCTTCTCAGATCCGATGCCTAGGGGTGGACTAACGAGCAGCTCGGCTCGTTAAGCTCGTACTCATTAAGCTCGTGCTCGTTAAGGATCGGCTCGTTAAGCTCGTTAAGATTAACGAGCAGAAAACCCTGCTCGGCTCGACTCATTTGAAGCTCGTTAAGCTCGTGAGCGCTCGCGAGCGCTCGCTAACAAATTATAATGTGTTACGATATACATGATGAATGTGTAGGTGTGGTTTCCAAGATGAAATATGGTGACTATAAAAAGAAATGCAGTAGTTTGTTGCCTCATATGTCGATTAGATTGAATATATGGGCTGAGGTGCTACAAAAGTTTGTCATGTAAGATGAAAATATGTGTTGTGTTGTTACTAACGAGCTTAACGAGCTACTCGTGAAACTCGTTAGCTCGCTCGTTAAGCTCGTTAAGATTAACGAGCTGAAATCAATGATTGACTCTGTTCATTAAGAAGCGAGCTACGAGCTTAACGAGTCGAACTATCGAGCGCTCATTAAGCTCGCGAGTTACGAGCTTTTGGTCCAGCCCTACCGATGCCTCCCACTCTCTGCTCTTCAATTTGCACACCTGGTCAACTAGAGGAGCTCCTCCTATACCACAGCGAGCTCCTGTTCCGAGGTCCTCTTCACCGTGCAACCTCGCCGGAGCACGCCGCTGCCGGCGACCTCAACCACCAGCCCATGCCTTCTTCGTCTCCTTCCTTCCCTTTTTCTCCCTCACTGCCTTTCCCCTCCCTCAACTCTCTCTTTTGCTCTCTGTGCCCAGGATGAAGCTCCATCGCCATGGAGCACCAACATCGCCGGCCACCTTCAGATCCGGCCACTGGGACCCGAGCCGCGCTGGATCTCCCTCGCCCTCACCATCTTGCACTGGCGCCACCCTGCTTCTTCATCAGCCGCAGCAAGTCCCAACCTCCTCTTCTTCGTATTGGCCGCGGTTGCCGCCCTCCAGGATGAGCCCCGCGCCGGAGCTCCCTCCTCTCATCCGCCGGTCAAGGATCCGATCATTCCCCGCCTCCACGCGCCTCTACCTCTGATCCAGCCTGTATTATATGAGAATTGCAGGATTACTCAGATGCAATCGCACGTATATATGATGTACAACAGTGGAGCACGACCTCAACTATACAAGGAAACTAGGAGGTGGGCCCAATACACAATATGCACAACACATATATTCAACACCCCCCACAGTCGAAGCGGCACCATTGCTGACGCAAAGACTGGACCGGAACTCCTCAAATGACGCCATAGGCAAGCCCTTGGTCATGATATCTGCAAATTGTTGGGAAGTAGGAATGTGTAGAACACGAATATGGCCAAGAGCCACCTGTTTCCTAACAAAATGAATATCTAACTCACTATGCTTGGTCCGACGATGATGAACCGGGTTGGCGGAGAGGTAGATCACTGCGACGTTGTCACAGTAAACCATCGTAGCACGGTCGACAGGACATGAGAGCTCCTGAAGCAGCTGACGAAGCCACAAAAAGTTGACAACGACGTTGGCCACATCACGATACTCAACCTCAGCACCGGAGCGAGAGACCGTAGGCTGCCTCTTGGACGACCATGAGATGAGCGAAGGTCCGAGGAAGACACAGTAGCCCGAGGTAGAGCGACGAGTGTCGGGGCAGCACGCCCAACCGACATCGGGCTAGGCGGTGAGGACGATCTCGGTGGAGGCGTGAAGCATGACACCGAGGTCCATAGTGCCACAAACATAGCAGAGAATCTGCTTGACAACGGCCCAATGAACGTCCCGAGGAGCATGCATGTGAAGACACACCTACTGGAGGACATACTGGATCTCCGGTCGAGTTAGAGTGAGGTACTGAAGAGCCCCCAACGATAGACTGGTAGAAGGCAGCATCCGAAGCATGAGACCCATCTGTGGCAGAGAGCTTGGCCTTCGTATCAACAGGCGTAGCAGCGGGCCTGCAGTTAAGCATGCCAGCGCGATCCAGGAGCTCATGAGCGTACTTCCGCTGGTGAAGAAAGAAGCCATCCGGACATCGCACCACCTCAACACCGAGGAAGTAGTGCAAAGGACCCAAGTCCTTGATGGCAAACTCAACACGAAGATGGGCAGTGAGCTGACTATGAAGACCAGCCGTACATGCCGTCAGGATGATCTCGTCAACATAAAGAAGCAGGTATGCCGTGTCGGAGCCCTGGTGATAGAAGAAGAGCGATGCGTCTGAGCGGGTAGAGCGAAACCCGAGCTGGTGCAGAAATGCAGCGATGCGCTGGTACCAAGGGCGACGAGCCTACTTGTGTCCGTACAAGGACAGCTAGAGCATACGCACATGGTCGGGATGTACTGTATCAATGAACCCAGCATACGCACATGGTCGGGATGTACTGTATCAACAAACCCCGTGGGCTGCTGGCAGTAGACCTGCTCCTCGAGGTGACCACGAAGGAAGGCGTTGGAGATGTCCATCCGGTGCATCGGCCATGCATGGGAGACCGTAAGGTGGAGAACCGTGCGAATCGTGCTGGGCTTGACAACCGGAGCAAAGGTGTCGGTGAAGTTGATGCCAGCACGTTGCCGGAAACCACGAACAACCCAACGCGCTTTATAGCGGTTAAGGGTACCATCAGGACGGAGCTTGTGTCTGAAGACCCCCTTCCCGGTAATCACATTAGCATGCCGGGGACGGGGAAAAAGATGCCGCGTCCGGTTGCGCAGCAAGGCATCGAACTCCTCTTGCATCGCAGCCATCTAGAGCGGGTCACGAAGAGCGTCTTGAACAAAGGATGGCAGCGGTGATGGCGTGGAGGTGGATGCCGCGTGGACGTACTCGTCCGAACCATAGCGCAAGCTCGGGCGAAAAACGCCCGTACGGGCGCGAGTGACCGGACTGGCCGCGGATGGTGAGTCCGCAGTCTCCGTTAAAGAGGCGGAAGAGGGCGACGAGAGCGCCGGAGCCGCGGGCGCCGAGGGCACCAGAGCCACGGGTGCCGGGGCCGCAGTCGGAGGGGCCGCCGGGGCCAGGGGCGCTAGGTCCATGGGTGAACGGGGCGAAGAGGGCGCCGGAGCCACAGGCGCTGGGGCCACGGGCACCAGAGCCATGGTTGAAGGGGGCTTCGCGGTCGGGGGCACCGAACCAAAAGGCGCCAGCGGCTGACGTGCCTCAAAGCCAGGGGAGGGCCAAGAGCGCTGCGTGAGCGCCCTGGGAGAGGTGTCGAGGCTCCCACGTCATCACTGGCGAGAGGGAAAGCCGGGGATACCTGCTGAAACGGAAAAACATGCTCATCAAAGTAAACGTGTCGGGAGGTGAACACACGGTGGGAGACGGGATCATAGCACCGATAGCCCTTGGAGTTCGAAGGGTAGCCAATGAAGATGCATGCAACATAACATGGTGCAAGTTTATCAGGAGCATTGTCGGCGGTGCTAGGATAACAAAGACAACCCAAAATGCGCAGACCATCATAAGACGGTGGCGTACCAAATAGGAGGTGATGAGGTGCGTAACTCCACCGCGGGCGACAGGGTTGAAGGTTAAGGAGAAGTGATGCGGTAGCAAGTGCGTCTAGCCAGAAGCGAGGAGGCACATTAGCATGAAACAGGAGCGTGCGAACGCAGTCATTCAGAGTGCGAGGACGCGTTCAGCTCGACCGTTCCGCTGTGAAGTATACGGGCATGTGAGATGAAAAATTGTGCCATGGTGCGACAAAAAAGTGCGGAAAGCAAGATTGCCAAACTCTTTTCCATTGTCAGTCTGCAAAGTAAGAATGGGACGCCCAAACTGCGTGCTGGCATAGGAGTAAAAGCTGTCAAAGTGGAGAGTGCATCCGACTTTCGTCGTAAAGGAAAAGTCCACACAAAATGAGAATAATCATCAGGGATAACTAGATAATATAAATAGCCCGAATTACTAGGAACCGGAGAGGTCCACATCGCTATGAATCAACTGAAAAGGAAAAGAAGCAATGGTGGTGGAGTTATTAAATGGAAGATGAACGTGTTTGCCGACACAACAAGCATGACAAACGCGTTCCTCTATCTTATTACAACTGAAATTGAAACTCCTAAGAATATGACGAAGAGTGACAGGGTTGGGATGACCGAGACGAGTGTGCCAGAGATCGACGCCGGTGGAGAGAGCAATCGGTGTGGTGGTGGCGGATGAAGGCCAATGCACCGGATAGAGCTTGTTTGTAACATCCCAAATTTTCAATTTGGAATGTTATACATTAGATCATCATGCATAACATATTTTCTTGCATTTTGGTTGATCCGAGAAATTTCACGCAACTCAAGGACCCTCAGAGAGAGTTGGAGTTTTCGTTATTTTCTTATTCGAGTTTTCTCAAATTTTGAAAAGAGGATCATTTGATTTTATTTATTTTATCTTCAATTATTTTTCCGATAACAAAATTATGAGAAGGGAATAATATGACTTTCCCAATTTTAGGAAAAATGAAGATTTAAATAAATAAATCAAATTTTGGATTTTTCGGAGTTTATTTGTATTTTATTTGAATTAGGGAAAAATGCGAGTTTTAAAAATATTGCATTTAGGCCCCAAGTAAAAGTTCATTTTGTTTTTTGACTCATTTTTAGGAGTCGGGGAAAATTTACTTCGTAAATTTTGGAGCTCGTTAGATTTTATTTTTTCTTCGTTTTTCTGCTCGCGAAATTATTTAAAAAAAAACCGCAGCGCCGACTGGGCCAAGGGCCCAGCCCGCCGGCCCGCAGCCGCCGCCTCCCCGCGCGCGCGCGCACCGCGCCGCCGCCGCGCCGCCGCCGGCCTAGTCCGAGTTGGACCCCCCCTCCTTCTTGCCTTGCCCCCTCCCCCAAGCCACCCTCCCCCTTTATATACTCCCCCACCCCCCGCTCTCCTCCTCACCCCAAGCCGCCGCCGCACCCCGCAGCAGCAGCAGCAGCGCCGCGCCGCCGCCAAGCCCCGCCGCCCGCCGGAGCCCCACCCCGACGAGGTAGCCAAGCCGCGCCACCCTCCCCTCGCCCGGTTCGGTTTTCTAATAAAACCGTTCCGGTTTATTTTTTGATGTTTCGGTTTTTTTCGAAACCCTAGATCGGTTTTTTTCGGTTTAATTGTTTAGCGAGCGTTCGCCGGACCGTTCGTCTTAACGAACGTGATCACCGGTTAGTCTCGGTTAACGAACGTCCGTTCGATTAATCGTTCGTCGTTTTTCTTTTTCGTCGGATTTATTCCGCGATTTTTCTGATCGCGATTTCAGATCCGATCTTCTTTCTAGTTTGTCTTCTCGCTCGTTTATCGGAATCAGGTGATTCAAGCGCCTGGAGTTTCGCTTCGAAACCGTCGTTCCGAATAATCAACTTAAACAAGTTTTCGCTACTGTAAAATTTGACCTAGTTTCAAATTGCTAGAACCGTGTTGTTTTCTTCCGCCGTTTGTTTTCCGTTGCTTTGTTCGAATTCGATTCTTTTGCAACCGGAGTTCTTAAGTTGAACTTTATGGTTCGATTTTCCGTTCGAGTTTTACCTGTGCATTAGATGAGTACTTATTGTATGCTTGTTGTTTGTCTGCGATAGATTACCCGGAGTGCGCCGCCTGTTATTTCAAAGCTCTAGGTTTCGCGGATCCTCAGCAAGGCAAGTAACACTTTGATCATACCTTCTCATTGCCCAGTTTTTTATTGCATTAGACCAATCCTCACACATTGCATGATTAGGACCTGTTTAAAACTGTGGGATGGGAAGTAGTTGAGGTAGTACCTATTACCTATTTTACTTATGAAACCTTTGGGAGTTACTTCTACGTTTGCTTATTATGCCATGCTATGCTAGTAGACGTGGATTGGGTGAGTGATATCCATGACAGATGTGAGTATTGTTAATTAATGGTTTTATTTAAGGTGGCAACTTAAATACACATCTGGGTGGATTGAGGCACCTAGTTTCTATCAGGACTTGCCTATTTTTCTTCGGACCGCCACCCAGGCTCAAAGGGATCATAAGATCATTCATACTAGTAACTTCCGTGTGCAGCCACAAGCCATTATGGGCTCTGGTATAGCTGACTAAGTCGTGCGAACTCTTACAGTGGTAGACTAGCAGATGTAGGGGATGTAGGTTGGTACGGTCTATCACAACGTAAGGCGTGAGTGCTTCTGAAAGACTATGTCTCGGTCATCCGTCTCTCAAACACCATGTAGTGCGAGAAACCAACGGAGGCGACCGAGTCTTGTGGGGAAAAGTGCACAAACCTCTGCAGAGTGTACAAACTAATCATGATTAGCCATGTCCCCGGTTACGGACGTCTTGAGTATCTAGTACTTGAATATCATGTGAATCTCATCATGTTACTTCTAATTAATATTGTTGGGTTTTAATTGTTCACTTAATTGGGATCGGAATGCTGTCAACCATTCTCGATGTTTCAACCACCATGATAGTTAAATAAAATTTATTCCTTTGCAGTAGGGAAAAATTGGCTTTACGCAAAACTGTAACCATAGAGCTTTTCCACCAGCCATATATGCATGTAGTATAGGCTTATCATTCATTACTCTCTATGTGTTACATTGCCAGCATATTCCATGTGCTGACCCGTTTTCGGGCTGCAACTTTCATGTTGCATACTTTTCAGACGACGAGTAAGGTGCTTTTAGGTCGTGGTTCTATACTCAGTGATGCCGTTGGAGTTGATGGACTCACTTATCTTCCAAGCCTTCCGTTGTTATCTTTATTAGATGGCCTTAAGCCATATTTATTGTAATAAGTTCTCTTTGAGACATCGATGCAATAAGTGTGTGATTGCTACTCTGCTATAAATCCTTCGAAGTACTGTGTGGTGTCAGCATTACTGATCCAGGGATGACACTGGAGCACAGAGACTTGACCATCTGAGGTCGGGTCGCTACAGAGATGGTATCAGAGCGCACACTGACTGTAGGACACGACCACTAAGTTAAAGCCATAGATCACTATTCTCCTCTCATTTTCTAACTCCTCATCTTTTCTACTCTTTTAGGATGACGGACGTGAAGATCAAGTACGCTCAACCGGATGAAGGCACACCTTTTGGATTTCACTTGAAGGAAGTCACCAAGTACCTGAACATTGGACTACCAAGCTTCACCGGGACCTTCAACGCCACTCTGCCTGAAGAGGAGCGCTGGAAGATTCAAGCCCATGTTCCGGGAAGGACATTCGCGCCAATCACAAAGCCCATAGATAGTGTTTTCAGTGCACCAACCTGGAGTCTGGGAAAGAGCATGGCAGCTCATATCACCATGGGACGCATTGGAGAAGTTTATCAAGAAGACCTCAAGGACACTATCTACCAGATTTGCGGACGCCGAGATGAAGAATGGGAGATAGTAAGCATCAAGAAGGATAGATCCATTGCAGCTTTCATCCAGGAGTTAAACCAGCACATTCGACGCCAAGAGAACCAGACGTGCAATGATATGATAGAGTTGAAGAATGCGAAGGCAAGGATCATCGAGCTAGAAGGAGAACTGAAGGGTACACGCAAGGACTACATGGACGAGATAGTAGCTCTAGCAAGGCACAATCGCGATCTTAAGCAGGAGATTGAAGAACTCAAGGAGAGGTTAGCATCCAAGAAGGAAGACAAGTACGTCGCATGTCCGGACAACTACATCATCATTGACGACACCGATTCGGATCCAAGTGAACCCGACTTTGAAGACGAAGCTGGAGCAGACATCATGGAGTCTTCCACCGATTCAAATTTCTAGATGACCACCACATATTAGTAGTATTTCCCCCATGTATACATTATAGTTCGAGCACTTTTGCGATAGTTCTAGACCGTTTGTATGCCCTTGTTTGAATTGAATGAAGTGATTTTGTGTGAATTTGTCTCATGTGCATTTGGGTAGTGTTTTCTCTTAGACCTCACTCTATTCTTAATTCTCATCTTTTCTAAACCCTCAGATGCCTCCGAGACGTGACAATGGATTTCCACCGGAACTCACTCAGTTGATCCAGCAGCAGAATCAATTGATGCAGTTGTTAGTCTAGAACCAGCAGAACAACAACAACAACAACAACAACCCTCCGCCGCCGCCACCTGTTGATCACCTAGCCCGTTTCCTTAGGCTAAATCCGCCGGTGTTTTCTAGTAGCACCGAGCCGATAATAGCAGACGATTGGCTCCGCAAGATAGGAAGGGAGTTGACCACTGCAGGATGCACAGATGTTGAGAAGGTGAAGTTTGCCGCACATCAGCTTGACGGACCCGCGGCAGCATGGTGGGAGAATTTCACAGCCACTTACCCAGTTGACACTGTCACATGGGATCAGTTTCAGCAAGCTTTCCGCACTGCCCATGTTTCAACAGGAGCTATGGCCATGAAGAAGCGTGAGTTCCGCAACTTACGCCAAGGAGGAAGGACAGTTGGCCAGTATGTTGACGACTTCAGCAAGTTAGCACGTTATGCCCAGATGACGTTGCTACCGATGCAGCTAAGCAGGAGAAGTTTCTGGAAGGACTGAATGATGAGCTAAGCATGCAGTTGATGGTAGCAAGTTTCAACAACTACCAGGAGTTGGTAGATCGTGCCATCATGATTGAAGGGAAGCAACAGCAGATTGAGAACCGCAAGAGGAAGTATGGACAGGGGAAGTATAACTCTGGAGCCCAGCAGAAGCCTCGTTTTACCCCTAAACCGGGAGTTCAGTTTCAGCATACCCATGGAGGAAGTGGTTCGCACAACCATAATGGACACAAGAATGGTAATGGGAATGGAGGAAGCAACGGCCAGAACCGTACCACCCCATCAACCCCAACCAAGAGAGATCTGAGTCAAGTCACCTGTTTCAAGTGTTCCAAGACCGGACATTATGCCAACGAATGTCTTGAAGGCCAGAACGGCAATGGAAGCTCTGGGAAGAAGCCAAACCCTTTCAATAGGGGACAGGTAAACCACGTTAGCGTGGAGGAGGTTGAAGCTCAGCCTGATGCAGTAATCGGTAAGTTTTTGGTTAAGACATTTACTGCGCTTGTTCTTTTTGATACTGGTGCATCGCATTCATACATATCAAGGGAATTTGTGGATAAGTACAACTTGCCAACCCAAGCCCTTAGGTCAACCATGTTAGTAACCTCGCCTGGAGCAGAGTACATGGCTAGTCGATGGTGTGATCGGTTACCATTAAGGATTGGTAACTATGTGTTTCCCTTAGACCTAATAGTATTGGAATCTCAAGGATTGGATGTGATATTAGGCATGGATTGGTTGTCAAAGTATGAAGGTAACATTGAATGTGCCAGTAAGACAATTTTGCTTACAACGCCCGAAGGAAGAAGAATCAAGTATGTATCTCGACATGCGCCCAACAGGACACAATTAAATTCCTTATCAGGAGTTGTACAGGAGGAAGTACCAGTAGTAAAGGATTTTCCTGACGTATTTCCAGAAGAGTTGCCAGGCATGCCACCGGATAGAGACATTGAATTTTTTATTGAGCTTTTGCCAGGCACTGGGCCAATATCGAAGAGACCGTACAGGATGCCAGCACAGGATTTGGTAGAAATCAAGAAGCAGATTAAGGAGTTATTGGATAAAGGTTACATTCACCCAAGTTCTTTGCCTTGGGGATCACCAGTACTTCTAGTGGAGAAGAAGGATGGATCGTTAATGATGGTTGTTGATTACCGTGGATTGAATGCAGTAACCATCAAGAACAAGTACCCACTACCAATGATTAATGATCTGTTTGATCGTTTGCAAGGAGCTAAAGTGTTTTCCAAGTTCGATTTGCGATCAGGGTACCATCAGTTGAAGATTCGAGAGCAGGACATACCTAAGACAGCTTTTACCACGAGATACGGATTGTATGAGTATACTGTTATCTCATTTGGTTTGACTAACGCACCCGCCTATTTCATGAACCTGATGAACAAAGTATTTATGGAGTTTTTGGATAAGTTCGTCGTAGTGTTCATTGATGACATTTTGATTTTCTCGAAGAATGAAGAAGAGCATAAGGAACATTTGCGTTTGGTTTTGGAGAAGCTAAGAGAACATCAGTTATATGCCAAATTCAGCAAATGTGAGTTTTGGTTAAAGGAAGTTGGATTTCTTGGACATGTTATATCCGGAGAAGGTATAGCAGTTGACCCTACAAAGGTTGAGACCGTAACCGAATGGGAAGCGCCAACGACAGTTGGAGAGATCCGGAGTTTTCTTGGACTCGCAGGATACTACCGGAGATTCATTGAGAATTTCTCAAAGATTGCAAAGCCTATGACAGAATTGTTAAAGAAGGATACCAAGTTTAATTGGACTGAGGAATGTGAGTCCAGTTTTCAGGAGTTGAAGAAATGATTGGTTTCCTCACCAGTGTTGATTCTGCCAGATCAGACCAAGGATTATGAGGTGTATTGCGACGCTTCACGTCGAGGACTTGGAGCAGTGCTTATGCAGGAAGGAAGAGTTGTTTCGTATGCCTCACGACAACTAAAACCTCATGAATTAAATTATGCTACGCATGATTTGGAGTTAGCAGCCGTAGTGCATGCATTGAAGACATGGAGACATTTCCTCATTGGAAATCATTGTGAAGTATACACGGATCACAAGAGTTTGAAGTATATTTTCACGCAGAAGGAGTTGAACCTCAGACAAAGGAGATGGTTGGAGCTCATCAAGGATTACGATATGAGATTGCATTACCATCTAGGAAAGGCTAATGTTGTAGCTGACGCATTAAGCCGTAAGAGCCATGTCAATACATTGATGACGGGAGAAATACCAAAGGAGTTAGCCGAGGATCTTCGTGAGCTATGTTTGGAAATAGTTCCGAGAGGCTATATAGCAGCATTGGAGATTCAATCCACCTTCATGGTTAAAATCAGAGAGGCTCAGAAATCTGACAAGAAGATTGCAGATATAAAGAAGAAAATGAGCGAAGGAAAAGCAAAGGGATTTCGTGAGGATGAGCACGATACCCTATGGTTTGAGGACCGTGTTTATGTGCCCAATGACCCGGAGATCAGGAAGTTGATTCTGCAAGAGGCACATGATTCACCCTATTCGATTCACCAGGGAATACCAAGATGTATTTGGATTTGAAGGAAACATTCTGGTGGACCGGAATGAAGAAGGATATTGCAGCTTATGTAGCAGTTTGTGATGTGTGTCAAAGAGTGATGGCAGAACATCAGAAGCCAGCCGGACTGTTACAACCATTGCCGATACCCGAATGGAAGTGGGATAAGATAGGCATGGATTTTATCACAGGACTACCCAGGACGAAAGCAGGCTATAACTCGATATGGGTAGTAGTTGATCGTCTCACGAAGGTAGAACATTTCATTCCAGTTAAGACCACTTACACCAGTGCTAAGTTGGCAAAGATATACACGACTAGGATCATTTGTTTGCATGGAGTTCCGAGGAGTATCGTATCAGATAGAGGAACCCAATTTACCTCAAAGTTTTGGAATCAGTTGCATGAAACTTTGGGAACCAGACTAGAGTTCAGCACAGCTTTTCACCCACAGACGGATGGACAGACTGAGAGAGTCAATCAGATTTTGGAAGATATGCTAAGAGCTTGTGCACTAGATTATGGATCTAGTTGGGACGATAACTTGCCGTATGCGGAGTTTTCTTATAACAACAGTTACCAAACCAGTTTGAAGATGGCACCTTTTGAAGCTTTGTACGGAAGGAGGTGCAGGACACCGTTGTCATGGGACGAAGTTGGAGACCGTCAGTTCTTTGGACCAGATTTGATTAAGGAGTCTGAACGGAAAGTTAAGTTGATTCGCGATAGGCTCAAGGTAGCCCAATCAAGGCAGAAGAGCTACGCAGATTCTAAACGCAAGGAGACAGTTTACGAAACCGGAGACAGAGTTTATCTCCGAGTATCCCCACTTCGAGGAGTTAAGCGCTTTGGAGTCAAGGGAAAGTTAGCACCGCGATTCGTTGGACCGTATAAGATTTTGCAACGTATGGGAGAAGTTGCTTATAAGTTGGAATTACCAGAGGGACTGTCAGGAGTTCATGATGTATTCCATGTTTCTCAGCTGAAGAAATGTCACGCCGAGATGGCGGAGGTACCGCTAAGAGATACAGTGCCGCTTGAAGCGATTCAATTGAAGGATGACTTAACATATGAGGAGAAGCCAGTCAAGATTCTCGAATATGCCAGCAGAGTTACCCGCAGCAAGGTTATCAAGTTTTGCAAAGTTCAGTGGAACCACCACTCAGAGGATGAAGCCACCTGGGAGAGAGAAGAAGATTTGCTCAAGGACCACCCTCACCTATTTTCTAGCCAACCCGAATCTCGAGGACGAGATTCATCTTATGAGGGGTAGGTTTGTAACATCCCAAATTTTCAATTTGGAATGTTATACATTAGATCATCATGCATAACATATTTTCTTGCATTTTGGTTGATCCGAGAAATTTCACGCAACTCAAGGACCCTCGGAGAGAGTTGGAGATTTCGTTATTTTCTTATTTGAGTTTTCTCAAATTTTGAAAAGAGGATCATTTGATTTTATTTATTTTATCTTCAATTTTTTTTTCGATAACAAAATTATGAGAAGGGAATAATATGACTTTCCCAATTTTAGGAAAAATGAAGATTTAAATAAATAAATCAAATTTTGGATTTTTCGGAGTTTATTTGTATTTTATTTGAATTAGGGAAAAATGCGAGTTTTAAAAATATTGCATTTAGGCCCCAAGTAAAAGTTCATTTTGTTCGACTCATTTTTAGGAGTCGGGGAAAATTTACTTCGTAAATTTTGGAGCTCGTTAGATTTTATTTTTTCTTCGTTTTTCTGCTCGCGAAATTATTTAAAAAAACCCGCAGCGCCGACTGGGCCAAGGGCCTAGCCAGCCGGCCCGCAGCGGCCGCCTCCCCGCGCGGGCGCGCACCGCGCCGCCGACGGCCTAGTCCGAGTTGGACCCCCCCTCCTCCTTGCCTTGCCCGCTCCCCCAAGCCACCCTCCCCCCTTTATATACTCCCCCACCCCCTCTCCTCCTCACCCCAAGCCGCCGCCGCACCCCGCAGCAGCAGCAGCAGCGCAGCGCCGCCGCCGCCCGCCGCCAAGCCCCGCCCCGACGAGGTAGCCGAGCCGCGCCACCCTCCCCTCGCCCGGTTCGGTTTTCTAATAAAACCGTTCCGGTTTATTTTTCGATGTTTCGGTTTATTTTTCAAAACCCTAGATCAGTTTTTTTCGGTTTAATTGTTTAGCGAGCGTTCGCCGGACCGTTCATCTTAACGAACGTGATCACCGGTTAGTCTCGGTTAACGAACGTCCGTTTGATTAATCGTTTGTCATTTTTCTTTTTCGTCGGATTTATTCCGTGATTTTTCTGATCGTGATTTTAGATTCGATCTTCTTTCTAGTTTATCTTCTCGCTCGTTTATCGGAATCAGGTGATTCAAGCGCCTGGAGTTTTGTTTCGAAACCGTCATTTCGAATAATCAACTTAAACAAGTTTTCGCTACTGTAAAATTTGACCTAGTTTCAAATTGCTAGAACCGTGTTGTTTTCTTCCGCCGTTTGTTTTCCGTTGCTTTGTTCGAATTCGATTCTTTTGCAACCAGAGTTCTTAAGTTGAACTTTCTGGTTCGATTTTCCATTCGAGTTTTACCTGTGCATTAGATGAGTACTTATTGTATGCTTGTTGTTTGTCGGCGATAGATTACCCGGAGTGCGCCGCCTGTTATTTCGAAGCTCTAGGTTTCGCGGATCCTCAGCAAGGCAAGTAACACTTTGATCATACCTTCTCATTGCCCAGTTTTTTATTGCATTAGACCAATCCTCACACATTGCATGATTAGGACCTGTTTAAAACTGTGGGATGGGAAGTAGTTGAGGTAGTACCTATTACCTGTTTTACTTATGAAACCTTTGGGAGTTACTTCTACGTTTGCTTATTACGCCATGCTATGCTAGTAGACGTGGATTGGGTGAGTGATATCCATGACAGATGTGAGTATTGTTAATTAATGGTTTTATTGAAGGTGGCAACTTAAATACACATCTGGGTGGATTGAGGCACCTGGTTTCTACCAGGACTTGCCTGTTTTTCTTTGGACCGCCACCCAAGCTCAAAGGGATCATAAGATCATTCATACTAGTAACTTCCGTGTGCAGCCACAAGCCATTATGGGCTCTGGCATAGCTGACTAAGTCGTGCGAACTCTTACAGTGGTAGACTAGCAGATGTAGGGGATGTAGGTTGGTGTCGGGGCGGACGGGCGTCCCCCCGCGAGCACCTATGGGGCCGGAGCCCCTTCCGTTGTCCGGCGAGGGGGGCGGAGGGAGCGCGGAGAGCAGATCGAAGCGGGCACACGGGCGGTTTACCCAGGTTCGGGCCGCGATGGACGCGTAAAACCCTACTCCTGCTTAGTTGTATTGAACTGGGGAGCTCGGGAGCTTGGGGAGCTAGCTGCACCGAGCGTATGGCTGTCTGGGTGCCGATTCTCCGAACCCCGGAACCCTTGCGGACCCGGAACCTCTCTGGGCCTCCCTCTACGTTGCACACGGGCCTCCTTTTATAGCGCAAAGGGGTCACCGACAGGTGTCAACGTAAGAGAAAGGGGTAAAAGTGTAAAAGGGGTGGTAGCTGTAATAGTGCGGGAACGGTGGCGCTACAGTGCGGCACAGTGTTATCATACCTACTTCTGACGGTAGGGGACAAGGGCATTAAATGCCTGTCACGGTCGCCCGGACAGCACCGAGGCGGACCGTTAGGTGCGCCACCGTTCGCCACGATGGCGGCTGCATGCCACCGCATGCCCCAGGCTGCGCGGTGCCTCGCCACGTGCCCTCGGGGGAAGCCCCGGAGCGACGCGTGGCGGGCGAGCTGGAGCGCAGTCTTGAGGTGGTGATCTTGCCGCGGCATGTGGCTTGCCGCGGGGGTCGTCTTCCTGTGCCTGATAGCGTGCCAGCTATCAGGCCTTGCCGGGGCGCTTGGCGCGCCACGGCGGGCTTCTCTTGTGGTGCCTGGGTTCGGCCTTCCCGACAAGCTCCTCTTGTCGGGGGCTCGATCTTCTGTCTCGTTATACTTTGTTCTTGGATGGCCTTACATGGGCTCAGTCGTCCCGGCAAGCTCCTCTTGCCGGGGTCTTGTCTTCTTGGCCCGGCAAGCTCCTCTTGCCGGGGGCCTTGTCTTCTTGGCCCGGCAAGCTCCTCTTGCCGGGGGCCTTGTCTTGGATGCTTGGTCTTCTCTTGGCGCTTCCGGGGCGGGCCTTGCCGCAGGGTGCTACGACTGCCCGTGCACAAGTCTGGGGTACTAAGGTACCCCTACTTTAGTACACCGACAGGAGCCCCCGGGCCTGGGCCACACATGGTGCCGAGCGTTGTTGGGCCAGGCCCTAACGGTGCACGGGCACGCATGGCCTTGGTCGCGCTGCTCCTTAACTCCGCATCCGCCGCGCCTTCCCCAGGCGGCGCGCGCTTACCGCGGCGTCGTGGGGGCGGGGCGAGCGGGGTGAGCGTGACGTGGGTGGCGTGCGCGGGGCTGAACCGCGCAGGCGCGCGTCACGTCGCGCACGATCTCTTTATTCGGAGAGGCGAAGATGGCGGCCGCGTGGACTAGGCCGCCTGCCCCCTTTCTTTTATCTCCTTTTCCCTGCCGCTGTTAAATACGCCACGGAAACGGCTGGTTAGGGCAGCAGTAAGGCATTTTGTAATATAACTTTTCATCTTAGGCTATGCATCGCACTGTTATCCCCTCTACTCGACCGGCGCCTTGTTTGTTTCCGCCCTACGCTTTCGGGGACTTGCCGGCGTAGGCCTCCGCCTTGCCACGGGTGCCGAGTGCGGGACGTCAGCGACCCGCTGGCGGGGCTGCCACCGGCAAGAAACCTCGCCGCGGCTGGTTGCCGCTCACTCAGATTGTTGAGCAGGCTCGAGGCAAAGTAAACGGTGCGACTGCGGTCGCAGCACGCTTAGGGTGCCGGGCGAGCTCGAAACAAAGTGAGGACGCTACTCGGGGTGTAGCACACTCGAGTCGTTGAGCGGACTCGAAACGAAACGAGGGCGCAACCAGTCTCGTGCCGGTCCTTCCGCGCTCAGGCCTCTCAACCAAGGCTCGGCCGTTCGAGGGGAATAACTCTTAAAAATTAGAGATACAATTGCTCGAGCTCCGGCAACTTATCTTTTCTTATCGCTTGCCGCCCGGTAGGGTAAAACCTCCTTGGGCAGCATCCAGCCCATCCTGGGGGTAGGCAAAGGCGCAGGGCCTCGCGACCCCCCGGAGCTGGGCGTAGCTATGCTTGGGGATCCGCGCCCCTCTCTGCGCCAAGGATCACATGCAACTGCGGCAAGACTTGGGCAGAGAGGATGGTTGGCGGAACGGGTTCCGGCAACCGCGCTGGCAAGATTCCTCCCACGGTCGGCGTCAACTCGTTCGGCACCCCGGCGGACGAGGCGCGCCGGGGAACGAGGTCGCCTTTCTCGTGACTTCTGGCGCTAACTTCTGCGGCTACGGGAGCGGCGCAGAGTTCGCTGGAGGCGAATCGTTCGCCCAGCGGCCAGAAGGCGATCCTCCTCAAGGAGCAGCTGCTTCTTGCCCAGTCTCTGCGCGAGCGGATACTCGAGGAGGGCCGCGCACGAGCCCGTGGGAAGGAATGCCAAAGCTCGTCGGGAACCCCCGCTTCAACTGGACAGATCCTCGGATCCGCAGGAGCGGGCCGTTCCTCAGCAGTCTGCTTGTCGGGAACCCCCGCTTCAACTGGACAGATCCTCGGATCCGCAGGAGCGGGCCGTTCCTCAGCAGTCTGTTTGTCGGGAACCCCCGCTTCAACTGGACAGATCCTCGGATCCGCAGGAGCGGGCCGTTCCTCAGCAGTCGGATTGTTGATCCGCTCGCCGGAGCAAGGCTCATCGGGGACACCTGCTTCGACTGGACGGATCCTCGGATCCGCAGGAGCGGGCTGTCCCTCGGCGTTCAGGCTGCTGATCAGCTCGCTGGAGCGAGGCTTACCGGGGACACCGGCTTCGACTGGACGGATCCTGGGATCCGCAGGAGCGGGCTGTCCCCCGGCGTTTTGGGTTGTTGATGAAGCTAGCGAATTCGGAGAAGCTGACGAAGAGCGTGCTCGCGCGAACGCAGGATCTGATCCGCACAACCTCGACGCAGCCCCCTACCTGGCGCGCCAAAGATGTCGGGGCGGACGGGCGTCCCCCCGCGAGCACCTATGGGGCCGGAGCCCCTTTTCGTTGTCCCTCGGGGGACGGAGGGAGCGCGGAGAGCAGATCGAAGCGGGCACACGGGCGGTTTACCCAGGTTCGGGCCGCGATGGACGCGTAAAACCCTACTCCTGCTTAGTTGTATTGAACTGGGGAGCTCGGGAGCTTGGGGAGCTAGCTGCACCGAGCGTATGGCTGTCTGGGTGCCGATTCTCCGAACCCCGGAACCCTTGCGGACCCGGAACCTCTCTGGGCCTCCCTCTACGTTGCACACGGGCCTCCTTTTATAGCGCAAAGGGGTCACCGACAGGTGTCAACGTAAGAGAAAGGGGTAAAAGTGTAAAAGGGGTGGTAGCTGTAATAGTGCGGGAACGGTGGCGCTACAGTGCGGCATAGTGTTATCATACCTACTTCTGACGGTAGGGGACAAGGGCATTAAATGCCCGTCACGGTCGCCCGGACAGCACCGAGGCGGACCGTTAGGTGCACCACCGTTCGCCACGATGGCGGCTGCATGCCACCGCATGCCCCAGGCTGCGCGGTGCCTCGCCACGTGCCCTCGGGGGAAGCCCCGGAGCGACGCGTGGCGGGCGAGCTGGAGCGCAGTCTTGAGGTGGTGATCTTGCCGCGGCATGTGGCTTGCCGCGGGGGTCGTCTTCCTGTGCCTGATAGCGTGCCAGCTATCAGGCCTTGCCGGGGCGCTTGGCGCGCCACGGCGGGCTTCTCTTGTGGTGCCTGGGTTCGGCCTTCCCGACAAGCTCCTCTTGTCGGGGGCTCGATCTTCTGTCTCGTTATACTTTGTTCTTGGATGGCCTTACATGGGCTCAGTCGTCCCGGCAAGCTCCTCTTGCCGGGGTCTTGTCTTCTTGGCCCGGCAAGCTCCTCTTGCCGGGGGCCTTGTCTTCTTGGCCCGGCAAGCTCCTCTTGCCGGGGGCCTTGTCTTGGATGCTTGGTCTTCTCTTGGCGCTTCCGGGGCGGGCCTTGCCGCAGGGTGCTACGACTGCCCGTGCACAAGTCTGGGGTACTAAGGTACCCCTACTTTAGTACACCGACAGTTGGTACGGTCTATCACAACGTAAGGTGTGAGTGCTTCTGAAAGACTATGTCTCGTTCATCCGTCTCTCAAACACCATATAGTGCGAGAAACCAACGGAGGCGATCGAGTCTTGTGGGGAAAAGTGCACAAACCTCTGCAGAGTGTACAAACTAATCATGATTAGCCGTGTCCCCGGTTGTGGACGTCTTGAGTATCTAGTACTTGAATATCATGTGAATCTCATCATGTTACTTTTAATTAATATTGTTGGGTTTTAATTGTTCACTTAATTGGGATCGGAATGCTGTCAACCATTCTCGATGTTTCAACCACCATGATAGTTAAATAAAATTTATTCCTTTGCAGTAGGGAAAAATTGGCTTTACGCAAAACTGTAACCATAGAGCTTTTCCACCAGCCATATATGCATGTAGTATAGGCTTATCATTCATTACTCTCTATGTGTTACATTGCCAGCATATTCCATGTGCTGACCCGTTTTCGGGCTGCAACTTTCATGTTGCAGACTTTTCAGACGACGAGTAAGGTGCTTTTAGGTCGTGGTTCTATACTCAGTGATGCCGTTGGAGTTGATGGACTCACTTATCTTCCAAGCCTTCCGCTGTTATCTTTATTAGATGGCCTTAAGCCATATTTATTGTAATAAGTTCTCTTTGAGACATCGATGTAATAAGTGTGTGATTGCTACTCTGCTATAAATCCTTCGAAGTACTGTGTGGTGTCGGCATTACTGATCCAGGGATGACACTGGAGCACAAAGACTTGACCATCTGAGGTCGGGTCGCTACATTGTTAGGGTTGTCACATCAATGCAGTACCATCCTAGTTCGAGCGTCCTTGACACAAAAACCAGGCTCGTCAAATTTAACAGTGACAGGATTTTCACGAGTGAAACAATGAACGGAAATAAGATTCTTAATAAGATGAGGAGACACAAATATGTTAGACAAAGATAAAGGCACAAAATTGGAAGGAAAAGAAGTGTGGCCGACGTGTGTAATAGGAAGGGTGGAACCATCGCCGACAAAGAAGCAGCGGTCGGTGGTGACGGGAGTGAAGGAGGCAATATTATCAGGACGAGCAAACATCTGAGCCATGGCCCCGGTGTCCGATGTCTGCTAGAACTAGGTCGGTATTTCCCCAAAGAGGAAGGGATGATGCAGCACAACAACGGTAGGTATTTCCCTCAGTGATGAGACCACGGTTATCGAACCAGTAGGAGAACCAAGCAACACTACATAAATAACACCTCTCCACAAATAACAAATACTCGCAGCCTGACGTGTTAAAGGGATTGTCAATCCCTTTCGGGTAATGGCGCCAAAATTGGCAAACGGACGTGAGAGAGTTGTAAATATTGATAGATCGAACGCCAAATAAAATAAAGTGCAACAAGATATTTTTGTATTTTTAGTTTAATAGATCTGAAAATAAAAGCAAGGAAAAATAGATCGCAAAGGCAAATATATTAAAGAAGAGACCCTGGGGCTGTAGTTTTCACTAGTGGCTTCTCTCAAGAAAAATAGCAAACGGTGGGTAAACAAATTATTGTTGGGCCATTGATAGAACTTCAAATAATCATGACGATATCCAGGCAATGATCATTATATATGCATCAGGTCCAAGATTAGTAGACCGACTCCTGCCTGCATCTACTACAGTTACTCCACACATCGACCGCTATCCAGCATGCATCTAGTGTATTAAGTTCATGGAGAAACGGAGTAATGCAATAAGAACAATGACATGATGAATACAAGATCTATTTATGTAGAAATAGACCCCATCTTGTTATCCTTAATGGCAACGATACATACGTGTTGGTTCCCCTTCTGTCACTGGGATCAAGCACCATAAGGTTGAACCCATCATAAAAGCACCTCTTCCCATTGCAAGATAAATAGATCAAGTTGGCCAAACAAAACCCAAATATCGGAGAATAAATACGAGCCTATAAGCAATCACACATATAATAGATCGAAGAAGACTCATATAACTTTCATGGATAAAAAGATAGATCTGATCATAAACTCAAAGTTCATCTGATCCCAACAAACATACCGCAAAAAGAATTACATCATATGGATCTCCAAGAGACCATTGGATTGAGAATCAAACGAGAGAGATGAAGCCATCTAGCTACTAACTATGGACCCGTAGGTCTACAAAGAACTACTCACGCATCATCGGAGAGGCACCAATGGACACGATGCACCCCTCCATGATGGTGTCTAGATTGGATCTGGTGTTTATCGAACTTGAAGTGGCTGGAATTGATTTTCATCGAATCCCATAGGGTTTCTGGAATATTGGGGTATTTATAGAGTAAAGAGGCGGTCCGGGGGGAACTCGAGGTGGGCACAACCCACCAGGGCGCGCCTGGGCCTCCAGGCGCGCCCTGGTGGGTTGTGCTCCCCTCGGAGCAGGTGTGTCTCCGGCCCACTGGATGTCTTCTGGTCCAAAAAATCCACAAAAAGTTTTGCTGCGTTTGGACTCCGTTTGGTATTGATTTCCTGAGATGTAAAAAACATGCAAAAAAACAGCAACTGGCACTTGGCACTATGTCAATAGGTTAGTACCAAAAAATGATATAAAATGACTATAAAACAATTTTAAAACGTCCAAGAATGATAATATAACAACATGGAACAATAAAAAATTATAGATATGTTGGATACGTATCAGCATCCCCAAGCTTAATTCCTGCTCGTCCTCAAGTAGGTAAATGATAAAAATAGAATTTTTTATGTGGAATGCTGCCTAACATGTCATCTCATATTCTTTTCTTTGTAGCATGGACATTTGGACTTTTATATGGTTCAAAGCAATAGTCTAGTTTTGACATGATAACTTAAATACTCAAGCATATCAACAAGCAACCATGTCTCTCGAAATATCAACGCTAAAATAAGTTATCCCTGGCCCATCATGCTCAATCATTGATTCATTCATGAAACACACTCGCATATTAGCTACACCCAATGCTCAAGTATGATCATAGTGCACCCTAGTTGGTGCTTTTATAAGAGAAGATGGAGACTCAAATTAAAAATAAAAATTTGCGTAAAGTAAAAGAAAGGCCCTTCACGGAGGGAAGTAGGGATTTGTAGAGGTGCCAGAGCTCAAAGTGAAAAACATAGAGATAAAAACATTTTGGGAAGTATACATTTCCCACCAACGAAAACAGCTTAGAGTTCCCCACACTTTCCATGCTAGATATATCATAGGCGGTTCCCAAATAGAAAATAAAGTTTATTTATTTTTCCACCATACTTTCACTTTCCATGGCTAGCCGTATCCACGGGTGCCCTACATACCAACACTTCCCAAGGAATTTATTATTTGACAATATAAAGTAAATTTATTTTTCATTTCGAGACTGGGCATCCCTAATACCTTTGCCTTACTCTCGTGCAATAACAAGTGAATAATCACTCATCATGAGAATAACACATCTAGCATGGAAAATATCGGCCACCCCTCATTGCCTCGCGAGCGGTACGAGCACACAAAAGAAAAATTTATTTTGAAAATTAGAGATGGCACATACAAATTTTCTTAGAAAGGCAGAAGCATACCGCATATAGGTAGATATAGTGGACTCATGTGGCAAAACTGCTTTAAAGGATTTTGGATGCACAAGTTGTGATCATACTTAGTAGAAAATGAAGGCTAGCAAAAGACTGAGAAGCGACCAACCAAGAAACGAATAATCTCATAGGCGAGCATTAAGCATAATTAACACCGAATAATGCAACACAAGTAGGATGTAATTTCATTGCATTACTATTGACTTTCGTGCTTGCATAGGGAATCACAAACCTTAACACCAATATTCTTACTAAAACATAACTACTCATCAACATGACTCACATATCACATCATCATATATCAAAACTATTACAAGGAATCAAGTTTATTTCGTCCAATGATCTTCATGAAAGATTTTATTATATCCTTCTTGGATATCTATCACTTCGGAACTAATGTTCGTGTGTTGCTTTTGCTAAGCTCAAACAAATATAAGTGAAGATCATGAGCATAATATTTCTTTATCTCAAATTTATTTAATTGAAGCAAGAGATAATTTCTTTAAAAATTTACAAACTCTCAAATAAATCTAAGTGAAGTATGAGAGGATTTCTTCAAAAATAATAAAGCACACCGTGCTCAAAAAGATATAAGTGAAGCACTAGAGCAATTCCATAGCTCATAAAAATTTAAGTGAAGCATAGAGAGCAATTCTAACAAGTCATGGCATAATTTGGATCTCTCAAATAGATGTGTCCAGCAAGGAATCAAGACTTAAAACAAAAGGCAAAAAAAGCAAAGACTCATATGATGCTCGAAGAAAAACTCATAGTATGTGACGAATAAAAATATAGCTTCGAGTAAAACACCGATGGTCGTTAGAACAAAGAGGGGATGCCACTCAGGGCATCCCCAAGCTTAGTTGCTTGCTTCTCTGTGGATAGCGTGGGATGACAGGGGCATCCCCAAGCTTAGGATCTTCTTACTCCTTATTCCTTCATCCATCGTAACATTACCCAAAACTTGAAAAGTTCAATCACACAAAACTCAACAAAACCTTCGTGGGATTCTTTAGTATAAGAAAAAAAATCACTACTATAAGTACTATTGCAACCTATTCATATTTTACTCTTGCATTATATCTAATGTATTCTAGCTTTTCTATGGCAAAAACTCTTCAAAGAAAACCATAGAATCATCAAAACAAGCACACAACGCAAAGAAAACAGAATCTGTCCAAAATAGAACAGTCTGTAGCAATCTGGATATTTCGAATAATTTTGTAACTCCAAAAATTCTGAAAAATTTGGATGACCTGAGCAATTTGTATATTAATTTTCTACAATAAGAATTGGTATTTTATCACGCTTCTGTTAGAAATGAGAATTATTTTCGTGAGCACGAAAGTTTCTGTTTTTCAGCAAGTTCAAACAACTATCACCCAAGAAGATCCTCAAGGCTTTACTTGGCACAAGCACTAATTAAAGCACAAAAAACACAATCATAATAGTAGCATAATTGTGCAAATACTCAAGAACAGAAAGCAAAAGGCAAAAAATTATACATTGGGTTGCCTCCCAACAAGCACTATTGTTTTACGCCCCTAGCTAGGCATATAGTAAGGGTCTATGTTTTGTCATCCTTGTTCTCCAACTCTTCAATCAAGCACTTAGAAGTTTTTAGAGATTTAGCATATAAATTTTCAATGACAATAATCCTAGGAATAAGTTTAAAGAATTCATTCTTGCCCAAAGGATCTCTTATAACTTCAACAAAAATCGGGAGAATACTAATCATCTTCAGATCCTCTTTACCGTTATTACTAGAAGTTGCACCCTGCTTCTTAGTAACTTGAGTAATCTTGCCAATCTTTAAGGGAGTTTTATCAATAGTTTTAGCGGAAGAAAAAGCCATGCTTAAATTACTAAATATTTCTTCCAGTTTATCAGTCCGAGACGAGCTTTCTTCAATTCTTTCATGTATTACAGTCCCCTTTTCTTTTAACAACTTAAAAACTTCTCCCGCTTTTGACCCAATTTTAGTAGCAAAATTATACATCTTTTTATCCAAGTTTTCAAAATGTTCTTCAGTAAGCATTTTCTTTTCAATAGCATCTAATCTTTCCATGACATGCTCAAGAGTCAAAGTTGTTTCATTAATCATAAGAGGTGGTGAGCCTACTAAATTTCCAATAGCATTAAAAGCATCAAGAGAGGGACACATCAAGAAATTTACACCGGTAATTGTATCAAGGACGAATCTATATGAAGTGGTGATGCCCACATAAAAACAACGAAGAAGAACAACGGTAGATTGCTTACAGATAGATCTATTATGAGCATTGCAAATCATATACGAAGCATCTTTTAAATTCTCTCCTTCCTTTGTTTAAAGTTGACAACCTCGTTATCGGGAGTGCATGCAATATAGGAGGAGCTATCCATAACGGCAAAAGTGGCAAACAAGATTGCACACAAAAATAGATCCGTCAAGAAAATGGCAAACGAAAAAAAGAGGGCGAATAAAATGGCAAATTTTTGTGAAGTGGGGGAGAGGAAAACGAGAGGCAAATGGCAAATAATGTAAATTACGAGGAGATGAGATTTGTGATGAGGAACCTGGTAGATGTTGATGATGTTTCCCCGGCAACGGCGCCAAAAATTGGCGCGTGGACGAAAGACTATCTTTGACGTTATCCTCCCCGACAACGGCGCCCGAAATTCCTTTTGATGTCTGCTAGAACTATGTCGGTATTTCCTGTTGGGGAACATAGTATTTCAAAAAATTTACCTACGATCACGCAAGATCTATCTATGTGATGCATAGCAACAAGAGGGGAGAGTGTTGTCCACGTACCCTCGTAGACCGAAAGCGGAAGTGTTATGACAACGTGGTAGATATAGTCGTACATCTTCACGATCCGACCGATACTAGCACCGAAGGTATGGCACCTCCGCGATATGCACACGTTCATCTTGGTGACATCCCACGAACTCTAGATCCAGCTGAGGTCGAGGGAGAGTTTCCTCAGCACGACGGGATGGTGACGGTGATGATGAAGCTACCGGCACAGGGCTTCGCCTAAGCACTGCAACAATATGACCGAGGTGGAAATCTATAGAAGGGGGCACCGCACACGGCTAAACAATCAGCTTGTGTGTCTATGGGGTGCCCCCTCCCCCATATATAAAGGAGGGGAGGAGGAGGCCGGCCGGCCCTAGAGGGCGCGCCAAGGGGGGAGGAATCCTCCTCCTAGTAGGAGAAGGATTCATCCTTTCCTAGTCCTACTAGAAGGGGGAAGGAAGGAGAGGGGGAGGGAGAGGGAAAGAGGGACCGCCCCCCTCCCCTAGTCCAATTCGGACTCCCTTGGGGGGGCCACATCCTGGCTGCTGCCCTCTCTCTCCCCTAAAGCCCAGTAAGGGCCCAATAACTTCCCGGGGGGGTTCCGGTAACTGTGCAACACTCTGGTTTTATCCGAAACCTCCCGGAACACGTCCGGTGTCCGAACATAGCCGTCCAATATATCAATCTTTATGTCTCAACCATTTCGAGACTCCTCGATATGTCCATGATCACATCTGGGACTCCGTAATACCTTCGGTACATCAAAACACATAAACTCATAATACCGATCGTCACCGAACGTTAAGCGTGCGGACCCTACGGGTTCGAGAACAATGTAGACATGACCAAGACTCGTCTCCGGTCAATAAGAAATAGCGGAATCTGGATGCTCATATTGGTTCCTACATATTCTATGAAGATCTTTATCAGTCAAACCACATAACAACATACATTGTTCCCTTTGTCATCGGTATGTTACTTGCCTGAGATTCGATTGTCGGTATCTCAATACCTAGTTCAATCTCGTTACCGACAAGTCTATTTACTCATTCCTTAATGCATCATCCCGCAACTAACTCATTAGTCACATTGCTTGCAAGGCTTATAGTGATGTGCATTACCGAGAGGGCCCAGAGATACCTCTCCGGCAATCAAAGTGACAAATCCTTATCTTGATCTATGCCAACTCAACAAACACCATCGGAGACACCTGTAGAGCACCTTTATAATCACCCAGTTACGTTGTGACGTTTGATTGCACACTAAGTGTTCCTCCGGTATTCAGGAGTTGCATAATCTCATAGTCATAGGAACATGTATAAGTTAGGAAGAAAGCAATGGCAATAAACTAAACGATCATAATGCTAAGCTAACGGATGGGTCAAGTCAATCACATCATTCTCTAATGATGTGATCCCGTTCATCAAATGACAACTCATGTCTGTGGTTAGGAAACTTAACCATCTTTGATTAACGAGCTAGTCAAGTAGAGGCATACTAGTGACATTTTGTTTGCCTATGTATTCACACATGTGCTAAGTTACCGGTTAATACAATTCTAGCATGAATAATAAACATTTATCATGATACAAGGAAATATAAATAACAACTTTATTATTGCCTCTAGGGCATATTTCCTTCTGTCTCCCACTTGCACTAGAGTAAATAATCTAGTTTACATCGCCATGTGATTTAACACCAATAGTTCACATCACCATGTGATTAACACCCATAGTTCACATCGCCATGTGACCAACAGCCAAAGGGTTTACTAGAGTCAATAATCTAGTTCACATCGCCATGTGATTAACAACCAAAGAGTACTAAGGTGTGATCATGTTTTGCTTGTGAGAGAAGTTTAGTCAATGGGTCTGCCACATTCAGATCCGTATGTATTTTGCAAATTTCTATGTCTACATTGCTCTGCATGGAGCTACTCTAGCTAATTGCTCCCACTTTCAATATGTATCTAGATTGAGACTCAGAGTCATCTGGATTAGTGTCATAGCTTGCATCGACGTAACTCTTTAAGACGAACTCTTTTATCACCTTCATAACCGAGAAATATTTCCTTACGACACTAAGGATAATTTTTGACCGTTGTCAAGTGATCCACTCCTAGATCAATATCGTACCCCCTTGCCAAACTCATGGCAAGGTACACAAAAAGGTTTGGTACACAGCATAGCATACTTTATAGAACCTATGGCTGAGGCATAGGGAATGACTTTCATTCTCTTTCTATTTTCTGTCGTGGTCGCATTTTGAGTCTTACTCAACTTTACACCTTGCAATATAGGCAAGAACTCCTTCTTTGACTGTTCCATTTTGAACTACTTCAAAATCTTGTCAAGGTATGTACTCATTGAAAAAACTTATCAAGCGTCTTGATCTATCTCTATTGATCTTGATGCTCAATATGTAAGCAGCTTCAGTGAGGTCTTTCTTTGAAAAACTCCTTTCAAACACTCCTTTAAGCTTTCCAAAAAATTCTACATCATTTATGATCAACAATATGTCATTGACATATACTTATCAGAAAGGCTGTAGTGCTCCCACTCACTTTCTTATAAATCCAGGCTTCCCTACAAGTCTGTATAAAACTATCTGTTTTGATCAACTCATCAAAGCGTATATTACAACTCCGAGATGCTTGCAGCAGTCCATAGATGGATCGCTGGAGCTTGCACATTTTATTAGCATCTTTAGGATTGACAAAATCTTTTGGTTGCATGATATACAACTCTTCTTCAATAAATCCATTAAGGGGTGCAGTTTTGTTATCCATTTGCCAGATTTCATAAAATACGACAATTGCTAACATGATTTGGACAGACTTAAGCATCGCTACAAGTGATAAAATCTCATCGTAGTCAACACCTTGAACTTTTCAAAAACCCTTCATGACAAGTCGAGCTTTGTATCAGCGTTCGTCTTCCTCTTGAAGATCCATTTATTCTCAATGGCTCACCAATCATCAGACAAGTCAATCAAAGTCCATACTTTGTTCTCATACATGGGTCCCATCTCAGATTTCATGGCCTCAAGTCATTTCACGGAATCTGGGCTCATCATCTCTTCCTCATAGTTCGTAGGTTCGTCATAGTCAAGTAACATGACCTCCAGAACAGGATTACCGTACCACTCTGGTGCGGACCTTACTCTGGCTGACCTACGAGGTTCAGTAGTAACTTGATCTGAGGTTTCATGATCATCATCATTAACATCCTCACTAATTGGTGTAGGCATCACTAGAACTGATTTCTGTGATGAACTTCTTTCCAATTCGGGAGCAAGTACAATTACCTCATCAAGTTCTACTTTCTTCCCACTCACTTCTTTCGAGAGAAAACTCCTTCTCTAGAGAGGATCCATTCTTAGCAACGAATATCTTGCCTTCGGATCTGTGATAGAAGATGTACCCAACAATTTCTTTTTGGGTAACCTATGAAGACGCACTTCTCCGATTTGGGTTCGAGCTTATCCGTTTGAAACTTTTTCACATAAGCATCACAACCCCAAACTGTAAGAAATGATAGTTTTGGTTTCTTGCCAAACCACAGTTGATATTGTGTCGTCTCAATGGATTTAGACGGTGCCCTATTTAACGTGAATGCAGTTGTCTGTAATGCATAACCCCAAAACGATAGTGATAAGTCGGTAAGAGACATCATAGATCGCACCATATCTAATAAAGTACGGTTATGACGTTCGGACACACCATTATGCTGTGGTGTTCCAGGTGGCGTGAGTTGCGAAACTATTCCACATCATTTCAAATGAAGACCAAACTCGTAACTCAAATATTCGTCTCCGCAATCAAATCATAGAAACTTTATTTTCTTGTTACGATGATTTTCCACTTCACTATGAAATTCTTTGAACTTTTCAAATGTTTCAGACTTATATTTTATCAAGTAGATTTACCCATATCTTCTCAAATCATCTATGAAGGTCGGAAAATAACGATACCCGCCGCGAGCCTCAACACTCATCAGATCGCATACATTAGTATGTATTATTTCAAGTAAGTCAGTTGCTCGCTCCATTGTTCCGGAGAACGAAGTCTTAGTCATCTTGCCCATGAGGCATGGTTCGCAAGCATCAAGTGATTCCAAAAGCCCATCAGCATGGAGTTTCTTCATGCGCTTTACACAATATGACCTAAACGGCAGTGCCACAAATATGTTGCACTATCATTATCAACTTTGCATCTTTTGTCATCAATATTGTGAATATGTGTATCACTGAGATCGAGATTCAATAAATCATTCACCTTCGGTGTATGACCACATCAGGTTTTATTCATGTAAACAGAATAACAATTATTGTTTGAGTTAAATGAATAACCGTATTGCAATAAACATGATCCAATCATATTATGCTCAAAGCAAACACCAAATAACATTTATTTTAGTTTCAACACTAATCCCAAATTTAAAGGGAGTGTGCGATGGTGATCTTATCAACCTTGGAATCACTTCCAACACACATCGTCACTTTGCCCTCAACTAGTCTTTGTTCATTTTGTAACTCCTGTTTCGAGTTACTAACCAGAGCAACTGAACTAGTATCAAATACCCAGGGGCTACTATGAACACTAGTAAAGTACACATAAATAACATGCATATCAAATATACCTTTGTTTACTTTGTCATCCTTCTTATCCGCCAAGTATCTAGGGCGGTTCCACTTTCAGTGACCATTTCCTTTACAGTAGAAGCACTCAGTTTCAGGCTTGTGTCTAGCTTTCGACTTCTTCATGGGAGTGGAAACTTGCTTGCCATTCTTCTCGAAGTTCCCTTTCTTTCCCTTGTACTTTTACTTGAAACTAGTGGTTGTGACACTCCAAAAATTTTGAGTTGGTTTTTACCAAAATCTTTATTTGATTTAGAGGAGGCTATTTAAAATAAAATTGGAAGCTATTTCAAATTTTTCTTAAACCCTCTCCCTCTCAAAACTTTTATGACAAATAGTTTGGTACTCCTCTCAACCTTGATTTTTGGTCTTGAGAGCTTTTCATTTTTGTCTTGACTCTACTCTAGTTATTTTTGAAATTTCTTCTATTAAGAAGAAACCCTAGGGATTATGGGTTTATTCTTTTCCCCATTCAAAATTTCCTCTTTTGCCATGTCACATTTTGACATAGCATTCCAAAAGCCCTCCCTGCCTTGGATCAAATCAAGACTCCCATCTCCAGCAAGTCTCAAGCCATTTTTGATTTTTATTCAATTTTTTTTCTTAAAAAACTATTTCTGCCATTATTTATGGACCTAGGTGCTTTACAAAGGAAGTACCAATTCCCTTTTGAGTTTTGATCCCAAACCAACTTCTCTGGCTAGTCCTTAGCACTCTCAACCTAGAACCCTCAAGATCCTCTTGTCCTCAGTTCAAAATTTTCAAAATATGCTTGCTACAAGTTTGGACGAGAAATGCCATTTTTGGTGAAATTCATATTTTTCTTTCTCCAAAAATTCTGAGATAATTCATGCAGCTTACAGATACACCAAGAGGCCACCTCACCAAAGATCAGCTCCAGAAAAATTTCCCACATGCCAAAATCATTTCATTGAGCACCTGGCATGCACTGTTGTTGTTCAAGTTCAGAAAGTTCATTGTTTCTATTTTCGCCGTCAGTGTCGTTTTCTTCAGACCACGGCGCCGATCTCGCGAGTAACTGCAGTGGCGCCTTGCTCCCTGTTCCCCCTCCTTATCCCGAGCGCTGCACACTCGTTTGGACGGGCACCATCATCGGTGGTGACGCGTCTCGCCGACGCCGGCAGGTTTTGCGGTGGCAGAGCCACCCGTGGCGGCCAGCAGGGATCAGCACCACCTTTCGGCGCCGTCCAGCACCGCCCAAGGCACCCGTGGCCTCCGCGTGGCTGTCCGCTTGCCTGTGCACACTGCGGCACCGTCGCCGTGGCCTGAGAAGCACAGAGCGTGCTCTCTGCCGCCGACGAGTCTCGTGAGCCGTTTCGTTGGGAACGTGGAGTACCACCCAAGGCAGGCCAAGATTAGCACTAGAACGGAACCAATGGACCATCGCGGTGATGCCTAGCTCCCTAAACCACCTGACCGACCTCTGCCTCGCCGTAATCATCGCCGGCGTTATCCTGTTCGCGGCCACCGCCTCGGATCGGCTATAAAATGAGCCCCCGAGCTCGTTCTCGACCCAGTGCCACACCTCCACCTCACCAGAGCCCCGCCTAGCCACTAGGAGGACCCCAAGGTGGTCACCTTCCCCGACTCCGGCCGCCCCGATCCGCCTCGGGCTCCGACTTGATTCACTCAGGTGAGGCCACCCCCGCCTCCCAAACCGCGTCAGCAAACCCCTAGCGCACCCAGTACCCTAACCTGAGCTTGAATTCGACCTTTGCAGCTCTCCCCGGCGAGAACCACCAACGCCCGAACCACCGTCCGCCGGAGTTGAGGTCACCGTCGACGTGGTGCTCGCCGACGCTCAACTCCACCACCCACAGGTGCGGAAGAACACTGTGGGCATGTTGGTACCACCCGATCCCCCTGCCTCGCCATGGATCGCCGCCGGCGACCACCGCGGCCCTCGGGCGCCAGCACTCTGTTTTAGTTTTCAAACCCGACGGGTGGGACCTCCCCGTCAGCTTTTTCTTTTTTTCGAAACGTTTTCTGAAAACGCCTTCGGGCAAAATACGTCTTCCCCCTGGACTAATGTATTCTAGACTGAAATGTTTTCTGTTTTTATAAAATGAACCCTGGAAACTTTCTGTTTCATTATAGACAAGTCCCTAGACTAAAACCATTATAACTTTTTAACAAAAAGTGATTTTGACTTTATTCTTTTTCTGTCATCTTCATTATTTTTCTGTCTAGTTTTTTGTCATATTTATTTGAAAAATATTTGGGACACTTTTGGTGCACGCACGGTATTTATGTAGTATCTGGTTTTTCTTTTAATACGTAGATACCGGAGGAGGTAGAGGAGACGTGAACTTCGCCGAGCTAGGCTCCGACTTCTCCAACCAGGCAAGCATGTTTGAACCATTGATATGATGAGTGTTTTGCATGTTTGCTTGAGTAGTTTTTCTCATGGCATGTTTATATAAGCATTGGCGAATGTTATGTGCATGCAAGACAGGCTACAGGTAAGCTTGGAAGTTGGATGTGTTCTTATGATAATAAGATAACACGATCATGTGGTGACATCATGGGTTGTAGGCTGGTATTGTTGAAGCATGCCAGTTTTATATCAACCGTGAACTCCAGTTGTGACGTGGGTCAAGTCTCAATCCCGTTCGTTTCCCCTTCGTGCTGCCACATGTTTTCTGCAAAGAGTGCGGTTTAGTAAGTTGCAAACCTCTTTCCTAGTACACACCAAACAGAGGGACCGTGATGAGGGTTCCATGGCCCTGGATTAAAACCCGTCATCCGGTCAGGGGGCATGGGTGTTTCCGGTTGGGACCGAGAGGGGGCACCCCTTAGATCGCGCGATATAAATTTGATCCCATGCTATTCAAGGTTGTAGCCTCCCCGTCTTAAGGTTTTTCTTGAACATTGCCGAGGGTGATTCCTGGCAACGGAATGTGGAATGGGTGTGTACTGGTTAGACGTGTTTCTTCTAAAACACTGTAAACGGAACTAGTCCTTGTGACTACCAAAATCCGTTGGCTGTGGTGAAGAGTACAAACTCTGCAGAGTCAAAATCCTTCGAATATCCAGGTCCATGAACAAGGCCTTGGACATCATCTCAGTATCAATATCAGTATCATTGACAAATCTCAGTATCAACCCCGCTAACAGCCCCCGGAGAGTGAACATAAAACCGAGAGTGGTAAACTCGGCTGAAGGTTATTTATGTGAATGGATTAACCCGTTCCTTGTTATATGATGAATACTTACTTGTGATGATTCTTGATAAACTATAAGCCCTTTATGCGATGTCGCTCAGATGTCCGACTATGGCATCATTGTTATTTACTTTTGATATAAGCCCTTTATGTGATGTCGCTCAGACATCCGACTGTGGCAGTATTGTTATTAAATTTTGATATAAGCCCTTTATGTGATGTCGCTCAGACATCCGACTGTGGCATCATTGTTATTTATTTTCACCATAAGCCCTTTCCGAGGTGTCGCTTAGACGCCCAACTGTGGCACGTCCTGGCACTTACTTTTCAATATAAGCCCTTTATGTGGGGTCGCCTCGACGCCCGACTGCGGCATGTTAAATTTGTTTTCACCTTTCGAGGCGTCGCTTCAGACACCCAATCGGTCTTCAGTTATTTTTATTGGGATTTCGGGAGGACTACCGCCTGATTTCCTCTTATTTATCGTGCAGTGCAACTCTATTATTTGATTGTGCATACTAACCTGCTCATATGCATCATGTTTACATTTGTTATATCTTATGTCCGAACTATCTTGCGAGTACATTCAAAGTACTCACCTGGCTTGTTGATTTGGCCAGATGTTGATGAAGGCGATCTTATGGATGAAGAGTTCGATAGCGAGTCCGACGCCTAGTGGAATCCCAGTCAGTCATGTGCGACCCTCGAGTTGTTCACTTGTATTATATACGCTTCCGCCACCCGAATAAAATCGTCAAGCCTCAACCCGACGCTTGATGAGCTGTAAGATTTCAGAGTCATGTCACCCACTTCTCTGTGACATATCCACCACCACCTTTTGTGAGTCAGTAGCTATGCAACCCTACCCTTGTGCCATATCCGCCTTTATGTATAGTATAGGCGTGCTTTTAATAAATTGTTGAGCATCCTCAGCTCAACCATGTATAATATTTAGTACTGCTGGATTTCTGTATCAAGATTTTGTCTGCCGGTAAGAAGAATACTTCTGTAGTGGTCACTACAAGGGTCGGCTTTTCAATAAATGTTTTATTGGCAAGGCGATCATGACAAACTTGGTATCAGAGCCAGGCTAACTGTAGGAAGCCACTAGGTGCGACAACTAATCGGTTATTAGCTTACTTTATCATTCTGCATATTGTAGCAATGTTCCGTTGGTCATCATAAATTTATGATTTGACTGTTCGGGATTTTGTCTACTTTTGTAGATGGCGAGCAGCGATTGTGAGTCACAGGTGTTCGCCAATGTTCCTAAGGGGTTTATCAAGATCCTCATCTCCATCACCAAGATCGCGATCGGGCCATCAGTCCGTTCGGAGTTCACACTCTACCAGCAGAAGCTCAGTGACAGTTTGTCTATGTACCAGGCCTCCGTTCAGTTCAAGGGAGGATGCGCCGAGTTCCGCTGCTTCCGATTCATCGGGAGGGCCATGCCTACGGAGAGGCATGCCATGCAGATGGCTGCCCGTGAGGCCATAGCTCGCCTCCGGGATGTTCTTCCTTCGATGAAGACTCGTCGCTACCGCTACCCCCCATGCCACGTGCCATACACCTGCCACTATGCATTCGCTTGCGCCAGGGGAGAAAGGGATGAGGCTATTGAGATGGTTGTTGATTAGCTCAAGGCACTAGAGTCAGCTTTCGACAACCTCGTAGCTACTCGTATGGATTCCATCCATGGCTGCTCCGCCAACAGGAGGGAGCTCCTCCATATGGCACCACCACTGACATTCGTCTCGTCCTCAGCGTCCTATACACCGGCCATCTTAGCCACTGCTCGCCACCTGCCTACCACCGAGGAGTTTGACCAGGTTATTGCTCCTACTCCTGTCAGAGCTGCACCACCTACCACACCTGCACCAGCTCCTCAGCCTAGTACTTCACATCTCGAGCCTATTAGCGAGGAGGAGACTGAGTCTCCAGCGCCGCTGGGTCTTACCCTCGACAGGCCAAAGGAAGTCTTCACCATCTCCGACTGAGTACGCAGTGTGATGTGCCAGCTTGTATGATATGTTAATATGTACATAGGTTTGGTGAGAAGTAGTTTGTGTGCGCATCATGTAGGATCTTGGAGAAGTGCACTAGCCTAAATAACATGTCAGGAATGTGTACGCACATCCTGAGTGACGTATTGTATAATTATGGCTTGCATGTAAGATATGTACTGAGCGGTCCTTCTCCACGCGCGATCAAGTGTTTTCTCGAAAAATGTCGAAGTTCTTGAAATTTCCGCCTTTACAAAATGATTTATTTTATGACTTAATTTTCTCATGAGTTTGCAAAATTACCCCAGAGTGAAAAATGCCTCGTCCCTGGACTCGTTCCATGCCAAACCCGCCGGATGAAAACCATGGTACCAAGACAAGTAACAACTTCACACAGGGACAGTCAAGTCAGCAAGGCAGTGAGACAACATTTACTCAAGTATGCCGCCTTTACGAGCAGAGCCAGCAACAGCACCAGGAAATGATGAACCATGTTATCAATATGGGGAATCATCGTGAGCCTTATCAGCAGCACTCTAAATTGTCTGAATTACATAAGACACGTCCCCCAACATTCTCTCACACGGATAAGCCTCTTGAGGCCGATGATTGGCTTCGAGACATTGAGAGGAAGTTAATTATTGCACAGTGTTCAGACCGTGAGAAGGTACTTTATGCACCTCACTATCTCACAGGAGCAGCCGCATCATGGTGGGAGAATTTCCTACACATGCACCCCAATGAGAACGATATCACATGGGAAGATTTTAAAGAAGAATTTCATGGGGCACACATTCCCAGGAGCATTATGAAGATCAAGAAGAGGGAATTTGATGACCTCAAGCAGAGAAGCATGACAGTGACTGATTACAACAGTCAGTTTACCCTATTATCTCGTTATGCCAATCAAGAGCGTATGACGGAGAACAAAAAGATGGAGAAGTTTCTGGACGGTCTAGCACCAGCACTTAAATGCCAACTGGTCATACACACCTTTCCAGACTTCAAAACACTTGTGGACAAGGCCATTACCTTGGAAAATGAGCGCCACAACTTGGAGGAATTTCGCAAGCGGAAAAGGGACCAGGTTACACATGCTCGCAACAACCGGCACAAGACTGACCCTCAGAAGAATGGAGCCAACCGACCCACAACAAATGTTCTGCGACCGATCAAAAATTTTCACGCAAGGGACAAGGATTTTACGTATCACCCGGGCGTCACTTGCTACGCTTGTGGAGAGGAAGGGCACTATGCTAAACAGTGCCCAAAGCCAAGAAACTTGGCCCCAAAGCCGAACAATAATGGGAACAATTCAGCACCCAAGCGTAACAACTTCAACCCCAACAACAATCACAAGAAGGGCCACCTGAACCATGTGACCCAGGAGGAAGCGCAGAATGCCCCGGATATCGTACTCAGTACGTTCCCTGTCAACACAATACCTGCCATGGTTTTGTTTGATTCTGGAGCTTCTCACTCGTTCATTTCGGACAGTTTTGATTTGCAACATGATTTTTCGATACTCCCTTTGGAAAAATCCATGATCATCAAGTCCCCCGGAAATAAACAAATCACCCAGAGTTACTGCCAAGGTGTGGTTATTGAGCTCAGAGGACTAAAGTTTCAAGCAAACCTCATCGTATTGGAAAATAAAGGACTGGAGGTTATCCTAGGAATGGATTGGTTAACCACCAACAAAGGGTTTATTGATTGCTTCAACCAGATTGTAATCCTCACTCATCATCACGGGAAGACAATAAAAGTCATAGCCCAAGAAAAACCAGGATCACAACAACCAAGACTGAACAAGGTGGACACCTCAGAGTTAAGCAAAGTTCCAGTGGTGTGCGAGTTCCCTGACGTTTTTCCTGAAGAACTACCAGGCATGCCGCCAGACCAGGAAATAGAGTTCAGCATTGAACTAGCACCTGGAACCACCCCCATCTACAAGAAACCTTATAGGATGGCACCCTCCGAGTTGGTAGAATTAAAGAAGCAAATAAAAAAATTACTGGACAAAGGATTTATACGAGCCAGCTCCTCACCTTGGGGTTCGCCAGTATTATTTGCCAAGAAAAAGGATGGGACACTGAGGTTATGCATAGACTATCGAGCACTCAATATGGTCACCATCAAAAATAAATATCCGATGCCACGGATAAATGATTTATTTGACCAGCTCGCACAAGCCAGAGTTTTCTCAAAAATTGATTTAAGGTCAGGATATCATCAATTAAAAGTACGGACAGAAGATATCCCTAAGACAGCATTCACCTCCAGATACGGACTATATGAGTTTACAGTAATATCGTTGGACTAACAAATGCCCCCGCTTATTCTGTGCACCTCATGAACAAAGTGTTTATGAAATTTATGGACAAATTTGTTGTGGTGTTCATTGACGACATTCTGGTATACTCTAAGACACCAGAAGAGCATGCAGAACATCTCAGGATCGTACTGGGAGAATTAAGGAAACACCAATTATACGCCAAGTTCAGCAAGTGTGAATTTTGGTTAAGACAGGTTGGTTTTCTAGGCCATGTGTTGACCCAAGAAGGTGTTGCCGTGGACCCAGAAAAGGTCAAGGCCGTACTTGGCTGGAAACCACCAGCCAATGTAACCGATGTCTGCAGTTTTCTAGGAATGGCTGGATACTACCGAAGGTTTATTGAGGGTTCTCCACCATTGCGAAACCAATGACACAGTTACTCAGGAAGGATAAGAAATTTGTATGGACTGAAGCGTGCGATAAAAGTTTCCAAGAACTCAAGGAGAAATTAACAACAACACCAGTGTTGGTTATACCAGACATACACAAAAGTTTTGAAGTGTATTGTGACGCATCCCGGAAAGGCCTCGGGTGTGTGCTGATGCAAGAAGGCAAGGTTGTCGCATACGCTTCAAGACAACTTCGAAAGCATGAAGAAAATTATCCTACTCATGACTTAGAATTGGCAGCGGCCATTCCTGCACTCAAAGAGTGGAGACACTTCTTGCTTGGAAATCATTGTGAAATATATATAGACCATAAAAGTCTCAAATATATTTTCACACAGCCAGAGCTCCATTTACAGCAACGGGGCAGGTTGGAATTTGTGAAAGACTATGATGTTGGCATCCACTACCATCCAGGAAAGGAAAACGTAGTGGCAGATGCTCTTAGTCGAAACCCCAGCTCGGACAACAACAGTCTGCAAGGCTTGAGACCTGAATTTCAACAGGAGTTCGCCAAACTCAACTTGATGATGGTCACGGAAGGCACTGTGTCAAATTTGAAATTACAACCCACCCTTGTGGAGCAGGTTAAGAAAGCTCAGCATGGAAACCCCAGCATCGAAGGCATAAAAAGAAAAGTGAGTATGGGCAAGGCCTTGGAATTCGTCATAGGCGATGAGGAAATATTATGGTACGGAGACAGACTTTGCGTGCCAAATATAGAGGGCCTCAAACAGCAAATCCTGACCGAAGCCCACACCGCTCCATATTCGATCCACCCTGGAGGAACCAAAATGTACAAGGACATTCAGGAAAGATTTTGGTGGCACGGTATGAAGAGGGATATAGCCACCTTCATTGCATGTTGCGATTCCTGTCAACGCATAAAAGCCGAGCACCAAAAACCAGCCGGACTACTACAACCAAACAGGATACTTGAGTGGAAATGGGACGAAATAGGGATGGATTTAATTGTCGGACTACCTCGATCACTACACGGAAACGATGCCATATGGGTCATCACCGATAGATTAACAAAGGTGGCACATTTCATCCCAGTAAAGACAACCCACACCACTCAAAAACTTGCCAAGATTTATCTCTCCCGTATAGTTTCTCTGAATGGAGTCCCAAAGACTATAATATCAGACAGAGGCACTCAATTCGTCTCAAAATTCTAGGATCATTTACAACAAGCTCTGGGGACTCAACTAGCATTCAGTACAGCCTACCACCCCCAGACTGATGGACAAACTGAACGCGTGAACCAAATTCTAGAGGACATGCTAAGAGCATGTGTCCTCACCTATGGAACCAGTTTGGAAGAAAGCCTGCCATATGCCGAGTTCGCATACAACAGTTACCAATCCAGCCTACAAATGGCACCTTTTGAAGCCCTATACGGACGGAGGTGTCGTACCCCATTAAATTGGTCAGAGACAGGAGACAGTCGTATCTTCGGCCCAGACATGCTCAAGGAAGCAGAAGAGAAAGTTAGAATCATCAGGGACCGACTCAAGACAGCGCAAAGCCGGCAAAAGAGTTATTACGATCAAAAGCACCGTGAAGTCAGGTTTGAACCCAGTGAATATGTGTACCTACGAGTATCCCCTATGAGGGGCCTGCAATGGTTCAAGGTTAAAGGAAAGCTAGCACCAAGATTTATTGGGACCTTCTGTGTGGTTGCACGGAGAGGCACCGTAGCCTACCAGCTAGACCTACCCAAGGATCTGTCAGACGTCCACGACGTGTTCCACGTCTCACAGTTGAGGAAATGTGTAAGCAACCCAGAAAAATAGGTGTCACATGAGAACATCGACGTGCAACCAGACCTCACCTACAGGGAGCGTCCAATAAAGATATTAGAGGAGTCGGAGAGGAGGACCCGTCAGAAAACAATTAAATTCTTCAAGGTTCAGTGGAGCAATCACACCGAGGATGAAGCAACATGGGAAAGAGAGGACTCTCTCCGGGCAGAATACCCACACCTATTTGAGGATCAGCTGAAATCTCGGGGACGAGATTTTTCCTAAGGGGGTAGGTGTTGTGACACTCCAAAAATTTTGAGTTGGTTTTTACCAAAATCTTTATTTGATTTAGAGGAGGCTATTTTAAAAAAATTGGAAGCTATTTAAATTTGTTCTTAAACCCTCTCCCTCTCAAAACTTTTATGACAAATAGTTTGGTACTCCTCTCAACCTTGATTTTTGGTCTTGAGAGCTTTTCATTTTTGTCTTGACTCTACTCTAGTTATTTTGAAATTTCTTATATTAAGAAGAAACCCTAGGGATTATGGGTTTATTCTTTTCCCCATTCAAAATTTCCTCTTTTGCCATGTCACATTTTGACATAGCATTCCAAAAGCCCTCACTGCCTTGGATCAAATCAAGACTCCCATCTCCAGCAAGTCTCAAGCCATTTTTGATTTTTATTCAATTTTTTTTCTTAAAAAACTATTTCTGCCATTATTTATGGACCTAGGTGGTTTACAAAGGAAATACCAATTCCCTTTTGAGTTTTGATCCCAAACCAACTTCTCTGGGTAGTCCTTAGCACTCTCAACCTAGAACCCTCAAGATCCTCTTGTCCTCAGTTCAAAATTTTCAAAATATGTTTGGTGCAAGTTTGGACCAGAAATGCCATTTTTGGTGAAATTCATATTTTTCTTTCTCCAAAAATTCTAAGATAATTCATGCAACTTCCAGATACACCAAGAGGCCACCTCACCAAAGATCAGCTCTAGAAAAATTTCCCACATGCCAAAATCATTTCATCGAGCACCTGGCATGCACTGTTGCTGTTCAAGTTCAGAAAATTCAGTGTTTCTGTTTTCGCCGTCAGTGTCGTTTTCTTCAGACCACGGCGTCGATCTTGCCAGTAACTGCAGTGGCGCCTTGCTCCCTGTTCCCCCTCCTTATCCAGAGCGCCGCACACTCGTTTGGACGGGCACCATTGTCGGTGGTGACGCGTCTCGCCGACGCCGGCAGCTTCTGCGGTGGCAGAGCCACCCGTGGCGGCCAGCAGGGATCAGCACCACCTTTCGGCGCCGTCCAGCACTGCCCAAGCCACCCGTGGCCTCCGTGTGGTTGTCCGCTTGCCTGTGCATGCTGCAGCACCGTCGCCGTGGCCTGAGCAGCACAGAGCGTGCTCTTTGCCGCCGACGAGTCCCGTGAGCCGTTTCGTCGGGAACGTGGAGTACCACCCAAGGCAGGCCAAGATTAGCACTGGAACAGAACCAGTGGACCATCGCGGTAATGCCTAGCTCCCTAAACCACCTGACCGACCTCTGCCTCGCCGTAATCATCGCTGGCGTTATCCCGTTCACGGCCACCGCCTCAGATCGGCTATAAAAGGAGCCCCCGAGCTCATTCTCGACCCAGCGCCACACCTCCACCTCACCAGAGCCCCGCCTAGCCACTAAGAGGACCCCGAGGAGGTCACCTTCGCCGACTCCGGCCGCCCTGATCCGCCTCGGGCTCCGACTTGATTCACTCAGGTGAGGCCACCCCCGCCTCCCAAACCGTGTCAGCAAACCCCTAGCGCACCCAGTACCCTAACCCGAGCCTCAATTCGACCTTTGCAGCTCTCCCCGACGAGAACCACCAACGCCCGAACCATCGTCCGCCGGAGTTGAGGTCGCCGTCTACGTGGTGCTCGCCGACGCTCAACTCCACCACCCACAGGTGCGGAAGAACACTGTGGGCATGTTGGTACCACCCGATCCCCCTGCCTCGCCGTGGATCGCCGCCGGCAACCACCGCGGCCCTCGGGCGCCAGCACTCTGTTTTAGTTTTCAAACCCGACGGGTGGGACCTCCCCGTCAGCTTTTTCTTTTTTTCGAAGCGTTTTCTGAAAACGCCTTCGGGCAAAATACGTCTTCCCCCTGGACTAACGTATTCTAGACTGAAACGTTTTCTGTTTTTATAAAATGAACCCTGGAAACTTTTTGTTTCATTAAAGACAAGTCCTTGGACTAATACCATTATAACTTTTTAACAAAAATTGATTTTGACTTGATTCTTTTTCTGTCATCTTCATTTTTCTGTCTAGTTTTTTGTCATATTTATTTGAAAATATTTGGGACAGTTTTGGTGCACGCACGGTATTTATGTAGTATCCGGTTTTTCTTTTAATACATAGATACCGGAGGAGGTAGAGGAGACGCGAACTTCGCCGAGCTAGGCTCCGAATTCTCTGAAGCAGGCAAGCATGTTTGAACCTTTGATATGATGAGTGTTTTGCATGTTTGCTTGAGTAGTTTTTCTCATGGCATGTTTATATAAGCATTGGCGAATGTTATGTGCATGCAAGACAGGCTACACGTAAGCTTGGAAGTTGGATGTGTTCTTATGATAACAAGATAACACAATCATGTGGTGACATGATGGGTTGTAGGCTAGTATTGTTGAAGCATGCCAGTTTTATATCAACCGTGAACTCCAGTTGTGATGTGGGTCAAGTCCCGATCCCGTTCGTTTCCCCTTCGTGCTGCCACATGTTTTATGCAAAGAGTGCGGTTTAGTAAGTTGCAAACCTCTTTCCTGGTACACACCAAACAGAGGGACCGCGATGAGGGTTCCATGGCCCTGGATTAAAGCCTGTCATCCGGTCAGGGGGCATGGGTGTTTCCGGTTGGGACCGAGAGGGGGTCACCCCTTAGAGCGCGCGATATAAATTTGATCCCATGCTATTCGAGGTTGTGGCCTCCCCGTCTTAAGGTTTTTCTTGAACATTGCCGAGGGTGATTCCTGGCAACGGAATGTGGAATGGGTGTGTACTGGTTAGACGTGTTTCTTCTAAAACACCGTAAACGGAACTAGTCCTTGTGACTATTGAAATCCGTTGGCTGTGGTAAAGAGTACAAACTCTGCAGAGTCAAAATCCTTCGAATATCCAGGTCCATGAACAAGGACTTGGACATCATCTCAGTATCAATATCAGTATCATTGACAAATCTCAGTATCAACCCCGGTGACAGCCCTCGGAGAGTGAACATAAAACTGAGAGTGGTAAACTCGGTTGAAGGTTATTTATGTGAATGGACTAACCCGTTCCTTGTTATATGCTGAATACTTACTTGCGATGATTTTTGATAAACTATAAGCCCTTTATGCGATGTCGCTCAGACGTCCGACTGTGGCATTATTGTTATTTACTTTTGATATAAGCCCTTTATGTGATGTCGCTCAGACATCCTACTGTGGTAGTATTGTTATTAAATTTTGATATAAGTCATTTATGTGATGTCGCTCAGACGTCCGACTGTGGCATCATTGTTATTTATTTTCACCATAAGCCCTTTCCGAGGTGTCGCTTAGACGCCCGACTGTGGCACGTCCTGGCACTTACTTTTCAATATAAGCCCTTTATGTGGTGTCGCCTCGACGCCCGACTGCGGCATGTTAAATTTGTTTTCACCTTTTGAGGCGTCGCTTCAAACACCTGATCGGTCTTCAGTTATTTTTATTGGGATTTCGGGAGGACTACCGCCTAATTTCCTCTTATTTATCGTGCAGTGCAACTCTATTATTTGATTGTGCATACTAACCTGCTCATATGCATCATGTTTACATTTGTTATATCTTATGTCTGAACTGTCTTGCGAGTACATTCAAAGTATTCACCTGGCTTGTTGATTTGGCCAGATGTTGATGAAGGCGATCTTATGGATGAAGAGTTCGATAACAAGTCCGACGCCTAGTGGAATCCTAGTCAGTCACGTGCGACCCTGGAGTTGTTCACTTGTATTATATATGCTTCTGCCACCCGAATAAAATCATCAAGCCTCAACCCGACGCTTGATGAGCTGTAAGATTTCAGAGTCATGTCACCCACTTCTCTGTGACATATCCACCACCACCTTTTGTGAGTCAGTAGCTATGCCACCCTACCCTTGTGCCATATCCACCTTTATGTATAATATAGGCGTGCTTGTAATAAATTGTTGAGCATCCTCAGCTCAACCATGTATAATATTTAGTACTGCTAGATTTCTGTATCAAGATTTTGTCTGCCGGTAAGAAGAATACTTTTGTACTGGTCATTACAAGGTTCGGCTTTTCAATAAATGTTTTATTGGAAAGGCGGGTGTGACAGTGGTCTTGTCAACCATCAACACTTGATGCTTTTCTTGATTCCTACCTTTGTTGATTTCAGCATCACAAAAGAGCTCGGGAATCATTTTCGTCATCCCTTGCATATTATAGTTCATCACTAAGTTCGAGTAACTTGGTGATAGTTACTAGAGAACTCTGTCAATCACTATTTTATCTGGAAGATTAACTCCCACTTGATTCAAGCGATTGTAGTACTCAAACAATTTGAGCACATGCTCACTGGTTGAGCTATTCTCCTCCATCTTGTAGGCAAAGTACTTGTCAGGGGTCTCTTACTTCTCGACTTGGGCATGAGTCTGAAATACAAATTCCAGCTCTTGAAACATCTTATAAGCTCTGTGTCGTTCAAAACATTTTTGAAGTCCCGGTACTAAGCCGTAAAGCATGGTGCACTAAAATATCAAGTAGTCATTATACCAAGCTTGTCAAACGTTCATAACATGTGCATCTGCTCCTCCAATAGGTCTGTCACCTAGCAGTGCATCAAGGACATAATTCTTCCGTGCAGCAATGAGGATAATCCTCAGATAATGGACCTAGTCCACATCATTGCTACTATCATCTTTCAACATAGTTTTTCTCTAGGAACATAACAAAAATAAACGGGGAGCTACATCACGAGCTATTGATCTACAACATAGTTATGCAAATACTATCAGGTACCACTACAACAGGATGCTACTAACGCGACACTACGATCAGAGACCCTTCGAGAAACTGTGCGCGATGCAATAATCGCAAACGGTGCTGTATGAAAACCGTTAGAAATGTATAAAATGTTTTGCGATGATGGATGCATCAAATACGGTTTAGGTTTTAGTTGCGTGTGCGATGAAGGGCATACGGTTCAGTTCAATGAACTATTTGCGATGAGGAGGAACAAAAGAAACGGGCAGCCAGATGGAGGCGTGTGCGATACACAGCATATGGTTCACTCGGATGAACTGTTTGTGATTAGGAAACACAAAAGAAACGGTCAGCCAAATCAAAGGTGTGTGCGATATATGGCATGTAGTTCACTCGGATGAACTGTTTGCGTTGAGACATGAGAACAGAAACGGTTCAAATGAACAAGATGTGTGTGATACGAGGCAAACAGGTCTGTAATTGGAGACGTGTGCGAAGACCGATAACAACACAGACTATTAATGCTAACAAGCTGTGTGTGTTGTGAGCAAATGATTGTTGGTATACAATTGTGAGTGATTGATGAAAACATCACCGACGGGTTCCATTGTTTAGTCCATGTGCGATGTGATTTTCTTTGTCCTCACAACATCTACGCTCTGTCTACAACATCAAGATATATACTTAAAAATACAACATTGCATAACCAAATTAAGCATACAATTACACAAGTGACTACACACATAACATTTCCACACACCAAAGAAAGCAATTACATGCATACTAAAGTAGGAGAAACAAGGATCTAATCATCTACTTATTATTGCGACGACGCTTGCCATTGCTCTGCTTCCGGCTGGATCCCTGGCCGTTTTGGGGAAGGAGGGACTTCCTCATGTCAACGATCCGCCTGTACATGTCGTAGCTCGTGTACGCCTCCTTGGCCGCGTACACGCCGTGAGCTTTGTCGAGTTTCTCCATCTAGGCCGAGTGCCAGGCACGCTTGTCCTTGTTGCATGAATCCTTCATGTCTCTGTAGTAGGGGTCGATGATGGCCTCGGCGAGGTGAACCTGTGAGTCCTTCTCATGCTCCTTGCTACCCTTGATCTTGTATTGGCCCTAGATGTCGACAAGATTCTGGCAGGCGATGCCCGAATTCTCGAGCGCCTTTACATCGTTGGTGATGTCCACCATAGCAAACATGTAGTGGGGGTTGTTGACAAACCTGGCGAAACGCTCGCAAGGCCTTGTGGCCAGGCAGTAGTGGTAGACGAGGATGTGGTGGCGCACGCACATCTGGGCGACGGAGACCTTGGGACGAGACCCGACACGAGCGCGGGTGTACTCGAGGTCGAACCCAACCACCTTGTACTTCTCCTAGACAAGCAACAGCTCCATGATGTGGATGGAGTGTTCTGCCCAGACCGGGTCGTTGGTGTACACCACCGAGAGGTCCATGAACCTTCTGTCGATGTCCACCACGGCACGCATGGTGAACTGCTGCTCGTCGTCAGCAGCCGCTCGGAGCGCCATTGGAGCCGCGCAGGATACCCTCTAAGAATTTCTTGTGGTGGGTGTGCTTCTTGCAATGGTGGGGCGCGATCGAAAGGTGAAGAGACACAAGGGTAGGTTAAATGGCCGCTGTAATAAATGGGGGCCGGCCGGCCTGTAATCGTCACGTCTTGTCACGGTGTTCATAGCGGAGGATTCCATAATCCAGTGCACGCTTGACAACACCGCACCCAGGCGTGGGCTCGAAGAGCCTGTTCCCGCGCTACCGTGCTATTTATCGCACAAGCTTCCCGCCCGGCTAGTTTGGCCACGCGTCGTCTAGAAGAGGGACAAATCATGGGCGTTTATTGGCAAAAAGCTTTGTAAAAACGAAGTGTGTCAAATGACTTCGGTCATAAGTTTACCCTTGGGTGATGAGGTCAAAGTTACACAGAAGGGTGATGATGGACTCTCGAGTGCGATAATTAATTCTGCGCTCTATAGTGCACAAGGTGGAAGAAACCAACTGTGTGCAATATTGTTGTAGATCGCAACCGAGTTAGCTATATAGATCATGTGCTGTGAGATCGACAAGGTAAACTGATTCGAGAATGGTTAATAAAATCTAAGACCATTGCATATTAAGGTCAAAATAGTGCTAGCAATATACGAGTCTCATATGATGCCATTTCAACGATTGTACCACAAAGGCTGGAAATGTTACAAGGTTCAAATTCCAGAGTTATATGGCTCATATTCGAAGATTACAAGGTTCAAACTGATATTAGAAATGAAATTTAGCTCATCAGCTGCAAATGCTCGCACTAATGCGCTGAACATGGATATCAGAGAGGTTCAAACTAATATTACCGCTTCTAAGTCTGGCTTCGAAACCTCACAATTTTTGCAAAGGGGTCAGCCACTGAGAAGTCATGTATGGGGTTGACCCGATGACTTCCGATTACTCTGTCATCTGAAGTTCCAAATTGAAATTCAGCATTTTTGGAGCCTACTCCATTCTGCCGTAGGCGCCGGCGCTGATCAACAGACCATTCATTTTTGCGAAATAAATGTAGGGCAAACTTCATTTCCTTGAGCACCCTTGCTCTAAGAACAAAGAACCTGGCGAATATAATCTCCGGTAAGGTCCCTCGATAGGAGTTCAAAGTAATTTCTGAGAGATGCAGATCTAGGCATTCGACATGATTGTTATATTGTATCACATTATCCACCACTGGGCCTAATCTTATCTGCAAAACAAGAAAACGTGTTAGTGCCTACATGCAGTTTTGAACAATACTATAGGCCTAGCTATTTGGTTTGCAGGATTTGTAAAATGCACTAACATGCCATCTTCGATCTGACATGATTAACATGGGCATTTGATTACATTCTAGAAAAATGTAGCCTTCTTCACAAGAGGTTGGAGTGGATGAAAAGTTCCCTAAGAAAACTAGTACATATGAATCCAAAGGAGAAATGCTTATTGAATGTAACCATATGGATCAAGCAACCAATATGGGGGAGGGGCATGTATGTACTGAAATCCTCCAAAAGAACCTTCAGAAATCATAGTACATTGTCATTGTAAACTTGGAAAAAGGTGTCACAATTGAACTCCCTTGAGGTTAACATTTAACAGGAAAGGAACATCACCTTGATATATAGATTCTCCAGGCACGGAAAGCATCTCAGGAAACTGAAAACTTGCTCCATATCGGGCCCGATAGATTCAAGTGCCAAGACCTTCACTATGCGCAGTTTCGGGGTCAAGCTTGTCGGAATCATTTTCTGAATGACAGACGAACAAACATCTTCAAAAGTATAAATAATGTTAATTTGCAGAAGGAGAGGTAGAAGGCGGTTGTTGTACCTGAACGGGTGTGGATCCAATAACAAGTTCGGAGTATTTGTCAGATGAGTAGCCCACCACTATCAATTTCGGCGCAAAAATGACATTGATTCTTGTTGGACCTTCTTGATCAACTAAAAGTAATCTCTCAAGTGCAGGTGTGTCCTGGATGACCATACCGTGGTCCACCTTTTGTGATGTCTTCCTGCCGCACCGGCAACACACATAAATAGTCCGGAGAGTCATGGAGGTGACGTGGAAGGTACTCAACCCATTGATCGCCTGAAGACGAAGGTACTCAAGTGCAGTACAGCCACGGAGCAGGCGCTCCATGTCACCCTTTGAGAGGTAGACGGCGACGAGCTCGAGGTGCTTCAGTCGTGGTAGAATAAGAGCGGGCGCGTCATTATGGGGCGGGAAATGGCAGTTCCTAAACTTGGCGACACACAGCATGGGCGTGAGGCGGAGTGCGGACGTTGGCAGCGACTGCATATGCCCATCATCAAAAGTGAGCTCCTCGAGCTGATCTAGGGCGGGGGATCGGAACCAGTCGTCAAGCTTGGCTCGGTCCTTGCCGTTGAAATGGAACTTGCCCATTCTAAGGCCTTTGGTTGGGCCAAGGTGACTGCCAAGGATCTTGGAGAACGCATCCTAGGTTTTGTGATAGCCATAGCAGAGCTCATGGGTGTCGGTGAGGTCGAGAGGGCTGGAGTTCCATAGGGGCACCACCACCAGGAAACGAGGGTTGTCCGCGCCCCATATTTGATTGGGAGGAGGGAGATGATGACTCTCAACATATCATCGGGGAGGCTGCTGATTAAGTCTAGGCCCGCTGGATTCGCTTGCGGTTCTAGCTCGCCCCGCCTCCTCTTGTTGGCAGCCCCATTCTCCACCTCCAGAGTCTCCTTGTCAGCGGCGCTTTTTGATAGAAATGGGAGTACAGGGAATATTTAGTTAAAACAGGGCAATAGAAAAGTGTATTGGTAACTATAAGTTATTAGGTAGGAATATAGTAAGATAAGGGAATAACAATGGGTTGCTTAAATACTACACAATTCATTTGACATTGCTGGGTAAGTCAACATATGCAGATAGTTGAAAAGAAAACTTAGTTCGAACAAAGTCTGGATGGATGTTTTTGTCGGGGAAGTTAGCATATGTCTCATGACCATGCCCTTCTACGTGCAGTGCAATTTTAGTGCCAGCTTTCAGTACATAAAACTTTGCAATTTCATTCCAAAAGCCAGTGCCAAAATAGGAGTCACCATGTTCATCAAGTCTTACAGTAGCAACGATTGTAAATCCATTGTTTGTGCGCAGTATGACATTCGCGGAGCCTTGATGTATGTAAAGGGAAAAATTGTGCACTACATAATCTATTGCATAGCGAGGGATGTCCCGCAGAAAATGGTAGGGTTGTTAAAGAAAATATGGTAACATGCAAATATGGGCCCAAATTGAAAGAACTGTACAACAGTTGAAATCGAAGGACAAAAGTCTATAATTAAACAGATAGGGTAAACATGATGTCATGGAAATATGAGAGTAATCGAAAGAACAATACATCACTAATTTGCCTAATATAGAAAGAAGAGGGGGGAATCCCCTTTGATGTATATGGTGCATGTGGCACCTTTTATCCAAATGTAGCAATATTTAGAATATGTTCAGGAAAGTAGGCCATGCCAACCGATTTAGGGTGAAATTGAACATACCACGCATGTCCTCAAGTTATATGGTATGATGAGATGGAATCTCTGGCGGCGGTTGCCAAGTACTGAAGTATCGGCGCACTGTACATTCTATGAATGAAAGAAAACCCTCAAATCAGCTCGAATAAAAATGAATTCACGGCGATTTCCGCCGGGTTGTTAAAGGAGGCAGATGAACTGGGATAAGAGATGAGATAATATCTCGTTAAATTAGTTACCTTGTCGTCCATGAGAAAGAACCCTCAGTACGACAGATTCCCCAACCGAGCGGAGCTGGGTCGACCGCGAGCAGCATCGAGAAAGTCAATGCAATAGACGGCGGCAAGCGGAAGTGGCGAAATGCGGTGGGCTTTGTCGGCAGCCTCGCGGTGGCGGCAGGCGTGGAGCTAAGTATTTACCGCGCCGGTGCCATGGCATAGACGGGGAGGAGCTTGTGCAGGTGTGAATGGGGAACGTACCGGAGGGGCCGAGGTGGGTGGTGGGTGGGGTGAGGGTTTTTGTGACGTGGGGATGGTGAGGGTTTTCCTTTTTCTTTTTTGAATTGGGTGGTGAGGGTATTCTGTCCCACAAAGAATTTTGGGGGCGACGGTTTGCTAGAGCGAACCGTGTGTGATTGACGCAGCAGGCAAAATGATAGTCATTGCACACGGTTCCAATTTTGGGAACCGTGTGTGATTGACGTACTACCTCCGTCCTGGTTTATTGGTCCCCCGTTGTAATTTTTACCAAAATTTGGAGAAATATTTAACATACTCAGACATAGATAATAAGCGTACACATACATAAGCATAGTTCAACCATAAGTACATAGTTCAACTGTCATTAAGCATACTCAAGCGTACATAGTTCGATCCATCCCACATCTCATCTCACGTGCGGCCGGCACGATCCTGAAGCTTCTCCACGTACTCGGTGTACGCGCCGTGCGCCACCCTGCGAGAATACTTCTGCTTGAAGGAGCCAACGGCCCGTCCTCTTGCATGTGCAAGAACACTTAGATACACATCATGAATCTTGTGGTTGCAAAATGGGCATCCATAGCCGTCGTTTCAAGTCCTAATACGCTTGTTATGCATTCCCGCATAAAGCTCCCTCGGGATTCACCTCTTGTACCTCCTCTGGGCATCTTCATCCTCGCTGTCCACATCGTCAGACAGCACCTATACATATAGTAAAACAAATTTGGCCTCAAATCACTGATTACATGCCGTGAAGTAGGATTAGGAATTTATGGTTATTTATTTATACATATTCAGAGATTATGGTTCGATTATTAAGCACAATCGTCTATGTGCAGACCAATCTTGAAGAAAATAATGGCACCAACATATGGAGGTCATTCAAAATCAATTGTCAAGTCCTGGCTAGGAATTATTAGAACGAACACTAACCCTAGTCGGATTACTAGCAGAAATCATTTGCACAGATGAAACAACTAATCACTTATCACCTGTACCATTCAAGCAATCAATACACTACATGGATCTAACGAAACTTACTCAGATTTCATGGATTGGGAGAACATAACTACATGATTTCTATTCCAAAAAGGGGGAGGCAGGATTAACCAGAGAAACCCTATGATCTATGAGACACTAAATGGGTATAGATGACTAACCAGTTGTCCGTCGTCGCCGGAGTCGTCGCCGGAGTGGTCGTCGGAGTCGGAGTCGGAGTGGTCGTCGGAGTCGGTGTGGAACTCTGCCTCCGGCTGTGGAAGCTCGACGCTGTCGATGGCGTCAGGGTGCAGTGATAACTCGCCGGCGGTGACGGCTACCACTGTCTCCATCTCCACACCGTGCTCCGGTGCTTTAGCAGCCCCGGTGTCGCCACTCCCTCCGATGGGGCGCTTCGGCGGCATCCTCATACCCTGACGGCTTTGAGGACTGAGAGCGACGTCGAGGTTGCAACCGGAGAGAGAGGATTGTGTGTGCGTAGCGAGGATGGGGGTGCGGCCGCTCGGGCGCACCATTAATATGGAATGGTGGGAGTTGTGGGAGAGAGGTGGGCGGTGGTCAAACCGATGGCTCGCCTCCCGGTGAGCCTGCACACCGAACTGCTGGCATGCCTACCAAAGTTTCACACAGCTACTCGCACGCCTCCCGATGACACTGTGCAGCGAGCACGCCTCCATCAATTCACACACCTGCACGCGCGCCTCCCCGTCTGCCTGCGCCGCGGACTGCTCGCATGCGTCCCATCAACTCACGCCTGCTCGCACGCCACCCGGATCGCGCGGCGGCACGTGTATTGTTTTTCTATTTGGATGATTAATGCTGCCGCTTTATTGCTTAATCGAAGCATGGCACGTATCCATTGTTGATCTAACGCACACGGTTCGAATAAATAATCAGTTTGGGATATTGGTTCCCAATTATTTATAATCTCCCGTCTGTAATTAGATAAAGGTTACATCAAAACTGGTCTCAAATTTGACAAAAAAGTATAATGCCACTTTGTATTGGTGTCCATATGACAACACGATAAGTTTCATGAATTTCAAATAAGTTTTGGATATACTATAATTTAAAAATCAAGATTCTCAATGTTTGACATTTTTTGCACGGGGAGTAAACATGCACCCAGTGGGACACATGTGTTTTTGCAATCCATTTAGGTGCACTGTCACGTGTGCATGTAGCTCAAATTTGATTTTTGCACATTATACCCATAGAAAGTCAATCAATCTACTAAAATGTCTTAATGATCTCTATGAAATTTTTGAAATTAAAACGCCCCTCCTTTGGTGACATGTATGTTCACCTCGGGATAATTAATTTAACATGCATCGTAGTTGCGGTGGATTCGCGGTGTGTGTGTGGGTGTGTGCGTCTGGGGGTGGCGGGTGGCTCACAGTACACTACGAGTTGTGAGCCACCGTGTGGGTTGGCCGTTTTGTTAGGCAGGCTGGTGCCACATCAGAGTCTTGAAATCGTTATTTAAAACATTACACAACTCTTTCATACATAAATGTTTTGGCCACATGCAGTCGATGGTTGTCCTACACGACAAGCGATACTCGCGTGTGACGCTTTTTGTGGGCCCGCGAGATCGTCGTCCATCACTGATACGTCTCCAACGTATCTATAATTTTTTATTGTTCCATGCTATTGTATTATCTGTTTTGGATGTTTAATGCGCTTTATTATGCAATTTTATATTATTTTGGGACTAACCTATTAACCGAAGGCCCAGTGCAAATTGCTGATTTTTTGCCTATTTCAGTGTTTCGCAGAAAAGGAATATCAAACGGAATCCAAACAGAATGAAACCTTCGGGAGAGTTATTTTTGGAACAAACACAATCCAGGAGACTTGGAGTGGACGTCAAGGAAGCAACGAGGTAGGGAGGCGCGCCCAGGGGGTAGGCGCGCCACCCACCCTCGTGGGCCCCTCGTGGCTCCACCGACCTACTTCTTTCGCCTATATATACTTATATACCTTGAAAACATCCGAGAGAAACACGAAACCCTATTTCCACCGCCGCAACCTTCTGTACCCGTGAGATCCCATCTTGGGGCCTTTTCCGGTGCTCCGCTTGTGATAGCCTGGCTTATTAGGGATGATAGACTACTCATATCAATAAGGAATTCCTTCTTTTCCGGGAGCCCATTCGGACAGAACTCCAAAGTTAAGCGTGCTCAGCTTGGAGTAGTGTCAGGATGGGTGACCGACCGGGAAGTTGCTCGTGCTCAGCTTGGAGTAGTGTCAGGATGGGTGACCGACCGGGAAGTTGCTCCCGGGTGCGCACGAGTGAGGACAAAGTGCGTAGAAAAGACTAGTATTGATCTGTGGGGCCAGTCTAGATCCCGCCAGGAGTAACGACCACCGGCGAGTGTGTCCGGGGCGTTACAAGTTGGTATCAGAGCCGACCCTCGCGGTTACACGGATGGTTGCGGACAGGTGCGTGGTCATGTTGTTCATGACGTTTGTGACCCGTCGTGGCACCCGGCATGACACATGTATCGGGCTGGAAGCACAGACGTTTGTGCCAAGAGGGAACGTTCCTGTGGCCCGACGAGGACGTCGGTTCCTCTGAGTGGGGGTGTATGTGATAGCCTGGCTTATTAGGGATGATAGACTACTCATATCAATAAGGAATTCCTTCTTTTCCGGGAGCCCATTCGGACAGAACTCCAAAGTTAAGCGTGCTCAGCTTGGAGTAGTGTCAGGATGGGTGACCGACCGGGAAGTTGCTCCCGGGTGCGCACGAGTGAGGACAAAGTGCGCAGAAAAGACTAGTATTGATCTGTGGGGCTAGTCTAGATCCCGCCAGGAGTAACGACCACCGGCGGGTGTGTCCGGGGCGTTACACCGCTAGAGGGGGAGTCAATCACGGAGGGCTTCTACATCAACACCATAGCCTCTCCGATGATGGGTGAGTAGTTTACCACAGACCTTCGGGTCCATAGTTATTAGCTAGATGGCTTCTTCTCTCCCTTTGGATCTCAATACAAAGTTCTCCTTGATTCTCTTAGAGATCTATTCAATGTAATTCTTTTTTGCAGTGTGTTTGTCGAGATCCGATGAATTCTGGGTTTATGATCAAGATTATCTATGAACAATATTTGGTTCTTCTCTGAATTCTTATATGTATGATTTGTTATCTTTGCAAGTCTCTTCGAATTATCAGTTTGGTTTGGCCTACTAGATTGATCTTTCTTGCAATGGGGGAAGTGCTTAGCTTTGGGTTCAATCTTGCGGTGTCCTTTCCCAGTGACAGCATGGGCAGCAAGCCACGTATTGTACTGTTGCCATCGAGGATAAAAAGATGGGGTTTATATCATATTGCTTGAGTTTATCCCTCTACATCATGTCATCTTGCCTAATGCGTTACTCTGTTCTTATGAACTTAATACTCTAGATTCATGATGGATAGCGGTCGATGTGTGGAGTAATAGTAGTAGATGCAGAATCATTTCGGTCTACTTGTCGCGGACGTGATGCCTATATACATGATCATTCCTAGATATTCTCATAACTATGCACTTTTCTATCAATTGCTCAACAGTAATTCGTTCACCCACCGTAAATTATGCTATCTTGAGAGAAGCCACTAGTGAAACCTATGGGCCCCGGTTCTATCTTCCATCATATTATTTTCATATTAATTTACTATTTGTTCCGTCTTTTATTTTACAATCTTTACTTTCCAATCTATATCATAAAAATACCAAAAATATTTATCTTATTATCTCTATCAGATCTCACTTTTGCAAGTGGCCGTGAAGGGGTTGACAACCCCTTTATCGCGTTGGTTGCAAGGTTCTTATTTGTTTGTGTAGGTACGAGGCGACTTGCGTGTAACCTCCTACTGGATTGATACCTTGGTTCTCAAAAACTAAGGGAAATGCTTACGCTACTTTGCTGCATCACCCTTTCCTCTTCAAGGGAAAACCAACGCATGCTCAAGAGGTAGCAAGTAGGATTTCTGGCGCCGTTGCCGGGAAGGCTTACGCCAAGTCAAATCAAGTCAAGACATACCAAGTACCCATCACAAACTCTTATCCCTCGCATTACATTATTTGCCATTTGCCTCTCGTTTTCCTCTCCCCCACTTCACGCTTGCCGTTTTATTCGCCTTCTTTTTTCCGTTCGTCTCTTTTCGCTTGCTTCTCGTGTACTTGTGTGTTGGATTGTTTTTCACAATGGCTCAAGACAATACTAAATTGTGTGATTTTTCCAATACCAACACCATTGATTTTCTTAGCACTCTGATTGCTCCTCTTACCGATGTTGAATCTTGTGAAATTAATGTTGTTTGTTGAATCTTGTCATGAAAGATCAATTCTCTGGCCTTCCTAGTGAAGATGCCGCTACACATCTAAACAACTTTGTTGATTTGTGTGATATGCAAAAGAAGAAATACATGGATAATGATATTGTTAAATTGAAGCTATTTCTGTTTTTGCTTAGAATCATGCTAAAACTTGGTTTTTGTCTTTGCCCAAAAATAGTATTGATTCCTGGAATAAGTGCAAAGATGCTTTTATCTCTAAGTATTTTCCTCCCACTAAGATCATCTCTCTTAGAAATGATATTATGAATTTTAAGCAACTTGATCATGAGCATGTTGCACAAGCTTGGGAGAGGATGAAATTAATGATGCGTAATTGCCCTACTCATGGTTTGAATTTATGGATGATCATGCAAAAAAATTATGCTAGATTGAATTTTGCTTCTAGAAATCTTTTATATTCGGCTGCGGGAGGCACTTTTATGGAAATCCCTTTAGGAGAAGCTACTAAACTCCTAGATAATATTATGGTTAATTATTCTCAATGGCACACCGAAAGATCTACTAGTAGAAAGGTTCATGTGATAGAAGAGATTCATATTTTGAGTGGAAAGATGGATGAACTTATGAAATTGTGTGCTAATAAGAGTTCTCCTATTGATCCTAATGATATGCCTTTGTCTACTTTGATTGAGAATAATAATGAATCTATGTATGTTAATTTTTTTGGTAGGAACAATTTTGGTAACAACGCGTATAGAGGTAATTTTAATCCTAGTCCGTTTCCTAGTAATTCCTCTAATAATTATGGTAATTCCTACAACAACTCTTATGGAAATTTTAATAAGATGCCCTTTGATTTTGAGACTAGTGTTAAAGAATTTCAATGCTTAGACTGAAGAAAAATTGCCTAAGATTGATGAGTTGGCTAGGAACGTGGATAGAATTTCTCTTGATGTTGATTCTTTTAAACTTAGATCTATTCCACCTAAGCATGGTATCAATGAGTCTCTCAAATCTATGAGAATTTCCATTGACGATTGTAAAGAAAGAACCGCTAGGATGCATGCTAAAAAGTTGCTTTGTGAAAGCGTGTTCTTCTAGTTTTCATGATAATAATAATGATCAAGATCTAAAAGTAATTGATGTATCCCCTATTAAATCTTTGTTTTCCAATATGAATCTTGATAAAGATGGGACTGGAGATGAGTCAACTTTAGTTAAAAGGTGTCCCTATGATTCAGAGTTTTTAGATCTTGATGCAAAAATTGGTAAAAGTGGGATTAAAGAGGTCAAAACTTTACGTAGCAATGCTGTCGGGGGGAATCGGCTTCCTCGAACACCTATGGGGACCGAGCCCCTTTCTTGGTTCGGCGGGGGCGGAGGTCGCACGAAGAGCAGATCGAGGCGAGGCACACGGGGGATTTTACCCAGCTTCGGGCCGCAAGGATGCGTAAAACCCTACTGCTGCTTTGTGGATTGTATTGTGTTCTTGCACGGGAGCGCGTGGTGCTACAGTACACGCAAGCCGCTGGTGAGACCGAGCGTGGCCAAATGAGTGTCCCCCTCCTCCTACGTGCGCATGGGGCCTCCTTTTATATGCTCAAGGGGTTACCCACAGGTGGCAGCGCAGGTGGGGGCAAAAATGGGAGAGTGCTGTAGTGGGTACAGCTGCCTGCACAGTGGCTGTACAGTGCTATCATACCTAACTCTAACGGCGGGGGACAAGGGCATTAAATGCCCGTCCGCGTCTCCCAGACGGTGCAGGGAAGTGGACCGTCAGGAGCGCCACCGTTTGCCACGATGGCTACTCTGTCAGCTTCGCTTCGCCACCGCATGCCCCTGGCTGCACAACCTCCCGCCACGTGCGCCTGGAATGCCCCCAGAGCGACACGTTGGTGGGTGAGCTGGAGCGCAGGCACGGGGTGGTAACTTGCCGCGGCAAACGCCTTGCCGCGGTGGATGCCTTGTCGCGCCCGGGAGCTTGTCGCTCACCGGGCCTTGCCGGAGCGCGGGACGCGCCGTGGCAAGGTCCTTGTTGTGCCGTGGTTGGCCTTCCCGGCAAGCTCCTCCTGCTGGGGTCTTGTGCTTCGAGCGGTCGTCCCGGCAAGCTCCTCTTGCCGGGGCCTGGCTCTCTTCGGGTGGCCTTCCCGGCAGGCTCCTCCTGCTAGGGCCTTGGCTCAAATACTTAGTTCTTGGATGGCCCAAAAAGGGACCACGGAGAGTCTTGGCGATCGCCTGGCAAGCCTTGCTGCGGGGTGCTACGACTGCCCGTGCACAAGTTCGGGATACTAAGGTACCCCTACTTTAGTACACCGACAGGAGCCCCCGGGCCTGGGCCATACACGGTGCCGAGCGCTGTTGGGCCAGGCCCAAAACAGTGCACGGGCACGCGCGGCCTGGGTCACGCTGCATCTGCTTCTGCGCCCACCACGTCCTCCCCGAAAGGCACGCGTCGAACGCGGCATCGTGGGGAGAGGCGTGCGTGACGTGGGTGGCGTGCACGGGGCTGAGCCCTGCAGGCATGCGTCACGTCGCCATAAAGGGGGACGGTTCGCGCTAGCTCCATAAGTGGAGGGAGGCGTGGAGGCGTGGCTTGTTCGCTGGACGGGGCCGAGGCACGGTTTCCGAGGCACCCGTTCCCCACGATCACGGGGTGGGGAGAGGTCGCCTCATCCGTCGCCTCGGTCCTGCGCGTCAGCCACGCAGCTTCCATGCACCCGGGGTTGCGGACGGTGGAGTTAGGAGACCGGGCCGTCGCGGGTCGGGGCAGCAGGTCGGCCCCAGTCGCCTGGCCTTCCTGCGTCTTGATTGGCTGAGCGGGGCGGTCGAGCCCCCACCCTGCTCCTTTATAAAGAGCAAGAGGGGGCGACGGGAACCCACACTCCTCCATCTCTTCTCCTCTTCATCTTCTGACCCCCTCTCTCCATTCGCCATGGAGAAAGGGAATCCGGGTCCATCGGTGGCGGCGAGGGTTGCCGCCAGGCAGCGCACCCCTCCTCCCCTTGCACCCGCGGTGGCGGAGCCAGCCATAAGGGGAAGGGGGAGGGGGCAAGGTCGTGGACGAGGGCATGGACGAGGCCGCGGCGCTCAGGGAAGAGGCGGGCAGGGCGACGCGCCGGCCTCGCCTCCGCCAGCGGCTCCTCTTCCCACGGCGGTCCACCTCGGGGACGATCCTTGCGAGTTCTTCGTCAGGCTGCGCCGGGCGCCTCGCCGCCGCCTCCGCCTCCCGGCTCCCTTCGCAAGCGTGATGGAGATGGAGCAACCCGAGATGCTAAGCCTGCGCATGAAGGGCTGCAGGATCAGCGGCACGCGGGTCCACGTCGAGTTCCCAGCCCCCGGCATAGTGTATCTTGGCCGAGGGTGGAAGACATTCGCCCGTATCCACACCTTGACGGAGGGGTTCACCCTCCATTTTAAGTTGATGGAGGGCGATCTCCTCTCCGTCAAGGCCTTCGGGGACTTCGGGACCCGGGCCCGGTGCTGCATGGATAGCTCCTCCGACAGCGAAAGCTCCTCCTCGAGCGAGAGTGACGAGGAGGGGAGCGACAGCGACGACGAGGGCAGCGGTCGTCGGGATGACGGGTCCGACTAGGCGCCGGTCGCAGCTCCGTGTGGCACCGGCGACCCCATCATCCGGGTCGCCGGCTCCTTGAGCTTCTCGGGGTTGTCTTCCCGGGCGGCTGGAGTGGTGAGGCTGCGGAAGAGGAGGACGATTGGAGGCAAGGCCGTCAACTCGGAGTACGAGGGCTAGGTGCCCCCGACAGCGTGTTGACGTCCCACTGCCTCATCTTCGAACTCCATCTCCGGCGCCGCCGCCACCATCCAGCCTCCGAAGCCCCCCCGGCGGCCCTCTGGGCGTTCTGTTGGTGTCTTCTGCCACCCGTAGCTCGCCTAGGCGCTCCTTTTGCCCTTTTCGCCTCCTTGTCCTACCTTCTGAGGAGAGAGACAAGAAAGAGATTATGGGCATCTTATCTTTTTTCAATCTGTAAGCCCTCGGGCCTTAGCTGTGTTTAAAATTTGTAATCCCATCTTTTCATGTTTTTCATTCTCTCTGAACTGTACCTGAGCGGAATGTTTTTAATGAAAAGGGGATGTTTGCCAGGCCATTTGTCCCGTGGGTAAAACCCACGCCAAGGAACGAATCCTTTATATCGTTAAGATAGACACTTCTTTGCCCGGCAACAGGCCCTGCCATCTTCCCGCGCCACTCGACCTCTCTCACGCCTTTGGTGGAGGAAGGGATGAAGCGGGTTCTGGCCCCTCGTTCCGCCCCTTTGCCGCCGCGACTACTACCAAAACGGGCCCCAGGAACGCGCTTTGGGGCCGGTCGTTAAGGGAGCACGGTATCTTCTAGGAGGAAACAAGGTTTTCGTACTCCACAGTTCATAAGAGAATGCATGACAAGGGATGCAAAAACTTATCTGGGATTGCAGCCCCCGGCAACCTTGGCTTGCCGCGGGCGAATCTTCGTACTTGCAGCCCCCGGCAATACTGGCTTGCCGGGGACCAGATGCTGGTCCGCCCTTCTTCTCTTCTTCGTCCTTAAGCGGCCTGGCCGGGATATGCAAAACCCTGCGAACCAAAGGAAACGAAGGAACCGGAAAAAGGACGCAGACTCGACCTCTAAGCTAGGGGTTAGCAGCTGTTAGGCACTATCAACCCTAACCAAGGACGAGACTCGACTCAGCATGCATGCTAAAACTTAGGGCGCCAGCGCTTCATTTCTGCTGCTCAGGGTCTGCGCCTGGCTTTGTACAAAGGATTACATGCAACTGCGACAAGACTTGTACAAAAGGTTGGTTGCCGGGCGGGGCCCGACAACCGCGCCTTACGGGTAAAACTTACGAAGATGCTCAATATTCCAGGAATTGCTCACCGGAGTGCCATCTTCGGTCTCGAGGCGGACAGCGCCGGGCCTCGTAACTCGTCTCACCCGGTAAGGGCCTTCCCACTTCGGCGTCAACTTGTTATGATTCTTGGCGGACGGGGCGCGCCGAAGAACAAGGTCGCCTTCCTCGAAGCTTCTAGCTTTAACTTTGCGGCTATGGTAGCGACGCAAAGCTTGCTGGTAGCGAGAGGCTCGCACAGCAGCCTGAAGACGATCTTCCTCAAGGAGCAGCGCGTCATCTTCACGCAGCCGCTCTTGCTCAAGCTCATCATAAGCGAGCACTCGAGGTGACCCGTATACGAGTTCCGTGGGGGTAACTGCTTCTGCTCCATAGACTAGAGCAAATGGTGTCTGGCCAGTGGCTCGATTTGGCGTCGTTCTGATCGACCAAAGAGCCACCAGCAGCTCCTCGATCCATTTTCTTCCGCACTTGTGCAGCCTGTCGAAAGTTCTGGTCTTGAGCCCGCGCAGTACTTCGGCGTTGGCCCTTTTAGCTTGACCGTTGCTCCTGGGATGAGCAACAGAAGCAAAGCAGACCTTGGCGCCGAGATCTTGGGCGTATTGCATGAAGGTGCGGCTCGTGAATTGTGTACCGTTGTCGGTGATGATCCTGTTGGGGATCCCGAAGCGGCAGACAATCGACCTGAAGAACTTGATGGCTAACTGTGTTGTCACCTTCCTCACTGGTTCCACTTCCGGCCACTTTGTGAACTTGTCGATTGCGACGTACAAGTACTCAAAGCCCCCGACAGCTCGGGGGAAGGGGCCAAGGATGTCGAGCCCCCAGACCGAAAATGGCCAGGATAAAGGGATCGTCTGGAGAGCTTGAGGTGGCTGGTGTATCTGCTTGGAATGGAACTGGCACGCTTCACACTTGGTTACTTGTGCAGTTGCATCCTGGAGGGCTGTCGGCCAGAAGAAACCTTGCCGGAACGCTTTGCCGGCGAGTGCTCTTGCACCGATGTGGTGACCACATATGCCTCCATGTATCTCTGCCAACAGCTGCTGTCCGTCTTCCCGGGAAATGCACTTCAATTTCACACCGTTGCGCCCTCTTCTGTACAGTGTGTTGTCGACGAACTGGTACATACTCGAGCGTCGGGCTACTCTTTCCGCTTCTTCTTGCTTTTCGGGAAGTTCTCCATGCTGGAGGAAATGGACAGTCTGCTGCGCCCATGCTGGAGCCTGCGGCTCAACAACAAGGACTGAAGGCACTTCTGCTGCTGCGGGAACGTCCTCTTCTACGGCGAGGATCTGGGGCTCAGCCGGAGCTTGACGTTCCCCGGCAAGCTTGCCGGAGCAAAACTTGTCGGGATCGCCTGCTTCTATGGAACAAACCCTGGGGTTTTCCGGAGCAGACGGCTCCTCAGCGCTCTTGGCGTCGATCTTGGGGACCTTCTTGGCGACGGATCCAGGGAGCTCTGCCGGAAGATAGTCGCCGGAGACCAACTTCCTCTTCTTGCTCTGTCTGGTTGATGGCGTTACGGATGGTTGAGTCAGCTTGAGCACAAAGGTTCCTGGTTCCACAAGTAACTTAAATGCTGCGCACTTCGACAGGCCATCAACGATGTCATTCTCAGCTCTTGGAATGTGTTCCATTTGCAGGCCGTCAAAGTGCTCTTCCAGCTTCCTCACTTCATCAACGTACGCTTCCACCAACGGACTCTGGTAATCCTTGTTCACTTGGCGGACGACAAGCTGCGAGTCACCCCTGACAATGAGCTTCTTGATCCCAAGTTCCGCCGCGATCCTGAGACCGGCGAGTAGACATTCATACTCTGCAGTATTATTGGTTGCTTGATCCTTGGGGAAGTGCATCTGGACTACGTACTTGAGGTGCTCTCCGGTGGGCGCGACGAGTAACGCGCCAGCACCGGCGCCTTGCAGCGAGAAAGCACCATCAAAGTACATCAGCCACTCTTTGCTTGCTTCTTTGGCGGGGATGCTCGTCTCTGGGATATCTTCGTCCGATGTCGGTGTCCACTCCGCTATGAACTCCGCCAATGCCCTGCTTTGGATAGTCGAGGTGCTCTCGAACTGGAGACCGAAGCTCGACAGTTCTAGTGCCCACTCGACAATCCTGCCTATTGCTTCTGGATTCTGCGGTATCCTCTTCAGCGGAAAGCGGGTGACAACTGTAATCTCGTGTGCTTCGAAGTAATGGCGCAGCTTTCTCGAGGCCATGAGGAGGCCGAAAAGCAATTTCTGCACACCAGAGTACCTTGACCTAGCCCCCTGCAAAAGGGAGCTGACAAAGTAAACTGGGCGCTGCACCATTTTCTTCTTCTGCACCTCCACTTGCTCCTGCGAAGATTCATCCTTGTCGGGGCCAGAGCTTGTCGGGGAAGCCCCCTACTTGTCGTTGGACGTGCTTGCCGTGGTTGCTGGCTCATCATCTTCCTCCCTCTCTGCTACTAACGCAGCACTAACCACTTGATTGGTTGCCGCCAGGTATAGCAGCAACTTCTCTTGTGGTTTAGGCGCGACAAGCATTGGAGCGGAGGACAGGTATTTCTTCAGGTCCTGCAGCGCAGCCTCCGCTTCCGGAGTCCATTTTACTGGACCCGCCTTTTTCAAAATTTTGAAAAACGGCAGGGCGCGTTCTGCATACTTGGAAATAAACCTGCTGAGAGCCGCGACGTAGCCGGCAAGCCTTCGTACGTCCTTGACACGTGTTGGTGCTTCAATCTGCTCGATGGCCTTGATCTTGTCTGGGTTGGCTTCTATTCCTCGCTGAGACACGAAGAACCCGAGAAGCTTGCCGGAAGGGACTCCGAACACGCACTTCTCGGGGTTGAGCTTGAGGCTGATCCTACGCAGGTTCGCAAAGGTCTCTTCTAAGTCTTGAATCAGGGTTGCCCTGTCTCTGCTCTTGACCACTATGTCATCCATGTAGGCCTCCACATTTCTGTGGATTTGTGGCTCAAAAGCGGTGTGGACAACCCTCGCAAATGTCGAACCGGCGTTCTTCAGTCCGAAAGGCATCCGTACGAAATAGTACGTGCCACATGGAGTGATGAACGCGGTCTTCTCTTCATCTTCTTCAGCCATGAAGATCTGATGATATCCTGAGTAGGCGTCAAGAAATGAAAGCAGGTCACATCCGGCCGTGGAGTCGACAATCTGGTCAATGCGCGGCAAGGGAAAGGGATATTTGGGACAAGCTTTGTTAACCTGGCGCGCTAAAGATGTCGGGGGGAATCGGCTTCCTCGAACACCTATGGGGACCGAGCCCCTTTCTTGGTTCGGCGGGGGCGGAGGTCGCACGAAGAGCAGATCGAGGCGAGGCACACGGGGGATTTTACCCAGCTTCGGGCCGCAAGGATGCGTAAAACCCTACTGCTGCTTTGTGGATTGTATTGTGTTCTTGCTCGGGAGCGCGTGGTGCTACAGTACACACGAGCCGCTGGTGAGACCGAGCGTGGCCAAATGGGTGTCCCCCTCCTCCTACGTGCGCATGGGGCCTCCTTTTATATGCTCAAGGGGTTACCCAAAGGTGGCAGCGCAGGTGGGGGCAAAAATGGGAGAGTGCTGTAGTGGGTATAGCTGCCTGCACAGTGGCTGTACAGTGCTATCATACCTAACTCTGACGGCGGGGGATAAGGGCATTAAATGCCCGTCCGCGTCGCCCAGACGGTGCAGGGAAGTGGACCGTCAGGAGCGCCACCGTTTGCCACGATGGCTACTCTGTCAGCTTCGCTTCGCCACCGCATGCCCCTGGCTGCACAACCTCCCGCCACATGCGCCTGGAATGCCCCCAGAGCGACACGTTGGTGGGTGAGCTGGAGCGCAGGCACGGGGTGGTAACTTGCCGCGGCAAACGCCTTGCCGCGGTGGATGCCTTGTCGCGCCCGGGAGCTTGTCGCTCACCGGGCCTTGCCGGAGCACGGGACGCGCCGTGGCAAGGTCCTTGTCGTGCCGTGGTTGGCCTTCCCGGCAAGCTCCTCCTGCCGGGGTCTTGTGCTTCGAGCGGTCGTCCCGGCAAGAGGACTCTCTTCGGGTGGCCTTCCCGGCAGGCTCCTCCTGCCGGGGCCTTGGCTCAAATACTTTGTTCTTGGATGGCCCAAAAAGGGACCACGGAGAGTCTTGGCGATCGCCTGGCAAGCCTTGCCGCGGGGTGCTACGACTGCCCGTGCACAAGTTTGGGATACTAAGGTACCCCTACTTTAGTACACCGACAAATGAACCCACTATTTTGGATTTCAAGGAATTTAATTATGATAATTGTTCTTTGATAGATTGTATTTCCTTATTGCAATCCGTGTTATATTCTCCTCATGCTTATGATCAAAATAAAGCTTTTACTAAACATATCGTTGATGCTCTGATGCAATCCTATTAAGAAAAGCTTGAATTGGAAGTTTATATCCCTAGAAAACTTTATGATGAGTGGGAACCTACTATTGAAATTAAGATTAAAGATCATGAATGTTATGCTTTGTGTGATTTGGGTGCTAGTGTTTCCACGATTCCAAAAACTTTGTGTGATGTGTTAGGCTTCCGTGAATTTGATGATTGTTCTTTAAATTTGCACCTTGTGGATTCCACCATTGAGAAACCTATGGGAAGGATTAATGATGTTCTTATTGTTGCAAATAGGAATTATGTGCCCGTAGATTTCATCGTTCTTTATATAGATTGCAATCCTACATGTCCTATTATTCTTGGTAGACTTGGTGCAATTATTGATATGAAAGAAGGAAATATCAGATTCCAATTTCCGTTAAGGAAAGGCATGGAACACTTTCCTAGAAAGAAAATTAAATTACCTCATTAATCTATTATGAGAGTCACTTATGGATTGCATACCAAAGATGATAATACCTAGATCTATTCTTGCCTTTATGCCTAGCTAGGGGCGTTAAACGATAGCGCTTGTTGGGAGGCAACCCAATTTTATTTTTGTTTCTCGCTTTTTGTTTCTGTTTAGTAATAAATAATACATCTAGTCTCTGTTTAGATGTGTTTTTATGTTTTAATTAGTGTTTGTGCCAAGTAGAACCAATAGGATCTTCTTGGGTGATAGTTGTTTGATCTTGCTGAAAAACACAGGAACTTTGCGCTCACGAAAGTAATTGTTAAAATTCACCAGAACGTGATAAAATACCAATTCTTTTTGCAGTAGATCAACATATAAAATTTCCAGGCTGTCCTAGTTTTTTAGAAGTTTCCGAGTTCCATAAGTATTTGAACAAATCTGATTGCTACAGACTGTTCTGTTTTTGGCAGATTCTGTTTTCGGTGTGTTGTTTGCTTATTTTGATGAATCTATGGCTAGTATCGGGGGGTATGAACCATAGAGAAGTTGGAATATAGTAGGTTTAACACCAATATAAATAAAGAATGAGTTCATTATAGTACCTTGAAGTGGTGATTTGTTTTCTTATACTAAAGGAGCTCATGAGATTTTCTGTTGAGTTTTGTGTTGTGAAGTTTTCAAGTTTTGGGTAAAGTTTTGATGGATGATGGAATAAGGAGTGGTAAGAGCCTAAGATTGGGGATGCCCAAGGCACCTCAAGTTAAAATTCAAGGACAACCAAAATCCTAAGCTTGGGGATGCCCCGGAAGGCATCCCCTCTTTCGTCTTCGTCCACCGGTAACTTTACTTGAGGCTATATTTTTATTCACCACATCATATGTGTTTTGCTTGGAGCGTCGTGTATGATTTGAGTCTTTGATTTTTAGTTTACCACAATCATCCTTGCTGCACACACCTTTTGGAGAGACACACATGAATAGGAATTTATTAGAATACTCTATGTGCTTCACTTATATCATTTGAGCTAGATAGTTTTGCTCTAGTGCTTCACTTATATCTTTTAGAGCACAGTGGTGGTTTTACTTTATAGAAATTATTGATCTCTCATGCTTCACTTATATTATTCTGAGAGTCCTTTAGAACAGCATGGTATTTTGATTTGGCTATAAAATTAGTCCTAATATGATAGGCATCCAAGATGGGTATAATAAAAACTTTCATAAAAAGTGCATTGAATACTATGAGAAGTTTGATACTTGATGATTGTTTTGAGATATGAAGATGGTAATATTAGATTCGTGCTGGTTGAGTAGTTGTGAATTTGAGAAATACTTGTGTTGAAGTTTGCAATTCCCATAGCATGCACGTATGGTTTTGATTTTCATCCTTATGAGTGGCGGTCGGGGACGAGCGATGGTCTTTTCCTACCAATCTATCCCCCTAGGAGCATGCGCGTAGTGCTTGGTTTTTTATGACTTGTACATTTTTGCAATAAGTATGTGAGTTCTTTATGACCAATGTTGAGTCCATGGATTATACGCACTCTCACCTTTCCATCATTGCTAGCCTCTTCGGTACCGTGCATTGCCCTTTCTCACCTTGAGAGTTGGTGCAAACTTCGCCGGTGCATCCAAACCCCGTGATATGATACGCTCTATCACACATAGGCCTCCTTATATCTTCCTCAAAACAGCCACCATACCTACCTATTATGGCATTTCCATAGCCATTCCGAGATATATTGCCATGCAACTTTTCACTATTTCATTTATTATGACACGCCTTGTCATTGTCATATTGCCTTGCATGATCATGTAGTTTACATCGTACATGTGGCAAAGCCACCATGCATAATTTATCAAACATGTCACTCTTGATTCGTTGCCCATCCCGGTACACCACCGGAGGCATTCATATAGAGTCATACTTTGTTCTAGTATCAAGTTGTAATCATTGAGTTGTAAATAAATAAAAGTGTGATGATCATCATTAATAGAGCATTGTCCCATAAAAGAGTCCAAATAAAAAAAGGGGAAGGCCAAATAAAAAAAGAAAAAAGAAAAAAAGTCCAAATAAAAAAAGGCCCAGAAAAAGGAAAAGAAATAAAAAGGTACAATGCTACTATCCTTTTTTCCACCCGTGTGCTTCAAAGTAGCACCATGATCTTTATGATAGAGAGTCTCTTGTTTTGTCACTTTCATATACTAGTGGGAACTTTCCATTTTAGAACTTGGCTTATATATTCCAACAATGGGCTTCCTCAAATGCCCTAGGTCTCCATGAGCAAGCAAGTTGGATGCACACCCACTTAGTTTCTTTTTGTTGAGATTTTATACATTTATAGCTCTAGTGCATCCGTTGCATGTCAATCCCTACTCCTTGCATTGACATCAATTGATGGGCATCTCCCTAGCCCGTTGATTAGCCACGTCAATGTGAGACTTTCTTCCTTTTTGTCTTCTCCACGCAACCCCCATCATTATATTCTATTCCACCCATAGTGCTATGTCCATGGCTCATGCTCATGTATTGCCTGAAAGTTCAAAAAAGTTTGAGATTACTAAAGTATGAAACAATTGCTTGGCTTGTCAACGGCGTTGTGCATGATGAGTGCATTTTTGTGTGACGAAAATGAAGCATAGCCAAACTATATGATTTTGTAGGGATAAGCTTTCTTTGGCCATGTTATTTTGAGAAGACATAATTGCTTAGTTAGTATTCCTGAAGTATTATTTTTCTTATGTCAATATTAAACTTTTTTCTTGAATCTTTCGGATCTGAACATTCATGCCACAATAAAGAGAATTACTTTGAAAATTATGTTAGGTAGATTAGCCACATCAAAAATTCTGTTTTTATCGTTTACCTACTCGAGGACGAGCAGGAATTAAGCTTGGGGATGCTTGATACGTCTCCAACGTATCTATAATTTTTGATTGCTCCATGCTATTATATTATCTGTTTTGGATGTTTAATGGGCTTTATTATGCACTTTTATATTATTTTTGGGACTAACCTATTAATCGGAGGCCCAGTGCAAATTGCAGTTTTTTTGCCTATTTCAGTGTTTCGCAGAAAAGGAATATCAAACGGAATCCAAACGGAATGAAACCTTCGGGAGAGTTAATCTTGGAACAAACGCAATCCAGGAGACTTGGAGTGGACGTCAAGGCAGCAACAAGGAAGCCACGAGGTAGGGAGGTGCACCCAGGGGGGTAGGCGCGCCCCCACCCTCGTGGGCCCCTCATGGCTCCACCGACCTCCTTCTTTCTCCTATATATACTCATATACCCTAAAAACATCCGAGAGCACCACGAAACCCTATTTCCACCGCCACAACCTTCTGTACCCGTGACATCCCATCTTGGGGCCTTTTCCGGCGCTCCGCCGGAGGGGGAATCGATCATGGAGTGCTTCTACATCAACACCAGAGCCTCTCCGATGATGTGTGAGTAGTTTACCACAGACCTTCGGGTCCATAGTTTTTAGCTAGATGGCTTCTTCTCTCTCTTTGGATCTCAATACAAAGTTATCCTTGATTCTCTTGGAGATCTATTCGATGTAATTCTTTTTTGCGGTGTGTTTGTCGTGATCCGATGAATTGTGGGTTTATGATCAATATTATCTATGAACAATATTTGGTTCTTCTCTGAATTCTTATATGTATGATTTGTTATCTTTGCAAGTTTCTTTGAATTATGAGTTTGGTTTGGACTACTAGATTGATCTTTCTTGCAATGGGAGAAGTGCTTAGCTTTGGGTTCAATCTTGCGGTGTGCTTTCCCAGTGACAGCAGGGGCAGCAAGGCACGTATTGTATTATTGCCATCGAGGATAAAAAGTTAGGGTTTATACCATATTGCTTGAGTTTATCCCTCTACATCATGTCATCTTGCCTAATGCGTTACTCTGTTCTTATGAACTTAATACTCTAGATGCATGCTGGATAGCGGTCGATGTGTTGAGTAATACTAGTAGATGCAGAATCGTTTTGGTCTAATTGTCGCGGACGTGATGCTTATATACATGATCATGCCTAGATATTCTCATAACTATGCACTTTTTGATGAATTGCTCGATAGTAATTCGTTCACCCATCGTAAATTATGCTATCTTGAGAGAAGCCACTAGTGAAACCTATGGCCCCGGGTCTATCTTTCATCATATTATTTTCCTACTAATTTACTATTTCTTCCATCTTTTATTTTGCAATCTTTACTTTCCAATCTATATCATAAAAATACCAAAAATATTTATCTTATTATCTCTATCAGATCTCACTTTTGCAAGTGGCCGTGAAGGGATTGACAACCCCTTTATCGCGTTGGTTGCAAGGTTCTTGTTTGTTTGTGTAGGTACGAGGCGACTTGCGTGTAACCTCCTACTGGATTGATACCTTGGTTCTCAAAAACTGAGGGAAATACTTACGCTTCTTTGCTGCATCAACCTTTCCTCTTCAAGGGAAAACCAACGCATACTCAAGAGGTAGCAATCACTTTGACGAACAGATAGCAGTGAGGTTAATTTGACCAGCAAGGTATAATCTTTTTTGTTTATGTTATGGTGGTATATAGTACGTGTCGAAGTGGTGGGAGGGGACTAGCATATATACTATACGTATGTGTCCGTGAACAAGTACACCTCACTCAGTGTCGGGACTTTTTGGTTACCTAGGCACGTGCCACGTCAAAATTGTGAAATTGGTTATTCAAACATCACACAACACCTTTTTGGGCCACATGGATATATATCCTAGCTAGGACACTCTCGTGTGACGCTTCCATCTGTGGGCCCACGAGGCCATCGTCGATGCATGCATGCATGCATCACTTTGACCTACCTCGGGAGAGGTTAATTAATTTCACTATCGATGAGGATTCTTTTGGGTTGTACATATATTACGGCAGGAGCATATAGTATGCGGTGAAGAGGGGGGAAGGGGAACATCATATGTAGTACGCTTGATATGAACCTCGCTCTCTGTGGGTGCATGGTTTATGGTTTTTGAGGCATGTGGCACATCAAAGTTGTGCATTTTGGGTATTCAACATATATATGTTTGCCCCACATGCAAAGCGGTGGTGGTTGTCCTCTCGCACCCACTTAAGCGGTTATTAGCGATATCGATGCTTTCCATCTATGGGCCCGCTTGGTCCATCACTTCTTTTTGCCTGAAAACAAGAGAGGTTAATTTGACTTAGGAGGGGATTATTATTATTGCTCTCAGCTGACATGCATGATACACTTCGAGCACACACATATGCATGTGTACGCATGAATCCCTCCCATCGAGTCGCAGTGGCTAGTACAACAACACCACATCATGAACCGATCTCGCTCTGTGTGGGGAGCTAGTGTATGATTTTTGACACACGCGCCAGATCAATGTTGTGTATTCAAACATGCATGCACGCATCACCTCCATACATATGCATGTAGTGGTTGCCTTCGAACGATACACTCCCTCGCGTGGTTATCGGCGACGAGCCTATATATTCATGGGCCCGCATGGAAATCCATGATCACCTTGATCAACAACAAGATAGGTTACCATGGCGGATTCTTCATTTGGTTAGTGTTATCGTAGTATAGGTCATGGTGAGATTCAAACCTAATTAAGTTTGAGCGCATATACTATGCACGCATGCATGCATATATGAATCCCTGTCGTTGGCTTGAAGTTGGTGTAACATACATATGCATTGTCAACCTAACCCTCACTCAGTGTGGGGATTTCTAGTTCGAAATCACGGTGCCACATCAAAGTTGTTCATTGTTACTCAAAAACACACCTCTCCATACATATGTTTGGGCCACACGCATGCAGTGGTTATCTTCGGGGACTAGCTACTTGCGTGATTATTGGCGAGCTAGCCCATCTCCGGGGTCGCATGGACGGACATCACTTTGACCAACAACAAGAGAGAGGTTGTACGACCAAGGTGGATTATTCTTGGTCCCTTTTACGATCCATCTTGGTGAGATATATGCCTCTCTGGCCTGCCGACTGAAAGTGTGTGTGTGTGTGTGTGTGTGTGTATGTGTGTGTGTGTGTGCTAGGTGAACCTCGGTTAGGGGGCATGCATTCATAGCTTAATTAGGATTCCCTTCGAAGCGACACAAGGGGGTGGGGGGCTACTAGATACTTCGCACTTTGCTAGGTGAACCTCGGTTGGGGGGAGGGGGCATGCTCATAGCTTAGGATTCCCTTCGTGCCGACACGAGGGGGGCTGCTAGATACTTTGCACTTTGCTAGGTGAACCTTGGTTGGGGGGGCATGTGCATTCATAGATTAGGATTCCTTTCGTGCCGACACGAGGGAGGGGTGACTGCTAGCTACTTCACACTTTGCTAGGGTGAACCTCGGTTGGGGGGGGGGGAGGGCATGCATTCAGAGCTTAGCTAGGATTCCCTTCGTGCCGACACGAGGGAGGGGGGCTGCTAGCTACTTCGCACTTTGCTAGGTGAACCTCGGTTGGGGGGCATGCATTCATAGCTTAGGAATCCCTTCGTGCCGACACGAGGGAGGGGGGCTACTAGCTCTACTTCACACTTTGCTAGGTGAACCTCAATTGGGGGCATGCATTCATAGCTTAGGATTCCCTTCGCGTCGACACGAGGGAGGGGGGCTCCTAGCTACTTCGCACTTTGCTACGGTGAACCTCAGTTGGGGGGCATGCATTCATATATAGCTTATGATTCCCTTCGTGCCGACAGGAGGGAGGAGGGGGCTGCTAGCTACTTCGCACTTTGCTAGGTGAAACTCAGTTGAGGGGGAGGGTCATGCATTCATATTTAGCTTAGGATTCCCTTCGTGCCGACACGAGGGAGGAGGGGGACTGCTAGCTACTTCACACTTTGCTAGGTGAACCTCGGTTGCGGGGGAGGGGGCATGCATTCATAGCTTAGGATTCCCTTCGTGCCGACACGAGAGGGTGGGAGCAAGCAATACCGTGCGCTTTGCGAGAGAGGTGCCACATCGAAGTTGCATTTGGTATTTGAAAATCAAACCACCCTTTTGATACATAAATTTGGTCCACATGCAAGTGTGTTCGTATTCTGACCCTCTCCCGCGTAATTTTTTGCCAAATTTATGAACATTAGAAAAGTCGGATGATGCAACAGACACGGTTCACTCAAACTAACCGTGTGCCATGCCGGTGCACCTGTCACGCACACATCCGCGCAGTACATTGGGCTCCACGAGGCTCCCCCTCTCAAAAATATCTGCCCGCTTCGAGGGTTTTTCTGTTTCATAACACATAGTTGTTATCTTCGGACCGTGTGCAATGTTTCTCGTTCCCAATCCCGCCTGCATCGAAAATAACTGCCCGCTTCGAGGGTTTTCTTTTTCATAAAACACGGTTGTTATCTCCAGACCATGTGCGATGCACTATCATCAAAATTTTCAATAGCCCGGCATTTCACTCCCGCGTTTGACTCCCTCGTAGTAAAATTTTCAGTACCCACATCATTTCCTCAAACACCCCCCTCCACACACACACACCCTACCTCGCTCGAAACCCTAGCAAAGTCCCCGCGGCCGCTGCCGCCGCCGCCGCAAGGCCTCCATTGTCAACATCTGTCGGTTTGCACGTGCACCTTACCCACCTATCTCCATACCCAGGCCGCCCTGAGTTTCTTAGATGATGCCTGCCAAACGCCCCCTTTCCCACATATCTCCATCCCCATACCCATCCCCAACCCCCACTCCAGAGCATCGCAGCCTAAGCCCGGCTACACTTCCCGTGGATGTCGAGGAGCGACTGGCCCAAAAGAGGTGTATAGCGGTCTGTTCGCCCGACGTCGCCGAGGAAGCTGACGACCATTACTGGCAGCAGGCACTCAAGCAGCAGGCTAGAGTACGCGGACATGTCTTGTCCGCCGGCTACGACATCGAGGTCATTGACAACGATGCCCTGAGGCGGGCTGTGTCACAGGTTAAGTGGCCCACCCCAACCTCTCGGGTTCATCCGCCGTTGATCTCATCCATGGCCCCGCCGCTGATCTCCCCTGACTCACTGTCAACAATTTGCCATTCTACATCGCCATCGAGCCCCTTTTGTCATTACTGAAGGACACGTTCTGCGACGCTGGCTTGGGATCCACAGCTTCCAAGCTAGACCTCATCGACGGCGACCATGAGGGGGGCACCCTCTCCGGCTCTTCCAAGGGGAAAGCGCCCGTCTGCGACATCAGGGAGGGCACCCTACAGCCATGCTCTTCCAAGGGGAAGGAGCCCATCTGCGACAACATGGAGCGCATCCAGGGTCTGTGCTCTTCCCACGGGAACGAGCCCATCTATGACAAGTGAGGACACCCATGATTTGTTTATTTCAGTTGTTCAAAATGTGATGCTCTATATGTGCAATTATTTACTGTGCAGTACATTTCATCAATCCAGTTTTAAACATACCGATAGGAATGCATATGCCTATTTTAAAGTTTTTTGATTATTCGGTTGTTTGTAGTTAGCATATGTTCAGTTTCAAATGCTATCTTTGGTTGTTTGTAGTATGCCTTGTTTATTCCAGTTATTCACAACGTGATGTTCTATATGTGCAAGTATGAACTGTGCAGTTCAATTTCATCAGTACCAGTTTCAACAATACCACTATGAATGACTACATTTGGTTGCTGTATCTTGTAGTTGACACGCCTTTCCATTTTTATTTAACCATAACCAGTGTACTTAGACCGGCACAATACCATTTTGAATGACCATGTTTGCTTGTTGTTAAATGTTAGGCCTGTTGCAGTTAGCACACCTTTCCACTTGTTTTGCTTCACTAGTGTGCTTAAACCTGCACACTGAAGCTATCTTTTGGAGATTATTTTGTCTGCCATGTGTAATTTTGGTTGATGTTTAGCCTGTTGTGCTTAACATGCTTCTTGATGTACCTACATAGGACAATTTTGGGAACGACTGTTGTTTTCCATCGAGGTTAGTTTCATTCGATGGCTTATATCTGCTCACTGTTCAGGATATCCGTAGCTGGTACCATATAGGCCGGCGGCTGATAAGGGACTAATCGGTGAATCGGACTTTTAACTGAATATATCTGCAACCCATTTTTCCTTAGCTTAACTAGGGCCATATGTAATATATCTGAGGCTACATAGCAACATGCACTATACTTAATTTCTAAATATGCGATCCTAGGCTACATAGCAACACGGAAGAGTGTTAATGTTCTAATGATGTCTAGATATACGTAGAAGAGCAGCAGCAACAACAACAACACAACCCTGTTTGGTTACTCAACTTAGCTAGAGGTTAGGTCAGTTTCTAGCTCATTACTAACCATGAACTAACTCCATCCAAAGAGTTGTTTGGATGGTAGGGTTAGATTAACAATAAATGCACTAGGAGAACTAGCTCCAATTAGCACCTCTTGGGTTGGGCACTAGTTTTTTGGGTGGGTTATAGATGCAACTAGCTCAAACTAGCCCCCATGTTTAGATATACTTTAGGGCTATTTGAGCCCGAACTAGCTCAAACTAACTGTAACCCGTGGATACAACAACAGATAATTTTTAAGAACGAACTAAACTCCTTCTGGCCCATAATATAAGATGTTAATTCATCTAATATGTGAGTATATTGGATGTTATAAGATACTCCCTCCGTTCCTAAATATTTGTCTTTTTAGAGATTTCAAATGGACTACCACATATGGATGTATATAGACATATTATAAAAGAGTGTTGTACTACATCATTGTGCCATTGCTATTTAGCTTCTAATATTAACTTGATGCTTTTAGGTACATATGTCATTGGTAAAGATCCACGTTTCGACCCTTTCTGCATATGGGGCAATGAGATATCGATGATCCAGCATCAAGTGAGGAAGCTGATAAAGATTGTTAGTAAAATGGAACCAAAGATGGATACTAAACTATTTGTTTACACTTTATCCAAGACAACGACGAACTGCAGGATGGTAAGTAAGAACTCTGCAGCCTTCTTTTTGCTACCCATAATGAGTTGTGTTAGATGACAATGTCTGAAATCTTATTCCTTTGTAGTGGTTGCCAAAGCAGTTTACTCAAGATTACCTCTCGGACTACATGACTGGTGGGCATGCAAAGGTTAAAGTATTTCTACCAGAACACGATGATTATCTAGATGCTTTCATGAAGACTGTGAAGGATGGGCGGTCGGCCATCACAAGGGGTTGGACTAGAGTCGTGCATGCCTTCTGCATGGAGGAGGGCACAATATGGGCATTTCCGCTTCACCTTGTTCAGCAACCAGAATATATTTCGCCTCTTTCTTTACCGTATTTAATAGTACAAGTATACAACTGTGGTTCATCATTCTTTATTTGGTTCTTATGTAATTCTTGAACATATGTACCTATGAATAGAATAATGCATTGGTTGTTTGAACCTGATGGATATGAATAAAGTTGTAGCATACATTCAAAGTCAAATCCAAATGCGGTATAATTTGGAAAAGCAGCAATTAAATTATGGTGAAATTACGCTCTCCATGTTGTTACTGCACACACGGTTGGTAAAACACAATCATTTGTGATATGCACCATAATCCGAGACGGTTCACAGAGAGGAAACGTGTGCAAGCATGCACACAATTGCCATTTGCAAAGCATGTGCGATGTCAGACAATATCACAAACGGTGTGGGCAAACTAAACGTTTGTGTTAGTTGCCTTATCGTACACGATTCGCAACCATGAACTGTTTCTGATGAAGTATGCATCGTAAACATTGCACCACAAAATAGCGTGTGCGATAGTTGTCATGTACGACGATGTTACAATGGGCCGATGTTTCGTAATCCTGTCCGACACTCGTACGACGATTAGCTAATCTTCTTAATGGTGAACCGTTTGTGATGGGCCGCGCATCATACATGATCTATAATAGTGAACCATTTGTGATGGGCCGCGCATCGTAAAAGTAGCACCACAAGATACCGACTGCGATGGCAATGTGAGCATAAACGAGTAGGACTACTATAGGGCCCCTATCCCCGACGGTTTCTGGGTTGTGTGGTAAGGACCCCCCCCCTATCGCCCACACTCACTTGGCGATGGTTCCAAATGCCGTCGTGGAAAGGGGTTTTAAACCGTTTGTTTAGGACCGACGCGCACCAGTGTACTAAGTTCATGATAAATTAAAGTTCAATTAATCATATTACTTAAGAACTCCCACTTAGATAGACATCCCTCTAATCATCTAAGTGATCACGTGATCCATATCAACTAAACCATGTCCGATCATCACGTGAGATGGAGTAGTTTTCAATGGTGAACATCACTATGTTGATCATATCTACTATATGATTCACGCTCGACCTTTTGGTCACAGTGTTCCGAGGCCATATCTGCATATGCTAGGCTCGTCAAGTTCAACCCGAGTATTCTGCGTGTGCAAAACTGGCTTGCACCCATTGTATGTGAACGTAGAGCTTATCACACCCGATCATCACGTGGTGTCTCAGCACGACGAACTGTCGCAATGGTGCATACTCAGGGAGAACACTTATACCTTGAAATTTAGTGAGAGATCATCTTATAATGCTATCGTCGTACTAAGCAAAATAAGATGCATAAATGATAAACATCACATGCAATCAATATAAGTGATATGATATGGCCACCATCATCTTGTAAACACCAAGAGTAGTGTCCGGCTCTGCAAAATAAGTTTCCACATATTGCCATAGAGAGAATAATCATTAACACAAATCTGATCTGCTGACGTATTCTGTAGCGTGACATCACACTACGGCCAAGCCCTTATTCGAATCATTTTCACTTCTCCACCTCAGCGCATTTTGCGAGGCGGTTTCCTTGGCACGTCTTGTCAAAGCAGAGATCGTGTCCCCTTTATTTACGGGATTCTCATCAATACGGTCGTGGGTAACCCAATCATGCTCGTTAGCACGGTTCCTCGATTAAAGGTGAGTCCAAAACGGTTACGGGGAGGGCTCTTGGTATTCAACCTCTTATAAAGAGACCAAGGCCTTACTCCTTTATCCAATCTCAAACGAGTTCGCCCCGTCGCCTCGAGTTCCAACACCCTAGGCTCCAGATTCCAGGCGCTTCGGACCTTCGACAATGTCCGGCTCCGACCTTCAAGGCCGATGGATGTGACGGAGGAGGACGTGCTAAAGTTGAGAGAAGCTAAGTTCTTGACCGGCGAAATTTCGCATAGGTTGCCTGCTCAAGGGCAGGCCGTTCCCAGTCCTCAGCCTGGTGAGAGCATGGTGTTCATATCTCACTTCCTTCGGGGGTTAGGCTTCCCAATGGATCCCTTTGTGAGGGGGCTGCTATTTTATTACGGGCTGGAATTTCATGACTTAGCTCCGGAGTCCATCCTCCATATCTCCTCTTTCATCGTCGTGTGTGAAGTGTTCCTCCGTGTTACCCCTCACTTCGGATTATGGCTCAAGACCTTTAAAGTGGAGCCGAAGATGGTCGAGGGACGGCACGCAGAGTGCGGAGGCGTTGTTATAAGTAAGAATGCTGATGCTCCCTGGCCCGAGGGCTCTTTTCAAGAGGAGCTCGGCTTATGGCAACGGGAGTGGTTCTATATCACCGCTCCCAGGGGCACCAAATGGGTGGCGCCGCCTGCCTTTCGCTCGGGTCCCCCACAACAGCTAGGGTCATGGGTCAATAAAGGCCTAGACTGGGGGCCATCTTAGGATGTGCCTTTGTTGCAGGGCCGAATCAGGGATCTCTTGGAAAGAGACCTCAACTTGGTCAAAGTGATGCAAGTTATGCTGATTCGCCGAACCTTGCCCGGCAAACGTCGCTCCCTCCGCTTGTGGGAGTTTAATCCAGAGGGACCACGAGTTCTCCAACATTTTATGGGCGCAACGCCCGTGGAGATGTACAAATTGTTCTTTGGATCACAAGCAATGTGTCTGTATTTAACCGAGGATGCAGGTTTAAGCTGCAATCGCCCGGATACTCAAGTAAGTAACCTTGTGCCCGGACTCGCTATCCATATAATTGTCATAAATCTGCCCCTAAAAGAGTTGTTCTTTTAAACAGGAGTGGATAGCGAAGGCAAAGATGATCAGGTGTCCGGCTCCCCTTCCCGAAACCAGGCCGGATCCCGTGCTTGTCAGGATGTTGAAGATAATGCCTTTGGAGGGAAGTAAGGGGGAGGACAAGGAAACTATGGCCTCCTCGAAGGAGGCTGCTCCGAAGGGAGGAACCGACAATTCCTCTCCTAAGGGGAAGAAGAGGGCCGCCTCTGACGACCCGGAGACCATGGCCTCGAAGCGGGGGGAAAATCCTCGTCAGAGGGCCCGACGCCGGGAAGTTCCTCGGCCGAACTACGCCCTCAAAGGGATCAGCCCTCCAGCGAGCCATAAGTAGAGAAAGATTTTCCTTTTGAGGTATGAGAGGAATCCTTGATTTATATCTGAGAAGATTAACCGGAATTTTACCTTGTAGCTCGGGCCACAGCCCTTCTCAGCAGAGCTCGTCTTCGGGGGATCTTCTTCCGGAGATGATGGAGAGCGCGACGCCTCCCCTGCCATACCGCCTAGCGAGGCGGGCGACCCTGAAGTGTCGTCGCAAAGGGTTTCTCCGAATCCGGCAGGGGCGGAAGATAGCTATGTGGCCCCCCAAGATTCTCCGCGTCCGGCCTTCGAAAGAGGCCATAGGACAAGTACGGCACCGTCGGGTGCTCGGCCGGAGGAGCTAAAGATTCTGCTGGGGCGAGCTTCCATCTCAAAGGAGCACCGTGCCTTGATGGGCACGGTGATTGGAAGGATTTCATCCGCAGAAAGCGGATTGCATGAGGCCGTCAAGAGTTTACTGACGGGTTTTGAGGTACGTTAGATAATGTACACTTTTGTCAGTTGCGCATAAGTAAGATGCGCCCTGTGTAGATAGTAGCCCCTGAGACTCTGCGCATCGTCAAGGAATGACGGCACACAGAGGATCATAATCCCAGGTCTAAGATGTCACCTTTGAATGTAGGTGGCGAGGTGTCCGAAATCGAGCCGAACTGATGATTTTGCCTAACTAAAGCGGCAACTGGATGTGGGAGATGCCGACATCGCGCTTGTCAACAAGCGGCTTGACGAGGCTCAAGGTATGTAATTCCTCGGGCGGCATCAGGTAAGAGGAGCTTCGTGCCAGTGTCTTACGATGTGTGTGCTTGACGCAGATGGTGCGGCCGCCGTGGAGAGTATTAGGGCAGAACTTGCCCGAGCTAAAGAACAAGCCAGAAAAAGTGATGCGGCTGCCGAGAAAGCCCTTGAAGAGCTGAGAGCCGAACAGGCTGCTCACTGCTGAAGCAAGGAGGAGATGGCCGAGATGGCCGTGAAGTTAAAGGGCGCTGCTGACCGTTGAAAACTTCTTGAGAAAGAAGACCGAGCGAGACAGACGGACTTTGAGAAGGCCGTTCCCGATGCCAAGGACGCTCGCTCTGCGATGAGAGCTGCGAAGGAGGAGCTGTGTCAGGCCGAACAGATTGCGGCTGGAAAGCCCTTTATGCTGCGGAGGAAGTTTTGTGATCCGAAGTTTGCTCCGTTAGACCAGATGTGGAGTGTGGAGGACACCTATCTAGATTTGGTAGCAAGTGCTGCTGATGCGACCGAACACTTTCGAGATCTAAAAGATCACAAAGTGGAAAAGCTTTTCTGGTCGCAGTTCCACAATCCAGAGCGTCCACTGGCAGTGGATGATCGCCTGGCTCAATGGGCGGAACTGAATAGGTTGTCCGGACTCGCCATGAAGTATGTCATGGGTCATCTGTGGCCGGGGAGATCGGAGCCAAAGAGTTATTTCAGCTTGGTGCAGCAATTCCTTGACGCGGTGCCGCGTATCAATGCGATGAAGAGGTCAGCATGCATAGAGGGCGCACAGATGGCTCTTGCCCGTGTCAAGACATACTGGGTAGAGATGGAGACCACCGTTGTTGCGTCCCGAGATTCGGACAAAAGCCGGGTACCCTCCGAGCACTATTTTCAGGAAGTCCTTGAGGGCGCTCGTGTAATAGAGACGCAGTGCTCGAAGGATGCTATGTTATGATAGCGTATGTAATTATAAAGCAATATTTTGATAAATTGTAGTGGCCTTTTATACTTGTGCCTTCAAGTATTGGGAACACCTCCTGTGCGGCCGTTTTAAGATATATATATACAAAATCTGAAAGATGGCAGTCGTTGGCTTCAGCCCCCACGCACATAGTGCGGGGGTGCTCGTAGAAGACGCATTTTCACACTTAATCCAATGTCTTGGTCCTACAAAGGAGGTGATAGCGCAGCGGGCCAGGCAACCGGACTATAATGCTTTAACACTTTCACTTAGCCATAGGAGCTTGACAGGGGGACTATTTAGGTAGCCCCTTGGTGGCGACTGCGCTCGCCTGAGTTCGGGGCGCGTATGTGCCTGGCCGGGAAACGGCCCTTCGTTAAAGCGGAGGAATCCTATAGATTCCGGTAGGTCATCTAGTGGCTGACCATTCTCATGCTACATCATGACAGTCAGTTTTCAGCTTTCTCTACTGAGGTGCTCGCCCGGCCTAACTGGGGCACAATCGCAGTAGTTCTCCTGGTGCTACCTTAGCCGATAGAGCGGAACGTAAGGTAGCCGAACTCAGGAGTTGGGCAACCCAACATTTGACCAAAGACATGATTCGGAGCTGATGCATATAATGCCAAAACTCGCGACGTCGAACACTCCCTAAGGTGTTCGGTCTTTATAAGTGCGGGCAAAACAACACTCTTTATTAAAAAGCCCCTAGTGTCCAGGTACGCGCAAAAATTCTGACGTGGCCACATGCCAAGACGCCAGCCTCCTCCTTGGTTATAGCAGAGAAAACCAGGGGATATGTAGCAACAAGAGACAGTAAAAAAGGTTTACGCAGGGTCTTAATCTAAAAAGAATCCTTAGGACGGGTCCCTACTGCACGTCTGCGCCTGTGTCTCCGTTGTGCCGTATCCTGGACGGGCGCCGCACGACGTTCATCTGTAAAAGAGAGGAACTGAGTTGAAAATGGGTCGTGCCGAACAAGATTTTAAAATAAACAAAGTATAAAGTAAAATATATAAAATTAAGCTTTATTGTCTCTTATTGTATATGTATGGAGCCCCTAGTGCGGGGGTATATGGCCACTAAGCCTGCATCGATGATAATTTTGTACCGAACTCGTCTATCCGCGTTCGTGGTCTTTAATGACCTATTCCGAAGTTTTTGGCCAGTGAAGCCATTTTACTGTGGGGCTGTCAAAGCGGCCGCACAGTCCTCCGCTTGGGGGAGGCGCACTTCAATGCTTCCCCTTCAAAGAGATGATGCCTCGTGGACCGGGCATTTTAAGCGTTAGAGATGCATAATGTGGTATTGCGTTAAAGCGGGCGAAAGCTTCGCGTCCTAGTAGTGCTTGATAGCGGCTTGAGAATGGGACGGTGTGGAAAGTTAGCTTTTCGCGACGGAAGTTATCGGCGTAGCCGAATATAACTTCAAGCCAGAGAAAACCCATGCACCGGGTGTCCGGACCTGGCGTTACCCCTTGAAAGGAGGTTTTGCTGTGACGGATTCTTGTTGGGTCTATCCCCATGTGACGGATTGTGTCCTGATATATCAGGTTTAGTCCACTGCCACCGTCCATAAGGACATTTGAAAACTTGAGTCCGCCAATTATTGGATCAAGTACCAAGCCAGTCCAGCCTGCGCTCCTGGTACTTCTTGAATAATCCAGATGATCGAAGATGATTGGTTTTGACAACCAGTGGCGGGACCCCTTTAGGATGGGTCGTGTGGCGCGTACCTTTATGGGCGCTGCATGTTTTGTTATATGAAGTTGGTTTACTGTTTTTACTTCTTGTGGGAAATTCTTCTGTTTCCTGGTGCTCTGCTTTTGGGGTTCGTCCTCGTCTTCACTTGGTGTTTCGAGCCCCTTGTGTTCGGCGTTGAGTCTGCCGGATTGTTTGAAAACCCAACAATATCTGTGGGTATGGTTAGCAGGCCTCCCTGGAGTACTATGTATTTGACATATCCTGTCCAGGATTTTGTTTAGGTTGGATAAATCATCTCTGTTATCCTGGATGGGCGGCTTTTTCTGATTCTGCTGTGAGCCTTTGAATCCGGCGTTGACTGCGGTGCTCTTTGGACTGTTTTCCTTAGTCCGGCGACGTTCCTTGTTGCGTCGCGGTTTTCCGTTTCCATCCCTTGTTTCGGATGTACTTGGGTCACTGGTGCTACATCTTGCCAACCAGCTGTCCTCTCCTGCGCAAAAGCGGGTCATGAGGCTTGTTAATGCGGCCATTGTTCTTGGATTTTCTTGGCCGAGGTGTCTGGCGAGCCACTCGTCTCGGACATTGTGACTAAAAGCTGCTAGGGCTTCGGCGTCCGGACAGTCGACTATCTAATTCTTTTTAGTAAGAAATCTATTCCAGAACTGCCGAGCTGACTCTCCGGGCTGTTGTGTTGTGTGACTGAGGTCGTCAGCATCCGGAGGACGGACATAAGTCCCTTGAAAATTTGCTCGGAAAGCGTCCTCGAGCTCTTCCCAGCTTCCAATTGTGTTTTCAGGAAGGCTTTTAAGCCAATGCCGGGCTGGTCCTTTAAGCTTTAGTGGTAAATATTTGATGGCATGGAGATCATCTCCTCTAGCCATGTGTATGTGGAGGATGTAATCCTCTATCCAGACTCCAGGGTCTGTTGTCCCATCATATGCCTCTATGTTTACGGGTTTGAATCCCGCTGGAAATTCATAATCCAGGACCTCATCGGTGAAACATAGGGGATGTGCGGCGCCCCTGTATTTGGGTGTGCCGGATTCTGGTAACGGTTTTATTGCATTGCTTACGAGAGCTTGCTTTCTTGGCCCATAAATGGACCTGGCTGGGCCATCTTTTTGATGTGAATCCGTAAGTGGGTCGCGTGCCGGCTTAAGTGCGGCGCCATTTGCCGCTTTATGCTGGCTATGGGGTCGTCTATCCGACCGTGTGGCTTTTTTACTTTTTGAGTGCTAGGGCTCTAAGGCCTCTTCGTCGAATTCAGGCAATAGCTTTCGCTTCGGATAGCTTTTAGTGCGGCGACTATCACCGTATTTGTCTGCACTGTTGATTACTTTACTCCATCTGATCCTGAGTGCATCTTCTGCAGTCTTGAGCTTCCGCTTTTGTTTTTTCAGGCTGCGTGCGGTTGCAACGAGCCTCTTGTGGAGGTTCTTCTTCTCCGCGGGTTTATCCGGCGTAAGGTTGTCCGGAATACCATTTTCGCCAGGGGAGGGATGCTCGGTTTCTTCATCCGGGCTGCCCTGTTCGGATGGTTGATCTAGGGCATGCTCGTCGCCTGCTGGCTCATCCTGCTCTATGGCTGGGTCTGTATCGAGGCGGGGCTTGGGTCGGCGTTTACGCCGACGCTTTGGTTGTTTTTCGAGGGATTGATCCTTCGTTCTATCCCCGTTTTCCTCGTGGTCGCTACCTTTAGGGGTATCCACCATGTACACATCATGAGGTGAGGTGGCCGTCCAATGCCCTATAGGCGTTAGTTCATATGTGTCTCCTGCATCGTTGTCCGTACCGTCGATGTCTTCGGAGTCGAAGTTGAGCACGTCGTTTAAATTGTCGACAGTGGCTACCAAGTGGGTGGTGGGTGGGCTTTGAATTTCTTCATCGTCCGTATCCCATCCTCGCTGACCATAGTCTGGCCAGGGCTCTCCTGATAAAGAGAGAGACTATAGAGAGTTCAGGATGTCGCCGAAGGGCGAGTGCTGAAAGATGTCCGCGGCGGTGAACTCCATTATCGGCGCCCAATCGGATTCGATTGGCAGGGGCGCGGGGGGTTCGGAGTCCGGAGAGGAATCCGTATCCTCGGAGTCACGGGTCATGCAGAGTGCGGGGCTGGCACTCGGCTCGATCGCCTTTGAGATCGCAGCCCCCGAGGTGACGTCCAACCGCTTATCCTCGATTGGCGCAATAGGCTCCGAATTAAGGGTCGGAACCGGTGCGTGTGCGGCCTCCAGGGCACTGTTCGGCGGCAGAGCTAGATCATGCCCCTCGAGACAGTGTGGCGCGCCTGGCTGTGGCTCGAATCCGTCGAAGATCAAATCCCCGCGGATATCTGCCGTGTAGTTTAAGCTTCCAAACCTGACCTGATGGCCAGGGGCGTAGCTTTTGATCTGCTCCAGGTGGCCGAGTGAATTGGCCCGCAGTGCGAAGCCGCCGAAGACGAAGATCTGCCCGGGGAGAAAAGCCTCACCCTGGACCGCCTCGTCATTGATGATCAAAGGAGCCATCGGGCCTAGAAGTGACGACACAGAGGAACTCTCAATGAAAGCACCAATGTCGGTGTCAAAACCGGCAGATCTCAGGTAGGGGGTCCCGAACTGTGCGTCTAGGCCGGATGGTAACAGGAGACAAGGGACACGAAGTTTACCCAGGTTCGGGCCCTCTCGATGGAGGTAAAACCCTACTCTTGCTTGATTAATATTGATGATATGGGTAGTACAAGAGTAGATCTACCACGAGATCAAGGAGGCTAAACCCTAGAAGCTAGCCTATGGTATGATTGTTGTATGATGAAGTTGTCCTACAGACTAAAACCCTCCGGTTTATATAGACACCGGATAGGGTTAGGGTTACACAAAGTCGGTTGTAATGGTAGGAGATCTCGAATATCCGCATGGCCAAGCTTGCCTTCCACGCCAAGGAAAGTCCCATCCGGACACGGGACGAAGTCTTCAATCTTGTATCTTCATAGTCCAGGAGTCCGGCTGAAGGTATTGTCCGGCTATCCGAACACCTCCTAATCCAGGACTCCCTCAGTTGACCTGGACTATCTGAGGTTGACAACTGATGCCTGGATGATGTCATGCTGACATCACAGGCCACTATTTTGGATACTTCGAATTTAATAATTAAATTAATTCCAGAGTATTAGTAAAACATTAAAAATTAATATAAAATAATCCGTAACTCGGATGGAAAAACTGTGTACATGAAAGATGATCAGAACGACGAGATGAATACGGATACACAGCCCGTTCGTCCGCCACACATCTCTAATGTACCGAACACGCAACTTTCCCCCTTCGATTCATTTGTCCGAAAACGCGAAACACCGGGGTTATTTTCCCGGATGTTTTCCCCCTTTGCCGGTATAACCTATCCCTGCGTTAGATCACCTCTAACACCGCGTATTGCCATGTTACGCTTAGTGATGCTTTGATTGCTTTTTTATTTATTGTGTTCCCCTCCGTTACTTCTTTCCGGTAGACCCCGAGGCTGCTAGTGACCCCCAGTTCGACTACGGTGTTGATGACCCGTCCTTCTTGCCAGAGCAACCAAGCAAGCCCCCCCCCCTTGATCACCAGATATCGCCTACTCTATTCTATACTGCTTGCATTAGAGTAGTGTAGCATGATACTGCTTTCCGTTATTCCTATCCTGATGCATAGCATGTCCTTGTTACTACTGTTGTTACCTTTGCCTGCAATCCTACATGCCTAGTTATAGGATGCTAGTTTTCCATCAGTGGCCCTACATTCTTGTCTGTCTGCTGTGCTATACTATCGGGCCGTGATCACTCGGGAGTTGATCACGGGTATATACTATACTTTATACATGATACATGTGGTGGTTAAAGTCGGGTCGGCTCGAGGAGTACCCGCGAGTGATTCACGGATTGGGGGCTGAAAGGACCTTTGTCCCAACGACCCTCTGTGTGGATCTTTGTGGCGGAGCGACAGGGCAGGTTGAGACTACCTAGGTGAGAGGTGGGCCTGGCCCTATCGCGTTCGCGGATACTTAACACGCTTAATGAGATCTTGGTATTTGATCTGAGTTGGCTCGTTGACCCTATACGCACTAACCAGCTACGCGGGAAAGATATGGGCACTCGGCGTTGTGGTATCAGCCGAAGCCTTCGTGACGTCAGCGACTGAGCGGCGCGCGCCGGATTGGAACGTAAGCCTGCTCTTGTGTTAAGGGGGCTAGTTCTCCTTCCGGCCGCCCACGCAACATGCAGGTGTGCTAAGGGCGATGGGCCCAGACCCCTGTGCACTTAGGTTTAGACCGGCGTGCTAACCTCTCTATTGTGCCTAGGTAGGGCTGCGACGTGTTGATCTTCCGAGGCCGGGCATGACCCAGAAAAGTGTGTCCGGCCAAATGGGATCAAGATTGTTGGGAAATGTGGTGCACCCCTGCAGGGAAGTTAATATATTCGAATAGTTGTGATCTTCGGTAACAGGACGACTTGGAGTTGTACCTTGACCTTATGACAACTAGAACCGGATACTTAATAAAACACACCCTTCCAAGTGCCAGATACAACCCGGTGATCGCTCTCTAACAGGGCATCGAGGAGGGGATCGCCGGGTAGGATTATGCTATGCGATGCTACTTGGAGGACTTCAGTCTACTCTCTTCTATGCTGCAAGACGGAGGCTGCCAGAAGCGTAGTCTTCGACAGGATTAGATATCCCCCTCTTATTCTGGCATTCTGCAGTTCAGTCCACTGATATGGCCCTTTACACATATATCCATGCATATGTAGTGTAGCTCCTTGCTTGCGAGTACTTTGGATGAGTACTCACGGTTGCCTTGTTTCCCCTTTTCCCCCTTTCTCTACCCGATTGCTGCGACCAGATGATGGAACCCAGGATCCAGACGCCACCGTCGACGACGACTCCTTCTAGACTGGAGGTGCCTACTACTACGTGCAGCCCGCTGACGACGACCAGGAGTAGTTAGGAGGATCCCAGGCAGGAGGCCTGCGCCTCGTTCGATCTGTATCTTCGTTTGTGCTAGCCATCTTATGGCAGACTTGTTTAACTTATGTCTGTACTCAGATATTGTTGCTTCCGCTGACTCATCTATGATCGAGCACTTGTATTCGAGCCCTCGACGCCCCTGGCTTGTATTATGATGCTTGTATGACTTATTTATTTGTAAAGTTGTGTTGTGATACCTTCCCGTGAGTCCCTGATCTTGATCGTACACATTTGCGTGCATGATTAGTGTACGATTGAATCGGGGGCGTCACAGAGATGTAGCAACAGTTGTCTTTACCCCAGTTTTGGCATACATAGTGGACAACCTTAGTGCTATTAGTTCTATGTTACTAAATTTGTGCATGTACACACCTGTTAGTATCAATTTGATGTCATCCAAACACTGTCACTATGATATTGTAGTTATATTTACCTTCCTCATAAAATGTTCAATTTGTTATTTATTGCACATGAGTAAGAACTTGTAGCGTTGTTGTAGTTAATTATATCTTCTGATGTTCCAAAATTTGGTTATTGTATCAGTAGAAATTAATTCATTTGCACATTGATCTTTTTGAGAAGATATGTCATAATTAACATGTTAGTTCAGTTTTTCAAAATAAGCATTGGTGATTTTCTATGTTGCTATAAACCCATTTCCCCTAAAATTGTTACTGATCTAGTTTTAAATATTATAGGATGAACGGAAGTGTTCTTACTTGGAGTGGGTTGATCAAGAGTGGCCACAGTCATTGAAGATGTGGCTAGCGAAGCTCTGAAGCATGTATGAGGAAGAGAATAAACCTAGACTTAGAGAAACTGTTTTCAATGCTGAAGAATATTTTAAGATGCGGTATAGAAATTTGAAGGTGGAGAATGAGCTCAGATTTTTTAAATCAGACTTTGCTAAGATAGTGTTGGCGAAGGAGGAGGCACTTTCCCAGTTGGCCCGTGCAAAACATGTTCTTGCTGAACTGAAAGCAGAGGTAGATAAGACGAGGCTAGATGATCTCGATTAGGGAAATGAATATATTGTTCTTATGAAGTTGAATTAGCTATGTGTTGTACTGTGCTGTTTTCAAGTAGCTACCGTACTGTGATGTTATAATATATTTATGTGCCTGATATGAAATTGGCAAATAGTTGTTCGATATGAAATGTGAATTTGCGTAATACTAGAATTATTAATTGTAAACTAATAAACCTGCTAATTGTGTCATGGACCTTTGCAAACGCTTCTAGCAGTAAAAGCGCTTGTGATGGATAGCCCAATGCCACACAGTTTTCTTCATCAAATCGTGTGTGATGTAGTTGATAAGAGCAAACAGTTAACCAAGGCAGAGCTTGTGTGATAGTTACACCTTTCACACACGAGCCTACACATAATACTGTGTGGGATGTACATACGAACGGAAACGTTTTCCCTGGATTGACTGTGTGGGATGTACATAAGAAGGGAAACGTATTCCTTGGATTGACTGTGTGTGATAGACATACCTACGGAAATGTTTTTCTAGGATTCACTGTGTGGGATGTACATACCTACGGAAATGTTTTTCTGGGATTCACCATGTGGGATGTACACACCTACGGAAATGTTTTTTTTTGGATTCACAGTGTGGAATGTACATACCTACGGAAATGTTTTTCTGGGATTCACCGTGTGGGATGTACATACCTACGGAAATGATTGGGTTTCGATGCCTCGCCCGATCGCACATGAGCTCATTTGGTGTCCCAGGAGGGCCTATCCCCGACGATTTCTGGGTCGTGTGGGAAGGAACCCCCCTATCGCCGACACTCACTTGGCGACGGTTCCAAATGCCGTCGCGGAAAGGGGTTAAAAACCGTTTGTATAGCGCCGATGCGTACCGCTGCATCCATCTCCTCCACTCTGCGACATATTGCGTCCTTTCTCGACCTCCATAGTGTAGGGCCCCCCAGGAGCCTCAAAGGTCACAGTGTCTCCTGTCATCTTGTTGAATTTCAACCTCACATTGCATGGGACGATCTGTGTAAAAAAGCAAAATGATACAATGAATTAATGCCAACACTAAAAACAAAATAGTTGTTACATTTCATATAATTTCTTACCATCGCATGACCAAAACTCGGCTGGAAGTAGATGTCCAACAACTTGCTAGTTGCAAGGCTACTAGCACACCATGACTTGCACAGTCGACATGGTGGTGGTGGTAGTCACGCCATTTTCCTAAAGCAATATGAGCAAAGATGAACGATCCACTTCACAGGAAAGGAAAAAAATAACATAATGTGATACTAACAATAAGATCTAGAGATGCTAGAATTAACCCAATCAAAAAACAGTGGTACACCAACTTCAATATAGCATAAAAAACAACTTAGCATGGGATGATCATCAAGCTCAAAATGCAAACCAACATAGCAAACTAGCATCGATTATTCTAAACCCTAGGAACTATCCTATATCAAAGTGTTATATATGACTAGAGGCTTATATCAACTAAAAACTATCAACTATGTCTAAATTTTTACTAATCAGTTAATCATATCAACTAAAACTATCAACTATCATCTCTCTCTGTCTCTCTCTCTCTCTCTAAATGTTGCATATCAACTAGCCTACTGAATCAACTAAATCAAAATGTTCTAAATCAACTAAATCAACTAGCCTAATAAATCAACTAAATCAACTAGCCTACTAAATCAACTAAATCAACTAGCCTACTAAATCTACTAAATCATATCAACTAAATCAAAATGTTGCATATGAACTAGCCTACTAAATCAGAATGTAGCAGGGAGGAGGGATTGTGGATGGAGGAGGGAGGAGGGAGAAGGAGGGGCGACTGGAGGAGGGAGGAGGAAGGCGGAGCAAGGAGGGGCCGACTGGCGGCGAATGGAGGAGTGGAGGGAGGACGGAGGAGGAGGGGGCGGGGAGGAGGGCGGCCGGCAAAGGATTACCGAGTCCACGGAGGAGGAGGAGGTGACGCCTGCGCAGAGGGAGGAAGGGTAGGCGACGGCGGCCGGCGGGGGCGAGGGTGGCCGTCAGGGGAGGACCAACGCGGGGGGATTGATGGGGGAGATCGAGTGAGTGTGAGGGTGAGTGGATCGGGAGAGGAGAGTCAGGGGCGGAAGATAGAATGGCTTAGCAGTAGGGCACTAGAGGGAAACGCGCTACTGCTAAATGACCTAGCAGTAGCGCCTTTCGGTCAAAATGCGCTACTGTTATGTGTAAACTTGTAAAAATATACATCAAAAATACATTAGTCATCATTGATCTTTTTGTGTACAATATGAATTGTCAATATGAGTCCTCACCGGTTTAGAAACCGGAGAAGACTCATATTGCGGCCACAAATTCTACACATATAGTTCAATGAAGACCAAGTGGTTGTGATAGTTTGAGAAGTAACATATTTAAGGTGGTAAAAACCCTATTCGCGGAGCGAGGTGAGACTAAATTTTGTAGTAAACTTAGCAGTAGTGGGTATTGTGAGAATGCGCTACTGCTATGACCTGTAGTAGTAGTGCCCTTTGTATTAAGGCGTTGCTGCTATAACTAGCTTGGCGGTGGGGCCGTGGCAATTATAGCAGTAGCGCAGCTTATGGCAGGCGCGCTACTGCTAGATCTATTTCAGCAACACATTTTGTTTACGCGCGTTACTGCTATGTAGCAGCAACGCCTTGTTTTAAAGCGCGCTCCCGGTAAGATTCTATGTATAGGCTTTTCCCTAGTAGTGACACTTCCACTTTCCATGGCTAGCCGTATCCACGGTTGCCTTCCATACCAACACTTTCCAAGGAATTTATAATTTGATAATATAAAGTAAATTCATTTTTCATTTCGGGACTGGGCATCCCTAATACCTTTGCCTTACTCTTGTGCAATGACAAGTGAATAAACACTCATCGTGAGAATAACATATCTAGCATGGAAAATATCGGCCACCCCTCATTGCCTCGCGAGCGGTACGAGCACACAAAAGAGAAATTTATTTTGAAAATTAGAGATGGCACAGACAAATTTGCTTAGAAAGGCAGAAGGGTACCACATATAGGTAGATATAGTGGACTCATGTGGCAAAACTGATTTAAAGGATTTTGAATGCACAAGTAGTGATCATACTTAGTGCAAAATGAAGGCTAACAAAAGATTGAGAAACGACCAACCAAGAAACGAATAATCTCATAAGCGAGTATTAAGCATAATTAACACTGAATAACGGACCACAAGGAGGATGTAATTTCATAGCATAACTATTGACTTTCGTGCTTCCATAGGGAATCACAAGCCTTCACACCAATATTCTTATTAAAGTATAATTACTCATCAACATGACTCACATATCATATCATCATATCTCAAAACTATTACAAGGAATCAAGTTTATTTTGTCCAATGATCTTCATGAAAGTTTTTATTATATCCTTCTTGGATATCTATCACTTTGGAACTATTGTTCATGTGTTGCTTTTGATAAGCTCAAACAAATATTAGTGAAGATCATGAGCATAATATTTCTTTATCTCAAATTAATTTAAGTGAAGCAAGAGAGATTTTTAAAAAAAATATCAACTCTCAAATAAATCTGAGTGAAGTATGAGAGCATTTCTTCAAAAATAATAAAACACACCATGCTCAAAAAGATATAAGTGAAGCACTAGAGCAATTCCATAGCACATAAAGATTTAAGTGAAGCATAGAGAGCAATTCTAACAAGTTATGGCATAATTTGGCTCTCTCAAATAGGTGTGTCCAGCAAGGAATCAAGACTTCAAACAAAAAGCAAAACAAGCAAAGACTCATATCATACAGGATGCTCCAAGCAAAACTCATAGTATGTGACGAATAAAAATATAGCTTCGAGTAAAATACCGATGGTCGTTAGAAGAAAGAGGGGATGCCACTTGGGGCATCCCCAAGCTTAGTTGCTTGCTTCTCTTTGGATAATAGCTTGGGATGGCATGGGCATCCCCAGTCTTAGGATCTTCTTACTCCTTATTCCTTCATCCATCGTTACATCACCCAAAGCTTGAAAACTTCAATCACACAAAACTCAAGAAAACCTTCGTGAGATCCTTTAGTATAAGAAAAAAATCACTACTATAAGTATTGTTGCAACCTATTCATATTTTATTCTTGCATTATATATACCATATTCCAACTTTTCTATGGCAAAAACTCTTCAAAGAAAACCATAGAATCATCAAAACAAGCACACAATGCAAAGAAAACAGAATATGTCAAAAACAGAACAGTTTGTAGCAATCTGGATATTTCGAATACTTCTGTAACTCCAAATTTTCTCAACAATTAGGATGACCTGAGCAATTTGTGTATTAATCTTTTGCAAGAAGAATTGGTATTTTATCATGCGTTTGTTAGAAATGAGAATTATTTTCGTGAGCGCAAAAGTTTCTGTTTTTCACCAACATCAAACAACTATCACCCAAGAAGATCCTAAAGGCTTTAATTGGCACAAACACTAATTAAAACACACAAAAACACAATCATAACAGTAGCATAATTGTACAAACACTCAAGAACAGGAAGCAAGAGGCAAAAATAAATTTTATTCATTGGGTTGCCTCCCAACAAGCGCTATCGTTTTACGCCCCTAGCTAGGCGTAAAGCAAGGATCTATGTTTTTTTATCCTTGTTCTCCAACTCTTCAATCAAGCACTTAGAATTTTTTTAGAGATTTAGCGTATAAATTTTCAATGACAATACTCCTAGGAATAAGTTTAAAGAATTCATTCTTGCCCAAAGGATCTCTTATAACTTCAACAAAATCCAGGTGAATACTAATCATATTAAGATCCACTCTACCGTTATTACTAGAAGTTGCTCCCTGCTTCTTAGTAACTTGAGAAATCTTGCCAATCTTTAAGGGAGTTCTCTCAATAGTTTAATCGGAAGAAAAAGCCCTGCTTAAATTACTAAAGATTTCTTCCAGTTTATCAATTTGAGACGGGCTTTCTTCAATTCTTTCATGAATTACGGTCCCCTTTTCTTTTAACAACTTAAAAACTTCTCCCGCTTTTTACCCAATTTTAGTAGTAAAATTATGCATCTTTTTATCCAAGTTTTCAAAATGTTCTTCAGTAAGCATTTTCTTTTCAATAGCATCTAATCTTTCCATGACATGCTCAAGAGTCAAAGTTGTTTTCTTAATCAAAAGAGGTGGTGAGCCTACTTAATTTCCAATAGCATTAAAAGCATCAAGAGAGGGACACATCAAGAAATTTCCGCCGGTAATCGTATCAAGGACGAATCTATACCAAGTGGTGATTCCCAAATAAAAACAGCGAAGAAGAACAACAGTAGATTGCTTATAGATACATCTATTATGAGTGTTGCAAATCCTATACCAAGCATCTTTTAAATTCTCTCCTCCCCTTTGTTTAAAGTTGAGAACCTTCTTCTCGGGAGTGCACGCAATAGAGGAGGATCTATCCATAATGGCAAAAGTGGCAAACAAGATTGCACACAAAAAATAGATCCGACAAGAAAACGGCAACGAAAAAAAGAGGGCAAATAAAATGGCAAATTTTTGTGAAGTGGGGGAGAGGAAAGCGAGAGGCAAATGGAAAATAATGTAAATTGCGAGGAGATGAGATTTGTGATTAGGAACCTGGTAGATGTTGATGATGTTTCCCCGGCAACGGTGCCTGAAATTGGCGCGTGGACGGGAGACTATCTTGATGTGATCCTCCCCGGCAACGGTGCCAGAAATTCCTTTTGATGTCTGCTAGAACTACGTTGGTATTTCCCCAAAGAGGAAGGGATGATCCAGCACAACGACGGTAGGTATTTCCCTAAGTGGTGAGACCAAGGTTATCGTACCAGTAGTAGAACCAAGCAACACTATACAAACAACACCTGCACACAAATAACAAATAATCGCTACTCGACGTGTTCCAGGGGCTGTCAATCCCTTTCGGGTAACGACGCCAGAAATTGGCAAATAGACGTGAGAGAGTTGTAAACATTGATAGATCGAATGCCAAATAAAATAAAGTGCAGCAAGATATTTTTGTATTTGTAGTGTAATAGATCTGAAAATAAAAGCAAAGGAAAATAGATCGCAAAGGCAAATATATTAAAGAAGAGACCCGAGGGCCGTAGTTTTCACTAGTGGCTTCTCTCGAGAAAAATAACAAATGGTGGGTAAACAAATTACTGTTGGGCAATTCATAGAACTTCAAATAATCATGACGATATCCAGGCAATGATCATTATATAGGCATCACGTCCAAGATTAGTAGACCGACTTCTGCCTTCATCTACTACTATTACTCCACACATCGACCCCTATCCAGCATGCATCTAGTGTATTAAGTTCATGGAGAAATGGAGTAATACAATAAGAATGATGACATGATGTAGACAAGATCTATTTATGTAGAAATAGACCCCATCTTGTTATCCTTAATGGCAACGATACGTATGTGTCGGTTCCCCTTTTGTCACTTGGATCAAGCACCGTAAGATCGAACCCATCTTCGCATTGGAAGATAAATAGATCAAGTTGGCCAAACAAAACCCAAATATCGGAGAAGAGATACGAGGCTATAAGCAATCATGCATATAAGATATCAAAGAAGACTCAAATAACTTTCATGCATAAAAAGATAGATCTGATCATAAACTCAAAGTTCATCCGATCGCAACAAACACACCGCAAAAAGAGTTACATCATATGGATCTCCAAGAGACCATTGTATTGAGAATCAAACAAGAGAGGAAGCCATCTAGCTACTAACTACGGACCCGTAGGACTACAAAGAACTACTCACGCATCATCGGAGAGGCACCAATGGACATGATGCACCCCTCTGTGATGGTGTCTAGATTGGATCTGGTGTTTCTAGAACTTGCGGCGGCTGGAATTGATTTTCGTCGGCTCCCGTAGGGTTTCTGGAATATTGGGGTATTTATAGAGTAAGGAGGCGGTCCGGGGGGCACCCGAGGTGGGCACATCCCACCAGGGCGTGGGGTCTCCAGGCGCGTGTGACGCCCCAATTCAATCATACACTAATCATACACGCAAATGTGTACGATCAAGATCAAGGACTCACGGGAAGATATCACAATACAACTCTAGACACAAATAAAAATAATACAAGCTTTATATTACAAGCGAAGGACCTCGAGGGCTCGAATACAACGAGTCAGCATAAGCAACATTATCTGAGTACATACATGAGGTAAACAAGTTTGCCTTAAGAAGGCTAGCACAAAAGTAACAACGATCGAAAAGGCAAGGCCTCTTGCCTGGGAGCCTCCTAAACTACTCCTGGTCGTCGGCGGTCTCCACATAGTAGTAGTCTCCATTGGGGTAGTAGTAGTCATTGGCGGTAGCATCTGGCTCCTGGGCTCCATCATCTGGTTGCGACGTCCGAGAAGAATGGAAAGAGGTGGAAAAGGGGAGCAAAGCAACCGTGAGTACTCATCCAAAGTACTCGCAAGCAAGGATCTACATTACATATGCATCGGTGTCAATGAAATGGGTAGCATCTGTGGACTGAACTACAGAATGCTAGAAGAGAAGGCGAAAGCCTAGCCTATCAAAGACTAGCATCTTAAACCAGCTCCAAGAATCTTGCAGCATCAGAAGAGATAAGAGTGGCATATTATAATATTAGTATGTATGTTGTAACATCGCCTAGAGATCACTTCCTCGACTCCCTACGAGAAAACAATCCCGGAGCCATCATTTCCATTACATGCCTCAGCATTGCTACCTCTTGAGCTTGCGTTGGTTTTCCCCGAAGAGGAGAGGATGATGCAGCAGAGTAGCGTAAGTATTTCCCTCAGTTTTTGAGAACCAAGGTATCAATCCAGTAGGAGGCCACACTAAAGTCCCTCGTACCTGCACAAATCGATAGCAACTCGCAACCAACGCGGTTAGGGGTTGTCAATCCCTTCACGGTCTCTTACGGGAGTGAGATCTAATAGAGATAATATTTTTGGTAATTTTGATATAAAGATGCAAAGTGAAAAGTAAAAGGCAAAGTAAAAACAAAGCAAGATTAAAGTGATGGAGATTGATATGATGAGAATAGACCCGGGGGCCATAGGTTTCACTAGTGGCTTCTCTCGAGAGCGTAAGTTTTCTACGGTGGGTGAACAAATTACTGTTGAGCAATTGACAGAATTGACCATAATTATGAGAATATCTAGGCATGATCATGTATATAGGAATCACGTCCGTGCCAAGTAGATCGAAATGATTCTGCATCTGTCGGTGTACTAAAGTAGGGGTACCTTAGTACCCCAGACTTGTGCACGGGCAGTTGTAGCACCCTGCGGCAAGGCCCGCCCAGGAAGCGCCAAGAGAAGACCAAGCATTCAAGACAAGGCCCCCGGCAAGAGGAGCTTGCCGGGCCGAGAAGACAAGGCCCCGGCAAGAGGAGCTTGCCGGGCCAAGAAGACAAGGCCCCGGCAAGAGGAGCTTGCCGGGCCAAGAAGACAAGACCCCGGCAAGAGGAGCTTGTCGGGAAGGCCGAACCCAAGCACCATAAGAGAAGCCCGCCACGGCGCGCTATGCGCCCCGGCAAGGCCTGATAGCCGGCAAGCTATCAGGCGCAGGAAGACGACCCCCGCGGCAAGCCACTTGCCGCGGCAAATCGCCACCTCAGGACTGCGCTCCGGCTCGCCCGCCCACGCGTCGCTCCGGGGCTTCCCCCAAGGGCACGTGGCGGGGCACCGCGCAACCTGGGGTATGCGGTGGCATGCAGCCACCATCGTGGCGAGCGGTGGCGCACCTAACGGTCCGCCTCGGTGCTGCCCGGGCGACCGTGACGGGCATTTAATGCCCTTGTCCCCTACCGTCAGAAGTAGGTATGATAACACTGTGCCGCACTGTAGCGCCACTGTTCCCGCGCTGTTACAACTACCACCCCTTTTACACTTTTACCCCTTTCTCTTACGTTGACACCTGTCGGTGACCCCTTTGCGCTATAAAAGGAGGCCCGTGTGCAACGTAGAGGGGGTTCCGGGGGTTCGGAGATTGGGCATCCAGACAGCCATACGCTCGGGGCAGCTAGCTCTCCAAGCTCCCGAGCTCCCCAGTTGAATACAACCAAGCAGGAGTAGGGTTTTACGCGTCCATCGCGGCCCGAACCTGGGTAAACCGCCCGTGTGCTCGCCTCGATCTGCTCTCTGTGCTCCCTCCGCCCCCCTCACCGGACAACGAAAGGGGCTCCGGCCCCATAGGTGCTCGCGGGGGACACAGTCCGCCCCGACATCTTTGGCGCGCCAGGTAGGGGGTGCGTCGAGGTTGTGCGGATCTGATTCAGGCGAACACTGGTAAGTTCAGGTATGAACAGGTACCTTTCCGCCCCGCTCCGCGGGGCGGAGGCATTCCTCCCTACGGAATCGTGCACGGCCCTCCTCGAGTACCCACTCACGTAGAGTTCGGGCAAGAAGCAGCTGCTCCTTGAGGAGGACCGCCTTCCGGCCGCTGGGCGAACCGCTCGCTTCCAGCGAATCCTGCGCCGCTCCTGTAGCCGCAGCGGTTAGCGCCGGAAGCCGCGAAAAAGGCGACCTCGTTCTTCGACGCGCTTCGTCCGCCAAGATCCAAACGAGTCGACGCCAACCGTGGGAGGAGTTTCGCCAGCGCGGTTGCCGGAACCCGTTCCGTCAACCAACCTCCCTGCCCAAGTCTTGCCGCAGTTGCATGTGATCCTTGGCGCAGGGGCGGGCGCAGACCCCGCGCATCAGTGAACGCTCCTATGCTTTGCGCTTTTTGCCTATTACATGCTCCTCTTCGTTATTTACATGTATTATTTGGCATCCTGCGTAACATGCATGTCCAGTAAGCATCAGCACGCCGGAAGGCCGTGTGCTTGCTTCCCTCTTTATTTTCCTTGCCTCTTAGACAGAGGGAGCGTTCCTCGCGCACAAAGTTTGCCGGGGGAAGGAGATGGGAGAGGAACCAAGTGCTGGAACCAAGTGCTGTCCGAGAAAAAGAAGCCTCGTCGAGGAACGAGCGTTATGCATAAGCTAAGTTATTAGAATTTGAGCAGTTCAAATTCTTAATTTTCGGTTGTCTTCCTTGAACAGTCACACTTTGTATGGAAAACCTGTGCGCGGAGGAACCTACCCGCGGCTAGACGCACCCTCACCTTGTTTCGAGTACGCTCAACGATTCAAGTGAGCTGCGATGAGCGTCGCGCCCTTGTTTCGTTTCCGAGCTCACTCAACAAGCTGAGCGCGATTGCGACTGGCTGCGGCGAGGTTGCTTCCCGGTGAGGCCTTGGCCAGCAGGCTGCTATAAGCCCAAGGGCCCCTTGCCGGAAAGTTCCCCGGGAGCGTAGGGTGAAAAGCATACAAAGTAAAGGGCCAGGACAAGGAAGATAACAATGCACTGATTGGTTCAGATAAGATAAAAAGTTATATTACAAAATGCCTTACTGCTGCTCTAACCAGCCGTTTCCATGGCATATTTAACAGCGGCAGGGAAAGGAGATAAAAGAAAGGGGCAGGCGGCCTAGTCCACGCGGTCGCCCTCGATCCTCTTGACCCCGGCCGCCTTCTTGACGATAGGGGCGATGAGGGCCTGGATCCCTGTCAGGTCTGCGTTCTCCGGCAAGGGCCTGAGGACGTTGGTAAGCCTGATGTCGGGATTGCGGAAAACGATCTTCACCAGCACCCTCTCGAGGGCCCCGGAGATGGCCTCCCGCGTCTCGTCGGCCCGCTCCTTCGGGAGCGACGTTCGGAGGTGCTGGAGCGCCTGCACCACCCCCTGGAAGAAGGAAGTGAGCTTGGCGCTGGGCGCGACGTCCTCGCCGGTGAAGGACTGGTGGCCCTCGATCCCCAGCAGCGCCAGCTCCTTGTCAATGGTGGCGGCGATGTCGACGAGGCCCTCGGTCCACCGCTCCACCGTATCCCTGAAGGTGTTCTGGGAAACGGCGGCGCGCCTCAGCAGCTCCTCGTTGCCGTCGACCTCCTTCCGTAAAGCCGCCTCCCGCTCCTTAGCGCTGTCCAGCGCCTTGCCGAGCGCCTCCAGTTTCAGTTCCAGAGTGGAGTTGGAGTTCTTGGCGGCGTCAAGTTCCCGGATCTTCTCGGCGAAGCGACCCTGAAGCTCACCGAGGGTGAGCGCACCCTTCTCGCGCTCCTGCCGGAGCGCGGCGAGCTCCTCGTCCTTCGCCTTGAGGTCGGAATCGAGCTGCGCCACCCTCGCCTCCAGCCCCTTCTTGGTGACCTCAGCGGCTGCGGCAGCGTCCTGCGCCTTCTTCAGGTCTCCGCTGAGCGCCCGCTCGCGCGCGGCAACCTCCTCCTCGTGGTTGGCGAGGCTGGCCGTTTTCAGCACCAGCTCGCCTCCCCGCGCGGGTAACTCCGCGGCGGCAAGCCTCAGCTGCTCCTCGGCCTCCCCGTCGCCCGCAGGGATATCAACGCCGTCCGCCTCCCGAGCGCCGGCAACGTCGTCGGCATCGCCATGCGCGCCCTCCTCGACGACGACCTCAGCCTCTATCGGATCCGAGGCGGGCGCCGCGCTCGCCGCGGCTGGGGGATCGTCGGCCGCGTCCCCCGTCGGAAGGTCCTCCCTTGCCGGGGATCTCTCCCTTGGCAGGGTAGTAGACGCGGTCGGCACGGCGGGGGCGCCCTCTGGACGCGCCCGCCGGAGCTGCTCCGCTCCTGCCCAAAAGCAACAACTTCGCATCAACAACAAGAAGAAGGAGGGCTCGCGTACGCGCCAAGCAGCAGGAGCAAGTCATGTGCTCACGCTGGGGGCTGCGTTGCGGGCTGCCCTGAGGATCCCCTGCCGGGTCCGGTAAGGGCGCCTCCGACACGACCTCGCTTGCCGGGGGAGATTCGTCATCAAGGATGACCCACGGGATCCTCGATCTCTTCGCTCTCCTCTGAGCCAGGGTCCTGAAAAGGGGACCGGGTTAAGGGAAGGGCGAACGAGCTGTCGAACAGGACGAACCATCAGGGAAAAAGATATGAGCTCCATGGGGAACTTACTCTCCGTCCTCCTCGTCGTCGGAGCTGAGCGCAGAATAGTCGAAAACCGGCTCGGCCCTGACGCGGGGGGGGGGGGGCAGGGGAGTGGGCTCCCAAGGCCGCTTGGCGGGGGTAGTAGATGACTCCGCCCCCGTCGACGCCGCGGCGCGGGGCGCAGCGGCAACCGAAGCCCCAGCCCGCGAAGACCCCGCTCCCGCTGCCGACCCGGCCCTGCGGAGGCGCCTCCTCGGCTGGGCCGGGGGCTCCGCCTGCGACGAGCCGCCCGGAGGCTGCAGGAAGGCAACGCCGACCTCCGGCAAGCCACTCGCGTCTCGGGCAGGCTCGTCCTCGCCGCCGTGCCCGGCTGGTTCCCCCTGGTCGACAAGTTCCATCGGATCGGCGAGGCTCTCTGCCTCCGCCGCCTCCGCCTCGGTCACGGTGAACCCAGCTTCGCCCGCGGCCGCAGCGGCCGCCGCCTCCTCCATCCTGGAGGCAATGTAAGCCAGCTCCGCCGCGGTAGTGTCTCGGATGAGGCCACCCTTCTCGGCGGGATCGACTGGCTCCTCCTCCAGGCCGTTGAAGAAGGCCCGCACGACATCCTCCGGCGGCTCCTGCCAGGTCGCGTTGACCCCATGCGAGTCGCACAATGGCATCATCGCAAGGATATGGCTGAGCGACGAGTTGTTGCACAAGGGAACGACGCCCGGCGGCAGCCAGAACCACTCCGGGTGGTCGGGGTCGTGCTTGAACAACTCCTTCAACATCGCGTCGTGCTCCAGCACGGTGAAGTTGAAATTGAGGCCCGGATGCAGCCTCATGATGTCCGCCGCATTCCGGAACTCCCAGGCCGGCTTCCCCCTCTCTTGCAGGGGGGCGATCCGGCGGCGAAGGAAATCCGCGCCGACGGCGCCGACGGTGAGACCGGCGAGCCTGAGACGTAGGATCCGGGTGATGGCGATCTTCAACCTGACATCGTCCGGGGACACCTCGCTCCAGCCATCGCCGCGCACCACCGGAGTTCGGCGCACGACGGTGAACGGCTGCGGGTGGTCCTCGACAATCAAGCACCATTCCGCCCTCCACTCCTCCCACCTGCCGCGGAGGTCCCCATCCAAGTAGGCCTCCTTCTTGCCGGACCGGGAAACCCAGGCGATCCCACCGGACAGCGGCTCTCCTTTCTCCACCCGAGGGACAAAGAAGTGCCGGAAGAGGGCCACGTTGGGACGAACTCCGACGAAGTTCTCGCAGAGGTGCGTGAAGACCGCCATTGTGAGGACGGCATTGGGGGTAAAGTCGAGGAGGTGGAGGCCATGGGTGTTCATGATTTCACAGAAGAACTCCGAGTAAGGCGGGCAGAGCCCGCAGTAGAAGAAGACGACGAAGAAAGGATACCCGGTCGGGTACTGCTTCTGGGCTTCGGCGGGGAGCACCCGCGTGCGCGGATGCGCTCGCGTCTTCGTCGACCAGAAAAGGCAGTACTTGTCCCTCAGCTCCACCGCACTGAGCTGGGGGGGGGGGGGAACGTCGCCGTCTCCTTCCGAAGCGCTTCAAGCCGTAGCGCCTCGGCCGATTTCGCAGCCTTCCCCTTCGCCTTATCGCTCTTCGGGGCCATGGCGGGGGCGGGGGAGGGGGATCGTTGAAGTTGACGGCGCCGGGCGCTCCAAGGACAGATCGCTGCTGCCTCTGGGAGAAGGAGGTGGCAGAGGTTTTAGAGAGGTAGCAACCAAGGGAAAGGCGAACCGCCCCTACTTTCCTCCGCTATAAGAGGAAGAGGTGGGGGGGGGGACGCTTCGCCTCTCCGAATAAAGAGATCGTGCGCGACGTGACGCGCGCCTGCGCGGTTCAGCCTCGCGCACGCCACCCACGTCACGCTCACCCCGCACGCCCCACCCCCACGACGCCGCGATAAGCGCGCGCCGCCTGGGGAAGGCGCGGCGGGTGCGGAGTTAAGGAGCAGCGCGACCAAGGCCATGCGTGCCCGTGCACTGTTAGGGCCTGGCCCAACGACGCTCGGCACCGTGTGTGGCCCAGGCCCGGGGGCTCCTGTCGGTGTACTAAAGTAGGGGTACCTTAGTACCCCAGACTTGTGCACGGGCAGTTGTAGCACCCTGCGGCAAGGCCCGCCCAGGAAGCGCCAAGAGAAGACCAAGCATTCAAGACAAGGCCCCCGGCAAGAGGAGCTTGCCGGGCCGAGAAGACAAGGCCCCGGCAAGAGGAGCTTGCCGGGCCAAGAAGACAAGGCCCCGGCAAGAGGAGCTTGCCGGGCCAAGAAGACAAGACCCCGGCAAGAGGAGCTTGTCGGGAAGGCCGAACCCAGGCACCATAAGAGAAGCCCGCCACGGCGCGCTATGCGCCCCGGCAAGGCCTGATAGCCGGCAAGCTATCAGGCGCAGGAAGACGACCCCCGCGGCAAGCCACTTGCCGCGGCAAATCGCCACCTCAGGACTGCGCTCCGGCTCGCCCGCCCACGCGTCGCTCCGGGGCTTCCCCCAAGGGCACGTGGCGGGGCACCGCGCAACCTGGGGTATGCGGTGGCATGCAGCCACCATCGTGGCGAGCGGTGGCGCACCTAACGGTCCGCCTCGGTGCTGCCCGGGCGACCGTGACGGGCATTTAATGCCCTTGTCCCCTACCGTCAGAAGTAGGTATGATAACACTGTGCCGCACTGTAGCGCCACTGTTCCCGCGCTGTTACAACTACCACCCCTTTTACACTTTTACCTCTTTCTCTTACGTTGACACCTGTCGGTGACCCCTTTGCGCTATAAAAGGAGGCCCGTGTGCAACGTAGAGGGGGTTCCGGGGGTTCGGAGATTGGGCATCCAGACAGCCATACGCTCGGGGCAGCTAGCTCTCCAAGCTCCCGAGCTCCCCAGTTGAATACAACCAAGCAGGAGTAGGGTTTTACGCGTCCATCGCGGCCCGAACCTGGGTAAACCGCCCGTGTGCTCGCCTCGATCTGCTCTCTGTGCTCCCTCCGCCCCCCTCACCGGACAACGAAAGGGGCTCCGGCCCCATAGGTGCTCGCGGGGGACACAGTCCGCCCCGACAGCATCTACTACTATTACTCCACTCATCGACCGCTATCCAGCATGCATCTAGAGTATTAAGTTAAAAATAGAGTAACGCTTTAAGCAAGATGACATGATGTAGAGATATAAATCCATGCAATATGAAATAAACCCAATCTTGTTATCCTCGATGGCAACGATACAATACGTGCCTTGCTGCCCCTTCTGTCACTGGGAAAGGACACCGCAAGATCGAACTGAAAGCTAAGCACTTCTCCCATGGCAAGAACTACCAATCTAGTTGGCCAAACCAAACGGATAATTCGAAGAGACTTGCAAACATAACCAATCATACATAAAAGAAATCAGAGAAGATTCAAATATTATTCATAGATAGACTTGATCATAAACCCACAATTCATCGGTCTCAACAAACACACCGCAAAAGAAGAAGATTACATCAAATATATCTCCACAAGAGAGGGGGAGAACATTGTATTGAGATCCAAAAAGAGAGAAGAAGCCATCTAGCTAATAACTATGGACCCGAAGGTCTGAGGTAAACTACTCACACTTCATCGGAGAGGCTATGATGATGTAGAAGCCCTCCGTGATGATGGCCCTCTCCGGCGGAGCTCCGGAACAGGCCCCAAGATGGGGTCTCGTGGATACAGAAAGTTGCGGCGGTGGAATTAGGTTTTTGGCTCCTGTTCTGATCCTTTGGGGGTACGTGGGTATATATAGGAGGAAGGAGTACGCCAGTGGAGCACCGAGGGGCCCACGAGGCAGGGGGGTGCGCCCTGTAGGGGGGGCGCCCCCCACCCTCGTGACCGCCTCCGGTACTTCTTGGAGTAGGGTCCAAGTCTCATGTGTCATAATCGGGAAGAAAATCACGTTCCAAAAAGGATTTTTCTGTTTGGACTCCGTTTGATATTCTGTTTCTTCGAAACACTGAAATAGGCAAAAAACAGCAATTCTGGGTTGGGCCTCCGGTTAATAGGTTAGTCCCAAAAATAATATAGAAGTGGAAAATAAAGCCCAATATAGTCCAAAACAGTAGATAATATAGCATGGAGAAATCAAAAATTATAGATACGTTGGAGACGTATCAGGCATCCCCAAGCTTAATTCCTGCTCGTCCTCGAGTAGGTAAATGATAAAAAGAGAATTTTTGATGCGGAGTGCTACTTGGCATAATTAAATGCAAAATTTCTTAATTGTGTTATGAATATTCAGATTTGAAAGATTCAAGACAAAACTTCATATGGACATAAAGAATAATAACACTTCTAGCATACTAATAAAGCAATTATGTCTTCTCAAAATAACATGGCCAAAGAAAGTTATCCCTACAAATTCATATAGTCTGGCTATGCTCCATCTTCACCACACAAAGTATTTAAATCATGCACAACCCCAATGACAAGCCGAGCAATTGTTTCATACTTTAACATTTTCAAAACTTTTTCAACCTTCACGCAATACATGAGTGTGAGCCATGGATATAGCACTATATGTGGAACAGAACGGTGGTTGTGGAGAAGACAAAAAGAGGGGAAGATAGTCTCACATCAACTAGGCGTATCAACGGGCTATGGAGATGCCCATTAATAGATATCAATGTGAGTGAGTAGGGATTGCCATGCAACGGATGCACTAGAGCTATAAGTATATGAAAGCTCAACAAAAGAAACTAAGTGGGTGTGCATCCAACTCGCTTGCTCACGAAGACCTAGGGCATTTTGAGAAAGCCCATCATTGGAATATACAAGCCAAGTTCTATAATGAAAAATTCCCACTAGTATATGAAAGTGACAACATAGGGGACTCTCTATCATGAAGATCTTGGTGCTACTTTGAAGCACAAGTGTGGTAAAAGGATAGTAACATTGCCCCTTCTCTCTTTTTCTCTCATTTTTTTATTTGGGCCTTTTTTATGGCCTCTTTTTTTATTTTATTTTTAATTTTTCGTCCGGAGTCTCATCCCGACTTGTGGGGGAATCATGGTCTCCATCATTCTTTCCTCACTTGGGACAATGCTCTAAAAATGATGATCATCACACTTTTATTTTTCTTACAACTCAACAATTACAACTCGATACTTAGAACAAGATATGACTCTATATGAATGCCTCCGACGGCGGGGTACCGGGTTATGCAATGAATCAAGAGTGACATGTATGAAAGAATTATGAGGTGGCTTTGCCACAAATACGATGTCAACTACATGATCATGCTAGCAATATGACAATGATGGAGCGTGTCATAATAAACGGAACGGTGGAAAGTTGCATGGCAATATATCTCGGAATGGCTATGGAAATGCCATGATAGGTAGGTATGGTGGCTGTTTTGAGGAAGATATATGGTGGGTGTATGATACCGGCGAAAAGTCCGCGGTATTACAGAGGCTAGCAATGGTGGAAGGATGGGAAAAAATCCATATAATCCATGGACTCAACATTAGTCAAAAAGAACTCATATACTTATTGCAAAAATTTAGAAGTTATCAAAGCAAAGTATTACGCGCATGCTCCTAGGGGGATAGATTGGTAGGAAAAGACCATCGCTCGTCCCCGACCGCCACTCATAAGGAGGACAATCAATAAACACTTCATGCTCCGACTTCGTTACATAACGGTTCACCATACGTGCATGCTAGGGGAATCACAAACTTCAACGCAAGTATTCTTTAAATTCACAACTACTTCCACTAGCATGACTCTAATATTATCATCTTCATATCTCAAAACAATTGTCATGCTTCAATCTTTTCTTAGTATTCAACGCACTCAAAAGAAAATTCCACAAATCATGAATACCAGGCATATTAATATTAAGCAATTTACCATGGTATTACGACTCTCAAAATAATTTAAGTGAAGCATTAGAGATCAATAGTTTCTTTAAAACAAACCAGCATCATGCTCTAAAATATCTAAGTGAAGCACATAGAGCGAAATTATAACGCTCAAAAGATATAAGTGAAGCACATAGAGCAAAACTACATAGCTCAAAAGATATAAGTGAAGCACATAGAGTATTCTATCAAATTCCAATTTATGTATGGCTCTCTCAAAGGTGTGTACAGAAACGATGATTGTGGCACATTAACAAACAAAGACACAAATAATACAAGACGCTCCAAGAAAACACATAGCATGTTGATGAATAAAAATATAGCTCCAAGTAAATTACCGATGGAAGTGGACGAAAGAGGGTATGCCTTCCGGGGCATCCCCAAGGTTTGACTTTTCGGTTTCCTTGGATTATCTTGGGGGTGCCATGGGCATCCCCAAGCTTAGGATCTTGCCACTCCTTGTTCCATAATCCATCAAAAGAATTCACCCAAAACTTGAAAACTTCACAACACAAAACTCAATAGAAATCTCGTGAGCTCCGTTAGAGAAAGAAAACAAAAGACTATTCAAGGTACTGTAATGAACTCATTCTTTATTTATATTGGTGTTAAACCTACTGTATTCCAAGTTCTCTATGAATAATACCCTCCAATACTAGCCATAGATTCATCAAAATAAGCAAACAACACACGAAAAACAGAATCTGTCAAAAACAGAACAGACTGTAGTAATCTGTAACTAACGCAAACTTATGGAACTCCAAAAAATCTACCAAAATTAGACGACCTATATAATTTGTTTATTGATCAGCAGCAATTGGAATCCATATTTTATAACGTTCTGATGATTTTTTATAATTCAGGCACTGAACGCAAAGTTTCTGGAAATTACAGCAAGATCAAATAACTATCATCCAAGAAGATCCAATAGGTCTAGCTTGGCACAAACACTAATTAAAACACAAAACCACATACAAACAGAAGGTGGATGGGTTATTTATTCCCTAACAGAAGAAAAACACAAAAAACTAAAAATAAAATTGGGTTGCCTCCCAACAAGCGCTATCGTTTAACACCCCCAGCTAGGCATTGAGATTTCAATGATGCTCACAAGAAAGACAAGAATTGAGGCACAAAGAGAGCATCATGAAACACGTGACCAACACATCTAAGTCTAACATACTTACTATGCATAGGCATCTTATAGGCAAACAAATTATCATAGCAAGCAAAAACTAGCATATGCAAGGAAGCGGAAAGGAACAATAGCAATCTCAACATAACGAGAGGTAAATTAGTAGCATGAAAATTTCTATAACCATATTTTCCTCTCTCATAATAATTACATGTAGGATCATAAGAAAATTCAACAATATAGCTATCACACAGCATATTCTCAACACGATCCACATGCATGCGAAGTCGAGACTCTTCCAAAATAGTGGGATTATCATTAACTAAAGTCATGATTTCTCCAAGCCCACTTTTATCAAAAATTTCATAAGATTGAATGTTATCCAAATATTTGGGATCTAAAGTTGACACTCTTCCAAACCCACTTTCAATAATATTGCAAACACTATTATCAATTTCATATTCATCATGGGGCTTAAATAAATTTTCAAAATCATAAGAAGAACTATCACCCCAATCATGATCATTGCAACAAGTAGAGGACATAGCAAAACTAGCATCCCCAAGCTTAGGGTTTTGCAAGTTTTTAGCACAATTGTCATCAATAGAATTTATAGTAAAATTATTGCAATCATGCTTTTTATTCAAAGATCTATCGTGAATCGCTTCATAAAGTACTTCATCACAATTTTTAGATTCACGAATTTCAGGCAAAACCTTATAAAGATAATCTAGTGCACTCGACTCACTAGCAATAGGTTCATCATAATTGGATATCTTAAAGAGATTAGCAAGTGGATGAGGATCCATAAACTCTTAGCAAGCAAAGATGCAAGCAAAAAGAAGGCACGTGGAAAAGAGAGGGCGAATAAAACGGCAAGGGTGAAGTGGGGGAGAGGAAAACGAGAGGCAAATGGCAACTAATGTAATGCGAGAGATAGGGATTGTGATGGGTACTTGGTATGTTGACTTTTTGCATAGACTCCCCGGCAACGGCGCCAGAAATTCTTCTTGCTACCTCTTGAGCTTGCGTTGGTTTTCCCCGAAGAGGAGAGGATGATGCAGCAGAGTAGCGTAAGTATTTCCCTCAGTTTTTGAGAACTAAGGTATCAATCCAGTAGGAGGCCACGCTCAAGTCCCTCGTACCTGCACAAATCGATAGCAACTCGCAACCAACGCGATTAGGGGTTGTCAATCCCTTCACAGTCTCTTACGGGAGTGAGATCTAATAGAGATAATATTTTTGGTAATTTTGATATAAAGATGCAAAGTGAAAAGTAAAAGGCAAAGTAAAAACAAAGCAAGATTAAAGTGATGGAGATTGATATGATGAGAATAGACTCGGGGGCCATAGGTTTCGCTAGTGGCTTCTCTCAAGAGCATAAGTTTTCTACGGTGGGTGAACAAATTATTGTTGAGCAACTGACAGAATAGAGCATAATTATGAGAATATCTAGGCATGATCATGTATATAGGCATCACGTCCGTGACAAGTAGATCGAAATGATTCTGCATCTACTACTATTACTCCACTCATCGACCGCTATCCAGCATGCATCTAGAGTATTAAGTTAAAAACAGAGTAATGCTTTAAGCAAGATGACATGATGTAGAGAGATAATTCATGCAATATGAAATAAACCCCATCTTGTTATCCTCGATGGCAACGATACAATACGTGCCTTGCTGCCCCTTCTGTCACTGGGAAAGGACACCGCAAGATCGAACCCAAGCTAAGCACTTCTCCCATGGCAAGAACTACCAATCTAGTTGGCCAAACCAAACGGATAATTCGAAGAGACTTGCAAAGATAACCAATCATACATCAAATAATTCAGAGAAGATTCAAATATTATTCATAGATAGACTTGATCATAAACCCACAATTCATCGGTCTCAACAAACACACCGCAAAAGAAGAAGGTTACATCAAATAGATCTCCACAAGAGAGGGGGAGAACATTGTATTGAGATCCAAAAAGAGAGAAGAAGCCATCTAGCTAATAACTATGGACCCGAAGGTCTGAGGTAAACTACTCACACTTCATCGGAGAGGCTATGATGATGTAGAAGCCCTCCGTGATGACGGCCCTCTCCGGCGGAGCTCCGGAACAGGCCTCGAGATGGGATCTTGTGGATACTGAAAGTTGCGGCGGTGGAATTAGGTTTTTGGCTCCTGTTCTGATCGTTTGGGGGTACGTGGGTATATATAGGAGGAAGGAGTACGTCGGTGGAGCACCGAGGGGCCCACGAGGCAGGGGGCGCGCCCTGTAGGGGGGGGGCGCCCCACCCTCGTGACCGCCTCCGGTACTTCTTGGAGTAGGGTCCAAGTCTCCTGTGTCATAATCGAGAAGAAAATCACATTCCAAAAAGGATTTTTCTGTTTGGACTCCGTTTGACATTCTGTTTGTTTGAAACACTGAAATAGGCAAAAAAACAGCAATTCTGGGCTGGGCCTCCGGTTAATAGGTTAGTCCCAAAAATAATATAAAAGTGGAAAAGAAAGCCCAATATAGTCCAAAACAGTAGATAATATAGCATGGAGCAATCAAAAATTATAGATACGTTGGAGACGTATCAAGCATCAAGTTCTAGTTGTATCGATCGGGATACAACTCCAAGCTTCCGTTACTGCGGAGATGGCTATTGGAATAGATAGAATACTACCTTGCAGCGGGGCACCAACTTACCCAACACACTCGATCAACTCCGGCCAGACACACCATCAGGTCATGACTGGCCTTCGCCGATCAACACATCTTAGTCCTATCTAGGCTCAACAAAGAGGCCAGCACGCTTGTCAACATCCTAAATGCAAAGGGGTCATGGGCCATCACCCTTTGCAATCCTGCATGTTGCGTGGACGGCCCGTGAGTAGACCTAGCCTCCCTTATACAAGAGAGGGCACTCCAGTCCAACCCTGCGCGCGTCGCTCCATCGCTGACGTCCGTTGAGCTTTCGGTTGATACGTATGATGCAAAGTGCCCATACTTATTCCCGCATGGTGGTTAGTGCGAAAAGGCCATAGGCCTACTCAGATCAAATATCCAAACCATTAGTGTCTTTGTAGTGTGCGGTAATGATCAATGATCCATGATATGTGGTCCCCTCGTCCCGTCTCATGGACTTGCGACAATGGCTAAGAATGACCGGCCGCGCCGCGTGGAAAACTTGTGGGTATCCTCCAGATCAACCCGACTTCGCATCACACGCGGGTACCCCTCGGGGCTGACCTGATGTCATCATGGTTCTGTGGTAAGTCAAAGTAATCGTGTGTGCATAACATCAAGGAGGAAAACCCGAGGAATCACCCTCGATGGATTCCACTCAATGTAATCATCAAGGTAACGTAAGAGGAACCACCCTCAAGGTTCACACTTGAGGGGTTGCATGATAGAGTTGTATCGGGAGTGGCCAACGAGGAATCACCTCGATGACCACGACCGAATAGCTACACTACAGAATTATCATCAGGAGTGTGTTACGAGGTATCACCCTCGGTACTCAATAGTAGCTCTGCAGAGTCGAGCAACAAAAGGGGCGTGATGTGATGTGAGGTGTCGGGCTCTGGTCATTGATCACGTTGATCGAGTTGTCGATGATGAAGCAGGGGCGACAAGGACGGGGTGGGGGTCACTTATGGATCACTAACCAACCTATACTTAAGCAGTTTAGGATAAGCAGGTAGGTAACAATAAGCAGGTTACAAAAGCAGGCTATGCATCAGAATAGGAGCAATCAATTATAGTAGCAAAATCTAATGCAAGCATGAGAATGGAATGGGCGATATCGGGATGATCAAAGGGGGGGGCTTGCCTGGTTGCTCAGACGAGAAGGAGGGTTGTTGGTGACGTAGTCGAACACAGGGGCAGCATCAGCGTTAGTCTCGAAGTCTATGGGAGAGAACAAGGGGAAGAAACAGTAAATATAGTGAAAACAGATGCATCACTAAGCATGACAGGACAATATGCATAGCTAGGGTTGACCTAACATAGTGCTAGACGTTGCAGATGGAGGGGGAAAACATCCGAGGATGATTTCGCGACGTTAGATGGATTCCGGAGAAAGGGGAGGGTTCCATGTTCAGCATGCTACGGGCATGTGATAGATGAACGGATCGTGTATTCGGATTCGTCTCGAAATTCTAAGCAACTTACAGATATTTTTCTATGATTTTTCGAAGTTTAAAACAATATTTTGAATTACTTTAATTTTGATATTCGAATTATCGAAAACAATGCAATACCCTTTTATACACATCAGCAACTAGCCATTGTGTATGACAGGTGGGGCCAGTCAATGTCTAGTCAGCAGTCAATAGTCAAAGCTGACTTGGTTGACTAGTCCAACTGACATGTGGGGACCACATGTCATAGAAAGGGGCTAAATAGATCTTATCCATAAAAAACAGTACGCGAGGGGGTCCCACCTGTCACAGGGTCACTTATTTAACAGAAAGATTTAATTAGTTTAATTAATGGAGGGGCCTACTGTCATTGACCTATTTAACTAAACATGGTTTTAATTAGGATAGTTAATCATGGTGGTTTAATGTAAAAAGGGATTACTCCCCTAATTAGACAGGAACCAGCTTGCCTGGCCGCGGCTGTGCGCGCATGCGCAGAGGCGCCGGCGGTGGGCACAACGAGCGCGGCCAGCGGTGAGCAAGCAGGGGCTGGCGGTGGCTGGCAGCGATGCGGGGCGCGCGGGCCTACAGGTTGTAGCGGAGGCGGGCACTACGGCGGGGCGGGCTGTGGATGGTGGCAGCAGCAGCAGGAGCAATGGGCGGAAGCAGCGGGCCTCGGGCTGGGCGCGGGGTACAGCGAGAGCAACCACAGGGCACGGAGGGGTGAGGCGGGCGCGGCGCGGGGAAAGTAACAGGGGAGGCGCGATGGAGGGCACGGCCGACCAGAGCGGCAGGGTGGAGCCGGCGAGGCCGGGTGGCCAGGCGCGGTCCGCGACATGCCGGGATGCAGGGGGAGGCGACGAGGGCTGGAGACAGGAGTGAGGAAAGGCCGGCCAGCGGCACAACAACAAGTAGCGAGAGGCTGTAGCAGCTCCGGAGCAGCACAACACGCTATAGCCGCACACATGTACATACACGTACGCGGGAGCTCGGACGAGCTCGATGACGGCGACTACGACGACAAATCGACAACAAGGAGAGGGGGTTGGGGAAGAGTGGCTCACAGCGGTGCCGGGAACGAGGTCAGGGAGGCCGGGGTGGACCAGGGGCATCAGGAGCTTCGAGGGAGATGGCGAAGTAGAGGAGCGTGCGCGGAGAAGGACGACGGTGACAGTGAGCTCGGGGTGGTCCAGCTCGTCCTGGTGCTCGAGACGGACGAGGACGAGGGCACCGGTCCTCCTAGGTGCCTTGGCGCAGCTCGGGGAGGAGGGTGGTCGCTATGATTTCGGCGCAACAGCGACCGCAGCGCTCGACTCCGATCCAGATCGAGAGAGAGGCAGGCGAGGGAGGAAGGGAGAGAGGGGGAGTGTTCTAGGGTTTCCCAGGGGACGAGAGGGGAACCTTATACGCGCGGGGAGGCGGCGGATGGCCGCCACATCGGCATGGCGCGGCCATGGCCGGGGGATCTCTGCCACGACCCCCCGTGAATAGGAAGAAGGCGAAAGGGGGCCTAGATGGGTTGGGCCGGCTTCTGTAGCTAGGTGGGCCAAAGTGCATAGTAGCTTATGGCCTTTTGTCTTTTCTTTTCTGTTTTTTCTTTTCCAGTAGTTTTTGCATTTTCCTTTAGCCAGAAATGACTTTGCAAAAATATGCCACTGGCCAAAACAAATTCAAAGAAATACTGTGCACTGCCACAAAAAGTTTGGAATCTAATTGAAGCTGTTAGAATTCTGCATAAATGGAAAAGCAATTAATTTTCTAACATAGCACTATTTTAAATTGCTATAGTCCATCTTGGCTTGGAGGTGATGTTGTTTTCCTTATCAATTAAATGTTATGGACTTTTGGGTAAAAGAGGAAATATTTTGCAGCAACTTTTGTGCAACTCCAAATTCCACTTGTAAATTGAATTTGATTTGTAAGTGGAATTTTCAAAGGATAATGGAATCAAAGGTGATCAGGCACTGTTTAGTAAAATGATTAGCTCAATCACAGAGGGTTACTGTAGCATGACATTTTGGGTGTTACAAATCTCCTCCACTAGAAGATATATCGTCCCGAGATTTAAGAGGTGGAGTAAGGGGAAAGAAATTTGTTATGAAATTCTAGCAAATCTTCTTGTTCTTGTTGATCTCATCGAAGAGGTTGATCCATAGTGTTGATGTCTTCAATTCACTGCATCAGGGCATCATGATGAAGTCCTCATCCTTTCTTCAAAAACTCCATCGTACTTACGAATAGGATATAAGGGGAAAACTATAAAGATGGATTTCTGAAAGGATTGGCATCCAGTAATTATCTGAAGGAAGGAGATTTTAGAAGCACTAGGAAACAAATTGAGAGTGCTATAAGGAGGTTCAACATGTTTCAACCAGGTAGGCATAAAGATGATGCCTATAACAGGTGATGAAGGGGTTCAAAGCAATGAAGAATAATGTTGCGTCTGATACCGGAATAAACATGGTGAGGAAGTTACCTCGTGAATTACATGCAAAGCCAAGTGCAAAGAATATTTTGGAATCACAGCTGTACAAGAGAGTCAGGTTTCAATCTTGTGGAACTGTGGGTTATGGGACCACCATGTGGTTCAAAATAGGAAGGGTGCTGACATATTGCACGGTCATGGTAGCAAGGCATGCCAGAGGATAGCCTGTGAGTTATGTTGACAAGAACGTTGGTACCAAGGGTGAGGGACAAAGAGAACTATTTTCCTGCTTGTTGAAACGAGGAGGACCAATAGGCAAAGTTCTCGTCCGTCGGTAGTTACCGGAATGTCATCAACAATAGTAACAGGGTTTTTTCTGACAGAGTTGTACACCGAGGTGCTTACCTAAGCAAGGTATTATTACTGCTTAGATCATATAATTTATAAGAGAGGTTAAACAAACCAATGGAAAGAAAAATGTGACTATCAGATTAAACAGAACGATGGAAAGCAAAATGTGTTTAAACACACATTTTAGGGGTATATCCTTCTCAAGGACAAGCAAAGCATGATACCCATGACGTGATAGAATGTAGAAAACCATTTAGGTAAGGGGAGAGCAATTTCATGACATTAACCATACAATGGTGTTAGGATAATTGATAAAGAAAAATATAGCATTGTGCTTCAAATGTTCTTATTGAAGATCGGAGTACCACAAACATGCTTCGAGATAGCATTGACATGGTCATCAGGTAAAGGTCAGACCTCGAGACACAAAGGATCAATCGGGAATTTTCTAGAACACCTCATGCAATTTTATCAGGAAAAAGATGAGGATGTGGCCGATGGGTTCAACAGCAATCCATCGACATGTCAAAAAGGATGTGTTTCCAAAATTATACGACCAAGTTTGTGTTGGGGGGAAGGCAAGAATGTTGTCGATGATAACACAAATCATCGAGGGGCTAGGATGGTATTCTCATCCCGAATTCGATTGATATCCTGGAAGAGCATAGAATGTTGATGATGATCACAACACATTTTTCGAGAGATTTCATGAAGATGTAATCGATCGAAGATGACGTCAAGTCAAAGGAATGATGAAGCGAAAGTTTATTGGAACCACGAATACGACACAAACTCGAAACCATGATTGATGGTCAAGGCGAAATGATATGATGAGGAAGAGCGACGTAAGCTTAGTTCATCGTCAAAAATTATGCTCCGAGAAGGACCAGGTAGCACAATGAAAATTTAGCACGATAATGATATAGCCGATCAGGCTAAGAATGACGAGATTGAGTTTAATATCCCAGCAACAAATTACTAGGGGTACTGAATCATAGTGCGGATTCAAATCACTTGTGGAAGTTCTCGAGTGACGGATAATGCAGACCGGCGGAGTGACTAAAACGGTGAGAGTATTAGTCCAACAATAATTCATAAGAGATAGTGTAATGACAAGATATCCTTGAGATACAAGGGGGGCTAATTCTCGAAGGTGGAGTAGGATTGAGGTTGGACAGATGTATTGATCTACAGAAGACAAGTACTTTAAATTGTTCGAGAAAAGGGATCAAAGAAGATCAACATGGCTAGAACCACGATTGCAAAAGACCAGATCCCAGATATAAGATGAACTTATACCAGGGGAATAATTAATTTAAGAGAAGTTCTAATGATAAGATCTACATCGTTTCCATGGGCATAATCACAAAGTTCAAGGTCAACTCCCACTCCTCCAATGCACAATATTTCATTCACTTCCCGCTTTCGAAGAAGTTGTAGCATTGAAATTTTATCTGACGAAAAGCTAGTAGAGTATAACCCGCATAACTTTCTAGTTCACACAGATTTAGGGAAGGCATAGGTTCAACCCATCGGGGCATCTTAGGAACCTATAACCCAAGCTTCATGAGTAAATTATACCAGCTCGAAAGCAGAGCATGGTTGACAAAAGCAGATGATAGAATTTACTAAAGGCATTATTTGTTGGGGGAAGAACTCACAAGGTTAATAAATATGAAGGACAATGTCAGATAATAATCCAACCATGGATATGGAGGTCCATAAAGGATCTGATGTGAGTGTCGATACTCAACCAAAAGAAGACAGAATGCAAAGGCATTGGATTATAGATATATCTGGATAACTTCAAAGCTTGAATACAAAGGGATTACGATTTTCAAATTAGAAGATGAGAAGCAGAGGCTCTGATCAAAAGATAATTGAGTTGAATCGATATAGATCAATAATCAATCAAAGGTTTGATTTGCCAAGAACATGCTCATGTCCGGAGTGATGCCTGAGCAGGAAGGATGAATGCTAGGATCCGACTGAGGATTGCGAGCAGTCGCAACATATTGGATCAAGGGACTCAAAATGATAGTGATAGAGGATGTCAACGGAGATTACTAGAAATATGAAATTAACCATAATGCAGGCACGCAAGACTTTCCAAATAAATAGGTTGCAAAGGATTCTCGGAAGGTCAAATAGTACTTCGGGGTATCTTGTAATAACAAGACCAACGTGGGAATGATTGTATGAATGACAAGTGTACGTGGTCATCCATAGGGGTTTATCGATTGAAGGGAATTGCAAAAGCGATGGGCGCAAGGGTCTTAGAAAAACATCGAGAGGTATCTTTAGAATCTTCTGGTGAAGCAGGCGATCATCTAGAATGAGGGGCTCTCCGGGAGGAAGTATTTACGAGAACCTAATGTTAGAGTTTGCAAAATCATTTACCCCAACTAGAAGAGAGATCAGAGTCCCAGAGTAAAGATCGAGGTGTCGATGTACAAAATTAGGGGTCCTTTTTGCACCCCTTTACTTGTGTGCGGGCAGTCGCAGCCACACGCCTGCGGCCGCGCTTGGCGGAACAGAAGAGGAAGCCAAGTCACAAGACTACCAGAGCCGTGCTCAAGACCAGAAACATGAAGAGCAGAGGGGCGAGGTGAAACTCCCACGGCAAGGCCCTTGCCGGGGCGACCTTCACAGCCCCGACAAGAGCCTTGCCGAGGGCAACTTACGCAACACCAACGAGGCTGCCACCCTTAAGCCTAAGAGTTCTGACGCCATCAACCACGTTGGAACCAAGGCTTGGGAGGCGCCTTCATGGTGGCATGCAGATCTTTGTGAAGACAAAAGGCCTGCGAGGCCTAGGTAGGAACCAGAGGACAAGACAACAATGAGGCTCCTTGCCGAGGATGGCCACGAGGCCCCGGCAAGGCTCCTGTCGAAGATACCCACGAGGCCCCGGCAAGACTCTTGCCGAGGGCACCCACAAGGCCCCGGCAAGACCCTTGCCGGGAATGTCACAAGACCACGACAAGGCCTTGCCGCCCTGTCGCCGCCCCAGCTCAGCAGCCGACCCACCAACTAAGCAGGTACCCACGTGGCAGTACGTGGATCCTAAGCCAACTAGTCAAGCACCTACGTGGTGGCATGCAGATCTTCGTGCAGACCCTGCCACCACACCAGCTCAGCAGCCAGCCAGCCTACATGGCACTGCATGCCTCGTTGGCCTGGATGTGTGTCGGAGCAAGGCGAAGCGGCGACGGATGGGACGGGCCTCGTTACCGTCCCCAATAAAGTAAGAGGACACCTAAGTAGTGCATTTAATGTGTTTTGTCCGGTAATGTCAGGTGATAAACTCAGCTACTATACAACTTTCCACCTCATGTGTGCCGCTATGACAGCCCCTTTGACTATAAAAGATGGCCCGCGGCATACAGCGAGAGGATTCGGACTTTTTGGACCCTACACGCTTTGTAGCTAGTCCAAGAACATGAGATAAACACAAGCCAGCAGGAGTAGGGTATTACGAATCACTTGGGGCCCGAACCTGGATAAATCTCCCCGGTTGACCTCTTAAACCCGCTCTTTCCACAGCCCCGCGCCCGCCGACCGTAGAAGGGATTCCCCGTGATCCCATAGGTGTCGTTTCCGCCGACACGAGGAGTAAAAGATCCTAACACCACCCAATGGCGACGTGGGCCCGTAAGCCGCACAGCCATGTTTGTAAAAGTTTTGTAATGACTAGACTCAACTTCAGCCAAGGAGTTAGGAAATGGGGCTACCTACGGGCAGTTGGCTCCATACCAACTTGTGACGCCCCCGATTCAATCGTACATTAATCATACACGCAAATGTGTACGATCAAGATCAAGGACTCACGGGAAGATATCAGAATACAACTTTAGGCACAAATAAAAATAATACAAGCTTTATATTACAAGCCAAGGGCCTCGAGGGCTCGAATACATAAGCTTGAACACAACAAGTCAGCAGAAGAAACATTATCTGAGTACATACATGAGTTAAACAAGTTTGCCTTAAGAAGGCTAGCACAAAAGCAACAACGATCAAAAAGGCAAGGCCTCGTGCCTGGGAGCCTCCTAAGCTACTCCTGGTCGTCGGCGGTCTCCACGTAGTAGTAGTCTCCATTGGGGTAGTAGTAGTCGTCGGAGGTAGCATCTGGCTCCAGGGCTCCATCATCTGGTTGCGACGTCTGAGAGGAATGGAAAGAGGTGGAAAAAGGGGAGCAAAGCAACCGTGAGTACTCATCCAAAGTACTCGCAAGGAAGGATCTACACTACATATGCACCGGTGTTAATGAAATGGGTAGTATCTGTAGACTGAACTACAGAATGCCAGAAGAGAAGGGGAAAGCCTAGCCTATCGAAGACTAGCATCTTCAAGCAGCTCCAAGCATCTTGCAGCATCAGAAGAGATAAGAGTGGCATATTATAATATTAGTAAGTATGTTGTAACATCGCCTAGAGATCATTTCCTCGACTCCCTGCGAGAAAACAATCCCAGAGCCATCATTTCCATTACATGCCTCAGCATCAAGTTCTAGTTGTATCGATCGGGATACAACTCGAGCTTCCGTCACCATGGAGCCGGCTATTCGAATAGATAGAATACTTCCCTGCAGGGGTGCACCAACTTACCCAACACGCTCGATCAACTCCAGCCGGACACACCATCAGGTAATGACCGACCTCAGCCGATCAACACATCTTAGTACTACAAATGCTCAACAGAGAGGCCAGCATGCCGGTCTACATCCTAAATGTGAAGGGGTCATGGGCCATCGCCCTTTGCAATACTGCATGTTGTGTGGGCGGCCGATGAGTAGACCTAGCCTCCCTTATATAAGAAAAGGCGTTCCAGTCCAACCCGGCGCGCACCGCTCCATCGCTGACGTCTGTTGAGCTTTCGGCTGATACGTACGATGCAGAGTGCCCATACTTATTCCTGCGTGGTGGTTAGTGCAAAAAGTCCATAGGCCTACTCGGATCAAATATCCAAACCGTTAGTGTCTTGGTAGTGTGCGGTAACGATCAATGATCCGCGATACGTGGTCTTGTCGCCCTGTCGCACGACTTGCGGCAAGGGCTAAGAATGCCCGGCCGTACCGCGTGGAAAACTTGCGGGTATCCTCCAGATCAACCTGACTTCACATCACTCGTGGGTACCCCTCGGGGCCGACCCGATGTCATCATGGTTCTGTGGTAAGTCAAAGTAATCATGTGTCCATAACATCAAGGAGGAAAACATGAGGAATCACCCTTGGTGGATTCCACTCGATGTAATCATCAAGGTGAATGTCAGAGGTACCACCCCCGAGATTCACACTTGAGGGGTTGCACGACAGAGTCGTATCAGGAGTGGGCAAGTAGGAATCACCCTCGATGACCACGACGGAATAGCTACACTATAGAATAATCATCAGGAGTGCGTTACGAGGTATCACCCTCGACACTCAATAGTAGCTCTCAAGAGTCGAGCAACATATGGGGCATGATGTGATGTGAGGTGTCGGGCTCTGGTCGTCAATCACGTTGATCGAGTCGTCAATGATGAAGCAAGGGCAACAAGGACAAGGTGGGGGTCACTGATGGATCACTAACCAACCTGTACTAAGCAGTTTAGGATAAGCAGGTAGGTTACAATAAGAAGGTTACAAAAGCAGGCTATGCATCAGAATAGGAGTAATCAATTACAGTAGCAAAATCTAATGCAAGCATGAGAGAATGGAATGGGCGATATCAGGATGATCAATGGGGGGGCTTGCCTGGTTGCTCAGACGAGAAGGAGGGTCGTCGGTGACGTAGTCGAACACAGGGGCAGCATCGGCGTCAGTCTCGAAGTCTACTGGAGAGAAGAGGGGGAAGAAATAGTAAATATAGTGCAAACATATGCATCACTAAGCATGGCATGATGATATGCAGAGCTAGGGTTGACCTAACATAGTGCTACACGTTGCAGACGGAGGGGGAAAACATCCGATGATGATTTCCCGATGTTAGATGGATTCCGGACAGATGAAAGAAAGGGGACGGTTCCATGTTCAGCATGCTAGGGGCATGTGACAGATGAACGTCTCGTGTATTCGGATTCCTCTCGAAATTCTGAGCAACTTTCATGTATAAAACTGTTTCATCTAACGTACGGATATTTTTCTATGATTTTTTGAACTTTAAAACAATATTCTGAATTATCCAAAACAATGCAATACCCTTTTATACACATTAGCAACTAGCCATTGTGTATGACAGGTGGGGCCAGTCAAAGCCTAGTCAGCAGTCAACAGTCAAAGCTACTGGGTTGACTAGTCCAACTGACATGTGGGGACCACATGTCTTAGAGAGGGGCTAAATAGATCTTATCCATCAAAACAGCGAGGGAGTCCCACCTATCACAGGGTCACTAATTTAACAGAAAGATTTAATTAGTTTAATTAATGGAGGGGCCTAGTGCCATTGAACTATTTAACTAAACATGCTTTTAATTAGGATAGTTAATTAGGGGGGTTTAATATAAAAAGGGATAACTCCCTTTTTTAGACAGGAACCAGCCTGCCTGGCCTCGGCTGTTGTGCGTGCGCAGAGGCACCGGCGGCGGGCGCGACCAGCGCAGCCAGCGGCAATCAAGCAACGGCTGGCAGTGGCTGGTAGCGGCGCGGGGCGCGCGAGCCTGCAGACTGTAGAGGAGGCGGGCACGGTGGTTGGGCGAGCTGTGGTCGGCAGCAGCAGCAGGAGCAACGGGCGGAAGCAGAGGGCCTTGGGCTCAGTGTGGGGTACGGCGAGAGCAACCGCAGGGTGCGGAGGGGTGATACGTCTATAACGTATCTATAATTTTTGATTGTGCCATGCTGTTATATTATCAATCTTGGATGTTTATAGTCATTTTGTCAGCGTCTTGGGAATGGGAGTCCCCAGACTTGCCTGCCTGTGGCCCACAGCGTGGCTCCACCAGCGGCCCTGTACGGCCCATCTTCACCGGCAAACACTCAAGACCCTCGCGAGGGGCCAAGCCTCGCGAGGCGAACGGCACAAGACCTCCTCGGGGGCGGCCTCACCAGACTGGCTCACGAGGGTTGGAGAGATCAAGTCAAGGGACACCTCGCGAGGTTCCTGTGACGCAAGCCATGACGAATGGAGCCAGGCGGGCCCCAGGCAGGCGCCAGCGTGCACAATGTCCTCGTTTCCTCTTTGGTGCTAAAAAGGCAAGTGCAGGCGAGGAGTCCCGAGGCATCAGGCAAATGTTTCCATATCGGTGCAACAAGACCAAGACCAGCAGGATGGCAGGACGGAGGTCACCGCGGAGCCCAAGGCGGCGTCACTGATAACCCACAAGTATAGGGGATCGCAACAGTTTTTGAGGGTAGAGTGTTCAACCCAAATTTATTGATTCGACACAAGGGGAGTCAAAGAATATTCTCAAGTATTAGCAGTTGAGTTGTCAATTCAACCACACTTGATTACTTAATATCTGCAGCAAAGTGTGTAGTAGCAAAGTAATATGACAGTAGTGGTAATGGTAACAAAAGTAAAGAAAGCAGAAGTAATATTTTTGGTATTTTGTAGTGATTGTAACAGTAGCAACCGAAAAGTAAATAAGCGAGAACCAATATAGGAAAAGCTCGTAGGCATTGGATCGGTGATGGATAATTATGTCGGATGCGGTTCATCATGTAACAGTCATAACATAGGGTGACACAGAACTAGCTCCAATTCATCAATATAATGTAGGCATGTATTCCGAATATAGTCATACGTGCTTATGGAAAAGAACTTGCATGACATCTTTTGTCCTACCCTCCCGTGGCAGTGGGGTCCTAATGGAAACTAAGGGATATTAAGGCCTCCTTTTAATAGAGAACCGGAACAAAGCATTAGCGCATAGTGAATAAATGAACTCCTCAAACCATGGTCATCACCGGGAGTGGTCCCGATTATTGTCACTTCGGGGTTGCCGGATCATAACACATAGTAGGTGACTATAGACTTGCAAGATAGGATCAAGAACACACATATATTCATGAAAACAAAATAGGATCAGATATGAAATCATGGCACTCGGGCCCTAGTGACAAGCATTAAGCATAGCAAAGTCATAGCAACATCAATCTCAGAACATAGTGGATACTAGGGATCAAACCCTAACAAAACTAACTCGATTACATGATAGATCTCATCCAACCCATCACTGTCCAGCAAGCCTACGAAGGAATTACTCACGGACGGCGGTGAGAATCATGAAATTGGTGATGGAGGATGGTTGATGATGATGACGGTGATGAATCCCCCTCTCCGGAGCCCGAAACGGACTCCAGATCAGTCCTCCCGAGAGGTTTTCGGGCTTGGCGGTGGCTCTGTATCGTAAAACGCGATGATTTCTTCTCCTTGATTTTTTCTCTCCGAAAGCAAATATATAGAGTTGGAGTTGGTGTCGGAGGAGCTCCAGGGGGGCCACAAGGAAGGGGGCGCGCCCCCACCCTCGTGGACAGGGTGTGGGCCCCCTGGTCTTCATCTTTGGCGAGGATTTTTTATTATTTCTGAAAAGTTGTTCCATGGAGTTTCAGGTCATTCCGAGAAGTTTTGTTTCTGCACATAAATAACACCATGGAAAGTCTGCTGAAAACAACGTCAGTCCGGGTTTGTTCCATTCAAATCATGCAAGTTAGAGTCCAAAACAAGGGTAAAAGTGTGTGGAAAAGTAGATACGCGGAGACGTATCAACTCCCCCAAGCTTAAAACTTTGCTCCTCCTCAAGCAATTCAGTTGATAAACTGAAAGTGATAAATAAAAACTTTTACAAACTCTGTTTGCTCTTGTTGTTGTAAATATGTAAAGCCAGCATTCAAGTTTTCAGAAAAGATCATGACGAACCACATTTGCAATAACTCTCAGGTCTCATTTTTACTCATATCAATAACATAAACAACTAGCGAGTCATAATAATAAATCTCGGATGACAACACTTTCTCAAAACAATCATAATATGATATAACAAGATGGTATCTCGCTAGCCCTTTCTGAGACCGCAAAACATAAATGCAGAGCACCTTTAAAGATCAAGGACTGACTAGATATTGTAATTCATGGTAAAAGAGATCCAATCATAGTCATACCCAATATAAATTAATAGTAATGGATGCAAATGACAGCTACGCTCTCTAGCTAGTGCTTTTTAATAAGAGGGTGATAACTCAACATAAAAGTAAATGGATAGGCCCTTCACAGAGGGAAGCAGGGATTTGTAGAGGTGCCAGAGCTTAGTTTTGAAATAGAGATAAATAATATTTTGAGTGGCATACTTTCATTGTCAACATAACAACTAAGAGATGGCGATATCTTCCATGCTACACACATTATAGGCGGTTGCCAAACAGAATGGTAAAGTTTATACTGCCCCTCCACCAACAAGCATCAATCCATGACTTGCTCGAAACAACGAGTGTCTCCAACTAGCAACAGTCCCAGGGGGAGTTTTGTTTGCAATTATTTTGGTTTAGTTTGCATAAAGCATGGGATTGGGCATCCCGGAGACCAGCCATTTTCTCGTGAGTGAGGAGCGGAGTCCACTCCTCTTGAGAATAACCCGCCTAACATGGAAGATAAGGGCAACCCTAGTTGATACATGAGCTATTCGAGCATACAAAACATAATGTTTATTTGAAGGTTTAGAGTTTGGCACATACAAATTTACTTGGAATGGCAGGTAGATACCGCATATAGGAAGGTATAGTGAACTCATATGGAATAACTTTGGGGTTTAAGGAATTGGATGCACAAGCAGTATTCCCGCTTAGTACAAGTGAAGGCTAACAAAAGACTGGGAAGCGACCAACTAGAGAGCGACAACAGTCATGAACATGCATTAAAATTAATAAACATTGGATGCAAGCATGAGTAGGATATAATCCACCATGAACATAAATATCGTGAAGGCTATGTCGATTTTGTTTCAACTACATGTGTGAACATGTGCCAAGTCAAGTCACTTAAATCATTCAAAGGAGGATACCACCCCACTATACCACATCACAACCATTTTAATAGCATGTTGGCACGCAAGGTAAACCATTATAACTAATAGCTAATCAAGCATGGCATAAGCAACTATGATCTCTAATTGTCATTGCAAACATGTTTATTCATAATAAGCTGAATCAGGAACGATGAACTCATCATATTTACAAAAACAAGAGAGGTCGAGTTCATACCAGCTTTTCTCATCTCAGTCAGTCCATCATATATCATCATAATTGCCTTTCACTTGCACGACCGAACGAAATGAATAATAATAAGAGTGCACGTGCATTGGACTAAGCTGGAATCTGCGAGCATTCAATAAACAGGAGAAGACAAGGCAATATGGGCTCTTGGTTAAATCAACAATAATGCATATAAGAGCCACTTCAACAATTTAATCATGGTCTTCTCCTATCGACCCCCAAAGAAAAGAAAAGAAATAAAACTATTTACACGGGAAAGCTCCCAACAAGCAAAGAAGAACGGGAAATATTTTTGGGTTTTCTTTTTAATTACTACTACTACAGCAAGAAAGTAAACTAGGTAGAAGCTACTACTATTTTTTTGTTTTTTCTCAAGGTTTAACAAACACACAAGAAGAAAGCAAGAAAAAGAAAATAAAGTAGCATGTATATTACAATGAAAAAGTATGAGCACCGACATCTAGCAATGAGTGTGTGTAAACATAACTGTAATGTCGGTGGGAAATACGTACTCCCCTAAGCTTAGGCTTTTGGCCTAAGTTGGTTCATTGCTAGGGATAGCCTGGCGGATACCCATAGGTGTAGCTGGGGTCGTACTGTGATGCAGCGTTTATCACCTCCTGAGCTGCAGCGTGGCGGCGAGCTGCCTCTGCTCTCCTCTCATACTCATCTGCCTCCTCTCTGGTAATAGTATATCTTCCTCTTGCCTGATAATCAAATAAGGCAGGAGCAGGGAGAGTAATACGGACAACACGCCGTTTGTCAAAGATTAGTCAATATTGGAGAGGTGATTCATACCTCTCGACAAACTAGTGAGAGACCATAGAATTAAAATCTAAATAAGTAGGAGGCAACTCCATATCATCCTCACGAACGTCCACCTCAAGAAAATCAGCTAAGCGGGTTGCGTAAATTCCTCCAAAGAAATCTCCATTATATCTATTATGATGCAACCTACGTGCTACAATGGCTCCCATATGATAAGATTGGTCTCCTAACATAGGACTCCTAAGAATACTGAGGTCAGGCACACACATATGACATGCTTCATCATTACCAGTTATGCACCTACCTATGAAGAGAGCAAAATAATGTATAGCAGGAAAGTGAATGCTCCCTATGGTAGCTTGTGCTATATCTCTAGATTCCCCTATAGTTATACCAGCAAGAAAATCTCTAAATTCAGATTTACGGGGATCACTAGCACTACCCCATTGTGGAAGTTTGCAAGCAAAGTAAAATCCTCTAAGTCCATGGTATAAGATTTTTCATAAAGATCAAACATGACAGTTGGAGAGTTACGTGAAGAAGAAAATTAAAACCTCCTCACAAATGAACTAGTGAGTTGATGGTACTGGGGGCATTTGTCTGCCTCAAAGCTCACAAGAGCGGCGTTACGCAAATATGCGTTAAATTCCTCTTTGATTCCCGCTCGATCCATAAAATTTTCTGAAGGCCACTCACAAGGCCGCACTGGAGTGTCCCTTGGGGGCTCTTCATCAGCATCACGCATTGCAAGCCTGGGTCCTTGCTTCCTTGAAGAACCACCTTGGAACATTTTCCTAAACATATTTCTTCCTCTGAAAAAAATCTGAAATTTTTAGTAACTTCAAACAAAAGTAAACCAAACTCAACAAAATTGATAGCAACTACTCCTACAAGTGCCTAGAGCCTATATCAAGCATTAGAACTACTTGGAACCATATAAATTTGACATGCAAGCTCAAGAACATGGTCACCTAGGCAGCACAAATTTGCAATAAATAAAGCACTAGAGCAAAAGCTAATTGGACCAATGGAGGAGTAATATACCAAGGAACAATCTCCCCAAGCAGTTTTGTGAGAGGTGCTTTGAGCAAGGAGATCGAAAATCGCAGCAAAGTGAGCTAGAACTCGTGCTTGAGCTAGATATTCGTGTTTGTGGGAGGAAGAAGAACTGTATGGGTGCAGGAATAAGTGGAGGGGGGCCACCATGGGCCCACAAGGCAGGGGCGCGCCCTGGGGGGTAGGGCACGCCCTCCACCCTCGTGGACAGGTGGTTCACCCCCCTGATGTGTTCTCAGTTCCATAAATCCTCAAATATTCCAGAAAAAATCATATTTCATTTTCAGTGCATTTGGAGAACTTTTATTTTCGGGGTATTTTTATATTGCACAGATAAATCAGAAAACAGACAGAAAAATACTATTTTTACTTTATTTCAACTAAATAACAGAAAATAGAGAGAGAGTACAGAAGGTTGTGCCTTCTAGTTTCATCCATCTCATGCTCATCAAAAAGAATCCACTAACAAGGTTGATGAGGTCTTGTTAATAAACTCGTTCTGAATAACATGAAACCGGAGAAATTTCGAATAACACTATGTTACCTCAACGGGGATATGCACATCCCCAATAATAAGAATATCATATTTCTTCTTGACAGTAGGAAGAGGAAATTCAAAACCTCCAAATATAATCGATGGAATTTTCCCAATAGAGTTGATACTATGAACTTGACGTTGTTTCCTCGGAAAGTGTACCATATGCTCATTACCATTAACATGAAAAGTGACATTGCTTTGTTGCAATCAATAACAGCACCTGCAGTGTTCAAGAAAGGTCTTCCAAGAATAATAGACATACTATCGTCCTCGGGAATATCAAGAATAACAAAGTCCATTAAAATAGTAACGTTTGCAAACCACAACAGGCACATCCTCACATATACCGACAGGTATCTCTACTCCTATAAAAATGCGAGTTGGTGATGATGGTGTGTCTGCCTTCGGGCCATATGAACCGTCCGATCTTGAACCAAAGGTTGAGATTGAGTTGAGACATGTTTGTCTGGAGGTTTCTCCTTCTCTCGAGAAACATACAGATCTCTAGCGCCGCCAGAGCCCATCCTCTCCCCGCCGTCAGAACACTCCCACTGCGCCGGTCATCCCCCCATCCCCCACCCCACCGACGTGAGATGCCGGATTGAGCCCAGCACCACCGCCGGCTTGCGGCCCCAATCCAAGCACCAACAAATTCTTAATCTGCGACTCAACTTTGTTGCGTCCCCCATGCCAGCCCCCGCGAGGCGGAGCCATTGGATTGATAGCGCGCGTGCTATATGTGCGTGCGCCTGAATGCTAGGGTGGCGTGAGGGAGCTCCCCCTTCTCTTCCCTTTTCCTCTCTCCCCACTCACGCATTCGAGCCTGAGCTGAGCGGGAGTTCTGGGGGGCAGAGGAACAAGACGGTCAGGTAGAAGGCATGGACGTTGGGGATGGCTGCGTGCGGAGGAGGGCGTGAACACTGGGACAAGTGCATCAAGGTTGATAAGTATAATGTTATTAATTTTGCTGCTCTGCCCTAATATACTGCTATTGCATATATAGAGACCATAGAGGAAAGCAGCAGCCTACTGCTGCGATTTTCTCATGCTGCTACTGGTTTTCTTCATGTTGTTACTTGTTTACTAATTACAATTAGTGCTACTACTACTAGGTACTCGCTTCATGATATGTATATATGTATGCTGCTGCTAGGTACTTGTGGACATGGTGACGAGGGATCGGTGCTGCAGCGGTAGGCGTCTGGTGGCCATGCAGTTGCAGCAGCTACTTAGATACATAATCTAGCCGGAAATAGTGAGAAGACTTTGATCTTGATATATTATATGTAAGCCCCCATACACCATAGGAGGTCCTCCTTTTGGTGATATCAGCCGGTGAGCTTTCTCCATCACCACCCTCTAAAATAGATTGGTTCTGCATTGTGCATCTGTGACTTAAATAAGAAAGGAATGGTTCTATCTAAATATTATCAAGTTATTCTTTCTTTCTCTAAATCGTTTTAGGAGACGAGATAGAGAGAAGAACAAGTTACTAGTGTGGTTCATTTCGGAAATTCAGTACTTTGTTTATACTACTTTGTTTTGTGGGATGAAATAAAGAGAAGAAAAAAAATCATGTGATGCATCTCTATGAAAGTTGTTACATGAAATATTTTATCTACGAACGTCTACTTTGAATACCCCTGGTGTTGGGTTTGGTCTTCATTCAATCTCCAGATTATATGGTTTGGTAATATTTTCCTTTTTGCAAATTCGATTGCTTAATGGTGTCCACGCCAGCATCCGTCTCTCACTGGCTGTGTTCCTTGAGCGCTCACGGACATCAGCCGGGTCTACGGGGGACGAGGAGTATCCCGTGTTTATTCTGACGAGCATTGCAAGCTCTGAACTGTTCATATTACCGTGACGGAGCTGCCCTGTCTCAGTTCTCGGCTTCCAGGATACGTGCTGCCAGCAGTAGCGCAATCACACTGGCACATCACCTCGCATCATCCGTGCCAATGCTACTGTATTCTGCCTCCATGCTTCGCTCTTGCTATTCCAGCCGCTGGGAGGTGAGCGCACATATATTTCATCCCCAATACTGCTTATGTTATTTGCTTATTATTGGATCAACTTCGGGTCTGCAATAGTTGATATGATGTCATCCCTAGTATTACTTATTTGATCAGCTCTTTTAGATATATAGACTAATCAATAGCTTAATAATTTATAATCACTTGGGCCAATTACCTGATGGGAGACAGGGAGAACGCTTGTTCAAGAGCCTTAGGCAATCTGCTCACAGACCTTTGCATGGCTAGAATCAAGCAAACATGATCACTTGCATGAACACAAAGTTCTGGATAGTATAAGTGCAAAATTGGACAAATACCTTTAGAGGAAACTTGTATGCTCAACATGCTTGACCATGTCAAAGCTCATGCATGAGTAGCTATATCCTCAGGTGATTCGTATTATCTATAAGGTGATTCATATTAATGTTTCCAACAATTCAGAGTTGCTGCTTTACTATACTGTCGGTATTTAGTTGGATGGTCGCTGTTTTAAATCCTGATACAAGTAATGCACTTCAGCCTGTTCTATTTATCTGTGTCTTTGCGGCCAATACCTGATATAATTTCATCGCGAGCATGGAAGTACACCAGCTCTATTGTAGTTCAAAGTTGTTGGCATATGCCCTACAGAGAGAATAATTAGTATTTGCCCCTATGTGCCAGACTGTAGTTGTGCCTTGCCTATTCTATCATTTTCATCATTGACAGATGTAGGTAGCAAATTATCTTCGCAAAATGTTGTGGTTGCGGTGTTTGTCTTGTCAATTCCCCATTCCTTCCTTTCTGATAAAGTGTTAGTTTGCATTTGTTATGTTTAATTTTTCTCTATGTTAATTTCTTGGTGTGTACTTCAGATTCCACATATATGGAGAAACATCCAACTTTCAAGCCACATCCCGAATATTTGTTTCCTAGCTGTCTGTTATGAACATTATCTTTACAGAAACATGATTGATGTAATAAAGTTACAAATAGTCCAATACTAATATTTTTGTATGTACATATTGTTATATATACTGATACCATTTTTTTGTGAGAAGGTAGATGAGCGCGAGCTCGAGGGCTAATATTATTGGCACATATGTTTTGAGCAAATGACTAAAAGAAGGTATACTTTGCTTGGCGAATGATTCCATGGCCTCATAGATGCCTAAGGTATGTAACTAAGCATGAATGGGTCTAAAATACTGCTTCTTTTCATGGTAGCGGTGTATGTAGATTCGTGTAGCAGTTCTTTTTTGCATCATAGACTCTTGTAGCGGTTAATGGAATGCAGACTGGAGGTGGATCATGTATTAACCAAAAGCTGGTTGGGGTGGTCACAATTGCCAAATGTGTCTGGATGGATTTTCTATTTGTTGGATGCTCCCCCCCCCCCCCCCGTCACTATGGGGCAAGGAGAAAGCTGGGTAGGAAGAACCGAAAGTCTTCTGCAAAGTGATAATTGAGAAGAAAATGTGTGGCTTGGACGAGAGGTTCATCAGTCAGAAACCATATGTCTGATTTTGCTCGATAGGTACTTATCATTTTATCAACGATATGGCATCACTTTGATAGATGTCTTGGCACATCTTTAATTATTTAGTAGGCTATTGACAATTCAATAAGCAATTCTCACCGGATCTTTTGTGATTCCGTAGCGTAGCACGGGCATCTTACTAGTAGCAGTTGATTTATCAGCCATTTGCAAAGATATTTCAGTAGGTCTCAACTTATTCAAGTCAAGTCTATGATATAAAGAGAGAGGCATAACACTAACACCGGCTCCAAGATCACATAAAGCAGTTTTAACATAGTTTCTTTTAATGGAGCATGGTATAGTGGGTACTCCCGGATCTCCAAGTTTCTTTGGTATTCCACCCTTAAAAGTATAATTAGCAAGCATGGTGGAAATTTCAGCTTCCGGTATCTTTCTTTTATTAGTGACAATATCTTTCATATATTTAGCATAAGGATTCATTTTGAGCATATCAGTCAATCGCATATGTAAAAAGATAGGTCTAATCATTTCAGCAAAGCGCTCAAAATCCTCATCATCCTTTTTCTTGGATGGTTTGGGAGGAAAGGGCATGGGTTCCTGAACCCAAGGTTCCCTTTCTTTACCATGTTTCCTAGCAACAAAGTCTCTCTTATCATAACGTTTGTTCTTTGATTTTGGGTTATCAAGATCAACAACAGGTTCAATTTCTACATCATTATCATTACTAGGTTGAGCATCATCATGAACATCATCATTAACATTTTCACTAGGTTCATGTTCATTGCCAGATTGTGTTTCAGCATCAGACATAGAGATATAATTTGGATTATCAGGTGGTTCAGCAATAGGTTCACTAGAAGTTTGCAAAGTCCTATCATTTTTCTCTTTCTTCCTTTTAGAAGAACTAGGTACATCAATATTATTTCTCTGAGAATCTTGCTCAATTCTCTTAGGGTAGCCTTCAGGATACAAAGGTTCCTTAGTCATTCTACCAGTTCTAGTAGCCACTCTAACAGCATAATCATTTTTCTTACTATTCATTTCATTGAGCAAATCATTTTGAGCTTTAAGTACTTGTTCTACTTGAGTCGTAACCATAGAAGCATGTTTGCTAACGAGTCTAAGTTCACCTCTAATATTAGCCATATAATCACCCAAGTGTTTAGTCATATAATCATTTTGTTTTAATTGTCTACCAAAATAAGCACTAAAATTTTCTTGTTTGACAATAAAATTACCAAATTCTTCTAAGCATTGTCTAGCAGACTTAGAGTGAGGAATATCACCTTCATCAAATCTATAGAGAGAATTTACCTTTACTACCCGTGTCGGGTTATCAAGATCAGGAGGTTCTTCAATAGGTAATGGATCAAGACCATATGTTTCTTCAACAGGAGCTAAATTAAGACCATGTATTTCTTCAATAGGGGGTAAATTCTTAACATCTTCAGCTTTAATACCTTTTTCTTTCATAGATTTCTTTGCCTCTTGCATATCTTCAGGACTGAGAAATAGAACACCTCTCTTCTTCGGAGTTGGTTTAGGAATAGGCTCAGTAATTGGAGCAGGAGCTGGCTCAGAAAGTGTTCAATTATTTTCATTTGTCAACATATTATTCAATAGAATTTTAGCTTCATCCGGAGTTCTTTCCCTGAAAATAGAACCAGCACAACTATCCAGGTAATCTCTGGAAGCATCGGTTAGTCCATTATAAAAGATATCAAGTATTTCATTTTTCTTAAGAGGATGATCAGGCAAAGCATTAAGTAACTTGAGAAGCCTCCCCCAAGCTTGTGGGAGACTCTCTTCTTCAATTTGCACAGAGTTGTATATTTCCTTCAAAGCAGCTTGTTTCTTATGAGCGGGGAAATATTTAGCAGAGAAGTAATAAATCATATCCTGGGGACTACACACACAACTAGGATCAAGAGAATTAAACCATATCTTAGCATCACCCTTTAATGAGAACGGAAATATTTTAAGGATATAGAAGTAGAGAGATCTCTCATCATTAGTGAACAGGGTGGCTATATTATTTAATTTAGTAAGATGTGCCACAACAGTTTCAGATTCATAGCCATGGAAAGGATCAGATTCAACCAAAGTAATTATATTAGAATCAACAGAGAATTCATAATCCTTATCGTCAACACAAATAGGTGAAGCAGCAAAAGCAGGGTCAGGCCTCATTCTATCTTTAAGAGATTGCTTGTTCCATTCAGCTAATAACCTCTTGAGTTCATATCTATCTTTGCAAGCTAAAATAGTTGCAGAAGATTCCATATCAAAAAGATAACCCTCAGGAATAACAGGCCTATCTTCATCATCATTTTCATTAATATAATCATTTTTAATAATTTCTTTCTCTCTAGCCCTAGCAATTTGTTCATCAAGAAATTCACTAAAGGGCATAGTAGTATAAAGCATAGAAGTAGTTACATCATAAGTATCATGGATAGCAGAAGTGGCATCATCAATAACATGCGACATATTAGAACGAATAGTAGAAGCAGGTTTAGGTGTCGCAGGCTTACTCAAAACAGAAGGTGAATCAAGTGCAGAGCTAGATGGCAGTTCCTTACCTCCCCTCGTAGTTGAGGGATAAATTGTTGTCTTAGTGTCTTTCAAGTTCTTCATAGTGTCCAGTAGATATAAATCCCAAGTGACTCAAAGAGTAGAGCTACGCTCCCTGGCAACGGCGCCAGAAAATAGTCTTGATAACCCACAAGTATATGGGATCGCAACAGTTTTCGAGGGTAGAGTATTCAACCCAAATTTATTGATTCGATACAAGGGGAGCCAAAGAATATTCTCAAGTATTAGCAGTTGAGTTGTCAATTCAACCACACCTAGATAACTTAATCTGCAGCAAAGTGTTTAGTAGCAAAGTAATATGATACTAGTGGTAATGGTAACAAAAGTAAAGAAAGCAAAAGTAATATTTTTGGTATTTTGTAGTGATTGTAACAGTAGCAACGGAAAAATAATAAGCGAGAACCAATATAGGAAAAGCTCGTAGGCATTGGATCGATGATGGATAATTATTTTGGATGCGGTTCATCATGTAACAGTCATAACATAGGGTGACACAGAACTAGCTCCAATTCATCAATTTAATGTAGGCATGTATTCCGAATATAGTCATACGCGCTTATGGAAAAGAACTTGCATGACATCTTTTGTCCTACCCTCCCGTGGCAGCGGGGTCCTAATGGAAACTAAGGGATATTAAGGCCTCCTTTTAATAGAGAACCGGAACAAAGCATTAGCACATAGTGAATACGTGAACTCCTCAAACTATGGTCATCACCGGGAGTGGTCCCGATTATTGTCACTTCGGGGTTGCCGGATCATAAAACACATAGTAGGTGACTATAGACTTGCAAGATAGGGTCAAGAACACACATATATTCATGAAAACATAATAGGTTCAGATCTGAAATCATGGCACTCGGGCCCTAGTGACAAGCATCAAGCATAGCAAAGTCATAGCAACATCAATCTTAGAACATAGTGGATACTAGGGATCAAACCCTAACAAAACTAACTCAATTACATGATAGATCTCATCCAACCCATCACCGTCCAGCAAGCCTACGATGGAATTACTCACGCACGGAGGTGAGCATCATGAAATTGGTGATGGAGGATGGTTGATGATGACGAGGCGACAAATCCCCCTCTCCGGAGCCCCGAACGGACTCCAGATCAGCCCTCCCGAGAGGTTTTAGGGCTTGGCGGCGGCTACGTATCGTAAAACGCGATGATTTCTTCTCATTGATTTTTTTCTCTCCGAAAGCAAATATATAGAGTTGGAGTTGGCGTTGGAGGAGCTCCAGGGGGCCCACGAGGTAGGGGCGCGCCCTAGGGGGGGCGCCCCCACCCTCGTGGATAGGGTGTGGGCCCCCTGGTCTTCATCTTTGGTGAGGATTTTTTATTATTTCTGAAAAGTTGTTCCGTGGAGTTTCAGGTCATTCCGAGAAGTTTTGTTTCTGCACATAAATAACACCATGGAAAGTCTGGTGAAAACAGCGTCAGTCCGGGTTAGTTCCATTCAAATCATGCAAGTTAGAGTCGGGCAAAAGTGTTTGGAAAAGTAGATACGACGGAGACGTATCAGTCACCACCAGAGCCTTTGGCAGGAGAAGACCACCTTTAGTCAGGATAACTTGTACTAGTTGTCTCCCTTCAAATTTGGCCGTTGTTGGATCCCTTCCCGCTCAATATTTGGGAAGAGGACCAGGGCCTCTATAAATAGGACTGGCCACCACCATAGGAGGCAGCTCATCTTGGATTGGAGCCATTCCATCCATAGCCACACACAAGTTCACCAAGCACAAGAGCACCTCTCCTCAGGAGGCTGTTCTTCCCTTGTAACTGTTCATCCTTAGCCCAAGAGGCAATCCACCACACCACACTGGAGTAGGGTATTACACCATGTCGGTGGCCCGAACCAGTATAAACTCTTGTGTGTCTCTTTCTGTGGGTTCGACGCGCTAAGCTTTGAGATCGCAGTGAGGGTGAGGGCGTGATTAGGTAGGAAGAGATCTTCGTGCGCACCCCAGTGTTCGAACCTCAAGGGTTCTGTCGGAACCCGAAATCCGACATATGGTGCGCCAGGTAGGGGTGCGCCAAAGCTTTCCTCCCACCGATCTGTGTCCCTCACTTCGTTGCTTCCATGGCGGACGCTCGTCGGGCCCGCGCTGAGCGTCGGGCCGCCCTCGCCGCCCGCGTCGCTCAGACCGCCCCTGTCAGCGGGCCTCCCCGTCGTTCCCCGTCGCCCGCCGCCAACGCTCCACTGGCCCAGCGGGAAACAAGCAGCAAGCGTCCTCGCTGCACCCCTCGGTGCGGCGAGACTGCCACACCGCCACTCCATCGCTAACCCCGGCCGGCTCGTTGTCTCATGTTGGTCGCGCTCCCACAAACACGCAGGCCGTGCTGCTCATGGCACGCGACCTCCTGCGCCACCGCCCAGTGGACGACCTCTACGAGGACTGGCTGTACCGCATCGCCGAGCTCGCTAGCGCCGCAGGGGGCTCCCCCATGCCATCCCTCTCGCTGCCTCGCCCTCCACCAGCCGCGAGCGACGTGGCTCACGGAGCGCCTCCGATAGGGCAGGTCCGCCTCCTGTCACCTTCGGATAGCGCGACAAATACCGCACCGAGCTCATCGACTTTGATGTTGCCCACATCCGTCTGCCGTACAATGCCATCCTCGGGTATCCGGCCCTGGCCAAGTTCATGGCAGTGACACACCACGGCTACAATGTCCTCGGGATGCCAGGAAGCGACAGGATCATCACAGTCCCCTCGAAGAAAGAGATGTGGTGTGCTCCCTCGAGCGCGCCTTCCAAGCTGCATCAATCGAAGACCCCAACAACAATGGTGCGCAGTACCCTCCTGAGGCCGTCCCCAAGAAGAAGAAGCAGCTACTCCGCACAGGCCATAGGGGAGCGGCGCCTCTGGCGGTGCAACATCAGGATCGGCGCCCGCGCCTGGGGCGCCTCCCTCCCTTGCATAGGAAGGCGCACCGGCGCCCTCCTCAGGCAGGGCTCGGGGGCTTTCTTCTGGAGGGCCTCAGACCTAGCCAACATCACGAGGGAGGCACTCGGGCACCACATGGAGGCGTGCTTTGCGGCACGTTTCCCTCAGGAGGGCACCGGGCGAGGAGCGCCCGACGCTCATGAGTTCATCGCCAAGACCACCCAAGAGCTTCAAGAAGCAAGAGCCATACACAGCGACCGCCGTCCACCTGGCGCAGCCCCCCATCCAGGCGAGGATGGCGAGCTGCGCGTCTGCATCGACATCCTAGGGCCCAATAGGTCTGCATATCAGGAGCTCTTCTGGCCATCGCGCGTGGGACGTTGCGAGGGCCCGCCTCACAGCTATGTTCGCATGCCATTCGGCCTGCCGAGCGTGGCAGCCGCCTTCCACCGCAACCTGCGGAGCATCCTGGCAGCTCAGGAGGCTAGGCATCACGCAGTCCTGGCGGAGGCGGAGACGGTCCTTGAGGAGCCTCCTGAACCCTCAGAGCCTCCTGAGGCTCAGGTCCCCGGTGGCTCATGAGGAGCAGCCCCTTCGCTACGCATCTTCAGCTACTCCGACATCACTTCGATAACGGAACCAGGTGACACTTTCCAGGTTTATTTAGCTGGGAGCACCGCCCGGGCTGCATCATTCCCAGGCCGCGTGGGCCTGTCCCTGCGGCATGCATCCTTTTACGTATTTATCTTACTCTGCTGGGGGTGCCCCTTGGGCTGCATCATCCCCAGGCCGTTCGGGTCCGACCCAGCGGTGTGTATCGTTCTTGCATTTACCTAAACTAGTTTGCTTTTCATGCATAATCTATCTATGGTTATCACCTGCTTGATTGTCACCCACCATGGGAGCTACACATGCTGGCACGGTGCTTGTGCTCGGGCCCGTCCCTGCAACGTCGACAAATCTGAGCGGTCGAGCTCTGGCTCGCGGCACGCCTCATGCACGCCACCTCACCAGGCCCTTAGTGCCTTCATCTTCTTGCAGAGCGACCTGCGGTAGACCGACAATCATCATGGCGATCTATGTCCCTCCTCGTGCTAACCTGCAGGGACCTCCTGAGGACGACAACGGGTGGTACCACGAGCTCCTTCTTCTCCCATGCAATTTGCTTGCGCGTTAAAAGGGGGGCTCCTAAACATCGCAACTCAGGAGCTCTTACTGGCTCTCCATCCCTCACCCCCTGGCCTTGACCACGGCATCACGACCTGGCATACCAGCGGCAGCTAAGCTCACTCGAGGGCCGGGACCTGAGGACGCAGAGCACACAGAAGAGCATGGAGAGGAGGGGCGGCTCGCACGATCCTAACCTAGCTACCCTACAGTAGTCGACGCTCAAGTCTGGCGCAACACACGGAACCAGCCCTGGACCGCCAAGATAAGTTTCGTGCCTGGATCGACCCAGCATTACGGCACAGGGTCCTCACCTGTGGCAGCCTTGTTCGGCAACGTCGCCTCCCTTTCCTACCTCTCGGTGGTCGCTTGTGCGCTAAAGGGGACCTCTTGAGCATCGCGCCTCGGGAGCACTTACTGGACCTCGGGCCGCTCACCTCCTGGCCTTGACCACGGCATCGAGACCTGGCATACCAGCGACGGTTGCAGCCTGCCTGGGGACCGGGACCTGTCGGCGTAGAGCACCAAGCTGCCGCGCGGTTGGAAAGGGGGGACCGAGCCGAAACAAGACATGCATTCGCAAATTTTCATAATAGGGATAATATGAACAGAAGACATTGCAGACCCTTTACACGCCCCCACGGGGTCCATTTCGATTCCTCGCAGGGAACAAAAAGAAGGAGGTTCCTAGGAGCTCTATCTACACGCGCCAGGGTAGCCGACGCCATCATCAACAATGGGCCACGGGAGGCCGGCGCCAACCCCATCCAGATCAGTGATAGCGGCGACCGAACGCTGCGGCCTTGCTCCGGGTGTGGCGAGAGCTCGGGGGCACGTAGCTGTCGTCGCTCGCCTCCGGGGTCTAGTAGGGCTCGGGAGACTCACTGGACTCCCAAGCGCCACCGCTGCTGCTGGAGGAGCCGCTGGCGAAGCCAGCGGCAAGCCCGGTGCTGGCCGCTGCACCGCTCCGGCGACCCCCACAATCACAGGTAATGATGATTTTTCTCAGCATGCAGCAGGGACTCGTCAAGTCGGGCAGTTGCCGAGGTAGCGTGGGGAAGCGGAGATGCCCACGTCCAATCAATCACCACGCGTCCAGCGGAGCCGCAGGCTGTTGGGGCCCGCGGCGCTCCGCACTTGCCCTTTGGCTTCGCCTCGAAGCCAAGTCCGAGCGCACCTTGGGCCCGGGGGCTACTGTCGGCGTCTTGCGAAAGGGGGTACCCAGACTTGCCTGCCTGCGGCCCACGGGGTGGCTCCACCAGCGGCCCTGTATGGCCCATCTTCACCAGCAAGCACTCAAGACCCTCGCAAGGGTCCAAGCCTCGCGAGGCAGACGACACAAGACCTCCTCGGGGGCGGCCTCATCAGACTGGCTCGTGAGGGGCGGAGAGATCAAGGTGAGGGACACCTCGCGACGTTACTGTGAAGCAAGCCATGACGACTGGAGCTAGGCGGGCGCCAGCGCGGAGTGTCCTCGTTTCCTCTTTGGTGCTAAAAAGGCAAGCGCAGGCGAGGAGTCCCGAGGCATCAGGCAAAGATTTCCATATCGGTGCAACAAGACCAAGACCAGCAGGACGGCAGGACGGAGGTCACCATGGAGCCCAAGGCGGTGTCACCACCAGAGCCTTTGGCAGGCGAAGACCACCTTTAGTCAGGATAACTTGTACTAGTTGTCTCCCTTCGAATTTGGCCATTGTTGGATCCCTTCCCGCTCAATATTTGGGAAGAGGACCAGGGCCTCTATAAATAGGACTAGCCACCACCATAGGAGGCAGCTCATCTTGGACCGGAGCCATTCCATCCATAGACACACACAAGTTCACCAAGCACAAGAGCACCTCTCCTCAGGCGGTTGTTCTTCCCTTGTAACTGTTCATCCTAAGCCCAAGAGGCAATCCACCACACCACACTGGAGTAGGGTATTACACCACGTCGGTGGCCCGAACGAGTATAAACTCTTGTGTCTCTCTTTCTGTGGGTTCGATGCGCTAAGCTTTGAGATCACGGTGAGGGTGAGGGCGTGATTAGGTAGGGAGAGATCTTCGTGCGCACCCCAGTGTTCGAACCTCAAGGGTTAAGCCGGAACCCAAAATCTGACACATTTTATATCATTTTTGGTACAAACCTATTGACATAGTGCCACGTGCCACTTGCTATTTTTTCCATGTTTTTTACATCGCAGAAATCGATACCAGATGGAGTCCAAATGCCACGAAACTCCACGATGATTTTTTATGGGCCAGAAGGAACACATTAGGCCCTGGCTGCGCCTGGGGGTGCCTCGAGAGAGGCACAACCCACCAAGGCACGCCAAGAGGCCCAGGCGCGCCCTGGTGGGTTGTGCCCACCTCGGGTGCCCCCCGGACCGCCTCTTTGCTCTATAAATACCCCAATATTCTAGAAACCCTGGCCACGTCAACGAAATATTCATCCTGCCGCTGCAGAGTCTAGAACCACCAGATCCAATGTAGACACCATCTCGTATGGGGTTCACCACCTCCATTGGTGCCTCTCCGATGATGCGTGAGTAGTTCTTTATAGACCTTCGGGTCCGTAGTTAGTAGCTAGATGGCTTTCTCTCTCTCGCTGAATTCTCAATACAATGGTCTCTTGGAGATCCATATGATGTAACTCTTTTGCGGTGTGTTTGTTGGGATCTGATGAACTTTGAGTTTATGATCAGTTATATCTTTTTATATCCATGAAAGTTATTTGAGTTTCTTTGATCTCTTATATGCATGATCTCTTGTAGCCTTGTATTTCTTCTCCGATATTTGTTTTTTTGGCCAACTTGATCTATTTATCTTGCAATGGGAAGAGGTGCCTGAGGGAGTCCTGCATTAGGGGGTCTTCGGACAGCCGGACTCTATCCTTTAGCCGGACTGTTGGACTATGAAGGTACAAGATTGAAGACTTCGTCCCGTGTCAGGGTGGGACTCTCCTTTGCATGGAAGGCAAGCTTGGCAATTCGGATCTGTAGATCTCCTCCTTTGTAACTGACTCTGTGTAACCCTAGCCCCCACCGGTGTCTATATAAATCGGAGGGTTTAGTCCGTAGGACAACAACAATCATAATCATAGGCTAGATTCTAGGGCTTAGCCTCTACGATCTCGTGGTAGATGAACTCTTCTAATACTCATATCATCAAGATCAATCAAGCAGGTAGTAGGGTATTACCTCCATCGAGAGGGCCTGGACCTGGGTAAACATTGTGTCCCCCGCCTCCTGTTACCATCCGCCTTAGAGGCACAGTTCGGGACCCCCTACCCGAGATCTGCCGGTTTTGACACCGGCATTGGTGCTTTCATTGAGAGTTCCACTGTGCCGTCACCTTAAGGCTTGATGGATTGTCTCATTGTCAAGGACAACATCACCTCCAGGGGAGCCTTGGCTGTAGGCCAAACTCTCCGACTTGGTGGCTTCGTCATGACCGCCCGTTCGGCCGTTGTGCCGACAATGACTTCTCGGGTCATCAAAAACAGCCTCCACGTCGGCTCGGGATTCACCGAGCAGATGGATCCAATGGAGCTCTCTTCCTTGAACGAGCTCTTGGATCGCATCGCGAGTCACTACGGACTATGATCGGATCGGGCTTAAACCCGACCAAAGGGAGATTAACTCTCTGCCGGACACCCATCAGGTAGTGGTGGTGGAGGAGCAATGCAGCGATTCTTCCTCTATCTTGAGGACAAACTATGTCCGGATTTCTGAGCTCCTCGAGCCGGATACCCGTCTATGGGAGGACATGGCCCAAGCTTTGAATCTAGAATCAGATAGCGGGCCAGATCTATTGGGCAACATCCCGGAGCCCGAGCTGCCATGCTCGGAAACTCCTCCGCCCCTGGGTCTCAGACCGGGTCAGGGTTCGGACCTAAATCTACCCACCCACCCAGATATAAGTGATCTTTCCCATATTAGACAAGAGCCCCAAGAGACAGTACATCACTATTGGGCCAGATTCCTCCTTGTAATGAGCGAGGTCAAGGACTGTCGCGAGGAAGACGCAATTTCATTCTTTTGCAAAAATTGCACGGACAAGGGAATCCTCAACGCCATAAGTCGCCGTGACATAGCACACTTCACTGACTTGGCGGCCATAGTACAGAAGTACTGTGCGATGGAAAGCGCTTGGAAAATCCAAACAAAATTCTGGGATCCTCCGGCTCTCACTAAACCCCCCGTCCGAACTAAAAGGGTGTACTCTCGTAAGTCACCCGATCCAATTACAAAGAAATAAAAGCCCAGTACAGGGCGTGGAACCGTATTGGAGGGATGGCTCAATGGGCCATGCAAAATTCACAGTACAGCGGATACCGTGCCAACACATAGCCTTAGAGCATGTTGGATACTCCGGCAGGTGGCCAAGAGCGGCGAGGATATCCTCATCGACAATACAACAGAGCACCATCCCGTGGAAAATAACAATACAGTATTGACAGTCTTCGAGACCTTCGCCTCAAATAACAGGCGCAAGCGATCACTCCGCAGCCTTGCCGAAGTCTGCCATGTGGCAGCAATAAATCCATGGAGCTATACGGCTATAACCTTCAATGCCGGTGACGAACCTAAAATCTGAACAACCTGTGCACCAGCCGCCTTGGTCCTTAGTCCAATTGTGGACAGCTTCCAGCTCACTAAAGTGCTCATGGACGACAACGGATTAAACCTCGTCCATGAGGAGACCCTTCGAAAAATGGAAATAGACAAGAGCCGCATTGAGCGAAGCAGCACGACCTTCAGAGGAATCATCCCTAGTCGGGGGGCACGATGTGCAGGAAAAATCACACTAGATGTGGTATTCGGCACGCTGGAGAATTATAGGTCCGAAGAAATCACATTCCAAGTGGCCCTGTTCAGTAGCGGATACCACTCCCTTTTAGGGCGGGAGGCATTCATGATCTTCCAAGCTATACCCCATTACGGGTACATGAAGCTAAAAATGCCCAGGCCCAATGGAATCATCACTCTAGCTAGTGATCCGGACATAGCACTCTGCACCGAAAATAAAACCGTCGCACTGGCCCTCGAGGCGTTATCTGAAGCCCTGGCGGCCGAAGAACTAACTGCGCTGCGCTCCACAGTAGACAGGGACGACGTGATACTCGACAAAAGACCCAAGTCCACCTCTTTCAAACCAGCGGACGAAATAGTCAAATTCCAAGTCCACCCAACGAACCCTACAAAAACAGCATCCATCGGGGCACAGTTAAACCACACAGTAGACGCCGCGCTGCGGGAGTTCTTGCGCGAAAATTGGGACATCTTCGCCTGGCATCCTTCAGACATGCCAGGAATCCCACGCAGGTTGGCCGAGCATAGCCTTAATATTCTGAAGGGGTTCAAGCCGGTCAAGCAGACTCTTCGGCGTTTCTCTAAGCCTAAGCGACAAGCCATGGGAGAAGAGTAGCCAAGTTACTTGAGGCCGCACATCCGGACTAGCTAGCAAACCTGGTGATGGTACCAAAGAAGGACAAATCCTGGCGCCTATGTGTCGATTTCAAGGACCTTAACAAGGCTTGCCCCAAGGATCCCTTCCCCCTCCCCCGCATCGAACAAATTATCGACGCTACCGCAGGACACGACTCATTGTGTTTCCTCGACGCATACTCTGGATACCATCAAATCAAGATGGCGGAGTCCGATCAAGATGCAAGGGCATTTATTACTCCATACGGCCCCTTCTGTTTTAACACCATGCCTTTTGGGCTCAAAAACACCGGTGCAACATACCAACGAATGATTCAGACATGCCTGTTAACACAAATCGGCAAAGTAGTGGAGGCATACGTAGACGATGTGGTCATTAAAACCAGACACGTCAAATCCTTAATAGACGACTTGAGGCTCACGTTTGACAATCTCCGAACATATGACATCAAGCTCAATCCGGAAAAATGCGTTTTCGGCGTGCCCGCCGGAAAGCTCTTGGGCTTCATCGTCTCCAATAGAGGAATTGAAGCAAATCCGGCTAAAATCCGAGCTCTGTCACAGTTGGCTATCCCAACAGACCTCAAGCTAATCCAGAAATTAACTGGATGCGTGGCTGCCTTAAGCCGCTTTATCTCCCGATTAGGAGAAAAGGCACTACCTCTTTATCGCCTTCTTTGATGCACCGAACACTTCGAGTGGATGGATGCGGCCACGGCCGGATTGGAAGAAAGTAAAGTCGTCTTGGCCACCAACCTAATCTTGGCCGCACCAAATGTCGGAGAACCAATGTTCTTATATATAGCGGCAACACACCAAGTTGTAAGCACAGTGCTCGTCGTCGAACGAGAAACGGACGGACATAAGTTCCCGCTTCAAAAACGGGTATACTATGTATCCACCATCATCACTCCATGCAAATCACGGTACCCACATTACCAAAAGATAGCATACGCGGTCTTCATGGCATCCCAAAAATTACGACACTACTTTCAAGAGTGTTCAATTACGGTGGCCTCCGAAGTACCACTCAATGACATAATAAATAACCGCGATGCCATGGGCCGGATTGCTAAATGGGCTATTGAGCTCCTCCCGTTCGTCATAACATATAAACCACGGCGAGCCATTAAGTCGCAAGTATTGGCTGATTTCGTCGCTGAATGGACGGAAGCCGAACTCCCTAAAGAATACGGCGCGTACTCCAATTGGATCATGCACTTTGACGGCTCGAAGATGCTGGCTGGTCTGGGGGCAGGTGTAGTCCTGACATCCCCCACCGGAGATACAGTCCAATACGTACTACAAATATTATACACAGACTCCAACAATGCAGCAGAATATGAGGCCCTGTTGCATGGTCTCCGGATGGCAGTCTCCATGGGCATTCAACGCCTAGAGCTGCGTGGGGACTCAAACCTTGCAATATCCCAAATAAATGGAGACTTTGACGCCAAGGACCCAAAAATGGCGGCTTGCCGCAACGCCGTCCTCAAAATGCCAGCTCGGTTCAAGGGGCTTGAATTCCACCATGTGGTCCGGGAAAACAATCAAGCGGCGGATATCCTCGCCCGCATTGGCGCTAAGAGCGACCCTGTCCCACCTAATATCTTCTTGGAAAGGTTGTCTAAGCCATCCGTGGTATGGGAAGGAGAGACCGGCAACAACAGTCCGGACCCGGCCACAACGCTAGATACCGAACACTCCGACGTAATCGGAGGCTCCGCCACCGAAATAGCGCCTTCGGCCCACGTGATTATGGCTGTCATCGCCCCGTGGACAGAACCCTTCTTGGCCTACCTAACTAGGCAAGAATTCCCTAAGGACCCAAACGAGGCACATTGCATCGTGTGGCGGTCTAAAGCCTACAAGGTCCACGAGGGAGAGCTTTATAAGAAAAGCGCTACCAGAGTATTTCAAAGGTGCATCTCCGAAGAGGAAGGACGACAACTTTTGGCAGAAATTCATGCTGTACTTGGCGGCCACCACGCCGCACCTCGGGCCCTTGTAAGCAAGGCCTTCCGTACAGGTTTTTACTGGCCGACGGCGCGAGCAGACGCACAGGACCTCGTTCAACGTTGCATCGGTTGCCAGCTTTTTGCAAATCAAAGCCATATGCCACCTACCGCTCTTCAAACAATCCCCATTACTTGGCCCTTTGTGGTCTGGGGGCTTGATATGGTCGGACCCCTTAAAGGGGGAAGCCATAAGAAAAAATACCTATTGGTCATGGTGGATAAATTCACCAAATGGATAGAAGCCAAACCAGTTAAAACGGCCGAATCCAGACCAGTGATAGACTTCATATCCAGGGTCGTACACCGTTACGGCGTCCCCCACAGCATCATCACCGATAACGGCTCGAACTTTACAACCGACGAGGTAAAACTTTGGTGCAGCAACATGGGCATTAAGCTCGATTATGCTTCTGTCTATCACCCGCAAACTAATGGTCAAGTTGAGCGAGCATATGGTCTTATCATGAGCGGCATTAAACCCAGATTAGTGGGATCCTTGAAGGAATCCGATGCCCACTGCGTAGAGGAGCTCGACTCCGTACTATGGAGGCTGCGGACCACGCCGAATCGCACTACCGGATACACACCGTTCTTTATGCTGTACGACGCAGAGGCAGTACTGTCCTGCGACATAATTCATGACTCACCTTGAGTGCGCATGTATGAAGAGAAAGAAGCTGAGCTTGATCAGCAGGACAGTTTGGACGCCCTGGAGGAGCAGCGTGACATGGCAAAAGCCTGTTCCGCATTCTATCAGCAATAGGCTCGAAGGTACCAAAGCAGAGAAGTATGGGCCAAAACTTATAACGTTGGCGAACTCATTCTATGCCTACCGGAGAAGAAAAAGAACAAGCTCAAACCCAAATGGGAAGGTCCCTTCATTATTGACCAAGTTCTGACCGATGGAGCGTACCATCTGCGGGATGCATCGGACAATCGACTCGAGCCAAACCCATGGAACGCAGCCAGACTCCGAAGGTTCTACGCCTAGTGCCGGACTCTATGTTCGTCTCCTTACCTCCGTCAATTTTTTATATATCTGTTATCTGTCTTTTCTTTCTTTCTTCCCTTTTTATTCAAGGCCTTAAAAGGCTAAAATGTGTCTTGACTACATAATATTGACGCGCTAGGCGTGCTCATTATACCTGGGGGCTTCTTATACCGAAGCTTAATATAGCTATGTTTCGGGCTCTATGCCCTCCGCACATGTGTTACTTTTCCACATGTACCTTTCCTTCGCCATTATATGCATCGATATGACTTAAGTTTTGGCCAAGCTGGGTTGCCTGGCTCTTGTGTTTATGCCCTACGTTCCCGTTAATTCAGCTAGGGCATAAGGGGAGCACCTCTGCGATTGTTACTGCCGGGTCAGCCGGATGTGTACCTCAGACTGGGTGAAGCCGAAAGCTAGCGTTCTTAACGGAATATTTGGTCGGTGAACAAAAGATGACTTTCATTTATTGTAATACATGCTCCCAGATGTTTATATCCTACGTCTCTTTTTGCAGTTCGGATATGCACATTAATGCATGCGTACCCAGGGAAAGGAACCCTTAACAGAACTATTCTCCCTGGAAGATGTTTCTTACTATCCATGTAATATAACATAGCTAGTTGGGAACTTGTCTGTTCAACACTTATGACCCCTACGCCTGGTTTCCACGCGTACCCTGGTTTTTACATAACTGAGCAGGTATTCGGATACACTCCGGACTGTCGGGTCCAGAGGTCGAAGCGAAAAGGTCCGCCATGACAAATGATTTACAATCCGGCTAGGGACAATATATGTCACTTCACGTACACAGTCACTTAGACTGACTAAATTCTTCTTCTATACCATCCAACAGGCTGTCTAGCCTACAATCCTGTTGGGAATACTTTGCGGCTAATTTTACTTGGTCATACACCAAACTAACGGGGATCTCTTTCCCATCAGACCCCACAGGTCCGACCTCGGCCATGTGGTTCCGGTCAGCCTTAGTATATCACGTCTTCACCATGGCCCAGGCTTCCCTTGCACCTTGTCGGCAGGCTGATATCTTCCATAACCGGAAGCGCCTCCACGCTCCCTTGAGCTTCTCTACAAGCTCCCCCATGCCTTCTGGCAGGGAGGCGGATGGCCACAAGGCTTGGGCAATGGCCTGCATCACCTACTGAACTTGTTCATGCAGTCGTGAGAGCTTTGGCAGAAGATCACCTGCAGACCCGGGCATTTCCTCTGCGGGACAACCCGTCAGCATACCTACAGATATAACTCTGTTAGCCGGTTTCTTTGCCGAACTCTATAAAAGTTCATTCAAGCACTTACTAAAAATGTCATGTCGAAGCCTCTTATTATCCTTTACGGAGTCAGCAAGCTGGGCTCAAACATCTTTCAGTTCAACGCCCAGCCGGGTATTGGCATCTTGGAGATTGTTTTTCTCCCGCCTAACCTTTGTAAGCACGCGCTCGCCAGCCTTTAGCTGTCGTTGAGCATGTCGCTCATCCCCTTTCACGACCTCCGGATTCATTCTGGGGTCATCTGCAAAATCTATTGTTAGATTTGCATACATGTCGCATATTACCTGGTACATGTCATTCTTTGCAATAGGGACAAGTGTTACCAGATGGGGCCTTCTCGGACTCTTTCACTGCGACAACTGCGGCCTGAAGCTGGGCTTTGCACTCCTCTAGCTCTTGAGACAACTGGGTATTCTTCTCCATAAGAACCTAAGCAAACAACGATCCTTAAATCAGTTGTGCCAACTGTTTCAAGTCTCAGGGGCTACTGATATACATAATTATTAGATTTTTCTTACCCGTATATCCTTTACATATTGGTCCGTGGCTCTGACAAGACCATTTTGAGCAGCTCAGATGTACGTGTCTCCTGAGTTGAAGGCATCGAACGCCTCTTGGGAGAAACAAGCGTCGCGGAGTACGGCCCAACGACGCCTGTGATTCATGGCACTCTCCACTTTGGAATTCGTAGCGGACGGCCTATCCGCATCCTCTGTAGGAGGAACATCCGGTGTTGGCCCCATTTTAGCGTCCGCCTCTAAGTCCGGCGCTGGAGCCCGGCTGGTGGAGGCGTGGCCGGCAACCTCTCCAGATATAGTTCGGCGAGCGTTTTTCCTACTAGGAAACATGGACGTTATTATATTATATAAGACAACAACCACGGAGCGGGGTTCTTTTTCATACCTCTGCGACAGCGTCTCAGTCCTGACCGCCTTCCTTTTAAGCCTACCCGGCTTCGGTGCCCCTTATTGGTGAGCCACTGTGGGTTCGGCATGGCGTCCCAAGGGCCTTCCCTGTAAGACACCATATGTGTGCGGTAGGTGAAGTGCAGAAAAAGGGATCCTTCTCGGAAGTTGGGACTCCGGTTTTACTTACACGCGATGCAGGGAGTAGTCCAGGATAATCGGCTATGATGGCCACCAGGGCACCGTCATAGCTTAATTGATAGAATGTCCTGTCAATGAGCTCCACAAATGTGTCCGGATCTTTTCGAGTCTGGGGTCGAGGGCCCGGTCAGGGTCCTCTGGTTGTGGAGGCGGGTTGTAGACCTCCCTCACAGCTTTTCGCAGTTCTTGCTATGAAATAGCAAGGTAAATACTTATGGCGAAGAATGCGGGAAGATTTGGAGTAAAAAGTAGCAGCTCATCCGGCTTGGGGGTTGTACATGGGGAATCCATCCCGTGGTTTGATGCGGACGAACTCCTCTTCCTCTCCTTTATATAAATCGAACGGTATTTTCGCTAGAGCAGCGACAGAGTCTGGTCCCTTACGACCGCAATGGGTAGCATCGTCTTCTCCATTGAAGTGCCACATGGGTTGTCCCCAATATTGAAGTGGCTGCACCCCCCGCATTATACATATTAACATAACCTCGATTATAGTCAATCCTGATTTGGCCAGCGTCTTTATCCGGTCCATCAGGTAAAGGACTTCTCCGTTATCTTCCTCCTGGGGGCTCCGAGGGCGCCAGCTGCGGCGTTTCTTCAGAGGGGCATTATCAAACTCAGGAAGGCCCCTCCGAATAGGGTCTGGAAGGGGGACGTCCTCCATATAAAACCACTCCGAAGGCCAATCTTTGGATGTCATCTTCGGAGTACCGGACAGATATCCGGTCCCGGCGATGCGCCATATTTCGGCTCCGCCTACTTGATATATTAACCCCTCCTGTGTACGGGGCACGAGGCAGAATAGTCTCTTCCATAGCTCGAAATGAGCTTCGTAGCCCAAAAATAGCTCGCAAAGGGCGACATAGCCTGCGATGTGTAATATGGAGGCAGGAGTAAAATTATGCAGCTGGAGGCCGTAGAACTCCAGGAGCCCGCGGAGGAATGGATGGATTGGAAATCCAAGTCCCCTTAATAAGTACGGGACAAGGCATACCCGCTCCCCCATAGATGCGTTGGGAAAGCTCTCCGCTTGCTCCCCGCCATTGCAAGTGGCTAGTCCAGCTCGGACGGGGACCATATACGCAGGAGGAAGAAACCCCTGGGTCTGTAACTCTACTATCTGTCTGTGGGAGACGGAACACTTCCTCCAGTTGCCTGTATTAGGGCTACGGGAGCAAGAGGAGGAGCTGCGATGACTGGCCATGATAGGATGGATTTTTTTCAGGCGCGCTCCGATGGATACTCGCTATGGGAGGATGGTGTGATCTAGATCTGAGGATCCCCGGCTCTTTAAATAGACGATTTACTCACATGGCTAGGGTGGCAAATGTAAAAATGCCCTGACTTCTCGCATTTGCTCGGCATGTGGAGGATAGCCATTATTAGGCGCAGAAGCCGACGAGTGCAACATTCATGGGAAGCCGGACACAATTCGACAGGTACTCGGAATTTGGAGAAGAACCCGCCTTGCAATGTCGAAGACAATCTGCCCGCCGGACTCATCGTCATTGAAGCCTGGTTCAGGGCCTACTGAGGGAGTCCTGGATTAGGGGGTCCTCAGACAGCTAGACTCTATCCTTTAGCCGGACTGTTGGACTATGAAGATACAAGATTGAAGACTTCGTCCTGTGTCCGGGTGGGACTCTCCTTTGCGTGGAAGGCAAGCTTGGCAATTCGGATCTGTAGATCTCCTCCTTTGTAACCGACTCTGTGTAACCCTAGCCCCCTCCGGTGTCTATATAAACCGGAGGTTTTAGTCCGTAGGACAACAACAATCATAATCATAGGCTAGCTTCTAGGGCTTAGCCTCTACGATCTCGTGGTAGACCAACTCTTGTAATACTCATATCATCAAGATCAATCAAACAGGAAGTAGGGTATTACCTCCATCGAGAGGGCCCGAACCTGGGTAAACATTGTGTCCCCAACCTCCTGTTACCATCCGCCTTAGACGCACAGTTCGGGACCCCCTACCCGAGATCCGCCAGTTTTGACACCGACAGTGCCCGGTAGTGGGTTCGATCTTACGGTGCTTGATCCCAGTGACAGAAAGGGAACCAACACGTATGTATCGTTGCTACTAAGCATAAAACGATGGGATCTATCTCTACATAGATAGATCTTGTCTACATCATGTCATCATTCTTATTGTGTCACAGCCTGATTTTTTGCCCTTTCTTTTTCTTTTGTTTTTCTGAGATTTTTGCCTGAGATTTCTTTTCCGTGGCTATGTGGTCTGGAAACTGAAGAAGATGAACTCTTCTTTGCTTCTAGAGTGGCTTGTCATACCCAAATCCTTTCCTAGACCTTTCCATTTTCATCCTAGCCCAAATCCCAATATTCTTTTTATTGAGGATATTCCTTTTCTATTAAAGGAATAACTCAATTTGCCCTAGGTTGTGAAGCAACCTATATTTCCATCACTCCCAAAATTCCCAAATAATCCTCATAAAATTGTTTGGGTCATATCTTCCTCAAATATGACAAAATAGTTCATTTTCCATGTTTATCATTATGCTCAAATAATTCGTTTCCTATTCTGTCCTGGGTGGCAGATTGTGAAGCAAGTGCCATCTACTTTTGCCCAATTGATCCCAAATTTCTTGGACACCTTTTCATGTCCAAATAATTGCCTCATGACAAATTTCAACTTAATTTGCCTAGTAAATATTCCTGAGCAATTTTTCAAAGTTCCTGTCTGAGGGACTCAGTTGTGAAGGAAGTACTATCTAGGCATATCCAAATGAGTTGAAATTTATGCATGACCTCAATATCATCATATCATAGCTATCCATAATATTTGAGCTCATGTAATGCCTCCACGTGAGCACAGCTTCAAATCTTTGTTTCTGCCCAAATTTTCAGTTAGTGAAGCAAGTATATTTTATCTTGCTCCATTACGTCTGAAAATTTTCCTAGGCCTTCTCTTATACATATAACCTGTCTCCACCCAATTTGGGAATATTCCATCTAGCCAATAGTCCTCTAGAAGTTTTGCAAGTTTCTGGACAGAGGGAATAGCTGTGAAGGAAGTACCATTTTGGTGAATCCAATTGGTATGAAATTTTCACAGAATCTCCATATGTCCAAATCATAATGCCTTGCCAAATTTCAGCGCAAGTGGCATCTCCATTTGAGTGCACCATCATGATCTTCATTATGGACCAGATTACTTAGTTGTAAACCAACTATATTAATTATTGGTCCATTTCCATCCAAAATTCACGATATCGTAGTCCTTCCTATCCTAATCACCCCAGACAACTCCGTTTGAATCAATCAAGTTCCTGTTGATCAGCGGTACTCAGCCAAAACTGATACAGCAAACTTCAGGCGATCCCTCACATCTCTCCTTGGCACTTCTGCGTGATCTGTCACCTCCCTCGGCCTCTAGTATATAAGGACTAAACACTAGACAACGTTTCCGTGCCTCTTGCATCCCCTCCTTGCCGGGCGCAGTGGTGACCGTGTCGTTTGCGGGTCTGTGCACGCGCTCTGGCAGCGTTGGCCGCGCTCTGGGCATTGGGACGTGCCGACCAGCTCTGCCTTGACGGTTTTCTCACGTCTGAGCGTGCCGACTGACTCTCCCTTCCTCTCACGTCACCCTCGACCTGATGCCCCCTCTCCAAGCCTCCTCGCCGGAGCTAGACGTCGCGCGTCCACGGGCGCACAGTGCCGACAAGGCATTAATGGCCTCGGGGCTTCTTCCCTCTCTTGTCCCCGAGCCCCTCTCGTCTCTGTTACCCTCGTCCACTTCCCCCTCGTCGCCGTCCGAGCTTGGCCATGAGCACACGCGTCCGCGGAGCCGAACACGCGTTTGCGGCGACACACGGCTCGAACCGCCTCGCCCCACCTATTTAAGGCCACCCCGAGGCCGTTTCTCTTCACCACTCGCCTCCTGCACCTCCTCTAGCCCCGTCCCACTTCTTGCCCGAGCTCGAGAAGCTCTCGGTGCTCGACATCGCCGCCATGGCCGCCGCCTCGGACCTCCTAAATTAGCCCAAAGCCCGAGCCCTATCCACTCCCTGACCACACCATCATCTTCCCCGGAGTCCGGCACCCCTCCCAAACTCCTCGTTTCATCGCCGGAGCGCCCGTGGCCGCGTGCCCCAAGATCAACCGCCGCTGTTGCCCTCGGCCTCTGCGAGCCGCCGTCACTCTAGGCCTCCCCAGTGCCTGCTGCTGCTCCAGGAGGGAGCAGCACCCCGTTCCATGCCCGCCGGTGGACCCGTTGGTGATGAAAATATTCACATATTCGTCCTTCATCTTCTACACCTCATATCTCCGCAACTGTAACTCCGATTGAGGTGAATACAACGCCTACTTCTTCGTCTCTTCGAGCCCGAACTTTTGGTATCATTTTCATAATGGTTTGACATACTGGAAATGACCATTTTGCCTTGCCCCAATCATCCCCTCCGAGAGTACCTTTTCGGCGATTCCTTCCGCGGTCATTTCGCACTTCTTCCCGGAGCCTTCTCCATCCCCAGGCAAGCCACAACCACCATTTGCATGATGCCATGCAGAAGCATTGGTCTTCAACTTGAATCTTTAATAAATGTCTGTTTCTTTTGCTACTGTTGTCGGTATTTCGGTTATGCTTATGGATCAATGTTTACCGTCAGGCTATGTTTTCTTGCGCTATGTTATTATGCTTTTCATGCTAGTATTACTTTCTTATGGACCATGTTTGGTAGTAGTACATGCTAGTGATGGTCTTCGGTGCCTGACTACCGTCGGTTCCGAATACCATTGTTTTGCCTGTTCCTTTGCATCCAGTTGATTAAATAATTGCATGGTAGTTTTATCGGTATGTTCTTGCACGTTATTTATTGTTGATGCTAGTGGTCATGTTATGCTATGAGTAGTGTTCTAGTTGTGATATTCATGCTCGTCAGTATGCCATGCTCATCTGGATAAATGATTAAATGTTGTTGTTCTGCTCGTTGATTATGTTGCACCTCCATGCTTATTTGATATCATGTTCATGCATTGTAGTTGCATCATGTTATTTTATCATGGCTCAGCATATTTCATTCAAGTTTAACTGGATTAAATTGAACTTGAACAACTGTTGGCTGAGTCATGGTGCCACCATATCGAGCCGACCAGTGCAACCACATTTGCCTTATGGGAAGGCCCTAACTGGGTCTATTGTCATGCCTCTCGCCGGTGCCTCCCGCGAGGGAAGGTTATGCGCGGGCGCTACCTTGGTCAGGTAGGGCGGCATAAGCCCTGTGTGCCCGTGTTTGATTTTGAGCTCATGTCCCCGTTTGGGACCGTTTTGCCACGACGGTGGCCGTTGGTGCCTTTGGTAGGCATGGGGCCACCCAGGACTTAGCCCAAAGGGGAGTTGGTCGGAGTGGCCGGGAGAGTGTCATGGCAGTAGGACGGTTTTGTCGAAACGCTTTGGTCCACTCGAATGGGAGTGCGAGGCCAGGGTTCCGTGGTGTGGGTACAGTGTGCTAACCTCTGCAAAGTGTGTGTTTAATCTATCGATAGCCGTGCCCGCAGATAAGGGCCCAGTTCGTGTCGGTCACACTATGGGTCAACAGTAATAATAATAATTTGATTAATAACAACCCCGGTTCAATGATGAAAGAAGTTGGTTGATATTTATGTGATCATGAGAGGATCACTGTGGTATCGTGAATACCAACTTGTTGGATATTTGGGGATGTTATGCAAGAGTCAAGGGTAGAGGTCAAGCTCCTTGTGGTCATAAATGATTACTATGGTATTGTTAATACCAAGCTTGATTGGATCCTGAGATGATTGTGTGATATCCGTGATGGTAAGTGATACAGGTGATGGTTACGAGGTAACCCGAATAGAGTAAGTTGGTGCATGATAGTTTCATCATGTTGCATGCTAGTATCATCATGTTCATATGTTTAGGCCATGCTCGTATTGTTCTAGCTGTATCATCTTGTTCATGCTATGATTGATCTGATAGTATCATGTTAATCCTTGTTAACCTGTAATTGCCATGCTATTGTTTGTCTTGATTGCTTTGGTTGTTGTGAGCTTGCAAGTATATTCAATGTACTGACCTGGCGTGTCATGCCAGTTTGTAGGTCGTGATGGATTTGATTGCTTGTTTGTCGTGGGTCCGTTGTTTGCGCGCTAGGATAAGTGTTCCAGCCAGAGTCCCTGGGGAGTGGAGTTCACCACCATCGTCGCTTCTCCGCTACCAGTAGTCCTTCCGCTGCATCGTGTTGTTCCGCTGCTTGCATGGAGCAACCGTGGCAGGCGTAGCGTCGTCGTGCCGATGTAATCCCCTTGTACCCCAATAGATTGCAATAAAGAGCTGATTTGTTCCATGCTAAGCAGTGTCGTATTCCAGAAGACTTCTCCTCGATCTCTGGGCTGGAATACGGGGCATTCCGGTTTCTCTGAGCCGGGGTACCACATATTGCATTACTCCATTTTCCATGAACTTAATACACTAGATGCATGATGGATAGCGGTCGATGTGTGGAGTAATAGTAGTAGATGCAACCAGGAGTCGGTCTACTAATCTTGGACGTGATGACTATATAATGATCATTACCTGGATATCATCATAATTATTTGAGGTTCTATCAATTGCCCAACAGTAATTTATTCACCCACCGTTTGCTATTTTCTCGAGAGAAGCCACTAGTGAAACCTACGGCCCCCGGGTCTTATTTCTCATATATTTGCCTTTGCGGTCTGCTTTTTGCTTGCATTTATTTTCAGATCTACTAAACCAAAAATACAAAAATACTTTGCTGCACTTCATTTTATTTGCGATCTATTTATTCAATCTATTACAACTTTCTCCCATCCATGCACCGTTTCTGGCGCCGTTACCCGAAAGGGATTGACAACCCCTTTAACACGTCGGGTTGCGAGGTGTTGTTATTTGTGTGCAGGGGTTGTTACCTTGTGTTCCTTGGTTCTCTAACTGGTTTGATAACCTTGGTTTCATATCTGAGGGAAATACCTACCGCCGCTTTGCCGCATCATCCCTTCCTCTTTGGGGAAATACCGACGTAGCTTCAAGCAACATCAAAAGGAATTTCTGGTGCCATTGTCGGGGAGGATCTTCAGTATATACCAGGTTTCTAATTAGAAATCTCATCTCCTTGCAATTTACATTATTTTCCATTTACCTCTCATTTTCCTCTCCCCCACTTCACAAAAATTTGTCATTTTATTCGCCTCTCTTTTTCCGTTCGCTATTTTCTTGCCGGATCTGTTTTTGAGTGCAATCTTGTTGTGTGGTCATCATGACTCAAGAGAACACCAAATTATGTGATTTCCCAAATACCAACAACAATGATTTTATCGGGACTCTGCTTGCTCCTCCCGTCGCTAGTGCGGAGACTTGTGATATTAATATTGCTTTGCTGAATCTTGTTATGAAATATCAATTTTCCGGTACTCCTAATGAGGATGTCGCGTCCCATCTTAATACCTTCATGGAATTATGCGATATGCAAAATAAAAAAGATGTGGACAATGATGTGGTTAAGATGAAATTATTTCCGTTTTCCTTGCGTGATTCTTTAAAATTTTGGTTCTCTTCTTTGCCTCGCAATAGTATCGATTCTTGGAATGAGTGCAATGATGCTTTTATCACTAAGTATTTTTCCTCCCGCAAAAATTATTTCCCTTAGAACCCATATCATGAATTTCAAGCAACTTTAACATGAGCATGTTGCACAATCTTGGGAAAGGATGAAAATGATGCTAAGGAATTGCCCAACTCATGGGTTAAATCTTTGGATGATCATACAAAAAATTTATGCGGGATTGAATTTTGTTTCTTGTAATCTTTTAGATTCTGCCGCGGGTGGTACCTTTCTGGAAATTACTTTGGGTGAAGCCAGCAAATTTCTTGATAATATCATGGCAAATTATTCACAATGGCATACGGAAAGGGCTCCTACTAGTAAAAAAGATAATTCGGTTGAAGAAATTTCTTCTTTGAGTGAAAAGTTGATGCTCTTATAAATTGGTTGCTGGTAAAAGTGCTCCTAATGATTTTAATGATATGCCTTTGTCTACTTTGATTGAGCAAAATAGTGATGCCATAGATGTGAATTTTATTTCTCGAAACAATTTCAATAACAATGCTTATAGAGGTAATTTTAATCCTAGGCCTTTTCCTAGTAATTCCTATAATAATTATGGTAATTCCTATGGAAATCAATCTTATAATAATAATAATAATAGGAACACCTCTGATCTTGAGAATAATATTAAAGAATTTATCAACATAGAAAGAGTTTTCAACACTTCCATAGAAGAAAAGTTGAGTAAGATTGATGATTTGTCAACAAGTGTTTATAGAATTGCTCATGATGTGGAAAATCTCAAGATGAAAATTTTTGTGCCTAAAGTAGATGAATCAATTAAAGCTCTTTATGTTTCATGGATGAACATAAGAAAAGAACCGATATGCTTAGAGCTAAAAGAGAATTTTTAGAAAAAGCATTTTCTAGTGATTTCTTTCACAAAAGTGATGAAGATCTTAAAATGGTTGGTGTTTCTTCTATTGATTCTTCGTTTAGTAAAGTTAAGATTGATGAAAAAGGGACTGGAGAAGAGTCAACTTTAGGTAGAAGGTGTCCCAATATTTCGGAGGGTGAAAATCTTGTTGAGAAAATTGATGAAAGTGGGTTTGGATAGGTCAAAACTTTAGCTATTGATGTGTCCACTCTTTTGGATGACAAAGACTTTAATTATGATAGTTGCTCTTTGATTGATTGTATTTCATTGTTGCAATCCATGATAAATTCACCCCATGATAGGTCAAAACTTTAGCTATTGATGCAAGGAATCGTGTGGTTTGGGAATCGCATTTGCGTACCCAACAAGATTGAGCTCAAGAATTTGATCTTGCAAGAAGCTCATGGCACCCCGTATTCCATCCACCCCGGAGGAACCAAGATGTATCAAGACCTAAAGGAAAGATTCTGGTGGCATGGCATGAAGAGAGAGATAGCCACTTTCGTCGCTAAGTGTAACATATGCCAAAGGGTCAAAGCTGAACATCAGTGACCCGCTGGATTGTTACAGCCTCTCAAGGTGCCTGAATGGAAATGGGATAAAGTTGGAATGGACTTCATCACTGGATTACCCAGGTCAAATAAGGGACATGACTCCATCTGGGTCATAGTCGACCATTTGACCAAAGTAGCCCATTTCATTCCTGTCAAAACGACTTACAAGGGAAACCAGCTAGCTAGCCTCTACATCAACAGAATCATAAGCCTTCATGGTGTTCCCAAGGAGATTGTGTCAGACTGAGGAACCCAATTTACCTCAAGGTTCTGGAAGAAGTTCCAAGAGGCCATGGGGACCAAGTTGTCCTTCAGCACTGCTTTCCACCCACAGACCGGAGGTCAGACAGAACGAGTGAATCAGATACTCGAAGACATGCTCCGAGCCTGTGTCTTAGCATATGGAGCTAGGTGGGAAGATTGCCTCCCTTTTGCCGAGTTCTCCTACAACAACAGTTATCAGTCAAGCCTCCAGATGGCACCATTTGAGGTGTTGTACGGACGCAAGTGTCGCACACCCCTCAATTGGTCAGAGACCGGAGAAGGACTAGTCTTTGGGCCCGATATCCTCTGTGAAGCAGAAGAGAAAGTCTAGCTTGTCAGAGAGCGTTTGAAAACTGCCAAGTCAAGGCAGAAGAGCTACGTTGACTCACGTAGGAGAGACATGACCTTCCGAGTTGGAGACCATGTCTATCTCTGGGTCACACCTCTCAAGGGAACCCAACACTTCCATGTCGAAGGAAAGCTCGCCCCAAGATACATCGTCCCCTTCAAGATCACTGACCGACGAGGAGAAGTGGCTTACCAGTTGGAACTGCCACCTGAGCTATCCGATGTGCACAACGTATTCCACGTGTCACAACTCCGGAAGTGTCTCCAAGTTCCAGACAAGCCTGATCTTTACAAGGACGTCAATCACCAAGCCATTGACCTTCAGCCTGATTTGACTTACCGTGAGAGGCCCATCTGCATTTTGGATGAGGCTGAGCGACGCTCTCAAAGCCGCACCATCAAGTACTTCAAGGTCCAGTGGAGCAACCACACTGAAGCAGAAGCAACCTGGGAACGTGAAGATTACCTTAGATCCGAGTTTCCGTATCTCTTTAAAGCCTAGTTTAGGAATCTCGGGGACGAGATTCTTGTAAGGGGGGTAGGTCTGTCACACCCTGCATTTTGTAACACTTCATTTGCATTAATAAAGCATGAAAATTTGGACCAACAAAAACTTTTGCATTATTTGGCTTTTTATTTTGGAGTTGGTTTTCTCTCTGTGATTTTCAAGTGCTCTGCAAAGTCAAAAACTCCACCTTCTGTACTTCATCTCCTTGCCCCAAACTTCCACCCAATGATCACGCCATGTGTATAGTGCAATATAGTATTTTCTTACAAAAATAATTTGGCCAAAAAGTGTTTTCAAAAATTAGTTTTCCAAAAACCCCTGAATTGAGGTTTGCACTGCAAGCACTTGATTTGGGGGATGAAAAATATTTCAAAAGGTATATTTGAAACCTATTAGATATAATATTCCCATAAACCCCAAAAATATAATTTTAAAAGTTATTTTCCTATTTTATTTAAAAGCTTTTTCTTAACGCCAGAAATGGTCTTTAATAGGGAAAAATTATTTTATTGTTTTAAAAATATTTGACAAAAATCAGGGAAACTCAGTGGGCATATATTTCCCATATATAAGAGTTTCAACACATGGTCATGTTCAAAATATTGGACAAAACCTCCCAAAACTATTTCTACCCATTTCAAGGATTTGAAATATTTCTACAGGAAATATTTTCACAAAAATCCAAGGAAAATCCAGCAAGTCACAAACGCATATTGTGATCACCTTGCAAAGCCTCATGTCAATTAAAGTGAGTTTGGTTCACCAAAATGCCCCAAAACCCTCTCTGACCAGAATCAAATTTGAACAAGTTTGCACTACCAACTTCTCTCCTTGACCCCAACTTTTGTGAGAATATTCACATGACCAAATGAGGCCACTACACCAAGTAGTGCATCAAGGAGAAGTGATTTGCTCAACTAGATCTACACAAGTTCATTTCTGCTAATTTCTAGGGTTTACAAAAGTTGCATTGGCAACTTTGCCCAAATAAGCTCCAAATTGGTGGAAGACCCTAATTATATGTGTCATTTCACCCTGTGGAGTCTCATGGCAATTGGGAATCATTTGCTTGCCAAAACCTTTAACAAACACCTTCTGCCACTTTTCAAAAATCACCATTTTGACCACTAAAACTATTCTCCTTGAGCTGCACTTTTTACCACAACCCCTCCTAGACCTCTTCTACCTCCAGTAGCAATGGCTGCATCTCAGATCAATAATTGAGGGGTGAAACCACCTCTTTCTCTCTCTGGATAGCCCATTTCTCCCTCTTCTTCTACCTCTCTCCTGTCCTACTGGCCATCTAGAGCATCCAATGCCTCTCCCTACTTCTTTACTCCACCCTTGAGCTACTGGACACGGTTGGCCGTGCCCACAAGGCATAAAATATGCCATGCCGGTCATTTGTGCGCTCTAGAGTGCGCTACAGTGCGCTCCCGTACTATAGCCGCCCTCTGCCCGACGCCTCCGACCACCTCGGGCCTCCCCAGCACGCCAACCAACACCCCTCAACGTCCGCAACACGCTACGTAGTCGGCCCCTTCCTCTCTCCTCCTCCCCACGCCTCCGCGCTAGCAAACACCGGCCGCCCGAGCGTGCCAATGGCGCGGCTCACACGCGCGCGCCTTTGACCTCTCCCCACTCCCGCTCTCTATCTCTCCCGACGTAGTCGACGTCCAGGAACACCCCAGACACCACGCCCTCTTCCCCCGAGCCCTGCAGCGATGAGCGTGAGCTCGCCGGCGCACGGGTCTACGGGACCTCGCCGCTGGCCTATTTAAGGGCCTCCCCAAGCCCTCCTCTCCTCACCACTCGCTCTCTGCACCACCAAATCATCCCCCTACACCCCTAGTTCCTCTCCAGAGCCGCCCGAGCTCGAGATCGAGCTCGAGCTCCGCCACTTCGGCTCGCCGGAGTTCACGAGGTATAGGCCTCCCCCGCTCCTCCTCTGCCTCGATCTGGAACCCCTGCACCCCTCTGATCCTTTCCCCCTTGTTTCCCCTCTCAGTAACGGCCGGAACTGTCGACGCCCGAAGCTTCTCCATCGCGAGACCTCGTCGCCGGCGAACCAGGCAACTCCGGTGACGTCCACCACCTCCACCCGAACGACGACACGACGCTGAGCCCACCCGTGCCCTTGCCCGACCTCGCCGTGCCCTGCATCGTCGTCGGTGAGCTCGCCAGCCGCCTGGACTCGGGGTTAGGGATGACAGGTGGGCCCCGCCTGTCAGCCTCAGCCTCTCCCCTCCATCGCCCCCCTCTCGGGCCCCTCCCGTCAGGTTTAAACCTGGCGCGCGCGCGTGCACCAGTGCGCTGGGCCGCCTCTCTGGCTGGGCCTGCTGCGCTGCGGCTGTTCTGGCCCAGCAGGCACAGTGCCCTTTCCCCTTTTTCCTTTTTGCCACTTTTCCAAAAATTCCACAGGATAAAATATATGTCCAACTCCTAAATTCCTTGAGTATTGCAACCTATTTAACAGTGCAACTTTCATTCAAATCCAACAACCTTTTCTTCACTGTAAATATTTAAATGTGATTTTAAGCATTTAAATATACCTTTGTAAATCCATTTCTCCTATTCTGCTACTCCAAATCCAAAACTAGGAATTTCCCCTTCTTAGTTTTTACCCTAGTATTTAACAAAAATGAGTTGACATCTTTCTGAGCACTTTGGTTTTTCTGTTTTATTATTGCCTTATTTTTCTCGTTATTATTTTGCGACGATAGATTGCGTTGCTGACGAAGGAGTTGGACCAGAAGACTTTGAAGACCCAGAAGACTTTGTTGAGCCAGGCAAGCAGCCCTTTGACCATGTCTATGAAACCCTTTTTATGCATGTCATATATCACTTTTATTGCTTGCATCGGAGACATGATACTGTGATGACCACATGGGGTGGTTTGCCACCGTTACTTCCTCGTTGATACTTGCATTGTGCATGACCCTACCTTCTTATGAGGGTTATGCCGGTGGGAGTAGATAGGATGCTAAAGTAGTGCTACGCAAAAAGGGACGGGAATATGCATAGTGATGGAGACAAAGTATTTTCAAAGGACTTTTCGAAAACCCCGTCGGGTGCCACTTATGCCCGAGGGAGATGATGAGTTGGGTAGCCACTTGATGACGAAGTGGTGTACCGAGGCAAGTGTCTGTGTTGTTTTCAAAAACGGATTGGTTTAAGTTGCGACCGTTATTCCAACCTTACATGCGCAACCACTCTACCCTTATATGGGAAAGGGCATTATTGATTACCTAGGCCGATACTAGCTTGAAGCCCGCATTACTAGTGATGGGGGAGAGTTGGTGCTCTCTCTCGGGACGGGGTCGTGCCAGGTAGGGCGGCCATGACTGTTTTCACAAGGCACCGGATACACCGTTGTGTCCCCTCTCGGATATTACGATCTCGAGTGAGTGTTGTATGATGTACATCGTGAGGATATGGAACAACGAGTGGACTCCTTGTTAGTGTCGTCTAGGGAAAGATAGTGATCGGGTGCTTACCCCGGGTACTTGAGGTACCGCGGGTCGTGGATGACACGGAAGTTCCCCGGATCTTGTGGGTAAAGTGTGCAACCTCTACAGAGTGTAAAACTATTCGAATAGCCGTGTCCATGGTCAAGGATAGTTGGGTAACCGCTCTTGGGCTACGTCCACATGTTTACAAACCAGTGTGTGTGTTTGGATAAGTGGGAAGAACTACTTGGGTCAAGTCAAAGGACTTGACATGATTGAGTTGGGTTGATGCCCACTCTATTTATGTTGATATCTCTAACATGTCCTCATGGTTAATTGAATTCTCCTTATCATTGCACTCAAAACTAGCTTTCCGCAAAAAAATTCCTTATCATGCATTGTTGTACCTTGAACCAAAACATGGGTTGCTTGCGAGTACATTCAAAGTACTCATTGGCTTGCCACTGGTTATTTAATTGTCCTGGCATGGAAGAACAGGAGTTTGAAGAAGAGTTCTTTGGAGATGAACATGCAAACTAGGACGTTTCCCAGCCAGAATGCCTGTAGGGTTAAGGCAGATGGCATGGGTTCTACTTATCGACGAAGATTTCCGCTGCTTAAGTATATTTGGCATTCAGCCCTTGTGGCTTTATCTATGTAAGACTTGACCATAATGGTCATAATTTGTGTAAGACGATATGTATGGATGTAAGACTCTTGTTATTCAGCTTCTGTGTGTTTAGTGAGCATTGATCTCTGGGATCACTGTACACGTGCATTCGGTGATCTCGACTTATGAGTCGGGGTCCCCACAGAGCTGGTATCAGAGCCATCCTGACTGTAGGAAGCCTTAGTTAGCATGGACGTTAGTTAGCTTGAGACCATCTAAACTTCTCTTCTTTTCTAAAGCTTACCCAACCCAAGATATATTTCCCTTATTGACCTCTCTCATTCAACCTTTGTAGATGGCTGCCGTACCCGAAGACTTCCTCACCACCGGATTTCCCGTGCTTCTCGAGGATAGCCTGAAGAAGTGCCAGTTTCACCGAGCCCCCATTTTCACCTACCATGAGCATTGGATCAATGACACCGAGACGGAGTATCATGTGGAAGTGATCGTGAAGGCCAATGACTCTCCAACAAGCTGGTTCTTTGAGGGACCCCAGATGGCAACACTAGTACTTGCCGTCGAGATGGCAACCCTCAAGGAACTCACCCGCCTTCGAGACCTTCTTCCAGAGATGGCAGACGAGTTGGCAACCCGCTTCTTGCCTTATCGGAAGGAAGGTGAGGATGAGAGCAGTGCACCAGCTCCACCGTTAGAAGAAGGACTTCCACTCCGATTCCAGACCTACTTCAGCCTTTGTGCCGATAGTTTGGCACAACACTTGGCCTTGGAATCAATGGAGCTCCGAAAGGAACTTCATGAGACCAAGGCACTTCTTCGCCAAGCACAAGGGAAGACGGATAGGATCAAGAAGGAAGGTGCTCCCCCTTGACAGCCCGCCATCGCATACCGAGGCGGAAGACCCCCAAAGGATGGAGAACCACCACAGCAACACCGCATGAGCACAAAGGAATACCGCAAGCTCTTCGCACCACCGACAAAGCAACACCGTGTTGAGCTCCTACACTCCCCCACCCCTTCAAGTGAAGAGGAAAGTCAGGCCACCGATGACGAGGAGGAAGACCTAGAAGAGCCAGACTATGCGACCGAGCATTCCACCACTTAGGCATCTTCGCAACCCGGATATGCCCGTTAGTAACCCCTATGGTAGGATAGGTCGTGTACCCCTATGCGAAGTCGAGTCCTTGTAATGGTTCATATGAAACCATGTAGTGTTGTGTTTGCTTTTGATGTGTTTGATGGATGTCGTACTTTCCTTTGGGAACTTGTAAGCGAATACATCACCCATTTGGACTTTAATGAATGTGTTTGGCCTTTTGGCCCTTGCATGAAAACAATTAGTGTCATACCACCCTTACTAGGTGTCCCATCTATATTGCTTTCCCCATCTTTCCCAATTATGAGACCTTGACCGCTCCAACAGGATGCCTGTTGTAACACGTACTGGTACCTCTACCCAGCAGCAAGAAGCCGGAACAGGAGCCAGTCAGGACCAAACCCAAGGACAAGCTCCACCACCACCACCACCTCCAAACATGGACATGGCTCAGCTTCTCCAAGCCTTCCGAGAGGAACGCCAAGCCAACACTGCAGCCCTCCAAATGATTGCTCAAGTTGTCAATCGCCAGCCGGCGGGAAACGACAATGGACGTTCCACGTTGGTGGAGTTCAAGAAGCATGCATCACCCACCTTCATCGAGACTGCTGAACCCCTGGATGCAGACGACTGGGTCCGCACCATTCAGGATTTGCTGGAACTAGTCGGATGCACTGAGGACCGTGAGAAGGTGGCGTATGCTGCTCACTGTCTCGGGGGCACTGCTAGAGCTTGGTGGGATGGATTCAAGGCCATGCATGCTGAGCAAAACATCACTTGGAATGACTTCAAGGCAGAATTCTGCAAGGCCCACATTCCTTCCGGAATTATGGCCATCAAGAAGCGTGAGTTCCGAGCCCTGAAGCAAGGTAGTAGCACTGTCAAGGAGTACATGCAGAAGTTCAGTGTTCTCTCAAGGTATGCCCCTGAAGATGTCAGCACTGATGCTGCCAAAAGGGAGCGCTTCATGGAAGGCCTTAACCAGACTCTGCAGTACTTGCTTGTTGTGTGTGACTGCCCGACCTTTCCTGATCTGGTGAACAAGGCACTCATGCTTGAAGACAAGCGGCGTGCTTTGGATGATACCCGTAAGCGCAAGATGATCACCAAGGGTAGCTCCAGCAACAATAAGCCTCGCCCGTGGCAGCCAGCCCCAGTCAAGCCAACCTATCAACAGCCAATAGCTCTTGCACCCCGCACCAACTATCCACCTCAGCAGTATGCCAACCCCAGGCCAGCTTACAACAACCCCAATAACAATGCCGGCAAGAGCAGCAACCCCAACCAAGTCACTTGCTTTGGATGTGGTCAGCCAGGACACTACTCCAAGAATTGCCCCAACAAGAAGCCCGACGCCCCGCGCCCCAATGCGCAAAACCCAGGACAAGGCCGTGGAATGCCACCAAGGAACCAAGCTCCCCGCAACCCGCCCAACAATGGCAAGGGTCGTGTGAATCATGTCACTACTGAAGAAGCCCAGGAAGACCAGGACGTCGTGCTGGGTACGTTCCTTGTTAACTCAGCACCTGCAACTGTCTTGTTTGATTCTGGAGCCACACATTCATTTGTCACCCATGAGTTTGCATTAAAGAGTGGCATGACCCCTACAGCCCTGAATAACCCTATGGTGGTGCAAACCCCTGGAGCAGAGATGAGAGCCAAGATAGGATGTAAAGGAGTCGGGATTGTCATTAATGGGGTAGACTTCCAAGAAGACCTTATCATCTTAATATCACAAGGCTTGGATGTGATCTTAGGAATGGATTGGCTCATCAAGCACCAAGGCTTGTTAGATTGTGCCAACCGGACCGTCACTGTGACCAACGACCAAGGAGTCGAAGTTAAGTTTGCTCCCGACCCCTCCTTTGCTCAAGGTGCCCAAGTCAACTGTCTGTCAGAAGTTGGATTGGAGCAAGTGCCGGTAGTATGCGAATACCCCGATGTCTTTCCTGATGAGCTACCGGGAATGCCTCCTGACCGAGACATTGAGTTCATCATCGAGCTCATGCCCGGAGCAGGACCCATCTATAAGAAGCCTTATAGAATGGGATCGGAAGAGTTAGCAGAGTTGAAGAAGCAACTGGAAGAGCAGTTGAGGAAGGCATTTATCCGCCCTAGTGCCTCCCCTTGGGGATCGCCTGTTCTGTTTGTGGCAAAGAAGGACGATACCATGCGCTTATGCATTAACTACCGCTCCCTTGATGAAGTTACAATCAAGAACAAGTATCCACTTCCCAATATTGAAGATATGTTTGATCAACTCAATGGGGCCAAGGTGTTCTCCAAGATTGACCTCAGATCTGGGTACTACCAGCTGAAAATCAGACCCCAAGATATTCCGAAGACGGCATTTGTAACCAGATATGGCCTGTATGAGTGCACGGTCATGTCCTTTGGGTTGACCAATGCCCCAGCTTACTTCATGTACCTCATGAATAAGGTCTTCATGGAATATTTGGACAAGTTTGTCGTTGTCTTCATTGATGACATTCTTGTCTTCTGAAAGACAGAAGAAGAGCACGAGCAACACTTGGGGATGGTCCTAAACAAGCTTCGAGAGCACCAATTGTATGCCAAGTTCAGCAAGTGCGAATTTTGGCTGCATGAGGTTGGATTCTTGGGTCATGTTTTAACCGAAGAAGGATTGTCGGTCGATCCCACTAAGATTGAAGCCGTGACTGAATGGCAATCCCCAAGCAATGTGAAGGAAGTCAGAAGCTTCCTCGGACTCGCGGGATATTACCGCAAGTTCGTTGAAGGATTCTCAAGCATTGCACGACCCATGACTCAGCTCTTGAAGAAGGACAAGAAGTTTGAATGGACGCCGAAGTGTGAAGAAAGCTTCCAGGAGCTGAAGAAGAGACTGACCACCGCCCCAGTTCTGGCCACACTAGATATACACAAGGAGTTTGTGATATATTGTGATGCGTCAAGAACCGGACTGGGAGGTGTTCTGATGCAAGAAGGCAGAGTCGTAGCTTACCTTTCAAGACAACTACGGCCTCATGAAGAGAACTATGCTACTCATGACCTCGAGTTGGCAGCTGTAGTTCATGCCCTGAAAACATGGCGACATTACCTCCTAGGGAAGCGATGTGAGATATACACGGATCATAAAAGTCTGAAGTATATTTTCACTCAGAAGGAATTGAACATGAGGAAAAGAAGATAGCTAGAGTTGATCAAGGATTATGACCTTAGTGTTCAATACCACCCTGGAAAGGCTAATGTGGTAGCAGATGCATTAAGCAGGAAGGCTTGTTCCTTGAATGCTATGCTTAAGGAAAGGCTACCCGCCTTGTATGAAGAACTTGAAAGCTACGGGTTGGAACTGGTTGCACCAGGATTCTTAGCTAACCTTGAAGTCAAGCCTACCCTGATGGATGATATTAAGGAAGCTCAGAAGGGACACGAAAGTATTGAAGGCATCAAGAGGAAGATCAAGGCAGGCAAGGCCCCAGGATTCTCAGAGGATGAGTAAGGAATCATGTGGTTTGGGAATCGCATTTGCGTACCCAACAAGATTGAGCTCAAGAATTTGATCTTGCAAGAAGCTCATGGCACCCCGTATTCCATCCACCCCGGAGGAACCAAGATGTATCAAGACCTAAAGGAAAGATTCTGGTGGCATGGCATGAAGAGAGAGATAGCCACTTTCGTCGCTAAGTGTGACATATGCCAAAGGGTCAAAGCTGAACATCAGCGGCCCGCTGGATTGTTACAGCCTCTCAAGGTGCCTGAATGGAAATGGGATAAAGTCGTAATGGACTTCATCACTGGATTACCCAGGTCAAATAAGGGACATGACTCCATCTGGGTCATAGTCGACCATTTGACCAAAGTAGCCCATTTCATTCCTGTCAAAACGACTTACAAGGGAAACCAGCTAGCTAGCCTCTACATCAACAGAATCATAAGCCTTCATGGTGTTCCCAAGGAGATTGTGTCAGACTGAGGAACCCAATTTACCTCAAGGTTCTGGAAGAAGTTCCAAGAGGCCATGGGGACCAAGTTGTCCTTCAGCACTGCTTTCCACCCACAGACCGGAGGTCAGACAGAACGAGTGAATCAGATACTCGAAGACATGCTCCGAGCCTGTGTCTTAGCATATGGAGCTAGGTGGGAAGATTGCCTCCCTTTTGCCGAGTTCTCCTACAACAACAGTTATCAGTCAAGCCTCCAGATGGCACCATTTGAGGTGTTGTACGGACGCAAGTGTCGCACACCCCTCAATTGGTCAAAGACCGGAGAAGGACTAGTCTTTGGGCCCGATATCCTCTGTGAAGCAGAAGAGAAAGTCTAGCTTGTCAGAGAGCGTTTGAAAACTGCCAAGTCAAGGCAGAAGAGCTACGTTGACTCACGTAGGAGAGACATGACCTTCCGAGTTGGAGACCATGTCTATCTCTGGGTCACACCTCTCAAGGGAACCCAACACTTCCATGTCGAAGGAAAGCTCGCCCCAAGATACATCGTCCCCTTCAAGATCACTGACCGACGAGGAGAAGTGGCTTACCAGTTGGAACTGCCACCTGAGCTATCCGATGTGCACAACGTATTCCACGTGTCACAACTCCGGAAGTGTCTCCAAGTTCCAGACAAGCCTGATCTTTACAAGGACGTCAATCACCAAGCCATTGACCTTCAGCCTGATTTGACTTACCGTGAGAGGCCCATCTGCATTTTGGATGAGGCTGAGCGACGCTCTCAAAGCCTCACCATCAAGTACTTCAAGGTCCAGTGGAGCAACCACACTGAAGCAGAAGCAACCTGGGAACGTGAAGATTACCTTAGATCCGAGTTTCCGTATCTCTTTAAAGCCTAGTTTAGGAATCTCGGGGACGAGATTCTTGTAAGGGGGGTAGGTCTGTCACACCCTGCATTTTGTAACACTTCATTTGCATTAATAAAGCATGAAAATTTGGACCAACAAAAACTTTTGCATTATTTGGCTTTTTATTTTGGAGTTGGTTTTCTCTCTGTGATTTTCAAGTGCTCTGCAAAGTCAACAACTCCACCTTTTGTACTTCATCTCCTTGCCCCAAACTTCGTCCCAATGATCATGCCATGTGTATAGTGCAATATAGTATTTTCTTACAAAAATAATTTGGCCAAAAAGTGTTTTCAAAAATTAGTTTTCCAAAAACCCCTGAATTGAGGTTTGCACTGCAAGCACTTGATTTGGGGGATGAAAAATATTTCAAAAGGTATATTTGAAACCTATTAGATATAGGATTCCCATAAACCCCAAAAATATAATTTTAAAGGTTATTTTCCTATTTTATTTAAAAGCTTTTTCTTAAGGCCATAAATGGTCTTTAATAGGGAAATATTATTTTATTGTTTTAAAAATATTTGACAAAAATCAGGGAAACTCAGTGGGCATATATTTCCCATATATAAGAGTTTCAACACATGGTCATGTTCAAAATATTGGACAAAACCTCTCAAAACTATTTCTACCCATTTCAAGGATTTGAAATATTTCTACAGGAAATATTTTCATAAAAATCCAAGGAAAATCCAGAAAGTCACAAATGCATATTGTGATCACCTTGCAAAGCCTCATGTCAATTAAAGTTAATTTGGTTCGCCAAAATGCCCCAAAACCCTCTCTGACCAGAATTAAATTTGAACAAGTTTGTACTACCAACTTTCTCTCCTTGACCCCAACTTTTGTGAGCATGTTCACATGACCAAATGAGGCCACTACACCAAGTAGTGCATCAAGGAGAAGTGATTTGCTCAACTAGATCTACACAAGTCCATTTCTGCTAATTTCTAGGGTTTACAAAAGTTGCATTGGCAACTTTGCCCAAATAAGCTCCAAATTGGTGGAAGACCCTAATTATATGTGTCATTTCACCCTGTGGAGTCTCCTGGCAATTGGGAATCATTTGCTTGCCAAAACCTTTAACAAACACCTTCTGCCACTTTTCAAAAATCACCATTTTGACCACTAAAACTATTCTCCTTGAGCTCCACTTTTTATCACAGCCCCTCCTAGACCTCTTCTACCTCCAGTAGCAATGGCTGCATCTCAGATCAATAATTAAGGGGTGAAACCACCTCTTTCTCTCTCTGGACAGTCCATTTCACCCTCTTCTTCTACCTCTCTCCTCTCCTACTGGCCATCCAGAGCATCCAATGCCTCTCCCTACTTGTTTACTCCACCCTTGAGCTACTGGACACGGTTGGCCACGCCCACAAGGCATAGAAAAATGCCATGACGGCCATTTGGGCGCTCTGGAGCGCGCTACAGTGCGCTCCCGTATTGTAGCCGCCCTCTGCCCGACGCCTCCGACCACCTCGGGCCTCCCCAGCACGCCAACCAACGCCCCTCGACGTCCGCAACACGCTACGCAGTCGGCCCCTTCCTCTCTCCTCCTCCCCGCGCCTCCGCGCTAGCAAACACCGGCCGCCGAGAGCGCCAATGGCGCGGATCACACGCGCGCGCCTCTGACCTCTCCCCACTCCCTCTCTCTATCCCTCCCGACGTACTCGACATCCAGGAACACCCCAGACACCACGCCCTCTTCCCCCGAGCCCTGCAGCGACGAGCGTGAGCTCGCCGGCGCACGGGTCTACGGGACCTCGCCGCTGCCCTATTTAAGGGCCTCCCCGAGCCCTCCTCTCCTCACCACTCGCTCTCTGCACCACTAAATCATCCCCCTGCACCCCTAGTTCCTCTCCAGAGCCGCCCGAGCTCGAGATCGAGCTCGAGCTCCGCCGCTTCGGCTCGCCGGAGTTCGCAGGGTATAGGCCTCACCCGCTCCTCCTCTGCCTCGATCTGGAACCCCTGCACCCCTCTGATCCTTTCCCCCTTGTTTCCCCTCTTTGTAGCGGCCGGAAACGGCCGGAACCGTCGACGCCCGAAGCTTCTCCGCCGCGAGACCTCGTCGCCGGCGAACCAGGCAACTCCGGTGACGTCCACCACCTCCACTCGAACGGCGACACGACGCTGAGCCCAGTCGTGCCCTCGCCCGACCTCGCCGTGCCCTGCATCGTCGCTGGTGAGCTCGCCAGCCGCCTGGACTCGGGGTTAGGGATGACAGGCGGGCCCCGCCATTCAGCCTCTCCCCTCCATCGCCCCCCTCTCGGGCCCCGCCCGTCAGGTTTAAACCTGGCGCGCGCGCGTTTACTAGTGCGCTGGGCCGCCTCTCTGGCTGGGCCTGCTGCGTGGCGGCGGTTCTGGCCCAGCAGGCACAGTGCCCTTTCCCCTTTTTCCTTTTTGCCACTTTTCCCAAAATTCCACAGGATAAAATATATGTCCAAATAAATTAATTCCAACTCCTAAATTCCTAGAGTATTGCAACCTATTTAATAGTGCAACTTACATTCAAATCCAACAACCTTTTCTTCACTGTAAATATTTAAATGTGATTTTAAGCATTTAAATATACCTTTGTAAATCCATTTCTCCTATTCTGCTACTCCAAATCCAAAACTAGGAATTTTCCCCTTCTTAGTTTTCACCCTAGTATTTAACAAAAATGAGTTGACATTTTTCTGAGCACTTATGTTTTTCTGTTTTATTATTGCCTTATTTTTCTCGTTATTATTTTGCGACGATAGATTGCGTTGCTGACGAAGGAGTTGGACCAGAAGACTTTGAAGACCCATATGACTTTGTTGAGCCAGGCAAGCAGCCCTTTTTATGCATGTCATATATCACTTTTATTGCTTGCATCGGAGACATGATACTGTGATGACCACATGGGGTGGTTTGCCACCGTTACTTCCTCGTTGATACTTGCATTGTGCATGACCCTACCTTCTTATGAGGGTTATGCCGGTGGGAGTAGATAGGATGCTAAAGTAGTGCTACGCAAAAAGGGACGGGAATATGCATAGTGATGGAGACAAAGTATTTTCAAAGGACTTTTCAAAAAACCCGTCGGGTGCCACTTATGCCCGAGGGAGATGATGAGTTGGGTAGCTACTTGATGATGAAGTGGTGTACCGAGGCAAGTGTGTGTATTGTTTTCAAAAACGGATTGGTTTAAGTTGCGATCGTTATTCCAACCTTACATGCGCAACCACTCTACCCTTATATGGGAAAGGCCATTATTGATTACCTAGGCCGATACTAGCTTGGAACCCGCTTTACTAGTGACAGGGGAGAGTTGGTGCTCTCTCTCGGGACGGGCTCGTGCCAGGTAGGGCGTCCATGACTGTTTTCGCAGGGCACCGGATACACCGTTGTGTCCCTCTCGGATGTTACGATCTCGAGTGAGTCTCGTATGATGTACGTCGTGAGGATACGGAACAACGAGTGGACTCCTTGTTAGTGTCGTCTAGGGAAAGATAGTGATCGGGTGCTTACCCCGGGTACTTGAGGTACCGCGGGTCGTGGATGACACGGAAGTCCCCCGAATCTTGTGGGTAAAGTGTGCAACCTCTGCAGAGTGTAAAACTATTCGAATAGCCATGTCCACGGTCAAGGATAGTTGGGTAACTGCTCTTGGGCTACGTCCACATGTTTACAAACCAGTGTGTGTGTTTGGATAAGTGGGAAGAACTACTTGGGTCAAGTCAAAGGACTTGACATGATTGAGTTGGGTTGATGCCCACTCTATTTATGTTGATATCTCTAACATGTCCTCATGGTTAATTGAATTCTCCGTATCATTGCACTCAAAACTAGCTTTCCGCAAAAAAAATCCTTATCATGCATTGTTGTACCTTGAACCAAAACATGGGTTGCTTGCGAGTACATTCAAAGTACTCATTGGCTTGCCACTGGTTATTTAATTGTCCTGGCATGGAAGAACAGGAGTTCGAAGAAGAGTTCTTTGGACACGAACATGCGATCTAGGACGTTTCCCAGTCAGAATGCCTGTAGGGTTAAGGCAGATGGCATGGGTTCTACTTATCGACGAAGATTTCCGCTGCTTAAGTATATTTGGCATTCAGCCCTTGTGGCTTTATCTATGTAGGACTTGACCATAATGGTCATAATTCGTGTAAGACGATATGCATGGATGTAAGACTCTTGTTATTCAGCTTCTGTGTGTTCAGTGAGCATTGATCTCTGGGATCACTATACACGTGCATTCGGTGATCTCAACTTATGAGTCGGGGTCCCCACATTTTAATCATGTTATTATTCTTGCAAATAGGAATTATGTGCCCATAGATTTTATTGTTCTTGATATTGATTGCAATCCGTCTTGTCCAGTTATTCTTGGTAGACCGTTTTTATGCACTATCGGTGTCGTGATTGACATGAAAGAAGGCAATATTAAGTTCCAATTTCCTTTGAGGAATGGTATGGAGCACTTTCCTAGAACAATAATTAGGCCACCATATGAATCAATCATGAGGGCATCTCATGGATCTTGAACCAAAGATGACAAAACTTAGATCCTTGCTTTATGCCTAGCTAAGGGCATAAAACTATAGCGCTTGCTGGGAGGCAATCCAATGAATAAATTTTATTTTTGCTTTCTGTTCTTGAGTGTTAGCACAATTATGCTACTGTTATGATTGTGTTTTTTGTGTTTTAATTAGTGTTTCTGTGTCGGTGTACAAAAGTAGGGGTCCTTTTTGTACCCCTTTACTTGTGCACGGGCAGTCGCAGCCACACGCCTGCGGCCGCGCTTGGTGGGATAGAAGCGGAAGCAAAGACACAAGACTACCAGAGCAACGCCAAGACAGAGGCGCGAGGAACGAAGGGACAAGGTGGGCTCTCCCCGGCAGGAGCCTTGCCGGGGCAGCTTACGTAGCCCTGGCAAGGGCCTTGCAGTGGCAACTTGTCGAACACCAGCAGAGCCACCACCCTTGAGCCCAAGAGTTTCGACACCATCGAGAACATTGGAACTAAGGCTAGGGAGGTGCCTGCATGGTGGCATGCAGATCTTTGTAAAGACCAAGAACATACAAGACTAGATGAGAACCAGAAGACGGACACCCCAGCAAGATTCTTGTCGGGGACGCTCATAAGACCCCCGGTAAGACCCTCGCCGGGGACACCTGCGAGACCCCGGAAAGGCCCTTGCCAGGGCCCCGACAAGACCCTTGCCGGGGACATCTGTGGGGCCACAGCCAGGCCCCCGCCTGCCAAGGCTCCACCGCTGTTCTAATATAGCAGTCAACCCGCAAACAAGGTAGGCACCTGCATGGCGATGTGCAGCATCCAGGCCAACTGAGCAAGCACCTGCGTGGTGGCATGCAGTTCTTCGTGAAGACTCTGCCACCGCACCAACTCAGCAGCCATCCAGTGTGGCGCTGCACGCCTAGTTAGCTTGGACGCGCGTCAGAGCGAGACGAGGCGGTGATGGACGAGACGAGCTTCCTTGCCGCCCCTGATAAAGTGAGAGGGAACGTCGGTAGCGCATTGAATACGTTTGTCCGACGGTGCCAGGCGATAGACTTGTATACAATACAAACTTTCCACCTCCCGTGTGCCACTGTGGTGACCCCTTTGGCTATAAAAGGAGGCCCGAGGCATACTGGAGGAGGATTCAGATTTTTTGGACCATGTATGCTTGGTGGCTAGTCCAAGATCACCAGATAAACACAAACCAGCAGGAGTAGAGTATTACGCATCACTTGCGGCCCGAATCTGGATAAATTCCCCGTGTTGATCTTCTAAACCTGCTCTTTCCACAGCCCCGCGCCCACCAATGGTAGAAGGGATTCCCCGTGATCCTATAGGTGTCGTTTCCACCGACATCTTTGGCGCGCCAGGTAGGGGGCACAAGCTGTGAAATCTGGTTTGGAAGTTAGCGCATCGACTTCGTCAGTGCCAAGAAGAAGGGGATCAGAGCGATCAGGTCGTCCGAAGCCGGCCCGTTCGCGCCAGCACGGGCAGGCGAACGGGTGGCCGCGGATCGTGCCGGAGAAGTGGCCCGCGAGCATCCACGACACTCTGACAATCGGAGCCAGGCAAGCGGCGTCGTTCGAGTCCAAGACGATGAACTACACGCTGCTGGGTCCGGGGGCGGGGCCGTGCAGCCTACGGGCGGCGCGGCAACCTCTATGGCACCCCAGCTGGCGCCCGCACCGCGGCCTTCCCAGGCCACGCGCAATGAGCGACACCGCGATGCCGGAGCTCCCGGGCACCGTCGCGGGAAGAGCCATGTGCACCACTCTCAGGACGCACCAGGCCGGCGTGCGCACCCGGACACCGGCGGAAGCGGCGTGTGACCGCGAGACCGTGACAGAGCTCCTTCTAGCTTGGTTAGATGTCGGAGCACGTCACGGTCCACGCAGCTTTCGCCACTGCCCACACCAGCAGAAGTGCTAGCGTGCGTGCAACTGCTCCTCGACTTCCCCCCTACTGCGAAGAAGCTCGACGAGTGGAGGGCCACCATCCGAAGCCTCGTCAGCTTCGCCAACAAAGATGAGCCGCTCCCAGTGGGACCCTCATGCCGGTGTTCTATTGAGCCAGTGCATGCCGGCGGTGGGAGGACCAGAGACGCTGCGACCACGGTGCACTCTCCTCCCCCGGCCGTGACAGCAGCCACCGGCTCGTCACGCCGACGCCTGTGACAACGTTTCCACAGCGTCGTCCAACCCGTGAACCCGCTGCGACCAACGTCGAGTTCTTCGAGAGCGAGCTCAGGAAGACACTCAAACCACCATCGAGCGATGGCGGGAGGCGCGCTATTAGTCGGATCGGCGTGCCGGGCCTTCTATGGACCACCCAGCGATGGGGGGCTCTGGCGACTTACCTTTTGAGGTGGGTTGTCCGGCCTTTACCCGAGAGCTGCGGCAGTTCCAGTGGCCCTCCCACTGCACGTTCAAGCCTGATGTTGGGGAAAAGTACAACGGCAAGACTCACCCGCCGGAGTTCCTCAGCATCTACACCATCGCGATGCAAGCCGCCAGGGCTCGCGACGACAAGGTGCTCGCCAACTACTTTCCGTTGGCGCTTAAGCCCAACGTCATGTCATGGTTGATGCACCTGCCAGTGGATTCCATCTCTTCCTGGTTGGATCTGCGCCACGAGTTTGTTGGCGCCTTTACTGGAGGCCACCAAGCTCCTGGCCAGGCAAGTGACTTGCATGTCATCCCCCAGAAGGATGGCGAGTCCCTGCGTAAGTACATACAAAGATTCAGCTGTGTGCAGTACACCATCCCAGATGTTCAACCCGCCGCTGTCATTGGTGTGTTCCATCATAACGTACGCAACCGTAAGATGCGTGAAGAGCTGGCAATGAACAAGGTCAAGGATGTACCTGAACTTTATGTTCTGGCAGATAGATGTGCTCGGGATGAGGAAGGAAGGAAGTACCCCGGTGAGGACGCCGACGCAGAAACCGACTCCACGGACGAAGACGCCGCCACCCCGACGAAGAAGGGTCGGCGCCGCAACAGGAAGCATAAGGGAAAGACCGTGCTTGCCGTTGAGGGATCTCGCGACCCCGGCACCGCCAAGAAGGCCAAGGCTGACGACCCTGGCAAGGAGGTTGCCGGGTGCGCCGCCTGTCGGGCCTTGGCGGCCGCCGACAAGCCAGGAGGCTCCAACAAGCAGTACTGCAAGATCCATCGCACCAAGGGCCATGACCTCCAGAAATACCGACAGGTTGAGCTGCTTGTAGAGAAGCAGAAAGCTGAATATGAAAGGCGGGACAAGGAGAAGGGTCAGGATGGTGCTGAGGGGTCCGGCAAGAAGTGTGGCGACCAAGGAGGTTGCCGCGGCAAAGATAATCAGCAAGAGAGGAACGCTCAGGGCCGCGACGAGAAGGAGGAAGATGATCATCATGACGAGGACGACGAGTCCGGCGAGCACGAGTTCCAGAAAGCTACAAAGGCCATGTATGTCGATGGTGGCGCCTCGTTGCACACCTCTCACCGCCAACTAAAACAGTGGGCACGAGAGGTCACTGCGGCGGAGCCATTGTTCGATGCCAGAAGCCACTGAAGTGGTCCCGCACGTCCTTCATTTTTGACACCGAGGATCACCCTGATCGCACAACTGCGGTCAGGTGTTTGCCGTTGTTGGTTTCACCAACAATACGCAACCTCAAGGTGACGAAAGTGCTGGTTGATCTCGCCCGCTGTGATCGAGAGGCTGCAGATTTCTGATGGAGATCTCGAGGAAAGGGGCACGTTTCAAGGGGTCAACCTGGGAAGGAGCCAGCCAAAGGCAAAATCACGATGCCCATTACGTTTGGGGCGAGCTGAACTATAGGACGGAGAAGATCATTTTTTATGTCGCCGAGATCCCCTTGTCATACAATGGGATCCTTGGCCGCCCAGTGCTGGCCAAGTTCATGGCGGCGTACACTACACCTACAACCCATTGAAGATGCCGGGGCCACTGACCATCATCACCGTCCCCTCGACACGGGCGGAGCTTTCACTACAAGCTCCACCCTCGATAGCAAATAGGAAAGCACACTCGTCGCCTTCCTGCGGGCGAATGTCGATGTGTTTGCGTGGCAAGCATCGGACATCCCCGGCATTCCTAGGGAGGTGATTGAGCACCATCTTACTGCCTGTCCTCATGAGCGGCCCGTCAAGTAGAAGGTCAGGAAGCAAGCTTTGGAGTGACAAGAGTTCATTATCGAGGAGATCAGGAAGTTAGAGGCGGCAGGCCTGGTTAGAGGAGTGCTCCACCCTACGTGGCTGGCCAATCCAGTAGTGGTGCATAAGGCAAATGGGAAATGGAGGTTGTGTATTGACTTCACATATATCAATAAAGCCTTTCCAAAGGATCCTTTCCCTCTGCCATGCATCGACCAGATTGTGGACTCCACTGCTGGGTGTGACCTACTGTCATTCCCCGACGCTTATTTAGGATACCATCAGATCTTCATGATGAAGGAAGGCGAAGAAAAAACTGGGTTCATCACCCCATGTGGTACGTACTGTTTTGTACGAATGCCTTTCGGGTTGAAGAGCGCTGGTTCAACATTTGCCCAAGCAGTCCAGATTGGTTTTGAGCCACATCTACATAGAAATATGGAAACTTATATGGACAACATAGTGGTCAAAACTAAGGACAAGGCCACGCTCGTGCAAGATTTAGAAGAAACATTTGCAAATCTGCGCAAGATCAACCTCAAGCTCAACCCAGAGAAGTGCGTGTTAGGTGTCCCCTCTGGCAAACTTCTTGGGTTCTTTGTGTCTCAACGCGGAATTGAAGCAAAGACGTCCGTAGGCTCGCCGGCTGCGTTGCTGCCCTGAGCAGGTTCATCTCCAAATCTGCTGATCGCGCTCTCCCCTTTTTCAAAGTTTTGAAAAAAGCAGGTCCAGTAAAGTGGACTCCGGAGGCAGAGGCAGTGCTGTAGGATTTGAAGAGGTACCTCTCCTCCACGCCAATACTAGTCGCACCTAAACCACAAGAGCCGTTGTTGTTGTACTTAGCAGCAACGAATCAAGTGGTCAGTGCTGCGCTGGGGGCGTAGAGGGAACTTGAGGAAGAAGCAGCAGTAGCAGCAGAGCCTTCAGATGGCGGGCCGGGGCCCTCCCCGACAGAGCCTAACGCCGGCGAGGCGGAACCCCCGGCAAGGCCCGATCCCGGCAAGGCAGAGTCTGAGCAGACGGGCGAGGTGGGATAGAAGAAGAAGGTGGTGCAGCACCCCATTTATTTTGTCAGTCCCCTCTTGCAGGGGGCTAGATAAAGATATTCTGGTATGCAGAAGCTACTTTTCGGCCTCCTTATGGCCTCGAGAAAGCTGCGTCACTATTTCCAAGCGCATGAGATCACCGTCATCACCCGCCTCCCTTTGCAACGGATTTTGCACAACCCAGATGCGACAGGGAGGATTGTGGAGTGGGCATTGGAGCTGCCGAGCTTTGGTCTCAAGTTTGAAAGTACTTCTTTGATCAAGAGCTGAGCCTTGGATAAATTCATAGTGGAATGGACCGCAACGCCCGACGAAGAGGTTCAAGAAACCACCCTTCCCGGCAAGGAGACCTGCCGTGTTGGGTTATGTACTTTGATGGTGCTTTCTCACTGCAAGGTGTGGGTTATGTACGACACGGCGGAGTACGAGGAATTGCTTGCTGGACTCAGGATCGCGGCAGACCTCGGAATCAAGAAGCTCATCATCAGAGGTGATTCGCAGCTCGTCGTTAAGAAAGTCAACAAGGATTACCAGAGCCCGTTGATGGAGGCCTATGTGGATGAAGTGAGGAAGTTGGAAGAGCATTTTGACGGATTGCAAGCAGAACATGTTCCCCGAGCGGAGAACGGCATTGCTGACAACCTGTCGAAGTGCGCTGCCCTGAAGTTGCATGTGGAACCAGGTACCTTTGTGCTTCAATTAACTCAACCATCCGTCAAGCCATCAGCAGGACAGAACAAGTGAAGGAAGGCATGCCCTGGCAAGTACTTTCCCGCTGAGCTCCCAGGAGCCACCGGCAAGGACTTTGTTGGGTGCCCCAAGCTTGCCGGAGAGCAGCAACCCCCGACGGAGCCACGAGCTCCGACCGTAGAGGCAGCTGCCCTTGCGGCCGAAGATGTGCCTTTAGCCCTTGTTGTCGAGCCTCAGGCTCCGGCATGGGCACAACACACCGTCCGTTTCCTCCAAACAGGGGAGCTTCCTGAGGGACAAGAAGAAGCAGAGAAAGTAACCCATCGGTCCAGCATGTACCAGTTTGTGGATGATGCCCTATACATAAGGAGATCGAACGGCGTGAAGTTAAAGTGCATTCCTCGGGAAGACGTACTGAGCCTGTTGGCAGAGATACATGTAGGCATGTGTGGCTCCCACATAGGGTCGAGAGCCCTTGCCGGCAAAGCATTCCAGCAAGGCTTCTTCTAGCCCACCACCCTCCAGGATGCAACTGCCCTAGTAACCAAGTGTGAAGCGTGCCAGTTCCATTCAAAGAAGCTTCATCAACCAACCCAAGCTATTCAGTCAATCCCTCTTTCTTGGCCATTTTTGGTCTGGGGGCTCGACGTACTGGGCCCCTTCCCCATGCTTTCGGGGGCTTTGAGTACTTGTACGTCGCGATCAACAAGTTCACTAAGTGGCCGGAAGTGGAACCAGTGAGAAAAGTGATAGCGCAGTCAACCGTCAAGTTCTTCAAGGGACTAGTCTGCCGTTTTGGTGTGCCGAACAGAGTCATCACTGACAACGACATGCAGTTCACGAGCCGCACCTTCATGCAGTACATTTAAGACCGCGGCGGCAAGGCCTGTTTTGCTTCTGTTGCTCATCCCAGAAGTAACGGCCAGGCTGAGAAGGCGAATGGAGAAGTGTTGCGGGGCCTCAAGACCAGAACTTTTGACAAGCTGCACAAGTGCAGAAGGTGCTGGATTGATGAATTGCCAACGGTTCTTTAGTCAATCAGGACGACACCAAATCGAGCCACTGGCCAGACACCCTTTGCCTTGGTATACGGGGTAGAAGCAGTTCTCCCCACTGAACTCATATATGGGTCACCTCGAGTGCTCGCTTATGATGAGCTTGAGCAAGAGCAGTTGCACCAAGATGATGCGACGCTCCTTGAGGAAGATCATCTTCGGGCTGTTGTGCGAGCCGCTCGCTACCAGCAAGCCTTGCGCCACTACCATAGCCGCAAGGTTCACGCCCGAAGCCTTGAGGGAGGCGACCTTGTTCTTCGGCGGATCCAATCCGCCAAGAATTCAAACAAGTTGACGCCAAAGTGGGAAGGCCCTTATCGGGTAATACGAGTCACCAGGCCCGGCGCAGTCCGTCTGCAGACCGAAGATGGCATTCCGGTGAGCAATTCCTGGAATATCGAACATCTTCGCAAGTTTTACCCCTAAGGCGCAGTTGTTGGGAGCCCCGGCAACCCCCATTTTGTACTAGCCTTGCCGGCAAGGCATGTAACCCTATGTACAGAGCCAGACGCAGACCTTGTGCGCAGTCAGGGAAAGAAATCTCTTAGTATGTATAGTTTCCTATTGATTTCCATGTTTATTTATATACGTATATGCATGCTTGTCCAGGATATTGTACTGGTTTTTTATTCCAACAAATATTAGTGGACCGCCAGGGTTCCATGCTATTGCCCTCTGTTCTTCTAGCCACGGCGAGGACGCGCGATCCCGCTAAGGACCCGGCTCCGGCAAGAAGTTGAGAAGACCACCCGGCACGGCGATCCCTGGCAAACCAAACAAATAAAGTTTACCTCTTGCCCATTCGTGTTCGTAGCCTATGACTTGTGCATTAGAAAACCTCGCCACCCTTCTTTAAAAAACTCGGGTGCTCCCATTCCCGGCCTGAACGCTGCTTCAATTGGGGTGGTCGTAGTAGCCCTTGTTAGAAGGAGATGGACGGGGGGCTGGGCCCTTTGTCTGTAACCCGGAAGATGTGATTCTCAATAGGACAGCTTGCCGGGAGGACTCATTTATTTACATTAAGGAGGCGTTTCGCTTTGCACGAATGTACGCATGCACGGGTTCCCGACAAGGCTAGACTTTTTCATTAACATGCTGATATGAGTACAGAGGTTACAGGACACAAGAGTGGGCTCGATAGATTACATTATCTAGAAATTAAGATTTGGCAAGTGCCTACAATTTAAAACAAAGATAAATGCCTCGTAATCCCCATTCTTGCCCCTTTCCTCCCAGGTGCGGCAGGTGAAGGCAAAAAGGAGGCGACGGGGAATGCGCCGATGGAGAGCTTGACGAGGAAGACCCCCCAGCAAGGCGCATGGCCGAGGGAGGAGGGCAATGCGGTCAACCGGAGTCGGGATCGGAGACCTCCCGCTTGATGCCCTCATCGTCGTTGTCGCTGTCCTCCTCATCACTCTCACTCGAGGAGGAGGTTTCGTTGTTGGAGGAGCTCTCCACACAACACCTTAGGCGAGTTCCCAAGTGCCCAAAGACCTTGACGGAGAGTAGGCCGTTCTCCATCAATTTAAAGTGGAGGACGAGCCCCTCCGACAGGCTATGGGCACGAGCGAAGGTTTTCCATCCACGGCGGAGATACATAATGTGGGGGCAGGGAAGTCAACATTGACCCGCATGCTGCCATTCCCGCAGCCCCTCATATGCAGCCTCAAAGCCTGTGGCTGCTCGAGCTCCATCTCCCGAGCGAATGGAGTGGGGAGACAAAGGCGACCACGCACTGGCTTGTGCATCCTGATGAAGAATTCGCGGGGTGGTCACCGACATAGCCCTCCATTGGGGGAGGAGCCGCTGGCGGAGGCAAGGCCAGTGCGCCGCCCCGTCCTCCTCTGCCCCAAGCACCACAACGGCCTCGGCCACGCCCCCTCCCTCTTCCTCTCGCGGTAGGCTCCTCCGCCACGAGCTCTTGGGAAGGAGGGGCATGCTGTCGAGCAGAGACTCTCGTCGCTGCCATCGGAGCGCCGGTGCACCCTCTCACCATAGCGAAGGGAAGGAAGGAGTCAAGATGGAAGGAGATGGATGTTGGAGGATCGAAGGGTGCCATCCCCCTCCCGTTCTTATAAAGGGGCAGGGCCGGGGCTCGGCCGCCCCACTTAACCAATCCGACCGCCAGGGGCGCAAGGAATCGGGATCGACCCGCTGCTCCAATCAGTGATGACCCGGTTTCCCTCCTCGCCATTAAGGTCCATGCCCTCCGCGTCCACCACCTACCATCCTTGGGGCATGGCGGACGCATGGCGAATAGGCCAGGATCGAGAAGACAAGTGAAGCGACTGTTTACCACCCCGTGATCGTGGGGCGCGGGTGCCTTGAAGGCCACGACCCGAGTCCACTTAGTAAATGAGTCGCGCCCCTGCGTTTTCCTCCTTTTATGGGGAAGGCGCGGGCTGCCTCTTTACCATTTACCACGATGTGATGCAAGCTTGCAGCAACCGCCCCACGCACGACCCCCGCGCCACACATTCAACACAGGTCGTGGGGAAGCGCAACTGGCGAGGGAGTTACTACGGTAAAACTCTGCCACGCGTACCCGTGCACCGTTCTGGGCCTGGCCCAATAATGCTTCGTGCTTATATGTGGCCCAGGACCGGGGGCTCCTGCCAGTGTACAAAAGTAGGGGTCCTTTTTGTACCCCTTTACTTGTGCGCGGGCAGTCGCAGCCACACGCCTGCGGTCGCGCTTGGCGAGATAGAAGAGGAAGCAAAGACACGAGACTACCAGAGGAATGCCAAGACAGAGGCACGAGGAGCGAAGGGACAAGGTGGGCTCTCCCCGTCAGGAGCCCTGCCGGGGTAGTTTACGTAGCCCCGGCAAGGGCCTTGCCAGGGAAACTTGCCCAACACCAACAGATCCGCCACCCTTAAGCCTAAGAGTTCCGACACCATCGACAACATTGGAACCAAGGCTCGGGAGGCACCTGCATGGTGGCATGCAGATCTTTGTAAAGACCAAGAATGTAGAAGACTAGATGAGAACCAGAAGACGGAAACCCCGGCAAGATTCTTGCCGGGGACGCTCACAAGACCCCCGGCAAGACCCTCGGCGGGGACACCTGCGAGACCCCGGCAAGGCCCTTGCCAGGGCCACAGCAGCCAACCCGCCAACAAGGCAGGCACCTGCGTGGCGACGTGCAGCTTCCAGGCCAACTCAGCAAGCACCTGCGTGGTGGCATGCAGATCTTTGTGAAGACCCTACCACCGCACCAACTCAGCAGCCAGCCAGCGTGGCACTGCATGCCTAGTCAGCTTGGACGCGCGTCAGAGTGAGACGAGGCGGCGACGGACGAGACGAGCTTCCTTGCCGTCCCCGATAAAGTGAGAGGGCACGTCAGCAGCGCATTAAATGCATTTGTCCTATGGTGCTAGGCGATAGACTTGTATACAGTACGAACTTTCCACCTCCTGTGTGCCACTGTGACGACCCCCTTTGGCTATAAAAGGAGGCCCGAGGCATACTGGAGGAGGATTCAGATTTTTTGGACCTTGCACGCTTTGTAGCTAGTCGTAGAACACTAGATAAACACAAACCAGCAGGAGTAGGGTATTACGCATCACTTGCGGCCCGAACCTGGATAAATTCCCCATGTTGATCTTCTAAACCCGCTCTTTACACAGCCCCGCGCATGCCAACCGTAGAAGGGATTCCCCGTGATCCCATAGGTGTCGTTTCCACCGACATTGTGCAAAGTAGAATCAATAGGATCTTCTTGAGTGATAGTTGTTTGATCTTGCTGAAAAAGGCAGAAACTTTGTGCTCACAAAAATAATTGTTAAAAATCACCAGAACATGATAAAATGCCAATTGGTTTGCCAAAGATTAATATACAAATTTCCCAGGTCATCCTAGTTTTTCAGAATTTTTGGAGTTCCATAAGTATTTGAACAAATCAGATTGCTACAAACAGTTCTGTTTTGACAGATTCTGTTTTCTTTGTGTTGTGTGCTTATTTTGATGGCTCTATGGTTTTCTTTGATGAGTTTTTGCCACAGAAAAGTTGGAATACAGTAGATATAATACAAAAACAATATAAGAATTGGTTTGATAAAGTACTTATAGTAGTGATTTATTTTTCTTACACTAACAGATCTCACGAAGGTTTTGTTGAGTTTTGTGTGATTGAAGTTTTCAAGTTTTGGGTTATCTTACGATGGATGAAGGAATGATAGAAGAGCCTAAGCTTGGGGATGTCGCGGGCATCCCAAGCTATTATCCAAAAATGAACAACCAACTAAGCTTGGGGATGCGGCATCCCCGCTTTCTTCCAACAACTATCGGTATTTAACTTGAAACTATATTTTTATTCATCACATGTTATGTGTTTTGCTTGGAGTGTCTTGTATGATATGAGTCTTTGCTTGTTTTATTTTGTGTTTTAAGTCATCAATTCTTGCTGGACACACCTATTTGAGAGAGCCAAAATTCTGTCATGACTTGTTAGAATTTCTCTCTTTGCTTCACTTAAATTTTTTATGAGCAATAGGACTTGCTCTAGTGCTTCACTTATACCTTTTTGAGCACGGTGTGCTTAGTATTTTTGAAGAAATGCTCTCTTTCTTCACTTAGATTTATTTGAGAGTTGGTAAAATTCTAAAGAAATTCTCTCTTGCTTCACTTAAATTACTTTGAGAGAAAGAAGAAAAAATTATGCTCTTGATCTTCACTTATATTTGTTTGAGCTTATGAAAAGCAACATAGGAAAAGTAGTCCCAAAGTGATAGATATCCAAGAAGGATATTATAAAAACTTTCATGAAATCATTGGACAAAATAAACTTGATTCTTATTAATAGTTTTGAGATATGATGATGTGATATGTGAGTTATGTTGATGAGTAATTATGCTTTAGTAAGAATATTGGTGTTAAGGTTTGTGATTCCCTATGCAAGTACGAAAGTCAATAGTCATGAAATTAAAATTATATCCTACTTGTGGTGCATTATTCGGTGTTATTTATGCTTAATGCTTGCTTATGATATTATCCGTTTCTTGGTTGGTCGCTTCCCAATCTTTTGCTAGCCTTCACTTTGCACCAAGTATGACCACTACTTGTGCATCCAAAATCCTTTAAACCAGTTTTGCCACATGAGTCCACTATATCTACCTATATACGGTATTTTTTTCGTTCTAAGCAAATTTGCATGTGCCATCTCTAATTTTGAAAATAAACTTCTCTTTTGTGTGTTTGTTTCGCTCGCGGAGCGCTGACAAGTGGCTAATATTTTCCCTGCTGGATGTGGTATTCTCACGATGAGTGTTTATTCACTTGTCATTACACGAGAGTAAGGCAATGGTTTAGGGATGCCCAGTCCCGAAATGCAAAAATGAATTTACTTTATGTTGTCAAATAATAAATTCCTTGGAAAATGTTGGTATGGAGGGCACCCGTGGATACGGTTAGCCATGGAAAGTGAAAGTATGGTGGAAAAAGGACTAAACTTTATTTTCTGTTTGGGAACCTCCTGTGATATATCTAGCATGGAAAGTGTTGGGAACTCTAAGTCGTTTTCGTTGGTGGGATGGATACACATCCCAAAATGTTTTTATCTCTATGTTTTTTGCTTTGAGCTCTGGCACCTCTACAAATCCCTACTTCCCTCTATGAATGGCCTTTCTTTTACTTTATGCAATTTTTATTTTGAATTTGAGTCTCCATCTTCTCTCATAAAAATCACCAACTAGGAGGCAATATCGTACTTAAGTATTGGGTGTAACTAATATTCGAGTGTGTTTCATGAATGGATCAATGTTTGAGCATGGTGGGCTAGGGATAACTTATTTTAGCGTTGATATTTTGGAAGACATGGTTGCTTGTTGATATGCTTGAGTATCTAAATTATTATGTCAAAACTAGACAATTGCTTTGAATCACTTAAAAAGTCCAAATGTCCATGCCACAGAGAAAAGAATATGATATGACATGATAGGCAGCATTCCACATCAAAAATCCTGTTTTTATCACTTACCTACTCGAGGACGAGCAGGAGTTAAGCTTGGGGATGCTGATATGTCTCCAACGTATCTATAATTTTTTATTGTTCCATGTTGTTATATTATCAATCTTGGATTTTTTATAATCATTATATAGTCATTTTATATCTTTTTTTGGTACTAACCTATTGACATAGTGCCAAGTGCCAGTTGTTGTTTCTTCCATGTTTTTACATCGTAGAAAATCAATACCAGACGGAGTCCAAATGCCACGAAACTCCATGACGATTTTTTATGGGCCAGAAGGAACACATTGGGCCCTGGTTGCCCCAGGGGGGTGCCTCAAGGGAGGCACAACCCACCAGGGCGCGCTAGGAGGCCCAAGCGCGCGCTGGTGGGCTGTGCCCACCTCGGGTGCCCCCCGGACCGCCTCTTTGCTCTATAAATACCCCAATATTCCAGAAACCCTAGTCACGTCGACGAAATATTCATCCAGCCATCGCAGAGTCCAGAACCACCAGATCCAATCTAGACACCATCTCGGATGGGGTTCACCACCTCCATTGGTGCCTCTTTGATGATGCGTGAGTAGTTCTTTGTAGACCTTCGGGCCCATAGTTAGTAGCTAGATGGCTTTCTCTCTCTCTCGTTGAATTCTCAATACAATGGTCTCTTGGAGATCCATATGATGTAACTTTTGCGGTGTGTTTGTTGGGATCTGATGAACTTCAAGTTTAAGATCAGTTATATCTTTTATATCCATGAAAGTTATTTGAGTTTCTTTGATCTCTTATATGCATGATCTCTTGTAGCCTCGTATTTCTTCTCCGATATTTGGGTTTTGTTTGGCCAACTTGACCTATTTATCTTGCAATGGGAAGAGGTGTCTGGTAGTGGGTTCGATCCTATGGTGCTTGATCCGAGTGACAGAAAGGGAACCGACACATATGTATCGTTGCTACTAAGGATAAAACGATGGGGTTTATCTTTACATAGATAGATCTTTTCTACGTCATGTCATCGTTCTTATTGCATTACTCCATTTTTCCATGAACTTAATACAATAGATGCATGTTGGATAGCGGTCGATGTCTGGAGTAATAGTAGTAGATGCAGGCAGGAGTCGGTCTACTCATCTTGGACATGATGCATATATAATGATCATTACCTGGATATCATCATAATTATTTGAAGTTCTATCAATTGCCCAATATTAATTTGTTCACCCACCGTTTGCTATTTTTCTCGGGAGAAGCCACTAGTGAAACTTATGGCCCCCGGGTCTTATTTCTCATACATTTGCCTTTGTGATCTACTTTTTCCTTGCATTTATTTTCAGATCTACTAAACCAAAAATACAAAAATACTTTGCTGCACTTTATTTTATTTGCGATCTATTTATTAAATCTATTACAACTTTCTCCCGTCCATGCACCGTTTCTGGCGCCGTTACCAAAAAGGGATTGACAACCCCTTTAACGCGTCGGGTTGCGAGGTGTTGTTATTTGTGTGCAGGGGTTGTTTACGTTGTGTTGCTTGGTTCTCCTACTGGTTCGATAACCTTGGTTTCATATCTGAGGGAAATACCTACCGTTGATGTGCTGCATCATCCCTTCCTCTTTGGAGAAATACCGACGTAGCTTCAATCGACATCAAGGGGCGAGGCGGGCACGACGCGGGGAAAGCAGCAGGGGAGGCGCGATTGCGGGCACGGCCGACCAGAGCGGCAGGGCGGAGCCGGCGAAGCCGGGTGGCCAAGCGCGGTCCGTGACAGGCTGGGGCGCAGGGGGAGGCGATGTGGGCTGGAGATGGGAGCGAGGTAATGGCGGACAGTGGCACAACAACAAGTAGCGAGAGGCCACAGTGGCTCCGGAGCAGCACAGAACGCTACAACCACATGCACATACATGCGCGTACGCAGGAGCTCGGACGAGCTCGGTGACGGCAGCTATGGCGACAAATCAATAACAGGGAGAGGGGGTTTGGGAAGAGTGGCCCGCAGCGATGCCGGGGACGAAGTCAGGGAGGCCGGGGTGGACCAGGGGCGTCTGGAGCTTCGAGGGAGATGGGAAGCAGAGGAGTGTGCACGGAGAAGGACGATGGTGACGGTGAGCTGCTGGGCAGTCCCGCTCGTCATGGTGCTCGAGACGGACAACGAGGGCGCCGGTCCTCCTAGATGCCTTGGCACAGCTCAGGGAGGAGGGTGGTCGCGATGATTTTGGAGCCATGGCGACCACGATGCTCGGCTCCGATCTAGATCAAGAGAGAGGCGGGCGAGGAAGGAAGGGAGAGAGGGGGAGTGTTCCATGGTTTGCCAGGGGACGAGAGGGGAACCTTATACGTGCGGGGAGGCGACGGATGGCCGCCATGGGGCATGGTGCGGCCATGGTCGGGGGATCTCTACCACGACCCCCCCCCCCCCCGTGAACAGGAAGAAGGCGAAAGGGAGCCTAGATAGGTTGGGCCGGCTTCTGTAGCTAGCTAGGCTCAAGTGCACAGTAGCTTCTCGCCTTTTGTCTTTTATTTTCCAGTAGTTTTTGCATTTTCTTTTAGCCACAAATGACTTTGCAAAAATATGCCACTGGCCAAAACAAATTCAAAGAAATATTGTGCATTGCGACAAAAAGTTTGGAATCTAATTGAAGCTGTTAGAATTCTGTATAAATGGAAAAGCAATTAATTTGCTGACTTGGCACTGTTTTAAATTGCTATAGTCCATCTTGGCTTGGAGGTGATGTTGTTTTCTTTAAAAATTGAATGTTATGGAATTTTGGGTAAAAGATGAACTATTTTGCTACAACTTTTGTGCAACTCCAAATTCCACTCGGAAATTGAATTTGTTTTGTAAGTGGAATTTTTAAAGGATAATGGAATCAAAGGTGATCAAGCATAGTTTAGTAAAATGATTAGCTTAATCACAGAGGGTTACTGTAGCATGACACTAGGGGTGTTACAGCGCGCCCTGGTGGGTTGTGCTCCCCTCGAAGCATCCCCCGGGCGCTTCTCGAGCCCATTGGATGTCTTCTGGTCCAAAAAAATCCACAAAAAATTTCGCTGCGCTTGGGCTCCGTTTAGTATTGATTTCCTGAGATGTAAAAAACATGCAAGAAACAGCAACTCGCACTTGGCACTATGCCAATAGGTTAGTACCAAAATATGATATAAAATGACTATAAAATGATTATAAAACAACCAAGAATGATAATATAATAGCATGGAACAATAAAAAATTATAGATACGTTGGAGACGTATCAGTGTCCATGTACCAATCACCGCCTCCAGTGTAGTTGTTCGGCGTAGGGGTGGTGTGTAGCGCGGCAAGAAGCGCTGGATCCCAAGGCGCCGGTGGCAGTGAGGGAACGCCATCGGGAAACCGTAACCGCCACTCAGCTGAGGCGGTGGGTACCCTCCATAGGGCTGCGGAGCTGCGTAGTATGCCTGATGTGCCGGCGAACGCGGCACGGGAAGAGTCTGTGTAGGGGCGCGTGGGACCGGCATGGTGTATGCATGAACGGCACCGGTCCACGGGTTGTACCCAGCGGCCCACGGAGGAGGCACCTGGAGCTGCTGTAGCTGACGAGGCGCGCCCGCGGCCTTCGGCTGCTGCTGGCCCCTGTGCCGGCCTTCGCGGTGCCTTTTGTCAGGTGGCATGGGAGGGGAGGCAGGCCTGTACGGGGGCGGTGGGAGAGGCACCAGCGGTGGCTGCTACTTCGGCAGCGGGTACTGCGCCGGGTGGCGCGGCGGAGGGAGCGCGGCCGGAGCAGCGGGGGCGGCGGGCCCCCCGCGGGTGGTGCCGGCGGCGAGAGCGATGTGGATGGCCTGCGCCTTCACCTGCTTCATTTGCCGCTCCTCCAGCCGGAGGTATGCAACAAACTTTTCGAAGGAGGGCTCGGGGATGAGGGTGAGGTTCGCCGCGGCATTGCCGAAGTCCTCGTTGAGGCCGACGGTGAGCGTGCTGAGGAGGAGATCATCATCAATCTTCGCGCCAATATCGCGGAGCTCGTCAGCGAGAGTCTTGAGGCGGCGACAATAGTCGTCGATGGAGGAGTTATCCTGGTGGCACCCGAAAAACTTTTGCTGCAAAAATCGAGACGATGAAGATGATTGCCGGTGAAGAGCCCGTTCAGCTTGGTCCACACGGCGTGGGCTTCATCACCGTCCTAGACGATCGTCTGAAACAGGTCCAGCGAGATTGTGAGGAAGAACCACCGGATGAGGGTGGCGTCGATGGTGGACCAGTCATGGAAGTCGGGGACGAGGCTCGAGTCGACGGAGCCGTCCACATGATCGATGAGGTGGTACTCCCGGAACACGAGGGAGAAGTACGTCTTGCACGCGTAGTAGGAGGAGTCCGTTTGAGAGAGATGAACCGGAACCCGCTCGTAGATGTTGAGGTTGCGGATGTCGGTGAGGACGGGAGGGTTGGCGTCGGCGAACGGGTTGGAGTTGATGGTGGAGCCGGACGAGGTGACGGACGACATGACGGTGGAGGGATGGGGAGGCTAGGGTTCGCGTTTGGGTCGGGTTAGGGTTTTGGTGGCGGCGGCGGCTGGTGGAGTGGGCGGCAGCAGGGGGAGTGGTGTGCAGCGACGACTTAGAGAAAGCGGCGGCGGCAAGAGGAGGTGACAGCGGCGACGCTAGGATGAGCTGTGGGTGGCGCGGTGACGGCAGGGGGGCGGTGGCGGCGCGGGAAGCGTGCGGGAGTAGCGCGGTGGCGAGGAGGAGGGAGGGAGCGGCGGCGGCTGGCGCGGGAGGCGGCGGCTCGGGTGGTGGCGGCGGCAGCGGCGCGGAGGAGACGCGCGGCGGCTGCAGGGTGGAAGCGAGGTCGTAACCTAAAAAACTGATACCATGTATGATATGAGAATTGCGCGATGTATTACTCAGGTGCGATTGCACGTATATATGATGTACAATGGTGGACCATGATCACAACTATACAAGGAAACTAGGAGGTGGGCCCAACATAATATGCACAACACATATATTCAACACGGCCGTCCTCGCGCCAAGTACCCTGCTTCGCCTCCTGCCTTCGTGCACACGAGAATGAGCGCCCGCCTCCAGCGCCATCGTGAGCCGCGTGAGCCAAGGCCTCGCCCATGCCAGCGCTGCTGCCTCCGTCCAGCCCAACACCAGATCTGGCCCAAGGTCCCTTTGGTGAGCAGCCCAGCCGCACCTAGTAGTTTCAGCCTATGTCGGTTTTTTTTCTTGTTGCGATTTTGCTATTTACCGAGAGATGCCAGTTTTGCAAAAAAGTCCCCGGAGTTCATGCATTTAATATCTCACAAACAGTGCATAGGATTAAAATGTATTAAATATGCAAAATGCTTAGAATTTCATGTAGGTTAATCATTTCCAACTTTCATGCATGATAAAAATGCTTAAATTGTTGTTTGCATTAATTTGCATAAATGACATGTTAAAATGGTTTATTTCATAACTAAATAACCGTTGCTCCGAATTAAATAAACTTTATATGTACTAGTAAGGTACACGTTCATTGCACGCATGAGATTTGGTAACCAAATTATGAATAAATACCACACTATAGCATGTAAGATTTGAGTCATATATGAATGATGTAGATGTTCGTTTAATTCTTATAGTTCATCTCATTCAAAATCAATTAGTTTTATAAAAAATATTTAAAGATTCATGGGGTTGTGCATTGTAAAGCATAAAGTAAAAAACAAAAAGTGACAATTCATTTAGAAAAAAAGTTTGGGCAATTAAGATATGGAAGATTCTAGAACAAAGGAGAAGTGCTTGTGTTTTGAGGTTTGTGCATTATGCTTAAGTTCAACCATGGAGTCTTCTAGATTGTACATGTGGCAGAATCTGGTGGAATGTATATGATATCCAACAGCCAGTAGTGCTCGGATTTGCCATCTCTGTACTGTCGGATTGGCTTCATCCAACGACCAACTTTCAAAGTTATTCGCACACTATATAGGGGTATATGTAAATGGGGTAGAAAAACACATAGATTAACATGGTGCACTTACTTTGTATGTGTAACAACAAAACAATATGTTTTAGGGAAGAACAATACCAAATCCAAAATATGCACATGGGAATTATCCAGAATTGTTATTTGTTATTTTTGGCCTCATTTAAACTTGCATAAATGTGTAGTTTACATATGCTTCACCCCTTGCCATTTTTAACAACATTTAATATTGTTGGGCACATAAACGGGAGAGAACTAAACAAATGAATGTGTTGTTTCGTCAATGTGCACCTTGTTGCATATGGAGCTCCACTTAATTTGTAGTATTGTTTGTTGCACTTTGCCATGCCATGCCTCATTAAAATGGACATGCATCATAATTGATTGTGCATCATGCCATGGTTATGAATGTGTGTTTACTATGTTGTTTGCTTCTTTGGTTGTGCTTCTTCTCCATAGTTCCGGTAACATTACAATTGCGAGGATTCGTTCAACTACATTGGTTTGTCTACTTCATGGGTTCCGTCTTCTTCCTAGCAGGATTTCAGGCAAGATGATCATTACCCTGGATATCACTACTATCTTTGCTTGCTAGTTGTCTCGATGCTATCTCTATGTCGCACTACCTACCACTTGTTTATCGAGCCTCCCAAATTACCATGATAAGCCTCTAACCTTTCCACCATCCCAACAAACCATTGTTTGGCTATGTTACTGCTTTGCTCGGCCCCTCCTATAGTGTTGCTAGTTGCAGGTGCAGTGCATTATGTTCCTTGATATTGCGTTCCTAACACGGTCAGGGTTTATGGGCCCCCTTGACAGTTCACTTTGAATAAAACTCTTCCAGCAAGGCCCAACCTTGGTTTTACCACTTGCCTAATAACAACTAAAACTTGCATAGGGACTTTCCGGACCCCGAGGATAATTAATCAACAACCCGTGCTAGTGCTCCTCATGAGTGTTGGTCCAAACTAGAGCCCCTTGCAGTGCCACCACGGCGAAACTCGAGGACAAGTTTTAGTTGTACGGGCTGCTCATTTGATCATGGCATAATTTCAAGATACGCACGGCTCCTATCGGGGTGTCGGCATGTCGGGAGGTCTTGATATTTGTTTTACCATTGTCGAAATGTCTTGTGCACCGGGATTCTGAGTTTGATCGGGTTGTCCCAAGATGGAGATTTGCCTCCGCGGATCGTGAGAGTTTGCGATGGACTAAGTTGGGACACCCCTGAAGGGTTTAATCTTTTTGAGATCCGTGCCCGTGGTTATGTGGCAGATTGGAAATTTATAATATCCGGTTGTAGAGAACTTGACACCAGATCCGAATTAAAATACACCAACCGCGTGCGTAACCGTGATCATCTCTTTTCGAGTGAGTTCGAGAAGAGAACACAGTGGGGGTATGTTTGAACTTAAGTAGTTCAGGATCACTTATTGATCATTACTAGTTTGCGACCGTATGTGTAGTTACTCTTCTTACTCTGGTACTCATAAGTCAGCCACCATACAATGCTTAGTGCTTGCTGCAACCTCACCACTTATCCATTCCATACCCATTAAGCTTTGCTAGTCTTGATACCCATGGTAATGGGATTGCTGAGTCCTCATGGCTCACAGATTATGACAACATCAGGTGCAGGTACAGGTAATGCGATGATCTGATGCAAGATCTATGCATGCTTGTTTTGGAGTTCTTCTTCCGCTTCTTCTTCGATCAAGGGATATGTTCCGGGTCGGGAGCCTGGGTTTAGCAGGGGGGCTGTCGTTCTTCTTTTTCGTTAGATTTCATCCGTAGTCGGATCCTGCTCTTCTTTATGATGATTGTTATGTATTGATGTATTTAAAGCACAAGTGCTCCCTGGGTGATTTTGGTAATTAATGCCAACATATCTCTTGTTGGACTAACATTTTCATCTAGTATATTTCATAAAGCTCAACAAAGGCGTGGCATGGACAAGAGGATGTGGAACCCCTTCAAGATTCTAAGGACAAATATTGGCAAAAGCTCAAGACTCTTCATTTCTATTTTAGTGATCCAAGATCACATTGAGTCCATAGGAAAAGCCAATACTATTAAAAGGCGATGAGGTGTTGCTTAATGGTCTACTTGCTCAAAGTGCTTAGTGATATGCTCCAAAGCCCTCAACCACTTTCTCAATTCCAAATATGTCCAAAACCCAAATTCAAACTTGGCCCTACCAATTTGATCTATCTGGCGCCACCGAGTTCACTTAACATAGCCATAGCCAGAAACCCTAATCAGTTCGATCTTACGGAGATGGGATTGCAAACTCTCTGTTGCATGTTGCAATTATTTCGGTCTCACCAAAATAAGCGATGGGTCCACCGAGTTCGCAATGCAAACTCTCTATTTCCCATCGTAACGTTTTGGTCCTACCGAAGTGAGCAATCGGTACCACCGAGTTTGCCTGACCAACTCTCTGTTTGCTCATTGCTGAAATCGGTCCCACTGAGTTCATGCAATCGGTCACACCGAGATGAGGTTTTGCCCTAACCCTAGCACATCGGTCCCACCGAGTTGATCATGTCGGTCCCAGCGAGAATCCTAACGTTCACATTTTGAATTGAATCAGTCTCACTGAGTTCACCTATTCGGTCTGACAGAGTTGGGTCGAATGTGTGTAATGGTTAGATTTTGTGTGGAGGCTATATATACCCATCCACCCCCTTATCTATTCAAGAGAGAGCCATCGGAACGTGCCTACACTTCCACTACTCATTTTCTGAGAGAGAACCACCTACTCATGTGTTGAGACCAAGACATTCCAGTCCAACCACAAGAATCTTGATCTCTAGCCTTCCCCAAGTTGCTTTCCACTCAAATCATCTTTACACCATAGCCAAATCTATGAGAGAGAGTTGAGTGTTGGGGAGACTATCATTTGAAGCACAAGAGCAAGGAGTTCATCATCATCACACCATCTATTACCTTTTGGAGAGTGGTGTCTCCTAGATTGGTTAGGTGTCACTTGGGAGCCTCCAACAAGATTGTGGAGTTGAACCAAGGACTGTGTAAGGGCAAGGAGATCGCCTAATTCGTGAAGATCTACCCAAGTGAGGCAAGTCCTTCGTGGGCAATGGCCATGGTGGGATAGACAAGGTTGCTTATTCGTAGACCCTTCGTGGGTGGAGACCTCCATGGACTCGTGCAACCGTTACCCTTCGCGTGTTGAAGTCTCCACCAACGTGGACGTACGATAGCACCACCTATCGGAACTACGCCAAAAATCTCTGTGCCTCCAATTGCGTTTGCACACTCCAATCCTATCCCTTTAGTTTCTTGAAACTTGCATGCTTTACTTTCCGTTGCTCATATACTCTTGCCATGCTTGCTTGAAATGTATTGCCAATGCTTAAACTTGTGCTAAAACTCCACCTCAACATTAAGAATTGAAAAACTGCTACTTTTGCTTGTTGAGGGTCTAATCACCCCCCCCCCCTCTAGACACCTCTTCTCAATCCTTTCATGTATTCATGATGTAGCTTCTGGCGAGTGTAAGCCTTTATCTTGTATTCTCATCTATTCTGTACATGGTATTTGTAATGATATCCACCTTGTTATGCGCTCGAAATGCGGTTGTGCCCCAATCATGAGTTCATCACATGATTAGGATAGAATCACATCTTGGGCACAACATGAGAAGTGTGTGTTTGGCATTCCCTCCGGCAAATTACTTGGTTTCTTTGTGTCCCACCGGGGGATAGAGGCCAACTCCGACAAGATCAAGGCAATCGAGAAGATTCAAGCACCCAGGACAGTCAAAGATCCAAGGCACCTAATCGGATGTGTTGCCGCGCTGAGTAGGTTGATTTCCAAGTCTGCCGAGCGTGCCTTGACGTTCTTCAAAATTTTGAAGAAGACATGGCCAATGAAGTGGACCCTGGAAACAGAAGCAGTGTTGCGAGACTTGAAAGCCTATCTTTCCTCTGCCCCCACCTTGGTCGCTCCTAAACCACAAGAGCTGTTGCTGTTGTACTTAGCGGAAACCAATCAAGTGGTTAGTGCAGCGCTGGTAGCGCAACGGGAAATAGATGAAGAAGCAGTCGCAACTACTGTCCGCTCCGGAGAAGAAAGTGAACCTACCCTGCAAGGTCGGGTGCAGATCAGGAGAAAGAAGAGTAGGATAACAGAGACAATTCCAAGATCGCGACAAAGAAGAAGGCGATGTAGCGGCCGGTGTAGTTTGTCAGCTCCCTGTTGCAGGTGGTTAGATCAAGGTACTCTGGCAAGCAAAAGTTGATCTTTCGCCTCATCATCGCCTCGAGGAACCCGGAGGCCACTGGCAGAATAGTGGATGGGCGTTTGAATTGTCAAGCTTTGGTCTGAAGTATGAGAGTACGTCAACCATTCAGAGTAGAGCACTAGCGGAGCTCATCGCGGAATGGACGCCAACCCCAGATGAGGAGACATCGGAAACACTTTCCTCGGCAAGGAGCCCCCCCCCCCCCCGAGAGTGGATCATGTACTTTGATGGTGCCTTCTCAGTACAAGGTGCAGGAGCTGGTGTCGGGGCGGACCGAGTCCCCCGCGAGCACCTATGGGGCCGGAGCCCCTTTCGTTGTCCGGTGAGGGGGGGCGGAGGGAGCACAGAGAGCAGATCGAGGCGAGCACACGGGCGGTTTACCCAGGTTCGGGCCGCGATGCACGCGTAAAACCCTACTCCTGCTTGGTTGTATTGAACTGGGGAGCTCGGGAGCTTGGAGAGCTAGCTGCACCGAGCGTATGGCTGTCTGGATCCCAAATCTCCGAACCTCGGAATCCCGGAACCCCGGAACCCCCGGAACCTCCCTTACGTTGCACACGGGCCTCCTTTTATAGCACAAAGGGGTCACCGACAGGTGTCAACGTAAGAGAAAGGGGTAAAAGTGTAAAAGAGGTGGTAGCTGTAACAGTGCGGGAACGGTGGCGCTACAGCGCGGCACAGTGTTATCATACCTACTTCTGACGGTAGGGGACAAGGGCATTAAATGCCCGTCACGGTCGCCCGGGCAGCACCGAGGCGGACCGTTAGGTGCGCCACCGCTCGCCACGATGGTGGCTGCATGCCACCGCATACCCCAGGCTGCGCGGTGCCCCGCCACGTGCCCTTGGGGGAAGCCCTGGAGCGACGCGTGGGCGGGCGAGCCGGAGCGCAGTCCTGAGGTGGCGATTTGCCGCGGCAAGTGGCTTGCCGCGGGGGTCGTCTTCCTGTGCCTGATAGCTTGCCGGCTATCAGGCCTTGCCGGGGCGCATCGCGCGCCGCGGCGGGCTTTTCTTGTGGTGCCTGGGTTCGGCCTTCCCGACAAGCTCCTCTTGTCGGGGTCTCGATCTTCTGTCTCGTATACTTTGTTCTTGGATGGCATTACATGGGCTCAGTCGTCCCGGCAAGCTCCTCTTGCCGGGGTCTTGTCTTCTTGGCCCGGCAAGCTCCTCTTGCCGGGGCCTTGTCTTCTTGGCCCGGCAAGCTCCTCTTGCCGGGGGCCTTGTCTTGAATGCTTGGTCTTCTCTTGGCGCTTCCTGGGCGGGCCTTGCCGCAGGGTGCTACAACTGCCCGTGCACAAGTCTGGGGTACTAAGGTACCCCTACTTTAGTACACCGACAGGAGCCCCCGGGCCTGGGCCATACACGGTGCCGAGCGTCGTTGGGCCAGGCCCTAACAGTGCACGGGCACGCATGGCCTTGGTCGCGCTGCTCCTTAACTCCGCACCCGTCGCACCTTCCCCAGGCGGCGCGCGCTTATCGCGGCGTCGTGGGGGCGAAACGCCCGTTCCCTCTTTAAGTGGAGGGAGGTGTGGAGGCGCGGCTCGATAAATGAACGGGGGTGAGGCGCGGCTTTCGAGGCGTCCGTTCCCCATAATCACGGGATGGGGAGAGGTCGTCCCACCCGTCGCCTCGGTTCTGCGCGCCCACCACGCGGTCCTCATGCACTCGGAGTCGCGGCGGCGGAGGCAGGGAGTCGGGCCGGCGCGGGTCGATGCAGTAGGTCGGCCCCAGTCGCCTGCCCTTCCTCCGCTTCTATTGGAGGAGCGAGGTGGCCGCGGTCCCACTCCGCCCCTATCGTCAAGAAGGCGGCCGGGGTCAAGAGGATCGAGGGCGACCGCGTGGACTAGGCCGCCTGCCCCTTTCTTTTATCTCCTTTCCCTGCCGCTGTTAAATATGCCATGGAAACGGCTGGTCAGAGCAGCAGTAAGGCATTTTGTAATATAACTTTTTATCTTAGGCAATGCATCGCACTGTTATCTCCTCTACTTGACCGGCGCCTTGTTTGTTTCCGCCCTACGCTTTCGGGGACTTGCCGGCGTAGGCCTCCGCCTTGCCACGGGCGCCGAGTGCGGGACGTCAGCGAGCCGCTGGCGGGGCTACCACCGGCAAGAAACCTCGTCGCGGCTGGTTGCCGCTCACTCAGGTTGTTGAGCAGGCTCAAGGCAAAGTAAGCGGTGCGACTGCGGTCGCAGCACGCTTAGGGTGCCGGGCGAGCTCGAAACAAAGTGAGGACGCTACTCGGGGTGTAGCACACTCAAGTCGTTGAGCGGACTCGAAACGAAATGAGGGCGCAACCAGTCTCGTGCCGGTCCTTCCGCGCTCAGGCCTCTCAACCAAGGCTTGGTCGTTCGAGGGAGATAACTCTTAAAAATTGATGGGGCAATTGCTCGAGCTCCGGCAACTTATCTTTTCTTATCGCTTGCCGCCCGGTAGGGTAAAACCTCCTTGGGCAGCATCCAGCCCATCCTGGGGGTAAGCAAAGGCGCAGGGCCTCACGACCCTCCGGAGCTAGGCATAGCTATGCTTGGGGATCCGCGCCCCTCTCTGCGCCAAGGATCACATGCAACTGCGGCAAGACTTGGGCAGAGAGGATGGTTGGCGGAACGGGTTCCGGCAACCGCGCTGGCAAGATTCCTCCCACGGTCGGCGTCAACTCGTTCGGCACCCCGGCGGACGAGGCGCGCCGGGGGACGAGGTCGCCTTTCTCGTGACTTCTGGCGCTAACTTCTGCGGCTACGGGAGCGGCGCAGAGTTCGCTGGAGGCGAATCGTTCGCCCAGCGGCCAGAAGGCGGTCCTCCTCAAGGAGCAGCTGCTTCTTGCCCAGTCTCTGCGCGAGTGGATACTCGAGGAGGGCCGCACACGAGCCCGTGGGAAGGAATGCCAAAGCTTGTCGGGAACCCCCGCTTCAACTGGACAGATCCTCGGATCCGCAGGAGCGGACTGTTCCTCAGCGTTCAGACTGCTGATCTGCTTGCCGGAGCAAGGCTTATCGGGGACACCTGCTTCGACTGGACGGATCCTGGGATCCGCAGGAGCGGGCTGTCCCCCCGGGTTGCCCCCTACCTGGCGCGCCAAAGATGTCGGGGCGGACCGAGTCCCCCGCGAGCACCTATGGGGCCGGAGCCCCTTTCGTTGTCCGGTGAGGGGGGCGGAGGGAGCACAGAGAGCAGATCGAGGCGAGCACACGGGCGGTTTACCCAGGTTCGGGCCGCGATGCACGCGTAAAACCCTACTCCTGCTTGGTTGTATTGAACTGGGGAGCTCGGGAGCTTGGAGAGCTAGCTGCACCGAGCGTATGGCTGTCTGGATCCCAAATCTCCGAACCTCGGAATCCCGGAACCCCGGAACCCCCGGAACCTCCCTTACGTTGCACACGGGCCTCCTTTTATAGCGCAAAGGGGTCACCGACAGGTGTCAACGTAAGAGAAAGGGGTAAAAGTGTAAAAGAGGTGGTAGCTGTAACAGTGCGGGAACGGTGGCGCTACAGCGCGGCACAGTGTTATCATACCTACTTCTGACGGTAGGGGACAAGGGCATTAAATGCCCGTCACGGTCGCCCGGGCAGCACCGAGGCGGACCGTTAGGTGCGCCACCGCTCGCCACGATGGTGGCTGCATGCCACCGCATACCCCAGGCTGCGCGGTGCCCCGCCACGTGCCCTTGGGGGAAGCCCTGGAGCGACGCGTGGGCGGGCGAGCCGGAGCGCAGTCCTGAGGTGGCGATTTGCCGCGGCAAGTGGCTTGCCGCGGGGGTCGTCTTCCTGTGCCTGATAGCTTGCCGGCTATCAGGCCTTGCCGGGGCGCATCGCGCGCCGCGGCGGGCTTTTCTTGTGGTGCCTGGGTTCGGCCTTCCCGACAAGCTCCTCTTGTCGGGGTCTCGATCTTCTGTCTCGTATACTTTGTTCTTGGATGGCATTACATGGGCTCAGTCGTCCCGGCAAGCTCCTCTTGCCGGGGTCTTGTCTTCTTGGCCCGGCAAGCTCCTCTTGCCGGGGCCTTGTCTTCTTGGCCCGGCAAGCTCCTCTTGCCGGGGGCCTTGTCTTGAATGCTTGGTCTTCTCTTGGCGCTTCCTGGGCGGGCCTTGCCGCAGGGTGCTACAACTGCCCGTGCACAAGTCTGGGGTACTAAGGTACCCCTACTTTAGTACACCGACAGCTGGTGTGCTCCTTGTCGCACCCACTGGAGTGCACATCAAGTATGTAGTCCAAATGCATTTTCCCCGGGAGAAAGCTACCAACAACACTGCAGAATATGAGGGACTCCTTGCCGGGCTCAGGATCGCCATAGAGTTGGGAATTAAGAAGTTGATCATTCATGGAGATTCGCAGCTTGTGGTGAGGCAAGTGCAAGGATTACCAGAGTCCATTGATGGAGGCATATGTGGAGGAAGTGAGAAAGCTGGAGGAGCATGTCGATGGATTGCAAACAGAGCATGTGCCACATGCGGAAAACAATGTTGCCGATTATCTATCAAAATGCGTTGCACAAAAGCTTCCTGTGGAACCAGAGACTTTTGTTCTCCACCTGACTCAACCCTTAGTATCCCCGACAACAATGGCCAGAAAGAGGAGGAAACTGGACTCCGGCAAGCCTCTCCCGGAAGAGCTTCCCGAAGCCCCCGACAGAGAGATTGGCGGCAACAACTCCACTTCATCTGGTGAGCAGCACCCTCCCGCTGAACTTCCAGTTCTCGTGGTTGAGATATGCGCTCCCACAAACGAGGAGGTGCCATTGATCCTTGTTGTCGAGCCTCGGGCTCCAACTTGGGCACGACACATAGTCCATTACCTCCAAACAGGAGAACTTGCCGAAGAGAAAGAAGAAGCTAAAAGAGTAGCCCGGAGGGCTAGTATGTATGAGTTTGTTGATAACACGCTGTACAGTAGGAGGCCCAACGATGTGAAATTGAAGTGCATTTGTCGGGAAGATGGGAAGGAATTGTTGGCAGAGATACACAAATGCATGTGTGGCTCCCATATTGGATCAAGAGCCTTGGTTGGAAAAGATTTCCGACGAGGTTTCTACTAGCCCACAGCCCTCCAAGATGCAATTGAGCTAGTCACCAGATGTGAAGCCTGCCAGTTCCACTCCAAGAACATCCATTAGCCTACTCAAGCTGTAACATCCCAATTTTCAATTTGGATGTTTATAAGTAGATCATTCATATGCATCCATGATTTATGCATTTTTGCCCCATTTATTTTATTGGAATTTTGATCCAAGGAACTTTGAGCAACTCAAGGACCAAAAGAGAGAGTTGGAAGTTTCCCTAAAACTATTTTTGAGAATTTCAAAGTTGGGATTTGGATCGAATTTGGTTTCATAAAAAATTCATTTCCATTATATCAAAAATAAAATAAAGAGAGAAGATAAAATGACTTCTTCAAAAATAGAAAACAAATATTGGAAATTGAATTTGAAATCTAAATATATTTTTTGGGTTTTATTTGCAATTTATTTTGATGCAAATTTTATTAGCATAGCAAAATGTTTTTTTTAACTTGCATTTTAGGCCGGATAAAAGTTCACAAGGTCATATATAAGACCATATATCTATGTGAATTTATATGGGGTTTTAGCAGTTATTTTATTTGTATTTTTGGTGCCATAGTGTTTTTGTTCTTAAAAAAACAGCCACAGGCCATGGAAGGCCCATGCCCAGGCGTTATCTTCTTCTGCCTCTCAATGTTACAGAAACACGTTCACACAGAGCGCACAAGCATCTCCACCTAGCGCCCCACTCCCTCCCCTCCTCTCCCTCACTCCAAAACCGCTCTGAATCGGTTCCCCTCGCCTCCCTGTACCCCTTCCTCTTCCTAGTGCGCCTTGGAGTCGCTTGTAATGGCCATTACGAGGCGGAGTAACAGCCACCATTAAAACTCAATCTTGTGTTTGAATTCTGGCCCTCCCCTGCCCTATATAAAGCACCCCTGGGAGCGCCTCTAAACCCTCGTTCGAAGCCCTCTCCTTCTGGAGATTTCCCCCCTTCCTGACCTCGCCAATTGCTCGCCGGAGTTCGTGGATTCCGGCGGCTTCTCCACCACGCCAGGAGACGAGAATGATCCCGTCACACTGCTCCTCGGATCTGCCTCACGTTTCTCTTCACCGACTCGCACGCGCCCTTCGCCGAAGTACAACAGAGCCGCCTTCTTCCTCGTCGCCGGCGACAATTCCGGTGAGAACCCAGCCAGCCAATCAGAGAGCGCTACTTGGCATCTGGCCGATTTTTTTCTCTTTTCCAGTATTATTCCAATCTCAGATTATATACACATTCTTCTTTCTAGTATATCTTTTAATCTATAGATCCAATTGAGTTGATTCTTTTTTCTGCTAGTTCAAAAAAATATCCTCTATCCAGAGAACCAAACGAAAAATATTTTTGAAATTTTAAATTTGAATTCAAACAGATCTGTATTCAAACTTCATTAGGCTATATCTTGAGTTTCGTAACTCCGTTTTAGGTGATTCTTTTAGCAAATCAAAGCTTGTGACGTGTACTTTCTATTCAACCCAAAACACATATTTTTTCTGCTGTAAGAATTACGTTCTGTACAGAAACTTTATTTGGTTGTTTTTGAAGTTTTCCGAAGTCTTTTATTTGTTTTATTTTTGGATCTTTGCTTGTATGCTTATGTATGTTATTGCTTGCTTACGCTAGATCATCCGGAGTGCGAAGCTTGCTACTACGAATCTTTAGAGTTTGGCGATCGTCAGCAAGGCAAGTTCACACTTTGATCATACTTTTCAATACCCAGTTTTTACTATGCATTAGTTTCAGGTTATGCTATGTAGTTCATGTGGTAGGAACCTATGACCTTTGATCACCCTGGGAATATTCGTTATGTCATATATTGCTTAGCCATGCTCGTAGACGGGAATTGTTATGAGTGATCCATGCAAGTTGCGAGAGATAATAATTTTGGGACAACATAAGGTGGCAACTTTAATACACATCTGGGTGGATTGTTTGGGGCACCTGGAGTAACCAGTGCTTGCCCAAGGGGAATCCCGGAGTACCCGTGTGATTACCCTAGGTTCGCCACCTAGGATCAAAGGGATCATAAGATATTTCATGCCTAGAAACTTCCGTGTGCATCCACAAGCCATTATGGGCTCTGGCATAGTTGAGTAAGTTGTGTGACCTCTTTCCGTGGTAGCCTAGCTGATATAGGGGAAAGTAGGTGTACCGGTCTACCCAGGGTTTGGAGGAAATACTTCAGAAAGGCTATGTCTCGATCTTCCGATCATGGAGGTGGTCGAGTCTTGTGGAGAAAAGTGCGCAAACCTCTGCAGAGGGTACAAACTAATCATGATTAGCCATGTCCTCGGTTACGGATATCTTGGGTATCTAGAAGTGAATTATTGGTTGATCTCATCACTCTTTTTAATGAAATTATTGGGTTACTAACACCTTGGGAATTTTCGGATTGAGTTGGAGGAACCTTCTCAATAATGGCATTTTAATTTTGTAGTAAATAAAAATTTATTCCTTTGTTGTAGGGTAAAATTGGCTTTATGCAAAAATTAAACTTAGAGCCTCCACCAGCTAAATTGCATATAGAGACAGTCATTTTTTTCATTATTATTCTATGGTGTGAAATTGCCAGCATATTCCATGTGCTGCCCTACACGGCTGCAACATCTCATGTTGCAAAGTTTTCCGACGAGGATTAAAGGTGCGATAGGTTGTTATTCTACACTCAATTTGTCGTGGAGTTGGATGGACTTATTTACCTTCGATGCTTCCGCAGTTATTTTTGTTTAGATGGTGTTTGGCCATATTATTGTAATAAATACTCTTTTGAGGTCCTCAATGTAATAAAGTGTGTGACTGAACTCTGTTATAATTCCTCGAGTACTGTGTGTGTCAGCATACTGATCTAGGGATGACACTTAAGCACAAAGACTTTGATCCATTTGGGTCGGGTCGCTACAAGATGGTATCAGAGCCAGGTTGACTGTAGGACGCGACCACTAGGAAATGGAAAGCCATAGGAAGAAAACTCTATTTTGTGACTTCCTTATATATCCGATGGTCTATGGTCTTCTCTATTCATTTCTATCTCTTCTCTACTTCAATAAAATAGTTGTTGAACCCCATCACCAAGTTGCTCGGTCCAGACCATGATCTATAAAGACAACATTGACGAAGAAGAAGCTAGAGTTGACATTGATTTGAGAAGATTTAGTACAGACCACCACTACCATGTTGAGTCCAACTAATGATTTGCGGTAGTATGAAGAGATCATATCTCTTGTGGATATGACCTTACCTATAGGTTTTGCTTGTGTGGTGTGATTCGTGTGAATTGCTTGATTTGAAGTTTTCTTGCTATCATAAGCATATGGGTAGTGATTTCTCTCATTAAGCCCTTATTCTATTCTAATTTCTCATCCACTCTAAACCGAACAGATGCCTCCGAGAGGTGACCCGGAATTCCCACTGGAACTTACCCAGTTGATCCAGAACCAGAATTCTCTCATGTAGATACTCATCCAGAATCAGAACAACAACAACAACAACAACAACAACAACAACAACAACAACAACAACAACAACAACAACAACAACAACAACAACAACAACAACAACAACAACAACAACAACAACAACAACAACAACAACAACAACAACAACAACAACAACAACAACAACAACAACAACAACAACAACAACAACAACAACAACAACAACAACAACAACAACAACAACAACAACAACAACAACAACAACAAGAGCAACAGCAACAGCAACAGCAACAGCAACAGCAACACCAACAACAACAGCAATAACAACAACGACAACACACGGTCAACAACCTTACTCGTTTCCTGAGGTTGAACCCACCAGTGTTCTCTAGCAGCACAGAGCCGATCGTTGTAGATGGCTGGCTTCGCAAGATCAGAAGGGAGCTGACCACCATAGGATGCACTGACGCTGAGAAGGCGCGCTTTGCCGCACATCAACTAGATGGACCAGCAGCTTCATGGTTGGAGAATTACCACATTCCCCATAGCCAATGTTACTTGGGATCAGTTCCAGCAGGCGTTCCATACCGCACATGTTTCAGCCGGAGCTATGAGTCTGAAGAAGCGCGAGTTCCGCAACTTATGCCAGGGAAATCCTTCTGTTGGTGATTATGTGGAGGAATTCAGCAAGTTATCCAGGTATGCTCCCGGAGGTGTGGCTGATGATGCCACTAAGCAGGAGAAATATTGGGGGGGGGCTAAATGATGATCTGGGACTTCAGTTGACCATGGCTACCTGTAACAATTATCAAGAGTTGGTAGACAAGGCTCTCATTCTGGAAGGCCAGCAACAGCAGGTGGAGAATCACAAGAGGAAGTACGGACAGGGAAAGTACAACTCTGGAATTCAGCAGAAGCCCCGCTATACCCCGTACTCGGGAAATAATGGATCAGGATCCGGCAAGTATGTTAGACACACTCACCATAACCATGGATGACATTTCCATCACGGAGGAAATGGACACAATCATAATGGCCATAGGAATGGCAATGGAATCGGAGGAAAAAACAATCAGAATCTTTCCAGCCCCGCAACACCCGCAAAGAAAGATCTGAGTCACATTACCTGTTTCAAGTGCGGGAAGACCGGATCTTGATAACCCACACGTATAGGGGATCAATTGTAGCCTCTTTCGATAAGTAAGAGTGTCGAACCCAACAAGGAGCTAAAGGTAGAACAAATATCCCCTCAAGTTCTATCGACCATCGATACAACTCTGCGCACGCTTGACGTTCGCTTTACCTAGAACAAGTGTGAAACTAGAAGTAGTATGTAGGTGTTGTGGGATAGGTTTGCAAGAATATAAAGAGCACGTAAATAAAAAACTAGGGGCTGTTTAGGTAAAGAAGCAATAAAGTTAGTATAGCGAGTGTGGAAAAGTGGTGGTAGGAGTTGTGAAATTGTCCCTAAGCAATTGACTACTTTACTAGACCGATAGCAAGTTTTATGTGGGAGAGGCCACTGCTAGCATGGCATCCCTGACTTGGAATTCTATGCACTTATGATTGGAACTATTAGCAAGCGTCCGCAACTACTAACGTTCATTAAGGTAAAATCCAACCATAGCATTAAGATATATGTATGCATCAATTTCTATGCTAGGTTGAAGCTTCTGTCACTCTTGCCCTCCAATACATAGTCCTATCAACATACAACTAACCCTATGGTGTGATCCACGCGCGCGCTCATATGATGGCACCAAAGGACAACAACATAATCACAAGCAAATTAAATCAATCATAGTAATTCACCAACCACCGATAGGACAACGAAAATCTACTCAGACATCATAGGATGGCAACACATCATTGGATAATAATATGAAGCATAAAGCACCATGTTCAAGTAGAGGGTACAGCGGGTTGCGGGAGAGTGGACCGCTGTAGATAGAGTGGGGAAGGCGATGGAGATGTTGGTGAAGATGATAGAGGTGTTGGTGAAGATAGCGGTGATGATGATGGCCCCGACGGCGTTCTGGCGCGACCGGAAGAGAGGGGGAGAGGGCCCCCATTCTTCTTCTTCTTCCTTGATCTCCTCCCTAGATGGGAGAAGGGTTTCCCCTCTGGTCCTTGGTCTCCATGGCATGGGAGGGGCGAGAGCCCCTCCGAGATTGGATCTGTCTCTCTGTCTCTCTCTATTTCTGTGCTCTGGGATTCTGCCCTTTCACCGTTTCTTATATATCCGGAGATCCGTAACTCCGATTGGGTTGAAACCTTCGCCCAGATTTTTCTCCGAAAATTAGTTGTCTTACGGCCAAAGAAGAGCAGCAACCGCCTTACGGGGGGGCACGAGGGTCAGGGGCGCGCCCAGGGGGGCAGGCATGTCGCCTGCCTCGTGGCCCCCTCGGGCACCTTCTCGCGTTGATTCTTCTTCCCATATTTCACAAATATTCCAAAAATATTCTCTGTCCGTTTTTATCCCGTTTGGACTCCGCTTGATATGGGGTTTCTGCAAAACAAAAATATGCAACAAACAGGAACTCGCACTGGGCACTGGATCAATATGTTAGTCCCAAAAATAGTATAAAAAGTTGCCGAAAGTATATGAAAGTTGTATAATATTGGCATGGAACAATCAAACATTATAGATACGACGGAGACGTATCAGCATCCCCAAGCTTAATTCCTGCTCGTCCTCGAGTAGGTAAATGATAAAAAAGGATAATTTTTTATGTGGAATGCTACCTAGCATAATCTTGATCACATAATCTAATCATGGCATGAATATTAAGACACGAGTGATTCAAAGCAATAGTCTATCATTTGACATTAAGACAATAATACTTCAAGCATACTAACCAAGCAATTATGTCTTATCAAAATAACATAGCCAAAGAAAGCTCATCCCTACAAAATCATATAGTCTGGCTACGCTCCATCTTCACCACACAAAGCATTCAAATCATGCACAACCCCGATGGCAAGCCGAGCAATTGGTTCATACTTTTTAACGTGCTTCATCCTTTTCAACCCTCACGCAATACATGAGCGCAATCCATGGACATAGCACTATGGGTGGAATAGAATATGATGATGGGGGTTTGTGTGAGAAGACAAAAAAAGAAAAAGTCTCACATCTACGCGGCTAATCAATGGGCTATGAAGATGCCCATCAATTGATGTCAATGTGAGGAGTAGGGATTGCCATGCAACGGATGCACTAGAGCTAGAAGTGTATGAAAGCTCAAACTGAAACTAAGTGGGTGTGCATCCAACTTGCTTGCTCATGAAGACCTAGGGCATTTGAGGAAGCCCATCATTGGAATATACAAGCCAAGTTCTATAATGAAAATTCCCACTAGTATATGAAAGTGATAACTCAAGAGACTCTCTATATGAAGAACATGGTGCTACTCTGAAGCACAAGTGTGGTAAAAGGATAGTAACATTGCCCCTTCTCTCTTTTTCTCTCATTTTTTCTTTTTTTTTTCTTTTTTTGTGGGCTTCTTTGGCCTCTTCTTTTTTTTATTTGGGATTCTTTGGCCTCCTTTATTTATTTTTAAAGTCCGGAGTCTCATCCCGATTTGTTGGGGAATCATAGTCTCCATCATGCTTTCCTCACCGGGGCAATGCTCTACTAATGATGATCATCACACTTTTATTTACTTATAACTCAATATTACAACTCGATACTAGAACAAAGATATGACTCTATATGAATGTAACATCCCAAATTTTCAATTTGGAATGTTATACATTAGATCATCATGCATATCATATTTCTTGCATTTTGGTCGATCCTAGAAATTTCACGCAACTCAAGGACCCTCGGAGAGAGTTGGAGATTTCGTTATTTTCTTATTTGAGTTTTCTCAAATTTTGAAAAGAGGATCATTTGATTTTATTTATTTTATCTTCAATTATTTTTCCAATAACAAAATTTTGAGAAGGGAATAATATGACTTTCCCAAATTTAGGAAAAAATGAAGATTTAATAAATAAAACAAATTTTGGATGTTTCGAAGTTTATTTGCATTTTTTTGAATTAGGGAAAATGCGTGTTTTCAAAAATTGCATTTAGGCCCCAAGAAAAAGTTCATTTGTTCGACTCATTTTTAGGAGTCGGGGAAAATTTACTTCGTAAATTTTGGAGCTCGTTAGATTTTATTTTTCTTCGTTTTTCTGCTCGCGAAATTATTTAAAAAAAACCCCCGCAGCGCCGACTGGGCCAAGGGCCCAGCCAGCCGGCCCGCACCGCCGCCCTCCCGCGCGCGCGCCAGCGCGCCGCCGCGCCGCCGCCGGCCGAGTCCGAGGAGGACTCCTCCTCCTCCCTTGCTTCCCCCTCCCCCAAGCAACCCCCTCCCCCCTTTATATACTCCCCCACCCCCCCTCTCCTCCCCTCAAGCCGCCGCCGCTGCACCCCGCAGCAGCAGCAGCAGCGCAGCCCCGCCGCCGCCGCTGCCGCCGCTCGCCGTCGCCCCGCGCCAGCGCCGCCGCCGCCGCCTGCTGCCAATCCCCGCCGCCCGCCGGAGCCCCGCCCCGACGAGGTAGCCGAGCCGCGGCACCCTCCCCTCGCCCGGTTCGGTTTTCTAATAAAACCGTTCCGGTTTATTTATTTTCGATGTTTCGGTTTTTTTTTCTGGTTTTGTTAATTAGCAAGCGTTCACCGGACCGTTCTTTTTAACGAACGCGATCACCGGTTAGTCTCGGTTAACAAACGTCCGTTCATTTAACTGTTCGTCGTTTTTCTTTTTCGTCGGATTTATTCTGCGATTTTTCTGATCGCGATTTCAGATCCGATCTTCGTGTTAGTTTATCTTCTCACTCGTTTATTAGAATCAAGTGATTGAAGCGCCTGGAGTTTCGTTTCGAAACCACCGTTCCGACTAATCAACTTAAACAAGTTTTCGCTACTGTAAAATTTGACCTAGTTTCAAATTGCTAGAACCGTGTTGTTTTCTTCCGCCGTTTGTTTTCCGTTGCTTTGTTCGAATTCGATTCTTTTGTAACCGGAGTTCTTAAGTTGAACTTTCTGGCTCGATTTTTTGTTCGAGCTTTACCTGTGCATTAGATGAGTACTTATTGTATGCTTGTTGTTTGTCTGCGATAGATCACCCGGAGTGCGCCGCCTGTTATTTCGAAGCTCTAGGTTTCGCGGATCCTCAGCAAGGCAAGTAACACTTTGATCATACTTTCTCATTGCCCAGTTTTTATCGCATTAGACCAATCCTCACACATTGCATGATTAGGATCTGTTTAAAACTGTGGGATGGGAAGTAGTTGAGGTAGTACCTATTACCTGTTTTACTTATGAAACCTTTGGGAGTTACTTCTACGTTTGCTTATTATGCCATGCTATGCTAGTAGACGTGGATTGGGTGAGTGATATCCATGACAGATGTGAGTATTGTTAATTAATGGTTTTATCTAAGGTGGCGACTTAAACACACATCTGGGTGGATTGAGGCACCTGGTTTCTATCAGGACTTGCCTGTTTTTTTTGGACCTCCACCCAGGCTCAAAGGGATCATAAGATCATTCATGCTAGTAACTTCCGTGTGCAGCCACAAGCCATTATGGGCTCTGGCATAGCTGACTAAGTCGTGTGAACTCTTACAGCGGTAGACTAGCAGATGTAGGGGATGTAGGTTGGTACGGTCTATCGCAACGTAAGGTGTGAGTGCTTCTGAAAGACTATGTCTCGGTCATCCATCTCTCAAACACCCCGTAGTGCGAGAAACCAAACGGAGGCGATCGAGTCTTGTGGGGAAAAGTGCGCAAACCTCTGCAGAGTGTACAAACTAATCATGATTAGCCGTGTCCCCGGTTATGGACAACTTGAGTATCTAGTTCTTGAATATCATGTGAATCTCATCATGTTACTTCTAATTAATATTGTTGGGTTTTAATTGTTCACTTAATTGGGATCGAAATGCTGTCAACCATTCTCGATGTTTCAACCACCATGATAGTTAAATAAAAATCTATTCCTTTGCAGTAGGGAAAAATTCGCTTTACGCAAAACTGTAACCATAGAGCTTTTCCACCAGCCATATACGCATGTAGTATAGGCTTATCATTCATTACTCTTTATGTGTTACATTGCCAGCATATTCCATGTGCTAACCCGTTTTCGGGCTGCAACTTTCATGTTGCAGACTTTTCAGACGACGAGTAAGGTGCTTTTAGGTCGTGGTTCTATACTCAGTGATGCCGTTGGAGTTGATGGACTCACTTATCTTCCAAGTCTTCCGCTGTTATCATTATTAGATGGCCTTAAGCCATATTTATTGTAATAAGATCTCTTTGGGATACCGATGTAATAAGTGTGTGATTGCTACTCTGCTATAAATCCTTCGAAGTACTGTGTGGTGTCAGCATTACTGATCCAGGGATGACACCGGAGCACAGAGACTTGACCATCTGAGGTCGGGTCGCTACAATGAATACCTCCGGCGGTGTACCGGGATGTGCAATGATCAAGCGTACCGATGACATCAAAAAATGGACAAGCCATGAAAACATCATGCTAGCTATCTTACGATCATGCAAAGCAATATGACAATAAATGCTCAAGTCATGTATATGATGATGATGGAAGTTGCATGGCAATATATCTCGGAATGGCTATGGAAATGCCATGATAGGTAGGTATGGTGGCTGTTTTGAGGAAGATATAAGGAGGTTTATGTGTGATAGAGCGTATCGTATCACGGGGTTTGGATGTACCGGCGAAGTTTGCACTAACTCTCGAGGTGAGAAAGGGCAATGCGCGGTACAGAAGAGGCTAACAATGATGGGGGTGAGAGTGCGTATAATCCATGGACTCACATTAGTCATAAAGAACTCATATACTTATTGCAAAAGTTTATTAGCCCTCGAAGCAAAGTACTACTACGCATGCCCCTAGGGGGATAGATTGGTAGGAAAAACCATCGCTCGTCCCCGACCGCCACTCATAAGGAAGACAATCAATAAATACCTCATGCTCCAACTTCGTTACATAACGGTTCACCATACGTGCATGCTACGGGACTTGCAAACCTCAACACAAGTATTTCTCAATTTCACAATTACTCAACTAGCATGACTCTAATATCGCCACCTTTATATCGCAAAACTATTGCAAGGAATCAAACATATCATATTCAGTGATCTACAAGTTTTATGTAGGATTTTATGACTAACCATGTGAATGACCAGTTCATGTCATCTCTCTAAATAGATATAAGTGAAGCAAGAGAGTTTAGTTCTTTCTACAAAAGATATGCCCACACACTAACAAATATAAGTGAAGCAAAAGAGCATTCTACAAATGGCGGTTTTCTAAGTGAAGAGAAACAGGCAATCCAAACTTCAAATGATATAACCGAAGCACATGAAGCATTCTATAAAGCCATACTCAAAAAAATAAGTGAAGTGCAATGAGAATTCTATAAATCAACCAAGGACTATCTCATACCATCATGGTGCATAAAATAAAAGTGAATACTAAAGCAAAAGACGCTCCAAGATTTGCACATGTTGCATGAACGGAACGAATCCGATAACATACCGATACTTGTTGAAGAAAGATGGGATGCCTTCCGGGGCATCCCCAAGCTTAGATGCTTGAGTCTCCTAGAATATTTAGTTGGGGTGCCTTGGGCATCCCCAATCTTGATCTCTTGCCTCTCCTCCTTCTCCTCACATTGAAACATCCTCGATCTTCGAACACTTCATCCACACAAAACTTCAACAGAAAACTCGGTAAGATCCGTTAGTATAATAAAGCAAATCACTACTCTAAGTACTGTTGCAAACCAATTCATATTTTGTTTTTGCATTGTAGATACTGTAATATAACTTTTCCATGGCTTAATCCACTGATATAAATTGATAGTTTCATCAAAACAAGCAAACTATGCATCAAAAAGAGAATTTGTCTTAAACAGGATAGTCTGTAGTAATCTGAACATTCACCATACCTCTGGCACTCCAAAAATTCTACCAAAATTAGGAAAATTAAACAATTTGTATAGAAAGACAGTGCAAAAAGTTTCAGAACCTTTTGTCGTTCCAGTAAAAAAATGTAAAATCACGCACTACAGCCAAAGTTTATGTCCTGCATCGCACAAACCAACAAGCATTGTAAACATCCAAAAGGCAAACCTTAACACATTATTTTTATTTTTAAACTTTATAAAAGCGCACAGCAGAAATAAATGACTCTCTAAAACTTCCGGGTTGTCTCCCTGGCAGCGCTTTCTTTAAAGCCATTAAGCTAGGCATATAGTGCTCAAGTAATGGATCCGCCCGGATCCCAAGGTATATCAAAGCCAATTTTAATTAAAAATGATTTGTAATTTAGTAGTGAGCACAAAGTAACATATATCATGTAATGACGAAGTCTAACTCTCTTCCTATGCATCGGCATGTCATAAAAGAACAATTCATGCACACAAAGGCCAATGCATAGTATAAACAGTTTCTTGCAATTTTATCATATTGGAAACATAGAGAGGTGGAGATATAGTTTCTCTCTCATAATGTTTGCAAGTAGGAGCAGCAAGCACATGCTTATTATACTCATCAAAATCATCATGTGCAACGGTAAAAGGCAACCCATCAATATAATCCTTAATAAGTGCAAACTTCTCCGATATAGTGTAGTCAGGAGAATTCAAAAAGATAATAGGCCTATCATGCGTGGGTGCAATAGCAACAATTTCATGTTTAACATAAGGAACTATAGCGAGTTCATCTCCATAAGCATAATTCTTATTGGCATCTTGGCCACAAGCATAGCAAGCATAATCAAAAAGGGATATTTCAAAAGAATCAACGGGATCATAAGAATCATCATAGCATTCATCGTTCGGTAAGCACGAAGGGAAATTAAACAATGTATGAGTTGAAGAGTTACTCTCATTAGAAGGTGGGCACGGGTGATCAATCCGCTCTTCCTCCTTTGTTCTTCACTCTCCTCCTCATCTTTTTCATCTAATGAGCTCACAATGTCATTAATTTATTCTTTCATAGACTCCTGCAAAATATTAGTCTCTTCTTGGACAGTGGGGGAGTCCTCAATATGAGGTTTAACATAGGCATTAGAAGCATAATTATCATAACAATATTAAAGTATGGAAAAAATTTCATATTTGTAAAGAGTAGCATCATACTTTTCAATCAAAGAAGCAATTTCATAAGCACCCTTAAAAGCAACAAATTCTTCAATTTGTTGAACATCATAGTAATTATAAACACCCTTAGCATACGAAGATACAATTCCATTATCACTAAACTCACATTGGTAGGGAAGGTGTTTCTTAGGGTTTTCAGAACAAGTCACATCATATATTTCACATAAATTCCAAGCATAGCATTGCAAACGATGAATTTGATCCAGTAAAAGTTTCCCTTTTTTAGATAAGCGGTGTCACACATAACAAGCATGCTCATCTAAAGATTTGCCCTCAACTAAGCTAGTTGGGGTTTCAGCACGAGCACATAGGGATCGAAGATGATCCAGGTAAAAAGCTTCAGGAGTGTGATAGATTTTGAGTGGTTCTTCAACCATGGGTCTTAGCAGGTACAACTAATTTTTTTGGTATTTTGCGTTTCCTACCCATAACTAAAGATAGAGAACAACTTGGAACAGCAAATAAAAACTACTTAGTGATAAAGCAAACAAGCACACACAAGAATATTCACCCCACGCTATAACTCCCCGGCAACGACGCTAGAAAAAGGTCTTGATAACCCACAAGTATAGGGGATCAATTGTATCCTCTTTAGATAAGTAAGAGTGTCGAACCCAACGAGGAGCTAAACGTAGAACAAATATTCCCTCAAGTTCTATCGACCACCCATACAACTCTACGCACGCTTGACGTTCGCTTTACCTAGAACAAGTATGAAACTAGAAGTACTTTGTAGGTGTTGTGGGATAGGTTTGCAAGAATATAAAGAGCACGTAAATAAAAAACTAGGGGCTGTTTAGGTAAAGAAGCAATAAAGTTAGTATAGCGAGTGTGGAAAAGTGGTGGTAGGAGTTGCGAAATTGTCCCTAAGCAATTGACTACTTTACTAGACCTATAGCAAGTTTTATGTGGGAGAAGCCACTGCTAGCATGTCATCCCTTACTCGGAATTCTATGCTCTTATGATTGGAACTATTAGCAAGCGTCCGCAACTACTAACGTTCATTAAGGTAAAACCCAACCATAGCATTAAGATATATTGGTCCCCCTTCAATCTCGTATGCATCAATTTCTATACTAGGTTGAAGCTTCTGTCACTCTTGACCTCCAATACATAGTCCTATCAACATACAACTAACCCTATGGTGTGATCCACGCGCGTGCTCGTATGATGGGCACCAAAGGACAGCAACATGAACACAAGCAAATTAAATCAATCATAGTAATTCACCAATACCGATAGGACAATGAAAATCTACTCAGACATCATAGGATGGCAACACATCATTGGATAATAATATGAAGCATAAAGCACTATGTTCAAGTAGAGGGTACAGCGGGTTGCGGGAGAGTGGACCGCTGTAGATAGAGGGGGGAAGGTGATGGAGATGTTGGAGAAGATGACGGAGGTGTTGGTGAAGATCGCGGTGATGATGATGGCCCCGGCGGCGTTCTGGCGCCACTGGAAGAGAGAGGGAGAGGGCACCCCTTCTTCTTCTTCTTCTTCCTTGACCTCCTCCCTAGATGGAAGAAGGGTTTCCCCTCTGGTCCTTGGTCTCCATGGCATGGGAGGGGTGAGAGCCCCTCCGAGATTGGATCTGTCTCTCTGTCTCTCTCTATTTCTGCGCTCTGGGATTCTGCCCTTTCACCATTTCTTATATATCCGGAGATCCGTAACTCCGATTGGATTGAACTTCGCCCAGATTTTTCTCCTAAAATTAGCTTTCTTGCGGGTAAAGAAGAGCAGCAACCGCCTTACGGGGGGCCCACAAGGGTCAGGGGTGCGCCCCCTGCCTCGTGGCCCCCTCGGGCACCTTCTCTCGTTGATTCTTCTTCCCATATTTCACAAATATTCCAAAATATTCTCCGTCCGATTTTATCCCGTTTGGACTCTGTTTGATATGGGGTTTCTGCGAAACAAAAATATGCAACAAACAGGAACTGGCACTGGGCACTGGATCAATATGTTAGTCCCAAAAATAGTATAAAAAGTTCCCAAAAGTATATGAAAGTTGTATAATATTGGCATGGAACAATCAGAAATTATAGATACGACGGAGACGTATCACCGGACACTATGCCACTGAATGTCCTGAGGCGAAGAACGGGAATGGCAATGGAAGCTCTGGAAAGAAGCCCAATCCTTTCACCAGAGGTCAGGTGAATCACGTCAATGTGGAGGAAGTTTATGACCAGCCTGACATCATTGTTGGTAAGTTCTTGGTTAATTCATTTACAGCCCTTGTTCCTTTTTACACTGGTGCATCACATTCATTCATATCAAGGGGGTTTGTGGATAAGTTTAAGTTTCCGACCGTAGCCCTTAAAACACCAATGTTAGTGAGTTCCCCAGGAGTAGAGTATACGGATAGTCGGGGATGTTTTCAGTTGCCATTGACCATAGGGAGACACGTTTTTTCCACCGACCTCATTATCCTAGAATCCCAAGGATTGGACGTCATCCTAGGTATGGATTGGCTATCCAAGTACGAGGGAACACATCGATTGTGCCAGTAAGTCTATTCTTCTCACCACCACAGAGGGGAAACAGATCAAGTATGTGTCGAGGCATACACCAAGAAGGACTCAAGTGAATTCTCTTTCGGGAGTTGTTCAGGAAGAAATACCAATTGTGAAGGATTATCCCAATGTATTTCCCGAGGAATTGTCCGGCATGCCATCGGATCGGGACATAGAGTTTTTGATCGAATTGTTACCAGGCACCGGACCAATATCCAAGAGACAGTATCGGATGCCCGCAAATGATCTAGAGGAAATTAAGAAGCGGATTTAGGAATTATTGGAGAAAGGTTATATTCGACCGAGTTCATCACCTTGGGGAGCCCGAGTGCTTCTAGTTGAGAAGAATGATGGAACCTTGAGAATGGTTGTAGATTATCATGCACTGAACGAGGTGACGATCAAGAACAAGTACCCTCTGCCAATGATCAATGATTTGCTTGACCAGCTACAAGGAGCAAAAGTTTTCTCCAAGATCGATCTTCGATCAGGATATCTCCAGCTGAAGATTCGAGAATAGGATATACCCAAGACAGTTTTTACCACGAGATATGGGCTTTATGAGTACATGGTCATGTCTTTTGGTTTGACTAACGCCCCTGCCTATTTCATAAGCATGATGAACAAGGTATTCATGGAGTTTTTGGATAAGTTCGTCGTCGTTTTCATTGATGATATACTGGTTTACTCGAAGAATGAAGAACACATGGACCATTTGCGCTTGGTTCTCGAGAAGCTCAGGGAACATCAACTTTACGCCAAGTTCAGCAAATGCGAGTTTTGGTTGAAGGAAGTCGGATTTCCCAGACATGTTATATCAGGGGAAGGAATAGCAGTAGACCCCTCCAAGGTTGAAGCCGTCGCCAAATGGAAGGCACCCACCTCAGTCGGAGAGATTCGCAGTTTTCTTGGACTCGCGGGATATTATCAGATATTTATTGAGAATTTCTCCAAGATCGCGAAGCCCATGACGGAGTTATTGAATAAAGACACCAAGTTTAATTGGACCGAGGCATGTGAGGATAGTTTCCAGGAGCTGAAGAAACACTTGGTCACAGCCCCAGTGCTAGTTCTTCCGGATATACGCAAGGATTTCCAAGTATATTGTGACGCATCCCGTCAGGGACTTGGAGGTGTTCTTATGCAAGAAGGAAGAGTTGTTTCGTATACCTCACGTCAGCTTCGACCTCATGAGCTGAATTATGCCACGCATGATTTGGAGTTAGCAGCCGTAGTGCACGCACTCAAGACCTGGAGACATTTTCTTATCAAAAATCGTTGTGATATTTACATGGATCATAAGAGTTTGAAATACATCTTCACACAGAAGGAGTTGAACCTCAGGAAGAGAAGATGGTTGGAGCTCATAAAGGATTATGACATGAAATTGCACTATCACCCAGGAATGGCCAATGTTGTGGCAGATGCATGGAGCCGCAAGAGCTATGTCAATACCCTCACAGTAGGAGGATTACCTCTGGAGTTAACTGGTGATCTCAGAGATCTCCGATTGGAGATAGTACCACGAGGTTTGGTTGCCGCAATTGATGAGGACATCAATACCATTGTTACACCCACAGCCCCTGCTGCTATACATACTGGACCAATTACTAGAGCTCGCGCACGCCAATTGAATTATCAGGTACTTTCGTTTCTTGGTAATGATTCTAATGTTCATGAGAATATGATGCTGCCTAAATTGGATACATTTGTTTTGCTTACAAATGAAGGGCCTAGCTTGGAGAAGGATGATCATTGGAGCAAGAACAGGCATGGAGTTGATGGCATGCGCAAGGGGGATAAGAACAGAGTTTCAAGTGATGATTTCAGGACTTTGAAGCCACCATAATGAGTGCATGAAGCCTTGGACGAAATATACAAGATGCCACTTCATAATTTTCGTCCAGAGGCTATTCTAGGTGCTGCGTCACCTTCTTCTTGGGCCGGGCCCATGTAATTTCAAAATACTTCAATATAGGTTGTTTTTAGAGTCCGTATGTGTGGGGAAACAAGAGTTAGGGTGGGTTTCGGACCCCTCCTCCAAGGGCCACGAAATCCCCCCCCCCCCTGTTCCCCCATATATACAGCCCCTAGGGCATCGTTTAGACTTTGGGTTTTGTTTAGATCAAAAGTTCGCCATAGCTGCAACTTCGCGTACTTCGTTTGTGTTCAACGACCAGACCAAGGCGTCACAGAACCCCACCTTCATTAATAAAGATTTCCTCTTATATTCGCAATATCCAGATTGCAATCTTAGTTTCTTGCTTGTTCTTCGTTTGCTCGCAGGAAGCATGCCCTCGTGGTCAGGTTGATCGTGCTCCGGCGTGGTCAATAACCATCGGAAGTTGGTTTAGCGATTGCTAAGGCGCGACGTCTCGCACGTTCGTAGTCGGATCGTCAAGGTCGACTCCCACAGAAACGATAGCCACCATCTCATCGAAACATCGGGACACCTTTGCCTCTATCAAGTGGTATCAGATTTCCAGGTTGCTCGGTGAGATTTTACAGTTTTTCGTAGTTTAGATCGAGTATGTTCTTCATACCTATAGTCCACGACAAAGCCAAAAAAAATTAGGGTTAGTTCATCCCATCCGAACCAATCTGAGCCTTTGCATAATCTTTTCTGTATTTGCTTTGTTGAATTTGCGGTTGCATCGTCGTGTCAAGTTGCTGGTCTTAGAGTCTAGTCTTTTAGAGTTTCGAGTTCTGGTCATAAGTTATCACGCCGCCGCCGCACCATCATCATCGCCTTGCCATCTACCACCATTGCTTATCCGCCACCGCTCTGAATCCGTATCCATATACCACCATCAATCCGTATCCATATACCACCACCGCTACCATATACCACCACCCCTGCCATATACCACCACCATATATCCACCACCAATCCGAGTTCTTCTCATATTAGGTTTGTTTTCGAGATCCATCTAAATTCCGATTTGTGTTTCCTTGCCTGCGTAGGTCTCGAAAAAAAAAGTCTGGAGACCCCCGGGCAGTTTTTAGGCCAAAATTTCGGTGACCGAAAATATTTTTTCCCTATCCTATTTTTAGGCTGTTCTGAGTCTTTTGAGACACTCGTCATCATAGTGATTTTTGGTCACACTTTTTCGTCGTCGCTGCCCTAATTTCCAAAAAAAAAATTGTCAAAGATATTTCGTACCCATCCTGTCAGTTTGACCTGGGAAGAGTTTTGAGACACTCGCCATTATAGTGATTTTTCGCAAAAAAAAGGAGCGCAAAAAAAAGAGAGCGCAAAAAAATAGAGCGAATTTTTTTTCCAGAGTGTGATTTTCCCTTGTTTTCGTGCAGCGCCGTGATTTTGTTAGTGTTCTAGGCTCGTGTCTCTAGCACGGTCTAGCCTAGGACCAGCACAGTACCGTCGTTGAGCGTTTATTCAACTTTGCATCTCTGAATTGATTATTGCTGACCTTTTTGCTACCATACTATAAGCCTTTCCAGCTCCACATACATCTACGTCGTGCGTTTGACTCTCCCTGGCAATCGCTCTATCCAAGCTTTGAGAGTTTTGACTACAACGGTTGCCAATCACCGCCTGCTGCTGGGTAAGAACTGGTAAGAATTTGAGTTTTGCTTGACGGATTTGTGACTCTCACCACCACCTCTTATTAGTAGTCTGTAGGATCATATTCTTGTGTGTTTCTATTGGTGCTAACCATGGCAGGATCACAAGCCGATGAGACTGACTGGGAGAACATGACAAACAAAGCGTTACATGATAAGTTTCAGCAAATGATGAGTGGACAGCTGGAAGATGTGCTAAATAGATTAGAAGAGGCCATGGAGAAGATAGATGGCATTGAGAAGGCGTTCGAAACAAAGCTCGATAACAAGTTCATTGAATTGCTCGCGCGTCTACCACCACCACCACCGGCTGCACCTAACACACCTCTACAACAGCAACAACGGCTACCTCCACATCGCGAAACAGCCCTCCGCTGAGCGACCCGTGTCCCTCTTCAGCCTGGCCAAGCTGCTGGTGCTGCTGTTGATACTTCTGTGGCTCCTGCTGCTGATGTGGGGGAGGATGATTATGTGGGAGATTACGAGGATGAGGTTGATCAATATCAGAACTACGTGCAACCACCAGCACCACAACCACCAGGTCGTCCACATGCAAATAATGGCAATGTTAGGGCTCCCCCTCGGGTACGAGATCATGACCATCTCCCTAAACTGAAATTGAATATTCCACCATTTGAGGGTAGATATGTTCCTGATATATATCTTACTTGGGAGTTAGAAACTGAACAACGATTTACATGTTTACAATATCCTGAGGAGAGACGTGTTCCTGCTGTTGTTTGTGCTTTCACTAGCTTTGCATGTGTTTGGTGGTCTGAACATTGTAGATTATATCCTGTTCCAGCTACTTGGGCTGCTTTGAAAACTGCTATGCGTACTCGTTGGGTTCCACCATATTATCAACGTGAATTACTTCAAAAATTGCAGCGCTTAAGACAAGGAAAAAATTCGGTAGAAGAATATTATCAGGAATTACAAACTGGCTTGATTAGATGTGGTATCGTTGACGAGAATGAAGCTATGCTTGCACGTTTTCTGGGTGGATTAAATAGAGAGATTCAGACCATTCTAGACTATAAGGATTATAATAATATCACTCGTTTATTCCATCTTGCTTGTAAAACTGAACGTGAAGTGCAGGATCGACAGGCATTGGCGCGAACTAACTTTTCTGCAGGTCGACCTTCATTGTGGACACCACGTGCATCATCTACTTCCACACGTTCTGCTACACCGGCACCTCCGTCAGCTGCCACCTCCAACCGTGATACAACAAAGCAGGCACAACCACCACTATCTGCCAAGAGCACACCTGTCGGGCCTGCACAGAGCTCTTCTTCTTCCATGGCGTCTACAGGGCACACAAGTGATATTATTTGTCGTCGTTGTAAGGGAAGAGGACATTTTGCGTGAGAATGCACATCTCAGCGTGTGATGATTGCTACTGAGGATGGTGGGTATGAGTCCGCTAGTGACTATGATGAGGAGACTTTGGCTCTTCTTACACATGAAGAACACGGTGGAGATGATTCTGATCATGAGACGCAATACATGGCTGCTGAAGATGCTGACAGGTATGAATGTTTAGTTGCTCAACGTGTTTTGAGTGTGCAGGTCACGCAAGCTGAGCAAAATCAGAGGCATAATTTGTTCCATACAAAGGGAGTTGTGAAGGAACGTTCTGTTTGCGTCATCATAGATGGAGGGAGCTGCAACAACTTGGCTAGCATGGAGATGGTGGAGAAGCTATCTCTCACCACAAGACCACATCCACATCCTTACTACATCCAATGGTTCAACAACAGCGGCAAGGTTAAGGTAACACGTACTGTTCGTGTGCATTTTAGTATCTCTACATATGCTGATTATGTTGATTGTGATGTGGTACCTATGCAAGCATGTTCCTTATTACTTGGTAGACCATGGAAATTTGATAAAAAATTTGTACACCATGGTAGAAACAATCAGTATACTCTTGTTCATAAGGACAAAAATATTACTTTGCTTCCTATGACTCCTGATTCCATTTTGAAAGATGATATTAATCGAGCTAATAAAGCAAAACAGGAGCAAAATAAGAGTGAAAATCAGATTGTGGCAAAAGAATTTGAGCAACAAATGAAGCCTAATAATAAACCATCTAGTGTTGCTTCTGAAATTAAATTGAAAAGGTTTATTTGCCACCAAATCTGATATTGATGATCTAGATGTTAGCAAATCTGTTTGCTATGCTTTTGTGTGCAAAGAGGCATTATTTTCATTCAAGGACGTGCCTTCCTCTTTGCCTCCTGCTGTTACTAACATTTTGCAGGAGTTCGCTGACGTCTTTCCATAAGACGTGCCACCGGAATTACCACCTATTCGAGGGATTGAGCATCAAATTGACTTAATTCCCGGTGCATCATTACCCAACTGCGCACCATACCGTACCAATCCAGAGGAGACGAAGGAGATTATGCGTCAAGTACAAGAGCTACTCGACAAAGGTTATATACGCGAATCCCTTAGTCCTTGTGCTGTTCCTATTATTCTAGTGCCGAAAAAGGATGGTACCTCGCGTATGTGTGTTGATTGTAGAGGCATTAATAATATTACTATTCGTTATCGTCATCCTATTCCTAGGCTAGATGATATGCTTGATGAATTGAGTGGATCTACAATATTCTCCAAAGTTGATTTGCGTAGTGGATACCATCAAATTCGTATGGAATTGGGAGATGAATGGAAAACAGCTTTTAAAACTAAGTTTGGTTTATATGAGTGGTTAGTCATGCCTTTTGGGTTAACTAATGCACCTAGTACTTTCATGAGACTAATGAACGAAGTTTTACGTGCTTTCATTGGACGATTTGTGGTAGTCTATTTTGATGATATACTGATTTATAGTAAATCTTTGGAAGAACATTTGTAACATTTACATGCTGTTTTTAATGCTCTACGTGATACACGTTTGTTTGGTAACCTTGGGAAGTGCACCTTTTGCACCGACCGAGTAACTTTTCTTGGCTATGTTGTTACTCCACAGGGAATTGAAGTTGATAAAGCCAAGATTGAAGCTGTTGAGGGTTGGCCGCAGCCCAAAACGGTCACCCAAGTGAGGAGTTTTCTTGGACTCGCTGGTTTCTATAGGCGTTTTATGAGAGACTTTAGCACCATTGCTGCACCTCTCAATGAGCTTACAAAGAAGGATGTGCCTTTTGTTTGGGGTACCGCACAGGAAGAAGCCTTCACGGTATTGAAAGATAAGTTGACACATGCTCCTTTACTCCAACTTCCTGATTTTAATAAGACTTTTGAGCTTGAATGTGATGCTAGTGGAATTGGATTAGGAGGTGTGTTATTACAAGATGGGAAACATGTTGCATACTTTTCTGAAAAATTGAGTGGGCCTAGTCTGAACTATTCTACTTATGATAAGGAATTATATGCTCTTGTTCGGACTTTAGAGACATGGCAACATTATTTATGGCCCAAAGAATTTGTTATACATTCTGATCATGAATCTTTGAAACATATTAAAAGTCAAGCTAAACTGAATCGTAGACATGGTAAATGGTTTGAATTCATTGAGACTTTCCCTTATGTCATCAAACACAAGAAGGCTAAAGAAAATGTTATTGTTGATGCTTTGTCTCGTCGCTATACTATGCTTTCACAACTTGACTTCAAAATATTTGGTTTGGAGACCATCAAAGATCAATATGTGCATGATGCTGATTTTAAAGAAGTAATGCAGAATTGCAAAGAAGGAAGAACATGGAACAAGTTCGTTGTTAATGATGGTTTTGTGTTCCGTGCTAACAAGCTATGAATTCCTGCTAGCTCTGTTCGTCTTTTGTTGTTGCAGGAGGCGCATGGAGGAGGATTAATGGGACACTTTGGCGTGAAGAAGACGGAGGACGTACTTGCTACACATTTCTTTTGGCCAAAGATGAGACGGGATGTTGAGTATTTTGTTGCTCGCTGCACTACATGTCAAAAAGCTAAGTCACGACTCAATCTTCATGGTTTATATATGCCTTTGCCTGTGCCTAGTGTTCCTTGGGAGGATATATCTATGGACTTTGTTTTAGGTTTACCTCGAACAAAGAAGGGGAGGGATAGCATATTTGTTGTCGTGGATAGATTCCAAAAAATGGCACACTTTATACCATGTCATAAAAGCGATGATGTTGTTAATGTTGCTGATTTGTTCTTTCGTGAAATTATTCGCTTGCATGGTGTGCTAAATACTATAGTTTCAGATCGTGATACTAAATTTCTTAGCCACTTTTGGAGATGTTTATGGGCTAAGTTGGGTACTAAACTGCTTTTTAGTACTACTTGTCACCCCCAAACTGATGGACAAACTGAAGTAGTCAATAGAACATTGTCTACTATGCTTAGGGTTGTTTTGAAGAATAATAAGAAAATGTGGGAAGAATGCTTGCCTCATATTGAATTTGCTTATAATCGTTCATTGCATTCTACTACTAAGATGTGCCCTTTTGAAATTGTGTATGGTTTCCTACCTCGTGCACCTATTGATTTGTTGCCTCTTCCATCTTTGGAGAAGGTTAATTTTGATGCTAAAGAACGTGCTGAATTGATTTTAAAAATGCATGAGTTAACTAAGGAAAACATTGAGCGTATGAATGCTAAATATAAACTTGCTGGAGATAAGGGTAGAAAACATGTTGTGTTTGCACCTGGAGATCTTGTTTGGTTACATTTGCGAAAGGATAGATTTCCTAATTTGCGCAAATCAAAGCTAATGCCATGTGCTGATGGTCCTTTTAAGGTGTTAGAGAAAATAAATGATAATGCATATAAACTTGAGTTGCCTGCAGATTTTGGGGTTAGTCCCACTTTTAACATTGCAGATTTGAAGCCTTATTTGGGTGAGGAAGATGAGCTTCCGTCGAGGACGACTTCATTTCAAGAAGGGGAGGATGATGAGGACATCAATACCATTGTTACACCCACAGCCCCTGCTGTTATACACACTGGACCAATTACTAGAGCTCGCGCACGCCAATTGAATTATCAGGTACTTTTGTTTCTTGGTAATGATTCTAATGTTCATGAGATTATGATGCTGCCTAAATTGGATACATTTGTTTTGCTTACAAATGAGGGGCCTAGCTTGGAGAAGGATGAACATTGGAGCAAGAACAAGCATGGAGTTGATGGCATGCGCAAGGGGAACAAGAACGGAGTTACAAGTGATGATTTCAGGACTCTGAAGCCACCATAAGGAGTGAATGAAGCTTTGGACGAAATATACAAGATGCCACTTCATAAATTTCGTCCAGAGGCTATTCTAGGTGCTGCGTCACCTTATTATTGGGCCAGGCCCATGTAATTTCGAAACACTTTAGTATAGGTTGTTTTTAGAGTCCGTATGTGTGGGGAAACAAGAGTTAGGGTTGGTTTCGGACCCCTTCCTCAAGGGCCACGAAATTCCCCCCCTCTTCCTCCATATATACAGCCCTTAGGGCGTCGTTTAGACTTTGGGTTTTGTTTAGATTAAAAGTTCGCCATAGCTGCAACTTCGCGTACTTCGTTTGTGTTCAACGACCAGACAAAGGCGTCATAGAACCCCACCTTCGTTAATAAAGCTTTCCTCTTTCATTCGCAATATCCAGATTGCAACCTCAGATGGTCAAGTCTCTGTGCTCCGGTGTCATCCCTGGATCAGTAATGCTGACACCACACAGTACTTCGAAGGATTTATAGCAGAGTAGCAATCACACACTTATTACATCGGTGTCTCAAAGAGAACTTATTACAATAAGTATGACTTAAGGCCATCTAATAACGATAACAGCGGAAGACTTGGAAGATAAGTGAGTCCATCAACTCCAACGGCATCACTGAGTATAGAACCACGACCTAAAAGCACCTTACTCGTCGTCTGAAAAGTCTGCAACATGAAATGTTGCAGCCCGAAAACGGGTCAGCACATGGAATATGCTGGCAATGTAACACATAGAGAGTAATGAACAGTGATGAGCTATACTATATGCATGTATGGCTGGTGCAAAGCTCTATGGTTACAGTTTTGCGTAAAGCCAATTTTTCCCTACTGCAAAGGAATAAATTTATTTAACTATCATAGTGGTTGAAACATCGAGAATGGTTGACAACATTCCGATCCCAATTAAGCAAACAATTAAAACCCAACAATATTAATTAGAAGTAACATGATGAGATTCACATGATATTCAAGAACTAGATACTCAAGATGTCCATAACCGGGGACACGGCTAATCATGATCAGATTGTACACTCTGCAGAGGTTTGCGCACTTTTCCCCACAAGACTCGATCGCCTCCGTTTGGTTTCTCGCACTACAGGGTGTTTGAGAGACGGATGACCGAGACATAGTCTTTCAGAAGCACTCACACCTTACGTTGTGATAGACCGTACCAACCTACATCCCCTACATCTGCTAGTCTACAACTGTAAGAGTTCACACGACTTAGTCAGCTATGCCAATGCCCATAATGGCTTGTGGCTGCACACGGAAGTTACTAGCATGAATGATCTTATGATCCCTTTGAGCCTGGGTGGCGGTCCGAAGAAAAACAGGCAAGTCCTGATAGAAACCAGGTGTCTCAATCCACCCAGATGTGTATTTAAGTTGCCACCTAAGATAAACCATTAATTAACAATACTCACATCTGTCATGGATATCACTCACCCAATCCACGTCTACTAGCATAGCATGGCATAATAAGCAAACGTAGAAGTAACTCCCAAAGGTTTCATAAGTAAAACAGGTGATAGGTACTACCTCATCTACTTCCCAGCCCACAAGTTAATTAGATCCTAATCATGCAGTGTTTGAGGATTGATCTAATGCAATAAAACTGGGTAGTAGAAAAGTATGATCAAAGTGTTACTTGCCTTGCTGAGGATCCGCGAAACCTAGAGCTTCGAAATAACAGGCGGCGCACTCCGGGTGATCTATTGCAGACAAACAACAAGCATACAATAAGTACTCATCTAATGCACATGTAAAACTCGAATAAAAGATCTAACCAGAAAGTTCAACTTAAGAACTCCAGTTGCAAAAAGAATCGAATCGAACAAAGCAACGGAAAACAAACGGCGAAAGAAACAACTCGGTTCTAGCAATTTGAATCCAGGTCAAATTTTACCATAGCAACACTTTGTTTAAGTTGATTAGATGGAACGGCGGTTTCGAAATGAAACTCCAGGCGCTTGGATCACCTGATTCCGATAAACGAGTGAGAAGATAAACTAGAACGAAGATCGGATCTGAGATCGCGATCGCGGAATAAATCCGACGAGAAGAAAAGAAGAACGGTTGAATGAACGGACGTTCGTTAACCTAGAAGAATCCGGTGATCACATTCGTTAGAACGAACGGTCCGGCGAACGGTCTCGAGGCAACTAAATCGGAAAAGAAAACGAATCCGATCTAGGGTTTCGGAAAAGAAAACCGAACGAAAAACCGATCTAGCAAACCGGAACGGTTTAGAAAAGAACCGGAAAGAAAACGAATCGTAAGAGAAGAAAAGAATTGGAACGATTAGAAGAAAACGATCCGATGAAAGATAAAGAGACGCGGTGCGGCTACCTCGGCGAGGTTCCGGCGAACGGCGGCGTGGGGCGGCGGCGGCGGCGGTGTAGGGCGGCGGCGGCGGCGGTGTAGGGCGGCGGCGCTGGCGGCGGCGGCGCGGGTGAGGGCGCGGGGTGGGGCTTGGGGTTTTGGTTTGATGATTTAGAGGGGGGTGTGTGGGGGTATTTATATTGGGGATGGGGGTTTACTTGGAGGAGGGATCAAGGAATAAGAATAGGAGTAGGAAAGATCTTAGAAACAAAAACGGAACAACGGAAGTAGGATAAAAGTCCTACTAGGACTTCCCAAAATAGGGCGGCGGCGCGACGGTCTCCTGGCGCGTGCGGCGCGGGCGACGGCCTGGCCGGCCGGCTGGGCCTTTGGCCCAGGCGCGCGGAAAATATATATATTTTTAAATCAGTTTCACGCGCGGAAAAACACAGAAAAGAAAATCTACCGGACTCCAAAACTAATAAAGTAAATTTTCCCTGACTCCTAAAAATGAGTCGAACAAAATGAACTTTTCGCCGGGCCTAAAATGCAATTTTTGAAAACGCGCATTTTTCCCTATCCAGATAAAAGGCAAACAAACTCCGACAAAACCAATGATCCCTTTCTTTCAAAATTTGAGAAAACTCAAAAATGAAAATAACGAAATCTCCAACTCTCTCCGAGGGTCCTTGAGTTGCGTGAAATTTCTAGGATCAACCAAAATGCAAGAAAATATGATATGCATGATGATCTAATGTATAACATTCCAAATTGAAAATTTGGGATGTTACAAACCTACCCCCCTTAAGATGAATCTCGTCCTCGAGATTCGGGTTGGCTAGAAAATAGGTGAGGGTGGTCCTTGAGCAAATCTTCTTCTCGCTCCTAGGTGGCTTCATCCTCTGAGTGGTGGTTCCACTGAACTTTGCAAAACCTGATAACCTTGCTGCGGGTAACTCTGCTGGCATACTCGAGAATCTTGACTGGTTTCTCTTCATATGTTAAGTCATCCTTCAACTGAATCGCTTCAAGTGGCACTGTATCTCTTAGTGGTAACTCCGCCATCTCGGCGTGACATTTCTTCAGCTGAGAAACATGGAATACATCATGAACTCCTGACAGTCCTTCGGGTAATTCCAACTTATAAGCAACTTCTCCCATGCGTTGCAAAATCTTATACGGTCCAACGAAACGCGGTGCTAACTTTCCCTTAACTCCAAAGCTCTTAACTCCTCGAAGTGGGGATACTTGAAGATAAACTCTGTCTCCAGTTTCTTAAACTGTCTCCTTGCGCTTAGAATCTGCGTAGCTCTTCTGCCTTGATTGGGCTACCTTGAGCCTATCGCGAATCAACTTAACTTTCCATTCAGACTCCTTGATTAGATCGGTTCCAAAGAACTGACGGTCTCCAACTTCGTCCCATGACAACGGTGTCCTGCACCTCCTTCCGTATAAAGCTTCGAAAGGTGCCATCTTCAGACTGGTTTGGTAACTGTTGTTGTAAGAAAACTCCGCATACGGCAAGTTATCGTCCCAAATAGATCCATAATCTAGGGCACAGGCTCTCAGCATATCTTCCAAAATCTGATTGACTCTCTCAGTCTGTCCATCCGTCTGTGGGTGAAAAGCTGTACTGAACTCTAGTCTGGTTCCCAAAGTTTCATGCAACTGATTCCAAAACTTTGAGGTAAATTGGGTTCCTCTATCTGATACGATACTCCTCGGAACTCCGTGCAAACAAATGATCCTAGTCATGTATATCTTTGCCAACTTAGCACTGGTGTAAGTGGTCTTAACTGGGATGAAATGTGCTACCTTCATCAAACGATCAACTACTACCCATATCGAGTCATAGCCTGCTTTTGTCCTGGGTAGTCCTGTGATAAAATCCATGCCTATCTTATCCCACTTCCATTCAGGTATCGACAATGGTTGTAACAATCCTGCGGGCTTCTGATGTTCGACCTTCACTCTATGACACACATCACAAACTGCTACATATGCTGCAATATCCTTCTTCATTCCGGTCCACCAGAATGTTTCCTTCAAATCCAAATACATCTTGGTATTTCCTGGGTGAATCGAATAGGGTGAATCATGTGCCTCTTGCAGAATCAACTTCCTGATCTCCGGGTCATTGGGCACATAAACACGGTCCTTAAACCATAGGGTATCGTGCTCGTCCTCACGAAATCCCTTTGCTTTTCCTTCACTCGTTTTCTTCTTTATATCTGCAATCTCCTTGTCAGATTTCTGAGCTTCTCTGATTTTATCCATCAAGGTAGATTGAATTTCCAATGCTGCTACATAGCCTTTCGGAACTATTTCCAAACATAGCTCATTAAGATCTTCGGCCAATTCCCTCTGTAACTCTCCGGTCATCAATGTATTGACATGGCTCTTACGGCTCAATGCGTCAGCTACAACATTAGCCTTTCCTGGATGGTAATGCAATCTCATATCATAATCCTTAATGAGCTCCAACCATCTCCTTTGTCTAAGGTTCAACTCCTTATGCGTGAAAATGTACTTCAAACTCTTGTGATCCGTATATACTTCACAATGATTTCCAATGAGGAAATGTCTCCATGTCTTCAATGCATGCACTACGACTGCTAACTCCAAATCATGCGTAGCATAATTTAGTTCATGAGGTTTCAGTTGTCGTGAGGCATACGAAACAACTCTTCCTTCCTACATAAGCACTGCTCCAAGTCCTCGACGTGAAGCGTCGCAATACACCTCATAATCCTTGGTCTGATCTGGCAGAATCAACACTGGTGAGGAAACCAATCGTTTCTTCAACTCCTGAAAACTGGCCTCACATTCCTCAGTCCAATTGAACTTAGTATCCTTTTTCAACAATTCAGTCATAGGCTTTGCGATCTTTGAGAAATTTTCAATGAATCTCCGATAGTATCCTGCGAGTCCAAGAAAACTCCGGATCTCTCCAACTGTCGTTGGCGCTTCCCATTCGGTTACGGTCTCAACCTTGGTGGGGTCAACTGCTATACCCTCTCCGGATATAACATGTCCAAGAAATCCAACTTCCTTCAACCAAAACTCACATTTGCTGAATTTGGCATATAACTGATGTTCCCTTAGTCTCTCCAAAACCAAACGCAAATGTTCCTTATGCTCTTCTTCATTCTTCGAGAAAAATCAGAATGTCATCAATGAACACTATGACGAACTTATCCAAAAATTCCATAAATACTTTGTTCATCAGGTTCATGAAATAGGCAGGTGCGTTAGTCAGTCCAAATGACATAACGGTATACTCATACAATCTGTATCTCGTGGTAAAAGCTGTCTTGGGTATGTCCTGCTCTCGAATCTTCAACTGATGGTACCCTGATCGCAAATCGATCTTGGAAAACACTTTAGCTCCTTGCAAACGATCAAACAGATCATTAATCATTGGCAGTGGGTACTTGTTATTGATGGTTACTGCATTCAATCCACGGTAATCAACAACCATCCTTAACGATCCATCCTTCTTCTCCACTAGAAGTACGGGTGATCCCCAAGGCGAAGAACTTGGGCGAATGTAACCTTTATCCAGTAACTCCTTGATCTGCTTCTTAATTTCCACCAAACCTTGTGCTGGCATCCTGTATGGTCTCTTTGATATTGGCCCAGTGCCTGGCATAAGCTCAATCAAAAACTCAATGTCTCTATCCGGTGGCATGCCTGGCAATTCTTCAGGAAACACATCAGGAAAATCCTTTACCACTGGTACTTCCTCCTGTATGACTCCTGATAAGGAATTTAATTGTGTCCTGTTGGGCGCATGTCGAGATACATACTTGATCCTTCTTCCTTCGGGTGTCATGAGCAAAATTGTCTTACTGGCACATTCAATGTTCCCTTCATACTTTGACAACCAATCCATGCCTAATATCACATCCAATCCTTGAGATTCCAATACTATTAGGTCTGAGGGAAACACATAGTTACCAATCCTTAATGGTAACCGATCACACCATCGATTAGCCATATATTCTGCTCCAGGCGAGGTTACTAACATGGGTGACCTAAGGGCTTGGGTTGGCAGGTTGTACTTATCCACAAATCCCCTTGATATGTATGAATGTGATGCACAGTATCAAAAAGAACGAGTGCAGTAAATGACTTAACCAAAAACTTACCGATTACTGCATCAGGCTGAGCTTCAACCTCCTCCACGCTAACGTGGTTCACCTGTCTCCTGTTGAAAGGGTTCGGCTTCTTCCCAGAGCTTCCATTGCCATTCTGGCCTTCAGGACATTCATTGGCGTAATGTCCGGTCTTGGAACACTTGAAACAGGTGACTTGACTCAGATCTCTCTTGGCTGGGGTTGATGGGGTGGTACGGTTCTGGCCGTTGCTTCTCCATTCCCATTACCATTCTTGTGGCCATTATGATTGTGCGATCCACTTCCTCCATGGGTATGCTGAAACTGAACTCCCGGTTTAGGGGTAAAACGGGGCTTCTGCTGGGCTCCAGAGTTATACTTCCCCTGTCCATACTTCCTCTTGCGGTTCTCAATCTGTTGTTGCTTCCCTTCAATCATGATGGCACGGTCTACCAACTCTTGATAGTTGTTGAAACTTGCTACCATCAACTACATGCTTAGCTCATCATTCAGTCCTTCTAAAAACTTCTCCTGCTTAGCTGCATCCGTAGCAACGTCATCTGGGGCATAACATGCTAACTTGCTGAAGTCGTCAACGTATTGGCCAACTGTCCTTCCTCCTTGGCGTAAGTTGCGAAACTCACGCTTCTTCATGGCCATAGCTCCTGTTGAAACATGGGCAGTGCGGAAAGCTTGCTGAAACTGATCCCATGTGACAGTGTCAACTGGGTAAGTGGTTGTGAAATTCTCCCACCATGCTGCCGCGGGTCCGTCAAGCTGATGTGCGGCAAACTTCACCTTCTCAACATCTGTGCATCCTGCAGTGGTCAACTCCCTTCCTATCTTGCGGAGCCAGTCGTCTGCTACTATTGGCTCGGTGCTACTGGAAAACATCGGCGGATTCAGCCTAAGGAAACGGGCTAAGTGATCAACGGGTGGCGGCGGCGGAGGGTTGTTGTTGTTGTTGTTGTTGTTGTTGTTGTTCTGCTGATTCTGAACTAACAACTGCATCAATTGGTTCTGCTGCTGGATCAACTGGGTGAGCTCCGGTGGGAATCCATTGTCACGTCTCGGAGGCATCTGAGGGTTTAGAAAAAGATGCGAATTAAGAATAGAGTGAGGTCTAAAGAGAAAACACTACCCCAAATGCACATGAGCAAATGCACACAAAATCACTTCATTCAATTCAAACAAGGGCTTACAAACGGTCTAGAACTATCGCAAAAGTGCGTGGACTATAATGTTTACATGGAGGGAATAATGCTACAAATATATGGTGGTCATCTACTAATTTGAATCGGTGGAAGACTCCATGATGTCTGCTCCAGCTTCGTCTTCAAAGTCGGGTTCACTTGGATCCGAATCGGTGTCGTCGATGATGATGTAGTTGCTCGGGCATGCGACGTACTTGTCTTCATTCTTGAATGCTAATCTCCCCTTGAGTTCTTCAATCTCCTGTTTGAGATCAACATTGTGCCTTGCTAGAGCTACGATCTCGTCCATGTAGTCCTTGCGTGTACCCTTCAGTTCTCCTTCTAGCTCGATGATCCTTGCCTTTGCATTCTTCAACTCTATCATATCATTGCACATCTGGTTCTCTTGGCGTCGAATGTGCTGGTTTAACTCCTGGATGAAAGCTGCAATGGATCTATCCTTCTTGATGTTGACTATCTCCCATTCTTCATCTCGGCGTCCGCAAATCTGGTAGATAGTGTCCTTGAGGTCTTCTTGATAAACTTCTCCAATGCGTCCCATGGTGATATGAGCTGCCATGCTCTTTCCCAGACTCCAGGTTGGTGCACTGAAAACACTATCTATGGGCTTTGTGATTGGCGCAAATGTCCTCCCGGAACGTGAGCTTGAATCTTTCAGCGCTCCTCTTCAGGCAGAGTGGCGTTGAAGGTCCCGGTGAAGCTTGGCAGTCCAATGTTCAGATACTTGGTGACTTCCTTCAAGTGAAATCCAAAAGGTGTGCCTTCATCCGGTTGAGTGTACTTGATCTTCGCGTCCGTCATCCTAAAAGAGTAGAAAAGATGAGGAGTTAGAAAATGAGAGGAGAATAGTGATCTATGGCTTTAACTTAGTGGTCGTGTCCTACAGTCAGCGTGTGCTCTGATACCATCTCTGTAGTGACCCGACCTCAGATGGTCAAGTCTCTGTGCTCCGGTGTCATCCCTGGATCAGTAATGCTGACACCACACAGTACTTCGAAGGATTTATAGCAGAGTAGCAATCACACACTTATTACATCGGTGTCTCAAAGAGAACTTATTACAATAAGTTTGACTTAAGGCCATCTAATAATGATAACAGCGGAAGACTTGGAAGATAAGTGAGTCCATCAACTCCAACGGCATCACTGAGTATAGAACCACGACCTAAAAGCACCTTACTCGTCGTCTGAAAAGTCTGCAACATGAAACGTTGCAGCCCGAAAATGGGTCAGCACATGGAATATGCTGGCAATGTAACACATAGAGAGTAATGAACAGTGATGAGCTATACTATATGCATGTATGGCTGGTGCAAAGCTCTATGGTTACAGTTTTGCGTAAAGCCAGTTTTTCCCTACCGCAAAGGAATAAATTTATTTAACTATCATAGTGGTTGAAACATCGAGAATGGTTGACAGCATTCCGATCCCAATTAAGTAAACAATTAAAACCCAACAATATTAATTAGAAGTAACATGATGAGATTCACATGATATTCAAGAACTAGATACTCAAGATGTCCATAACCGGGGACACGGCTAATCATGATCAGATTGTACACTCTGCAGAGGTTTGCGCACATTTCCCCACAAGACTCGATCGCCTCCATTTGGTTTCTCGCACTACAGGGTGTTTGAGAGACGGATGACCGAGACATAGTCTTTCAGAAGCACTCACACCTTACGTTGTGATAGACCATACCAACCTACATCCCCTACATCTGCTAGTCTACCACTGTAAGAGTTCGCACGACTTAGTCAGCTATGCCAGAGCCCATAATGGCTTGTGGCTGCACACGGAAGTTACTAGCATGAATGATCTTATGATCCCTTTGAGCCTGGGTGGCGGTCCGAAGAAAAACAGGCAAGTCCTGATAGAAACCAGGTGCCTCAATCCACCCAGATGTGTATTTAAGTTGCCACCTTAGATAAACCATTAATTAACAATACTCACATCTGTCATGGATATCACTCACCCAATCCACGTCTACTAGCATAGCATGGCATAATAAGCAAACTTAGAAGTAACTCCCAAAGGTTTCATAAGTAAAACAGGTGATAGGTACTACCTCATCTACTTCCCAGCCCACAAGTTAATTAGATCCTAATCCTGCAGTGTTTGAGGATTGATCTAATGCAATAAAACTGGGTAGTAGAAAAGGTATGATCAAAGTGTTACTTGCCTTGCTGAGGATCCGCGAAACCTAGAGCTTAGAAATAGCAGGCGGCGCACTCCGGGTGATCTATTGCAGACAAACAACAAGCATACAATAAGTACTCATCTAATGCACAGGTAAAACTCGAATAAAAGATCTAACCAGAAAGTTCAACTTAAGAACTTCGGATGCAAAAAGAATCGAATCGAACAAAGCAACGGAAAACAAACGGCGAAAGAAACAACTCGGTTCTAGCAATTTGAATTTAGGTCAAATTTTACCATAGCAACACTTTGTTTAAGTTGATTAGATGGAACGGCGGTTTAGAAACGAAACTCCAGGCGCTTGGATCACCTGATTCCGATAAACGAGTGAGAAGATAAACTAGAACGAAGATCGGATCTGAGATCGCGATCGCAGAATAAATCCGACGAGAAGAAAAGAAGAACGGTTGAACGAACGGACGTTCGTTAACCTAGAAGAATCCGGTGATCACGTTCGTTAGAACGAACGGTCCGGCGAACGGTCTCGAGGCTACTAAATCGGAAAAGAAAATGAATCCGATCTAGGGTTTCGGAAAAGAAAACCGAACGAAAAACCGATCTAGCAAACCGGAACGGTTCAGAAAAGAACCGGAAAGAAAACGAATCGTAAGAGAAGAAAAGAATCGGAACGATTAGAAGAAAACAATCCGATGAAAGAGAAAGAGACGCGGCGCGGCTACCTCGGTGAGGTTCCGGCGAACGGCGGCGTGGGGCGGCGGCGGCGGCGGTGTAGGGCGGCGGCGGCGGCGGCGTGCGGCGGCGGCGCTGGCGGCGGCGGCGCGGGTGAAGTCGCGGGGTGGGGCTTGGGGTTTTGGTTTGATGATTTAGAGGGGGGTGTGGGGGTATTTATATTGGGGAGGGGGGGTTTACTTGGAGGAGGGATCAAGGAATAAGAATAGGAGTAGGAAAGATCTTAGAAACAAAAATGGAATAACGGAAGTAGGATAAAAGTCCTACTAGGACTTCCCAAAATAGGGCGGCGGCGCGGCGGTCTCCTGGCGCGCGCGGCGTGGGCGACGGCCTGGCCGGCCGGCGGGGCCTTTGGCCCAGGCGCGCGGAAAATATATATTTTTTAAATCGGTTTCGCACGCGGAAAAACACAGAAAAGAAAATCTACCGGACTCCAAAACTAATAAAGTAAATTTTCCCCGACTCCTAAAAATGAGTTGAACAAAATGAACTTTTCTCCGGGCCTAAAATGCAATTTTTGAAAACACGCATTTTTCCCTATCCAGATAAAAGGCAAACAAACTCCGACAAAACCAATGATCCCTTTCTTTCAAAATTTAAGAAAACTCAAAAATGAAAATAACGAAATCTCCAACTCTCTCCGAGGGTCCTTGAGTTGCGTGAAATTTCTAGGATCGACCAAAATGCAAGAAAATATGATATGCATGATGATCTAATGTATAACATTCCAAATTGAAAATTTGGGATGTTACATTGTTACACCCACAGCCCCTGCTGCTATACATACTGGACCAATTACTAGAGCTCGCGCACACCAATTGAATTATCAGGTACTTTCGTTTCTTGGTAATTATTCTAATGTTCATGAGAATATGATGCTGCCTAAATTGGATACATTTGTTTTGCTTACAAATGAAGGGCCTAGCTTGGAGAAGGATGATCATTGGAGCAAGAACAAGCATGGAGTTGATGGCATGCGCAAGGGAGACAAGAACAGAGTTTCAAGTGATGATTTCAGGACTTTGAAGCCACCATAATGAGTTCATGAAGCCTTGGACGAAATATACAAGATGCCACTTCATAATTTTCGTCCAGAGGCTATTCTAGGTGCTGCGTCACCTTCTTCTTGGGCCAGGCCCATGTAATTTCGAAATACTTCAATATAGGCTGTTTTTAGAGTCCGTATGTGTGGGGAAACAAGAGTTATGGTGGGTTTCGGACCCCTCCTCCAAGGGCCATGAAATTCCCCCCCCCCTCTTCCCCCATATATACAGCCCGTAGGGCATCGTTTAGACTTTGGGTTTTGTTTAGATCAAAAGTTCGCCATAGCTGCAACTTCGCGTACTTCGTTTGTGTTCAACGACCAGACCAAGGCGTCACAGAACCCCACCTTCATTCATAAAGCTTTCCTCTTATATTCGCAATATCCAGATTGCAATCTTAGTTTCTTGCTTGTTCTTCGTTTGCTCGCAGGAAACAGGCCCTCGTGGTCAGGTTGATCGTGCTCCGGCGTGGTCAATAACCATCGGAAGTTGGTTTAGCGATTGCTAAGGCGCGACGTCTCGCATGTTCGTAGTCGGATCGTCAAGGTCGACTCCCACAGAAACGATAGCCACCATCTCATCGAAACATCGGGACACCTTTGCCTCTATCAACAATGGAAATTCAATCCACTTTGTTGGGAAAGATCCGAGAAGCCCAGAAGTTAGACAAAGGTATTGCGGAGATAAAGGGAAGGATGAACCAAGGACAGGCAGAAGGATTTCATGAGGATGAACACGGAACCTTATGGTTAGAGCAGCGTATTTACGTGCCAAATGACCCAGAGATCAGAAAGTTGATTCTTTAGGAGGCTCATGATTCGCCTTACTCGATACACCCACGCAACACCAAGATGTATTTGGACTTGAAGGAAAATTTCTGGTGGATAGGTATGAAGAAAAATATTGTCGAGTATGTAGCAGTATGCGACGTATGTCAGAGAGTTAAGACACAGCATCACAAACCAGCATGATTACTTCAGCCTTCGACGATACCAGATTGGAAGTGGGGCAAGCTTGGCATGGACTTTATCACCGGATTACCCAGGACTCATTCAGGATATGATTCCATATAGGTTATAGTTGATCGCTTGACAAAGGTAGCTCACTTCATCCTCGTGAAAACCACATATACAAGTGCTGAGTTGGCCAAGATATACATGACCAGGATCGTATGTTTGCATGGAGTTCCGAGGACCATTGTATCAGATAGAGGAACACAATTTACCTCAAAGTTTTGGCATCAGTTACATGAAACTTTGGGTACCGGGCTAGAGTTCAGTATAACCTTTCATCCGCAGACATATGGGCAGACCGAGAGAGTCAATCAGATTCTGGAGAACATGTTGAGAGCTTATGCGCTAGATTATGGATCTAGTTGGGATGATAATTTGCCTTACGCGGAGTTCTCATATAACAACAGCTATCAAGCTAGTTTGAAGATGGCCCCTTTCAAAGCTTTGTACGGAAGGAGGTGCAGGACACCATTGATGTGGGATGAAGTTGGAGACCGTAAATTATTAGGACTAGATTTAATTAGAGATTCAGAGGAGAAAGTCAAGCTGATCTGTGACAGACACAAGATAGCGTAATCCAGACATAATAGTTATGCCGATACTAAATGGAGGGAGGTAACCTATGAAGTCGGAGACAGAGCATATCTTCGTGTGTCGCCACTTCGAGGAGGTAAACGATTTGGAGTCAAAGGAAAGTTAGCACCATGGTTTGTGGGACCGTACAGAGTTCTAGAACGCATGGGTGAAGTTTCCTACAAGTTGGAGTTACCCAAAGCCTTGTCTGGAGTTTATGATGTGTTTCACATCTCCGAGTTGAAGAAGTGCCATGTCGATATGACCGATATTCCTTTGAGAGATACAGTGCCACTGGAGGCCATACAGTTGGATAGTGATCTAACCTATGAGGAGAAGCCCATATATTTTTTGGGTTTCATTTGCAATTTATTTTGATGCAAATTTTATTAGCATAGCAAAATGTTTTTTTAACTTGCATTTTTGGCCGGATAAAAGTTCACAAGGTCATATATAAGACCATCTATCTATGTGAATTCTTATAGGATTTTAGGAGTTATTTTATTTGTATTTTTGGTGCCATAGTGTTTCTGTTCTTAAAAAAAATAAAAATAGCCACAGGCCATGGAAGGCCCATGCCCAGGCGCTATCTTCTTCTGCCTCTCAACGTTACACAAACACGTTCAGAGAGAGCGCAGAAGCATCTCCACCCAGCGCCCCACCCCCTCCCCTCCTCTCGCTCGCTCCAAAACCGCTCTAAATCGGTTCCCCTTGCCTCCCTCTACCCCTTTCCCTTCCTAGTGCGCCTTGGAGTCGCTTGTAATGGCCATTATGAGGCGGAGTAACAGCCATCATTAAAAGTCAATCTTCTGTTTGAATTCTGGCCCTCCCCTGCCCTATATAAAGCACCCCTAGGAGCGCCTCTCAACCCTCGTCCGAAGCCCTCTCCTTCTGGAGATTTTCCCCCTCCCTGACCTCGCCAATTGCTCGCCGGAGTTCGTGGATTCCGGCGGCTTATCCACCGCACCAGGAGACGAGAATAATCCCGTCACACTACTCCTCGGATCTGCCTCACGTTTCTCTTCACTTGTGACGCCCCCGATTCAATCGTACACTAATCATACACGCAAACGTGTACGATCAAGATCAGGGACTCACGGGAAGATATCACAACACAACTCTAAAAATAAAATAAGTCATACAAGCATCATAATACAAGCCAGGGGCCTCGAGGGCTCGAATACAAGTGCTCGATCATAGACGAGTCAGCGGAAGCAACAATATCTGAGTACAAACATAAGTTAAACAAGTTGCCATAAGATGGCTAGCACAAACTGGGATACAGATCAAAAGAGGCGCAGGCCTCCTGCCTGGAATCTGATGAGGACATCAATACCATTGTTACACCCACATCCCCTGCTGCTATACACACTGGACCAATTACTAGAGCTCGCGCACGCCAATTGAATTATCAGGTACTTCCGTTTCTTGGTAATGATTCTAATGTTCATGAGAATATGATGCTGCCTAAATTGGATACATTTGTTTTGCTTACAAATGAAGGGCCTAGCTTGGAGAAGGATGATCATTGGAGCAAGAACAAGCATGGAGTTGATGGCATGCGCAAGGGAGACAAGAACAGAGTTTTAAGTGATGATTTCAGGACTTTGAAGCCACCATAATGAGTGCATGAAGCCTTGGACGAAATATACAAGATGCCACTTCATAATTTTCGTCCAGAGGCTATTCTAGGTGCTGCGTCACCTTCTTCTTGGGCCAGGCCCATGTAATTTCGAAATACTTCAATATAGGTTGTTTTTAGAGTCCGTATATGTGGGGAAACAAGAGATAGGGTGGGTTTCGGACCCCTCCTCCAAGGGCCACCAAATTCCCCCCCCCCCCTCTTCCTCCATATATACAACCCCTAGGGCATCGTTTAGACTTTGGGTTTTGTTTAGATTAAAAGTTCGCCATAGCTGCAACTTCGCGTACTTCGTTTGTGTTCAACGACCAGACCAAGGCGTCACAGGACCCCACCTTCATTAATAAAGCTTTCCTCTTATATTCGCAATATCCAGATTGCAATCTTAGTTTCTTGCTTGTTCTTCGTTTGCTCGCAGGAAACAGGCCCTCGTGGTCAGGTTGATCATGCTCTGGCGTGGTCAATAACCCTCGGAAGTTGGTTTAGTGATTGCTAAGGCGCGACGTCTCGCACGTTCATAGTCGGGTCATCAAGGTTGACTCCCACAGAAACGATAGCCACCATCTCATCGAAACATCGGGACACCTTTGCCTCTATCAAGTGGTATCAGATTTCCAGGTTGCTCGGTAAGATTTTACAGTTTTTCGTAGTTTAGACCGAGTCTGTTCTTCATACCTATAGTCCACGACAAAGCCAAAAAAAATTAGGGTTAGTTCATCCCATCCGAACCAATCTGAGCCTTTGCATAATCTTTTCTGTATTTGTTTTGTTGAATTTGCGGTTGCATCATCGTGTCAAGTTGCTGGTCTTAGAGTCTAGTCTTTTAGAGTTTCGAGTTCTGGTCATAAGTTATCACGCCGCCGCCGCACCATCATCATCGCCTTGCCATCTACCACCATTGCTTATCCGCCACCGCTCTGAATCCGTATCCATATACCACCATCAATCCGTATCCATATACCACCACCGCTACAATATACCACCACCCCTGCCATATACCACCACCATATATCCACCACCAATCCGAGTTCTTCTCATATTAGGTTTGTTTTCGAGATCCATCTAAATTCCGATTCGTGTTTCCTTGCCTGCGTAGGTCTCGGAAAAAAAAAAGTCTGGAGGCCCCCGGGCTATTTTTAGGCCAAAATTTCGGCGATCAAAAATATTTTTTTCCTATCCTATTTTTAGGCTGTTTTGAGTCTTTTGAGACACTCACCATCATAGTGATTTTTTGTCGCACTTTTTCGTCGTCGCTGCCCTGATTTCCGAAAAAAATTGTCAAAAAAATTTCGTACCCATCCTGTCAGTTTGACTTGGGAAGCGTTTTGAGACACTCGCCATTATAGTGATTTTTCGCAAAAAAAAGAGCGAATTTTTTTTCCAGAGTGTGCTTTTCCCTTGTTTTCGTGCAGCGCCGGGATTTTGTTAGTGTTCTAGGCTCGCGTCTCTAGCACGGTCTAGCCTAGGACCAGCACAGTACCGTCGTTGAGCGTTTATTCAACTTTGCATCTCTGAATTGATTATTGCTGACCTTTTTGCTACCATACTATAAGCCTTTCCAGCTCCACATACATCTACGTCGTGCGTTTGACTCTCCATGGCAATCGCTCTATCCAAGCTTTGAGAGTTTTGACTACAACGGTTGCCGATCACCGCCTGCTGCTAGGTAAGAACTGGTAAGAATTTGAGATTTGCTTGACGGATTTGTGACTGTCCACCACACCACCACCACCACTTCCTAGTAGTCTGTAGAATTATATTCTTGTGTGTTTCTATTGCTGCTAACCATGGTAGGATCACAAGCCGACGAGACTGACTGGGAGAACATGACAAACAAAGCGTTACATGATAAGTTTCAGCAAATGATGAGTGGACGGGTGGAAGATGTGCTAAATAGATTTGAAGAGGCCATGGAGAAGATAGATGGCATTGAGAAGGCGTTCGAAACAAAGCTCGATAACAAGTTTAATGAATTGCTCGAGCGTCTACCACCACCACCACCGGCTACACCTAACGCACCTCTACAACAGCAACAACGACTACCTCCACATCGCGACACAGCCCTCCGCCGAGCGACCCGTGTCCCACTTCAGCCTGGCCAGGCTGCTGGTGCTACTGTTGATACTTCTGTGGCTCCTGCTGCTGATGTGGAGGAGGATGATTATGTGGGAGATTACTAGGGTGAGGTTAATCAACATCAGAACTATGTGCAACCACCAGCACCACAACCACCAGGTCGTCCACATGCAAATAATGGCAATGTTAGGGCTCCCCCTCAGGTACGAGATCATGACCACCTCCCTAAACTGAAATTGAATATTCCACCATTTGAGGGTAGATATGTTCCTGATATATATCTTACTTGGGAGTTAGAAACTGAACAACGATTTACATGTTTGCAATATCCTGAGGAGAGACGTGTTCCTGCTGCTGTTTGTGCTTTCACTAGCTTTGCATGTGTTTGGTGGTCTGAATATTGTAGATTATATCCTGTTCCAGCTACTTGGGCTGCTTTGAAAACTGCTATGCGTACTCGTTGGGTTCCACCATATTATCAACGTGAATTACTTAAAAAATTGCAGCGCTTAAGACAAGGAAAAAATTCGGTAGAAGAATATTATCAGGAATTACAAACTGGCTTGATTAGATGTGGTATCGTTGAGGAGAATGAAGCTATGCTTGCACGTTTTCTGGGTGGATTAAATAGAGAGATTCAGACCATTCTAGACTATAAGGATTATAATAATATCACTCGTTTATTCCATCTTGCTTGTAAAGCTGAACGTGAAGTGCAGGATCGACAGGCATTGGCGCGAACTAACTTTTCTGCAGGTCGACCTTCATCGTGGACACCACGTGCATCATCTACTTCCACACGTTCTGCTACACCGGCACCTCCGTCAGCTGCCACCTCCAACCGTGATACAACAAAGCAGGCACAACCACCACTATCTGCCAAGAGCACACCTGCCGGGCCTGCACAGAACTTTGCTTCTTCCATGGCGTCTACAGGGCACACAAGTGATATTATTTGTCGTCGTTGTAAGGGAAGATGACATTTTGTGCGAGAATGCACATCTCAGCGTGTGATGATTGCTACTGAGGATGGTGGGTATGAGTCCGCTAGTGACTATGATGAGGAGACTTTGGCTCTTCTTACACATGAAGAACACGGTGGAGATGATTGTGATCATGAGACGCAATACATGGCTGCTGAAGATGCTGACAGGTATGAATGTTTAGTTCCTCAACGTGTTTTGAGTGTGCAGGTCACGCAAGCTGAGCAAAATCAGAGGCATAATTTGTTCCATACAAAGGGAGTTGTGAAGGAACGTTCTGTTCGCGTCATCATAGATGGAGGGAGCTGCAACAACTTGGCTAGCATGGAGATGGTGGAGAAGCTATCTCTCACCACAAGACCACATCCACATCCTTACTACATCCAATGGTTCAACAACAGCAGCAAGGTTAAGGTAACACGTACTGTTCGGGTGCATTTTAGTATCTCTACATATGCTGATTATGTTGATTGTGATGTGGTACCTATGCAAGCATGTTCCTTATTACTTGGTAGACCATGGCAATTTGATAAAAATTATGTACACCATGGTAGAAACAATCAGTATACTCTTGTTCATAAGGATACAAATATTACTTTGCTTCCTATGCCTCCTGATTCCATTTTGAAAGATGATATTCATAGAGCTAATAAAGCAAAACAGGAGAAAAATAAGAGTGAAAATCAGATTGTGGCAAAAGAATTTGAGCAACAAATGAAGCCTAATAGTAAACCATCTAGTGTTGCTTTTGAAATTAAATTGAAAAGTGCATGTTTACTTGCCACCAAATCTGATATTGATGAGCTAGTTTTTAGCAAATCTGTTTGCTATGCTTTTGTGTGCAAAGAGGCATTATTTTCATTCAAGGACGTGCCTTCCTCTTTGCCCCTGCTGTCACTAACATTTTGCAGGAGTTCGCTGACGTCTTCCCACAAGACGTGCCACCGGGATTACCACCTATTCGAGGGATTGAGCATCAAATTGACTTAATTCCCGATGCATCGCTACCCAACCATGCACCATACCGTACCAATCCAGAGGAGATGAAGGAGATTATGCGGCAAGTACAGGAGCTGCTCGACAAAGGTTATATTCGCGAATCCCTTAGTCCTTGTGCTGTTCCTATTATTCTAGTGCCGAAAAAGGATGGTACGTCATGTATGTGTGTTGATTGTAGAGGCATTAATAATATTACCATTTGTTATCGTCATCCTATTTCTAGGCTAGATGATATGCTTGATGAATTGAGTGGCTCTATAATATTCTCCAAAGTTGATTTGCGTAGTGGATACCATCAAATTCGTATGAAATTGGGAGATGAATGGAAAACAGCATTTAAAACTAAGTTTGGTTTATATGAGTGGTTAGTCATGCCTTTTGGGTTAACTAATGCACCTAGTACTTTCATGAGACTAATGAACGAAGTTTTATGTGCTTTCATTGGACGATTTGTGGTAGTCTATTTTGATGATTTACTAATTTATAGCAAATCTTTGGAACAACATTTGGAACATTTACGTGTTGTTTTTAATGCTCTACGTGATGCACGTTTGTTTGGTAACCTTGGGAAGTGCACCTTTTGCACCGACCAAGTGTCTTTTCTTGGCTATGTTGTTACTCCACAGGGAATTGAAGTTGATAAAGCCAAGATTGAAGCTATTGAGAGTTGGCCGCAGCCCAAAACGGTCACACAAGTGAGGAGTTTTCTTGGACTCGTTGGTTTCTATAGGTGTTTTGTGAGAGATTTTAGCACCATTGTTGCACCTCTCAATGAGCTTACAAAGAAGGATGTGCCTTTTGTTTGGGGTACCACACAGGAAGAAGCCTTCGCGGTATTGAAAGATAAGTTGACACATGCCCCTTTACTTCAACTTCCTGACTTTAATAAGACTTTTGAGCTTGAATGTGATGCTAGTGGAATTGGATTAGGAGGTGTGTTATTACAAGATGGCAAACCTATTGCATACTTTTCTGAAAAATTGAGTGGGCCTAGTCTGAACTATTCTACTTATGATAAGGAATTATATGCTTTTGTTCGGACTTTAGAGACATGGCAATATTATTTATGGCCCAAAGAATTTGTTATACATTCTGATCATGAATCTTTGAAACATATTAAAAGTCAAGCTAAACTGGATCGTAGACATGCTAAATGGGTTGAATTCATTGAGACTTTCCCTTATGTCATCAAACACAAGAAGGGTAAAGAAAATGTTATTGCTGATGCTTTGTCTCGTCGCTATACTATGCTTTCACAACTTGACTTCAAAATATTTGGTTTGGAGACCATCAAAGATCAATATGTGCATGATGCTGATTTTAAAGAAGTAATGCAGAATTGTAAAGAAGGAAGAACATGGAACAAGTTCGTTGTTAATGATGGTTTTGTGTTCCGCGCTAACAAGCTATGCATTCCTGCTAGCTCTGTTCGTCTTTTGTTGTTGCAGGAGGCGCATGGAGGAGGATTAATGGGACACTTTGGCGTGAAGAAGACGGAGGACGTACTTGCTACACATTTCTTTTGGCCAAAGATGAGACGGGATGTTGAGCGTTTTGTTGCTCGCTGCACTACATGTCAAAAAGCTAAGTCACGACTCAATCCTCATGGTTTATATATGCCTTTGCCTGTGCCTAGTGTTCCTTGGGAGGATATATCTATGGACTTTGTTTTAGGTTTACCTCGAACAAAGAAGGGGAGGGATAGCATATTTGTTGTCGTGGATAGATTCTCAAAAATGGCACACTTTATACCATGTCATAAAAGCGATGATGCTGTTAATGTTGCTGATTTGTTCTTTCGTGAAATTATTCGCTTGCATGGTGTGCCAAATACTATTGTTTCAGATCGTGATACTAAATTTCTTAGCCACTTTTGGAGATGTTTATGGGCTAAGTTGGGGACTAAACTGCTTTTTAGTACTACTTGTCACCCCCAAACTGATGGACAAACTGAAGTAGTCAATAGAACATTGTCTACTATGCTTAGGGCTGTTTTGAAGAATAATAAGAAAATGTGGGAAGAATGCTTGCCTCATATTGAATTTGCTTATAATTGTTCATTGCATTCTACTACTAAGATGTGCCCTTTTGAAATTGTGTATGGTTTCCTACCTCGTGCACCTATTGATTTGTTACCTCTTCCATCTTCGGAGAAGGTTAATTTTGATGCTAAAGAACGTGCTGAATTGATTTTAAAAATGCATGAGTTAACTAAGGAAAACATTGAGCGTATGAATGCTAAATATAAACTTGCTGGAGATAAGGGTAGAAAACATGTTGTGTTTGCACCTGGAGATCTTGTTTGGTTACATTTGCGTAAGGATAGATTTCCTAATTTGCGCAAATCAAAGCTAATGCCACGTGCTGATGGTCCTTTTAAGGTGTTAGAGAAAATAAATGATAATGCATATAAACTTGAGTTGCCTGCAGATTTTGGGGTTAGTCCCACTTTTAACATTGCAGATTTGAAGCCTTATTTGGGTGAGGAAGATGAGCTTCCGTCGAGGACGACTTCATTTCAAGAAGGGAAGGATGATGAGGACATCAATACCATTGTTACACCCACAGCCCCTGCTGCTATACACACTGGACCAATTACTAGAGCTCGCGCACGCCAATTGAATTATCAGGTACTTTCGTTTCTTGGTAATGATTCTAATGTTCATGAGAATATGATGCTGCCTAAATTGGATACATTTGTTTTGCTTACAAATGAAGGGCCTAGCTTGGAGAAGGATGATCATTGGAGCAAGAACAAGCATGGAGTTGATGGCATGCGCAAGGGAGACAAGAACAGAGTTTCAAGTCATGATTTCAGGACTTTGAAGCCACCATAATGAGTGCATGAAGCCTTGGACGAAATATACAAGATGCCACTTCATAATTTTCGTCCAGAGGCTATTCTAGGTGCTGCGTCACCTTCTTCTTGGGCCAGGCCCATGTAATTTTGAAATACTTCAATATAGGCTGTTTTTAGAGTCCGTATGTGTGGGGAAACAAGAGATAGGGTGGGTTTCGGACCCCTCCTCCAAGGGCCACCAAATTCCCCCCCTCTTCCTCCATATATACAGCCCCTAGGGCATCGTTTAGACTTTGGGTTTTGTTTAGATTAAAAGTTCGCCATAGCTGCAACTTCGTGTACTTCGTTTGTGTTCAACGACCAGACCAAGGCGTCACAGGACCCCACCTTCATTAATAAAGCTTTCCTCTTATATTCGCAATATCCAGATTGCAATCTTAGTTTCTTGCTTGTTCTTCGTTTGCTCGCAGGAAACAGGCCCTCGTGGTCAGGTTGATCATGCTCCGGCGTGGTCAATAACCCTCGGAAGTTGGTTTAGTGATTGCTAAGGCGCGACGTCTCGCACGTTCATAGTCGGGTCGTCAAGGTCGACTCCCATAGAAACAATAGCCACCATCTCATCGAAACATCGGGACACCTTTTCCTCTATCAAGTGGTATCAGATTTCCAGGTTGCTCGGTAAGATTTCACAGTTTTTCGTAGTTTAGACCGAGTCTGTTCTTCATACCTATAGTCCACGACAAAGCCCAAAAAAATTAGGGTTAGTTCATCCCATCTGAACCAATCTGAGCCTTTGCATAATCTTTTCTGTATTTGTTTTGTTGAATTTGCGGTTGCATCATCGTGTCAAGTTGCTGGTCTTAGAGTCTAGTCTTTTAGAGTTTCGAGTTCTGGTCATAAGTTATCACGCCGCCGCCTCACCATCATCATCGCCTTGCCATCTACCACCATTGCTTATCCGCCACCGCTCTGAATCCGTATCCATATACCACCATCAATTTGTATCCATATACCACCACCGCTACCATATACCACCACCCCTGCCATATACCACCACCATATATCCACCACCAATCCGAGTTCTTCTCATATTAGGTTTGTTTTCGAGATCCATCTAAATTCCGATTCGTGTTTCCTTGCCTGCGTAGGTCTCGGAAAAAAAAAGTCTGGAGGCCCCCGGGCTGTTTTTAGGCCAAAATTTCGGCGATCGAAAATATTTTTTTCCTATCCTATTTTTAGGCTGTTCTGAGTCTTTTGAGACACTCGCCATCATAGTGATTTTTTGTCGCACTTTTTCGTCGTCGCTGCCCTGATTTCCGAAAAAAAATTGTCAAAAAAATTTCGTACCCATCCTGTCAGTTTGACTTGGGAAGCGTTTTGAGACACTCGCCATTATAGTGATTTTTCGCAAAAAAAAGAGCGAATTTTTTTTTCAGAGTGTGCTTTTCCCTTGTTTTTGTGCAGCGCCGTGATTTTGTTAGTGTTCTAGGCTCGCGTCTCTAGCACGGTCTAGCCTAGGACCAGCATAGTACCGTCGTTGAGCGTTTATTCAACTTTGCATCTCTGAATTGATTATTGCTGACCTTTTTGCTACCATACTATAAGCCTTTCCAGCTCCACATACATCTACGTCGTGCGTTTGACTCTCCATGGCAATCGCTCTATCCAAGCTTTGAGAGTTTTGACTACAACGGTTGCCGATCACCGCCTGCTGCTAGGTAAGAACTGGTAAGAATTTGAGATTTGCTTGACGGATTTGTGACTGTCCACCACACCACCACCACCACTTCCTAGTAGTCTGTAGAATTATATTCTTGTGTGTTTCTATTGCTGCTAACCATGGCAGGATCACAAGCCGACGAGACTGACTGGGAGAACATGACAAACAAAGCGTTACATGATAAGTTTCAGCAAATGATGAGTGGACGGGTGGAAGATGTGCTAAATAGATTTGAAGAGGCCATGGAGAAGATAGATGGCATTGAGAAGGCGTTCGAAACAAAGCTCGATAACAAGTTTAATGAATTGCTCGAGCGTCTACCACCACCACCACCGGCTGCACCTAACGCACCTCTACAACAGCAACAACGACTACCTCCACATCGCGACACAGCCCTCCGCCGAGCGACCCGTGTCCCACTTCAGCCTGGCCAAGCTGCTGGTGCTGCTGTTGATACTTCTCTGGCTCCTGCTGCTAATGTGGAGGAGGAGGATTATGTGGGAGATTACTAGGGTGAGGTTAATCAACATCAGAACTATGTGCAACCACCAGCACCACAACCACCAGGTCGTCCACATGCAAATAATGGCAATGTTAGGGCTCCCCCTCAGGTACGAGATCATGACCACCTCCCTAAACTGAAATTGAATATTCCACCATTTGAGGGTAGATATGTTCCTGATATATATCTTACTTGGGAGTTAGAAACTGAACAACGATTTACATGTTTACAATATCCTGAGGAGAGACGTGTTCCTGCTGCTGTTTGTGCTTTCACTAGCTTTGCATGTGTTTGGTGGTCTGAATATTGTAGATTATATCCTGTTCCAGCTACTTGGGCTGCTTTGAAAACTGCTATGCGTACTCGTTGGGTTCCACCATATTATCAACGTGAATTACTTAAAAAATTGCAGCGCTTAAGACAAGGAAAAAATTCGGTAGAAGAATATTATCAGGAATTACAAACTGGCTTGATTAGATGTGGTATTGTTGAGGAGAATGAAGCTATGCTTGCACGTTTTCTGGGTGGATTAAATAGAGAGATTCAGACCATTCTAGACTATAAGGATTATAATAATATCACTCGTTTATTCCATCTTGCTTGTAAAGCTGAACGTGAAGTGCAGGATCGACAGGCATTGGCGCGAACTAACTTTTCTGCAGGTCGACCTTCATCGTGGACACCACGTGCATCATCTACTTCCACACGTTCTGCTACACCGGCACCTCCGTCAGCTGCCACCTCCAACCGTGATACAACAAAGCAGGCACAACCACCACTATCTGCCAAGAGCACACCTGCCGGGCCTGCACAGAGCTCTGCTTCTTCCATGGCGTCTACAGGGCACACAAGTGATGTTATTTGTCGTTGTTGTAAGGGAAGATGACATTTTGCGCGAGAATGCACATCTCAGCGTGTGATGATTGCTACTGAGGATGGTGGGTATGAGTCTGCTAGTGACTATGATGAGGAGACTTTGGCTCTTCTTACACATGAAGAACACGGTGGAGATGATTGTGATCATGAGACGCAATACATGGCTGCTGAAGATGCTGACAGGTATGAATGTTTAGTTGCTCAACGTGTTTTGAGTGTGCAGGTCACGCAAGCTGAGCAAAATCAGAGGCATAATTTGTTCCATACAAAGGGAGTTGTGAAGGAACGTTCTGTTCGCGTCATCATAGATGGAGGGAGCTGCAACAACTTGGCTAGCATGGAGATGGTGGAGAAGCTATCTCTCACCACAAGACCACATCCACATCCTCACTACATCCAATGGTTCAACAACAGCGGCAAGGTTAAGGTAACACGTACTGTTCGGGTGCATTTTAGTATCTCTACATATGCTGATTATGTTGATTGTGATGTGGTACCTATGCAAGCATGTTCCTTATTACTTGGTAGACCATGGCAATTTGATAAAAATTATGTACACCATGGTAGAAACAATCAGTATACTCTTGTTCATAAGGATACAAATATTACTTTGCTTCCTATGCCTCCTGATTCCATTTTGAAAGATGATATTCATAGAGCTAATAAAGCAAAACAGGAGAAAAATAAGAGTGAAAATCAGATTGTGGCAAAAGAATTTGAGCAACAAATGAAGCCTAATAGTAAACCATCTAGTGTTGCTTTTGAAATTAAATTGAAAAGTGCATGTTTACTTGCCACCAAATCTGATATTGATGAGCTAGTTTTTAGCAAATCTGTTTGCTATGCTTTTGTGTGCAAAGAGGCATTATTTTCATTCGAGGACGTGCCTTCCTCTTTGCCCCTGCTATCACTAACATTTTGCAGGAGTTCGCTGACGTCTTCCCACAAGACGTGCCACCGGGATTACCACCTATTCGAGGGATTGAGCATCAAATTGACTTAATACCCGATGCATCGCTACCCAACCGTGCACCATACCGTACCAATCCAGAGGAGATGAAGGAGATTATGCGGCAAGTACAGGAGCTGCTCGACAAAGGTTATATTCGCGAATCCCTTAGTCCTTGTGTTGTTCCTATTATTCTAGTGCCGAAAAAGGATGGTACGTCGCGTATGTGTGTTGATTGTAGAGGCATTAATAATATTACCATTTGTTATCGTCATCCTATTTCTAGGCTAGATGATATGCTTGATGAATTGAGTGGCTCTATAATATTCTCCAAAGTTGATTTGCGTAGTGGATACCATCAAATTCGTATGAAATTGGGAGATGAATGGAAAACAGCATTTAAAACTAAGTTTGGTTTATATGAGTGGTTAGTCATGCCTTTTGGGTTAACTAATGCACCTAGTACTTTCATGAGACTAATGAACGAAGTTTTATGTGCTTTCATTGGACGATTTGTGGTAGTCTATTTTGATGATTTACTAATTTATAGCAAATCTTTGGAACAACATTTGGAACATTTACGTGTTGTTTTTAATGCTCTACGTGATGCACGTTTGTTTGGTAACCTTGGGAAGTGTACCTTTTGCACCGACCAAGTGTCTTTTCTTGGCTATGTTGTTACTCCACAGGGAATTGAAGTTGATAAAGCCAAGATTGAAGCTATTGAGAGTTGGCCGCAGCCCAAAACGGTCACACTAGTGAGGAGTTTTCTTGGACTCGTTGGTTTCTATAGGCGTTTTGTGAGAGATTTTAGCACCATTGCTGCACCTCTCAATGAGCTTACAAAGAAGGATGTGCCTTTTGTTTGGGGTACCACACAGGAAGAAGCCTTCGCGGTATTGAAAGATAAGTTGACACATGCCCCTTTACTTCAACTTCCTGACTTTAATAAGACTTTTGAGCTTGAATGTGATGCTAGTGGAATTGGATTAGGAGGTGTGTTATTACAAGATGGCAAACCTATTGCATACTTTTCTGAAAAATTGAGTGGGCCTAGTCTGAACTATTCTACTTATGATAAGGAATTATATGCTTTTGTTTGGACTTTAGAGATATGGCAATATTATTTATGGCCCAAAGAATTTGTTATACATTCTGATCATGAATCTTTGAAACATATTAAAAGTCAAGCTAAACTGGATCGTAGACATGCTAAATGGGTTGAATTCATTGAGACTTTCCCTTATGTCATCAAACACAAGAAGGGTAAAGAAAATGTTATTGCTGATGCTTTGTCTCGTCGCTATACTATGCTTTCACAACTTGACTTCAAAATATTTGGTTTGGAGACCATCAAAGATCAATATGTGCATGATGCTGATTTTAAAGAAGTAATGCAGAATTGTAAAGAAGGAAGAACATGGAACAAGTTCGTTGTTAATGATGGTTTTGTGTTCCGCGCTAACAAGCTATGCATTCCTGCTAGCTCTGTTCGTCTTTTGTTGTTGCAGGAGGCGCATGGAGGAGGATTAATGGGACACTTTGGCGTGAAGAAGACGGAGGACGTACTTGCTACACATTTCTTTTGGCCAAAGATGAGACGGGATGATGAGCGTTTTGTTGCTCGCTGCACTACATGTCAAAAAGCTAAGTCACGACTCAATCCTCATGGTTTATATATGCCTTTGCCTTTGCCTAGTGTTCCTTGGGAGGATATATCTATGGACTTTGTTTTAGGTTTACCTCGAACAAAGAAGGGGAGGGATAGCATATTTGTTGTCGTGGATAGATTCTCAAAAATGGCACACTTTATACCATGTCATAAAAGCGATGATGCTGTTAATGTTGCTGATTTGTTCTTTCGTGAAATTATTCGCTTGCATGGTGTGCCAAATACTATTGTTTCAGATCGTGATACTAAATTTCTTAGCCACTTTTGGAGATGTTTATGGGCTAAGTTGGGGACTAAACTGCTTTTTAGTACTACTTGTCACCCCCAAACTGATGGACAAGCCGAAGTAGTCAATAGAACATTGTCTACTATGCTTAGGGCTGTTTTGAAGAATAATAAGAAAATGTGGGAAGAATGCTTGCCTCATATTGAATTTGCTTATAATCGTTCATTGCATTCTACTACTAAGATGTGCCCTTTTGAAATTGTGTATGGTTTCCTACCTCGTGCACCTATTGATTTGTTACCTCTTCCATCTTCGGAGAAGGTTAATTTTGATGCTAAAGAACGTGCTGAATTGATTTTAAAAATGCATGAGTTAACTAAGGAAAACATTGAGCGTATGAATGCTAAATGTAAACTTGCTAGAGATAAGGGTAGAAAACATGTTGTGTTTGCACCTGGAGATCTTGTTTGGTTACATTTGCTTAAGGATAGATTTCCTAATTTGCGCAAATCAAAGCTAATGCCACGTGCTGATGGTCCTTTTAAGGTGTTAGAGAAAATAAATGATAATGCATATAAACTTGAGTTGCCTGCAAATTTTGGGGTTAGTCCCACTTTTAACATTGCAGATTTGAAGCCTTATTTGGGTGAGGAAGATGAGCTTCCGTCGAGGACGACTTCATTTCAAGAAGGGAAGGATGATGAGGACATCAATACCATTGTTACACCCACAGCCCCTGCTGCTATACACACTGGACCAATTACTAGAGCTCGCGCACGCCAATTGAATTATCAGGTACTTTCGTTTCTTGGTAATGATTCTAATGTTCATGAGAATATGATGCTGCCTAAATTGGATACATTTGTTTTGCTTACAAATGAAGGGCCTAGCTTGGAGAAGGATGATCATTGGAGCAAGAACAAGCATGGAGTTGATGGCATGCGCAAGGGAGACAAGAACAGAGTTTCAAGTGATGATTTCAGGACTTTGAAGCCACCATAATGAGTGCATGAAGCCTTGGACGAAATATACAAGATGCCACTTCATAATTTTCGTCCAGAGGCTATTCTAGGTGCTGCGTCACCTTCTTCTTGGGCCAGGCCCATGTAATTTTGAAATACTTCAATATAGGCTGTTTTTAGAGTCCGTATGTGTGGGGAAACAAGAGATAGGGTGGGTTTCGGACCCCTCCTCCAAGGGCCACGAAATTCCCCCCCTCTTCCTCCATATATATATAGCCCCTAGGGCATCATTTAGACTTTGGGTTTTGTTTAGATTAAAAGTTCGCCATAGCTGCAACTTCGCGTACTTCGTTTGTGTTCAACGACCAGACCAAGGCGTCACAGGACCCCACCTTCATTAATAAAGCTTTCCTCTTATATTCGCAATATCCAGATTGCAATCTTAGTTTCTTGCTTGTTCTTCGTTTGCTCGCAGGAAACAGTCCCTCGTGGTCAGGTTGATCGTGCTCCGGCGTGGTCAATAACCCTCGGAAGTTGGTTTAGCGATTGCTAAGGCGCGACATCTCGCACGTTCGTAGTCGTATTGTCAAGGTCGACTCCCACAGAAACGATAGCCACCATCTCATCGAAACATCGGGACACCTTTGCCTCTATCAGGATCCTCCTAACTACTCCTGGTCGTCGTCAGCGGACTGCACGTAGTAGTAGGCACCTCCGGTGTAGTAGGAGTCGTCGTCGACGGTGGCGTCTGGATCGCTCTAACATCTGGTTGCGACAACCAGGTAGAAGGGATAGGGGGAAAAGAAGGAGAAAGCAACCGTGAGTACTCATCCAAAGTACTCGCAAGCAAGGAGCTACACTACATATGCATGGGTATATGTGTAAAGGGCCATATCGGTGGACTAAACTGCAAAATGACAGAATAAGAGGGGGATAACTAATCCTGTCGAAGACTACGCTTCTGGCAGCCCCCGTCTTGCAGCATGTAGAAGAGAGTAGACTGAAGTCCTCCAAGTAGCATCGCATAACATAATCCTACCCGGCGATCCCCTCCTCGTCGCCCTCTTAGAGAGCGGTCACCGGGTTATATCTGGCACTTGAAAGGGTGCGTTTTATTAAGTATCCAGTTCTAGTTGTCACAAGGTCAAGGTACAACTCTGGGTCGTCCTTTTACTGAGGGACACGGCTATTCGAATAGATTAACTTCCCTACAGGGGTGCACCACATAACCCAACACGCTTGATCCCATTTGGCCGGACACACTTTCCTGGATCATGCCCGGCCTTGGAAGATCAACACGTCGCAGCCCTACGTAGGCACAACAGAGAGGTCAGCCCGCCGGTCTAAATCCTATGGCACAGGGGTCTGGGCCCATCGCCCATTGCACACATGCACGTTGCGAGGGCGGCCGGAAGCAGACCTAGCAACCTCCAGTACAACGGAAGTCATGTTACGCGGTCCAATCTGGCGCGCGCCGCTCAGTCGCTGACGTCACGAAGGCTTCGGCTGATACCACGACGTCGAGTGCCCATAACTTTCCCACGTAGTTGGTTAGTGTGTATAGACCAAATGGCCTGACTCAGATCAAATACCAAGAACTCATTAAGCGTGTTAAGTATCCGCGAACACCGACCAGGGCCAGGACCACCTCTCTCCTAGGTGGTCTCAACCTGCCCTGTCGCTCCGCCACAAAGTAACAGTCGGGGGCCGTCGGGAACCCAGGCCCACCACTACCTGGGTGGAACCACCTGCCCCTTCAGCCCCCATCTCCGAACAGTATCACAGGTAATGTGACAGTGTAAAGTATATAGTATATGCCCGTGATCACCTCCCGTAGTGATCACGGCCCAGTAGTATAGCATGGCAGACGGACAAGAGTGTAGGGCCACTGATGGAACACTAGCATCCTATACTAAGCAGTAGGATAGCAGGTAAAGGTAACAACAGCAGTAGCAAGGACAAGCTATGCAGCAGTATAGGATTAACTGAAAGCAGTAACATGCTACACTACTCTAATGCGAGCAGTATAGAGAAGAATAGGCGATATCTGGTGATCAAGGGGGGGCTTGCCTGATTGCTCTGGCAAGAAGGAGGGGTCGTCAACACCGTAGTCGATCACAGGGGTACCGACAGCGGTCTCGGGGTCTACCGGAAAAAGTTACGAAGGGGGAACACAATAAATAATAGAGCAATCAAAGCATAACATGACAAACGCGGTGCTAGAGGTGATCTAACGCAGGGATAGGTGATACCGGCGAAGGGGGGAAACATCCGGGGTATCCCCGGTGTTCTGCGTTTTCAGGCAGATGAACCAGAGGGGGAAAGTTGTGTGTTCGCTATGCTAGGGATGTGTGGCGGACGAACGGACCGCGTATTTGGATTCGTCTCGTCGTTCTGAGCAACTTTCATGTAGAAAGTATTTTCATCTGAGCTACGGTTTATTTTATATGATTTTCTAAAATTTTAAATTATTTTAGAATTTATTTAAATATTATAAATCAACATTATCCAGAATAGTGTTTGCTGACGTCAGCATGACGTCAGCAGTCAACAGAATGTTGACTGGATCACACTGACGTGTGGGTCTCGCATGTCATACACTGTTAGTTAATTAACAATAGTTAATTATGTTAATTCGTTAATTAGGCTAAAATAATCAGGATTAATTAAGTTAATTAATTAATTGATATTTTAATTATTTTTATTTATTTATTTGTTAATTATTTTTAATTCTTCTTTTTTAATAAAGTTCTGGGGCGTGGGCCCCTCATGTCATGGGCCCAGAGGCCTTAGCGGTTATGGGCATGCAGGCGCGCGGGTGTGGTGCCCGTGCCCGAGGCCATAGCCTGCCCGAGCGACGGGGGAGCCGGGTGCGAGCTCAGGCGGCCAGGGGCCGCGCGGGCGCTGGCTGGAATAGGGCGGCAGGGCGGAGGGGATGTGGCCGGCAACGTAGGCGGAGCAGGGTAGCATCAGCGCACAGCAGGGGCCGTCGGTGGCGGCCGGGCGCAACCGGAGGCGCCAGCTGATGTGGGGCGGAACCCGGGCGAGCAGGGAGGGCTGCGGCGAGAGTGACAGTGGCCACCACTGAGTGGGCACGCGGGGTCACGCGCGTGCGCGTCACGGGGAGCGCCCAGGGCAGCCAAAGGCGGGGCATGAGCGCGGGAGTTGGCCGTCATGGGGGCGAGCGGCACAGCGGCAGGGGAGGCAACAGGAGGAGAATCGACCAGGGGTTGTTGTGTGCAGCAACGCGGGGCGAGACCAGGCCGCAAGGCGCGAACGGCGGTTGGAAGCGGGGTGAGTGGGGCGTGGCGACAAGGTCCAGGCGACGCGGGCGCAGGGGTAGGTCACGATGTGCGGGCGCGTGCACGGTCGAGCGGGCGCATGCACGAGCGAGAAGTGTGCGGGGGCGGACGCGACGGCGGATCAGCCAGGGAAGAAGAGGGGAAGGGAAGGTGGGCTCACATAGCCCTGTAGGTGTGCATTCGCGTGCTCGGGGAGGGCCTGAGGTAGACGAACGGCGATGATGAGGTCAGGGTCGTCCGGCGAGGCAACACCGGCGACGACGTCGGAACCGCGGCGCCGAGTGGCACGGTGGCTTCGAGGGAGAGGGGCCGGGGTCGCGAGGAGGACGTCGAGGATGGGGCTGCGAAGTCCGGTGACGGGAAGGGCGACGGCGGCCGGGGAGTGCGGCGTTGGGGGCGGCTGCGACCGGGCGTTGGCCCGATCTCGATCCCATTCGGGATGGGGAAAAGGGGACCGTGGGAGTGGGGGTGCGAGTGGTGGAGTAGTGGGCTAGGGTTACCGTGGTGGGAGGGTATAGGCAAGGGTGGCCTGGGTCGGCCTGGTCAGCTGTGGCCAACTGGGCCACTTGGCCCAGGGGAGAGGGGGTCTTTTCCTTTTGTTTTTATTTCTTTTCTATTTTATTTTAAGTTCCCTTTTATTACAGTTTTTAAAAATAAACACTAGCACCTAAATTTGTATTTATAAATATACTACTGCCACCTTAATTCTCAACCCAAAATAAAATAGTTTAATATTTTATAAAATTCAATAGGCATTTATTTAATTGTCTTAACTACTATTTTAATTATCTTAGAGCCTTTAAACATTTTATCAAAGTTTGGTTTCTCCACCATAATTACCTATGCATTATTTAGTTCACTCCGAACATTTTAGTTTTAAATTTGAAAATATTTTATTGTTTGCTTGATCTTGAATTTTGAATTCGAACCGGTTTCGAACTAACGCGAGATTAGCAACAATAATCGAGGTGACGTGGCATCATTAACGTGGGATTACTGTAGCGTATCTATCCAGGTGTCACATCACCGTCCCGCACGCGCCCTTCGCCGAAGTACAACGGATCCGCCTTCTTCACCGGCGACAATTCCGGTGAGAACCCATTCAGCCAATCAGAGAGCGCCACTTGGCATGTGGCCGATTTTTTCTCTTTTCCAGTATTTTTCCAATCTCAGATTCTATACACATTCTTCTTTCTAGTATATCTTTTCATCTAGGGATTTTTATTTTTGTGCCCCTGGTTCCTTAGCTCTACTCATTCATCCCCACTCTATTAACTTTTGCTCTCTTTTCCTCACTCCCTTGCCCGAAACCCTCAGAACAGGTTATAACGGATGTTGTCGTCGGGTCAATGCCTTTGACCGTTACCTGACGAGTGGGGCCGCGTATACGTGGGCGCATGCGAGACCACAGTCGTGGGGTAGCACGTGTCCATGGACATGCCCGAAACATCCCATCATATAAAGAGGGCAATCACCTCCATCTCCCCTACCATTTTTCCCCAAATCCCCTGCCTGCCGCATCGTCTTCCTCTCCCCCACCGGCGTCGTCTCGCTCTCCTCCACTGCCTCCACCACACCGTCTCGCTCTCCCCCACCGCATCCTCTTCCTCACCTTCATCGCCTCCATCCGTCAGATGGCCAACGCTCGTGGCGACGCCGGTGCAGCGGCCGGAGATGTGGTGGAGCTGCAGGGTCCAGGCGCGGTGACCGCGGATGTCGGCGGCGTCCACGGTGGTGCGGGGAAACTCGCAACCGCTGCGGATGTGGCGGGCTCCGCCTCATCGCTGCAGAAGGTGAAGGCGTCGAGCAGCGCAGTCCATCCAGATGCCCCCGTTGCGCCGCCTGCCGCGGAGGAGGAGGTATTTGCACTTGCTTAGCTTGTAGAGTTAATTGCTCCCTAGTTGCATTGGTTAGATTGTGATTCATACGGTAGTTTAGATGGTTAGATTAGTTGGTTTGATGAATGGGTCGGGGTTTTCTGTAGGGTATGGGTTGGGGGGACGGGGTTTTTTGGACTAGGGTTTGTTGAATAAATTCGTTGCAAAAATGCTATGTTGTGAACTATGATTTTAGGTGCTGCAATGATTGGGGTTTTTAATTTGAGATTTGGATAAATTCGTTGCAAAAATGCTAGATGTTGTGAACAAATTGGGGTTTTTAATGCTATGATCCTTATTAGATTTGTTTTTAGTGCTCACATATTGGGGTTTTTAATGCTACTCAGATTCGTTGCCTTAGATTGGGTCCCTATTAGATCTGTTTTTGAATGCTACTCAGATTGGGGTTTTGAATGTCATATGCCCAAATGGAATCCCTTGATTAAGAAGTTATAAATTTGATTCAATGTGTGTAAATTTCTCATTTGGGGTTTTTGATTCATTAGTATATAAATTTGTCCACAATATGTAGTTATATTAGCTTTGTTCTTCAATGTGTGTGCATGACCAATGATCAATGTGTTATTTGAATGTCATATTGGGGCTTTTATCAATATGTGTAGAAATCCAATACATTGATATACTAGTGATGGATGTGGTTTTTGAATGACATTTCTTATGTTGGGAGTATATTAGCCCTATGATCAATGTGTCATGTGTGCATATCTAAATTTTCAATTAGCTACTAGTGATGGGTGTAATTGTATATTCAGGAGGATGATGGTTGGGGGTAGAAAGAGGAAGCTGGCCGACTACGACCCGTACGAGAGGGCGTTTAGTGACGATTCTGAATATGAGGTAAGCCTATCCCTTGTTCATTTAGTTCCTTTGACATGGTGTATATGAATCTATAATGTATTAATGCAACTCATTCATGTGTGAAGTATGATTCTCGAGATGATGTGTACAAGGGAAACGTCGTGTCCTTCATAGCCAAGGAGGTGCATAAGATCAAGGCCAAGGGAGTTGCTTCCTTCTACAATCGCAAGTTCAAGAAGTGGCACTGCCCCTACTGCACCACCAAGCCAAAGCCCAAGGATGGCCGATTTGATCACCTTCTGTCTCATGCAGAGGATGTAGCGATCCGTGGGGAGGACTACATGATCAGGGGGCAGCATGCTGCGCTCGCGAAGGCCCTCACTCCAGCGTGAAGTGATGTGATGATGTTGTGATGGTGTGATGATGTGAACTAAATCTTAATCTTTTGGGTACTTAGGGTCCGGTTACTTATGGTAAACTTAATGTGGCAGTTTATGCGGTGAACTTAATCTATGGTGATGTTAGTAACGTATTATTCTATCTATATTTGGTTGTCCTTATATTTGCCTGTGGTGTATGGTTAGTTCTGTTTAGATGTTGTGAAATAGAGTTTAGGTGCTGCAATGATCAAACATGTTGTTTCAGTGTTGCTTCACTGATCAGACATGTTGTTTCAGTGTTGCTTCACTGATCACTTCAGTGTTGCTTCACTGATCACACATGTTGTTTCAGTGTTGCTTCACTAATCACACATGTTGTTTCAGTGTTGCTTCACTGATCACACATGTTATTGGTCTCATGTTTATTAATCAAATCAAATGCATGCTTTTTTCCACCAGCAAATTATCTATGTAGTTTATCTAAATTCAAGAAAATGCAAAAAAAATAAAACCTTGGCAAACTATCCATGTTTGTGTAGGAGATCATGTGTGCAAAATTTGAGGTGATTTAGAGGAGGTCACAAAAATTTGAATTTGAGAAATAGGCTCCAAATGAGCTCCCATGCTAGGGTAAACAACCCATTTGTAATCAAGTTTTTTTGGACCTACTCTAAATGAGCCAAATGTTTTGTATTATCACCTATTCAATCTATATAGTGTAGATTTGAAGTCTCACTATTTTTTTGAATTAATCTTCATATTTTTACATTTTCTTTTGAAAAATATGCTTTAATATAAAAACTATTAAAAACACCTTTAAAATATGAAAATGTAAAACTAAGTTCAGATCCTTCTTCTTCACTTTAAAATAAAGATTTGGTGATTTAAAAAAAAACAGAAGGTAACCCTACCTCATCTCCTTGAACTCTATGAAATCTTGTAGGTGATAGCTCATATGTGTGAAGGTTTTCTCATGAAAATGACCATAGACCAAGTTTAAGATTTTTGGTTGGTAACATGTCACATAACACAACATTATGCGCAGGTTTCATATTTTTTTTGATTTTTGTTAAATTAATGGTGCTCATTTGACCTCGATCGTGCCAACTAGGGTTTTTTTTCATGAAAATGACCGTAGACCAAGTTTAGTATTTTTCCTCGTTAGTGTGTCTTATAAAACAACGAGCGGCAAAGGTTTCATATTTTCGATTTTTTTTAAATTAGTTATGCTCAGTCAAAGCTTTCGTAACCCCATGGACCAGCTCAAAACCCCTCTAAACCCTGCAGGGTTTCGCCTAACCCTATCTCCGAACGTCAGCCATCCGACCATACCCTGGCGCCAAGCGACAACCCTCGGATGTGGTCTTCTAGAAGGAATTTGGTGGGCAGGCTGCGTGCAAGCTTTGGGCCGTTGGATCACAAGGACGGCTCCGCATTGTTGGATCGTGGGGCGATCTGCGAGAGGCGATCTTGTTGGTTGTGCTCGGGTGCTCGCCCACCACTGACTCCGCGGAAAAAACGGTGGTGTTGGGCCCAAAAGGAAACCATGCTCTAGTTAGGTCGTCGAATAGCGTCGTTTTTTTTGTGAACGTGCTGGCACTGTTTTTTGTGAACGTGTTGGCTCTATTTTTTTGCATCATTCAAAATTACACAACAATTGACATTGCTTAGAAAATTTAGTTCTTTTTGTTCTATACAAATGTAAAATGACCAAATTTATAAGGGCTAAATTTATTTTTATCATGCAAAATGGCCACAAACTATTAAAAAATGGGTCATTTTGCATTTGTATAATGGCCACAAGCCCTCTATCTCTTTTTATCATGCAAAATGACCAAATTTTTATGGGCCAAATTTATTTTTATCTTGCAAAATGGCCACAAGCTCTTCAAAAATTGTCTCTTTTTGTTCATATAATATAGGGTTTGACCACGGATTCCACGCGTGCAATTAGCTTCTTTTTCTTCTTCTTTTCAAACCACCGTTTCCCACGCATATACACTCCCGATGCTGCGGTGGGTTTGGAAATGGGCTACTAACTTCACATTTGACCTCGTTATTGCCACGGCCAAATAACACGTAGCACTACGGCTATTTAAGCCACCCTCTACCTCTGTCATCCCTCATCCATCTGCCCTTCTTGCTCTTCGACCCCTTCTCTGTCTTCTGCACATCCCTCAGCCATGCAGTACACTGGACCAATCTACCGCTTCCCACCCACCATGCCGGAGAGGCTCTACCCTACTGGCGTGTACGGTGATCGCACACTACGTGTGTGGGCGATATCAAGGCTGAGGACTGCAAGGAACTTCACCGAGTTCTTCCTCGTGTCCGGCTACCACCACCTCCCGAGGGGATCTCCAACGATGTTCCGTGTCGAGGAGGTCATCCGAAATCGGGTGGTGGTTGCTCTCCTTGCCCACTTCACCAACACATTCGACGCCGTCTACCTCCTTGGTCGGGTGTTTTGGTGTGGCTCCGAGTTCATCGCTTTCACCACCCACAACAGGTTCACGGAGTACAACAACATCTTCCCCACCGCGACGCGCATGCACACTCTTCCGTACCCCATCGACAACGCTCCGAAGGAGCAGTGAAAAGGGTGCCCGGAGGAGGAGCGAGGTGGAGAAGGCGGCGGCTAGGGTTCTAAACCCTCTATCTTTTTTAGTGTATTTTATGTTAAGTTGTAATTGAACTATGTTGGAGTTGCTTTGGGCTTGTTGGCCCTTTTCTTAAATTCTATTATTAAGTTTTCTATGTATTCTATTATTAAGTTCTTCCTAGTTTGAGCTATGTGATCGTGCTATGGACTTGTTGGCCCTATCTACATATTGGGACTACATATTTGTTGATTATTTTCTTAGAGAGCTCGGCTAGTTAGTAGGGTTCCCTTGTTAGTAACCACCTAGTGCATCCAAGCAAGCTTTGTTAGTAGGGATGAATGAGTACAACTAAGCATGGGAGTGGCTCTTTTTTTACACAAGCCACAAATATGTAGCCACCTAGCTATAAGAGTGGAACCAGCGACAGTGACCGTCGCTGCATCCGTGGCGGCTGCCGTGCAAGAAAGCTGCTCGGTCAGTGCATCGTGGCGGGCGCATCGGCGCATGCAGGCTCAGTCGGTGCATCGTGGGATCGTGGCATTGGTGCATGCAAGCTCGATCAACGCATGCAGGAAGGGTTTGCTAGGTGCATGCATAGCAGGCTTCTATCCTGGCGGCGCGCGCAGACGTTTAATGCAAGGGACGGCCCAACGAAACCACGACCCAACGGTCAAACAACGACACCACCCAACGCGGCCCCACTTGTCAGGTCGAACGAACGACATAGTCCAGCATGGCCCCACTAGTCAAAGTTAACACTCAAGCCTTTGACCCGACAGCAATGTCCGTTGTGCCCAGTTATGAGGGTTTCTGGCAAGGGAGTGGGGAAAATTGAGCAAAAGTTAAAAGCGCGGGGATAAATAGGTAGAGCTAAGGAACCAGGGGCACAGATATAAAAATCCCTTTAATCTATAGATCTGATTTAGTTGATTCTTTTTGCTCCTAGTTCATAAAAATATCCTCTATCCAAAGAACCAAACGAAAAATATTTTTGAAATTTTTAAAAATTGAATTCAAACATATCTGTATTCATACTTTGTTAGGCTATATCTTGAGTTTCGTAACTCCGTTTTAGGTGATTCTTTTTGCAAATCGAAGCTTGTAACGTGTACTTTCTATTAAAACCAAACACACATATTTTCGCTGCTGTAAGGATTATGTTCTGTATAGAAACTTTATTTGGTTCTTTTTGAAGTTTTCCGAAGTATTTTATTTGTTTTGTTTTTGGATCTTTGCTTGTATGCTTATGTATGTTATTGCTTGCTTACGCTAGATCATCCGGAGTGCGAAGCTTGCTACTACGAATCTTTAGAGTTCAACGATCGTCAGCAAGGCAAGTTCACACTTTGATCATACTTTTCAATACCCAGTTTTTACTATGCATTAGTTTCACCCTCAAAGATTGCATGAGTAGGATTGGGAACATGTGGTTATGCTATGTAGTTCATGTGGTAGGAACCTATGACCTTGGATCACCCCAGGAATATTCGTTGTGTCATATATTGCTTAGCTATGCTCGTAGACGGGGATTGGTATGAGTGATCCATGCAAGTTGCGAGAGATAATAATTTTGGGACAACATAAGGTGGCAACTTTAATACACATCTGGGTGGATTGTTTGGGGCACCTGGAGTAACCAGTGCTTGCCCAAGGGGAATCCCGAAGTACCCGTGTGATTACCCTAGGTCTGGCACCCAGGTTCAAAGGTATCATAAGATATTTCATGCCTAGAAACTTCCGTGTGCAGCCACAAGCCATTATGGGCTCTGGCATAGCTGAGTAAGTTTTGTGACCACTTTCCGTGGTAGACTAACTGATGTATGGGAAAGTAGGTGTACCGGTCTACCCATGGTTTGGAGGAAATACTTCAGAAAGGCTACACAAGCTCTCCAGACGACCCCTTTGGATCGGGTCGCTACACAAGCTCTCCAGACGATCCCTTTGTCATGGCCAATTTCGGTCTGGGGGCTTGACATCTTGGGCCCATTCCCTTGTGCTACAAGGGTTTTGAATTCTTGTACGTGGAAATCGACAAGTTTACATAGTTGCCAGAAGTGGAAGGATTGGTGTGCCGCTTCAGAGTACCTGCCAGAGTCATCACTGACAACGGCACCCAATTCACAAGCCGCGCCTACATGCAATACGTTCAAACCCTTGGAAGGAAGGTTTCATTCGCCTCTTTTGCTCATCCCAGGAGCAATGGACATGCTGAGAGGATGAACGCTGAAGTGCTGCGAGGACTCAAGACAAGAACTTTTGACAAGCTACAGAAGCGCGGCAGATGCTGGATTGACGAGTTGCCGGTGGTTCTTTGGTACCTCCGTACGATACCAAATCAAGCTACCGGCCAAACTCCCTTCTCCCTAGTCTATGGGGCAGAAGCAGTGATCCCGACGGAACTCATATACGGGTCACCTCGAGTATTTGCCTACGATGAAGTACAGCAAGAGCAACACCGGCAGGACGATGCCGTGCTCTTTGAGGAGAACCATCTCCGGGCTGCTATGCGTGCTGCACGCTACCAGCAAGCCCTGCGTCGCTATCACAGCCGCATGGTTCATGCCCGGAGCCTTGAGGAAGGCGACCTTGTCCTTAGGCGTGTTTAGTCCGCCAAGGGTGCAACCAAGTTGACGCCAAAGTGGGAAGGCCCTTGCCGGGTAGTAGTAGTCACCAGACCCGGCGCAGTCCGGCCGGAGACCGGAGAAGGCATTCAATTGAAAAACTCATGGAACATTTACATCTTCGTAAGTTCTACCCGTAAGGCACGGCTGTCGGGCCCTTCCCAGTAGCCACCCTTTTGTACAAGCCTTGCCGATGCACATGTAACCCTTTGTACAAAGCCAGGCGCAGACCCTGAGCACAGACAATAAAACGAAGCGCTGGGTGTCGGATTTCGGGTTCCGGCAGACCCTTAAGGTTCGAACTCTGGGGTGCGCGCGGAGATTGTGCCTTCTACCTCTATGTCCCGCAAAGATCTAAACTACCAAAAGAACAACACAAGAGACACAGAGTTTATACTGGTTCGGGCCACCAATGTGGTGTAATACCCTATGATAGAGGCAAAGGTGTCCCGATGTTTCGATGAGATGGTCGCTATAGTTTCTGTGGGAGTCGACCTTGACGATCCGACTACGAACGTGCGAGACGTCGCGCCTTAGCAATCGCTAAACCAACTTCCGAGGGTTATTGACCACGCCGGAGCATGATCAACCTGACCACGAGGGCCTGTTTCCTGCGAGCAAACGAAGAACAAGCAAGAAACTAAGATCGCAATCTGGATATTGCGGATAAAAGAGCAAAGCTTTATTATCGAAGGTGGGGTTCTGTGACGCCTTGGTCTGGTCGTTGAACACAAACGAAGTACGCGAAGTTGCAGCTATGGCGAACTTTTGATCTAAACAAAACCCAAAGTCTAAACGATGCCCTAAGGGCTGTATATATGGAGGAAGAGGAGGGAATTTCGTGGCCCCTGATGGTGGGGTCCGAAACCAACCCTAACTCTTGTTTCCCCACACATACGGACTCTAAAAATAGCCTATACTTAAGTATTTCGAAATTACATGGGCCTGGCCCAAAAATAAGGTGACGCAGCACCTAGAATAGCCTAGGGACGAATATTATGAAGTGGCATCTTGTATATTTCGTCCAAGGCTTCATTCACTCCTTATGGTGGCTTCAAAGTCCTGAAATCATCACTTGTAACTCCGTTCTTGATCCCCTTGCGCATGCCATCAACTCCATGCGTGTTCTTGCTCCAATGTTCATCCTTCTCCAAGCTAGGCCCTTCACTTGTAAGCAAAACAAATGTATCCAATTTAGGCAGTATCATATTCTCATGAACATTAGAATCATTACCAAGAAACGAAAGTACCTGGTAATTTAATTGGCGTGCGCGAGCTCTAGTAATTGGTCCAGTATGTATAGCAGCAGGGGTTGTGGATGTAACAATGGTATTGATGTCCTCATCATCCTCCCCTTCTTGAAATGAAGTCGTCCTCGACGGAAGCTCATCTTCCTCACCCAAATAAGGCTTCAAATCTGCAATGTTAAAAGTGGGACTAACCCCAAAATCTGCAGGCAGCTCAAGTTTATATGCATTATCATTTATTTTCTCTAACACCTTAAATGGACCATCAGCACGTGGCATTAGCTTTGATTTGCGCAAATTAGGAAACCTATCCTTACGCAAATGTAACCAAACAAGATCACCAGGTGCAAAGACAACATGTTTTCTACCCTTATCTCCAGCAAGTTTATATTTAGCATTCATACGCTCAATGTTTTCCTTAGTTAACTCATGCATTTTTAAAATCAATTCAGCACGTTCTTTAGCATCAAAATTAACCTTCTCCGAAGATGGAAGAGGCAACAAATCAATAGGTGCACGAGGTAGGAAACCATACACAATTTCAAAAGGGCACATCTTAGTAGTAGAATGCAATGAACGATTATAAGCAAATTCAATATGAGGCAAGCATTCTTCCCACATTTTCTTATTATTCTTCAAAACAGCCCTAAGCATAGTAGACAATGTTCTATTGACTACTTCAGTTTGTCCATCAGTTTGGGGGTGACAAGTAGTACTAAAAAGCAGTTTAGTCCCCAACTTAGCCCATAAACATCTCCAAAAGTGGCTAAGAAATTTAGTATCACGATCTGAAACAATAGTATTTGTCACACCATGCAAGCGAATAATTTCACGAAAGAACAAATCAGCAACATTAACAGCATCATCGCTTTTATGACATGGTATAAAGTGTGCCATTTTCGAGAATCTATCCACGACAACAAATATGCTATCCCTCCCCTTCTTTGTTCGAGGTAAACCTAAAACAAAGTCCATAGATATATCCTCCCAAAGAACACTAGGTACAGGCAAAGGCATATATAAACCATGAGGATTGAGTCGTGACTTAGCTTTTTGACATGTAGTGCAGCGAGCAACAAAACGCTCAACATCCCGTCTCATCTTTGGCCAAAAGAAATGTGTAGCAAGTATATCCTCTGTCTTCTTCACGCCAAAGTGTCCCATTAGTCCTCCTCCATGCGCCTCCTGCAACAACAAAAGACGAACGGAGCTAGCTGGAATGCATAACTTGTTAGCACGAAACACAAATCCATCGTTAACGACGAACTTGTTCCATGTTCTTCCTTCTTTACAATTCTGCAACACATCTTTAAATTCAGCATCATGCACATATTGATCTTTGATGGTCTCCAAACCAAATATTTTAAAGTCAAGTTGTGAAAGCATAGTATAACGACGAGACAATGCATCAGCAATAACATTTTCTTTACCCTTCTTGTGTTTAATGACATAAGGGAAAGTCTCAATGAATTCAACCCATTTAGCATGTCTACGGTTCAGTTTAGCTTGACTTTTAATGTGTTTCAAAGATTCATGATCAGAATGTATAACAAATTCTTTGGGCCATAAATAATGTTGCCATGTTTCTAAAGTCCGAACAAGAGCATATAATTCTTTATCATAAGTAGAATAGTTCAGACTAGGCCCACTCAATTTTTCAGAAAAGTATGCAACAGGTTTGCCATCTTGTAATAACACACCTCCTAATCCAATTCCGCTAGCATCACATTCAAGCTCAAAAGTCTTATTAAAATCAGGAAGTTGAAGTAAAGGAGCATGTGTCAACTTATCTTTCAATACTGTGAAGGCTTCTTCCTGTGCGGTACCCCAAACAAAAGGCACATCCTTCTTTGTAAGCTCGTTGAGAGGTGCAGCAATGGTGCTGAAATCTCTCACAAAACGCCTATAGAAACCAGCAAGGCCAAGAAAACTCCTCACTTGTGTGACCATTTTGGGCTGCGGCCAACTCTCAATAGCTTCAATCTTGGCTTTATCAACTTCAATTCCCTGTGGAGTAACAACATAGCCAAGAAAAGATACTCGGTCGGTGCAAAAGGTGCACTTCCCAAGGTTACCGAACAAACGTGCATCACGTAGAGCATTAAAAACAGCACGTAAATGTTCCAAATGTTCTTCCAAAGATTTGCTATAAATCAGTATATCATCAAAATAGACTACCACAAATCGTCCAATGAAAGCACGTGAAACTTCGTTCATTAGTCGCATGAAAGTACTAGGTGCATTAGTTAACCCAAAAGGCATGACTAACCACTCATATAAACCAAACTTAGTTTTAAAAGCTGTTTTCCATTCATCTCCCAATTTCATACGAATTTGATGGTATCCACTACGCAAATCAACTTTGGAGAATATTGTAGAGCCACTCAATTCATCAAGCATATCATCTATCCTAGGAATAGGATGACGATAACGAATAGTAATATTATTAATGCCTCTACAATCAACACACATACGCGAGGTACCATCCTTTTTCGGCACTAGAATAATAGGAACAGCACAAGGACTAAGGGATTCGCGTATATAACCTTTGTCGAGTAGCTCTTGTACTTGACGCATAATCTCCTTCGTCTCCTCTGGATTGGTACGGTAAGGTGCGCGGTTGGGTAATGATGCACCGGGAATTAAGTCAATCTGATGCTCAATCCCTCGAATAGGTGGTAATCCCGGTGGCACGTCTTGTGGAAAGACGTCAGCGAACTCCTGCAAAATGTTAGTAACAGCAGGAGGCAAAGAGGAAGGCACGTCCTCAAATGAAAATAATACCTCTTTGCACACAAAAGCATAGCAAACAGATTTGCTAACATCTAGATCATCAATATCAGATTTGGTGGCAAATAAACATGCACTTTTCAATTTAATTTCAGAAGCAACACTAGATGGTTTATTATTAGGCTTCATTTGTTGCTGAAATTCTTTTGCCACAATCTGATTTTCACTCTTATTTTGCTCCTGTTTTGCTTTATTAGCTCGATTAATATCATCTTTCAAAATGGAATCAGGAGTCATAGGAAGCAAAGTAATATTTTTGTTCTTATGAACGAGAGTATACTGATTGTTTCTACCATGGTGTACAGAATTTTTATCAAATTGCCATGGTCTACCAAGTAATAAGGAACATGCTTGCATGGGTACCACATCACAATCAACATAATCAGCATATGTAGAGATACTAAAATGCACACGAACAGTACGTGTTACCTTAACCTTACCGCTGTTGTTGAACCATTGGATGTAGTAAGGATGTGGATGTGGTCTTGTGGTGAGGGATAGCTTCTCCACCATCTCCATGCTAGCCAAGTTGTTGCAGCTCCCTCCATCTATGATGACGCGAACAGAACGTTCCTTCACAACTCCCTTTGTATGGAACAAATTATGCCTCTGATTTTGCTCAGCTTGCGTGACCTGCACACTCAAAACACGTTGAGCAACTAAACATTCATACCTGTCAGCATCTTCAGCAGCCATGTATTGCGTCTCATGATCAGAATCATCGCCACCGTGTTCTTCATGTGTAAGAAGAGCCAAAGTCTCCTCATCATAGTCACTAGCGGACTCATACCCACCATCCTCAGTAGCAATCATCACACGCTGAGATGTGCATTCGCGCGCAAAATGTCCTCTTCCCTTACAACGACGACAAATAATATCACTTGTGTGCCCTGTAGACGCCATGGAAGAAGCAGAGCTCTGTGCAGGCCCGGCAGGTGTGCTCTTGGCAGATAGTGGTGGTTGTGCCTGCTTTCTTGTATCACGGTTGGAGGTGGCAGCTGACGGAGGTGCCGGTGTAGCAGAACGTGTGGAAGTAGATGATGCACGTGGTGTCCATGATGAAGGTCGACCTGCAGAAAAGTTAGTCCGCGCCAATGCCTGTCGATCCTGCACTTCACGTTCAGCTTTACAAGCAAGATGGAATAAACGAGTGATATTATTATAATCCTTATAGTCTAGAATGGTCTGAATCTCTCTATTTAATCCACCCAGAAAACGTGCAAGCATAGCTTCATTCGCCTCAACAATACCACATCTAATCAAGCCAGTTTGTAATTCCTGATAATATTCTTCTACAGAATTTTTTCCTTGTCTTAAGCGCTGCAATTTTTGAAGTAATTCACGTTGATAATATGGTGGAACCCAACGAGTACGCATAGCAGTTTTCAAAGCAGCCCAAGTAGCTGGAACAGGATATAATCTACAATATTCAGACCACCAAACACATGCAAAGCTAGTGAAAGCACAAACAGCAGCAGGAACACGTCTCTCCTCAGGATATTGTAAACATGTAAATCGTTGTTCAGTTTCTAACTCCCAAGTAAGATATATATCAGGAACATATCTACCCTCAAATGGTGGAATATTCAATTTCAGTTTAGGGAGATGGTCATGATCTCGTACCTGAGGGGGAGCCCTAACATTACCATTATTTGCATGTGGACGACCTGGTGGTTGTGGTGCTGGTGGTTGCACATAGTTCTGATTGTCATCAACCTCATCCTCATAATCTCCCACATAATCATCCTCCTCCGCATCAGCAGCAGGAGCCACAGAAGTATCAACAGCAGCACCAGCAGTTTGGCCAGGCTGAAGAGGGACACGGATCGCTCGGCGAAGGGCTGCTTCCCGACCTGGAGGTATTCGTTGTTGTTGCTGTTGTTGCAGAGGTGCGGCAGGTGCAGCCGGTGGTGGAAGACGCGCAAGCAGTTCATTAAATCTGTTATCGAGCTTTGTTTCGAACGTCTTCTCCATGCCATCTATCTTCTCCATGGCCTCTTCAAATCTGTTTAGCACATCTTGCACCTGTCCACTCATCATTTGCTGAAACTTATCATGAAGCTCCTTGTTCGTCAAGTTCTCCCAGTCAGTCTCGTCGGCTTGTGATCCTGGCATGGTTAGCAGCAATAGAAACACACAAGAATATGATCCTACAGAGTACTAACAAGAGGTGGTGGTGGTGTCACAAATCCGTCAAGCAAATCTCAAATTCTTACCAGTTCTTACCCAGCAGCAGGCGGTGATCGGCAGCCGTTGTAGTCAAAACTCTCAAAAGCTTGGATAGAGCGATTGCCAGGGAGAGTCAAACGCACGAAGTAGATGTATGTGGAGCTGGGAAGGCTTATAGTATGGTAGCAAAAAGGGTCAGCAATAATCAATTCAGAGATGCAAAGTTGAATAAACGCTCAACGACGGTACTGTGCTGGTCCTAGGCTAGACCGTGCTAGAGACGCGAGCCTAGAACACCCACAAAATCACGGCGCTGCACGTAAACACAGGGAAAAGCACACTCTGGATTTTTTTTTCGCCCTGTTTTTTTTTTTTGGCACTCTTTTTTTTTTTGCTTCTTCTTTTTTTTTTTGCGAAAAATCACAATAATGGCGAGTGTCTCAAAAACTCTTCCCAGGTCAAACTGACAGGATAGACACGAATTTTTTTGTGCGAATTTTTTTTTTTCGACTGCCCGGACCCAAAAACTGGAAACGGCTCAAAAAAAACTTTCAATAACGGCGACTGTCTCAAAAGGCTAAGAAACACCTAAAAATAGGATAGCCAGAAAATTTTTTGTCAAGTGCGTTTTTGGAAAATTTTGGGCCTAAACGGAGGGTGGTTTCCAGACTCTTTTTTTTTTGGAAACTAACCTCTTCTACGTACGGCAAAAGATTGATGGAATCCTAAACCTACTCAACCAAGGAAACACGAATCTGGCAACAGATGGATCTCGAAAGCAAACCTAATATGAGATGGACTCGAAGTGACGGTGATATATGGATACGGATCGGTGGTGGTATATGGACTCGGAGCGGTGGTGGTATATGGACTCGGAGCGGTGGCGGATAAGCGGTGGTGGTATATGGCAGGGACAATGATGATGGTGCGGCGGCGGCGTGACTAATATGACCAGAACTCGAAACTCTAAAAGACTAGACGCTAAGACCAGCAACTTGACACGACGATGCAACCGCAAATTCAACAAAGCAAATACAGAAAAGATTATGCAAAGGCTCAGATTGGTTCGGATATGATGAACTAACCCTAATTTTTTTTGGCTTTTTCGTGGACTATAGGTATGAAGAACAGACTCGATCTAAACTACGAAAAACTGTAAAATCTCACCGAGCAACCTGAAAATCTGATACCACTTGATAGAGGCAAAGGTGTCCCGATGTTTCGATGAGATGGTCGCTATCGTTTCTGTGGGAGTCGACCTTGACGATCCGACTACGAACGTGCGAGACGTCGCGCCTTAGCAATCGCTAAACCAACTTCCGAGGGTTATTGACCACGCCGGAGCACGATCAACCTGACCACGAGGGCCTGTTTCCTGCGAGCAAACGAAGAACAAGCAAGAAACTAAGATCGCAATCTGGATATTGCGAATAAAAGAGGAAAGCTTTATTATCGAAGGTGGGGTTCTGTGACGCCTTGGTCTGGTCGTTGAACACAAACGAAGTACGCGAAGTTGCAGCTATGGCGAACTTTTGATCTAAACAAAACCCAAAGTCTAAACGACGCCCTAAGGGCTGTATATATGGAGGAAGAGGAGGGAATTTCGTGGCCCCTGATGGTGGGGTCCGAAACCAACCCTAACTCTTGTTTCCCCACACATACGGACTCTAAAAATAGCCTATACTTAAGTATTTCGAAATTACATGGGCCTGGCCCAAAAATAAGGTGACGCAGCACCTAGAATAGCCTAGGGACGAATATTATGAAGTGGCATCTTGTATATTTCGTCCAAGGCTTCATTCACTCCTTATGGTGGCTTCAAAGTCCTGAAATCATCACTTGTAACTCCGTTCTTGATCCCCTTGCGCATGCCATCAACTCCATGCGTGTTCTTGCTCCAATGTTCATCCTTCTCCAAGCTAGGCCCTTCACTTGTAAGCAAAACAAATGTATCCAATTTAGGCAGTATCATATTCTCATGAACATTAGAATCATTACCAAGAAACGAAAGTACCTGGTAATTTAATTGGCGTGCGCGAGCTCTAGTAATTAGTCCAGTATGTATAGCAGCAGGGGTTGTGGATGTAACAATGGTATTGATGTCCTCATCACCCTACTCCAGTGTGGTGTGGTGGATTGCCTCTCTGGCTGGTGATGATGAACAATACAGGGAAGAACAGCCTCGCGAGGGTCTGTTCTTGGCTAGGGGGATGAACTGCTAGGAGGAGTTCAGCCGCCCTTCTCTCTCTCTCTCTCTTGTTCTCTACTTGCTCCGATTCTCTACCTCTAATTCTCGATCACCCGATCGCTAGATGCTGGATCCCTCGATGATAGATGTCCCTCTCTACCCTGGGGGTGGCTAGTCCTATTTATAGGCAAAGGCCCTGGGCCTCTTCCCAAATATTGAGCGGTAAGGGCGCCAACAATTGGCCAATTCGAAGGGGAACATCTGGTACACTTATCCTGACTAAAGTTGGTCCTCGCCTGCCAAAGGCCCTGTGGTGACGCCGTTCTGGGCTCCACGATGACCTCCTTCCCGCCGTTGGACTGCTCTTGGTCTCGTTGCACCGAAATGGATGCCTTTGCTTGATCCTCTCGCCTGCGCTTGCCCCCTTTGCACCAAAGAGGAAAGGGAGGACACCGCGCGGGCTGGCGCCCGCCTGGCGCCCTTGGTCGTCATGGCTTGCGTCATGGGCACCTCGCGAGGTACCCCGCCTTGATCTCTCCGCCTCCTCGTGAGACAACCTGACGAGGCCGTGCCTTAGGAAGTGTTGTGTCGTCCGCCCCGCGAGGCTTGGCCCCTCGCGAGGGTCTTGGGTCTTGAGTTGATGAAGATGGGCCGTGCAGGGCCCCATTTCTAGCCACGCCGTAGGCCGCAGGCAGGCAAGTCTGGGGACCCCCGTTCCCAGAACGCCGAATGTTGCCCCGGGGCCCAAGGCACGCCCGGACTTGGCCGTGCCGAGAGGCGAAAGGGCAAGGGCGAAGCGCCACGGGCCCTAACAGCCTGCGGCCTTGGGCGCCGCGTGGCGGTTGATTGGACGTGGGCGTCTCCGCTTCCCCACGACGCCTCGATGATCGCGCGGATTGGACAAGTCCCTGCATGCAAATCATGTCATGATTACCTGTGATCGTGGAGGCCACGGTTGGCTCCGCCGGCTATAAGTACGGCACCGCGCGTGCCCTTCCAGTCCATCTCTCCTTGCTTTCTCCTTCGCATTGATTCTTGCTCTGCCTTGCCGTGATGGCTCCGATTCGCCGGTTCTCTGCAGCGGAGAAAGGAAAAGCTCCTCGAGCGGGACCAGACCCGCTCCCGCCGAAGAAGCGGCCTGCCTTTCGCGGCCGAGACGAGGAAGACCGCCTGGTGGTGCTGAGGCCTTGGTACGAGCGGCCTCCGCCGGGGTTCCCACTTCCCTTGTATGCCCACGCCGAGGGCCTTGGAAGAGGAGATGCCGATCCCCTCGGCCAGCACCGTCGCCGGCGCCGACGGGTCATGAAGGTGTGGGTCGTTCCTGCTGGAGTCCACGCCGAGGGCTCCTCCCGCGAGCTCGTGCTCCATGCCGCCATGCCTCCGCGAACTTGGATTCGCTTTCCTCCCTTGTTCGCCTCCATCTTCCCGCAGGGAAGACTCCTGGAGTTATGGCTGCAGCACGCCGACTGCAGCACCCCCGCGACCGAGGCAGAGGTCGCGGTCCTTGCCTCGGGCGAGGTCTTCATGACTCTTGGCTGGGGCGAGATCGCTCGGGGTTGTAGAGCAAGGGGCACCCTCACAATCCACCTGGAGTACGATGGCGCTTCTGTGGTGTTCTTCAAGGTCTTTGACGCGAACGGGCGCCGGCTGGAGTGTTGCCCCGAGGGAGGCGGCCAGGACCTCGCCATCGCGAGGGCTAGGCTCGCAGACCGCTCCTTGGATAGCTCCACAAGCAACGGGAGCGCCAGAGGATCCAGCGACCCCAGCGAGGCCTTCGCGAATCCGGAGACGAGCAATGACAGCTACGAGCCTGCGAGCCAGTGCCGCTCCCGGAGCAGAGCGGGCTCACTCGGTCGTTGCTGACTCTGATCTGGATGGGGTTGGCGCCGGTGCTTGACGGCCCACTGTTGATGATGGCATATTTTGCGGGGCCGCGTGTAGATAGCATCCCTTAGGATCTGTTTCCTGCAAGGAATCATACTGCGCCCAACGGGGGCTTGTAGGGTGTCTGTGATCCTTTTGTTAATATGTGACTTTTACTATGGAACTGTGCGAGTCGTCAATTCTGTCGTGGCTTAGTTCTCCCTTTTGAACCTCGCGAGGGCTTGGTGCTCTGCGTCGACAGGTCCCAGTCCCAAGGCGGCGTCAGCCGTCGCTGGTATGCCAGGTTGCGATGCCGTGGTCAAGGCCAGGAGGTGAGCGACCCGGGGTCCGGTAAGAGCCCCTGAGTCGCGATGCTCAGGAGGTCCCCTTTGGCGCCCAAGCAGCCGTCGCTCGGTGAGAAAGGGGAGCGACGTCGCTAGTACGGAGTTGTGTTAGGTGCGGAGATAGTGCCACGGTAGCCGGTGCTTTCGGGCGGTGACTTATCTTATTAATCTGGGGTTACTCCTGTGTGACGACGGGTCCGCGCGGCAGTGGGAACGGAATTGCATGGCGAGGTCCTCGCGTGCCTCTTCTCCCTCACCTTTGCTCCCCTTTCTGCTCTACGTCCTCGGGCCCCGGCCCTCGAGCTGGTCTCAGCCGTCGCTGGTATGCCAGGTCGTGATGCCGTGGTCAAGGCCAGAGGGTGAGGGCTGGAGAGCCAGTAGGAGCCCTGAGTCATGATGCTCAGGCACCCCCCCCCTTTAACATGCAAGCGGTTCGCGCGGACGAGGGTGAAGGGAACTCCGTGAGGGCCTCGGCCGATGCAATTCCCCCAGGGGGTCCTGCAAGCTCATCATAGAAGGAAAAAGGGGTTGCCATGACAGCTATCAGTTGGTCGTTAGTTGCTCCGGTTGGCGCAGGTGAGGTGTACCTGGGTGCCCATGAGCCAGCGCGGGACTCACGGGGCCCTACCTCTAGGCGGGTTGCGCCTGGCACTGGGCATATCTTGAGATGTGTTCCTGCAAATTGGGTTAGATGCCGGCACTCTACGTCCTCGGGTCCCGGCCCTCGAGCTTGTCTCAGCCGTCGCTGGTATGCCAGGTCGCGATGCCGTGGACAAGGCCAGAGGGTGAGGGCTGGAGAGCCAGTAAGAGCCCTGAGTCGCGATGCTCAGGTACCCCCCCCCCCTTTTAACGTGCAAGTGGTCGACATGGAGAAGAAGAGGTGCCGTGGACAGGCATCAAGTAATCAAGCATGATAGGCAAAGCATAGCTGGAAATAAAGCAAGGGAGATACACGCCACTGGGCCTGGCCCGAGCGGCTTGGGGATGATGCAGCCCGAGGGGCACCCCCAACAAAGCAAGCTAATGACCGAAAATAAAAGGGATACATGCCGCAGGGACGGACCCACGCGGCCTGAAAATGATGTAGCCCTAGGAGGGCACTCCCAGCTGGAAATGAAACTTGAAGGACGTCACCTAAAGATGTCGAAGATGAAGTGGTGTTGGTGCAGCAGACTCGGTGGGCTGCAGAAGCCGATCCTCACGAGCCCCCAGGCCCAGAGGCCTAAGGAGGCTCCGGAGGCGCTGGTGGCTCCTTGTGAATCATCTCCATCTCCGCCAGGACTGCGGAACGCCTGTCTTCCTGAGTCTCCATGATGCCCCTCACGAGGCGCTGGTACACAGCAGCCACGCTTGGCAAGCCGTAAGGCATGCGAACATAGCTGTGGGGTGGGCCTCCGCAACGCCCCACTTGCGAGGGGCAGAGGCGCTCCATCGTGGCGACCCGATTGAGCCCTGGTACATCGATGCAGACGCGCAGCCCACCATCCTCGCCTGGGTGGGGAGCCACAGCCGGTAGACGGCGGCAACCTCTCATGATTCTTGACTCCTGTAGTTCTTGAACGGCCTTGTTAACGAACTCCTGCTGGTCTGACCTTCCTTGCCTCGCTCCTTCTTAAGGGAAACGTGCTTCGAGGCACGCCTCCACGTGGTGCCCAAGCGCCTCCCTCGTGACCCTGGCCAGGTCGGTGGCCCTCCAGGTGAGAGCCCCCGAGCCCTGCCTGAGGAGGGCGCCAGGCGCGCTTTCCTATGCGATGGAAGGAGGGTCCCCTTGGGCAGACGCGGGCCCTGAGGGGCCTGCCTCCTGAGGGGCTGAGCCTGATGATGTCTTCTTCTTCTTGGGGGTGATCTCGGGAAGCCTCTTGCTTCCGCGATCTGGGTCTTCTAGTGACGCGGCCTGAAAGGCTCACTCCAGGGAACACACTGCATCCTTCTCTTCACATGGCACCGTGATGACTCCGCCACTTCCTGGCATCTTGAGGCGCGCACTGTTGAAGCGCTGGATGTACTTTTGCAGGGTCTCTCCGGGTTGTTGCTTGACGCGGCGCATGTCGCTCACGGCCGGCGGCCGGTCACGAGTGCCTTGGAAGTTGGCGATGAAGCGGGTGCGCATCTGGTCCCAGGAAGAGATCGTGCCTGGGGCCAGGTTCAGGAGCCAGGTGCGAGCTCCTTCCTTGAGCGCCACGGGGAACCAGTTCGCCATGACCTTTTTGTCTCCACTCGCAGCTTCGATGCCCAGCTCATAGAGCTGGAGGAATTCTGCAGGGTCGGCTGTGTCGTCATAGCGAGGAGGCAGGTCTGGCTTGAACTTTCCGGGCCACGCGACGCTGCGCAGCTCGGTGGTGTAGGCGCGGCAGCCTGCGGTGGCCACGGGAGGCCTTGGTTGAGGGAGAGCTTGGCCTTGCGGGTCCCCATGCGCTGCAGCTGGGAGCAGCGCGGGGTCTTGACGTGCCGGAGCTGGAGCAGGGTCACGGCGAGCCGGAGCAGGGAGCGCCCGGGCAGCCTCTTGCGGCCGGGGGACTTCTTGGCAGCTCCGTTCTTGCTGGGCTAGTGCCTGACGGAGCGGGTTCCGCCCAGGGGCCACGCGCCTTGGAGCCATGGCGTCTTCTTGGAGAGGAGGCGACTGGTACGCCCCCGGAGCTTCATGGCCCGCACGGGGCGGGGTGCGGCGCAGCGGAGCGGACGGCGCAAGAGAGCCCCCGCGGCGCGGATGAGCTCGGCAACGCGGTCGAGCCACTCTTCGTAGACGTCATCGACGGGACGGTAGCGCAGGAGCTCGTTTGCTGCGATGAGCGCAGCTCGAGCCTCCAAGGGTGCGCGGAGCGCGCGGGACGAAGAGCCAGCTGGCGCGAGTGATGGAGTAGCGGTGCGGCCGTCTTGCCGCACGGACGGGTGCTGAGATGACGCTTGCTGCTCGTTCCCCGCCGGGCCGGTGGCGGCGTTGACGGCGGGAGACGGGGAACGACGAGGACGCCCACCGACGGGAGCCGTCTGGGCGACGCGGGAAGCGATGGCGGCCCGGCGCTCGGCGCGGGCCCGACGAGCGTCAGACATGGACGCGACGGTCTGATGAGGACATCAATACCATTGTTACACCCACAGCCCCTGCTACTATACATACTGGACCAATTACTAGAGCTCGCGCATGCCAATTGAATTATCAGGTACTTTCGTTTCTTGGTAATGATTCTAATGTTCATGAGAATATGATGCTGCCTAAATTGGATACATTTGTTTTGCTTACAAATGAAGGGCCTAGCTTGGAGAAGGATGAACATTGGAGCAAGAACAAGCATGGAGTTGACGGGATGCGCAAGGGGAACAAGAACGGGGTTACAAGTGATGATTTCAGGACTCTAAAGCCACCATAAGGAGTGAATGAAGCCTTGGACGAAATATACAAGATGCCACTTCATAAATTTCGTCCAGAGGCTATTCTAGGTGCTGCGTCACCTTATTATTGGGCCAGGCCCATGTAATTTCGAAATACTTAAGTATAGGCTGTTTTTAGAGTCCGTATGTGTGGGGAAACAAGAGTTAGGGTTGGTTTCGGACCCCTTCCTCAAGGGCCACGAAATTCCCCCCTCTTCCTCCATATATACAGCCCTTAGGGCGTCGTTTAGACTTTGGGTTTTGTTTAGATTAAAAGTTCGCCATAGCTGCAACTTCGCGTACTTCGTTTGTGTTCAACAACCAGACCAAGGCGTCACAGAACCCCACCTTGATCAATAAAGCTTTCCTCTTATATTCGCAATATCCCGATTGCAATCTTAGTTTCTTGCTTGTTCTTCGTTTGCCTGCAGGAAATAGACCTTCGTGGTCAGGTTGATCGTGCTCCGGCGTGGTCAATAACCTCTCGGAGTTGGTTTAGCGATTGCTAAGGCGCGACGTCCTCGCACGTTCGTAGTCGGATCGTCAAAGTCGAATTCCTCCAAACGATAGCCACCATCTCATCGAAAGATCGGGACACCCCGCCTCTATCAAGTGGTATCAGTTTTCAGGTTGCTCGGTGAGAATTTCCAGTTTTTCCAAGATTAGATTTATTTTCTTACCTATTGTCCAAGAAAAGCCACAAAAAAGTTAGATCTATTCATCCTTTATCCAAGCCAGTCTGAGCCTTTGCAATTTTCTTTTCATTGCTTGCATAGTTGAATTATCGGTTGCATCGTCGTGTCGAGTTGCTGGTCTTAGTGTCTAGTTCGTTTAGAGTTTCGAGTTCTATTCACAGTTTGTCACGCGACCGCCGCACCTTCTTCATTGTCGTTGCCATATACCACCACTGCGTCATTATTGCATCCGCTGTTCATCACCGCCATCCATCAATTTCCACCACGTACTCCCCATCATTCATTGTCATAATCATACTTGAGGTTGTTCGCGTCATCACTAGATCCAATCTGCATCTTATCTAGCTTGTTTGTGAAAAAAAAGAGAAAGAGAAAAAAAAGAAAAAAAGTGAGAGAAAAAAAGAAAAAAAAAAGAGGAAAAGAAAGAGAAAAAAAAGTGAAAAAAATTCCGTGAAAAAAGGAGAAAAAAAGATATTCAGAGTGTGCTCCGCCTTTGTTTACGTGCAGCGCCGTGATTTTGTTAGTGTTCTAGGCTCGCGTCTCTAGCACGGTCTAGCCTAGGACCAGCACAGTACCGTCGTTGAGCATTTATTCAACATTGCATCTTTGAATTGATTATTGCTAATCTTTTGCTACCATATATAGCCAACCCAGCTCCACATATTTCTACACCGTGTATACGTACGTTCCCCTGGCAATCGCTTTACACAATCTTCAGAGTTATTTGACACCGCTGGTTGCCTGTCACCACCTGTCGCATGGTAAGAACTTGTAAGATATTGATATTTGCTTTACTGTGAGCACTTTACAACCGCATTCTAGTAGTTCATAGGAACATTATTCTCGAATTTTGTTTCTTGTTTCTACTAATCATGACAGGTTCCGAAGACAGAAGTTCTTGGACGACGGACACATCATCACCATCACGAGAGTTGGGACAACACACACAAGCAGATGGTCAGGTTATCTCTTTACCGTCCTTTGAGGGTAGATTTAATCCTGCTATTTATCTAGCTTGGGAGCTTGAAGTAGAACAAATTTTCGACAAATGATGAGTGGACAGGTGAAAAACAGACTCGATCTAAACTATGAAAAACTGTAAAATCTCACCGAGCAACCTGAAAATCTGATACCACTTGATAGAGGCGGGGTGTCCCGATCTTTCGATGAGATGGTGGCTATCGTTTGGAGGAAGTCGACTTTGACGATCCGACTACAAACGTGCGAGGACGTCGCGCCTTAGCAATCGCTAAGCCAACTCCGAGAGGTTATTGACCACGCCGGAGCACGATCAACCTGACCACGAAGGTCTGTTTCCTGCAGGCAAACGAAGAACAAGCAAGAAACTAAGATTGCAATCGGGATATTGCGAATATAATAGGAAAGCTTTATTGATCAAGGTGGGGTTCTGTGACGCCTTGGTCTGGTTGTTGAACACAAACGAAGTACGCGAAGTTGCAGCTATGGCGAACTTTTAATCTAAACAAAACCCAAAGTCTAAACGACGCCCTAAGGGCTGTATATATGGAGGAAGAGGGGGGAATTTCGTGGCCCTTGAGGAAGGGGTCCGAAACCAACCCTAACTCTTGTTTCCCCACACATACGAACTCTAAAAACAGCCTATACTTAAGTATTTCGAAATTACATGGGCCTGGCCCAATAATAAGGTGACGCAGCACCTAGAATAGCCTCTGGACGAAATTTATGAAGTGGCATCTTGTATATTTCGTCCAAGGCTTCATTCACTCCTTATGGTGGCTTCAGAGTCCTGAAATCATCACTTGTAACCCCGTTCTTGTTCCCCTTGCGCATGCCGTCAACTCCATGCTTGTTCTTGCTCCAATGTTCATCCTTCTCCAAGCTAGGCCCTTCATTTGTAAGCAAAACAAATGTATCCAATTTAGGCAGCATCATATTCTCATGAACATTAGAATCATTACCAAGAAACGAAAGTACCTGATAATTCAATTGGCGTGCGCGAGCTCTAGTAATTGGTCTAGTATGTATAGCAGCAGGGGCTGTGGATGTAACAATGGTATTGATGTCCTCATCATCCTCCCCTTCTTGAAATGAAGTCGTCCTCGACGGAAGCTCATCTTCCTCACCCAAATAAGGCTTCAAATCTGCAATGTTAAAAGTGGGACTAACCCCAAAATCTGCAGGCAGCTCAAGTTTATATACATTATCATTTATTTTCTCTAACACCTTAAATGGACCATCAGCACGTGGCATTAGCTTTGATTTGCGCAAATTAGGAAACCTATCCTTACGCAAATGTAACCAAACAAGATCACCAGGTGCAAAGACAACATGTTTTCTACCCTTATCTCCAGCAAGTTTATATTTAGCATTCATACGCTCAATGTTTTCCTTAGTTAACTCATGCATTTTTAAAATCAATTCAGAACATTCTTTAGCATCAAAATTAACCTTCTCCGAAGATGGAAGAGGCAACAAATCAATAGGTGCATGAGGTAGGAAACCATACACAATTTCAAAAGGGCACATCTTAGTAGTAGAATGCAACGAATGGTTATAAGCAAATTCAATATGAGGCAAGCATTCTTCTCACATTTTCTTATTATTTTTCAAAACAGCCCTAAGCATAGTAGACAAAGTTCTATTGACTACTTCAGTTTGTCCATCAGTTTGGGGGTGACAAGTAGTACTAAAAAGCAGTTTAGTCCCCAACTTAGCCCATAAACATCTCCAAAAGTGGCTAAGAAATTTAGTATCATGATCGGAAACAATAGTATTTGGCACACCATGCAAGCGAATAATTTCACGAAAGAACAAATCAGCAACATTAACAGCATCATCGCTTTTATGACATGGTATAATGTGTGCCATTTTCGAGAATCTATCCACGACAACAAATATGCTATCCCTCCCCTTCTTTGTTCGAGGTAAACCTAAAACAAAGTCCATAGATATATCCTCCCAAGGAACACTAGGTACACGCAAAGGCATATATAAACCATGAGGATTGAGTCGTGACTTAGCTTTTTGACATGTAGTGCAGCGAGCAACAAAACGCTCAACATCCCGTCTCATCTTTGGCCAAAAGAAATGTGTAGCAAGTACGTCCTTTGTCTTCTTCACGCCAAAGTGTCCCATTAATCCTCCTCCATGCGCCTCCTGCAACAACAAAAGGCGAACAGAACTAGCTGGAATGCATAGCTTGTTAGCACGGAACACAAAACCATCATTAACAACGAACTTGTTCCATGATCTACCTTCTTTACAATTCTGCAATACATCTTTAAATTTAGCATCATGCACATATTGATCTTTGATGGTCTCCAAACCAAATATTTTAAAATCAAGTTGTGAAAGCATAGTATAACGACGAGACAATGCATCAGCAATAACATTTTCTTTACCCTTCTTGTGTTTAATGACATAAGGGAAAGTCTCAATGAATTCAACCCATTTAGCATGTCTACGGTTCAGTTTAGCTTGACTTTTAATGTGTTTCAAAGATTCATGATCAGAATGTATAACAAATTCTTTGGGCCATAAATAATGTTGCCATGTTTCTAAAGTCCGAACAAGAGCATATAATTCTTTATCATAAGTAGAATAGTTCAGACTAGGCCCACTCAATTTTTCAGAAAAGTACGCAACAGGTTTGCCATCTTGTAATAACACACCTCCTAATCCAATTCCACTAGCATCACATTCAAGCTCAAAAGTCTTATTAAAATCAGGAAGTTGGAGTAAAGGAGCATGTGTCAACTTATCTTTCAATACCGTGAAGGCTTCTTCCTGTGCGGTACCCCAAACAAAAGGCACATCCTTCTTTGTAAGCTTGTTGAGAGGTGCAGCAATGGTGCTGAAATCTCTCACAAAACGCCTATAGAAACCAGCGAGGTCAAGGAAACTCCTCACTTGTGTGACCGTTTTGGGCCGCGGCCAACTCTCAATAGCTTCAATCTTGGCTTTATCAACTTCAATTCCCTTAGGAGTAACAACATAGCCAAGAAAAGACACTCGGTCGGTGCAAAAGGTGCACTTCCCAAGGTTACCAAAAAAACGTGCATCACGTAGAGCATTAAAAACAGCACGTAAATGTTCCAAATGTTCTTCCAAAGATTTGCTATAAATCAGTATATCATCAAAATAGACTACCACAAATCGTCCAATGAAAGCACGTAAAACTTTGTTCATTAATCTCATGAAAGTACTAGGTGCATTAGTTAACCCAAAAGGCATGACTAACCACTCATATAAACCAAACTTAGTTTTAAATGCTGTTTTCCATTCATCTCCCAATTTCATACGAATTTGATGGTATCCACTACGCAAATCAACTTTGGAGAATATTGTAGAGCCACTCAATTCATCAAGCATATCATCTAGCCTAGGAATAGGATGACGATAACGAATAGTAATATTATTAATGCCTCTACAATCAACACACATACGCGAGGTACCATCCTTTTTCGGCACTAGAATAATAGGAACAGCACAAGGACTAAGGGATTCGCGTATATAACCTTTGTCGAGTAGCTCTTATACTTGACGCATAATCTCCTTCGTCTCCTCTGGATTGGTACGGTATGGTGCGCGGTTGGGTAATGATGCACCGGGAATTAAGTCAATTTGATGCTCAATCCCTCGAATAGGTGGTAATCCCGGTGGCACGTCTTGTGGAAAGACGTCAGCGAACTCCTGCAAAATGTTAGTAACAGCAGGAGGCAAAGAGGAAGGCACGTCCTTGAATGAAAATAATGCCTCTTTGCACACAAAAGCATAGCAAACAGATTTGCTAACATCTAGATCATCAATATCAGATTTGGTGGCCAATAAACATGCACTTTTCAATTTAATTTCAGAAGCAACACTAGATGGTTTATTATTAGGCTTCATTTGTTGCTCAAATTCTTTTGCCACAATCTGATTTTCACTCTTATTTTGCTTTATTAGCTCGATTAATATCATCTTTCAAAATGGAATCAGGAGTCATAGGAAGCAAAGTAATATTTTTGTCCTTATGAACGAGAGTATACTGATTGTTTCTACCATGGTGTACAGAATTTTTATCAAATTGCCATGGTCTACCAAGTAATAAGGAACATGCATAGGTACCACATCACAATCAACATAATCAGCATATGTAGAGATACTAAAATGCACATGAACAGTACGTGTTACCTTAACCTTACCGCTGTTGTTGAACCATTGGATGTAGTAAGGATGTGGATGTGGTCTTGTGGTGAGGGATAGCTTCTCCACCATCTCCATGCTAGCCAAGTTGTTGCAGCTCCCTCCATCTATGATGACGCGAACAGAACGTTCCTTCACAACTCTCTTTGTATGGAACAAATTATGCCTCTGATTTTGCTCAGCTTGCGTGACCTGCACACTCAAAACACGTTGAGCAACTAAACATTCATACATGTCAGCATCTTCAGCAGCCATGTATTGCGTCTCATGATCAGAATCATCTCCACCGTGTTCTTCATGTGTAAGAAGAGCCAAAGTCTCCTCATCATAGTCACTAGCGGACTCATACCCACGGTCGGCGGAGAGCGGAGCGGTGGAAGACAAATTCCGGCACACCCCTACCTGGCGTGCCAAATGTCGGATTTCGGGTTCCGGCAGACCCTTAAGGTTCGAACTCTGGGGTGCGCGCGAAGATTGTGCCTTCTACCTCTCCGTCCTGCAAAGATCTAAACTACCAAAAGAACAACACAAGAGACACAGAGTTTATACTGGTTCGGGCCACCGATGTGGTGTAATACCCTACTCCAGTGTGGTGTGTGTTGGAAATATGCCCTAGAGGCAATAATAAAAGCATTATTATTATATTTCCTTGTTCATGATAATTGTCTTTTATTCATGCTATAATTGTGTTATCCGGAAATCGTAATACATGTGTGAATGCATAGACACCAATATGTCCCTAGTGAGCCTCTAGTTGACTAGCTCGTTGATCAACTGATAGTCACGGTTTCCTGACTATGGACTTTGGATGTCATTGATAAGGAGATCACATCATTAGGAGAATGATGTGATGGACATGACCCAATCCTAAGCATAAGCACAAAGATTGTATAATTCGTTTGCTAGAGCTTTTCCAATGTCAAGTATCTTTTCCTTAGACCATGAGATCGTGTAACTCCCGGATACCGTAGGAGTGCTTTGGGTATGCCAAACGTCATAACGTAACTGGGTGACTATAAAGGTATACTACGGGTATCTCCGAAAGTGTCTGTTGGGTTGGCACGGATCGAGACTGGGATTTGTCACTCCGTATGACGGAGAGGTATCGCCGGGCCCACTCAGTAATGCATCATCATAATGAGCTCAATAAGATCAAAGTGTTTGATCACGGGATCATGCATTACGGTACGAGTAAAGTGACTTGCCGGTAACGAGATGAACGAGGTATTGGGATACCGACGATCGAATCTCGGGCAAGTAAAATACTGATTGACAAAGGGAATTGAATACGGGATTGATTGAATCCTCGACATCGTGGTTCATCCGATGAGATCATCGAGGAGTATGTGGGAGCCAACATGGGTATCCAGATCCCGCTGTTGGTTATTGTCCAGAGAGGTGTCTTAGTCATGTCTCCATGTCTCCCGAACCCGTAGGGTCTACACACTTAAGGTTCGGTGACGCGAGGGTTGTAGAGATATGAGTATGCAGTAATCCGAAAGTTGTTCGGAGTCCCGGATGAGATCCTGGATGTCACGAGGAGTTCTGGATTGGTCCGGAGGTGAAGAATTATATATAGGAAGTGCAGTTTCGGCCATCGGGAGTGATCCGGGGGTCACCGATATTGTACCGGGACCACCAGATGGGTCCTGGGGGTCCACCGGGTGGGGCCACCCATCCCGGAGGGCCCCATGGGCTGAAGTGGGAGGGGGACCAGCCCTTAGTGGGCTGGTGCGCCCCCCAAGGCCCACCCCCTGCGCCTAGGGTTGGAACCCTAGGGTGGGGGGCGCCCCACTTGCCTTGGGGGGTACTCCACCCCCCTTGGCCGCCGCCCCCTCTGGAGATGGGATCTCCAGGGGCCGGCGCCCCCCCAGGGGCCTATATAAAGGGGGGAGGGGCAGCCGCACCCTTGACCCCTGGCGCCTCCCTCTCCCCTGTCACACCTCTCCCTCTCGCGCAGACGCTCGGCGAAGCCCTGCTGCACGTGACAACTGCATCCACCACCACGCCGTCATGCTGCTGGATCTCCATCAACCTCTCCTTCCCCCTTGTTGGATCAAGAAGGAGGAGACGTCATCCGCTCCGTACGTGTGTTGAATGCGGAGGTGCCGTCCGTTCGGCGCTTGGTCATCGGTGATTTGGATCACGGCGAGTATGACTCCATCATCCACGTTCTAGTGAACGCTTCCGCACGCGTTCTACAAAGGTATGTAGATGCATCTGAATACTCGTTGCTAGATGAACTCATAGATGGATCTTGGTGAAACCATAGGAAATTTTTTGTTTTCTGCAACGTTCCCCAACAGTGTGGTGGATTGCCTCTCTGGCTGGTGATGATGAACAATACAGGGAAGAACAGCCTCGCGAGGGTCTGTTCTTGGCTAGGGAGATGAACTGCTAGGAGGAGGTCAGCCGCCCTTCTCTCTCTCTCTCTCTCTTGTTCTCTACTTGCTCCGATTCTCTACCTCTAATTCTCGATCACCCGATTGCTAGATGCTGGATCCCTCGATGATAGATGTCCCTCTCTACCCTGGGGGTGGCTAGTCCTATTTATAGGCAAAGGCCCTAGGCCTCTTCCCAAATATTGAGCGGGAAGGGCGCCAACAATTGGCCCATTCAAAGGGGAACATCTGGTACACTTATCCTGACTAAAGTTGGTCCTCGCCTGCCAAAGGCCCTGTGGTGACGCCGTTCTGGGCTCCACGATGACCTCCTTCCCGCCGTTGGACTGGTCTTGGTCTTGTTGCACCGAAATGGATGCCTTTGCTTGATCCTCTCGCCTGCGCTTGCCCCCTTTGCACCAAAGAGGAAAGGGAGGACACCGCGCGGGCTGGCGCCCGCCTGGCGCCCTTGGTCGTCATGGCTTGCGTCATGGGCACCTCGAGGTACCCCGCCTTGATCTCTTCGCCTCCTCATGAGCCAGCCTGACGAGGCTGTGCCTGAGGAAGTGTTGTGTCGTCCGCCCCGCGAGGCTTGGCCCCTCGCGAGGGTCTTGGGTCTTGAGTTGATGAAGATGGGCCGTGCAGGGCCCCCTTTCTAGCCACGCCGCAGGCCGCAGGCAGGCAAGTCTGGGGACCCCCGTTCCCAGAACGCCGACACTGGGGGCCCAACAACTTGCATGCATGCATAGCATAACATGAACTTGCCATGATCATGTAGATAAGATCATATGTTGCTTTGTTTTCCTCTGCACTAATTGCAAGGCTCTTGCCACGGACTCGGTCCCAAAAAGAAGAAACGAAAACAAGCCTACATATTGATCCCCGACAAGCCAAGCAGATAAGTTCCTTTTTTATCCATACATGTCTCTGTAAGAAGAAAACTTGTGTATAGAAAAACCTCTTCACCTTTGAAGCATTTTTGTTCCCATCCCTTGACCCGAACGTTGCTTCGGTCAAGATGATTGTAGTGGCTTTTAATGGAGAAGGTTCGACGAGGGGTTGGCCCCCTTCCATAGTTTTGAGCCCGGCAAGCCAAGCCCCGTGGCAACAAACGGAAGGCACCGACAGGATAGCTTGCCGGGGAAAACTTGTTTACTTAAAAGTATAGAGGCACTCCTCCTCTGCATGTATGTAGTACATGCACAAGTGCCTGGCAAGACCGTCTTTTCTCATTAATATGCGGATAAACGAGTACAAAGCTTACAGAGTACAAAAATGGATAGAAGAGATTACATATTTGAAACTAAAGTTTAGCAAGCGCCTACATATTTTAGACTGAAAAAAGATAAGTGCCCCGTAATCCCTTTTGTGTCCCTCTCCTCCTAGGAACTACAGTGGGGGTGAAGAAGGCAAAAGGAGTGCCTGGACAGAAGCCCAGCCTGACCTTGTCAGGGCCTACCGGATGTAGCCTGACAAGATCGGGAGGGCACGGATGAAGGTGATGGGTGGAGAGAGCGGCTAGGCAATGCCCTGGTCACCACCACTAGGCCAGCAAGACACGGCGGGGCAAATGAAGCCAGAGTCCATGGGGAAGCCTACCAGGGTCCAGCTGGAAGGCTGCTGGAGGAGCCGGAGACACCATCCACACCCAACACCCCGACAAATCTCCTTGCTGAGGAGGAGATGCAGGTGCAGATGGTGGTGCCGCCAGCCTCCACTGACGGTGATGGTGCGACGGGCATTCAGCCGGATTCAGAGTCATCGTCCTCCCCATCGGCGCCGTTGTCATCGCCGTCACTATCCTCCTCGTTGCTATCGCTCGAGGAGGAGCTTTCATCGTCAGTCGAGCTCTCCACGCAGCACCCTAAGCGAGCACCCGAACGCACGAAGAACTTGATGGAGAGTAGGGCAGTGTCCATTAGCTTGAAATGAAGAACGTGCCCGACTGCCAAGCTATGGGCATGGGCGAAGGTCTTTCAGCCACGCCGGAGAAGCATGATATGAGGAGAGGGGAACTCCACATCTGCCTGCATGCTACCATTGCAGCAGCCCCTCATGTGCAGCCTCGGCCCCGGCGGCTACTCCACCTCCATCACCCTAGCAAATGGGGTAGGGAGCCGAAGACGGCTGAGCGGGGGCCCGTGCAGCTTGACAATAAACTCCAGCTGCTGGTTCCCGACGTGGCCTTCGTTCGGGTCCTGAGTGGCCGGAAGAGGTGCGATCAGAATGTGGCCCCGTCCTCCTCGACCCCGAGCGCCATGACGACCATGTCCTCGTCCTCTCCCACCTCCTCTCATGGCGGGATCTGCCCTCGCGTCCCCAACAGGAGGAGGAAGGCGCTGTCGAGCAGAAGCCCTCGTCGCCACCATTGGGGTGCCACTACACCCTCTCCCCCTCAGCATGACGGACAAATAATATCAGAAGGAAGGAGGAAGAGATGGGTGTGATCCAACACCACTCCCACATTCCCTTTTATAGGAAAACAAGACCGGGGCTGGCTCCTCACCCAGGGGGCAACTGCCCCGATCCATCAATCCAACTCCTCAGTCTCACTAACGACGCACGGAATCAAGACCGACCTCCTGCGCCTATCCATGGCACCTGGCTTTCTTCCTTGACACTCGTTCCCGTGCCCTCCGTGTCCGCCACCAACCCTGCGCAATGCATGCGGCATACGTGGCGGAAACGGCAAGGGCAGGGGAATTAGTGGAATGGCGGTTACCGCCCCGTGAACATGGGACATGGCCGACCCATGGATCATGACATAAATCTCCCCCACGACATCTCACACGACGCACGGAAAACCAGAAACAGACTCAAGCGCAGGTTAATGAAGAAGCAAAGAAGATATCAAGAAAGAGGAGAATATCATCGTAAATGCGCTGCCTGTGTACCTGACAGGGCCTACCCCAATAATGCTCGGCAGCACGCTTGGACCAGGCCCGGGGGCTCCTGTCGGTGCAACAAACCTTAAAGTATGTTGCCCGGATTGTACACGAGCTTAGTGGCAGAGATGCAAACTTCATCAAGTATTCAAGACAAGAACCAAGCCAAAGAGAGCTCTTTGAGAAATCAAAGGGCTGATCAAGAAGACCAAGACAAGCCAAGAGAACAAGATATCACTAAGGAAAAACCTCCATTGCCGGGCAGGCGAGCCTAGTCAGGTCGAGGCCACCCTGAAGACAAGTTCCAAGACTTCCCCGACAAGGATAGCCGGGGCCGCTGGTGGCCTGCATTCCCACCAAGACTCCACCGCTCCACCGCATCGCAACGCAAGTCATCCAGCGGTGCGATGTCGAGCCCCCAGATAGCTAAGTAGCTGTCATTTGGCACGTGGCAGCCATCAATGTGGAAGATCACCTCTATATGACACCCGTCCAGAGGCGTGTCAAGCAGACAGGTGGAAGGTAACTAAGTGGCATAGAAGGCCTGCCGGGCCGCATCCACAGTGTGACATGATACGTCCATTTTGCATCATGCTTTTATATCGATATTTATTGCATTATGGGCTGTTATTACACGTTATGTCACAATACTTGTGCCTATTCTTTCTTATTTTACAAGGTTTACATGAAGAGGGAGAATGCCGGCAGCTGGAATTCTGGGCTGGAAAAGGAGCAAATATTAGAGACCTATTCTGCACAGCTCCAAAAGTCCTGAAACTTCACGGAAGTCATTTTTGGAATTAATAAAAAATACTGAGCGAAGAAAATACCAGAGGGGGCCCACACCCTAGCCACGAGGGTGGGGGCGCGACCTACCCCCTGGGCGCGCCCCCTGCCCCGTGGGACCCCTGGCAGGCCCCCGGTGCCCATCTTCTGCTATATGAAGTCTTTTACCCTGGAAAAAATCATAAGCAAGCTTTCGGGAAGAAACTCCGCCGCCACGAGGCGGAACCAATCTAGGGCTCCGACGGAGCTGTTCTGTCGGGGAAACTTCCCTCCGAGAGGGGGAAATCATCGCCATCGTCATCACCAACGATCCTCTCATAGGGAAGGGGTCAATCTCCATCGACATCTTCACCATCACCATCTCCTTTCAAACCCTAGTTCATCTCTTGTATCCAATCTTTGTCCCAAAGCCTCAGATTGGTACCTGTGGGTTGCTAGTAGTGTTGATTACTCCTTGTAGTTGATGCTAGTTGGTTTATTTGGTGGAAGATCATATGTTCAGATCCTTTATGCATATTAATACCCCCCTGATTATGAACATGAATATGATTTGTGAGTACTTACGTTTGTTCCCGAGGACATGGGAGAAGTCTTGCTATAAGTAGTCATGTGAATTTGGTATTCGTTTGATATTTTGATGAGATGTATGTTGTCTTTCCTCTAGTGGTGTTATGTGAACGTCGACTGCATGACACTTCACCTTCGGGTATGATAGAGAAACTGCTAGCTAATCCTTTTGCAGGAGATGCAACATTGCATCCCGATTTACACCTAATCTATGTGGATGAAGTTTGTGATTATTTAAGCTTGCAAGTATGCCCGATGATGTTATAAAGAAGAAGGTCTTCCCTTTATCTTTGAAGGGAGAGGCATTTACATGGTATAGGCTATGTGATGATATGAGATCATGGAACTACAAATGATTGAAATTGGAATTTCATCAAAAGTTTTATCCTATGCATCTTGTTCATCGTGATCGTAATTATATATATAATTTTTGGCCTCGCGAAGAGAAAGCATCGCTCAAGCTTGGGGGAGGCTTAAGTCAATGTTATATTCATGCCCCAATCATGAGCTCTCAAGAGAAATGTTTATTCAAAAATTTTATGCCCGGCTTTCTCTCAATAATTGCTCCATGCTCGATACTTCTTGTACTGGCTCTTTTATGATGAAGACTATTGAATTCAAATGGGATTTATTGGTAAGAATTAAACGCAACTCTGAAGATTGGGATCTTGACGAAGGTAAGGAGTCAGGTATAACACCTAAATTTGATTGTGTTAAATCTTTTATGGATACCGATTTTTCCCGTGAATTTAGCACTAAATATGGACTTGACTCTGAGATAGTAGCTTCTTTCTGTGAATCCTTTGCTACTCATGTTGATATACCTAAGGAGAAGTGGTTTAAATATAATCCTCCCATTGAAGTAAAAGTAGTTGCACATATTAAAGTTGAAGAAAAGACTATCACTTATAATGATCATGTCGTTCCTACTGCTTATATTGAGAAACCACCTTCCCCTGTTAGAATAAAGGATCATGCTAAAGCTTCAACTGTAGTCAACAAAAGTAATATTAGGACACACAAACCCCCTGAGCAAGTTAATATTGAACCTAAAATTTCTATGGTTAAAGATCTCTTGGCTGATAATACCGATGGGCATGTAATTTACTTCTGTGATGAGACTGCTAGAATTGCTAAACCTGGTGCTAAAGATAAACATAGACCTGTGGTAGGCATGCCTATTATTTCTATTAAAATAGGAGATCATTGTTATCATGGCTTGTGTGATATGGGTGCTAGTGCTAGTGCAATACCTCATTCTTTATACGAAGAAATTATGCATGATATTGCACCTGCTGAGATAGAAGATATCGATGTTACCATTAAGCTTGCCAATAGAGATACTATTTCACCAATTGGGATTGTCAGAGATGTTGAAGTCTTGTGTGGGAAGGTTAAATATCCTGCTGATTTTCTTGTTCTTGGTTCCCCACAAGATAGCTTTTGTCCCATCATATTTGGTAGACCCTTCTTGAATACTGTTAATGCTAGGATAGACTGCGAAAAGGATGTTGTTACTATTGGTCTGGGAGATATGTCTCATGAGTTTAACTTTGCTAAATTTCGTAGACAAACCCGTGATGAGGAATTGCCTAGTAAAGATGAAATTATTGGTCTTGCTTCTATTGCCGTACCTCCTAATGACCCGTTAGAACAATATTTGCTAGACCATGAAAATGATATGTTTATGAATGAAAGAAGGGAAATAGATGACGTATTGTTTAAACCGGGACCTATTTTGAAACACAACTTGCATGTTGAAATCCTAGGGGATCCGCCTCCACCCAAGGGTGATCCCATGTTCGAGCTTCAACCGTTACCTAATACTCTTAAATATGCTTATCTTGGTGAAAGGAAGACATATCCTGTTATTATTAGTGCTAACCTTTCAGAGCATGAAGAAAAGAAATTATTGAAAACTCTGAGGAAGCACCGTGCTTCTATTGGATATACTCTTGATGATCTTAAGGGCATTAGTCCCACTCTATGTCAACACAAAATAAATTTGGAGAAAGACGCCAAACCAGTTATTGATCACCAACGACGTCTAAATCCTAAGATGAAAGAAGTGGTAAGAAAGGAAATATAAAATCTCCTTGAAGCAGGTATAATTTATCCCGTTGCTGATAGTCAGTGGGTAAGTCATGTCCATTGTGTCCCTAAGAAGGGAGGTATTACTGTCGTTCCTAATGATAAAGATGAATTGATTCCGCAAAGAATTATTACAGTTTATAGGATGGTAATTGATTTCCGCAAATTAAATAAAGCTACTAAAAAATATCATTACCCTTTGCCTTTCATTGATCAAATGCTAGAAAGACTATCCAAGCATACACATTTCTGCTTTCTAGATGGTTACTCAGGTTTCTCTCAAATACCTGTGTCAGCCGAGGATCAAGAAAATACCACTTTTACTTGCCCTTTCGGTACCTTTGCTTATAGATGTATGCCTTTTGGTTTATGTAATGCACCTGCTACCTTTAAAAGGTGCATGATGGCTATATTCTATGACTTTTGTGAAAAGATTTGTGAGGTTTTCATGGATGATTTCTCTGTTTATGGATCCTCTTTTGATGATTGCTTGAGCAACCTTGATCGAGTTTTGCAGAGATGTGAATAAACAAATCTTGTCTTGAATTGGGAGAAATGCCACTTTATGGTTAATGAAGGCATTGTCTTGTGGCATAAAATTTCGGAAAGAGATATTGAAGTTGATAAAGCTAAAGTTCATGCCATTGAAAAGATGTCGTGTCGCAAGGACATCAAAGGCATAAGAAGTTTCCTTGGTCATGTCGGTTTTTATAGGAGGTTCATTAAGGACTTCTCAAAAATTTCTCGGCCTCTGACTAACCTATTACAAAAAGATATACCTTTTGTCTTTGATGATGATTGTGTGGAAGCATTTGAAATACTTAAGAAAGCATTAATTTCTGCACCTATTGTTCAGCCACCTGATTGGAATTTACCCTTTGAAATCATGTGTGATGCTAGTGATTATGCTGTAGGTGCTGTTCTAGGACAAAGAGTTGATAAGAAATTAAATGTTATCCAATATGCTAGTAAAACTCTAGACAATGCCCAGAGAAATTATGCTACTACAGAAAAAGAATTCTTAGCAATTGTATTTGCTTGTGATAAGTTCAGACCTTGTATTGTTGATTCTAAAGTAACTATTCACACTGATCACCCTGCTATTAAATATCTTATGGAAAAGAAAGATGCTAAACCTAGACTTATTAGATGGGTTCTCTTGCTACAAGAATTTGATTTGCATATTATTGATAGAAAGGGAGCTGAGAACCTCGTTGCAGACAACTTGTCTAGGTTAGAGAATGTTCTTGATGACCCACTACCTGTTGATGATAGCTTTCCTGATGAACAATTAGCTGTCATAAATGCTTCTCGCACTGCTCCATGGTATGCTAATTATGCTATTTACATTGTTGCTAAATTTATACCACCTAGTTTCACATACCAGCAAAAGAAAAAGTTTTTCTATGATTTGAGACATTACTTCTGGGATGACCCACATCTTTATAAAGAAGGAGTAGATGGTGTTATTAGGCATTGTATACCTGAGCATGAACAGGAACAGAACCTACGCAAGTGTAAGTCTGAAGCTTATGGCGGACACCATGCTGGAGATAGAACTGCACATAAGGTATTGCAATCCGGTTTTTATTGGCATACTCTCTTCAAGGATGCACGTAAGTTTGTCTTATCTTTTGATGAATGTCAAAGAATTGGTAATATTAGTAGACGTCAAGAAATGCCTATGAATTATTCACTCGTTATTGAACCATTTGATGTTTGGGGCTTTGATTATATGGGATTGTTTCCTTCCTCTGATGGGTATACACATATTTTAGTTGCTATTGATTACGTTAACAAGTGGGTAGAAGCTATTCCAACTAGTAGTGCTGATCATAACACCTCTATTAAGATGCTTAAAGAAGTTATTTTTCCGAGGTTTGGAGTCCCTAGATATTTAATGACTGATGGTGGTTCACATTTTATTCATGGTGCCTTTCGTAAAATGCTTGCTAAGTATGATGTTAATCATAGAATTGCATCTCCGTATCACCCGCAGTCTAGTGGTCAAGTAGAATTGAGTAACAGAGAGCTCAAATTAATTTTGCAAAAGACTGTTAATAGATCTAGAAAGAATGCTCACATAAAAGATAATAATTGAAACATAAAGAGAGCGTCATGAAGAATATGACTAGCACATTTAAGTCTAACCCACTTCGTATGCGTAGGGATTTTGTGAGCAAACAAGTTAAGGGAACAATAATCAACTAGCATAGGAAGGCAAAACAAGCATAACTTCAAAACTTTAAGCACATAGAGAGGAAACTTGATATTATTGCAATTCCTACAAGCATATATTCCTCCCTCATAATAATTTTCATTAGCATCATGAATGAATTCAACCATATAACCAACACATAAAGCATTTTCATGATCTACTTGCATATAAATTTTACTACTCTCCACATAAGCAAATTCATTCTCATCAATAGTAGTGGGAGCAAACTCAACAAAATAACTATCATCTGAAGCATAGTCCAATTAAAAATTAAAATCATGATGAAAAGTTTCATGGTTATCTTTATTCTTTATAGCATACGTGTCATCACAATAATCATCATAAATAGGAGGCATGCTTTCATCACAATAAATTTGCTCATCAAAACTTGGGGGACTAAACATATCTTCATCAAACACAGCATCCCCAAGCTTGTGGCTTTGCATATCATTAGCATCATGGGTATTCAAAGAATTCATACTAACAATATTGCAATCATACTCATCATTCACATATTTAGTGCCAAACATCCTAATGCATTCTTCCTCTAGAAATTGAGCACAATTATCGGAGTCCTTATTTTCATGAAAGATATTAAAAAGATGAAGCATATGAGGCACTCTTAATTCCATTTTTTGTAGTTTTCTTATATAAACTAAACTAGTGATAAAACAAGAAACAAAAAGATCTGATTGCAAGATCTAAAGATATACCTTCAAGCACTCACCTCCCCGGCAACGACGCCAGAAAAGAGCTTGATGTCTACTATGCAACCTTCTTCTTGTAGACGTTGTTGGGCCTCCAAGTGCAGAGGTTTGTAGGACAGTAGCAAATTTCCCTCAAGTGGATGACCTAAGGTTTATCAATCCGTGGGAGGCATAGGATGAGGATGGTCTCTGTCAAGCAACCCTGCAACCAAATAACAAAGAGTCTCTTGTGTCCCCAACACACCCAGTACAATGGTAAATTGTATAGGTGCACTAATTCGGCGAAGAGATGGTGATACAAGTGCAATATGGATGGTAGATATAGGTTTTTGTAATCTGGAAATATAAAAACAACAAGGTAACTAATGATAAAAGTGAGCACAAATGGTATTGCAATGCGTTGAAACAAGGCCTAGGGTTCATACTTTCACTAGTGTAAGTTCTCGCAACAATAATAACATAACTGGATCATATAACTATCCCTCAGCATGCAACAAAGAGTCACTCCAAAGTCACTAATAGCGGAGAACAAACGAAGATATTATGGTAGGGTACAAAAGCACCTCAAAGTTATTCTTTCCGATCAATCTGTTCAAGAGTTACTAGAATAACACCTTAAGACACAAATCAACCAAAACCCTAATGTCACCTAGATACTCCAATGTCACCTCAAGTATTCGTGGGTATGATTATACGATATGCATCACACAATCTCAGATTCATCTACTCAACCAATGCAAAGAACTTCAAAGAGTGCCCCAAAGTTTCTACCGGAGAGTCAAGACGAAAACGTGTGCCAACCCCTATGCATAAGTTCACGAGATACGGAACCCGCAAGTTGATCACCAAAACATACATCAAGTAGATCACGTGATATCCCATTGTCACCACAGATAAGCACATGCAAGACATACATCAAGTGTTCTCAAATCTTTAAAGACTCAATCCGATAAGACAACTTCAAAGGGAAAACTCAATCCATTACAAGAGAGTAGAGGGGGAAAAACATCATAAGATCCAACTACAATAGCAAAGCTCGCGATACATCAAGATCGTATCACCTCAAGAACACGAGAGAGAGAGAGAGAGAGAGAGAGAGATCAAACACATAGCTACTGGTACATACCCTCAGCCCCGAGGGTGAACTACTACCTCCTCGTCATGGAGAGCGTCGCGATGATGAAGATGGCCGCCGGTGAGGGTTCCCCCCTCCGGCAGCGCGCCAGAACGGGTCTAGTTAGGTTTTCGGTGGCTACAGAGGCTTGCGGCGGCGGAACTCTCGATCTAGGTTATGTTCTGGGGGTTTCTGTATATATAAGAGCTTTTGGCGTCGGGAAAAAGTCAGGGGGATCTCCGGGCTGTCCACAAGGTAGTGAGGCGCGCCCAGGGGGGTGGGCACGGCCCCCACCCTCGTGGGTAGCCCAGGACTCTTCTGGCCTAACTCTTTTACTCCATGGCCTTCTTCTGGTCCAAAAATAAGCTCCGTGAAATTTTAGGTCAATTGGACTCCGTTTGATTTTCCTTTTCTGTAAAACTCAAAAACAAGGGGAAAACAGAAACTGGCACTGGGCTCTAGGTTAATAGGTTAGTCCCAAAAATCATATAAAATAGCATATAAATGCATATAAAACATCCTAGAAGGATAATATAATAGCATGAATACTTCATAAATTATAGATACGTTGGAGACGTATCACATATCCTTTAACTTCCACTTCTTCTGGCACTTATGCAAAGCATTGTAAGCCTTGATGAAAAAACCTCCAGTCTTGTTGTCATTTCCAGCCTTAAGCACCTATGGGCAACCACCCTGACAAACTGCCTCTAATCTGATCTTGTCATTCTTCACCTTCTTGATCTACACTCTGTTCTTATTGAATATGCCTTGAGAGCTTTCCTTAGCTCAACCACATCAGCAAATACCATACCTAATTTAAATACAGGGGATTTCATGTCCACCTTGGAATTGAAAGCTTTGAATTTGTACTTCAGTTGATCTTGTGCTTCAGTGGAGAGGTTCAGATCTTCATCTTCAAGTACATAGTCAGGCTCAACCTCTACCTCCTCTTGCTCAGCCTCTTCATCAACATGAAAGTCAATGTTGTCTTCATAAAGATCATAATCTCCATCATCTATGTCATAATCATTGTCACTAAATTCTGAATCTGAGACCACAACATTTTCAGTTTGCAAATTTGGCTCTGCACCAGCAACCAACAAGTTTGGGTTAACACCACCATTAAGTAGGTCTGACTCTGCACCATTTGTCAACAAACTTGGGTCAGCACCATCATTAAGCAAATCTGGCTGTGCACCATCTGTCAGAATATCCTCTACTTCTGTCCCATCAGCTACAACCTCTGAAAATGGATCTTTAACATTCACAGAAAATGATGTTGTGAGTAGATGCTGCATTGCTTGCACCAACAATTGAGTTGGCCATTCTGATAGGACTTTCAGCAGATGGCATCTTCAATATCAAATCTTCTCTGAAATTGCTGATGAAGTATGCATGGTCAACCATAATTGCAAGAACTTTGTGTTTAGCACTAGCTGTTATCAAATGCTGCAAATCTTCATCACCTCTAATTCTCATCAACCCATCTGAAATTGTTTTCTCAGGTAAGCACCAGTAAATTATGTGCTCATTGGCAGGATATCCCAACCATTTTAGGTTCTCTTCCAAGATTGCATATGAAAATGTGCAAGCATCAACATAGTCAAGGACCTCCAAAGAAGAGTTATAGTACTCTAGGGCACTGATAGGTCCACAGAAAAGACCACCATGTTCCAGTTCCCAGTGTAAAGAAAGGAGTGTGAACACTCTGCATTGCTCAATCACACACTGCATCCAAAAAGGGCAGAAATTCAGAGCAAAATTTAGTTAACTGCATATAACAATGAAATTCTAACACTGAACATGAACTGCAGAAATTCAGTTAACTGAATATAACACTGACCAGTTAACCACACAAATTCAGTTAACTAAATTATAAGCAACAACATAAATATACAGTGATTGCAAAACACATTCAGATAAATTACATATAGAAGCACCATAGGAATGAATTAATAGCCACTGGGCCACCTTCTTCATCAAAACCCTAACTGATAGTTCACTATTATAGCGATAGAACACACCATGCTTCGACATCCACCACTATAGGGACTGCAAGCGAATCTACATAAAACAATTACCAAATTCACAGAAGAAATACCGCATAGGGTGCTTCCACGCAACAACACTATCTTCATGCCCGAAACCCATACCTTTCTGCAGAAACCCTAGACTAAATGCATAGCTCAAAACCCTAGCTTGCTTTCATGGTAAGAATGCCACATTGCAAGATCAAAGCAATATAGAACCATGAATCTGCCTCCAAATCGCATGGATCCGCCGTACTAGCCTGTACTTGGCCGGGCGATAGCAAAAAAGGAACAGGGAGAGGAGGTGCAGAGCAGAGGCCAGCTCACCATAGTCTGGAGGGAAGACAACAGGCGGATGGACTATCTGAGCGGAGGGAGGTGGCACTGGACCGCCGAAGAGCTCTGGCGAGGCAGCCATAGTTGCTACGTCAGCAACGACCGTGCGTCCCTCGATAGGAAGAAGAATGGAGAAGGGGGTACGAGTGGGGAGGATAAGCTATAGGAGTTCTCCGACATTACAAATTCAGGTGCTCCCCCGTGGTTGCCCAGCCTGTAATGCGGGTTGATAATAAGGAAAGGCAGGGGGCTCTTTGCAAAAACACGGGTGCTGGCCGGCTCGGGCCCAAGGAGTCCACTTGTCGAGCTCTAATTGGTCCATGACCAAAGTTGCACGTTGGCTACAAGTTGTGGGACTGGTTAGGTCCATTTTGCAAGTTGTAGGACCAAACAATCACATCCTCAGCAAGTTCTAAGAGCAACTCTAGCAGATCCCGCATCCCGCCCCGACCCGCAAAATAACCGCCAAAATGCGGGCCGGGGCGGAAAAACCTGCCCGATCAGACCCCGCATCCCGCCCTATTCCGCAAAAAAAATTAAAGGGCGCGGCAAAATCTCGGCCCCAACCCGCATATTTGTGGGTTTCCCCCTCGCCGTTGCGGTGCCCTGCATCACAGAGAAGCAGTTGGCGGAAGGGGCATTTCAGCCCGCGCCTTTTTCCCACATTCTTCCGCCGCCGACCGCCCTTGCTTCCGCCCATCCGCCGCCGGCGAGTCCGGCCAAATCTGCGGGCGTAATCGCATCGCGGGGCCGTCCCCACCCTCCCACGCCGATACGCTGCACCGGCCCGCCCGGATCCGGTGAGAAGAGCCGCCCTTCGTCGCTGCCGCCACCGAGGATCGACCACCGTCGAGCCCGCCCCTCGTCGCCGCCCGTAATCACCCGCCGCATCCTCCCCCGGTTAGTGTTTGTTTCGTGATTTTTTGCGAGCGGTGTAGTTGATTGACGCATCGGCGTTGATATGTATGTGATGCAGGGTAGAACCCTAGTGGCCCGATCTTTCACGATTGGAGTGGATTCCCTCGAAGAACACGAAGAACACGGGGAAGAACAGAGAGAAATCACAAGGGGGAACACTCAAGAACAAGTCCAATCACACATCCACTAGACAATCAAACACATAAGATACACAAGGTACATGAACAACAAAGGGAAAGATACAAGGTAAAGTTCATCTCCATGAGGAGGTCTTGCTGATATCCTAGATGGATCTTCCCGTGAGGGGTCTTGACGATATATCCCGCGGGATCTTCTCACATGGAGGTCTTGAACTCCATGGGAGTGGTGGACTCTCTCTCTCTCTCAAGAGTAGAGGAAGGTAGGAGCAAAGCTCACATATAAATGAGCTATCACTTTGCTAACCCTAGAAAGGAGGTGGAGGTGGTCTATTTATAGTCTAAGCCACGAAGGGGTAAGTGGGAGAGGGATACCAGGCCCAACGCCCGCGGCTGCGCACAGGCAGGTTGATAGGGGCAAAGGTGTCCCGTCTTTCGATGAGATGGTGGCTATCGTTTTGGCGGAAGTCGACTTTGACGATCCGACTGCGAACGTGCAAGGACGTCGCGCCTTAGCAATCGCTAAACAACTCTGAGAGGTTATTGACCACGCTGGAGCACGATCAACCTGACCACGAAGGTCTGTTTCCAGCACGCAAACGAAGAACAAGCAAGAAACTAAGATTGCAATCTGGATATTGCAAATATAAGAGGAAAGTTTTATTGATCAAGGTGGGGTTCTGTAACGCCTTTGTCTGGTCGTTGAACACAAACGAAATACGCGAAGTTGCAGCTATGGAAAACTTTAATCTAAACAAAACCCAAAGTCTATACGACGCCCTAAGGGCTGTATATATGGAGGAAGAGGGGGGAATTTCGTCGCCCTTGAGGGAGGGGTCCGAAACCAACCCTAACTCTTGTTTCCCCACACATACAGACTCTAAAAATAGCCTATACTTAAGTATTTCGAAATTACATGGGCCTGGCCTAATAATAAGGTGACGCAGCACCTAGAATAGCCTCTGGACGAAGTTTATGAAGTGGCGGCATCTTGTATATTTTGTCCAAGGCTTCATGCACTCCTTATGGTGGCTTCAAAGTCCTGAAATCATCACTTGTAACTATGTTCTTGTTCCGCTTGCGCATGCCGTCATCTCCAGGCTTGGTCTTGCTCCAGTGTTCATCCCTCTTATCCATGCCAGGCCCTTCATTTGTAAGCAAAACAAATGTATCCAATTTAGGCAGCATCATATTATCATGAACATTAGAATCATTACCAAGAAACGAAAGTACCTGATAATTTAATTGGCGTGCGCGAGCTCTAGTAATTGGTCCAGTATATGTAGCAGTAGGGGTTGTGGATGTAACAATGGTATTGATGTCCTCATCATCCTCCCCTTCTTGAAATGAAGTCGTCCTCGACGGAAGCTCATCTTCCTCACCCAAATAAGGCTTCAAATCTGCAATGTTAAAAGTGGGACTAACCCCAAAATCTGCAGGTAGCTCAAGTTTATATGCATTATCATTTATTTTCTCTAACGCCTTAAAAGGACCATCGGCACGTGGCATTAGCTTTGATTTGCGTAAATCAGCAAATCTATCCTTACGCAAATGTAACCAAACAAGATCTCCAGGTGCGAACACAACATGTTTTCTACCCTTATCTCCAGCAAGTTTATATTTAGCATTCATACGCTCAATGTTTTCCTTAGGTAACTCATGCATTTTTAAAATCAATTCAGCACGTTTTTTAGCATCAAAATTAACCTTCTCCGAAGATGGAAGAGGCAACAAATCAATAGGTGCACGAGGTAGGAAACCATACACAATTTCAAAAGGGCGCATCTTAGTACTAGAATGCAATGAACAATTATAAGCAAATTCAATATGAGGCAAGCATTCTTCCCACATTTTTTTGTTATTCTTCAAAACAGCCCTAAGCATGGTAGACAATGTTCTATTGACTACTTCAGTTTGTCCATCAGTTTGGGGATGACATGTAGTACTAAAAAGCAGTTTAGTCCCCAACTTAGCCCATAAACATCTCCAAAAGTGGCTAAGAAATTTAGTATCATGATCTAAAACAATAGTATTTAGCACACCATGCAAGCGGATAATTTCACGAAAGAACAAATCGGCAACATTAACAGTATCATCGCTTTTATGACATGGTATAAAGTGTGCCATTTTCGAGAACCTATCCACGACGAAAAATATGCTATCCCTCCCCTTCTTTCTTCGAGGTAAACCTAAAACAAAGTCCATAGATATATCCTCCCAAGGAACACTAGGTACAGGCAAAGGCATATATAAACCATGAGGATTGAGTCGTGACTTAGCTTTTTGACATGTAGTGTAGCGAGCAACAAAACGCTCAACATGCCGTCTCATCTTTGGCCAAAAGAAATGTGTAACAAGAATATCCTCCGTATTCTTCACGCCAAAGTGTCCCATTAAGATGGTCTCCAAATTCTGCAATACATCGTTAAATTCAGCATCATGCACATATTGATCTTTGATGGTCTCCAAACCAAATATTTTGAAGTCAAGTTGTGAAAGCATAGTATAACGACGAGACAATGCATCAGCAATAACATTTTCTTTACCCTTCTTGTGTTTAATGACATAAGGGAAAGTCTCAATGAATTCAACCCATTTAGCATGTCTACGGTTCAATTTTGCTTGACTTTTAGTGTGTTTCAATGATTCATGATCAGAATGTATAACAAATTCTCTGGGCCATAAACAATGTTGCCATGTTTCTAAGGTCCAAACAAGAGCATATAATTCTTTATCATAAGTGGAATAGTTCAGACTAGACCCACTCAATTTTTCAGAAAAGTATGCTACAGGTTTGCCATCTTGTAATAACACACCTCCTAATTCAATTCCACTAGCATCACATTCAAGCTCAAAAGTCTTATTAAAATCAGGAAGTTGGAGTAAAGGAGCATGTGTCAACTTATCTTTCAATACCGTGAAGGCTTCTTCCTGTGCGGTACCCCAAACAAAAGGCACATCCTTCTTTGTAAGCTCGTTGAGAGGTGCAGCAATGGTGTTGAAATCTCTCACAAAATGCCTATAGAAACCAGCAAGGCCAAGGAAACTCCTCACTTGTGTGACCGTTTCGGGTTGCGGCCAACTCTTAATAGCTTCAATCTTGGCTTTATCAACTTCAATTCCCTGTGGAGTAACAACATAGCCAAGAAAAGATACTCGGTCGGTGCAAAAGGTGCACTTTCCTAGTTTATCAAACAAATGTGCATCACGTAGAGCAATAAAAACATCACGTAAATATTTCAAATGTTCCTTCAAAGATTTACTATAAATCAGTATATCATCAATATATACTACCATAAATCATCCAATGAAAGCACGTAAAACTTCGTTCATTAATTTCATGAAAGTACTAGGTGCATTAGTTAACCCAAAAGGCATGACTAACCACTCATAAACCAAACTTAGTTTTAAATGCAGTTTTCCATTCATCTCCCAAATTCATACGAATTTGATGGTATCCACTACGCAAATCAACATTGGAGAATATTGTAGAGCCACTCAATTCATCAAGCATATCATCTAGCCTAGGAATAGGATGACGATAATGAATAGTAATATTATTAATGCCTCTACAATCAACACACATACGTGACGTACCATCCTTTTTAGGCACTAATATAATAGGAACAGCACATGGACTAAGAGATTCGCGTATATAACCTTTGTCGAGCAGCTCTTGTATTTGACGCATAATCTCCTTCGTCTCCTCTGATTGGTACGGTATGGTGCACGGTTGGGTAGCAATGCACCGGGAATAAGTCAATGTGATGCTCAATCCCTCGAATAGGTGGTAATCTCGGTGGCACGTCTTGTGGAAAGACGTCGGTGAACTCCTGCAAAATGTTAGTGATAGCAGGGGCAAAGAGGAAGGCACGTCCTCGAATGAAAATAATGCCTCTTTGCACACAAAAGCATAGCAAACAGATTTGTTGAAATCTAGCTCATCAATATCAGATTTTGTGGCCAGTAAACATGCACTTTTCAATTTAATTTCAAAAGCAACACTAGATGGTTTATTAGTAGGTTTCATTTGTTGCTCAAATTCTTTTCCCACAATCTAATTTTCACTCTTATTTTTCTCCTGTTTTGCTTTATTAGCTCTATTAATATCATCTTCAAAATGGAATCAGGAGTCATAGGAAGCAAAGTAATATTTTAATCCTTATGAACAAGAGTATATTGATTGTTTCTACCATGGTGTACAGAATTTTTATCAAATTGCCATGATCTACCAAGTAATAGGAACATGCTTGGATAGGTACCACATCACAATCAACATAATCAGCATATGTAGAGATACTAAAATGCACACGAATAGTACGTGTTACCTTAACCTTGCCGCTGTTGTTGAACCATTGGATGTAGTAAGGATGTGGATGTGGTCTTGTGGTGAGAGATATCTTCTCCACCATCTCCATGCTAGCCAAGTAGTTGCAGCTCCCTCCATCTATGATGACGCGAAGAGAACATTCCTTCACAACTCCCTTTGTATGGAACAAATTATGCCTCTGATTTTGCTCAGCTTGTGTGATCTGCACACTCAAAACACGCTGAGCAACTAAAAGTTCATACCTCGGCATCTTCAGGAGCCATGTATTGCGTCTCATGATCAGAATCATATCCACCGTGTTCTTCACGTGTAATAAGAGCCAAAGTCTCCTCATCATAGTCACTAGCGGCCTCATACCCACCATCCTCAATAGCAATCATCATACGCTGAGATTTGCATGCTCTCGCATAATGACCTCTTCCCTTACAATGACGACAAATAATATCACTTGTGTGCCTTGTTGATGCCATGGAAAAAGAAGAGCTCTGTGCAGGCCCGGCAGATGTGCTCTTGGCAGATAGTGGTGGTTGTGCCTGCTTTCTTGTATCGCTGTTGGAAGTGGCTCCTGATGGAGGTGATTGTGCAGTGGAAGTAGAGGATGCACGTGGTGTCCATGATGAAGGTCGACCTACAGAAAAGTTAGTTCGCGCCAATGCATGTCGATCCTGCACTTCACGTTCAGCTTTACAAGCAAGATGGAATAAACGAGTAATATTATTATACTCCTTGTACTCTAGAATGGTCTTAATCTCTCTATTTAATCCACCCATAAAACATGCAAGCATAGCTTCATTATCCTCAATAATACCACATCTAATCATGCCAGTTTGTAATTCCTGATAATATTCCTCTACAGAATTTTTTCCTTGTCTTAAACGCTCCAATTTTTGAAGTAATTCACGTTGATAATATGGTGGAACCCAACGAGTACACATAGCAGTTTTCAAAGCAGACCAAGTAGTTGGAATATTATTCGGATATAATCTACGATGTTCAGACCACCACACACAAGCAAAACTAGTGAAAGCACAAAGTGCAGCAGCAACACGTCTCTCCTCGGGATATTCTAAACATGTAAAACATTGTTTGGTTTCTAACTCCCAAGTAAGATATATATCAGGAACATATCTACCCTCAAATGGTGGAATATTCAATTTTAGTTTAGGAAGATGGTCATGATCTCGTACCTGAGCTGGTAATGCAGCCCTACCATTGCGATTATTTGCATGTGGACGACCTGGTGCTGGTGGTTGCACGTAGTTCTGATTTTGATCAACCTCATCCTCGTAATCTCCTGCATAATCATCCTCCTCCTCATCAGCAGCAGGAGCCACAGAAGTATCAACAGCAGCACCAATAATTTGGCCAGGCTCAAGAGGGACACGGCTCGCTTGGCGGAGGGTTGTTTCGTGACGTGGAGGTAGTCGTTGTTGTTGTTGTTGTTGTTGTTGTTGTTGTTGCAGAGGTGCGGCAGGTGCAGCCGGTGGTGGTGGTGGAAGACGCGCAAGCAGTTCATTAAATCTGTTATCAAGCTTTGTTTCGAACGTCTTCTCAAGGCCAGTTATCTTATCCATGGCCTCTTCAAAATTGTTCAGCACATCTTGCACCCGTTCTTGCTGAAATTTATCATGCAACTCCTTATTCGTCATGTTCTCCCAGTCAGTCTCATCGACTTGTGAACCTTACATGGTTAGCAGCAATAGAAACACACAAGAATATGATCCTATAGACTACTAAATGGTGGTGGTGGGTGTCACAAATCCATCAAACAAATCTCAAATTCTTACCAGTTCTTACCAGCAGCAGGCGGTGATCGGCAACCGTTGTAGTCAAAACTCTCAAAGCTTGGATAGAGCGATTACCAGGGAGAGTCAATGGACGACGTAGATATATGTGGAGCTAGGAAGGCTTATAATATGGTAGCAAAAAGGGTCAGCAATAATCAATTCAGAGATGCAAAGTTGAATAAACGCTCAACGACGGTACTGTGCTGGTCCTAGGCTAGACCATGCTAGAGACGCGAGCCTAGAACACTAACAAAATTATGACACTGCACGTAAACAAGGGAAAAGCACACTTTGGATTTTTTTTCGCTCTGTTTTTTTCGCTCTTTTTTTTTGCGAAAAGTCACTATAATGGCGAGTGTCTCAAAACTCTTCCCAAGTCAAAATGACAGGATGGGCACGGATTTTTTTTGACAATTTTTTTTGGAAATCAGGGCGGCAACGACAAAAAAAGTGCGACGAAAAATCACTATGATGGCGAGTGTCTCAGAACGCTCCGTGGGACCTAAAAATAGGATGGGGAAAAATATTTTTGGTCGCCGAAATTTTGGCCTAAAAACTGCCCGGGGGTCTCCAGACTCTTTTTTTTCGAGACCTACTCAGGCAAGGAAACACGAAACGGAAAATAAAAGTATCTCGAAAATAAAGCTAATATGGAAAGAACTCGGATTGGTGTTGGACAGGCAGATGTATATGTGGACTCGGATTGGTGGTGGACAGACGGATGTATATGTGGACTCGGATTGGTGGTGGACAGGGGGATGTATATGTGGACTCGGATTGGTGGTGGGCAGGCGGATGTATATGGCAGCGGTAAGGAATATGTTGGTGGTGGTGGTATATGGCTGGAGAGATGACGATGGTGCGGCGGCGGCTTGAGAACTTGTGAACAGAACTCAAAACTCTAAGGGAGTAGACGCTAAGACCAGCAACTTGACACGATGATGCAACCGCAAATTCAACAAAGCAAAATACTGAAAAGACTATGCAAAGGCTCAGACTGGTTCGGGTATAATGAACTAACCCTAATTTTTTTGTGGCTTTTTGTGGACTATAGGTATGAAGAACAGACTCGATCTAAACTACAAAAAACTGTAAAATCTCACCGAGCAACCTGAAAATCTGATACCACTTGACAGGGGCAAGGGTGTCCCGTCTTTCGATGAGATGGTGACTATCGTTTTGGAGGAAGTCGACTTTGACGATCCGACTACGAATGTGCGAGGACGTCGCGCCTTAGCAATCGCTAAACCAACTTCCGAGGGTTATTGACCACGCCGGAGCACGATCAACCTGACCACGAGGGCCTGTTTCCTGCGAGCAAACGAAGAACAAGCAAGAAACTAAGATTGCAATCTGGATATTGCGAATATAAGGGAAAGTTTTATTGATCAAGGTGGGGTTCTGTAACGCCTTTGTTTGGTCGTTGAACACAAACCAAGTACGCGAAGTTGCATCTATGGTGAACTTTAATCTAAACAAAACCCAAAGTCTAAACGATGCCCTAAGGGATAGCATATTTGTTGTCGTCGATAGGTTCTCGAAAATGGCACACTTTATACCATCTCATCGAAAGACGGGACACCTTTGCCCCTATCACAGGTACCGGACGACCGGTGGGGGTCGGAGGTCCGGTGGCTCGGGACGGTCCGGACGTCTGGCGCGCGTTGTAAGTTCGCTGATTCTTCTCACGTGTAATGGCACCGGATTTCCGGAGGTTGTTGGACGTCCTGGTGCTGGGACTTGTCGGACGTCCGGTGGGTGTCGGTCGTCCGGCCGCTGTAGCACGCGTCAGCTGTAGTTCTTCTGGCCGTCTGGGATGCGTCAGGTACCGGATGTCTGGTTGCGACCGGATGTCCGGTGGCTGTAGCTTGTAGCAGCTCTGTTTCTTCCGTCTTCTCTTCCATGCTTCCCTCGCGGATGGTGTAGGTGTTCCTTGGCACTTGCACTCCTCCTCGTCATCCGTGAAGCTCCGGTAATACCTATGCATGCACACGAGAGGGATGTCAAGTAGTATGCCATCCTCGAAGGGGTCAAGTGAACACATGTAAAGGATAAGATTCACCTTTATGTATGAGAAGTAGAGGTCGCACGTGTCACTTGCCAAACGGACGCTTGACATGGCGATGCCCGTAGGATGCTCCGCATCATCCCCTCCCCCTTGGAAAAGATCCGACCTCGGATCGAAAGCCAAATCACCATGGGAAAGAGATGGCGTTGCCGTGTCAAAGCGGTCGATCACCAAGCACTCATCATCTTGAAGCTCGAAATAGGCACTCTCCATTGTCGCACCGTGTAGTGATTCCTTCAAAAGGAGCAAGGACAACAAACACTTGGAAAAACAAATGTGGTTAGCGTTAGTGCAAAAGCAAGCATTCAAGTGGCGATTCACCCAACAAGTGTTGTCATCATGCAAAGCATATGGTTTGGCAAAGGATTATGACATGGCATGTAAGCACATAAATTGAGCATAAGCAAAGACATCATGGGGACAAGTATGCAATGGTGAGGTATAGGAATCATTCACAACACCAAATAAAATGAAGTGTCTAAACACATGGGTCAAGTGCAAAGACAATCGAAGCATAACGTGCATAGGGTGTAGTGAAGACAGTGCGGCACTCAACACAATAGAAAGAGCAACTGTTCATCATGTGTGAGGCAATCAAGTCAATCATGTGACAAGCAATGGGACATGTAATATGTGAAGAAGTGACATTGTTGCAACCAAACATATGATAGGAGCAAGTAATCCAAGAATTGGATGCAGCACACAATGCATCTATATCATGATGCATGGAAATGTGTAAGTGGCAAGTCGAAGCAATATCTCTAACATGTGCACAATCAAGGGGTCCAAGATGACAAATAAGTCTCATGGTGCAAGCAACACAAGTAGTATGATCCATAATATCCATGATCAAGAAAGATGTCACCTTGAAGGCGTGTCCTTGTGCATTCTTCACAATGCCGAAGTACAAGCAAATTCTATGTAGAATCGTTGTGGTAGAAGGTGGTTCGCTCTCAAGAGCTCGAATGGTCAACTTACGTGAAGTGGAAGTAGACATGAAGTGCAAGTATCCTACACATGCACAAAACAAAGCAAAGAACATATGCGCATGGCAGATAAACACATCATCCATCATGATGGTTCTCTTCTCTCGCACATAACAAATAGTAGCACAAGTGCATGAACAATATGATGCAACAATGGCTATATTCATGGTACTAGGTATTTGGTGCAAATAGGTAAGACAAGCATGCTTCACAAGGAATATGTCAAATTCTCCAAATATATGCGAGAATGCTATCGGGGCAATCTCATTAGCAAGACTAAAATCATTCTTGCACTCAATGCATGGCAAATCATCTAGCATGAGAGAGGCAACACATGGAGATATATGATAAGAAGCAATAACAATCATGTGCAAAGCATGTAGATGGTTGTTGATAACCCACAAGTATAGGGGATCAATTGTAGCCTCTTTCAATAAGTAAGAGTGTCGAACCCAACGAGGAGCTAAAGGTAGAACAAATATTCCCTCAAGTTCTACCGACCACCGATACAACTCTACGCACGCTTAACGTTCGCTTTACCTAGAACAAATATGAAACCAGAAGTACTTTGTAGGTGTTTTGGGATAGGTTTGCAAGAATAAAAAGAGCGTGTAAATAAAAAGTAGGGGCTGTTTAGATAAAGACACAACTAAATTAGTTTTAGTAGAGAGTTTTTTGTCACGAGAAAGTTATTTGTCCCTAGGCAATCGATAACTAGACCGGTATTGCAATTTTATATGAGGGAGAGGCATAAGCTAACATACATCCTCTACTTGGATCATATGCACTTATGATTGGAACTCTAGCAAGCGTCCGCAACTACTAAAGATCATTAAGGTAAAACCCAACCATAGCATTAAAGTATCAAGTCCTCTTTATTCCCATACGCAAACAACCTACTTACTCGGGTATGTGCTTCTGTCACTCACGCCACCCACCATAAGCAAATTGAAAGGATCGAGAAGAGGTGTCTAGAGGGGGGTGATTAGACACTAAGTGCCAAAAGTTGCATTTTTTAAGATTCTTAAATTTAGGTGGAGTTTAAGCACAACTTTGACAAACACAATACATATCAAGCAAGCATGCAATGAGTATATGAGCAGCAGAAAGTAAAGCATGCAACTTGCAAGAATGTAAGGGGAAGGGTTTGGAGTATTCAAACGCAATTGGAGACACGGATGTTTTTGGCGTGGTTCCGATAGGTGGTGCTATCGTACATCCACGTTGATGGAGACTTTAACCCACGGAGGGTAACGGTTGCGCGAGTCCACGGAGGGCTCCACCCACGAAGGGTCCACGAAGAAGCAACCTTGTCTATTCCATCACGGCCGTCGCCCATGAAGGACTTGCCTCACTAGCGGTAGATCTTCACGAAGTAGGCGATCTCCTTGCCCTTACAAACTCCTTGGTTCAACTCCACAATCTTGTCGGAGGCTCCCAAGTGACACCTAGCCAATCTAGGAGACACCACTCTCCAAGAAGTAACAAATGGTGTGTTGATGATGAACTCCTTGCTCTTGTGCTTCAAATGATAGTCTCCCCAACACTCAACTCTCTTTCACAGGATTTGGATTTGGTGGAAAGAAGATTTGAGTGGAAAGCAACTTGGGGAAGGCTAGAGATCAAGATTCATATGGTTGGAATGGAATATCTTGAACTCAACACATGAGCAGGTAGTTCTCTCTCAGAAAATGTGTATTGGAAGTGAAGGTATGTTCTGATGGCTTTCTCCATGAATGAAGAGTGGGTGGAGGGGTATATATAGCCTCCACACAAAATCTAACCGTTACACACAATCTGCCAAACTCGGTGGGACCGAATGGTCAAACTCGCTCGGACCGATTCAGCAAACTTAGTGACCATTAGGATTTTCGGTGGGACTGAGATGCAACTCGGTAGGACCGATATGGTTAGGGTTAGGGCATAACGTAATCTCGGTGTGACCGATTACACAAACTCGGTGGGACCGATTTTGGTAATAAGCTAACCAGAGAGTTGGTCAGGCAAACTCGGTGATACCGATTACACAAACTCGGTGGAACCGATTTTGGTAATAAGCTAACAAGAGAGTTTGCATTGTAATCTCGGTAGTACCGGTTGCTCAAACTCGGTGAGACCGATTTTGGCGATGGACATACATAGTGAGATTACAATCCCATCTCGGTGAGACCGAGATCCCTATCAGTGAAACCGATTTTCTAGGGTTTGTGGCAGTGGCTATGACATGTGAAACTCGGTGGCACCAGATAGAAAGAATCGGTGAGGCCGAGTTTGACTTTTGGTTTAGGTCATATGTGGATGTGGGAAGATAGTTGAGGGTTTTGGAGCATATCACTAAGCACATGAAGCAAGAGGCTCATTAAGCAACACCTCATCCCTCCTTGATAGTATTGGCTTTTCCTATAGACTCAATGTGATCTTGGATCACTAAAATATAAAATGTAGAGTCTTGATCTTGAAGCTTGAGCCTATCTTTTGTCCTTAGCATCTTGAAGGGGTTCCACGTACTCTAGTCCATGCCAGTCCATTGTTGAACTTATCTGAAACATACTAGGTAAAAGTGTTAGTCCAACAAGAGATATGTTGACATTAATTAACAAAACCACCCAGGGAGCACTTGTGCTTTCAATCTCCCCCTTTTTGGTAATTGATGACAACATACATCAAAGCTTTAGATAAAGATATAGAGAATAGCAAGTAAAGCTTTGGAAAGACATGTAACATGCATAGGCTCCCCCTACATGTATGCAATCATGTGAATATTGAATATAGGAGCATGGGAGTGCATAAGTATGACAGAGTAAGCAATGTGTTACATGTATCTTGGCTATATGCATCAGAGCAAATGATATGAATATGAGAAATGTACCTTCATGCTCATGAGTCCTTCTTGCAAACAGTATTCACATCAGCAAGAATCTCTCATTCACATGACTGAGATGCATATACTTACCTTGTGGTCTTGAGTTGGCTTAGGATGGGATGAACCTGCGCAAACAAGGTTAAATAACACAGATGCATCTACTAACCAGAGCAAACAAGAGAAACCACAAGAGAACCAAGACTGGGATGACATGTAGAGTGAGTACTAAGTACCACATTGGATATAGACATGTCCCCAAAGGTAAAGATATGCAATAAAATCAGAGATTTCCTTCCCTTAGATGTCTTGCTCCCCCTGAATCTGCATGGGATATTGGGAGAAGATAGGGAACAGAAAATCAGAGCAATAGAAAATAAACAACAGAGCTTGAGCTAAAGCAAGCAAACAAACATGTCTTTCCCCTCTTAAAGACATGTGACATCTCTCCTCTTGAACACCAAGCATCTGGGGTCTTTGATGATATTACTTTCTCCCCCTGAGTATTCTCTCTTTCTCCCCCTATAGGAAAGATTAAGCTTTGATGTGATCTCTCTCTCCCCCTTTGACATCAATTTCCAAGAAGGGATCTTCTAGACATGTGATACAAATGGGTCGGTCCTTGAGTCATAGAGCAAAGCAGCATGTCTAATATGATGCTGGTAGAGGACAAAAATCATTAAGTGGAGTTGGAGCAAATAGAAATCAGGAATAAGTGGCAAGTTGGTTGTCCTCTGGTGAAATCGGTGACTCCGAGTTGTGTGCTTCGATTGCACCGAAAGGTTTCGGTTGAGCCGAAGAAAACAAACCGGTGGGACCGAGTCCATCAGAGTGAAACTACTTGTCACCTCAGCTCACTAGACAAGTAAGATCTCACAAGGATTTGCAAGGAATTAACTGAAAGATTTACAATGAATTGGATGCAGAAAATGCAGAACAAAAAGAAAAGAAAAGAAACTAAAAGATCTAGATGAAGTGTTTTTTTTGAAAAGGGGAAACAAATATGCAAGAGACAAATGCAATAACACAGAAAAGAACACAAAAGAACTTCATCTAGAGTTGGGCGGCGACAAAGTCACCTATGTTAGAGTATATTGACTTAGGAGTCAAGTGAGAACACTTGATCATAGGTCATACTCATCGTTTAAGCTCAAAATGGGGTTTCCATTTTTCGTTTAAGCATCTTGATGTATTCACATCTTGTCGAGTTGCTTTGACTCATGACTTGGAGTAAAGCTTCTCTAAGATGGAATAACATACCTTGGGGGGGGGGTGTTGATCTTGCTCATGTAGTTGAACTTGTGTGGGTTGCTCAAGGTTGATGTAGTTCATCAAGAGTTGGGAGCACCACTTGGAGTTTGAGTTCATCTACCTACATGGATTAGCTTTGCAAGGAAGAGCACTTGTGTATCCAAAATGACAATCATGAGACTCAACATAGAATTTGTCAAAGGATATGTTTGAATGGTTTCGTGCTTCCTTGTCTTCAACCACCATTGTGTAGAGACTTAGTGATGTAGAGATTGCTCAAGATGTGAGTGAGTTGCAACCTCATAGATTTAGATTCAACCAAGTACCTACACGGGTTAGATAACATGCAAGGTACAAATGTATCCAAGACATATGAAAGACACCATAAGAGAAATATCAAGGATTAGTCAAATGCTCATGCCCTGCATGTATCAAATGGAGTTCCTACTCCAAGTTTGAAGCATCGATGATGTTCAATTCACCTCTCAACCTGCAAAACACTTTCTCATCAAGTGGTTTAGTGAATATATCCGCTAATTGCTTATCGGTGCGAACATGCTTAATGTCAATGTCCCCTTTTGCAACATGATCTCGAATGAAATGATGACGAACTTCGATATGCTTAGTTCGAGAGTGTTGCACTGGATTGTGAGCAATCTTAATAGCACTTTCATTGTCACAAAGCAATGGAACATGTTTCACATATATCCCATAATCTTTAAGTGTTTGGGTCATCCAAAGTAATTGAGCACAACATGAACCAGCGGCAATGTATTCCGCTTCGGCGGTGGATAAGGATACCGAGTTTTGTTTCTTGGAAGACCAAGATACAAGAGATCTACCAAGGAATTGACAAGTACCCGAAGTGGACTTTCTATCAACCTTGTGTCTGGCATAGTCCGAATCGGAGTAGCCGACAAGATCAAAAGAGGACCTCTTAGGATACCAAATGCCAAAATATGGTGTATGGATTAGGTATCTCACTATCCTTTTCACAGCCTTAAGATGACATTCTTTAGGAGCAGCTTGATATCGTGCACACATGCACACACTTAGCATAATATCAGGACGAGAGGCACATAGATATAACAATGAACCAATCATAGAGCGATAAACTTTTTGATCAACCGGTTCACCATCTTTGGCCAAATCAAGATGTCCACTAGTAGGCATGGGTGTAGTCATACCTTTGCATTCTTGCATATTGAACTTCTTGAATAAGTCTTTGGTGTACTTTGTTTGAGAGACAAAGGTACCTTCCTTAGTTTGCTTGATTTGCAAACTGAGAAAGAATTTGAGTTCACTCATCATAGACATCTCAAACTTCTCCGACATTAGCTTGCCAAACTTCTCACTAAACTGAGGGTTAGTTGAACCAAATATGATATCATCAACATAAATTTGGCACACAAATAGTTCTCCATTAACCCTTTTAATGAACAGAGTAGAGTCAATTTTACCGATTTCAAAGCCTTTTTCAATAAGGAACCTGTTCAAGCATTTATACCATGCTTTAGGAGCTTGTTTAAGACCGTAAAGAGCTTTGTGAAGTTTGTAGACATGATTAGGTTTCTTAGGATTGACAAATCCGGGAGGTTGCTTAACATAAACTTCCTCCTCAATTTTTCCATTTAGAAAATCACTTTTAATGTCCATTTGGTACAAGGTGATATCATGGTGATTAGCATAGGCAAGTAAGATGCGAATGGACTCAAGTCTAGCAACAGGAGCATATGTCTCACCATAGTCCATACCTTCAACTTGTGTGTAGCCTTGGGCGAAGAGACGTGCTTTGTTGTGAACCACTTGTCCATCTTCATCTTGCTTGTTGCGAAACACCCATTTGGTACCAATGATATTGTGGTTGTTGTCGGGCTTCTCGACCAATGTCCACACTTGATTTCTCTCAAAGTTGTGTAGCTCTTCATGCATGGCGTTTATCCAATCCGGATCCTCCAATGCTTCTTCAACCTTCATAGGTTCAATGCTAGAGATGAATGAGTAATGTTCACAAAAGTTAGCTAAACGAGTATTAGAGCGAGTGATTCTCCCGGTTTGGATATCATTGTAGATTTGCTCGACGGGATGATCTTTGACAATTCTTGCTCGAACTCGTGAAAGCTTTTGCTTGGGTCGGGGTGGAACATCCTCTTCATCTTGTTCTTCTTCTTCTTCTTGGCCTTCTTCATTATTGACGTTGTTGTTCTCTTGTCGTGGTGGAGAAGGAGGTTGTTGATGTTCATCTTGGTGTACTTCCTCGTTTTCTTCATCTTGGTGTGTCCCACTTGTGGATGCTTCCATATCAACTCTTGGTTCACCTTGTCGTGAGGTAGAAGCTTCCACTTGGACGGACGAGGTACTCTCCTTCATTTCCGTTGGACGAATCTTGCGATGGACAAGTCTTGAATTGCTTCTGAAGGGTCTTTGTCTCCTACATCAATTGGCAGTTGCTCTACTTGCGAGCCGTTAGATTCATCAAACTTCACATCTACCGTCTCTTCAACCTTTCGGGTGAAATTTTTGTAGACACGGTAAGTGTGAGAGTTTGAGCCATAACCAAGTAGGAAACCTTCATGAGACTTAGGAGCAAATTTAGAACGACGATGCTTATCAAGAATGTAGCACTTTGAGCCGAATACTCGAAAGTATCCAACTTGGGGTTTGTTACCGGTGAGGAGCTCGTATGCCGTCTTCCGGAGTAGCTTGTGAAGATACAAGCGATTTGTTGCATGACAAGCTGTCTCAACTGCTTCCGCGCAAAAGTGCTTTGGCGTCTTGTACTCATCAAGCATCATTCTTGCCATCTCGATAAGAGTCCGGTTCTTCCTCTCAACAACTCCATTTTGTTGAGGTGTGTATGTAGCCGAGAACTCGTGTGAAATCCCTTCTTTGTCAAGAAAGGTGTCCACATTTGCGTTCTTGAACTCCGTTCCGTTGTCGCTTCGAACCTTCTTGATCTTCACGTCAAACTGATTTTGGGCCTTCCTAGCGAAGTTTTTGAAGATCTTTTGGACCTGCGATTTGTCATCAAGAAAGAACACCCACGTAAATCTTGAAAAATCATCAACTATGACTAGACCAAATGAGTTACCACCGAGACTCTTGTATGCATTTGGACCAAAGAGATCCATGTGAAGTAGCTCAAGTGGTCTTCTTGTGGTCATGATGTTCTTCGTGCGGTGGCTTCCTCCAACTTGTTTCCCTGCTTGACAAGCGCTACAAAGTCTATCCTTGTCAAATACGACATCTTTTATTCCAAGGATATGATCACCTTTAATAAGCTTATCAAGATTTCGCATTCCAACATGACCTAGTCTTCTATGCCACAACCAGCCTTTAGAAGATTTAGCAATTAAGCAAGTTTTAGGTTTAGCCCTTTTTGTGAAGTCAACAATGTAAAGATCTCCTCTACGTATACCGGTAAAGACCATTTTATGATTGTCTCTTCGAAACACTTGGCAATCTACTTTAGTGAATAAGACATTGAAACCGAAATCTGCAAGTCTAGAAACTGAAAGTAAATTGTATCCAAGGGATTCAACGAGCATGACATTTTGTATGGAGCTATCATGTGAGATGTCCACCTTACCAAGGCCAACCACCTTACCCTTTGAATTATCACCAAAAGTGACATATTTTCGAGGGTCGTTGTTTTCAGCAAGCTCATTGAACATATCTTCATCTCCGGTCATATGATCAGTACATCCACTATCAAGGACCCATTCCTTTCCTCCAGCCATGTAGCCGCAAAGATTTGCCATAAGACCAAAATGCCTCATTGCATCATCAAGATCATGGTCACTATCATCATCTTCATCATAGTATCCATGTTCAACATCATCTTGTGATTGATCAATTCCTACAGAGGGTAATTCATTAGATAAATGATCATCACAATGGTTACCTTTATGAATTCTAATAGCTTCGGATATGATATTGCTAATGATTCTAATGTTTCCTTTAGCGCGCATGAGATTGGTAAGCTTAAATAGACAATCACCAAGATTAGGATCACTAGAATTCATCTTACTCAACGCAATTGACTTATGGAGAATTTCATCTAGGTGTTTCAAGGAATAACTTGGAAATCGTTCCTCAAGAATTTTCCATATAGTATAGGCACAATCAAGAGTAGGCAAACTAGCAATCAAATTTTTGGGCAATCCTCTAATGATGAGCTCAACAGTTCTAAGATTATGAATCATGTCAATATCTTCATCTAGGGTAGGGTGCAAAGGATCAATATGAGGTGCACAAGGACTAGCAATGTACTTGTTCAAATGATATTCATTGAAAATCTCAAGCATTTCATTTTTCCACTCATGAAAATACTCTTCATCAAGAATGGGCACTCTATGTCTAAGACTCCCTAAAGTAGACACATCCATCTTCCTCCAAAGGTGTTTAAACCAAGGCAATGGAAACCAAAGCTCTGATACCAATTGAAAGAATCGAGAAGAGGTGTCTAGAGGGGGGGGGGTGATTAGACACTAAGTGCCAAAAGTTGCATTTTTTAAGATTCTAAAATTTAGGTGGAGTTTAAGCACAACTGTGACAAACACAATACATATCAAGCAAGCATGCAATGAGTATATGAGCAGCGGAAAGTAAAGCATGCAACTTGCAAGAATGTAAGGGGAAGGGTTTGGAGTATCCAAACGTAATTGGAGACACGGATGTTTTTGGCGTGGTTCCGATAGGTGGTGCTATCGTACATCCACGTTGATGGAGACTTCAACCCACGGAGGGTAATGGTTGCGCGAGTACACGGAGGGCTCCACCCACGAAGGGTCCACGAAGAAGCAACCTTGTCTATTCCATCACGGTCGTCGCCCACGAAGGACTTGCCTCACTAGCGGTAGATTTTCACGAAGTAGGCGATCTCCTTGCCCTTACAAACTCCTTGGTTCGACTCCACTATCTTGTCAGGGGCTCCCAAGTGACACCTAGCCAATCTAGGAGACACCACTCTCCAAGAAGTAACAAATGGTGTGTTGATGATGAACTCCTTGCTCTTGTGCTTCAAATGATAGTCTCCCCAACACTCAACTCTCTTTCACAGGATTTGGATTTGGTGGAAAGAAGATTTGAGTGGAAAGCAACTTGGGGAAGGCTAGAGATCAAGATTCATATGGTTGGAATGGAATATCTTAAGCTCAACACATGAGTAGGTAGTTCTTTCTCAGAAAATGTGTATTGGAAGTGAAGGTATGTTCTGATGGTTTTCTCCATGAATGAAGAGTGGGTGGAGGGGTATATATAGACTCCACACAAAATCTAACCGTTACACACAATCTGCCAAACTCGGTGGGACCGAATGGTTAAACTCGGTCAGACCGATTCAGCAAACCTAGTGACCGTTAGGATTTTCGGTGGGACTGAGATGCAACTCGGTAGGACCGATATGGTTAGGGTTAGGGCATAACGTAATCTCGGTGTGATCGATTACACAAACTCGGTGGGACCGGTTTTGGTAATAAGCTAACCAGAGAGTTGGTCAGGCAAACTCGGTGATACCGATTACACAAACTGGGTGGAACCGATTTTGGTAATAAGCTAACCAGAGAGTTTGCATTGTAATCTCGGTAGTACTGATTGCTCAAACTCGGTGAGATCGATTTTGGCAATGGACATACACAGTGAGATTACAATCCCATCTTGGCGAGACCGAGATCCCTATCGGTGAAACCGATTTGCTAGGGTTTGTGGCAGTGGCTATGACATGTGAAACTCGGTGGCGCCGGATAGAAAGAATCGGTGAGGCCGAGTTTGACTTTTGGTTTAGGTCATATGTGGATGTGGGAAGATAGTTGAGGGTTTTGGAGTATATCACTAAGCACATAAAGCAAGAGGCTCATTAAGCAACACCTCATCCCTCCTTGATAGTATTGGCTTTTCCTATAGACTCAATGTGATCTTGGATCACTAAAATATAAAATTTAGAGTCTTGATCTTGAAGCTTGAGCCAATCTTTTGTCCTTAGCATCTTGAAGGGGTTCCACATCCTCTAGTCCATGCCACTCCATTGTTGAACTTATCTGAAACATACTAGGTAAAAGTGTTAGTCCAACAAGAGATATCTGAAATCATGAACATATTGCAAACCCTACAGCAGGGATCCCTCACACTTGCGCGACATGGAGAGCACCATAGGACAGCACCAATAATAAAACATGCAACTCAAACCAATCACGATCATCAATTAACCCATAGGACAAAACGGATATACTCAAACATCATAGGATAGCCATACATCATTGGGAAATAATATATGGCGTTGAGCACCATGTTTAAGTGGAGATTATAGCGTGTAAAAGAGGGGTTACACCACTGCATAGAGGGGAGAAGAGTTGGTGATGATGGCGGTGAAGTTGTTGGTGAAGATTACGGTGATGATGATGGCCCCCGGTGGCACTCCAGCGCCACCGGAAGCGAGGGGGTGAGAGCCCCCCTCCTTCTTCTTCTTCTTCCTTGACCTTCTCCCTAGATGGGAGAAGGGTTTCCCCTCTGGTACTTGGTCTCCATGTCATGGGAGGTGCGAGAGCCCCTTCGAGATTGGATCTATCTCTCTGTCTCTCTCTGTTTCTGCGCTCTGGGATTATGCCATCTCACCGTTTCCTATATATCCGGAGATCCGTAACTCCGATTGGATTGAAACCTTCGCCCAGATTTTTCTCTAAAAATTAGCTTTCTTGCGGCCAAAGAAGAGTAGTAACCGCCTTACGGGGGGCCCATGAGGGTAGGGGCGCACCCCAGGGGGTGGGCACGCCCCCTGCCTCGTGGCCCCCTCAGGCACCGTCTCGCGTTGATTCTTCTTCCCAGATATCATAAATATTCCAAAAATATTCTCCGTTCGTTTTTATCCCGTTTGGACTCCGTTTGATATGGGTTTTCTGCGAAACATGAAACATGCAACAAACAGGAACTGGCGCTGGGCACTAGATCAATATGTTAGTCCCAAATATAATATAAAAAGTTGCCAAAAGTATATGAAGTTGCATAATATTGGCATGGAACAATCAAAAATTATAGATACGACGGAGACGTATCAGCATCCCCAAGCTTAATTCCTGCTCGTCCTCGAGTAGGTAAATGATAAAAAAGATAGTTTTTGATGTGGTATGCTACCTAGCACAATCTTGATCAATCTAATCATGGCATGAATATTAAGACATGAGTGATTCAAAGCAATAGTCTATCATTTGACAGTAAGACAATAATACTTCAAGCATACTAACCAAGCAATTATGTCTTATCAAAATAACATAGCCAAAGAAAGCTCATCCCTACAAAATCATATAGTCTGGCTATGCTCCATCTTCACCACACAAAGCATTCAAATCACACACAACCCCGATGACAAGCCGAGCAATTGGTTCATACTTTTTAACGCGCTTCAGCCTTTTCAACCCTCACGCAATACTGAGCGCAAGCCATGGACATAACACTATGGGTGAAATAGAATATGATGATGGAGGTTTGTGTGAGAAGACAAAAAAGGAGAAAGTCTCACATCGACGCGGCTAATCAATGGGCTATACAGATGCCCGTCAATTGATGTAAATGCGAAGAGTAGGGATTGCCATGCAACGGATGCACTAGAGCTATAAGTATATGAAAGCTCAAACTGAAACTAAGTGGGTGTGCATCCAACTTGCTTGCTCATGAAGACTTCGGGCATTTGAGGAAGTCCATCATCAGAATATACAAGCCAAGTTCTATAATGAAAATTCCCACTAGTATATGAAAGTGATAACTCAAGAGACTCTCTATATGAAGAACATGGTGCTAATTTGAAGCACAAGTGTGGTAAAAGGATAGTAACATTGCCCCTTCTCTCTTTTTCTCTCATATTTTTTTTCTTTTTTTCCTTTTTTTGGTGGGCTTCTTTGGCCTCTTTTTTCTTTTTTATTTGGGCTTCTTTGGCCTCTTTTATTTATTTTTAAAGTTCGGAGTCTCATCCCGACTTGTGGGGGAATCATAGTCTCCATAATCCTTTCCTCACTTGGGCAATGCTCTAATAATGATGATCATCATACTTTTATTTACTTACAACTCAATATTACAACTCGATATTAGAACAAAGATATGACTCTATATGAATGCCTCCGGCGGTGTACCGGGATGTGCAATGATCTAGCGTAGCAATGACATCAAAAAACGGAAAGCCATGAAAACATCATGCTAGCTATCTTACGATCATGCAAAGCAATATGACAATAAATGCTCAAGTCATGTATATGATGATGATGGAAGTTGCATGGCAATATATCTCGGTATGGCTATGGAAATGCCATGATAGGTAGGTATGGTGGCTGTTTTGAGGAAGATATAAGGAGGCTTATGTGTGATAGAGCGTATCATATCACAGGGTTTGGATGCACCGGCGATGTTTGCACCAACTCTCGAGGTGAGAAAGGGCAATGCACGGTACCAAAGAGGCTAGCAATGATGGAAGGGTGAGAGTGCGTATAATCCATGGGCTCACATTAGTCATAAAGAACTCATATACTTATTGCAAAATCTTATTAGCCCTCGAAGCAAAGTAGTACTAAGCATGCCCCTAGGGGGATAGATTGGTAGGAAAAGACCATCACTCGTCCCCGACCGCCACTCATAAGGAAGACAATCAATGAATACCTCATGCTCCAACTTCGTTACATAACGGTTCACCATACGTGCATGCTACGGGACTTGCAAACCTCAACACAAGTATTTCTCCGTTTCAAATTTACTCAACTAGCACGACTCTAATATCACCACCATTATATCACAAAACTATTGCAAGGAATCAAACATATCATATTCAGTGATCTACAAGTTTTATGTAGGATTTTATGACTAACCATGTGAATGACCAATTCCTGTTATCTCTCTAAATAGATATAAGTGAAGCAAGAGAGTTTAGTTCTTTCTACAAAAGATATGCCCACGCTCTAACAAATATAAGTGAAGCAAAAGAGCATTCTACAAATGGCGGTTTTCTAAGTGAAGAGAAACAGGCAATCCAAACTTCAAATGATATAAGTGAAGCACATGAAGCATTCTATAAAGCCATACTCAGAAAAAACAAGTGAAGTGCAATGAGCATTCTATAAATCAACCAAGGACTATCTCATACCAGCAACGTGCATAAAATAAAAGTGAATACTAAACGCAAAAGATGCTCCAAGATTTGCACATATCGCATGAACGAAACGAATCCGATAACATACAGATACTTGTTGAAGAAAGATGGGATGCCTTCCGGGGCATCCCCAAGCTTAGACGCTTGAGTCTCCTTGAATATTTACTTGGGGTGCCTTGGGCATACCCAATCTTGATCTCTTGCCTCTCCTCCTTCTCCTCACGTCGAAACATCCTCGATCTTCGAACACTTCATCCACACAAAACTTCAACAGAAAACTCGGTAAGATCCGTTAGTATAATAAAGCAAATCACTACTCTACGTACTGTTGCAAACCAACTCATGTTTTGTTTTTGCATTGTAGATACTGTAATATAACTTTTCCATGGCTTAATCCACTGATATGAATTGATAGTTTCATCAAAACAAGCAAACTATGCATCAAAAACAGAATCTGTCTAAAACAGAACCGTCTGTAATAATCAGAACATTCATCATACCTCTGGTACTCCAAAAATTCTACCAAAATTAAGAAAAATAAAAATTTTGTATAGAAAGGCAGTGCAAAGTGTTTTAGAACCATTTGACGTTCCAGTAAAAAATGTAAAATCGCGCACTACAGCCAAAGTTTTTGTCCTACACCGCACAAACCAACAAGCATCGTAAACATCCTAAAGGCAAACCTTGGCATATTATTTTTATAATACAATAGAATTGTACAAGGGGATAATTATTTTTGTTGAAAAGTTTCTGTAATCAAGATTCACAAAGTTTTCGTGAGCATGAACAAAGTTCAAGGAGCTCCCCCACTTCAACAATGCTTGTCTCTCTCACTTTCACTTTCCTTTTTGAAAAGTTTTGGGTTCCCCTCTTTATTTTTTTTGTTTTTGAACTATATGAAAGCACCCAACAGAAATAAATTACTCTCTAAAACTTCCGGGTTGTCTCCCTGACAGCGCTTTCTTTAAAGCCATTAAGCTAGGCATATAGTGCTCAAGTAATGGATCCACCCAGATCCCAAGGTATATCAAAGCCAGCTTTAATTAACAATGATTTGTGATTTAGTAGTGAGCACAAAGTAACATATATCATGCAACAATGAAGTCTAACTCTCTTCCTATGCATCGGCATGTCATAAAAGAACAATTCATGCACATAGTAAAGGCTAATGCATAGTATAAACAGTTTCTTGCAATTTTATCATATTGGAAACATGGAGAGGTGGAGATATAGTTCCTCTCTCATAATAATTGCAAGTAGGAGCAGCAAGCACATGCATATTATATCTATCAAAATCATCATGTGCAACGGCAAAAGGCAACCCATCAATATAATCCTTAATAAGTGCAAACTTCTCTGATATAGTATAATCAAGAGAGTTCAAAAAGATAATACGACTATCATGCGTGGGTGCAATAGCAACAATTTCATGTTTAACATAAGGAACTATAGCAAGTTCATCTTCATAAGCATAATTCATATTAGCATCTTGGCCACAAGCATAGCAAGCATCATCAAAAAGGGATATTTCAAAAGAATCAACGGGATCATAACAATCATCATAACATTCATCCTTCGGTAAGCACGAAGGGAAATTAAACAATGTGTGAGCTGAAGAGTTACTCTCATTATAAGGTGGGCACAGGTGATCAATCCGCTCTTCCTCCTTTTGTTCTTCGCTCTCCTCCTCATCTTTTTCATCCGATGAGCTCACAATGTCATCAATTTCTTCTTCCATAGGCTCTTGCAAAATATTATTCTCTTCTTGGACAGCGGAGGAGTCCTCAATATATGGTTTAATATAAGGATTAGAAGCATAATTATCGTAGCAATATTTAAGTATGGCCAAATTTTCATATTTGTAGAGAGTAGCATCACATTCTTCAATAAAAGAAGCAATTTCACAAGTACCCCTAAAAGCAACAAATTCTTCAATTTGTTGAACATCATAGTAATTATAAACACCCTTAGTATAAGAAGATACGATTCCATTATCACTAAAGTCACATTGGTAAGGAAGGTGTTTCTTGGGGTTTTTAGAACAACAAGTGCAATCATATATTTCACATAAATTCCAAGCATAGCATTGCAAAAGATGAATTTGATCCAGTAAAAGATTCCCTTTTTCAGATATGCGGTGCCGCACATAACAAGCATGCTCATCTAAAGATTTGCCCTCAACTAAGCTAGTCGGGGTTTCATCACGAGCACATAGGGATCGAAGATGATCCAAGTAAAAAGCGTGAGGAGTGTGATAGATTTTGAGTGGTTCTTCAACCATTGGTGTAGTAGGTACAACTAGTTTTTTTGGTATTTTGTGTTTCCTACCCATAACTAAAGATAGAAAACAAGAGCACAAAATAAAAACTACTTAGTGATAAAGCAAACAAGCACACACGAGAATATTCACCCCACGCTATGACTCCCCGGCATCAGTGCCAGAAAAAGGTCTTGATAACCCACAAGTATAGGGGATCAATTGTAGCCTCTTTCGATAAGTAAGAGTGTCAAACCCAACGAGGAGCTAAAGGTAGAACAAATATTCCGTCAAGTTCTATCGACCACCGATACAACTCTACGCATGCTTAACGTTCGCTTTACCTAGAACAAGTATGAAACTAGAAGTACTTTGTAGGTGTTTTGGGATATCTTTGCAAGAATAAAAAGAGCACGTAAATAAAAAGTAGGGGCTGTTTAGATAAAGACACAACTAAATTAGTTTTAGTACAGAGCTTTTTGTCACGAGAAAGTTATTTGTCCCTAGGTAATCGATAACTAGACCGGTATTGCAATTTTATATGAGGGAGAGGCATAAGCTAACATACTTTCTCTACTTGGGTCATATGCACTTATGATTGGAACTCTAGCAAGCGTCCACAACTACTAAAGATCGTTAAGGTAAAACCCAACCATAGCATTAAAGTATCAAGTCCTCTTTATTCCCATACGCAAACAACCTACTTACTCGGGTATGTGCTTCTGTCACTCACGCCACCCACCATAAGCAAATCATGAACATATTGCAAACCCTACAACGGGGATTCCTCATGCCTGCGCGACATGGAGAGCACCATAGGACATCTCCAATAATAAAACATGCAACTCAAACCAATCATGATCATCAATTAACCCATAGAACAAAACGGATATACTCAAACATCATAGGATAGCCATACATCATTGGGAAATAATATATGGCGTTGAGCACCATGTTTAAGTAGAGATTATACCATGTAAAAGAGGGGTTACACCGCTGCATAGAGGGGGGAAGAGTTGGTGATGATGGCGGTGAAGTTGTTGGTGAAGATTACGGTGATGATGATGGCCCCCGGTGGCACTCCGGCGCCACCAGAAGCGAGGGGGAGAGAGCCCCCTCCTTCTTCTTCTTATTCCTTGACCTTCTCCCTAGATGGGAGAAGGGTTCCCCCTCTGGTCCTTGGTCTCCATGGCATGGGAGGGGCGAGAGCCCCTTCGAGATTGGATCTATCTCTCTGTCTCTCTCTGTTTCTGCGCTATGGGATTATGCCATCTCACCGTTTCTTATATATCCGGAGATCCGTAACTCCGATTGGATTGAAACCTTCGCCCAGATTTTCTCTGAAAATTAGCTTTCTTGCGGCCAAAGAAGAGTAGTAACCGCCTTACGTGGGGCCCATGAGGGTCAGGGGCGCGCCCCCCTGCCTCGTGGCCCCCTCGGGCACCGTCTCGCGTTGATTCTTCTTTTGAGATATCATAAATATTCCAAAAATATTCTCCGTCCGTTTTTATCCCGTTTGGACTCCGTTTGATATGGGTTTTCTGCGAAACATAAAACATGCAACAAATACGAACTGGCACTGGGCACCGGATCAATATGTTAGTCCCAAAAATAATATAAAAAGTTGCCAAAAGTATATGAAAGTTGCATAATATCGTCATGGAACAATCAAAAATTATAGATACGATGAAGACGTATCAGTTGTCATCAACCGCATGAAATAAGCAAGTATGAATCATTGGTGACGCAACAAGGCAAGCAATCATAGTAATCAAGTCGTGCAAGCTAGTAGTGTGAAGATGCAACATACTAGAGGAAATCATGGCAATCATGTCATGTGAGCAAAAAATAGACATAGGCAATGTACATGACAAATCACGAGCACGAAGGAAAATCATGGTCAAATTATCATCATAGGAATGGGTCACAAAAGTAACATGGCAATAATAAGCAATACCTCCACCAAGCTCGCAAATACACATGCAAGTACTAGAATCAATCATCATGTGTAATGCAAAGCATGGGTCACAAGTGCATGGCAAAGGCATAGTAATGAGCATATCATGCAAAGTGAACATGGCAAGATGGGCATATAATATGTAATGGACAATTACCCATAACCAAGCGAGGGCCATGTAGAAGAAATACGCAAAGTCTTTGCGTGAAGAGAGTGGTGGGAAAGACAATCCATGGGATCCCAAGTCATCATTACTCTCTAGAGCTCGTTTTGTCAACTCATGTGAGGTTGACAAGTATTCATGGGTACCTACACAAAAGAGACACAAACCAAAGAAATTGTGTGCATGGTAAATGTACACGTCATCCATCATGATGTGTATGTGCATGTGTGAGTTAGCACAAGATAAGCATCGCTCAAAGAAATTTGATGCATGGTATAAGAACATGTCATCCATCATGAAAGAATAGTTATTGTGTATAACACGATGGGGATGCAAATTGAGCATACAAATATATGGCACATCAATATCATGTTTATTCATGGGAAACATATGGTGCACACAAGTATTGGGATCATTTAATGAATGGGATGAATCGAAATCTCCTAAAATGTATGAGGAAACTATGGGGGTCTCCTCATGAGCAATATCGGGAACATCGTATGGAGAAAATGGACAACATCCAAAACAATGCATATCCAAAGCTAGGTGGTCATGGCATGGCATATGAGATAAATGATGCAAAGGGATCGTATCAATATCATTACAAGAAAAACAAATGCCAATAATGCAAAGGGATCGTATCAATATCATTACAAGAAAAACAAATGCCAATAACCATGGGCTTGTCATCTATGCCATAAGTGCAAATTGGGTTTATTTTAATGGCATGCGCATAGTTACTACGATGAGATTGCAAATATGACATATTGTTGATCTCACGCATGGCATATGACAAGTCAAGCAGATTGTCAAACATGATGTGACCTAAAGAATTATCATAAGAAATCCTATGTAACGTGGCATCACAACTAATAGACTCCACATGGCAATCATCATACTCATCATAAATGGGTAAATCATCGCATGGGGAAATCATACTAGCATGATGCATGTCAATAGGGGGATCAACATCATGCAAGCAATCAGTGTCAAGAATGTCCACTAGTGGGACTAGAGCATCACTGTCACCTATGTTACCGTTTTCATTCCACTCAAGTGGTGTAGGTGAGGTGGGAAATACCAAATGGTGGTTATTTTCATCTTGATAGAACCATGTGGGGGTGCATCATATTCCACCATGGCCATCGTCTTGTCCAAAGGAAGGATGAAGTCGTCGAGAATTGGCGCGTCATCATATATGGGACCTAGCACCAAATGAGAAGACACAATAGAGGTAGAGGTTAAGTCGTTAGAAATCATAGTGGCCTCACATGCCCTATCAACTATCTCACTCTCTCTATGTGGTGGTTCACTCACTCCCTCAAAATAGGTGCACTCAAACTCACATATGGTGGAGTCACTCATCTCACTCAAGTGGTGGGTGTTGTGGCTCTCCTCACATGGGAATTGGGGCAACTCGTCATATGGGGCTAGAGGTGAAGTCACTCTCATTCTCAATATGGTGGCAAAAGTCACTCAAGTCATCATACGTCACCGTGGTCGAAGGGAAAATCCCATGCTCAACCATCTCGTCGTCGTCGCCGTGGATGAAAGCCGAAGATGGCACATCATCGCTCTCCTCCATGACCGAAGGGAAAATCACATGCTCGATCATCTCGTCATTGTTGCCATGGATGAAGGCGAAGATGGTTGTAACATCCCAAATGTTCAATTTGGAATGTTATGCATTAGATCATCATTGCATATCATATTTTATTGCATTTTGGTTGATCCTAGAAATTCTACGCAACTCAAGAACCTACGGAGAGAGTTGGGGATTTCGTTATTTTCATATTTGAGTTTTCTCAAATTTTGAAAAAGAGGATCATTTGATTTTAATTTTATTTCTCTGAAATATTTCTTTTATTAAAAATAAAATAGAGAGGATAAAATGACTTCCTCAAAATAAAGAAATATCAGAGATTTAATGTTAAAATCAAATAAGATTTTTATTCGGAGTTTTATCGCTATTTTATTTGAATTAGGAAAAATATGTGTTTTTCACAATTGCATTTTAGGCCCAAATAAATGTTCACCTTGTCCGGCTTATTTTTAGAGGAAGGGGAAAATTTATTTCGGGATTTTTGGAGTCCGTTTAGTATTTCTTTTCTTTCATTTTCTGCACGTCCGAATTATTAAAAAAACGCGCAACCGACTTAGGGCCGTATTCGGCCAGGACTTCTCGGGCCGGCCTCCTTATAAGCCGCCGCCCGCAGCCCGTTAGCCCCGCTAGCCCCGAACCCTAACCCTAAGTCGCCGCTGCCCCGCGCCGCCGCCGCCCCACGCCGCCGACCCGCCGCCCCGCCGGAGCCCACCGCCAGCGCCGCCGGACCCGAGGTAGCCGCCTCGGTTTTTCGTAAGAAAAACTGTTTGGGTTTTTTTCGAAACCCTAGATCCGTTTTTTATTAGATCCAGTTCGGTTTTTTTTTGGTTTAGTTATTTAGCGGACGCTCGCCCGTATGTTCGTTTTTACGAACAGTTTTCACCGTTTAGCCGCAGACAGCGAACGTTCGTTCGTTAGCCTGTTCGTCAGTTTTTCTTTTTCTCGGATTTTCCGCGATTATTTCCGATCGCGATTTCTGATCCGATTTTCGTTCTAGTATAACTTTTCGCTCGTTTATCGGAATCAGGCGATTCAAGCGCCTAGAGTTTCGTCTCGAAACCCTCTTTCCGTTTAACCAACTTAGACAAGTTTTTGCTACTGTAAAATTTGACTTTAGTCCAGATTAGTAATCGAAGCTTGTTTCTTTCGCCGTTCGAGTTTTGTTGCTTCGTTTGATTTGATTCTTTTTGCAAACTGGAGTTCGTAAGTTGAACTTTCTGGTTAGATCTCTTATTCGAGTTTTACCCGTGCCCTTGCTTGATTGCTTATTGTAAGCTTGTTTGTTTGCGATAGAGTACCCGGAGTGCGGAGCGTGCTACTACGAGTCTCTAGGTTTCGCGGATCATCAACAAGGCAAGTAAAACTTTGATCATACCTCTTACTACCCAGTTTTGTTGTATTAGATCAATCCTCAAACAATTGCATGGTTAGGATCTGAATTAAATTGTGGGTTTTGGGAAGTAGATGAGGTAGTACCTGTTCACCTGTTTATTATCAAACCCTGGGAGTTACTTCTACGTTATGCTTATATTGCTATGCTATGCTCGTAGATGTGGATTGGGTTTGAGTGTATTCCATGATAGATGTGAGATTGTTAATTAATGGTTAACTTAAGGTGGCAACTTTAATACACATCTGGGTGGATCGAGGCACCTGGGTATTCCAGCGATTACGTGTATTTTTGGAAATCTCGGGGTACCGTGTGATTTTCCTATGGACTGCCACCCAGGCTCAAAGGGATCATAAGATTATTCATACTTGAAACTTCCGTGTGCAGCCACAAGCTATTATGGGCTCTAGCATAGTTGAATAAGTTGTGTGAACTGTTACAGTGGTAGACTAGCAGATGTAGGGGATGTAGGTGTACCGGTCTACCCATCGTAAGGTGCTAACGCTTCTGAAAGACTGTGTCTCGGTTATCCGTTTCTCAAACACCATGTAGTGCGAGAAATTCAATGGAGGAGATCGAGTCTTGTGGGGAAAAGTGCACAAACCTCTGCAGAGTGTACAAACTAATCACGGTTAGCCGTGTCCCCGGTTATGGACAATTTGAGTATCTAGTTCTTGGTTATCATATTGATCTCATCACGTTGCTTAATTAATTTGTTGGGTTGTTAATGATTAATTTTAATTGGGATTGAGAGGGGGTTTACCTTCTCAATATTTTTCAACAAACTTTGATAGTTAAGTAAAACATATTCCTTTGCAATAGGGAAAAATTGGCTTTTCGCAAAACATATTAACCAATACAGCCTCCACCAGCCATATATGCATGTAGTGATAGCATTATTTTGTTCATTATCTTTTGGTGTTACCTTGCCAGCATATTCCATGTGCTGACCCGTTTTCGAGCTGCAACGTATCATGTTGCAAACTTTTCAGACGACGAGTAAGGAGCCTTAGGTCGTGGTCTTTCACTCAGTGATGCCGTTGGAGTTGATGGACTCACTTTACCTTCCAAGCCTTCCGCTGTTATCGTAGTAGATGGCCTTAAGCCATATTTATTGTAATAAGTTCTCTTTTGAGACATTCGATGTAATAAGTGTGTGATTGCTACTCTGTTATAAATCCTTCAAGTACTGTGTGTGTCAGCATTACCGATCCAGGGATGACACTTATGCACAGAGATCAGACTGTTCGAGGTCTGGTCGCTACAACACATCATCACTTAATCCTCCTAATATGGAAGCAGCCTCCATGCTCGTCACCATGTCGCACGCCTCCAAAGCTTGTTCCTTGAGGGTCTCCATAGTCATACTCGTCGCCGCACCGTCTTGAAAAAGAGTCAAAGTAGACTCGGCATCATCAATGCCACAAAGAGGGATGGCGGTGAATTCGAACTTGGGAGCATCATCTTGGAGCTTGTCGGGCTTGGACATCTTGGTGGTGCTATCCTCATGCTTGTTCTCATGGAGCTTGGTCGTCGTGAAGTGAGCATGGTGTGGAGAAGCCTTGGCCTTCATGAGTTCTTGTTCCGCCTTGAGAGCACCAATGTAGTTGTCGTCGAGGGGCTTGTAGTTCTCGAGGAAGATAGTCTTGGAGATGTTGTTGTGCAATCTCATCATGAAGTGGAACTTCATTGAAATGGGGTCGTCCACGCCGGCTCGTCGCAAGGCAATCTTCATCTCCTTGAAGTACCTGTCGATGGACTTGGATCCTTGGGTGGCGTTCTCCAATTGGCGTAGAAGTTGTTCCGTGTAGGTTGGAGGCACGAACTCTCGCCGCATAGCTTTCTTCGTCTTGGGCCAACTCATATCATAGCTCTTCGAAGGTGTGTGAAGCCACCATGTGTATGCTTAGTCGTGGAAGTTCCTTGTGGCGCACTTCACTTGATCTTCGGGACGAACTTGATGTAGCTTGAGGTAGTCGTCCATCAAGCGCTCCCATTCGAGGTACTCCTCGGGTTCTTGAGTCCCATAGAAAGGAATCGTGTGGTCGATGTCGAGGTCGTAGTAGTTCGTGGAAGTCATGGACTTGAGCTTGGGGAGCTTCTCTTGAGCATAGCCTTGAAGTTCTTGTTGGCGAAGATGCCTTGAAGTCGCTTGGCGAAGATGCCAAGGGAGATGGTGAATTCGTTGAGTGGTTGTTGGTGTTGAGCTCTTGACCTTCATGTTCTTGTTGGTGATGGTGTCGTTGTCGATGTGATCTTGCCAGAGATGGTATCTCAGAAGCATGTGCTCTTGATCATCTTCTAGAAGACGAGGAAGATCGCTTGTAGGACTCGATGAGGGCTTTGATCTCCTCCATTTTGAGCATGCATCTTGGCGTCGGTGGAGTTTTCCGTGGCATCAAACTCGTCGTTGTTGTTGTAGACCGAAGGTGAAATGCCTTGCCTATCCATCACAAGACTCGAGTAGAGGTGAGTAGGAAATGAGATAAACAAGGTGAAATGCCTTGCCTATTCATAAGCTTTACTTCATAAGCTTTACTTGATAGTTGTGAGTAAATAAGTCCGGTACCAATTCCCAAAGCTAAGGATGTATCCCGTTTCACTCAATGTGAGATGAAAAGAATAGTGGAATTGGTACCGGACTTGTTTACTCACAACTATCAAGTAAAGCTTATGAAGTAGCTCGGTGAGGATAGTGGCACAAAAATTTAATGCAAAATGTTAGCAAGAGTCAACAATGTTGAAAGAGATTCACAAATTCGCAAGTGAAACAGGTAGACCAATAGCAATAAATGGCACACGGAAACACACACACGGATAGATAAATGGGTCGTGCAACCAAGGAATGAGCACAAAATGTGGAGTCCACGAAAAACGCTCGTGTTGCACAACTCAAGAGAGACGCTAGCACGATTGCTCAATAGGCGGATACGACACTTGTGCACAACCTATAAGATGCAAGATGGATAAACTTTCTATCCCAAGTATGCTATATATGTATGGTTCCCGGTGTTTCTCACACGATGATCCAAGGTGATCAAGTATGATACCGTATGATATATTGTAATGCACTATGGTATCGATGCTATTGCTCTTGCTTACAAAGCTCTTTGTTCACTCTTTTTCTTTGCTTAAAAGCTTATTCTTTTTTTTGTATGGCCACTTTGCGAAATGCACAAACCAAGATAGCAATTGTGTATATGCGGGAACAATCTTGAGGCACACGAGATGATATGATGATACCAAGATGATATGGTATGTATGCAATGGGAGGTGTAGATCACTAATGTGCACAAGTAACGTTGCCGGCAATACTCAAATGACTAGTCTCGATAGGCAAGTGACGCAAAATGGGCTAGGGGTTATCAATGCAATTGCAAGGGGAATATACAATGGTGTCGTCGAGGTTACCATCGAGGGTTTCTCGTTTGTACGCAATAGACGGATGATGGTGAAGTAGTCAAAGTCGATGACGATCTCATGGCGATGATGAGTGGCGGTGTTCTCGATGTCGAACCGTTCCTAATTAGCCCAAACACCTTAGGAAACAGAAAAACCACGAACTCAAAATCTCAAATGTCAAATGGTGGTTGCGAAAAGCGGTGGTGATGTAATGATGGGTTATGCGAGTAGGCAATGCGGAAGTGGAGGTTATGTTGGTGTACTATACACAATTTCAAAGTTGAGGTCACCGTCCCTAAGTATCTGAAACACCTTAGGAGACACAAGACACAACTCAAACAAGCTCAAACAAAATTGGGTTAATTGGGGTGGTGGAAGTGTATGGTGGGCAAGCCTATGCGGAAGTTATGGCGGTGGTTGATGAAGAAGTAACCGTCCCTAAGTAGCCGAAACACCTTAGGAGACTCGAATCACTACTCAAGCAACCACTAATGCTATGGTGAACAAAATGGGTTAGGTTGCGGAAGGCTATTGTGGTTATGCGGGTGATATGGTGGAGGGCCTAGGCAAACTTGCCAAAGTTTGGAAAATTTGATGAAGTCAAATGATGTTGAAAGTATTTTTGTTGGATGGGGGATGTCAATAGCTTCAAAACGAGCTAAAGAACATCGAAATCGGAGTTCGGATGAATTAGTTATGGCCGAAACAAAATCAGCCGAAGTTGATATCTATAGGTGTCGGATGTCCGGAAATGGACGGATGTCCGGCCGGGCTTGGAAATGCGCTGTTTCAGCTCGGGATCGGGGTGTGGGATGTCCGGTAAGTACCAGTCGTCCGGTGGTTCCTGGGGCTACGGACGTCCGGTAAAGTGGCGGTTGTCCAGTGGGTCTGGGTCAACGCGAGATGCGAGTTTTGGGACGCGATTTTTGGTGAAAATTGGGGATTCCGGGCTCAAAATTGAAGAGATTTCGTGAATCAAAGATGGGGAAACTTGGGGAAATGCTAGATCCACTCGAAACCAAGCAAATCCATGGATCAAAATCAACAAAACACCATCAAACCAACAAATCACAAAAAAAATTGGGGCTATTTTTGGTGGGGATTTTCGAAATTTGGGGAAGAACACAACAAAACAAGGCTAGAAAACGGTGGGAGGGACTCCAAATACGTGATCAACGTGGCTCATGATACCAAGATGTAGGGTAGAACCCTAGTGGCCCAATCTTTCACGCTTGGAGTGGATTCCCTTGAAGAACATAAAGAACACGGGGAAGAACGGACAGAAATCACAAGGGGGAACACTCAAGAACAAGTCCAATCACACATCCACTAGACAATCAAACACACAAGATCCACAAGGTACATGAACAACAAAGGGAAAGATACAAGGTAAAGTTCATCTCCATGAGGAGGTCTTGATGATATCCTAGACGGATCTTCCCGTGAGGGGTCTTGATGATACATCTCGCAGGATCTTCTCACATGGAGGTCTTGAACTCCATGGGAGTGGTGGTCTCTCTCTCTCTCTTAAGAGTAGAGGAAGTTAGGAGCAAAGCTCACATACAAACGAGCTATCACTTTGCTAACCCTAGAAAGGAGGTGGAGGTGGTCTATTTATAGTCTAAGCCACGAAGGGGTAAGTGGGAGAGGGATACAAGGCCCAAGGCACGCGGTTGCACACACGCAAGTACCGGACGACCAGTGGGGGTCGGACGTCCGGTGGCTCGGGATGTTCCGGACGTCCGGTGCGCGTCGGAAGTTTGCTGATTCTTCTCGGGTGTAGCGGCACCAGATTTCCGAAGGTTGTCGGACGTCCGGGCGCTGGGAAGTCGGTCGTCCAGTCGCTGTAGCACGCGTCAGCTGTAGTTCTTCTGGCCATCTGGGATGCGTCAGGTACCGGATGTCCGGTGGCGTCCGGACGTCCGGTGGCTGTAGCTTGTAGCAGCTCCGTTTTTTCCGTCTTCTCTTCCATGCTTCCCTCGCGGATGGTGTAGGTGTTCCTTGGCACTTGCACTCCTCCTCGTTATCCGTGAAGCTCCGGTAATACCTATGCATGCACACGAGAGGAATGTCAAGTAGTATACCATCCTCGAAGGGGTCAAGTGAACACATGTAAAGGAGAAGATTCACCTTTATGTTTGAGAAGTAGAGGTCGCACGTGTCACTTGCCAAACGGACTCTTGACATGGCGATGTCCGTAGGATGCTCCGCATCAGCATGTAGATGGAATTGACCCCGTGCGAGAAGTTCTTGCTCTCCGATTCGTCCGATTCGGACGACTCGGATATTGAGACCATGCTTGCGACCTTTCGGCAACATACATTAGTGATGGCGCTTGCCGTGAAGGAGCACGAAGACGAGAACCGGAAGAGGAGGCGAGGATCGACCGTCGGGCGTCTTTGCATTCCTCGGAATCGCCACCTTGGGAACGAGATGTTGATGCAAGACTACTTCGCGGAGAATCCTACATATCCACCACACCTCTTCCGGAGAAGGTACCGAATGCACCGATCCCTCTGTGAAAATTGTTCAAGCTTGCGAGGCAAATTGCCGGTATTTTACTCAAAGAAGAAATGTTGCGGGCTTAAAGGGATTTAGTGCATATCAAAAAATCTCCGCAGCTATGCGGGTGATTGCATATGGCGTTCCGGCTGACTATGCCGATGAGTACCTTCGCACTGGTGAAGATACTACAATTGAGTCAGTGTGTAGATTTGCAAAAGTGATCATCCGTGTCTTTGGTCTTGAGTATGAATAGCCTGAGTCAGATGCTCATGCTTGCAACTGCACTATCAATGGGCATGAATACACAAAAGGGTACTATCTTGCAGATGGTATATACCCTCCTTGGTGTACATTTGTCAAGAGCATCAAAGATCCCAAAACTAAAAAACAGTATGAATTTGCAAGGGTGCAAGAGGCAGCCCGAAAAGACATTGAAAGAGCATTCGGTGTTTTGCAATCTAGGTTTGCCATTGTTCGTGGTCCTGCTCGTTTTTGGGATAAGAGAACTTTGAAAAATATCACGACATGTTGTGTTATCCTTCACAATATGATTCTTGAAGAAGAGAGATTAATGAACTTGGAATTCTTCTACGACAATGTGGATAGCCGTGTCAAACCAGCTAGAGACCCTAACCGCATTAGAGCGTTTCTTCACACATACAAGGAGATTGAAAATGCAAACACACACTTTCAACTTTAGTAGGATCTCATTGAGCACCATTGGCAAATGGCTGGACAATGACTCATTTTTGTATTAATTTGTATTTGTATTCGTCACAAATTTTGTATTGCATTATTTAAGTTTGATTCGGTCATTTGAATAATTATTTGTAATGTGGATGATTGTTGTATTATGTTGGATTTGAATAATTATTTAGTTTGCTTCCGTTTGTTGTATTACACCGGATTTGATATTTGCGGGCCGATGAGATGCGGGATGCAGCGGTGCAAGAGCAGACACCTGCTTTTATACAGGTCCGTTTGGGGGGTCTGCATCTGCGGTCGTCCTTGCCGGCCTGCAAAGACCGTTTTTCGCGAACTGCAAACACGTTTTGCGGGCCGGCGGGATACGGGGTCTGCTAGAGTTGCTCTAAGGACGGGTGCTCATATTGGACATGCGCGTGCGTCCAATAGTCGAGCTTCCGCGCAGAAGCAGCCCGATTGGGCTGGCCCATTACAGTCTGATACATGAAAAAGATCCCAATAACACGGTGCAGAATGGAGAGATTTGGACTTCCGCTTTACACGCACGCGAGGATAACCACTCGAGCTGGTGTTATTAGTTGTCTTAATAGCAGCGCATCACTTTAAGAAGTACCGAAAATGTAGATACGTTCGAATTTTCGAACAATTTTTCAAAAAGAATGAATTTTAAAATTCACACACTGAACATTATGAGTATACGTGAACTTTAGTCGAATACCCACTGAACATTTTATAAATATATGGTGAACTTTTTATTCATATGGATGCAGAACAATTCTCCTATAGGCGTTGAACATTTTTAACACACAATGAACACAAATTTAAAAAACATGAAAAAACTTTTGAAATTGCAAAAATTTGTTGAAATTCTTGTTTGAAGAACAAATATATATTGAAGATTTTTAATATGCTCTGAACAATTTTAAAAATACACACTGAACATTTTTGTGATATAGGTTGAACAATATTTATGTACGCATTGAACATTTTTATGATATATGATGACTGTATATTCAAATACGCAATGAACATTTTTGTGATATATGCTAGACAATTTTGAAATACACAATGAACATTAAAAACAATGTTAAATATTTTTGCAATATAGGGTGAACACTGTTAAATATAAGATGAACATTTTTGTGTATATACACACAGAATAAACATTGTATAATGCACAAAACTGGAAATAGAAATAAATAAAAGAAAAAAGGATAAAGGAAAAGAGAATAAATAGAAACCGAAACAGAAAAAGAAAAAAAATAAAAGATAGAAAAGAAATAGAAAAAAACAAAACAGCCTCGCACCTTGGGCCGGCCCAAACTGAGGCGAATTGAGGTAAAGCTTCAGCGAAGCCGCACCCTTTTGACGCTCGCGGGCGTCCTATAGGATTGCCTCTAAGAGCATCTTCAGTCGCGCCCCTAACAAGGCCCCCCAAGCGATTTTTTGACCGCTGGCGTCGAAAAGTCGGCATAGTCGCGCCTTCAAAGGCTCATTTTTCGCCGGCTCGAGCCGAAATTGGTGCTGGCGGATCCAGGCCGAACCCGGCGTGCTGGGGGCGCTTGGGGTGTCGGCCGAATCGTTTTTGGCGCGAAAATCGACGGGCCCTCCTTGACAGCGATTCGGCTCTTCTCGCCGCTTCGTCGTCCTTATCGCCTCGGTTCCCGCGGTGAATCGCCAAAGGTGCCGCACGCTGCCGCGCCGGTCAGCATCCTCCATTGATGCCTCACGGGCGGCGCAGTGAAGACGGGGCGACGCACGTCCCTCGCCCGTCACGCGTACACACGGCGTCCACACGTACGCGCGGCGCCTCCGCCTATATAAGTCGCCCCGAGCGCGCCGGTGACGCACAGACTCTCCACCGCCGACGCCCCGTTCCTCCCTCTCCTTTCGCCGCCTCCAGTTCAACCATGGCTGAGCGCTTCCCAGGCGACGGCGCGGCGGCGAATGGCTTCGGCCGCCGCCACCTTCACGAGAACGAAGCTCGGCTCCTCTATGAGGCTGAGTACCCGATCCTGCCGGACATGCGGGTGCCCTGGGCGTGGAGGATCAGCGCCGGCGGGGTCCAGGTGCCACCACCGCCCATCGAGGCGGCGCGGCGTGCGGAGATCGCGCCTATCCGCACCTCTCTACCGCAGGCGGCGAGGGAAGGTCCACGGTACGTCCCCGACAACCCGCTATGAGAGCCCTACTTCCGTCGCCGCCACGCCGAGCAGCTCGAGGCCACCAACGGCGTCGTGCCCTCCGGGAGGCTCAACTCCGAAGGCCGCCGCCGATGATGGGGCGTGCTCGGCCGCACGCTGGAGGCCGTCCTCGAGTACATCAAGGGCGGCAACACGCCCAGGCTAGAGTACCCCGCTCCCCGTCCTTCTCCCGCCGACGCGGGAACTCGTGGACGCCGAGGCGCATGGACCCATGGGCGTCCTCCTCCTCGTCCGGCCGCTCGTTCGGCTCTCCCTGCCTTCGCCCCGTCAAGCCGGAGCCCCAGAACATGCAGTCAGCCACCGCACCCGCAACTCCGGCGTCCGCATCGCCGACTCCTCCCCCACCTCTGGCCGCCTCGTCCTCGTCATGACGAAGGCGGAGCCCGGCCTCCCCGCGGAGTACGAGGCCATAGTCCGGCGCGGCTTCTCCGACGAGGACGCCCTAAAGTGGGCGCGGGACGACTACCTCCGCAACGAGATGGTCCGACAGCGCCGAGCCCTGGAGGAGATTGCCGCCCGCAAGCGTGGGCGCGAGGACGAGAACGACGTGGTGATCGTTGACAGCGACGAGGACGAGGACGCCCCCGGACCGTCCAACCCGCCGCGCCAACCTGGGAAGGGGTGCAGCAGGGACGGCGGCCGCGGAGGAGGCGACGACGACGACGATGACGACGACGGCGGCGACTACACGCAGTTCTACAGGCTCCTCGGCATGTAGAGCTTCAAGGGCGGCAGACGGCGAGGAGCGGCGAGGGTGACGGCGGGCCTAGTAGCTTTTTTTATAAAATATTTTAAATATGCATGAACTCATCGAATTTGGTTGAATTTACGCCTAGTTTATGCCGGATTTTAGTTTTAAAAAAATATTGATACCTCGACTCGGGGCCATCACGTCTCCGGCACGTGGTTTTGCGCCGGTGCATCCCAGCGCCTCCTGGGGCCAACGGCTGGACATGCTTTTGCCACTCGGCGCAAGACCACGCACTCGGCGCAAGACCACGACGCATCCGAGGCAAACGGGCCACACGACCGCCGCGACCCACGAGCCGACGACCACCGACCTGCGTTGTCCTGCTGCGCATTCCACGCTCTGGGCCAGTTCTCTTCTTTCCGCCCTTATTAAACCCAGCAACGCATCTCCGGTCGCGACGAACACCGAAACCCTAGCCTGTCCTCCTCCCTCACACTCACCCATTCTCTCTCTCTCTCTACTTCCTCCCCTTAAACCCACGCAACGCATCTCCGGCCGCGACGAGCACGGAAACCCTAGCACCCCCCGGCTCCGCACGCCAATGCCCCGCCCCCGTACCCTGGTATCCACCTCCCGCTAATCCCCCTTCGCATTCCAGAAGGAATACCCCATCCAAAGATGGCCGCGGACCCTGCCGCGGACTCCGTGGCTGCGGCGATCTCCGCTGCGATGGACTGGCGATCCTCTCCCGACGCCCGTAACGCCGCCTTCACCTATCTCGAATCGGTCCGTGCTTAGTCCCGTCCTCCTCCTAATCCCCGTTCTTATTGGTGCTTCTGTGTCTGTACTGACGTTGGTGGTGCTGCCGTCGTGTCGTTACCCTGGCACTTAAGATTTCGAAGTTTCCTATTTTGAGCTGCTTCGAATGTTTTTGACAGAAATGCTGATGCATCCGTGCGGCTCTGTTCTGCACGTATTTGTCAGGACAAGGCCAATCCTCTGATCAAATAGTTGAATTCCCTACCATTTCTATGCACAATTCTTCTGTTATACTAAGAAAAAACTTGTAGTGGTCCATTGCTAATCTTCTCTAATACTAAGAAAAAACTTGTACTGTAGTGCTCCATTGCTAAAGATGTAATGCTGTTGGGGGCCAATGGCATGACAGTGAGACTTGCCAATTGCAGGTCAAAAGTGGAGATGTCCGAGCGTTAGCGAGCACATCTTTTCTATTGGTCCGGAAGCACCAGGCTTCAGAGATCCGACTACATGGGTTTAAAATGTTGCAGGTGAACTCTGCATCTTATAAATTGTGATCTTAGTGATTGATCTTGTGCTGATTGCTTTAGAAACCCAAACTATTCGGCCGGTAAACTACATAAAGATATGCAAACAGTTGAACTTAAGGTTGTTCTTTTTTTGCTTCTAGCCTTACAAAAATCATGCACTGCTCATCAGTCAGCATGCACTTCTATGTAACGGGGGCAATTGCATGCATATTGCAGAAGTTAGAAATGGATTATATGCAGACTTGGAAAACACACATTAATATACCATAGAAACATGTTAATCTATTAAGAAGTTGTAAACCCTTTCTATCTAAATTATTCTAGCGTATGTGAGTAGATTTGTTGCAAGTGATTGATGTGGTAGGTGTAAGAGGAATAGTGTGGTGCAGATATGTCTAAGTGACTAGTGATCTCATGTAATGCTGACAAGGCAAAATAGGAAAATATCTGCACAGTTTGTCATGAATCCAAAGAACTATCTTGAAAATGTAGAATAATGGAATACCATTCTTGGGTACAAGAAGTTGTGCGTAAAATATTTAAACGCAGAACTACCTTAAGTTGTAAATGTGAATTCATGCAGCTTTTACTACCCTTTGATGTTTTCTGATGGTGTGCTGTAAACACCTGGTTCGGTAAATATTTAGTTGGTAACAGTTTTTAGTGGCAAATATTCAAATGTTTGCACAATGAGGTATGCTTAATTTGTGAATTTATCACTGTAGGGCAATAATTTGGAAATGGTGTTGCTTTGAGTGTGTTCTGTTCTGGTAGTCAAAATAACCAAGTGAAAAAACAACTTAGCATTTGACGTTTTTAAGACTCGGTGTTCTGTTAGTGTGTACGCTGCCTTAGAAGCTGTGTATTGATTTGAGACATCATTATTCTTTGATTAATAATCTAGGAAAGAACTTGACTCAATAGTTTACTTCCAGATATTATTTTATATTTCTGTGCTTGCTTGCTGGCATGCATCGTAACCAATGTTCAGGATATCGGTAACTGGTACCATATCGGTCGGGTGCTGAGTAGGAATTAATCGGTGAATTGGCCATTTAACTGAATTTATCAGTAACCCATTTGTCGGGAGGTTAACTAGGGCCGTACCTAATATATCCTAGGGTATATAGCAATATGCAGTGTACTAAGTGTCTAGATATGCAATCCTAGGCCACATAGCAACAAGGAAAATTGTTGCCTTGATGTTCTGATCAAGAACAGTAGGGAGGGAACACGTTACCTGTTATTTGAAGTTAGCCGCCATGGTGAAATTGGTAGACACGCTGCTCTTAGGAAGCAGTGCTCAAGCATCTCGGTTCAAATCCGAGTGGCGGCATTCTCAGGCCAGTTTTGGGCTAAAAAAATGCCTAGCAGTTAATTGGCCCAGGCGATAAGTCGACCTGACAGCTGATAAATCGGCTTGTCAGACAAATTAACTGGACCTAACAGTTAATGGCTCTAATAGCACGTTCTCGTATCGGGAGGGGTCCGAATAGCAGTTAACTGACCTATATTTGGAACAGTGATCGTAACATCTCTTCTATGAAGGCAAATCACAGTCCTCCTACTAGGCTATTAGTTCCATGCGGAATCTGGTGTGTAGCAACAGTTGGATTTTAGGTGGAGAATGAATGTTTTGACGTTCGTCCCGTCAAATAGTTAATTTCTCCTATACATGTTGGTGTCTATACATGTTGGATTTTTGGTGATGAATGTTTGGATCTTAGGTGTGTAGTAACACTTGGATTTAAGGTGTGTTCTCCCTCCGTCCGGCTTTATGAGTCCCCTCTTATTTTCGGCTAAAGTTTGACCTATAAATTTGACTCATAAAATGTAAAATATATGTCACAAAAATTATACCGTCTGAAAGCTCTTTCAAATACAAATCCAATAATGCACTTTTTGTAGATTATACTTTATATATTTTATTAGTTATATAGATGGTCAAAGTCTCTGTCAAAATACGAGGGGGCCTAATAAACCCGGATGGAGGTAGTAACACTTGTATACATGTTGGTGTCTACAGTTAAGTCCTTCTCTTCTCTTTTGTGTGCGCGCACGAGCCACGAGGAAGGTCATAGCTACTCGTCCCTATTGGTGCCTTGCTTTAGATTATTGATGAGGCAACTTTTAACAGAAACCATGCCAGGTCAAATGTGAATGCTTTGAGATCTCACGGTGGACATGTATTGGAAACAATTAGGATGAAACCCAAAGATCTAACCATGTATGTATTGGTAAGTGTGATATGGTCTAGGAGAGTGAGGTAACCAGAAGCTGTGTGCCTAGCCCTATATAATTTTATAATCCAGTTACACTGGCCCTAAATGATTTTTTTTATGTAGCTGAAAGCTCAAACTAGGGAATTTTTTTAGCCTGGGGCTTTTCTAGGATAATGAACTGGTATATGTTACCCAGTTGAGATTTATATCTATATAAAATATGAACGTCATTTTTTTTCCCTGCACATGCATATGTGCTCACATCACATATGTTGCATCGTGGGGCATGGCAACAAGCTGTTGTCCCAACTCACAACGTTATCTTATCTTAGTTATGGTGTCAGGCTAGGAGCTTTTTGTAGAGGAAAACCGTGTGTGTGATCAACTTAATGATACAAAGTAAATATTACTCTAAATATGACTCAAACAGGCCAACTACAACTATGGCCTGAGCTCATCAGTCATTTCCATTGCAATGATTGAATTAGGGACAGTTTCCGCTGCAGTTTTTTTACATAGGAAGCTGTTTGTCTCTTGCCGCTATCCTTGTCTGATGGTTATCTTGTTGATGTATACAGCACTTGGTGAGATTGAGATGGGAGGAACTCAGTGTTGCAGAACGAAATGAATTTGCTAACTTGACCATCAATTTGTTGTCAGAGGTTATTGGTCCTCATGAGGAGTGGGCTTTGAAGAGTCAAACAGCTGCATTAGTAGCAGAGGTTTTTCATGTGTTCTTTTCTCTTCACATTTGTTGTACTTCAGTTACTATATCTTAGCAATTATCTTATCTCTGTAGGTAGTTAGAAGAGAGGGGGTTACTTTGTTAAATACATTACTTCCCTCTATTGTTTCTCTGTCTAACACTGGCCCTGTTGAGGTATGTTTCTCACAGTACTGCAGCAAAAGATCTGTGCTTTGATCACCCCATTTTGGATCTTGTAACTGTATTGTCTATAACTGGTAGGCTGAGCTAGGTTCTATGATTCTAAGGTGGCTTCCAGAGGATATCACTGTTCACAACGAGGATTTAGAAGGTCAGTTTTGTTTTTTGCAGTTTCTCTGCCATCATTGTTTGAAACTATATTATATATATATATATATATATATAATATACAAGCATGTTCATTTTACTTATTATAAATTGCCACTTACATTCAACAGGTGATAAACGACGAGCACTGTTGCGTGGCCTTACCGAGGCACTGCCACAAATTCTACCTCTGTTATATTCTGTAAGTTTGTCTTCACTTTGTCTAGCAAATTTGGGGCACCTTGTACAGGACATGCTAACTTAAGAATCTTCTGATATCTCTTCTGTAGCTAGTTGAGAAACATTTTGTAGCCGCTTTAAGCGAGCACACGAAGCAGCAAATGGAGTTGGCTAAACATCATGTAGGGACAGTAACAGCTGTTCTAAATGCCATCAATGCATACGCTGAATGGGCTCCTGTAACAGATCTTGCCAAATATGGTTTAATTCATGGGTCTGTTGGCTTGAATATCTGATTCTCAAGGTTTCACTATGTTCCATCTCATTTATCTCAAGTGCCTTCCTATTTTGCAGATGTGGGTCCTTGCTTTCTTACAGTGATTTTCGCCTCCTTGCTTGCGAGTTCTTTAAAATAGTTTGTCAGAGGTATAGTAACACTGATGCATTCATAACTAAAAGCTCGTTCTATGGGTGCCTTTTCTGACATGTTCTTTGCTTGTGCAATGCAACCTAGCTCAGAAAACGACCTGCAGATGTCGCAGTTTGCGAGTATGATGCAGCAATGAGCAACATTTTCCAGGTGTTGATGAACATCTCCCAAGAATTTTTAACCAAATCTAGGATGCAGCCCATGGCTATTGATGAAAGTGAATACGAGTTTGGAGTTTGTATTTGCGAGACAGTAGTTGCTCTAGGTTCTTCTAACATGCAGTGCATACTGGTTGATGGAGCTAGAACTTCACACTTCCTACAACAAGTGAGCATTTCCAAATGCACCTCTCCAAATGATTAGTTCTACGTAGCATCTTACCTTCTAATTTTGTCCAAGTGCTAGCTGACTTGTCACCAGATGACTAGTTGGATATTGTATTGAGCTTGTGCATGTCTTCAATACTCATCAACACGAAGATCTCTACATGTTACCAGTTGGTTCTCGCTGTTCACTTTCTTGTGTTTAATTTGTTTTTGTTCCAAACAGATGCTGGAATATTACCAACATTACAGGATTGCACTCCATTTCCAATCTTTGTTGTTTTGGCTGGTATGCATCTGGTCTCTTGTGTAGTTCAAACGCGTGCCAGGTTGTTCTTTAACTCTGAAGAAGTTAACACAAAATTTATGTAGGTGGCATTGAGGGAACCATCGAAAGCTAAGTCTGTTGCTCGTGTTTCTGGTGATACCTCTCCTGCTGGAAATTTGGGTTCTGTTGGTGTCAGTTCAACTGAAAAGGAGAAAAAAGGGGTGTCATTATTTATTACCGATGAAATATACAGTACACTATTGGACGTTTCTTTCAAAAGAATGCTTAAGAAAAGTGCGAATTCATCTTCAAGTCTGTTGGAACTATGGAATGAAGAGCTCGAGGGGAAGAGTGACTTCAGCAACTATCGTACCAAATTGGTATGTCTTGTTTTTTCTTGGCATCTATATGGCCCTTGCCCCTTGCCGTCAATGATTTTCAGTATTTGCCTTCGCCATATTTGTTCGGACAATTAGTGAAAATCAAATAAAACTTTTCTGTGTCAAATGTTAGTATAACTGTCTACTGAAACACATTCACGTGGTTTACATTTATGTATGTCCATTAACCTCAGTGAAGGAGATTGTGGAGTCCACGGCATCACCGCCAGTCGATACGCCTGTGATTGTAACATCTATCCTCTGGGTAGAGGATGTCATGGCCTCATGGGTGTCCAGTACTGTTGCTCGCACGTCGTTTTTTCCTCTTCTTCTCCACCTGCCATTCTCTCCCTCTACCCGCTCAACCACTGGTTCGTCTGCCACCATATTGCCGCCACCAGCCAAGCCATGGCACACCACCTTCCTGTTTCCTTTATCTGATATCTTTCCAAGAAACTCATGCTCGACTGTCGCGGAACTGCCTTGCTTCTTCCCTGGTGCCGTTAATGCCCCCTTGCTCTGTTGCGCTGTGGTATCACCTTCCAATAGATGCTCCCGGGCTCTTAACATCAATGTCCACACATGACTTCAGTCCTCTGGGTAGAGGATGCTATGGCCTTGTGGATGTCCAGTACTGTTGCTCGCACGTTGTGTTTTACTCTTCTTCTCGACCTGTCATATCCTCCTACTTGCTCAACCCCTGGCTCGTCTGCCGCCATGTTTCCACGGCACACCACCTTTCCTGTTTCCTTTATCTGGTTTCTTTCCTAACCCTAGACACAGCTGCCTTGCTTCTTCTCTGGTGCTGTTAATGGCCCCCTACATATGCCTCCTTTTGATCTGTTGCACCATAATTTTTGACCTCTGCCCTTTTGTGGGCTATTCAAAGCTAAAAAAATTACCAGGTGAAACCAAAGTTTTCTGTTTGAGAGCTGAATTTTGAATTGAAAATTCGTAACCTAAAAGTCGTTATTTTAGTTAAATACTGAATTACCGCAATTTATAGTTGACTTGCTCGAGTTCAATGTCAATATTTTATCTGGATGAAATCAATTCCTTTTTCCTTTATGTTAAAAAAGTGCAGAATTTCCACAGTTGCAAATTGATCTGTTTATTTTGAATGAGCAAATTTCTTCCATGTTAAAGATGGAGCTCAGGAATCAGAAATTGTTTTTTCATAAAATGAATGATGGGTGGCGTGGTAGTATCTTCTCATCGAGACACTTAACAGAAGGTCATGGGTTCCATAGGATGCCTATTAAAAAGACATGGTTATTAATTGTTATCAGCTATACCTTGTACATATGCCAAGGCAAGGGATGCTAGTTGTAATCATTTACCTTCGAGCATATAGTATTCATTTGCCTACTGCCTTGTTATCGTTTTTCATCCTTTCAGCTTAGCCTTGTAATTTGTGGTAACAGCAATATATTTGCCACAAGTCTACTTACTGTATGTTCTGATAAAACCTGCATATGATGCTTTTTACTAAACACGTATTTTGATTCTTCCTGCAGCTGGATCTCATAAGAGTTATTGCTTCTCAAAGGCCTGTTATTGCTGCAGCAAACATTGTACATAGAATAAATGTTGTTTCTGGAGATGCTAATCAAACAACAAAATCCCCCCAGGTCGAATACCTGCATACATTTACCATTTCAACTCAATGATTTGTCTTTTGCCACTTTATCTCAAAGAAAGTAACCTTCTAGTTCATGTTTTTATCTAATTATCTGTTTCAGGATCTTGACGCTATGGTAGGTGCCCAGCTGGGGCTTGAAACAGTTGTTAGTGCCATATTTGATGGCTCGGGTGATTATGCGAAGACTGACCATGAGGCAAAATTCCAAATTCACAGGACTTTTGAAGGTTTGATCTGTGTTTTATGGCTGATTTATTGTTGGTTCTACAGCGCTCTTACTTTCTTCTGCTTGTGAACCAGGCTTACTTCAGCAGCTTCTTTCTTTGAAGTGGACAGAACCTAGCCTCATAGTTATTCATGGTCATTATCTGGATTCTCTGGGTCTGTACTTGAGACATTATCCAGATGTAGTTGCTAGTGTTGTGAACAAGCTTTTTGAACTATTGACATCTCTCCCGATTACAATTCAGGTACTTTGTCATTTTCGTTGTGGCAGTAAAATAAAATGAACTACCCTGATGTTGTTATTCGGTGAGGATGTTATGCTGGATGTAAATCCTTCACCCAGTTCAATCCTAATATGCTGATGCTATATTGAGCTCAACAATTATCTCCACGTGCGACCATTTCATGCATTTTATCTCCCTTCTGTTGTTCACTCTATTTAAATTGTTTTGGTACAATTCTATCTTTTAATTCTAGTTTTGTGTCATTTGTTGTAGCAGCAGGGTCCATCAAATAATTCCCGGCAAGCTAGGTTACAGATTTGCTCATCATTCATTCGCATATCAAGAGCTGCTGATAAAGCACTTCTGCCTCATATGAAGGTTAGGCTCTGTTCACAATTGATTTCTGTTACTCCCTCCGTTCGAAATTAATTGAAGTTGTACTTTTGTCATAAGTCAAACTTATTTATGTCTAACCAAGCCTATAGAAAAAAATATCAACATATAGCATATAGAACATTCATTAGATTCTTTAGCGTCCTTGCTGTGGTTATCCAGCAGATCAGGGACTAGGGAAGGATTTGAACCAGGGGAAGAACAGAGAAGAGAGACGAGGCAATGATTCTCATTTGTCATTTCATTAGGTACCGAGTCATCTCTTCTTAGTATATTTTATAGTGCCATCTTTTCAGGGCCATGGGCCTCAATGGCTATCACAAAAAGTCCACTATCCAGCACACACCCAAGCCCGGGTAAAGGAGGAGGGTTGTGATAGGCTTGGCGAGCCAACGTAAAAACTCAGCCACTCTTATGGAGATGAAACCCAAAAGATTTTCGTTGGGGCGTAACCCTCTCAGCGACGCGCCTCATCGGAACCTGGGTGTGGTGGAAAATGGGCAAGGGCCGGGCCGTCACCCCCCAGGTGGCGCGCCGTATCTTGATCCGGATACGGTGGCAAGTGAGCGAGGATCGGGTCGTCGCATCCTTAGTGGTGCGCTACATCGGCGCCCGGATGTAGTGGAAAATGAGCAAGGGTCTTCGCATTTGACTCGACGAGTGCGAAGGTTAAGGAAGCTAGCCGAGCCTAGGAGGATTCGCTTAGGTAGCTGGAACGTAGGGTCTCTGACAGGGAAGCTTCGGGAGCTAGTTGATGCAGCGGTGAGGAGAGGTGTTGATATCCTTTGCGTCCAAGAAACCAAATGGAGAGGACAAAAGGCGAAGGAGGTGGAGGATACCGGCTTCATGCTGTGGTACACGGGGACGGCTGCAAACAGAAATGACGTAGGCATCTTGATCAACAAGAGCCTCAAGTATGGAGTGGTAGACGTCAAGAGACGTGGGGATCGGATTATCCTGGTCAAGCTGGTAGTTGGGGACTTGGTTCTCAATGTTATCAGCGCGTATGCCCCGCAAGTAGGCCACAATGAGAACACCAAGAGGGAGTTCTGGGAAGGCCTGGAAGACATGGTTAAGAGTGTACCGTTTGGTGAGAAGCTCTTCATAGGAGGAGACCTCAATGGCCAAGTGGGTACATCTAACACAAGTTTTGAAGGGGCGCATGGGGGCTTTGGCTATGGCATCAGGAATCAAGAAGGAGAAGATGTCTTAAGCTTTGCTCTAGCCTACAACATGATTGTAGCTAACACCCTCTTTAGAAAGAGAGAATCACATCTGGTGACCTTTAGTAGTGGCCAACACTCTAGCCAGATTGATTTCATCCTCTTGAGAAGAGAAGATAGGCGTGCGTGCCTAGACTGTACGGTGATACCTGGAGAGAGTGTTGTACCCCAGCATAAGCTGGTGGTTGCTGACTTCCGCTTTTGAATTCGCGTCCAGCGGGATAAGCGTGCCAAAGTCGCTAGAACGAAGTGGTGGAAGCTCAAGGGGGAGGTAGCTCAGTTGTTCAAGGAGAGGGTCACTAAGGAGGGCCCTTGGGAGGAAGGAGGGGATGCCGACAATGTGTGGATGAAGATGGCGACTTGCATTCGTAAGGTGGCCTCGGAGGAGTTTGGAGTGTCTAGGGGAAGGAGAAGCGAAGATAAGGATACCTGGTGGTGGAATGATGTCCAGAAGGTGATTAAAGAGAAGAAAGATTGCTTCAGACGCCTATACGTGGAGAGGAGTGCAGACAACATAGAGAACTACAAGATGGCGAAGAAGGCCGCAAAGCGAGCTGCTGGTGAAGCAAGGGGTTGGGCATATGAGGACCTCTACCAACGGTTAGGCACGAAGGAAGGCGAAAGGAACATCTATAAGATGGCCAAGATCTAAGAGAGGAAGACGAGGGGTATTGGCCAAGTCAAATGCATCAAGGACGGAGCAGGCCAACTCTTGGTGAAGGACAAGGAGATTAAGCATAGATGGCGGGAGTACTTCGACAAGTTGTTCAATGGGGAGAATGAGAGTTCTACCATTGAACTGGATGACTCCTTTGATGAGACCAGCATGCGTTTTGTGCGGCGAATCCAGGAGTCTGAGGTCAAGGAGGCTTTAAAAAGGATGAAAGGAGGCAAGGCGATGGGCCCTGATTGTATCCCCATTGAGGTGTGGAAAGGTCTCGGGGACATAGCGATAGTATGGCTAACCAAGCTTTTCAACCTCATTTTTGGGGCAAACAAGATGCCAGAAGAATGGAGACGGAGTATATTAGTACCAATCTTCAAGAACAAGGGGGATGTTCAGAGTTGTACTAATTACCGTGGAATTAAGCTGATGAGCCATACAATGAAGCTATGGGAGAGAGTCATTGAGCACCGCTTAAGAAGAATGACAAGCGTGACCAAAAATCAGTTTGGTTTCATGCCTGGGAGGTCGACCATGGAAGCCATTTTCTTGGTACGACAACTTATGGAGAGATATAGGGAGCAAAAGAAGGACTTGCATATGGTGTTCATTGACTTAGAGAAGGCCTATGATAAGATACCGCGGAATGTCATGTGGTGGGCCTTGGAGAAACACAAAGTCCCAGCAAAGTACATTACCCTCATCAAGGACATGTATGATAATGTTGTGACAAGTGTTCGAACAAGTGATGTCGACACTGATGACTTCCTGATTAAGATAGGACTGCATCAGGGGTTAGCTTTGAGCCCTTATCTTTTTGCATTGGTGATGGATGAGGTCACAAGGGATATACAAGGAGATATCCCATGGTGTATGCTCTTTGCGGATGATGTGGTGCTAGTTGGCGATAGTCGGACGGGGGTAAATAGGAAGTTAGAGTTATGGAGACAAACCTTGGAATCGGAAGGGTTTAGGCTTAGTAGAACTAAAACCGAGTACATGATGTGCGGTTTCAGTACTACTAGGTGTGAGGAGGAGGAGGAGGAGGTTAGCCTTGATGGCCAGGTGGTACCTCAGAAGGACACCTTTCGGTATTTGGGGTCAATGCTGTAGGAGGATGGGGGTATTGATGAAGATGTCAACCATCGAATCAAAGTCGGAGGGATGAAGTGGCGCCAAGCTTCTGGCATTCTCTGTGACAAGAGAGTGCCACAAAAGCTAGAAGGCAAGTTCTACAGGACGGCGGTTCGACCCGCAATGTTGTATGGCGCTGAGTGTTGGCCGGCTAAAAGGCGACATGTTCAACAGTTAGGTGTGGCGAAGATGCGTATGTTGAGATGGATGTGTGGCCACACGAGGAAGATCGAGTCCGGAATGATGATATACGAGATAGAGTTAGGGTAGCACCAATTGAAGAGAAGCTTGTCCAACATCGTCTGAGATGGTTTGGGCATATTCAGCGCAGGCCTCCAGAAGCTTCAGTGCATAGCGGACGGCTAAAGCGTGCGGAGAATGTCAAGAGAGGGCGGGGTAGACCGAATTTGCCATGGGAGGAGTCCGTTAAGAGAGACCCGAAGGATTGGAGTATCACCAAAGAGCTAGCTACGGACAGGGGTGCATGGAAGCTTGCTATCCATGTGCCAGAGCCATGAGTTGGTTGCGAGATCTTATGGGTTTCACCTCTAGCCTACCCCAACTTGTTTGGGACTAAAGGCTTTGTTGTTGTTGTATCCAGCACACACCCAAGCCTATACTCCAAGTTCAAATGCACGCAAGCTCCTGCTGGTGCCAGCTAATCTGCCACGTCCTTTAGCTTGTTACCTGACAGTGCTTCTCCTAGCGCTAGCATGGCAGTACTGACTGATTCTCTAATAACATATATTTTCATAATATGTATGTAGATTTTAGTACATTTTTCTATAGAGTTGGTCAAACTTTAACTTGTCTGACTCTGGACAAAGCTAGAACTTCAACTAATTTGGAACGGAAGGAGTACCATTTGATCTTACATGAAGGTTTGCACTACACAGCATTGTTTTTAAGGTGACCCGCCTTAGATGCTTCGGTGACGCTTAGGCGGCAAGGCACCCTGGCAAGCGCAAGCTAAGCCTTGCAATTATGACATCTAGGCATCAGGACGGTGGGTGCTCGCCTTAGGTTACCGCGGCCTTAAAAACATTTGTACGCAGACTATGTTTGTGAGGCTATGGCAGATTATATCTATTTGCGAATCTATGACAGGCTACTTACAGTACCATCTTGAAGTTGTTAATTGCACTTGTGTTGTTTGGATTAAAGTTATCTTTTGTGGATAAGCCAGTTTGTAGAAGAAGAATAGTTGGGTTTTCATAATCTCGAAGTATAAATGAGGAAAACATGCTTGCCGTGTAGGTGATTTCTGTTGATGGCCGTCCAGTTTGGTATAGTTCAGTCAATTTGTAAAGATATATCATTAAATTATAGTGGTGCGGACCTTACCTTGTGGCTGCAAGGGGAGAGGTATACATAGGGTATGATTGAAGAATAGAGTGATTCTTCTTGCTTGATTCCCTCAAAAGTTACACAGCTGACACTACCACATCCTAATTTGACCTGCTGTATTCTAATCAGGAAACATCCTGAAACATGTATTTGATACATGCTTCCTGAACTCTTCCCAAGTCATCTTCCTAATTCTGTCTCTTAACTCAAGTTCCTGATTCAGTTCGTCCACCTCCTGGACTCTCCTCTGGCTGACTCTTACCTTGATTTTCTTTATTTCTTGGACATGATTCACACATCACCGCATGCCCTGTACGTTGTACGCCTTGCTGGCTGTCTGGCATCAGATTTCCTTTATTTCTTGGACATGGTTCACACAACCGGATGCCCTGTACGTTGTACGCCTTGCTGGCCGTCTGGCAGCAATTTATAAGTCGATGAACTTTGTAGCCAGCCTTCAACTAGGTGGAGAAAAGTACGTGAACTGGATTAGAATGATCTGCATTCTAACCTATTTTGGCATGCATCATGTATATTTGCTTTACAGAATGCAGTTCACTGTCGCATCTGTTTTCTTTCAGAAATTTGGTTGCTAAAAGTGCTTTGCCAATGATGCAGAGCATTGCCGATACCATGGCTTACCTTCAAGGAGAGGGCCGCTTACTACGGGCTGAGCATGATCACCTATGTGAAGCGTTTCTTATTATGGCTTCCTCGTCTGGGTATTTCACCATGACACCTTTTTCACATATATTTTCGCAACTATGATAACATGATGTTGCTTCCACTAGTTTCATATATTTTAACATCTTTGTAGGATTCAACAGCAACAGGAAGTCCTGGCCTGGTTACTTGAACCTCTTAACAAAACATGGACCCAAGTGGAATGGCAAACTGAATACTTGTCTGACCCATCTGGTTTGACAGACATGTTCGCTGACACCCAATTTATGTGGTCAATTTATCACACGGTTACGTTCTTTGAGAAGGCACTCAAACGGAGCGGTACCAAAAGGTCTACAACAGCTCCGCAAGCAGCCATCACCACAACAACAGCAACTGGTTATCTGCATCCGATGTCTTCACATCTAGCATGGATTCTGCCCCCTCTCTTAAGGGTAATTTGACACATTGTTTTTATCAGCTTAGATAATAAGGACAAGACATCAAGGATGGAAGTTTTATAATCAGTATCCTTTATTAATTCTTCTGTAGCTTATGAACTGAGTAATCTGATGACTGACTATAGTTTGGACTCAGTTTTTATTTGTCTCTTTTGTTGGATGATCTTCAGTAGTGTGGTGGCTGACTATACATGCTCTTCAACAGATTTTCATTAACTTCTCTTTAGCCATTATACATAGGCTAATCTGATACTTTCTGTTTCCCTTTTATTGCCCAATCTTCAGCTGCTGAGATGTATACATGCACTTTGGGCTGAGCCATTTGCTCAGTCGCTGACAGGAGAAATCAAAGCGGCCAAAAGCATGACTATCTCGGAGCAGGCCAGTCTGCTGGGAGAGACAAGTAAACCTACCAAGGGCCAGGTTGCACCTGCTGATGGATTACTGGATGTTCAAAGGGAGGGAGAGTCTAAGGAAAATAACATAAGAAACTGGTTACGTGGCGTCCGTGACAGTGGGTAAGGATTCTTAATTAGAGTACTGCAAATATTCACTTTGTATTTTTGAAGTTCTGTTGATTCCCCATTCAATCTTAAAGAGCATTATTGGTACCATCTATATTGTTCATCAATTTGATGTTTTGACAATCCTTGATGACTCGAGAACAGTTGAGCTACGCTTACCAGAAATTTTCATCTTGCATGTTAAGTAGCCATTGCTCCTGTAATCTATCTTTGACCCAAGTGAGAATACCATACTACAGGTACAATCTTATAGGATTAGCAGCTACTCTTGGTGAGGCATTTTTCCGATGCATAGATGGTTCCTCTGTCATCCTTGCTCTTATGGAGAATGTGCAAGTTATGGAGTTTCGTCATTTGCGCCAACTCATGCACCTTGCTGTTGTTCCTTTGGTTAAATATTGCCCTGCTGAACTATGGCAGATATGGACAGCGAACCTTTTGCAGCCAATGTTTGTTCATTGTCAGCAAGCTCTTGATTATTCATGGTCCAGTCTTCTACGCGAGGGACGAGCTAAGGTTCCTGATAGCTTCGGTAATCTTTCTGGGTCAGAACTTAAGGTTGAGGTGATGGAAGAGAAGCTGTTACGAGACTTGACTCGTGAAGTTTGTTCTGTGCTTTGGGTTTTAGCATTACCTGGTTTGAACAGTGGACTTCCATCTTTGGAACAACTTGGACCTGTCAACCGAATTGATTCTTCTCTTCAAAGTCTGGAGTCATTTGCTTCCAGCTCTCTTACTGGGTACTGGAAAATTTTCTTGCCACATATATGTGTTTACCTTAGTTCTTAAATTTCATCGAGTAACATCTCAACAAATGAACAAAGACTGACTGGTACTAATCATTTGCAGATTTCTTATGCTTAATGTTGGCACTGCCCTTCCTGCTTTGAGAATAGCTGTTGAAGTGTTCAGTTGGACAGATAGTGAAGCAGTGACTAAAGTAATACCCTTTTGTGGTGCATTGATTCACCTTGCTGTTGCAACAAACCGGGCTGAGCTGAGGCAGTTTGTTGGGAACGATCTATTTTCTTCTATAATACAGGGCTTATCTGTTGAGTTGAATGCTGTTGTTAGTGCAGAGCTTATTGGACTTTGTCGAGAAATATATCTTTATCTGTCAGACAAAGATCCTGCACCTAAACAGGTATTTTTTCTGAGATCATGACAGAGTATCTAGTTACTTGTTGAGAATTATATCTTAGATAACTGTTTCTACCTCTTCAAGAGGTATTTAGACCCTGGAAGTGATTCTTATGCTATACATAAGATTGAATGCTATCAAAGCTATAGCTAATTACTTGGTGTAAATAACTACGGTTTATATAACTGTTGCTCTTTTTTTGGACGACTTCGCTATTTAAATCTCATGCACCAACCAGTATAATCAAAAGATCGATCGGACGGGGAAGGTTGGGCAATCCACAAATACTTTAACACCCCCTCTCTTGTGTCTCGATAAGGCCTAAATGTGGGCATAAGGAGGATTTTTTAAATTTATTTTAATTGCGATGTTGGCCAAGTCAAATGCATCAAGGACAGAGCAGACCAACTCCTGGTGAAGGTCGAAGAGATTAAGCATAGACCGAATTTGACATGGGAGGAGTCCGTAAAGAGAGATCTGAAGGATTGGAGTATCACCAAAGAACTAGCTATGGACAGGGGTGCGTGGAAGCTTGCTATCCATGTGCCCGGACCATGAGTTGGTCACGAGATCTTATGGGTTTCACCTCTAGCCTACCCCAACTTGTTTGGGACTACATGCTTTGTTGTTGTTGTTGTTGCGAAAGCCGAGATTTGAATCGGGCTGTTGCGGTTATGGGTTGACTGTCTAATTGTCCAGGCGGTAATGATAGTATCTTGTATCTAACTATGCTTGCTCTAATGACTTGCCCTTTCTCCCGTTAAAAGGTGGGCACCTTTCCCTAAATCTTCTCCCATGCATGATGTTCTCCGGTTCTTTGTATTCCAGATCTCTCTTAACCGAAGAAATAGAAGTTCAAGAAGGAATACTGCTAAAAACCTACTTCTCTCTCAAATAAAAACCTACTTCACTCGCTAAGCATCCATGGCTGAATTGTGAAAGCGTCGACCAACCTATAGTTCACTCGGTAAAGCATCCATGGCTTAATGGTGAAAGCACCCACCAACCTAGTTCACTTGCTAAAGCATCCTTGGCTGAATGGTGAAAGTGCCCACCAACCTAGTTCACTCGCTAAAGCATCCATAGCTGTTGTCCTGTATTGATCAGGGTGGTATATGGTGGCATAATTACCACTAACCAACTATCCATCAACTGACCCAATAGACACCCTTCCGTTAACGCCAAGAGCTGTTGTTAGTAAGAGGTCCTTTTTCCTTTCCTATAGAAGTTTTTTATGCTGCGCAGGTTGACCCTATCCAAGATGCAAATTCTTGTATGTAGTTGCCAGTAAAAACTCGAGTTTGTTATTATGGGTAGTTCCTACGAAGAATCGGACTAATGATGTATACAATGCTTGAGTTATTGACTATATAAAGCAGATTGAGTAGTGAAGTCTTGTGCTATGAATGCATAAGGAGGTAAAGAGTTCATATGTTGAGCTACTAAGTAAGCTGCTGCCTTTTATAGTAATGCGGAGTGACATAATCAATTGAATTCGATTGGTACCTCAAACTCCATTGGCCCCTTACCTCAAGTCGGGATAAGAAGATAAATTGTACATTTCCTTGTTTAAACATGAGTTCAAACTCATTTTGCGTGCATCCAGCAGGAATTGAACCCGCAAATTTACCACCAAGCGAAGCCAATGGTTTCTTGGTCATGCCTCATGACCCGCTAAAACGAAAGTGACATTAAAGAGTGTTCCTAAATCGGAAGTCCTTTATTTATATACAACACACATATTCCTCCCTACGTGGGTAATACTTGTTACAATAGAGCGACCCCCCCCCCCCCCTCTTCAAATCGTGAAAACTCACAGGCTGAACTCCATCTTGATATTGTTGTTGGTGGTGTATGAATGGGGCTCGCGTTCATGGTGGTGTGTGGCTGTTCCTTGTGGGGCTCACCCATGCACCAAGCTAATAGGAGGTAAGGCTAGGGTGGGTTTGGATGTTGTAGGTTGTGGGGTGGTTGGCTGGCTGGTGCTGCAGGCGTCTGAGTTGCTCGGCTTGCTCCATATGTGGAGGTGGTGTAGGTTTTGTATGGGAAGTCGCTCGCATGGCAGAGGGTGTTGCTGGTGCTTGGTTTGGTTGTCGTGTCCTGATTCGACAGGGTGGAGAGTTGTGGCCTATCATGAGGTGAGGTGCTGTCTTGGGGGACTGCATGTGGCGGTGCTATGGCGGGTGACGTCGGAGGCTTGCCAATAGCGTCTTCATGTCGATCATAGTGGTTTTACTGTCGCTTGGGCCAATCACTAAGCGAGTTTAGTTCAAGCACCTGGGTGGAGATTCTTGAATGGCGATCATTGGCTTTCATCAATGAGAGTTCGAAACCTTGCTTGTAGACCTGCGGAAGCTGGCCGCTGTAGGTATCATGGCCTTCTCAACGCACCGCCTTCTTGTCTCGTGTTGGTCTTTACTCTCTAGGTGGAGCCCTTGTGGGACTCAAGCAACTTGGGCGACGTGCATTGGTTAGACCGCTCCATGCTTGCATCCCTGCGCCGCTATATCTTGGAGCCCCATCCGACCATCAACCTTTCCAACTTGAGCTAGCATGCCCCTCCTGGGCTATCAATCTTTGGCGCAAGGGTATCGTCGAGCAGGTCATCGTTGTGTAGAAGCAGGGTTTGCGGTAAGGGCGGTTAAGTCCTGCTAATCTAATATTAATGACGCACACTAGTATTTTAATTAGACTAGCACAATGCCGGTGGGTTGCTCTGATGCCATAAAAACAATGAATCATCAATGGCTTAGGAGATCATCATAAGATGATGGTGTCTTGCGCCTATTGCATGGTTCATGATTAAAAAGAGTGCGAATATAACAGAAGATCATGTTGCAGTTGCTAAAGAGTCTCGAGCGACCATAGTAGGTCCTTTGCAAGATTCTGGTGAGATACATTTTGAAATCGGGACATAGGGGAATGGGCGTGAGTAAGTTGAATGCACAAGATCAAAGATTAGATAGGAGGACAAAATCTATTGCCGCATTGAATTGTAGTTTGTTTGCCCTCTTCTGCTATGACATGGAACTGAAAGAGTTTGTTGGGCAGAGGAACTAAAATCACGGCGATGATTTTGAATTGGAGGCATACTTGCATTTATAATTTGTGTTCCTATAAGAATGTTATTATCACATTAGGGTAGCAGTGTATTTGTTTACTTGGGATGGTTCCCACACCTAGTAGAAGTAACATTTGTTTATTTATGTCTCTTGGAAGGTTGCTACTCCCACATGTTGGAATGCATTTGTTTATTTGCGTGATCCCACATGTGAACTCACCACCAACTACCTTTATAAGTAGGAAAGATTAATGGAGTTTAAATTTTACCTTGGAATTCTTGGTGATGCCTGACCGTGTATCTAGTGCTTCCTCCTAGCCTCAGGCCACCTGAGCGTAAGGGCAAAGGATACTTAGGTTTTGGTGGTTAATGTTCCATGAGGAACGTGGCTTCGATGCCATCCCAAGGCTCTTACAATACCCGATTTGGCTCCACGGCTAGTTTGCCTGCAATACGTTTTACCGTGGTTCACTCTCGTCAGCTATCCGAGGGCAATCATTTTCCAGCCGAAGGTAGGGATGAAAGTATAGGGTAGTTTACCTCTTAGTGCTCCCATCCTTTCCTTGAATGTTGTCTGATACCGAAGCTGAAGCACTAGTTGTGTTCCAGGAATGTCTTATCGTGGCATGCCTCGAGATTTCGAGGTGCTGTTTTTGGGCACATGTGAAAAAAGACTCGTAAGTTAGCGAGAAAGAGGAGGGTCTTAGTAGGACGATTTTATTGTTCTATCTAGTCCGAAAGCTAGGTTGCTACTCCGAGTGCAACAAACCTTCTACCTCCTTGTATACATGTCTTGCCGTTCTCGCTCACCTTTGTTTGATTGGGGACTTGGGGTGTGATCTTCTGGAGAGGGGAACAGACATGGCGGTTCTTCGTTTTTTCCAGTAGGTGCCCACGATGTCCCTGTTAAAATATACTCAATTGCGCAAGGGTCGGCTTATTGTGTTTCTTTTGTATAAGTAGGATGTTTTTATTCTGGGACGAAGAGCATTGCAGGTATTAGACCGGGGGTGCACATTCCTTTGGTGGAACCTCATGTTCCTTATCACGTGTCAACATTATTTATTCGACATTATTTGTTCCATGACGTGAAACATGACCATCAACTTATGCATGTGCTAGTCTAATAGTCATGTGTCCTCACATGAATTCCGACTAGGGACTAGTTTCACAGACAACTATGATCGCCTCTAGGGCATATATCTATCAACTGATATTATTCAAGGAACATCTAATAAACCATGGAAACTAGTAATATTATTCAATGAACATTCAATAAGCCATGGCTATACTGAAATATAATCTTCTATGATTGCCTCTAGGGCATATATCTAACAGTTGGCATGTTCTATCAGCCATCTGGTTTCCGAGTAAGTGGGATATATGTTTTATAATCCCTCCGTCCACGAATAAGTGTACATCTAGCTTTTGTCCTAAGTCAAAGTTTTAAAATTTTGAAAAAATATATAGAAAAGAGTAGTAACATATGACACAAAGTTGGTATATTATGAAAGTACATTTCAAAACGGATCTACTGATACTAATTTAGTGCCATAAATGCTGCTACTTTTCCCTAAAAAGTTGGTCAAAGTTTTAAAACTTAGGACAAAAGCTAGATGTACACTTATTCGTGGGGGGACGGAGTAAGCATCAAGGGAACCCGTAACATGCTTAGAAGCTTCCGAAGCTACAATCCAGTCTACATGTGGCTGTATGTATGTGGAAGCAAGAGCCTAAGGGTGTGTTTGGTAGCCTGCATGGAGGGTGCATGAGCCTAAAAGTTCAACATCGAACCCACTTTTCGCTGTTTGGTAGGGTGCATGGGCTACTGTGGGCTATGCTCAACCGATGCAAAAAGGGCCCTCAACTATGCTCGCTCGTGCACCTCCAGCGAGGCGAGCCGGGGTCAGCTAGGCTGTGTTCGACCCACGACCCCCTCAAACGACCACCCCTCCCGAACCCCGCATTTCCCTTGTGACCCCATTATTTGACCTAGCCGCCCCTCTTCAACCTCGCCGCCGCCGCCGTGGAGGTAGCGCCTCCACCCTTCCTTCCTTCTTTCACCTACTTCTCCCTCGTCCCTTCCTTACTAACTTCCATTAACCCCCTCCCCCTCCCCCTCCAGCCGCCACGCCCGAGCTCCGGCCAGTTCGTCCACCCCCATGGCGACGGCGACTGGCGGCGAGCGAGGCCTCGCGGGGCTGCGGTCACGGCGGACGCGGGCGTGACGTGGGTCTGCAGTAGACGCGGGAGTTCGCCAACGAGCTGCTGCTGCTGGTCAACGGGATGGAGGTCGACCGCGTGCTCCGCGCTCTGTGCCGCCGTAGTGCCTGACAGTGGTCCTCGATCTGGAGATGCTGCCGCCGCTGCACCTCGCACACTCCCCGTTGATCCATTCCTCACTCCGTTGTTCCTTCCTCTTGATTTTGATTGGAATTGGTAATAGTTCTGCTGCATGATGCATTTGTCAGGTTCAGTAGTAGTAGCAGCACAGCAAAATTGCCCTTGGTCGCCAAAGTATTTAGCTTGGCTTAGCAAAGTTGTAGGGGTGCAGGACGGCGTCCCGCAAAACAGCCAAGCTAGTACACAGCTAGTATAAATTAATGTGACGCACTTCAATCTGCCTAGAACTATTGCCATTGAATTGGAAGCGGGACGGGTTCGGGCGCCGCCCTGCACCCCTACTAAGTTGTAAATGAGGAAATTTCTCCCTGTCCTCTCCTGGACACAACCTTTGTTTGTATTGCATTTACAGTTAGGTCCTGGTACAGTACTACTACAACAATACTCGTGAAAAGATGAGGTGACCATGATGATGTTACAAGTTGCAAGGGAGCACTACTGCAACTGGAGCCATGAAGAGTTGACTTGCAGGAGCAGCAATGGCGTCCCACAGTAGCTGCAGGTCTGAGACCAAATAAATCCTCCAGGCAGGGCTACAAAGAAGACAACCCAAAGTCCGATGTATGTACATGGATGTTCCACAACCAAAGCCCGGTCTATGTGCAGGTCTGACGTATGGATGACTTCAAGGTGGTAGGAGAATGTGGGGTTATATTTGGACTTGAGTTATAATCATGTGGATAGCGTACAAGTCAGTGTCCGTGCCGGACACTTGGCACCCCAAGCCTCCTATATGGGGGGGGGGGGGCGGGATGGTGTAACTCATGAAACGTGATACCAACAACCACCTGAGGTGAGGCAGCATGGCCCGGATCCTAGGCAGCTACTATTGCGGTATGGCGTCGTCTATGATCTTGCATGGAGTTTTTTCGAACATTGCGGTGGCAACCTGGGGTAGGTTAAGCCGTTTTTTTTATAAACTGGTCATTTCTAAGGTTTTTGGCCTGGTTTTTTTTTCTTATGGGGTCATTTCTGGTTCTTTATGAAATACAGGAACAATCCTGCACTTTTGAGTAATAATAAATACTATTGTGAGTAAGCTGCAAGTTGTGTTTGTACCTTATTAGAGGTTAATTTTGTGGAGACATTTAAGGGACTCCGGTACAGTGTAAGTGAAAATATACTGAATTTTCCATGTTCTTGTGCCTTGATTGCTACTACTTTTCTTTTCATTACTAATAGTAGAGCATTTAAATCTTGTGACTGTTGAGCATTCAGACTTGTAATAAGTACTTGCATGTAGGTTCTTCTATCCCTCTCAGACATGAAGCAGGAAGATTTGCTAGCTTTTGATGATTGTTTGAGCAAAACTGCTAGTCCAAAAGAGCAGAAGCAACATATGCGGAGCTTACTTCTGCTAGCTACAGGGAACAAGTTAAAAGCTCTTGCTTCTCAAAAGACCACCAATATTATCACCAATGTTACAAGTGAGCAAACTGAATCACATGATTTTCATTTTTATTGCATAATATTTGATGAGTCAATTATTTTATCAGTACATAGTGAAAAAACAGCACCTTTTCTTTTTCCCATCTGTAGTTTTTTAATCTGTTATTGAGAGTTGGTTTAATGGAACTCTTTTCTGTTTCTAGTGATATTTCTGTGACTAGCATTTTTCATTCTTCCATCTATAGTAAGCATTTTCTTTCGCTTACTAGATTTGCTTGTGATGCTATGTTGTGTTGTGAAATAAATCTGGAGCGGATTTTGGAAGTTTACTCTGCCATGCACTGACAAACATTGCTTTATTTCACATCCAGCTCGAAATCGGGGCACTGTAGCACACCATGGACCCAGTGCTGAAGAAGACGATCGCATCGGATTAGCTGGACTATCATAGGAATGACCTGCTGAAGTTGCGGTTGTGTACAAAATGGTGAAAAGATAGTTTTAAACTTGGTATTGTGGTAAATAATTGTCAAAAACCAGATTCTTGCAGCATTTTTTTTTCTTGAATATGCAAGCATGCGTATCATATATTAAAGGAGAGAGGGTGAAGAACCCATCCACATCGAAATGTTACATATAACAGTTAGGGCTGGGCATTCGGTTCCCCTGAACCGTTTGGTTCGGTGCTTTGGGTAATTGAGAAATTTGGTTTACTGAAATTGCAGACTGAACGGTTTCCTCCAAAAGCAACAACCGAGACTTCAGTCCACCGGAACTTTGCTTCAGTCCTCTGTTAAGACCGAGCAGAACTGATCTGCAAGAAAGCAATGATAAATTTGATGGGGAGGGCACTTCCCTTAGCCCTCTCCAGTCCGCAAGCTTGCCTGCGACCTCGGCGTGGGCGGTACTTCCTCTAGCCCATGGGTGCGCGCCACTTAGGCCGTGGTGAGCCGGTGAGATGGGGCTGCGATTGCGAGCCATCTAGATGGGGCGGCGCGGTTAATGTTTAAGTCAAAAGATCAACTTGTATTGATTGATAGTTAGAGTACACTTTTTATATGACTGGAAGAGACGCGTTGAACAGGCTCGACAGTTAGAACAGTAATATCGTAGGTCTGTTGCTAATTACAGGGATGCAACGGTTAGAAAGAGAGACGCGTTCTTTGCTATGCAACCGCGCAGTGTTCAGGCAAGTGGAGATTTTCCCTCCAATTAATCTACTACCACTATAAAAGGACGAGAGGGCGGAGAATTAGATCTTCCTATTCATCGAAACCTGTAATCTGATGGTCTACATCCCTCCAGCATACTAAACGCGTTTTACGCTTTAATTACCCACCATGCCATTACTTTAATTAATTACCCATCATGCCATTGGGTTAACATCGTTCCCCCGAACACGTCGCTCCCCTCTGCCCTCTCGCAACCAGCCGTCGGGGCAGTTTTCGCACCGCCCCACACCTCGCCCGCCCTCTTGCTGCAGCCGCGCCAGCCACCGCCTCGACCGCCGCCGGAGAACCTCCACCCGTGCCTCCCGCGACGTCCACGTGCCACGCACCGCCGCGCCGTCCGCTCGGACCGCCAAGCCCGAACCGCCGCGCCGTCCATGCTCCAGGCGCCTGGACCGCTGCGCCGTCCACGCTCCAGGCGCCCGGACCGCCGCGCCGCCAGGACATAGCCCGCGCCGACCGGGCCGCCGCGTCCACGCGCCGCCAGGACACAGCCCACGTCGGACCTCCACGCCGCAGGTGCTTTGCCCTCACATTCTGACTGCTTGCTGTCACAATTTTTGGGTTTTTGGTTTAATTGTACGCTTCTAAATTCTGCTGGTGTTTCTGCTGCTGTCAGTTCTAGGCATTGTTTGAGCCTGATCAGATTAATCACATACGTACATGAGCTAAGTAAAATATGGAGAATCGATCTAATAGCAATACAGTTTTTCAATTTATCAGGGAACCTGATCTACATGATTGTTGGATGATCGATATATGTTACTCTCAATTCATTCTGATCTGCCTTTTATAGTAGTACTATGTAATTATGAATTCTCTCTTTTTAATGAAAGGTCAACTCTGCTGATTCTATTGTGGGTGATGCAAAAGTACGTGGAATTAGTGGTGGTGAAAAGAAGCGCCTCTCGCTTGCATGTGAACTGATTGCAAGTCATTCAGTCATCTTTGCGGATGAACCAACAACAGGTATTTTACCTGATTTACCATTTCCTTCCATCCCTTATTTTGAATTAGCCTTTTCTTTTAGTTATGTATAGTTATTACTGTAGTTACATTTACTTGCATGACTGCAAGTGCTTGGGTCACTTTTTTTATATTTTAGCAAATTAATGTAAATAGATTGTAATATGCAATAACTTAATAATAAAAAGTAGTATAACAAACAAACCTACTTCACTCAAATGTAAGGTTTACTGTGACTTTGTGGCACCTTGACAATGTTGTTGCCCTCCCAAAGGGCAAGGAGGTTTCTGTCCTGGTTACTCCTGCAAAAGTATATCATGGTAATACTATAGAAGTACATGATGGCTGTAAAAAAATCCCTGGCTGTAGTGTGATGATTTCTGACCAACCAAGGTATTGTCTCAAGCAAGACAATCCACCAAAGTATCACCCACAGTCCCGTGAAGAAAAATGAGACACACTGTTCTTGCAACTTTCCGTTTTTAGGTGGGATCCCTTGTTGAATTGTTGAACTTTCACATGGATCAACCTTTTCTCCTGAGACCCTCTCCTGAATATTAGCTAGAGTTCTTTTTAATAGCTTGGTATGCCAGCTGTAAAATATGAACTGATAGCACATGAACTTTGTGTATGTTTGTTACTCTCTTTTAGGCCTTGATGCATTCCAGGCAGAGAAGGTGATGGAGACTCTTAGACAGCTTGCAGAAGATGGGCACACTGTCATATGCTCTATACACCAGCCGAGAGGTTCAGTCTATAGCAAATTTGATGAATTGTGCTACTCAGAGGGAGAAGTTGTATATATGGGGCCGGCAAAAGAAGAACCTCTAAAATACTTTGCGTCATTAGGGTTGTTATTCTGTCATCACTTACATTCCTATCTGTCATTTGGTGTTCACTAAAACATAATATTTTCCATGATTTCCACATATCTCAAATGTATGTACTACACTTATTTAATTTATAATATAGTTAGCAGGGCTAAGTAATACCAGGCATAGATTGGATTTTGGTAACACATCTCAGTGATTTTGTATTTGACACTGCAGCATGTGCATACATTGGTCCTTCATGTTTTCAGCAGTTCAGGTTGTATTGTATGTCTGATTTTTCGCACTTGCTTCAAGCTTATGTAATTTATCATTTGACTATATGTATCCTTGTTAGGAGAGCCCTGAAGTCGAACATTCACGATGCTGGAATTTTTGCATAGTTATTTTTAGCTGTTTACTCCGTGGAACATAACTCAGGCCTATTTTAACTGCTTTGTTTTCAGCCCATATCTTATTCTGCACTTGTACTATTACTGATTACTAATTTGAGTTTGTTTACTTCATTAGGTACCAATGCCCAGGTCATGAGAACCCCGCTGAGTTCTTGGCTGATCTCATTTCCACTGATTATAGCTCAGCTGAAAGTGTACAGTCATCACATAAAAGGGTTGAGAACCTAATTGATGATTTTGCAAATAAGGTTCTAATTACTGAATTTAACAGTCCAGTGACACAGTCGGAGGGCTCTGAATTTTCTTCCAAACTTGCTCAGAAGTCCACTAGCAAGCAAAGACGTGGTTCGTGGAGACAATTTCGTTTGCTATTCAAGAGAGCATGGATGCAGGTTTTTCACAAAGCCTTGTCTGATAGTGTCTTCCAGCTTTTTTCCTACTTCTGCCTTGAAATTCGTTGATAGGTTATTTTGGCGTGTGTGTTTAGCTTAGAATAAACAAGACCTATACTGTAGCAAATTCAGGGGATCTATCTTTTCAATATTTACTGTAAGTTGACACTTGGTGGCATGTTGTGCTTTCACCAACTCACTACTGCATGAAATGTGTAAGTAAACCAAGTAAACAAGAAAAGGGCTCTTGATGCGAACAAAATAAATTGAACACTTCTAGATTGGTTATTTTCTGAATTTTGAATCTTAGCTTGGGTAGCTTCGAGATATCTGAGCTTAGCTGCCTGAAATCTAAATGGTTGTTTACCTGAAGATTGACTATCTATTAGTTGATTCTGAGAAGTATTTCCGGCTTTTCATGATGGACCAACAAACAAAGTGAGAGCAAGAATGTCTGTTGCTTCAACAATTATATTTGGATCAGTGTTCTGGCGAATGGGGGAAAACTCAAACTTCCATACAAGATAGGATGGGACTTCTTCAGGTAGAATGTCTTGAATCTATGGAACAAACACATTCTGATATTTGATTTATCTTATAATTGTTCCCATTTTGTCTTAAAGAACAGTTTCTCTAAAAAATGCCTGAGCACCTCCTCATAACTTATAATTGTCTGTTTTCTTTCATTTCACGAGTTAGGTGGCTGCCATAAACACAACAATGGCTGCTCTGACAAAGACGGTGTGGGTTTTCCCGAAAGAACGAGCTATAGTTGACATGGAACGTGCAAAGGGTTCCTATGCACTAGGACCATATCTCTCTTCTAAGCTGCTGGCCGAGATTCCGATTGGAGCAACATTTCCATTGATATTTGGATCCATTCTCTATCCAATGGCTAAACTTCATCCTACAGTTTCTAGGTCAGTATCATCCTCACATCGAAGTTGAAAGTGTTGCGCGACACCATAGTCCATGCCACATGGTAGAATTTGGCATTGGTTTAGCTTATGCATATTCCTAACAAATATTTCATGTGGCGTATTCTTAACAAATATTTCATGCATAGTGTTGAGCAGGTGAATTTCTACTTTATGTTTCTAATTCTCTTTTTTTTAATGTTTCCATTACTTTTTATTGAAATCTGCTCAATGAGATGAGAAGTGGACCTTTGACTGGAACTATTTTTTACTATTGTTTCTCCAATTTTCCATTCAGGTTTATGTTCCTCACATAACAGCATACATCAAAGCGTGTAGATCTATTTTATAGAAGTCAGTGATCCAATCTTTCTAATGTTTTTTCTTTATGTGGATGCAGCCATTCTTGGAAGAATGCAACTGCAGCTTAATTGGAGTTGAACTGGAGGTACCATTTGGAATTACTTGGAAGTTGGAACACAAGTGGAGTGTGTTATGACGATTGCTCAAAGGAACTTTGGTCATATTGCTTGACAACATGTCAATCACTCTTCTGCAACTCAGATAAAAACAATTTGAATTAAAAAAAATGCAAAATCGAGTTTTACTAGGGTATATATAATATCTGAAAACAAATAGAAAACATGCCAGTGTTCCGGGAATGCAACATCCCAGTCCACGACAAGAAAAAATGATCAGCTAAATTTCTTGACTCATAACAAGAGTCAGTGGCTTGCATTCTCCCAAATGCTTTGTATCATTTGTTGAAATTCTAGACTCCTTTTATTCCATATTGTTGATATCTATGCAACTGGAGCAGCTAAATTATTGAGTGTTTTTAGTACATCTGGTCAAAAATAGTTGTTGACCTTTTGCGAGTGCACCTTTGCAAATACTGGTAGAAAGTTGTGCATCTGTGCCTGCCAAGCTGTAACAGGCAGTGTTCACAGGCTGATATATTTTTGGGTTAATTTGATAAATGCCACTTTAAATTTGGCGATTCCGAGAAATGCCACTGCAATTTCTAAACTTTGAAAAATGCCATTTCCTGTGGCATATTTCGAAGTCTGCAGTGGCGTTTTTCAAAATTTGCAAAAATTGCAGTGGCATTTTCAAAGTTTGGAAATTGGAGTGGCAGTTTTATGAATCACCATAATTGGAGTGGCATTTATCTAATTAACCCTATATTTTTTTGATTCGGTGATTTGATTGATCACAACCTGACCAGCACAATGTATCTTCTATGGCTTGCACTTTATGTCCACATTTACTATAGTGATGGACTATCTAATGCTCAGCAAAATTTCTACAAGAATACAACTTTCGCTGAAAGCCTATTCTTATATTTGTTTCTATTCTCAACATTCATTTTTATTTGTGTCCTCACTGCGTTCTTCCTTTCCAGGAAACAGATCTATATTTTTTAGCATTCAAGGCGTATGTGCACACAGAAGCCGTTTTGCATGTATCTGAATCTTCCTGTCTGGTACTTGTGCTGGGAAGCAAAATGTGAAAACAAAAACCAATACATCCAGATTGTGCATTATTTTGGTGTGTTTTCTGTTTCCATAACTTTTCATATGAATGTGAATATACATGCCATATTTTCTATTGCAAGGTGCCAGAGGACATGTTGCAGAGAGTATTACCAATTATAATTCAAACTTACTGGAGACAGTTACCACCACTTGCAATTCACATTATTATGTATTTGGTTTGCTCACTCTTTATCCCCTCGTACTTGTTGATGGTATTGCTCATACTATACTTTTGGCCAACATTGCACGAATGATTTCTAGCAAAGAACATGTGTTATTCTTGTTTAAATAGGGAACATGTGACATTCTTTATTTTTATTTGAATGGGAACATTTTTCTGTTAAGAACAACATTTTGTAAGGCCATGCCCTTTTGGCCATCCAATGGAAAGCAACAAAGTGAAACCATTCTATGTCCTAATTTTTTCTTGCTTTAAAATACTCTTAGCTTTAGCTATATCAGTCAATACGTGCACTGAACGACATGATTACTATGATTTTTTTTTTGAGAATTTACTATGAGTCTATTATGAATGGCATTGAGTGTCATTGTCGTATCCTTTTACTGATTTTTCTTTATGGTAATAATGATAAAAAAGAAGCATATTGTGGTGTATGAAATATTATCGTACTACAAGATAATTTTATATTTTTATACCATTTCCTCTTTAGTATACATGTGTTATATACTTTTGATTGACTTCAATCAGACACACAAACTGTAGACTTGGACATACGGTCACTTGTTACATACATTTATTAATCTTTAATATTATTTGCACCTTCTTCATTTGTCATTGTGAATTTAGTTTTTTCTTCTTCTAAAAACACTATTATTTAGTGAAACATGTGTAGATAATTTTTGCAAAAAGAAGAAACATGTGTAGATAAAAAAATTCACAAAAAGAAGAAACATGTGTAGATAAAATAAAACTATGTAAAACTAGACAACTATTTTCATAATTATTCTGTGGTAATTAAGACGTGCGTTGCACGTGCAAGCTTACTAGTACATGCTAATTAATCACAACACTTCCCCTAATCTACGTTTGTCCATACTAAATTGCCATATGATCATCAGGTAGAATCGTCGTCATGAAAGACTGGACAAGTTGAATCATCAACTCAAAAGGATTCTTCTCCAGCAATTCTTCATTAATGTTCTTGATGAGAACCTGAAACATAAAACTCACATAGAGAAAGAAAGAGACTTGATTCTTGCAAGTCCCGAAGTCGTCGCATATCAATTCCATGAACATATTTTTGGATTGTAGAATTTGATAGACTTGGTAAATAAATTAGCAAGATTTTTGCATGATTTAATTTGCAAGATGTTTATTTTGCCCCTTTTCTGAAGATCATGGGGAAAAACCACTTGGAAGAAATATGCTTAGTGATATTACTCTTGATGTATCATGTTTGCATCTGTGCAACACAACCCACATTATCTTCGTAGATAATGGTAGGTGATTCTATAGAACAAATTCCACATGACTGTGTAAGTGGTTTATCATTTTGCGAAGCCACACACATTCGTGTGATGCCTCAAATAATGAAATTATTTCAGAATGATTGGTAAATGTTGCCATCAGAGTTTGTTTAGAAGACTTCCATGATATGGCAGTTTCATCATGTAGGAACACAAAGCCGAACTGTGATCTGGCATTATGGGGATCAAATAAATAACCAGCATCGACGTTTCCAATCATATTAGAGTCCCGATTTCTCTAGAACTAGAAAAATAGGCTAAGATCCTTTGTGCCTTGGAGATATCGAAAGATATTCTTCACTCCAGACCAATGCCGTATGGTGGGAGCTGCGCTATGTCTAGCAAGTAGATTCACAGCAAATGCGAGGTCAGGTCTCGTGCAATTTGCAAGATACGTGAGCGCTCCAACGACACTGAGATATGGAACCTCGGGTCCCAATATTTCTTCTCCGTCATCCCTTGGCCTGAACGGATCTTTCTCTACGTCTAGAGAGCGAACCACCATGGGAGTTTTAGATGGGTAGGATTTGTGCATATTGAATTTCTCCAATATTTTTCGGATATAAGCAGCTTGGTGTACCATGATTCTCGAGGGAAGGTGCTCAAGTTGAATACCTAAGCAAAATTTGGTTTTACCCAAATCCTTGATCTCAAATTCCATCTTTAGGTGATTGCGTGCTTCATCAATGTCTTGTGTGTTGCGAATGATGTTGAGATCATCGACATACACTGAAATGATGCAAAATCCAATAGAAGACTTTTTGATAAAAACACATGGGCAATCACTACTATTGGAGTAACCTTTTTGCAGAAGGAACTCACTGAGTCAGTTGTACCACATTCGTCCCGACTATCTTAAGCCATATAATGACTTATTCAGTTTTTGATAGAGGCAAAGGTGTCCCGTTTTTCGATGAGATGGTGGCTATCGTTTGGAGGAAGTCGACTTTGACGATCCGACTACGAACGTGCGAGGACGTCGCGCCTTAGCAATCGCTAAACCAACTCCGAGAGGTTATTGACCATGCCGGAGCACGATCAACCTGACCACGAAGGTCTGTTTCCTGCAGGCAAACGAAGAACAAGCAAGAAACTAAGATTGCAATCTAGATATTGCGAATATAAGAGGAAAGCTTTATTGATCAAGGTGGGGTTCTGAGACGCCTTGGTCTGGTCGTTGAACACAAACGAAGTACGCGAAGTTGCAGCTATGGTGAACTTTTAATCTAAACAAAACCCAAAATCTAAACGACGCCCTAAGGGCTGTATATATGGAGGAAGAGGAGGGAATTTCGTGGCCCCTGATGGTGGGGTCCGAAACCAACCCTAACTCTTGTTTCAAATAGCCTATACTTAAGTATTTCAAAATTACATGGGCCTGGCCCAATAATAAGGTGACGCAGCACCTAGAATAGCCTATGGACGAATATTATGAAGTGGCATCTTGTATATTTCGTCCAAGGCTTCATGCACTCCTTATGGTGGCTTCAAAGTCCTGAAATCATCACTTGTAACTCTGTTCTTGATCCCCTTGCGCATGCCATCAACTCCATTCGTGTTCTTGCTCCAATGTTCATCCTTCTCCAAGCTAGGCCCTTCATTTGTAAGCAAAACAAATGTATCCAATTTAGGCAGTATCATATTCTCATGAACATTAGAATCATTACCAAGAAACGAAAGTACCTGGTAATTTAATTGGCGTGCGCGAGCTCTAGTAATTGGTCCAGTATATGTAACAGTAGGGGCTGTGGGTGTAACAATGGTATTGATGTCCTCATCATCCTCCCCTTCTTGAAATGAAGTCGTCCTCGACGGAAGCTCATCTTCCTCACCCAAATAAGGCTTCAAATCTGCAATGCTAAAAGTGGGACTAACCCCAAAATCTGCAGGTAGCTCAAGTTTATATGCATTATCATTTATTTTCTCTAACACCTTAAAAGGACCATCCGCACGTGGCATTAGCTTTGATTTGCGCAAATTAGGAAATCTATCTTTACGCAAATGTAACCAAACAAGATCTCCAAGTGCAAACACAACATGTTTTCTACCCTTATCTCCAGCAAGCTTATATTTAGCATTCATACGCTCAATGTTTTCCTTAGTTAACTCATGCATTTTTAAAATCAATTCAGAGCGTTCTTTAGCATCAAAATTAACCTTCTCCGAAGATGGAAGAGGCAACAAATCAATAGGTGCACGAGGTAGGAAACCATACACAATTTCAAAAGGGCACATCTTAGTAGTAGAATGCAACGAACGGTTATAAGCAAATTCAATATGAGGCAAGCATTCTTCCCACATTTTCTTATTATTCTTCAAAACAGCCCTAAGCATAGTTGACAAAGTTCTATTGACTACTTCAGTTTGTCCATCAGTTTGGGGGTGACAAGTAGTACTAAAAAGCAGTTTAGTCCCCAACTTAGCCCATAAACATTTCCAAAAGTGGCTAAGAAATTTAGTATCACGATCGGAAACAATAGTATTTGGCACACCATGCAAGCGAATAATTTCACGAAAGAACAAATCAGCAACATTAACAGCATCATCGCTTTTATGACATGGTATAAAGTGTGCCATTTTCGAGAATCTATCCACGACAACAAATATGCTATCCCCCCCCTTCTTTGTTCGAGGTAAACCTAAAACAAAATCCATAGATATATCCTCCCAAGGAACACTAGGTACAGGCAAAGGCATATATAAACCATGAGGATTGAGTCGTGACTTAGCTTTTTGACATGTAGTGCAGCGAGCAACAAAACGCTCAACATCCCGTCTCATCTTTGGCCAAAGGAAATGTGTAGCAAGTATATCCTCCGTCTTCTTCACGCCAAAGTGTCCCATTAGTCCTCCCCCATGCGCCTCCTGCAACATCAAAAGACGAACGGAGCTAGCTGGAATGCATAGCTTGTTAGCACGAAACACAAATCCATCGCTAACGACGAACTTGTTCCATGATTTACCTTCTTTACAATTCTGCAATACATCGTTAAATTCAGCATCATGCACATATTGATCTTTGATGGTCTCCAAACCAAATATTTTAAAATCAAGTTGTGAAAGCATAGTATAACGACGAGACAATGCATCAGCAATAACATTTTCTTTACCCTTCTTGTGTTTAATGACATAAGGGAAAGTCTCAATGAATTCAACCCATTTAGCATGTCTAGGTTCAGTTTAGCTTGACTTTTAATGTGTTTTAAAGATTCATGATCAGAATGTATAACAAATTCTTTGGGCCATAAATAATGTTGCCATGTTTCTAAAGTCCGAACAAGAGCATATAATTCTTTATCATAAGTAGAATAGTTCAGACTAGGCCCACTCAATTTTTCAGAAAAGTATGCAACAGGTTTGCCATCTTGTAATAACACACCTCCTAATCCAATTCCACTAGCATCACATTCAAGCTCAAAAGTCTTATTAAAATCAGGAAGTTGGAGTAAAGGAGCATGTGTCAACTTATCTTTCAATACTGTGAAGGCTTCTTCCTGTGCGGTACCCCAAACAAAACACACATCCTTCTTTGTAAGCTCGTTGAGAGGTGCAGCAATGATGCTAAAATCTCTCACAAAACGCCTATAGAAACCAGCGAGGCCAAGAAAACTCCTCACTTGTGTGACCGTTTTGGGCTGCGGCCAACTCTCAATAGCTTCAATCTTGGCTTTATCAACTTCAATTCCCTGTGGAGTAACAACATAACCAAGAAAAGATACTCGGTCGGTGCAAAAGGTGCACTTCCCAAGGTTACCAAACAAACGTGCATCACGTAGAGCATTAAAAACAGCACGTAAATGTTCCAAATGTTCTTCCAAAGATTTGCTATAAATCAGTATATCATCAAAATAGACTACCACAAATCGTCCAATGAAAGCACGTAAAACTTCGTTCATTAGTCTCATGAAAGTACTAGGTGCATTAGTTAACCCAAAAGGCATGACTAACCACTCATATAAACCAAACTTAGTTTTAAAAGCTGTTTTCCATTCATCTCCCAATTTCATACGAATTTGATGGTATCCACTACGCAAATCAACTTTGGAGAATATTGTAGAGCCACTCAATTCATCAAGCATATCATCTAGCCTAGGAATAGGATGACGATAACGAATAGTAATATTATTAATGCCTCTACAATCAACACACATACGCGAGGTACCATCCTTTTTCGGCACTAGAATAATAGGAACAACACAAGGACTAAGGGATTCGCGTATATAACCTTTGTCGAGTAGCTCTTGTACTTGACGCATAATCTCCTTCGTCTCCTCTGGATTGGTACGGTATGGTGCGCGGTTGGGTAATGATGCACCGGGAATTAAGTCAATTTGATGCTCAATCCCTCGAATAGGTGGTAATCCCGGTGGCACGTCTTGCGGAAAGACGTCAGCGAACTCCTGCAAAATGTTAGTAACAGCAGGAGGCAAAGAGGAAGGCACGTCCTCAAATGAAAATAATACCTCTTTGCACACAAAAGCATAGCAAACAGATTTGCTAACATCTAGATCATCAATATCAGATTTGGTGGCAAATAAACATGCACTTTTCAATTTAATTTCAGAAGCAACACTAGATGGTTTATTATTAAGCTTCATTTGTTGCTCAAATTCTTTTGCCACAATCTAATTTTCACTCTTATTTTGCTCCTGTTTTGCTTTATTAGCTCGATTAATATCATCTTTCAAAATGGAATCAGGAGTCATAGGAAGCAAAGTAATATTTTTGTCCTTATGAACGAGAGTATACTGATTGTTTCTACCATGGTGTACAGAATTTTTATCAAATTGCCATGGTCTACCAAGTAATAAGGAACATGCTTGCATAGGTACCACATCACAATCAACATAATCAGCATATGTAGAGATACTAAAATGCACACGAACAGTACGTGTTACCTTAACCTTGCCGTTGTTGTTGAACCATTGGATGTAGTAAGGATGTGGATGTGGTCTTGTGGTGAGGGATAGCTTCTCCACCATCTCCATGCTAGCCAAGTTGTTGCAGCTCCCTCCATCTATGATGACGCGAACAGAACGTTCCTTCACAACTCCCTTTGTATGGAACAAATTATGCCTCTGATTTTGCTCAGCTTGCATGACCTGCACAATCAAAACACGTTGAGCAACTAAACATTCATACCTGTCAGCATCTTCAGCAGCCATGTATTGCGTCTCATGATCAGAATCATCTCCACCGTGTTCTTCATGTGTAAGAAGAGCCAAAGTCTCCTCATCATAGTCACTAGCGGACTCATACCCACCATCCTCAGTAGCAATCATCACACGCTGAGATGTGCATTCGCGCGCAAAATGTCCTCTTCCCTTACAACGACGACAAATAATATCACTTGTGTGCCCTGTAGACGCCATGGAAGAAGCAGAGCTCTGTGCAGGCCCGGCAGGTGTGCTCTTGGCAGATAGTGGTGGTTGTGCCTGCTTTCTTGTATCACGGTTGGAGGTGGCAGCTGACGGAGGTGCCGGTGTAGCAGAACGTGTGGAAGTAGATGATGCACGTGGTGTCCATGATGAAGGTCGACCTGCAGAAAAGTTAGTCCGCGCCAATGCCTGTCGATCCTGCACTTCACGTTCAGCTTTACAAGCAAGATGGAATAAACGAGTGATATTATTATAATCCTTATAGTCTAGAATGGTCTGAATCTCTCTATTTAATCCACCCAGAAAACGTGCAAGCATAGCTTCATTCTCCTCAACAATACCACATCTAATCAATCCAGTTTATAATTCCTGATAATATTCTTCTACAGAATTTTTTCCTTGTCTTAAGCGCTGCAATTTTTGAAGTAATTCATGTTGATAATATGGCGGAACCCAACGAGTACGCATAGCAGTTTTCAAAGCAGCCCAAGTAGCTGGAACAGGATATAATCTACAATATTCAGACCACCAAACACATGCAAAGCTAGTGAAAGCACAAACAGCAGCAGGAACACGTCTCTCCTCAGGATATTGTAAACATGTAAATCGTTGTTCAGTTTCTAACTCCCAAGTAAGATATATATCAGGAACATATCTACCCTCAAATGGTGGGATATTCAATTTCAGTTTAGGGAGATGGTCATGATCTCGTGCCTGAGGGGGAGCCCTAACATTACCATTATTTGCATGTGGACGACCTAGTGGTTGTGGTGCTGGTGGTTGCACGTAGTTCTGATGTTGATCAACCTCATCCTCGTAATCTCCCACATAATCATCCTCCTCCGCATCAGCAGCAGGAGCCACAGAAGTATCAACAGCAGCACCAACAGGTTGGCCAAGCGCAAGAGGAACACGGGTCGCTCGGCGGAGGGCTGTTTCGTGATGTGGAGGTAGTCGTTGTTGTTGTTGTTGTTGTTGTTGTTGTTGTTGTTGTTGTTGTTGTTGTTGTTGTTGTTGTTGTAGAGGTGCGTTAGGTGCAGCCGGTGGTGGTGGTGGAAGACGCGCGAGCAATTCATTAAACCTGTTATCGAGCTTTGTTTCGAACGTCTTCTCCAGGCCAGTGATCTTCTCCATGGCCTCTTCAAAATTGTTCAGCACATCTTGCACCTGTTCATTCATCATTTTCTGAAACTTATCATGAAGCTCCTTGTTTGCTTAATTCTCCCAGTCAATCTCGTCGGGTTGTGATCCTGGCATGGTTAGCAGCAATAGAAACACACAAGAATATGATCCTATAGAGTACTAACAAGTGGTGGTGGTGGTGGGTGTCACAAATCCTTTAAGCAGATCTCAAATTCTTACCAGTTCTTACCCAGCAGCAGGCGGTGATCGGCAACCGATGTAGTCAAAACTCTCAAAGCTTGGATAGAGCGATTACCAGGGAGAGTCAAACGCACGATGTAGATGTATGTGGAACTGGGAAGGCTTATAATATGGTAGCAAAAAGGGTCAGCAATAATCAATTCAGAGATGCAAAGTTGAATAAACGCTCAACGACGGTACTGTGCTGGTCCTAGGCTAGACCGTGCTAGAGACGCGAGCCTAGAACACTAACAAAATCACGGCGCTGCACGTAAACAAGGGAAAAGCACACTCTGGAATTTTTTTCGCCCTGTTTTTTTTGCGCTCCTCTTTTTTTTCTTTTTTTTTTTTGCGAAAAATCACTATAATGGCGAGTGTCTCAAAACTCTTCCCAGGTCAAACTGACAGGATAGACACGAAATTTTTGCGACCATTTTTTTTTCGACTGCCTGGACCCAAAAACTGGAAACAGCTCAAAAAAACTTTCAATAACGGCGACTGTCTCAAAAGGCTAAGAAACACCTAAAAATAGGATAGCCAGAAATTTTTTTGTCAAGTGCGTTTTTGGAAAATTTTGGGCCTAAACGGAGGGTGGTTTCTAGACTCTTTTTTTTGGAAACCAACCTATTCTACGGACGGCAAAGATTGATGGAATCCGAAACCTACTCAAACAAGGAAACACGAATCTGGCAACAGATGGATCTCGAAAGCAAACCTAATATGAGATGGACTCGAAGTGATGGTGGTATATGGATACGGATCGGTGGTCGTATATGGACTCGGAGCGGTGGCGGTATATGGATACGGATCGGTGGTGGTATATGGACTCGGAGCGGTGGCGGATAAGCGGTGGTGGAAGATGGCAGGGACAATGATGATGGTGCGGCGGCGGCGTGACTAATATGACCAGAACTCGAAACTCTAAAAGACTAGACGCTAAGACCAACAACTTGACACGACGATGCAACCGCAAATTCAACAAAGCAAATACAGAAACGATTATGCAAAGGCTCAGATTGGTTCGGATGGGATGAACTAACCCTATTTTTTTTGGTTTTTTCGTGGACTATAGGTATGAAGAACAGACTCGATCTAAACTACGAAAAACTGTAAAATCTCACCGAGCAACCTGGAAATCTGATACCACTTGATAGAGGCAAAGGTGTCCCGTCTTTCGATGAGATGGTGGCTATCGTTTGGAGGAAGTCGACTTTGACGATCCGACTACGAACGTGCGAGGACGTCGCGCCTTAGCAATCGCTAAACCAACTCCGAGAGGTTATTGACCACGCCGGAGCACGATCAACCTGACCATGAAGGTCTGTTTCCTGCAGGCAAACGAAGAACAAGCAAGAAACTAAGATTGCAATCCGGATATTGCGAGTGTAAGAGGGAAGCTTTATTGATCAAGGTGGGGTTCTGAGACACCTTGGTCTGGTCGTTGAACACAAACGAAGTACGCGAAGTTGCAGCTATGGCGAACTTTTAATCTAAACAAAACCCAAAGTCTAAACGACGCCCTAAGGGCTGTATATATGGAGGAAGAGGAGGGAATTTCGTGGCCCCTGATGGTGGGGTCCGAAACTAACCCTAACTCTTGTTTCCCCACACATACGGACTCTAAAAATAGCCTATACTTAAGTATTTCGAAATTACATGGGCCTGGCCCAATAATAAGGTGACGCAGCACCTAGAATAGCCTATGGACGAATATTATGAAGTGGCATCTTGTATATTTCGTCCAAGGCTTCATGCACTCCTTATGGTGGCTTCAAAGTCCTGAAATCATCACTTGTAACTCTGTTCTTGATCCCCTTGCGCATGCCATCAACTCCATGCGTGTTCTTGCTCCAATGTTCATCCTTCTCCAAGCTAGGCCCTTCATTTGTAAGCAAAACAAATGTATCCAATTTAGGTAGTATCATATTCTCATGAACATTAGAATCATTACCAAGGAACGAAAGTACCTGGTAATTTAATTGGCGTGTGCGAGCTCTAGTAATTGGTCCAGTATATGTAACAGTAGGGGCTGTGGGTGTAACAATGGTATTGATGTCCTCATCAGTTTTACACAATACATGTTGTGTTTTGCGCTTGTATTCGGGATAGAGATTCCGGCAGGAAACTTCATATACATGTCCGAGTCTAGTGACCCATAAAGATATGCGATCACGACGTCCATCAACTGCATAGATAAACGATTTTGCACTGCCAAAGATATAAGGTATTGGAAAGTGATTCCACTTATTACATGATAATATATCTCATTGAAATTAATGTCGGGTCTCTGCGTGAACCTTTGTGCTACAAGCCTTGCTTTGTATCTCACCACCTCATTGTTCTCATTTCGTTTTCATAGAAAAACCCATTTGTATCCACAGGGAAAACATTGGGAGGTGTCGGTATTGCTTCAGTGAATACCTTTTTTTTGTTAAGCGAGGCAATTTCTGCTTGTATTACGTCCTTCCGTTTAGGCCAGTCGGAGTGTTTTTGACACTCAATGATAGTCTTTGGATCATGATCAGTGAGAAGGATACTCATAATTTTTTAAGCAAAATAAATGTCGACAGTCGTAGACTTACGATCAAAAGGTTCTCCAGAATCGATATAGTTGATTGAAATTTCCTGCATCCCTAGTGACTCTTCATGATTTCCCAATACGCGTGAGTCTGGGTGTTCCGATGGCCCAACCAGTGTGTGCAAAATGAAGTTAGGTCATGAAGGTTGCCCTTCCACTGGGTGTATACTACCCATAAGGTGTTTGTCAATGTTGAGCTGAGTTGCATTTACTGACTCCGAGGTTTTTCTCCTCGATTTCCTTTGTTGTTTGCTGGAAACTTATTCCAGGTCAGAAGCCATAGTACTCCCCCTCTTTTCAGGAATAGGGAGTTCAATGGTTTTTATCGGTACCTCCACTCTTTTGGGCACATTTCTGGCCGAATTTAAGGACCTTGTAACACCTTTTAGATCAGTAAATGAACCTGGCAGGTTATTTGCAAGATGTTGCAAATTAATGATTCCAAACTTGGAGTTCGGTCTCTTGTGTACGTGGATCAGAGGACGAAATGGCTTGAGCATTCCAATCAATTTCCGGGCATTCTTTCTGGTACTTGAAGTCTCCCCTTAATGTCGGAAAGTGCTCCCCATTAAATATACAATCAGCGTGACGGGCTGTGAACAGGTCCCCGGTAAGGGGTTCGAGGTACTTAATAATCGACGGCGATTTGTACCCACATAGATCCATAGTTTCCTATGTGGGCCCATGGATGTCTGCTGTGGTGGTGAGATCGGGATGTATGCAACACATCCGAACTTACACAGATGGGAAATGCTAGGAGGATTTCCATGTACCAATTGCAGAGGGGAAGTGTTGTGATGTGCAATAGGCCTCAGTTGTATCAAGTCAGCAGCGTGTAGAACCGCATGACCCCAACAAGAGGTTGACAAGTTGCAATTCATTAACAAAGGTCTTGCAATGAGTTTGATCCTTTTAATCAATGATTCAGCCAAACCATTGAAGGAAATATGCCCTAGAGGCAATAATAAAGTTATTATTTATTTGCTTATTTCATGATAAATGTTTATTATTCATGCTAGAATTGTATTAACCGGAAACATAATACATGTGTGAATACATAGACAAACAGAGTGTCACTAGTATGCCTCTACTTGACTAGCTCGTTAATCAAAGATGGTCATGTTTCCTAACCATGGAGAAAGAGTTGTTATTTGATTAACGGGATCACATCATTAGGTGAATGATCTGATTGACATGACCCATTCCGTTAGCTTAGCACCCGATCGTTTAGTATGTTGCTATTGCTTTCTTCATGACTTATACATGTTCCTATGACTATGAGATTATGCAACTCCCGTTTACCGGAGGAACACTTTGTGTGCTACCAAACATCACAACGTAACTGGGTGATTATAAAGGTGCTCTACAGGTGTCTCCGAAGGTACTTGTTGGGTTGGCGTATTTCGAGATTAGGATTTGTCACTCCGAATGTCGGAGAGGTATATCTGGGCCCTCTCGGTAATGCACATCACATAAGCCTTGCAAGCATTGCAACTAATGTGTTAGTTGTGAGATGATATATTACGGAACGAGTAAAGAGACTTGCCGGTAACGAGATTGAACTAGGTATTGGATACCGACGATCGAATCTCGGGCAAGTAACATACCGATGACAAAGGGAACAACGTATGTTGTTATGCGGTCTGACCGATAAAGATCTTCGTAGAATATGTAGGAGCCAATATGGGCATCCAGGTCCCGCTATTGGTTATTGACCGGAGACGTGTCTCGGTCATGTCTACATTGTTCTCGAACCGTAGGGTCCGCACGCTTAAGGTTTCGATGACAGTTATATAATGAGTTTATGAGTTTTGATGCACCGAAGGAGTTCGGAGTCCCGGATGAGATCGGGGACATGACGAGGAGTCTCGAAATGGTCAAGACGTAAATATCGATATATTGGACGACTATATTCGGACATCGGAAAGGTTCTGAATGGTTTGGGTATTTTCGGGAGTACCGGGGAGTTACGGGAATACGGGGAAGAAGTATATGGGCCTTATTGGGCTTTAGGGGAGAGGGAGAGGCAGGCCGCGCGCCCCCCATTAACTAGTCCGAATTGGACTAGGGGGAGGGGCGGCGCCCCCTCCTTCCTTCTCTTCCCTCTTCCCCTTCCTTGTCTCCTACTCCTAATACTTGGAAGGACTCCTAGTTGGACTAGGAAAAGGGGAATCCTACTCCCGGTGGGAGTAGGACTCCCCTAGGGCGCGCCATAGAGAGGGCCGGCCCTCCCCTCCTCCACTCCTTTATATACGGGGGCAGGGGGCACCCCATAGACACACAAGTTGATCTTCGTGATCGTTTCTTAGCCGTGTGCGGTGCCCCCCTCCACCATATTCTACCTCAGTCATATCGTTGCGGTGCTTAGGCGAAGCCCTGCGTCGGTTGAACATCAAGATCGTCACCATGCCATCGTGCTGACGGAACTCCTCCCCGAATCTTTGCTGGATCGGAGCCTGGGGAGCGTCATCGAGCTGAACGTGTGCTAAGAACTCGGAGGTGCCGGAGTAACGGTGCTTGGATCGGTCGGATCCGGAAGACGTACGACTACTTCCTCTATGTTGCGTCAACGCTTCCACTTCGGTCTACGACGGTACGTAGACAACACTCTCCCCTCTCGTTGCTATGCATCACCGTGATCTTGCGTGTGCGTAGGAAATTTTTGAAATTACTACGTTCCTCAACAACCATTTTGTGTATGGACATATGGAACGGAGTGCTGAACTTCAATCCCTAGGACCATGCAATAATCATTAAAAGCACGTGAGGAGAATTTTGCAGCATTGTCCATGCAAATTGACTTAATCCGACTTTCTGGATAATGGGCTTGTGATTTAATGACTTGCCTCATTATCTTGGCAAATGCATGGTTTCACGTGGATAGAAGACACATGTGTGACCATCATGTAGATGATCAATTAGAACCATGAAGTACCGGAAATGTCCAGATAATGGTTGGATGGGACCACAAATGTCTCCTTGAATACATTCAAGAAATTGAAGTGGTTCAGCTTTTATTTTGAGGTGCAAGGGTCACAAAATTAGCTTTCCCGTGGCACAAGATGTGCACACAAAGTCTGAAGGTTGAGAAAATTTTGACTAAAGCAAATTATGACCAATGGAATTGCTAATAATTTTTCTCATCATCCCTATCCCAGGATGGCCTAGGCGATCATGCCAGGTTTGAAGTGCATCAATTTGAAAATTACTTTGTATGCAACATGCTCTACGGGTTTGATGTATGTATAGTACAAACCAGACGATAGAGAAGGAATTTTCATGTACCTGCTTGCCACATCCATAATCTTTGGTGAAGAGTAGATACTCATCTTTGTTGTCTTCGTGGGTTTCAATGTGAAAGCCATTTTTACGGATATCTCGGTAACTGATCAGGGTACGTGATGAGTCGGGATACAACAAAACATCCTCGATTGTCACTTGTGTACCGCCCGGGAGGGTAAATATGGCACGTCCAGTGCCAACGATTAACGTATCGCGTCCATTGATAGCTAGAATATCTCCATTAATCTTTTTAAGAGTTTAAAAATATTCATCTCCCCCACTACGGAGTTTGTGGTTGCACTGTCCACAAGGCATAATCTGTGACGCCCGGATAATTAAACTACAGTAATCCTCTGCTAATGGTGCCACGTCACCTCCGTTACAGTTGCTAATCTCTCGTTAGTTCATAAAATGATTCAAATTCAAATTTGAATTTAAGTCAAACGATAAAAGTTTTCAAACTTTAAAACTAAAATGTTCTAGACGTGCCAGATAATGCATAGGTAATTATGGTGGAGAAACCAAACTTTGATCAAATGTTTAAAGGCTCTAAATTAATTAAAACCGCGACTAAAACAAATATTTAAATGCCTTCTAAATTTATAAAAGCGAAAAATATTTCATTTAGATACCAAACTTTTTATGACAGTGTCTCATTTTGCCACTCTAAATATGGAGCCAGTTTTATATCTTTCTAAAATTATTTTACTACCTAAATAAAAGAAAAAGAAGCAATAAAAAGAAAAGACTAAAAAAAGAAAACAAAAAGAAAAGGGCCAACACCCCCACCCCACTGGGCCAACATGCCCAGCTGGCCAGCTAGGCCCACACCGCGCCCCTAGCCTACATGGCCCCGTTCCCGCACCTTACCCTAATCCCTCTCCACACTCCCCCGATCCCCTTCCCCCGCCCGATCTGGATCGCCCCAGATCGCGGTCGCCCCCGATGGCGCTCGACGCCACTGCCCGACTGCCTCGTCACCGGCGGCTCACGCCGCGTCGGCCATCGACGCAACTAGCCAGCACCACCGGCTCCTCCCGCGCGACGCCCGCGTCGTTCTCCTTCGGCCGCGTCGACGCTGCCTGGAGGACCACCTCACCGGACTTCGCTTTCTCGGCGCCCCTCGCCGCCTCGACCCCATCGCTGCTCGTCACCGATCGCCGCCCCGAGATCCGGCGCCGCCCCGAACCCGCTATAGCACATCTACAGGGCTATGTGAGCCCCCTTCCCTTCCCCTCTTCTTCCCTAGCGGATCCGCCGTCGCGTACGCACACGCACACTCGCTGCCCGTGCTGCTCCCGCTCCCTGCTCACCATGCCAGACCGTGCCCCGCGCCTCCCCGCTGCTGCTGCAGCCGCAACAGCTACCCCGCAGCCGCGCCCGCCCCCTGCTCGCCTCGCTCCGCTCGCGACCCGCGCCGAGCCTCCCGCCACACGTGCGCCCTTGACTGCCGCCCGCTCGTGCCCAGGGGCGCGCGCCCTCCTCCGTTCCTGGCCGCGCCACGCGCCCGCCTCCCCACACGCCTCTGCTCGCGGCTCCACCGACGTCCGCCACCGCTGCCCCTGGCCGCGCCCCTGCTCCCCAGCGCGCCCTGGCTTTGCCGGCCCACGCGCCCGCGGCCCTCCCTCCCGCTCGCGGCGCTGCCCTCCCCCGGCGCTCTCGCACGCGTGCAGCCTTCCGCCGGTGCCGCGCCGATGCCCTCCCCTCGTCATGGCCTTGACTGGTTGCGTCCAGTTCGGGCGCCCACACCCGCATGTCCCAGCGCCCGTCGCCCGATCCGCTAGCGCCCGCGCGCGTTGACCCGCTAAGGCCTTTGGCCCAATGACAAGGGGGCCCAACCCCACAACGTTTTCAAAAAAAGAAAATAAAATAAAATGCATCAATAGAATTATTAATTAATTAATTAGTGAATTAATCATGTTTAATTAATCTAATTAACTAGTTAGTTTCATTAAACAGTAATTAGATTAGCTAAACCCTAATTAACCTAAACAGAGAATGACAGGTGGGTCCCATTGGACCCACACGTCAGTTTGACCAGTCAACACCCTTGTTGACTGCTGATGTCGTGCTGACGTCAGCATGCACTGTTCTGGATAGTGTTGTATTAAATTAATTAAATAAATGCTAAATTTTATTTAAATCTTTTAAAATTAATATAAAATAAACCGTAGCTCGGATGGAAAAACTTTGTACATGAAAGTTGCTCAGAACGACGAGATGAATCCAAATACGTAGTCCGTTCATCCGCCACACATCCCTAGAATAGCGAACACGTAACTTTCCCCCTCCGGTTCATCTGCCCGAAAACGCGAAACACCGGGGATACTTCCCCGAATGTTTCCCCCTTCGTTGGTATCACCTCCTACCGCGTTAGAGCATACCTAGCACCACTCATTGTCATGTCTTGCATCGTCATGCATATGTTTGCATTATATTTATTGTTTCTTCCCCCTCTTCTCTCGTTAGACACCGAGACCGACGCCGCTGCTACCTAGTACGATTACGGTGTTGACGACCCCTCCTTCTTGCCAGAGCAACCACGCAAGCCCCCCCTTTTGATCACCAGATATCACCTATTCTTCTCTCTACTACTTGCATTAGAGTAGTGCAACATGTTACTTCTTTCGGTTAATTCTATTCTGATGCATAGCCTGTCATTGTTGCTACAGTTGTTACCCTTACCTGCTATCCTACTGCTTAGTATAGGATGCTAGTGTTCCATTAGTGGCCCTACACTCTTGTCCGTCTGCCTTGCTATACTACTGGGCCGTGATCACTCGGGAGGTGATCACGGGCATATGCTATATACTTTATACTGTTACATTACTTATGATACTGTTCGGAGATGGGGGCTGAAGAGGCAGGTGGCTCCATCCCGGTAGAGGTGGGCCTGGGTTCCCGACGACCCCCGACTGTTACTTTGTGGCGGAGCGACAAGGCAGGTTGAGACCACCTAGGAGAGAGGTGGGCCTGGCCCTGGTCGGCGTCTGTCGTTACTTCATAATAACACGCTTAAGGAGATCTTGGTATTTGATCTGAGTCTGGCTACTGGCCTATACGCACTAACCAACTACACTGGAACAGTTATGGGCACTCGACGTCGTGGTATCAGCTGAAGCACTTCGTGACGTCAGCGACTGAGCGACGCGCGCCGGATTGGACTGGAACGCCTGCTAGGCTAGGTTTGCTTCCGGCCGCGTACACAACGTGCAGGTGTGCAATGGGCGGTGGGCCCAGACCCCTGCGCGCATAGGATTTAGACCGGCGTGCTGACCTCTCTGTTGTGCCTAGGTGAGGCTGCGACATGTTGATCTTCGCGACCGGGCATGACCCCGAAAAGTGTGTCCGGCCAAATGGGATCGAGCGTGTTGGGTTATGTGGTGCACCCCTGCAGGGAAGTTAATCTATTCGAATAGCCGTGATCTTCGGTAACAGGACAACTTGGAGTTGTATCTTGACCTTATGACAACTAGAACCGGATACTTAATAAAACACATCCTTCCAAGTGCCAGATACAACCCGGTGACCGCTCTCTAATAGGGCGACGAGGAGGGGATCCCCGGGTAGGATTTATGCTATGCGATGCTACTTGGTGAATTTACCATCTACTCTCTTCTACATGCTGCAAGACGGAGGCTGCCAGAAGCGTAGTCTTCGACATGATTAGTTATCCCCCTCTTATTCTGGCATTCTGTAGTTCAGTCCACTGATATGACCCTTTACACATATACCCATGCATATGTAGTGTAGCTCCTTGCTTGCGAGTACTTTGGATGAGTAATCACGGTTGCTTTCACCCCCATTTTCCCCCTTTCCTTTCTTTCTGGTTGTCGCAACGAGATGCCGGAGCCCAGGAGCTAGACGCCACCGTCGACGACGGCTCCTACTACGCCGGAGGTGCCTACTACTACGTACAACCCGCTGACGACGACCAGGAGTAGTTTAGGAGGATCCCAGGCAGGAGGCCTGCGCCTCTTTCGATCTGTATCCCAGTTTGAGCTAGCCATCTTATGGCAACTTGTTAACTTATGTCTGTACTCAGATATTGTTGCTTCCGCTGACTCGTCTAGGATCGAGCACTTGTATTCGAGCCCTCGAGGCCCCTGGCTTGTATTATGATGTTTGTATGACTTATTTTATTTTAGAGTTGTGTTGTGATATCTTCCCGTGAGTCCTTGATCTTGATCATACACGTTTGCGTGTATGATTAGTGTACGGTCAAATCGGGGGTGTCACAAGTTGGTATTAGAGCCGACTGCCTGTAGGAATCCCCTTCCACACTCTTTGGCCGAAGTCAAGTCTAGACTTTACAAAACTTTTACTAACATGGTTGTGCGGCCCATGGGCCCACGTTGCCATTTGGAGGTAGTAGGATCTTTTATTCCTCGACCTTTACTCTGGGACTCTGAACTCTCTCCTATTCGGGTTAAATGATTTTGCTAAAAAATACTAACTGTAGGCTCTCGTAAATACTTTCTCCCAGAGAGCCCCTCACTTCAGATGACCGCTTGCTGCACCAGAAGATTCTAAAGATACGCTCCGAGGTTTTCCCGAGACCCTTGTGCCCACCGACTTTACAATCCCCTACCACCGATATACCCTTATGGATAACTACCTGCAATTGTCGTTCATACATTCATTCTCAGTTGCTCTTGTTATTACAAGATGCCCTAAATTGCTCTCCGTTGTTCCGAAAATCCTTTAAGCTTACTGCCTTGCAGTTCTTTACCACATGAATACCCCTATTGAAGATTCCTCGCACTTATTGAGTACCTGTTCATCCCCAGTTGTTCGTATGCTTCATAAGATACTCTGAAAATACTATCCGTCCTTCTGAGCATCCTTTTTGAACTATTGCTCTGCAAATACTTGTATGCTTACATTATGGATGCTCCCATATCACTAGCAATACTCATTAGTATCTTTTGACACTATCATTTTGATCCTATTGATTCAAGATGTGCGCGAATGCACAAAATCATCAATCGACCCTTCTAAATTATCTTTCCGGCTCAGACGTCATTTTGAACATGAGCTGGTTCTCGACCAAACTATTTGTCGTCGATTGTGCCTCGGGTCTATTCAGTTTATCCATCCTTGATCAGAGCGTCTGCTTTTGATCCTTCGTTTTGGAAATCATAATTCCTTTGTTATCTAAGCATCGAATTATTCAGATGTTCTATAATCTGGCGCCCTTACATTATTTCTTCTTCTGATTGAGTACCGATACTCACAACAACTTCGTTGTGGATCGCCCGATCCATTGTTGGATTTCATCCGACATCGTCCTTCATATTCAATAACCTTGTGAGCCTTTCCACGGGTATATAATGCCTTTGGTAAATTGTATCCTCTACTTTGACAACCATGCTCTACTTTTGAGCTTGTGTTATTTACTTCTGAAGTTCGTGGAATATGTTCTAAGAAGCCCCGATGGCTTGAACCTATGCCTTCCTTAATATGTGTGAACTCGAAAGTTTTCACGAGTCATACTCTTTTGGTATTTTGCCAGATAAAATTTCAACACTGCAACTTCATCGAACACGAGAAGTAAATGAAAGGATATGCATTGGAGAAGTGGGAGTCGACCTTGAACTTTGTGTTCATGCCCATGGACACGATGTAGATCCTATCATGGAATCTTCTTGTAATAATAACTATTTCCTTGTTATAATATCATCTAGTATCTATGAATTGATCCTTTGGAATCGTGGTTCCGACCATATATTCTCCTTGATTCCATTTCTTAGGCAAGTGAAAACACTTGTCTTCTACAGATCAATACATCTCCGCAACCCCTATGTCGATCTTCCTTCGAGTAATACCCTCCAGTATCTCGAGAATATCAAAGAACTGTGTTGCTCCCTATGAGTCTTCATCTAGTATTGCTTCTCACCGATTTCAGATTTCCCCCGGGTTCTGAGTTATTTCACTCGAGAACACCGATAAGTGAATCAATTCCGCACTCCGATTCAACAACTCTAAGTAATTTTCATTGCTTATGAGTTTAATAATCTTTCAACTCAGTCCTAGCCTGCTCGGCTATATCATTATCATGCTAAACTTTAACTGTGCTACCTGGTCCTTAATCCCGGAGCACAACTTTCGATGATGAGCTAAGCTTATGTCGATCTTCCTTGTCATACCATTTCGCCTTGAACAGCAAGCTTGATTTCGAGTTTGCGTCGTACCCATGGTTCCAATAACCTTTTGTTTCATCATTCCTTTAACTTGATGTCATTGCCGATCGATTACATCTTCATGAAGTCTCTCGACAAATGTGTCATGATCATCATCAGCATTCGGAGCTCTTCCAGGATATCAATTGAATTCATGATGAGAAATACCATCCTTGCCCTCGATGATTTGTGTTGTTATCGACCACTTTATTGCCTTCCGTTCAACACAAACTTGTTTGTGTTTTGTGTTATACCTTGAGATCCTTGCTATCCAACATTTGTTCTTCTTAACGTTGGAGTATTACCATCTTTTAATATTAAGGGTGTTGTGAGGATTGCTCCACCTCTTAGGAACTATTTGGTATAGTGATACTTCTCACCATCACCATTCTTTCTTGGTACTCGTGTTGATTCCAACCGGGCTACCAACAAGTGAACGGTGTTGTTTGGATTCTGCCCTTCTAGCAACCCTATTGCTTTGAAGTTAATGGTCGACATTTCATTCTTAGACCATCGGTTAACGAATCACCATTCTAACATTGATCATGCTACCTATGCCCATATTTCGGGTGCACCTTTCAACCAATGTTTACTCGTGGATGTTCTCCTCGAGCATACATCATTATATCATTTGATCTGACAAATGTTATCTCCTTGTTCACATAATTGTGGAAATCCATCTTTTTGGATATCTCGTTGAAATATCGTTGAGTCCATCAGCCACCTCCTCATCCTCTCCTTGGCTTAATGATGAACCCTTGTTCGGAACTCGCTTCCATAGTTCATTTCCCAAGAAACTTACAATGTCATCTCGTCAAATTGTGTTGCACCTTTTCTTCTCAGGCATCCTGAGTCCGAGGTATCCTGACACCAATCGGATCTGAATCTCGATCAGATATGATGGTTGAGACATATTTCCAAGAGTTATAACATTGGTCTCTACATAACCCATTAAGGTGGTGTCTTTGCTTAGTACCCCTGGCCAGAGGACCTATTGTTATAGTTTTCTTTTTCGCAAGGCTAGCCATTCTTCCATGAGGAAATTGTAAGACTTATTCTACAAGTTGTTCCTGATGGATCCTTCGTGTATCCAAAGTCTGACCTTGCTTGAAGACCCCGTCAATGCTATCTCGAAGCATGATTTTGGTACTCCGATCTTCAATAAGAACATTTGAAGCACCATGCTAAATTTCCTTTATCAGTTTTTCAAACACGGTTGTTTGGGTAATGTCATGAACTTCCTCTCCCCGAACCTAAATTATTTTCTACATTATATCGTGTCATGGATATCATGCTCTGCTTGTCCTTGGGAAGGATATACCCTTGAATTATGTGTTTAAACACATTTTTCTTTCCATTGTTCTGTTTAATTTCATATTCTTATTATCGTTTCCATTGTTTGGTTTGACCTTTCTTGAGGTCTATATGATCTAAGCAGTAATATTCTCCTGCTTATGTAAACACCTCGGTGTACAATTCTGTCACTAAGACCCTGTTACTTTTGTTGATGACATTCCGGTAACCACCGATGGAAGAGAACTTTGCCTACTGGTCCGTTTCAACGAGCAGGAAAATGGTTCTCTTCGTCCCTCGCCCTTGGTACCAAAGATGCTGCCAACATAACTGACCGGTTATTCTCTGACATGCCTTGCTTACATGATCGTGCAAGACGTCACCCCTCTTCCTACATTTTACCCACATGGTGGGCCCATAACCCATAGTTCCACAGGATCGAAACCTGACTCTCCTGTACATCCCCGATTTCCAAAGTTACTCCTCGCGCGTGGCCTCGTATATAATTCACGAGCCACCTCTCGAAAGATCATCAAGTCTGGTATCAGACACAATGCTTATTCCCGATTGCTCTGAACCCCGATTCACACTCTCGGTTGGGCGTTAAATGATTACCCATCCGCTTAAAACTTCTCACGCCTTCTTTAATCTCTCTCGGTGATTTTTCCGAGTTTCAATTCGAGAGATACTTTCTACCACATTCCCTGAGTTATAAACCGGATAGCGACCATGTAGAGTTATGTTCTTCCGAAGTTACCCCTTATCCTTTTCGTAAGTACGATGGAGTTCCCGAAGAAAGGATGCCGACTTCATCATGATGACCTCAAGCTGAAGTATGAAGACATCAGCATTATGGATCGACCTCTTCGAGGAGAGCAACCAAGACTGAGAAGACCCGTTAGAATTTCGTAACCAGAACTCCTCCCCCTTATACACCTCTTAAATATCGGGACGAGATTTCTTGTAGTGGAGGAGAATTGTGACGCCCGGATAATTAAACTACAGTAATCCTCTGCTAATGGTGCCACGTCACCTCCGTTACTGTTGCTAATCTCTCGTTAGTTCAAAAAAGATTCAAATTGGAATTTGAATTTAAGTCAAACGATAAAAGTTTTCAAACTTTAAAACTAAAATATTTTAGAGGTGCGAGATAATGCATAGGTAATTATGGTGGAGAAACCAAACTTTGATAAAATGTTTAAAGGCTCTAAATTAATTAAAACCGTGACTAAAACAAATATTTAAATGCCTTCTAAATTTATAAAAGCGCAAAATATTTCATTTAGATACCAAACTTTTTATGACAGTGTCTCATTTTGCCACTCTAAATATGGAGCCAGTTTTATATCTTTCTAAAACTATTTTACTACCTAAATAAAAGAAAAGAGAAGCAATAAAAATAAAAGATAAAAAAAAGAAAACAAAAATAAAAGGGCTGACCCCCACCCCACTCGGCCAACATGCCCAGCCAGGCCCACACCGCGCCCTGGCTTACATGGCCCCGTTCCCACACCTAACCCTAATCCCTCTCCACACTTCCCTGATCCCCTTCCCCCGCCCGATCTGGATCGCCCCAGATCGCGGTCGCCCCCGATGGCGCTCGACGCCACTGTCCGACTGCCTTGTCATCGGCGGCTCGCGCCGCGTCGGCCATCAACGCAATTAGCCAGCACCACCGGCTCCTCCCGCGTGACGCCCACGTCGTTCTCCTTTGGCCGCGTCGCCGCAGCCTGGAGGACCACCTCACCGGACCTCACTTTCCCGGCGCCCCTCGCCGCCTCGGCCCCATCGCCGCTCGTCAGCGATCGCCGCCCCGAGCTCCGGCGCCGCCCCGAGCTCGCTATAGCACATCTACAGGGCTATGTGAGCCCCCTTCCCTTCCCTTCTTCTTCCCTGGCGGATCCGCCGTCGCGTCCGCACACGCACACTCGCCGCCTGTGCTGCTCCCGCTCCCTGCTCACCACGCCACACCGTGCCCTGCGCCTCCCCGCTGCTGCTGCGGCTGCAACAGCTACCACGCAGCTGCTCCCGGCCCCTGCTCGCCTCGCTCCGCTCGCGACCTGCATCGAGCCTCCCGCCACACGTCTGCCCTTGACTGCCGCCCGCTCGTGCCCAGGGGCGTGCGCCCTCCTCCATCCCTGGCCGCGCCACGCGCACGCGCGCCCGCCTCCCCGCACGCCTCTGCTCGCGGCTCCACCGGCGTCTGCCACCGCTGCCCCTGGCCGCGCCCCTGCTCCCCAGCGCGCCCTGGCTTTGCCGGCCCACGCGCCCGCGGCCCCCCTCTCGCTCGCGGCGTTGCCCTCCCCCAACGCTCGTGCGCGCGCAGCCTTCCGCCGGTGCCGCACCGACGTTCCCCCTCCTCGCCGTGGCCCTGACTGGTTGCGTCCAGTTCGGGCGCCCGCACCCGCATGTCCCAGCGCCCGTCGCCCGATTCGCTAGCGCCCGCGCCCGTTGACCCGCTAAGGCCTTTGGCCCAATGACAAGGGGGCCCAACCCCAGAACGTTTCCAAAAAAGGAAATAAAATAAAATGAATTAATAAAATTATTAATTAATTAATTAGTGAATTAATTAAGTTAATTAATCATGTTTAATTAATCTAATTAACTAGTAAGTTTAATTAAACAGTAATTAGATTAGCTAAACCCTAATTAACCTAAACAAAGAATGACAGGTGGGTCCCAGTGGACCCACCTGTCAGTTTGACCAGTCAACACCCCTGTTGACTGCTGACATCAGCATGCACTGTTCTGGATAGTGTTGTATTAAATTAATTAAATAAATGCTAAAATTAATTTAAATATTTTAAAATTAATATAAAATAAACCGTAGCTCGGATAGAAAAACTTTGTACATGAAAGTTGCTCAGAACGACGAGACGAATCCAAATAAGCAGTCCGTTTGTCCACCACACATCCCTAGCATAGCGAACACGCAACTTTCCCCCTTCAGTTCATCTGCCCGAAAACGCGAAACACCGGGGATACTTCCCCGAATGTTTCCCCCTTCGTCTGTATCACCTCCTACCGCGTTAGAGCACACCTAGCACCGCTCATTGTCATGTCTTGCATCGTCATGCTTATGTTTGCATTATATTTATTGTTTCTTCCCCCCTCTTCTCTCGTTAGACACCGAGACCGATGTCGCTGCTACCCAGTACGACTACGATGTTGACGACCCCTCCTTCTTGCCAGAGCAACCAGGCAAGCCCCCCCCTTTGATCACCAGATATCGCCTATTCTTCTCTCTACTGCTTGCATTAGAGTAGTGCAACATGTTACTGCTTTCCGTTAATCCTATTCTGATGCATAGCCTGTCATTGTTGCTACAGTTGTTACCCTTACATGCTATCCTACTGCTTAGTATAGGATGCTAGTGTTCCATCAGTGACCCTACACTCTTGTCCGTCTGCCTTGCTATACTACTGGGCCGTGATCACTCGGGAGGTGATCACGGGCATATGCTATATACTTTATACTGTTACATTACTTATGATACTATTCGGAGATGGGGGCTGAAGGGCAGGTGGCTCCATCCCGGTAGAGGTGGGCTTGGGTTCCCGACGGCCCCAGACTGTTACTTTGTGGCCGAGCGACAGGGCAGGTTGAGACCACCTAGGAGAGAGGTGGGCCTGGCCCTGGTCGGCGTCCGTGGTTACTTCATAATAACAAGCTTAATGAGATCTTGGTATTTGATCCGAGTCTGGCTACTGGCCTATACGCACTAACCAACTACACTGGAACAGTTATGGGCACTCGACGTCGTGGTATCAGCCGAAGCACTTCGTGACGTCAGCGACTGAGCAGCACGCGCCGGATTGGACTGGAACGCCTGCTAGGCTAGGTCTGCTTCCGGCCGCGTACCCAACGTGCAGGTGTGCAATGGGCGATGGGCCCAGACCCCTGCGCGCATAGGATTTAGACCGGCGTGCTGACCTCTCTGTTGTGCCTAGGTGGGGCTACGACGTATTGATCTTCCGCGGCCGGGCATGACCCCGAAAAGTGTGTCCGGCCAAATGGGATCGAGCGTGTTGGGTTATGTGGTGCACCCCTGCAGGGAAGTTAATCTATTCGAATAGCCGTGATCTTCGGTAACAGGACGACTTGGAGTTGTACCTTGACCTTATGATGACTAGCACCGGATACTTAATTAAACACACCCTTCCAAGTGCTAGATACAACCCGGTGATCGCTCTCTTACAGGGCGACGAGGAGGGGATCGCCGGGTAGGATTTATGCTATGCGATGCTACTTGGCAAACTTACCATCTACTCTCTTTTACATGCTGCAAGACGGAGGCTGCCAGAAGCGTAGTCTTCGACATGATTAGTTATCTCCATCTTATTCTGGCATTCTGCAGTTCAGTCCACTGATATGACCCTTTACACATATACCCATGCATATGTAGTGTAGCTCCTTGCTTGCGAGTACTTTGGATGAGTACTCACGGTTGCTTTCTCCCCCTTTTCCCCTTTCCTTTCTTTCTGGTTGTCGCAACCAGATGCCGGAGCCTAGGAGCTAGACGCCACCGTCGACAACGACCCCTACTACACCGGAGGTGCCTACTACTACGTGCAGCCCGCTGACGACGACCAGGAGTAGTTTAGGAGGATCCCAGGCAGGAGGCATGCGACTCTTTCGATCTGTATCCCAGTTTGTGCTAGCTATCTTATGGCAACTTGTTAACTTATGTCTGCACTCAGATATTGTTGCTTCCGCTGACTCGTCTATGATCGAGCACTTGTATTCGAGCCCTCGAGGCCCCTGCTTGTATTATGATGCTTGTATGACTTATTTTATTTTAGAGTTGTGTTGTGATATCTTCCCGTGAGTCCCTGATCTTGATCGTACACGTTTGCGTGTATGATTAGTGTACGGTCAAATCGGGGGCGTCACATAATCCCTCTTCCACCGGATTGTCACCGTACATAACTATATATAAGACAAAGAACTTTGAATAAGAAAATCTCATGCAAATACATAGGATACAATCTTATTTATATCAAATATGTTGATACACTTACAATCTTGTTATATCAAATGTGTTGATAGAGTATAAAGACAACAACAATACTTATGTTCTTATTACAACATCACAAATGGACATAGCTAAATAGATCACTAAGGAGATTGTGGGACTAATCGAAGTCTCCAAACACATAGTTTGAGGTATACTCAATCATCATGTTCTCCGTGTCAGCAAGGTCCTCTGGCTGATGGAACGCAATGGTGTTGCTAGGTCCAGGAGGAACGTCGTGCAAACTACCGGCTCCATTAGCGATGTCCAGATGAAGGTTGAAGTTGGATTCAAACCTCTTCTGTTGAGGTGCTTTGCGTCCCTGAGATTGCTGGTACAACATAACCAGATGCTTTGGGATCTTGCACTTGTCAGTGTGGTGCGCTTAGCATCCACACTTGTTGCAAAGCTGAGATTTATCATACTTGGGCTTTGCACTGCATTTTTCCTTGTCTGAGTTCCTAGACCTCCTATTCCTAATGCGCTTTTGCTTGTTCTGATAATTTGATGATTGCCCATAAAGGCACCATCAAACTTATGTCTATTCATGACATTCATGTGAACTTCAGGTAAGAGTTGTGCCTCAACTGGGCGTTGAGAGCCATTCCTAGCGAGTAGCTCATCATGTTTTCCAGTCTGAAGCAACATATGAATAAGCTCGGAATAGACAATATAGTTGCGAGCACGGTATTGCCGCTGGAGGATCCAGTCCCAAGGGAGCATAGTAGATAATGTTTTCCCTATCTTCTCTGCATCAGTAGGTTCCTTCCTGCAAAAGTGCAGTTTGGAACTTATCTTATGAACCTTGTGGTTGTACGCACCGATGGACTTGAAATCCTCAAGACGAAGGTGAGTCCAATCATGGAGCGCTTCTGGCAGGACAACTGCCTTCTGCCGTCCATATCTCGTCTGAGGGCTAGAAACAGAGTTCTGGGAGATTCCTCCTCTAAGTACTTAGACTTTAGATCTGGGTGAATATGATGCCTTATGATGTATAAAGCTGCATAGTTTTGTTATTCTGTCAGCGGCGTGGTCCCGGCCGGTAGAGGAGTCTCCGGGTCCTGGGTTGCACGCGCTATCCCACGGGAAGCAAGATTGATCTTGGCATCCATGGCCCATGTAGTGTAGTCGTTTACCTACATGGATGAACGAGAGATAATTAATTTATGGAGGGTAAATTAGAAACCATCCTGGTCGTATTGTAATAATGTGCAAAATATGACACTCAAGTCAAGAAATTGATTAATGTGGACCTCAATTGATTGAACATAACACGTCGAAGATCATATGGATATCACGGTAATAGGCTACATAATCTGACAATGTCAGTATAGATGCGCTTGTTTCGATTACCTTGTGTATGCTACCAATTTAAATATAAGGAAGTGCATGTTGAAGGTAATCGATTGTCAAACTGACAAAGCGTAGACCGTGAATCCAAATATAATGAGGGAGGCGTGTATCAACAATTTGCAAGTTCGTTGTACAAGAGAAATTGATCTTAATCGTTGAAACATGTTCTGGAAAATTGGTATATGGTAAACACATTGAACATGTTATTTCCAGATAATGTCTGGTCCTTTATTTGCATTATCAATTAAATTACATAATGTAAGAAAAAACACGCCTACAAATATTTACACAAGTCCTAAAATAGAGTTAATTTAAATACTAGACTAGAATGTAAATAAAAACATGCACATAGGCTAAACAGTGCTAAACAGTGAGACATTACTGCTAAAACTACAGTTACAAGAATTGAACAGGAGAAAAACCAGAGAAAAAAACTTTCTAAGGACTAGGCCCGTAGCCAGGGGCGATTTGGGCCAGGCCCACGACCCACGTGGAGATGGGGCGGTCAGCCGGCCTTATATGGCGAGCGGTTAGGGATCGGGGGATGCCAATCCCTCCCGACCAGACGCATGGCGGCGCCGCCACCCCACTCCCTTGCCGCTATTCACAGAGAGCTCGCCGGCGTGCCTTCCTCATCCTCCGACGAGGAGATGTAGGCGGCAGCAGAGGCGAGGCCGGAGTGGCGGTCGATGGCGGCGATGGCGCGACCAAAGAGGCGGCGGCGTCCCTCCATGCTCGCGGAGTCCTGGAGGCGCGGTAGGGCGACCGTGCGCGGGGATGGTGGTGCCTCGTCCGGCACGGAGGTGGAGGCGCGCGGGGGCTAGGTGGCGCTGCGACTCGGGCCGGCGTCCTCGTCTCCAGGCTGCGCAACCGGCGTCAGGCCAGCGGCTTGCATCGTCCCTCCGGCGCCGTTCGGGAAAGGCACGAAGACGAAGAAGCCGGGCTCGTCAGCCGGCGCTGGAGGCGGAATCCGCGTTGGAGCCGCGAGCACGGGCCCGAAGATCCCTTCTCCTGCGTGTGCGGGAGGCGCGCTGGGGCCGACCACCGTTGGGGCGTGGTCACCGCGAGCAGCGGCGCGATGGCCGTGTCCAGGGGCGCGGAGGCCACGTCGAGGGCCGCGTCCAGCGACATGGTGGCCTTGTGCAGTGCCACGGCGTCCGAATCAGCGGAGGCGGTGCACTACACGGCGAAGTCGACGGCCCCCGCCTACTCCATGATGGCCACGGGCTGCGAAACGGCGACGGTGGCCGTCCTCACGGATGAGGCGGAGGAAGAAAGAGATGAGTCCATGCATCTCACCGTCGGCGAGGCCTTTCTATGCTCTTGGCAGAGCGTGCGTGATAAACGTGTTTAAGTCAAAAGATCAACTTGTATTGATTGATAGTTAGGCTGCTTGTAATGGGTGGGTAGTATCATGTGTTAGTATCATGCATATAATACTAGTGTATAATACTAGTATCATATATTAGTATCGTAGATCACTTTATTTATTGCCATGCATGACACATAGTAACATAGCATTTAATATGATATGGTATCATAATATGATACTCAAACATCTCTTTATTCATTTAATTTCATACCATCTCATCAAAATTGCCTAGTTGGCATGCATGATACTAGCTATGATACTCCCATTACGACCAGCCTTAGAGTACAGTTTATATATGTCTGGAAGAGATGCATTGAACAGGCTCGACAGTTCGAACAATCGTATCCTTTGTGTGTTTCTAATTATAGGGATACAACATTTAGAAAAGAGACCCATAAGTAGATATTTTCTCTCCAATTAATACATGCTAATTAATTACAACCGTTAAGACAAGGCTTAAGGCTAGTCATAGTGGGAAGTAACATAAGTTTAGTGTCATGCAAGCCTTCATTTATTAGGTTGTAGAACATTTTGCATTGGTGTGCATTATATTACAGTAACATATTATGTTACCACAAACACCTCTCTTTTCTCATTAACTCTTTGTCACATAAGCACATTTGTCTTGGGTTGCATTATGTTACTAGCTAAGTTACTTTCATTATGGCTAGCCTAAGACTAGCCACAATGGGTAGTAACATAGAGTAGTAACATAGACAATGTTACTACTCTACGTTACTACCTTTATAGTGCGGAGTAACATATGTGTGGTAACATGCAACACTTCATTTATTAGAATATAGACTCATTTTGCTTTGATATATGTGATGTTACTCATACTAGTAGTAACTAGCTATGTTACTACATACCTCTCTTTCTTCATTTATTACTTGCCTCATCATCTTTTCTATCTAGATATGTGTGATGTTACTACCTATGTTACTCCCATTGCGGGTAGTCTAAGACTAGTCACAATGGAGAGTAACTTAGAGTAGTAACATGCATATGTTACTAGTCTATATTACTACCTCCACAGTGGGTAATAATGTATGTGTTGTGCCATGCATCACTTCATTTATTAGGTTGTAGACTCATCTTTTCTTCTTGCTCTGTTACCACATTCCTCTTTTTTTCATTAATTACATGCCATGTCATCTATTTTGCTTAGATAAGTGTGATGTTACCACCTATGTTACTCCCACTGTGGGTAGTCTAAGGGACGGACAGAAATAGTAGTGCTAGGGTGCGGGTGCGGCAGTTATAGGGAGGATTGTTTTATCGTAGTGGATTACTCGGGGTCAAAATAACATAGCAAAGTGGGCTGCGAAGGTTTAACTACAGTTGAGCCTCTTTCTCCTCCCATTCTCAAAACAGAGAGTACTCCGGTGTATTTTGGGACTTCGGGTACTAGACGCATACAACTGAATTCACCAAATAAACTTCGGTTTCCCAGGATTACCAACAAAAATTTTGAACGAAGTACTTGGTTTCAGTGCTGGTTTATTTGGCATGGTTTTCGGTGCTTAGTCTTTTATGTCTACAATGGAATACCTCGGCCGCACCCACCCTAGGTTGTTACTAACTATTCATTGCTACCTGCCTCTATAGGGCCCCAAAGAAATGGCCAGTCTTCTCTTGATAACCCTGCTTCCTTCCATTTTTGTTCCTCACTCGATCTTTTGTATGGCTTGTCGTTGCTATGGCGCTAGTTCAAACACTATTTCATAGCTCCCACATGCCTAGCAAGATGATGGTGCAAATATCTTTCCACTTATGCTTGTCTTCTGCTAGTACACCACATAATAAGCGTTTTGCCTGCCCTAAATGTTGTGCACTTTATCCACATTGACCTATTTATTTTTTAAGATCAAATCTGAGTTAGCACCCTCATGACTATCCATTTTAAGACGATAACTTGTTTGACCATCTCTTGTCCTTTGAGCTCCGGACCATTTCTTTCCTATTGAAACGGTCTTTGGCATGTGACTGTTCGCCAAATTTTGATTTTTTTAGAGTTGCATAATCTTGGTGAGATATAGAATGTCCTCTTGTATAATACTTGTTCCATGATGAATATGGATGAAATTTTCCATAAGGAGGTATCCTTGATATCGACGTTGGCGGCCCAAAAGGAGGGTATGTAGTTGTTGTATTGACTTTCTCCCTTTGCCAATACCAGTATGCAAATTTGCGCCTTTAGGTAATCTTGATGCTTTTGCACTAGTTGGCAGATGAGAACATTTTGCTTCACTCTTCTTTTGATATTTTATTTAATAATTGTGCGAAAGTGACTTCTGGTTTCTTGCGCTTGTGCTTAATCAATCTTAAGATTTGCTTGCTGCACCCCCTCATGTTTAGCGTCTTCATCTTAACTTTGATAGAATTCTTGTCTTCAATATTAGTATAATTGTGCACTTAAATACTTCTTCACTTGAAAGCTTGATTCCATCATCTGCATTTCTTACACTCATCACTAAATGAACCAGGTTGAGATAACCGATGCAATAGCCTTTTGTAACATCCCAAATTCTCAGTTTGGATTGTTTTACAATTTTAGCTAAGCATCTATTGCATTTTACTTGAACTGTGGCGGAATTTGATAGTTTTAGAGGCATTTCAATTTTTTGTTTGAATTTTGAGTTCACTTCAAACCGGTTCATTTCAAAAACTTTGAGTTCATTTCAAAATTTTTGAGTTCTTTTAAAAAATCCCTGACAAAAACTTTGATCAAAAGTATGAGAGGGGGTAACATGACACCCCAAAAGTCAAAAGAAAAATAATGCCAAAATAATTTGAATTCAAATTTGGTTTCAATTGAAAAAAGTGATTTTTATAAAGTTTTTATTTTGCCTTTGAAAAATAGTTCATCATTTAGGATTTATTTTTCTGATCTTTTTGACATATATATTGTCTATATAACTTTTTTTTCTCTTTTTCTCTAATTCTCTATTTTTCTAATCTGTCAGAAAAAGGAAAACCTTAGCCGGCGCCAGCCAGGCGCAAGGCCAGCCGACCCACTCCCCGCAACCAACCGTAACTCCGCGGCCTGCCCCGCCTGCGCCCGGTACACCTTGGTTGCTCGCACCCACGCCCCTTCCCCGCCCGGTACAACTTGGCCTCTCTCAACTTTAGCACGTCCTCCTCCGTGACGGAGGAGGGCATCCATCGGCCTTGAAGGTCGGAACCGGACATTGTCGAAGGTCCGAAGCGCCTGAAATCTAGAGCCTAGGGTGTTGGAACTCGAGGCGGCGGGCGAACTCGTTTGAGATTGAAAGAAAGGGGTAAGGCCTTGGTCTCTTTATAAGAGGTGGAATACCAAGGGCCCTCCCCGTAACCGTTTGGGACTCGCCTTTAATCGAGAGAACGTGCTAACGGGCATGATTGGGTTACCCACGTCTGTATCGATGAGAATCCCGTGAATAAAGGGGACACGATCTCTGCTTCGACAAGACGTGCCAAGGAAACCGCCTCGCAAAATGCGCTGAGGTGGGGAAGTGAGAACGATTCGAGTAGAGGCTTGGCCGTAGTGTGATGTCACGCTACGGAATACGTCAGCAGATTAGATTTGTGTAAATATTATTCTCTCTATGGCAATATGTGGAAACTTATTTTGCAGAGCCGGACACTATCCTTAGTGTTAACAATCTTTTATGAAGTACTTGGAGGAGGAACCCGCCTTGCAATGCCGAAGACAATCTGCGCGCCGGACTCATCGTCATTGAAGCCTAGTTCAAGGGCTACTGAGGGAGTCCTGGATTAGGGGGTGTCCGGGTAGCCGGACTATACCTTCAGCCGGACTCCTGGACTATGAAGATACAAGATTGAAGACTTCGTCCCGTGTCCGATGGGACTTTCCTTGGCATGGAAGGCAAGGTTGGCGATGCGGATATTTAGATCTCCTACCATTGTAATCGACTTTGTGTAACCCTAACCCTCTCTAGTGTCTATATAAACCGGAGGGTTTTAGTCTGTAGGACAACAGACAATCATACCATAGGCTAGCTTCTAGGGTTTAGCCTCCTTGATCTCGTGGTAGATCTACTCTTGTACTACCCATATCATCAATATTAATCAAGCAGGACGTAGGGTTTTACCTCCATCAAGAGGGCCCGAACCTGGGTAAAACTTCGTGTCCCTTGTCTCCTGTTACCATCCGCCTAGACGCACAGTTCGGGACCCCCTACCCGAGATCCGCCGGTTTTGACACCGACATTGGTGCTTTCATTGAGAGTTCCTCTGTGTCGTCACTTTTAGGCCCAATGGCTCCTTCGATCATCAACAACGATGCAGTCCAGGGTGAGACTTTTCTCCCCGGACAGGTCTTCGTCTTCGGCGGCTTCGTACTGCGGGCCAATGCACTTGGCCATCTGGAGCAGATCGAAAGCTACGCCCCTGGCCATCAGGTCAGATTTGGAAGTTTAAACTATACGGCCGACATCCGCGGGGACTTGATCTTCGACGGATTCAAGCCACAGCCGAGCGCGCCGCACTGTCCCGATGGGCATGATCTAGCTCTGCCGCCGAACAGTGCCCTGGAGGCCGCACACGCTTCGGTTCCGACCCTTAATTTGGAGCTAGCTGCGCCGATCGAGGATGGGTGGTTGGACGCCGCCTCGGGGGCTGCGATCTCAAAGGCGATTGAGCCGAACACCAGCCCGGCACTCCGCAAGGCCCGTGACTCCGAGTGGCTGGATTCCTCTCCAGACTCCGAGCCCTCCGTGCGCCCGCCGATCGAATCCGATCGGGCGCCGATCATGGAGTTCACCGCTTCGGGCATCTTCCAGCACTCGCCCTTCGGCGACATCCCGATGTCACTAAAGTCTCTCTCTTTATCAGGAGAGCCCTGGCCGGACTACGGTCAGCAAGGTTGGGATACGGACGATGAAGAAATTCAAAGCCCACCCACCACCCACTTAATAGCCCCCGTCGATAATTTAAACGACGTGCTCAATTTCGACTCCGAAGACATTGATGGTATGGACGATGATGCAGGAGACGTATATGAACCAACACCTATAGGGCATTGGACAGCCACCTCATCTCATGATGTGTACATGGTGGATACACCTAAAGGAAGCGACAACGAGGAACACGGGGATGCAACGAAGGATCGATCTCTCGAAAAGCAATCAAAGCGGCGGCGCAAACGCCGCCCCAAGCCCCGCCTTGACACAGACCCAGCCATAGAGCAGGACGAGCCGGCAGACGACGATCATGCCTTGGAGCAAACGTCCGAACAGGGTAACTCAGATAAAGAAACCGAACAACCCGTCCCCGGCGAAAACGGCATTTCGGACGACCTTACGCCGGATAAGGCCATAGAGCAAAAGAACCTCCACAAAGGCTCGTTGCAACCGTACGTAGCCTAAAAAAGCAGAAGCGGAAGCTAAAAACTGCGGAAGATGCACTCAGAATCACATGGAGCAAAGTAAGCAATACCGCAGACAAATACGGCGACAGTCGCCGCACTAAAAGCTATCCGAAGCGAAAGCTACTGCCTGAATTCGACGAAGAGGCCTTAGAGCCCTCGCATTCAAAAATTAAGAAAGCCACCCGGTCGGATAGACGACCCCATGGCCAGCATAAAACGGCAAGCGGCGCCGTACTCAAGCCGGCATGCGACCCACTCAAGGACTCGCATCAAAAAGATGGCCCAGCCAGGTCTATTTACGGGCCAAGAAAGCAAGCTCTCGTAAGCAATGCAACAACACCAGTATCCGAATGCCACGGCACACCCAAATACAGGGGTGCTGCACACCCCCTATGTTTCACCGATGAGGTCCTGGATTATGAATTTCCAGCGGGATTTAAACCCGTAAACATAGGGGCGTACGACGGAACAACAGACCCTGGAGTCTGGATCGAGGATTATATCCTCCACATACATATGGCCAGAGGAGATGACCTCCACGCCATAAAATACTTACCCCTCAAGCTTAAAGGGCCATCCCGGCATTGGCTTAAAAGCCTTCCTGAAAACACAATTGGAAGCTGGGAAGAGCTCGAGGATGCTTTTCGAGCAAATTTTCAAGGGACCTATGTCCGCCCTCCGGATGCAGACAATCTAAGTCACATAACTCAACAGCCCGGAGAGTCAGCTCAGCAATTTTAGAACAGATTTCTTACTAAAAAGAATCAGATAGTCGACTGTCTGGACGCCGAAGCCCTAGCAGCTTTTAGGCATAACGTTCGAGATGAATGGCTAGCCAGACACCTCGGCCAAGAAAAGCCAAGAACAATGGCCGCATTAACAAGCCTCATGACCCGCTTTTGCGCAGGAGAGGACAGCTGGTTGGCAAGATGTAGCACCAGCGACCCAAGTACATCCGAAACTAGGGATGGAAACGAAAAACCGCGACGCAACAAGGATCGTCGCCGGACTAAAGAAGACAGTTCGAAGAGTACGGCAGTCAACGCCGGATTCAAAAGCTCACGACAGAATCAGAAAAAGTCGCCCCTTCATGATAACATGGACGAGCTATCCAACTTAAACAAAATCTTGGACAGGGTATGTCAAATACACAGTACTCCCGGGAAGCCTGCTAACCATACCCACAGAGATTGTTGGGTCTTCAAACAATCTGGCAGACTCAATACCGAACACAAGGGGCTCGACACACCAAGCGAAGACGATGACGAACCCCAAAAGCACAACACCAGGAAACAAAAGAATTTTCCACAAGAAGTAAAAACAGTAAACTTACTTCACATAACAAAACGTGCGACGCCTATAAAGGTACGCGCCATACGGCCTATCTCAAAGGAGTCCCGCCACTGGTTGACAAAACCAATCGTCTTCGATCACCGGGATTAGTCTAGAAGTATCAGGAGCGCAGGCTGGACTGCCTTGGTACTCGATCCAATAATTAGCGGACTCCAGTTTACAAATGTCCTGATGGACGACGGCAGTGGTCTAAACCTGATATATCAGGACACAATCCGCCACATGGGGATAGACCCAACAAGAATTCGCCACAGCAAAACCTCCTTTCAAGGGGTAGCGCCAGGTCCGGATACCCATTGCATGGGCTTTCTTCGGCTTGAAGTCATATTCGGCTTCCCCGATAACTTCCGCTGCGAAAAGCTAACTTTCCACATCGTCCCATTCTCAAGTCGCTATCAAGCACTGCTGGGACGCGAAGCTTTCGCCCGCTTTAACGCAATACCGCATTACGCATCTCTTACGCTCAAAATGCCCGGTCCACGAGGCATCATCTCTTTAAAGGGAAAACATTGAGTGCGCCCCCCGCGGAGGATCGTGCGGCTGCCTTAACAACCCCACAATAACACAGCTTCATCAGCCAAAAACATCCAAAACAGGTCGTTAAGACCACGGACACGGCTGGACGAGTCCGGCGTAAACATATCATTAATAAAGGCTTAATATCCATATACCCCTGCGCTAGGGGCTCCACGCATGTACAGTATGAGACAATCAAGCTCAATTTTACCCATTTAATCTATACTTTGATCACTTAGTATAAATTTTGTTCGGCACGACCCCTTTTTCTTTTTCAACTAAGTTCCTCTCTTTTACAGATGATCATCGTGCTGCGCCTGTCCAGGATACGGCACAACAGAGACATAGGCGTAGACGTGCAGCAGGGACCCGTTCCAATGATTCTTTTCAGATTAAGACCCTGTGTAAACCTTTTTTATTGTCTCTTGTTGATACACATCCTCCGGTTTTTCGTTATAATCAAGGAGGGACTGACGTCTTGGCATGTGGCCACGTCAGGAATTTTGCGCGTACCTGGACACTAGGGGCTTATAACCAAGGGTGCTGTCCCGCCCGTACTCATAAAGACCGAATACCTTAGGGAGTGTTCGGAGTCGTGAGTTTGGCCTTATATGCATCGGCTCCGAATCATGTCTTTGGTCAAATGTTGGGTTGCCCGGCTCCTGTGTTTGGCTGCCTTATGTTCCGCACTATCGGCTAAGGCGGCACTAGGAGAACTACTGCGATTGTGCCCCGGTTCGGCCAGGCGAGCACCTCAGTAGAGAAAGCCGAAAACTGACTGTCATGATATAGCGTGAGACTGGTCAACCACTCGATGACTTACCGGAATCTATAGGATTCCTCCGCATTAACGAAGGGCCGTTTCCCGGCCAGGCACATATGCGCCCCGACTTCGGGCGAGCGCAGGGGCCACCAGGGGCTATTTAAGTAGCCTCACTGTCAAGCTCCTATGGCTAAGTGAAAGTGTTAAAGCATTATAGTCCGGTTGCCTAGCTCGCTGCGCTATCACCTCCTTTGTAGGACCAAGACGTTGGATTAAGTGTGAAAATGCGCCTTCTGCGAGCACCCCTCACTATGTGCGTGGGGGCTGAAGCCAACGACTGCCATCTTTCAGATTATATATATATATATCATAAAACGGCCGCACAGGAGGTGTTTCAAATACTTGAAGACACAAGTATAAAAGGCTGCTACAATTTATCAAAATATTGCTTTACAATTAAATATGCTATCAGAACATAGCACCCTTCGAGCACTGCGTCTCTATTACACGAGCGCCTTCAAGGACTTCCTGAAAATAGTGCTCGGAGGGTACTCGGCTTTTGTCCGAATCTCGGGATGCAACAACGGTGGTCTCCATCTCCGCCCAGTATGTCTTGACACGGGCAAGAGCCATCCGTGCGCCCTCTATACATGCTGACCTCTTCATTGCATTGATATGTGGCACCGCACCAAGGAATTGCTTCACCAAGCTGAAAAAACTCTTCGGCTCCGATCTCCCGGCCACAGATGACTCATGACGCACTTCATGGCGAGTCCGGACAACCTATTCAGCTCGACCCATTTGGCCAGACGATCGGCCAGGGATAGTGGACATTCTGGATTGTGGAACTGCGACCAAAAGAGTTCCTCCACTTCACGATCTCCTTGATCTCGAAAGTGTTCGGTCGCATCAGCCGCACTTGCCGCCAAATCCAGATAGGTGTCCGTCGTACTCCAAAGCCGGTCCAATGGAGCATGCTTAGGATCACAAAACTTCCTCCACAGCATAAAGGGCTTTCCAGCCGCAATCTCTCCGGCTTCACGAAGCTCCTCCCTCGCAGCTCTCATCGTAGAGCGAGCATCCTTGGCATCGGCAACGACCTTCTTCAAGTCCGTGTGTTCCGCCCGATCTTCTTTTTCCAGAAGCTTGCAATGGTCGGCAGCGCTCTTTAGCTTCACGTCCATCTCGGCCATCTCTTTCTTGCTTTGGCAGTGAGCAGCCTGTTCGGCTCTCAGCTCTTCAAGGGCCTTCTCGGCAGCCGCATCACTTTTTCTGGCTTGTTCTTTAGCTCGGGCAAGTTCCGCCCGAAGACTCTCCACGGCGGCCGCATCATCTGCGTCAAGCACACACATTGTAAGATACTGGCATAAAGCTCCTCTTACCAGGTGCCGCCCAAGGAATTACATACCTTGAGCCTCATCAAGCCGCTTGTTGACGAGCGCGATGTCGGCATCTGCCACGTCAAGTTACCGCTTTAGCTCGGCAAAATCATCAGTCCGGCTGGATTCCGGACACTTCGCCACCTACATAGAAAGGCGACATTTTAGACCTGGGATTATGATCCTCTGCACGCCGTCACTTTTGACAACGCGCAGAGTCTCAGGGGCTACTATCTACACAGGGCACATCTTATTTATGCGCAACTGTCAGAAAATGTACATTATTTCACGTACCTCAAAACCTGTCAGTAAACTTCTGACAGCCTCGTGCAATCCGCTTTCCGCGGACGAAATCCTTTCAATCACCGTACCCATCAACGCACGGTGCTCCTCTAAGATAGAAGCTCGCCCTAGCAGATTCTTCAGCTCCTCCGACCTAGCACCGGACGGTGCCGGATTCGTCCTATGGCCTCTTTCGAAAGCCGGACGCGGAGAACCTTGGGGGGCCATATGGCTACCTTCCGCCCCTGCCGGATTCGGAGAAGCCCTCCGCGACGACACCTCAGGGTCGCCCGCCTCGCTAGGTGGTACGGCAGGGGGAGGCGTCCCGCTCTCCATCATCTCCGGAAGAAGGTCCCCCGAAGACGAGCTCTGCTGAGAAGGGCTGAGGTCCGAGCTACAAGGTAAAATTTTGGTTAATCTTCTCAGATATAAGCAAGGATTTCTCTCTCTCAAAAATATAATCTTTCTCTACTTACGGCTCGCTGGAGGGCTGGTCCCCTTGAGGGCATAGTTCGGCCGAGGTATCCCCCGGCGTAGGACCCTCTGACAAGGATTCCCCCCCCCCCCCGCTTTGAGGCCATAGTCTCCGGGTTTTCAGAGGCAGTCCTCTTCTTCCCCTGAGGAGAGGAATTTTCTGTTCCTCCCTTCCAAACAGCCTCCTTCGAGGAGGCCGTAGTTTCCTTGTTCCCTCCCTCACTTTCCCCCAAAGGCACAATCTTCAGCATCCTGACTAGCACGGGATCCGGCCTGGTCTCGGGGAGGGGAGCCGGATACTTGATCAGCTTTGCTTTCGCTATCCACTCCTATTTAAAAAGACAACTCTTTTAGGGGCAAGTTTATGACAAATATACGGATAACGAGTCCAGGCACAAGGCTACTTACTTGAGTATCCGGGCGATTGCAGCTCAAACCTGCGTCCTCGGTCAAACCCGAACACATTGCTTGTGATCCGAAGAATAGTTTATACATCTCCGCGGGCGTTGCGCCCATAAAATGCAGGAGAGCTCGTGGTCCCTCCGGATTAAACTCCAACAAACGAAGGGAGTGACGTTTGCCGGGCAGTGTTCGACGGATCAGCATGACTTGCTTCACTTTAACTAAGCTGAGACCTCTTTCTAAGAGATCCCTGATATGGCCCTGCAACAAAGACACGTCCTGGGGTGTCCCCCAATCTAGGCCTTTATTGACCCACGACCCTAGCTGCTTTGGGGGACCCGAGCGAAAGGCAGGCGGCACCACCCACTTGGTGCCCTTGGGAGCGGTGATGTAGAACCACTCTCGTTGCCACAAGCCGAGCTCCTCCTGAAAAGGGCCCTCGGGACATGGAGCATCAGCCTTCTTACTTATAACAGCGCCTTCGCACTCTGCGTGCCAGCCCTCAATCATCTTCGGCTCTACCTTAAAGGTCTTGAGCCATAATCCGAAGTGAGGAGTAAGACGGAGGAATGCTTCGCACACGACGATGAATGAGGAAACATGGAGGATGGACTCCGGAGCTAAGTCGTGAAATTCTAGCCCATAATAGAACATCAGCCCCCTCACAAAGGGATCCATGGGGAAGCCTAACCCCCGAAGGAAGTGAGACACGAACACCACGCTCTCACCGGGATGGGGACTGGGAATAGCCTGCCTTGAGCAGGCAGCCTGTGCGAAATTTTGCAGGTCAAGAACTTGGCCTCTCTCAACTTTAGCACGTCCTCCTCTATGACGGAGGAGGGCATCCATCGGCCTTGAAGGTCGGAACCGGACATTGTCGAAGGTCCGAAGCGCCTGAAATCTAGAGCCTAGGGTGTTGGAACTCGAGGCGGCGGGCGAACTCGTTTGAGATTGAAAGAAAGGGGTAAGGCCTTGGTCTCTTTATAAGAAGTGGAATACCAAGGGCCCTCCCCGTAACCGTTTGGGACTCGCCTTTAATCGAGAGAACGTGCTAACGGGCATGATTGGGTTACCCACGTCCGTATCGATGAGAATCCCGTGAATAAAGGGGACACGATCTCTGCTTCGACAAGACGTGCCAAGGAAACCGCCTCGCAAAATGCGCTGAGGTGGGGAAGTGAGAACGATTCGAGTAGAGGCTTGGCCGTAGTGTGATGTCACGCTACGGAATACGTCAGCAGATTAGATTTGTGTAAATATTATTCTCTCTATGGCAATATGTGGAAACTTATTTTGCAGAGCCGGACACTATCCTTAGTGTTAACAATCTTTTATGAAGTACTTGGAGGAGGAACCCGCCTTGCAATGCCGAAGACAATCTGCGCGCCGGACTCATCGTCATTGAAGCCTAGTTCAAGGGCTACTGAGGGAGTCCTGGATTAGGGGGTGTCCGGGTAGCCGGACTATACCTTCAGCCGGACTCCTGGACTATGAAGATACAAGATTGAAGACTTCGTCCCGTGTCCAGATGGGACTTTCCTTGGCATGGAAGGCAAGGTTGGCGATGCGGATATTTAGATCTCCTACCATTGTAACCGACTTTGTGTAACCTTAACCCTCTCTGGTGTCTATATAAACCAGAGGGTTTTAGTCTGTAGGACAATAGACAATCATACCATAGGCTAGCTTCTAGGGTTTAGCCTCCTTGATCTCGTGGTAGATCTACTCTTGTACTACCCATATCATCAATATTAATCAAGCAGGACGTAGGGTTTTACCTCCATCAAGAGGGCCCAAACCTGGGTAAAACTTCGTGTCCCTTGTCTCCTGTTACCATCCGCCTAGACGCACAGTTCGGGACCCCCTACCCGAGATCCGCTGGTTTTGACACCGACAGCCACCCCGACCTCGCCTCGCTCCGCCGCATCCAGCCGATGCCACCATAGTCACCCCCGACCATCGTGGCAACGCCGACGACCACGCCCGAGCCGCCTTCGCCGTCGACCCCCTCTGTAAGCGCCGACGAACCCCCCCGGTTCGATCTGTTTTAACGGTCCAGAGTAGAACCGCGAATAGTTTGCTTTTTTTATTTAGATTGGTTTTTGTTTTGGTTTAGTTTCGGTTATATCGAACCGGCCCGGCCGGTTTTCTTTTAATTAAATGCACGTGCCCGATTTTGTTAGATATCGGCTGAGCGCCGTATAGTTATGGCCAGACACCCTTCCTCGTCCAATGGCAGCAAGCCACGTAGCACATCGCCGATCCACACTGTTTTTTAAATTTTGGTTTATGTTTTAAAAACAGAATAGTTTCAATCTTAGAAAATTAACATCTCTTAGGATTTTAAGCATTTTAGATTCTTTTTGCAATAGTTTAGAAATTTTATGAAGTATTTGTAGATATCAAGTTTGACTAGATTTGAATGTTTGAATTTGAATTTACATGAAATTTTCTCAAAACACTAGATTGACTATAACTTGAGTTAGGAATATTATTTTTGGGTGATTCCTTTTGCTACTAGTTCTTTGTGATATTGTTTATAAGTAGGAAGTAATTGGGAATTTTAGGATTATTCAAAATTAGGTTCTAATGAAAATAGTACTGTTTTAGTGCTTTATAGGTTTTGTGCTATTTCTTTTAATTTTAATTGTTTTAAATTGCTTTCTTTGTTTCTTTTGTCAAGTTCTATTTAGTTTCTATTAACTTAGCAGTAGCAATTTGATTTGTTTTAAAAATATGTTTTTAGCATTTTATTTCTTCTATCTCATTAGAGAACTTGTTTTGAGCGTCATAGCAGTTTTATAAACCATTTTAAGTTGATTCTTTTTGCATAAAATTTTGTATGGTTTTTCTTTCTGTTATTTAGTAAAAACTTTATTTTTGTTCTGTTAAAAATTTAGTAGTGGCAGAAAACTTATTTGTCGCTTGTTTCACTTGTAGTAAAACATTGCATTGTGTTTTAATGCTTTCTTTGGTTTTGTTTTGGTTTTCTTTGTGTGTTTCAATGATTGTTTTACTACTAGTTTTACTTACTGTTGTAGTATTATTGGTATGAATGTATGCTTATCTATGTCTTGTTTGTTTCATAGATTACCCGGAGTGCGAGGCTTGCTATTACGAGTCGTTAGAGTTTGAAGATCGTCACAAAGGCAAGTAATTTGATCATGTATTTTAATACCTATGATTTTTATTGCATTAGTTGTTATCCTCCCCACCATGCATGCAAGTAGGTGAATTTTAATTGTGTTCTTGAGTAGTATCATGTGGTAGGTTGAACCCAAATCCCCTTCTTAGCAATTCCCGGGAGCGTTGTAGTTATTTTGCTATGCTTCGTATACGAGATTGGTTGAGTGAATTACATGGGAGTTGTGAGAGTAAGTTGATGACTACAACCCCAAGACTTCAAGATTCTCAAGACGGAGTTTAATTCACTACTGGGTGGAGGACGGATGGAAGGGCCCCCTGGAGTACCCAATGGTTGACCCAGTGATGCATGGAGAAGTGCCATGACATCTTGCAGAGTGCTTCACCCAGGGACGAAGAGACGTATGGATATACCCTGACTGAAAGCTTACCTGTGCAGCCGCAAGTCAGGCTTTGGCTTGGCCGACCCTAGGTGTGACCCTGGTTGGTGCCAGCACATGTGGAAGAACAGTAGGAAATGGATGTGTACCGGTAGTGGCCCAGAGGAACTCTACGGAAGACCTTGTTTCGTTCGTCCCGTCTTCAAACACCCTGTAGTGTGAGGACATAAAGGATGGCACGATTCTTGCGGGTAAAGTGCACAAGACTCTGCAGAGTGGAAATCTAACTGATTAGCCACGTCCCTAGTTACGGACATATGAGCCTCTGGAATTGGATTTATTCAAAACTCTCAACACCAATCATAATTAATTAATTATTGGGTTATTAATGATTTCGGGTATGAGACACTGACATTTCTTGAACCATCCCAATAGTAACTAATATTTTGTAGTAATTGCAAGCAAGTCCTTTTTGTTGAATTTTTTTTCTTTTTGCAGAATTTAACTTAGATCCCCACAACCAAAATTGCATATAGTGATAGCATTTTATTATTGTTCTCTCTCTATGACCTGCCGACATATTCAAAATGCTAACCTACACGACCGCAACTTCTCATGTTGTAGAGGATTATTCCGACCAGGAGTGAGGCTAAGATCTATGCTAGGTGATTGCCCTTAGAGTCGAATGGACTCGCTTTTCGTCTACGCTTTCGCAGTAGTTTATCTCATGAGTTGGGCTTCAGCCGAATTTATTCTAATGTAATGAAGACTCTATAAAAGATTCATGTAATAAATCAGGTGTAATTGAACTTTGATATTTTCATCAGTGTACAGTGTGTTCCAGCATGATCTTGGGATGGTAGAGATACACAGAGACTTGACCGTTTTCTGGTCTGGTCGCTACAGAGATGGTATTCGGGACCGTAGGACGTAAACCCTAGGATCGGAAAGCCATAGGAAGAATTACTTTATTTTATGTTTTTATTTTCCTGCATTTCCCCTGTTCATTTCCAACTTCCCTCCGATTTCAACCTTCTAGATGGCCGCCGAGTTCATCCCAGTCCTGCTACCAGAGTTTTGCCAGCCAGATGAGATGATGCCTTTCGGTGAGCAGCTGGTTTAGATCAGCAGGAAGTTGAAGATTGCTCTGCCTTCTATCACCGGGACTCCTACCAATGCACTTCCGATGGACACTCGCTATAGGATTGTGTGCACATTCCAGGGAGGACCTTCGAAGCTTCTTAGAGCCCATTGACCTCCAGTTTACTTCCCCAACTTAGATCCTCGCGAGGGACATGGCTACTCATCGTGCACTTGGGCACATCCAGGAGGAGTAAAGAGCCGAGCTCATCGGATCAGACCTCACCATGATCTCCTACAGAACTGTAGATGGAGAGATTGTGTGCACCGTGAATGACGATTGATAACCCACAAGTATAGGGGATCACAACCGTTTTCGAGGGTAGAGTATTCAACCCAAATTTATTTGATTCGACACAAGGGGAGCCAAAGAATATTCTCAAGAATTAGCAGTTGAGTTGTCAATTCAACCACACCTGGAAAACTTAATATTTGCAGCAAAGTATTTAGTAGCAAAGTAGTATGGAAGTAACGGTAACAGTGGCAAAAGTAACAGTAGTAGCTTTGTAGTAATTGTAACAGTGGCAACGGAAAAGTAACTAAGCAAAGATCAATATGTGAAAAGCTCGTAGGCAGATTAGTGATGGATAATTATGTCGGATGCGATTCCTCATGCAACAGTTATAACATAGGGTGACACAGAACTAGCTCCAATTCATCAATGTAATGTAGGCATGTATTATGAATATAGTCATACGTGCTTATGGAAAAGAACTTGCATGACATCTTTTGTCCTACCCTCCCATGGCAGCGGGGTCCTATTGGAAACTAAGGGATATTAAGGCCTCCTTTTAATAGAGTACCGGACCAAAGCATTAACACTTAGTGAATACATGAACTCCTCAAACTATGGTCATCACCGGGAGTGGTCCCAATTATTGTCACTTCGGGGTTACCGGATCATAACACATAGTAGGTGACTATTGACTTGCAAGATAGGATCAACAACTCACATATATTCATGAAAACATAATTGGTTCAGATCTGAAATCATGGCACTCGGGCCCTAGTGACAAGCATTAAGCATAGCAAAGTCATAGCAACATCAATCTCAGAACATAATGGATACTAGGGACCAAACCCTAACAAAACTAACTCGATTACATGATAAATCTCATCCAACCCATCACCGTCCAGCAAGCCTACGATGGAATTACTCACGCACGGCGGTGAGCATCATGAAATTGGTGATGGAGGAAGGTTGATGATGATGATGGCGATGGATTCCCCTCTCCGGAGCCCCGAACGGACTCCAGATCAGCCCTCCCGAGAGAGATTAGGGCTTGGCGGCGGCTCCGTATCGTAAAACGCGATGAATCCTTCTTCCCGATTTTTTCTCCCCGAACGTGAATATATAGAGTTGGAGTTAAGGTCGGTGGAGCCTCAGGGGGCCCACGAGGCTGGGGGACGCGCCCCAGGGGGTGGGCGCGCCCCCACCCTCGTGGACAGGGTGTGGGCCCCCTGGTGTTGATTTTTTTGCCAGTATTTTTTATATATTCCAAAAATATTCTTCGTGAAGTTTCAGGTCATTCCGAGAACTTCTATTTCTCCAAAAAAAATAACACCATGGAAACTCTGCTGAAACAGCGTCAGTCCGGGTTAGTTCCATTCAAATCATGCAAGTTAGAGTCCAAAACAAGGGCAAAAGTGTTTGGAAAAGTAGATACGTTCGAGACATATCAACTCCCCAAGCTTAAACCTTTGCTTGTCCTCAAGCAATTCAGTTGACAAACTGAAAGTGATAAAGAAAAACTTTTACAAACTTTGTTTGCTCTTGTTGTTATAAATATGTAAAGCGAGCATTCAAGTTTTCAGCAAAGATTATGAACCAACCATATTCACCATAACACTTAGGTCTCATGTTTACTGATACGTCTCCAACGTATCTATAATTTTTGATTGTTCCATGCTATTATATTATCTGTTTTGGATGTTTATGGGCTTTAGTAAACACTTCTATATTATTTTTGGGACTAACCTATTAACCTAGAGCCCAGTGCGAGTTCCTATTTTTCCCTTGTTTCAGTGTTTCACAGAAAAGGAATATCAAACGAAGTCCAAATGGAATGAAACCTTTGGGAGAGTTATTTTTGGAACGGAAGCAATCCATGAGATTTGGAGTGTACGTCAAGAAAGCAACGAGGTGGCCACGAGGCAGGGAGGCGCGCCTGCGCCCCTGGGTGCGCCCCCACCCTCGTGGGCCCCTCGTGGCTCCCCTGACCGACTTCTTTCGCCTATATATATATATTCAAATACCCTAAAAACATCATAGAATAGAATAGATCGGGAATTCCACCGCCGCAAGCCTCTGCAGCCATGAAAAACCAATCGGGACCCTGTCTGGCACCCTGCCGGAGGGGGGATCCCTCACCGGTGGCCATATTCATCATCCCAACGCTCTCCATGACGAGGAGGGAGTAGTGCACCCTCGGGGTTGAGGGTATGTACCAGTAGCTATGTGTTTGATCTCTCTCTCTCTCTCTCTCTCGTGTTCTTGAGGTGGTACGATCTTAATGTATCACGAGCTTTGCTATTATAGTTTGATCTCATGATGTTTCTCCCCCTCTACTCTCTTGTAATGGATTGAGTTTTCCCTTTGAAGTTATCTTAACGGATTGAGTCTTTAAGGATTTGAGAACACTTGATGTATGTCTTGCATGTGCTTATCTGTGGTGACAATGGGATATCACGTGATCTACTTGATGTATGTTTTGGTGATCAACTTGCGGGTTCAGTGACCTTGTGAACTTATGCATAGGGGTTGGCACACATTTTCGTCTTGACTCTCCGGTAGAAACTATGGGGCACTCTTTGAAGTTCTTTGTGTTGGTTTGAATAGATGAATCTGAGATTGTGTGATGCATATCATATAATCATACCCACGGATACTTGAGGTGACATTGGAGTATCTAGGTGACATAAGGGTTTTGGTTGATATGTGTCTTAAGGTGTTATTCTAGTACAAACTCTTGAATAGATCGAGCCGAAAGAATAACTTTGAGGTGGTTTCATACCCTACCATAATCTCTTCGTTTGTTCTCTGCTATTAGTGACTTTGGAGTGACTCTTTGTTGCATGTTGAGGGATAGTAATATGATCCAATTATGTTATTATTGTTGAGAGAACTTGCATTGGTGAAAGTATGAACCATAGGCCTTGTTTCCTAGCATTGCAATACCGTTTACGCTCACTTTTATCGCTTGCTACCTTGCTGTTTTTATATTTTCAGATTACAAATACCTATATCTACCATCCATATTGCACTTGTATCACCATCTCTTCGCTGAACTAGTGCACCTATACAATTTACCATTGTATTGAGTGTGTTGGGGACACAAGAGACTCTTTCTTATTTGGTTGCAGGGTTGCTTGAGAGAGATCATCTCCATCCTACGCATCCCACGGATTGATAAACCTTAGGTCATCCACTTGAGGGAAATTTGCTACTGTCCTACAAACCTCTGCACTTGGAGGCCCAACAACGTCTACAAGAAGAAGGTTGTGTAGTAGACATCAAGCTCTTTTCTGGCGCCGTTGTCGGGGAGGTGAGTGCTTGAAGGTATATCTTTAGATCTTGCAATCGAATCTTTTTGTTTCTTGTTTTATCACTAGTTTAGTTTATAAAAGAAAACTACAAAAAATGGAATTAAGGCTGCCTCATATGCTTCATCTTTTTAATGTCTTTCGTGAAAATGATGGGAAGGAAAATTGTGCTCAAGTACTAGAAGAAGAATTACATAGAATGCTTGGCATAAAATATGTGAATGATGAGCATGATTGCAATGTTGTTAGTATGAATTCTTTGAATACCCATGATGCTAATGATGTTGGGGAACGTAGCAATAATTCAAAATTTTCCTACGTGTCACCAAGATCAATCTAGGAGATGCTAGCAACGAGAGAGAGGGAGTGCATATTCATACCCTTGAAGATCACTAAGCGGAAGCGTTACAAGAACGCGGTTGATGGAGTCGTACTCGCGGTGATTCAAATCGCGGAAGATCCAATCTAGCGCCGAACGGACGGTGCCTCCGCGTTCAACACACGTACAGCCCATGGAAGTCTCCTCCTTCTTGATCCCGCAAGGGGAGAGGAGAAGTTGAGGGAGAACTCCGGCAGCACGACGGCGTGGTGGTGGAGCTTGTGGTATTCCTGCAGGGCTTCGCCAAGCTCTACGGAGTAGAAGGAAGAGTTGGAGGAGGGAGGGGCTGTGCCAGGGAAGGGGTGCGGCTGCCCTCTCTCTCCCTCACTATATATAGGGGGAAGGGGGTTGGAGGAGGCGCCCTAGGGTTCCCTAGGGGAGGGGCGACGACCACAAGGGAAACCCTATATGGGTTTGGGCGCCCCCACCCCTAGAAAACTTGCCCCCCAAGCCGGGAGGGGTGTCTGCCCTAGGGGAGGCGCCCCAACCTCTCCAGGTTACGTGAGAGGGGTTGGGAGGGGCGCACAACCCCTTAGTGGGCTGGTGTGCCCCCTCCCCTTGGCCCATAAGGCCCCCAAACGCTTGTCGGGGCCTCCGAAACACCTTTCGGTCACGCTGATCATCATCTGGTACTCCCAGAACAATTTCGGACTCCAATACCCTTCGTCCAATATATGGATCTTCACCTCCGGACCATTCCGGAGTTCCTCGTCACGTCCGGGATCTCATCCGGGACTCCGAACAACCTTCGGTAACCACATACTATTTCCCATAACAACTCTAGCGTCACCGAACCTTAAGTGTGTAGACCCTACGGGTTTGGGAACCATGCAGACATGACCGAGACATCTCTCTGGCCAATAACCATCAGTAGGATCTGGATACCCATGTTGGCTCCCACATGTTCCACGATGATCTCATTGGATGAACCACGATGTCGGGGATTCAATCAATCCCGTATACAATTCCCTTTGTCCACCGGTATGTTACTTGCCCGAGATTCGATCGTCGGTATCCCAATACCTCGTTCAATCTCGTTACCGGCAAGTCTCTTTACTCGTTCCATAACGCATGATCCCGTGGCTAACTCATTAGTCACATTGAGCTCATTATGATGATGTATTACCGAGTGGGCCCTGAGGGAGTCCTGGATTAGCGGGTGTTCGGATAGCCGGACTATACCTTCAGCCGGACTCCAGGATTATGAAGATATAAAAGTTGAAGACTTCGTCCCATGTCCGGAAGGATCTTTTCTTGGCGTAGAAGGCAAGCTAGGTGTGCGGATATTCAAGATCTCCTACCAATGTAACCGACTCTGTGTAACCCTAACCCTATCCGGTGTCTATATAAATCGGAGGGTTGTAGTCCGTAGGACAACCATCATCATACACAATCATACCATAGGCTAGCTTCTAGGGTTTAGCCTCCTTGATCTCGTGGTAGATCCACTCTTGTACTACCCATATCATCAATATTAATCTAGCAGGAGTAGGGTTTTACCTCCATCGAGAGGGCCCGAACCTGGGTAAAATAAAGTGTCCCTTGTCTCCTGTTACCATCCGACCTTGACGCACAGTTCGGGACCCCCTACCCGAGATCCGCTGGTTTTGACACCGACATTGGTGCTTTCATTGAGAGTTCCTCTGTGCCGTCGCAATCAGGAAGGATGCCTCTTCCCATCTTTAAAGACGGCGCCATTACGAAAGGAGCTTTGGCTGCCGGCCAAACTCTCCGGTTAGGTGGTTTCCTCGCAACCGCCTGTTCGGCTGTTGCGCCGACGGTGACCTCCCGGGTCATCAAAAGCAACCTCCATGTCGGCTTAGAACTCGCCGAGCAATTGGATCCGATGGAACTTTCTTCGGTTAATGAGCTCCTGGATCGCATCGCCGCACTGGGCGTCGCTACAAATTACGACCAGGTGGGGCTTAAACCCGATCTGAGAGAAATTAACTCTCCCCAGGTCACCCACCACGTTGCAGTGGTGGAGACACAATGCGGCGACCCTTCATCTATCTTGAGGACTAGCTATGTCCGAATCCCCGAACCCTCCATACCGGATATTCGCGGAGGGAAGGATAAAATCCAAGACGTGAGCTTAAAAACAGGCAAATCGGATAGCATCCAAGACTCCGGATCTCAGAATCCGGAAGTTCTTCGGCCTCCGAACAACAAATTGGGTGAGGTCTCAGAATTAACGACACCCACCCACCCGATCTTAAGCGATCTTTCCCAAATCAGGCAAAGGCCCGAAGAATCAGTACATCATTACTGGGCTAGATTCCTCCTGGTTATGAACAGGATAAAGGACTGCCGCGAGGGAGACGCAATCTCAATCTTCTGCAGTAATTGCACGGACAAGGGAATATTCAACGCCATCAGCCGTCGCAATATTACACGCTTTGACGACTTGGCGTCCATAGTACAAAAATACTGTGCGGTGGAAAGTGCTCGGAAAACCAAACTAAAATTTTGGGACAATCTGGCCCTGAATAGCAATCCCGTCCGAACTAAGAGGGTGCACCACAATAAAGCACCCGGACTAAATACCAAAAAGTCAAAACCCTCCCGAGGGCATGGAACCGTACTGGAAAAGTGGCTAGATGGACCCTGCAAGATTCATAGTGCAGAGGACGCCACCCCAACTCACAGCCTCAGGGCATGTTGGATAATTCGGCAGGTGGCCAAAATTGGCGGTGACCTCCTAATTCCAGAGGTCGCAGGAAACCAGCCCGAGAATTTCAGTTCCGTTCTCACAGTCGTTGAGACTTTCGCATCGAATAACATGTGAAAAAGAACACTCCGCAGCCTCACAGAAGTCTACCACGTGGCGACAATAAACCCATGGAGTAATACTGCTATCACCTTCAACGCGAGTGACGAACCTAAAAATCGAACAGCCAGAGCACCAGCCGCATTGGTCCTCAGTCCCATAGTGGACGGCTGCCATCTCGCAAAGGTACTCATGGATGGAGGCAGCAGACTGAACCTCATTTACGAGGAAACCCTTCAAAAGATGGAAATAGACTGGAACCGCATGGAGCGAAGCAGCACAACCTTTAGAGGAATAATTCCCAGTCAGGAAGCGCGCTGCACCGGAAAAATCACACTAGATGTGGTATTCGGCACGCCGGATAATTATAGGTCCGAACAAATCACCTTTCAGGTGGCCCCGTTCAAAAGCGGATATCACGCTATATTAGGACGGGAGGCATTCACAGTTTTCCAAGCTATACCCCATTACGGGTACATGAAGCTCAAGATGCCTGGGCCAAGCATAATTATCACCCTCGCTAGTGATCCGGACATAGCACTCCGCGCTGAAAATAAGACAGCCGCATTGGCCCTCGAGGCACTATCCGAAACCTTAGCGGCAGAAGAACTGACTGCGCTGCGATCCACGGTCAATAGGGATGATGTGATACTCGATAAGAGACCCAAATCCACATCCTTCAAACCAGCGGACGAAATAGTCAAATTCTAGGTCCACCCAACGGACCCCAGTAAAACAGCCTCCATCGGGGCAAGACTAAACCCTGACGTAGACGCCGCACTGCGAGAGGTCCTACGAGAGAACTGGGACATCTTCGCTTGGCACCCCTCAGATATGCCAGGAATCCCACGCAGGCTGGCAGAACACAGCTTAAACATCCAGAAAGGATTCAAACCTGTCAAACAAGCCCTCCGGCGTTTCTCCGAACCAAAGAGACAGGCCATGGGAGAGGAGCTAGCCAAGTTATTGGAGGCCGGATTCATTAGAGACATAAAACATCCGGACTGGCTAGCAAACCTAGTGATGGTACCAAAGAAGGACAAATCCTGGCGCCTGTGTGTCGACTTCAAAGACCTTAATAAGGCTTGCCCAAAGGATCCGTTTCCCCTCCCTCGAATAGTTCAAATTATCGATGCCACTGCAGGGCATGATTCGCTGTGCTTCCTCGACGCATACTCCGGTTACCATCAAATAAAGATGGCAGAGTCAGACCAAGCCGCAACGGCATTCATCACACCATACGGCCCATTCCGCTTCAACACAATGCCCTTTGGGCTAAAAAACGTCGGCGCAACATATCAGCGCATGATTCAAACATGCCTGACAAACCAGATCGGCAAAACAGTTGAGGCGTACGTAGATGATGTGGTCGTCAAATCAAGACATGTCAAATCTCTAGTAGACTACTTGAGGCTTACATTCGACAACCTCCGAAAATACGACATTAAGCTCAATCCGGAAAAATGTGTTTTCGGTGTTCCAGCCGGAAAGCTCCTGGGCTTCATTGTATCCGGTAGAGGAATTGAAGCAAATCCGGCTAAAATCTGAGCTCTGTCACAATTGGACATCCCAAAAGACCTCAAACAAATACAGAAACTCACCGGATGCGTGGCGGCTTTAAGCCGCTTTATCTCCCGTTTGGGAGAAAAGGCATTGCCCCTTTATCACCTCCTTAGGCGCACTGAACACTTCGAGTGGACGGACTCTGCAACGGCCGGACTCGAGGAAATAAAGGCCATCTTGGCAACAAATCCCGTCCTGGCCGCGCCAAATACTAGCGAACCCATGCTATTGTACATTGCCGCAACTCATCAACTTGTTAGCGCAGTACTCGTCGTCGAACGGGTAACGGACGGACACAAACTCCCCCTTCAAAGGCCGGTTTACTACGTGTCCACTGTCCTCACACCATGCAAATCACGGTACCCGCATTACCGAAAGATTGCATACACAGTGTTCATGGCATCCCGGAAGCTACGACACTACTTTCAAGAGTGTTCTATAACAGTAGCCTCGGAAGTACCACTCAACGATATTATTAACAACCGCGACGCAACGGGCCGGATAGCAAAATGGGCCATAGAGCTCCTACCGTTCGACATAACCTACAAACCACAACGAGCCATCAAATCACAAGTCCTAGCCGACTTCGTCGCCGAATGGACAGAGGCCGAACTCCCTAAAGAGTACGTCACATACTCAAATTGGATCATGCATTTCGACGGCTCCAAAATGTTGGCCGGACTGGGGGCTGGCGTCGTTTTGACGTCCCCTACAGGAGATACAGTCCAATATGTACTCCAAATTATGTACACGGACTCCAACAATGCAGCCGAATATGAGGCCCTTCTACACGGTCTCCGGATGGCAGTTTCCATGGGCATTCAACGCCTGGAAGTACGTGGGGATTCAAACCTCGCGATATCCCAGATAAATGGCGACTTTGACGCCAAAGACCCAAAAATGGCAGCCTACCGCAACGCCGTACTAAAAATGTCAGCTCGGTTCGAGGGACTAGAGTTTCACCATATAGCCCGAGAAAATAATCAGGCAGCGGACGTCCTGGCACGCATCGGAGCAAAACGAGATGCCGTCCCCCCCAACATCTTCCTAGAAAGATTATTCAAACCATCTGTAGCATGGGAGGGGGAATCCTCGGATAACAGTCCGGACACGACCGCACAAACAGACGCCGAGCAATCTGACATAATCGGAGGCCCCGCCACCGAAATCACACCCTCAGCCCACGTAATAATGGCAGTCATCGCCCCGTGGACAGAACCATTCCTAGCCTACCTCATTAGGCAGGAACTCCCTGAGGACCAAAATGAGGCACGCTGCATAGTGCAGCGATCTAAAGCCTATAAAGTCCACGAGGGAGAGCTATATAAGAGAAGTACTACATGAGTCCTTCAAAGGTGTATCTCCGAAGAAGAAGGGCAGAGTCTATTGGCCGAAATTCATGCCGGAGTCGGTGGCCACCACGCTGCAGCTCGGTCCCTCGTAAGCAAGGCTTTCCGTACAGGCTTTTATTGGCCGACGGCCCGAGCGGACGCCCATGACCTAGTCAAACGATGCGTCGGTTGCCAGCTTTTTGCCAACCAAAGTCATATGCCACCCAACGCCCTCCGAACTATCCCTATCACATGGCCTTTTGCGGTCTGGGGACTTGATATGGTGGGACCCCTTAAAGGTGGAACCCACAAGAAAAAATACCTACTGGTCATGGTGGATAAATTCACCAAATGGATAGAAGCCAAGCCTGTCAAGACGGCCGAATCCGGACCTGTGATAGATTTCATATCCGGGGTCGTACACAGTTACGGTGTCCCCCACAGCATCACCACCGATAATGGCACAAACTTCACCTCGGAGGAAGTAAAGCTATGGTGCAAAAACATGGGCATTAAGCTCGATTATGCTTCCGTCTATCACCCACAAACCAACGGTCAGGTCAAACGCGCAAATGGTCTCATCATGAGCGGCATCAAACCCAGACTAGTGCGGTCCCTCAAGTAATCTAATACGCACTGGGTAGAGGAGCTCGACTCCGTGCTCTGGGGGCTGCGAACCACGCCAAATCGTACCACCGGATTCACACCATTCTTTATGGTGTACGGCGCAGAGGCAGTCCTGCCCTACGACATAATTCATGACTCACCTCGAGTGCGCATGTACGAAGAAAGAGAAGCCGAGCTTGATCGGCAGGACAACCTGGACGCCTTAGAGGAGGAACGCGACGTGGCTAAAGCCCGTTCCGCATTTTATCAACAGCAGGCTCGAAGATATCAAAGCAGAGAAGTACGGGCCAAAAATTACAACATTGGTGAACTAGTTCTACGCCTGCCGGATAAGAAAAGGGACAAACTCAAGCCCAGATGGGAAGGTCCCTTCATAATTGACCAAGTCCTGACTGGTGGAGCGTACCGCCTGCGAGATGCGTCGGATAACCGACTCGAGCCGAACCCATGGAACGCCACACGTCTCCGAAGATTTTATGCCTAGCGCCGAACTCGGGGTTTGTCTTCTTCCTCTGTCCATTTTTATATTTTTCTGTTTTCCTCCTCCCACTCTTTCCTCTTATAGCCCTTAAAGGCTCATCACGCGAAACGCTACCCGTGCTCCGTAAACCTGGGGGCTTCTTTAACAGAAGCTTGTTTATATGGGTTTCACGCCCAACGCATGCGTCAGACTTCCGCATGCACCTTTTCTTCACCATTATATGCATCGATATGACTTAAGTTTTGGCCAAGCTGGGTTGCCTGGCTCCTGTGCTTACCCCTACGTTCCCGATTGTTCGGCTAGGTGGTAAAGGGAGCACCTCTGCGATTGTTACTGCCGAATAAGCCGGATGTGTACCTCAGACTGGGTGAAGCCGAAAGCTAGCGTTCTTAAGGGAATATTCGGTCGGTGAACTAAAGATGAACCTTTTTTACTTATACATGCCCCCAGATGCTTTCCTGCACATGCAGTCCGGACGTGCACTTCAAGGCACGCCACCCCAGCGAAAGGAACCCTTAACGGAACTATTATCTCTGGAAGATGTTTCTTACTAACCATGTAATATAACATAACTAGTTGGGCACTTGTCTGATAAAACACTAATGACCCCTACGCCTGGTCTCCACGCATACCCCGGTTCTTATATATCCGTTATGGTATTCGGACACACTCCGGACCGTCAGGTCCCGAGGTCGAAGCGAAAAGGTAGGTAACGACAAACGATCTACAATCCAGCTAGAAGGCATTACACATGTCAAATATAAATTACATAGTCATCAAGAGTGATTGTATTCCTCTTCTATACCATCTAACAGGCTGTCTAATTTATAGTCCTGCTGGGAATACTTTGCGGCCAATTCTACTTGGCCATATACTAAGCTCACAGGGATCTCCTTCCCGTCAGGCCCCACCGGTCCAACTTCAGCCATATGATTGGGGTCAGACTTCGTAAAGCGGGTCTTCACCATGGCCCAAGCCTCCCTAGCGCCCTGCCGGCAGGCCGATATCTTCCACAACTGGAAGCGCCGCCGAGCTCCCTTCAACTTATCCGCAAGTTCTCCAAGGCCCTCGGGTATGGAGTGGGCAGGCCACAAGGCTTGGGCAATACCTCGCATCGCCTGCCGAATTCGTTCGTGTAGTTGCAAAAGTTCGGGAAGAAGATCGCCCGTTGAACTGGGCATCTCCTCTGCAGGACGACCTGTAAGCATACCTACAGACATAACTCTGTTAGTCGTCTTCCTCGCCGAACTCCTTTTTCAAGAGTTCACTCAAGCAATTACTAAAAATGCCGCGTCGAAGTCGCTGATTCTCCTTATTGGAGTCCGACAGCTGGCCACGAACATCTTTTAATTCAACATCCAGCTTGGTGTTGGCATCCTGGAGATCATTCTTCTCCCGCCTCACCTTTGTCAGCATGCTTTCATCAGACTCTAACCGGTGTAGAAGCTGTTGCCTGTCCGGATCGAGTCCGGCGCCATCTACAATACAATTTGTCAGATTGGCACTTACATCCGTACAATCCTAATTATTCTAGAGTATTGTTTACCTACAGGGGTCTCTTTAGACCCTCCTGCTGCCGATCGTGCGGCCTCTAGTTGGGCCTTGCACCTTTCCAGCTCCTGGGACAGCGCGGTATTCTTCTCGGTAAGAAACTGGATGATATATGATCCTCGAATTAGTTATTTCCACTGCTTCAAGTCTCGGGGGCTACTGGCATATCTATATTTACCAAAAATTTCTTACCAGTATGTCTTTCACATACTGCTCCGTGGCGCTGGCTAAACCATTTTGAGCGGCACGGAGGTACGCGTCTCCTGAATTAAAGGCATTTAAAGCCTCCTGGGAGAAACAAGCGTCACAAAGAACCGTCCGGCGACGCCTGTGGTTCATGGCACTCTCCACCTCAGAATTGGTGGCAGACAGCCTATCCGCATCCTCTGATAGAGGAGCATCCGGTGCGTGCCTTGTGCCGACCTCCGCCTCCGGGCCGGGCGTTGGAGTCTGGCTGGTGGAGGCCCGATTGGCAACCTCTCCGGGTATAGTCCGGCAAGGTCTATTCGTCCTGGAGATAGCACAAATGTTAATATACCCTGGAGGAGTAGAACACCAGGGAAAAAGAGAGGGTACGCCACACCTTTGTTCTGGCACCTCAGATCGGACTACGTTCCTTTTCGCCCCACGGGGCCGTGCGGCCCCTCGGCTAGTTGCAGCAGGGTCGGCTTCCCCCCTCGGTAATCTCCCCTACAAAGCACGTTTGTTGTCAGAACAACCAAAGCCCATGAAAACGAAACCCTCCTTAAGGAAGTAAAGCTTCGGTATTCATCACCTGGGAGGCCGGGATCAACCCTGGATAATCAGCTATAATAGCTACCAAGGTATCATCCTTGCTTAGCTGATGAAACACTCCATCAATGAAGTCCACTGCTAAGTCCGGATCCTCTTCGGAGTCCGGATCAAGGAGCCGATCTGGGTCCTCTGGTTGTGGAGGCAGGCTGTTTATGTTTTTTACCTCCTGACGCAGGTCCTGCATTAAAGTCGTTATACTGCCTATTTAATCACGGGAATGCAAAGTGAACAGAGAAGTTCGGCTGTCTGCTTACCCAGTTCGGAGGATTGTACATGGAAAATCCGCCCTGCAAATCGACGCGGAGGAATTCCTCTTCTTCTCCCTTATACAGAGAGGATAAGATCTTCATTAGGGCGGCAGGCGAGTCCGGCCCCTTGCGGCCGCAACGGGTGGCGTCATCCTCCCCATTAAAATCCCACATGGGGTGACTTCTGTATTGAAGCGGCTGCACCCCTCGCGTAATACATATGGCCATGACTTTAATCATGGTCAGTCCGGAATGAGCCAGTAGCTTAATCCGGCCCATCAAATAAAGGACGTCCCTGTCATTATCTCTCTGAGGGATCCGAGGGCGCCAACTCAGGCGTTTCTTCAGGGTAGCGTTGTCGAACTCAAGGAGACCGGCCCGAACAGGGTCCGGCAGGGGGACGTCGTCTATATAGAACCATTCTGAAGACCAGTCCTCGGACGCCTTCTTCGGGGTTCCGGACGGGTATCCGGTCCCGGCAATACGCCATATTTCGGCTCCGCCCACTTGATATATAGACCCCTTTTGCGAACGGGGTACCAGGCAGAATATCTTCTTCCACAGCGCAAAATGAGCCTCGACGCCTAAAAATAGCTCGCAAAGAGCTACGAAGCCCGCATTGTGTAACACGGAACCGGGCGTAAGGTGGTGCAGCTGGAGGCCGTAGAACTCCAAAAGCCCACGGAGAAATGGATGAATTGGGAATCCAAGGCCCCTTACTAGATAAGGGACCAAACACACCCGCTCCCCTTTAGAGGGACTAGGTGAGTTCTCCGCTTGTTTACCACCTTGATAAGTGGCGAGTCCGGCTCGGACCGAGACCATGTAGGCTTGAGGGAGGAATCCCTTGGCTTGAAGCGACACCAACTCGCTGTGCGAGATGGTGCATCTCTCCCAATCTCCGGGTTTAGGACTGGAGGGGCGAGGGGAGGAGTTGCGGCGGCTGGCCATGTCGAAATGGACCTTTGCTGGAGACGCTCTAATAATAACTCGCTGAGAGGAGAAGATGTGGTTTGGATATAGATCCCCGTCTTGTTAAATAGGCGGCTCGTTTATATGACTAAGGGTGTGGATGTAAAAACACCCCAAGCTCTTCACATTCGTTCAGCGTGTGGAAAACGACCATTATTGGGCACTGAAGCCGAGGAGTGCTACATTACAAAAAAAACGGACATTATTCGTACAGGTACACAAGATTCGGAGGAGGAACCCGCCTTGCAATGCCGAAGACGACTTGCGCGCCGGACTCATCGTCATTGAAGCCTGGTTCGGGGGCTACTGAGGGAGTCCTGGATTAGGGGGTGTTATAGCCGGACTATACCTTCAGCCGGACTCCAGGATTATGAAGATATAAAAGTTGAAGACTTCGTCCCGTGTCCGGAAGGATCTTTTCTTGGCGTAGAAGGCAAGCTAGGTGTGCGGATATTCAAGATCTCCTACCAATGTAACCGACTCTGTGTAACCCTAACCCTATCCGATGTCTATATAAACCGGAGAGGGTTGTAGTCCGTAGGACAACCATCATCATACACAATCATACCATAGGCTAGCTTCTAGGGTTTAGCCTCCTTGATCTCGTGGTAGATCCACTCTTGTACTACCCATATCATCAATATTAATCTAGCAGGAGTAGGGTTTTACCTCCATCGAGAGGGCCCGAACCTGGGTAAAATAAAGTGTCCCTTGTCTCCTGTTACCATTCGACCTTGATGCACAGTTCGGGACCCCCTACCCGAGATCCGCCGGTTTTGACACCGACAGGCCCAGAGATACCTCTCCGTCATATGGAGTGACAAATCCAAGTCTCAATTCGTGCCAACCCAACAGGCACTTTCAGAGATACCTGTAGTGCACCTTTATAGACACCCAGTTACGTTGTGACGTTTGGTACACCCAAAGCATTCCTACGGTATCCGGGAGTTGCACAATCTCATGGTCTAAGGAAATGATACTTGACATTAGAAAAGCTCTTAGCAAACAAACTACACGATCTTGTGCTATGCTTAGGATTGGGTCTTGTCCATCATATCATTCTCCTAATGATGTGATCCCATTATCAATGACATCCAATGTCCATGGTCAGGAAACCATAACCATCTATTGATCAACGAGCTATTCAACTAGAGGCTTACTAGGGACATGTTGTGGTCTATGTATTCACACATGTATTACGGATTCCAGTTAATACGATTATAGCATGAACAATAGACAATTATCATGAACAAGGAAATACAATAATAACCATTTTAATATTGCCTCTAGGGTATATTTCCAATAGTCTCCCACTTGCACTACAGTCAATAATCTAGTTCACATCACTATGTGATTGTAATGCATCCAACACCCATGGGGTTTATTCATATCTCGCTTGTGAGAGAGGTTATTAGTCAATGGGTCTGAACTTTTCAGCTCCGTGTGTGCTTTACAAATCTCTATGTCATCTTGTAGATGCAGCTACCACACGCTACCAGGAGCTATTCCAAATAACTGCTCTACTATACGAATCGGGTTTACTACTCAGAGTCATCCGGATTAGTAACCCTTTACGACGAACTCTTTTACCACCTCCATAATCGAGAAAATTCCTTAGTCCACTAGTTACTAAGGATAAGTTCGACCGCTGTCATGTGATCCATTCCCGGATCACTCTTGTAACCCTTGACTGACTCATGGCAAGGCACACTTCACGTGCGGTACACAACATAGCATACTTTAGAGCCTATGTCTAAAGCATAGGGGACGACCTTCGTCCTTTCTTTCTCTTCTGCCGTGGTCAGGTCTTGAGTCTTACTCAATACTCACGCCTTGTAACACAGCCAAGAACTCCTTCTTTGCTGATCTATTTTGAACTCCTTCAAAATCTTGTCACGATATGTATTCATTTGAAAGTACTATTAAGCATTTTTGATCTATCCTTATAGATCTTGATGCTCAATGTTCAAGTAGCTTAATCCAGGTTTTCCATTGAAAAACACTTTTCAAATAACCCTGTATGCTTTCCAGAAATTCTACATCATTTCTGATCAACAATATGTTAACAACATATACTCATCAAAATTCTATAGTGCTCCCACTCAATTCTTTCGAAATACAAGTTTCTCATAAAATTTGTATATACCCAAAATCTTTGATCATCTCATCAAAGCGTACATTCCAACTCCGAGATGCTTACTCCAGTCCTTAGAAGGATTGCTGGAGCTTTGCATACTTGTTAGCATCTTTCAGGATTGACAAAACCTTCTTGTTGTAGCACATACAACCTTTCCTCAAGAAAATCGTCAAGGAAACAATGTTTTGACATCCTATCTGCAAGATTTCATAAATAATGCAGTAACTGCTAATATAATTCCAACAGACTCTTAGCATCGCTACGAGTGAGAATGTCTCATCGCAGTCAACTCCTCGAACTTGTCGGAAAACATCTTAACGACAAATCGAGCTTTCTTAATGGTGAAACTTACCATCATTGTCCGTCTTCCTTTTAAAATCCATCTGCACCCAATAGCCTTACAACCATCAAGTAGTTCTTCCAAAGTCCATACTTTGTTTTTATACATGGATCCTCTCTCAGATTTTATGGCCTCGAGCCATTCGTCGGAATCCGGGCCCACCATCGCTTCTCCATAGCTCGTAGGTTCATTGTTGTCTAGCAACATGACTTCCAAGACAGGATTACGTACCACTCTGAAGTAGTACACATCCTTGTCGACCTACGAGGTTTGGTAGTGACTTGATCCCAAAGTTTCATGATCACTATCATAAGCTTCCACTTCAATTGGTGTAGGTGCCACAGGAACAACTTCCTGTGCCCTGCTACACACTAGTTGAAGTGACGGTTCAATAACCTCATCAAGTCTCCACCATCCTCCCACTCAATTCTTTCGAGAGAAACTTTTCCTCGATAAATGACCCATTTCTAGAAACAATCACTTTTGCTTCCGATATGAAATAGGAGGTATACCCAACTATTTTGGGTATTCTATGAAGATGCATTTATCCGCTTTGGGTTCGAGCTTATCAGCCTGAAACTTTTTCACATAAGCGTCGCAGCCCCAAACTTTTAAGAAACGACAGCATAGGTTTCTCTAAACCATAGTTCATACGGTGTCGTCTCAACGGAATTGCATGATGCCCTATTTAAAGTGAATGCGGTTGTCTCTAATGCCTGACCCATAACCGATAGTGGTAATTCGATAAGAGACATCATGGTATGAACCATATCAAATAGGGTGCAGTTATGATGTTCGGACACACCATCACACTATGGTGTTCCAGGCGGTATTAGTTGCGAAACAATTTCCACAATGTCTTAATTGTGTGCCAAACTCGTAACTCAGATATTCATCTCTATGATCATATCATAGACATTTTATCCTCTTGTCACGACGATCTTCAACTTCACTCTGAAATTACTTAAACCTTTCAGAAAATCAGACTTGTGTTTCATCAAGTAAATATACTCAGCATCTACTCCAATCATATGTGAAGTAAGAACATAAGGATATCCACTGCGTACCTCAACACTCATTGGACTGCGCACATCAAAATGTATTACTTCCAACAAGTTGCTTTCTTGTTCCATCTTACTGAAAATGAGGCCTTTCAGTCATCTTGCCCATGTGGTATGATTTGCATGTCTCAAGTGATTCAAAAACAAGTGAGTCCAAACGATCCTTTTGTATGGAGTTTCTTCATGCATATATACCAATAGACATGGTTCGCATGTCTCAATCTTTTAAAAAATGAGTGAGTCCAAAGATCCATCACCATGGAGCTTCTTCATTTGTTTTATACCAATATGACTCAAATGGCAGTGCCACAAGTATGTGGTACTATCATTACTATCTTATATCTTTTAGCATGAACATGTGTATCACTACGATCGAGATTCAATAAACCATTCATTTTAGGTGCAAGACCATTGTAGGTATTATTCAAATAAACAGAGTAACCATTATTCTCCTGAAATGAATATCCGTATTGCGATAAACATAATCCAATCATGTCTATACTCAACGCAAACACCAAATAACAATTATTTGGGTTTAACACCAATCTTGATGGTAGAGGGAGCGTGCGATGTTTGATCACATCAACCTTGGAAACACTTCCAACATATCGTCATCTCACCTTTAGCTAGTCTCCGTAGCCTTTTATTTCGAGTTAACATATCGTCATCTCACCTTTAGCTAGTCTCCGTAGCCTTTTTTTTCGAGTTACTAACACTTAGAACCTGAACCGGTATTTATTACCCTGGTGCTACTAGGAGTACTAGTAAATTACACATTAATATGACGTATATCCAAAATACTTCTATCGACCTTGCCAGCCTTCTCATCTACCAAGTATCTAGGGTAGTTCTGCTTCAGTGACCGTTCCCCTCATTACAGAAGCACTTAGTTTCGGGTTTGGGTTCAACCTAGGGTTTCTTCACTAGAGCAGCAACTGATTTGCCGTTTCATGAAGTATCCCTTGTTTCCCTTGCCCTTCTTGAAACTAGTGGTTTTAGTAACCATCACCAATTGATGCTCCTACTTGATTTCTACTTTCGCAGTGTCAAACATCGCGAGTTGCTCAAGGATCATCATGTCTATCCCTGATATGTTATAGTTCATCACGAAGCTCTAATAGCTTGGTGGCAGTGACTATGGAGAACCATCACTATCTCATCTGGAAGATTAACTCCCACTCGATTCAAGCGATTGTAGTACAAAAACAATCTGAGCACATGCTCAACGATTGAGCTTTTCTCCCTTAGTTTGCAGGCGTAAGAAACTTGTCAGAGGTTTCATACCTCTTGACGTGGGCACTAGTCTGAAATCCCAATTTCAGTCTTCGGAACATCTCATATGTTCTGCGACGTTTCAAAACTGTCTTTTGTGCCACAATTCTAAACCGTTAGCTTTATGCATTGAACTATCACGTAGTCATCAAAATGTGTATGTCAGATGTTTCGCAACATCTATAGACGACACTCGAGGTTCAGCACACCAAGCGGTGCATTAAGGACATAAGCCTTCTGCGCAGCAATGAGGATAATCCTCAGTTTACAAACCCAATCCGCACAATTTCCACTATCAAATTTCAACTAAATTTTCTCTAGGAACATATCTTAAGCAGTAGAACTAAAGCATAAGCTACGGCATAATTTGCAAAGACCTTTTGACTATGTTCATGATAATTAAGTTCATGTGATTATGTAATGAACTCCCACTTAGATAGACATCCCTCTTGTCATCTAAGTGATACATGATCCGAGTCAACTAGGCCGTGTCCGATCATCACGTGAGACGGACTAGTCATCATCGGTGAACATCTTCATGTTGATCGTATCTACTGTACAACTCATGTTTGACCTTTCGGTCTCTTGTGTTCCGAGGCCATGTCTGTACATGCTAGGCTTGTCAAGTCAACCTAAGTGTTTCGCATGTGTAAATCTGGCTTACACCCGTTGTATGCAAACGTTAGAATCTATCACACCCGATCATCACGTGGTTCTTCGAAACAACGAACCTTCGCAATGGTGCACAGTTAGGGGGAACACTTTCTTGAAATTTTAGCGAGGGATCATCTTATTTATGCTACCGTCATTCTAAGCAAATAAGGTGTAAACATGACAAACATCACGTGCAAATCATAAAGTGACATGATATGGCCAATATCATCTTGCGACTTTTGATCTCCATCTTCGAGGCGCGGCATGATCACCTTCGTCACCGGCATGACACCATAATCTCCATCATCATGATCTCCATCATTGTGTCTTCATGAAGTTGTCTCGCCAACTATTACTTTTACTACTATGGATAACGGTTAGCAATAAAGTAAAGTAATTACATGGCGTTTTTCATTGACACGCAGGTCATACAATAAATTAAGACAACTCCTATGGCTCCTGCCGGTTGTCATACTCATCGACATGCAAGTCATGATTCCTATTACAAGAACATGATCAATCTCATACATCGAATATATAATTCGTCGCATCCTTTTTGCCATATCACATCACATAGCATACCCTGCAAAAACAAGTTAGACGTCCTCTAATTGTTGTTGCATGTTTTACGTGGCTGCTATGAGTTTCTAGCAAGAACGTTTCTTACCTACGCAAAAGCCACAACAGTGATATGCCAATTGCTATTTACCCTTCATAAGGACCCTCTTCATGGAATCCGATCCAACTAAAGTGGGAGAGACAGACACCCGCTAGCCACCTTATGCATCAAGCGCATGTCAGTCGGTGGAACCTGTCTCACGTAAGTGTACGTGTAAGGTCGGTCCGGGCCGCTTCATCCCACAATGCCCCCTAATCAAGATAATACTAGTAACGACAAGCAAATTGACCAAATCATCGCCCACAACTACTTTGTGTTCTACTCGTGCATAGAATCTATGCATAGACCTAGCTCATGATGCCACTGTTGGGGAACGTCACAATAATTCAAAATTTTCCTACGTGTCACCAAGATCAATCTAGGAGATGCTAGCAACGAGAGAGAGGGAGTGCATCTTCATACCCTTGAAGATCGCTAAGCAGAAGCGTTACAAGAACGCGGTTGATGGAGTCGTACTTGCGGCGATTCAAATCGCGAAAGATCCGATCTAGCGCCGAACGGACGGCGCCTCCGCATTCAACACACGTACAGCCCGAGGACGTCTCCTCCTTCTTGATCCAGCAAGGGGAGAGGAGAAGTTGAGGGAGAACTACGGCAGCACGACGGCGTGGTGGTGGAGCTTGTGGTATTCCTGCAGGGCTTCGCCAAGCTCTACGGAGGAGAAGGAAGAGTTGGAGGAGGGAGGGGCTGCGCCAGGGAAGGGGTGCGGCTGCCCTCTCTCTCCCTCACTATATATAGGGGGAAGGGGGTTGGAGGAGGCACCCTAGGGTTCCCTAGGGGAGGGGCGGTGGCCACAGGGGAAACCCTAGATGGGTTTGGGCGCCCCCACCCATAGGAAACATGCCCCCAAGCCGGGAGGGGTGGCTGCCCTAGGGGAGGCGCCCCCACCTCTCCAGGTTACGTGAGAGGGGTTGGGAGGGGCTCACAACCCCTTAGTGGGCTGGTGTGCCCCCTTCCCTTGGCCCATAAGGCCCCCCAACGCTTGTCGGGGCCTCCGAAACACCTTTCGGTCATGCTGGTCGTCACCTCGTACTCCCAGAACAATTCCGGACTCCGATACCCTTCGTCCAATATATCGATCTTCACCTCCGGACCATTCTGAAGTTCCTCGTCACGTCCAGGATCTCATCCAGGACTTCGAACAACCTTCGGTAACCACATACTATTTCCCATAACAACTCTAGCGTCACCGAACCTTAAGTGTGTAGACCCTACGGGTTCGGGAACCATGCAGACATGACCGAGACATCTCAGCGGCCAATAACCATCAACGGGATCTTGATACCCATGTTGGCTCCCACATGTTCCACGATGATCTCATCAGATGAACCACGATGTCGGTGATTCAATCAATCCCGTATACAATTCCCTTTGTCCACCGGTATGTTACTTGCCCGAGATTCGATCGTCGGTATCCCAATACCTCGTTCAATCTCGTTACCGGCAAGTCCCTTTACTTGTCCCGTAATGCATGATCCCGTGGCTAACGCATTAGTCACATTGAGCTCATTATGATGATGCACTACCGAGTGGGCCCAGAGATACCTCTCCATCATACGGAGTGACAAATCCCAGTCTCGATTCGTGCCAACCCAACAGGCACTTTCGGAGATACCTGTAGTGCACCTTTATAGCCACCCAGTTATGTTCTGACGTTTGTTACACCCTAAGCATTCCTACAGTATCCGGGAGTTGCACAATCTCATGGTCTAAGGAAATGATACTTGACATTAGGAAAGCTCTTAGCAAACGAACTACACGATCTTGTGCTATGCTTAGGAATGGGCCTTGTCCATCATATCATTCTCCTAATGATGTGATCCCATTATGAATGACATCCAATGTCCATGGTCAGGAAACCATAACCATCTATTGATCAACGAGCTATTCAACTAGAGGCTTACTAGGGACATGTTGTGGTCTATGTATTCACACATTTATTACGGTTTCCAGTGAATACAATTATAGCATGAACAATAGACAATTATCATGAACAAGGAAATACAATAATAACCATTTTAATATTGCCTATAGGGCATATTTCCAACAGTCTCCCATTTGCACTAGAGTCAATAATCTAGTTCACATCACTATGTGATTGTAATGAATCCAACACCCATGGGGTTTGTTCATATCTCGCTTGTGAGAGAGGTTATTAGTCAACGGGTCTAAACCTTTTAGATCCGTGTGTGCTTTACAAATCTCTATGTCATCTTGTAGATGCAGCTACCACGCGCTACCTGGAGCTATTCCAAATAACTGCTCTACTATACGAATCCGGTTTACTACTCAGAGTCATCCGGATTAGTAACCCTTTACGACGAACTCTTTTACCACCTCCATAATCGAGAAAATTCCTTAGTCCACTAGTTACTAAGGATAAGTTCGACCGCTGTCATGTGATCCATTCCTGGTTCACTCTTGTACCCCTTGACTGACTCATGGCAAGGCACACTTCACGTGAGGTACACAACATAGCATACTATAGAGCCTATGTCTAAAGCATAGGGGACGACCTTCGTCCTTTCTCTCTCTTCTGCCGTGGTCAGGTCTTGAGTCTTACTCAATACTCACGCCTTGTAACACAGCCAAGAACTCCTTCTTTGCTGATCTATTTTGAACTCCTTCAAAATCTTGTCACGGTATGTATTCATTTGAAAGTACTATTAAGCATTTTTGATCTATCCTTATAGATCTTGATGCTCAATGTACAATTAGCTTAATCCAGGTTTTCCATTGAAAAACACTTTTCAAATAACCCTGTATGCTTTCCAGAGATTCTACATATCAACAATATGTTAACAACATGTACTCATCAAAAATTCTATAGTGCTCCCACTCACTTCTTTCGAAATACAAGTTTCTCATAAACTTTGTATAAACCCAAAATCTTTGATCATCTCATCAAAGCGTACATACAAACTCCGAGATGCTTACTCCAATCCTTAGAAGGATTGCTGGAGCTTTGCATACTTGTTAGCATCTTTCAGGATTGACAAAACCTTCTTGTTGTATCACATACAACCTTTCCTCAAGAAAATCGTCGAGGAAACAATGTTTTGACATCCTATCTGCAAGATTTCATAAATAATGCAGTAACTGCTAATATAACTCCAACAGACTCTTAGCATCGCTACGAGTGAGACAGTCTCATCGCAGTCAACTCCTCGAACTTGTCGGAAAACATCTTAACGACAAGTCAAGCTTTCTTAATGGTGACACTTACCATCATTGTTCGTCTTCCTTTTAAAATCCATCTGCACCCAACAGCCTTACGACCATCAAGTAGTTCTTCCAAAGTCTATAATTTGTTTTATACATGGATCCTCTCTCAGATTTTATGGCCTCGAGCCATTCGTCGAAATCCGGGCCCACCATCGCTTCTCCATAGCTCATAGTTTCATTATTGTCTAGCAACATGACTTCCAAGACAGGATTAGTACCACTCTGAAGTAGTACACATCGTTGTCGACCTACGAGGTTTGGTAGTGACTTGATCCCAAAGTTTCATGATTACTATCATAAGCTTCCACTTCAATTGGTGTAGGTTGTTGGGGAACGTAGTAATTTCAAAATTTTCCTACGCACACGCAAGATCATAGTGATGCATAGCAACGAGAGGGGAGAGTGTCGTCTACGTACCCTCGTAGACCGAAGCGGAAGCGTTGACACAACGTAGAGGAAGTAGTCGTACGTTCTCCTCGCGATCCAACCGATCACAGCACCGTTACTCCGGCACCTCCGAGTTCTTGGCACACGTTCAGCTCGATGACGATCCCCGGGCTCCGATCCAGCAAAGCGTCGAGGAAGAGTTCCGTCAGCACGACGGCGTGGTGACGATCTTGATGTGTTACCGGCGCAGGGCTTCGCCTAAGCACTGCAACGATATGATCGAGGTGGAATTTGGTGGAAGGGGGCACCGCACACGGCTAAGGAACGATCCGTAGATCAACTTGTGTGTCTATGGGGTGCCCCCTGCCCCTGTATATAAAGGATGGAGGAGGAGGAGGCCGGCCAAGGCAAAAGGTGCGGCCAGGATATGGAGTCCTACTAGGACTCCAAGTCCTAGTAGGAGTCCACCAAAAGGGAGGAAGGGAGAAGGAATAGGAGGAGAAGGAGAGGTGGCCGGCCCCCTTTTCCCTAGGTCAATTCGGACCAGAGGGGAGGGGGGGCGCACCAGCCTTTTTCCTTTTCCCACTAAAGCCCATCAAGGCCCATTACTTCTCCCGTAATCCCGTAACTCCCCGGTACCTCCGAAAATACCCGAACCACTCAGAACCCTTCCGATGTCCGAATATAGTCGTCCAATATATCGATCTTTACGTCTCGACCATTTCGAGACTCCTCGTCATGTCCCCGATCTCATCCGGGACTCCGAACTCCTTCGGTACATCAAAACTCATAAACTCATAATATAACTGTCATCGAAACCTTAAGCGTGCGGACCCTACGGTTCGAGAACAATGTAGACATGACCGAGACACGTCTCCGGTCAATAACCAATAGCGGGACCTGGATGCCCATATTGGCTCCTACATATTCTACGAAGATCTTTATCGGTCAGACCGCATAACAACATACGTTTGTTCCCTTTGTCATCGGTATGTTACTTGCCCGAGATTCGATCGTCGGTATCCAATACCTAGTTCAATCTCGTTACCGGCAAGTCTCTTTACTCGTTCCGTAATACATCATCTCACAACTAACACATTAGTTGCAATGCTTGCAAGGCTTATGTGATGTGCATTACCGAGAGGGCCCAGAGATACCTCTCCGACAATCGGAGTGACAAATCCTAATCTCGAAATATGCCAACCCAACATGTACCTTCGGAGACACCTGTAGAGCACCTTTATAATCACCCAGTTACGTTGTGATGTTTGGTAGCACACAAAGTGTTCCTACGGTAAATGGGAGTTGCATAATCTCATAGTTAAAGGAACATGTATAAGTCATGGATAAAAGCAATAGCAACATACTAAATGATCGAGTGCTAAGCTAATGGAATGGGTCATGTCAATCAGATCATTCAGCTAATGATGTGACCTCGTTTAATCAAATAACAACTCTTTGTTCATGGTTAGGAAACATAACCATCTTTGATTAACGAGCTAGTCTAGTAGAGGCATACTAGTGACACTCTGTTTGTCTATGTATTCACACATGTATTATGTTTCCGGTTAATACAATTCTAGCATGAATAATAAACACTTATCATGATATGTAAGGAAATAAATAATAACTTTATTATTGCCTCTAGGGCATATTTCCTTCAGTCTCCCACTTGCACTAGAGTCAATAATCTAGTTCACATCGCCATGTGATTTAATAGCAATAGTTCACATCACCATGTGATTAACACCCATAGTTAACATCGATATGTGACCAACACCCAAAGGGTTTACTAGATTCAGTAATCTAGTTCACATCGCTATGTGATTAACACCCAAAGAGTACTACGGTGTGATCATGTTTTGCTTGTGAGATAATTTTAGTCCACGGGTCTGTCACATTCAGATCCGTAAGTATTTTGCAAATTTCTATGTCAACAATACTCTGCACGGAGCTACTTTAGCTAATTGCTCCCACTTTCAATATGTATCTAGATTGAGACTTAGAGTCATCTAGATTAGTGTCAAAACTTGCATCGACGTAATCTTTTACGACGAACCTTTTGTCACCTCCATAATCGAGAAACATATCCTTATTCCATTAAGGATAATTTTGACCGCTGTCCAGTGATCTACTCCTAGATCACTATTGTACTCCCTTGCCAAACTCAGTGGTAGGGTATGCAATAGATCTGGTACACAGCATGGCATACTTCATAGAGCCTATGGCTGAGGCATAGGGAATGACTTTCATTCTCTTTCTATCTTCTGACGTGGTCGGGCTTTGAGTCTTACTCAATTTCACACCTTGTAATACAGGCAAGAACTCTTTCTTTGACTGTTCCATTTTGAACTACTTCAAAATCTTTTCAAGGTATGTATTTATTGAAAAACTTATCAAGCGTCTTGATCTATCTCTATAGATCTTGATGCTCAATATGTAAGCAGCTTCACCGAGGTCCTTCTTCGAAAAACTCCTTTCAAATACTCCTTTATGCTTTACAGAATAATTCTACATTATTTCCGATCAATAATATGTCATTTACATATACTTATCAGAAATGCTGTAGTGCTCCCACTCACTTTCTTGTAAATACAGGCTTCACCGCAAGTCTGTATAAAACTATATGCTTTGATCAACTTATCAAAGCGTATATTCCAACTCCGAGATGCTTGCACCAGTCCATAGATGGATCGCTGGAGCTTGCATGTTTTGTTAACACCTTCAGGATCGACAAAACCTTCTAGTTGCATCGTATACAACTCTTCTTTAATAAATCCATTAAGGAATGTAGTTTTGTTTATCCATTTGCCGGATTTCATAAAATGCGGCAATTGCTAACATGATTCGGACAGACTTAAGCATAGATACGAGTGAGAAACTCTCATCGTAGTCAACACGTTGAACTTGTCGAAAACCTTTTGTGACAATTCTAGCTTTGTAGATAGTAACACTACTATCAGTGTCCGTCTTCCTCTTCAAGATCCATTTATTTTCTTTGGCTTGCCGATCATCGGGCAAATCCATCAAAGTCCATACTTTGTTCTCATACATGGATCATATCTCAGATTTCATGGCCTCTAACCATTTCGCGGAATCTGGGCTCATCATCGCTTCCTCATAGTTCGCAAGTTCGTCATGGTCTAGTAACATGACTTCCAGAACAGGATTACCGTACCACTCTGGTGCGGATCTCACTCTAGTTTACTTACGAGATTCGGTAGTAACTTGATCTTGAAGTTACATGATCATCATCATTAGCTTCCTTACTAATTGGTGTAGTAGTCACAAGAACAGATTTCTGTGATGAACTACTTTCCAATAAGGGAGAAGGTACAATTACCTTATCAAGTTTTCTACTTTCCTCCCACTCACTTCTTTCGAGAGAATCTCCTTCTCTAAAAAGGATCTATTCTCAGCAACAAATGTCTTGCCTTTGGATCTGTGATAGAAGGTGTACCCAACAGTCTCCTTTGGGTACCTATGAAGACACATTTCTCCGATTTGGGTTTGAGCTTATCAGGATGAAACTTTTCACATAAGCATCATAACCCCAAACTTTAAGAAACGACAACTTTGGTTTCTTGCCAAACCACAGTTTATTTTGTGTCGTCTCAACGGACTTTAGATTGTGCCCCTTTTAACGTGAATGCAGCTGTCTCTAATGCATGATCCCAAAATGATATTGGTAAATCGGTAAGAAACATCATAGATTGTACTATATCCAATAAAGTACGGTTATGACGTTCGGAGACACCATTATGCTGTGGTGTTCCAGGTGGCATGAATTTGTGAAACTATTCCACATTGTTTTAATTGAAGACCAAACTCGTAACTCAAATATTTGTCTCCGCGATCAGATCGTAGAAACCTTATTTTCTTGTCACGATGATTTTCACTTCACTCTAAAATTCTTTGAACTTTTCAAACGTTTCAGACTTATGTTTCATCAAGTAGATATACCCATATCTGCTTAAATCATCTGTGAAGTTCTGAAAATAATGATACTTGTCGCGAGCCTTAATATTCATCGGACCACATACATCAGTATGTATGATTTCCAACAAATCTGTTGCTTGCTCTATTGTTCCGGAGAACGGCGTTTTAGTCATCTTGCCCAAGAGGCATGGTTCGCAAGCATCAAGTGATTCATAATCAAGTGATTCCAAAATCCCATCAGCATGGAGTTTCTTCATGCGCTTTACACCAATATGACCTAAACTGCAGTGCCACAAATAAGTTGCACTATCATTATTAACTTTGCATCTTTTGGCTTCAATATTATGAATATGTGTATCACTATGATCGAGATCCAACAAACCATTTCGTTGGTGTGTATAACCATAGAAGGTTTTATTCATGTAAACAGAACAACAATTTATTCTCTTACTTAAATGAATAGCCGTATTGCAATAAACATGATCAAATCATATTCATGCTCAACGCAAACACCAAATAACACTTATTTAGTTTCAACACTAATCCCGAAAGTATAGGGAGTGTGTGATGATGATCATATCAATCTTGGAACCACTTCCAACACACATCGTCACCTTGCCCTTTAACTAGTCTTTGTTCATTCTGCAACTCCCGTTTCGAGTTACTAAATTTTAGCAACTGAACTAGTACCAAATACTAAGGGGTTGCTATGAACACTAGTAAAGTACACATCAATAACATGTATATCAAATATACTTATGTTCACTTTGCCATCCTTCTTATCCGCCAATCACTTGGGGTAGTTCCGCTTCCAGTGACCAGTCCCTTTGCAGTAGAAGCACTTAGTCTCAGGCTTAGGACCATACTTGGGCTTTTCCACTTGAGCAACAACTTGCTTGCCGTTCTTCTTGAAGTTCCCCTTCTTTCCTTTTTGCCCTTTTCTTGAAACTAGTGATCTTGTCAACCATCAACACTTGATGTTTTCCTTTGATTTCTACCTTTGCCGATTTTAGCATCGCGAAGAGCTTGGGAATATTTTCCGTTATCCCTTGCATATTATAGTTCATCACAAAGTTCTACTAACTTGGTGATGGTGACTAGAGAATTCTGTCAATCACTATCTTATCTGGAAGATTAACTCCCACTTGATTCAAGCGATTGTAGTACCCAGACAATCTGAGCACATGCTCACTAGTTGAGCGATTCTCCTCCATCTTTTAGCCATAGAACTTGTTGGAGACTTCATATCTCTCAACTCGGGTATTTGCTTGAAATATTAACTTCAACTCCTGGAACATCTCATATGCTCCATGACGTTCAAAACGTTTTTGAAGTCCCGATTCTAAGCCGTTAAGCATGGTGCACTAAACTATTAAGTAGTCATCATATTGAGCTAGCAAAACGTTCATAATGTCTGCATCTGCTCCTGCAATAGGTCCATCACCTAGCGGTGCATCAAGGACATAATTCTTCTGTGCAGCAATGAGGATAAACCTCAGATCACGGATCCAATCCGCATCATTGCTACTAACATTTTTCAACATAATTTTCTCTAGGAACATATCAAAATAAACATATGAAAGCAATAACGCGAGCTATTGATCTACAACATAGATATGCTAATACTACCAGGACTAAGTTCATGATAAATTAAAGTTCAATTAATCATATTACTTAAGAACTCCCACTTAGATAGACATCCCTCTAATCCTCTAAGTGATCACGTGATCCAAATCAACTAAACCATGTCCGATCATCACGTGAGATGGAGTAGTTTCAATGGTGAACATCACTATGTTGATCATATCTACTATATGATTCACGCTCGACCTTTCGGTCTCCGTGTTCCGAGGCCATATCTGTTATATGCTAGGCTCGTCAAGTTAAACCTGAGTATTCCGCATGTGCAACTGTTTTGCACCCGTTGTATTTGAACGTAGAGCCTATCACACCCGATCATCACGTGGTGTCTCAGCACGAAGAACTTTCGCAACGGTGCATACTCAGGGAGAACACTTCTTGATAATTAAGTGAGAGATCATCTTATAATGCTACCGTCAATCAAAGCAAGATAAGATGCATAAAAGGATAAACATCACATGCAATCAATATAAGTGATATGATATGGCCATCATCATCTTGTGCTTGTGATCTCCATCTTCGAAGCACCGTCATGATCACCATCGTCACCGGCGCGACACCTTGATCTTCATCGCAGCATCGTTGTCGTCTCGCCAATCTTATGCTTCTACGACTATCACTACCGCTTAGTAATAAAGTAAAGCATTACATCGCGATTGCATTGCATACAATAAAGCGACAACCATATGGCTCCTGCCAGTTGCCGATAACTCGGTTACAAAACATGATCATCTCATACAATAAAATTTAGCATCACGTCTTGACCATATCACATCACAACATGCCCTGCAAAAACAAGTTAGACGTCCTCTACTTTGTTGTTGCAAGTTTTACGTGGCTGCTATGGGCTTTAAGCAAGAACTCATCTTACCTACGCATCAATACCACAACGATAGTTTGTCAAATAGACTCCGTTTTAACCTTCTCAAGGACCGGGCGTAGCCACACTCGGTTTAACTAAAGTTGGAGAGACAGTCTTCCGCAAGCCATCTATGTGCAAAGCACGTCGAGGGAACCGGTCTCGCGTAAGCGTACGCGTAAGGTTGGTCCGGATCGTCTCGTCCAACAATACCGCTGAACCAAAGTATGACATGCTGGTAGGCAGTATGACTTGTATCGCCCACAACTCACTTGTGTTCTACTCGTGCAAATAACATCAAACCATAAAACCTAGGCTCGGATGCCACTGTTGGGGAACGTAGTAATTTCAAAATTTTCCTACGCACACGCAAGATCATGGTGATGCATAGCAACGAGAGGGGAGAGTGTCGTCTACGTACCCTCGTAGACCGAAGCGGAAGCGTTGACACAACGTAGAGGAAGTAGTCGTACGTTCTCCTCGCGATCCAACCGATCACAGCACCGTTACTCCGGCACCTCCGAGTTCTTGGCACACGTTCAGCTCGATGACGATCCCCGGGCTCCGATCCAGCAAAGCGTCGAGGAAGAGTTCCGTCAGCACGACGGCGTGGTGACGATCTTGATGTGTTACCGGCGCAGGGCTTCGCCTAAGCACTGCAACGATATGATCGAGGTGGAATTTGGTGAAAGGGGGCACCGCACACGGCTAAGGAACGATCCGTAGATCAACTTGTGTGTCTATGGGGTGCCCCCTGCCCCTGTATATAAAGGATGGAGGAGGAGGAGGCCGGCCAAGGCAAAAGGTGCGGCCAGGATATGGAGTCCTACTAGGACTCCAAGTCCTAGTAGGAGTCCACCAAAAGGGGAGGAAGGGAGAAGGAATAGGAGGAGAAGGAGAGGTGGCCGGCCCCCTTTTCCCTAGTCCAATTCGGACCAGAGGGGAGGGGGGGCGCACCAGCCTTTTTCCTTTTCCCACTAAAGCCCATCAAGGCCCATTACTTCTCCCGTAATCCCGTAACTCCCCGGTACCTCCGAAAATACCCGAACCACTCAGAACCCTTCCGATGTCCGAATATAGTCGTCCAATATATCGATCTTTACGTCTCGACCATTTCGAGACTCCTCGTCATGTCCCCGATCTCATCCGGGACTCCGAACTCCTTCGGTACATCAAAACTCATAAACTCATAATATAACAGTCATCGAAACCTTAAGCGTGCGGACCCTACGGTTCGAGAACAATGTAGACATGACCGAGACACGTCTCCGGTCAATAACCAATAGCGGGACCTGGATGCCCATATTGGCTCCTACATATTCTACGAAGATCTTTATCGGTCAGACCGCATAACAACATACGTTTGTTCCCTTTGTCATCGGTATGTTACTTGCCCGAGATTCGATCGTCGGTATCCAATACCTAGTTCAATCTCGTTACCGGCAAGTCTCTTTACTCGTTCCGTAATACATCATCTCACAACTAACACATTAGTTGCAATGCTTGCAAGGCTTATGTGATGTGCATTACCGAGAGGGCCCAGAGATACCTCTCCGACAATCGGAGTGACAAATCCTAATCTCGAAATACGCCAACCCAACATGTACCTTCGGAGACACCTGTAGAGCACCTTTATAATCACCCAGTTACGTTGTGACGTTTGGTAGCACACAAAGTGTTCCTACGGTAAATGGGAGTTGCATAATCTCATAGTTAAAGGAACATGTATAAGTCATGGATAAAAGCAATAGCAACATACTAAATGATCGAGTGCTAAGCTAATGGAATGGGTCATGTCAATCAGATCATTCAACTAATGATGTGACCTCGTTTAATCAAATAACAACTCTTTGTTCATGGTTAGGAAACATAACCATCTTTGATTAACGAGCTAGTCTAGTAGAGGCATACTAGTGACACTCTGTTTGTCTATGTATTCACACATGTATTATGTTTCCGGTTAATACAATTCTAGCATGAATAATAAACACTTATCATGATATGTAAGGAAATAAATAATAACTTTATTATTGCCTCTAGGGCATATTTCCTTCATAGGTGCCACAGGAACAACTTCCCGTGCCCTGCTACACACTAGTTGAAGTGACGGTTCAATAACCTCATCAAGTCTCCACCATCCTCCCACTCAATTCATTTGAGAGAAACTTTTCCTCGAGAAAGGACCCGTTTCTAGAACAATCACTTTTGCTTCCGGATATGAAATAGGAGGTATACCCAACTGTTTTGGGTATTCTATGAAGATGCATTTATCCGCTTTGGGTTCGAGCTTATCAGCCTGAAACTTTTTCACATAAGCGTCGCAACCCCAAACTTTTAAGAAACGACGACTTAGGTTTCTCTAAACCATAGTTCATACGGTGTCGTATCAACGGAATTGCATGATGCCCTATCTAAAGTGAATGAGGTTGTCTCTAATGGCTAACCCATAAACGAGAGTGGTAATTCAATAGGAGACATCATGGTATGCACCATATCAAATAGGGTGCAATTATGATGTTCGGACACACCATCACACTATGGTGTTCCAGGTGGTATTAGTTGCGAAACAATTTCCACAATGTCTTAATTGTGTGCCAAACTCGTAACTCAGATATTCATCTCTATGATCATATCATAGACATTTTATCCTCTTGTCACGATGATCTTCAATTTCACTCTGAAATTACTTAAACCTTTTAATAATTCAGACTTGTGTTTCATCAAGTAAATATACTCAGCATCTACTCGAATCATCTGTGAAGAACATAACGATATCCATTGTGTACCTCAACACTCATTGGACTGCACACATCAACATGTATTACTCTCCAACAAGTTGCTTTCTTGTTCCATCTTACTGAAAATGAGGCCTTTCAGTCATCTTGCCCATGTGGTATGATTTGCATGTCTCAAGTGATTCAAAAACAAGTGAGTCCAAACGATCCATCTGTATGGAGTTTCTTCATGCATATATACCAATAGACATGGTTCACATGTCTCAATCTTTTAAAAAAACGAGTGAGTCCAAAGATCCATCACCATGGAACTTCTTCATGCGTTTTATACCAATACGACTCAAATGGTAGTGCCACAAGTATGTGGTACTATCATTACTATCTTATATCTTTCGGCATGAACATGTGTATCACTACGATCGAGGTTCAATAAACCATTCATTTTAGGTGCAAGACCATTGTAGGTATTATTCAAATAAAGAGAGTAACCATTATTCTCCTTAAATGAATAACCGTATTGCGATAAACATAATCCAATCATGTCTATGCTCAACGCAAACACCAAATAACAATTATTTGGGTTTAACACCAATCTTGATGGTACAGGGAGCGTGCGATGTTTGATCACATCAACCTTGGAAACACTTCCAACATATCGTCATCTCACCTTTAGCTAGTCTCCGTAGCCTTTTATTTCGAGTTACTAACACGTAGCAACTGAACCGGTATTTATTACCCTGGTGCTACTAGGAGTACTAGTAAAGTACACATTAATATAACGTATATCTGAAATACTTCTATCGACCTTGCCAGCCTTCTCATCTACCAAGTATCTAGGGTAGTTCTGCTTCAGTGACCGTTCCCCTCATTACAGAAGCACTTAGTTTCGGGTTTGGGTTCAACCTTGGGTTTCTTCACTAGAGCAGCAACTGATATGCCATTTCATGAAGTATCCCTTCTTTCCTTTGCCCTTCTTGAAACTAGTGGTTTTACTAACCATCACCAATTGATCCTCCTACTTGATTTCTACTTTCGTGGTGTCAAACATCGCGAGTTGCTCAAGGATCATCATGTCTATCCCTGATATTTTATAGTTCATCACGAAGCTCTAATAGCTTGGTGGCAGTGACTATGGAGAACCATCACTATCTCATCTGGAAGATTAACTCCCACTCGATTCAAGCGATTGTAGTACAAAAACAATCTGAGCACATGCTCAACGATTGAGCTTTTCTCCCTTAGTTTGCAGGCTTCAGAAACTTGTCAGAGGTTTCATACCTCTTGACGTGGGCACTAGTCTGAAATCCCAATTTCAGTCTTGGGAACATCTCATATGGTCTGCGACGTTTCGAAACCGTCTTTTGTGCCACAATTCTAAACCATTAGCTTTACGCACTGAACTATCACGTAGTCATCAAAATGTGTATGTCAGATGTTTCGCAACATCTACGGACGACGCTCGAGGTTCAGCACACCGAGCGGTGCATTAAGGACATAAGCCTTCTGCGTAGCAATGAGGATAATCCTCAGTTTACAGACCCAATCCGCACAATTTTTACTATCAACTTTCAACTAAATTTTCTCTAGGAACATATCTTAAGCAGTAGAACTAAAGCGTAAGCTACGACATAATTTGCAAAGACCTTTTGACAATGTTCTTGATAATTAAGTTCATGTGATTATTTAATGAACTCCCACTTAGATAGACATCCCTCTAGTCATCTAAGTGATACATGATCCGAGTCAACTAGGCCGTGTCCGATCATCAAGTGAGACGGACTAGTCATCATCGGTGAACATCTTCATGTTGATCGTATCTACAATACGACTCATGTTCGACCTTTCGGTCTCTTGTGTTCCGAGGCCATGTCTGTACATGCTAGGCTCGTCAAGTCAACCTAAGTGTTTCGCATGTGTAAATCTGGCCTACACCCGTTGTATGCGAATGTTAGAATCTATCACACCCGATCATCACGTGGTTCTTCGAAACAACGAACCTTCGCAACGGTGCACAGTTAGGGGGAACACTTTCTTGAAATTTTAGCGAGGGATCATCTTATTTATGCTACCATCATTCTAAGAAAATAAGATGTAAACATGACAAACATCACATGCAAATCATAAAGTGACATGATATGGCCAATATCATCTTGCGACTTTTGATCTCCATCTTCGAGGCGCGGCATGATCACCTTCGTCACCTTCATGACACCATGATCTCCATCATCATGATCTCCATCATCGTGTCTTCATGAAGTTGTCTCGCCAACTATTACTTTCACTACTATGGCTAACAGTTAGCAATAAAGTAAAGTAATTACATGGCGTTTTTCATTGACACGCAGGTCATACAATAAATTAAGACAACTCCTATGGCTCCTGCCGGTTGTCATACTCATCGACATGCAAGTCGTGATTCCTGTTACAAGAACATGATCAATCTCAAACATCGAATATATAATTCGTCGCATCCTTTTGGCCATATCACATCACATAGCATACCGTGCAAAAATAAGTTAGACATCCTCTAATTGTTGTTGCATGTTTTACGTGGCTGCTATGAGTTTCTAGCAAGAACCTTTCTTACCTACGCAAAAGCCACAACAGTGATTTGCCAATTGCTATTTACCCTTCATAAGGACCCTCTTCATCGAATCCGATCCAACTAAAGTGGGAGAGACAGACACCCGCTAGCCACCTTATACATCAAGCGCATGTCAGTCGGTGGAACCTGTCTCACGTAAGTCTACGTGTAAGGTCGGTCCGGGCCGCTTCATCCCACAATGCCCCCGAATCAAGATAATACTAGTAACGGCAAGCAAATTGACCAAATCATCGCCCACAACTACTTTGTGTTCTACTCATGCATAGAATCTACACATAGACCTAGCTCATGATGGCACGGTTGGGGAACGTAACAATAATTCAAAATTTTCCTACGTGTCACCAAGATCAATCTAGGAGATGCTAGCAACGAGAGAGAGGGAGTGCATCTTCATACCCTTGAATATCGCTAAGCGGAAGCGTTACAAGAACGCGGTTGATGGAGTCGTACTCGCGGCGATTCAAATCACGGAAGATCCGATCTAGCGCCGAACGGACGGCGCCTCCGCGTTCAACACACGTACAGCCCGGGGACGTCTCCTCCTTCTTGATCCAGCAAGGGGAGAGGAGAAGTTGAGGGAGAACTCCGTCAGCACGACGGCGTGGTGGTGGAGCTTGTGGTATTCCAGCAGGGCTTCGCCAAGCTCTACGGAGAAGGAAGAGTTGGAGGAGGGAGGGGTTGCGCCAGGGAAGGGGTGCGGCTGCCCTCTCTCTCCCTCACTATATATAGGAGGAAGGGGGTTGGAGGAGGCGCCCTAGGGTTCCCTAGGGGAGGGGCAGCGGCCACAGAGGAAACCCTAGATGGGTTTGGGCGCCCCCACCCCTAGGAAACTTGCCCCCCAAGCCGGGAGGGGTGGCTGCCCTAGGGGAGGCGCCCCCACCTCTCCAGGTTATGTGAGAGGGGTTGGGAGGGGCGCATAGCCCCTTAGTGGGCTGGTCTGCCCCCTTCCCTTGGCCCATAAGGCCCCCAACGCTTGTCGGGGCCTCCGAAACACCTTTCGCTCACGCTGGTCGTCACCTGGTACTCCCAGAACAATTCTGGACTCCAATACCCTTCGTCCAATATATCGATCTTCACCTCCGGACCATTCCGAAGTTCCTCGTCACGTCCGGGATCTCATCCGGGAGTCCGAACAACCTTCGGTAACCACATACTATTTCCCATAACAACTCTAGCGTCACCGAACCTTAAGTGTGTAGACCCTATGGGTTCGGGAACCATGCAGACATGACCGAGACATCTCTCCGGCCAATAACCATCAGCGGGATCTGGATACCCATGTTGGCTCCCACATGTTCCACGATGATCTCATCGGATGAACCACGATGTCGGGGATTCAATCAATCCCGTATACAATTCCCTTTGTCCACCGGTATGTTAGTTGCCCGAGATTCGATCATCGGTATCCCAATACCTCGTTCAATCTTGTTACCGGCAAGTCTCTTTACTCGTTCCGTAACGCATGATCCCGTGGCTAACTCATTAGTCACATTGTGCTCATTATGATGATGCACTACCGAGTGGGCACAGAGATACCTCTCCGTCATACGGAGTGACAAATCCAAGTCTCAATTCGTGCCAACCCAACAGGCACTTTCGGAGATACCTGTAGTGCACCTTTATAGCCACCCAGTTATGTTGTGACGTTTGTTACACCCAAAGCATTCCTACGGTATCTGGGAGTTGCACAATCTCATGGTCTAAGGAAATGATACTTGACATTAGAAAAGCTCTTAGCAAACGAACTACATGATCTTGTGCTATGCTTAGGATTGGGTCTTGCCCATCACATCATTCTCCTAATGATGTGATCCCATTATCAATGACTTCCAATATCCATGGTCAGGAAACCATAACCATCTATTGATCAATGAGCTAGTCAACTAGATGCTTAATAGGGACATGTTGTGGTCTATGTATTCACACATGTATTAAGGTTTCCAGTTAATACAATTATAGCATGAACAATAGACAATTATCATGAACAAGGAAATACAATAATAACCATTTTAATATTGCCTCTAGGGCAATTTTCCAACAGTCTCCCACTTGCACTAGAGTCAATAATCTAGTTCACATCACTATGTGATTGTAATGAATCCAACACCCGTGGGGTTTGTTCATATCTCGCTTGTGAGAGAGGCTATTAGTCAACGGGTCTGAACCTTTCAGATCCGTGTGTGCTTTACAAATCTCTATGTCATCTTGTAGATGCAGCTACCACGCGCTACCTGGAGCTATTCCAAATAACTGCTCTACTATACGAATCCGGTTTACTACTCAGAGTCATCCGGATTAGTAACCCTTTACGACGAACTCTTTTACCACCTCCATAATCGAGAAAATTCGTTAGACCACAAGTTACTAAGGATAAGTTCGACCGCTGTCATGTGATCCATTCCTGGATCACTCTTGTACGCCTTGACTGACTCATGGCAAGGCACACTTCACGTGCGGTACACAACATAGCATACTGTAGAGCCTATGTCTAAAGCATAGGGGACGACCTTCGTCCTTTCTCTCTCTTCTGCCGTGGTCAGGTCTTGAGTCTTACTCAATACTCACACCTTGTAACACAGCCAAGAACTCCTTCTTTGCTGATCTATTTTGAACTCCTTCAAAATCTTGGCACGGTATGTATTCATTTGAAAGTACTATTAAGCATTTTTGATCTATCCTTATAGATCTTTATGCTCAATGTTCAAGTAGCTTAATCTATGTTTTCCATTGAAAAACACTTTTCAAAGAACCCTGTATGCTTTACAGAAATTATACATCATTTCCGATCAACAATATGTTAACAACATATACTCATCAAAAATTCTATAGTGCTCCCACTCACTTCTTTCGAATACAAGTTTCTCATAAACTTTGTATAAACCCAAAATCTTTGATCATCTCATCAAAGCGTACAATCCAACTCCGAGATGTATACTCCTGTCCTTAGAAGGATTGCTAGAGCTTTGCATACTTGTTAGCATCTTTCAGGATTGACAAAACCTTCTTGTTGTATCACATACAACCTTTCCTCAAGAAAATCGTCGAGGAAACAATGTTTTGACATCCTATCTGCAAGATTTCATAAATAATGCAGTAACTGCTAATATAATTCCAACAGACTCTTAGCATCGCTATGAGTGAGAAAGTCTCATCGCAGTCAACTCCTCGAACTTGTCGGAAAACATCTTAACGACAAGTCGAGCTTTCTTAATGGTGACACTTACCATCATTGTCCATCTTCCTTTTAAAATCCATCTGCACCCAACAACCTTACGACCATCAAGTAGTTCTTCCAAAGTCTATACTTTGTTTTTATACATGTATCCTCTCTCAGATTTTATGGCCTGGAGCCATTCATCGGAATCTGGGCCCACCATCGCTTCTCCATAGCTCGTAGGTTCATTGTTGTCTAGCAATGTCGGCGTTCTGGGAACGGGGGTCCCCAGACTTGCCTGCCTGCGGCCTGCGGCGTGGCTCAAAGGAGGCCCAGCACGGCCCATCTTCAACAACACAAGACCCAAGACCCTCGCGAGGGGCCAAGCCTCGCGGGGCGGACGACACAGCACTTCCTCAGGCATGGCCTCGTCAGGATGGCTCACGAGGAGGCGGAGAGATCAAGGCGGGGTACCTCGCAAGGTGCCCATGACGCAAGCCATGATGACCAAGGGCGCCAGGCGGGCGCCAGCCCGCGCAGTGTCCTCCCTTTCCTCTTTGGTGCAAAGGGGGCAAGCGCATGCAAGAGGATCAAGCAAAGGCATCCATTTCGGTGCAATGAGACCAAGACTAGTCCAACGGTGGGAAGGAGGTCATTGTGGAGCCCAGAACGGCGTCACCACAGGGCCTTTGGCAGGCGAGGACCAACTTTAGTCAGGATAAGTGTACCAGATGTTCCCCTTCAGATTGGCCAAATTTGGGCGCCCTTCCTGCTCAATATTTGGGAAGAGGCCCAGGGCCTTTGCCGATAAATAGGACTAGCCACCCCCAGGGTAGAGGCATCGAGCGATCGGGTGGTCGAGAATTAGAGGTCGAGAATCTGAGCAAGTAGAGAACAAGAGAGAGAGAGAGAGAGAGAGAGAGAGAGAGAGAGAGAAGGGCGGCTGAACTCCTCCTAGCAGTTCATCCCCCTAGCGAAGAACAGACCCTCGTGAGGCTGTTCTTCCCTGTATTGTTCATCATCACTAGCCTGAGAGGCAATCCACCACACCACACTGGAGTAGGGTATTACACCACATCGGTGGCCCGAACCAGTATAAACTCTGTGTCTCTTGTGTTGTTCTTTTGGTAGTTTAGATCTTTGCGAGACGGAGAGGTGGAGGGCACAATCTCCGCGCGCACCCCAGAGTTCGAACCTTATGGGTGTGCCGGAACCCGGAATCCGACATTTGGCGCGCCAGGTATGGGTGTGCCGGAATTTGTCTTCCACCGCTCCGCTCTCCGCCGACCGTCGCGTCCATGTCTGACGCTTGTCGGGCCCGCGCCGAGGGCCGGGCCGTCATCGCTTCCTGCGTCGCCCAGACGGCTCCCGCCGGTGGGCGTCCTCGTCGTTCCCCGTCGGCCGCCATCAACGCCGCCACCGGCCCGGCGGGGAACGAGCAGCAAGCGTCGTCTCAGCACCCGTCCGTGCGGCAAGACGGCCGCACCGCTACTCCATCACTCGCGCCAGCTGGCTCTTCGTCCCATGCGCTCCGCGCACCCTTGGAGGCTCGAGCTGCGCTCATCGCAGCAAACGAGCTCCTGCGCTACCCTCCCGTCGACGACGTCTACAAAGAGTGGCTTGACCGCGTCGCCGAGCTCGTCCGCGCTGCGGGGGGCTCTCCTGCGCCGTCCGCTCCGCTGCGCCGCACCCCGCCCCGCGCGGGCCATGAAGCTCTAGGGGCGTACCAGCCGCCTCCTCTCCAAGAAGACGCCATGGCTCCAAGGCGCATGGCCCCTGGGCGGAACCCGCTTCGTCAGGCGCCAGCCCAGCAAGAACGGAGCTGCCAAGAAGTCCCCCGGCCGCAAGAGGCTGCCGGGCGCTCCCTGCTCCGGCTCGCCGTGACCCTGCTCCAGCTCCGGCACGTCAAGACCCCGCGCTGCTTCCAGCTGCAGCGCATGGGGACCCGCAAGGCCAAGCTCTCCCTCAACCAAAGCCTCGCGTGGCCACCGCAGGCTGCCGCGCCTACACAACCGAGCTGCGCAGCGTCGCGTGGCCCGAAAAGTTCAAGCCAGACCTGCCTCCTCGCTACGATGGCATGACCGACCCTGCAGAGTTCCTCCAGCTCTATGAGCTGGGCATCAAAGCTGCCAGTGGAGACGAAAAGGTCATGGCGATCTGGTTCCCCATGGCGCTTAAGGAAGGAGCTCGCACCTGGCCCCAGGCACGATCTCTTCCTGGGACCAGATGCGCACCCACTTCATCGCCAACTTTCAAGGTACTTGTGACCGGCCGCCTGCCGTGAGCGACATGCGCCGCATCAAGCAACAACCCGGAGAGACCCTGCAAAAGTACATCCAACGCTTCAACAGTGCACGCCTCAAGATCCCCAAGGTGTCCGAGGAAGCCATCATCTCGGCCTTCTCCGATGGTGTGCATGACGTCAAGATGAAGGAGGTACTGGCGATGCACGAAGACCTGTGCACCTCCCTGGAGCTGTTCAACTTGGCGACCAAGTGCGCCAGGGCTGAGGAGGGGCGTCTCTCCCTCCTCGAGCTGCCTGCCGCAGACCCAGAAGAGAAGAAGCCCAAGGCCAAGGACGTGAAGCGCAAGGGGGCTTCCGTGCTCGCGGCAGAGCCGGACACCAAGCTGGGCAAGGATCTTCCTGAATCCTCCAGGGGCAGCCGGTACTGTGTGTATCACGACCTCCACACCCACAACACCAACGAATGCCAAGAACTCTGTGCCGTGCGAGAAGGAAGGATCGGCCGTCGCCCTGACCGTGCTGACCGGGGCTACGACCGAGGAGGAGGAAGAAACCCAGGACGCTGGGAAGACCGCGGCCCACGCCAAGGGTGGCGTGATCAACCTCGCGAGGACCGCTGGCGAGACCTGCCTCGCGAGGGGGATTGGCGGGATCAGCCTCGTGAGGATCGCCTGCAGGGCAACGCAGGCCTCCCTCCACTGCCGCCTCAGCCAAGAAGGAACGAGGACCGCCACCAGAATGAGGGGGTTGGGGGCTTCCAGGAGCCGCGCGCAATCGCCTGCATCCTGGGCGGAGCTCAAGCCCCAGCCTCCCAACGCATCTTCAAGCAGTTTGCCCGCGAAGTGAATGCGGTCCTCCCCAAGCTCGAAGCAACGCGCCCTCTCAGGTGGTCGGCGTGCGCCATCATGGTCAGCTCAGCGGATCAGCTCAAGTGCGCGGCCACAACCGGGGTCCTCCCGATGCTGTGCTCCCCAGTCATCAGCAACGTACTGGTCACCAGGACCCTCATCGATGGTGGAGCAGGGCTCAACGTCCTGTCCGTGGAAACGTTCAACAATCTCCAGGTGCCCTACGACCAGCTTCAGCCAACCAAGCCTTTCTCCGGAGTCACTGACGGTTCCACGATCCCGATCGGGCAGGTCCGCCTCCCTGTCACCTTCGGGCCCGCAGCAGCTACCGCACCGAGCTCATCAACTTCGACGTCGCTCACATCCGTCTGCCGTACGACGCCATCCTCGGGTACCCAGCGCTGGCCAAGTTCATGGCCGTGACTCATCATGGCTACAACGTCCTCAAGATGCCAGGAAGTGGCGGAGTCATCACGGTGCCATGTGAAGAGAAGGATGCGGTGTGTTCCCTGGAGCGAGCCTTTCAGGCGCATCACTAGAAGACCCAGATCGCGGAAGCAGGAGGCTTCCCGAGATCACCCCCAAGAAGAAGAAGACATCGTCAGGCTCAGCCCCTCAGAAGGCAGGCCCCTCAGGGCCCGCATCTTCCCAAGGGGACCCTCCTTCCATCGCATAGGAAAGCGCGCCCGGCGCCCTCCTCGGGCAGGGCTCGGGGGCTCTCACTTGAAGGGCCACCGACCTGGCCAGGGTCACGAGGGAGGCGCTTGGGCACCACGTGGAGGCGTGCCTCGAAGCACGTTTCCCTCAAGAAGGAGCGAGGCAAGAAAGGTCAGACCAGCAGGAGTTCGTTAACAAGGCCGTTCAAGAACTACAGGAGTCAAGAATCATGAGAGGTTGCCGCCGTCTACCGGCTGTGGCTCCCCACCCAGGCGAGGATGGTGGGCTGCGCGTCTGCTTTGACGTACCAGGGCTCAATCGGGTCGCCACGATGGAGCCCCTCTGGCCCTCACAAGTGGGGCGTTGTGGAGGTCCACCCCAAAGCTATGTTCGCATGCCTTACGGCTTGCCGAGCGTGGATGCTGCATACCAGCGCCTCATGAGGGGCATCATGGAGACCCAGGAAGACAGGCGTTCCGCAGTCCCGGCGGAGATGGAGATGATTCGCGAGGAGCCACCAGCGCCTCCGGAGCCTCCTTAGGCCCCTGGGCCTGGGGGCTCGTGAGGATCGGCTTCCGCAGCCCACCGAGTCTACCGCACCAACACCACTTCATCCTCGTCAACTTCAGGTGACATCTTTCAAGCTTCATTTCCGGCTGGGAACGCCCTCCCGGGGCTGCTTCATTCCCAGGCCGCGTGGGTCCGTCCCTGCGGCATGCATCCCTCTTTATTTTTCGGTCATTAGCATGCTTTGTTGGGGGCGCCCCTCGGGCTGCATCATCCCTAGGCCGCTCGGGCCAGGCCCAGTGGCGTGTATCTCCCTTGCGTTTATTTCCAGCTATGCTTTCGCCTATCATGCTTAATTACTTGATGCCTGTTCACGACACCTCTTCTTCTCCATGTCGACCACTTGCACGTTAAAGGGAGGGTACCTGAGCATCGCGACTCAGGGCTCTTACTGGCTCTCCAGCCCTCACCCTCTGGCCTTGTCCATGGCATCGCGACCTGGCATATCAGCGACGGCTGAGACAAGCTCGAGGGCCGGGACCCGAGGACGTAGAGTGCCGGCATCTAACCCAATTTGCAGGAACACATCTCAAGATACGACCCAGTGCCAGGCGCAACCCGCCTAGAGGTAGGGCCCCGTGAGTCCCGCGCAGGCTCATGGGCGCCCAGGTACACCTCACCTGCGCCAACCGGAGCAACTAACGACCTACTGATAGCTGTCATGGCAACCCCTTTTTCCTTGTATGATGAGCTTGCAGGACCCCCTGGGGGAATTGCGTCGGCCGAGGCCCTCACGGAGTTCCCTTCACCCTCGTCCGCGCGAACCGCTTGCACGTTAAAGGGGGGGGGTGCCTGAGCATCGCGACTCAGGGCTCCTACTGGCTCTCCAGCCCTCACCCTCTGGCCTTGACCACGGCATCGCGACCTGGCATACCAGCGACGACTGAGACCAGCTCGAGGGCCGGGACCCGAGGACGTAGAGCAGAAAGGGGAGAAAAGGTGAGGGAGAAGGGGCACGCGAGGACCTCGCCATGCAACTCCGTTCCCGCTGTCGCGCGGACCCGTCGTCACACAGGAGTAACCCCTGATTAATAAGATAAGTCACCGCCCGAGAACACCGGCTACCGTGGCACTATCTCCGCACCTTACGCAACTCCGTACTAGCGACGTCGCTCCCCTTTCTCATAGAGCGATGGCTGCTTGGGCGCCAAAGGGGACCTCCTGAGCATCGCGACTCAGGGGATCTTACCGGACCCCGGGTCGCTCACCTCCTAGCCTTGACCACGGCATCGCGACCTGGCATACCAGCGACGGCTGACGCCGCCTTGGGACCTGTCGACGCAGAGCATCAAGCCCTCGCGAGGTTCGAAAGGGAGAACTAAGCTACGACAGAATTGACGACTCGCACAGTTCCATAGCAAAAGTCACATATTAACAAAAGGATCACAGACACCTTACAAGCCCCTATTGGGCGCAGTATGATTCCTTGCAGGAAACAGGTCCTAAGGGATGCTATCTACATGCGCCCCTGCAAAACATGCCATCATCAACAGTGGGCCATCAAGCACTGGCGCCAACCCCATCCAGATCAGAGTCAGCGACGGCCGAGTGAGCCCGCTCTTCTCCGGGAGCGGCGCTGGCTCGCAGGCTCGTAGCTGTCGTCGCTCATCTCCGAAGTCGCGAAGACCTCGCTGGGATTGCTGGATCCTCCGGCGCTCCCGTCGCTTGTGGAGCCGTCCAAGGAACGGTCGGCGGGCCTAGCCCTCACCATGGCGGGGTCCTGGCCACCTCTCCTGGGGCAGCACTCCAGCCGGCGCCCGTTAGCGTCGAAGACCTTGAAGAACATCACCGAAGCGCCATCGTACTCCAGGTGGATCGTGAGGGCACCCCTTGCTCTGCAATCCCGAGCGATCTCGCCCCAGCCATGAGTCATGAAGACCTCGCCCGAGGCAATAACCGCGACCTTTGCCTCGGTCGCGGGAGTGCTGCAGTCGGCGTGCTGCAGCCATAACTCCAGGAGTCTTCCCTGCGGGAAGAAGGAGGCGAAGAAGGGGGGAAAGCGAATCCAATTTCGCGGAGGCATGGCGGCATGGAGCACGAGCTCGCGGGAGGATCCCTCGGCGTGGACTCCAGGAGGAACAACCCAAACGTTCGTGACCCGTCGGCGCCGGCGACGGCGCTGGCCGTGGAGATTGGCATCTCCTCTTCCAAGGCCCTTGGCGTGGGCATACAAGGGAAGCGGGAACCCCGACGGAGGCCGCTCGTACCAAGGCCTCGACACCACCTGGCGGTCTTCCTCATCTCGGCCGCGAAGGGCAAGGCGCTTCTTCGGCGGGAGCGGGTCTGGTCCCTCTCGAGGAGCCTTTCCCTTCTCCACTGCAGAGAACCGGCGGATCGGAGCCATCATGGCAAGGCGGAGCAAGAATCAAGGCGAAGGAGAAAGCAAGGAGAGATGGACTGGAAGGGCACGCGCGGTGCCGTACTTATAGCCGGCGGAGGCTAACCGTCGGCCTCCATGATCACAGGTAATCATGACACGATTTGCATGCAGGGACTTGTCCAATCCGCACGATCACCGAGGCGTCGTGGGGAAGCAGAGACGCCCACGTCCAATCAACCGCCACGCGGCGCCCAAGGCCGCAGGCTGTTAGGGCCCGCGGCGCTTCGTCCTTGCCCTTTCGCCTCTCAGCACGGCCAAGTCCACGTGTGCCTTGGGCCCGGGGGCTACTGTCGGCGTTCTGGAAACGGGGGTCCCCAGACTTGCCTGCCTGCGGCCTACGGCGTGGCTCAAAGGAGGCCCAGCACGGCCCATCTTCATCAACACAAGACCCAAGACCCTCGCGAGGGGCCAAGCCTCGCGGGGCGGACGACACAACACTTCCTCAGGCACGGCCTCGTCAGGCTGGCTCACGAGGAGGCGGAGAGATCAAGGCGGGGTACCTCGCGAGGTGCCCATGACGCAAGCCATGACGACCAAGGGCGCCAGGCGGGCGCCAGCCCGCGCAGTGTCCTCCCTTCCCTCTTTGGTGCAAAAGGGGCAAGCGCAGGCGAGAGGATCAAGCAAAGGCATCCATTTCGGTGCAACGAGACCAAGACCAGTCCAACGGTGGGAAGGAGGTCATTGTGAAGCCCAGAACGGCGTCACCACAGGGCATTTGGCAGGCGAGGACCAACTTTAGTCAGGATAAGTGTACCAGATGTTCCCCTTCAAATTGGCCAATTGTTGGCGCCCTTCCCGCTCAATATTTGGGAAGAGGCCCAGGGCCTTTGCCGATAAATAGGACTAGCCACCACCAGGGTAGAGGCATCGAGCGATCGGGTGGTCGAGAATTAGAGGTCGAGAATCTGAGCAAGTAGAGAACAAGAGAGAGAGAGAGAGAGAGAGAGAGAGAGAGAGAGAGAGAGAGAGAGAGAGAAAGAGAGAGAGAGAGAGAAGGGCGGCTGAACTCCTCCTAGCAGTTCATCCCCCTACCGAAGAACAGACCCTCGCAAGGCTATTCTTCCCTGTATTGTTCATCATCACTAGCCTGAGAGGCAATCCACCACACCACACTGGAGTAGGGTATTACACCACATAGGTGGCCCGAACCAGTATAAACTCGGTGTCTCTTGTGTTGTTCTTTTGGTAGTTTAGATCTTTGCGAGACGGAGAGGTGGAGGGCACAATCTTTGCACGCACCCCAGAGTTCGAACCTTAAGGGTCTGCCGGAACCCGAAATACGACAAGCAACATGACTTCCAAGACAGGATTACGTACCACTCTGAAGTAGTACGCATCCTTGTCGACCTACGAGGTTTGGTAGTGACTTGATCTGAAGTTTCATGATCACTATCATAAGATTCCACTTCAATTGGTGTAGGTGCCACAGGAACAACTTCCTGTGCCCTGCTACACACTAGTTGAAGTGGCGGTTTCAATAACCTCATCAAGTCTCCACCATCCTCCCACTCAATTCTTTCGAGAGAAAATTTTCCTCAAGAAAGGACCCGTTTCTAGAAACAATCACTTTTGCTTCCGGATCTGAAATAGGAGGTACACCCAACTGTGTTGGGTATTCTATGAAGATGCATTTATCCGCTTTGGGTTCGAGCTTATCACCCTGAAACTTTTTCACATAAGCGTCGCAGCCCAAAACTTTTAAGAAACGACAGCTTAGGTTTCTCTAAACCATAGTTCATACGGTGTCGTCTCAACGGAATTGCGTGATGCCCTATTTAAAGTGAATGCGGTTGTCTCTAATGCCTAACCCATAAACGATAGTGGTAATTCGATAAGAGACATCATGGTATGCACCATATCAAATAGGGTGCAGTTATGATGTTCGGACACACCATCACACTATGGTGTTCCAGGCGGTATTAGTTGAGAAACAATTTCCACAATGTCTTAATTGTGTGGAAAACTCGTAACTCAGATATTCATCTCTATGATCATATCATAGACATTTTATCCTCTTGTCACGACGATCTTCAACTTGACTCTGAAATTACTTAAACCTTTTAATAATTCAGACTTGTGTTTCATCAAGTAAATATACTCAGCATCTACTCAAATCATCTGTGAAGTAAGAACATAACGATATCCATTGCGTACCTCAGCACTCATTGGACTGCACACATCAAAATGTATTACTTCCAACAAGTTGCTTTCTTGTTCCATCTTACTGAAGACGAGGCCTTTCAATCATCTTGCCCATGTGGTATGATTTTCATGTCTCAAGTGATTCAAAAACAAGTGAGTCCAAACGATCCATCTGTATGGAGTTTCTTCATCCATATATACCAATAGACATGGTTCGCATGTCTCAATCTTTTAAAAAACGAGTGAGTCCAAAGATCCATCACCATGGAGCTTCTTCATGCGTTTTATACCAATATGACTCAAATGGCAGTGCGACAAGTATGTGGTACTATCATTACTATCTTATATCTTTTGGCATGAACATGTGTATCACTACGATCGAGATTCAATAAACCATTCATTTTAGGTGCAAGACCATTGTAGGTATTATTCAAATAAAGAGAGTAACCATTATTCTCCTTAAATGAATAACCGTATTGTGATAAACATAATCTAATCATGTCTATGCTCAACGCAAACACCAAAAAACAATTATTTGAGTTTAACACCAATCTCGATGGTAGAGGGAGCGTGCAATGTTTGATCACATCAACCTTGGAAACACTTCCAACATATCATCATCTCACCTTTAGTTAGTCTCCGTAGCCTTTTATTTCGAGTTACTAACACTTAGCAACTGAACTGGTATTTATTACCCTGGTGCTACTAGGAGTACTAGTAAAGTACACATTAATATAACGTATATCCAAAATACTCCTGTCGACCTTGCTAGCCTTCTCATCTACCAAGTATCTAGGGTAGTTCTGCTTCAGTGACCGTTCCCCTCATTACAGAAGCACTTAGTTTCGGGTTTGGGTTCAAGCTTGGGTTTCTTCACTAGAGCATCAACTGATTTGTCATTTCATGAAGTATCCCTTCTTTCCCTTGCCCTTCTTGAAACAATTGGTTTTACTAACCATCACCAATTGATGCTCCTACTTGATTTCTACTTTCGCGGTGTCAAACATCGTGACTTGTTCAAGGATCATCATGTCTATCCCTGATATGTTATAGTTCATCATGAAGCTCTAATAGCTTGGTGGCAGTGACTATGGAGAACCATCACTATCTCATCTAGAAGATTAACTCCCACTCGATTCAAGCGATTGTAGTACTCAAACAATCTGAGCACATGCTCAACGATTGAGCTTTTCTCCCTTAGTTTGCAGGCTTAAGAAACTTGTCAGAGGTTTCATACCTGTTGACGTGGGCACTAGTCTGAAATCCCAATTTCAGTCTTTGGAACATCTCATATGTTCTACGATGTTTCAAAACCGTCTTTTGTGCCACAATTCTAAACCGTTAGCTTTACGCACTGAACTATCACGTCGTCATCAAAACATGTATGTCAGATGTTTCACAACATCTATAGACGACACTCAAGGTTCAACACAAGGAGCGGTGCATTAAGGAAATAAGCCTTCTGTGCAGCAATGAGGATAATCTTCAGTTTACGGACCCAATATGCACAACTTCTACTATCAAGTTTCAACTAAATTTTCTCTAGGAACATATCTTAAACAGTAGAACTAAAGCGTAAGCTATGACATAATTTGCAAAGACCTTTTGACTATGTTCATGATAATTAAGTTCATGTGATTATTTAATGAACTCCCACTTAGATAGACATCCCTCTAGTCATCTAAGTGATACATGATCCGAGTCAACTTGGCTGTGTCCGATCATCACGTGAGACGGACTAGTCATCATAGGTGAACATCTTCATGTTGATCGTATCTACCATACGACTCATGTTCGACCTTTCGGTCTCTTGTGTTCTGAGGCCATGTGTGTACATGCTAGGCTCATCAAGTCAACCTAAGTGTTTCGCATGTGTAAATCTGCCTTACATCCCTTGTATGCGAACGTTAGAATCTATCGCACCCGATCATCACGTGGTGCTTCGAAACAACGAACCTTCGCAACGGTGCACAGTTAGGGGGAACACTTTCTTGAAATTTTAGCGAGGGATCATCTTATATATGCTACCATCATTCTAAGCAAATAAGATGTAAACATGACAAACATCACATGCAAATCATAAAGTGACATGATATGGCCAATATCATCTTGCGCCTTTTGATCTCCATCTTCGAGGCGCGGCATGATCACCTTCGTCACCGGCATGACACCATGATCTCCATCATCGTGTCTTCATGAAGTTGTCTCGCCAACTATTACTTTTACTACTACGGCTAACGGTTAGCAATAAAGTAAAGTAATTACATGGCGTTTTTCATTGACATGCATGTCATACAATAAATTAAGACAACTCCTATGGCTCCCGCCGGTTGTCATACTCATCGACATGCAAGTCATGATTCCTATTACAAGAACATGATCAATCTCATACATCACATATATAATTCGTCACATCCTTTTGGCCATATCACATCACATAGCATACCCTGCAAAAACAAGTTAGACGTCCTCTAATTGTTGTTGAATGTTTTACGTGGCTGCTATGGGTTTCTAGCAAGAACATTTCTTACCTACGCAAAAGCCACAACGTTGATATGCCAATTGCTATTTACCCTTCATAACGACTCTCTTCATCGAATCCGATCCGACTAAAGTGGGAGAGACAGACATCCGTTAGCCACCTTATGCATCAAGTGCATGTCAGTCGGTGGAACCTGTCTCACGTAAGTGTACGTGTAAGGTCGGTCCGGGACGCTTCATCCCACAATGCCGCCGAATCAAGATAAGACTAGTAACGGCAAACAAATTGACCAAATCATCGCCCACAACTACTTTGTGTTCTACTCGTACATAGAATCTACGCATAGACCTAGCTCATGATGCCACTATTGGGGAACGTAGCAATAATTCAAAATTTTCCTACGTGTCACCAAGAGAGAGGGAGTGCATCTTCATACCCTTGAAGATCGCTAAGCGGAAGCGTTACAAGAATGCGATTGATGGAGTCGTACTCGCGGCGATCCAAATCACGGAAGATCCGATCTAGCGCCGAACGGAAGGCGCCTCCGCGTTAAACACACGTACAATCCGGGGACGTCTCCACCTTCTTGATCCAGCAAGGGGAGAGGAAAAGTTCAGGGAGAACTCCGGCAGCACGACGGCATGGTGGTGGAGCTTTTGGTATTCCTGCAGGGCTTCGCCAAGCTCTACAGAGGAGAAGGAAGAGTTGGAGGAGGGAGGGGCTGCGCCAGGGAAGGGGTGCGGCTGCCCTCTCTCTCCCTCACTATATATAGGGGGAAGGGGGTTGGATGAGGCTCCCTAGGGTTCCCTAGGGGAGGGGCGGCGGCCACAGGGGAAACCCTCGATGGGTTTGGGCGCCCCCACCCCTAGGAAACTTGCCCCCCAAGCCGGGAGGGGTGGCTGCCCTAGGGAAGGCGCCCCCACCTCTCCAGGTTACGTGAGAGGGGTTGGGAGGGGCGCACAGCCCCTTAGTGGGCTGGTGTGCCCCCTCCCCGTGGCTCATAAGGCCCCCCAACGCTTGTCGGGGCCTCCGAAACACCTTTCGGTAACGCTGGTCGTCACCTGGTACTCCCAGAACAATTCCGGACTCCAATACCCTTCGTCTAATATATCGATCTTCACCTCCGGACCATTCCGGAGTTCCTTGTCACGTCCAGGATCTCATCCTTGACTCTGAACAACCTTCGGTAACCACATACTATTTCCCATAACAACTCTAGAGTCACCGAACCTTAAGTGTGTAGACCCTACGGGTTCGGGAACCATGCAGACATGACCGAGACATCTCTCCGGCCAATAAACATCAGCGGGATCTGGATACCCATGTTGGCACCCACATGTTCCACGATGATCTCATCGTATGAACCACGATGTTGGGGATTCAATCAATCCTGTATACAATTCCCTTTGTCCACCGGTATGTTACTTGCCCGAGATTCGATCGTCGGTATCCCAATACCTCGTTCAATCTCGTTACCGGCAAGTCTCTTTACTCGTTCTGTAACGCATGATCCCGTGGCTAACTCATTAGTCACATTGACCTCATTATGATGATGCATTACCGAGTGGGCCCAGAGATACCTCTCTGTCATACGAAGTGACAAATCCCAGTCTCGATTCGTGCCAACCCAACAGGCACTTTCGGAGATACCTGTAGTGCACCTTTATAGCCACCTAGTTACGTTGTGACGTTTGGTACACCCAAAGCATTCCTATGGTATCCGGGAGTTGCACAATCTCATGGTCTAAGGAAATGATACTTGACATTAGAAAAGCTCTTAGCAAACGAACTACACGATCTTGTGCTATGCTTAGGATTGGGTCTTGTCCATCAGATCATTCTACTAATGATGTGATCCCATTATCAATTACATCCAATGTCCATGGTCACGAAACTATAACCATCTATTGATCAACGAGCTAGTCAACTAGAGGCTTAGTAGGGACATGTTGTGGTCTATGTATTCACACATGTATTACAGTTTCTAGTTAATACAATTGTAGCATGAACAATAGACAATTATCATGAACAAGGAAATACAATAATAACCATTTTAATATTGCCTCTAGGGCATTTTTCCAACAGTCTCCCACTTGCACTAGAGTCAATGATCTAGTTCACATCACTATGTGATTGTAATGAATCCAACACCCGTGGGGTTTGTTCATATCTCGCTTGTGAGAGAGGTTATTAGTCAATGGGTCTGAACCTTGCAGATCCATGTGTGCTTTACAAATCTCTATGTCATCTTGTAGATGCAGCTACCACACGCTACCTGGAGTTATTCCAAATAACTGCTCTACTATACGAATCCGGTTTACTACTCAGAGTCATCCGGATTAGTAACCCTTTACGACGAACTCTTTTACCACCTCCATAATCGAGAAAATTCCTTAGTCCACTAGTTACTAAGGATAAGTTTGACCGCTGTTATGTGATCCATTCCTGGATCACTCTTGTACCCCTTGACTGACTCATGGCAAGGCACACTTCACGTGCGGTACACAGCATAGCGTACTGTAGAGCCTATGTCTAAAGCATAGGGGACGACCTTCGTCCTTTCTCTCTCTTCTGCCGTGGTCAGGTCTTGAGTCTTACTCAATACTCACGCCTTGTAACACAGCCAGGAACCCCTTCTTTGCTGATCTATTTTGAACTCCTTCAAAATCTTGTCACGATATGTATTCATTTAAAAGTACTATTAAGCGTTTTTGATCTATCCTTATAGATCTTGATGCTCAATGTTCAAGTAGCTTAATCCAGGTTTTCCATTGAAAAACACTTTTCAAATAACCCTGTAGCTTTCCAGAAATTCTACATCATTTCTGATCAACAATATGTTAACAACATATACTCATAAAAAATTCTATAGTGCTCCCACTCACTTCTTCGAGATACAAGGTTCTCATAAACTTTGTATAAGCCCAAAATCTTTGATCATCTCATCAAAGCGTACATTCCAACTCCGAGATGCTTACTCCAGTCCTTAGAAGGATTGCTGTAGATTTGCATACTTGTTAGCATCTTTCAGGATTGACAAAACCTTCTTGTTGTATCACATACAACCTTTCCTCAAGAAAATCGTCGAGGAAACAATGTTTTGACATCCTATCGGCAAGATTTCATAAATAATGTAGTAACTGCTAATATAATTCCAACAGACTCTTAGCATCGCTACGAGTGAGAAAGTCTCATCGCAGTCAACTCCTCGAACTTGTCGGAAAACATCTTAACGACAAGTCGAGCTTTCTTAATGGTGACACTTACCATTATTGTCTGTCTTCCTTTTGAAATCCATCTGCACCCAACAGCCTTACGACCATCAAGTAGTTCTTCCAAAGTCTATTGTGACGCCCCCGATTCAATCATGCACTAATCATGCACGCAAATGTGTACAATCAAGATTAGGGACTCATGGGAAGATATCATAACACAACTCTAAAAGATAAATAAGTCATACAAGCATCATAATACAAGCCAGGGGCCTCGAGGGCTCGAATACAAGTGCTCGATCATAGACGAGTCAGCGGAAGCAACAATATCTGAGTACAAACATAAGTTAAACAAGTTTGCCATAAGATGGCTAGCACAAACTGGGATACAATCGAAAGAGGCGTTGGCCTCCTGCCTGGGATCCTCCTAAACTACTCCTCGTCGTCATCAGCAGGCTGCATGTAGTAGTAGGCAGCTCCGGTGTAGTAGGAGTCGTCGTCGATGGTGGCGTCTGGATCCTGGGCTCCATCGTCTGGTCGCACCAATCGGGTAAAGAAAAGGGGAAAAGGGGGAACAAGGCAATCGTGAGTACTCATCCAAAGTACTCGCAAGCAAGGAGCTACACTACATATGCATGGGTATATGTGTAAAGGGCCATTTCGGTGGACTGAACTGCAGAATGCCAGAATAAGAGGGGGATAGATAATCCTGTCAAAGACTACGCTTCTGGCAGCCTCCGTCTTGCAGCATATAGAAGAGAGTAGACTGAAGTCCTCCAAGTAGCATTGCATAGCATAATCCTACCCGACGATCCCCTCCTCATCGCCCTGATAGAGAGCGATCACCGGGTTGTATCTGGCACTTGGAAGGGTGCGTTTTATTAAGTATCCGGTTCTAGTTGTCATAAGGTCAAGGTACAACTCCAAGTCGTCCTGTTACCGAAGATCACGGCTATTCGAATAGATTAACTTCCCTGCAGGGTGCACCACATAACCCAACATGCTTGATCCCATTTGGCCGGACACACTTTCCTGGGTCATGCCCGGCCTCGGAAGATCAACATGTCGCAGCCCTACCTAGGCACAACAGAGAGGTCAGCACGCCGGTCTAAACCTAAGCGCACATGGGTCTGGGCCCATCGCCCTTAGCACACCTGCACGTTGCGTGGGTGGCCGGAAGTAGAACTAGCCCCCCTTAATACAAGAGCAGGCTTACGTTCCAATCCGGCGCGCGCCGCTCAGTCGCTGACGTCACGAAGGCTTCGGCTGATACCACGACACCGAGTGCCCATATCTTTCCCACGTAGTTGGTTAGTGCGTATAGGCCAGTAGCCAGACTCAGATCAAATACCAATATCTCGTTAAGCGTGTTAAGTATCCCCGAACGCCGAACAGGGCCAGGCCCACCTCTCTCCTGGGTGGTCTCAACCTGCCCTGTCGCTCCGCCACAAAGATCCACTCGCGGGTACTCCTACGAGCCGACCCGTCTTTTAGTCACCATAGGTATCATGTATAAAGTTTATAGTATATACCCGTGATCACCTCCCGAGTGATCACGACCCGATAGTATAGCAAGGCAGACGGACAAGAATGTAGGGCCATAGATGGAATACTAGCATCCTATACTAAGCATGTAGGTTTGCAGGTAAAGGTAACAACAATAGTAGCAATGACAGGCTATGCAACAGAGTAGGATTATCGGAAAGCAGTAACATGCTACACCACTCTAATGCAAGCATATAGAGAAGAATAGGCAATATCTGGTGATCAAGGGGGGGGGGGCTTGCCTGGTTGCTCTGGCAAGAGAGAGGAGTCGTCAACACCATAGTCGTACTGGGTAGCAGCGGCGTCGGTCTCGGTGTCTAGCGAGAGAAGAGGGGGAAGAAACAATAAATATTAAGCAAACAGATGCATAGCGATGCATGGCATGACAAGTATCGGTGCTAGGGGTGCCCTAACGCGGTATGAGGTGATACCGGTGAAGGGGGAAAACATCCGAGAAAGTATCCCAGGTGTTTCGCGTTTACGGGCAGAGGAGCCGGAGGGGGAAAGTTGCGAGTTGGATATGTTAGGCGTGTGTGGCGGACGAACGGGCTGCGTATCCGAATTCGTCTCGTCGTTCTGAGCAACTTTCATGTTGAAATAATTTAATCCGAGTTACGGATTAAAAGATATGATTTTCTAAAGATTTTATTAATTTCCGAAATTTAAATAATTATTTAAATTAATTCGAAATTGGATTTATGACATCAGCATGATGTCTTGCTGACGTCAGCAGTCAACAGGGTTGACTGGTCAACCTGACCAGTGGGTCCCACTGGTTAGTGACACATTTTAATTAGACATATTATTTAACCTAATTAGTATTAATTAGGGAGGGTGGGCCCCACTGTCATACTCTGTTAGCTAATTAACAGTAGTTAATTAGGTTAATTAATCATTAGATTAATTAATCTTAATTACTTAATTTTAATCAGAATTAATTAAGTTAATTAATTAGTTAATTAATTAATTAATTTTATTATTAATTAATTAATTATTATATATATTATTTTTAATTCCTTTTTTTAACAGAACGTTCTAGGCGTGGGGCCCATCTGTCATTGGCCCCAGGGCCTTAATGGGTGCGGGCGTTCGGGTGCGGGCATGCGCCCGAGCGGGCGCAGCGGGTGACGGGCGCCGCGTGCACGGGGTGCGGGTGCGACCCCGAGGGCATTGGGCGCGTGCGGCGCACGCCGGCTGTTGGGGATATTACTACTGGGCGTAAATCGGCCTACCAGGGCCGGGTTAACTCCATCAGTAGTCCCAGAGCATTAAAGCCCAAGAAGATAGATGAGGGCCCAAGGCCGTAATCGGTTCAACACTTGTGGACGTAAACCGACCTTGTATGTAAACTTGTATTATAAGTTAGGAATAAGGAGAGACCAACCCGGGCACGAATATGAACCAGAGATTGGGACTCTGTGAACCGACAGGCGTCACCCGTGTATATAAGGGGATGACACGACAGCGGTTCAAGGACAGACAATCACAACTCGAGACTTAGGCGAAGCTTGTTTGCTCCCTAATCCTCGAAACTCCATCAATTCCATCACAACTAGACGTAGGCTTTTACCTTCATCGAAGGGGCCGAACTAGTATAAACCCTCTGTGTCCTTGTGTCCGCTTTAACCCCTTCGAGTTAACCCGTTGGGATGGCTCCACGACTAAGTCCTTTGGCTAGGACATCTGCCGTGACAAAACCACGACAGTTGGCGCCCACCGTGGGCTATCGCACGATGGTTTCAAATTCTTGGAGGGCCGCTTCGAAGGACTCAAGGGATACGCTATGGGCCGGATGACCAAGAGTCGTCGCGGCAAGATCTACATCGACGATGAAGGCTGGGGCCCCGAGGCCGGCTCGATCGAGTACGGGTACCGGGTCCCCTTTGGCGGCATACACGTTTTCATCGGCAAGATCGGTGAACCGGGCCCTGAGCTGGACATCTGCACCGACCTCATCGAGACAGCTCAGCGTGCGCGGCCTGTCCGGGTTAAGCCGGCCGTGAAGCGTGCCTTCGTGGGAGTCATCCATGGAGGAAGCTATGAGGATGGATCAGGATCTGGTGGTGAGACCGTCGTTTACTCTGGCGACGAGTCATCAACCGGAGAAACTGAGTCTTTGTATCAGTTACAAGATGGCCGGATTGGGGGCTGTTCCGATGGCGACAGTATTCCAGACCCCTTTGATTTGCCCAACCGGGTTGGAATATTCATGGCCGGTACGCAAGCAGCGATTCATTCATCAACTGCCGCAGCGATGGTCTCCGGTTCAGCAGCGGCAACGGCTGCCGGGGCAGGAGGCCCTGTGCGCCCGCCGACTCAAGTCTTATCAGATCTGTTCGATGCATTGGCTGTGCTCATGGCAGAAGCTAACCCGACGGATCAAGACGCCCACAACGCAGAGATTGCAAAGGTGAGGGAGCAGATCACTCAGGCCAAAGCGGATTTAGCAGCTGAAGAGGTCAGGATGATTGCGGAGCGGGCCGCTTTGGACGCACAAGCTTATAAACTCATGCTGGACCAGAGCGCATCACAGGAAGTCATGAGGCGGAAGTACCGATATCGTTTGCCCTCAGTTTTCGAAGCAAGGGACCTTTTCAACACCCCTGGAGCGGGAGCGAGTAATCCGCCGACGGTAAACCGGGCGGAGGTGCCTGGGACAGGCGAGCCGGTCCAGCCTCGCTTGATAGATCTGCCCCGTCATAATACTGGTGTACCGCAGGCTGTGCCTACACCTCCGGATCATTACTCCAACCCGCTGGATAACCTTGTCGCAGCCGCGGCACGGTTGGAGGCTATTCTAGTCGAAGGTGATTCATTACAGGCGATAGAGACGTGCCGGGTCAAGGAGCTCCTTAGGACAGCTTTGGTCCAACAGGAAGCATATCCATACAGCCGCGACCGGATTCATTCTACCCCACATCCAAGCCGGAGTTATAGCAGGCATATGGAGGAACCAACTGTGTCAAGTAATGCACGGCGTGGAGCGCCCCGTGGCAACAATCCGGCCGGTGGTGTCGACAACGCCCAGGAGGTGGTGGACCGGGCCCGAGCGTGCAGGAAGGCCGAGTTAGCGGCACAACATCAAGCTCGTCAGCTTACGCCGGTTCGTCCGACCACTTCGGTTGAGCCTGGGCTTAATTCTAACGCATTGGGGGTACCTTGCCTTGTTCCTGCTTTACGCAATGTGCGCCTGCCTAAAGATTTCAAGGGCCCGCGCAAGGTACCGAACTATACGGCGGATCAACCCCCAGAGACATGGGTGAAGAGCTATGAGATGGCCATGGAGATGCTTGATGTAGATGAGGCAGCATGTGCAAAGTATTTCACCATGATGCTTGAAGGAACGGCCCGTACTTGGTTGAAGAGCCTACCGCCCGATTCTATCAGTTCATGGGCCCAGTTACGGGCCCGGTTTATCAATAACTTCAAAGACACATGTAAGCAGCCCATGTCGATAGTAGATTTAGCTGCCTGTGTCTAGGAAGAAGGAGAATCAACCACTCATTGGGTACGCCAGGTCTCACAAATTCTACACTCATCAGACCGCATCAATGCTGACACGGCAGTCATAACCTTGGACGGCAATTGCCGGTTTGGACCCCTAAGGTTGAAGTTAGGACGAATGAAGCGCCATTGCACTGACATGGGGACTCTTATGGCCGCTTTGGTAAAGTATGCTGATTCTGATAGTACCAAGGATCCCGAGTCTGACGATGAAAAGACAGGGAAGGGAAGGAGGAACGGCAACTCCAAGGGTCAGCAACATCACTCAGCAGGTAATGGCGGCGGAGGCAAGCGTAAAGCGGATGGCAACATGGACTTTGTGGCTAACACCAATGCACATGACAAGGGCCAGCGACGCAAGGGTAAATCGCAGAACCGCAGTGGAGCACCTAGTCCTAATCCGGACCGACTGAATTATCTGTTGAACCAGCCCTGTCCAAAGCATGGAACGAAGGAGGTGCCAGCAAACCATCTTTGGAAGGACTGCTACATTATGCAGGAGTTCAAGAGCTCTAATGCTTTCCTGTATGATCCCAGCTCCGGCGGTGGTTCCGGGCCGGGATCCGATGGAGGAAACTCCGGTTCAGGATTTAATGGTAATCCGGGCGGAGGTAACAATCAGAACAATCAGAATAACCAGGGAGGTTACAATCAGCAACAACAGCAGTCGGGTTATCAGAGCAATCCGAAGCAATTGAATAGTGGGCAATATCACGTATTCACCACTAGCTTGGACAAGCGAGACCGGAAGGTCCAGAAGCGGTCAGTTAATTCTGTTGAACCGGCCGTACCACGATATCTACGCTGGTCAGAGCAGCCAATCATATGGAGTAGAGAGGATCACCTGCCCCGGGTTGACAATCCGGGTTAGCTGGCTCTGGTGGTGGCGCCTCAGGTGGGAGGTTATAAGTTCACCAAGGTACTCATGGATGGGGGTAGCAGTATTAATATCCTGTATTATGAGACCTTCCGTCGTATGGGACTAACAGACAAAGATCTCCGACCGTCGAATACGGTTTTCCATGGTGTGGTACCTGGCAAGTCAGCATACCCCGTGGGTAAGATAGCGCTGGAAGTGGCCTTTGGAGATGATCATGATTCCAGATCAGAGACGCTGACGTTTGAGGTGGTAAAAATCCAAAGCCCGTATCACGCCCTGTTTGGGCGACCGACCTATGCCAAGTTCATGGCACGGCCCTGTTATGTGCACTTGTAGCTCAAGATGCCGGGTCATAAGGGGACCATAACGGTTCACGGAAGTCCTAAGGTCGCTTTGGAATGCAAAGAAGGAGATGCGGCTTACGCAGAATCGGTTTGTGCCACCGAGGAGCTGAAGTATTACAAGGACAATGTTGATCCAGCGGATATGACTCCTTTGAAGAAACCTACCACGGAGCATGATCCAGCCCTGAAATTCACATCGGCGGCTGAGACTAAGCTCGGTGACTTCGTACCTGGCGATTCGTCCAAGCAGTTCAGCATCAGTACCAATTTGGATCCGAAATAGGAAAGCGCGCTCATCGAGTTCATCCATGAGAATCGGGACATCTTTGCATGGAAGCCTTCTGACATGCCAGGTGTACCGAGGCGACTCGCTGAGCACACTCTTAATGTGGATCCTAAATACAAACTGGTGAAATAGTTTCTCCGCCGGTTCAACGAGGAAAGACGCAAAGCTATTGGAGAAGAAGTGGCCAGGCTCCTGGCAGCTGGCTTCATTGTTGAGGTTTACCACCCTAGTGGCTTGCTAATCCGGTGCTGGTCCTTAAGAAAAACGACACCTGGCGCATGTGTGTGGATTACACTGATCTTAATAAAGCTTGTCCAGCAGATCCTTTTGCCCTCCCCCGTATTGATCAAATTATTGATGCTACGGCGGGTTGCGAGCATTTAAGTTTTTTGGATGCATATTCCGGCTATCATCAGATCAAGATGGCAATTAAGGACCAGGAGAAGACAATGTTCATAACTCCCTTTGGAGCCTTTTGCTATGTATCTATGCCTTTTGGGCTCAAGAGTGCCCAGGCGACCTATCAACGGTGTGTGCAAAATTGTCTTCACAAGCAGATTGGCCGCAACGTACATGCCTATGTGGATGATATTGTGGTTAAGTCAAGGAAGAAGGAGACTTTGGCTGACGACTTGAAGGAGACCTTTTATAACCTGAGGACGTATAAGATGATGCTCAATCCGGCCAAATGCGTCTTCGGTGTACCGGCAGGCAAGTTGTTGGGTTTTCTGGTGTCCAACAGGGGAATCGAGGCTAATCCGGAGAAGATTACGGCCATCACCTCCTTGGCTAAACCGAAGTGTATCAATGATGTTCAACGATTGGCTGGCCGGATTGCCGCGTTGAGTCGGTTTATCAGCCGCCTTGGTGAGAAAGCAATCCCCTTGTAACAGATGTTGAAAAAGACGGATCAATTTGTCTGGAGTTCTGCAGCTGATCAGGCGTTCGAAGACTTAAAGCGGCAATTGGCCAATCCGCCTGTGCTCGCTGCTCCCATTGATAAGGAGCCATTGTTGCTGTATGTTGCTGCTAATGCTCGCGCGGTCAGCGTGGCTATTGTGGTGGAGCGGAAGGAGGCAGGCAAGGAGTATCCGGTTCAGCGTCCGGTTTATTATATCAGCGAGGTGCTTATTGAATCCAAACAAAGGTATCCGCATTGGCAGAAGCTGGTATATGGAGTTTTTATGGCAAGCCGGAAGCTGAAGCAGTACTTCCAAGGGCATCCTATCACAGTGGTCAGTTCTGCCCCCTTGGGTGATATCATCCAGAACCGGGAGGCGACGGGCCGGATTGCCAAGTGGGCTATAGAGCTTGGACCGCACGGTTTAAGATACGTGCCTCGGATGGCGGTGAAGTCCCAAGCGCTGGTCGATTTCATCAATGACTGGACGGAGTTGCAGGCCCCTGAAGAGAAGTCGGATCACACATATTGGACCATCCATTTTGACGGATCACGGCAATTGGAGGGCTCGGGGGCTGGAGTCGTATTAAATTCCCCACGAGGTGACAAGTTCTGTTATGTTCTCCGCTTAATGTTCCCTTGTACTAACAATGCAGCTGAGTATGAAGCTTTGCTCCATGGTCTCCGGATGGCTAAGGATATGAATCTAAGCCGGGTTAAGTGCTTCGGTGACTCGGATCTAGTGGCTCAGCAAGTGTCTGGCACTTGGGATTCTAAAGACCCACTCATGGCTGCATATCGTCGTGAGGTGGATATTGTTGCGGGTCATTTCAAGGGATATCAGGTGGACCACGTGGACCGACGAAAGAATGAGGCGGCGGACGCCCTGAGCCGGTTGGGCTCCCAGCGTAAACGGGTCCCGCCTAATGTTTTTCTTAGTGTGTTGCACAACCCGTCGGTCAAGCTCCCAGGTGAAGCGGATTTGGCTGTTCCTGACCCGGAGGCTCAATTAGTGGCAGCTCTTCACGTCATTCCGGATTGGACGCTTCCTTACCTGGCATACATGAACCGGGGCGAGTTACCAGAGGATGAGACTCTGGCCAGACAAATAATACGGCGGTCCAAATCCATGACAATCATCAATGGCGAGTTGCACCATTGCAGTGTATCAGGAGCGTTTCAACGCTGTGTATCTCCTGACGAAGGCTGTGAAATTTTGCGTGAGATCCACGAAGGGGATTGCGGTCACCACGCCGGTTCAAAGTCTTTGGTGGCCAAGGCATTCCGCCACGGTTTCTATTGGTTAACTGCCCATGCTGATGTGGAGGATCTGGTCAGACGATGTGATGGCTGCCAAAAGTTCTCAAGACGCGCTCATGTACCGGCTCAAGAATTGAGGATGATTCCAATCACTTGGCCGTTTGCAACTTGGGGGCTACATATGGTTGGGCCTTTCGAAAGGTCCAAGGATAAGAAGACACACCTCCTGGTGGCGGTTGATAAATTTACAAAGTGGGTGGAGGCGGAGCCTGTTAGCAAGTGTGATGCAGCCACGGCGGTTCAGTTCATCAAAAAAGTGATTTTCCGGTTTGGCTTTCCACACAGTATCATCATAGATAATGGTACCAATTTGTCCAAAGGAGCCATGAAGGAGTTTTGTGAACGGGAGCACATCCGCCTTGACATTTCATCAGTGGCGCACCCACAGTCCAATGATCAAGCAGAAAGAGCTAATCAGGAGATCTTGAGAGGCATCAAACCGCGGCTTATGGTTCCTCTGCAAAGGACGCCGGGTTGTTGGGTAGAAGAGTTGCCATCTGTATTATGGAGCATTAATACCACGCCCAATAGATCAATAGGATACACACCGTTCTTCATGGTCTATGGAGCGGAGGCGGTTCTCCCTAGTGACATCCGTCACGATTCACCTCGTGTGGCGGCTTATGTTGAAGCGGACAACGAGACAGCTCGACAAGACGCCTTGGACCGGTTGGATGAAGAGCGAGACATAGCAGCTGCCCGCTCAGTGATTTACCAACAGGATCTTCGTCGCTATCACAGTCGTCGAGTCAGAACCAGAACCTTTCAAGAATGAGATTTGGTGCTTCGGCTCATTCAAGATCAAACCGATATGCATAAGTTATCCCCGCCTTGGGAGGGACCTTTCGTGGTCAGCAAGAATCTGCACAACGGGTCATACTATCTGATCGATGTTCGAGAGCAAAAAGACTCACACAAATCAGAAGAGGAGACCAACAGGCCGTGGAACATAGCTCGTCTTTGGCCTTACTATACTTGAGCCATTGGCTCTGCTTATGTATATATTATGACAATGTACATATTATAAATACAATAAACCGGGCCCTCAGCCTAAAGCGGGGTATCCGTTCTTTTATATCATGTGTGGTTACATGGGGTTGTTCTGTCTTGAAGCGGCCTCCGGTTTACCCCTTGAAACAATTATAAATATCACTAGGGGGCTCGGTCATGTCTGAACCGATGCAACACCTTTTGATAGGCGAAAGCCACCAGATCACTTGGGGGCTCGGTTGTGTCCGAACCGATGCAACACCTTTTGATAGGCGAAAGCCACCAGATCACTTGGGGACATGGTCAAGTCTGAACCAGTCACGCCTCTTGATCGGCCTAAAGGCCATAGAATCACTTGGGGGCTTGGTCGAACCCGAACCATTGCCATGCCACTTGATCGGCATAATGCCACGGTTTCATTTGGGGACCTGGCTGACTTGAACCATAGCTACACCTATTGGGAGCTTGGTCGTGTCCGACCAAGGTAACACCATCTGATCGGCTCAGTAAAGCTCCTTTTTTGTAAACGGTTTTATCATTGCCTTTGCTTCAATATTTTTTAAAGGCTGCTGTTTTATCTTGATTACGTTTTTAAACCGACAGACGTTTTACACCGGTTCAAACTGCCAATTTGGCGGTACACGGTCCATTTTTAACCAGAGGTTATTTGCCCGGTTTGATTTTTTCTGTTAACATCCTTTTTTGGAGTAACAAATTGTTCATTATGACCAAGCATGGTTTACATAGTAAACCGGCATTGTATATACAGGAGTTGTTTTCTCCCATGACGGTGCAGGTTTATCAAACCACCGTGTCAAGATTGGCTAAGCCTACTCCATGCCCAATGATGGCAGGTATTTTGTATCACAAAATTTGATCATATATGTCAATCTCCTTGCATGTATATATGAAGTTTATAAACCGGCTGGTGGTACAACCGCCCTGGTAGTTTAATTTTATGATTGCAGGTGGTATAGATTGGCAGTTTTGATCTTTCAATCAAAAGTATCGGTTCAGATGCACGAAGGCATCTCAGAAGCAAAAGTATTGGCTATCCTATTACAAGGCAACATGGTGCCCAAATAAGATCACTGTTTTCTGGCAAAGTATCACAAGGCAGCCTATTAAACCGATCTCCGGTTCAAGCTTGGTCACCACCTTGGTCTGATGATCGCGGTCGTCCTACGTCGCTTCAGCGTCTTCTGCCCTACCCAGCGGCTGGAAGTCAACAGTGGTCCAGTCGATTTCCATTAAAGCTTGAAAAACAGCTTCATCATGGATCAGCGAAGACGGTTCAATATCAGGAGCATAGTATGCTTACGGATTGGCGGGATCAGATTTTCCGCTTCGGGAACTGGTGCAACCACTCGCTTGTTCTGGTTATTGTACTGGGCTTGATAATGCATCAAATTTGCCTCTTCTACTAATTGGCAAGCCAGAGGGCGCACCGCCCGGTTTATGGCTCTCAGATCATCTTCATTGAATTCTGATCCGTCTTCCTTCAAACTAGGATAGCCTTGAGCTGCCTCCACAGGATCGAAGTCTGGCACCCATGCTTTTGCTCGGATTAAAGCGTTGATGGCACCAGTTTGAGCAGCAGACTTCTTCAGCTCTTCAATCCGGGCGGGAAGCATTGACAATATCTTAAGTGTATCTTAGATCAACATGGGTGCAGGGTTGTTATGTGACGCAATCGAGATGATCCGCTGCGCTGCAGTGTACAGCTGTTCGATTAACGTGTAGGCAACCTTCAATTTCATTCGAACAGCTGACCCCAAGTGGCTAATGCGGGTGCCTGCAGCATGATGGAACAATTCACAAACCGGACCTATCATAGGAATACCAAAATTATCACAGGGGTCAAGGAATGCTTACCAAAGATGGCAGCAGTCATTGCATGCACTTGTCGCTTTACGCTGGTCAGTTCATCTGTCACGTCTATGCTCAACGCAAACACCAAATAACAACTATTTGGGTTTAACAGCAATCTCGATGGTAGAGGGAGCGTGCGATGTTTGATCACATCAACCTTGGAAACACTTCCAACATATCGTCATCTCACCTTTAGCTAGTCTCCATAGCCTTTTATTTCGAGTTACTAACACTTAGCAACTGAACCGGTATTTATTACCCTGGTGCTACTAGGAGTACTAGTAAAGTACACATTAATATAACGTATATCCAAAATACTTCTGACGACCTTGCCAGCCTTCTCATCTACCAAGTATCTAGGGTAGTTCTGCTTTAGTGATCGTTCCCCTCATTACAAAAGCACTTAGTTTCGGGTTTGGGTTCACCCTTGGGTTTCTTCACTAGAGCAGCAACTGATTTGCCATTTCATGAAGTATCCCTTCTTTCCCTTGCTCTTCTTGAAACTAGTGGTTTTACTAACCATCACCAATTGATGCTCCTACTTGATTTCTACTTTCGCGGTGTCAAACATCGCGAGTTGCTCAAGGATCATCATGTCTATCCCGGATATGTTATAGTTCATCATGAAGCTCTAATAGCTTGGTGGCAGTGACTATGGAGAACCATCACTATCTCATCTGGAAGATTAACTCCCACTCGATTCAAGCGATTGTAGTACTCAGACAATCTGAGCACATGCTCAACGATTGAGCTTTTCTCCCTTAGTTTGCAGGCTTAAGAAACTTGTCAGAGGTTTTATACCTCTTGATGTGGGCACTAGTTTGAAATCCCAATTTCATTCTTTGGAACATCTCATATGATATAACCCGAACCTTGATGGCGAGATCCGTTCCGTTGTTGCGGCCCGACCTTTCACGACACCCCACCTTCAGTGGTAGTAACCTTTTGCCCGCGCACGCGATGTACACGAAGTAGAGGGTTTGAACCTTGCAGCTCAGCAGGAGAGAAACAATCTGTACGACGGCACCTCACGCGCAAAACAATTTCCTTGCAGAAATCGCAACAAAGAGGTTTTCTAAAGTTACGTCAAAAACTTGATACGGGTTTCTACCCTCAAAAACACATCTCTATTTCATATAAAATAACCTGACTTACATTGAACACATCACGGCTTTATATAGTAGCCGGCCATCTAACTTGCCTTAAAAAGCAAACCGATCTTCTATCTCTAACTCAAATAAAATCTGGACTCTCCTAAAATATAAACGTAATTGCCTTGTACATCTGGGCAGTTTCCTTTTATTCCTAAGACTAACAAACCGACACATCTCTATTTCATATAAAATATGTTCCTGCTTAACATGGTGAGCATCGAGGTGGTCGAAAAATTGGGGCTGAAGATGTCACCTCTTGGAAGACCGTACACGCTGAAGTGGTTCAAAGGTGAAATCAAAATTACGCATCAAATTTTGCTAATTTTTGATCTGGGAAAATATTGTTGTGCGGAATTTTTTCATGTTTGTCCTGTGTCCATGGTGTCATGCCATCTGCTACTTGGGGACCCATGGTGCAAGCGCGTCGGGGCTGTTCGGGATGTCAAGAAAAATAGTTATTCTCTATCATGGAAGGACCAACAAATCTGTTTTGTTCCCATGCCAACGGATATGTTTATGGCAGATTGGAAAAATCGTTTGCTAAAAAGAGAAGAACAACAGGAAGAAAGAAAGGAAGAAGTTGATGCACCGATAGAGGGGCTGAATCTTTTGGTGCAGAAGGTAAAAATTGACAGTGGTGCAAAGGGACAGCGGTGGAGTGTTTTTAAAACACAATGTAAAATCAAGAATCATGCTTGCAAGTTAATAATTGATGGTGGCAGCTTTACAAACGCCATTAGCAAAGATCTCGTGCAGGCATTGGGTTTGTCCATGTGGCGACACCCGCAACCGCACCACGTGGAGTGGCTCTACAACTCTGGAAAATTAAAGATTACACATAAGGTACGTGTGTCATTTGCTATTGCAGATTATATGGACAAGGTGGATTGTGATGTCTTGCCAATGGACGCTTGTTAGTTACTATTAGGAAGACCATGGCAGTTCGATCGTGATGCAGTGCATGCAGGAAAATTGAACACATACACATTCATGCATGATGGAAGGCGACACGTACTGAAACCAATGGCAGATTCTGTGATCAGAATAGAACCGCACACTGCGGAAAAATTAACTATATCGAAAATAGACTCGAAACTGAGGACGGTTTCGTTTGAGGGGAGGGAGGATGATACGGGCATGGCACCGTTGATTGTTGATGCTAATAAAACTGAACCGGTTAAGGAGTTGAGCAATGAGTTATTTAATGGAATGGTTGATTATGTTCAGTGTTGTTCTAGAGAGGCTCGAAAAGAAAAAGAGTCTGCGATCCCACGTAAAATGCATCAAGGCAAAGATGGAAAAATACGTGAGGTTTGTGGACCTGGGATTGCTAAAGTTTTATCGCGACACATTTTATCTGTTGTGCAACTGAGACAGAAAGATAATTCACATAATGCATGCGACAAACAAAAAACATTGTGTCGAGGCAAAAATACAGTGCAAGAGGTGCACCAAATATGCGACAGAAGACTATGCGGAAACAACCATGAGGAACCGGAGCCTGCAAAGGTAAAACCAACGTTTCGCACGCCTCCTGATTTTATAAGAATCGGCCTCGTTGATCTCAGTTTGCATGGCAAGATCACGTTGCATTCAAATTAAGATGGTGTCTTGGAGTCCACGTCCAAATAGAAGACAAGAGATAGATCTCCTTTTGAGTTTGTGCTAGCTAGCCAAGTAGGAGTACGTTAGTTGGCTTCTGTTAGGATTTAGTCATTAAAATAATATGATTCCTTTTAGAGTCCAAATCTTTATACTTTCTGTTTAAGCGTACGAGAGCCCAGCCATATAACAGGCTGGCTTCGGCCAATGTAAAGGGGGAGATCAGTTTTGAGTTTATTTTGGGAGTTATGAAATATACAGAAAAACGTCCGAGTCGCGGACGACCATATCGTGTGTATTATCTGTGATTTTCCCATCAAGGAAATTACTAGCGATGGAGGGTTGATCATCATATCGACGCCTACATGCTGATCCGAGGGGATCCTTATTTTTCGTTCGTGTATTTTCATACGCGGGTGAGAATTATTCTTGGAGGTTGCGAGAAGGAATTGTTGATCGAGCATCGCCGTGAAAGTGTGCGCCATCTACACGCGCGAATTAGCGTCTCGCTAGTCCGTGCCACATCAGGTGGTATTCAGAGCATCAGGTTGTTCATGACACTATGCAGAAGATGGCGAGCACGCCGTCATTAAAGAAGTTAAGCTATGGATTTCAGTTAGAGGAGGAAGGCCGCTGGACCGGACTTTTTCATACTCGTGTTGTGGTGAGAGAAAGATCATGTGCCATGACAATCGACCATGTGAGTTTGATGAACGCTGCAAGCATTGAGATGGTGGAGAAGTTGGAGCTACGGACAACACCACTACCACGTCCGTACTTATTGCGCTGGGGTGATGGAGATCTCGCTATCACTCAACAAACGAAGGTATCGTTTTTGTTGGGAATTTTTTTTGTGAGGTTTTGTGTGACGTGATACCGGTGTCGATGATTTCATGTCACTTGTTATTGGGAGAGCCATGGTACAAGGAATATCATGCTACATATGACCATCTCACATACATGTATCATATCATTGGGGGTAAAAAGTGTGATCTTGTGTGTATGCCGCAACAGTTTTTTATTGCCTGGAGGAAAGATCACTTGGAGAGGTTAAAAGAGAAGGAAGAAGCAATGCAAAAGGTGGTCGAAGCTATTGAACTTTTAACCACAAAAATCAAGATAGATGTGATTGCTCAGGATGAGGACCCGAAACCGAGGACGGTTTCGTTTCAAGGTGGAGAGGATGATACAACCAGTTTCGCCTCTAATCGGACCAACGACAACGACGACGTACAAGCTACCCACCAGGATCAAGTTATCATTGCTCCATTAGTTACTGTTAATGATGTATATGTGCCAAACTATACTAGCGTTGATAAACAGTACACGGAAAAGATTGCAAAATTAGTTGAAGTTACATGCATGCATACGATGGTATTGGCGGAGACGCACTCGCTTAAGAAAGAGGAAAATAAGATGTTGGACGTGCATGCATTACGTGGGGAGAGATACATGTGTGTACATGGAAAGAAGGATTACACTAGCATGTTTGATCAGGGTGTGCATCAATCAGGTTATTTTATATGAAATAGAGATGTGTTTTCGAGGGTAGAAACCCGTATCAAGTTTTTGAGGTAACTTTAGAAAACCTCTTTGTTGCGATTTCTGCAAGGAAATTGTTTTGCGCGTGAGGTGCCGTCGTACATATTGTTTCTCTCGTGCTGAGCCGCAAGGTTCAAACCCTCTACTTCGTGTACATCGCGTGCGCGGGCGAGAGGTTACTGCCACTGAAGGTGGGGTGTCGTGAAAGGTCGGGCCGCAACAACGGAACGGATCTCGCCATCGAGGTTCAGGTTATATCATCATATGTTCTGCGACGTTTCAAAACCGTCTTTTGTGCCACAATTCTAAACCGTTAGCTTTACGCACTGAACTATCACGTAGTCATCAAAACGTGTATGTCAGATGTTTCGCAACATCTACAGACAACGCTCGAGGTTCAGCACACCGAGCGGTGCATTAAGGACATAAGCCTTCTGCACAGCAATGAGGATAATCCTCAGTTTACGGACCCAATCCACACAATTTCTACTATCAACTTTCAACTAAAATTTCTCTAGGAACATATCTTAAACAGTAGAACTAAAGCGTAAGCTACGACATAATTTGCAAAGACCTTTTGACTATGTTCATGATAATTAAGTTTATCTGATTATTTAATGAACTCCCACTTAGATAGACATCCCTCTAGTCATCTAAGTGATACATGATCCGAGTCAACTAGGCCGTGTCCGATCATCACGTGAGACGGACTAGTCATCATCGGTGAACATCTTCATGTTGATCGTATCTACTATACGACTCATGTTCGACCTTTCGGTCTCTTGTGTTCCGAGGACATGTCTGTACATGCTAGGCTCGTCAAGTCAACCTAAGTGTTTCGCATGTGTAAATCTGGCTTACACCCGTTGTATGCGAACGTTAGAATCTATCTCACCCGATCATCACGTGGTGCTTCGAAACAACGAACCTTCGCAACGGTGCACAGTTAGGGGGAACACTTTCTTGAAACTTTAGCGAGGGATCATCTTATTTATGCTACCGTCATTCTAAGAAAATAAGATGTAAACATGACAAACATCACATGCAAATCATAAAGTGACATGATATGGCCAATATCATCTTGCGCCTTTTGATCTCCATCTTCGAGGCGCGGCATGATCACCTTCGTCACCGGCATGACACCATGATCTCCATCGTCGTGTCTTCATGAAGTTGTCTCTCCAACTATTACTTTTACTACTATGGCTAATGGTTAGCAATAAAGTAAAGTAATTACATGGCGTTTTTCATTGACACGCAGGTCATACAATAATTTAAGACAACTCCTATGGCTCCTGCCGGTTGTCATACTCATCGACATGCAAGTCGTGATTCCTATTACAAGAACATGATCAATCTCATACATCACATATATAATTCGTCGCATCCTTTTGGCCATATCACATCACATAGCATACCCTGCAAAAACAAGTTAGACGTGCTCTAATTGTTGTTGCATGTTTTACGTGGCTGCTATGGGTTTCTAGCAAGAACGTTTCTTACCTACGCAAAAGCCACAACGATGATATGCCAATAGCTATTTACCCTTCATAAGGACCCTCTTCATCGAATCCGGTCCGACTAAAGTGGGAGAGACAGACACCCGCTAGCCACCTTATGCATCAAGTGCATGTCAGTCAGTGGAACCTGTCTCACGTAAGTGTACATGTAAGGTCGGTCCGGGTCACTTCATCCCACAATGCCGCCGAATCAAGATGAGACTAGTAACGGCAAGCAAATTGACCAAATCATCGCCCATAACTACTTTGGGTTCTACTCGTGCATAGAATCTACGCATAGACCTAGCTCATGATGCCACTGTTGGGGAACGTAGCAATAATTCAAAATTTTCCTACGTGTCACCAAGATCAATCTAGGAGATGCTAGCAACAATAGAGAGGGAGTGCATCTTCATACACTTGAAGATCGCTAAGCGGAAGCGTTACAAGAACGCGATTGATGGAGTCGTACTCGCGGCGATTCAAATCGCGGAAGATCTGATCTACCGCCGAACGAACGGCACCTCCGCATTCAACACACGAACAGCCCGGAGACGTCTCCTCCTTCTTGATCCAGCAAGGGGAGAGGAGAAGTTGAGGGAGAACTCCGGCAGCACGACGGCGTGGTGGTGGAGCTTGTGGTATTCCTGCATGGCTTCACCAAGCTCTACCGAGGAGAAGGAAGAGTTGAGGAGGGAGGGGCTGCGCCAGGGAAGGGGTGCGGCTGCCCTCTCTCTCCCTCATTATATATAGGGGGAAGGGGGTTGGAGGAGGCTCCCTAGGTTTCCCTAGGGGAGGGGCGGCGGCCACAGGGGAAACCCTAGATGGGTTTGGGCGCCCCCACCCCTAGGAAACTTGCCCCCCAAGCCGGGAGGGGTGTCTGCCCTAGGGGAGGCGCCCCCACCTCTCCAGGTTACGTGATAGGGGTTGGGAGGGGCGCACAACCCCTTAGTGGGCTGGTGTGCCCCTTCCCCTTGGCCCATAAGGCCCCCCAACGCTTGTCGGGGCCTCCGAAACACCTTTCGGTCATGCTAGTCGTCACCTGGTACTCCCAGAACAATTCCGGACTCCAATACCCTTCGTCCAATATATCGATCTTCACCTCCGGACCATTCCGGAGTTCCTCGTCATGTCCGGGATCTCATCCGGGACTCCGTACAACCTTCGGTAACAACATACTATTTCCCATAACAACTCTAGCATCACCGAACCTTAAGTGTGTAGACCCTACGAGTTTGGGAACCATGCAGACAAGACCGAGACATCTCTCCGGCCAATAACCATCAGCGGGATCTGGATACTCATGTTGGCACCCACATGTTCCACGATGATCTCATCGGATGAACCACGATGTCGAGGATTTAATCAATCCCGTATACAATTCCCTTTGTCCATCGGTATGTTACTTGCCCGAGATTCGATCGTTCGTATCCCAATACCTTGTTCAATCTTGTTACTGGCAAGTCTCTGTACTCGTTCCGTAACGCATGATCCCGTGGCTAACTCATTAGTCACATTGAGCTCATATGATGATGCATTACCGAGTGGGCCCAGAGATATCTCTCCGTCATACGGAGTGACAAATCCCAGTCCCGATTCGTGCCAACCCAACAGGCACTTTCGGAGATACCTGTAGTGCACCTTTATAGCCACCCAGTTATGTTGTGACGTTTGGTACACCCAAATCATTCCTACGGTATCCGGGCGTTGCACAATCTCATGGTCTAAGGAAATGATACTTGACATTAGAAAAGCTCTTAGCAAACGAACTACACGATCTTGTGCTATGCTTAGGATTGGGTCTTGTCCATCACATCATTCTCCTAATGATGTGATTCCGTTATCAATGACATCCAATCTCCATGGTCAGGAAACCATAACCATCTATTGATCAACGAGCTAGTCAACTAGAGGCTTACTAGGGACATGTTGTGGTCTATGTATTCGCACATGTATTACGGTTTCCAGTTAATACAATTATAGCATGAACAATAGACAATTATCATGAACAAGGAAATACAATAATAACCATTTTAATATTGCCTCTAGGGCATATTTCCAACAAATGATATGCAAAGCCACAAGCTTGGAGAAGCTATGTTTGATGAAGATGATATTTTTTGTCCCCCAAGCTTTGATGAGCAAATTTACTATGTTCAAAGCATGCCTCATATCTATGATGATTATTGTGATGACACGTATGCTTTAAAGAATAATGATAACCATGAAACTTGTCATCTTGATCTTAATTATCAATCACATGATAGTTATTTTGTTGAGTTTGCTCTCACTATTGTTGAGGAGGATAAATTTGCTTATGTGGAGAGTAGTAAAATTTCTATGAAATTAGATCATGAAAAGAATGCTTTATGTGCTGGTTATATGGTTGAATTCATTCATGATGCTACTGAAAATTATTACGAGAGAGGATCATATGCTTCTACATATTGCAATAATATCAAGTTTCCTCTCTATGTGTTGAAAATTTTGAAGTCATGCTTGTTTTGCCTTCCTATGCTAGTTGATTCTTGCTCCAATAAATTGTTTGTTCACAAAATCCCTATGCATAGGAAGTGGGATAGACTTAGATGTGCTATTCATATTCTTCATGATGCTCCCGTTATGTTTCAATTCTTATCTTTTATGTGAGCATCATTGAAATCATCATGCCTAGCTAGGGGCATTAAACGTAGCGCTTGTTGGGAGGCAACCCAATTTATTTCAGTTTCTTGCTTTTTGGTTCTGTTTAGTAATAAATATTTGATCTAAACTCTGATTAGATGTGGTTTTATTTTTTAATTAGTGTTTGTGCCAAGTAAGACCAATAGGATCTTCTTGGATGACAGTTATTTGATCTTGCTGAAAATTCCAGAAACTTTCTGTTCACGAAAACAATTGTTAAAAATCACCAGAACGTGATAAAATACTGATTCCAATTGCATCAGATCAATAATCAAATTATCTAGGTCGTACAATTTTAGTAGAATGTTTTGAATTCCAGAAGTTTGCGTTAGTTACAGATTACTACAGACTGTTCTGTTTTTGACAGATTCTGTTTTTCGTGTGTTGCTTGCTTATTTTGATGAATCTATGGCTAGTAAAATAGTTTATAAACCATGGAGAAGTTGGAATACAGTAGGTTTAACACCAATATAAATAAATAATGAGTTCATTACAGTACCTTGAAGTGGTGTTTTGTTTTCTTTCGCTAACGGAGCTTACGAGTTTTCTGTTAAGTTTTGTGTTGTGAAGTTTTCAAGTTTTGGGTAAAGATTCGATGGACTATGGAATAAGGAGTGGCAAGAGCCTAAGCTTGGGGATGCCCAAGGCACCCCAAGGTAATATTCAAGGATAACCAAGCGTCTAATCTTGGGGATGCCCCGGAAGGCATCCCCTCTTTCGTCTTCGTTCATCGGTAACTTTACTTGGAGCTATATTTTTAGTCACCACATGATATGTGTTTTGCTTGGAGCGTCATTTTATTTTCTTTTGTTTTGCTTGTTGTTTGAATAAAATGCCAAGATCTGAAATTCTTAAATGAGAGAGAGTCTTCACATAGTTGCATAATTATTCGACTACTCATTAGTCTTCACTTATATCTTTCAGAGTAGTTTGCCATTTGCTCTATTGCTTCACTTATATCCTTTTAGAGCACGGCGGTGGTTTTATTTTGAAGAAATAGATGAACTCTCATGCTTCACTTATATTATTTTGAGAGTCTTTAGAACAACATGGTAATTTTCTTTGGTTATGAATTTAGTCCTAATATGATGGGCATCCAAGAGGGATATAATAAAAACTTTCATATAAAGTGCATTGAATACTATGAGAAGTTTGATTCCTTATGATTGTTTTGAGATATGAAGATGGTGATATTAGAGTCATGCTAGTGGAGTAGTTGCGAATTTGAGAAATACTTGTGTTAAAGTTTGTGATTCCCATAGCGTGCACGTATGGTGAACCGTTATGTGATGAAGTCGGAGCATGATTTATTTTTTGATTGTCTTCCTTATGAGTGGCGGTCGGGGACGAGCGATGGTCTTTTCCTACCAATCTACCCCCTATGAGCATGTGCATAGTAGTTCGTTTCGATAACTAATAGATTTTTGCAATAAGTATGTGAGTTCTTTATGACTAATGTTGAGTCCATGGATTATACGCACTCTCACCCTTCCACCATTGCTAGCCTCTCTAATACCGCGCACCTTTCGCTGGTATCATACACCCACCATATACCTTCCTCAAAACAGCCACCATACCTACCTATCATGGCATTTCCATAGCCATTCCGAGATATATTGCCATGCAACTTACCACCGTTCCATTTACTATGACACGTTCCATCATTGTCATATTGCTTTGCATGATCATGTAGTTGACATTGTATTTGTGGCAAAGCCACCATTCATAATTCTTTCATACATGTCACTCATGAGTCATTGCACATCCCGGTACTCCGCCGGAGGCATTCACATAGAGTCATATTTTTGTTCTAAGTATTGAGTTGTAATTCTTGAGCTGTAAGTAAATAAAAATGTGATGATCATCATTATTAGAGCATTGTCCGACTGAGGAAAGGATGACGGAGACTATGATTCCCCCACAAGTCGGGATGAGACTCCGGACGAAAATAAAAAAAAGAAAAAGAAAAAAGAGGCCATAAAAAAAGAAGAGAAAAGGGCCCAAACAAAAAAATAAAAATAAAATAAAAAATGAGAGAAAAAGAGAGAAGGGACAATGCTACTATCCTTTTACCACACTTGTGGTTCAAAGTAGCACCATGATCTTCATGATAGAGAGTTTCCTATGTTGTCACTTTCATATACTAGTGGGAATCTTTCATTATAGAACTTGGCTTGCATATTCTAATGATGGGCTTCCTCAAAATGCCCTAGGTCTTTGTGAGCAAGCGAGTTGGATGCACACCCACTTAGTTTCTTTTGTTGAGCTTTCATACACTTATAGCTCTAGTGCATCCGTTGCATGGCAATCCCTACTCACTCACATTGATATCTATTGATGGGCATCTCCCTAGCCCGTTGATACGCCTAGTTGATGTGAGACTATCTTCTCCTTTTTGTCTTCTCCACAACACCCATTCTATTCCACATATAGTGCTATGTCCATGGCTCACGCTCATGTATTGTGTGAAGATTGAAAAAGTTTTAGAACATCAAAAGTATGAAACAATTGCTAGGCTTGTCATCGGGGTTGTGCATGATTTAAATATTTTGTGTGATGAAGATAGAGCATAGCCAGACTATATGATTTTGTAGGGATAGCTTTCTTTGGCCATGTTATTTGGAGAAGACATGATTACTTTGTTAGTATACTTGAAGTATTATTATTTTTATGTCAATATTAATCTTTTGTCTTGAATCCTATGATCTGAATATTCTTGCCACAATAAAGAGAATTACATGGATAAATATGTTAGGTAGCATTCCACATCAAAAGTTCTGTTTTTATCATTTATCTACTCGAGGACGAGCAGGAATTAAGCTTGGGGATGCTGATACGTCTCCAACGTATCTATAACTTTTGATTGTTCCATGCTATTATATTATCTGTTTTGGATGTTTATGGGCTTTATTAAACACTTTTATATTATTTGTGGGACTAACCTATTATCCCAGAGCCCAGTGCCAGTTCCTGTTTTTCCCTTGTTTTAGTGTTTCGCAGAAAAGGAATATCAAACGAAGTCCAAACGGAACGAAACCTTCAGGAGAGTTATTTTTTGAACGGAAGCAATCCAGGTGACTTGGAGTGTACGTCAGGAAAGCAACAAGGTGGCCACGAGGCAGGGAGGCGCACCTGCCCCTGGGCGCGCCCCCACCCTCGTGGACCCCTCATGGCTCCCCTGACCGACTTCTTTCGCCTATATATATCCATATACCCTAAAAACATAAGAAAATGGAATAGATCGGGAGTTCCGCCGCCACAAGCCTCTGTAGCCACGAAAAACCAATGGGGACCCTATTCCGGCACCCTGCCGGAGGGGGGATCCCTCACCGGTGGCCATCTTCATCATCCTGGCGCTCTCCATGACGAGGATGGAGTAGTTCATCCTTGGGGCTGAGGGTATGTACCAGTAGCTATGTGTTTAATCTCTCTCTCTCTCTCTCTCCCTCTCTCTTGTGTTCTTGAGGTGGTACGATCTTAATGTATCACGAGCTTTGCTATTATAGTTGGATCTTATGATGTTTCTCCCCCTCTACTCTCTTGTAATGGATTGAGTTTTCCCTTTGAAGTTATCTTATCGGATTGAGTCTTTAAGGGTTTGAGAACACTTGATGTATGTCTTGCATGTGCTTATCTGTGGTGACAATGGGATATCACGTGATCTACTTGATGTATGTTTTGGTGATCAACTTGCAGGTTCAGTGACCTTGTGAACTTATGCATAGGGGTTGGCACACGTTTTCGTCTTGATCTCCGGTAGAAACTTTGGGGCACTCTTTGAAGTTCTTTGTGTTGGTTTGAATAGATGAATCTGAGATTGTGTGATGCATATTGTATAATCATACCCACGGATACTTGAGGTGACATTAGGGTTTTGGTTGATATGTGTCTTAAGGTGTTATTCTAGTACGAACTCTTGAATAGATCAATCCGAAAGAATAACTTTGAGGTGGTTTCGTACCCTACCATAATCTCTTCGTTTGTTCTCCGCTATTAGTGACTTTGGAGTGACTCTTTGTTGCATGTTGAGGGATAGTTATATGATCCAATTATGTTATTTTTGTTGAGAGAACTTGCACTAATGAAAGTATGAACCCTAGGCCTTGTTTCCTAGCATTGCAATACCGTTTACGCTCACTTTTATCACTTGCTACCTTGCTGTTTTTATATTTTCAGATTACAAATACCTATATCTACCATCCATATTGCACTTGTATCACCATCTCTTCGCCGAACTAGTGCACATATACAATTTACCATTGGATTGGGTGTGTTGGGGACACAAGAGACTCATTGTTATTTGGTTGCAGGGTTTCTTGAGAGAGACCATCTTCATCCTACGCCTCCCACGGATTGATAAACCTTAGGTCATCCACTTGAGGGGAATTTGCTACTGTCCTACAAACCTCTGCACTTGGAGGCCCAACAACGTCTACAAGAAGAAGGTTGTGTAGTAGACATCATTTACTTATATCAATGGCATAATCAACTAGCGAGCAATAATAATAAATCTCAGATGACAACACTTTCTCAAAATAATCATAATATGATATAACAAGATGGTATCTCGCTAGCCCTTTCTGAGACCGCAAAACATAAATGTAGAGCACCTCTGAAGATCAAGGACTGACTAAACATTGTAATTCATGGTAAAAGAGATCCAGTCATAGTCATACTCAATGTAAACTCATAGTAATGCATGCAAATGACAGCGGTGCTCTCCAAGTGGTGCCTTTTAATAAGAGGGTGATGACTCAACATAAAAGTAAATAGATAGGCCCTTCACAGAGGGAAGCAGGGATTTGTAGAGGCGCCAGAGCTCGAGTTTTGACATAGAGATAAATAATATTTTGAGCGGCACACTTTCATTGTCAACATAACAACCGAGAGATCTCAATATCTTCCATGCTACACACATCATAGGCGGTTCCCAGACAGAATGGTAAAGTTTTTACTCCCCCACCACCAACAAGCATCAATCCATGGCTTGCCTGAAACAATGGGTGCCTACAACTAACAACAGTCCTGGGGGAGTTTTGTTTGCAATTATTTTGATTTGGTTTGAGCATGGGACTGGGCATCCCGGTTACCGACCGTTTTCTCATGAGTGAGGAGAGGAGTCCACTCCTCGTGAGAATAACCCACCTAGCATGGAAGATACATATAGCCCTAGTTGATACATGGGCTATTCGAGCATACAAAGCAGAATTTTATTTGAAGGTTTAGAGTTTGGCACATACAAATTTACTTGGAACGGCAGGTAGATACCGCATATAGGAAGGTATGTTGGACTCATATGTAATAACTTTGGGGTTTATGGAAGTGGATGCACAAGCAGTATTCCCGCTTAGTACAAGTGAAGGCTAGAAAAAGACTGGGAAGCGACCAACTAGAGAGCGACAACAGTCATGAACATGCATTAAAATTAATCAACACTGAGTGCAAGCATGAGTAGGATGTAATTCACCATGAACATAAATATCATGGAGGCTATGTTGATTTTGTTTCAACTACATGCGTGAATATGTGCCAAGTCAAGCCACTTGAATCGTTCAAAGGAGGATACCACCCTATCATACTACATCACAACCATTTTAATACCATGTTGGCACGCAAGGTAAACCATTATAAACTCCTAGCAAATTAAGCATTGCATGAGCAACTATAATCTCTAATTGTCATTGCAAACATGTTTCATGCATAACAGGCTGAATCAGGAACGATGAACTAATCATATTTACGAAAACAAGATAGGTCGAGTTCATACCAACTTTTCTCATCTCAATTAGTTCATCATATATCGTCATTATTGCCTTTCACTTGCACGACCGAACGGTGTGGATAATAATAATAGTGCACGTGCATTGGACTAAGCTAGAATCTGCAAGCATTTAATATAAGGGAGAAGACAAGGTAATAGGGGCTCTTTGTTAAATCAACAATAATGCATATGAGAGCCACTTTAACATTTTCATCATGGTCTTCTCCTCTCGAACCCCAAAGAAAAGAAATAAAAGTATTTACATAAAGTAAACTAGCTAGAAAATCCAACTAATTTTTTTGGTTTTTCTTAAGGTTTTTCAAACACACAAGAAGAAGGCTAAAAATAAAAAAATAAACTAGCATGGATAGTACAATGAAATAGTATGAGCACTGACAACTAGAATGAGTGTGTGAACATGAATGTAATGTCGTTGAGAAATACGTACTCCCCCAAGCTTAGGCTTTTGGCCTAAGTTGGTCTATGCCCACGGATCAAAGTGGTCCTCTCCAGTGTACTGAGGAGGATCCTCGGGGTGCCACTTGTCGTGGATTTGTCACGGCAGATGTCCTAGCGAAAGGACTTAGTCGTGGAGCCATCGCAACGGGTTAACTTGAAGGGGTTAAAACGGACGCAAGGACACAAAGTTATACTAGTTCGGCCCCTTCGATGAAGGTAAAAGCCTACGTCTAGTTGTGATGGGATTAATGTGTTTCGAGGGCTAGGGAGCGATAAGCTTCGCCTAAACCTCGAGTTGTTGTTCTCTGTCCTTAAACCGCCGTCGGGTCGTCCCCTTATATACACGGGTGACGCCCGTCGGTCTACAAAGTCCCAACCTCCGGTTCATAAACGTGCCCGGGTTGGTCTCTCTATTCCTAACTTACAATGCAAGTTTACCTCAGGCCGGTTTACGGCCATAAACCTTTGAACCGATTATAGGCCTTGGGCCCTTCTATTTCTCCTTGGGCTTTAACATCTTGGGTCCATTGACGGAGCTAACCCGGGCCCTGTAGGCCGGTTTACCCCAAATAGCAATATCCCCAACATTAGGCCCCAGATTGATTTGAACAGGTTCATGTCAATCCTTAATGAGAATTTCTGTCTTCAAATGTCTTCCAGTAACTGTTAAACCGCCGTTTCGTCGTCTCCTCTTGCTGCGGTAAACCGGTATGACGTCAGCGCAAAGTTACCGTCTCTTTTTGCTAATCCGCAATAATCAGGGCGACGGCTGGGCTCCCGAAATCACCGGCCCCTGGATTCGCGCTCCTGGCACGTGCGCCGCGCCTTATAAATAGGGCTTGAAGGCCATCTTCCTTTCCTCCCTTTCGTCCCCTTCTTCGTCTTCCTCGCGACTCAGGCTTCGGAGCTCCGCCGCCGCCGTCAGCTACTGCATCAACTCAGGCCGCTGCATCAACTTGACCGGACCAGAGTACCGCGGCGACCCTCCACATCCGTTTGGATCCCGGTAAGGCTCCTGTTCTTCTTGCTTTAGATCTGTTCTAGGGTTCGTCATCCTGCCACTGTTCCTTGTTCATCTCCATAGCAAGCTTTTGTGAACAGATTATGATACTTATATTGTGATTTGTAGTCACTCTCAGTATTCGCCATAAATCTGTACTCATCTCCTTAGATCCCACTCATTTCCCTGCTTGTCAAACTTACGCTGTTCTGCTGCGAGCCAAACCTCATATTTTTACTTCTTTTTTGCCCTAGCTGTAGATCCATTGTTTTGAAAGAATCCGTACGGGATCTGTTTCTGCTTTCATATTCACAACTGTTAGATCTGGTCGGTTTAACTTTTAGCAGAGCGAACAACCCAAACTATATATCCATTAGTCCCCTTGATGAACCGCCAGATGATATCATTGTAGATAACTCCGTTCTATATAAGAGCATCTTCGGTTTACAATCACACTTGTTCTCAAACCGGAATACCTTTGTCTTGTAGATTTCCTCATGGCAAAACAGGTATACGAATGCAACTGGGTTCCCTCTCGCATCACCGAGACCCAATTAAACAACTTAGTTCTGACTGGCGCCTTGAGTAGCAAAAATGCCATCCATTGGAGGGTCCCAGGGAATGAATGTCCTCCTACCCCACAAGAAGGAGAAGTGGTGGTGTTTGCGGATCACCTGGCCCGGGGCTTTAATCCACCCGGTTCAAAATTTTACCGGGACGTCCTCGCTAATTTTAAGTTGCGCCCACAAGATGTTGGTCCAAACTCAGTCACGAATATCTGCCATTTTCAAGTGCTTTGTGAGGTGTACTTCCAGGAGGAACCTGCTGTAGAATTGTTCCGAGACTGTGTTCATTTGAACCGACGTACTGAATTCACCGACGGCCCTAATATGGAACTGGGAGGTATGGCGACTCAAAAGAGGAAAGAAGTGACCTATCCTCACGCCAAGCTACATAGTCATCCGCAAGAATGGAATCACACTTTGTTCTATTGCAAGGATACTTCCCCTGCTGAAGAAAATCCTCTGCCTGGCTTCCGTCCAGAGAGACTTAGAAATACACACCCCTTCCCCCCAAGGCTAACCGCCAAAGAGAGGAGTAAGTATGCCCCTCAACTGTCCAAGCTCAGAGCCTTCATGGCTAACGGTTTAACGGGGGTAGATCTTGCCCGTTGCTGGATTTCATGGAGCATCCTGCCCCTTAGTATCCGCTCCGGTTTAATGTGCCAATACACGGGCCGGGTTAATGATCCTTTGAGGCACTGCAACATTCAGCTGACGGAAGACGAAGTTACTGAAGCTGTGAAAAAGATGCTGAATGAACCGGAATATGTTTGCGCCCGAACCGGCCTGCTTCCCTTTTGTGCTACAAATAAACCACCTGCTGTAAGCATCTCACCTCTGTTTGTTATAGAATTTATGATCTCCTTATATGCACACTGTTAACTCCAGTCCTTTCTGAGACAGGGAGATGATCCGTTTTGGAGCAAGAAGCTTCAAGAGCCGACAGAAAAGGTAACCCGACCCAAAACAAGGGTGAAGAAGCCCGCTCAGAAGAAAAGGAACACCGCTTCCTCTACCCCGGATTTAGATGAGGATGATGTGGGTAATCCGGACCTTGAGGTAGACCTCGATTTAGTTGGCTTACTTTTTATACGTCTTATTGATGATGATATTTGTCAGGACGACGCTGAAGCGAGTAATGCTGAAGGCCCAGAGGTAACTATTCTTTCTTCTGATACAGTTCCTTTGCCTTTGAAAAAACCTCGCCAAGAAAACCGGAAAATTAAATTTTCTCATCCTCTTGCTTACTGGGATCCCAAATTTCTTGTGAAGACCCAGCAACATGAAGCTCGTCGCACCACCCGTCATAGTGGCCAGGTAGTTACCTCCGCCGGTTTACCGAACAGCCCGGTTCGGAAACGCCGCTCAGAGGTCTCCGATTTATGCGCTAGCTTTCCTCCTAAAGCAGGTTTAATTCGTCAGCCTCTTAATCCATCTGACTCCGATTATCAGGTCACTTCCCATTCATCTTCTGGTGAATCTTCAGCCACTCAACTGCCACCGCTAAAGACAGTTATTGGGTAAGTTGGACCGATCACAACATATTTCCATATGGGTTTCTTAATCCATCTTACACCGTTCTTTCAATCTTTGGGTCTTTCCCAGGGCTAAACCTAGACCGAGCAAGAAGGCTCGTCTGGATAATCCGGCCGAAGGAACTGCCGCTCCTGAACCGGAGAGAACTCCTGGTGCTGATGCTCTAGTTCGTGAAGACATTCAGAATTATCTACCTCCACAAGATGACGCCTATGCTAAAGAAAGGCCTACCAATCCTGCCAGCCGTACCGATCAGCCTGCCAGTCCTGTTCGGGTTGAGGAATCCATCCCCCCTTCTGGAACTGTTGATAAACCGACAGTGCCAATGCAGAGCAGCGATTCCAAAGATGATGATGTTGTGATTACCGGCATTGGTCGCTCTGAACCGGGGAACTCTGCTACTTTAGCCAAGCATACTGCCAAGGAAGAAATCTCGGCCATAAAGGGCAAATGGGACGTTGATTCCTCAACGTACGCCGCTTTAAGCGCCCAAGATCTTTATTCTGGGTACCTGAACCGACTGTACACCAGTCGCGATTATGAAGCTGGTATGATCAGGATGATGAAAGAAAAATTTGAGGTAACTCTCTTGTGCTTCATTCTGTTGCAACTTAGCTTCTCAATTTTTTCCAATCCGAGATGGTAATCCGAATCATGCTGCCTTGACAACTAAGGCCCGGTTTAAAAACCCAGGGCTTCAACATAGGCCGTTAACCAGAAAACATTGTCAAATAACCATTAGCCCCCAAGTACCAAGTTTAAATACTTGTATTAATCCTGGGACTTTTGTAATGTAAAACATGCGTTAAGATCAAGTACGCATTAGCCCCCAAGTATCGAGCACATAACTTGCTTGTGTGGTTGATACTTCCAAACCGTGCAATATTTTCTGAACACTGCTGACGACCTGCTGCAGGGGGATCTGAAGACCAAAGAGAAACAAGTCTCGGACCTTCAGGAAATCCTAAAAACCCAGCAGGCTGAAACTGCCAAAGCGAAGGAAGAATTGACCAATGCCTTAACCGTTATGGAACAGCTGAAAGAAACCCGCAAAAAGGAACAAGCTGATTGGGCTACTGAAAAAGCTCTTTTGATTAAAAGGGCTGAAAATGCCGAAGCTGCTCTCAAACCGGTGGTTGATGAATTATCCACCGTAAAGCGACAAATACACTCCATGACCTCTGCCATCTTTGGTAAATTTCTTTTGATGCCCTTCCTCCAATTTGCACTTTGTCTGCTATATCCTATGTCCGGTTTGTAATCCATCCTGAAACACTGCAGGCACACGTATTGGACACTTAGGTTCTGATGTGCGGATGAAACTCAAAGCTGCTTATACTTTGATTGAACAGTTGTATACCGGAGCACAGAGAGCTATCACCACTGCATCGCATAACAACCCCGCACCGTCTCTGATTCAAGACACGTTAAAAAGGTTATCCATGCTTCCTGCCCGGATTGAAGAGTTAAAAAGATCAGCTGCTCGAACCGGAGCCATCACTGCCTTGATCCGGGCCAAAGCGTGGGTACCAGACTTTGATCCTGTCGAAGCGGCACAAGGATATCCCAGTTTGAAAGAAGACGGTTCAGACTTCGGTGAAAATGACTTGAGGGCGATAAACCGGGCGGTGCGCCCCCTAGCTTGTCAATTGGCTGAAGAAGCAGATCTGACACATTATCAGGCCCAATATGATAACCAGAACAAGCGAGTAGCTGCCCCGATCCCTGAAGCGGAAAACCTTATTCCTCCAATCCGTAAGCATACCTACGCCCCTGACATTGAACCGTCTTTGCTGATTCATGAAGAAGCTGTCTTTCAAGCGTTAATGGGAATCGACTGGACCACTGCTGATTTCCAGCCAATGGGTAGCCATGAGAAGGCTGAAGCGGCGCAAGATGATCCACAGCCTTCGGACCGAGGCGGCGAACAGGCGTAATCAAAGCTCCGGTTCACCTCAATTGGTGATGTTAATCCGTCAAGAAACAATATATTCAGGCACTACGCTGCCTTGTAATAAGATAGTTAATACCTCTGTGTTTGAATGCGCCTTTGTGCACGGGTACTGATGCCCTTGCCATTGACTTTTTCCAACCTGTGTTTCCTGTCTTTACTGGGTACAAAGAACGGTCTTTCGACCATACGAACCGTGCTGTGCCTTCGCCAAACCGGGCAACTTGCCTCCGGGTTAAAAAATGGACCAGGCTGTGCCAGCTGAATCGGTTTAAAAGTATTTGTTGTTCCCAAAGAACAAAAATACCACAAGAAGGAAGATAACAAACAACCAAATACGAGAGGAAAACGCAATAGTAAAACGCATGCAAATAGTGGTTGCTATGAACCGTTCAGAAGGCGTTACAATCATCAAGACAAAAAAAACCAAGCCCCCAAGGGGTGTAGCTACGGTTTAAGTCGACTAGGTTCCTAACTGAATCGTGGCAAATATGCCGGTCAAATGGCATTGCATTGGTTCGGATTCGACCAAGCCCCCAAGTGACTCAGTGGCCTAGGGCCGATCAAGTGGCATTGCATTGGTTCGGACACGACCAAGCCCCCAAATGACTTATTGGCTGTTTAAAAGCCGATCAGAAGGCATTACCATCATCAAGACATGACCGAGCTCCCATAAGGTGTAACTACGGTTCAAGTCGATTAGGTCCCCAACTGACTTAGTGGCAAATGTGCCAGCCAGAAGGCATTACCATCGTCAAGACATGACCAAGCTCCCCGGAGGTGTAGCTACGGTTCAGGTCGACTAGGTCCCCAACTGACTTTGTTGATCTTCTGTGAAGCAACCTCAAGGGGTAAACCGGAGGTTGCACTAAAGCGAATCAACTCCATGTAACCACGCATGATGTGAAGAACAGCAGAAACCCCGCTTTACTCGAGGCTCCGGTTTATTATATTGATCATAATATATACATGGTCATGATATGTACATAAACAGAGCCCAAGGCTTATGTATAATAAGGTCGAAGATGAGCTATGTTCCATGGCCTGTTGGTCTCCTCCTCTGATGTGCGTGAATCTTTGCGCTCTCGAATATCAATCAGGTAGTATGACCCATTATTCAGATTCTTGCTGACCACAAAAGGTCCTTCCCAAGGCGGGGACAATTTATGCATATCAGACTGATCCTGGATGAGCCAGAGCACCAAATCCCCCTCCTGAAAGGTTCTGGTTCTAACCCGACGGCTGTGGTAACGGCGAAGATCTTGCTGGTAAATCGCTGAACGGGCAGCTGCTAAGTCACGTTCCTCATCCAACAAGTCAAGAGCGTTCTGTCGTGCCTGCTCGTTGTCCGCTTCAACATAAGCTGCCACACGAGGTGAGTCATGTCGTATATCACTTGGGAGAACCGCCTCTGCTCCATAGACCATGAAAAACGGCGTAAACCCCGTGGACCTGTTAGGCGTGGTGTTGATGCTCCATAACACCGACGGTAGCTCCTCAACCCAACAACCCGGCGTCCTTTGCAAAGGGACCAGAAGCCGGGGTTTGATACCTCTCAAGATCTCTTGATTCGCTCGTTCCGCTTGACCGTTAGATTGTGGGTGAGCTACCGAAGAAACATCAAGCCGTATATGCTCACGTGCGCAGAACTCTTTCATGGCACCTTTGGATAGATTGGTACCATTATCTGCGATGATGCTGTGTGGAAAGCCAAACCGGAAGATCACCTTCTTTATAAACCGAACCGCCGTGGCCGCATCACATTTACTGACAGGTTCTGCCTCCACCCACTTTGTAAATTTGTCAACCGCCACCAATAGGTGGGTCTTCTTATCTTTGGAACGTTTAAAAGGCCCAACCATATCGAGCCCCCAAGTCGCAAACGGCCAAGTAATTGGAATCATCCTCAATTCTTGAGCCGGTATGTGCGCTCGTCTGGAAAATTTCTGGCAACCATCACATAACCTGACCAGGTCTTCTGCATCAGCATGAGCAGTTAACCAGTAGAAACCGTGGCGGAACGCTTTAGCCACCAATGATTTTGAACCGGCGTGGTGGTCGCAATCCCCTTCATGTATTTCACGTAATATCTCGCACCCCTCCTCAGGGGATACACACCGTTGCAGCGCTCCTGACACGCTGCGATGATGTAGCTCCCCTTTGAGAATGGTCATAGACTTGGACCGCCGTACTATCTGCCGAGCCAAGCTTTCGTCTTCTGGCAACTCACCCCGGTTCATATATGCCAGATAAGGAAGCGTTCAATCCGGGGTGACGTGAAGAGCCGCCACTAATTGAGCCTCCGGATTAGGAATAGCCAACTCCAGTTCACCGGGTAGCTGTACCGATGGGTGATACAATACATGCAAGAAAACATTGGGTGTGACCGGTTTACGCTGAGAGCCCAAGCGGCTTAAAGCGTCCGCTGCCTCGTTCTTTCTGCGGTCCACATGGTCCACTTGATAGCCTTTGAAATGCCCTGCCACCATATATACTTCACGACGGTATGCAGCCATGAGCGGGTCCTTAGAATCCCAGGTGCCGGATACTTGCTGAGCCACTAGATCCGAATCACCAAAGCACCTAACTCGGCTCAGATTCATCTCTTTAGCCATCCGAAGACCATGAAGCAAAGCTTCAAACTCAGCCGCATTGTTTGTACAGGGGAACATTAAACGGAGGACGTAACAAAACTTGTCTCCTCGTGGGGAAGTTAAAACGACTCCAGCCCCCGAGCCTTCCAATTGTCTTGATCCGTCAAAATGAATAGTCCAATATGTGTTATCTGGCTTCTCCTCAGGTGCTTGTAACTCTGTCCAATCGTTTATGAAGTCGACAAGTGCTTGTGACTTTATGGCCGTCCGGGGTACGTATCTTAAACCGTGCGGCCCAAGCTCGATAGCCCACTTGGCAATCCGACCGGTCGCCTCCCGGTTCTGTATGATGTCACCCAAAGGAGCAGAACTCACCACCGTGATGGGGTGTCCTTGGAAATATTGCCTCAGCTTCCGGCTTGCCATAAAAACGCCATATACCAGCTTCTGCCAATGCGGATACCTTTGCTTGGACTCGATAAGCACTTCGCTGATATAGTAAACCGGTCGCTGAACCGGATGCTCCTTCCCAGCCTCCTTGCGTTCTACCACAATCGCCACACTGACCGCTCTGGCGTTCGCAGCAACATATAACAGGAGTGGCTCTTTATCTACAGGGGCTGCCAACACTGGCGGATTGACTAACTGTCGCTTCAAGTCCTCAAACGCTTTATCAGCCTCCGGACTCCAGACAAATTGATCTGTCTTCTTGAGCATTTGATACAAGGGGATCGCCTTTTCACCGAGGCGGCTGATAAACCGGCTTAACGCAGCAATCCGCCCGGCCACGCGCTGAACATCATTGACGCATTTCGGTTTGGCCAGGGAGGTGATGGCTGTGATCTTTTCCGGATTGGCCTCAATTCCTCTATGGGACACCAAGAATCCCAACAACTTGCCTGCAGGTACACCGAAAACACATTTAGCTGGGTTGAGCATCATTTGGTACACTCTCAAGTTATCAAAGGTTTCCCTCAAATCGTCAACCAGGGTCTCCTTCTTTCGGGACTTGACCACAATGTCATCCACATAGGCATGCACATTACGACCAATCTGTTCGTGGAGGCAATTTTGCACACACCGTTGATAAGTAGCCTGCGCACTCTTAAGCCCGAAGGGCATAGAAACATAGCAGAAGGCTCCAAAGGGAGTAATGAACGCCGTCTTTTCCTGGTCCTTAACTGCCATCTTGATCTGATGATAACCCGAATAGGCATCCAAAAAACTCAAACGCTCGCAACCTGCCGTAGCATCAATGATTTGATCAATACGGGGGAGAGCAAAAGGATCCGCTGGACAGGCTTTATTCAAGTCTGTGTAATCCACACACATGCGCCAGGTGCCATTTTTCTTAAGAACCAGCACCGGATTAGCAAGCCACTCGGGATGAAAAACCTCGATAATAAAACCAGCTGCCAGGAGCCTGGCTACTTCTTCACCAATCGCTTTACGTCTTTCTTCATTAAACCGGCATAGGAACTGTTTTACCGGTTTATACTTAGGATCCACATTAAGGGTGTGCTCAGCGAGTCGCCTCGGTACACCAGGCATGTCAGACGGCTTCCATGCAAAGATGTCCCGATTCTCACGGATGAACTCGATGAGCGCGCTTTCCTATTTTGGATCCAAGTTTGCACTGATGCTGAACTGCTTGGACGAATCGCCAGGTACGAAGTCAACAAGCTTAGTTTCGGCCGCTGATTTGAACTTCAAGGCCGGATCGTGGTCCGTAGTTGGCTTCTTTAATGAAGTCATGTCCTCCGGATCAACACTGTCTTTGTACTGCTTTAGTTCCTCCGTAGCACAAACCGATTCTGCATAAGACGCATCTCCTTCCTCGCATTCCAAAGCGATTCGACGGCTCCCATGAACCGTTATAGTGCCCTTGTAACCCGGCATCTTGAGTTGCAGATATACATAGCAGGGCCGCGCCATAAATTTTGCATAGGCCGGTTGTCCGAACAAAGCGTGGTATGGACTTTGAATTTTAACCACTTCAAACGTCAGCGTCTCTGACCTGGAATCATGACTATCGCCGAAGACCACTTCAAGGGCTATCTTACCAACCGGGTACGCAGACTTGCCAGGCACCACCCCGTGGAACACTGTATTGGTCGGTTTGAGATCCTTATCTACCAGTCCCATGCGACGGAAGGTCTCATAATACAAGATGTTAATGCTGCTTCCTCCGTCCATGAGTACCTTGGTGAGCTTATAACCTCCCACCTGAGGCGCCACCACCAATGCTAACTGACCTGGATTATAAACCCTGGGAGGATGATCTTCTCGGCTCCATATGATTGGTTGTTCCGACCAGCGCAGATAGTGAGGCGTGGCCGGTTCAACAGCACTAACTGCCCGCCTCTGAAGCTTTCTATCCCGTTTATCCAAGCTTGTAGTAAAAACATGGTACTGTCCGCCACTCAACTGTTTCGGGTTGCTCTGATAACCTGATTGCTGCTGTTGCTGCTGGCTGTGACCACTTTGATTGCCTTGATTATTTTGGCTGTTCTGTCCGCCCGGATTACCATGGAACCCTGGACCAGAATTTCCGCCGCCGTACCCTGATCCGGAACCTGAACCGCCGCCAGAGCCGTGATCATATTGGAAAATGTTTGAGCTTTTGAATTCCCTCATGATGTAACAATCCTTCCAAAGATGGGTTGCTGGCTCCTCTTTTGTTCCGTGCTTCGGACAGGGCTGGTTTAAGAAAAAGTTCAAACGCTCCGGATTAGGACCGGGATTTCCGCGAAAACCTGACTGTTTCCCCTTACGTCGCTGGCCCTTGTTCTGTGCACTGGTGTTGGCCACAAAATCCGTGCTCCCATCCGGTTTACGCTTACCTCCGCCTCCATTGCCTGTTGGTTGATGCTACTGGCCTTTGGTGTTGCTATTCTTCCTTCCCTTCCCTGCTTTGTCGTCACCAGAGTCAGGATCCTTGGTACTGTCAGAATCCGCATACTTTACTAAAGCGGTCATGAGCGTTCCCATATCCGTGCAATCACGCTTCATCCGGCCTAACTTTAGCTTCAAAGGGCCAAACCGACAGTTGCCTTCCAACAGCACTACGGCGGTGTCTGCGTTGATGCGATCTGACGAGTGCAAAACTTCTGATACCCGGCGTACCCAATGGGTAGTTGACTCCCCTTCTTGCTGAACGCAAGCTGCTAGGTCGACTATCGACATTGGCTGTTTGCACGTGTCCTTGAAATTCTTGATAAACCGGGCTCGCAACTGGGCCCACGAGTTGATGGAATTAGGCGGTAGGCTCTTTAGCCAAGTCCGGGCCGTCCCTTCTAACATCATGGTAAAATACTTCGCACACGCCGTGTCATCCACATCCAGCATCTCCATAGCCATCTCATAGCTCTCCACCCATGTCTCCGGAGGCTGATCTGCCGTGTAGTTTGGTACTTTGCGGGGGCCTTTGAAGTCTTTAGGCAGGCGTACGTTGCGCAAAGCGGGAACAAGGCACGGTACTCCCAAAGAACTAGAAACCACCCCCGGTTCAACCGTAGAAGCTGGGAAGATAGGTGTAAGCTGACGAGCCTGATGCTGTGCTGCTAATCCGGGCTCCTGCGCACGGGCGCGATCCACATTCTCCCGAGCATTGTCGACGCCCGCCGGATTGTTGCCGCGGAGCGCTTCACGCCTGGCATTACTTGAAACAGCCGGCTCCTCCATGCGCCTACTATAGCTCCCGCTGGGGCGAGGGGTGGAGTGAGTCCGATCACGGCTTTGCGAATATGCTTCTTGCTGGGCCAACGCGGTCCTAAGGAGCTCCTTGACCCGGCGTGTCTCTACATCCTGCGGTGAATCGCCTTCGATCGGAATGGCTTCCAACCGAGGTGCCGCCGCGACGAGGTTATCCATCGGGTTGGAATAATGGCCCGATGGTGTTGGCACGGCGTGTGGTGTACCAGTGTTGTGACGAGGCAGGTTTATTATCCGGTGCTGAACCGGGGCGCCAACTGTCGCTTCCGCACGGTTTACCCCCGGGGTGTTGAAGAGATTTCTGGCATCGAGGGCTGCGGGCAATCGAGATCGGAATTTCCTCTTCAAGACTTCCTGAGACGCATTCTGGTCCATCATGAGCCTGTAAGCCTGTGCATCTAAAGCGGCGCGCTCCGCCGCCATCCTGGCCTCTTCTGCTGCCAGCTCCGCTTTAGCTTGAGTGATCTGTTCTCTCACTTTGGCAATCTCGGCATTGTGAACCTCCTGATCCACCGGGTTGGCTTCCGCCATGAGCGCTGCCAGTGCGTCAAACAGGTCTGACAATACTTGGGCTGGTGAATCCGCAGGGCCTCCTGCCCGCGCAGCTGTTGCCGCTGCCGATCCGGAGATCACTGCTGCCGCAGTTGATGAATGTGGCGCCGCCTGTGTTCCAGCCATGAAGATCCCAACTCGATAGGGCAGATCAGAGGGGTCCGGAATACTGTCGCCATCGGAGCTGCCCCCAATCCGATCGTCTTGCAGCCGGTATAGAGACTCGGTTTCCCCGATTGACGTTTCATCGCCGGAGTAGATGGCGGTTTCGCCACCGGATTCGGATCCTTCCTCGTAGCTTCCTCCGTGGATGACTCCCACGAAGGCGTGCTTCCCGGTCGGTTTAGCCAGGGTCGATCTCGTGCACTGAGCCGTCTCGACGAGGTCGGTGCAGACGCCCAGCTCCAGTTCACCGATCTTGCCGATGAAAACATGGATGCCGCCAAAGGGGACCCGGTACCCGTACTCGATCGAGCCGGCGTCGGGGCCCCAACCTGTGCTGTCGATGTAGAGTTTTCCGTGACGACTTTTGGTCATCCGGCCCACAGCGTAGCCCTCGAGTCCTTCAAAGCGGCCCTCCAAGAACTTGAAACCATCTCGCGATAGCCCCACGGTGGGCGCCAACTGTCGTGGATTTGTCACGGCAGATGTCCTAGCGAAAGGACTTAGTCGTGGAGCCATCGCAACGGGTTAACTTGAAGGGGTTAAAACGGACGCAAGGACACAAAGTTATACTAGTTCGGCCCCTTCGATGAAGGTAAAAGCCTACGTCTAGTTGTGATGGGATTAATGTGTTTCGAGGGCTAGGGAGCGATAAGCTTCGCCTAAACCTCGAGTTGTTGTTCTCTGTCCTTAAACCGCCGTCGGGTCGTCCCCTTATATACACGGGTGACGCCCGTCGGTCTACAAAGTCCCAACCTCCGGTTCATAAACGTGCCCGGGTTGGTCTCTCTATTCCTAACTTACAATGCAAGTTTACCTCAGGCCGGTTTACGGCCATAAACCTTTGAACCGATTATAGGCCTTGGGCCCTTCTATTTCTCCTTGGGCTTTAACATCTTGGGTCCATTGACGGAGCTAACCCGGGCCCTGTAGGCCGGTTTACCCCAAATAGCAATATCCCCAACACCACTGATTAGCGAGCTCTTGCGGACCCCACTGATAAAAATAGACTCCTGATATGGATCAGGAGATGGCTCTGGCTCTGGCTCTGGGGATCGTGTTCGCTCCCAATATGCATAAATGTCATCGGGCAGGATGATGTATGTGCCTGAATAAATGTTAAACAAAGAAGGTACATGCAGCATAATAATCGGACAAGTCTTTTCACTTAATACCAGGTTATAAATGAGTCTCTTCTCCTTATCATCGCAAATAAAATCATGTGCTACCATACTTCTATAGTCTAAGAAAATAGAGGGCATCACCTTTTCTTCTTTCTCATAGTGTCTAATAGGTATCTCAAAATATTTAGCAAGGCGCGAAGCAAAGATACCTCAAAAAATGGGGCCCTTTGTACGGTTTAGACTCAACCGTTTAGCAACCATAGCGCCTAAACTGAAAGTTCTGTCATGGAGTAAAGCATGGCGCAAAATGGCAAGGTCAGGGGCACTAAGGCTCCCACTGTTCCCGCGACCAATTAAACATCTACTAGCAAATATTGCATAGTAACGTAGAATAGGAAAATGTATACTAGTAGTTCTTGCATCTGACACTTTTCTCTTTTCCCTTATAGCAATTTCATTAATAAATTCTGCCACATCACTAGGGTGTGGTTCCTCGACGCTTCCCTCAAAAGGCAACTTGCAGACCGCACAAAAATCATAGAGTGACATCTCCTTAAACTCATCATATAAATAAAAATCTAGCGAAGGTGGTGATCTCCTAGCATGGAAATGAAAATTTTGCACAAAAATATTAGTGAGTAGGAGATACTGTTCGAGCTAGTCGTGGAGGAAGTCGGTGAGGCCTGCATTCTCAGCCAAGTAATAAAAATCTTCATAAATTCCGGTGGCTCGCAAGAACTCATCACAAGGCCATTCACACGGCCGAACTTCCGCCCTGCGAGGAAGATTATATTTGGGCTTCTTATCCTCTTCACTTTGCTTATCCTTCGAGCTTCGGCACGAAGAGCCTCTCAACAATCTCTTCAACATTTTCTCCCTCTGAAAAATTTCTAAAATTTTAGTGACTCAAAATAAAAGTGAACCAAACTCAACAAGATTGATAGCAACTACTCTCACGAGTGCGTAGAGACTATATCATGCATTAGAATCACTTTTGACCATATAAATTTGACATGCAAGCTCAAGAACAGGGTCACCTAAGCGACAAAAAATTGCAATAAATAAAGCACTAGAACAAAAACTAATTGGACCATTGGAGGGGTCACATACCGAAGAACAATCCCCCAAAGTAGTTTTGTGAGTGGAGCTTTGAGCAAGGAGATCGTAAATCGCAGCAAGATGAGCTAGAACACGGGTTTGAGCTAGGGGAGGATTTTTTCTGGATGAAGAAGTGTGTGGGTGCTGGAATAAGTGGAGGGGGCCACGTGGGGTCCACGAGGCAGGGGGCGCGCCCCAGGGGGTGGACGCGCCCTGTGCCCTCGTGGCCAAGTGGTGGCCCCCTCTGCTATGTTCTCAGTGCCAGATATTCTTAAATATTCTATAAATAATCATATTTCAATTTCGGGACATTTGGTGAACTTTTATTTTCGGGGTATTTTTATTGCAAGGATAATTCAGAAAACACATAGAAAATACTATTTTTGCTTTATTTAATCTAAATAACAGAAAGTAAAAGGAGGGTACAGAAAGTTGTGCTTTCTAACTTCATCCATCTCATGCTCATCAAAAGGAATCCACTAACAAGGTTGATCAAGTCTTGTTAACAAACTCATTCCGAATCGCATGAAACCGGAGAATTTTCGAATAACACTAGGTTACCTCAACGGGGATATGCACATCCCCAACAATAAGAATATCATATTTCTTCTTGACGGTGGGAAGAGGGAATTCAAAACCTCCAATAGTAATCGTTGAAGTTTTTCCAATAGAATTGATACTGTGGACTTGAGGTTGTTTCCTTAGAAAGTGTACCGTATGCTCATACCATTAACATGAAAAGTGACGTTGCCTTTGTTGCAATCAATAACAGCCCCTGCAGTATTCAAAAATGGTCTACCAAGAATAATAGACATACTATCATCCTCAGGAATATCAAGAATAACAAAATCCATTAAAATAGTAACGTTTGCAACCACAACAGGCACATCCTCACAAATACCGACAAGTATAGCAATTGATTTATCAGCCATTTACAAAGATATTTCAGTAGGCGTCAACTTATTCAAATCAAGTCTATGATATAAAGAGAGAGGCATAACACTAACACCGGCTCCAAGATCACATAAAGCAGTTTTAACATAGTTTCCTTTAATGGAGCATGGTATAGTTGGTACTCCGGGATCTCCAAGTTTCTTTGGTATTCCACCCTTCAAAATATAATTGGCATGCATGGTGGAAATTTCAGCGTCCGGTATCTTTATTTTATTGGTGACAATATCTTTCATGTACTTAGCATATGGATTCATTTTAAGCATATCAGTCAAACGCATACGCAAAAAGATAGGTCTAATCATTTCAGCAAAGCGCTCAAAATCCTCATCATCCCTTTTCTTGGATGGTTTAGGAGGAAAATGCATGGGTTTTTGGACCCATGGTTCTCTTTCTTTATCGTGCTTCCTAGCAATGAAGTCTCTCTTATCATAATGTTGATTCTTTGATTGTGGGTTATCAAGATCAATAGCCAGTTCAATCTCTACATAATTGTTATTGCTAGGTTGAGCATCAACATGAACATCACCATTAATATTATCACTAGGTTCATGTTCATTACCAGATTGTGTTTCAACACCAGAAATAGAAATATCATTGAGATACTCAGGTGTGTCAACAATAGGTTCACTAGAAGCAGGCAAAGTCCTATCATTTTTCCTTTTCTTCTTTTTAGAAGGACTAGGTGCATCAACATTAGTTCTCTGAGAATCTTGCTCAATTCTCTTAGGGTGTCCCTCAGGATACAAAGGTTCCTGAGTCATTTTACCCCCTCTAGTCATAACTCTAACATCATTATCATTTTTCTTATTATTTAATTCATTGAGCAAATCATTTTGAGCTTTAAGCACTTGTTCTACTTGAGTGGTAACCATAGAAGCATGTTACGTTTCAATTGTCTACCAACATAAGCATTGAAGTTTTCTTGTTTAACAATAAAATATCAAACTCATCTAAGCATTGGCTAGCAGACTTATAACGAGGAATATCACCTTCATGAAATCTATAGAGAGAATTTACCTTTACTACCTGTGTCGGGTTATCAAGGCCATGTATTTCTTCAACAGGTGGTAAATTCTCGACATCTTCAGCTTTAATACCCTTTTCTTTCATAGATTTCTTTGCCTCTTGCGTATCTTCAGGACTGAGAAATAGAATACCCCTTTTCTTCGGAGTTGGCTTAGGAGTTGGTTCAGGAAGTGTCCAATCATTATCATTACTCAATATATTATTCAATAGCAATTCGGCTTCCTCAACAGTTCTTTCCCTAAAAACACAACCAACACAAATATCCAGGTGGTCTCCGGAAGCATCAGTTAGTCCATTATAAAAGATATCAAGTATTTCATTTTTCTTGAGAGGATGATCAGGCAAAGCATTAAGTAATTGGAGAAGCCTCCCCCAAGTTTGTGGGAGACTCTCTTCTTCAATTTGCACAAAATTATATATTTCCCTTAAGGCAGCTTGTTTCTTATGAGCGGGGAAATATTTAGCAGAGAAGTAATAAATCATATCCTGGGTACTACGACACAACCAGGATCAAGGGAATTAAACCATGTTTTAGCATCACCCTTTAATGAGAACAAAAATAACTTAAGGATACAATAGTAACAAATTTTTTCCTCATGAGTGAATAGGGTGGCTATATCATTTAATTTAGTAAGATGTGCCACAACAGTTTCAGATTCATAGCCATAAAAAGGATCAGATTCAACCAAAGTAATTAACTCAGGATCGACAGAGAAATCATAATCCTTATCAGAAATACAGATAGGTGAAGTAGAAAAAGTAGGGGCATATTTCATTCTAGCATTCAAAGATTTTTCTTTCAGTTTAGCTAACAATTTCTTAAGATCATATCTATCTTTCCAAGAAAAAAAGTCTCTAGCAGTTTCTTCATCCATAACATAACCGTCAGACACATCAGGCAATTCATATCTAGGGGGAGAATCTTCATCATCACTTTCATCCAAGTTGTTCATCAAGAAATTCACCTAATGGCACAGTATTATCAAGCATAGAAGTAGTTTCATCATAAGTATTATGCATAGCAGAAGTGACATCATCAATAACATGCGACATATCAGAATCAATAGCAGGAGTAGGTGTCGCAAGTTTACTCATAATAGAAGGTGAATCAAGTGTAGAGCTAGATGGCAGATTTTTACCTCCCCTCATAGTTGAGGGATAAATCTTGGTTTTTTTGTCTTTCAAGTTCCTCATAGTGATCAACAGAGACAAATCCCAAGTGACTGAAAGAATAGAGCTATGCTCCCCGGCAACGACGCCAAAAAATAGTCTTGATAACTCACAAGTATAGGGGATCGCAACCGTTTTCAAGGATAGAGATTCGACACAAGGGGAGCCAAAGAATATTCTCAAGTATTAGCAGTTGAGTTGTCAATTCAACCACACCTAGAAAACTTAATATCTGCAGCAAAGTATTTAGTAGCAAAGTAGTATGGAAGTAACGGTAACAGTGGCCAAAGTAACAGTAACAACTTTGTAGTAATTGTAAAAGTGGCAACGGAAAAGTAACTAAGCAAAGATCAATATGTGAAAAGCTCGTAGGCATTGGATCAGTGATGGATAATTATGTCAGATGCGATTCCTCATGCAACAGTTATAACATAGGGTGACACAGAACTAGCTCCAATTCATCAATGTATTGTAGGCATGTATTCTGAATATAGTCATACGTGCTTATGGAAAAGAACTTGCATGACATCTTTTGTCCTACCCTCCCGTGGCAGCGGGGTCCTATTGGAAACTAAGGGATATTAAGGCCTCCTTTTAATAGAGTACCGGACAAAAGCATTAATACTTAGTGAATACTTGAACTCCTCAAACTACGGTCATCACCGGGAGTGGTCCCGATTATTGTCACTTCGGGGTTACCGGATCATAACACATAGTAGGTGACTATTGACTTGCAAGATAGGATCAAGAACTCACATATATTCATGAAAACATAATAGGTTTATATATGAAATCATGGCACTCGGGCCCTAGTGACAATCATTAAGCATAGCAAAGTCATAGCAACATCAATCTCAGAACATAATGGATACTAGGGATCAAACCCTAACAAAACTAACTTGGTTACATGATAAATCTCATCCAACCCATCACCGTCCAGCAAGCCTACGATGGAATTACTCATGCACGGCGGTGAGCATCATGAAATTGGTGATGGAGGAAGGTTGATGATGACGATGGTGATGGATTCCCCTCTTCGGAGCCCCGAACGGACTCTAGATCAGCCCTCCCAAGAGAGATTAGGGCTTGGCGGCGGCTCCGTATCGTAAAACGCGATGAATCCTTCTCCCCGATTTTTTCTCCCTGAACATGAATATATAGAGTTGGAGTTATGGTCGGTGGAGCCTCAGGGGGCCCACGAGGAGGGGGCGCGCCCCCACCCTCGTGGACAGGGTGTGGGCCCCATGGTGTTGTTTCTTTCACCAGTATTTTTTATATATTCCAAAAATATTCTCCGCGAAGTTTTAGGTCATTCCAAGAACTTTTATTTCTGCACAAAAATAACATCGTGGCAATTTTGCTGAAAACAACGTCAGTCCGAGTTATTTCCATTCAAATCATGCAAGTTAGAGTCCAAAACAAGGGCAAAAGTGTTTGGAAAAGTAGATACGTTGGAGACATATCAACGGTTCCATCCTGTCATTTGTCCAAGACTTGGAGTCTGACATCAGGACTCTGGAGGTTCAGACGCGTATAAGCTCAAAGATGTTCAGGAAGCTGCTGTTTTGTGAACTGGAATTGGAGGATAAAGCATGTGAGGACCAAAATGAGCATGAAGAGGAAGTCAAGGACCTTATGGAGAGAATCCAGAACTCGAAGACTAATGTTGCCACGATGGAAGAGAAGACGGACCTGGGAGAAGACCTTTATCCGAATGGTGATGAGGACCACGGGGAGAGCACCACTGAAGGATGCACCAAGAGAAGACGCACCAATGGAAGATGCACCACTTTGGACGTACCACCATGAGATGCACCGCTGGAGGACGCACCACAGGAGGCGACAACATGGATATATGAGGAGGACACTTAGTCATGACCGCTATGTAATTTTTTTTGTTTTCTCATTGATCGATTAGGCCGATGTTTTTGATTTGTCGTAAGACTTGTATCCTGAGATTGAACTACGATTGAGTTGAATAAATGAATGGTTGGTGTGATAATGATTTTTGTATGCATATGGGTAGTGTTATTTTCTCTTTAGACCCTTGTTCTATTTTAATTCTCATTCAATCCAAAACATCAGATGCCTCCGAGACGTGACCCCGGATTCAACTTCCCACCGGAGCTCACTCAGCTGATCCAATAGAAGAATGCCTTGATGTAGATGCTCATACAGAACCAAGGCAACAACAACAAAAAAAAGCCACCGCCACCACCCCCATCGACAACCTGACCCGTTTCTTAAGGTTGAATCCGCCGGTGTTCTCTAGCAGCACCGAGCCGATTGTTGCTGATGATTGGCTCCGCAAGATCGGAAGGGAGCTAGTAATTGCTGGATGCACATATGCGGAGAAGGTGCGATTTGCCGCACATCAGCTTGATGGAGCTGCAACCACCTGGTGGGGGAACTACACCACCACCTATCCCATTGCCACAGTTGCCTAGGATCAATTCCAGCAGGCCGTCCGCAATGCTCATGTCTCAGCTGGAGCAATGAGTTTGAAGAAGCACGAGTTTCACAACTTATGCTAGGGGAATTGTACGGTGGGGCAGTACATGGACGAGTTCAGTCAGTTAGCTCGCTATGCCCCAGATGATGTGGCCACAGATGCGGCAAAGTAGGAGAAATTTCTGGAAGGACTCAATGATGAACTGGGAATGCAGCTGATGGTGGCTACCTTCAACAACTACCAGGTGCTGGTAAACAAGGCCATCATTCTTGAAGGCAAGCATCAGCAGATAGATAACCGTAAGATGAAGTATGCACATGGAAAGTACAACTCTGGAGCTTTGCAGAAGCCTCGCTACACCCCATACTCGGGTAAATCAGGAGGACATACTCACCACACCCATGGAGGACATACTAATGGAGGACATAACCATGGAGGAAATGGGAACAATCGCCACAACAACAACAACTTCAAGTCTGGCAATGGAGGTAATGGCAACCAACATCATCCCACCCCAGCTCAGAAGGATCTGAGTCATGTTACCTGTTTCAAGTGCAAGAAGACGGGACATTATGTCACTGATTATCCGGAGGCCAAGCAGGCAAATGGAAACAACAATGACAATGGAAACTCAGCAACCAATAAGACCAATCCCTTTCCTTGTGCTTATGTGAATCACATTGATGTGGAGGAGGTTTACGGTCAGCCAGAGACTGTGGTTGGTAAGTTCTTGTTAAATTCACGTCCACTACTGGTACTTCTTGATTCTGGTGCATCACATTCATTCATATCAAGGGTAGTTGTAGAAAAGTATGGGTTGCCCACTAGAACCCTTAGGAGCCCTCATCAGGCCAGTTCCCTAGGAGGTGAGATGACAGCAGGCTTAGGTTGTCACTCGAACCTCAGCATCGAAAATCATGAGTTTCCCATAGACCTCATTGTATTGGAGTCAGAGGGGTTGGACGTAATCCTGGGCATGAACTGGTTGACAAAGTATGAAGGGAACATTGATTGTGCCCGCAAGATGATTTTTCTCACCACCCTAGAGCAGAAGGGGATCAAGTATGTATCTAGGTGCACACCAAAGAATACTCGTGTAAATTCCCTCACGACAGTTGTTCGGGAGGAAGTGCCGGTTGTACAAGACTTCTCCAATGTAGTTCCAGAGGAATTGCCAGACATGCCATCGGAAAGAGAGATTGAGTCCCTGATTGAATTGTTTCCAGGCACAACCCCAATATCCAAGAGACCTTACCGGATGCCCCTAATGATTTGGAAGAAATGAAGAAGCAGATTAATGAGTTATTGGAGAAAGGATATATTCGCCGAAGCTCGTCACTTTGGGGAGCCCCAATTCTCTTGGTGGAGAAGGATGGTTGTGGATTATCGTTTGTTGAACAGAGTGACCATCAAGAACAAGTACCCTCTACCGATGATTAATGATTTGTTTGATCAGCTAGTTGGAGCCAGAGTATTCTCCAAGATCGATCTTTGATTAGGGTATCATCAGTTGAAGATTTGTGAACAGGATATACCGAAAACAACTTTCACCACAAGGTATGGTCTATATGAGTATATCGTCATATTATTTGGGTTGACTAATGCCCCTACATATTATATGATTATGATGAACAGGGTATTTATGGAATATCTGGGCAAGTTAGTCATGGTGTTCATCAATGACATATTGGTTTTCTCCAAGAGCGAGGAAGAACACAATGAACACTTGCGTCTAGTTTTGGAGAAACTCCGAGAACATTAGTTATATGCCAAGTAAAGCAAATGTGAATTTTGGTTGAAGGAAGTCAGATTCCTCGGACATGTTATTTCAGGAGAAGGAATAGCAGTCGACACGGCAAAGGTTGAAGCAATCACCAAATGAAAGTCGCCTACCTCAGTCAAGGAGATCCGCAGTTTTCTCGGACTTGAAGGTTATTATCAGAGGTTTATTGAGAATTTCTCCAAGATTGCTAAGCCCATGACAGAGCTGTTGAAGAAGGAAACTAACTATATTTGGACCAAGGATTGTGAAGCCAGTTTTCAGGAGCTGAAGAAACGTTTGGTTACAACCCCAATGCTAATTTTTCCGACGTACGCAATGATTACGAGGTGTGTTGTGATGCTTCTCATCAAGGACTCGGAGGAGTGCTCATGGAGGAAGGAAAGGTTGTAGCTTATACATGTAGACAGCTACGGCCTCACAAGAGGAATTATGCCACACATGATTTGGAGTTAACAGCCATAGTGCACACACTCAAGACTTGGAGGCATTTCCTTGTCGGAAACAGTTATGATGTTTACACGGATCATAAGAGGTTGAAGTACATTGAGAACCCACAAGTATAGGGGATCACAACAATTTCAGAGGGTAGAGTACTCAACCCGAATTTATTGATTCGACACAAGGCGAGCCAAAGAATATTCACAAGTATTAGCAGTTGAGTTGTCAATTCAACCACACCTGAAAGACTTAATATCTACAGCAAGGTGATCAGTAGCAAAGTAGTATGGTAGTTTGATACTAACGGTAACGGTAGCAATAATAACAGTAGCGGAAATAGTAGCAATTTTGTAGTGATTGTAACAACAGCAACGGTGAAAGTAACTTAGCAAAGATCAATATGTGAAAAACTTAGGCATTGGATCGGTGATGGATAATTGTGTTGGATGGGATTCATCATCTAACAATTATAACCTAGAGCAACACGGAACTAGCTCCAATTCATCAATGTAATGTAGGCATGTTTTCCGTATATAGTCATACGTGCTTATGGAAAATAACTTGCATGACATCTTTTGTCCTACCCTCCTGTGGCAGCGGGCTCCATAAGGACACTAAGGGATATTATGGCTTCCTTTTAATAGAGAACCGAAACAAAGCATTAACACTTAGTGAATACATGAAATCCTCAAACTACGGTAATCACAGGAAAGAATCCCAATTATTGTCACATCGGGGTATGCGGCTCATAACTTGTAATAGGTGCATATAACTTACAAGATAGGATCAAGAACACAAATATATTCATGTAAACATAATAGGTTCAGATCTGAAATCATGGCACTCGGGCCCTAGTGACAAGCATTAAGCATAGAAAAGTCACAACAACATCAATCTCAGAACATAGTGGATATTAGGGATCAAACCTAACAAAAACTAACTCGATTACATGATAGATCTCATCCAACCCATCACCATCCAGCAAGCCTACGAGGGAATTACTCACTCCCGAAAGTGAGCATCATGAAATTGGTGATGGAGGAAGGTTGATGACGACGGCGACATTGAATTCCACCCTTCGGAGCCCCAGACGGACTCCAGATCAGCCCTCCCGATGAAGAACATGAGGTGGCGGCTCCTTATCGTAAAACGCGATGAATCCTTCTCTGTGATTTTTTCTTAGTGAATAGGTACATATAGAGTTGGAGTTGGGGTTGCCGGAGGTCCAGAGGGCCCACAAGCTCGAAGGGCGCGCCCTGGGGGGTGGGGGGTGGGCGCTCCCCCTAAGCTTGTGGCTCGTGGGTGGCCCCCCTCTAGTATATTTTCTACCAATAGTTTTTACATATTCCACAAAAATTCTCCGCAAATTTTCAAGTCAATCCAAGAACTTTGATTTCTGCACAAAAAGAACACCATGGCAATTCTGCTGAAAACATCGTCAGTCCGGGTTAGTTTCATTCAAATCATGCAAACTAGAGTCCAAAACAAGAGCAGAAGTGTTTGGAAAAGTAGATACGGCAGAGACGTATCAACTCCCCCAAGCTTAACTCATTGATTGTCCTCAAGCAATTCAGTTGACATACCGTAAGTGACAAAGAAAAACTTTTACAAACTCTGTTTGATCTTGTTGTTGTAAATATGACTAACCATGTTCAAGTTTTCAACAAAGATTATGAACTAACCATATTCATGACAACATTTAGGTATCACATGCACTCATATTAATGACATAACCAACTAGCGAGCAATAATAAGATATCTCGGATGGCAATAATCTTTTCAAAACAATCGTGATATAATATGACATAATGGTATCTCACTAGCCCTTTCTGAGACCGCAAAACATAAATGCAGATCACCTCTGAAGTTCAAGCACTGACTGGACATTGTAATTCATGGTAAAATAGAGCCACACTCATACTCAACATTAACTAAACACAACGCATAAAAATGATAATAGTGCTCTCCAGCTGGTGCTTTAATAAGAAGATGATGGCTCAACAATAAAAGTAAATAGATATGCCCTTCGCAGAGGGAAGCAGGGATTTGCAGAGGTGCCAGAGATCGAAGCTTTTAAAACAGAGATGAATATAATTTTGAGGGGTATGCTTTCATTGTCAATGTAGCGACCGAGAGTTTTCACCATCTTCCATGCTAGACACACTATAGGCGGCTCCCAAACAGAAAGGTAAATTTTTACTCCCCATCCACCAAGAAACACAAGCCATGGCTAGCCGAATCCTCGGGTGCCCTCCATACCAACAACAATCCTGGGGAGCTTTGTTTCATTATTATATTTTGATTTTGATCATAGGACCGAGCATCCCAATTACCAGCCACTTTCTCGTGAATGACAAGCGAATAAACACTCATCATGAGAATAACCCACCTAGCATGGAAGATACTGATCACTCCCTGTCGCTTCATGAGCGATCCAGGCATACAAAATGATAGAGGCAAAGGTGTCCCGTCTTTCGATGAGATGGTGGCTATCGTTTAGGATGAAGTCGACTTTGACGATCCGACTACGAACGTGCGATGACGTCGCGCCTTAGCAATCGCTAAACCAACTCCGAGAGGTTATTGACCATGCCGGAGCATGATCAACCTGACCACGAGGTTCTGTTTCCTGCAGGCAAACGAAGAACAAGCAAGAAACTAAGATTGCAATCTAGATATTGCGAATAAAAGAGGAAAGCTTTATTAATGAAGATGGGGTTCTGTGACGCCTTGGTCTGGTCGTTGAACACAAACGAAGTACGCGAAGTTGCTGCTATGGCGAACTTTTGATCTAAACAAAACCCAAAGTCTAAACGACGCCCTAAGGGCTGTATATATGGAGGAAGAGGGGGGGGGGGAATTTCGTGGCCCTTGAGGAAGGGGTCCGAAACCAACCCTAACTCTTGTTTCCCCACACATACGGACTCTAAAAACAGCCTATACTTAAGTATTTCGAAATTACATGGGCCTGGCCCAATAATAAGGTGACGCAGCACCTAGAATAGCCTCTGGACGAAATTTATGAAGTGGCATCTTGTATATTTCGTCCAAGGCTTCATTCACTCCTTATGGTGGCTTCAGAGTCCTGAAATCATCACTTGTAACTCCGTTCTTGTTCCCCTTGCGCATGCCATCAACTCCATGCTTGTACTTGCTCCAATGTTCATCCTTCTCCAAGCTAGGCCCTTCATTTGTAAGCAAAACAAATGTATCCAATTTAGGCAGCATCATATTCTCATGAACATTAGAATCATTACCAAGAAACGAAAGTACCTGGTAATTTAATTGGCGTGCGCGAGCTCTAGTAATTGGTCCATCATATGTAACAGTAGGGGCTGTGGGTGTAACGATGGTATTGATGTCCTCATCATCCTCCCCTTCTTGAAATGCAGTCGTCCTCGACGGAAGCTCATCTTCCTCACCCAAATAAGGCTTCAAATCTGCAATGTTAAAAGTGGGACTAACCCCAAAATCTGCAGGCAGCTCAAGTTTATATGCATTATCATTTATTTTCTCTAACACCTTAAATGGACCATCAGCACGTGGCATTAGCTTTGATTTGCGCAAATTAGGAAACCTATCCTTACGCAAATGTAACCAAACAAGATCACCAGGTGCAAAGACAACATGTTTTCTACCCTTATCTCCAGCAAGTTTATATTTAGCATTCATACGCTCAATGTTTTCCTTAGTTAACTCATGCATTTTTAAAATCAATTCAGAACGTTCTTTAGCATCAAAATTAACCTTCTCCGAAGATGGAAGAGGCAACAAATCAATAGGTGCACGAGGTAGGAAACCATACACAATTTCAAAAGGGCACATCTTAGTAGTAGAATGCAACGAACGGTTATAAGCAAATTCAATATGAGGCAAGCATTCTTCTCACATTTTCTTATTATTCTTCAAAACAGCCCTAAGCATAGTAGACAAAGTTCTATTGACTACTTCAGTTTGTCCATCAGTTTGGGGGTGACAAGTAGTACTAAAAAGCAGTTTAGTCCCCAACTTAGCCCATAAACATCTCCAAAAGTGGCTAAGAAATTTAGTATCATGATCGGAAACAATAGTATTTGGCACACCATGCAAGCGAATAATTTCACGAAAGAACAAATCAGCAACATTAACAGCATCATCGCTTTTATGACATGGTATAAAGTGTGCCATTTTCGAGAATCTATCCACGACAACAAATATGCTATCCCTCCCCTTCTTTCTTCGAGGCAAACCTAAAACAAAGTCCATAGATATATCCTCCCAAGGAACACTAGGTACAGGCAAAGGCATATATAAACCATGAGGATTGAGTCGTGACTTAGCTTTTTGACATGTAGTGCAGCGAGCAACAAAACGCTCAACATCCCGTCTCATCTTTGGCCAAAAGAAATGTGTAGCAAGTACGTCCTCTGTCTTCTTCACGCCAAAGTGTCCCATTAATCCTCCTCCATGCGCCTCCTGCAACAACAAAAGACGAACAGAACTAGCTGGAATGCATAGCTTGTTAGCACGGAACACAAAACCATCATTAACAACGAACTTGTTCCATGATCTACCTTCTTTACAATTCTGCAAGACATCTTTAAATTCAGCATCATGCACATATTGATCTTTGATGGTCTCCAAACCAAATATTTTAAAATCAAGTTGTGAAAGCATAGTATAACGACGAGACAATGCATCAGCAATAACATTTTCTTTACCCTTCTTGTGTTTAATGACATAAGGGAAAGTCTCAATGAATTCAACCCATTTAGCATGTCTACGGTTCAGTTCAGCTTGACTTTTAATGTGTTTCAAAGATTCATGATCAGAATGTATAACAAATTCTTTGGGCCATAATTAATGTTGCCATGTTTCTAAAGTCCGAACAAGAGCATATAATTCTTTATCATAAGTAGAATAGTTCAGACTAGGCCCACTCAATTTTTCAGAAAAGTATGCAACAGGTTTGCCATCTTGTAATAACACACCTCCTAATCCAATTCCACTAGCATCACATTCAAGCTCAAAAGTCTTATTAAAGTCAGGAAGTTGAAGTAAAGGAGCATGAGTCAACTTATCTTTCAATACCGTGAAGGCTTCTTCCTGTGCGGTACCCCAAACAAAAGGCACATCCTTCTTTGTAAGCTCATTGAGAGGTGCAGCAATGGTGCTAAAATCTCTCACAAAACGCCTATAGAAACCAGCGAGTCCAAGAAAACTCCTCACTTGTGTGACCGTTTTGGGCTGCGGCCAACTCTCAATAGCTTCAATCTTGGCTTTATCAACTTCAATTCCCTGTGGAGTAACAACATAGCCAAGAAAAGACACTCGGTCGGTGCAAAAGGTGCACTTCCCAAGGTTACCAAACAAACGTGCATCACGTAGAGCATTAAAAACATCACGTAAATGTTCCAAATGTTCTTCCAAAGATTTGCTATAAATCAGTATATCATCAAAATAGACTACCATAAATCGTCCAATGAAAGCATGTAAAACTTCGTTCATTAATCTCATGAAAGTACTAGGTGCATTAGTTAACCCAAAAGGCATGACTAACCACTCATATAAACCAAACTTAGTTTTAAATGCTGTTTTCCATTCATCTCCCAATTTCATACGAATTTGATGGTATCCACTACGCAAATCAACTTTGGAGAATATTGTAGAGCCACTCAATTCATCAAGCATATCATCTAGCCTAGGAATAGGATGACGATAAAGAATAGTAATATTATTAATGCCTCTACAATCAACACACATATGCGATGTACCATCCTTTTTAGGCACTAGTATAATAGGAACAACACAAGGACTAAGAGATTCACGTATATAACCTTTGTCGAGCAGATCCTGTACTTGACGCATAATCTCCTTTGTCTCCTCTGGATTGGTACGGTATGGTGCATGGTTGGGTAGCGATGCACCGGGAATTAAGTCAATTTGATGCTCAATCCCTCGAATAGGTGGTAATCCCGGTGGCACGTCTTGTGGAAAGACGTCAGCGAACTCCTGCAAAATGTTAGTAACAGCAGGAGGCAAAGAGGAAGGCACGTCCTCGAATGAAAATAATACCTATTTGCACACAAAAGCATAACAAACAGATTTGCTAACATCTAGATCATCAATATCAGATTTGGTGGCAAATAAACATGCACTTTTCAATTTAATTTCAGAAGCAACACTAGATGGTTTATTATTACGCTTCATTTGTTGCTTAAATTCTTTTGCCATAATCTGATTTTCACTCTTATTTTGCTCCTGTTTTGCTTTATTAGCTCGATTAATATCATCTTTCAAAATGGAATCAAGAGTCATAGGAAGCAAAGTAATATTTTTGTCCTTATGAACGAGAGTATACTGATTGTTTCTACCATGGTGTAGAAATTTTTTATCAAATTGCCATGGTCTACCAAGTAATAAGGAACATGCTTGCATAGGTACCACATCACAATCAACATAATCAGCATATGTAGAGATACTAAAATGCACACGAACAGTACGTGTTACCTTAACCTTGCCGCTGTTGTTGAACCATTGGATGTAGTAAGGATGTGGATGTGGTCTTGTGATGAGGGATAGCTTCTCCACCATCTCCATGCTAGCCAAGTTGTTGCAGCTCCCTCCATCTATGATGACGCGAACAGAACGTTCCTTCACAACTCCCTTTGTATGGAACAAATTATGCCTCTGATTTTGCTCAGCTTGCGTGACCTGCACACTCAAAACACATTGAGCAACCAAACATTCATACCTGTCAGCATCTTCAGGAGCCATGTATTGCGTCTCATGATCAGAATCATCTCCACCGTGTTCTTCATGTGTAAGAAGAGCCAAAGTCTCCTCATCATAGTCACTAGCGGACTCATACCCACCATCCTCAGTAGCAATCATCACACGCTGAGATGTGCATTCGCGCGCAAAATGTCCTCTTCCCTTACAACGATGACAAATAATATCACTTGTGTGCCCTGTAGACGCCATGGAAGAAGCAGAGCTCTGTGCAGACCCGGCAGGTGTGCTCTTGGCAGATAGTGGTGGTTGTGCCTGCTTTCTTGTATCACGGTTGGAGGTGGCAGCCGACGGAGGTGCTGGTGTAGCAGAACGTGTGGAAGTAGATGATGCACGTGGTGTCCATGATGAAGGTCGACCTGCAGAAAAGTTAGTTCGCGCCAATGCCTGTCGATCCTGCACTTCACGTTCAGCTTTACAAGCAAGATGGAATAAACGAGTGATATTATTATAATCCTTATAGTCTAGAATGGTCTGAATCTCTCTATTTAATCCACCCAGAAAACGTGCAAGCATAGCTTCATTCTCCTCAACAATACCACATCGAATCAATCCAGTTTGTAATTCCTGATAATATTCTTCTACAGAATTTTTTCCTTGTCGTAAGCGCTGCAATTTTTGAACTAATTCACGTTGATAATATGGCGGAACCCAACGAGTACGCATAGCAGTTTTCAAAGCAGCCCAAGTAGCTGGAACAGGATATAATCTACAATATTCAGACCACCAAACACATGCAAAGCTAGTGAAAGCACAAACAGCAGCAGGAACACGTCTCTCCTCAGGATATTGTAAACATGTAAATCGTTCTTCAGTTTCTAACTCCCAAGTAAGATATATATCAGGAACATATCTACCCTCAAATGGTGGGATATTCAATTTCAGTTTAGGGAGATGGTCATGATCTCGTACCTGAGGGGGAGCCCTAACATTACCATTATTTGCATGTGGACGACCTGGTGGTTGTGGTGCTGGTGGTTGCACGTAGTTCTGATGTTGATCAACCTCATCCTCGTAATCTCCCACATAATCATCCTCCTCCGCATCAGCAGCAGGAGCCACAGAAGTATCAACAGCAGCACCAACAGGTTGGCCAAGCACAAGAGGAACATGGGTCGCTCGGCGGAGGGTTGTTTCGCGATGTGGAGGTAGTCGTTGTTGTTGTTGTAGAGGTGCGTTAGGTGCAGCCGGTGGTGGTGGTGGTAGACGCACGAGCAATTCATTAAACTTGTTATCGAGCTTTGTTTCGAACGCCTTCTCAATGCCATCTATCTTCTCCATGGCCTCTTCAAATCTATTTAGCACATCTTCCACCTATCCACTCATCATTTGTTGAAACTTATCATGTAACGCTTTGTTTGTCATGTTCTCCCAGTCAGTCTCGTCGGCTTGTGATCCTGCCATGGTTAGCAGCAATAGAAACACACAAGAATATGATTCTACAGACTACTAGGAAGTGGTGGTGGTGGTGTGGTGGACAGTCACAAATCCGTCAAGCAAATCTCAAATTCTTACCAGTTCTTACCAAGCAGCAGGCGGTGATCGGCAACCGTTGTAGTCAAAACTCTCAAAGCTTGGATAGAGCGATTACCAGGGAGAGTCAAACGCACGACGTAGATGTATGTGGAGCTAGGAAGGCTTATAATATGGTAGCAAAAAGGGTCAGCAATAATCAATTCACAGATGCAAAGTTGAATAAACGCTCAACGATGGTACTGTGCTGGTCCTAGGCTAGACCGTACTAGAGACGCGAGCCTAGAACACTAACAAAATCACGGCGCTGCATGTAAACAAGGGAGAAGCACACTCTGAATTTTTTTTCTTTTTTTTTCTTTTTTTTTTGCTCCGCAAATTTTTTTTTCGAAAAAGTCTACAAATGTCCTAAAAACTGCCTAGCCAGAATTTTCCAGACTTAGTTTTTTTTAAACTGGAACTATTTTTCTTCTGCGGGTGGCACGAAAGTTGGGGAGTCCTTCTCTGTCACGACTCGGAGTATCGCGTGATCTGGAAATCAAGAACAAAGCAACAATTACTGGACTCGGACTAGGACTTGTGGCGGAGATGAATCTGGTGGAAACTCGGACTGGTGGCGGATATTTGCAGGGCGATGGAACACAGACTGGTGGTGAATCTGTGATGGAGGTGGACTCAGATTAGCGTGATGGCGGTGGATATGTGGTATATGGTAGCGGCGATGACGATGGTGGTATATGGCAGCGGTGATGACGATGGTGGTATATGGCAGCGGTGATGATGATGATGCGGTGGTGATATATGGCAGCGGCGACGTGACAACCTGTGAACAGAACTCGAAACTCTAAAGGACTAGACGCTAAGACCAGCAACTTGACACGACGATGCAACCGCAAATTCAACAAAACCAATACAGAAACGATTATGCAAAGGCTCAGATTGGTTCGGATAGGATGAACTAACCCTAATTTTTTTTTGGTTTTTTTTGTGGACTATAGGTATGAAGAACAGACTCGATCTAAACTACGAAAAACTGTAAAATCTCACCGAGCAACCTGGAAATATGATACCACTTGATAGAGGCAAAGGTGTCCCGTCTTTCGATGAGATGGTGGCTATCGTTTAGGATGAAGTCGACTTTGACGATCCGACTACGAACGTGCGATGACGTCGCGCCTTAGCAATTGCTAAACCAACTCCGAGAGGTTATTGACCATGCCGGAGCACGATCAACCTGACCACGAGGGTCTGTTTCCTGCAGGCAAACGAAGAACAAGCAAGAAACTAAGATTGCAATCTGGATATTGCGAATAAAAGAGGAAAGCTTTATTAATGAAGGTGGGGTTCTGTGACGCCTTGGTCTGGTCGTTGAACACAAACGAAGTACGCGAAGTTGCTGCTATGGCGAACTTTTGATCTAAACAAAACCCAAAGTCTAAACGACGCCCTAAGGGCTGTATATATGGAGGAAGAGGGGGGAATTTCGTGGCCCTTGAGGAAGGGGTCCGAAACCAACCCTAACTCTTGTTTCCCCACACATACGGACTCTAAAAACAGCCTATACTTAAGTATTTCAAAATTACATGGGCCTGACCCAATAATAAGGTGACGCAACACCTAGAATAGCCTCTGGACGAAATTTATGAAGTGGCATCTTGTATATTTCGTCCAAGGCTTCATTCACTCCTTATGGTGGCTTCAGAGTCCTGAAATCATCACTTGTAACTCCGTTCTTGTTCCCCTTGCGCATGCCATCAACTCCATGCTTGTACTTGCTCCAATGTTCATCCTTCTCCAAGCTAGGCCCTTCATTTGTAAGCAAAACAAATGTATCCAATTTAGGCAGCATCATATTCTCATGAACATTAGAATCATTACCAAGAAACGAAAGTACCTGGTAATTTAATTGGCGTGCGCGAGCTCTAGTAATTGGTCCATCATATGTAACAGTACGGGTTGTGGGTGTAACGATGGTATTGATGTCCTCATCACAAAATATATTATTATTTGAAGATTTAGGGTTTGGCACATGTGAATTTACTTGGAACGGCAGGTAATCACCACATATAGGTAGGTATGGTGGACTCATATGGAATAACTTTAGGTTTTAAGGAAGTGGATGCACAAGCAGTATTCCCGCTTAGTACAAGTGAAGGATAGCAAATAGATTGAGGAGCAACCAACCAGAGAGCGACAATGGTCATAAACATGCATTGAGATTAATCAACATTGAGTACGAGCATGAGTAGGATATAAAACACCATGAACATAAATATCCTGGAGGCTTTGTTGGTTTTGATTCAACTACATGCGTGAACATGTGCCAAGTCAAGCCACTTCAATCATTCAGAGGAGGATACCATCCTATCATAATAAACCATTATCCACTCCTAGCTATTTAAACATGGCATGACTAACTATGATCTCTAATTGTCATTGCATACATGTTCACTCATAATGGGCCGAATCAAGAACAATGAGCTAAACATATTTACGAAAACAAAACAGGTTGAGTTCATACCAACTTTTCTTCACCTCAATCAATTCATCAAATTTTTTCATTCTTGGCTTTCACTTGCACGACCAAACGATGTGAATAATAATAAGAATGCACGTGCCATGGACTAAGCTGGAATCTGCAAACATTTATTCAAAGGAGAAGGCAAGGTAATACAGACTCTCTGTTAGATCAACAATAATGCATATGAGAGCCACTCAACATTTTCATGGTGGTCTTCTCCTTACAACAACCCAAAGAAAAGAAAAGAATTTCAAAGAAACACACTGAAATGTTTTTGGAGTTTTTGTTTTTCTAAAGAAAGTAAAATGAAAGAAAGATGAAAATGAGAAAAAACTATGTACACAGGAAAGCTCACAACCAGCAAAAGAAGAACGAGAAATCTTTTTCTGTTTTCTTTAATATTATGAACTACTAAACAAAATAAAACCAGAAAGAAAAACCAAAAAGAAACGGGAAATATTTTTGGATTTTCGCAATTTTTCAAACACACAAGAAGAAAGCAAAATAAAACTAGCATGGATCATGAAATGAAAAAGGACGAACACCGACAACTATAATGAAATGTGTGAACATGAATGTAATGTTGGTGAGAAATTCGTACTCCCCCAAGCTTAGGCTTTTGGCCTAAGTTGGTCTATGGCCACAAATCGAAGTAGCTCTCCCCTGGGTAGTGCGGGGGCTCCTGAGGGTTCCACTAGTTGGAGAGCTCCTTTGGCCCCAACTGATGAACAGGCTCCAGATATGTCTCAGGTGCTGGGGGTTGTGTCATACCTCAGCATGCATATATGTCATTGGGCATAATAGTGTAGCTGACTTAATAAACACCGAACAAAGAAGATGCAAGCAAAGTAATAATCCCCCGAGTCCCCTGGCTAAACACTAAGTTGTAACGAAGTCGCCTGTGTTTATCTTTGTCAATAAAATGATGCGCTACCATACTATCATAGTCTAAATATTTAGTAGGTAACAACTTCTCCTCCGCCTCCTCATGTCTAATAGGAATCTCAAAATGTTCAGCAAGGCAGGAGGCATAGATACCACCATAGATAACACCCTTCAAACGCTTTGTGTGTAACCGTCGATCAACCATAGCGCCCAAACTAAAGTTCTATCATCATATAAAGCATGGCGCAAAATAGCAAGGCTAGGCGCACTGAGCGATCCATTCTCCCACCGACCAGTCAAACATCTCCCGGCAAATAATGCATAGTAATGTAAGACAAGAAAATGCAAACTAGCCACTCTCGCTTCTGACACTCCCCTCGTCTCCCCCATAGTAGTTTCAAAGATGAAATCCTCCATGTCTCTAGGACGTGGATCACCGTGACTGCCCTCCTAAGGTATTTTGCAAACATCTGCAAAAATCATATTGTGTCATTTCCTTAGGCACATCATAGAGGTTAAATTCTACCATGGCTGGTTCTTTCCTAGGATAAAAGTGAAAGCTTTGCACGAAGGTATTAGTGACACTAGTGCGCGTCACTCCTAAACAAACGGTTTAAAAACCCTTTCCGCGACGGCATCTGGAACCGTCTCCAACTGAGTGTGGGCGATAGGGGGGTCCTTCCCACACGACCCAGAAACCGTCGGGGATATGCCCTCCCGGCACACACGTTCAAAAAAATGAGGTCGTGTGCGACCGGCGATCGCTCAAATACGGAAATATGTACAGTACAGATAAAAAAATACAATTATACGGCAAAATTGTTTCCGGTTGCAAGTACATCCCACATAGTCAGTCCCCGCTAAACGTTTCCGTTCGTATGCACATCCCACACTGTCGCTCCAAGGAAAATGTTTCCGTTCACAGGTACATCACACACAATTTTTCCCGTTAAATCGTTTGCGTTATTGAATGTAGCACACACGGTCCGTAGAAGAAACTGTGTGGCAAAGGCTGTCCATGACACATAGTTTTTATGTGGTAAACGTTTGCGCAAGGTGGCCTAATGCAAACAGTTTTCAAGAGAAAGTCGTGTGCGATTGTTCATTGATCCAACACGGTTTATTCCTAGAAACTGTGTGCGTCGCCTGAGGTCATCGCCCACGGTATTTTTTCAACAACCGTTTGCAATATCAAAACCCAATTAGCAGGCTAATTCGCCATTAGTAGGCTAATTGCCCTATTAATAATAATCCATTTATTAAACTAATTGACATTCATATTAAGCACACAATATATTTCATTTCGATATTAAGGAAGCAGAATTTCATAATTGAAATACATCAGAGTACAACATAATATAGCTTCAGTACTCAGCTACCCCATTACACAACTGCACCAGCAGCAAGTTCCACACGCAACATGTAGAACCTTTCAAAATTAGCATCATAGACGGTATATAGACAGATGCATCTCATCCGGAAAACTGCTGAAATGGAAAGCAAATATTGAGCCTTTATTCATGTTGAAGGTCTTTGCAACTTTAGGCCAGTGCCTGTGGATGATTGACCGTCCCTCCTTCGACCTCTTCAGGAACACTTCAATATTGAACCATGGGTGTTGTATGAAAACTTTCCTCGTCTCCTGACCATAGAGGTGGTTTGAGAGGTAATCATCAGTGAAATGCTTTGGAAAGGCCTGAAAACAAGGATGTGCATAAATATCTTCTCTATATTGGAAATGGGGCAAAGGAATAAAAAAAAGGCAAGGTATAATAGTTAGTACCATCTTGTAGTGACAAAGATCTTGTTGTTTTTTGTCGCTAATTTCTTTATCCTAACAACCTTTCTGAGTTTCTTGATTTGATTGATATTCATGGACAACTCATTTCTCCATATGCAAAAAGGGTCGAACAGTGGGTCAAAACCTCTGACAGTAGGACCTACATGTGCAAGACCAAATTGTTAAAAACCAAAATATTAGAATTGTTCCTGCAATTGCACAATAATGTGCTATTAGACAACGGACCATGCACGTGCTAACCTCGATTGTAAACCTTAGTGCTCCCCATTGTTTCCCTGCAACACATATAAGGTAGTTAGTCACTAGGTTAAGTAAGGGTTCGCATGCTATCAGTAAAATATGTTGATGAAAAATAAGCACATTGCAGATTCATCAAATTAATTGAAGCCACACGGAAAACCCATTTACCCAAACCAAGCATGATTAAGAACTAGGAAATATAGCACTTGTATATGTTTCTCATGTATTAAGTGCAGCCAAATTTGATTTATTCCTCACATGCACAACAATACAAAATTCTACCCACAATAATTGGACATCGCATTGCAGAATTGAACCAAGCAGTTAACTAAGCACCACAACAAATGAACCAAACATTAACTGAGGACCACATTGCACAATATAGCATACTCCTAATAGAAGATCAGAGAGTTAACCAAACAGTTAACTACAGCCAATTGTAGCAATTGTATTTGTTTCTCATGTATTTACTATAGCCAAATTCAATTTATTCCTCACATGGTATACAATAACATAATGCACCCACAATCTTGTAAAGATAAATTTGATTTATTTCTCACAGGAAGACAATGCAAAATTGCAGCCTGAAGAATTGAACATCACATTTGCAGAATTGAACCAAACAGTTAACTGAAGACGACAACTAATTAACAAAATAGTTAATAAGTGAGCACCACACTGCACGACATATAGAACATATACACTAGAGCAACAGATTGCATGGTGAAATTAGATAGCACAATTCACTAGATTTTGTGAAGGAAAGGCAGGAGCAGCACACGTAATGGGTAAACCGAGCATGCTTAACCGGCGTAGCTAGCAATTGGGAAGGTGCTCCTCCAAGATCTATGGGTCGGCACGAATGGCAGCCATCGCGACCTCATCTGCGCGTGCGGCTGCGATTTGCTTCTCCGCTGCCAAATGCTCCTTGAGGTTCTAGCTATACTGCGTGCACCATGGCTTAGGCCGACGCTTATTTGGTGGAGGGGTCGGTGATTTGGGTGGAAGGTGTCACGCTCACGCTGGTAGTCGGGGCATGTGGGTTGTGGAAGGAGGAGGATGGTGGGGGTCCGGTGTGGATTACCTGCCTGGATAGAGGAGGCCGAGCAGCGTGAAGAAGGGTCGCCGGCGAGGAGGCGGTGGCGCTGCAAGCAAGGAGTGAAGGTTTCAACTTGGAAAGGAAGGCGGAAAGAGGGGAAATGTGGCTTTTGGTAAGGGGTAGGGGGCGGGGAGGTGGATATTTCCTCGAAAGCCGAAAATTTGGAATCGCTTCAGCCAAAAAACTGGCGTGCAAAGTGTCATCAGAGTATCAGACACGGTCCCTTATTCAGAACTGTGTATGATATGTGGACATCACAAACGATTCAGATAGCTTAACCTGTGTGTGATGAGTTTGAACGTCAAAAGTTTTGGTTCGAATTTCCATGGTTACAGTGGTCATCCACGTCATTGCATAATTTGGGTAGACAATGGAGACTACAACACACCCACACTTCTTAATCGAGCAAGTTCAGCAATTAAACAGAGCTAGCTGACCTAAACATTACTCTAAAAAATTAAAGACCGATGCTCTTAATTAAACAAAACATAGAGTACCACTACGGCTAGTGCTCATCGATCTCCACCGTTTCCTCCATGTCCAGCTCGCGCCTGATGTGTCTCCTTGGGAAGGGGCTCCATGGCATCCATCACACCATACTCAGCAAGCATCTCGCCATCCGCGTCTGCCATCTCTTTGGAAAAGGCCTCCATGAGCTGGGCGTGGGCGGACGCGATCTAGGCTTGGACGGGCTCCGTCGTTGCAAGGTATGCGGCGGAGGAACGGACGGCTGCTCGAACGCTCTCGACGATTGCCAGCTCTTCGGCCATGGGTAGCCGACCGTTGTCGGAGAAGCTTCGTTCGATTTGTGCGGTGACCGCCAGGAATTGGGCATGGGCGGCCTCCATCAGGGCTAAGGCCGCCGCTACGGAACGGACAGCTGCTGTGCCGCTCTTGCCAGTTGCTATCCCCGAGGCAGATGTTGCTGCCGCCACCTCAGAAGCAACAACGGGCGTTTGGGCCGCCTTTGCCGCCCGGTCGCAAATTGCGGCCGCGCTCATGCACCTTGTTAGCACGCGCATGGCGGTTGCGGTCGCGCTCTCGCCGGAGTGGGCCACCGAAGTTGCCCTCATGATGCGGGTCAACGTGCCCATCTTTCACTGGTGACGATTGAACAGTGAAATGATATTTGGGGAGCGAGCTAGTGTGTTCGAGAAGCCGGCTGTGGACTATAGCCGACGCACCTTATCGCGTAAGCCATAGGCATACTATACACGGACGGTGCTCCAAGATATTTTGTACTACATCTCACACGGTTGCTGATAATAAACTCTGTGCGATATACTTGATTTTTTCATCTTGATTTGAATTACATAATGGGGTCACAACGGTAATGGACGATATTTGAATTGCTAGACCTTTTATCTATAGTGAACATGCAGCTATATATGTGTCGTAAAGGAATTGGAATTATTCAGGGTTCGTTTGAACATTTTATACATTAAATTGGTTTTCTAGCCATTTCAGGTGAACAATTCAAAATTGAACTACATGCACATGCTCCAGTGCAAATATAAATTGGTTGAAAAATCAAATCTGTGTCCTTGGGTGCATGCTTAGTTCCCATGCAAGAAATGGGAGTGAATTTCAAACACCGGGGCACCGTTGATTGCCGGCAAAACATTGAGATGCCTGGTTTTTAAATTCTAGTAAATCCAAAACTCGTCTAAAATTCATGAAACTTGTCATGCTATCATGGAGCGGCATCAACATGCCGTGGTAGAAATTTTGACCCATTTGGGGCAGATTTGGGTATATGCTTCTCACAAACCGGAGCTTCTTACAACAAGCATGATGGTTGTCGGTAGGGAACGTCCCACCTTTGGGGACGTAACGATATCCATTGCCTCTTATTGCTTTTAGATTTTTCTCTCGTGTCAACATAGAACAACATGAGTGTTGTGTGATTTTTGGGGGGTTCGTTTGGACATTTTTATGCATTAACTGAGTTTTGAATGCATTTTATGTGCATAATTCAAATTTGAACTACATGCACATGCTCCAATGCATATAAATTGGTTGAAAAATCAAATATGTGTCCTTGGGTGCATGCTTAGGTCCCATGCAAGAAATGGGAATGAATTTCAAACATCGGGGCACCGTCGATTGCCGGCAAAACATTGAGATGCCTGGCTTTTAAATTCTAGTAAATCCAAAACTCGTCTGAAATTCATGAAACTTGGCATGCTATCATGGAGCGGCATCAACATGTCGTGGTACAAATTTTGTCCCATTTGGGGCAGGTTTGGGTATATGCTTCTCACAAACCGGAGCTTCTCACAACAAGCATGATGGTTGTCGGTAGGGAACGTCCCACCTTTGCGGACGAAACGATATCCACTGCCTCTTAGTGCTTTCAATTTTTTTTCTCATGTCAACATAGAACAATAGGAGTGTTGTGTGATTTTTAGTGATTTTGGGGGTGCATTTGGACATTTTTATGCATTAACTGAGTTTTCAATGCATTTTATGTGCATAATTCAAATTTGGACTACATGCACATGCTCCAGTGCATATTAGTTGGTTGAAAAATCAAATCTGTGTCCTTGGGTGCATGTTTAGGTCCCATGCAAGAAATGGGAATGAATTTCAAACACCGGGGCACCGTTGATTGCCGGCAAAACATCGAGATGTCTGGTTTTTAAATTCTAGTAAATCCAAAACTCGTCTGAAATTCATGAAACTTGGCATGCTATCATGGAGCGGCTTTAACATGCCGTGGTACAAATTTTGTCCCATTTGGGGCAGGTTTGGGTATATGCTTCTCACAAACCGGAGCTTCTCGCAACAAGCATGACGGTTTTTGGTAGGGAACGTCCCACCTTTAGGGACGAAACGATATCCATTGCCTCTTATTGATTTCTAATTTTATTCACGTGTCAACATAGAACAACAGGAGTGTTGTGTATTTTTTGTGATTTTTTGGGGGTTCGTTTGGACATTTTTATGCATCAACTGAGTTTTCAATACATTTTATGTGCATAATTCAAATTTGAACGACATGCACATGCTCCAGTGCATATAAATTGGTTGAAAAATCAAATCTGTGTCCCTGGGTACATGCTTAGGTTACATGCAAGAAATGGGAATGAATTTCAAACACCGGGGCACCGTTGATTGCCAGCAAAACATCGAGATGCCTGGTTTTTAAATTCTAGTAAATCCAAAATTCGTCTGAAATTCATGAAACTTGGCATGCTATCATGGAGCGGAATCAACATGCCGTGGTACAAATTTTGTCCCATTTGGGGCACGTTTGGGTATATGCTTCTCACAAACCGAAGCTTCTCACGACAAGCATGATGGTTTTCGGTAGGTAACGTCCCACCTTTGTGGATGAAACGATATCCATTTCCTCTTCTTGCTTTCAAATTTTTTTCTCGTGTCAACGTAGAACAACCGGAGTGTTGTGTGATTTTTTGGGGTTCGTTTGGACATTTTTATGCATTAACTGAGTTTTCAATGCATTTTATGTGCATAATTCAAATTTGAACTATATGAACATGCTCTAGTGCACATAAATTGGTTGAAAAATCAAATCTGTGTCCTTGGGTGCATGCTTAGGTCCCATGCAAGAAATGGGAATGAATTTCAAACACCGGGGCACCGTTGATTGCCGGCAAAACATTGAGATGCCTGGTTTTTAAATTCTAGTAAATCCAAAACTCGTCTGAAATTCATGAAACTTGGCATGCTATCATGGAGCGGCATCAACATGTCGTGGTACAAATTTTATCCCATTTGGGGCCGGTTTGGGTATATGCTTCTCACAAATCGGAGCTTCTCACAACGTGCATGATGGTTTTCGGTAGGGAACGTCCCACCTTTGTGGACGAAACGATATCCATTGCCTCTTATTGCTTTCAATTTTTTTTCTCGTGTCAACATAGAACAATAGGAGTGTTGTGTGATTTTTTGTGATTTTTCAGGATTCATTTGGACATTTTATGCATTAACTAAGTTTTCAATGCATTTATGTGCACAATTCAAATTTGAACTACATGCACATGATCCAGTGCATATAAATTGGTTGAAAAATCAAATATGTGTCCTTGGGTGCATGCTTAGGTCCCATGCAAGAAATGGGAATGAATTTCAAACACCAGGGCACCGTTGATTGCCGGCAAAATATTGAGATGCATGGTTTTTAAATTCTAGTAAATCCAAAATTCTGTTAACCATTCACGTGACGCCACATGTCTTGGTTTTAATGGCTGTAGGAGGTGTCGTGCGGACAACTGTTTGACCTTGACTGAACGGGAGGCGTGCGAGCTCTGTCCGGTGCGCAGGTTGACCAAGAGGCGTGCAAGCTATCCTTCAGTGCGCAGGCTCCCCGGGAAGCGTGCGAGCTATACGCTGCGCATGCTCATTGGGAAGCGAGCCCTTTGACTTCCATGGCCGCCCGCCTTGCTCGCATCCTCTCCATTAATGGCGCCCAAGCTGCAGTTTAATTCGCTTTTTAAATATAAAACACTCATCGCAAACGTTTTAGTTACAACACCCGTATGCAAACCGACAGCTTCCCCATGAAGCCAAGAGAAAATGTGCCGAATAGGATTTCTACAGCTCTTGATTGCAAACGTTTTAGATAGAACACTTGTATGCAAAGTGAGAGCAGCGCAGGATTTGTGCATCCCTTCAACGCAAACGGTTGTTTTGGATGACCCGTGTGGAACCACGTACAAACAATTTGGTGAGATTTGTCAATCCTTGTAACACTGCGATTTGTCAAAATATGAAGCTGAAAATCACTAGCAGTATCTAATTTTTGCAACTAAAATTCAGTAATTAAGCATAGATTTCATTCATAGATTAAGCAGTCGTTCTTAATTTATACAAACAGTTCAACTCGATAGTTGAACCGACCAAACATTTCCCCACTTGTTGCCAACCACGTACTGAAATAACTAGTTCAACTATATATACTAGCTAATTTAAAGTACGTTGTACAGTTCCACCACATCTATAGTCACATAAATTGAACAAAATAGCCCCTAAATACTACTACTATTACTGCGGAGGGGCTTTGTACTACTTTCGGTTGCCTCTCCTCTGCTGAGCACGCTCAGTAAGAGGCGGAGGAGGAGCCTGCCGACGAGCTGGGCAACCGCAATGCGGTGCCTGTCGCTAATGCAGCTTCAGCGACGCTCGTCTCGAACGCCCTCTGCCACTCCAGACGACCCCTCTCGAAGCGGTGGTTCTCCTTGTAGATCTCCTGATTCCTCGCCTCTGAGGCGGCGTGTGCCGCTGCCACTGCGGCGGTAAGACTCTTTGCATGCTCGACGAGGAGCTCCTCCTCCTCCCACAGGAACTCGGTGTAGCGCGAAAGGTCGCTGTCGCATGTGCGGGCATCCACCTCTGCCTCCCGCCTTCGGGCGGCGGTGGCGGAGCGGGTGATGACCCGGGCGGTCGACGGTGGGTTGGCGGCCACAGCGGCCGCCGACGACGGGGTGGCGCCCACGACCACCTCCTCCCGCCTTCGGGTCGCGGTGGCGGAGTGGGTGATGGCCACAATGGCCGGCAGCGGGGTGGCGGCCACGACGTCCATCTCCCGCCTTCGGGCCGCGGCGGCGGAGCGGGCGATGGCCCTGGCTTTCGATGGTGGTGTGGCAGCAACGGCGGCCGGTAACAGCTGCCGGCGGGCACCGGCGGCGGAGCGTGTGGTGGGTGTTCTGCGCACACCCAACAGGGACGCCACATGCACTACACTACATCGGGGATTGCGCCGCCGCCGTGGTGTAGCCTCCCAGCTGGAGCCTGTCGTCTGATGACGGCGGAGTGGCTGAGTGATGATGACGGACCGGTGCCATTGGCAAATGTGGGAGAAGCAGACGAGATAAGCTACAGGGATGGAGGGGAAAATGCGATGCAGGACTCGCTGGCCGTGAGGGTTTTTATAGCAAGCCGGTAAGCATTGGGATTTTGGGGGATTTCACCGAGTCGGGTGGGAAGCTTGCGCGGGAACCTGCGAGGTTGCGCGGGAACGGGCTCACCGACGATTCATTGGCGCCACCGTTTGGCAAAAAGAACGCCCCGCGTGCAGCGCAAGCTTGCGCTGTAAGCCGTCTGCGGCAGCGGGGTGACAAGACGTGCGAGAGGTGGACGAAAGGCCACATACACATACGGTTAATCAAAAACGTTTGCGGTTTAATTACCTACTATACCACCGTCCTGTTTTATAAGTATGATTTAAATAATAAAATACGAATGCATGTCGCCAAAGATTATATAGTTGGATTTGTATTTGAACATAGTTTCCAATTATATAATTTTTAAAAGATGCATTAACATTTTTTGGGTCAAATTTGAGGGCAATGTATGGCACGGAACATAAAGGAGATTATAGACTAGACACAGGTGGTACCACACGGCCGCTCTCTACGCAGCGAGGAAACTATCGGCCAGCTTGTAGGCGACCAAGCTGCGTGTTCAACTGGTCCATGAGTGTGGTTGCTTGCGGTTCAGGCGGCCGCAGCGCGCGCTCTGCTCTCGCGTCCCTCTGGGTGCTCTGACCTCGTCCCGCCACGCGCGTTGCCAGTGTTTTGGGTCGGCGCACGATCACGCACGTTCGTGTGCAAGCGGTTGCGCCGGGCGCGGCGCGACGATGCAGTTACCCGCTGCAAAAACTGCCATGCTGACGCGCCAAGAATCCACGCCGCCCGGCCCCCTTTTATTCCTGCGGACATTTACCTTCATCTCCTGTCTCACACGTCACAATAAGCACACCCACGAGGACACATACAGAGAGGACATCCAACGGTTCCAATGGCGCTCCCCGTGGCTCCAATGGCGCTCCCAGTGGCCGCCGACGACAACGGCGGGCAGTTCACCACGCATCACGTAGTGGACACCCACGTGAGGGGGAAGGCCCTCTCGGTGGTGTACACGAATGATCCGGTCTCGGTGGAGAGCTTCATCCGAACTATGGAGCAGTTCCTTGCTGAGGATAAGTACTGAGTGGTCGGCTTCGACCTCGAGTACACCATCGGTCGTGCCGGGCATGATTAGAAAGTTGCCATCACCCAGTTGTGCGAGCGACATGACGTCCTCGTCTACCATTTCCTCCTTCCCAGAAGGCCTTGCGAGCGTTTCTCCAGGTTTATCAGGAGCTCCGACTACAGTTTCGCTACGGTTGACACCACCGACGATCTGAAAGCGCTCAAGGTTTCGGACTTGAAATGCCTGAATCTTGTCAACATCCAGCACCACTACAAGGTCTGGGGCACCAACAAAAGCAAACTGAACTCCCTGGTTGACCTCGCGTCGGCCATCATCGACCCCTACTACGCGAAGATGAAGCAAGAGAGCAATAAGGACAAGAACGCCTGGCACAGTGTGTGGCATAAGAGACTAGATGAACAACATGTCAAGTACGCGGCCATGGACGCGTACACAAGCTACGAGATGTACATGCGGATCGTTGACATGAGGAACTGTCTTCTTCCTGACCCAGACAAGGGATCGAGCCACATAGCAGTGGCGGGGAGCGTCACAAGAAGTTAATGACTAGACGATCGTTTCTCCTACTTTAGAATGCATGCAATTGTTTATTAAGGTGTGTGCGAATGATCTGTATAGTCACTTATGTAATTGGATGTTTATTTCAGTTATATATATATATATATATATATATATATATATATATATATATATATATATATATATATATATATATATATATATATATATATATAGACACACACACACACACATGTTATTGTACTGTAGACAGAGGAATTCACACGGCTTATTAGCAGCAATCGTCTGTGTTACTATAGGTCTTCACACACATTTCAGATAACGGACCTGTTTGCCGCGTATCACACACATCTTGTTCAGTTGAACCGTTTCCATTGTGTTGCCTAATCACACACAATTCATCCCAGTAAACCGTATGCTGTATATCGCACACGCCTTCATCTGGTTGCCCATTTCTTTTGTGCGTCCTCATCACAAACAATTCATTGAGCTAAACCGTATGCCCTGTATCGCACTCGCAACTAAATTTTGAACCGTGTTTGATGCATCTGTCATCGTAAACGTTTTGCACCTTTTTTGACGTTTTTTTACACCATCGTTTGCGATTATGGCATCGCACACAGTTTCGTCGAAGGGTCTCTGATCGTAGTGTCGCGTTTGGACCATCCTGCAGTAGTGTGAGTAGGAGGTACTGATCACACTTATCTTCGAGGAAGGGAATGATGCCAGCATTGTTCGCCAAGTAATAGAATCCTCATAAATTCCCCCGTCCTTCAAGAATTTGTCACACGGCCACTCACACGGTCGAACCTCCACCGCACGCGGAAGATGGTACTTGGGCTTGCTCTTCGGAGTGTCATCCGAATCCCGGCTTGATGGGCCCCTTAACCACCTTCTCATGGTTCTCCTTTCCTTTAAAAATTTCTAAATTTTTTAGTGACTCATAATAAAAGTGAACCAAACTCAACAAAATCAATAGCAACTACTCCCACAAGTGTCTATAGGCCATATCATGCATCAAACTAGTTTGGACCATATAAATTTTACATGCAAGCTCAAGAACAAGGTCACCAACAGTAGCTAAATGTGCAAATAACAAACCACTAGAACAAAAACTAATTGGAACAATGGGGGAGTCACATACCGATGAGCAATCCACCAAAATAGTTTTGGAATCAGAGCTACGAGCAAGGAGGTTGAAAATTTCAGCAAGAAGAGTAGGAACATGGGCTATGGAGCAAGTTTGATTTTTTCTGGAGGAAGAGGATGAGCATGGGTGGCAGCAATAAGTGAGGGGGCCTACGTGGGCCCCACAAGCCTGCATGGTGCACCTAGGGGGGTGGGCGCGCCTTGTGAGCTTGTGGCTCACAGGTGCATCCCCCTAGGGTGTGTTCAGTGCTACTATTTTTTTATATTGGAGAAAAAATCATATTAAAATTTTAGAGCATTTGGAGAACTTCTATTTTCTAGTCATTTTTTATTGCATGGATAATTAAGAAAATAGTATAATTATGGCATTTCTATTTTATTAATTCTAAATAACAGAAAGTAAAAAGTGGGTGCAGAAAGTTATGTTTACTAAATTCATAGACCACATGTCCGTCAAAAGAATTCGTTAATAAGGTTGATCAAGTCTTATTAACAAACTTCTTGCGAATGACATGAAACTGGAAAATCTCCGTATAACACTAGGTTACCTCAACGGGGATATGCATGTCCCCGGCAATAAGAACTTGATATTTCTTTTCGACACTAGGAATAGGTAATTCAAAACCTCCAATAGTAATTGTTGAAAATTTTCCAATAGAATTAATACTATTCACTTGAGGTTGTTTCCTCTAAAAGTGTATCGTATGCTCATTACCACTGACATTAAAAATGACATTGCCTTTGTTGCAATCAATAACATACCCTGCAATGTTCAAAAAGGGTCTACCGAGGATGATCGACATACTGTCATCCTCGCGTATATCAAGAATAACAAAATCCGTTAAGATAGTAACATTTGCAACTACGACAGGCACATCCTCACAAATACCGATGGGTATAGAAGTTGATTTATCAACCATTTACACAGAGATTCAATGGATGTCAACTTATTCAAATCAAGTCTTCGGTACAAAGAAAAAGACATAACACTAACACCGGCTACTAGATCACATAAAGCAATTCTAACATAGTTTCTTTTAATGGAGCATGGTATAGTTGGTATTCCTCGGTCTCCTAGTTTCTTTGGCATTCCACCCTTAAATGAATAATTTGCAAGAATGGTGAAAATTTCAACTTCAAGTATTTTTCTTTTATTTGTAACAATATCTTTCGTGTACTTAGCATAAGGAGATATTTTCAGAATATCAGTCAAACGAAGGCCCAAAAAGACATGTCTAAGCATTTCAGCAACGTGCTCAAATTCTTCTTCACCCTTATTCTTTGAAGCTTTAGGAGGAAAGGGCATGGGTTTCTGAACCCATGTTTCTCTTTCTTTACCATGTTTCCTAGCAATGAAGTCTCTCTTATCATATCTTTAATTCTTAGGTTGCGGGTTATCAAGATCAACATCAGGTTCTATTTCCACATCATTATCATTTTTAGGTTGAGCATCAACATGAACATCATCATTATCATTGTTACTAGGTTCATGTTCATCACCTGATTGTGTTTCAGCATGAGAAATAGAAATATCATTTGGATTCTCAGGTGTGTCTATAGTAGGTTCACTAGAGGCATGCAAAGTCGTACCATCTTTCTTTTTCTTTTTAGATGGACTAGGTGCGTCCGTATTAATTCTTTAAGAGTCTTGTCCAATTCTCTTAGGGTTACCTTCAGGATACAAGGGTTCTTGAGTCATTTTACCACCCCTAGTCATAACTCTAACATCTTGATTATTCATCTCATGAAGCAATTTTTGTGTGACTTGATGACTTGTTCTACTTGGGTTTTTATCATGAATGCATGTTTACTCACACCATTGACATCATTAATAGTTCTAAACATAAAGTCACTCAAGCAATCAATCATATAAGCATTTTGTTTCAATCGTCTACTAACATATGCATTAAAGATTTCTTGTTTAACAATAAAGTTATCAAATTCATCCAAGCATTGACTAGCAGACTTAGTATAAGTAATGTCACCTTCATCAAATCTATAGAGAGAATTTACCTCTACTACTTGTGTCGGGGTATCGATACCATGTATTTCTTCAATAGGTGGTAAATTCTTGACATCTTCAGCTTTAATACCTTTTTTCCATAATTTCCTTGCCTCTTGCATATCTTCAAGACTGAGAAATAGAATACCTCTCTTCCTTAGAGTTGTCTTGGGAGGTGGTTCAGGAAGAGTCCAATCATTATCATTCCTCAATATATTATTCAATAGTTTTTCAGCTTGTTCAACAGTTCGTTCCCTAAAAACACAACCAGCACAACTATCTAGGTAGTCCCAAGAATTATTGGTTAGTCCATTATAAAAGATATCAAGTATTTCATTTTTCTTGAGAGGATGATTAGGCAAAGCATTAAGTAACTGGAGAAGCCTCCCCAAGCTTGAGGGAGACTCTCTTCTTTAATTTACACAAAGTTAAATATTTCCTGTAAATCAGCTTGTTTCTTATGAGCAGGAAATATTTCTCAGAGAATTAATATATCATATCTTGGGGACTACGCACACAACCAGGAGTAAAAGAATTAAACCATATGTTAGCATCACACTTTAATGAGAAAGGAAACAACTTAAGAATGTAGTAGTAGCGAATTTTTCCCTCATGAGCAAATAGGGTGGCTATATCATTCAATTTAGTAAGATGTGTCACAACAGATTCAAATTCATAACCATGGAAATGATTATATTCAACCAAAGTAATTAACTCAAGATCGATCGAGAATTCATAATCCTTACCAGTAACAAAGATAGGTGAAGTAGCAAACTTAGGGTCATATTTCATCCCATCGTTCAGAGATTTTTCCTTCAACTTGCATAATAATTTCTTAAGATCATCTCTATCCTTAAAATCAAGAAAGTCCGTAGCTACCTCTCTATCCCTAACATAACCCTCAGGTATCTTAGGCAATTCATATCTATGAGAGCTAGGTCTAATAGGTGTTTCATAATTTTCAATTTCAATAATTTCATCAGTTCCAACACTCTCGAATTCTTTAGCTTTAGCAAGTTGTTCGTCAAGAAATTCACCTAGTGGCACATTATCATCAAGGAAAGTACTAGCATCATCAATAGCATCATTCATGGCAGAAGTAGCATCATCAATTACTTGCGACATATCAGGATTAATAGCAGGTGGTGGTGTTGCAAATTTACTCAAAACAGAAGGTGAATGAAGTGCAGAGCTAGATAACAGTTCCTTACCTCCTCTCGCCTTAGAGGGAACAATCTTGGTTCTTTCATCCTTAAGATATGTTATAGTGATCAGCAGATATAAATCCCAAGTGACTCAGCAAATAGAGCTATGCTCCCCGACAATAGCGCTAGAAAAAGGTCTTGATAACCCACAAGTATAGGGGGTTGCAACAATTTTTGAGGGTAGAGTATTCAACCCAAATTTATCGATTCGACACAAGGCGAGCAAAAGAATATTCACAAGTATTAGCAGTTGGGTTGTCAATTCAACCACACCTAAAAGACTTAATATCTGCAGTAACGTGATCAGTAGCAAAGTAGTATGGTAGTTTGATAGTAATGGTAACAGTAGCAATAGTAACAGTAGCAGAAACAGTAGCACTTTTGTAGTGATTGTAATAGCAACAACAACGAAAGTAACTTAACAAAGATCAATATGTGAAAATGTAGCGACCCGACCCAAATGGATTGGAGTCTCTATGCTTAAGTGTCATCCCTGGATCGGTATGCTGACACACACAGTACTCGAGGATTTATAACAGAGGTAAATCACATGTATAAAGTAACGTAAATACTATTACCTCAATCCATATAGCGGAAGTAACAACAAAGTTGTGGAGTTCCCAACAACACCAGCGGCAAAGTCGAGTGTAGACATCGTAACCCTAACGTATCACTTACTCGTCCTAAGATTCCTGCAACATGAGACATTGCAGCCATGTAGGTCAGTACATTGAATGTACTGGCAATTTCACACCATAGAATAATAAGGAGAATGTCTATCTCTATATGCATATTTAGCTGGTGGAGGCTCTAAGTTTAAAGTTTGCATAAAGCTAATTTTCCCCTACAACAAAGGAATAAATTTTTATTTTAACTACAAAGTTGATGCCAATATTGAGAAGGTAACCCCAACTCAATCCCAAAATCCTTAATAACCCAACAATTTCATTAAGTATAGTGATGAGATCAACCTATAATCCAAGTACCAGATACTCAAAATGTCCATAACCGGGACACATCAAATCATGATTTGTTTGTACACTCTGTAGAGGTTGCGCACTTTTCCCCACAAGAATCAATCTCCTCCGTTGAATTTCTCGCACTACATGATGTTTGACAAACGGATGACCGAGACACAGTCTTTCAGAAGCAACTCTTTATGATGGGTAGATAGTACCACCTACATCCCCTACATCTGCTAGTATACCACTGAAAGAGGTCACACAACATACTCAACTATGCCAGAGCCCATAATGGCTTGTGGCTGCACATGGAAGTTTCTAGCATGAATGATCTTATGATCCCTTTGAGACTGGGTGGCATTCTAATAGGATGATCACACGGGTACCCCGGGATTTCACTTAGTTTCACACAAGCAACCACACCACAATCAAACAAACAATCAAAACTATTTATTTAATATAACATTACAAAATTTAAAATTTGGGATGTTACAAACCTACCACCCTTAAAATGAATCTCTCCCTGGAGATTCGAAGAGGCTAGAAAGAAATATGGTAGGTTTGGTGGTCTTCTCAAAATCCACCGACCGTCACAGGGGTCTGGGTGCTACCACCTTTGAAGCATTGTTACGGTTCCATCAATACTCATATACTCCATCCTTATTCATGACAATGTCGATCTTCTGAGATCCTCAGGAAAATTCTTACTCCGGGCCCTTCCGGTACTCGCATAACCTTTTTACTCAATCGTTGTGGCCTTTCATCTTGGTACAGTTCTTCTGTGACTGGGTCTTCTTAGCTGACGGGTCTGGCGCCAATACTAAACAACCATCGATATCTCATGGTGGTCAACCATTTATGGTTTCTCCTGCAGGATATGGGTCTGGGTTGAACCTCACCGTATGACCTACGGTTGGCAAAAGTTGCCTTGTACAAGGAAAATTGTCATACCATTCTAAGGTTCAAACAAGGTTTTGATCGTCATCTCTCTACTATAGGTAAGTCACTCAGATTTACCATCCCATATAGCAGAGGCGAATAATAAGAGTAAGTCAGTATGGTGATCAATCCACCCCGCACCCAAATCATTACCTTGTATATGGTTTAGCGAATCTTGCATTCTAACACTCGTTCATCCTCACAAGCTTTGCAGAATTTTGCTTGTCGCCGAACTGGGTTCGAAAAAATCCATGGATTCTGCAAGCCAAACAAACATCTATCGTTCCTTCAAAACTCTCAGGTTTTGTACAAACACTTATAAGATCGTCAGCGGATAAGGTCGTAATCTCTTCCAGGGTTTTCCCTTCAGCAAGAGTGTTCTGGAGCCTGTGGGTTATGGCCCATCTCTGAACTCATCATCGGGGCAACTGCTCGTTATTCCAACATCCAGCTTCCTAGCATTCTTAATTCCATCCAAGTATACTGTCTCTCTTCCTTCTATTGGTACCAAACTAATACGTGATTAATCAGAATCATCATGGACTTAGTTGCTCCATATTACCAACATTATACCTCCTTTACATCCAATAATACTTCATCCCTTCATATTCTTGGGATATCCCACATATCGAGATAAAACTCGTACTTATTTTTTCCAAAGTCCACTCCGTGGAATATCATAATCCTTTCCAGAGGTCAAGTGTCCTCACAGGGTACTACCACCCTTGAAATGCACAAATTCATCCATAGACCATATTTCTCATATCCTCTAAAATGGTCAAAATCTTTCTTCATAGAGTAACTACTCATAAAATCCAAATCAGTACCCACGATGCTAACTTTATTGATTCTCAAATTTTTACAATCTCCTGCATTTCCATTACATGCATCAACTCAACACCTCAATATAAAAGAAATGCCTCCACTACTACTATATTTCTCACAGACTCCACTATTTAACACGAATATCCTCATTGGGACTATCTCTGGCAAAGTGCCATGCTTCATTACAAGGGAATAGTCTCAAGGTTTCCTTGTGATTACATAGCCTCCTTGGGTCCTCGGCTTCCTTTTTGGGCAACTGCTGAAGTAGTGCCCTGGATCTTTGCACCTGAAACATGTGATATGACCCAGGTCCTTCTTTGTAGAAATTGGGTTGTTCCTGGAATCCAATCTATTTCTCTTCCTAGACTTTTTTGTATCAATCAGATCTTCTATTTCCTGTGGGTCATACTCTACCTCCACTGTCGGGAATGCTACTAGATTCCCCTTCATACAATTCTGGGAGATGTATCCTTCTTCTCCACATGAATAGCAAGACTTGGTGAAGGGTTTAATTGGGTCTTCTTCGGGTGTGTCCTTCACCCCTTCCTTCATCATTGGTTCTTCTAAAATTTCCATGAGGGTTCCTTTCATTGCTTCTTTCTTCTGCTGGATGGTTCTTTGTGCCATGGGGTAAATGTGACACTGAGCAGGGTAGTGGGTAGTCCCTTCACACAAGAAACAAGTAATTTGCCTAATTGGGCATTCTTCATCTAGGTGACTTTCTTCAGAATGAGGGCATTCATCCTTGTGTTCTTTATGGTTGTGTCCTATTTCTCCACAGAGCTTGCATGCGCAAGGTTTCTTCATATCATTTCCATACGGCTTTAATTTCTGGGACACAAGCCGAGACTTTAGCAGAGTCAACTTAAACTCTTTGCCATCCATTGATGGTTTGGTACATCCTCCACCAAGTAGCAACACCTCTTTCAAAGCACTGAAGAGCTTGATGGACCATATCCTTTCTAGCTATAGTCTTGTTCTTCATGTGATCTTCCATGTTCTGAATCCATCGGTTCGTGTCCAATTGACTATTCGGTCCCGGAAATGTGGGTTAATCTCCATTCATCCTCTATTGGTTCCAAAGGTTTTGGGGCGAGATAAGAGAGATAGAGAGGGATACACACAATACAAACAATAGTTTTAAAGAGACATATTTCATTTTGTGGCTGTCGGAAAAACATCAAACAAATGACAACTCACAAACGTCGCATCTAACGTAAGCATATAACAGGGGTTTGGTCTTCTAAAGGTCAATAAATCTTCAAAGTCGCCAAACTCTTCAAGTCTTGTTCATATCTCCGATGGCTTCTTCCGATCGTGCTTGACCTTCTCAAGTTCCTTTGCTAGATCATCTCTGTTGACGCGAAGTCTCTCGTGACGTCCTTTAATATTTATATAGTTGCATTCCAAACTTCTGGGTTTCAACATCCTTGGCATGAACCATGGTCCTACTGTCCTTCAGTTCCCAACGAATCCCCGGTATGTCGAGGTTTTGCTCCTCCAGCTTGGCTACTTTCAGCTTCTCGGTCTTGAGTTCTTCACGAAATGCTCCTTGTCAAATATAGCTTCCTGCAGGTCCATCTTGAACTTCTTGATGTAATACTCCAGATCCTAGTGATACACCAGCTAAGGTTAAAACTTCATCTTTTGCTGATAGGTGCTCCATTGGCCCTTTTGTCATCCAATCCTTCCGAAGAAATGCATGCTTAACTCAGCATGGTTACAATAGCATAAGCGGGCGATAACATCATGGATAGCCGTGTTTATGCCCATGTCATTGCCATGAGCTATCATACCATAGTTGATATCTCCTGCCTTAGGGTTTTTTTGACAAAAACTTTGAGTTTTAACGCTCCATGTTCCGGTCTTTCTCTGACACACCTTGATCTCGGGTATTGACAGCTTCAATAGTCTGACCAGTTCCATAAGGGTAGCCTTCCTAGGTCATACCAGTCTGGAAATTCTTCAGAGCCTTCAAATTCTCCTAGTCTTCGGAGTCTTCAACCGTTGTAGTTTCCATTATTATAATGCACAGTAAAATCCTCTTCATTCTGAAGTGGTCTTAGTTGTCCGATGTATTGTACTTCTTGGAGTGGTCTCATCAGCTGAATGCTCGCGTGGTCAAAAGGGGAAAGAGGTAAGCTCAGAAGAGAGGTAAAAGATCTTTTTTTGAAAATAAAGTTTTAGAGAAAAAAATCTTTCCTATGGGCTTGCCAGTTTCTAGGGGTCACGTCCTACAGTCAACATGTGCTCTGATACCGTCTTGTAGCGACCCGACCCAAATGGATCAAAGTCTCTGTGCTTAAGTGTCATCCCTGGATTGGTATGCTGACACACACAATACTCGAGGATTTATAACAGAGGTAAATCACATGTATAAAGTAACGTATACTATTACCTCAATCCATATAGCGAAAGTAACAACAAAGTTGTGGAGTTCCCAGCAACACCAACGGCAAAGTTGAGTGTAGACATCGTAACCCTAACATATCACTTACTCGTCGTAAGATTCCTGCAACATGAGACGTTGCAACCATGTAGGTCAGTATATTGAATGTACTGGCAATTTCACACCATAGAATAGTAAGCAGAATGTCTATCTCTATATGCATATTTGGTTGGTGGAGGCTCTAAGTTTAAAGTTTGCATAAAGCTAATTTTTTCCTACAACAAAGGAATAAATTTTTATTTTAACTACAAAGTTGATGCCAATATTGAGAAGGTAAGCCCAACTCAATCCCAAAATCATTAATAACCCAACAATTTCATTAAGTATAGTGATGAGATCAACTAATAATCCAAGTACCAGATACTCAAAATGTCCATAACTGGGACACGACAAATCATGATTTGTTTATACACTCTGTAGAGGTTTGCGCACTTTTCCCCACAAGACTCGGTCTCCTCGTTGAATTTCTCGCACTACATGATGTTTGAGAAACGGATGACCGAGACACAGTCTTTCAGAAGCATTAACTCTTGACGATGGGTAGACAGTACCACCTACATCCCCTACATCTGCTAGTCTACCACTGAAAGAGGTCACACAACATACTCAACTATGCCAGAGCCCATAATGGCTTGTGGCTGCACACAGAAGTTTCTAGCATGAATAATCTTATGAGCCCTTTGAGCCTGGGTGGCATTCCAATAGGATGATCACACGGGTACCCCAGGATCTCCTAGGACAACACTGGTATATCCCAGGTGTCCGGGCAAACCACTGGTATATACCCAGGGTGCCCCAACCAATCCACCCAGATGTCTATTAAAGTAGCCACCTTAAGTTTCCCGTATATAATATTACTCTCGCAACTTTCATGAATTCTCTCAAACCAAACCACATCTATGAGCATAGCGAAACAGTATAAGCACAAAGTAGTAACACCCCAGGTTTGAATATAAGACAATAGGTTCCTACCTCATCAACTACTTCCCAATACCCACATGTTATGAAATCCTACTCATGCAATGTTTGAGGGTTGAATCTAATGCATACAAAAATTGGGTATGAAAAATATGATCAAAGTGTGGACTTGCCTTGTACTGTTCATGAAGATGATTCACACTCATAACTCCTGATAGTTCTACTCGTCACACTCCGATCAATCTATCGTAAGCAAGCAATAGTAACCACACATAAGCAATCATGCAAAAGAATTAAAGAAAAGATCTCGGAAAACTTCGAAAACAAGCAATTAACTCTTGCAACAGAAAACAATTTCTAATAGTACCAAAATTGGGTGGATTTGGTGTGATCAGCAAGTTTAAGTCAAGCTTCAATTAGCAAAAAGAATCAATTAAATCGGAGTTATAAAACTCAAGTTATGAACAAAAGAAGTTTGAATTCGAATCTATTTGAAATCAAATTTTAAACTTTCAAAAATATGTTTCAGTTGTTTTACTGGATTGAGGGGATCATAACGAATAAGTGGGCATTGTTTTCGTTGGATTTGGATAAACGAGTAAAACGTAGCGAAGGTTTGAAGATCATGGGCTAAATTGTAAATAAACTAATTGCATCTAGGTCCCTGGCTGAAAACTAAAAAGAAAAACCTACTGAACGAACGTTCGCTAAACAGATCTACAGAACAAAAACGTTCGCTAAAACTAACGAAACGGAAAACGTTCGTTACTTAACTAAACTAAATAAAAAAACCAGATTTTAAACAAAAACCGAAGAAAACCTAAATAAAAACTTGCAAACAAGGGTCGGTTATTACCGGACCGAGTTAACCGGCGGCGACAACGGTTTCCGGCGTCGGCGACGAGGTGATTGCGAGCGGCGGCAGCGGCTCGAGACGACGCTACGCGGCGGCGTCGCGGGGGGCGGCAGCGCGGCGGTGGCGGCGAGGTGCGGCGGCGGCGGCGCGAGATGCAGCAACACGGCAGCGACGTGCAATGCGGAGAGGCAGCTACGAGATGCGGGAGAGAGAGAGGGGGGGGGGGTGCCAGGCTGCGCTTATAAAGGAGGCCTCGGCCTCGGGAGGCATGGGCGAGGGGCAAGGAGGCGACAGGTGTCCGAGGCGGCCACGCCGCGGCGGCGTGCTAGAGGCGGAGACCTGCCCAGGGTTGGGGACGACGTGGTTGGGCCGGCTGGGTATCGGCCCAGTTGGGTGGCCGAAATTTTTTTAACACATTTTTTACAAACATAAAAAATAGAATAAACCATAAAAAATAAAAATATACTATAGGCATATAATATATCAAAGTTTTCAGAAAAAGATTATCTACAACATGAACATTTTTCTAGCATCAAATAAAATCCACAAAAATTTAAATAAAGCAAAGAGTACTACTGTTGCAATAAAACCCAATAAAAATCATTTTAAAAATACCAAAATGATTTCAAATTTATTTCTCTCCAATTTTCTACTATAGGGAATCATTTTACCCTATTTTCCATATATTTTATTGTTGGAGAAAAATAATTTGAATAAAACCCAAATAACTCCAAATTGAAAATAATTTTAAAAGGACTTTTAAATTTAATTCTTTGAAACTTCCAACTCATATTTCATATGATTTGAAGAAGTCATTTTATCTTCTCTCATGAAAATCATTGAGTTGCATGAAGTTTCTGAATTTGAAATATTTCCAAATGAAATTCAAATGTTTTCAAAAACCCTTTTCATTTTAAATGGAAGAAGTCATGGTATCTTCACTCCAGGGTTTTGTATTTGAAAGGAATTTGAATTCATGGAGATCAGAATGTAATGTGAAAGTTTGGGAGAGTCATTTCATTCCCTCTCATTTTAACTTTCAAAGAGTTTCAAATTTCACTCAATTTCACACAAGCAACCACACCACAATCAAACAAACAATCAAAACTATTTATTTAATATAACATTCCAAAATTTAGAATTTTGGGATGTAACAGAAAAGCGTAGGCATTGGATAAGTGATGGATTCATCATGTAACGGTTATAACCTAGAGCGACACAAAACTAGCTCCAATTCATCAATGTAATGTAGGCGTATATTCTGTATATAGTCATACAAGCTTATGGAAAAGAACTTGCATGACATCTTTTGTCCTACCCTCCCGTGGCAGCGGGGTCCATAAGGAAACTAAAGGATATTATGGCCTCCTTTTAATAGAGAACCAGAACAAATCATTAGCACTAAGTGAATACATGAACTCCTCAAACTACGGTAATCACCGGAAAGAATCCCAATTATTGTCACCTTGGGGTATGCGGCTCATAATTCGTAATAGGTGCATATAACTTGCAAGATAGGATCAAGAACACACATATATTAATGAAAGCATAATAGGTTTAGATCTGAAATCATGGCACTCGGGCCCTAGTGACAAGCATTAAGCATAGCAAAGTCATTGTAACATAAATCTCAGAACATAGTGGATACTAGGGATCAAGCCCCAACAAAACTAACTCAATTACATGATAGATCTCATCTAACCCATCACCGTCCAGCAAGCCTATGAAGGAATAACTCACTCCGGGCGGTGAGCATCATGAAATTTGTGATGGAGGAAGGTTGATGATGACGACATCGAATTCCACCCTTAGGAGCCTCGAACGGACTCCAAAACAGCCCTCCCGATGAAGAATAGGAGGTGGCGGCTGCTCCGTATTGTAAAACATGATGATCCTTCTCTTTGATTTTTTTCTTGGCGAATAGGTATATATGGAGTTGGAGTTAGGGTTGCCGGAGGTCCAAGGGGACACTAGGTCATTGGGCGCACCCCCTGAGCTTGTGGCTCCTGGGTGTCCCCCCTCTAGTATATTTTCCAACAATATTTTTATATATATTCTACAAAAAATCTTCATAAATTTTCAGGTCAATCCGAGAACTTTGATTTCTGCACAAAAACAACACCATGGCAATTCTGCTAAAAACAACGTTAGCTCGGGTTAGTTTCATGCAAATTAGAGTCCAAAACAAGAGCAAATGTGTTTGAAAAAGTAGATACGATGGAGACATATCATACATATTTAGGCAGAAGGAGTTGAACCTCAGACAGAGGAGTTGGCTAGAGTTGATCAAGGATTATGACATGAGATTACATTATCACCCAGGGAAAGCAAATGTTGTTCAAAACCCAAAACATGGACCTCCTTCTCAAATAACTCTTCAAATTCTATAATAGAGAGGATATCCTTGGGTGACCTTGATCTGGGATGCTTATTACACTGATAAATGCCGCACGCTGTTGATATGGTCAGCTCTTCTGGTGGCGTGATGTCATGAAACTCAGGGATGTGTTCGGAGGGATCACCACGGTCACTATTGGAGATGGTTCTTCTTCCCTGTTTTGGAAAGGTGTGTGGTTTAGTGATGAGGAATCCTTCCCGAGAGCATTTTCATTCTGCACAAATGAAGATGAAACTGTTAGGGGAGCGCTCAGTGCCACAGACCCAGTGATGTTGTTCCAGTTGCCCTTGTCGGCCGAAACGAGAGAGGAATCCTTCCCGAGAGCATTTTCATTCTGCACAAATGAAGATGAAACTGTTAGGGGAGCGCTCAGTGCCATAGACCCAGTGATGTTGTTCCAGTTGCCCTTGTCGGCCGAAACGAGAGATGAGGTCAGAGAGATTCAAGAAGGAGTTGCGCATATTCTCCTAGATGCAAACTGCAATGAGACGTGGACGTGTATGCTTGGGGTGGGTTCTCGTCGAAAAAATTCTATGACCACTGTTTCAGAGAGGTGGTGGCGGATGAGGCCTTCGAATGGCTCTGGAAAGCCAAAAGCCCGATGAAATATAAGGTGTTCAGCTGGCTCCTGATGGTGGATCACCTAAACACAAGGAATATGCTAAGACGTCGACACTATACCCTAGTGGACAATAACTATGCATGCTTGCTCTGCCAAAGCCCTCCAGAGGAGATGGTAGAGCACCTGCTTTTCACTTGCCCGTTTAGTAAGCGTTGCTGGAACAGGTTGGGAATCAATTGACCGTCTTCTGGGGACAGGATCGCTCTACTCCATGGCGGCAAGGAGAATTGGTGTAACCCCTTGTTCATGGACATATTTATGATGGCGGCCTGGAGCATATGGAAATAAAGGGATAATGAACACTTTAGGGGGATCCCGCATTCCTTCGCCTCCTGGATGGCCCGACTAAAAGATCTTCTGGCCCTCCTTATCCACAACTGCAAGGAAGAGTTGCACCCTTTCTTATCTGCCTATCTGCAAGGCTTGTAATTTAGTTGTCCTTCATAGTTATTTGCTAGTTCGCCTACTCTTCTTTGCGTAGACATGGATGGGGGGCCCTAACACCACCATTGTAAATATGTAAATAACTTTCATTCTGAGTAATACAAAAAGTCAGTGGGAGCCTCTCCCACTGTCATTCACGGTAAAAAAAGCAAATGTTGTAGCAGACGCCTTGAGCAGTAATAGCTATGTGAACACCCTCATAGCGGGAGGATTACCGCATGAGTTATGTGATGATCACAGGGATCTCCGGTTGGAGATAGTTCCGAGAGGATTTGTCGCCACCCTAGATATTCAGTCCACTCTGATCGAAAGAATTCGAGATGCCAAGAAGTCGAAGAAGGAAATTGCAGAGATAGAGGAAAGGATGAGTAAAGGAAAAGCTAAAGGTTTTAATGAGGATGAACGTAGAACTATATGGTTTGAGGATCGTATCTATGTGCCCAATGATTCGGAGATCAGGAAGCTGATTCTTCAAGAGGCCCATGATTCATCGTACTCGATACACCCAGGCAACACTAAGATATATTTGGATTTGAAAGAAAGTTTCTGGTGTACAGGTATGAAGAAGGATATTGCCAATTACATAGCAGTATGCGATGTTTGTCAACGAGTAAAGGCATGACATCAGAAGCCATCAACCTTTACCGATACCCGAGTGGAAATGGGAAAACTTGGAATTCAGAGATATTATAACTGAGCACCTTTCCTGCCCTCCCAGGCCATAAGCATTTTTGGTCGTCAGATCTAAAATTGTGGTCATCTTTGGCTATTGGATTTCCTTCTAAACCCGTCCAAGCGTCCGTATGTTGATAGATAGCACTACACAGGCTGGGCCGCTGCTCCAGCAACAAAATCGCTCGTCTGCCATTGAAGAAGGCCTACTTGTGGAAAACAAAAGAAGGTGCTTGGGGCTGGGTGATGTGAGCCCACTCAGAAAAGGAGTCCACACTCCACGCCGGGTGATGAGAAGGGGTGCTGCTGCGGCAGCTGAGGAGAATCAGAGTAGTGGATTTAGGGTATCATTGATGCGAGCCATAATGGCGGTGGAGGTGCGTTACTCGCTGGCGTTGATGGTTGATGTGCGTTAGAATCCCGCTACCTCCCCCTCCTTAGTTCATGCCCGATGCACCTATATATGCGATCCTTCAATATCTTCTTTGTTGGGGCAGATGTTTTGTACCTCTACACCCCTCCTCGCTCGTGGTTCATATTCCATCTACTGATTTTATTTCTTCTCTTCAAGAAGTTTGTTGGTCCCATTAATCAAATTGTTGGATTCGTCCAAACACTGGACCATGTGAGGCGAGAGAAGTCGGGAAGACCAAGATCCGATAGGAACGACAACATCCACAAAAGGCGGCTTCGCCATCCGAAGGGGCAAAAGGGAACCAACGCTCGGAGCGCGTCTCTGTCCGTGGCCAGCACCCGGAGGAGCGAGGACGTCACCGAAGCTCGCCAAGATCTGAAGATCACCAGAAGGCTGAGGGAGGCCACTTATGCGCCATGCTCAAGCCGACCTGACACTTCTTTCCCTAATTCTTGATTTATTACATGTTCAGTTATATGTTGGTTCGGTCTTTTGTATCTGGCAGAGCTCTCCTTGCAGTCGTATCTGCCTGTATAGGGATTTATCCTTACCTCCCCTTTCTCTAAATCCCCTTTCTTGCACACCATCACTCGCTTAATTCTTCTTCATTACTTTAATGTCAATTTATTTTCTAAAGAAGGTTTCTAATCGTGCTTTCATTGTTTCATCACTTTATGATTCACTTACTTGCACAAAACATATTTTTTAGTTGAAGTTAACCAAACACAGCTAGATCGTGCTAATTAATGCATCATTTGGATCAACTATCTTGATGAACTTAGATTCCAAGGCATGTGGTGTGTTTATGTGTTTTACCTGATGATCCACTATCAATATAAACTCACATGCATCAATTAGTGAAGGCACGGGGGTTGAAATATTTCATCTCGTGCTATACAGTTCTATTCCATGCAAGGTCGGGAAAACATAATTTAAAGCTAAGCATGATAAGTTGCAAAATGTTAGCCTTAGGAAGGGTGTGCTTTAGCTTGATGCTGACAATGACTTGCTACTTTATAGTATTAATTCCCTTTTAAATCCCAGGGAGCCCTCTTGTTTTCTTAAAGATCATTGTATGTTGGTACTTGGTTGCTCTTTCTCACTGGAACAAGATGATGCGTACATCTTCTTATTTGTTTGATTTTACTGCAACATGTCAAGAGAAAAGTATGTTTTGCACAAGGGTATTTTTCCGCAGTCAACTGTACAATACTAATAGAGACGATATAAATTACCTAAAACAAATGCTTGATTGGAATAAAAAGTAATTGTTAATTAACACTTGTGACACATTTGTTGGAACATAATGGCTGCTATATATCTTTTTTGCGGGAAGGCTGCTACATATCTTTGAAGCATGTATTTCATTGTAACAACGCAAGGTACATGCTACTGCTTGATATGTGATCTTACAATAATATTATTATCCACGATGTGTAGTGACTGTTCCCTGATGTTTGAAGTATCAGAACCAACATTGATATAGCATCAAGTGGCCGGGTTGATAAGAGAAGTATGTGTTTGTTAAACCTATAGGATGAAGTGAAGAAACAACAGTCTAAATATTTACGAGTCCATTGCTACGTATGGAAGCATGTAAAATCCATTTGGCTAAGATATATATTACATCTATCCACCTGTTATTGTCAAGATTTGAACTTAACTTTCCTTTGAACTGCCACCAACTAACAAAGAAGGATATAATCTTTCATCTTAGGTAATCATTGCCTTCAACTTCAAATTGGCATGCAATGTGTTGTGATTGCTATTAGAATTAACTTTGTATGATATCCTGTGATATTCTCCTGCAAACTACTATTATGGAAACCAACTTTGTATTTTAAGATGCCATCAAATCACTAGGGAGCCTTGCATAAGTTTTACATTCTGAAATCTTGCTGGCAACAAACTCGATCATATCTACCAATGCATTCATATGTAGTATTGATAATTGCTACTGTATATATAGCAATGTTGGGGATATCGCTTATCGACAACTTATTAGTCGACCCAAGATAAGGGGTAAATCAGCCAGTTTATCAGCATGTCGGTCAATTTATCACCATATCGGCTGATTTATCAGCCGATTTATCTTATCGGTCAGACATTAGTAAGTGATTAATCGGCTGATTTATCGAAATATAGGAAGGTATCTTGAACTATGATATATAGTGTGCTATGTTGACAATAAGTGCATTGGTGCCTTTATCTATTACTCTTTCTTGTATAATGCCTCCACATATTTGCAACAATTAATAACATTTAATATTACAAATAGACGGACACAACAACACGCGTCATTGATGATCTAGTGGATTTTATCACAGGATTACGCATGACTCGTTCAGGTTATGATTCTATCTGGGTAGTGGCTGGTCACTTGACCAAGGCAGCTCATTTGATTGCCGTGAAGACCACCTATACCAGTGTTAAGTTAGATAAGATATACATGAACAGGAGCGTATGTTTGCATGGAGTTGCGAGGAGTATCGTGTCAGACGAAGGAACACAATTTACCTCAAAGTTTTGGAACCAGCTACACGAAACTTTGGGTATGAGGCTGGAGTTGAGTACAACTTCTCACCCACAGACAGATGGACAGACCGAGAGAGTCAATCAGATTCTGGAGGACATGTTGAGGGCTTGTGTGCTAGACTATGGAGCTAGCTGGGATGATAATTTACCCTGCGCAGAGTTCTCATACAACAACAACTATCAGACAAGTTTGAAGATGGCCCCTTTCGAGGCTCTATACGGAAGGAGGTGCATAACGCCATTGTTGTGGGATGGTGTTGGAGACCGAAAACAAATTTGGTGCCGATCTTATCAAAGATTCCGAAGAGAAGGTCAAGTTAATTCATGACAGACTCAAGATAGCTCAGTCGAGACCGAAGAGTTATATTGATAGTAAACGCAAGGAGATAACATACGAAGTGGGAGACTGAGCATATTTCTGTGTGTCCCCACTTCAGGGAATCAAGAGGTTCGGTGTTAAAGGAAAGTTAGCACCCAGGTTTATAGGCCCATACAAAATTCTTGAACGTAGAGGAGAAGTTGCATACAAGCTGGAATTGTCGGAAGGATTGTTTGGAGTTCACGATGTCTTTCATGTTTCCCAATTGAAGAAATGCCATGCTGAGATGGCTGATATTCCTTTGATAGACACAATGCCCCTAGATAGCATACAACTTGACAGTGATCTGACTTATGAGGAGAAGCCCGTCAGGATTCTCGAGACTGTGAACAGGGTTACCCGCAGCAAGATCATCAAGTTTGGCAAGGTACTGTGGAGTCACCACTCTGAGGAGGAAGCCACCTGGGAACGAGAAGAAGACCTTCATCAAGACCACCCACACCTATTTTCTAGCCAACCCGAATCTCGAGGGTGAAATTCATCTTAAGGTGGGTAGGTTTGTAACTTCCCAAATTCTCAATTTAGAGTCTTTTACAATTTTAGCTAAGCATCTATTGCATTTTGTTAGAATTGTGGTGGAATTTGATAATTTCAAAGGCATTTGAATCTTGTGTTTGAATTTTGAGTTCACTCCAAACTCGCATTTGAAATTCATTTAAAAAATTCATGACAAATACTTTGATCAAAAGTATGAGAGGTAACATGACACCCCAACAGTCAGAAGAAAAATAATGCCAAAATAATTTGAATTAAAATTTGGTTTTAATTGGAATTTTCAAAAAACTGATTTAATAAAGTTTTATTTTGCCTCTGAAAAATTTCATCCTTTAGGATTTATTTTTCCGATCTTTTTGACATATATATTGTCTATATAAAATTATTCTCATTTTCTTAGTTTTTCTTTTTTGTTAGGAAAAAAAGGGAAAACCCTTAGCCGGCACCAGCCTGGCGCCAGGCCAGCCGGCCCACTCCTTGCAACCCACCACAGCCTGCCCTGCCCATGCCCTCTACGCCTCGGTCGCCCGCACCCGCGCCCTTTCCCCATTGCCAACGACAGGTGGGGCCCACTTCGTCTTCCTCGCAATAGCCGTGCGCTAGTACTGCTTGATCCCGACGCCGGCCGCGTTCGTACCCTCGCCAAAGCCCTAACCGAGTCGACCCCTCCCCAGGTTTTGTGCCCTATAAAGACCCTCACCCTCCTCTCTCGATCCCCTTCGAAAGGCATGACCAAAACCCCCCACAGAGCTCGCCCTCACCAACTTGATCTCGCCACAGCCGCCGCCATTCGCCGCCAAATTTCGCCGTCGGTGAGAAACCCCGTGACCCTTTCTTTCATCTTCCTTTTGCCCTCGCTGTCGCGCGTCATTTTGACAAGGTCCGACCCTTTCTGCTCGATCGCAGCCGCGAGCCCGAGCACAACTCGCTCGGGCTCTGCTGTGGATTGCCCGGCCGCCTTCGTCGTCCCCGACCTCGCCTCGCTCTATCGCATCCAGCCGACGCCACCTCCGTCACCCTTGAGCACTGGAGCAACGCCAGCGCCCATGTCCGAGCCGCCCTCGCCGTCAACCCCCTCTGTAAGCGCCAGTGAAAGCCCCGCCCGTTCGATCTAGTTTTGACTGTCCAGATTAGATCCGCAAACAGTTATGTTTTTTTATTTAGATCGGTTTTTGTTTTGGTTAGATTGAGCAGGCCAGACCAGATTTCTTTTAATTAAACGCACATGCTTGATTTTGTTAGATCTCGGCCGAGCACCGCATAGTTACGGTCGGACACCCTCCCTAGTCCAATGGCAGCACACCACTATGTTCTGAGATTGATGTTGCTATGGCTTTGTTATGCTTAATGCTTGTCACTAGGCCCGAGTGCCATGATTTCAGATCTAAACCCATTATGTTTTCATGCATATATTTGAGTTCTTGATCTTATATGCACGTTATATGCACCTGTTATTATTCTGAACTGTAGACCACAAGGTGACAATAATTGGGATACTCTCCTGGGATAGCTGTAATTTTAGGAATTCATGTAGTCACTATGTGTTAATGCTTTGTTCCAATTCTCTATTAAAAGGAGCACCTTAATTACCCTTAGTTTCCATTAGGACCCCACTGCCACGGGAAGGTAGGGCAAAAGATGTTATGCAAGTTCTTAATATAAGCACATATGACTATATACAGAATACATGCCTACATTTGATTGGCGAATTGGAGCTATTGTGTATCGCTCTAGGTTGTGACTGTCAGATGATGAATGCCATACAAATATCCTTCGCTACTCCATGCATACGCTTTGCTCATATTGTCTTTGCTAAGTAACTACTACATCTGCTACTGTTGCTATTGCCACAAAACTGCTACCAAGAGACTCTAAGTGTAAGATCATGCCCTGTAAGACGAGGGGAGGAAAGGAATTGTCAACTAGCTTTGCACTTGATTAACCATCTCTTTTAAGTCAACTTGTGACATCACTGCCGGTTATTCAATCTGATATGTCGCAAGTAATCGACACTGCTTCTGCTGTTGATGATACTCATGATGATGCTTCTACTTTACTTGTTTAGACTGCCGCTTAGTGAATTTCTTGATGCTCACATTGCTAAAGCTAAAGAATTTGAAATTGATGAAAATTATGAATCACCTGTTACACCTAGTACTCCTGCTAGAACTAGGATGTTAGATGTGCCTGAAGGTTATACACTTGATTTGCTAAAGAATTACTTTCTTGTAAATATAGGGATGATCTTGAAGACTTAATGGAGAGACTAAAATAAAAGGCTATGAACCAAATGATGAAATATGATCCTGAGTTTGAAACCTCTCCTATTTTTTTACTGATAAGGATTACAAATTCTCCGTCGATCCTAAACTTATTACTTTGATAGAACCGTAGAATCTGATCCTTTTCATGGCTATGAATTTGAAACTATTATCGCACATCTCACTAAACTGAATGAAATTGCCACCCAATTTGCTCAAGAGAAAAAGATTTGTTATTACTATATTCTTATTTTTTTCCTTTCTCATGAAAGGGTGATGCTAAATTATGGTTTAATGAACTTGCTCCTGGTTGTGTGAGTAATCCCCAGGATATGATTTACTACTTCACTAAAAAATATTTTCCTGGTCATAAGAAACAAGCTGCCTTACAGGAAATATATAACTTTGTGCAACTTGAGGAAGGGCATATCCCTCAAGCTTGGGGGAGTCTCGTCCAATTATTAAATGCTTTGCTTGATCATCCTCTTAAGAAAAATAAAATACTTGATATCTTTTATAATGGACTAACCGATGCTTCTAGGGACTACCTAGATAGTTGTGTTGGTTGCATTTTGTTCTCAGGGAAAGAACAATTGAACAAGCTCAGGAATTACCGAGTAATCTATTGAGAAATGCCGATGATTGTACACTTCCTGAACCACCACCCAAGCCAACTCTAAAGAAAATTGGTATTTTATTCCTCAGTCCAGAAGATATGTAGGAAGCCAAGAAATCTATGAAAGAGAAAGGTATTAAATCTGAAGATGTTAAGAATCTACCTCCTATTGAAGAAATGCACAGACTCAATATCCCGCCACAGGTAGTAGAGGTAAAATCTCTTTATAGCTTCGATGAGCCAATGTTTAGATGAATTTGATAACTTCATCATTAAATAAGAAAATTAAAATATGAAAATAAGTGAACAATTGAAGCATGATTCTATTATGATTGAACGCTTGAGTTATGTGCTTGTTAGAATTTCCAATGATATTGAGGGCTTATGTAAACATTATTCCATGGTTCACACACAAGGAAATGTCTAGTAAAACTAATGATCATTGAAAGCACAAGTGCTCCCTTCGTGGTTTTGGTAATTAATGTCAACCTATCTTTTGTTGCACTAATAGTTTTATCAAGTATATTTCAGACAAGTTCAACAGTGGCATGGCAAAGACAAGAGGAGTGTGGACCCCCTCAAAATGCTAAGGACATGGATTGGCAAAAGCTCAAGAATCTACATTTTTGGTTAAGTGATCCAAGATCACATTAAGTCCATAGGAAAGCCAATACTATTAAAAGGGGACGAGGTTTTGATTATGATCTATTTGCCAGGTTCTTAGTGATATTGCTCCAAAACTCTCAACCACTTTCTCTATCCAAATATGTCCAAAACCCTACATTCAAACTTAGCCCCACTAAAATTTCTTCATCCGGACCCACCGAGTTCATCTGGACACTGCCTCTGCCAAACCCTAACAAATTGGATCCACCGATAAGGTTCTCGGTCCCACCGGTTTTGCCTGCCCAACCTTTTGTAACTAGTTGCAATTATTTCGGTCTCACTAAGTTTTGTAGTAGGTCCCACTGAGACGGCTTGGCAAACCTTCTATAACTTGTTGCATTAATTTTGTTCTCACCAAGTTTTGCAATCGGTCCCACCGAGACGGCATGCCAACCTTTCTGTTGCCTTATTGCTTCACTTTGGTCCTACCGAGTTGATGCAATCAGTGCCACCGAAACAAGGCTTGCCATAACCATTGCACATCGATTCATCCGAGTTGCTCCAGTCGGTCCCACCAAGACCTCTAACGTTCATATCTTTTAAACAGGTCGGTGCCACCTAGATTTCTGATCGGTGCCACCGAGTTGGGTCAAAAGCCTCCACCCCCTCTTACTCGGTAAGAGAGCCATCAGAACGTGCCTACACATCCACCACTCATTTTCTCAGAGAGAGAAACATCTACTCATGTGTTGATATCAAGAGATTCCATTCCTACCATTTGAACCTTGATTTCTAGCCTTCCCCAAGTTGCTTTCCACTCAAATCCTTCTTCACCATAGCCAAATCTGTGAGAGAGATTTGAGTGTCGGGGAGACTATCAATTGAAGCACAAGAGAAGGTGTTCATCATCAGCACACCTTCTATTACCTGTTGGAGAGTGGTGTCTCCTAAATTGGTCAGGTGTCGCTTGGGAGCCTCCGATATGATGTGGAGCTGAACAAAGAAGTTTGTATGTACAAGGATATCGCCTACTTCGTGAAGATCTACCCGAGTGAGGCAAGTCCTTCATGGACGATGGCCATGGTGGGGTAGACAAGGTTGCTTCTTCGTGGACCCTTCATGGGTGGAGCCCTCCACGGACTCATGCAACCGTTACCCTTCGTGGGTTGAAGTCTCCATCAACTTATGCATGTGCTAGTCTAATAGTCATGTGTCCTCACATGAATTCCGACTAGGGACTAGTTTAGAATAACCACTCAAGCATAGATTTTCACAATGAACTATGATCGCCTCTAGGGCATATATCTATCAACTGACACTATTCAAGAAACATCTAGTAAACCATGGATACTAGTAAAATATTCAATGAACAGTTAATAAACCATCGCTATACTAAAATATAATCTTTTATGATTGCCTCTAGGGCATATATCTAACAGTTGGCATGTTCTCTCAGCCATTTGAATTGTTTTAGAGTAAGTGGGATATATGTTTTATACTCCCTCCGTCCACGAATAACTGTACATCTAGCTTTTGTCCTAAGTCAAAGTTCTAAAATTTTGAAAACTATATAGAAAATAGTAGTAACATATATGACACAAATTTGTTATATTATGAAACTACATTTCAAAACGGATCTATTGATATTAATTTAGTGCCATAAATGCTTCTACTTTTCCCTAAAATGTTGGTCAGAGTTTTAAAACTTTGACTTATGACAAAAGCTAGATGTACACTTATTCGTGGGAGGAGGGAGTAAGCATCAAGGGAACCTATAAAATGCTTAGAAGCTTCTGAAGCTACAATGCAATCTACATGTGGCTGTATTTATGTGGGAGCAAGAGGCTAAGCCTAAGCCTAAGTACCTTAACCCGCCTGGGTATAGTTGGCTTGGCAAAGTGTTCAGTGGCTGTGGTTGCGCCCTTGGGTACTACAAGACAATTTTATCTTCCTGCCTCAGTGCCTCCACCTTGCTCTAGACCTCCACCATCATGATCACACCAATCTCCAAAAGTAAATGGTTTCCAATATCTCTCATGTTGCTACTGCATTTTTGCGGGCCTCCACCATCCTAGAGATGGATATGGTGAAATAGATACCATCCACCATGCAACCATGGTTGAACTAGTGCTAATCCACATACACCAATCAGTACTTATCTTATCAATAGGCTCAACACAGGTTTCCTTCAAGTGGTGTTCCACTCCTTTTGTCCCAAGGATCAGCTTGGACCTCCTAGACAAACTCAAGTAGTTCTTTCTCCCGTCTAACTCGACAACCTCATTTGGCATTAACTTCAGCTTCAGCTCAGGAGCAACCTTGCCAGTTCTTGCTCCCCTCTAATAAGTTCATCATCTCTACCGGCCTAATGGCCAGGGTTTCATTAGGGGGTCTGAACAGATGGAGAGAGGAGCGGGGCTCTGATACTAAGTTGTAGGGGTGCACGACGATGTATCGCAAAATAGCCAAGCTAGTACACAACTAGTATAAATTAACGTGACAAACTTCAATCTGCCTAGAACTATATATTGCTTGAACTGGAAGCGGGACGGGTTCGAGCACTGCCCTACACCCCTACTAAGTTGTAAATGAGAAAATTTCCCCATGTCCTCTCCTGGACACGACCTTCATTTGTATTGCATTTACAGTTAGGTCCTAGTACAATATTACCACAACAATACTCGTCAAAAGATGAGGTGACCATGATGATGGTAGAGAGGACGATTCACATCTTTACAAGTTGCAAGCACTACAGAAAAATACACTTCCGTGATGATACGTGTTTGTCACAGTAGGTCACGTTTTCTGTCATGCATGTACATCCATGATGATTTTATGACAGAATCAAGATAGTCATACATGTGCTGTCGTAGAAGTGTTCCATGACATTACCAAAATTATCATCACAGAAGTGTCCACTTCCAGGACGATAAATCACGCGTCATATAAGTGCTTCCGTCAAGGGTAACCGACACGTGGCTTCCACCGTAATGGGTCGCCGTTAAGCTATCGGGTTCTGGTTTGGATCCGATAACCCGTTCACAGCCCCGACCAATGGAGATTTTCCACGTGTAAAATTCTCATTCGTCGGATAATGCACGTGTCAGCTCATCGTTGGGACAGATGCCACCCCTACAATGGATTGAAGACGCCTATGATATGTCGACACATGGCACAACCCAACAGTGGCCTATTTAAGGTAAAAAGGCCGGCCCAGCTAAAGGCCCACCATATTTTTTCAAACACTAGTGGGCTGGCCCGTTAATAGCCTGCCATGTTTTGGGTCAAATTAAGGCCCATATCAGGTCAGGCCCTTTCACAGCCTGTCGTGTTATGGGCCAAATTACGGCCCATATCAGATCAGGCACGTTAACAGGCCACTGTTCTTTTGGGCCCATTCTAGCCAGGTTTCTATTTCAGCCTGTTAAATGCCCGTTTACCACTTCGGCCCGGCCTGTTAGCGGGCCGTGGTGCATCTGTGATGTTGTTGGCCCAGTTTCACTTTAGGCCATTTAATGGCCCATGCAAAAATGGGCTATTTCTTGTCCGAAGTAACTTTAGGCCTCTTAACGCCCCGTAGTCTTCATGGATAAATTTCGGCCCAACTGGCCTATCGGCCTGTTAATGGCTCGTGTAACAGTTGGGCCTAATTACAGTCCGCATAGAATCTGGCCTGCTTACAGCCCATCTGTTAATGGCCCGTGACACTGTTGGGCCTATAGCCCGCGTTGATACCAGACTGCTTAAAGCCCATAATTTTATTGGGCCAAATAAGGCCCAAGATATATTTTGGCCTGTTAATGGCTCGTCCTATTTGGGCCAAACATGGGCCTTAGGCAGTTTCGGCCTATATTGGCCCGTTAATTTTTCGGCTCAACGCTAGCCCAATCTAGTTTTTAGCCTGTTAAAAGCCCATGGTATTCTCTGTCCTAGCTGGCCAGAACTTTACTCGACCCGTTAAAGGCGGAAAACTACTATACATTTAGACCTGCTAATGGCCCAAGATGATTATAGGACCACGTTTTGGCCGATATATAGCGAGTAATGGGCTGGCTTAAAGACCGACAACATTTTGATCCATTGAACCATCAGTCCTAAATTACAGCATACTGACCAAGAATAAACCTAGACTATACAATAAAGAAATTACGGCATATTACATCCACTGGGCATCAAAGTTCACCACATGTGATAATAAAGCGCAACGTGACCGCGAATTACATACACTAGGCATCAAAGGTTGCCACTAGTGCATATAAACGTGCCGACAAAAGAATATACAAAACTGATAGCACTTCAGGAGACATTAGGCCTGTCCTGGACGTGCATCGCAAGAAGCCGAACAAGCTGATGAGACCTCAGTTGTGTCAACGATAGATGCTCTATCCCTAGCTGTATAGCACCAATGCCCACAAGGCAGTCCTTTGAGATCTTCATTGCATCATTGAGATCAAGTCGGAGCTGAGCTGAAGCAAGCCTTTCCGCTTTAAGTTGAGACTGAAGAAGTCGAACTGATTGAGGCAGAAACTGCACAAAGGTTGTCTCACATCTGCTGGTGAGTAGCTTCAACTCATTGTCTTCATCAAGACATGACCTTGGGGTCATCTCGCTCTCTTCAAGATGGTTTGTCTCATTATCTTCCCTAAAGTTCTACCTAGCATAAGAGATACGACTCTGAAAGAGAAATAAGGAGACAGATAACAGGTTTCACAATTATATAAGCAAATAAATGAATCTGTTCTGCATAAGGAACATGTTTTCACAACTACAATTTAAAACTGGTAGTTGTTGCAAACATCCAATCAGATGTAAACATAAAAGTAAACAGTAGTGGTGGAAATGATGCCTATCCAAATCTATACTAGAAAAAAGTTTGAAGGCTTGAGAAGGATGAAGTTACATTACATGTTAATACGGGCTGGACAAAGCCCTTCTCCATGTCGATGCAAGAATAATTCAATAAATTCCCCAAAGAAATTTCTTTATAAGCGTTGCCATTATTCTACATTCTGTAAAGAGTAAATATATATCAAATAATATTGGAAGAAATAGAGGATAATGAAGCCCAGGTGCAGAGTGATGATACATAATCAAATAGCAATAAATTAAGTACATCGTTACAAAGCAAAAGGTACTGAGAAGAGGAATGCAGACATCAACGTGTGTAGTGGCATTGGCTTTATTCAACATTTTGGTAAGAGTAAATGTAGATCTGATAATTTGGAGAAAGTGGAGGGCAGGGCAGATAAGATGTAGAGTAATGCTAGACAATCAACTATCTCACAATGAAAATACACTAATACCACCACCTTTCATTGTTACTTGTCAGTCAAATGGATGTATCTAGCACTATTAAGTTCTAAATACATCCAATTGAGCAACAATTAATTCGATACAAAGGGAGTACATGACAACATGTACTTACATGAGCAATCCAAAACTTCATAACCATTGTGTTAATTCTACATTTATTTAAGATTAAATATAGATCTTATAATTTCGAGCAAAGGGAGGATAAAGAAGCGAACATTTACAATGATGCTACATAATCAAACAACAATGAGTTTAAGTATGCTGACAAAGGGCAAGAGGTACTGACAAGAGCAATGCAGTGTGCAGTATTGTTGTGAGATCCTATGATCCTTTAAGCAAGGAGATTCATCTGAAATTAGTTTTCATACAAGAGAGAACGTAAGGCACATGCAGAAATTTAGGAGTTCAAATTTTGAATTGATATCATAGACAGTACCTGACGCTGGGCTCTCTGCAGTTCTAATAGGGGTTTGGCCAGTGGAGTAGGGGTAAAGTGTGGTACAGTTGGGCCTGTGTTTTCTGTGGCTGCTGATCTATCTGATTTAATAGGTATCACTACCTTTTCCAAATAGCTAGTTTGTAATCCTTGAGGATCTGCACTCACCCTTTTCCTTTTGGACATCTATTACGAAAGAACAACATTTGACTGGAAAAACATAGTATGATGACACATGCAATATGTACAGAAAATGGATAGTTACGGCATATACTCATATATGATGCTTAAACTAAGCAGATAGTGGTGTAAAAAAGTAGAAGTAATGCAAGAGCTCATATGCAAAATATGTGTGACCAACAACCTTGCGAAGTTAGAGCAAGCACCTTGATGGGTGAATAAGATAGGCCATCCTCCACCATGCCAAGTTTGTTAGCCAATGGATTGTTCTGCAATATTCCTCTCGTGCGCTCATTCTCATATTCAATTTGATCATGTTCATTACCTGACATGCATGAAAACAAAAAAAACAAGTGAGATTATCTTTGTAATGCAGAAGTGATTCTAATCCAATATTGCCTCCCTGTAAACCCCTTTGTGCTATCTCTGCAATTCTTCTGAGAGATGCCATGCATGCTATAATTTGGTGTGTGCATTAATATAATGTGGCCTACTACTCAAAATATGAGAGCTCTAGAAGTGGTGACACTTCGCAGTTGACAATGTCAACCTATAGTAAAGAAGAACAAGTCGACCTGACCTGACAGATACAAAATATACTAAGGGAGAACAACTCGACCTGACCAGTCGACTGTAAATGTCTTTGCTACTCTTCCCAACAAGGAACATACTTATTAAAGAAGAGAAGATGATCATGTTAAGGAAGAGTAGAAGAGCAAGCAGATTGAAGATATTACAAGTCTTTCTATACAATGTCTGTTGGCCACCCATGATGAACCAGAGCGCACAGAGAAATACTATTCTATCCGGTCTCTCCATATGTGGCTCACATGCATTTTGAAACTAAAGTAGCAACATTTAGCTGACCAATTAAACATGTCTCAGTTTTACTAATATCAGCATAATATCATATTTGAATTTGTACAACTAAGCTTGTTTAGCTGATTGGTGGAGCAGTGCTATTACGACACGAACCACGTAGGATGATCCACCATCATAAAGTGGGGAAACCGTAAGCATGATGAGTATAGTGTTGATCGTGTTAGTGGGATGGCAGATCTGAAGTTGCAAACCACGCAAAGGGTAGTTAGCAACTCATGTTTGCTTTGAAATAACAACTAAGATTTGGTATGGACAAGAAAGTACAGTCATCAAGTGACAAAGAAATGCAATTCTGTTGTCTCTCTATATGTCTCAACATGCATTTGGAAACTCAAGTGGGACCTTTAGCTAACCAATTAAATGTATCTGTTAACTAATATCAGTATCATATCACAATCATATTTGAACAACTAAGCTTTGGAATTATGAGTGTTGTGTTGTTTAGCTTGAAGGATGGAGTACTGCTAGTACGACAGGAAGCACCTACGCATATCATAGTAGGGTAGATAAAAGGGGAAAATCCTAAGCATCAAGAGTAAAATCAGGAAAGTGGAACTAGCTGGACCATATGGGCTTGTATTGCCGGTACGTCCATAAAGGGTTCGGAAAGGCTTCGGCCCCAAAAGGGGCGGCTCTATTCAACTGAAGGCACAATACTATTACTATCATTCTAGACTATCAAAGACGACATAGCTCTCAGCATTTCCCGGATATTATGGCAGACCATGTAGAATCATTGAAAGCATCCATCTGAAGCAACCCAATAGACCCGTCGACTGCAAATGTCCCTGCTCCAATTCCCGACAAGGAACATATTGTACTACTCGCTCCGTTCTTAAATATAAATCTCTTAGAGATTCGAATGCAGACTACATATGGAGCAAAATGAGTGAATGTACACTCTAAAATATGTCTATATACATCCATATGTAGTTCTTATTGAAATATCTAAAAAGACTTATATTTTACCGAAAAGGCTTTCGCCCCACTTTATAAATAAAGCAATGATGAACAACACCCGGTACAAACGCACGCCACCACAACACATGCACACACCCAAGGCAGTTTAGGAACGGAGGAAGTACTATACCTATTAAGAAGAACAAAAGAGGAACATGATAACAAAGAGAAAGCAGATTTCTCTACTTTTTTCTCTACTCTTATACTCTTATCTCTATCTATACTCTTATAAAAAGCAGAGTTGGTGATGATGGTGTGCCTGCCATCCTGCAATATAGGCCGTCCGATCTATATCTAATGGATAGGAATGAAACCATGACAATTTACCTGCACTCCTCTCCACATTTCCAGATAAGGCCTTCCCTCATTCATCCTTTTCTCCCACAAGATAAACTACCCATACAAATGCATCTTGATGTTCTATGCAACGCACGGGCATCTTGCTAGTTAGATAATACAATGTGTGTTGCCCACCCATGATGAACCAGAGCGCGCAGAGAAATGCAAATCCCTGCTGTCTCTCTATATGTGGTGCTAGTGGTGGAGCTACATAAGAACAAAAAAATGCCATGTCCCGCCCAGCCCTAGTCCAATATACAAAGGAGTGAAGGTAAATTTGTACCAAAATTTGGGATCCCCTATAGCCTAAGCCATCTGGCCCGCCCAATGTTTTAACTATAGCTCCGCCAGAGTGTGGCGCACATGCTTTTCGAAACGATTATAGGAACATTAGCTGACCAATTAAACGTTCTCTATTTTAGTAATATGAGCATCATATCAGATTCGTATTTCAACAACTAAGCTTTAGAATTATGAGTGGCATGTTGTTTCGCTTGATGGGTTGAGGTCTTGAGGAGCAGTGCTAGCACGACACAAAGCACCGACGATGATGGTAGTGAATATAAAGGGGGAAAACCATCAGCTTTACGAGTATAGTGACCGTGCCATGGCGGGTCTAAAGGTGCAAAACTGACAAAGGCTACTTCGCAACCAATGTTTGCTTTCAACTAGCCACTACGATTTGGTACGGACAAGAAAAGTATAGTAAACAAGTTACGATCTATTTTTCGGGTGAGATCAATGACTTAACCAGATATGAAAGAGTACCACTTCTCTTGCAATGCCGTGTAGGCCCCTGCTGATACGTTGAGGGTGCTGCGGGTGTGATGGTTGTCGGTGGCACGGAAGAAGATTTTAGACGGCAGACGACCGGGTCAGGGGATAAGTCCTGTTGCCGTGGAAGAGGCGATCGTAGGAGCAGCGACGACAAGGTGGACGACGGCGCCAATGAAGCGAGAGGACGTGATCAAAGGATCCTGGTCCGATGCCGTGGATGAGAGACGTCCCTCTTGCAGTGGACGACGGGGTAGGGGTAGCTGCTCCGGCAAGGTGGAGGATGGGGTGGCGGACGAAGGAGGCTGGCCAGAGAGCGAGGTTGTTGTGGCGCCGATGGTGTATGAATGGGGAAATGGAGGGGGAGGGGGGATCTCAAACTTTGGGATGCACTTGTTTGAAATGTGGGAAAGTGACAAACATATCTACCGTTTAAAATTTTGGACATCTCGTCGGTTGGGGATAGGACGGTAATCTCGCATCTCCCCAATATTTGTCGGTAGCATTTTCGGGCGAGGAGAGGGTGTTTTGCTACCCACGGTTGGCGCCCACAGTGTATGAATGGGGCTGACAGGTAGGGCGGTTATGTCACATCTGAGGGAAGTTACACATCTGTCCCTATTTAAAATATTTGCCTACATCGATTTTAGATGAGGAGAGTTTGTTTTGCAGCCCACCGTGTATGAATCGGGAAATGGAGGGAGAGACACAGGTCTTTTAGATAAGCTTGAATCAAATGTGTTTTGCTTCTCACGTTTGGCGCCCACCATGTTTGAATGGGCTTAGAGGCGGTCGTGTCATGCCTGATTGAAGTTACTAGTCTACCCCTATTGACATCAGTGGAAATCGGGTGGATTAGGATGCGAAGTGTCAGGGGTAGACAGTAATTTCCATCTCGCAAACACTTGCTTCGAGCAGCCGACAAATGATAGTGGGTGTATTGCCGCTTTGTTCAAAATTTGGGAGAATTAGCATTCACATTTACCCTAGGCCCTGGCAACTAAATTCATCGATTACGAATATCCATACATCATTTTACGTTTTGTTATTTATTTCTTCAAAACCACAAAAAAATTTATTCCACCTTTATATATGAATATGATTTAGAAATGTCGTGATCTTCGAATACACTTTGAGTCAAACAGTTATTTCATCCAATACAATATTCTCACACGAAAAACAGTTCACCTTATGTCAATCATACAAGTTCTGAGGATTACCTCGCCTAAAAAATCTAGATCATTACAACACATGGACAACATAGGGGGTCTTACAACATAATCCATTCAGAGACATGGCACAACATGCAAGTATACTAATCTAATGACAATTTCAACTGGTATCTAAATAAGAACTGGGATTACCATGGGCTTCAGATAGCAGAAGCAACAATACCTCCTCCCTCTTCAAATGCGACATTCTTACTTCCTCCAATTCTTGGGTTGCTTGCATAATGCGTGGAGCTAATTGCATAATTTCTAGCCTCAAGATCAAGATTACCTCATTCATGGCAGCCACACCATTTCCCCCCCCCCTCAAGTAGAGCCTCAAGAACTATAATATCCGTGCTTAGACTGCTCTCCGGCGGTGTTGCCTCCGAACTGCTACCATCTGGTAACATGGATGGCGTGCTACTTCCACAAATAGATTCTGGGGTTGTACATTGTATCCTAGTGTGAACGACATCCTGAAAGGTTTCCGCTGGACATAAGTAAGAGATAGTTATCGCATGATCCAGGCAGTAAGCTTACATGGTAAACGACATATGAATTATTGTCGAGCATGGCAAGCTATATTTAAATGGTTCGAAGCAGCATCAGCCGAAAAGAAATTAAAATGGTAAGATGAAACTAGGGATGTAAGTGGCAAATAAACGACATCCACCAGTCCCATCTAGTTAGTTTTTGCTAGCTCGCTAGTCCATTTTCCTCAAAAAAACTCTTTTGAACTATCATACCACTAGTGGACTTTAATCGGGATTAAACGGGACCCAGTTGACATCCCTAGTTGAAAGGGAGTGTACCACGGCTATATTTAAGTTGCCAAGGCATCTAAACAGTTGAAATAATCTGAGAAAGCACTTAGTAGTGTGGCCTCATATAAACTACGAAGACAGTCTTGTGATGAAGTTCATAGGAAAAGTTAAGGAGTCAAATGAACTAGGCATCCATTTCTTTACGATAGTACAACATGCACTGCTGACATATTGGCCAACTCAGGTACAACCTAACAAGTAACAAACAAGCATTCGAATCAAGCAATACAGCAAAACAGACAACTGAACTATTTGTAATTCTGTAGGATTACAGGTTGAGGGCACAAGCCAAGAAAGCAGCCCACACGCATTACATTTCACATGTACTAAAACACGTTGGCTTACCATATGTTGCTGTGAAGCCTCGCTGCTGTTGCAATGTTCTTTGAAGATATCGTCAGCATCCCGTGGTGGCAAATCTAGTTGTTGTAGTTTATTCTGCACCCTCTATTTAGGTAAAATTAATTTTAATCGCATGCACTGGTTCGACTTGATCATCAATGGTTCATCTAAACTAATGAAATAAGGGTGTGTGCTTACACGACAATATATGTGCTTCACTATATTTTTATGTTTGTTCGAGGTGCCAACCCCAAAAGAACAAATATTTTGCTTGATGGGGTTGGCAGCTCCATAATTAATAGAAGCATCAAATTAGTCATGCAACTTGGGAAGATAAAAAATGCACAAGAAAGTAATGAACAGAGGCTCAGAGCAGTGATGTAATAGCTACCATCAGAAAATGTAGGGTAAAACGAACAAAAAGTAGCGGAATCACACGCTAGTTTGCTGATGTGTAATTAAGCATAGAGAACATGAAGCGGTCTGATGGAATCAACAAGTGGCATCAGAACAACACCATTATCATAAATATAGCATGCAAGAATTAAAATAATAGGCAGTGATATCTAGGAAGTACAGTAATACTTAGGACAAAACAACAGCATTGTAACTATATCTGCACTGGTTTGTAATTTAGCACATGTAACATGTTCATTGCCAGAAGTATGGCCCTCTAGGTGCAAGTAAAATAACTCGTCTGGTGAAAAATTGAATGATGCCCTAAAGAAATTCAAAGGTGTGGTGCTTATGCTAAGAAAGTGAATGTACGCGCCGGTCGTTGGATAATAGTACCTGATTCTCGGCGGCGTATGGGTATCATTGTCATACTTGATAGCTAAGGATCATCGATGGTGCTCGTGTTGCGGTTGAGTTTGGGTTGTCTGTCACCATTGCTGAAGTGGCTCTGGTGCTTCGGTTGGGGTGCCTGTCGACATACAAGAACGCTCATCTGTGGTAAGTGAACAGTTCCACGATAAAGAAGGGAAAAACTGAAGGAGTAAAAATCGAAATAACCTGATGAGGCTGCGGTGTCAGTAAACCAGGGCCGGTGGAGTTGAATATGGCGTTCGTGGAGCAGGTCCGGTGTGGTGGACGAAGGCATCGGCGAAGCACATCCGGCGCGGTGTACAGTGCTTTCTTTGAGGCGGATCTATTGTGGTGGACAAGGGCTTGTATGAAGGGCTAGCGATGGGGCGGACGAGGGAGTCAGTGAAGGGCCTACACTATGGTGGACGAGGGTGTCGGTGAAGCAGATCTGGAGCGATGGACCAGGATGGCGGTCAAGGAGATCTGGAGTGGTGGACAAGCCAGTCCCTGAAGTGGCTCCGGTGAAGTGGTGAGTTGGCAGTTGGGGGTTCCAAGGTGCGGAAGGTAGATCCGGCGGGGGTGAGGTCCACCGCTGCGGCTGGGGACTAGATTCGACGGCTTGGCATGGTTGGGGGGGGAGGAGGCGGGGAGGGGGAGGGGAGGGACTCTGGGGAGGAATGTTGAGGGCAAAGAGGGGAAAACAATGGAGTTACCAAAGCAGCCCTTTTTAGTTCATGTGGCAGGGGTAAAACAGGAATATCACGGGGCTAAACTTTCGGGAGCGAGATATTTCGATGTGAGCGGGAAGTTTCAAAGCTTTCAGCGCCAGAAATTAAGTGTTCTGCTCTTGTACGACCGACTATGATATCATGGCCGAGAATTTATTTGTTTTGCACGCAAAAAAAGTGCAAGTTGCGAAAATCAATGTCTCACTCTCGAAATTTAGATTGTCCATTCAATTCAAATATGGATCATTGAGCTAGTCCAAGCAAATACCATCATATGGTCCAATTCAAATGAAATTCCAAATGTGTTTATCCTAAATACGATGACAAAAAATGTGTATGTGTATGAATAAAGTGGATGATTATAAAGTTTGAACATGCCCGTATGTGTATATCTCTAGGTTTGATATATGAATTTGAAATCGTGAAGTCCTGGCTTAAAAAATGTACCTCCGTTCAAATGAATTACAAAAGCTAATGGTGGAGTTGAATTCCGAAATTCCAATCTTAGGTTTGTAATTCTGGTACTTCAAAGTATATCATGCATGTTCAAAAGTATCGTTATCTCATTGTCCAAACTGTGAAACAAATTGATCAACCATGAGTGCACATAATATTGACAATACATATCTCAGTTACGCTAAAGTCTCTCAAATATAGACACCTCACTCTTTATCTGAAGCCCCCCCACAAGTCGTTCTCTCCCCCAGACACGAACACATGAGCACATTAACAACCTCCTCTCTTCTAAGGTCCAAACCCCAATTTAGATCTCTATCACATTGTCTCTCGGGCATGCACACATCTCTTCCCCCACTCTCCGCGTCTCCTGGCATCTCTCTTTCCCAAGCACACGCACTATATAGAGTGTATCTTTCCCATACACACAAAACGTCACCCCAAACGTCTAACTCCCTAGTTATGTGGTTCTCGCACACTCACCTCACTCATCACCCCCACTGCAAACAAGCACACCTTGTCTCCGTGTGCACCACTCTCCTCTTTCTGTCTCTCCCACATGCGAACCTGCCCCAGCTCCTTCCCTATATACATATATGTCATGACTCTTTCCATAGCTCCCCAACGTATCATCATTCTAAATCTCGCACGTTGTTCTCTACAACATCTATTCTAGATCTCTCATGAAGTCTCTGTCACACACACGGTGACTCACTTCCCTTGCTTCTCCGTACATAGGCCACTTTCGAACATCAACCTTGTCTCCCTATCTATACGCCACTTTCGCACACAAACGACCCCTCTCCCCCCTCTTCCTCTCTCTCTCCCTCGCTATCTCTCTATCTCTCTCTCTCTCTCTCTCTCTCTCTCTCTCTCTCTCTCTCTCTCGCTCTCACACCCCTCTCCCACACACACTCGATGTCTCTTCTAAATAGTCTGCTCCCCGCCCGCACCCATGCTATCCCGCTACTACACATGCCTTTGTCTCTCTTTCACACACATGTCACACCATTGCCCCTTCCTTATACTAGGTTTACATCATTAGTGATCTCTCTTCTCCACATACACACACTCCCTCACACACACACATAGCGCACAAACACACACAGACACGCAAAAACACCCATATATCTGGATCCTTCTTTTAAGACACACACCCTTACATATTCTCTCCACTCTAGGTATGTACTAGCACAATGCCCGTGCTTTGCAATGGAAGAGAAAGTACTGTATATTCAAATTTAGTTAGAATTGTATGTGCAAAACACATTCATAGTTCATGCAAATTTACTATTTAGCAACATCCATGAGCATGCGTTGTCACGGAGAAACAACAACACATCAATAAGGTTTCTGGAATAGTGGAAGTGCATGGATATCTTCGAAGATTAAGGTATGTCCAAGGGCGTAACTTTTCTTGGCATACCAACTGCTTAGCTGAGCCAAGTAATAGTTTTTTTGTAGCATTGTATAAAGCATAATTAGTTTAGCCAACTAACTGATCTTCCGAGTCATCTAATGACTCCATTTTGCATGTAACCCCTGATTGTATATGGGAGGCACTTACTTTTGATGATCCTTGATCAATAAAGCGGGATATTCTTAAGAAAACTAACTCAAACTCTTTAAAATGATCCTAATTTGTTGAAAGCAGCTTATGCTAATCTTATAATATTTTTTACCTTGTGTTGTGTGTTAATCTAATATAATAATTTTGTATTAACCTTTGTAGGGATGGATGGTTTAGATTTCTAACCTTGTTTTATTAGTAGTGATGGGATTTCTAGATATTTTCATCGGCATCAAATAAGGATGCATAAATACTTTCTATCAGAAACATATGTATTATAGATATACCATATGTGGTCTAGTCCTAGGTGTAGACACTTATTTCTTAGCTTTTAATTTTTTCTATTAGTACTGAAATTCCTGGATTTAATGATGTTTTAAATATATTTAATTAATTTTCTCTCTTATCAGGCCAATAATAGTGATTTATATGGAATGATACTCTAGCTTTTCCATATGAAAAGCTGAAAGGAAGAAATATTACTTCAGACCATCCATGTATACATGTACGTAGGCAAAGCATGAACCATCCTAAGATTCCAAACTCTCATATATATACATGAACTCATGCTCTAGAAAAAGCTGAAGTGCCAGGGAGCCATGCATCATGCGAAAGTCAGTATATTCAAGAGAAGCACTACCCTGACAAAAGCACATGCAAATAATAACCAAATTCTCAGGCTGGCTTAGCATAAGCTGCTTCAACATGACACATAGATTGTAGCTGACGGTGACTTTGGAGGGATGAAGGAGGGATTAATTGCCATCCCCATGAACCACGATCACTTCCTGAGAAGCGTCTTCCTAGCCCACCGCGTAAACGACAATCCTCTCTTCTTGATCCCAATCTCCACTTCCAGCAAGCGCAATGACACCGACCTGCTTGCAATGTGATTCTAGGTGGATGGAAGATCGACATGAGCAACGTCTTGCATACGGGCGTGCGTCTCTGTGTCTAGCGAGAGCTGACCACCGACCTGAAGCTATAAACATGCATGTGCTACGTGCGTCATTCACGGCCAACCGGCCGGCCGGCCGGCATGCGTTGCTTGCGAAGATCATCGTTGTATCCGCGGAGCTCATGTGCTACCTACGATTGGTCCTCGGTTCCTCGCCATTCCATTAATTTAGGAAGCTGATGGGATGATGTACGAAGAAAGAACATACAAGCGCACACATGACACACCTGTGTGTTTCCTCGTGCTACGGGGGTAGATCTTAAGGAGGTAGAAAGACAGTGGTTCATCGTCGCTGTTGAGGATAGCCGGCAAGCAGAGCAACCGATGCTTCTCCACTGACGCGGTGGCCGCCATGTAGATAGCCTGCGGTCTCTATGCACGGTGTTAGCCCGGAACCTCAAGGTAGACATAGACTGTGTTAGAACACCGTCGTCGTGGAAGATGGACATCAAGAAGAGCAGTCGCTGCTGGTCTTTCGTAGATGGCGGCTGCCGTATGTGCAGATGGCCTGTGATCTCTGTAGCATTCTTCCACCGAGTCTGCTCGCCATCACTTAAACAGACTGGCCGACTCCTAATCTTCATCTGAATCAATGGTCAAAAAGATGGATCCTAGCATATTGTGTATTAGCACACGCACACACCTACCGGCCATTGTCGTCGAGAGTCTTGATCTTGCTCCAGATCGTCTGCATGTCGTGCAGCTTATCATCGAGAGGGAACAACAGGACTCCTTCCTCTGCACAGAGGACTGGCAGCCGGCATGACTTCGATCGATCTGACAAGAGTCGCCGCAACTTCAATCTGCCAGCAGTCGGCCATGAGTTCGAGCTGTGCGTGCTTGTGGATTGACCATGGAGGCGGAGGCTCTGCACAATTTATATATAACCAGAAGCAGCAAGAGATATGTTTGCCTAGGAAACAGAGAGGGATAAGGGACGATGTACGGAGCTAGTCTTTTTGCTACCTCTATAGGAAAGAAACGGACGATGGACGAAACCACATATTTCTCGGTCTACTTTATGGTACAGCCGGAGTTGTACGATTTGATCTTCAAAATACGTATCCAAAACGAGGATATGCTGGGCCACGAAAGATAAAAGGCAAGCGACATAGGAAGAAACGAGAAAGGGATTCTATGCTGGGCTGCCTTGGTTGGACCATATAAAACACACAAAGACCTGTATTTGTTTCAAATATCAGCCGTTTATCTTTATTGGTTATCATAAAATGAATGGATATAAATAGATGACGTATGGAGTACTATGAAAGCTTCAGTCTTTTATTATCAGGTAAAGATATATCCCCTTCTCTCTAGCTCACATGCATACCAAAATTCTCCATATCTCTTACTCACACATCTCTCCCCATGTCCGCATGTGTATCTCACACACTCACTCTCTGATTATGTCTATGTGTTTCCACCTTACACAACACAAAGCCTCATGCACATGTCTCTCTCTATCCTCCACACACAGAGAAACAAAGAATCTCTTATCATTGCCTTAGTCTCTACACATATCACACACGCACGTTATCTCTCTCTCTCTCTCTCTCTCTCTCACACACACACACACACACACACACACATGCTCAACAAAGGTTTTCCCGTGAATAACTTATCGTCTATTCATCAACAGTCGCGGCAGTACGGCGAACACAAGATGTGAAAAAGAATAAATCATCACGTGCGGAGACCACCTAGTATAACTACTAGGACTAGAGAAAGCCGAAAGCGTGCCGCCGTCAGCCCCTCCTTACCGGCGACGGGAAAACCTTTGTTTTACACAGTCGAGAAGTCATCGTGCTAAGACCTCACATGCTCAGCCGTTGAATAGAATGTAGACCCAAGTTTATGGAAACAAGTATCGATAATACGTTTGTATCTCCATACTTATATCTCTTCTCTTGTAAAAAACCGAGTTGGTGAGGATGGTATGCCTGCCATCTTGCAATATAGACCATCCGATCTAAATCTGACGGATAGAAATTAAACTATAATATACCCGCACCTCTCTCCACATTTGCAGACAAGGCCTTCCCTCGTTCATCCTTATCTCCCACCTCATTGTTGAGCAATTAAAAAAGGAAGCCTCTGAAACAAACTGGCATGGTGGTTGCAGCCGGTGTCGTCCATCCCCATGCCTCCACTCAGTCCGACAACCAATCACCACCACGCCCCACTCCTCCTTACCTTATCTCTCCTCTTTCTCGAGATACCATTAGTTTTTAGACATGGGATTACTCCCGCATGGGTCTATAAAAACATGCATCTTGATGTTCCGTGCAATGCACTGGCATCTTGCTAGTACTCCTACAGAAGACTTAGTTGGTGATGATGGTGTGTCTGCCATCCGTCATTTCTCACCATTAGATCTACATCAAATGACTGTGAGGTACGTTGTTGCCTTTCCTCAACAACATCCCACTTCTCTATCAATTTGTAGAAAAACCCTTAATTAGTATCTTAAAACCAACCACATCCCTCCCTCACCTCACCAAACAACCCAAGGAATATATTCTGATTGAAACATAATATATTTATAGTGATATATGTATATCAAAATTAGAGTGTTTTCTATCAAGTTTTTGAATAAGTACTATTCTAATTATGATCCGTTGCAACACACGTGAACATTGGTAGTATTTCCAACCATGCAAAAAATGCTAGTATTTCCATAGTTTCGAGTTTTCCATCAAGATATTAGTCACTCATGGTTGATATTTAGTTTGAATTACATACACATAGGCACTATGTAACTAGCCGTGCTTATTGGCTTCCAAAGCTTAAGTTTCACTCCTACTTACAGTATGTAGAGTATTTAAGAAAAAACTACCACTTTCAACCAGCCCTAGGAAGAAAGTATTGTACAAAAAATAGCAAAAACATACCCAAAATTTCTTAATTCGCGCCAAAAAACTACTACCTGGTGCCAATTAGGCTCGTTTAAACCTGTTTATGACAGTGTTGGCCCACACGTCTGTGCTAACGAGGCAGCTTAAACCAACAAATTTTGTTTGACCGTTGACACGAGGGACCTATGCGTGTTCGTCGGTGGCGCCAATGATGAGCGAGCTGGCCGCCGCGCTGGCCTCCGCACGGGTTGGTTGGCTGGCCCAAGTGTGGCTCACACTCGAGCAAGCCGCCGCACTGGCCTTCTCTCGAGCCAGTTGGCTGGCCCTAGCTAGCAAACCTTGCAGACAAGCAGCTGGATGCATCCAGCAGGGTGTGTGCTATCTTGGCTAGCTAGCGGCCGTGAGCGCCAGATGGAGCTGGCATCTGGGCTGCCACAAGATGGCCTCCGCGCCGCCGGCGCTTTTGACCGCGCCTTCTGCCGCCGGCGGTAGCTGCATCCCATGGCCAAGGATGACTAGGTGGACGGGCCAGAGGTAGGAGGTCACTCGAGGATTTTTGTCCAAATCGACATGTAGGTCCCACAAGACATAATGCCTAACTTGCCAGTCAAATAGAAGGCGTTGACTTAAGGGGCAACATGGGTTGAAACGTGCCTATAACGACACTTTGTAGAGTAGTCGTTTCTTGGTAGGGCTGGTTGGTAAGTGGTAGTAGTTTCTTGGTATTAGTGGTTTCTTGTAAGGAAGAATGTACTAGCGACAAAAGGTGATTCTAGGTTGCATTGTACTCCAATGAGTACTACTACTGGTCGCGGAAGTGTATAGCTCGTTTTGTGGTTTCGATCCCGGCATGGCTGACTTTTAAAAAAAAATAGTAACCTCGTTGCGAGCCAATATTGTACAATGGTAGTTTGACTTTTGAAGTTGAACGGACGTGTCGCACCACAATCTGGGTGCACTGGATAGCCCAGCCACGTGAACAGGTTTTCCCTCCCATCATCTCATGGCTCGCGTACTAGAGGAGTACTCCTATATATCAATTCACACCATGAAAAGTTTCTTGCCTGCGTGCTCGCCCTAGCCGCACCTCCTTGCAGCTTCCTCATCATCTACCATATTTAAACTAGCGCCTCCCGATTAAGCCCGAGGATCCGGAAAAGCCAGGCCTAACATTGGGAACTATGCAATATGTCTTTGTACATAAAGTGCTACTCTACTACTCTGTAGCTTGTGGCGTTGCACGCATGAACTTTGCTCCATTATTGGCTCTATAAAATAAATTCCTCTTGACGTGATTTTTTTGTTTTGAAACGGAGGCAAAAGCTTTGCCTCATCTCATTCATAAAGAAGGAACTAACAAAGTTGAACAAGATCCATTACACCTCCACGAATGGAAGCGAAAAGCCTAGTCTCACTATATCAAAGAACTCAAATGTTCTGCTCCCATAGTACCCGTCGCTGATAAACAGTCTGCTAGTGTGTGCGTGAGAGGAGCGGCTGAGTAGGCCAGCTACGTGCTTGAATAGAGCATAGAGAGTACGCACTACGCAGGTGCACTTTCCTTGCATGGATGGTTCTAGAGAACAGTAGTACCCTCCTCCACTTGCAACTGTAGCTCCTTGGACTTGAGATTCAAGAATTCAAAACTGGTGCACTATAGAAGTACAATACATCACAGTAGTAGTTGAGAAAGTAGTACTACTACTGCTAGAGTACTACATAGTAAATAATAGCCTCACCATCACGGGGCGCGAGGCACTACCACTATGCGTGCCCGAATAATTTCCTTAGCAAAGGACGAGGCCCTGCGGTTACGCTCTTATCTCCTCCTCGCTAGTTCCCCTCCCCCCGAAGAGACCAAGGCAGTTCGTCGCTGCTCCCATGGATTCGCCAGGCGGTTTTCCTCCTCGTCGGGGTTGGGAGACCTTGGAAAACAATCCTTTGGGAGAAATGGCACACCGCTCCGACATCCTCACCGCCGCAAGACTCGGTGCTTCCTACACCAGTTTTTTTAAGACTGTGCTTAAACAGGCTTGGGAAAAGGCCGTGCTTGTTGGTCTTCCATGCGTCCTCAAAGAGAAGGTTATTCTATGGGACAATCCATCGAATAGTCCACCGCTCCCTGACCATGGTTGCACGTTGACTCCGCTGGAGTTGCCGGCGTTGAGAGGTAGTCAGATTTTGTCCGATGAGCAGGTCAATCATGAGAGGTAGTCAGATTTTGTCCGATGACCAGGCAAAAGGCCGAGCCTTTCACCCTTTACAAAATATATAGATGCATTAATTAAATAAGAGATATTGTGATATCCCAACATAAACATGTTCCAACATGGAACAAACTTCACCTTCACCTGCAACTAACAATGCTATAAGAGGGGCTGAGCAAAAGTGGTAACATAGCCAAACAACGGTTTTCTAGGAAGGTGGGTTAGAGGCTTGGCATGGCAATATGGAGGGCATGATATAACAAGTGGTAGGTAGCACGACATAGCATTAGAATGGACAACTAGCAAGCAAAGATAGAAGTAATATCGAGGGTATGGTCATCTTGCCTGAGATCCCGCAAGGAAGAAGAACGAGTCCATGAAGAAGACAAACGGACGTAGTCGAACGAATCCTCACAACTCCGGAACAAAACCAAAGCTAACGAGAGAAGCAAACCGGAAAGAAGCAAGCAACATGGTAAACACACAATCATAAACATGGCATGATGCACAATCAAGTATGATGCATGTCCGGTTTAGATATGCATGGCATGGCAAAGTGCAACAAACAACACTACAAGTTAAGTGGAGCTCAATATGCAATGAGTTGCATATTGACGGAACACCGCATCAATTATTTAGTTCTCTCTCGGTTAATCTACTCAACAATATTAAATGTTGTTAAACATTGCAAGAGATGAAGCATAATGAAACTCCCTATCTAGGCAAGTTTAAATGAGGCCGGAAGTAACAAACAACAATTCTAGAAAATCCCCATGTGCATATTTTAGATTTGGTACTGTTCTGCCTAAAACCATATTTTATTGTTGTTAAACAGGAAAATAAAGTGCAACATGTTAATCTATGCATTTTTCTACCCCATTTACATATAAAGTTTATTAAATTTGGAGGTTCGGTTATTTAGTTATGAAATAAATCATTTTAACATGTCATTTAAGCAAATTAATGCAAACAGCAAGTTTAACATTTTAAACATGGATGAAAGTGGCATATTATGAAACTAGACAGAATTCTAAGCATTATATATATATATATAAAACATTTTAATCTGATGCATGATTTGTGAGATATTAAATGCATGAACATGGATGGCTTTTCTGTAAAACGGTAAATCCTGGGATAAATGCTAAAATCGCAACAGAGGGGAAAAATACGCATCGGACCGAAACTGATTGGCCCAACAGTGCTCAGGGGAAAACAATGGCTGGGCTGAGGCTCACCAGAGGACCTTGGTCCAGTGGTGAAGCTGGGCTGGACCCTCCTGGCGGCGGCGGAGATGCTCGGAACCCTCTAATCGAGCGAGGAAGGAGGACTCGGGCTGCAGCCATGGCGCATGAAGTTCCTGTAGGGGAAAAGACAGGGAGAGAGATGGTGTGAGCGAGAGAGAGGGATAGGCGAAAGGAGAAGGATGGAAGGAGGGGCGCGACGGTCCTGCTGGTTGCCGGCGAGGAGTGGCTCGGGGGGGGGGGGGGATCGAGCACGAGGAGCGGGGCTGGCTGCTCTGGTTGGTGGGTGGCCGAAGGCGAGAAGGCCGCGGGCGCCAGTTGGCTCGAAGGGGAATTCAAGGGAGAGGAGGTGGATGGATCAGGATAGATCCCGAGGACGATGGTGAGTGGGTGGCGGCGGTGATCGAGAAGGATGGGACAAGAGGGCTAGGATCTAGGGTTTGACCTGATTTGGAATGAGGTAGCTTATATATAGGGAAAGGGGATGGCTTGGGGTAGATTTGGACCCTCCGATTAAATCGGATGGTCGAGAATAAATAGGCTATGGAGTTCAATTAAGAAAACAGAGATGTTTCATAGATGTTTGGGGATGATCCGGACCCAACGGCAACGAAAGTCCAGTTCGAGTTCGGGGAAGTTATAGACACGAGCGAGGGGTCAATTCACTGTGCAAAAGAGGGGTTAGGCGAACGAGGTCAAGTGTGAGGTTGGACTGAGAAAGGTCAAGGAAGACAAACGGTCTGACGACATGCCACGGTGACAAGGAGAAGCGGCAACTATGAACAACTATGAGTTTTATGAAAACATGCGGATGCAATGCAGATGATGAATGCAACAAACAAATGAAACACATGACAACAACGAAAAACATGGAAGCCTTCTGGAGCGTCGGTCTCGGGGCGTTACAGCAGCCCCAGGCGGCGGCCCAGTATGTCCTGTCTTCACCAGCAAATGCCCAAGACCCTCGCGAGGGGCCAAGCCTAGCGAGGCGGACGACACAAGACTTCCTCGGGAGTGGCCTTACCAGGCTGGCTTGCGAGGGGCGAAGAGATCAAGGCAAGGCGAACCTCGCGAGGTTCCAATGACGTAAGTCTTGACGACCAAGGCGAGGCGGGCGCCAGCATGGACAATGTCCTCGTTTCCTCTTTGGTGCTTACGAGGCAAGCACATGCGAGGAGTACCGAGGCATCAGGCAAAGGTTTCCATATCGGTGCAACAAGACCAAGACCAGCATGACGGCAAGACGGAGGTCACCGTGGAGCCCAAGACGGCGTCACCACCAGAGCCTTTGGCATGAGAAGACCACCTTTAGTTAGTATAGCTTATACTAGCTGCCCCCTTTAAATTGGCTGTTGTGGCATCCCTTCCCGCTCAATATTTGGGAAGAGGACCAGGGCCTCTATAAATAGGACAAGCCACCACAGTAGGAGGGAACTCACCTAAAACGGATTCAGACCATCCTCACACCCACCAAGCACAAGAACACCTCGCATCAGGAGGTTGTTCTTCCCCTTGTACTGTTCATCCTCAGCCCAAGAGGCAATCCACCACACCACACTGGAGTAGGGTATTACACCACAACGGTGGCCTGGACTAGTATAAATCCGGTGTCTCTTGTGTTACGAGTTCGTCGAGCTAGGCATTGAGATCGCGGTGAGGCTGAGGGCGTGATTAGGTAGGGGGAATCTTCGTGCGCACCACAGCGTTCGAACCTCAAGGGTTTTGCTGGAACACGAAATCCAACAGACCATTCGAGTGGACTCGGGAGGCTGACGCGGCATTCCAAGACCTCAAGAGGTACCTCACCACCCCTTCGGTGATGGTAGGACCACGTCCCCTTGAGCCCTTGCTGCTCTACCTGGCTGCCACGCCTCACTCTGCTAGTGCAGCATTGGTGGCGGTCCGGGAGGAGCACCTGGCCAAGGGCTCGCAGGGCAGGACTTCACACCCGGTCGAGACGCCGTGGCCTCAGGACGGCGCTCCTGAGGCCTCGGCTGCCCCAACAAATGACCAGGTTCTTCAAGACAGCGCTCCTGAGGCCTTAGCTGCCCCGATGAACGTCCAAGCTCCCGAGGTCCCCCGGTCTTAGGAGGTACAAGATCCCGCCAACACTTCCGCCCTCATCGAGCACCCGGTGTACTTCGTCAGCACGGTGCTACACGATGCGCGGGCACGCTATCCCATGCCGCAAAAGATTTTGCTCGCCCTCCTCATCGCCTCCCACAAGCCGCGCCACTGTTTCCAGGGCCACCCCATCAAGGTTGTCTCAGCTTACCCACTGGAAAGGGTGCTCCGGAGCTCCAATGCCGCGGGAAGGGTCACATAGTGGAACATCGAACTGCAAGCGTTCCAGCTGGAGTTTAGCACCACCAGAGTCATCAAGGGCGCGGCCCTCGCAGATTTCATGGCAGTGTGGACTGACGACCCCGGCCGTGAAGTGTGCGAGGACCGTTCTCTCCTGCCGGGAGACGAGGCACCAGATGGATGGGTCATGTACTTCGACGGCACGGGAGCTGGAGCAGTGCTCATTTCGCCCACCAAGGACAAGCTCTGCTATGCCGTGCAACTCTATTTTTAGCACGACGAGAAGGTCTCCAGCAACATCGTGGAGTACGAGGGCTTGATCGCGGGACTCAAAGCTGTCGTGGCTCTGGGGGTCAGGCGCCTCACGATCAGGGGTGACTCGCAGCTCCTCGTCAACTTCTCCAACAAAGAGTACAAGCCGAAGGACAAGCACATGGAAGCTTACCTTGAGGAGGTACGCAAAATCGAGAATCAATTCTTGGGCCTAGAATTGCAGCATGTGCCACGCAACACGAACAAGGAGGCAGATGACATCGCCAAGAGGGCGTCTTGCCGCCTGCCTCAGGAGCCTGGTGTCTTTGGGGAGTGGCTCTTCAAGCCGTTGGCAGCCCCATCCACCGTGGGACCAGCATCGCCTCAGGAGGAGCTCCCCCCGGCACCCCTCTTGGGCGCCCCCGCATGCGGTCCAACCTCAGGAGCCCGACTGCTCCTCGCGCTCGAGCCTCAGGATGGGTGCTGGACCGAGGATTTCAAGGTGTATGTGCTTCAGGGGACCCTACCAGAGAAGGAGGAAGACGCGGAACGCGTGGCTCGCTAGGCCACTGCATACTGTATTCAGGAAAACGAGCTCTATCGAACTCGCCCAAATGACGTCTGTCTACGGTGCATCTCTAGGGAGCAGGGACACAAGCTGCTTGCCGACATACAGGGCGGGGACTGCGGGCATCACTCTTCATCGCGCACCCTCGTGGGCAAGGCATTCCGCAGAGGATTCTACTGGCCCACGGCGCTCAATGATGCCACCGAGCTGGTGAGATACTGTGAAGCCTGCCAATTCCATGCCAAGCAGATCCACTAGCCTGCTCAGGGTCTCCAGACCATCCTACTCTCATGGCCATTCGCGGTCTGGGGGCTAGAAATCTTGGGCCCGTTCCCTCGAGCGCCAGGGGGCTACTGTTACCTCTACGTCGCCATCGACAAGTTAACCAAGTGGGCGCAGGAGGAGCCCGTCCGCACCATCCCAGCTGGCTCGGCAGTCAAGTTCATCAAGGGCCTCGTGAGCTGGTTCGGGTTCCTAATCACATCATCACCGACAACAACTCACAGTTCACTAGCAACCTTTTCAAAACATATTGTGCTAACCTTGGAACGCAGATATGCCACGCCTCGATGGCACACCCCAGGAGCAATGGCCAGGCTGAGCATGCCAATGCGGAGGTCCTAAGAGGCCTTAAGGCAAGAACCTTCAAGAAGAAACTCGAGGCATGCGGTAGGGGCTGGCTCGACAAGCTCTAGTCCGTGCTGTGGTCCATCTGCACCACCGCGACCAAGCCGACGAGTGAAACTCCATTCTTCCTCATCTACGGAGCTGAAGTGGTTCTCCCTCACGAGGCCAGGCATCGACCCGCATGGGTCTTGGCATTTGATGAGGCACGCCAGGATGCCTCGCGGGGGATGGACCTCGTGCTGGGGGAGGAACGCCGCCGCCAAGCTCACTCTGATCAGCGAGGTAACAACAGGCGCTGCAGCGGTACCACTGCCGCAGCGTCCGCTCCAGGATGCTCGAGGTGGGTGATCTTGTCCTGAGGCGGGTGCTCTCTAGAGAGGGGCTGCATAAGCTCTCACCCATGTGGGAGGGCCCGTTCAGGATCGCCGGTGTCTCCAGGCCTGGCGCCGCGTGCTTGGAGACGCGGGACGGGATCCCCATCCAGAATGCCTGGAACATCCAGCACCTCCGGAAGTTCTACGCATGAAGCAAGGCCCCGTGCATGTGAAGGTCTCCACTCATGACACTCTCACGTAATAATGAGTGGGGTTGTACACGCCCTGGAGTCCCCTGAGCACCGGTCGCGGGCCTCATGGGGGCTCCCTCCCACGTCCTAGTGGCAGCACTTAGCTCCGCGCTGGTGAGAAGACTAGTCTAGGTGCCGGACGCGGATGTTCTTTTGCTTGCTTTATGTAGCTGGCTTGCAACTTCTTAATGGAATTTGGAGTTTTCACGGTTTTTGTTCGTCAGAGTTGGAATTTTTCTCCTCTTGCTTCGCTCGCCCCTCTAGTCTTGCCTCAGGAAGAGCAACAGTTGCCCGTCGCTCCTCCTCGCGCATCCCGCGCGCGGGGGCTAGGCAGGTGTGTACGCTTGGGCCGCCCGCGCCGCAAACACACCTCGCCGAAGCCTCAGAGCTTCGGATTCCTTAATACTCGCGAGACGTTCTCGAATGAGCTCATGGGCATGCACACCCTCTTAAGTCCGTGCCTCCGGGCAGTGCGACGCGGTGTACTAGCCACAACCAACCCATGCCCGAAGGCTCGCACGAGGAAAAATGAGACGCCCCGTCATGCTTTCTAATAACTCTGCAGCTCTACAATGACTCCCGAGGCCTGACGGCTCCTGAGTCATCAGGAAGGGAGCTTCACCAGATGCTGCCGGAAAGGCGCGCCCTCGCGAGGCGAGAAACTACCGCAAGCACACCGAGCTAAGTTACCCTAACACCACCTACTCAGAACACGGATATCACGGCACAATATCAGAATAACAAACATATCATAGTGGCGTAAGTGCCATGGTTGATTACACACCCCAGCGGGGCCCTCTACTTTTTTTTCAAAATGCTGGAGAAAGGAAAGGTTAAGCAAAAGCGAGCCACACGCCCACAGCAGCTCCTGAGGCTAGGCTCCAGCAACGCCCGGAGCTCAGTCCGAGCCTTCCTCCCGCTTCACCGGAGCACGGTGGCGAGATGGCCTGTCGCCTTCCCCAATCTGAGCCCGGCGGCGGGGCGGCTGATCATAGCCGCCGCTGCTGGTGCTCTCGCCGGAGGAGGAGACGTCGCTGCTAGGGGTGGCGCGGCCATCGCCAAGGGCAAGCTCACCCTCGTCGTCGTCGCGGCTATCGCCAAGGCCAAGCTTATCGTCGCTGCTGCCATCCTCGGGGCAACACCCCACGTGGCGGCCGTCTTCCCTAAACACCCTCACATAGAGGGTCACGAGGCCGTTGTACTTGAAATGGAAGGTGCACCTCCCGCTCAGGCCTTGTGCGCGGGCGAATGCCTGCAAACCGCGGGTCAATGCCATGTCCCTGCAGCGGTGACGTCGACCCCGGCCCATGAGGCCCTGCTGCAGTAGCCATCAGCTTGCAGCCAGAGGCTGTCAGGCCCCGCGGTCGGCAGCTCGCCCGTGAAGAAGCGCGGAAGCGGGAGCCAGGAACGCGTCCGCGGAGTGGAAGCACGACTGAGGAGGCTGGTCGACCACGGCGTGCCTTCCCCCGTCGCAGGAGCTGCCTCGTCCTCGGCATGTCCCGCCGCAGGAAGAAGCGCTGCTACGACCGCCGGAGGCAGCGCCCGCTCTTGGAGGAGTGCGCCTGCGCCCCTGGGGGGCTACCACCGGGGTCGCGACGTACTTACGGGACGTCCGCGGCCCCTCTTGGGCGGCGGCGAATCTGGCCCTTCCTTGGGGCCTCCCCTTCTCTATGGCGGAGAACTTCCTCGTCAGCTCCATGAGCACTTCAACAAGACGGCGGGACAAAGAAGAAGAAGAAGAAGGAGTGGGCAGCGAGAAGATGGAGATGAGCAAGGGGGGCTCGGCCCTTCCCTTCATTATAGCCGAAGGGAGGCCAACCGCCGGCCTCCACGATCCCACGCAATGATGATCTTTCTCTACATGCAGCAAGCTCTTGTCAAGTTGAAACGATTGACGAGGCATCGTGGGGAAGAAGAGACGCCCATGTCCCATCAATCGCCATGCGTCGACCAAGGCCGCCGGCGGTTAGGGCTCGTGGTGCTCCGCACTTTCCCTTCGGCATTGCCTCGAAGCCAAGTTTGAGTGCACGTTGGGCCCGGGGGCTACTATCGGCGTTCTCGGAACGGGGGTACCCAGACTTGCCTGCCTGCAGCCCATGGCGTGGCCCCATCGACGGCCTGGTACGGCCCACCTTCGGCATGAACAACTCAAGACCCTCGCCAGACGGATGACACCAAGGCCTCCAGAAGGAGCGGCCTCCTCAGGCTGGCTCCTAAGGAGCGGAGATCTCTATGCAAGCCTCACCTCGTGAGGTTTAGATGACGTGAGCCACGATGACGAAGGCCAGGTGGACGCCAGCGGGCGCGAGACTACATTTTCCTCTTTAGTGATAAGGAGGCAACGCAGGCGCGGAGTCCCAAGGAATCAGCCAAAGGTTTCCATTCCCGTGCAACAAGACTAAGATTGCCAGGACGGCAGGACGGAGGTCATCGCCGAGCCCACCATGGTGTCATGACCAGAGGCTTTGGAGGCGAAGACTACTTTTGTCAGGATAAGATGTACTAGTTGTCTCCTTTCGAATTTGGCCGTTGTGGGATCCCTTCCCGCCTTCATTTGGGAAGAGGACTAAGGCCACTACAAATATGGCCTAGCCACCACTTTAGAGAGGGAGGATCATTGGTCGAACCACCAGCTCACTTGAGCACAAGAACACGCCTCCTCCTGAGGTTGTTCTCCCACGGTACTAGTTCATCCACAGCCCCTCAAGGCCAATCCACCACAAAGCAGGAGTAGGGTTTTACACCGCAGGTGGCCCGAACCTGGGTAAACTGTTGTGTCCCATTTCCTTCCCGTTCATTGAGCTAGGCTGTGAGATTGGCAAGTAGGCAGACTGAGGAGGTTGAGTTCTTCGCACGCACCCCAGAGTTTGAATCTCTCAAGGGTCTGCGGAGCTTGAAATCAGACAACTTCGAACAGCAAAGGACCAACTGGGTGATGCACCAGTACCACCTCGGGGACTTGGAGCAAGAGAAGGACGGGGAGCTAGTCCTCTACAAGATTTTCAACCAGATGAACACTAGGGACAGGTCTAAAAAGATTATAAGTTACTTTGGTATTGGTACTTGTACTACCTGGCCGTCTGCAAGTTGGTATTGTTGTTAAGGATCTTTCGGTATGAACTTGGCATTTGCTTGCAACCATCATGTCAAGGGTCGACGTGGATATAAACATGAATCATTTGTTTCGAAACAAATTTTTAGGCACCTGATTTTTATTCAATGGGTAGCATAAGCACCTGCAGTTCGAATTCCCAGTTCTCCAATTTTTTTACATCTTCGAAGTACGCAGGGGATCCATCCGGTTTCACAGGCTGATAATTGGACGCATCACGTCGGAACTAGGCCGTGGCATGCCAAGCCCAGCTGCAAATTGTTAAAAGAGAGGAGCGATGGATTTGGGCCTTCCAGAACAGTTAAGTGTCGCGACCTTGATCGTGAAGCACTTCCCATGGACTAAAAAAGGCCTAGTCCATTATTATTAGTTGAAATATGTAAAATATTCCATAATGAAAAAAATATGTAAAATGCAATGAATTTAGTCCACTTTCACTAAAAACCATCCGATTGGCATGAAATTCATCCGGGGAACCACAAGACGGTTTTCCATACAGAGCCTAACCGCGGAACCAGCAAGTCCATGGCCGTATGCAAGCAAGTGCATGCACTTATTATCACGATGGAAAATAATGCTGACATCTGAGATGGTGAAACCCATGAAGTTTTCAACATAGTCAATAAATGAGAGAATTCTACAAGTACAAACTGATAACTGGGATCCAGCAGGTATATTGTTTTTTAGGTCGAGCAAGTTTCAACTGGGCTGTAGAATGCCTAGGCTTGGTTTTGTTTTTAACAGGCCCAACCCATGACGACAACAAGGCACAAAGATCCAGCAGGTATCAACTAGCCTCTGGCCCGCCAGCCTTAGTTATATTTTGTCTTAGAACATCCACAGGCAGTTTTTTTTTTACTAAATCAAACACACAGCCTAGTTCTATTTTCCTCTTAAAACGCCATGTCCTACTTCCGTTTTCTAACCTCTACCTATAGTTTTACTAGTTCATATACACGTATTATTATACTGAAAGTACATAAAGTTCCCTTTTTATCTTTACATCCTTATTTTCTTGTTGTTGTTTTCCCTCCCAGTGCTGATTTTTTACCACTGATTTTCCCTAAAACCAACTCAATTGTCCCATGTCTTATTAGCTTACAAAAAGAAACGATATTTTATTTGGAAAATCAATAAGTTCTTAAAAATAAATGCTTATCATTTCTAGATTAAAATAGTTCGGACTCCATCAAAATATGCAAAATAAGGTTGAAAATTTTGACCGTGGTCCTGGGCAGAAAATGGGCTGTAATAAATTCCTTAAGAATTAGCAAATGGGCTGCAAATTATAAAAAATAGCAAATTAGCTCTATGTTGTTTGCCATAGATTTGGAAGCTGACATGTGGGCCTACTAAGTTCATGCATACACAAGGTTTCTCAAAAAAAAAGAAACTTAGTCAACAATCGACTCTACCAGCGTCAGACCGTTAGATGTCAATCTAATGCTAATCGTGCTTCTTCAGCTCCGATCTTCCTACTCCATCCGCCCAAACTAGCACCGGCGGGACCGCCTGCTCCCGCCTACTATGGCCGGCTATGCTGCCGGGCTGGCCCCATGGCCTCAGCATACTCGCATCCCTGGCCTGGCTATCCCTCTACTCACCCACACCTCCTGTTATTCTCCGGCGACGGCAGCCTCACACCATGGCCGAACAAGTAAACCCTCATACCCACTCTGCATGGGAAACAACTGTCAAGTCTTCCTCAGCTCCAGGTCGTTCCGTTACTTGGCCTCACCATCCTCCACCGCCTTGGTGCTCTCGGCACGGCGTGGTCAACGAACAACATCCATCGGAAGAGGACTGTACGTGGAGACGCTGACAGCTGGGTCCACGGCCGCAAGCAAGGAAGTGCCTCCTTTTTTAGCGTGTAGGAAGTGCCTCCTTATTATGCGCAAAATAATGATTCCTCCTCCTGACAGCTGGGACCGACCGGAAGGGCCTTTGTATTTCGCGAAAAAATACCCCCCACTATGATAGAGGCGGGGGTGTCCCGATCTTTTGATGAGATGATAACTATCGATTTGGTGGAGTCGACTTTGACGATCCGACTACAACGTGCACGACGTTGCGCCTTAGGAATCGCTAAACCAATCTCCTGAGGTTACTAACGATGCCGGAAACACGATCAGCCTGACCACGAAGGTCTATTCCTGCACGCAATCGAAGAACAAGCAAGAATATGATAATGCAATCTGAATATTGCGAATATAGATGAAGTATTGATAAAGGTGGGGATCCGAAAGTGGTCTTGGTCTGGTCGTTGGACACAAACGAAGTACACAAAGTTGCGATGGCTAACTTTTAACTAAACAAATCCCAAGGAAAAAGCTACTTGATGGATCTACTTATATAGGAGCAAGGGGTGGCGGCCAAGGAGGTGGGAGGACGTCCCAAGGCAGCCTAAAACCAACCCTAGGTCGTACAAGGCTCATGGGCCCAAGTGAAGGTGATGCAACACCTTTGGACTTGTAGTTTGACTCGGATTCTGCTGCAGCGTCATATTGTTTCGTCAATAACTCAACGCTCCAGATGAATTTTAGGGTGAATCCAATTGGCTTGGAAAGAGCACGAAATCTACTTTCCAAGAAAAAAAGAATCACCCAATTCGGAGTCCGTATGAAAGAGTTCTTGCCGTTTTGCGTCAGGTATGTCTGTGCAGTCCGAATCTGAATCCAGAACGTGAGACTTGGACTCTATCTTCTCTTGGCCCAAAAGTGATGTGAGAGGACTTTTTGAATAGAACTTAAACTTCTCCTTTTCCCCTATCTTCATACGTGGATTGTACAAATTTTCCATACACCTACAATTAGACCAAACACAAAAGTGTGTGAAGTATTTTTGTTCTGGATAATATAAATAGATTATTGAATAGTTGACACTAGAAATCACCTGACAAATATGCATGTATGCAATATTTTTGGTCGTATCCAAGGTAGTCATGTCCTCATCATCCTCCCCTTGAAAATAAAGCCGTCCTCGGCGTTGCTTTATCTGAAATGTGGCTAACAAAAGAGACAAGGTGTACATGTTGTATATGTATATGTCATCAATTTTTACTTCCCATGGAATTTGCACATATGACACATGTATACATGAGTAACTTTCATAGTGAATAAAATATAAAGCCAAAATATTATCACAAGAAGTAGAAGGCATGAAAGTATCGCAACTCAGTTTGCACATATAAGTGAAGCTCTTATTCATATGAAAAGATTGACAATATTCATCATTAAACCATCCCAATATTGGTGAATAAACCTTACTTGCATAAAATTTACATGCTACAACATGCTTAAATAAGCCAACATGCAATAAGTCATTTGACACAGAATCATCACCAAGATTAGAGGTCATATCAAAATGATTAAACATTGGCACAATTATTTTCAAACGTAGTTGATCCAAATTTGTTTTAGTGCCTGATTCACATGGTTCTTTCACATCAACGGTTAACTCAATGGGTGCACTCAAAATTCTTGATATTGCAGTTGTTTGATCACATGACGCATTCATGACAGTAACATGATTCTCTAAAATAGGTGATGCGCTCAAATCAACAGGTAACTCAACACATAATGTATTCAAGTTACCTAGGCATGCATCATTCTCATGTGAAGTTATATCATCAATACCTTTATGGTTACCTTGTCGCAAAGATGTAGCTGATGTAGGTACGGATGATGGCAATGTACCATACTCTTGAGATGATGTCGCGCTCACAATCTGAGGTGTGGCTGCTCTAGTAGGTGCAACGGTGGAGGAACCAAGCGGCGGTGGTGAGCATGAACTAGAATAGTAGTTGTTGTAGTCACCCAATGCATCCTCCTGTAACTGTCTCTCAAAGGTACAAGCACGAACATACATACCAGTAATGCAACGAGGAATATACTGAAATCGTGCCTGAATATCATGGTTCAAACCACCAAAAAATCTATTCATTGTATCATCCTCAGATTCTTCTATGTCACAATGATGCATATAAGATTTGAACTCTTGGTAGTAAGCATGAACAGTGTTACTGCCTTGTTTTAATTGTTTTAATTTGCGAAGCAATTCACGACTATAGTAAGGAGGAAAAAATTGTTGTCTCATTACAGCTTTCAAATCTTTCCAAGTTGTGGGTTGGTTATCAATGTTTTTCTTACAATGCACACTCCACCAAGCAGAAGCAAAACCAGTAAATGCTCTAGTGACAGCTCGTACTCGCTCAAGTTCAAAAAAGTCATGGTGACTAAAAACTTGTTCTACTTCAAGCTCCCAAGCTAGATAAATAACAGGATTAAATCTACCCTCAAATGATGGTAAAGAGATAACCTGACCATGTGCTTGTGTGTGTTGTCCCAACTCTCGTGATGGTGATGTTGTGTCCGTCGTCCAAGAACTTCTGTCTCCGGAACCTGTCATGATTAGTAGAAAAACAAGAAACAAAATCCGAAAATAATGTTCCTATGAACTACTAGGATGTGGTGGTAAAACGCTCACAGTATAGCAAATATCAAAGTCTTACAAGTTCTTACCATGCAGCAGGTGGTGACCGGCAACCAGCGGTGTCAAATAACTCCAAAGATTGAGTAAAGCGATTGCCAGGTGAGCGTATGTATACACGGTGTAGAAATATGTGGAGCTTGGAAGGCCAAATATATGGTAGCAAAAGATCAGCAATAATCAATTCAGAGATGCAATGTTGAATAAACGCTCAACGACGGTACTGTGCTGGTCCTAGGCTAGACCGTGCTAGAGACGCGAGCCTAGAACACTAAAAAAAATCATGGCACGACGCGTAACAAAGGCGGAGCACACTCTGATATCTTTTTTTCTCCTTTTTTCACGGAATTTTTTTTCACTTTTTTTCACTTTTTTTCTCTTTTTTCCCTCTTTTTTCTTTATTTTTCTCTCACTTTTTTCTTTTTTTCTTTTCTCTTTTTTTTTCACAAACAAGCTAGATAAGATGCAGATTGGATCTAGTGATGACGCGAACGACCTCAAGTATGATTATGACAATGAATGATGGGGAGTACGTGGTGGAAATTGATGGATGGCGGTGGTGGACAGCGGATGCAATAATGACGCGGTGGTGGTATATGTCAACGACAATGAAGATGGTGCGGCGGTGGCGTGACAAACTGTGAACAGAACTCGAAACTCTAAAGGACTAGACACTAAGACCAGCAAATTGACACGACGATGTAACCGCGAATTCAACAAAGCAAAACACTAAAAATATTATGCAAAGGCTCAGACTGGTTTGGACAAAGGATGAACAGATCTAACTTTTCTGTGTGGCTTTTTGTTGGACAATAGGTAAGAAAATAAATCTAATCTAGGGGTAACTAGAAATTCTCATCGAGCAACCTGAAAACTGATACCACTTGATAGAGGCGGGGGTGTCCCGATCTTTCGATGAGATGATAACTATCGATTTGGTGGACTCGACTTTGACGATCCGACTACAACGTGCACGACGTTGCGCCTTAGGAATCGCTAAACCAATCTCCTGAGGTTACTGACGATGCCGGAAACACGATCAGCCTGACCACGAAGGTCTATTCCTGCACGCAATCGAAGAACAAGCAAGAATATGATAATGCAATCTGAATATTGTGAATATAGATGAAGTATTCATAAAGGTGGGGATCCGAAAGTGGTCTTGGTCTGGTCGTTGGACACAAACGAAGTACACGAAGTTGCAATGGCTAACTTTTAACTAAACAAATCGCAAGGAAAAAGCTACTAGATGGATCTACTTATATAGGAGCAAGGGGTGGCGGCCAAGGAGGTGGGAGGACGTCCCAAGGCATCCTAAAACCAACCCTAGGTCGTACAAGGCTCATGGGCCCAAGTGGAGGTGATGCAACACCTTTGCACTTGTAGTTTGACTCGGATTCTGCTGCAGCGTCAGATTGTTTCGTCAATAACTCAACGCTCCGGATGAATTTTAGGGTGAATCCAATTGGCCTGGAAAGAGCACGAAATCTACTTTCCAATAAAAAAAGAATCACCCAATTCGGAGTCCGTATGAAAGAGTTCTTGCCGTTTTGAGTCAGGTATGTCTGTGCAGTCCGAATCTGAATCCAGAACGTGAGAGACTTGGACTCTATCTTCTCGTGGCCCAGAAGTGACGTGAGAGGACTTTTTGAACAGAACTTAAACTTCTCCTTTTCCCCTATCTTCATACGTGGATTGTACAAATGTTCCATAAACCTACAATTAGACAAAACACAAAAGTGTGTGAAGTATTTTTGTTCTGGATAATATAAATCGATTATTGAATAGTTGACACTAGAAATCACGTGACAAATATGCATGTATGCAATATTTTTGGTCGTATCCAAGGTAGTCATGTCCTCATCACACAAAAATAATCGATACCCCCGCTGCTAGTCGGTCCCACCATATTTGGAGTCTGACATGTCGGCCTAATAAGTTGACGCAGACGCAGGGCTTGGTCAACTTAGTCAATATAAACGATGTAGCTTCGGTGACCGTATGATGTCCATCCAATGGTCGTCGTGCTTCTTCAACCTCTGGTCTTCTTGCTCCTGCTGCCCAAACTAGCACCAGCCGTGCCGCCTGCTCCTGCCTCCCGTGGCCGGCTATGCTGCCATGCAGGCCTCACCACCCACCCTACCCCACCGCTAGCCAGGCCTTCCCTCTACTCACCCACACCCTCTGTTATTCTCCGGCGATGACAGCCTCAAACCGCAGCTGAAGCAATCAACCCTCATACTCCCCTCCGCGTGGGCATCCACTGTTGCGTATTCCCTGGCTCCAGGTCATTCCCTTCCTAGGTCGCGCCATCGTCCACCACCTTGGTGCTCTCGGGCGGTACGGTGTCATCAACACAGTCAATGAACGACAACCATCAGAAGAGGACTGTAAGTTCAGAGGCTGACAGCTGGGTCCATGGCCGCACGCAAAGAAGTGCCTCCTTATTACGCGTGAAATAATGATTCCTCCACCTGACACCTCAGACCTACCGAAAGGGCCTCTGTATTTCGCGAAAAAAACATCCCCCTGATAGCTGGGACCCACCGGATTTATCTTCGCACGGGAGGAACTTCCTTCTTACCCCATGATAGCTGGGACCCACCAGGTTGAAGCTAAGGTGGCGTTATCTGTCCAGTCGCGAACGTGTATGTACATAGCGGTCGATTGGTCTCTCTGCAGCGACGTACCGTGGCCGAGTAAGGAGCGACACATGTTGAAGTAGAGGTGCCGACGTAGCATGTCACGCAGTCCCGTCTATATCATGTACATGTATGGCCATGCTACAAGATAGTAAATACTGCTACATACGTACATACAAGTGGGGCTTCTAACGCATACAGCGACGTCGTCCTGTTCATCGGCAGCCAAATGGCTGGGTCGGAACGGAGTAAACAACATCGCATTTTCATCGAGAGCCAGCCGGCTTCAACGGAACAGCCGAAACGAGGTTTGGCGTACCGCAGAATGGAGGAAACATCCTTCTGTTCGACCGCGTACGGTCGATACGGGGTCCTGTTCATCAAGAAAGGTGTGACATACCGCACAATGGAGGACACATACTTCTGTTCAAGTGCCTACGGTTGAAACGGGGTGTTGTTGATTGGGAGGGGTGTGGTGTACCGCAAAACGGAGGAAACAGACTTGTGTTGAGCGCTATTGTCGAAATGGGGGTCCTGTTCATCGGAGGGGTGTGGCGTACCGCAAAATGGGACTCCCCGGCTACTGTTCACCCACCATCGACTTCCTTCAGCCTCCACCTGCACTGTTCATTCACCGCGTCTTCCTCCTACCTCCACCAGCTACTATTCATCCCTAGGCTACTATTCATCCAGCCTCAACAGACTACTGTTCAACCAGCCCTCCACGGGGTCCTATTCATCCAACCTCCATGGGGACCTGTTCAACCAGCCCTCAACGGGGTCCTGCTCAACTAGCCCTCCATGGGGTCTCTCCACCGGCTACTGTTTATCCACCCCGACCTCCTCGATCGGGGTCCTGTTCATCCAGCGGCAACGGCCTCTACTACCACGGGATCCTGTTCATCCAACCCCCACCGGGAACTGTTCATCCAACCCTCATCGGGGACTGTTCATCAAGAGGCAGTTTCGATCGGCTTCAGTTAGCAGCAGTAGCAAAGGAATCACTCGGGTTCAGTTAATAGCAAGGGATTGATCGGGGTTCAGTAACGTAGCTAGTGCAATCGCTCGGGTTCAATTAGAGCCCAACGCCTCGCTCGGGTTTAGTTAGGGCGCAACGCCTCGCACACACGCGCGTATGTGTATGAGAGAAACGCGCAAACCTCTATGCATCGCTTGGCCCCGACCACCCACCATAACCGGGAACTCCCCGAAATTTTCCTCACCCTTGCTTCTACCATGATTTTTTCTATATGGATGGCCCAAAGAATGTCATGCAGGTGCGTCTCCGGCCGGCCCAGGACGAAAAGCCCATTTATGTCATAGAAGTAGGAGCCCACCACATCTATGATGATACCGGGTTTTGTCATAATTATCATCATAGAAGTGTCATAAGAACGACAACATTTTTTTGTTCAACCCAAAATTTCACTGATGTTTCTTTGTTTTGTAGTGAACAGAGCACTACTTCAACTGGATCCATGAAGAGTTGACTTGCAGGAGCAGCAATGGCGTCCCACAATAGCTGTAGGTCTGATACCAAATATATCCTCTAGGTAGGGTTACAAAGAAGAAAATGCAAAGTCCGATGTATGTACATGGATGTTCCAAAACCATAGCCCGGTCTATCTGCAGGTTTGAGGTATGGATGACTTCAAGGTGGTTGAGAATGTGGGGTTGTGTTTGGAGTTGAGTTATAATCATGTGGATAGCGCCAGACACTTGGCATCCCAAGCCTCCTATATAGGGGGTTGGGGGGATGCCGTAACTCATGAAACGTGATACCAACAACCACGCGAGGTGAAGTAGCATGCCCCGGATCCTAGGCAGCTACTGTTGCGATATCTTTGGGAGGAGTGCCCAGAGTCATTGCCCTGGGGATGTAGGCTAGGGCTGAACCTTGTTAACAAATATAGTGCCTTGGCATCGTCTATGATCTTGCATGGTATGATTTTTTCGAACACTGCGGTGGCAACCCGAGGTAGGTTGATGAGGACATGACGACCTTGGATACGCCCAAAAATATTGCGTACATGTATGTTCATGAGGTGATTTCTAATGCAAACTATGCAATAATTTATTTATGTCATCCAGGACAAAAATACTTCACAGACTTTTGTGCCTTGTCTAATTACAGGTGTACGGGACATTTGTACAATCCACATATGAAGATAAGGGAAAAATAGAAGTTTAGGTGCTGATTAAAAAGTCCTCTCATGTCAATTTTGAGCCAAGACAAGATAGAGTCCAAGTCTGTCACGTTCTGGATTTAGATTCAGACTGCACAGACATACCTGACTAAAAATGCCAAGAACTCGTTCATACAGACTCCGAATTGGGCGATTCTTTTTTTGTTGTAAAGTAGATTTCATGCTCTTTCCAACGCAATTGGATTAACCTTCAAATTCATCCGGAGCATCGAGATATAAACGAAACAATCTGACGCTGCAGCAAAATCCGAGTCAAACTACAAGTCCAAAGGAGTTGCGTCACCTCCACTTGGGCCGATGAGCCTTGTACAACCTAGGGTTAGTTTCAATCTGACTTGGGACGTCCTCCCACCTCCTTGGCCTCCACCCCTTGCTCCTATATAAGTAGATCCATCTAGTAGCTTTTTCCTTGGGATTTGTTTAGTTAAAAGTTAGCTATTCCAACTTCGTGTTCTTCGTTTGTGTCCAACGACCAAACCAAGACTGCTTTCGGATCCCCACCTTTGTCAATACTTCATCTATATTCGCAATATTCACATTGCATCATCATATTTTTGCTTGTTCTTTGATTGCATGCTGGAACAGACCTTCGTGGTCAAGCTGATCGTGCTGCCAACATCGTCAGTAACCTCAGGAGATTGGTTTAGCGATTGCTAAGGCACAACGTCGTGCACGTTTGTAGTCGGATCATCAAAGTTGTCTCCACCAAATGGATATTTATCATCTCATGAAAGACCGGGACACCCTCGCCTCTATCATAGGTTAAGCCGTTTTTTTTGATAAACTGGTCATTTGTAAGGTTTTTGGCATGGTTTTTTTTCTTATAAATGGGGACATTCCTGGTTCTTTATGAAATACAAGAACAATCCTGCACTTTTGAGTAATAATAAATAATATTGTGAGTAAGATGCAAGTTGTGTTTGTGGACCTTGCCATGACATTGGTTAAACCTTATTAGGGGTTTATTATGTGTAGACATTTAAGGGACTCCGGTACAATGTAAGTGAAAATATGTTGAATTTGCCATGTTCTTGTGCCTTGATTGCTACTACTTTTCTTTTCATTACTAACAATAGAGCATTTTAATCATGTGACTATTGAACATTTGGACTAATAATAAGTACTTGCATGTAGGTTCTTCTATCCCTCTCAGACATGAAGCAGGAAGATTTGCTAGCTTTTGATGACTGTTTCATCAGACTGCTAGTCCAAAAGAGCAGAAGCAACATATGCGAAGCTTACTTTTGCTAGCTACAGGGAACAAGTTAAAAGCTCTTGTCAAAAGACCACCAATATTATCACCAATGTTACAAGCGAGCAAACTAAATCACATGATTTTCATTTTTATTGCATAATATTTGATGAGTCAATTATTTTATCTGTACATAGTGAAAAACAACACCTTTTCTTTTTCCCATTTGTAGTTTTTTAGTCTATTATTATTGAGAGTTGGTTTAAAGGAACTCTTTTCTATTTCTAGTGATATTTCTGTGACTAGCATTTTTCATTCTTCCATCTACACTAAGCATTTTCTTTTGCCTACTAGATTTGCTTGTGATGCTATGGTGTGTTGTGAAATAAATCTAGAACGGATTTTGAAAGTTTACTCTGCCATGCACTGTCAAACATTGCTTTATTTCACATCCAGCTCGAAATCGGGGCACTATAGCACACCATGGACCTAGTGCTGAAGAAGACAATCACATCAGATTAGTTGGACTATCATATGAATGACCTGTTGAAGTTGCGGTTGTGTACAAGATGGTGAAAAGATGGTTTTGAACTTGGTATTGTGGTAAATAATTGTCAAAAACCAGATTCTTGCAACATTTTTTTCTTGAATATGCAAGCATGTGTATCATATATTAAAGGAGAGAGGGTGAAGAGCCCATCCACATCAAAATGTTACATATAACAGTTAGGGCTGGGCATTCGGTTCCCCCGCGCCGATTGGTTCAGTGCTTCGGGTAATTGAGAAATTTGGTTTACTGAAATTGCAGACTGATTGGTTTCCTCCAAAAGCAACAAATGAGACTTCAGTCCACCAGAACTTTGCTTCGATCCACGGTTAAGACCAAGCAGAACTAATCCGCGAGAAAGCAATGATAAATTTGATGGGGAGGGCACTTCCCTTTGCCCTATCCAGTTGCCACCATAGGTCAAACCTTGCTTGGTGAGAGAGATGGGACAAGAAAGGAATGGTCGTCCGCAAGTGTCCCTGCAACCTCGATGCGCTGCTTGATGAGTTCTGACTAGACGGTTTAAGGGACGGGGCGGCGGGGTTAAGACAAGTGATGAGGACATCAATACCATTGTTACACACACATCCCCTACTGTTACATATAATGGACCAATTACTAGAGCTCGCGCACGCCAATTAAATTACCAGGTACTTTCGTTTCTTGGTAATGATTCTAATGTTCATGAGAATATGATGCTGCATAATTGGATACATTTTTTTGCTTACAAATGAAGGGCCTAGCTTGGAGAAGGATGAACATTGGAGCAAGAACAAGCATGGAGTTGATGGCATGCGCAAGGGGAACAAGAACGGAGTTACAAGTGATGGTTTCAGGACTTTGAAGCCACCATAAGGAGTGAATGAAGCCTTAGACGAAATATACAAGATGCCACTTCATAAATTTCGTCCAGATGCTATTTTATGTGCTGCGTCACCTTATTATTGGGCCAGGCCCATGTAATTTCGAAATACATAAGTATAGGCTGTTTTTAGAGTCCGTATGTGTGGGGAAACAAGAGATAGGGTTGGTTTTGGACCCCTTCCCCAAGGGCCACGAAATTCCCCCTCTTCCTCCATATATTCAACCCTTAGGGCACCGTTTAGACTTTGGGTTTTGTTTAGATTAAAAGTTCGGCATAGCTGCAACTTCTCGTACTTCGTTTGTGTTCAACGACCAAACCAAGGCGTCACAGAATCCCACCTTCATTAATAAAGCTTTCCTCTTATATTCGCAATATCCAGATTGCAATCTTAGTTCCTTGCTTGTTCTTCATTTGCTCGCAGGAAACAGGCCCTCGTGGTCAGATTGATCATGCTCCGGCGTGGTCAATAACCCTCGGAAGTTGGTTTAGCGATTGCTATGGCGCGACGTCTCGCACGTTCATAGTCGGATCGTCAAGGTCGACTCCCATAGAAAATGATAGCCATCATCTCATTGAAACATCGGGACACCTTTGCCTCTGTCAACAAGGCTTAGGGGACGGACATAAATAGCAGTGCTAGGGTGTGGTGCGGCAGTTATAGGCAGGATTGTTTTATCGTAGTGGATTACTTGGGGTGAAAATAACATAGCAAAGTGGGTTGCAAAGGTTTAACTACAGTTGAGCCTCTTTATCCTCCCATTCTCAAAATAGAGAATACTCCGGTGTATTTTTGGACTTCGGGTACTAGACACATACAACAGAAATCACCAAACAAACTTGGGTTTCCCGGGATTGCCAACCAAAAATTTGAACGAAGTACTCGGTTTCGGTGAATTCAGGTTTGGTAACGGTTTATTTGGTATGGTTTTCGGTGCTTGGTGTCAGGGAACACAAACGAGGGCGTATGTTTTCCCCTGACTTGTGCATGGACAAAAGGCCCGAGAGAAAGATTACAACACCAAGATCAGATCAAAGCACGAGGGATTAGTTCTTCGAAGGACCAAAGTGCAGATCAAGAAGACCAAGACTAGCCAGAGAGACAAGATACCACTACGAGAAGAACCTCCCTTGCCGGGCAGGCGAGCCTGGCAAGGTTGGGGTTATCCCGGAAGCGAGCCTCCAAGATTGCCCCGGCAGGCCTGCGGGGGCTCACGGAGGCAAACCACTCCACAACACCACCTCACAGCGACGCACGTCGTCGATCAGTGCAGAGTCAAGCTCCGAAGTGACTATGTGGCTGCTCCCTGCCACATGGCAGTCACTTCCTACGGAAAATACCTCCAAGCGACACCCGTCCTGAGACGTGTCAAGCAAGTAGGCGCGAAGATGGCAAAACAGCCCGGCAGGGCCTGCCGGGAAAGCTGTGATGTGACACTGAGCGGCGCATTTAATGCGCTCTGTCAGCCTGCAGAGTTAGGTATGATAACACTGTTAGCTATCTAATCAGTATATAAAGACTGATTTGCCACTGTGGTGACCCCTTTATCTATAAAAGGAGGCCCATGGCAACCTAGAAAGGATTCGGACCGCCGCACATTCATCTGCGTGTAGCCACTCTCACCCCGACGCAACCTTGCTGGGCAAGAGCGCTATTGATGTAGGGTGGAACCCTAGACGGCCGATCTTTCACGAAAGGAGCGGATCCCAACTAAGGACACGAAGAACACAAGGGGAAAACAAGATAAATCACGAGAGGAAACACGAGAGAATCACTCAACCAACAAGACTAGATCACACATGCGCTAGATCGATGAACACAAAGGTGAGATACAAGATCCAAGTCCAACAAAGGACGATACAAAGGTAACCGGTTCTTCTCCGTAAGGAGGTCTTGATGGGGCCACCCAAGAGGGGGTCTTGAATCCGCTTGGAAGGATCTTCTCCGGTGGAGGCACGTCTCCGAGGAGAAGGTAACCAAGTGGATGAGCAAAGCTCTCACACAAACATGAGCTAATCCTTTGCTAACCCTAGAAAGAGAAAGGGGATGGAGTATATATAGTCTAGGGGGCGAAAAGGTACATGGGCCTCGGCCCTTTACTGTGCGCAGACGGGCGGAGCCGGATGTCCGGGCGTCGGGCCGGATGTCCGGGCCTTCAGGACGAGCCGGATGTCTAGGCTGGGGGCCGGATGTCCGAGCTGTTGGCGATCGCTTCTGTAGGTTATGGTGCATTGCGCCGAATGTCTGGGCTAGACGCCGGATGTCCGGGCCCTGTAGACTTGCTCGGCTAGGCTGCTGCTGATATGGTCACTCCAGGGGGCCGGATGTCCGGGGCATGGAAGGTGATCTTGCCTTCTTCCATTGGTTCTCTTCATCCATGGACTTGGCGGCTTGTCCGTCTCCACGAGCATCTCCGAGAGGGTCCTCTTGACACCTGATCATGCATAGCATATCGGACTTAGGTAGTAGCCATGTCTTGAGTGGATCATATGTGATATCACTAAGTAAGGAGGTCACCTCGTTCTCGAGAGCTCTAGCTCGTGCTTGTGTCATGGGTCCTCTTGGCTCTGGATGAGACGATGGTAGGTCCATGGGGATGACCGTAGGATGCTCCGCATCATCTCCCCTCCCTTGGGAAAGATCTGACCTCGGATCGAAATCCTCATCACCATGGTACGGGGAGAGATCTTTGACGTTGAATATGTCGCTCGCGGAGTACTTGTCGCGTGGGAGGTCGATCTTGTAGGCGTTGTTGTTGTAGCGTGCAAGCACCTTGAAGGGTCCATCCGCTCGTGGTAGAAGTTTGGACTTGCGTTCGTTGGGGAAGCGGTCCTTGCGAAGGTGTAGCCACACAAGATCTCCAACATTGAATATCATGGGTTTCTTGTTGAAGTTGAGTTTGGTCGCGAGTCGTTGTACTTGGCGCTCGATGGTGTGCCTTGTATCTTCAGGCATCTTCTTGAGGTAGTTTACTCAGGCACTCGCGACCATGTTTGTGCGCTCTTGTAGCTGTAGAGGTAGAATCTCCAAAGGTGACAATGGATTGAAGCCATAGACGACCTCGAAGGGGGACTTGCCGGTAGTCGAATGTCGTGCTCGGTTGTAGGCGTACTCGGCGATAGGCAGGCACTCCTCCCACTCCTTGATGTTCTTCTTTATCAACACGCGTATTAGAGTGGAGAGCGTGCGGTTCATCACCTCCGTTTGGCCGTCGGTTTGTGGATGGTATGCCGAAGAGAACAAAAGCTTGATTCCGAGCTTGGCACACAATGTCTTCCAAAAGTAACTCAAGAACTTGACGTCGCGGTCCGAGACAATCGTCTTGGGCACTCCACGAAGGCGCAAGATTTCCCTACAAAACAAATTTGCAACATGTGAAGCATCGTCTATCTTATTGCAAGGAATGAAATGTGCCATTTTGGAGAATCGGTCCACAACAACAAAAACGGAATCCTTGCCATTTCTAGTTCTAGGCAAACCAAGCACAAAATCCATGCTAATATCTTCCCATGGTTGATATGGAATTGGAAGTGGCATGTAAAGGCCATGAGATTGAGCTTTAGACTTAGCTTTGCAACATGTAGAGCATCGGTTGGTGAAGCGGTTGACGTCGCGAAACATCTTAGGCCAAAAGTAGTTCTTGGAGAGCGTGGCGAATGTCTTGTTGCGTCCAAAATGTCCCATTAGTCCACCGCCATGAGTGTTGGTGGAAAGGACACCTATGGGATCACAAGAATCCCTACTACTGTTGCGGGGGGCGGGGTTGTGAAAAGAGCGGATCAAACAGATAGCACACGACTCCTTTACCCAGGTTCGGGCCGCAAGGATGCGTAAAACCCTACTCCTGCTTTGGTGGATTGTATATCTGTGTTCTTGAGCTAGATATGGGGCGTCGAGAGCTCCAAAAAGCCGAATCCTCTTCCTGGTCGCCTGGGGCCTCCTTTTATAGGGAAAGGGGTTGCCACAGTGGCACATAGGAGGTGGAAAGGGTACAGTGATGCCAGGTTATCCCTCGCATTACATGACAAGGTGCATTTAACGCGCCTTCCTTAGGTGTCCTTGCTTTATCGGGGGCGGGGGAGAGCCCTGTCTTGTCCGTCGTCGCTCCCTCCCGCGTGGACACGCGCCCTAGCCAGCGGTGCCTGCGATGCCTGCGATGCCATGTAGGCAGGCAGGCAGCTGAGGTGGCGCAGCGGTGGGTCTCCACGAGGATATGCATGCCGCCACGTAGGTGCCTGCCCAGCTGGTTGGGTCGGCAGCTGCATGCGAACGGTGGTGGAGGTGAGACTGGAGTGGGCCTGATGGTGGCCCCACGGGTGTTTGTGGCAAGGGCCATGCCGCGGCCCTGGTAAGGGTCTTGCCGGGGTCCCGGCAAGGGTCTTGCTGTGGCGCCTGCTGTCATCCCCAAAAAGGCTCTTGCCAGGGGCCTTGTGGTCCTCCTTGGCTGGGATCCCGCCAAGCATCATCATCTTCTAAAGTGTGCATCTGATCTTGAATATCTTCACAAAGATCTGCATACCACCACGGGGATGCCTCCCAAATCATTGCCCCATGGGGGCAGTGGACTCAAGGGTGACCCGCTCCGTAGGTGTGGGGCGAGCTGCCACGGCAAGGGTCTTGCCGGGTTTGCTAAAACCGCCTCCCGGCAAGGATCTCGCCGGGGGGGTGCTTCGTCCCCTTCGCTCTTTGTGGTCTTGGTCTTGGCGTCGTTCTGCTTCTCTTGGGCTTCGGCCTTACCTCGGCTCACCTCCCTTGCCTTGCCCAGTGCGGTGGTGCCCGTGGCTCAGACTGCCCGTGCACAGTTATAGGGGTACAAAAAGTGTACCCCTCTTTTTGTACACCGACAGGAGCCCCCGGACCTGGGCCACACGTAAGCGCAATCGCATCGTTGGGCTAGGCCCAAAAACGGTGCGTGGGCAGGCGGGGCGGTTTTTACCGCGGTAGGTTCCTTCGCGCGCTGGCGCGGCGTGGGGAGGCGTGCGTGACGTGGGTGGCATGTGTGGGGCTGAGCTCTGCGCGCATGCGTCACGTCATGGTAAAGGGGGCGGTTCGCGCCTTCCCCATAAACGGAGGGAGGCGTGGGGGCGCGGCCCATTTACTAAGCGGGGCCGAGGCATGGTCTTCAAGGCGTCCACTCCCCACGATCACGGGGTGGGGAGAGGTCGCCTCACCCGTCGCCTCGGTCCTGCACGCCCGCCACGCGGCTTTCATGCGCTTGGGGAGGCGAATGGTGGAGGCGGGAAACCGGGCCGTCGCGGGCCGGGGCAGCGGTCGGTCTCAGTTCCCTGCGCCTTCCGTGTCTTGATTGGCTGAGCGGGGCGGCCGAGCCCCCACCCCGTTCCTTTATAAAGAGCGGGAGGGGGATGGCGTCCCGCATTCTTTCATCTCCTCCTTCCTTCAGCTTCTGCTCCCCCTTCCATCCGCCATGGAGAGAGGGAATCCTGGTCCTTCGATGGTGGCGACGAGGGTCGCCGCTCGACAACGCGTCCCTCCTTCTCCTGCAGCTGCGGTGGCAGAGCCAGCCGCGAGGGGAAGGGGGAGAGGGCGAGGTTGTGGGCGAGGTCGAGGCGCTCGGGGAAGAGGAGGACGGGGCGGCGCGCCGGCTTCGCCTCCGCCAGCAGTTCCTCCCCCCATGGAGCGTCATGTGGGAGATGACCCATGCGAGTTCTTCATCAGGCTGCGCCGGCCGCCTCGCCGTCGCCTTCGTCTCCCGACTCCATTCACGCGGGAGATGGAGCTGGATCCGCCGGAGTCGTTGCGGCTGCACATGAGGGGCTGTGGGATCAGCGGCACGCGGGTTCGCGTCGACTTCCCAACCCCTCACGTGATGTATCTTCGTCGGGGGTGGAAGACGTTCACTCGTATCCACCGCTTGACGGAGGGGCTCACTCTCCTTTTCAAGCTGATGGAGGGCGGCCTCCTCTCCGTCAAGGTCTTTGGATGCTTCGAGACCCGTGCAAGGTGCTGCATGGAGAGCTCTTCTGATAGCGAAGACTCCTCCTCGAGCGGGAGTGACGAGGAGGACAGCGGCAGCGACAACGAAGGTAGAAGGCGGCAGGATGACGGGTCTGACTAGGTGTCGGGCGCCGCCTCGTGCGGCACCGGTGAGCCCATCATCCGTGTCGCCGGCTCCCTGAACTTCTCGGGGTCGTTTCCTTGGGCGGCTGGCATTGGGAGGTTGCGGAAGAGGAAGAGGGCGGGCGGCAAGGCCGTCAACTCGGAGTATGCGGGCACCGACGCCTTCGACGCGTGCTGACGTCCTGCCGCCTCTTCTTCGAGCTCTGCCTCCGGCACTGCCATCACCATCCAGCCTTTGGACGACCACCGAGATGTTCTCTTGGTGTCTTCTGCCACCCGTAGCTTGTCTAGGCGCCCCTTTTGCCCTTTTCACCTCCTTGACATGCCTCCTGAGGAGAGGGACAAGAAAGTGATTACGGGCACCTCATCTCTTTTTAGTTTGTAAGCCTCCGGGCCTTAGCTGAATTTAAAACTTGTAATCCCATCATTCATCTTTTTCATTCCCTATGGACTGTACCTGAGTGGAATGTTTTTAATGAAAAAGGGATGCTTGCCGGGTCATTTGTTTGCGGGTAGAACCCACGTCAAGGAGTAAATCCTTGATATCTCTAAGATAAACATTTCCTTGCCCGGCAGCAGGCCTTGCCGTCTTCCCACGTTGCTCGACCTTTCTCACGCTTTTGGCGGAGGTAGGCAGGAGGCGGGTTCAGGCTCCTCGTTTCATCCTTTCGCTACCGCGACTACGACCAAACCTGGCCCCAGGAACGAGCCCTAGGACCTAGAGTTAGGGGATCACGGTAGCTTTAGGAAGAAACGAGGTTTCACATACCTCAGTCCATAAAAGAATGCATGATAAGGGATGAAGAACTGACCTGAGACTATAGCCCCCGGCAACTCTGGTTTGCCGTGGGTAAATATTTGCTCTTGCAGCCCCCGGCAGTACTGGGCCCGCCGGGGTCTAGATGCTGGTCCGTCCCTCTTCCCCTTCTTGTCCTCAAGTGACTCGGCAAGGATATCTGTGAGTCCTGCGAGTCAGGGAAGACAAAAGAATGGCAAAGAGATGCACACTCGACCTCTAAGCTAGTGGTTAGCCGCCGCTAAGCACTATCAACCCTAACCAAGGACGAGACTCGACCTAGCATGCATGCTATAACTTGGGGCGCCAGCGCTTCATTTATTTATGCTCAGGGTCTGCGCCTGGCTTTGTACAAAGGGTTACATGCATCATCGGCAATGCTTGTACGAAAGGTGGCTTGCCGGGGGGGGGGGGGGGGCGGCAAGCCGCGCCTTACGGGTAAAACTTGCGAAGATGCTCGATGTTCCAGGAGTTACTCACCGGAACGGCATCTTCAGTCTCCAGGCGGACTGCGCCGGGCCTGGTGCCTCGTATTACCCGATAAGGGCCTTCCCACTTTGGCGTCAACTTGTTGGAATTCTTGGCCGAGTGAACGCGCCGAAGAACAAGGTCGCCTTCCTCAAGGCTTCGGGCATGGACCTTGCAGCTATGGTAGCGGCACAAGGCTTGCTGGTAGCGTGCTGCTCTCACAGCCGCCCGAAGACGATCTTCCTCAAGGAGCATTGCGTCATCTTGCCGCAGTTGCTCTTGATCAAGCTCATCATAAGCGAGCACTCGAGGTGACCCGTATATGAGTTTAGTGGGGAGAACTGCTTCTGCCCCGTATACCAGGGCAAAGGGTGTCTTGCCGGTGGCTCGATTTGGTGTCGTCCTGATCGACCAAAGAACCACCGGCTACTCATCAATCCAGCGCCTTCCGCTCTTGCGCAGCCTGTCAAAGGTCTTGGTCCGTAGTTCTCGCAGCACTTCAGCATTCGCCCTCTCAGCTTGACCATTGCTCCGCGGGTGAGCAACGGAAGCGAAACAACCTTTGCTGCCGTGGTCTTGGGTATATTACATGAAGGTGCGGCTTGTGAACTGTGTGCCGTTGTGGGTGATGACCCTGTTGGGTACGCCAAAACGTCACACTAGTCCCTTGAAGAACTTGACGGCTGACTGAGTTGTGACCTTCCTCACCGCCTCCACCTCCGGCCACTTTGTGAACTTGTCGATTGCAACGTACAAGTACTCAAAGCCCCCGACAGCGCGGGGGAAAGGGCCCAGTATGTCGAGCCCCCAGACCGAGAAGGGCCAGGAGAGAGGAATGGTTTGAAGGGCTTGAGCTGGCTGATGAAGCTTCTTCGAATGGAACTGACACGCTTCACACTTGGTGACTAGTGTCGTCGCATCCTGGAGGGCGGTGGGCCAGAAGAAGCCTTGTCGAAATGCCTTGCCGGCAAGGGCCCTCGACCCAATGTGGGATCCACATATGCCTCCGTGTATCTCCGCCAACAGCTCCAGTCCTTCCTCCCGAGTGATACACTTCAATTTCACATCGTTCGGCCTCTTCCTGTACAGGACGTCATCGACGAACTGGTACATGGCAGAGCGACGGGCTACTTTTTTCGCTTCTTCCTGCTCCTCAGGACGTTCCCCTGTTAGGAGGAATCGGACGGTATGCTGTGCTCACGCTGGAGCCTGGGGCTCGACGGCGAGGACTAAAGGCATTTCCTCTGCCATAGGAGCGGCTGTCTCGACGGCAAGAGCTGGACGCTCCGCCGGAGCTAGCCGTCCCGTGGCGGGCTCAGTGTCCCTGGCAGCATCCTTGCTGGCGGCTTCGGGGATCTCGGCGGGAAAGTACTTGCCGGGCCCTATTTTCCCCCTCTTGTTCTGCTCTGTTGATGGATCAACGGATGGCTGAGTTAGCTGAAGCACAAAGGTACCTGGTTCCACAGGTAGCTTGAGGGCAGCGCGTTCTGACAAGTAATCGGCGATATCGTTCTTTGCTCGGGGAACGTGTTCAGCCTGTATACCATCAAAACGCTCTTCCAGCTTTCTCACTTCATCGATGTAGGCCTTTATCAACGGGCTCTGGTAATCCTTGTTGACTTGCTTGACGACAAGCTGCGAGTCACCCCTAACGACGAGTTTCTTGATTCGAAGGTCCGCCGCGATCCCGAGACTAGCAAGCAGCCCCTCATACTCTGCCGAGTTGTTGGTTGACGCCTCCCTGGGAAAGTGCATCTGGACCACGTACTTGAGGTGCTCTCCGGTGGGCGCGACAAGCAGTACGCCAGCCCCGGCGCCTTGTAAGGAGAAAGCTCCATCAAAGTACATGATCCAATCGCAACTTGCCTCCTTGTCGGGGAGAGCACTCTCTTGGGCTCCTTCGTCAGGCGTTGCGGTCCATTCTGCAATGAACTCCGCCAAGACTCGGCTCTGAATCGTTGAAGTACTTTCAAACCTGAGGCCAAAGCTGGACAGCTCTAGCGCCCATTCCACAATCCTTCCCGTTGCATCCGTATTGTGCAATATCCGTTGCAGAGGGTGGCGAGTGACGACAGTGATCTCATGTGCCTGGAAGTAATGACGCAGCTTCCTCGAGGCCATAAGAAGGTCGAAGAGCAGTTTCTGCACGCCGGAGTACCTTGATCTAGCCCCCTGCAGGAGGGAACTAACAAAGTAGACCGAGTGATGCATCATTTTCTTTGTCGGCAACACTTCAACCGGCCGTGTCGTCTCTGCATTAGTGGTGTCGGGCTCTTTCGCTGCCATTACCTCATCGTCAACCTCTCTCTGCGCCACTAGTGCGGCGCTGACCACCTGGTTCGTTGCCGCCAGGTATAGCAGCAACGGCTCCTGGGGTCTGGGCACAACTAGTGTTGGCGCGGAGGAGAGGTACTTCTTCAAATCTTGCAGTGCTGCTTCGGCTTATTGCATCCACTCCACCGGGCCCGCCTTTTTCAGGATCTTGAAAAAGGGAAGGGCGCGCTCGGCAGACTTGGAAATGAACCTGCCCATGGCGGTGACACAACCAGCAAGCCGACGCACATCCTTGATTCGCTTGGGTGCTTCAATCTGCTCTATAGCTTTGATCTTATCCGGATTGGCCTCTATCCCATGCTGTGACACAAAGAACCCGAGAAGCTTGCCGGACGGGACGCCGAAGACTCACTTCTCAGGGTTCAGCTTGAGGTTGATCTTGCCAGGTTTGCAAATTTTTCTTGCAAATCTGCGATGAGGGTTGCCCTGTCCTTGGTTTTGACCACTATGTCATACATATAAGCTTCCATATTTCTATGGAGCTGGGGTCCATAACCAATCTGGACCGCCCTCGCAAACATCGAACCAGCACTCTTCAACCCGAAAGGCATCCGTATGAAACAATACGTACCACATGGGGTGATGACTGCTATTTTCTCTTCGTCTTCTCTCGTCATGAAGATCTGGTGGTAGCCGGAGTAGGCATCGAGGAATGACAACAGATCACACCCAGCCGTGGAGTCAACAATCTGGTCGATGCGCGGCAACGGGAAGGGGTCTTTAGGACACGTCTTATTGATATCTGTGTAATCAATACACAGCCTCCACTTCCCATTTGCCTTGCGCACTACGACCGGATTGGCCAACCACGTCGGATGGAGCACTCCTCTTACCAAACCCGCTGCTTCCAGTTTCCGGATCTCTTCCGTGATGAACTCTTGTCGTTCCAAAGCTTGCTTCCTGACCTTCTGCTTGACGGGCCGCACATGCGGACAGACAACAAGGTGGTGCTCAATCACCTCCCTGGGAACGTTGGGGATGTTGGAAGCTTGCCAGGCAAACACATCGACATTCGCCCGTAGGAACGTGACGAGCGCGTCTTCCTATTTGTCGCCAAGGGCGGAGCTTATGGTGAAAGCTCCTCCCGTGCCGTCCTCATTGACAGAAACCTTCTTGGTTCCCGGCGGAATGGCCCTGGGCTTCTTGTTTCCGCTGGTGGAGCTCTCTGGCACGTCCTCGACGGCAGCGCTACACTCCGAAGAGGTGCGCTTGCCGGAGTGGGTGTCCAAGGTCTCACCGGCCTTCTTCTTCTTCCCTCCCGGGGTCCCAGCGGCAGGAGCAAGTGCCCTACTGGCGGTAGCTGCTGCGGCTGCTTGCTGGTATAGTTGATCAGCGCAAATCAGCACATCTTTCTTATCGGAGGGAATGGTGATGATCATCACAGGTCCTGGCATCTTCAGGGTGTTGTAGGCATAGTGTGATGCCACCATGAACTTGGCCAGCGTTGGGCGGCCAAGGATCCCGTTGTAGGGCAAGGGGATCTTGGCAACATCAAACACGATCCTCTCCGTCCTGTAGTTCAGGTCGCTTCCAAAAGTCATGGGCAGCGTGACCTTTCCCTTGGGCTGGCTTCTCCCTGGGTTGACCCCCTGAAACGTGCCCGTCTCTTCGAGGTCTCCATCAGGAATCTGCAGTTTCTCGATCACGGCAGGCGAGATCAAGTTCAGACCGGCCCCGCCATCAACTAGTATCTTCGTCACCTTGAGGTTGCATATTGTTGGCGAAACCAACAATGGCAGGCACCCGACCGCAGTAGTGCGATCAGGGTGGTCCTCGGTGTCAAAAATGATAGGTGTGCTGGACCACTTCAGCGGCCTTTGGGCATCAAACGACGACTCTACCGCTGTAATCTCTCGCGCCCACAGTTTAAGCCGGCGGTGAGAAGTATGCAGCGAGGCGCCACCGTCGACGCACATGGCCTCTGTAGCTTTCTGAAACTCTTGGTCGCCGGACTCGTCGTCCTCTTTGTGATTGTCGTCTTCTGGCTTTCTGTCACGGCCCCGGGTGGGCCTCTCCTGTTGCTTATCCTTGCCGCGACGGCCCGCCTGGCTGTCACGCTTCTTCCCGGACCCTTCAGCACCGTCTTGGCCCTTCTCCTTGTCCCGCCTCTCATATTCAGCCCTCTGCTTCTCAGTGAGGAGCTCAACCTGTCGGCAGTCTTGGAGAGCGTGGCCTTTGGTGCGATGGATCTTGCAGTATCGCTTGTCGGAGTTTCCTGACGTCTCGGCAACTGCCAAGGCCCGGTAGGCGACACATCCAGCAATTTCCTTGCCGGGGTCATCTGCCTTGGTTTTCTTGGTGGAGCCAGTATCATCAGATCCCTCGACGGCAAGCACAACTTTCCCTTTGCGCTTCCTGTTGCGGCGCCGTCCTTTCTTCGCCGGAGCGGCAGTATCCTCATATGAGGAGTCGGTTTCCACGCCGGCATCTTCGCTGGGGTACTTCCTTCCCTCTTCAGCTCGGGCACATCTGTCAGCAAGAACATAGAGTTCTGCCACATCTTTCACCTTGTTCATTGTCAGCTCTTCGCGCATCTTGCGGTTACGCACGCTCTGATGGAACGCGCTGATGATGGCGGCAGGATGAACATCAGGGATGTTGTACTGTATCCGGCTGAACCTCTGTATATACTTGCGGAGACTCTCGCTTCCCTTCTGGGGAATGACATGCAGATCGCTTGCTTGGCCATGAGCTTGGTGACCGCCAGTGAAGGAGCCCACGAACTCATGGCACAAATCCGACTAGGAGGAAATGGAGTCTACCGGCAAGTGCATCAACTATGACATGGCGTTGGGTTTAAGAGCCAACAGAAAGTAATTCGCAAGCACCTTATCGTCGCGGGCTCCGGCAGCCTGCATCGCGATGGTGTAGATGCTGAGGAACTCGGACGGGTGGGTCTTGCCGCCGTACTTCTCGCCCACGTCAGGTTTGAAGGTGCGGTGAGTGGGCCACTGGAACTGCTGCAGCTCACGGGTAAAAGCCGGACAACCTACCTCGTAAGGCAGGCCTCTAGGGCTCTCCGGTGCCGGGTGGTTCACAGCAGGCCCGGCTCGCCTGTCTGACTGGTGGCGCGCTCCGCACCGGCGCTCGATAGTGGTTCGAGCGTCTTCATGCTCTCGATCCCGAAGGACCTGGCGCTGGTCACAGTGGGTCCGCGGGTCAGACGGCGCTACTGAGATTTCATCGCCCGTAGCGTCGCAACGGGCAGGTGCCCGCGGTATCGGGCGAGGATGAGGCGAGTGCACCGTGGTCGCGGTGCCACCGGCTTTCCTGCCACTGGTATGCAGGACTCCGTCGGAGCGTCGACCCGGGGGATCCGCCGGACTTGGTTCGTCTTTGTTGGCCACCGCAACAAGGCTTCGGATGGTGGCTCTCCATTCGTCGAGTTTCCCCGTAGTGGGAGGAAAATCAAGGAGCAACTGCGCACGCGCCAGGGCTTCTGCTGGCGTCGGTGGCAGCGAAACCTGCACGGATCGCGACGCGCTTCGACTTCTGACCATGTCAGAAGGAGCTCTATCACGACCCCGCGGTCGCATGCCATATTCACCAGTGCCTCGGCGAGCGGGTAGGTCTTCTACATCCCGGGAGCGGCGCTCGGGGCTCTTCCCACGGCGACGCACGTGGTCTTCGGTGTGATTACGCCGTTCGTCGCGCGCCGCTTGAGAGGAGCGCGACGTCGGCGCCGGCGTGGGAGTCTTGGAAGCCCTCGCGTCGCCCTCGTTCGGGGCAGCAGCGATCCTGGAAGGCCCCACGCCACCCACGGAGGGCCTGGCTCCGTCTTTGGATTTGTCGGCGTGCGGCCCGTTACCAGGCGCACGAACATCGCCGCCTCCCAAACTCCGGCTGCTGGAACGGTGTTGATGTTCGCGAACAGCGCCCCGGGTCCTTTCTGCGACCGGTCCACTGCTCGCCCGCGTCGGGATGGGATGCCCGGCTTCCGACGGGCCAAGCGCCACCGTCGTCTTCTTCTTGGGCGCCATGACAATGAAGAAGCGTCGAACTAACTGCTAAAGCCGATTCCCACAACTGCGCCCCCTACCTGGTGCGCCAAAGATGTCGGTGGAAACGACACCTATGGGATCACAAGAATCCCTACTACGGTTGCGGGGCGCGGGGTTGTGAAAAGAGCGGATCAAACAGATAGCACACGATTCCTTTACCCAGGTTTGGGCCACAAGGATGCGTAAAACCCTACTCCTGCTTTGGTGGATTGTATATCTGTGTTCTTGAGCTAGCTATGGGGCGTCAAGAGCTCCAAAAAGCCGAATCCTCTTCCAGGTCGCCTGGGGCCTCCTTTTGTAGGGAAGGGCTTGCCACAGTGGCACACAGGAGGTGGAAAGTGTACAGTGATGCGAGGTTATCCCTCGCATTACATGACAAGGTGCATTTAATGCGCCTTGCTTAGGTGTCCTTGCTTTATCGGGGGCGGGGGAGAGCCTTGTCTCGTCCGTCGCCACTCCCTCCCACGTCGACACGCGCCCTGGCCAGCGGTGCCTGCGATGCCATGTAGGCAGGCAGGCAGCTGAGGTGGGCGCAGCGGTGGGTCTCCACGAGGATCTGCATGCCGCCACACAGGTACCTGCCTAGCTGGTTGGGTCGGCAGCTGCATGCGAACGGTGGTGGAAGTGCGACTAGCGTGGGCCTGATGGTGGCCCCACGGGTGTTTGTGGCAAGGGCCTTACCGCGGCCCCGGTAAGGGTCTTGCCGGGGTCCCGGCAAGGGTCTTGCTGTGGCGCCTGCTGTCATTCCCGACAAGGCTCTTGCCCGGGGCCTTGTGGTCCTCCTTGGCTGGGATCTCACCAAGGATCATCATCTTCTAAAGTGTGCATTTGATCTTGAATGTCTTCACAAAGATCTGCATACCACCACGGGGATGCCTCCCGAATCCTTGCCCCATGGGGGCAGTGGACTCAAGGGTGACCCGCTCCGTAGGTGTGGGGCGAGCTGCCACGGCAAGGGTCTTGCCGGGTTTGCTAAAACCGCCTCCCGGCAAGGATCTCGCCGGGGGGGCCTGCTTCGTCCCCTTCGCTCTTTGTGGTCTTGGTCTTGGCGTCGTTCTGCTTCTCTTGGGCTTCGGCCTTACCTCGGCTCACCTCCCTTGCCTTGCCCAGTGCGGTGGTGCCCGTGGCTCAGACTGCCCGTGCACAGTTATAGGGGTACAAAAAGTGTACCCCTGTTTTTGTACACCGACAATGAGATTCTTGCAAAAGCAACAAAGGAAGAGAAGACTCGGGGATGCATAGTTTGTTAGCTCTCGTAAGATAACCATCTTTGATGTAATAGTGTTCCCCAGATGTATGCGCCAAACATTTGGCATAAGGAATAGCAAAGGTAGGATCATGCTCATACAAGTCTTTTATGTGCTCAAAACCAATGACATTCAATTCAAGTTGAGTAACAAGCATGCATAAACGGGAAAGCGCATCCGCCACAACATTTTCCTTACCTTTAATATACTTGATGACATAAGGAAAAGACTCAATAAACTCACTCCATTTAGCATGACGCTTGTTCAACTTAGTTTGACCCTTAAGGTATTTAAGCGTTTCATGGTCGGTATGGATGATGAACTCATGAGGGCGGAGGTAATGTTCCCATTCACGCAAGACTCACACTAAAGCATATAGCTCTTTGTCATAGATGGGATAATTTAGTTGCGCTCCGGAAAGTTTCTCACTAAAATAATCAATAGGGCGCTTCTCTTGTGTTAACACACCTCCTATGCCATTACCACTAGCATCACAATGTATCTCAAAAGGTTTTTCAAAGTTTGGTAAAGCAAACACGGGTCATGAGTAAGCAAATTCTTAAGCTCATTGAAAGCGATATCTTGGGATGTTCCCCAAACGAACGATGCATTTTTCTTACTCAAAGCATGCAAAGGTGAAGCGATGGTGCTAAAATCTTTCACAAATTTATGGTAGAAACCGGCTAAACAAGAAAACTATGCACTTGTTGCAAATTGGTTGGTTGGGGGCAAGTTTTAATAGCATTGATCTTAGATTCATCAACATGAACACCCTTAGAAGATATTATGAAACCCAAGAAAACAAGCTTATCAACACCAAAGAGGCATTTTTCCATATTAGCATGAAGTTGCTCTTTTCGAAGAGTTTGTAGCACAGTTCAAAGGTGGGTGACATGCTCTTTGAGAGATTTGCTAAACACAAGGATATCGTCAAAGTAGACAACAACAAATTCACCAATGTAAGGGTGGAACACATAATGCATAAGACGCATGAAAGTACCGGGTGCTTCCGATAAACCCATAGGCATGACTAACCACTCATATAGACCAAACATTGTTTTGAAAGCGGTTTTCCATTCATCACCTTCTTGTATGCGGATTTGATAGTAACCACTTTTAAGATCAATTTTGGAAAAAATAGTGGCACCGCTAAGCTCATCAAGCATATCGTCAAGGCGTGGAATGGGGTACCTATAGTGAACGGTGATAGCATTGATAGGTCTACAAGCGGAACACATGCGAAAGCTACCGTCTCTTTTGGGCACAAGAATGACCGGTACGGCACAAGGACTCAAACTTTCACGCACGTGTCCATGGTCTATGAGATGCTTTACTTGCCTTTGTATTTCGTTGGTTTCTTCGGGGTTGACGCGGTATGGAGCCTTGTTAGGTAGAGGTGCTCCGAGGATGAGGTTGATTCGGTGCTCAATGCCTCGTAGTGGAGGTAGACCCCGAGGTAGCTCGTCGGGGAAAACATCTTGGAATTCCTGCAATAAAGAAGATAGCACCAAAGGTAGATCGTGAGAGTTGTTAGTTTTTGGTGCCTCATCCTTGCACAATAGGACATAGTGTAGGACACTCGATGGGTTCTCACACACTTCTCTCATCTCACGTTTGGTGGCAAATAGAACTCAGTTTTTCTTGTCGCTCATTGTGGAGGCGCTCAATTTGGGCTTGTGGCGCTCACTCTCTTTTTGGTGGTTCGCCCTATCACTATTCTCACCACGATGAGTGGCTTGCTTGTCGACGAGCACTTGGCTTGGAGACATAGGTCATAGCACAAACTCCTTCCCTTTCATCCTGAAGCTATAGTGATTTGTACACCCATTATGGATGACACCTCGGTCATATTGCCATGGCCGTCCAAGAAGGAGGTGGCACACAGTCATCGGAAGGACATCACAATCCAAAGTGTCTTCATAGGCGCCGATCTTGAAAGAAACTTGTACTCTATGCTCGACTTGTATGGTGCCGGTGTCGCTTAGCCATTGAACCTTGTATGGGTGCGGGTGCTTCATCTTGACCAATTGGAGTTTGGAGCAAAGTTCTTCACTTGCTAAGTTATGGCAACTCCCTGCATCGATGATGACCTTGACGGACCTTCCATTGATGCCGACCTTTGTGTGGAAGATATAGCATCTTTAGTCTTCGTCTTGTTGATGTTGAAGAGTCAAGACCTTGGAGACAACAAGAGCGGGGCTTGAATCTTCCTCACAGAAGATGTGGTCATATTTTCTTCATTGTTCAATTGTCAGTGCATGGCCATTTTCTCAAGGGCTTCCATTTCTCCTTCACTCATTGAATCATAGGTTCCGTCGTCGTTGAGGATTATGGTGTGCTTGTTTGTGCACTCAAAGGACTTGTGGCCTCAGCCACCGCATGTGAAGCATTTGAAGGAACTTATCTTGATCGTCTCATCGGTTGGGGTAGAGGATGATGAAGCTCGCGGCTTGAAGTTGCTTGTAGTAGGAGGACGACTTGAGCTTGTCAAAGCTTTCTTGTAACTTGACTTGTCGCCAATGCTTGTAGACGGCTTGGTTGAGGTAGAAGGTGTTGGAGTCATTGAAGCTTGATTGTTGGAGAAACCATATGACTTGGATGAGAACTTGGCATATTTGAGATCATCTTGCACTTGGTGTTCCTCTTTGGTAGCTTGATGCACTAGCTCGATGAGATTCGAGTATGGTTGGAAGTCGGCGATCTTCTTGATATGATGGTTTAGTCCATTCAAGAAACGTGCCATAGTTTGCTCATCATCTTCCGTGACATTGGATCGTATCATGGCAATCTCCATTTCCTTGTAGTACTCTTCAACGCTCTTGGTTCCTTGCTTGAGGAGTTGGAGTTTCTTGAAGAGGTCGCGGTTGTAGTAGTTTGGCACGAATCGTGCTCTCATGACATACTTCATTTGCGCCCAAGTAGTGATGGGTGGTTCACGTCTTGCCACTCGGCGCTCAATGACTTGTTCCCACGAAATGAGGACGTAGTCTTGGAATTCAAGGGATGCCATTGCGATCTTCTTCTCTTCTTCGTAGTTGTGCAAGCGGAAAATTTTGTCAACCTTCAATGCCCATGAGATGTACTCTTCGGGGTCATTGCTTCCGGTGAACTTGGGCATGGTGAACTTTAGCTTGCCATATCGTTGCTCTTCAATGTGTTGGGGTCGGGGATGATGACGCCCATGTCATTGAGGATTGACAATCTCATGTTGCTCTTGGCGAGGAGGGTTGTCTTCCTCATGTTGCTCTTGGCGAGGAGGGGGCCCATTGTCTTCATGCTCTCAATGGACTTGATGTTCTTGTCTAGCTTGAGGAGGAACTTGTCGAACTTGTTGAGGAGCTTGTCGATGCAGACGTGCCTAATAAATCCTTTCTTGAGCTTCTTCACGAAGTTCTTCTTGATGTACACGAGCTTGTCGGCCTCGGTTGGCTACGGCTCAACTTGAATCTCGAAGGGCACGTTGCGCCTCAAGTGCTTGAGCTTCATGAAGTTCTTGTTCTTGGCGTTGCGCTTCGGCATCTTGTGCATATTGATGTTGTCGCGCTCGCTCCTCTTGTTCTTATTGTCGTTGGCGTTGCCGTTCTTGTGCTTGAGCGAATGCATCTTGGGCTTGACGTCGTCGATGCTCCTGAGAGTCGGTGTCGTGTAGAGGATTGCGGTTTGCTTGACGGTCTTGACACGCGGCACGACGAAGAGTGTTTGATGTCGGTGTACTTGAATCGGAGATAGTGTCGTCAGAGTGTCGACTTGAGCGGCTCCGTCTTGAAGAGGACGAAGTTGTAGAAGAGCGGTTGACCATCATGGTTCGGATATCTTCTTTGAGGGAACTCATGGATGTGTCGAAGTAGTCTCTTGTACGTTGCTCGGATTGTCGTAGGTCGGTGGTGAGATTGTCGATGCGGTCTCCCAAAGCAAGTTGTTCTTGATGCAAAGCTTGGTGTGCGCCAAATAGTTGTGTTTTGGCGACTGAGGGAGTCCTGGATTAGGGGGTGTTCGGATAGCCGAACTATATCTTCAGCCGGACTCCAGGACTATGAAGATACAAGATTGAAGACTTCGTCCCGTGTCCGGAAGGTTCTTTCCTTGGCGTGGAAGGCAAGCTAGGCATGCGGATATTCAAGATCTCCTACCAATGTAACCGACTCTGTGTAACCCTAACCCTATCCGGTGCCTATATAAACCGGAGGGTTGTAGTCCGTAGGACGAACACATCATAACCATCATCATACCCATAGGCTAGCTTCTAGGGTTTAGCCTCCTTGATCTCGTGGTAGATCTACTCTTGTACTACCCATATCATCAATATTAATCTAGCAGGAGTAGGGTTTTACCTCCATCGAGAGGGCCCGAACCTGGGTAAAATAAAGTGTCCCTTGTCTCCTGTTACCATCCGACCTTGACGCACAGATCGGGACCCCCTACCCGAGATCCGCCGGTTTTGACACCGACATTGGTGCTTTCATTGTGAGTTCCTCTGTGTCATCGCCTTTAGGCCCGATGGCTCCTTTGATCATCATCAACGATGAGGTCCAGGGTGAGACTTTTCTCCCCGGACAGATCTTCATCTTCGGCGGCTTCGCTCTGCGGGCCAACTCGCTTGGCCATCTGGAGCAGATCGAAAGCCACGCCCCTGGCCATCAAGCCAGGTGGGGAAGCTTAAACTACACGGCAGATACCCTCGGAGACCTGATCTTTGACGGATTCAAGCCACAGCCAAGCGCGCCGCACTATCTCGAGGGGCATGATATAGCTCTGCCTCCGAACAGTGTCCTGGAGGCCGCATACGCTCCGGCCCCGATCCTCGATCCGGAGCCCGCTGCGTTCTTTGAGGATGAACGGTTGGACGTCACCTCGGGGGCTGCGATCTCAAAAGCCATTGAGCCAAACGCAAGCCCCGCACTCCGCATGGCACATGACTCCAAGGAGCCGGACTCTTTTCCGAACTCCGAACCTCCCGCGCCCCTGCCAATCGAATCAGATTGGGCGCCGATAATGGAGTTCACCGCCGCGGACATCTTTCAGTATTCGCCTTTCGGTGATATTCTGAAATCTCTCAAGTCTCTCTCTTTTTCAGGAGAGCGCAGGCCGAGCTGTGGCTTGCGAGGTTGGGATTCGGACGACGAAGAAATTCAAAGCCCACCCACCACCCACTTAATAGCCACTGTCGACGATTTAACCGACATGCTCGACTTCGGCTCCGAAGACTTCGACGGTATGGACGACGAAGACGGAGACGAATGGGAACCAGCGCCCATAGGGCACTGGACCTCCACCCCACTTAATGACGTATTCATGGTGGATACACCTGAAAAAACTCACAATGAGGAAGAAGGGGGCGAAAAGAAGGGTAAACCCTCCGAAAAGCACTCAAAGCAGCGACGTAAACGCCGAGCGAAGGCCCGCCTCGATCAAGACCCAGCCATAGAGCAGGACAAGCCGGCAGATGACGAACGCATCCTAGAACAGCCGTCCGAACAGGGTAACACGGGCAGAGAGGACGAACAGTCCTCCCCCAGTAATAACAGAACTCCGGACGATACTATGCCGGATAAAATCATGGAGCAGAAGAATCTCCAAGAAAGGCTCGTCGCCACAGCACGAAGCCTGAAGAAGCAGAAGAAAAAGCTAAAGACGACGGAAGATGCACTCAAAACAAGATGGAGCAAAGTAATCAAGACCGCAGACAAATACGGCGGCAGCCGCCGCACCAAAAGCTATCCGAAGAGAAAGCTACTGCCCGAATTCGACCAGGAGGCCCTAGAGCCCCCAAACTCGAAAAACAAAAACGCTACACGGTCGAATAAACGACCTCTCGGCCACTACAATACGGCAAACGGCGCCGCACTCAATGCGGCATGCGACACAATCAAAGACTCGCATCATGGCCCAGCCAGGTCCATTTACGGGCCAAGAAAGCAAGCTCTCGTAAGCAATGCAAAAAAAATCCACCATCAGTATCCGGCACACCCAAATATAGGGGTGCCGCACACCCCCTATGTTTCACCGATGAGGTCCTGGAATATGAATTCCCAGAGGGATTTAAACCCGTTAACATAGAGGCGTACGATGGAACAACAGACCCGGGAGTCTGGATCGAGGATTATATCCTCCACATACATATGGCTAGAGGAGATGATCTCCACGCCATAAAATATTTACCCCTTAAGCTTAAAGGGCCAGCCTGGCACTGGCTTAAAAGCCTTCCCGAAAACACAATTGGAAGTTGGGAAGAGCTCGAGGACGCTTTCCGAGCAAATTTTCAAGGGACCTACGTCCGTCCCCCGGACGCAGACGACCTCAGTCACATAACTCAGCAATCTAGAGAATCAGCTCGGCAGTTCTGGAACAGATTCCTCACTAGAAAGAATCAAATAGTGGATTGTCCGGACGCCGAAGCCCTAGCGGCTTTCAGGCACAATGTCCGAGACGAATGGCTCGCCAGACTCCTCGGCCAGGAAAAGCCAAGAACAATGGCCGCACTCACAAGCCTCATGACCCGCTTTTGCGCAGGAGAGGACAGCTGGTTGGCGCGATGCAGCCCCAGCGACCCAAGTACATCAGAAATCAGGGATGGAAACGGGAAACCATGGCGAAACAAGGACCTTTGCCGAATCAAAAGAAAAAGTCCGAAGAGCACGACAGTCAATGCCGGATTCAAAGGCTCACGGCAAAATCAGTCAAAATCACCCCCTCAGGATAATAGGGAAGATCCGTCCAGTCTAAAGAGAATCATGGACAGGATATGTCAGATACACAGTACTCCTAGAAAGCCTGCTAATCATACCCACAGAGACTATTGGGTTTTCAAACAATCCGGAAGGCTTAACGCCGAACACAAGGGGCTCGACACACCAAGTGAGGAAGAGGACGAACCCCAAAAGCAGAACACCAGGAAGCAAAAGAACTTCCCGCAAGAAGTCAAAACAGTGAACTCACTTCACATAACAAGGCATGAGGCACCCATAAAGGTCCGCACATTCAAGCCTATCCCTCAGGAGTCTGGCCACTGGTCACTAAAGCCAATCATTTTTTATCAGCTAGATTATTCTCTCAATATCAAACGCGCAGGCCGGACTGCCCTGATGCTTAATCCAATAATAGACGGATTCCAGTTTACCAACGTCTTTATGGACAGTGGCAGTGGACTAAATCTGATATATCAGGATACAATTCACCGCATGGGCATAAACCCAGCACGAATCCGTCACAGTAAAACCTCCTTTCAAGGAGTAGCACCAGGCCCGGACACCCACTGTATGGGTTTTCTCCGGCTTGTGGTCATATTTGGCTCTGCCAATAACTTTCGTCGCGAAAAGCTTATCTTCCACATAGTCCCGTTTTCTAGTCGCTATCAAGCACTAATGGGACGCGGAGCTTTCGCTCGCTTTAACGCAATACCGCATTATGCATCCCTCACGCTAAAGATGCCCGGTCCTCGAGGCATCATCTCTTTAAAGGGAGCATACTAAACTACATCTCCTCCAAACGGAGGATTGTGCGGCCGCTTAAACGGCCGCCCAACAAAATGGCCTCGCCAGCCAAAAGACTTTTTCGATGTAAGTCACAAAAGGCCGCGGACCCGGACTCAATGAGTTCGGCACAAGCCCATTTTCGTTATAGGCTTGGTACGCCGCACCAGGGGCTGTACGCAAAGACAATAAAACTCGACCGTACCTATTTCTCACTTCACATTTTATTTATTATTCTTTTTGATCCGCACGACCCATTTTTCAATTTAGTTCTTCCCTTTTATAGATGAACGTCGTACGGCGCCCGTCCAGGACACGGCACAGTGGAGACACAGGCGCAGACGTGCAGTAGGGACCCGCCCGAAAGGATTCTTCTTAGATTAAGACCCTGCGTAAACCTTTTTTTTACTGTCTTTTGCCGCTATACATCCCCTGGTTTACCTCACTATAACCATGGAGGAGACTGGCGTTTTGGCATGTGGCCACGCCAGAATTCTTGCTCGTACCTGGACACAAGGGGCTTTTTTCTTTTTTCAAGGGTGTCGTTTCACACGCACCCACAAAGACCAAACACCTTAGGGAGTGTTCGGCGTCGCGAGTTTTGGCACTATATGCTTCAGCTCCGAGTCATGATTTTGGTCACATGTTGGGTTGCCCGGCTCCTGAGTTCGGCCACCTTACGTTCCGTTCTGTCGGCTAAGGTTGCACCAGGAGAACTACTGCGATTGTGCGCCAGTTCGGCCGGGTGAGCACCTCAGTAGAGAAAGCCGAAAACCGACTGTCATGATGTAGCGCGAGACTGGTCGCCACTCGATGACTTATAGGAATTTATCGAATTCCTCCGTTTTGACGAAGGGCCGCTTCCCGGTCAGGCACATATGCGTCCCAAATTCGGGTAAACGCAGTCGCCATTAAAGGGCTACCTAAAGAGTCCCACTGTCAAGCTCCTATGGCTAAGTGAAAGTGTTAAAGCATTATAGTCCGGTTGCCTAGCCCGCGGCGCTATCACCTCCTTTGTAGGACCAAGACGTTGGGTTAAGTGTGAAAATGCGTTCTCCGCGCGCACCCCCGCACTATGTGCGTGGGGGCTGAAGCCAACGACTGCAATCTTTCAGAATTTATATATTAAAACGGCCGCACAGGAGGTGTTATTAATACTTGAAGGCACAAGTCTAAATTACGCCATTACAATTTATAAAAATATTGATCTACGATTACATATGCTGTCATAAAACAGCATCTTTTGAACACTGCGTCTCTATTATACGAGCGCCCGCGAGGACTTCCTCAAAATAGTGCTCGGAAGGAATTCGGATTTTATCCGAATCACGGGACGCAACAACGGTGGGCTCCATATCTGCCCAGTATGTCTTGACACGGGCAAGAGCCAGCCGCGCGCCCTCTGTGCAAGCGGACCTCTTTAGAGCTTCAATCCGAGGCACCACGTCAAGAAATTGATGCACCAAACTGAAATAGCTTCTCGGGTTCGATCTCCCCGGACACAGGCGGTCCATGGCATACTTCATGGCAAGTTCGGACAACCTATTCAGCTCGGCCCATTGGGCCAGGCGATCATCCACTGATAGTGGACGCTCTGGATTAGTGAACTGCGACCAGAAGAGCTTTTCCACTTCATGATCTTTCTTATCTTGAAAGTACCTGGTCGCATCAGCGGCGATAGCCGACAAATCCAGATAGGTGTCCTCCACGCTTGGTCCAACGGGGCGAACTTCGGATCAAAGAATTTTCTCCGCAGCAGGAAGGGCTTTCCATCCGCAATTAATCCGGCTTGACGCAGCTCTTCCCTTGACGCTCTCATACCAGAGTGGGCGTCCTTGGCGTCAGCGACGGCCTTCTCTAAATCCGTCTGCCGGGCTCGACCTTCCTCTTCAAGAAGTTTGCAACGGTCAGTAGCACTTTTTAACTTCACGGCTATATCAGCCATCTCCTCCTTGCTTCAGCAATGGGAAGCCTGTTCGGCTTTTAGCTCTTCACGGGCTCTTCCGGCAGCCGCATCGCTTTTTCTGGCTTGTTCCTTTGCTTTGGCGAGCTCGGCCCTAAGTCCTTCTACGGCCGCCGCACCATCTGCATCAAGCATACACAAGGTAAGATATTGACATAAAGCTCCTCTTACTAACAATCGCCAAATAAACTCAATACCTTGAGCATCATCAAGCCGCTTGTTAACAAGCACGATGTCGACTTCTGCCTCATCGAGTTGCCGTTTCATTTCGGCAAGATCTCGAGTCCGGCTCGACTCCGGACAACCTGCCACCTACATACAAAGGTGCCACTTAAAGGACCTGGGATTAAGATCCTCTGCGCGCCGCTAATCTTTGCGTCACACCGAGTCTCAGGGGCTACTATCTATACAAGGCGCATGTTATTATGTGCAATTAACACTAATGTTCATTATTCAAAACGTACCTCAAGGACCGCCAGTAAACTCTTGACGGCCTCATTCAGTCCGCTTTCCGCGGATGAAATCTTTTCAATCACCGTGTGCATCAATGCACGATGCTCCTCTGAAACAGAGGCTCGGCCCAGCAGAACCTTCAGCTCCTCCGACCGAACACCAGATGGTGCCGGACTCGTCCCATGGCCTTCTTCGGAGGCCGGACGCGGAGAACCCCGGGGGGCCGCATGATCACCTTCTGCCTCTGGCAGATTCGGAGAAATCCTCTGCGACGACACTTCGGCGTCGCCCGCCTTGCTAGGCGATGAAGGAGGAGGCGTTCCGCTCTCCATCATCTCCGGAAGAAGATCCCCCGATGACGAGCTCTGCCGAGAAGGGTCGAGGTCCGAACTACAAGGTAAGGTTTCGGTTAAAATTTCTCAGATATAAATTAAGGATTTCTCTTAAAAGAATGACTCTCTTTCTACTTACGGCTCGTTGGAGGGCTGCACGTTTTGAGGATTTAGTTTGGCCGAGGGGCTCCCCGGTGTCGGGTCCTCTGACGCGGATTCTTTCCCCCGCTTTGGAGCTACAGCTCCCGGGTCGTCAGAGGCGGCCCTTTTCTTCCCCCTTGGAGAGGAGTTGTCGATTCCCCCCTTTGGGATGGCCCCTTTCGAAGAGGCCACGGTTTCCTTGTCCGCCCCTTCATTTCCCTCCCGAGGCGCCACCTCCAACATCCTGACTAGCATAGGATCTAGCCTGGTCTCGGGAAGGGGAGCCGGACACCGGACCAGCTTTGCCTTCGCTATCCACTCCTGCGTAAAAAGGAGAAGTATTGTTAAAAAATAAGTCAATTGTACGGATAGAAGGTCCGGGCGCAAGGTCGCCTACTTCTGTATCCGGGCGGTTGCGGCTTAAACCAGCATCCTCAGTCAAATCCGGACTCACTCCTTGTGGTCCGAAGAATAGTCTATACATCTCCGTAGGCGTCACGCCCTTAAAATTTCGGAGAACTCGCGGCCCCTCTGGGTTGAACTCCCACAAGCGGAGGGGGCGACGTTGGCCGGGCAGTATCCGGCGAATCAGCATAACTTGTGTCACCTTGACCAGGTTGAGGTCTCCTTTTAGGAGATCCTTTATGCGGCCCTGCAACGGAGGAACGTCTTTGGGCAAGCCCCGATCTAACCCTGTGTTGATCCACGATGTTAAACGTGGTGGGGGGCCGAGCGGAAGGCGGGAGGCGCTACCCAAGTGGTGCCCCGAGGAGAGGTGATGTAGAACTACTCCTGTTGCCATAAGCCGATCTCCTCTTGAAAAGTGCCCTCAGGCCATGGAGCATCGGTATTCCTTTTTATAACAGCACCTCCGCACTCTACGTGACGCCCCTCGATTATCTTCGGTTCTACCTTGAAGGTCTTGAGCCATAATCCGAAGTGAGGAGTGATATGGAGAAACGCTTCACACACAACAATGAAGGAGGAGATATGGAGGATGGACTCCGGAGCTAGGTCATGGAATTCCAGCCCATAATAAAACATCAGCCCCCTTACGAAAGGATCCGTTGGGAAGCCTAATCCCCGAAGGAAGTGGGAGATGAATACTACGCTCTCACCAGGCTGAGGGCTTGGGATCGCTTGTCCTTGAGCAGGCAACCTATGCGGGATCTCGCTGGTCAGGAACCTAGCCTCCCTCAACCTTGATACGTCCTCCTCCGTAACGGAGGAGGGCATCCATTGGCCTTGAAGGTCGGAGCCGGACATTGTCGATGGTCCGGTGCGCCTAGAATCTAAAAGCCTGGGGTGTTGGAACTCGAGGCTATGGGCGAGCTTGTTTTGAGAACACAAGAGGGGAGCAAGGTCTCGGTCTCTTTATAAGAGGCAGAATATCAAGAGCCCTCCCCGTAACCATCTTGGACTAGCCTTTAATCAAGGCAGGACGTGCTTAACGGGCACGGTTGGGTTACCCACGTCCGTATTAATGAGAATCCTGTTAAAGGGGGCACACGATCTCTGCTTCGACAAGACGTGCCAAGGAAACCGCCTCGTTGAACGTGCTGCGGCGAAACAACAAAAAATAATCCATACAGAAGGCTTGGTCGCAGTGTTATGACGCACAGCGGAATACGTTAGCAGATTTGATTTGTGTTTGTATTATTCTCTATATGGCAATACGTGGAAACTTGTTTTGCAGAGCCGGACACTATTTTTTGGTGTTTAATATCTTCTTGAAGAATTTGGAGGAGGAACCCGCCTTGCAATGCCGAAGACAATTTGCGCGCCGGACTCGTCGTCATTGAAGCCTGGTTCAGGGGCTACTGAGGGAGTCCTGGATTAGGGGGTGTTCGGATAGCCGAACTATATCTTCAGCCGGACTCCAGGACTATGAAGATACAAGATTGAAGACTTCGTCCCGTGTCCGGAAGGTTCTTTCCTTGGCGTGGAAGGCAAGCTAGGCATGCGGATATTCAAGATCTCCTACCAATGTAACCGACTCTGTGTAACCCTAACCCTATCTGGTGCCTATATAAACTGGAGGGTTGTAGTCCCTAGGACGAACACATCATAACCATCATCATACCCATAGGCTAGCTTCTAGGGTTTAGCCTCCTTGATCTCGTGGTAGATCTACTCTTGTACTACCCATATCATCAATATTAATCTAGCAGGAGTAGGGTTTTACCTCCATCGAGAGGGCCCGAACCTGGGTAAAATAAAGTGTCCCTTGTCTCCTGTTACCATCCGACCTTGACGCACAGATCGGGACCCCCTACCCGAGATCCGCCGGTTTTGACACCGACAGCGACGTAGGATGACATGTCGTCGTCTTGCTCCAATAAGAGTGGGTTGGTAGAAGTACTTGGCCTATCCATCATGCCAAACAAAGGTATGTGAGTGGGAGAACAAGAATAACCAATACCAAAGGTACCTTGACCGATGATCACTCCTATGTGTAACAAGGAAATAGCACAATTGGTACCAATTCTTGTCGATTTCTCACACCTACACAAGTAAAAGCATATGGTGGAGCTTGGTTAGGATGGTGGCACAAAATTTGATGCAATTGTAAGTGAGACTCAATAATGTTGGAAAAGATTCACAAATTTGCAAATGCAACAAGTAGACCAATAGCAAGATAAGGTACACGGAAGCACACACGCAAAAAGATAAGTGGGGTCGTGCAACCATGGAATGAGCCAAAATGTGGAGTCCACCAAGATGCTCTTGTTGCACAACACTAGAAAGACGCTGGCACAAGTGCACAACTGGCGGATACGAACTTGTGCACAACCTACTAAGAAAAAATGCAACGACTTCTATCCCAAGTATGCTATATGTATGATGTTCCTATGCTTTGATCCAAGATGATCGAGTATGACAATCTTAATGTTGTATGATGCTATGGTTCTTGCTTATAAGCTCTTTTCTTATCTTTCCTCTTTTGCTTAAAAGCTTGGTTGGCTCTTTGTTGTTTGGGCTCTTTTCTCATGCAATGCTTCACGTACCAAGATAGCAATTGTGTATGCGATGGCAACTTTGTGACACAAGAGATGATACCAAGATATGCAACACGATGATAGTATGTATGATATGGGAAAAATGATCACTACTGTGCACAAGTCACGTTGCCGGCAATACTCAAAGGCTAGTCTCGATGGGTAAGTGACGCAAAAGTAAGGCTATGGGGTGATCAATGCAAATGCAAGAGAGTATGATGATATTACGATACCAAGATGATATCAAGGTGAAGTTGATACCAAAGTGATGTAGCCGTTCGTAGTAGTCCTTGGCGAAGATGAGCGGTGGGGATGTTGATGTCGAACCGTACCTAGATAGCCGAAACACAATAGGACACGGGAACCACAACTCAAATTCTCAAAGCAAAACGGGTCAAAATTGTCGGAGTTGGAAACAGGAAAGGCTATGGTGGTGCTATGCGGAAATGGTGGGTGGTATGCGGAAGTGTATGTGGGCCCCGGAACAAAATTGGACGAAAGTTTGGCGGTAAACAGAGTGGAGGGTGGAAGTGATGCTGTCAGGGGCCGGATGTCCAGGCTGATGGACGGATGTCCGGGCTGTCGGGCCAGATGTCCGGGCTCGGGATTCGTGGACGAACTCAAAGAACACCGCGTGGAGAGGTCAAATCCGGGGCAAAATTCGAAAGGTTTCGTGGATGGAATTTGGGGAAAAGATGGGGAAAAGTTAGATCTACCTGCAACACACGAAATCCGCGGATCAAATCCAACAAAACTTCATCACACCAACAAATCACAAAAACATTTGGGGCTATTTTTGGCGGGGAATTTTCAAATTTGGGACAAAATCAACAAAACTAGGCCAGAAAACACAACGGGGAGGCTCCGAAATCGTGATCAACGTGGCTCTAATACCAAGATGATGTAGGGTGGAACACTAGAAGGCTGATCTTTCACAAAAGGAGCGGATCCCAAGTAAGGACACGGAGAACACGAGGGGTAAACGAGAGAAATCACAAGAGGAAACACGAGAGAATCACTCAACCAACAAGAATAGATCACACATGCGCTATATCGATGAACACAAAGGTGAGATACAAGATCCAAGTCCAACAAAGGACGATACAAAGTTAACCGGTTCTTCTCTGTAAGGAGGTCTTGATGGGGCCACCCAAGAGGGGCTCTTGAATCCGCTTGGAAGGATCTTCTCTGGTGGAGGCACATCTCCGAGGAGAAGGTAACCAAGTGGATGAGCAAAGCTCTCACACAAACTTGAGCTAATCCTTTGCTAACCCTAGAAAGAGAAAGGGGATGGAGTATATATAGTCTAGGGGGGCAAAATGGTAGATGGGCCTCGGCCCTTTACTGTGCGCAGACAGGCGGAGCCGGATGTCCGGGCGTTGGGCCGGATGTCCGGGCCTTCAGGACGAGCCGGATGTCCGGGCTGGGGGCCGGATGTTCGGGCTGTTGACGGTATCTTCTGTAGGTTCTGGTGCATGGCGCTGCATGTCCGAGCTTCTGGCTAGATTTCCAGGCTCGGGCCGGATGTCCAGGCTGGACGCCCGATATCCGGGCCGTGTAGACTTGGGCGGCTGGGCTGTTGCTGATGTGGTCGCTCCAGGGTCGGATGTTCGGGGCCTTTGCCGGATGCCCGGGGCCTGGAAGGTGATCTTGACTTCTTCTGTTGGTTCTCTTCATCCATGGACTTGGCGGCATGTCCGTCTCCAAGAGCATCTCCAGGAGGGTCCTCTTGACACCTAATCATGCATAGCATATCGGACTTAGGTAGTAGCCATGTATCGAGTGGATCATATGTGATATCACTAAGGATGGAGGTCACCTCGTTCTCGAGAGCTCTAGCTCGTGCTTGTGTCATGGGTCCTCTTGGCTCTGGATGAGATGATGGTAGGTCCATGGGGATGACCGTAGGATGCTCCGCTTCAGCTGTGTTTCTCCACCATTTTCCACCATCAATCCACCAAAGCAGGAGTAGGGTTTTACACCTCGTAGTGGCCCGAACCTAGGTAAAATTGGTCGTGTGATCTGTGTCATGTTGTGTTACGCTTCTCTGCTCTTTGTGCAACGTGCCCATGCCCCCGCCAAACCAAAAGGGTCTCATGGCCCCATAGGTGGCCGTGGTTTCCCACGACATCTTTGGCACGCCAGGTAGGGGGATCACTTGCGCGAACCCGAGACCGTAACCAACGCATCATCTTCATCACCTACTCCATCGACAACGTCATTATTTAATGGCGCCCAAGAGAAGGCGGAGAAGGGCAGGGATGGAGTGGGAGAACAACATCGCTCCCCCTCCGGTCCTGCCTGAACTCCATCCCTTCTTTCCGTCGCGGCCACAACAATGACGAAAGCCGACAAGTCGGGCGATGAGACCACCCCCGGCAGATCAAGCAGTGTGGGTGCACTGCGAACCTCATTTGGGGAACAGGGCGATGCGCAGGGGAACATGGTCTCTCTCTCTCTCTCTGGCACTCTCTCTTTTTGACAATCGAGCTACTCAGGGTTTTAGAGTCGTCAACGTCGATGAGTCCATGCGACACTCGGTTCAGCACTTACCCTGCTTAGGGAAGTCCTAAGTAGAGCGCCGGTGCGAATCCATTCATCGATGCCCTGGCAAGTATGCTCCGGCAAGGCCGTCCACGTTGGCGTGACTTTTGTGCCGATAGTCGTTGGATTGCTTAGAAGGCGTGAAGAGAAGGGGATAGAAACTCGATGTGCCCGACACCATGTCTTGCCGCCTGTAAAATATATATGGCTTTGACCGGCCCCTGCCGGGGGCTGAAGATAGATGCACGTGCGGCACCATCCTTACCAAAGCCAACAAGCCCAACAAGCGGCCACAGCAGAAAGGAGTGGATGGATAAGAGCTAAGTTCATGTCATCCTCGCATTGTTATGGTTCCTTTTCTATTTACATTTTTTGTTTACCCCTTGAGTACTGAAGTGTTCGTGCGACTAAATCTTTCACAAGATGGTACCTCTGCTAGATTCTTGTCTGCACCCTCATTCCGATCAGAGCCTGCTCACGGAACGAGTGGCTGCGTCGGAAACTACTCAGGAAAAACCTGTCAAGACACATCCACGCCAAAATAACCGTTAAGGGCTAGACCCTGACGACCACTGCGGAAATATGATACCGGCAGCCAGCCTGAATATGCAATAGAGACTAATCATACGAACACTACATGGATAAAACTCAAAAGGTATAAATATGCAATTCAGATTAAGAAAAAGTATCAAGAACCAAATGAAGCATAAGTAGAACGACGTCTAAACACAAGACATGCATCACTGTTTTGGTTACAGGCCAACATGGTGGCAAGGATAGTTCAGTGCTGGGCCTGGCGGCTTCGTGAACTGGCGGCGAGTCGGCCGATTTCTCCCCGACGGTGGAAATGTCTGCTCCCTCCGGCGGCTTCCTGAAACCGCTGGCAATGTCGAGATCCGGATGGCCGCAGGCGATTGTTGGCGTTCTAGGAACGGGGTCCCCAGAATTGCCTACCTGCGACCCATGGCGTGGCTAAGCAGCAGGCCGTACGGCCCATCTTCATCAACAAGGCATCCAAGACCTTCACGAGGGTCCAAGCCTCGCGAGGCCGACAACGCAAGACCTCCTCAGGAGTGGCCTAGCCTGGCAGGCTCACGAGGAGTAGAGATATCAAGGCGGGGCAAACCTCACGAGGCTCTCGTGAGGTGAGCCATGACGAACGGCGCCAGGTGGGTGCCAGGCGGGCGCCAGTGAGCACAGCGTCCCCATTTCCTGTTTGGTGCTAAGGAGGCAAGCGCAGACGAAGAGTACCGAGGCATCAGGCAAAGGTTGCCATATTGGTGCAACAAGACCAAGACCAGGAGGACGGCAAGGCGGAGGTTATCGTGGAGCCCAAGATGGCGTCATCCCAGGGCTATTCGCAGGTGAAGACCGCTTTTGTCAGGATAGATTGTACTACCTGTCCCCCATCAAATTTGCCCGCCGTTGTTGGCTCCCTTCCCGCTCAACATTTGGGAAGAGGACCATGCCCTCTATAAATAGGCTTAGCCACCACTACCACAAGAACACCTCGACCTCAGGAGGTTGTTCTTCCCTTGTATTGTTCTTCATCAGCCCAAGAGGCAATCCACCACCACCAAACTGGAGTAGGGTATTACACCACAAACGGTGGCCCGAACCAGTATAAACCTCGTGTCTCATTCTGTGTTGTGAGTTCGTCGAGTTCGCCCACAAGATCTAAACGAGCTAGAGCATAGATCGGTAGGAGGGAAAGACTTCACGCGCACCCTAGTGTTTGAACCTTAGGGTTTGCCGGAACCCCACATCCGACATTTGGCGCGCCAGGTAGTGGTGCGCCGTGGTTTCCTTTCCATCGGTTCGTTGCTCCGTCGCTCCGTCGTTTCCATGACCGACGTTCGCCATGCTCGAGCTGAGCGTCGGGCTGCCCTCTCCGCCTGCGTCTCTCAGACGGCTCCAGTAGGCGGGCCACCTCGTCATTCTCCGTATCCCATCGCCAACGCTGCCATCGGCCCTGTGGGGAACGAGGAGCAGGCATCCTCGCTACACCCCTCGGTGCGGCAGGACGGCCGCACCGCTACCCCATCGCTCACCCCTGCTGGTTCTTCGTCCCACGCGCACCGCGCTCCCATGGAGGCACGAGCCGCGCTCATCCGGGCGAACGAGCTCCTGCGCTACTGCCCTGTCGACGACGTCTACGAGGAGTGGCTCGATCACGTAGCCGAGCTCGTCCGCGTCGCAGGGGGCACTCCCGCGCCGTCCAACTCTCTGCCCCCCTCAACCAGCCGCGGGCGACGGGGCTCATGGTGTGCCTCCACCACCTCAACCCCAAGACGGTGTCTTGGCACCAAGGCGCGCACCTCCGTGGCGTGATCCACCGCGCCCGGCGCACGCGCGTGAAGAAAGAAGTTGCCAGGAAATCCCGCGGCCACAAGAAGCTGCACCGGCGCTCCCCGTGCCGCCTCGTCAGGACCGCGCGCCTCCCGCAGCAGCGCAGCGCGAACCCCTTCAAGACCAAGCTCCGCCCCCGAAGCGGGCCCCGGCAACCACAGCCGGCTGCCGCGCCTTCACCTCCGAGCTGCGTAGCGTCGCCTGGCCAGGCAAGTTCAAGCTAGACCTACCTCCTTGCTACAACGGCACCACCGACCCCGCGGAGTTCCTGCAGGTCTACGAGCTGAGCATCGAAGCGGCCAACGGCGACGAAAAAGTCATGGCAAACTGGTTTCCCATGGCTCTCAAGGATGGGGCCCGCTCTTGGCTCCTGAACCTGCAGCACGGCTCGATCTCCTCCTGGGACGAGATGCGCGACCGCTTTGTCGCCAACTTCTAGGGCACCCGCAACCGCCCGCCTGTCGCGGGTGACCTGCGCCGCATCAACAACAGCCAGGAGAAACCCTCCAGAAGTACATCCAACACTTCAACAACACCCGCCTCAAGATCCCCAAGGTCACGGATGAGGCCATCATCTCCACGTTCTCCGACGGCGTCCGTGACATCAAGATGAAGCAAGAGCTGGCTATCCACGAGGAGCTCTGCACCTCTCAGGAGCTGTTCAACCCGGCGACCAAGTGCGCTAGAGCTGAGGAAGGGCATCTCTCTCTCCTCGAGCTACCAGCTGCAGGAGCGAAAGAAAAGAAGACCAAGGCCAAGGACGTGAAGCGCAAGGAGGCAGTGGTGCTCGCAGCGGAGCCCGACACCAAGCGAGGCAGAGATCAGCCTGAGTCGTCCAATAATGGCCGACCGTTCTGCGCCTTCCACAACCTGAACACCCACAACACCAGCGACTGCCAAGAGCTTAGAGCCATACCAGAAGGACGCTACGATCGACGCCCCGAGCGCAACGACCGGGGCTACGGCCGCGGAGGAGGACGTGGAGGTGGACGCTGGGATGACCGTGGCCCACGCCAGGAGTGGCGCGACCGGCATCGTGAGGACCGCTGGCAGGACCAACCTCGTGAGGGCTCTTGGAGAGACTCTCCTCGTGAGGACCGCCCCCAGGGCAATGTCGGTCTTCCCCCGCTGCCGCCACCAAGAAGGAACGACCACCACCACCAAGACGAGGGGGCTGGGGGCTTCCAGGATCCGCATGCGATCACTTGCATCTTGGGCGGTGCACAAGCCCCAGCCTCGCGAGGTGAATGCGGCACTCCCCAAGCTCGAGGCCACGTGCCCACTCAGGTGGTCCCAATGTGCCATCACCTTCAACTCGGCAGACCAGCTCAAGTGCGCAGCCACCGCCGGCGCACTCCCTATGTTGTGCTCCCCAGTCATCAGCAATGTGCAAGTCACCAAGACTCTCATCGACGGCGGCGCATGGCTCAACGTCCTGTTCATCGACACGTTCGACAATCTTCAAGTGCCCTATGAGCAACTCCAGCCGACCAAGCCTTTCTCAGGAGTGACTGATGGTTCCACCACACCGATAGGGCAGGTCCGCTTGCTCGTCACCTTCGGCAAGCGCGACAACTACCGCACCGAGCTCATCGACTTCAACGTTGCGCACATCCGCCTGCCGTACAACGCCATCCTCAGGTATCCAGCCCTGGCCAAGTTCATGGCAGTCATTCATCACGGCTACAACATTCTCAAGATGCCAGGAAGCGGAGGAATCATCACGGTCCCGTGTGAAGAAAGGGATGCGGTGTGCTCTCTTGAGCGTGCCTTTCAAGCCGCAGCAATCGACGACCCTGACAGCTGAAGTGAAGGCCCTCCGGAGACCGTCCAAAAGAAGAAGTTGCTGCGCCGCGTCAGGAGCCTCGTCATGATCAGCGCCCGTTCCAAGGGCGCCTCCCTCCATCGCATAGGAAGGCGTGCCCAGCGCCCTCCTCGCGCAGGGCTCAGGGGCTCTCCTCTGGAGGGCCTCAGACCTTGCCAACCTCACGAGGGAGGCGCTTGGGCACCACTTGGAGGCGTGCTTAGCGACACGTTTCCCTCAGGAGAACACAGGGCAAGGAGTGACCACCACCCAGGAGTTCATCACCAAGACCACCCAAGAGTTGTAAGAAGCAAGAGCCATGCACGGCCACAGCCGCACACGGGGCGCAGCTCGCCATCCAGGCGAGGATGCCGGGCCGCGTCTTTGCATCGACGTCCCAGGGCTCAACAGGGCCGCATCCTAAGATCGCCTCCGGCCATCGCGTGCGGGCCGCTGTGAGGGCCCACCGCACAGCTATGTTCGCATGCCCTTCGGCTTGCAGAGCGTGGCGTTGGCCCATCAACACAACTTGCAGCAGGTCCTGGCATCTCAGGAGGCCAGCATCCACGCCGTTCAGGAGGAGATGGAGATGCTCCTCAGGGAACCTCCCGAGCCCCCAGAGCCTCCCGAGGCTCAGGGTCCCGGAGGCTCATGAGGAGTCATCCCTTCAACGCATGGCTTCAGCTACATCAACTCTACTTCGTCTACAGAACCAGGTGACATCTTCCAAGTTCGTTTAAGCTGGGAGCGCCCCTTGGGCTGCATTATTCCCAGGCCACATAGGTCCGTCCCTGCGGCATGTATCCCTTTTACTTAAGTCTTTATCTTACCTTGCTGGGGGCGCCCCTCGGGCTGTATCATCCCCAAGCCGCTCGGGCCATACCCAGTGGCATGGATCTTCCTGCATTTATCCAAGTCGGTCCAATCTTTATGCTTAACCCGCCAACTGCTATCGCTTGCTCGATCATCGCCTCCCCCGGGGCCTTCACACAACACGGTGCTGGTGCATGGGTCCGTCCCTGCCACGTCCGACAAATCTGAGTGGTCGAGCTCTGGTGCGCGGCACGCGCCACACACGTCACCTCGCCAGGCCCTCGGTGCCTTCGCCCCACCCAGAGCAACCAGCGGCAGGCTAACAGCTGTAACGGTCAACCGTATTACTTCTTGTGCGTGTTCACAGGAGTCATGAGGGAAGGACAACAGACGGCACCGCGAGTCTCCTTTTCCTCGTGCAATCTGCTTGCACATTAAAAGGGGGGCTCCTGAGTATCGCGACTCAGGAGCTCCTACTGGATCTCCAGCCCTCACCCCCTGGCCTTGACCATGGCATCGCGACCTGGCATACCAACGGCGGCTGAGCTCGCTCGAGGGCCTGGGCCTGAGGACGTAGAGCACTAAGGAGAGCATGGGTAAGGAAAACTCGTGCGGGCCAACCTGTCTATGCCGTGCAAGTTGGCGCACAACCCAGCGCAACGTCATGAGTCGCCGCAAAATCAACAAGATAAGTCTTACACCAGGATTGGCTAAATGTTTAGGCCTAATGGTCGCTCAAGCCTTGCCGCAGCCCCATTGTGGCCACGTCTATTCCCTTTCTCGCCTTACCATGGCTGCTTGAGCGCTAATGGGTACCTCCTGAGCATCGCGCCTCAGGAGCTCTTACTGGACCTCGGGTCGTGCACCTCCTGGCCTTGACCACGGCACGTGACCTGGCATACCAGCGATGGCTGTAGCTGCCTTTGGACCGGGACCTGCCAGCGTAGAGCAACAAGCTATCACAAGGAAAGAAAGGGGGGAACGAGCCTTAACGGGACATGCGTTCACCTAGTTCTTATAACAAGGAAGATGAACACGAAAGACATTACAGACCCTTACATGCCCCCACGGGGTGATTCATGATCCTTCGCAGGGAACAAAAGCTGTTACTAAGAGGAATCCTATCTACACCCTCCCGTGGCGGACGCCATCATCAACAGTGGTCCATGGGAGGCCGGTGCCAACCCCATCCAGATCAGCGGCGGCGGCTACCGGACGCCGCAGCCCTGCTCCGAGCATGGCGAGAGCTCGGAGGGACGTAGCTGTCGTCGCTCGTCTCCGGAGTCTCGTAAAGCTCGGGAGAGCTGCTGGACTCCCACGGGCTGCTGCTGCTGGAGTGCTCGTGATCGGAGTGCGCGATGGCCTGGCGCTGCTCTCCAGGGCAGCACTCCAAGCGGCGACACTCGGCATCGAAGACCTTGAAGAAGAGCGTGGAGGCGCCGTCATACTCGAAGTGGATCGCGAGGGCCCCCCTCGCACGGCAAACCCGCGCGATCTCGCCCCAGCCGCGGGTCATGAAGATCTTGCCGGTGGGGACCGCTACGATCTCCGCTCTGGTCGCCGAGGCACTACAGTCAGCGTGCTGCAGCCAGAGCTCGAGTGGCCCCCTCGGGGGCATCACGTCGGAGAAGAATCGTGGGAACAGCACCAACTTGCGCGAGAAGTCAGCGGCATGGACCCCAGGGGCAGCGGCACGCGGCGATGTGGCACGGCGACCCTGGACACGGCGCGGGCGGTGCTGCTCGTCACTCCGTCGTCCCGAGCCCTCGGCTTGGGCGTAAAAGGGGAGCAGGTACCCCGGTGGAGGCCGCTTGCACCAAGGCCTCGTCACCAATTGCATCGCTGCTTCGTCACAGCGATGATCGACCGCTTCTTCAGCGGAAGAGGCTCTGGATCGTCACGGGGAGCTTTCCCTTTCTCTTCGGTCGAAAACCTTCTAATGGGTGCCATTGTTGTCAGCAGAGGAGCGAGGAGGACGAAGCAAGCGAGCAAGGAGGAGATAGGCAACGGGGGCTTCGCCCCCTCCCCATTTATTGAGAGAGAAGGCCAACCAACGTCTCCCACGATCGCAGGTAATGATGGTTTTCCTTGCATGTTGCAGGGACTTGTCAAGTCGAGCAATTGCCGAGGCAGCGCGGGGAAGCGGAGACGCCCACGTCCAATCAACCGCCACACGTCGGTCGAGGCCGCAGGCTTTTGGGGCCCGCGGCACTCCGAACTTGACCCTTGGCTTGGCCGTGAAGCCAAGCCCGAGCGCACCTTGGGCCCGGGGGCTACTGTCGGCATTCTGGGAATGGGGGTCCCCAGACTTGCCTGCCTGCGGCCCATGGCGTGGCTAAACGGCAGGCCGTACGGCCCATCTTCATCAACAAGGCATCCATGACTTTCGCGAGGGTCCAAGCCTCGCGAGGCAGACGATGCAAGACCTCCTCAGGAGTGGCCTAGCCAGGCAGGCTCATGAGGAGGGGAGATATCAAGGCGGGGCAAACCTCATGAGGCTCTCGTGACGAGAGCCATGACGAACGGCACCAGGCGGGTGCCAGGCGGGCGCTAGTGTGCATAGCATCCCCATTTCCTCTTTGGTGCTAAGGAGGCAAGCGCATATGAAGAGTACCGAGGCATCAGGCAAAGGTTGCCATATTGGTGCAACAAGACCAAGACCAGGAGGACGGCAAGGCGGAGGTCATCGTGGAGCCCAAGACGGCGTCATCCTAGTGCTTTTCGCAGGCGAAGACTGCTTTTGTCAGGATAGCTTGTACTAGTTGTCCCCCTTCAAATTTGCCCGCTGTTGTTGGCTCCCTTCCCGCTCAACATTTGGGAAGAGGACCAGGGCCTCTATAAATAGGCTTAGCCACCACAGTACTGGAGGGAACAAAACGGACATGAACTCGAACAGATCGAGAAGCCAACACTCCCACAAGAACACCTCGACCTCTGGAGGTTGTTCTTCCCTTGTATTGTTCTTCATCATCCCAAGAGGCAATCCACCACCACTACACTGGAGTAGGGTATTAGACCACAACGGTGGCCCGGACCAGTATAAACCTCGTGTCTCTTTCTGTGTTGTGAGTTCGTCGAGTTCGCCCACAAGATCTTAGCGAGCTAGAGCATAGATTGGTAGGAGGGAAAGACTTCGCGCGCACCCAAGTGTTCGAACCTTAGGGTTTGCCGGAACCCCACATCCGACAGCGATGTTTCTCAAGATCATGAAGAGGGCGTCGCGGGAAAGCTTCCGGGACTCAGTCGCGAAGCGGCCAGCCCTTCCCTCTTCATGCACCTTCAGCTTGTCGATCAACTCGTTGAAGAAAACCCCAAGCTTAGCATTGGGGGCCTCCTGCTTGCTGGCCGAGTAAACCGCCCCCTCCATGCCCATTGCCATGGTCTCGGCAGTAAGGCGATCAGCAACGTCGGTCAAGCTTTTGATCCAGAGGTCGACTTGACCAGAGTGGTTCTCCAGCTTGTCCTCCGCATCCTTCTGGAGGCACCTTGCTGGGTCCAGATCCTTCGACAACTGCTTCTCGCAAGCCTCGACGGATTCTATTGAGCTCTCCAAGGAGCCGATTTTGTCCTTCAGATCTTTGATGGTGTCGTTGGCAGCCTCAAGGCCTTGGCTCTTGGAGGAGAGCTGCGATTGCATGTCCTTCAGGAGGAACTCTGCTTTCTGCGTCTCCTTCTAGACGGCCGAGACCTCCTTGGTACTCCCTGCAAGCTTCTCTATGTTCTCAGCCACTTGCTGGTCGAGGTTCGCTTTAGCGGTAGAGGTAGCGGCGAGGTCATTGGCAACCTCCTTCAACTAAGCAGCTGAGTCAACAGTAAGGGTGTCCAGGGTAACCTTGTGTTTGTCCCCCAGTTCTTTGGTGCACTGCTGCACGAGGGCCTCTAGATCGTCGTCCTTGGCATGGAGAGCGGCTTCGAGTTTCTCCTCCCGGAGAGAAATGCTTTGTTTCCTGGTGTCCAGAAGCGCCTTGTGCTTCGCTAGGCGCGTCTCCCGGGCAATGGCGTCCTCCTTCGTCATCAAGATTGTTTCCTACTACCTCGAAAGGACCTGGAACAGCTTGCCGTACCAGTTGAGTAGCTCCATCCCCTTATCATTTAGCTTCCAATCCACCTTGTTGGCGGACTGGAGCTGCTCCTTGAGCTCCTGCCACTTTCGACTATGTCGCTCCCGCATCTCTTTGAGACCCGCCCCCATGGACTCCATGAAGGATAGGTCCATGGAAATGGCGACGGAGTCGTCCACCTCTTCGACCCCTTGGTACAACGATGGCAGTATGCACTGAAGCTCTTCGTCGAGTTCCATGCTCGTCGCCATTAATGAGCCGGGGGCTCCAAGTCCGGGTTGTGCGAGCACCAGCGCGAACTTGCTCGAAGATGATGGCAGGACTTCTGCCGAGGTACCAAATGAGGGAAGGGGGCCCATGGTTTGGAGGGGTATCTTCTCTTCAACCACAACCCCCATCCCTGACGTGCTACCAATGGTTTTCTCAGGCTCCTTCGGGAATCCGAGTGGACCCCCGGTAGCATGTTCCTGTCCTTCTGTGGCAACAATCTTGGCGGCCTCCTCGGCAGCATCTTTCCCTATGCTGGCCACCTCATCCAACAAATTTGACTCTTCGCTCAAAGGGGTTGCGAGAAGATCCAACAATCAATGGCAAGGGTATCAGGAATACGAAGCAAACTGATAAGAAAGCATGAGAAAAAAAGCAGATAAGCTAGCGAGAGAGGTTTGCCAGGCAGGAGGTTCAGTTTCCCCAGCAACATTAGCTGCCGGGTCAGGATTGCCGTCTCCTCCCTCGGGAACCACGGTTTCACCCTGGGGGGACTCTTCCGTGGGGACCCTTGGCAGGGATCCATCAACTCTAGCAACGGGCGGGATTGGCCCCTCCCGAAGGGGCTCATCTTGAATGGTCCCCTCTCCTCCTTTGACCTCAACGGAGGGGGTCTGTCCACCACCGTCCCCAGCAGGATGAATCTCCTCTGCGCTTTCGGGTCGGGGGATGAGCTGGGGGCTCGGTGTCGGGGCGCTCGTGCTAGTCCAAGCCGGGCACGTCCCTTCCACCGTTGTCGGTGCTCCGCGCGTTTGAGCCGCCTGGTCTGGTGGACGAGGATCTCCGTCTCCTCCTTCTCCTCCTCCATGTCGGCAACAGAAAGCGAGATCAGTTGACAAATATAGGCACACATCTCGGAGTTGCTACAAGAGAAGGAGAAAGGGAGGGAGTGGTCTTACTTACTCTTCATCCATAAACATGGGGTTTAGCTAAAACTTCATGGGAGGCGTAGAGGCCCTGCTCCTCTTTTGGGGCGGGGGAACGGAGCTCTTTGGCAGCTTTGACTCTTGCCGGGACGTAAGGTGCTCCGACAAAGACGAGCTCTGCAAAGAGCTCGAACTCGATCTGGCGCTGGGGACATCTTCCATGGCTGCTGGCTGCTGGGCAGGAGGAACCTTAGCCCTAGAAAATCGAGGGGAATGCCGGTGCACGGCTTCAGGGATGCCGCTCTTGGAGACAGCCTCCTTCACCTTCTTGGTGACAGACGTAGGATCAGAGACAGCGGCTCCTCGATTTGCGGCCCGCTTACGAGGATGTGGATCCAAGATCGGATCGGGAGCCTGAGGGCCTGCCGCAAGCCACTCCTCCATGAGCTCCTCCGCCTCCGCAAACAGCTCTCCTTCCTGGGCCTCCGTCACTGCGGTGTACAGAGCATCCATCCCGGAAGGATCGTCCCCGGCAGGTTCGTCCTCAGCACCCTTACGCCCGGTAGGATTATCCCCGGCAACCCCTTCTTAGGCTTGCGCCTCGCCTCTGCCGTGGGATGAGCGTCCCTCCTCAGTTTTCCCCCTTCCCACTACCGCTTTCTTGGCCTTCGCCATCGCCGCGGCCCTCAGTGCCCTATCCTCCTCCAGCCGTTTCTTGATGTATGCCGCCTCCACCATGGAGGTGCGCTTGTACACTCTGGTCTCCACCCTAGAGGCCTGCTACGCCAGGGTGGAAGCCCATTCCAGCTCTTTGTCGAACGTGGGAAATCGCCAATAGCTCGCAACTTTATGGGCATTGCAGTCTGGCATCCACTTCAGAATTTGATCCCTGGCAGAGTTGATGTTTAGTGGGACGATGTTCGCCGGCAGTTTGAATAACCCAGGACGGTCGAACAAATGATCACACAACCATGCATGGCCGTATACCGCCAGGTTATTGGCCAGGCCGGGGAGCAATCTCATCCTGTCTGCAGCATCTCCATACTCCCAGGCAAATCTATCCCGCTACTGTAGTGGCGCAATTCTACGGAGGAGAAAGTCAACCCCTACATGCTCGACAGTCAGCCCGGCAGCTTTCAGATGGGTGATCCTGTTTATCGTAGGGCGAAGCATGTCTTCGGTGGGGTCGAACGCTCTCCAATCGTTACTGCGCTTGAGGCATTCCGTCCGTGCCTGGTAGAACTCCGGAGCCTTCTTATCCTGAATCCAACACCAATCTCCCCTCCACTCCTCCCATCTGTTGCACTATTCACCGGGGATGTAATCCCAGTTCTCCATTGGCACTACCCGTGGCATCCAACTTATGTTCCCGGAGCGGTGGTTCCTGTTCTTCACCCTCGGAGTGAAGTACTGCCTAAACAAATCAACATTGGGGGCAACCCCAACAAAATTCTCGCACAAGTGAGCAAAGATTGCCATGCACGCCATTGCATTTGGCGTGAAATCCAAGAGATGGAATCCATAGATTGCCATCATTGCCTCAAAAAAATCCGAGAAGGGAGGTCAGAGACCGTAGATGAAATATGCGCAGAAAAATCTGTATGAATCTAGCGGATCATCCTTCCCCTCCGCCGGGACCTTAGGAGCACCATGCCCCTTCGGGACCTCCCTGCCCCACAAGTATCCATACCTCGCGTGCAACACATCGATGTCTAGGTTCGACGAGAAGAAGACGACATTTCCTTTTCACTTCCTATCTAGCTCGGTCGCCCTCTTTATCTCCTCAACGAGGCCTCCTTCACGGCGGTCGTGGGCTGTCCCCTGGCAGCAGTTTTCTTCCCCGTATCCCCTGAGATGCGGTGGGAGAGTGGGAAGGAAATCAGAAGGGAATCGGCGGCGAATGTAGGCGAAAGGAGTCGGCAGTTGCTTGGCTTGCGGAGGAAGATGATGGGGAGGCGAGGCAGACGATGAATGAGCAGCACCTTTCCGTGTTTTCCTCTTATAAGGGAAACAATGTGGGAGGGGCGCGGCTCATCAGAAAAGTTACCATTTTTTACATTAACTACTATAGTCCCAAGCCCCACGCCTCGCGATAATTAGGCAAAGTGGACCTTGAATTGACTGGTCGTCATGACGAACCATCGCGCAACCTTCTCCTGCCACGTGTCCGTGCACCGTTTGGGGTCTAACCCAACGTGCCCAGCGACACGTATGGCTCAAGCCCAGGGGCTTCTATCGGGGAACACAAACGGGGGTGTATGTTTTCCCCTGACTTGTGCATGGACAAAAGGCCCAAGAACAAGACTATAGCACCAAGATCAGATCAAAGCACGAGGGATCAGTTCTTCGAAGGACCAAAGTGCAGATCAAGAAGACCAAGACTAGCTAGAGAGACAAGATACCACTATGAGAGGAACCTCCCTTGCCGGGCAGGCGAGCCTGGCGAGGTTGGGTTACCCCGGAAGCAAGCCTCCAAGATCGCCCCTGCAGGCTTGCCGGGGTTCACGGAGGCAAACCACTCCACCACACCACCTAACAGCGACGCACGTCGTCGATCAGTGCGGTATCAAGCTCCTAAGTGACTAAGTGGCTTCTCCCTGCCATATGGCAGCCACTTCCTACAGAAAATACCTCCAAGCGACACTCGTCGTGAGACGTGTCAAGCAAGCACGCGCGAAGCTGGCAAAACAGCCCGACAGGGCCTGCCGGGCAAGCTGTGATGTGACACTGAGCGGCGCATTTAATGCGCTCTGTCAGCCTGAAGTGTTAGGTATGATAGCACTATTTGCTATCTAATGAGTATGTAAAGATTGATTTGCCACTGTGGTGACCCCTTTATCTACAAAAGGAGGCCCATGGCAACCGCAGAAAGGATTCAAATCCATGCATGTTCATACGCGCGTAGCCACTCTCGCCCCAAGGTAGCCTTGCCGGGCAAGAGCACTGCGTTTCTCCACCAGTTTCCTCCATCAACCCACCAAAGCAGGAGTAGGATTTTATGCCTCACGGCGGCCCGAACCTGGGTAAAACTGCTCGTGTGATTTCTGCCGTGTTGTGTTACGCTTGTCCGCTCTTTGTGCAACTTGCCCATCCCCCTGCCGAACCAAAAGGGGCTCATGGCCCCATAGGTGGCCGTGGTTTTTATGCTCACCCCTACAATGGAATACCTCAGCCGCGTCCACCCTAGGTTTTTGCAAATAACTACTCATTGGTACTCGCCTCGATAGGGCCCCTAATAAAAGGTCAGTCTCCTCTCGATAACCCTGCTTCCATCCAATTTCGTCCCTCACACGATATTTTGTATGTCTCGTCATTGCTATGGCACTAGTTCAAAGATGATTCCATAGCTCCCACATGCCTAGAAAGATGATGGTGCAAATGTTTTTCCACTTATGCTTGTCTTCTACTAGTATACCACATAATAAGCATTTTGTCTGCTAACGACATCCAAATCGGCCTGCCCTAAATGTTGGGCACTTTGTCTAGTTTGCCCTATTTATTATTTAACATCAAATCTGAGTTAGCACCCTTATACCTATCCATTTTAAGACGATAAACTTGTTTGACCATCTCTTGTCCTTTGAGCTTCGGACCAATTCTTTCTTATTAAAACGGTCTTTGACATGTGACTGTTCATCAAATTTTGATTTTTTGGAGTTGCATAACCTTGGTGTTATATAGAATGTCCTCTTGTATAATACTTGTCCATGATGAATATGGATGAAATTTTCCATAAGGAGGTATCCTTGATATCGGTGTTGGCGGCCCAAAAGGAGGGTATGGAGTTGTTGTATTGACTTTCTACTTTTGCCAATACCAGTATGCAAATTTGCGCCTTCGGGTAATCTTGATGATTTTACGATAGTTGGAAGATGAGAACATTTTGCTTCACTCTCCTTTTGATATTTTATCTAATAATTGTGCGAAAGTGACTTATGATTTCTTGTGCTTGTGCTTAATCAATCTTAAGATTTTCTTGTTACACCCCCTCGTGCTTAGCGTCTTCATCTTAACTTTGATAGAATTCTCGCCTTCAATAGTAGTATAATTGTGCACTGGAATACTTCTTCACATGAAAGCTTGATCCCATCATCTGCATTTCTTACACTCTTATCATTAAATGAATCGGGTTGAGGTAACTAATGCAATAGCCTTTTGTAACATTTCAAATTTTGAATTTGGAATGTTTTATAATTTTAGCTAACCATCTATTGCATTTTGTTTGGACTATGGCGGAATTTGATGGTTTCAGAGGCATTTGAATTTTTTAGTTTGAATTTTGAGTTCACTCCAAACTAGCATTTGAAATTCATTTCAAAAATCCCACATAAATAATTTGATCAGAAGTATGAGATGAGGTAATATGATACCCCAAAAGTCAGAAGAAAAATAATGCCAAAAGAATTTGAATTCAAATTTGGTTTTAAATGGAGTTTTCAAAAAAACTATTTTTATAAAGTTTTTATTTTGCCTCTAAAAAATAGTTCATCATTTAGGATTTATTTTTCAAAACTTTTTGACATATATATTGTCTATATAATTTTATTCTCCTTTTCTCTAATTCTCTATTTTTATTTTGTGTAAAAAAAGGAAAACCCTTAGCCGGTGCCAGCCAGGTGCCAGGCCAGCCGACCCAGTCCCCGCAACCCACCACGGCCCCGCGGCCTGCCCAACCTGCGCCCGCTACGCCTCGGTCGCACGCACCCGCGCGCTTTCTTCGCTACGACCGACAGGTGGGGACCACCTCATCTTCCTCCCTGCAGCAGCCGCGGCGGAATCCCGCTCGCCCCTGACGCCGGCCGCATCCGTACCCTCGCCAAAACCCTAACCGAGTTGGCCCCCTCCCCAAGTTTTCTGCCCTATAAAGACCCTGACACCTCCTCTCTCGATCCCACTTAAAACCCATGACCTGCCCCCCCCCCCCCAGAGCTTGCTCTTGCCAACATGATCTCGCCACAGCCGTCGCTGTTCACCGTCGGTGAGCAACCCCGCTACCCTTTCTTTCATCTACCTTTTGACCTCGTTGTCGCGCGTTGTTTTGACAAGGTTTGGCCCTTTCTACTCGATCGCAGCCGCGATCCCGGGCTCGTTCGTCCGTCGCCGGAGCTACAACTTGCCCGAGCTCTACCATCGACGCCCTGGCCGCCTCCACCGTCCCCGAGCGCCACCGTGGCCACCTCGACCTCGCATCGCTCTATCGCATCCAGCCGACGCCACCGACGTCACCCTCGACCACAGGAGCAATGCCGGCGACCACGGCTGAGCCGCCCTCGTCGTCGACACCCTCTATAAGCGTCGTCCAGACTAGATCCGCGAACAGTTAGTTTTTTTATTTAGATCAGTTTTTGTTTCGGTTTAGTTTTGGTTAAATCGAACCGACCCGGTCGGTTTTCTTTTAGTTAAACGAACGTGTCCAATTTTGTTAGATATCGGCAACCGTCATATAGTTATGGTCGCACACCCTTCCTGGTCCAATAGCAGCACGCCATGTAGCACATCGCCGATCCATAATGATTTTTATTTTGATTTTTGTTTTAAAAATGGAATAATTCCAATCTTAGAAAATTAATATCTCTTAGGATTTTCTGTATTTTAATTTGATTCTTTTTGCACTAGTTTAGAAATTTTATGAAGTTTGTGTATATGTCAAGTTTGACTAGATTTGAAATTTTGAATTTGAATTTACATGAAATTTTCTCAAAAGACTAGATTGACTATTACTTGAGCTAGGAATATTATTTTTGGGTGATCTTTTGCTACTGTTTCTTTGTGATATTATTTATCAGTAGGAATTACTTGGTGAATTTTAGGATAATTTAAAATTAGTTTCTATGGAAAATATTATTATTTTAGTGCATTAGAGATGTTGTGCTATTTCTTTTAATTTTAATTGTTTTAAATTGTTTTCTTTCGTTTCTTTTGTCAAGTTCTATTTAGTTTTGTTATCTTAGCTGTAGGAGTTTTATTTGTTTTAAAAATATATTTTTAGTATTTTATTTCTTTTATCTCATTAGAAAACTTGTTTTGAGCATCATAGCAGTTTTATAAACCATTTTAAGTTGATTCTTTTTGCGTAAAATTTTCTATGTGATTTTCTTTCTGTAGTAAAAACTTTATTTTTGTTCTGCTAAAAATTTAGTAGTGGCAGAAAGCTCATTTGTAGTTTGTTTCACTTGTAGTAAAACTTTGCATTGTGTTTTAATGCTTTTTTGGTTTTGTTTTGGTTTTCCTTGTGTGTTTCAATGATTGTTTTACTACCAGTTTTACTTGCTATTGTAGTATTATTGGTATGAATGCAAGCTTATGTTTGTCTTGTTTGTTTTGATATATTACACATAGTGCGAGGCTTGCTATTACGAGTCGTTAGAGTTCGAAGATCGTCACCAAGGCAAGTCATTTGATCATGTATTTTATTACCTATGATTTTATTGCATTAGTTGTTATCCTCCACACCATGCATGCAAGTAGGTGAATTTGAATTATGTTCTTGAGTATTATCATGTGGTAGGTTGAACCCAAAGCCCCTTATTACCAATGCCCGGGAACGTTGTGGTTATTTTGCGATGCGTCATAGACGGGGTTGGTTGAGTGAATTACATGGGAGTTGTGAGAGAAAGTTAATGACAACAACCCAAAGACTTCAAGATTCTCAAGACAGAGTTCAATTCACTACTAGGTGGAGGACGTATGAAAGGGCACCCTGGAGTACCAAGTGGTTGACCCAGGGATGCATGGAGAAGTGCCACGACATCTTGCGGAAAGCTTCACCCAGGAACGAAGAGGCACATGGATATACCTTGACTGGAAGCTTACCTGTGCAGCCACAAGTCACTATGGGCTTTGGCTTGGTCGACCCTAGGTGTGACTCTGGACGGACAGTTCCAGCAGATGTAGAAGAATGGTAGGAAATGGATGGGTACCGGTAGTGGCCCAGAGGAACTCTACAGAAGACCTTGCTTTGTTCGTCCTGTCTTCAAACATCCTGCTGTGCGAGGACATAAAGGAGGGAACGATTCTTGCGGGTAAAATGCACAAGACTCTGCAGAGTGGAAGTCTAATCGATTAGCCGTGTCCCTGGTTACAGACATCTGAGCATCTGGAATTGGATTTATTTGGAACTCTCAACACCAATCATAATTAATTAATTGGTGGGTTATTAATGATTTCGGGTATGAGACACCTGTTGGCAGAACAGTCTTAATAACAACTAATATTTTGTAGAAATTGCAAGCTAGTCCTTTTTGTTGTAGGAAAAAAGTTTGCTTTTCGCAAAATTTAACTTAGATCCCCACAACCAAAATTGCATATAGTGATAGCATTTTATTATTGTTCTCTCTTTGTATCTTGCCGACATATTCAAAATGTTAACCTACACGGCTGCAACATCTCATGTTGCTGAGGATTATTCCGAGCAGGAGTGAGGATACGATCTATGCTCATTGATTGCCCTTAGAGTCGGATGGACTCACTTTTCGTCTACGCCTCCGCAGTTGTCTATCTCTTGAGTTGGCCTTTGGCCGAATTTATTCTGATGTAATAAAGACTCTATATGAGATTCGTGCAATAAATCAGGTGTGATTGAACTTTGATATTTTCATCAATGTACTGTGTGTGCCAGCATGATCTTGGGATGGTACGGATACACAGAAACTTGATTGTTTTCGGGTCGGGTCGCTACACCTTTTGTCATCAAGACCAATTATAATAGACAGGTCATCCACTTGTGTTCAACTAATTTCAATCGTCCTTTACTAATGACCACTTTTACTATTCGACGAAAGATGTTACAATTCTCAGCATCCAATTCATTTGATGTTGGATTGATGACTTGACAGGTGATCAAGAATTCTAATATAAGATATGATAACCCATGATCAAATCGAAGGTATGATTGTCATTCTTTAGCCGATCTTGTTGTGACAACACTAAACACACAAATGGTTCAGATTTGACCCCCCATTCGCTTATGCATTTTGTTTCAGAATTCTTCTCCGATGTCTTTGAATAAGAAATTATGCTAGCATTAGTTAAACTTGGCTTTAGATTTGTGAAACCAAAATAGTTATAACATATATGTCTCATTCGAGACCAAATGTAAGCCAAGTATGATCAATCAAAGTTACCAATTTGGATACAAACTGTCAATAAAACATTAAGGAAAACTTTGGGTGCAATAATGCCACTATGGGTCGCTCTAAATAATACAATGTGTTAACCCATATGCTTTGCTACAACATTGTTGCTAACAAATAAGTTGCCCTGCTTTGCTTGTCTCTCACGATTGCTTATGTGCAATTTGCTAGTAGAAGCATCAACAATAAAGTTATGACCAAATTGGAGTGTATGTAAATTAATTTTTAGACATGCCTCTTAAAATATGTTGCGAGAGCATGGTGGTTGTGTGACTTGAACAATATATTGCTCCACTTCTAGATGGCTTCCCAACACCTTGTCAACTTCTTTTTCTTCATTCAGTGATTCGTCACTTTGAAGGTCATTGTCAATAGATCTTTGCTCAACTATATATTGTTCCTCTTGATGCTCGTCATTTTTAGGCTAGAGAACTTTGCCCAACTCTGGGTATTTATTAGGCTTTTCTCATATTTTTAGAGAATTTAATCTTAATGTAATTTTAGCAGCGTATCCAAGGAATTTAAACCGAAGCCCAAGACAGCGAAAGCAACGCCAAGACCGAGACCACAAAGCATAGAGGGGCGCAGCAGGTTCCCCCGGCAAGACCCTTGCTGGGGCAGCCTCCGCGGCCCCGGCAAGGCCCTTGCCGGGACAACTCGTTCAACACCAACGGAGCGCACCACCCTTGAGCCCAGGGTCTCCAACACCATCAACCATGTTGGGCCAGGGCTTGGGAGGCACCTCCATGGTGGCCTGCAGATCTTTGTGAAGACAAGGAATATTCAAGATCAGATGAGGATTAAAAGACAACAATCCTCGTCAAGATCCTTGCCGAGGAGAGCGGCAAGACCCCCGGCAAGATCCTTGCCGGGGACGACCGCACGCCACGGCAATACCCTTGCCCGGCCACCCGGCAAGGCCCTCGCCAAGGGCACCAGCAGGGCCACTTTCAGACCCGCACCAGCCAACTCTCCACCTCGTTCGCATGCAGCTGCCAGCTCCACCAGCTGGGCTGGCACCTACATGGCAACATGCAGCCCCCAGACTAGATCAGCAAGCACATGCGTGGCGGCATGCAGATCTGCGTGAAGACCCTATCACCGTGCCACCTCAGCTGCTTGCCTGCCTACATGGCGCTACATGCAGCACTGGCTAGGGTGCGAGTCAAAGCAAGGAGGAGCGGCGACGGACGGGACGGGCCTCGTTCCCACCCCCAATAAAGCAAGGGGACACCTAAGCGATGCATTAAATGCATTTTGTCCTGTAATACGAGCGATAAGCTCGTAGCACTATACACCTTTCCACCTCCTGTGTGCCACTGCAGCAGCCCCTTTCGACTATAAAAGGAGGCCCATGGCGTACTGGAGAAGGATTCGGCTCTCTGAAACGGCTCAGCCACCATAGCTAGTTGGAGGGATTAAGAACACTCAATACATCCACCAAAGCAGGACTAGGGTTTTACGCATTCTCGCGGCCCGAACCGGGGTAAACGATCCTTGTGCTGATTACTAATCCTGCTCTTCTTGCAACCTTGCGCCCCAGCAACCGTAGTAGGGATTCTTCTGATCCCATAGGTGTCATTCCCCACCGACATCTTTGGCGCGCCAGGTAGGGGGCGCAATTGTGAGAATCTAGTCTAGTAGTTAGCCTAGCGTTTCTTCATCACCATGGCTCCCAAGAAGATAACGGCCACGGTGATCAGCTCATCGGGGGCCGAACGACCCGTGCTAGTACGGGCGAGCAGCGGCCCGATCGCGGACAGAACCCGAGCCGCGGTCCGCGAGCACCCGCATCGCCCTGGCAGTTAGAGCATGGCGAGCGGCGCCGTTCGCGCGCCAGGCGATGGGCCGCACGTCACCAAGTCTAAAGATGGGGCTGCCCCCCCCCCCGCTGGTGGCGCGGGGCCCTCCAGGAGTGTCGTTGTGCCACCCACGGGCGGTGCAGGAACCTCCAAGACGCCCACGCCGGCGACCACTGCGCGCTCTTCCCATGGTGTGCGCGACGAGCAGCATCACCATGCCGGTGACCCTGGACACCGCCGTGGGAAGAGCCCCGTGCATCGTCTGCGGGACGAAGGAGTTCAGCATGCTCGCCGAAGTGGTGACGAAAATGGCGCGCAGCCGCTGGGTCGTGATAGAGCTCCTTCTAACGTTGTTAGAAGTCGAAGCGCGCCATGGTCCATGCAGCTGTCGCTGCCAGCCACGCCAGCAGAAGCTTTGGCGCGCGCGCTGCTGCTCCTCGACATCCCTCCTGCTGCGGAGAAGCTCGACGAGTGGAAGGCCACCATCCGGAGCCTCCTCGCTGTCGCCAACAAAGATGATCCGCGTCCGGCGGGACCCTTGAACCGACGCTCCACCGAGCCACCACATGCCAGAGCTGGGAGGACCGGGGGTGCTGCGATCACGGTGCACTCTCCTCCTCACCAGCTGCCGTGGGCGTCGGCCCATCGTGATGACGCTTGTGATAACATCTCAATACCTTCGTCCGACCCGCGGACGCACCGTGACCAGCGCCAAGTTCTTCGAGAACAAGCTCACGAAGATGGTCGAACCACTATCGAGCGACGGCGTGATACGCACCACCAGTCGGACAAGCAGGCGGGACCCGCTATGGACCACCCAGCACCGGGGGGCTCTGTCGGCCTACCTTACGAGGTGGGATGCCCAGCCTTTACCCGCGAGCTGCGGCAGTTCCAGTGGCCGTCCCACCGCACGTTCAAGCCTGACATCGGCGAGAAGTACACTGGCAAGACCCATCCGTCCGAGTTTCTCAGCATCTACACCATCGCAATGCAGGCTGCCGGAGCTCGCGACGACAAGGTGCTTGCAAATTATTTCCCTCTGGCACAGAAGCCCTATGTTATATCTTGGTTGATGCACTTGCCGGCGGATTCCATTTCTTCTTGGTCGGATCTGTGCCATGAGTTCGTGGGCACCTTCACAGGAGGCCACCAAGCTCATGGCCAGGCCAGCGATCTGCATATCATCCCGCAGAACTAAGGGGAAACCTTGCGCAAGTACATCCAGAGATTCGGCCGGGTGCAGTACAACATACCCGACGTTCATCCTGCCGCTGTGATCAGCGCGTTCCATCAGAACGAGCGCAACCGCAAAGTGCGCGAAGAGCTGGCGATGGCCAAGGTTAAGGATGTGGCCGAACTCTATGTTCTGGCCGATAGGTGCGCCCGGGCTGAAGAGGGAAGGAAGTACCCTGGCGAAGACACCGGCGTGGAAACCGACTCTACTGATGAAGACACCGCCGCCCTGACGAAGAAGGGCCGGCGTCACAACAGGAAATGCAAGGACAAGGCTGTGCTTGCCGTTGAAGGGTTTGACGACACCAGTGCTGCCAAGAAGGTCAAGGCAGACGACCCCAGCAAGGAGATTGCCGGATGCGTCGCCTACCGGGCCTTAGCAGCTGCCGACAAGCCTGGGGGCTCCGGCAAGCAGTACTGCAAGATCCACCGCACCAAGGGCCACAACCTCCAAAACTGCCGGCAAGTCGAGCTGCTTGCTGAAAAGCAAAAGGCCGAGTATGAGAGGTGGGACAAGGAGAAGGGCCAGGACGGTGCCGAGGGATCCGGCAAGAAGCGTGGCGGCCAAGGAGGTTGCCACGACAAGGACAGCCAGCAAGAGAGGCCCGCTCGAGGCCGTGACAAGAAGCAAGAAGACGATGATCATGATGAGGACGATGAGTCCGGCGAGCAAGAGTTCCAGAAGGCTACAGAGGCCATGTGCGTCGACGGTGGCGCCTCGCTGCATACTTCTCACCGTCAGCTCAAGCAGTGGGCGCGTGAGATTACAGCAGCCGAGCCGTCGTTCGACACTTAGAAGCCGCTGAAGTGGTCCAGCACGCACCTCATCTTTGACGCCGAGGACCACCCTGACCGCACAACCGCGGTCGGGTGTTTGCCATTGTTGGTCTCACCAACGATACGCAACCTCAAGGTGGACAAGATGTTGGTCGACGGCGGGGCCGGCCTGAACTTGATCTCGCCCGTCGTGATCAAAAGGCTGCAAATTCCCGATGGAGACCTCGAGGAAACAGGCACGTTTCAAGGGGTCAATCCGGGGAGGAGACAGCTGAAGGGGAAGGTCACACTACCCATGACGTTCGGAGGAGAGTTGAACTACAGGACGGAGAGGATCGTCTTCGACGTGGCCGAGATCCCCTTGTCCTACAACGGGATCCTCGGCCGCCCGCACTAGCAAGTTCATGGCGGCGTCACACTACGCCTACACCATGCTAAAGATGCCCGGGCCGTTGACCATCATCTCCGTCACCTCCGACAAGAAGGACGCGCTGATTTGCGTCGACCAACTCTACCGGGAAGCAGTTGCAGCAGCTGTCGTCAAGGCACTTTGATGCGGAGCATCCCTCGTCTACCTGCACCGACACTCCATCACCACCGCAGGCCCCAAGTGGGGCAATGACAAGAGCACGTGCACGCAACATCGAGAACGAGGTCACTTCTTACCTTTCCGAGTCTCGTTTGGATTCTTGTGAGAATTGGGTTCTACCATCATCGGAAACATTGTTTGTTCTTAGGTACCAAGAAGATGACAGTGAGAAGGAGAGGAAGGAGACTCGAGTGACCATGGAGCAAGGGAAAGAAGAGAAGAAGGAGAAGAAGCAAGGGCCGAACCCCCCTGGACACCCCGGGTGCCCGACACCTGCAGCCCTGGGTGCCTGGCCACCCCACCTGGGAGCTGCCCCAACTTGGTCCGGGTGCCCGGGCCCCTGCCCACCTACAGCCGTGCCCCTCGGGTGCCCGGGCCTTGCCTGGCCAGTTGCCCGGTCCCTACCCCTCCAGCCGCTGGGCGCTGCCCCGGGTGCCCGGGCTTGAGGCCCCGGGTTCCCGGCCACCCCACCCGCCGGCCTCCAACGCTCCCCTAGGTGCTCGGGCCTTAGGCCCCCCGGTGCCCGGCCACCCTACAGCTGCCCCCCTGAGCAGGCCGGGTGCCCGGCCCATGTTGCCCGGGTGCCCGGGTCCCTTTGGTCCATCCACGTGTTTTTGGCCTTTTGGCCTTTGTATCCCCTCTCTTAACTTGTTTTGTCCCTAAACTATATAAGGGCATCTCCTAGGTCATTTGTAGGGTTAGGAAAGTATTTTAGAACACCAAAGAGAGCTTTGCTCCTTGCATCCTCCTCCTCTTGGAGATCAAGACCCCTCTTTGGGAAGAATCCTTGGGATTATTCACATGGAACGTCTCTATGCAAACATGAAAAAGTGCACTTTTGGTGTTGACAAGCTTGTTTTCTTGGGTTTCGTTGTTTCCTCAAACGGTGTTCATGTTGACGGGTCTAAAATTGAAGCAATTAAAACTTGGCCACAACCCACCAATTTGCAACAAGTGCGTAGTTTTCTTGGCCTTGCGGGGTTCTATCGTCGCTTTGTGAAAGATTTTAGCACTATTGCCGCACTGTTGCATGCCTTGAGTAAGAAAAATGCTCCTTTTGTTTGGGGACCTTTGCAATCAACCGCTTTTGATGAGCTCAAATCCTTGCTTACTCATGCTCCGATTCTTGCTTTGCCCAACTTTGACAAAACTTTTGAGGTTCATTGTGATGCGAGTGGTAATGGAATTGGTGGAGTTTTGATGCAAGAAAAGTGAGCTATTGCATATTTTAGTGAAAAACTCTTTGGTACTCAACTCAACTATCCCATCTATGACAAAGAATTGTATGCTTTAGTGCGTGTGTTACATGTTTGGGAACATTACCTTAGACTGCATGAGTTTGTCATACATACCGATCATGAGACACTTAAGTACCTTAAAGGCCAATCAAGTTGAATAAACGACATGCGAGATGGAGTGAATTTACTGAATCTTTCCCCTATGTGATCAAGTACATTAAGGGCAAAGAGAATGTTGTGACGGATGCCCTTTCCCGCAAATGCATGTTACTTACTCAAGTTGAATTGAATGTTGTTGGCTTTGATCATATCAAAGATTTATATGAGCATGATGTGATTTTTGCTACTCCTTATGCTAAGTGTGTGACGCATACTTCTTGGGAACGATACTATATCAAAGATGGTTATCTTATGGGAGCTAACAAACTATGCATTCCCGAGTCTTCTCTTCGTTCCTTACTTTTGCAAGAGGCTCATGGAGGTGGACTCATAGGACACTTTGGACGCGACAAGACCTTTCCCACAATCTCCAAGAACTATTTTTGGCCCAAGATGTTTTGCGATGTTGCCCGCTTCACCAACCGGTGCTCTACAAGTTGCAAAGCTAAGTCACAATCTCAATCCCATGGTTTACATATGCCTTTACGTATTCCACACCAACCTTGGGAAGACATTAGCATGGATTTTGTGCTTGGATTACCTGGGACTCAAAATGGCAAGGACTCCGTATTTGTTGTTGTGGACCGATTCTCTAAAATGGCTCATTTTTTACCATGCAATAAGATAGATGATGCTTCACATGTTGCCAATCTCTTTTGTAGGGAAATCTTGAGGTTGCATGGTGTGCCAAAGACAATTGTGTCGGATCGAGACGTCAAGTTCTTAAGCTACTTTTGGAAGACGTTATGCGCCAAGCTCGGAATTAAGCTACTCTTCTCCACGGCATACCACCCTCAAACCGATGGCCAAACGGAAGTCACCAAACGGACGCTTGCAACTCTCCTACGCGTGTTGATAAAGAAGAACATCAAGGAGTGGTAGGAATGCCTACCAATCGCCAAGTACGCCTACAACCGAGCAAGGAAGCGGACCACGACACCTGACGAAGAAATCCAAGAGACCGCTCTCCCCGGCAAGGAAGCGGACCACGACTGGATCATGTACTTTGAAGGGGCTTTCTCGCTGCAAGGCGCCGGTGCCAGTGTGCTGCTTGTCGAACCCACCGGGGAGCACCTCAAGTACGTAATCTAGATGCACTTTCCCAGGGAGATGTCCACAAACAACACTGCTGAGTACGCGGGCTGCTAGCCGGTCTCAGGATCGCGGCAGACCTCGGGGTGAAGAAGCTCATCATCAGGGGTGACTCGCCGCTTGTCGTCAGACAATTCAACAAGGATTACCAGAGCCCGTTGATGGAGGCCTACATAGATTAAGTGAGGAAGCTGGAGGAGCGCTTTGACGGTAACCAAGCGGAGCACGTCCCCCGAGCGGAGAACGACATCGCTGATTACTTGTCGAAGCATGCTGCATTCAAGCTACCTGTGGAACCAGGTACCTTTTTGCTCTAGTTAACTCAGCCATCCGTCAAACCATCACGGGGCGGAACAAACGAAGGAAATCAGGTCCCGGCAAGTACTTTCCCGCCGAGCCCTTTGTGGCTGTCGACAAGGATGCGGCCATGCACGCTGAGCCTGCCAAAGAGCAACTGGCTCCAGCAGGGCATCAAGCCCTGGCCGTGGAGACATCCGCTCCCATAGCAGAGGAAATGCCTTTGGTCCTCGCCGTCGAGCCCTAGGCTCCGGCGTGGGCGCAACATACTATCCGATTCCTCCAAACAGGGGAACTTCCTGAGGAGCAGGAAGAAGCGGAAAAAGTAGCCCGTCGGTCTGCCCTGTACTAGTTCGTCGATGACGTCCTGTACAGGAGAAGGCCGAACGGTGTGAAATTGAAGTGCATCCCCCGGCAGGAAGGACTGGAGCTGTTGGCAGAGGTACATGGAGGCATATGTGGCTCCCACATAGGGTCGAGGGCCCTTGCCGGCAAGGCGTTCTGGCAAGGTTTCTTCTGGCCCACCGCCCTCCAGGATGCGACGACACTAGTAACCAAGTGTGAAGCGTGTCAGGTCCACGCAAAGAAGCTTCATCAACCAGCTCAAGCCCTTCAAACGATCCCTCTCTCCTGGCCATCTCGGTCTGGGGGCTTGACATACTGGGCCCTTTCCCCTGTGCTGTCTGGGGCTTTGAGTACTTGTACGTTGCAATCGACAAGTTCACAAAGTGGCCAGAGGTGGAACCTGTGAGGAAGGTGACAGCGCAGTCAGCCATCATGTTCTTCAAGGGACTAGTCTGCCGTTTTGGTGTGCCAAACAGAGTCATCACCGACAACGGCACGCAGTTCACAAGCCACACCTTCATGCAGTACATTCAAGACCTCGGCAGCAAGGTCTGTTTTGCTTCCGTGGCACACCCCCAGAGCAATGGCCTAGCAGAGAGGGCGAATGCTGAAGTGTTGCGAGGCCTGAGAACGAAGACCTTTGACATGCTGCACAAGAGCGGAAGGCGCTGGATTGATGAGTTGTCGGCGGTTCTTTGGTCGATCGGGACGACACCAAATCGAGCCACCGATCTGACACCGTTTGCCCTAGTATATGGGGCGGAGGCAGTTCTCCCAACGGAACTCATATATGGGTCACCTCGAGTGCTCGCTTATGATGGATTGAGCAAGAGCAGTTGCGGCAAGATGACGCAACGCTCCTTGAGGAAGATCGCTTCAGGCGGCTGTGACAGCAGCATGCTACCAGCAAGCCATGTGCCGCTACCATAGCCGCAAGGTTCATGCCCAAAGCTTTGAGGAAGGCAACCTTGTTCTTCGGTGCATTCAGTCGGCCAAGAATTCCAACAAGTTGACGCCAAAGTGGGAACGCCCTTATCGGGTAATATGAGTCACCAGGCCTGGCGCAGTCTGCCTGGAGACCGAAGATGTTGTTCCGGTGAGCAACTCCTGGAACATCGAGCATCTCCGCAAGTTTTACCCATAAGGCACGGCTTGCTGGGCCCCCCAACAAGCCACCTACAAGCCTTGCCGGCAAGGCATGTAACCCTTTGTACAAAGCCAAGCGCAGACCCTGAGCACAAATAAATGAAGCGCTGGCGCGGTAAGTTATAGCATGCATGCTAGGTCGAGTCTCTTCCTTGGTTAGGGTTGATAGTGCTTAGCGGCGACTAACCCCTAGCCTAGAGGTCGAGTGCGCGTCTCTCTGTTCTTTTCTGCCCTCCTTTGGTTCGCAGGGCACATGGGCACTTCTGTTGAGCTACTTGGAAGAAAGGGAATGGACCGGCGTCCCGACCCCGGCAAACCAGAGTTGCCGGGGGGCTGCAAGTACAAGGATCCAACCGCGGCAAGACAATGTTGCCTTGGGCTGCAGATCCAGATAAGTCGTTCATCCTGTGTCATGCATTTCGGTATGGAACTGGGACATGTGAAACCTCATTTTGTCTCCAGGCTACTGTGCTCCCCTTTTTCCTATACCTAAGGATTTTCTTCTGGGTCCGGATTTGGTTGTAGCCGCGGCGGCAAGGATATAGAACGAGGAGCCTAAGCCCACTTCATCCTTGCCTCCGCCAAGGGCGCGAGAATGGTCGAGCGAAGTGAGGGGGCGGCAAGGCCTGTTGCTGGGAGGAAAACATTTATCTTAAATAATAACAAGGATTCGCTCCTTGTCGCGGGGTCCACCCACGAGCAAAAAACCCGGCAAACATCCCACATAGGTACAGTTCATACGGAATGAAAATCATGAGCAAGGGGATTACAAGTTCTAAATTTAACGAAGGCTTACAAACTAAAAAAGAGATGAGATGCCCGTAATCCCGTTCTTGTCCCTCTCCTCAGGAGGCAGGTCAAGAAGGCGAAAGCGGAAAAGGGGCGCCTAGGCAAGCTACGAGCAGCAGAAAGCAGCAAGAGAACACGTCGGCGGCTACCCAAATGTGGGCCGGTGATGATGGTGCCGGGAAAGGAGCTGGAAGACGAGGCGGCAGGTCGCCGGACAGTGACGAAGGAGTCGGTGTCCGCATACTCCGAGTTGATGGCCTTGCCGCCCACCCTCTTCCTCATCCGCAGCCTCCCGACGCCAGCCGCCCAAGGAGACGACCCTGAGAAGTTCAAGGAGCTGGCCCTTCCCCCGGCAAAACTCCACCGGAGGAGCGGCCATGTGCAGATGCTGCTGCTGCCGCACCCGCCCAGGTGCGGGGCGTTCGACGCCTCATCGGACTCGTCCTCGTCATCTACCCCACTGTCATCCTCGTCACTTTCGCTCGAGGAAGAGCTTCCATCGTCAGAGTCTCCGTCGGAGGAGCTCTCCACGCAGCACTTCAGGCGAGTTCCAAAATCTCCAAAGACCTTGACGGAGAGCAACCCGTCCTCCATTAATTTGAAGTAGAGGACGAGCCCCGCCGTCAGGCTATGGATGCAAGCAAACGTCTTCCATCCACGGTGGAGGTACATGACCCGAGGAGCCGGGAAGTCGACGTCGACCCGCGTACCCCCATTCCCGCAGCCCCTCATGTGCAACCTCAGGTTCTGGGGTGGGTCACGCTCCATCTCCCGAGAAAGCGGGATGGGAAGACGAACACGGCGATGCGGACGCCGGGGCAGCCTGATGAAGAACTCGCGGGGCTGGTCTCCAACGTGGCCCAACGTCGGGAAAGGCATCATTGGCGGGGGCGAGGCCAGCGCGCCGCCCCGTCCTCCTCTTCCCCGAGCACCACGACCTCTGCCACGGCTTCGCCCACGGCCTCGCCCCCTCCCCCTTCCCCTCGCTGCCGGCTCCACCACCGCAGGCTCAGGAGGAGGAGGGACGTGCTATCGAGCGGCGACCCTCGCCGCCACCGTCGAGGGACCGGGGTTCCCCTTCTCCATGGCAGATGAGAGGAAGAAGTAGAAGAAGGAGAGATAGAAGATAGAAGAATGCGGGATGCCATCCCCCCTCCCCCTCCTTATAAATGGGCGGGGTCGGGGTTCGGCCGCCCCGCTCGGCCAATCCAGCTACCAGAGGAGCAGGGAATCGAGACCAACCCGCTGCCCCAACCAGCGACGGCCCGGTTTTCCGTCTCCACCGCTTGCCACCCCAAGCACATGGAGGACGCGTGGCGGGCGTGTAGGGTCGAAAATACAGGTGAGGCGAACGTTCCCCGCCCCGTGATCAGGGGGCATGGGCGCCTTAAAGGCTGCGACCCGAGTCCATCCAGTAAATGAGTCGCGCCTCCACGCCTCCCTATTTTTACGAGGAAGGCGCGAGCCGCCTCTATACCACGTTGTGACGCATGCATGCGGAAACCGCCCCACGCATGCCGCCCACGTCACGCGCCCCTCCCCCACGTCACGCATTCCCCACGTCGCGCGTTCAACGCGGGTCTTGGGGGAGCGCAGCAGACGGAAAATTACCGCAGTAAAAATCGCCCCTCCTGCGCGCGCACCGTTTTGGGCCTGGCCCAACAACATGTCGCGCTTATGTGTGGCCCAGGCCCGGGGGCTCCTGTCCGTGTTCAAAAGAAGGGGTGCACCTTTGTACCCCTTTACCTGTGCACGAAGAGTCGGAGCCGCACCCACAACCGCACCAAGCACAACAGGGGAGGTGAACCAAGGTGAAACCGAAAACAAAGAAAGCCAAAGCAACGCCAAGACCGAGACCACAAAGCGCAGAGGGACGAAGCAGGTTCCCCCGGCAAGACCCTTGCCGGGACTGCTCGTCCAACACCAACGGAACGCACCACCCTTGAGCCCACGGTCTCCAACACCATCAACCACGTTGGGCCAGGGCTCGGGAGGCACCTCCATGGTGGCATGCAGATCTTTGTGAAGACAAGGAATATTCAAGATCAGATGAGGATTAAAAGACAAGAATCCTCGGCATGATCCTTGGCGAGGAGAGCCACAAGACCCCGGCAAGATCCTTGCCGGGGACGACAACACGCCATGCCGGGCCACCCGGCAAGGACCTCGCCAAGGGCGCTAGCAGGGCCACTTTCACACCCGCACCAGCCAAGTCTCCACCGCCGTTCGCATGCAGCTTCCAGCTCCACCAGCTGGGCTGGCACCTGCGTGGCAACATGCAGCCCCCAGACCAGATCAGCAAGCACATGTGTGGCGGCATGCAGATCTTAGTGAAGAGCATGCAGATCTTAGTGAAGACCCTACCGCCGCGCGACCTCAGCTGCTTGCCTGCCTACATGGCGCCGCATGCAGCGCTGGCCAGGGCATGTGTCGAAGCGAGGAGGAGTGGCGACGGACAGGACGGGCCTCGTTCCCGCCCCCGATAAAGCAAGGGGACACCTAAGCGATGCATTAAATGCGTTTTGTCCTGTAATACGAGCGATAAGCTCGTAGCACTGTACGCCTTTCCACCTCCTGTGTGCCACAGTGGCAGCCCCTTTCGACTATAAAAGGAGGCCCATGGCGTACTGGAGAAGGATTCGGCTCTCTGAAACAGTTCAGCCACCATAGCTAGTTGGAGGGCTCAAGAACACTCAATACATCCACCAAAGCAGGACAAGGGTTTTATGCATCACTGCTAGGGAAAAGCTTATACACAGACGCTTACTAGCAGCGCGGGTTTATACCCCTCGCTACTGCTACTTACTAGTAGCGCGGGTTTTTAACCCTCGCTACTACTAAGTTGATAGCAGTAGCGCTGGTTTTTAACCCTCGCTACTAATAAGCGGTCTCTACCGTGCCCCCCGGGACATGCCATAGTAGTAGCGCGGGTTTTTAACCCTCGCTACTACTAAGTTGATAGTATTAGCGCTGGTTTTTAACCCTCGCTACTACTAAGCGGTCTCTACCGTGCCCCTGGGCCATGCCGTAGTAGTAGGGAGGGTTATAAACCCGCGCTACTACTAAGTTTTTACCCCTCGCTACTACTAAGAGGTCTCAACCGTGCCCCTCTGGGACATGCCATAGTAGTAGCGAGGGGTAAAAACCCTCGCTACTACTAAAGGTCCCATTTTGAAACTCTACCCCCCCCCCCCCCCCCGTGGATCGCCTTTTCAGTTTTGTAAAAAGCAAAAGAAAATGATAAAAACTTAAAAACTTAAAATCCTTCGATATGTAGTTATGTTACTACATCTACTAGTTAGGAAAATTTAAAAACTTAAATTTGGACATGTTTTGCAAAAAGTGTAGGGAGAATGTAAAACGGCTATAACTTTTGTGGGCCAAATTTTGTAAAAAGCAAAAGAAAATGATAAAAACTTCAAAAATTAAAATCCTTCGAGATATAGTTATGTTACTACGCCTACTAGTTAGGAAAATTTAAAAACTTAAATTTGGACATGTTTTGCAAAAGGTGTAGGGAAAATGTAAAACGGTTATAACTTTTGCATACGATGTCAGAAAAAAATGTATAATATATCAAAATGTTCAGCACGAAAATCCGCATCCGATGGAGACCGCCTACGGCCTGTTTGCAAATTTTTAGAATCCTCAAATTCTAAAAGAAAAAAAACTTATGCTCAAATTTTAGTTTTTTTTTAAATTTTTGTCAAATCTGGTCAAACTGTGGTCAAACTACTTATTCAAGAAGTATTAGTGTTACTAAATAGTTATTCAAGAATATTAATGTTACTAAATAATTATTTTAGTTTTTTGGAATTTTGGTCAAATCTGGTCAAACTATGGTCAGAATGTGGTCAAACTACTTATTCAAGAAATATTAGTGTTACTAAATAATTATTGTTTTTTAGAACAATAGTATTAAACTCAAACAGTGAAATGTGTGACTTCATGCTCAAGCTAAACTCCCGAGGGTTAATAGGATCGACATCTTACTATTGTCAAGAAAACAACAAGTGCAGACTTGGAATCGAGGGAGAATAGAACCCGGAAGTTAAGCGTGCTCAAGCTGGAGTAGTGTGAGGATGGGTGACTGTCCGGGAAGTTAGATGATTTGGAATGATGAGGGGTGATTAGAGGTTAAATTGAGTAGTGATGAGGGGTGATTAGAGATTAGAGGTTAAAATAATTCAGAGATTTGAAAATTCAGGCAAAAAATCGAAAAAATTTCTTTTCAAAGCACGGGTTTTAACCCGTGCTACTACTAACGGACGTAGTAGTAGCGCGGGTGGCACCCGCGCTACTGCTATACGTTAGCTGTAGCGCCTTATTAGTAGCGCCGGCCCCCGCGCTACTAATAGGCCCAAAACCCGCGCTGCTGCTAGGCTTTTCCCTAGTAGTGCATCCTCGCGGCCCAAACCTGGGTAAACGATCCTTGTGCTTATTACTAATCCTGCTCTTCTTCCAACCCTGTGCCCCGGCAATCGTAGTAGGGATTCTTGTGATCCCATAGTTGTCGCTCCGCACCGACAGATGCAGGTTCTGTTCACGGGTATGAAGACCTACGATGAACGCCGACAAACTCATAAGAATACATGTGACCTAATGCACATCTGAGAAAGGAGGAAAGTGGAACCTGATGGCGACCGAGGAAAGCGGAGGTGTGCCACTTAGGCTTGACGGCGACGGGATGATGCAACAACCTCGGTTGGGACTAGCTAGTACCACTCGACGGGGATGATGGAGCTCCGGTTGCGGTGGGCGTTGCGAGGAAGAAGAAGAAGTGGAGGCAACAGGGTGAAAAGTGAAAAGGCAGGCCCCCATGCCTCTTTATAAGGAAAAAGATGGAACAATAATAGGCGTATGCAAAAAGCGAGGAGGCGTAGTAACTTTGACAACAAAAAGGGCGCCTCAATTTTTGGAATGGTTGATTAATTCAAAAGATCTGATGTGATGTCATGAGGATTTTTATGAATTATGAAGATGATGCCATCCTTTCATATGGCGAGTTATGAAGATCTGTTCAAGGTAAAACATTTAGAAGAACCAAAGAAGACTCACTAACCAGAGGCATCAAAGATTGACATGAACAAGTTCAAATCAATCTGGGGCCTAATGTGGGGGATATGACCCCACGGTGTAACCCGCCCTAGAAGGGCCGGGTTAGGATGTTGGCAACTTAACAATAAAGCCTTAGACATGCCCAAGAGACCAAGACATGGAACTAGGGAGGTGACTTACGAGGTGGGCCGGATGGAGGACCAAGGCCAGAAGACAGTGCGTGACCCAGAAGTGTAAGCCGTCCTTTGGCGACTTCCCAAAGAAGGCAAGGCGACTTAGAGCCAGGATCGATTACGAAGTATAACCCGACCCGGACTCTTGTAAGCCCAGGGCCTCGACCTGTGTATATAAAGGCGAGTCCCTGCCAATATTCAAGTAATGGTGCTGCCAAAGCGAAGTAATGACACTGCTTATCTAACACTCTAACATATTTGTGCAAACAGATGTTATCTCGTTGCTATTTGGCAATCAAACACAAGGACGTTAATTTTTGTGGAACTGCACAAAGAATTGGATAGTCAATGTATGCTATGCCATTTGAAAATAGACACAAAAGGATTGGATAGCCACTGCATGGACTGCACAAAAGTAGTATTGTACTATTTATTAGCCAACACTAGGTGCTTCATTGCTCTGATCTGATTATCCAATCGGCATCATCTTGACAACTTAAAATTGTATTCCGAAAATAATCTCTTCATGTGATTGACAGATGACTAACACATATTTCAGTGGAAGTTTCTCCATCATGTGTGGTTGATTCTCATGGTTCCATCTGTTGGTGAAACCAGTTACATTTGCAAGAGGAAATGTAGACTCTACAAACAAATTTGTCTTTCATAGTGAACTGAATGTTGGCCCAAAGAGGCAGCGATGTTAGTAGGAAGACCATATGTTTTTTCTTGATCTATGAATCAATGAGATGCGTAAACATGTTGATCTTATGTATGGGAATCTTACTAGTTGGTTGTGAGTTTTCGCTATTAATGGGGACATATTACAAAGCCATGTTTGTGAGTTTCGTGTGGACATTTAGAACAGATCTGTTGTTACTACTGTGCACAACAATTCTCTTTTTCTCTTTGCTCAATGTTTACAAGTTACTAGCAGTCTCTTATTTCTCTTTGCTCAGTGCTTACAAGTTACTGATCAATCACTAGCTAGCCTACTGATACACTGCTAGCAGTTTTAGTTGCGAGTCAAGATCCAACGATGGCAGTTTTTAGAACAAAAATGCCTTCGTCTAAAGAAACTGACTTGCTGTTGTGACGAAAGTGCCATGTGAATCTAAAGAAACTGCCAACAAAAATGTTCACAAATGCCTTCTCTCCCAATGAATGTTCACCAGCTATTGCGACTCTACACGTACACTATCCGACCAACTCAATCCTACATGAATAACTAGTGGATCAGGCACATACCACATCTCGTTGAATCAAAGGCACTCGTTTGACTGTCATGCTGGTGCGGCCCAGCATTGATGGGATACACTACTTGTTGGGGATGTGACTATTGGATATGACCCGCCCAGGAGGGGCCGGGTTATCCCAATGCGGTTCATCTAGACAAGGCCCATGAGTATGTTGAAGGTGGCGGTTCATGAAGTAGGCCTGTTAAAGGGCCCAAACCGAGAGGCGGCTTAAGGCCCATGCGTATAAACCGCCATGTATATGTAACTTGTATTATAAGGCATGTAAGATAAGTCACCGAGACGGACACGTTTGTATGAGCCGGTCGGGACTCTGTAGGCCGCAGGGTGCCAACCCATGTATATAAGGGGACGACCCGGCACTGGCTTAGGGCAAGAAACAATAGATCAAAAGCTAGGCAAAGCGTATTCGCTCCCTGGTAATCAAAACCCTAGCAATACCACCTCAAACTGGATTCGGCTTTTACCTTCACCGCAAGGGGCCAAACTAGAATAAACTCCTCGTGTCCTTTGTCCTGTTTTAACCCCTTTAAGCTAACCTCATCGCAATGGTTCCGCAACTAAGTCCTTCTATGAGGACATCTACCGTGACACTTCCACGACAGTGGCGCCCACCGTGGGGCCAGCGCACGATGGTTTTGAGTTGTTGAAGGGCAGCTTCGAAGGGATCAAGGGATACGTAGTGGGCCGGATGACCAAGAGTCGTCACGGCAAGCTCTACGTCGACGATGTAGGATGGGGCCCCGAGGCCGGCTCAATTGAGTATGGGTACCGGGTCCCCTTCGACGGAATCCACGTCTTCATCGGCAAGATCGGCAAACTGGGCCCTGAGCCGGACATCCGCACCGACATCATCGAGACGGCTCAGCATGCACGATCCGCCCGAGTTCAACCCGCCGTGAAGCGTGTCTTCGTTGGGTTCATCGAAAGGGCTGAGTTGGAAGGCTCTGTGTCTGACGGTGTGACGGCCGTCTACTACGATGATGAGTCGTCCAGGGGCGAGACCAACTCAATGTATCAGCTACAAGTTGGGCGACTTGGGGCTGTTCCGATGGCGACAGTATTTCGGAACCCCGTGAGCTGCCGAATAGGGTGGCGATCTTCATGGCTGGCACCCAGCTGGTTCTCGGTTCAACAGCCGCCACGGCTATGACTTCTAGTGCAGTGGCGGTGACGGCGGCAGGCGCTGGCGGGTCAGCTCGCCCGCCGGCTCAAGTTTTTACCGATCTGTTGGAAGCTCTGGCGACTCTAATGGAGGTTGATGTAACCCCAAACAACCAGGAGCAGCATAAGGTAGAAGTGGCTAAATTACGTGATGAGATAGCGCAAGCTAAGGCGGACTTGGCAGCGGAAAACGCCAGGATGGCTGCAGAACGGGCTGTTTTGAACGCCCAAGCGCAGCGGATTCAAGCAGATTCATACCGGCTTATGGTGGATCAGAATGCTTCAAACGAAGTCTTGAGGAGAAAGCACCCGAGTCGTCTGCCCTCGGTTTATGAGTCGAGGGACCTCTTCAACACACCCGGGGCGGGGGCCAGTAACCCGCCGGTGGTGAACCTGACCGCTGAAGCGTGAGGGGGTGGAACACCGGGTCAGCCGCGCGTGATAGGCTCTCCGCATATGAATAACACCCCGCCTCAGCATGTGGTGATGCCGCTGGGTCATTACTCCACCCCTTTAGACAATATGATTGCCGCAACTACGTGATTGGCGGCTCTGCCAGTCGAGGGTGAGACTCCGACGACGGTTGAAACCCGAAGAGCTACGGAACTCCTTCAAACAGCTTTGGTGCAGCAGGAGGCTTATTCCTATAGTCGTGACCGGATTCATTCGACCCCTCATCCGAGCCGGAGCTACAGTAGACACATTGACTCGCCAGTAGTCTCGAGTAAGGAGCAGCGCCGTAACCAACCTCATGGACATGACCCGACGCGCAATGTTGCTGATGCACAGGATTTGGTGGACCAGGGCAGAGCGCGTCGGGAGGCCGAGCTGGCGGCTCATCAACACGCGCCGGTTTACCCGACGGCTTCAATTGAGGCAGGTGTAACTTACAGAGCTTTCGATGTGCCGTGTCTAATAGTGGATCTACGAAATGAGCGTCTGCCTAAGGACTTCAAAGGCCCTCGTAAGGTGCCTAATTACACAGCAGATCAGCCCCCTGAGGCTTAGGTGGAGAGTTATGAGATGCCTATGGAGATGTTGGATGTTAGTGAGGCTGCATACGCTAAGTACTTCACCATGATGCTGGAGGGGACGGCTCGTACCTAGTTGAAGGGGCTACCGGCCAACTCCATCGGGTCATGGGCAGAGCTGAAGGCCCGGTTTATCCAGAATTTCAAAGATACAGACAAGCAACCGATGTCGATTGTGGATTTGGTTTCTTGTGCTCAAGCTAAGGGTGAGTCAACGACCAGCTGGGTGCGCCGGGTCTTGACTATCATACATTCTTTAGATAACATCAACGTCGGCTCAGCGGTTCTAATGTTGGAGAAAAATTGCCATTTCATTCCACTCAAGCAGAAACTTGGACGGCTTAAGCGTCATTGCAACGACATGGGGGAGCTTATGGCGGCTCTTGTCAAGGATGCCGACTCTGATGGTAACAAGGACCCTGACTCTAAGGATGAAAGATCGGGAAAGGGAAAGAAGAGTGGCGGCATGAAGGGACAGCAGTACAACCCAGCCAATCAGGGCGGCAATGGTAAGCGTAAGGCTGATGATTTTGTGGCTAGCGACGGTGCACGGAGTTATAACCAGCGTCGCAAAGGGAGGCCGACTCAAGGGACGAGATTTGACCTTGAGGCAATACTGAGCCAGCCATGTCCAAAACACGGAACGGATGAGAAGCCAGCTACACATCTGTGGAAGGATTGCAGTATAATAAGAAACTTTAGGGAGTCTGTCCAGCACAACTGTGGCCTGAACGGTGGTTCAGGATCCGGCTCTCATGGTCTGGGTCATGGAGGCGGCGGCTCAAATTCAGGGTTTCACGGCCAGCGCAACCAAGGTGGTTACAACCAGCAGAGTAATCAGGGAAATCAGCAGCAGCAACATTCTGGTTATCAGAGCAACCTGAAGCAATTAAATATTGGGAAGTATCACGTCTTCACCACCAGCCTGTGCAAGCACGATCAGAAGCTTCATAAGAGGGCAGTGAACGCTGTTGAGCCGGCGGTCCCACGTTATTTACGGTGGTTAGAACAGCCTATTGTGTGGAGCCGCGAGGATCACCCGCCCCGGTTTGATCCTGGTACTGGTGATGGCGCCTTAGGTTGGAGGCTATAAATTTACTAAGGTACTCATGGATGGAGGCAGCAGTGTTAATATACATTATTACGAAACCTTCCGTCGCATGGGGCTGACTGACAAAAATCTTAATCCGTCAAACACCATTTTTCATGGAGTGGTGCCTGGTAAGTCGGCATATCCAGTGGGTAAGATATCTTTGGAGGTTGCCTTTGGAGATGAGCATGATTCCAGATCTGATACTCTGACCTTCGAGGTGGTTAAGATCAAAAGCCCTTATCATGCTCTATTTGGGTGCCGACTTATGCTAAATTCATGGCAAGGCCCTGTTATGTTTATTTGCAGCTTAAGATGTCGGGTTACAAGGGCATCATCATGGTGCATGGGAGTTGCAAGGTGGCCTTGGAGTGTGAAGAGGGTGATGCTGCCTATGCTGAATCAGTTTGTGCAACAGAGGAGCTGAAATTTTACAAAGATAATATTGACCCGGCAGATATGACGTCCTTAAAGAAGCCAACCACGGAGCATGATCCTTTGTTAAAGTTTAAATCGGCAGATGACACTAAGTTGGTTGATTTTGTTCCTGGCGACTCATCCAAGCAGTTCAGCATCAGTGCCAATTTGGATCCGAAATAGGAAAGCGCGCTCATCGAGTTCATCCGTGAGAACCGGGACATCTTTGCATGGAAGCCTTCAGACATGCCGGGTGTACCGAGGGAACTCTCTTAGCACACTCTTAATATTGATCTGAAATTTAAGCCGCTCAAGCAATTCCTCCGTCATTTTAACGAGGAGATGCGGAAGGGCATTGGTGAAGAGGTGGCCCGGCTCTTAGCGGCCGGGTTTATCGTTGAAGTTTCTCATCCCGAGTGGTTGGCTAACCTGGTGTTGGTGCTTAAGAAGAATGGCACTTGGCGAATGTGTGTGGATTACACGGACTTAAACAAGGCTTGTCCGGCTGATCCGTTTGCTCTCCCTCATATTAATCAAATCATTGATGCTACGGCGGGTTGTGAGCGTTTAAGTTTTTTGGATGCTTATTCTGGTTATCATCAGATCAAGATGGCAGTTAAGGCCCAGGAGAATACAACTTTCATTACTCCGTATTGGAGCCTTCTGCTATGTATCTATGCCTTTTGGGCTCAAGAGTGCCCATGCGAATTACCAGCGGTGTGTGCAAAATTGCCTTCACAATCTGATTGGGCGAAATGTTCATGCTTATGTAGATGACATTGTGGTGAAATCCAGGAAGAAGGAGACCTTGATTGATGATTTGAAGGAGACATTTAACAATCTTTGGGTCTACAAGATGATGCTTAACCCGGCCAAGTGTGGTGGTGTACCAGCAGGCAAGCTCTTGGGCTTTCTGGTTTCTAACAGAGGCATTGAAGCTAACCCGGAGAAGATCAAAGCCATTACTTCATTTGCTAAGCTGGCGTGTGTTAATGTTGTTCAGCGTCTCGCGGGTCGTATTGCGGCCCTAAGCCGGTTCATAAGCCAGATAGGTGAGAAGGTTATTCCTCTTTATCACATGATGAAGAAGACATATCATTTTGTTTGGAGTGATGCTGCTAATCAAGCGTTTGAGGATCTGAAGAAACAGTTGGATGAGCCGCCTCTGTTATATGTGGCTGCCAATAGCCGGGCCGTCAGTGTAGCTATTGTGGTGGAAAGGAAAGAGGCAGGCAAGGAATACCCGGTTCAACGACCGGTTTACTACATCAGTGAGGGGCTTATTGAGTCCAAACAGAGGTATCCACACTGGCAGAAGCTTGTGTATGGGGTCTTCATGGCAAGCCGGAAACTTAAGCAATATATTCTGGGTCATCCCATTACTGTGGTTAGCTCTACTCCTTTGGGGGACATCATCCAAAACAGAGAATCCACGGGCCGGATTGCCAAGTGGGCCATTGAGCTTGGAACCCATGGTTTGAAGTATGTGCCTCATACGGCCATCAAGTCACAAGCACTCGTGGATTTTATCAATGATTGGACAGAGTTGCACACACCTGAGGAAAAGCTGGACAATACATACTTGACTATTCACTTTGATGGGTCCAGGCAGTTGGAAGGCTTGGGGGCTGGAGTTGTCTTGACTTCCCCACGAGGTGACAAGTTTTCCTATGTTCTCCGGTTGATGTTCCCTTGTACTAACAGTGCAAGTGAGTATGAAGCTTTGCTTCACGGTCTCCGGATGGCCAAGGAGATGAATTTAAGCCGGGTGAGGTGCTTCGGCGATTCAGATCTGGTAGCTCAACAAGTCTTTGGCACCTGGGATTCTAAAGATCCACTCATGGCGGCTTATCACAGAGAGGTTGATGCTACTGCGGGTCATTTCAAGGGTTATCAAGTTGAACATATTGATCGCAGGAAGAATGAGGCGGCTGATACTTTAAGCCGGTTAGGGTCTCAGCGTAAGCCGGTGCCACCTAACACGTACCTTGATATTCTGCATAATGGGTCCTACTATCTTATCAATGTTCAAGACCACAAGGACTCACGTAAGTCGGAAGAGGAGACCCACCGGACGTGGAATATTGCTCATCTTCGGCCCTACTATACTTGAGCCACCGGCTCTCGTGATGTACATAGTTTGATGATGTATATATTATAAACAATATCATAAAGTCGGCATCCCTGATAATTCAGGGCCTCTATTGTTTCACTTCCTCGAAGTTGAGTCTTTATCGTCATCTTACATATTCACTTAAGAGGCTTGACGCCCAAACTACAGGGACCAAACAGAGTTGGATGCACAGCACAACTCAAACATAGGTCCCCGACGTGTACAATTCGTAAGTATGTCACTTGGGGGCTTCCTGTTCAAACATAGGCGTATTCGACCAAAGAGAACATAGCGTGACTACCCTCTTGACTAGGTTTTATTGTTCAAACATAGGCGTATTCGACCAAAGAGAACATAACCTTTTTGGGTCATCCTACCTATAGCCAGCTGCTTCAACTCCATCAGGTAATCATGATTGACCCGCCGAACTCTTAACAATCAATCTTTTACGGTGTATTTGACCAAAGATCTTGAGCTCGTTAAGGTTCAAACGGTGATTTGTCATGCGAGAGCACGACTTACAGTAAGTCAGGATAGATCCAGGCTTCATAAGCCGCCTTCCTTGAAACTTGGATAAATCGTCCCGTGATGCATGCTGCGACTCTGACCCCGCGTACTCCTGATAAGTCTATCTTTAAACAAGACCTGACTTTATCTGGGTTCAAATGTTGATTGGGTACTGTGAGTGCCGGCTCACGGAAAGCACGTAACTTCAAGTGGCTCAGGCTAGTTTCATCGAAGAAGACACTTTGGCTTGGCGGCCTTTAAAAAGCCTCAATTTTTTTGATTTCCTTTCAATATATGATCTCTTTTTGCCATCTGGTTTTTTAGGCATCGGGCCAAGCTGCCCTACTTATGGCTCATATTTGAAGCATCTTTTGGGTCTCTACAACCCGCCAAGATGGCAGACTCTAAGTCATCAGAGTATCATAATATTATGTTTGGAGTTATAGTTCTACAAACTCTAAACTACATAAAGTTGCTAAGCCGGCAGTCTAAGCACATACCACATGTATGATATTTTATTATGTTAAGCACTGTGGTCACGCCGACCCTGGTTATGGATTGTTCGTCCCCGGTGGCCTTAATTGGGTATCATGACCCGCCCGGTGGTAAACCGCCAGGGCACTTTTGATTTGTTTGTGTGCAGGAGAATAATCAAGTCTTATCTGGATAAATCAATACTATCACAAGCATAAAATGACCGTCTTTCAAACTAGCGGATCAGCAGTATTGTGCAAAATAGAAACGTGCACAATGGCACGACAGATTCAAGTTTTTACTACCCTATTACATGACTCCATGAGCCAAATGGGATCAAGTGTTTTTTCCAAGAATCAAATATATAAAGCGCCCGACGGTTTATTCTTCTTGGTCTTGGTGGCTTGAGGCTTCCGGGTCAACCTTTTCCGGTTCTTCGTCCTCCTCCGCCATCTGGAAGTTTGGTGATGACCAATCGATGCCACATAATGCTTGAAACTCAGCTTCATCATCTATAAGATTAGACGGCTCAACTTCAGGGGCAAAAGTCTGTTTATGGATTGGAGGAATTAAGTTCATCTCTCTATAAGGCGGGGTCGGCATCTTCTAATTTTCCTTGTTGTAAGCCAGATGGTACTTTGAAAGGTCTGAGTCATTAGCAATCATACTCGCCATTGGACGTATCTCCTTCACGCAAACCGAGAAGTCCTTCTGATCAAACGGCGTACCATCTTCTTTCAAGCTTGGGTACCCAGTAGCTACCTTATATGGGTCAAGCTCTAGTACCCATGCCTTGGCCAGGCTCAAAGCTTTCCCAGCACCGGCTCTTGCAGGCGACCGCTTCATCTCATCAATCCTGGCAGGTAGCACAGAAAATCTTTTCAAGACATCTATCAACAGAGTTGGTGCTTGATTAGTCGGAGAGATTGTAGCCAGTGTACGCTGAGCTCCAGTATACAGCTGTTCGACAAGGGTGTAAACCGCCTTCAGCTTCACAAGCATGTCTTTCTTCAGGTTGTTGCTCCTAGGACCTGAGTAAATCACAGATTGGTTAGAGGCAGATTTTTATTATCACAAGAAAAGATTCTCATTTGATGTTTAAGAAGGCGACTCACCAAAGATAGCAGAAACAATCTGAGATACACAGTGTTTTAAGCCGGTGAGCTCAGTGGTTACCTCTTGAAGAGCCGCCTCCACTTTTCTAACTCGCTGGGTTAAAGCAGACTTTTCTTCAGCCCATGTGTTTCTCTCCGACTCAAAGTTGGTTTTCATTTTTTCCATCTCAGATATGCTGAACTGGAATTTTGACTCAGCCTTCTGGGTCTCAGACTCTTGATTCTTCAGTCGGGTCTTTACATCAGACAATTGTGCTTGAAGATCAGTGGTGGCATCCTATATAAACACAAAAATTGCAAACAATATTCACCTCCGGATTACAGAAGTATAAGTCCCAAGTCTTTTGCAAGCAAGAACACTTGGAACTTGTGGGCTAATGCCTGCCGAAAATCTTTTCATATTCCCGCTCATGATAGTAAGTCCCAAGCACTTTGCAAGCAAGAGTACTTGGCATTTGGGGGCTAATGCATATTGCTTGTGTCTATTTACTGTTTTATGATAACCCAGTTATGTTGTAACAATCATAGCCTGGTCATGGGGGCTATACAGGTCAGTTCTTTTTATACACAATGATGCAACATGACCGGCTCATTCATGCTGATTAAACCGGCCCTTGGGGGCTACGGATGCAAAATTAATTGTCTGAAAATCCGGCTCAATTATAAAGACGAAGGCTGGTTTTGGAATGATTTCACTACAAATGTTTACGGCTATTCTGAGTCTACAGCCTATTCAATCTTATCATACCAAGTAGACTTGGGGGCTGGCCAGATGGACATAATTTATTTAAGCAGGAAGTCATACCTCATATTTCTAATGCATTTGCTTCACCATATCAACCTCAAGATCGCGGTTGGAGTGTACTTGGCTGAGGTAGCTAGAGAGTATCTCACTGCTCAATTGTGCATAATGGGAGACGTCAAACTTCATTTTCTGCCTTTCAATAACCTCTTGCTTGGCAGTATGCTCGGCCAAAGCTGTTGGATTTCTCGGTTCTGTAAACTGGTGCCAGTTATCAGAACATCATCAGTATGAGTCTCCGACGGCTTAAGTGGGCTTGATGGTGCAGGGTTCGAAGAATTGATATTGGTGTCATCAATGCAGAAATCCGGAATCTCAGGTGGAACATCAGGGGCAGGTTCATCTGGTTATTTTTTAGAAACATCAGGTGCAGAGACTTGCTGTTCTGGTTCAACAACTTTAGGATCCTCAACAGACTTGGAAACTCTTGTTTTCTTGCTAGGCTTGGCTTGTCGACAGCTCAGGTGGTGAGAAGTCAGTATAATTGTAAGAGTATAAAGAGGTACAAAATAAAAGGTAATTATTGTTACCCAGGGGCAATTTTAAAAGCCGTCAACTCGGTCTGTGATGAGTCGCCAGAGGAAGAACGGGCAATCTCCTGGTCAACTGAATCGACAGAGTTAAGTGATTGTCAAATGAGACCCGCCAGCGGGTAAAAAGAGTTTAGGTTAAGAAGAACCTCGTTTGGACGTTTTCGAGGAGCGGGAGTGTTCCATAAGATGGATGCCAATTCTTCTCCTCCACTGGTCCGGGTCTGTTATCGATTCTCGTGTTGTTATTGCTTCAAAAGAAAGTGAGGATCTAAATGAGACAAGGGGTGTGAAAACCTTACTTTTCGGGTTACTTTTCGAAGTTTCTGTCTTGGCAAAGGTTCTGAGCCGAAAGAAATAATAGTTACCTCTTCTTCAGCTACTTGGCTGGCTCCCGTCTCATCTTCATAATAGTCAGTGTCAATAAGATGATTGAAAAAAGAGCGAAGAGAATCAAGGGCTACCTCCGACTCAGAGGTGTCATCCATATTAAGCATGTCAGAGGCACTTGGTTTCTTTTTTCTCTTGCTGGTCTTCTTCGCAGCTTTCTTGGCGGCTTTCTTGGCAGCCCTGGCCTTCTTGGCAACTTCATAATCATATTCTTTTTCCAAAAGCCAGACTTAGTCTGTAAAGGTCATCAAAGGTTGAGTTAATAAAGTATTTGAATAATGAGGTAAAGGTAAGTAAGTTCAGAGACTCACATCCAGTGGCGGGTTAAGTTTGCAGAAAGGGTCCAGACCCACTTAATGCAATCTTCTGGATTTTCATTTAGAAGGGACTTAACCATTTCGTTAATTGCCTCGTCAGTTAATTGCGCAGAACTGTGGCGTAGTGGATCCTTTACACCACGAGTGTAAGTACACATTAAGCCGGTTCGGCGACTCAAGGGTATGATCCACCAAGAAACCCAACATCTGACCAAATCAATGCCGGTTAACCCGTTTCCTAGCAGAGCTTTAACCTTTGCAAGGGTAGGAGCAAGTTTTGCCCGTTCGGCAGTGGTAAGTTTTTCAAGAAGATTGTGCTTTGGATCCAGGCGCTCGACATGGTAACCCGACAGTGGATTCTCGTCAGCCGGAGAGGTATCTTTGTAATAAAAGCACGTCTGGTTCCTATCCTTGGGGTGACTTGGCAGGCTTGCATAAGGGAATATAGCATCTCTTCTGCGTTGAATCGAGATTCCGCCAAGTTCCAAACTGGGCCCGTTCGTGAACTCGTTCTGGCGGTTCAAATAAAAATATTCTCTAAAGAGGTCGATGCTGGGCTCTTCTTGAAGGTATACTTTGCAGAAGACTTGAAAGTTGCAGATATTTGACACGCAGTTGGGTCCGATGTCTTGAGTATGGTGTTGGAAGAAGTGCAGAACATCTCGGAAAATTTAGAGCCGGGTGGTGAGAAGCCCCGGTTCATGTGATCAGTGAATACAATGACTTCGCCGTCCTTTGGCTGAGGTCTTTGTTCGCCTGGTTCAGGGGCACGATAATGCATAACACTCTTTTCGGGCAATTATAGACTGTCTTTGGCGGCATTGTGAAGAGAGAAAGCCTAAAAAAGAAGAAATGTTTGCCGGTTTAACTTAAAACCTTCATTTAAGCCGGAAGTAAAAGGCTACATTTTATAATCAAAATGGCAGCTTAAATGGGGCCTAATGATATATGAGTAATTATAAGCCAGTGATGTAAGCCGCCATGACCAGCACGGATATTCAATATCTGGCAAGAGCAAATTCTACTAAGTGTTGGGACAAACAGGTTTCATGGGTTGAAGCTATAAGATTGGATCTGCAGCTGTTTAGAAAAATGATATAAAATCCAAGTTTAAAGTGGCAGTGGCCGAAAAGTGGGGATGTCCAGATGAGATCTATTTGCAACGGGGATATGTTCTGGCATAAAAAAACAAGTGCTAAAACTGCTACCACGCAAGATGTATGTTGTTTTTCGGATCAAAGCTATGAATCTAAGCAAGGAGAAGGAAGGGCAGTGACGAACATAGAAATCCTAGAGACAGATCTATTAGGAGGAAAGATAACATTTACCTAGGCTGATGAGATAGCGGAGGAGCGCCGCGATGTTCTAGTCCGTTCAGGGTGATGCAGCGGCCGGAGTCGACGAAGGTCGACGGTGGCGGAGCTCGGGCGCACTAGAGCATCGCGAGGAGGAAGAAGAAGGAGATAAGGCAAAGGTGGAGAATGAAAAGTGAATCAGTGACCCTAGTTATAAGGCTGGAAGGATAAGTGACATGCGCGGGAATCGAGGAGACAGGAAAATGGATATGTGACGATACGGGCGCCTTGATTTCGGAGGGTCGGTAAAGGAAAAGATTTTTTAAGATTTGGGTTGTGTGTAGTATTAATCACAGGTGACGTCACGGCGGGTTACCACAATTTCAGGAGATGACGTCATGGCGGGTTACAATATTTCACAGGAAGATGAAGAAGGACTTTTCTAAGTGTTGAAGATTGACATGAACAAGTTCAAATCAACCTAGGGCCTAATGTTGGGGATATGACTATTGGATATGACCCGCCCAGGAGGGGCCGAGTAATCCCAATGGCGGTTCATCTAGACAAGGCCCATGAATATGTTGAAGGTGGTGGTTCATGAAGTAGGCCTATTAAAGGGCCCAAACCGAGAGGCAGCTTAAGGCCCATGAGTATAAACCGCCATGTATATGTAACTTGTATTATAAGGCATGTAAGATAAGTCACTGAGCAGGACACGTTTTATGAGCCGGCTGGGACTCTGTAGGCCGCAGGGCGTCAACCCATGTATATAAGGGGACGACCCGGTAGTGGCTGGCAAGAAACAACAGATCAAAAGCTAGGCAAAGCTTATTCGCTCCGTGGTAATCGAAACCCTAGCAATACCACCTCAAACTGGATTAGGCTTTTACCTTCACCGCAAGGGGCCGAACCAGTATAAACTCCTCGTGTCCTTTGTCCCGTTTTAACCCCTTTAAGCTAACCTCATTGCAATGGTTCCACAACTAAGTCCTTCTATGAGGACATCTGCCGTGACACTTCCACGACACAACTGATTGGATGGGACGTCACAATCATAATTTGAATTTTCCCTGCTTTGCATGGCAAGCTGGCATGCTTAGCCATGCCTCCTTATGCATTTAATTCTGATGACTGGCACATTTTCCATGACTCACCGGTCTACCTACTGGCGGCTTATAATTCCTGGTTCCTAGCGTGCTCCGGTGGCACCTTCACCCGCAGCACTCTATCCTCAAGAGCCCCAACTGGCCCAACGTTGCTCGCCATTTGCCGTCGATCTCACCACGTCCTTCATGCCTCGGGCATGCATCTCAATAGGTGCCCAACGCTATAGCTAGTGTTCGGTTTTCACGGGAAGGAACACAAAGGGATGAGGCATTTTGGCGGGCTTTAGATGGCAATGCGGAGTATGAGAATGCATTGGAGCGTGACCGCATGGCAGAGGAGCAATGTACCACGGATTTGCACCGCCAGCAAAGCATGGAGCAGTAGCACAGTGCCACTCTACATTTATTACCATCTCATAAAGTGGGTTTCCGGCTTAGAGGCCGAAGCTTGGGTGGACCACGCCGACATGGAAAGGGCCAACGGGTGTGAGCAATGTGCCCTATCGCACATCTAGCAAGTCCGCGGTGATGAGGAGAACGTTGGTGCGTTTAGTCCACATCATCTAGTTAGCTTGGAGTAAGTTAGTAGTACTACACTATAGTATTAGATGGAGTAGATACTTAAGTTGACTATGATGGTTGTCAACATGGAAGTACAATACTCTATACTGAACCAAACATGTTCGTTTGCTCTGAATGTTGGACTTTCCGTGTGAAGGTTTGTAATGGGCTATTATTTTTTCAAATGGGTTGTATTTTTCCGCCATGGATTTGGAGGCTGACTTGTGGGCCTATTAGGTTGAAAGTTACACAATGCTTTGTCAACTTAGTCAACAAACGATTGTGGGAGCGTAAGCAGTTGGATGTCAATCCAACATCCATCTTCTGACTTTAGGCTCCAGCTGTCCAAACCAAATTAGTGCCAGTGGGATCGCCTGCTCCCGCCTTCCGCGCATCATCATTGTCCAACCCTACACTACCCGGTGGCCAGGCCATCCCACTACTCCCATGATACGTCCATTTTGCATCATGTTTTACTTCTGTTATTTATAATGTTTTTATGCATAACAGTGCCATATGGAGTAATTCTAATGCCTTTTCTCTCATGATATGCAAGGTTTACACAAAGAGGGAGAATGCCGGCAGCTGGAATTGTGGACCTGAAAAAGCTATGTTAGAGTTACCTATTCTGCACTTATTCAAATGAGCTAAAAATTTACGGAGAATTATTTTGGAATAAATAAAATATACTGGAGAAAAGAGTTACCAAAGGGGGGTGCCTGGTGCCCACAAGACACCAGGGCTGGTGGGCAGCCCAGCCCACCTCCGGTGCCCATCTTCTGGTATATAAGGCATTTTGAACTAGAGAAAAATAAGGGGAGGACTTTCGGGATGGAGCGCCACTGTCTTAAGGCGGAACTTGGGCAGGAGCACTTTTGCCCTCCGGCTGAGTGATTCCGCCGGGGGAACTTCTCTCACGGAGGGGGAAATCGAAGACATCATCATCTCCAACAACCCTCTCTCTTTGGGATACCAATCTCCATCAACATCTTCAACAACACCATCTCATCTCAAACCCTAATTCATCTCTTGTGTTCAATCTTTGTACCAGAACCTCAGATTGGTACCTGTGGGTGAGTAGTAGTGTTGATTACATCTTGTAGTTGATTACTATATGGTTTATTTGGTGGAAGATTATATGTTCAGATCCAGTATGCTATTTAATTCCCCTCTGATCTTGAGCATGAATATCGTTTGTGAGTAGTTAGTTTTGTTCTTGAGGTCACGGGAGAAGTCATGTTGCAAGTAAACATGTGAATTTGATATGTGTTCGATATTTTGATGAGATGTATGTTGTGATTCCCTTAGTGGTGCCATGTGAATGTCGACTACATGACACTTCACCATCTTCGGGCCTAGGGAATGCATTGTGAAGTAGTTATTAGATGATTGGTTGCTAGAGTGACAGAAGCTTAAACCCTAGTTTATGTGCTACTTCGTAAGGGACAGATTTGGATCCATATGTTTAATGCTATGGTTAGATTCAATCTTAATTGTTTTCTTGTAGTTGCGGATGCTTGCGAGTGGGTTAATCATAGGTGGGAGGCTTGTTCAAGTAAGAACAACACCCAAGCACCGGTCCACCCACATATCAAATTATCAAAGTAGCGAACGCGAATCAAACCGATATGATGAAAGTGACTAGATGTAATTCCCGTGTAGTCCGCCTTTTCGCTTTTACCCCCGTCTCCTCCTCTTCTTCTTCTTCCTCGCGCCATTCATCACAACCAAGCTCCGCCGCCCCAGCCGAAGTTCACCACCATCTCTGTCAAGGGCATTGCATTGACGTGTTGGGACCAAAGATCTGCGGTGCTCGTCCGCTCTTCACCAACACCATCAGGTATTGTTCTTCTCCCTTCTAAGATCCACATTAGACCATCCGAGTTCAAGGAGTTCTTTGGTGCTCATCTAGGTTCTTCCTGCTCTTCCATCTAGAACTGGTATTCCAATCCAAAATGGAGTAGAAATGGTGTCGTAGGAGGTTAACTTTCAGGTTGCATCTTATGTAGATTGCTTCCTCTTCAGAATAAATACTCAACTTACTAGTTCTTCCACCACTGTCCCTTTTAGGTCTAGCAATTTATTTCCTTTTTGAATCATTTGTAGATCCAATATAGCTATGATGTATGAAAACTGTTTGTCCCACACCTAGCAAAATTCAGCAGCCTTGGATCCATAAACAATTGGCCCGCCCTTCACCTTCTGGGCGGCTTAACACTAAATTTGTAACTCACCAATAAGTCCAGCAACGGTTTCTTTCACTTAACCCACCATCATGCTGACGACTCATAGTTTCAGAACTTAACCCGCCATAGTCTTATAGCTTTGATAGTCACTGCAATCCATGGATAGGGCGGCTCATAATTTCTTAATGGTTTAATGTACATGTAGTCTTTTAGCTCATTGTTGCAGAAGTACAATATAACCACTTGGGCGGCTTATCATTGCAATCTTAACCCGCTGTACTCTTACTCCTTGGTTGCAGCCTTTTAACCCGGTTAATCATGACTAAGACTCCCACTTCTTGTGATTGGGTTGCTTCCAGAGTCTCCGAGCTTTCACTAAACGAGTATGTGAATATGGGGGTCTTGCCAGCTAAAGGGGTTATCCACTTGTGGGTTTCGGGTCCTAAATCTGCTTCTCAGCCTAGAGAGGGTGAAGTTGTTATATTTTCGGATCACCTCCTTCGTGGCTTTTCACCGCCCAGGTCAAAATTCTTTCGATGCGCTCTGCATTTTTATAACCTTAACCCCCAAGATATTGGCCCAACTCCGTCTCCAATCTATACCACTTTCAAGTGATCTGTGAGGTGTATCTTCAAGAAGATCCCACTATTGACCTCTTTCGAGATTACTTTTATATCAATCGCCACACTGAAATGTCAGATGGGCCCAGTCTTGAGGTTGGAGGCATTTCCATCCAAAGGCGTAGAGACGTCACCTTTCCCTTAGCTGCACAGCACAACCATCGCAAGGACTGGAACTATACCTGTATTACAGCGACACCTCCCCAGCTGGTGAAAACCCCTTGCCGGGTTACCGCCCCTACCAGCTCACCACCAACTGTGGTGAGAAACCATGACCACCTATGGGTCCATGAGCCCCTTTTGATTCGGCGGGGGGATGGCCACATTGCACAAAGAGCGGAGAAGTGTAACACAACACGACAGATATCACACGGGCAGTTTTACCCAGGTTCGGGCAGCTGCGAGGTGTAAAACCCTGCTCCTGCTTTGGTGGATTGATGGTGGAAAATGGTGTAGAACGCGACGCTCTTGCCCGGCAAGGTCGCCTCAGGGCGAGAGTGGCTATGCGCGTATGAATGTGTGAGGGTTTGAATCCTTTCTACGGTTGCCACGGGCCCCCTTTTATAGATGAAGGGGTCACCACACTAGCAAATCAGTCTGTACATACTGATTAGATAGCGAACAATGCAATCATACCTAACTCTACAGGCTGACAGAGCGCATTAAATGCACCGCTCAGTGTCACATCACATCGCGCCCGGCAGGCCTTGCCGGGCTGTTTTGCCATCTTCGCGCCTGTTTGCTTGACACGTCTCAGGACGGGTGTCGTCTGGAGGTATTTTCTGAATGAAGTGGATGCCATGTAGCTAGGAGCAGCCACTTAGTCACCTAGGAGCTTGACACCGCACTAATCGACGACATGTGTCGCTGAGAGGTGGCGCGGTGGAGTCGTTTGCCTCCGCGAGCCCCGGCAGGCCTGATGGGACGATCTTGGCGGCTTGCTTCCGGGGTAACCCTAGCCTTGCCAGGCTCGCCTACCGGGCAAGGGAGGTCCTTCCCATAGTGGTATCTTACTTCTCTGGCTCGTCTTGGTCTTGTTGATCTGCACTTTGATCCTTCAAAGAACTGATCCCTCGTGCTTGGTCTGATCTTGGTGCTGTAATCTTGTTCTTGGGCCTGCGCACAGTCTGGACAATGGACCCAGGGTTTGTTGCACTGATAGGAGCCCCCGGGCCTGGCCCGAACGCGCTGCCGGGCATCGTCAGGGTAGGCCATAACCAGTGCACAGGCAGGGGTGTAGAGGTGGCTTACCCCTTAAGATCTTCTTTGCTTCTTCATTAACTTGAGCCCAAGCCAGTCTCCTGTTCTTCCGCTCATCGTGTAACGCCAATTGCAGTGGGACCACTCTTGTAATGGCCCATGAATGACTTTAATGCACGGGTGAGTAAATGCCAATTCACTCTTCCCACCATGCTCTTATTCTTAGGCACGTATGTTGCATGCATCAAGTGGGGTAGGTAACGAAGGTGCGTGGTGCGGGAGAGCATCAAGGCAGGGGCCCGGTCTTCTTGGATTGGTGGAGGAGGGTGGCGGTTACTTGTTGAGGGACCGGCTCCCTTCCCCGACCTGTCTATAAAGGGAAGGGCGGGGGAGGAGCGGAGGCATTCATCCTTACATCCCTCCTCCATCCTTTGCTTTCTGCTGGTCATGCCGAAAGGGAGAGCCCCGGGCCAGGCCCCGAGCCATATCTTGGGGTTGGCGATGCCAAATGCTCATGCTGATGCTTGGGGAGTGAGTCTGGTCCAGGCCCAAAGGAGGTGCGATGGGCGAGCCATCCACGGTGCAGGAGATATCAAGCTTTCCCATTGTGGTGGAATGTTTCTTCCCTCTGCCTCGGCCGGCCATGTAGGGAGTGTCGGATCTAGCCACGAGCCATTGCAGCCCATCGGCCTGGCGACCAGGTTGTTGGAGCCTCCGATGCTCGTTCAGGATGCAGGGCTCGGGGTCGTTGGTAATCCCAACACTGCCCCTTCGAGCGGAACCGGGACCAATGCTGAAGAAAGGGGCGCCTTCCTGCCTGCCAAGGTGGGGAGCGGCGTACCCCAAGTACCCTGGCAGTTTGGCTGTCGGCCGCTTCTCCGAGGAAGGTGCCGGGCCGGGGGCCCGGCGTCTCCCTGGAGCGGTGGGGATGGATAGAAAATGAGGGAAGACGGAGAAGGCGGGTGGCAGGGCGTCAGGTCGGAGTACGATGGCAATGATGCCTTCGTCTCCTTCTGGCGACCTATCGCCTTGTCTTTCCTTTCTTCCCCTCCCTCCCCGGCACCATCATCACTGGTCTCTTCAGGTGATAGCCGGGGAGGGATGTTTCCTTGGTGCCTTCGTCCCCCTCCAGCAGTCTTCCAGCTGAGCTTTGGTGGTTGGTCCCACCGGTGCTTGAGCTGGGGCTTCTTGCTAGTCCTAGAGGTGGTTACCAGGGCACCACCGAGCTGCTCCCCGTGCCCCTCCTTCGCAACCTTGCCACTCGCGATCTTGTCAGGCTGCGCCCGGCTGGGCATAATGGAACCGGGGTAGGCTCCTGCTTGGACACTCCTTTAGTCCTCTCCTCTTCCCACCGCAGTACCCGGCGGAGGGAAAACAAAAAGAGGAGTTTACGGGGCAACTATCTTTTTTTAATCTTAAATCTGTAGGCACTTGCCAAATTTTAGTTGAAATTATGTAATCTCTTGAATCCATGTTGGTGTCATGTAAGGTCTGTACTTGTTTGATCAACATATTTGTGAATAAGATAAACCTTGTCGGGGACTCGTGGATGTAATATGTCCATGCAGAGTTGGAATGCCTCTATACTTTTAAGTAAACAAGTTTTCCCCGGCAGGCTATCCTGACGGTACCCTTAGTTTTGTTGTCATGGAGCTAGGCCTACCGGGCACAAACCGTAAAGAGGGACCAGCCCCCGACCAATCTTTTTTCACCAAAGGCCATTGCGACCATCCTAACTGAAGCAACGTTCGAGTCAAGGAATGGGAGCACCTAAGTTTCAAAAGGCGGCGAGAGTTTCTTATGCACAAGCCTTCACTTACAGAACACGTATGGATAAGAGAAAGTACTTATCTATTTGTCTTGCCGGAGATCGCAGTGTAGGCTTATCTTTCCATCACCTCTTGGGGATCAAGTCCATGACAGGAGCCTGCAATTTATGCCGATGAAAAATGATGCCAGATGCGACCTTATCTACATGAACATGCGATGCTCATGAAATGATTATGCATGCAACTTGTCGGGCCCCCCGGCGCTTCATTTATTTCTCTGTTGCTCAGGGTCTGCGCCTGGCTTTATACAAGGGGTTACATGCAACTGAGGCAAGGCCTGTACAAAAGGGTGGCTACCTGGCAGGGCCCGATAGCCACGCCTTACAGGTAGAACTTGTGGAGATGCTCAATATTCCATGAGTTTTGCAATTGAATGCCATCTCCGGTCTCCAGACGGACTGCGCTAGGTCTGGTGACTCGTACTACTCGGTAAGGGCCTTCCCACTTCGGCGCCAACTAGTTTGCACCCTTGGCGGACTAAACGCGACTAAGGACAATGTCGCCTTCCTCAAAACACCAGGCATGAACCCTGCGGCTATGGTAGCGACGCAGGGGTTGCTGGTAGCATGCAGCACGTGTAGTAGCCCGAAAACGGCCATGACAAATGGATTGCCTGAAGAGCTTGTGCAGGCAGATGGATGTTCTAGGAATTGAACTGGAAGGCTTCACATTTGGTGACTAGCTCGACCGCATCTTGCAGGGTTGTGGGCCAATAGAATCCTTGCCGGTATGCTTTCCCAACCAACTCCCTCGACTCGATGTGGGAGCTGCACATGCCTTTGTGTATTTCTGCCAGCAGTTCCTTTCCTTCTTCTCGGCAAATGCACTTCAATTTCACACTGTTGGGCCTTCTTCTGTATAGTGTGACATCGACAAACTGATACATACTGGCCCTCTGGGCTACTCTATCAGCTTCTCCTTACTCTTCGGGAAGTTCTCCGGTTTGGAGGAAATAGACTATGTGCCTTGCCCAAGTTGGAGCCCGGGGCTCAGCAACAAGGACTAGCGACACCTTCTCATTCGTGGGAGTGTGTTCCTCCGCAGGGACCAGTGGTCTGGCAGGAGGGTACAACCTGGCAATCTAAGGGGAGTTGTTTCCGGCAGGTTCCTTGCCAGGAGCCTCAAGAGGCTCTACCCGGAGAGGCTTACTGGAGTCCAATTTCCACCTCTTTCGGGCCATTGTTGCCGGGGATACGGAGGGTTGAGTAAGATGGAGAACAGAAGTTCCTGGTTCCACAGGAAGCTTTTGTGCAGCGCACTTTGCCAGATGATCAGCAATGATGTTTTCCGCATGGGGTACGTGCTCCGTTTGCAATCTGTCAAAGCGCTCCTCCAGTCTTCTCACTTCCTCAACGTATGCCTCCATCAATGGACTTTGGTAATCCTTGTTGACTTGTCTCACCACAAGTTGTGAATCTCCTCCAATTATTAGTTTCTTGATCCCCAATTCTATGCAATCCTGAGCCCGGCAAGGAGCCCTTCATACTCTGCTGTATTGTTGGTCGCCTCCTCCTAGGGAAAATGCATCTGGACGACGTACTTTAGGTGCTCTCCAGTGGGAGCAATGAGAAGCACGCTAGCCCCTGCACCTTGTGGGGAGAAGGCACCATCGAAATACATGATCCATTCTTGGGGTGCTTCCTTGACGGGGACAACTGTCTCCAGTACTTCTTCATAAAGGGTTGGCATCCATTCTGCAATGAACTCTGCCAATGCCCTGCTCTGAATTGTTGGTGTGCTCTCAAACTTCAGGCCAAAGCTAGATAACTCCGATGCCCACTCCACTATTTTGCAGGTAGCCTCAGGGTTTTGGAGTATCCTTTGCAAAGCAAAACGGGTGACAACTGTGATCTCGTGTGCTTGGAAGTAGTGGCACAGTTTCCTTGAGGCCATAACTAGGCCAAAAATAAATTTTTGCACGCTGGAATACCTGGATCTAGCCCCCTGCAATAGGGAGCTGACAAAGTATACTGGGCGTTGCACCACTTTCTTCCTTGTCATGCCCTTGGGGTTGCCTCCGCTGCCGTGCTCTTCTTTGTACTGATCCGCATCTGGCCTTGTCGGGTTGTCCTCACTCTCCCCCCGGAAGGGACACTAGTTGAGGCTGCTGCCTCTTCCATTTCTCGCTGCGCCACTAGTGCTGGACTAACCACTTGATTAATTGCCGGCAGGTATAGCAGCAACGACTCTTGTTGTTTGGGAGCAACCAAAGTGGGCACATATGGCAAGTAGGTCTTCAAATCTTGCAGTGTTGTATCTACTTCCGGGGTCCACTTCATTTTTTGACTATACACAGTAGGGCAAAACCCCACTGTAATTTTTTCATTTATTTAAGTAAAGAACAATACAGAACAAAGTCTAGATTACAAAAGGCTTGAGGTAAGCCAAAAAGAAACCTGAAAAAGAAAACAGAAAAAAGCTAACCACCTAAAAAATTACAAAACCAGATTATCCAGCCAGGAGCAATAAGCCATGGCATAGCTCCTCTTAATCCTAAATCTGGGTAAGTGGAGTTCTTCCAAGAAAATGGCTTTCCACCTCTGGATGCTAGGAGGGATGGCTTGAATACGAGGTTATTTCTGGAATCCATATGGCCCAAGATGCTATGATAATAATTTCCATGAAGAAAGGCACATGCAATTTCTGCCTGAGGTCAGCAAAATCTTCCAGAACTGAAATATTGGCTTGTCTTGAGGGACAGACCAGATCCCAGCATAGAGCAACAAAGGAGTAGGTCCAAAAAATGTGTTGTAGTGTTTCCTCCTGCTGGCCGTTGTTCACAGCACACTTGTAGCTGTCCAGATGGAACATTTTCCTCCTTAATAAATTCCTTGTGTTTTAGCCTATCATGAAGGAGCCTCCAGAAGAACACGTTATGCTTGGGTTGACAGGAACTATTCCAGATCCAATTGAATTGCTGAGGAACAATTTTAACTCCCATCATAATTCTATAAGCTTTAGCCATAGAAAATTGCTCATTTCCCCAAATATAACTCCAAGTAAAAGTACAATCAAGGAATTCAGAAGCTCTTAAAGATATGCAAATGTCTTCCATAGATTCAAACTCAGCAAATGCCTGCACAGTCAGAGGCAAATGAAACAGGTCATCGAGATATTCAATGTGGATGATTCAGTGCACAGTAGTGTCCTTGTTTTTCACAAAAGAAAAAAGGTGAGGGAACATATCCTGCAAGCAAGCTGTGTGCCATAGGTCAACCCAGAAGAGAGCACTTCTTCCATCACCAATATTACATTTAGCCAAGGATTTATAATTGTCAATGAGCTTAAGGTTGACCTTCCACCAGAATGATCCAATCCAACTACTTCCTGGCAGTGAACCATTGTTGTAATATGATTCCCAAATCAAATTTACCCAGGGAATGTCATGCCTGTTATAGAACTTGTGAAGATTCTTAAGCAGCAAAGCTTTGTTTTCAACAAAGATATCCAACACTCCCAGGGCCCCTTGATCTTTTGGCCTACAGACAATAGTCCAAGCAGCCATTGCAGGTCTATGGTCTTCTAAATCAGGGCCTCTCCCTAAACAGTGTCTCAAATATGTGATTACCTGGGTTTGAATTGTGACAGGCACATCAAGGCATCCCATGAAGTAGATCAGAAGTGAGTTTAAGACTGACTTAACCAGCAGCAGTCTACCAGCCAGAGTCATAAATGAGGACAAACCCACAAGCTTTTTTTGCAATCTTGTTACTAATGGAAGGCACTGATCAATAGTAGGTTTGTGAAGGCCTAGTGGTGTCCCCTAGTATTGGAAAGGAAAGGATTCCCTTTTACATTGAAATGTATTTATCAAAATCTCCACTTTCTCCTCAGGCACATTAATTGGGATAAGACTTGATTTACTGTAATTCACCTTAAGGCCTGTGTCATCGGCAAAAGTGTTGAGTAGAGCTTTGAGGCAATGAAGTTGCTTCGCATCTGCTTGAAGTAGAACCGGAGTTCATCTGCATACTGAACTATAGGAAAATCAGGGCAAGAATCCACTTGTAGGGGTGATGAAAGCAAACCAAGTTGCATAGCCCTGTTGAGGATTGACTGAAGCAGATCAGCTGCAAGGACAAAGAGGAGAGGAGACAGTGGATCCCCTTGCCTAACTCCTCTAAGACAATTTTTTCCCCAGGCACACCATTCAACATAATATCTGATGAAGTAGAGGATAACAACATTCTGATCCATGTGATCCATCTGTCCCCAAAACCTTTAGCTTTCAAAATATCCAACATTGCTTGGTGCTCAATGGTGTCAAAAGCCTTTTCAAAATCAAGCTTTAGCACAATAGTCTCTTCTTTGGACTTGTGGCACTGATGAAGATACTCATAGGCCCTTCCCAAGTAGTCATGGATGGCTCTTTCATTAAGAAAACCATACTGATTAATGTGGACCAGTTGGAGAATTACTTTCTGCAATCTATTTGCCAACAATTTGGTGATGAGCTTGAGACAACAGTTGAGGAGAGAAATCGGCATAAAATCATTTGTTGTCAAACGGGTCCTGCTTTCTTCAAGATCTTGAAGAACGGCAAGGCACACTTGGCAGACTTGGAGATGAATCTGCTAAGCGCGGCAACGCACCCTGTCAAATGCCTCACATCCTTAATTGCCTTAGGTGCGTGAATCTGCTCGATAGCCTTGATCTTATTGGGCTTGGCCTCTATCCCATGATGGAACACAAAGAAACCAAGTAGCTTGCTGGAGGGGACACCAAACACACACTTCTCCGGGTTCAGCTTCAAGTTGATTTTGCAAGTCTCTTCTAAATCCTAGATGAGGGTTGATCTGTTGTTGGTCTTGACCACAAGATCATCCATATAAGCTTTAATATTCTTGTGCAGCTGTGATTCAAAACAAATCTGGACTGCTGTTGCAAAAGTGTACCCGACACTCTTGAATCCAAAAGGCATGCGCACGAAGCAGTATGTGCCACATGGGGTGATGAATGAGGTCTTCTCTTCATCTTCCTTGGACATAAAAATCTGATGATATCCAGAGTATGAATCCAAAAAGGAGAGCAAATCACATCATGAAGTGGAATCCACAATCTGGTCGATGCGCGGCATGGGAAATGGGTCCTTCGGGCAAGGCTTGTTAAGATCTGTGAAACTATGCAAAGCCTCCATTTTCTGTTAGCCTTGCGTACGACCACTGGGTTTGCTAACCATGTTGGATGCAGTACTCCTCTGACCAAACCAACTGCCTCAAGTTTCTTGATTTCTTCTGCAATGAATGGCTGCCACTCCAAGGCTTTCTTTCGGACCTTCTGCTTGATGGGTCGGGCATGTGCTTAGACAGTAGGGTGGTGGTCTGTTACCTTCCTAGGAACACCGGTGATGTCAAAAGGTTGCCAAGCAAACACATCGATATTCACCCGTAGGAAGGCAATGAGCGCGTTTTCCTATTTGTCATCATGGGTGGCACTGATAGTAAAGGTACCATCAGTGCCAGCCAGCCCTGCTGGGACCTTTTTCACCTGAGGTGTAGCAGCCTTGGATTTCTTGCTGTTGTAACTCTCTGAAAAGTCATCAATAGGCGCAACATACTTCGAAGAGGTGCGCTTCCCAGATTCCTTGCTGGTGTCCCTGCTAGCCTTCTCCTTTCCTCTGCTTTCCTTGGTGGGAGTTGCGGGTTCAGCAGCCTCTGCGGCGACAGCGTCCTGGTACATCTTATCCACGCACATAATTGTGTCCTTCTCATCTGACGGAATGGAAATGACAGCCACCGGACCTGGCATCTTGAAGGTGTTGTAGGCATAGTGGGATGCCGCCATGAATTTTCCCAGAGCTGGGCATCCAAGAATTCCCGATGTACGGCATGGGGAACTTGACCACATCAAACACAACCTTCTCAGTCCGGTAGTTCAACTCTCCTCCGGATGTCACTGGCAACGTGACCCTTCCCTTACGATGACTCCTACAGGGGTTGATTCCTTGAAACATGTCCGTGACTTTGAGTTCTTCCTCTACTATCTGAATTTGCTGATGAGCTTTGGGGAAATCAGATTCAACCCGACCCCACCATCAACCAGCATCTTTGTGACTTTGAGGTTGCGGATCGTTGGTGAGACCAACAACGGCAAGCACCCTACCGCGGTGGTGCGGTCAGGATGGTCCTCTTCATCAAAGATGATGGGCGTGCGTGACCACTTGAGCGGCTTCCGAGACTCTGCCGCTGGCTCCACGGCATTGACTACACGCGCCCACCGTTTGAGTTGGCGGTGAGAGGAGTGCAGAGATGCACCCCCCGTCAATGCCCAGGGCATCGGTGGCCTTCTGGAATTCATGCTCACTGGTTTCCGCTTCATCCCCTCCATCACTTTCATCATTGCAATCTCCTTCTCTTGGCCCCTGATGGGTTTCCCTTGGTTCTAAAGAGCCTTGCCGGGGCGATTTGCTTCACCACCTCGGCCCTTCCCGCCAGCACCATTCTGACATTTTTCCTTATCACGCTTCTCATACTCAGCCCTCTACTTCTGGACGAGTTGCTCAACCTAATGACATTCTTGCAGATCGTGGCCCTTGGTCTGATGAATCTTGCAATATGGCCCGTCACCTTTCCCAGCCTTCTCAGCAGCCGCAACCTCCCGGCAATCAGTGCATGTGACAGCTTCCTTGCCGGGGGCTTCGACCTTAGCCTTCTTGTCGGTACTAGGTGCACCCGATCCCTCAATGGTCGGTAATGCCTTATCCTTGCGCTTCTTGTTGCGCTCCTTGTTCTTCTTCTTCTTCAGACTGGTGGCCTCGTCGTCATCCTCTGAATCTATGTCTATGCCATCTTGTTCTCCAGGGACTTTCCTCCCCTCCTCCACCCGAGCACACTTTTCGACCAAGGTGTAAGTCTTCTTCATAGTCTTGGGCAACCGAACGTTCGTCTTGGAACGTATCCGACAGTTGGGCACGTTGGACTGGAACGCAGCTATCACAGCTGCCGGGTGAATATCTGGAATATTCCTGTGGACTTGGCTAAACCTCTGCATGTACCTCCGCAGAGTCTCTCCTTCCTTCTGCGGGAGGAGTTGTAAATCACTGGGCCGCCCTATTTCTTGGTGTACGCCTGTGAAAGCATGGACGAACTCATGGCACAGGTCAGCCCAAGTCGATATGGAGTTCTCTGGCAGATGCATCAGCCAAGTCCTCGCGTTTCGCTTGAGCGCCAAAGGGATGTAGTTAGCAAAAACCTTCTCATCTCTTCCCCCGGCAGCTTGAACATCGATGGTGTAGATGCTCAAGAACTCTGTCGAGTTCAGTCTCCCCTCATACTTCTCTGGTATCTCTGGCTTGAACGTGCAAGTGGACGGCCAACGGACTTGCCATAGCTCACGGGTGAAGGCAGGGCACCCAGCCTCGAAAGGTAGGTACCCGCCTCCACCAAGCGCAGGCTCGTCGACGTTGGGGTTGTCACGCCCATTGGACTGGTAGTGGTTGTCACAGCGTCGCTCGATGGTGATGTGCGCGCCCCCATCTGCCTATCCTCCGGGGCTCGCCGTCGGCCTTGACGTGCTCGAGGATCGTATGAAGCCATCGAGACGTCATCAAGATCTTGGTCTCGTGGCCTTTGCGCTGGTTGCCGCAGTGGGGATTGCAGCATGGGGGTGGCCCCTTCTGCATGGCCAGCAGTGTGGGCTGCCGTCGTCATCTGGGAAGATTCTGGCGGGCCAGCTCGCTGCGAGCCTCCAGCCTCGGCAAGGCCAATCAGACTCTGAAACGTGGCTCTCCACTCATCCATTTGATCGGCTACCGGCGGAAATCTCAGCAGCAGTTGGGCCCATGCCATGGCCTCCGAAGCGGTGCTTGGCATTGGTGATGATGATGTAGACCGCAGCGTCGCTCGGCTCCTGACGGTGCTGGCAATGGCGTTGTCGGGCTCCCGTCGTTGGGAACCAGTCGCTGGGATGGTGTGGTGATGAGGTGGTGGCGTGTGCGCACCAATGACCCCGTTCGGAGCATTGGTTCGGCCAGTTTGCTCCGGCGGCGGTGAATGTCCTGCGAATGCGCCCGCGGGGAGGGCGTCCATAGGATTGCGATTCGTCTCAGGGCGATTGTCACCGTCGTGGCTATGCCCCTCGGCCAGGCCGGGAGGGACAGAAGGAATAATCTCTCTACCCGTACCTCGCGGAGCGTGGTCGCCGGGATGTTGTTGGTGTTGTCCTTCTCCGGTGCCTCCTGCTCCTGCTTCGGCCGCCGGGGAGGTGATGACAACACCGCCTGCGCCAACCATGTTCTCTGCAGCGCCCACATCCTCATGCGCCTTCGCGTTCCCAGGAACGTCGACAGTCGCGGGTGGCGCGACCTTTGAGGTTGATGGGTGAGCTGTGGCACTAGACTTGTTCTTGGGTGCCATAGATGATGGAGTCGTTAATGATGTGGTGATGAAGATGACGCGCTGCTTACGCTCTTGGGTTCGCGCAAGTGACCCCCCCTACCTGGCGCACCAAAGTTTTCATGGGAAACCACGACCACCTATGGGGCCATGACCCCCCTACCTGGTGCACCAAAGTTCTCATGGGAAACCACATTTCACGAAGAGTGGAGAAGTGTAACACAGCACAACAGAGATCACACGGGCAGTTTTACCTAGGTTCGGGCCGCCACGAGGCTTAAAACCCTACTCCTGCTTTGGTGGATTGATGGTGGATAATGGTGTAGATTGCGGCGCTCTTGCCCGGGAAGGTTGCCTTAGGGTGAGAGTTCCTATGCGCGTATGAATGTGTGAGGGTCCGAATCCTCTCTACGGTTGCCATGTGCCTCCTTTTATAAATGAAGGGGTCACCAAAGTGGCAAATTAGTCTTTACATACTAATTAGATAGCGAACATTGTTATCATATCTAACTCTGCAGGCTGACAGAACGCATTAAATGCGCTACTCAGTGTCACATCAAAGCATGGCCGGCAGGCCTTGCCAGGCTGTTTTGCCAGCTTCACGCTTGTTTGCTTGACACGTCTTAAGACAGGTGTTGTGTGGAGGTATTTTCTGAAGGAAGTGGCTAACATGTGGCAGGAAGCAGCCACTTAGTCACCTAGGAGCTTGACACCACACTGATCGATGAGGTGTGTCTCTATGAGGTGGTGCCGTGGAGTGGTTCTCCTTCACGAGCACTCGCAGGCCTACCGGGACGATCTTGGAGGTTTGATTCCGGGGTAACCCCAACCTTGCCAGGCTTGACTGCCCGGCAAGGGAGGTCCTTCCCGTAGTGGTATCTGATGTCTTCTAGAACTACATCGGTATGTCCCAAAAGAGGAAGGGATGATGCAGCACAACGACGGTAGGTATTTCCCTCAGCGATGAGACCAAGGTTATCGAACCAGTAGTAGAACCAAGCAACACTACGTAAACATCCCCTGCACACAAATAACAAACACTCGCAACCCGACGTGTTCAAGGGGTTGTCAATCCCTTTCGGGTAACGGTGCCAAAAATTGGCAAATGGACGTGAGAGAGTTGTAAATATTAATAGATCGAACACCAAATAAAATAAAGTGCAGCAAGGTATTTTTGTATTTTTAGTTTAACAGATCTGAAAATCAAAGCAAAGGAAAATAGATCGGAAAGGCAATATATTAAAGAAGAGACCTGGGGGCCGTAGTTTTCACTAGTGGCTTCTCTCGAGAAAAATAGCAAACGGTGGGTAAACTAATTACTGTTGGGCAATTGATCAAACTTCAAATAATCATGACGATATCCAGGCAATGACCGTTATATAGGCATCACGTCCAAGATTAGTAGACCGACTCCTGCCTCCATCTACTACTATTACTCCACACATCGACTGCTATCCAGCATGCATCTAGTGTATTAAGTTCATGGAGAAATGGAGTAGTGCAATAAGAACGATGACATGATGTGCACAAGATCTATTTATGCAGAAATCGACCCCATCTTGTTATCCTTAATGGCAACGATACATACATGTCGGTTCCCCTTCTTTCACTGGGATCAAGCACCGTAAGATCGAACCCATCACAAAGCACCTCTTCCCATTGCAAGATAAATAGATCAAGTTGGCCAAACAAAACCCAAATATCAGAGAAGAAATACGAGGCTATAAGCAATCATGCATATAAGAGATCAAAGAAGACTCAAATAACTTTCATGGATAAGAAGATAGATCAGATCATAAACTCAAAGTTCATCTGATCCCAACAAACACACCGCAAAAAGAGTTACATCATATGGATATCCAAGAGACCATTGTATTGAGAATAAACGGGAGAGAGGCAGCCATCTAGCTACTAACTACGGACCCGTAGGTCTACAAAGAACTACTCACACATCATCGGAGAGGCACTAATGGACATGATGCACCCCTCCGTGATGGTGTCTAGATTGGATCTGGTGTTTCTGGAACTTGCGGCGGCTAGAATTGATTTTTGTCGACTCCCCTAGGGTTTCTGGAATATTGGGGTATTTACAGAGTAAAGAGGCGGTGCGGGGGGCACCCGGGGTGGGCACCACCTACCAGGGCGCTCCTGGACCTCCAGGCGCGCCCTGGTGGGTTGTGCTCCCTCGGAGCACCCCCAGGCGCTTCTCCGGCCCACTGGATTTCATCTGGTCCAAAAATCCACAAAAAGATTCAGTGCGTTTGGAATCCGTTTGGTATTGATTTCTTGCGATGTAAAAAACATGCAAAAAACAACAATTGACACTTGGCTATAAAATGACTATAAAATGATTATAAAACATCCAAGAATGATAATATAACAGCATGGAACAATCAAAAATTATAGATACGTTGGAGACGTATCAGTATCTTTCTTCTCTGGCTCGTCTTAGTCTTATTGATCTGCACTTTGATCCTTCAAAGAACTGATCCCTCGTGCTTGTTCTAATCTTGGTGTTGTAATCTTACTCTTGGGCCTATGCACAGTCTGGGAAACGGACCCAGGGTTTGTTGCACCAACACCAATGGTGTGCTTCCAGGTTGATTGACTGCCGCAGAGCTCGACTAGTATGCCTCTACTTTTTCAAAGATAAGGGCTTTGATCGCCAATGGCTTAACTTGAATTGATCTGGTCCACTACTGGGTCGCATGGAGGACTTTACCATTGAGCCGACACGGAGGCTTAATGTGCCAACATACCGGTGATACAAAGGACCCGCAACGTTTCAACCAAACCCGGCTGACTGATAAAGAGATCAATGATACAGTTAAGTCGCTGCTTGGGGAGTCTCTAGAAAATTGCAGCAAAGCGGGACTGAACCCTTTCTGCACTCTTAACACGGCTCCTCCTATAAGTGTTCAAAACTTCATCTTGTTTATCTATCTCTTGTACTCCATACCCTTTTAACTATTGATTATGTTCATATGCATATAGACCGACTCTCCTTTTTGGAGGAAGAAGGTAACCACTACCCCGCCCACTAAGAAGACTAGGGCAGTAAAGTCTCGTGGCACGAGTCGCCGCAAAAAAACTATAACACAAGAGCTCTTTGACCTAGATGAGTTGGAGGTAGGACTTGACTCCCTTGGCCTTTTCTTTATGCAACTTATTGATGTTGATTCCTCTCAGGATGAAGTGGAGACGAGCCACGCTGATGCAGCAGAGGTAATTCATGTCTCCTCTCACTCAGAACCTTTGCCAAGAAATAAAGCACGGCGGGTCATCCAGAAAGTAAGATTTTCTCATCCTCTTGCCCATTTGGATCCCAATTTTCTTTTGAAGACGCAACATCATGAGTCAAAGCGTCTGACCTAGAGCGACGGCTTTGAAGATCTTGTGGACGGCTTATCCAACACACCAGCTCCTCGAAAACGTCGTAATGAGGTGCCTCCCAGCCCGACTCTATCCCTTCCAAAGGCTAGTATCATGCGTCAACCTCTTAATTCTTCTGATTTCAAACTATCAGGGTATGCCTCCATCCCCTGGCGACTCAACCGGAACACAACTTCCTGTCTTTGTTGTTGCCCATCGGTAAGTACTTTCATCTGTTGATAAAAAACCTTGTGGTTATATACTCACAAACTCTTGTATTCTTTTCATAGGGGCAAAGCAAAGAAGGGTAACAAACCAAAGGTGGGAAGCTCTTCCAAATACCCCAAGGCTTCTGAACCGAAGAAACAGGTGTTGAAAGCCTCTGAGCCTCCAATGCAACATCCTGAAGACCCTATGAACCAGCACGATCACCCGCCTCCACAGGTTGATGCCGCGGCTTTTGAGCCTATAGATACTGATGTTAACCTGGCGGCCAACTATGACCTACCAAGTCCTAAGCCGCCCTCTCCTCCCAAGTGAACTGACAAAAGCCCTACTGCTGATGACGTTGAAGGCATTACTGTTACCGGGTCAGCCTTTAAAGCACCCGAGGTCTCCAGAGTGCTAGCCAAGCACTCAACTAAGGAAGAGACACCCTCATTGGAGAAGGGTAAGGCAAAATTGGACCTGGAGAGCTATTCGGCATTCAATGCAGGTGAAGTATACGCGAGCTATTTAAGCTGCCTTCATACAAGCCGAGACATGGAGGCCGGTTTAGTCCATCCGATGAAGCAGAAATATGAGGTATGAATATATCAAACTCCTCTTTAGCCTTGCATACATATGTCCATACTAGCTCACAAGTATTAAGTGTAGGAATGATATTGAGTATGCTTGAGACTTTGCACATGTAGCCCCTAAGGGCCGGCTTATCTTGATAAAGTGAGTCGGGTCTTAAAATCATTGTTAAGAATCAAATAGGTAGCCTGCAAGGACCGGCTTATCTTGACAAGATGAGTCGGGTCTTTCAATCGTTACTTAAGAATCAAATCTGTAGCACCCAAGGGCCGGCTTATCTTGACAAGATGAGTCGGGTCTTTCAATCATTGCTTAAGAATCAAATCTGTAGCCCCCAAGGGCCGGCTCATCCTTGAGCCGGGTCACAACAAAAATTCAAATGACCTACATTAGCCCCCAAGTGCCAAGTATATTTCTTGCAATGTGCTTGGGACTTGAACACCATTCTTGACTATGAACTTAACGAGCTTAACATTGTATGTCACCCTTTCCAGGAAGCGTTGAATGTGGGCGAGTCAAATATCACCGAGTTGAAGAAAAATTTGGAGACACAACAAAGTGAGAGCGCCAAGGCTAAATTAGGCCTGAAATCATCACTGGAACATAATGAGAAGATGAAATACAAACTTGATGACGAAAGAGCCGCCTGGGAAACTGAAAAGGCTAATCTTCTAAAGAGAGCAGAAGATGCCGAGGCTCAGCTTAAACCGGTGACTGAAGAGTTACCCGGGTTAAGGCAACATATCTCTCAAATGATAGTTGCCATCTTGGTAAGTGTAATATGCAACTCATCTCTTTCAAAAGTTCTTTAACTCTCCTAGCGACTCATAATATATGATCTCTAACCCGCCTGGTGACTTGTAATATAATTGCTAACCCACCTGCCGACTCATGTGTGAAATTGCTTAGCAGGTGCCAGGAGTGCGAGTCTTGGAGAGAACGTTGTGATGAAGCTGAAGGTCATATATTCTTTGACAAAAAAATTATACATGGAAGCCTGCGAGCCCTTGTGGCTATATCAAATGGCAAGAAGCCCCCAAGTCTTATGAAGACGCGTGCTTGATCACCTATCCATCATGCCGACTCAAATTGAAGAGGTGAAACTATCAACCGCCCACATAGGAGCCATCGTTGCTTTAAGCCGGGCAAAAGCCTGGCAACCAGAACTAGATCCGATAGAGATAGCTAGTGGGTCTCTGGAATTTACCGACGGCGGATCTATTTTCGAAGAAGCCGACTTTTCCTAATGTGTTAAAGAGATGAGACCTCTTGCATCTCGACTTGCACAAGAAGCACATCTGTCCAAATATCAGGCGGGTTATGACTGCAACAATGTTCGCATGAAGCCGCCAACACATGAGATTATGGACATAACTCCTCAACGGAGTAAGTATATCTTTGCTCCTGACATTGACTCATCTCTTATTCGTAATGATGAGGAGACCTTTGAGGCGTTAACCGGCATCGACTGGACATCGGCTGATCTCCAGATGGCAAACGAGGGAGAGCCGGCATGGGGTGACCCAAAGGCCTCTGCCTCAAGGCGCGAGGATGACAATAACCCGTCAGGCCAGAACCCGGACGGCTCTGACACCGGTCAGCGGAGTGATGTAACTCTAGAAACACTTGGTCAAAAACTTTTGGGCTCAGCTGTATCCTTGTAATAGGTAGCTGAAAAACAATTATTTGCACTTCCATGCTTTCATGCATGTTTTGCCAACTATGCTTCAACAACGCAATCATTTTGATCGTGTCTTGTATTTAGTCTTTCATCTTTGTTAAAATTTCTTGAAAGCTTGATATATAGTCTATAAAAGATCCAACAGTGTCTTGTACTGGCGACTTAGAGTCACAATCCAGGGCAAGTTAAATAACCCAACAATCTAGGGCAACTTGTAGTTATATCTAGTCTTTGAAAATATCACTTTGGCAGCTTATAGCCTCAATAAGCCCAATGTAGAGCAAAATAACCTGTATCTATATAACCCGGCAACTTCTCATCTGTAAAAAGCTTCGGCAAAAACAGTAAACAAAGAGCATGTATAGCTCAAATATTTGTTAAACCAGCTTCCAAGGCACGACCAGAATAGATTGATTTAAAAAAAACACACAATTTTTTGCCTCAAAGAAGCTTGGCATGAAAGCCTGTCATCCCATAAGCCGATTCTCACGTGACATAATACATCATTTAAACCTTAACCAGTTCAGGGTCTTATTGAAAAGATTAACTCTTAAGAGTACGAACGGGCCACATTGCGAAGAAACTACTACAGACGGGTGAGTTTATCCTTGCTCACTGTAAGCCGGCCCTCACGTGACATAAGCCACCATTTTAACTTTGACAAGTTCAGGGTCTTACTTAAAAGAGTAGCTGTCGAGAGTACGGTGGGTCACCTGGTGGAGTAGCAAGTTGCAAACAGGCAGGTTGAACTCAGTTATGGCATAAAAGCCGGTCAAAATGGGTTATGAAGCTATACTCAGAGAGTAAAGCCCCCAAGCGACGTATTGCATGAAAGCCGATCAAGAGGGTTATGAAGCTATGCTCATAGAGCAGGAAGCCCCCAAATGACCTATAACATGGCATAAAAGCCAATCACGAGGGTTATAAAGATATGCTCATAGAGCAGGAAGCCCCCAAGAACTACAAAAGAAAGACACATCCGTGACATTTAATTAGGGTCGAACGAAAAAAAATATGTCATACTTATGACACTTCTATGACGATAATTGTGACAAAACCCGGTATCATCATAGATGTGGTGGGGTCCTACTTCTATGACAAAAAATCATGACAGAAAATGGGCTTTTCATCCTGGGCGGGACGGAGACGCAGCTGCATGACATTCTTTGGGCCGTCCATGATGGAAAAAACCATGGTAGAAGCGAGGGCGAGCAAAATGTCGGGGAGTTTCTGGTTATGGTGGCTGGTTGGGAGCCGAGCGATGCGCGTTTCTCTTGTACGTACGCGCATGTGTGCGAGGCGTTGTGCTCTAACTGAACCCGAGCAAGGCATTGGGCTCTAACTGAACCCGAGCAATTGCACTACAGGCTACGCGTTAGTGAACCCGAGCGATCGATCGACCCCTTACTGTTAACTGAACCCGAGTGATTCCTTCGCTACTGCTGCTAACTGAAGCTGATCGAACATTGTTGCCTCCTTCCTTTGATGAACAGTGAGCATTATTGGGGGGTTTGGATGGACAGTTCCCGGTGGGGGTTGGATGAACAGGACACCGTGGTAGTAGAGGCCGTTGCCGCTGGATGAACAGTACCCCGATCGATCGAGCCGGTGGATGAACATGACCCTGTGGAGGGCTGGTTGAACAATGGCCGGTGGAGGGCTGGATACACAGTAGCCTATGGAGGGGTGGTTGAACAGGACCCCCGTGGAGAGTGTTGGTTGAACAGTAGCCGGTGGAGGAGCGCACAGTGCAGGCTGGATGAACAGGAGCCCGTGGATGAATAGTCGCAAGTGGAGGCTGGAGGAGGTCGACGATGGAGATGAATAGTATCCCGTGGAGTCCCGTTTTGCGGTACGCCACACCCCTCCCGATGAACAAGACCCCCTGTTTCGACTGTAGTGCTCCAACACAAGTCCGTTTCCTCCGTTTTGCGGTAATCCACACCCCTCCCGATCAACAGGACCCCGTTTCGACCGTAGGAGATTCGTTTCCTCTGTTTTGCGGTATGCCAGACCCCTCCTGATGAACAGGATCCTGTTTCCACCGAGGCCGGTCGAACACAAGGCCGTTTCCTCTGTTCCGCGGTACGCTAGGCCTCATTTCCATCGCCTGTTCCGTCCAAGCCGCTTGGCTCCTAATGAACAGCATGCGTTCCGTTGCCTCCCGATGAACACGACGCATTCCGTTGCCTCCCCATGAACACGACGACGACGCAGTTTCTCTGTTCCGACCCAGCCACAACCATGTACACGAGCCCTGGCCGTACGTATGCATGAGTAGGTGTTTGAGACCCCACCCGTATATACGTGTGTGGCCGTATTTACTTTCTTGCACCCTAGACGATGTACGTACGTGTACATGCTACGTGCGCTCCTCTACTACCACACGTGCGCGCCTCTACTACCACATGTGCCTTTCCTTACACGGCCACGGTTCATCGCTGCAGCTTGCAGACAGACCGATTGACCAGTATGTACGTACACGTTCACGACCAAAATGACAATGTTACGTACGCTTCGACCGGGTGAGTCCCGACTGTCAGGCACTTCCTTGCATGCAAAGATGTAGCTGGTGGGTCCCAGTAGTCAGGGGGGCAAATCAGTTTTTTGCCCGTAATATGGATGCACTTCCTTGCGTGCAAAGATGTAACTGCTGGGTCCCAGCAGTCAGGAGGGAAACATTTTTTTCGTGAAATACGGTGGCCCCTCTGGTGGGTCCCTGCTGTCAGGTGGAGGAATAATTATTTTGCGCATAATAAGGAGGCACTTGCTTGCTGCGGCCGTGGACCCAGCTGTCAGCCTCTCAACGTATAGTACTCTTTCGATGGAAGTCGTTCGTTGACCACATTGACTGCGCCGCGCCGAGAGCACCAAGGCGGTAGATGACGGCGAGGCCTAGGAAGGGAACGATGTGGAGCCGAGAAAGACGTGGTAGTGGATGCCCATGCAGAGAGGAGTACAAGTGTTCACTGGTTCGGCTGCATTGTGAGGCTGTCGTCGCCACAGGGCCTAGCCAGCGGTGGGAGTAGTAGAGGGCAGTAAGGCCTCCGCGACAGCACAGCCGACCACTGGAGGCAAGAGCACGTGATGGTTTAGACGGCTGGAGCAAGAAAATCAGAGGTTGAAGAAGCAGGACGACCGTTGGATGTTAACAATCCAGCGGTCACTGGTGATAGAATCGTTTTTGACGAAGTTGACAAAGCCCTCCGTCCGCGTCAACTTAGTAGGCCCACAAGTCAGCCTCCCACTATGGTGGGTCCCAGCTAGCAGGGGTAGTATTCATTTTTTTTGTGCGTCTTAAGGAGGCACTTCCTTGCATGCGAAGATATAGCTGGTGGGTCCGAGCTGTCAGCGGGAGTATTCATTCTTTTTGGTGTAATAAGGAGGAACTTGCTTGCGTGCGGCCATGGACCATGTGGGTCCCAACTGTCAGCCTCTCCATTGTTGACAACGTTGACCACACCGTGCCGAGAACACCAGCGCGATGGACGACGGCGAGACCGAGGAAGGGAATGACCCGGAGGCGGCGAAGCCATAGAAGTGGAGGGATGACCTGGCCAGCGGTGGGAGTAGTAGGGGGCGGTGAGGCCTGCGCAGCAGCACAGCCTGCCATGGGAGGCGGGAGCAGGCGGTCCCGCCGGCGCTGGATTTGGCGGCCGGAGCAAGAAGAACAGAGATTGAAGAAACACGACGACCGTTGGATTGATATCCAACGGTTACATCTGCCAGAATCATTTGTTGTCGTCTATAATAAGTAAAAAAAATCTTCCATACGCGTCAACTTAATAGGCCTGCAAGTCAGACCATTCCCTATTTTTTAATAATTTATATATAGCCCATTGCAACTCCTTATTCAATTTATTGCAGTCCATTTTTTTGTTGGCCAGGGCCAGGGTTAAAAATTTAAATGAAATTTTGCATATTTCTATGGGTTCCAAACTATTTTTAATACCAAAATGTTGAGCCAGATTTAAAGTACTTTGAAGATATATATAAATTAGGTTAAAGCCCAGTGAAATTGGAATCTGAAAATGTGAATTTTTTAGAAATTATAGAGTAATTGTCAATTTGTCATTTGTTTTTATATTTACAGCCCATTTCATATTACTTTCAAGATTTGCAGGCGTCTTGAAAGAGTTGCAGCCCATCAGGGCATAGAAAAATAAGTAGGCATGGATTGGGTATTCTTCAAAAAAAATAAATTGGGCTCATTTTCACAAAAGAAAATAGATGGGCTGGTCATGTGGTGAACATAAAATATAAGCCTAGGCTAGACGGGCCACAACCCAGTTGAAACCCCACTCCGTCTCAACAATAACAAAAAATACTGCTCGAGCAGCTACGTCCGAGGTGTCGGCCGATCTTGTGCTGTTCTCTTGTCTATTGACTATATACGCTGACAATGTCGTGGGTCCCGGATGTCAGGAAACCACTAGCAGGAAGCATATTCTTTTTCCATACACTGACAATGGATTATATATATAACAAAAAATGAGGAACTTCCTTGCGTCCGGCCATGGACACGGTGGGCCCCTACTGCCATCCTCTCCACGTACATTCCTCTGCCAAATTCCTCTTGTTTGTTGACCATGTGGACAATGCAAGAGGGTGGCGCCGCGGCGAGCGCAATAAAAGCGCACGGAGGACGACGACGAGGCCTCGGAGGTCGGCGTTAACGATTTAGAAGATGGTGGGGCGATGATGCGTGCGCTGAGGCATAGCCAGCCGTGGGAGGCGGAAGAGCCGGCCCCGCCGGCGCTGGTTTGGTTTTGATGGCTGGAGGAAGACAGGACTGAAGCAACACGTCAGATTGTAAAAGCATCGGGAGTACTTAACAACCTTAACTGAAACTTACAGGGGCACTTAACAACCATAGCCGAAAGCAGTATGAGTACTTATACAGGTTCAACCGTACAAAGCACGCCTCGAACAGTGCTACTTTGCCTACAGTTAACCGAAGGGTGACGCCGCCAAGCCCCGAGACAAGGCCCAGGCACCACCCCGTGCATCCACAACCTTCTAAAAGTGGCTTCATCTCACAATGTGGTCAATAAACAGGATATTCGGTTTAGAGTCATGTAAAAGCCGGAACATAATCTTCTGTCCTATTCTCCAAGATGGACGGGCCTTCATTAATTGATACCACCCAAGAATAAGTATCTTTTCACCTCCAAGGGGAATGGAGTAGGTCGACATAAACATCATGCTGTGACCAAGCGCAAGTCTGACCCGACCATGGTCAGGCATCTGTATAGGAACAATAGACCTGGGCAGCTCCTGTTTCAAGAAGATCACAGTTGTAAAACTGTGCATAAGCAAGAGTTTATGAACAATATATATAACAGAAAACAGCTCGTACCATAAGTTTCTCAACACAGTTAGACCTCAAGACGATCAATAAAGTGTAGGAACTTGTGGATGTCGTGCAAGTCCACTTCAGTGCCATGAGTAACAGTCGAGTTCTTATAGAATAACAAACGAGTAGCCTGCATAACTCTAAAAAAACCTACATGTGCCACCAATTATAAGAAAATATTAGTTAGAAGTAGCATCTTCGTGAGAGATTCGTTGCTACTTCTAAAGTTAAATTGTGATTAGTTAGACAAAATAGGTGGATTAAGAAGTAATCGAGGCAAGAAGCAAGAACTAGATACAAAACTAACATGGATGAACAATTGGAACGACGTCGGCGTGGAAGATCGCAGTGAAGATGAGACCAGGTTCTGCTATTTCCATCAACATTTGTGCGCCAACTTTCAGTCCGTAACACTTCAGAAAGTTTATCCAAGTTCGGCCATAAAAAGCAGCGATCTTCTTGGTTCATGAACTCAACTTGAAAATTATATCCATGGCTTGTCTTCACTGTTACCATTAAACTGGTGTATTTAGTTATGGCAAGGCCGAGCATCTTGATTACATGTGTTCTGGCAGAGCAAGGAATGCACTGCAGGAAAAATAATATGAGAACACAATGTATTCCCTATATCCAAATCGAGAAATAATTTCCTCCTTCACGTCAGTGTTGACCATGGTACTAGTACCTTTTATCCAAATATAGAAACCCAAATTTCCAAATTAGTCGACAACATGTTCAAAAAACCCAACCCTCCCGGATAGAAAAGAGGATTCCAGGAACATATTGTGCGCATTTTAAAATCCTGTGTTAGGATGAGAAGGAACAAGTGTGGCGTCTCGCCGAGGGCGCAGAAACCTGTAGGGTCCTCGCACTTGGGCACTAAAAATGAAACACACTAGTTTCAGTAGGAAGAAAAATGCATCAACGGCGGCGGCTGCCATCCTAGGAGTAGCCACGACCAAGGGACTTGGATTTATCAGGGATGGATGAAGAATTCGCACCAGGTTCTCCATGAGAAAACCCTACGCAATCGCCGAGCGGGGGTTTCCTCTGAACAAGCAGACGAGGGAGAAGGGATTCAGGATCAGCGAAATATTGCCGCTTCGTCCATCTAGCTTACTGCTAAAGCTGGAAAGGTGGGGGTTTTTGTGATTTGACGGCTCATTGGGCATCAATGCCGCGCTACGACTAGGGTGTGTCTACCATGCAGTTGTGCACTCTAATTTGGTGCATATGGCACGTCGAACCCGTTGGCGGATGCCCCAGATATCAGCGGAAGGAAGTAGAAAGACAGGAGTAACTAGTTGTTACACATAAATATATTTTTTACAAAGAGACATTCCCTCTGTAAAGAAATATAATGATCTTTTATAACAACTTTATACATAAGAAAAATCAAGGGGAATATATATAACATATATAATTATAAAAACAGAGTTTTTTTAACACGGTATAGACAAGTTGGTGATGATGGTGTGTCTGTCATCCTGAAATATAGGCCGTCCGATTTATATCTGACGGATAGGAAGGAAATTATGGCAATTTTGCAAAAAGGTACCCACACACCTCTCCACATTTGCAAATAAGGCCTTACCTCGGTCATCCTTTTCTCTCACAAGATAAAATTCTCATACAAATGCATCCTGATGTTACGTGCAACGCACGAGCATTATGGGGATTTAGCTGAGAAATACTCAGACAGGCTCACGGTTCTAGACTTTGGGCCAGAGGCCGGTGGGCCTGCATGTTTGGGGGCCCATGTGTTCTACCTCAGCGCTTTTTATATTGCAAGCGGTCGGTACGGCGCTGGTTTAGATGTTGTCGCAAGGCGAATACACAAAATTGAATAAAGCACGACAACTGTTGGAATGAAATCAAATGACAATTCCTAACCATCAAACAAAGTTACAATTCTATCAACGATACTGTCGTAGTACTTATATACACAGGACACTTGTTTCACCATGCCAGAGTATGACATCAAAATCTCTCAGCGGATAGATCAGTTCGGCAGTACTGAAGAATTTCAAAGTTGATTTGGACCAGCTCTCCTTGCCGAGAAAGTTCGATCTTGACATCATCCCCTACCGCAAGATATGATTTAGATTTGAACCTTGACCATCCTTTAGCGTCAATCATCATGCGACCATCCTTTGTACATACGGTATATTGAGCAGGTTCATTCACACCAAGGATGTGCATGGTAAGAGAAACTTGGCCATGATCGCCCGGATTGTTGAACGACTCCCTCGTTGCTCTAGGAATTCTCTGTTTGCAAACAAGAAGACATAAACAAACAGTTAGATCAACACAGTTAATCATGTGAAACAACATGGAAATAAAAAAGAACGAAGCACTTGGGTGCACAATGCTTACCAAGAAGGTGGACATGTCAGTTTTTGTAAGGACTTTGGTATATGAAGTGCGAACTGCAACCCAGTCTGTTGCCGGTGCAACTGCTGGTTCCGTTGCCGCTGCACGGGCCGGAGCAGATACAAGTGCAACTGTTGGTGCAGGTGCCGAAGTCGTTGCTGGTGCCCGTGCCGGTGCGACTGGAAGTGCCGCTGCTATTGCCGGAGATGGTGCTCCTTGTAGATCTAGTGTCGGTGTCGTAGCAGGTGCCGGTGTTGATGCCTGATCCTCCGGTAGATCGGCCTGATCCGCTGAAGCGGTCGGTGCCCAATCCTCAGCTGGATCAGACTGAGCTGCTACCGCTGTCAGTGCAAGAGCAACTTCCTGTGCTCGATCCGTTGCTGTAGGTGGTACCGATGTGCGAGACAGCGGCGATCGTGTCTGGTCTGGTATGATCCGCTTTCTAACATGACTAGGCTCCGTGACCGTGATCCAGTCTTTTTCTTCATTTCTTTTAAATGCGAGAAGGACTAATTGTGGCGTGTTTGTTAAACCAAACTGCAGTTCATCATAGGGATTCGGCTTGTACTCAGACAACATACTGATCCATTTTTTTCCAGTAATATAAGTTATGGACAGTGCCTTCGTTACTGACACGACATAAGAAGTAAAACCTGCAAAAATATCCATCGTAGAGCAAACCAAACGGTTTATTCTGTGGCGAACGTCACATGGCAAAACCTGCATCGTAAAATTGCAGCAAAAGAAAGAAAACATGACATTAAATCAATAAGATTTAGACATTAGATCAATAATATTTACTTGATGTGACACGAGTGAATCCTTACAAGGAAATCACTATGTTGAAGTACTAAACAGAAGATTGGTCGTCCAACTACGCGTGGCATGCAGGGCCCTCGCCTACTCCCACAAGCAGGACAGTCCAAAGGTCGTGACAAATCGTATGGACCGAACATCCATGGGACTAGAAATCCTGGTGGGTGCGATAAACCGTGCAATTCATACATATATTGGAGTGTAACCATAATTGATAAACCATCCTCACAAAAAAGATGATCTGGATACTTTAAGATATACAGACTAAATTGAGTGGACAGACATTAACATAGAATGTTCTCAGGACTTAGCACACACCAAAAGCGCAGTACTAAACAATACAGGGTTCACAAACACAAATCAAGTTCTGAACAATAGTAATTACTACAGACAAGCAAAGTTGCACTAATTAAACTCTACAGACTATTTCTTGCCACCGACTTATTGAATGAACCCCTCATAACAGACTAGGCCATGGACTTCGTGACAGATGTCTACCGGCACCATCACCATCTCCTCAACCTTGGAGAACCTAACAGAGTGGTCTTTCCACTCATAAACATGACGATGAAGACAGGCCGCATCAGATTTGTATGGAAGCTTTACAAGAACCACACCCTTCGTAATCGAAGGCACAGCCAGGAAATTGTTGTGGTCAAGTACAACCTCGAGAACACGCCTGACAACAATGCTACAGGAAAACACTAGTTCAGGACACGTGGCGACAAGGACACAACATCTGGATAGTTTAGCAATAGAAGTCATCCTTAGTTCTTCTAGTTCACATGGCATGACTTTGAGAACTTCATCTCCACCGCGGACCTGGTTCTAATTCAAACAGAAACCAAATATTTTATTACTACCTCCGTTCAGAAATATAAGATGATATTCGATATTTTACTCCATATATGACTACATATACGCACAGAAATGAGTGGACAAAGACACTAGAACATGTCTTCAGAGGCATGAGAGCAGAGGGATTACTTGGAATATCCATAACACAAGTTACTGATGCAAATATACCCTCTTCAAAGGTAGCATTGATGTTCATAAAGTAGTTGAAAGTAATCTATAAGAAATCAGTGTCAACCTCTAGCATGTTTTGGTCAAAAGAGGAATTTAGAACCGTCATTTGGCACACAAAAATCACATGCAAGGTCACCCAGAAAGTTGTACTACTAGTACTAGTACTGCGTGTTAGATGAAAAAACCACACGATCAAGATCGAGAAAAAGATCGTCAAGAAGAGATATTACCTGGACTTGCTTAATGAGGGATCCCAAAGAGGGGGGCTTGGACAAGGTGATGGCTTTGAGTTTGTTTGCGGTAGTCTCGGCGGGGGCTTGCGCTTCTTCGTACCATGAGCCTCGACGGTTTTGGCCAGAGCCATAGACATCACTTCGGCCGGTGCTCCAGCGTCCATCAATAAACTGTCAAATAGAAATAAAAGAAAAGAAACCATAATCAGAAATCCAAAAGAAGAACACAAAGGGAGTTATAGGATCAGTCTCGGGGTTGCAAGACCGGGCCTTGGCCAGAATCAACACCATTGATGCGCTCACCTTTCCTTCTTTGGGAGAGAAAAACAATGGCAGAAGCAGGTTGGGGTTTTCTTGAAGAAATGAGGAACAAGATGAGGAAGAAGCGAGTGGGGGTTTTCTTCAAGAGAGGAAGCTGACAAAGAAGAGTGAAATGATGGTTGCTTCGTCCGTCCAACTTACTGCTGGAAAGAAGGGGGTTTATTGATTTGACGGCTCATTGGGCATTACTGCGGCGCTTCGATCAAGGTAGTCTAGCGTGCAGTTGGGCAGTCTACTACGGAATAATTTAGTGCATGGCTGGTGGACCCCGATGCTGGCTGTCCCACACGTCGGCGAAAGTGAGTAGCAAGGTTCCCGAGGTCCATGGAGGAGGATCCACTACTGTTTTTCTGAAGAAAAAAATGATTACAGCAAGCGTTTCCACTCTTACGACGGAGGAGTGTGAAACACGACAGCCACTTGAACATACAAAGTGCTCCTACTACTAGGCATGTGCACTGGTTCATACGTCAGTACTACATAATCTTATTGCTAGTGTAGTAAGATATGACGATAACAAACGATGTTGTGCACATGTCAACTATATGAACAATAATATAGTAACATAGTGCCGCTTTTTCGACTATCCGGTCGAGAATGAATGGTGAGATCAATGTTAACAGAACTAGGTCTACAGCGCACGGAGAGTACGGTGCTACAGTACTCCACGAAACATGAACCATATGAAGCACAAATCAGTGTTAGGCAGGGTGTATAAAGGGTGCACGGGATGGGAGCAAAAGTTCCCTTCTCGACCCACTTTCGGGTGTTTAGAAGAGTACATGAAGGGTGCATGAGTCCAAATTAGTAGATTAACACAAATAAATGAAGAAGTAACAACTATATTGAGATGACATTGCAACCAAACACACCCACACGCTTTGTGCTACAATGACTGATCTACACCGTCTGAGTTTGATCCAACGGTCATGTTGCGCCGAGACATGGACATGCCCATGCAGAGGGCGCCTAAACACCACGGAAGTCCCTCTGCTTCTCGAGGCGCACGACGTTGGTGATGCAGGGTGCAACTGCCCGCAGAGCCCGCTCCCGGTCGACGGGAGACAGCTCGTCAAAGACGGCGTCAAATGGCATGAATGGATTCCGGTGATGGAGCCCTAAGAGGATTTGCCCGGCAACGACGATGGCAGCCCGCAACCCCTCCTTGTCCACCTCTGCCCCCACCATGGCGCGGAGACGGCTCAGCTCCTCGGAGATATAGGTGAAGAAGGAGACCAGGTCAGGAAGCCGCAGCTCGTTGAAGTCGACGGGGTGGTCGAATGGGTTTATCCCGACGGCCGGAATGGTCACGCGGGCACGACGGTAGGCATCGTGCAACCGCAACACGTGCGTGGCAACTTGGTCCACCAAGTGGCTGAGGCGATCCTGGACCTCGTCACGATCGGCCCGCTCGCGCTCTAGCCGGCTCCCTTGATGGCCTATCGTATCTCCCGCTTTCTGTAGCAACACCGCCGATCCATCGAGCATCTTTGTGGTGGACGCCTGCCGCTTTTGAAGATCCGTGAACTCCCGCACATAACGGAGGAGCATGGAACTCCTCTACTCCTTGAGCTCGCGGAGCTCCACATCCTTGACCCTGAGCTCCGCATCCTTGGCCTGGAGCTCCTGTGTGAGGCGCCTCACCTCAGACTCTGTGATCTGCTGCGCTGCCATTGCACCAGGTAGAAGCAATGGGGAGAGGAAGCAAAGGTGGCGAAACGGCTGAAAGGCAATGCAACCTACGAGACGGCGGAGGGAGCCAGCCGAGGAGCGGGGAATCTTTTGGTTTTCACCATGGGAAAACACCAGTCGACGACTTCTCACATCAGGGAGCAGTGGGTTTTACAGGCGGAGTCATTGTGTCTAATTGCTGCCGCGCCTGCTCCCGTTAATTAGAAAATTAAAGATCCTGCCGTGCCTGCTCCCGTCAAACAAAAAAGTAAAACTCCTGCCGCACCCAAACACCAGAGCAACGTCGCGGTGGATATTTAAATTTACCTGCCGGCAAGGAGATAAAAAAGAGGTGAAAAAACAAATGTGGCGGTGGCCTAGCTAATCAGTCGCACTAGCCCAACTAGCTAGCCACCGTACTTCACTGATGTACTCGGTGGAAAAGTTGGTCTTTCGTGATTTGACGACTCACTTACTTGCTTCGGCGCTACGACCGAAGGACCTAGAAAACGCGCGGTAGGGTGTCCCACGTCTCGGCAAGGAAGAATATATGCGTGCACCACCCGGGAGGACCCCGAAACTACGCGATCGGGTGTCCCATGTCTCGGCACGGAGGAAAACTGTGCGCGTAAAAATATATTGTATCAGACGTAGTACCTATGGTTCGACCTCGGGACCCAGCCAGTCGGTCGAATACACCCCAGTAGCCACACAGCTTCATCATGCTAACATGGCACGGAGGATAGGTGTGGTTAGCTCCATCTCGACCAGCCATGACGTCTCTTGTTCTAGGCAATTTTCCAAGCTTTTTTTAGTTATAATAACACCATGGCAAGCTAGCGCCGCTCTTCGTGTGTCCCCGTGCGTCTAAAGGTTAGACGATGGAGAGGAGAGAGAGATCGCAGACCTGGGACCCACTAGTAAGTGAGTGAACGGTCATGCACGTGTTGATGAGGAACTCCGTCTACTCTACTCAATATAACACTGTATAAAATCAAGTTATGGAACAACGCCAACAACCGTTGTTGTTTCAGGCTATCGACTTGCGCTTTGTAGTCCAGGTTGCCAGTTCGAATCTCGTCTTTCATATTTGTTAGTTTTAGGTCCAAATTTGATCAATGACAAGTGGGACCCCCATGTGTTGTTTCGATATTTCAGTGTAGGATGGTTTTTTTAACAAACACTTTGCACGGTTAGACAAGTAACGGCACGAGTTATACATATTTTGCAAGTTTACAAACAAAAATGACAACGGCATAGAATATCACATCCACCCCGCAGCTTAGATGCTATGGTGATACGAGTTTTTACATCATTGGAAGTGAGATCCAATGGCTTGGGAGTAGTCTTTGTAATTATGAGCAATTTCCAAACTCTCCAAAGGTTCTTTTGCAAATAAAGCATTTAGGCCTCGTGTGTGCCACTGCATCTTGGATCCAACAGCTCCCCGTTGCTCATATTAGGTGCTCCCCGTAGCTTCATTAGTCTCTACGGTGATACGAGCATCTATGCCGTATGATCTGTGATCAGATGGCACATGCGTAGTACTTGTACTTTCTACGCAATTCCCAAACTCTCTTAGTCGTATATTGCAAAAACATTCAAACCTCCTACTATGGGCAGTTAGATCTCCGTGAAATCATATCACCATAGAATCTACGGTGCGGGACCACCTCATATTCTCCCGTGCGAGAAAACATCAGGTGCTCCTGCAGCTTGGATGCTATAGTGATATGAGCTTCGAGGTCGTTAGAACTGAGATCCAATGGCAACCGGGCAGTCTTTTTGCTTCTAAGCAGTGGCCGAACTATTTGGGGGCTTTTCTGCAAAAAGCCATTTGAACCACCGAAGAGTTGTTGGGTCACAAATCCAACGGCTCCGAAGAGCTTGTATCACCAAAGCATCTAAGGTGTGGTAGCACATGATATTCTTACATACAGGAGAATATGATGTCCTCCTTCATCTTAGATGCTACGGTGATACGAGCTTCGAGGTCGTTGGATATGGGATCCAAGGGTATGTGAGTAGTTTTTGTACAAATTGTGTGCAATTCTCAAACTCATTAAGGTTTCCTGTAAAAAAATATTAAGACATCATGTGAGCTGCTATATCTCAGAGCTACAAGCTCTAGGCAACTCGTATCAGCATATAGCATCTCAGGTGTGGGGCACATGATATTCTAAACACAACATTTGCATGTACCGTAGTACTAGACTTAATATTCATGTTTAAGTTTCCTGTTCATTTTAAATATTGAATTGAGGACCATGCATGTCTTACATTTTACTGCCTTTGTTCCTAAATATTAGTCTTTTTAGAGATTTCAAATGGACTGGCACATACGGATGTATATAGACATATTTTAGAGTGTAGATTCACTCATTTTGCTCCGTATGTTGTCACTTGTTGAAATCTCTAAAAGACTAATATTTAGGAACAGAAGGAGTATTTTTGAATTCGGGTCGTACATGCATGGTTTGGAAAAATAGATGCACTATACTTATTGGATTGTTGTTGTTGTTGTTGTTGTTGTTGTTGTTGTTGTTGTTGTTGTTGTTGTTGTTGTTGTTGTTGTTGTTGTTGTTGTTGGTGTTGGTGTTGGTGTTGTTGTTGTTGTTGGTGTTGGTGTTGTTGTTGTTGTTGTTGTTGTTGTTGTTGTTGTTGTTGTTGTTGTTGCTGCTGTTGCTGCTGTTGCTGTTGTTGCTGTTGTTGTTGTTGTTGTTGTTGTTGTTGTTGTTGTTGGTGGTGGTGGTGGTGGTGGTGGTGGTGGTGGTGGTGGTGGTGTTGGTGTTGCTGTTGCTGTTGCTGTTGCTGTTGGTGTTGCTGTTGCTGTTGCTGTTGGTGTTGTTGTTGGTGTTGCTGTAGGTGTTGCTGTTGGTGTTGCTGTTGTTGTTGCTGCTGTTGTTGCTGCTGTTGTTGCTGCTATTGTTGCTGTTGTTGTTGTTGTTGTTGTTGTTGTTGTTGTTGTTGTTGTTGTTGTTGGTGGTGGTGGTGGTGGTGGTGGTGGTGGTGGTGGTGGTGGTGGTGTTGCTGTTGCTGTTGTTGTTGTTGTTGCTGTTGCTGTTGCTGTTGATGTTGCTGTTGTTGTTGTTGTTGTTGTTGGTGTTGCTGTTGGTGTTGCTATTGTTGTTGCTGCTGTTGTTGCTGCTGTTGTTGCTGCTGTTGTTGCTGCTGTTGTTGTTGCTGTTGTTGTTGCTGTTGTTGTTGTGTGTGTGTGTGTGTGTGTGTGTGTATGTGTCTGTGTGTGGTCATATGCTTGATACATACAAAGTTTTCTCACCACCATATTGTTCATCTTTTAAATTGGAATTTGCAATGAAAAACTTACTAAGAATACCATCAAATGTGAAATCCACGTTGAGATCACTATATCAGAAACTCACTCCAATTCAAGAACTCGTCATAAATCAATTACCACGTCGAGATTACTATTTGCAAGGAAAATACGGGCATTGTAATACACATAGATTCATCCAAAAGTTTTGAATCCTGGATTTTAAATTTCAAAAAATCAAAAAGTGACCAGAAATTCCTGAAACTGAGCATGGTCACGTGATATGGCACAAATATTCCTTCGTAATTTTTTTCTTCAATTTGAGACAAGCTGCTTATGACAAGTTGCACAAATGTAGAGCCAAGGTATTTTGGAACAAAGACCTGTCACGTTAGGGCGAACGCTTTCACTATTGAAACTGTGGGCATTTACGTGCCACCACGAGCCCCGCTTCTCATCCGCAGGTGTCGTCCGAGCAAGCGTGTGAGTCGACGGGAGGCGTGCGAGCAGACCACTGCGTCGGCTGACAGGGAGGCGTGCGAGCAGACCGCTGCGCAGGCTCATCGGGAGGTGAGCCCTTTAACCGGGCTCCGCCGCCCACCTTCATCCCAACTGCTCCCACTTTTAATGTCACCGGCGCCACAGTTTAAAATCAACCCCGCACTACCCGGTATCGCTACAATATTCTCTCTTCCTCTCCGATTCTCCTGTCGTCTACCTCCAACCAGCCTGACCTAAACATATGCCATGCTGCATCACGATGGTCTGCCCTTAGTCTTCCAGTTTCCTGAGGAAGACACCGAGCCGGAGTCACAAGAACATAAGGTGCTTTGGGACGAGCTTGGACCGGCATTGCGGGAAGACGCCACGCCTATCCTGCTCCTGTTCTGGCTCCTGTCGCCCCGACTGCGCCAGCGCCCATCCCCGTGGCATTGATGGGCTGGGAGCCGCACATTGTCGCCGAGCTTGATGCCACGGGATTCCACGAGGTCCCCGCCGACTTTCACGCACCCATGCACCTGCCACCGCATGCGCTTGCGCGTGCACGGATGCGCACGCCCGTGCCAGTGCCCGTGCACCTGCCAGCGCATGCGCCTGCGCATGCACTGACGTGCGCGCCTGTGCCCGTGCCCGTGCACACGAATGTCTCCGTCGCGTCGTTGCCAGGGCCTATCCCCGCGCGGGTGCTAGTGCCCCCCTCAGCGGCATGGATGGCCGCCGTCGACCGCTTCCTTGCACCAACGCCAGTCGCCTCCTCCCGCCAGTTGACTCGCTCCTGGAGACCGAAGTCCAAAACATTGTGCCTTCCTTGAAGCTAGGGCCAACGTCCAAGAGTACGCCAACAACGGCGCAAGACGCCGCCATCACCGTCGCCGTCGGTCAGTGGCCCGACGACACACAGAGCTCGGCAGAGGAGCCCCTTCACACTTCAAGATGCCGCCGCCGCCGCGTAATCTAAATTTGCCATGAAAAATGTTCGGTTGCCATGCTTAAAATCCGAATGTTTATCATTTCCGTTTATTTAAGATCGATCATCGTATGAATGTAAAGTAGGAGTAAGACTGAATGAAATCTATGGTTTGATCGATTGAATGTTCTGCTAGAGCCGTATCAAATTAAATATAAAACGTCATCAAGCCACATGTATTCCTTGTCACCAACGACCTAGACTGCTTCAATGTCGAGCGCTCAATATGTTTAGCGTGCAGTTAATTTCATGCCAAAAATGGTGCTAATCACATAATAACACGCAAATAATATCCTACTTAATATTCGCATGCACTTAATATACTACCAAATTAACGTGCATTGCACGTACACATTGACTATTACTACTAGTACAGTACGTGAAACTGGTGCCGTAACTTGTGAACGCGTCTAGATATGGTCAACGGCAACATCGCCCGCGAGTTATTCGTGTTTGCTCGTGCGTCTAAACACAGAAGGGGAGGAGAGAGAGAGAGAGAGAGCACACATGGAACCCACCAGGAAGTGAAGGCGAATAGTACGTGCTAACGAGCCGGTACCAGTAATGTACTAAAAATAATATTACAAGTTATCCATTAAATAGGCTGTGGTTATATAAAAACATTATATGAACAAGGGGGGTACAACAAACATTGTTGTTTTACGTATGTTGGCTATTGATGTGCGGCTTGAAGGCCCTGGTCGCATGTTCGATCCTCGTCCTTTATTTTTTAATTTGTATATGGGTCCAAAGTTGTTTCATGACAGGTGGGCCCCTCGGTGTGTAGTTTGTGGCACTTTAATTTTTGGGTCAAAATTTGTTCCATTCCAAGTGGACTATCGGTGTGTAGTTTTGTAGCTTATTTGTAAAAATCAGAGTTTTTTGCAATAATACCATGGTGCGACGTTGAAGGCGAGAAAGGACGTGCGAGAGAGCGATGACCGAGCCAGAGGGAAATCAATTAGGGGAGGTGCGGGGGATGCAACGGTGTTTGGAGTAGTTGTGGGCCGAATGCTAAGAAAATATAATCTACCCCTGGAATAATTTCCTACACAAATTAATCCAAGGTTGGAATCCCCCTCGCAATATAAATAGCTCCAGCTTTGCGAGGGATGGAGAGGTAGCTTCAATGTGTGGAAGATACGGCGTAAGAAAGTGAGGTCAATTGAGAGACATAGATAGAGAGACAAAGTGAGTGTGGTCCGACATTCATTGAATATATATATATATATATATATGCATGCTCTGGAGAGATATTGTCCGATTGAGCTTTTGGGAAGGGGTGAGGGTTGTAAGATAGAGCTTGAGAGATGATCGGATCACATACATGTAGATATATTTTGTGCGTGGTAGGAAGCAAGGTCAATCGATTACATGTATAAAGGGAGAGAGATTGAGCGAGTGTGGGTCGTCGTGCGATCGAAAGAGTGACCTAGATAGACAATGTACGTGAGAGAGTATAGAATATGAATATGTCGAATTGGCTCAAACACGGAGATATACCGTTTGGGTCCGAGAAAGGGCGAGGTCAATCGAGACATACAAAGAGAGACACACACAGAGAGAGAGAGAGAGGGAGAGAGGGAGGGAGAGAGAGATTGAGCGAGCGTGGCCCGCCATGAGGTCGAAAGAGTGGGGGCGGCTTGGATGGACTGACCTAGATAGACAATATGCGTGAGAGAGTACAAAGTGTGTCAATCGAGGCCCGAACAGGGAGATATATCATTTGTATGCGAAAGAAAACGAGGTTAATGGAGACTCAGATAAAGAGAGCGAGATTGAGCGAGTGTGGCCCGCCGTGTGGAAGAAAGAGTGAGACAGTCCCGAGGGAGTGACCTAGATAGACAACGTGCGTGCGTGCGCACGAGACATTGGGGGCTAGATAGGCAATGCATGTATCTAGCGAGAGAGGGTGGGAGAGAGAGAGAGAGAGAGAGAGAGAGAGAGAGAGAGAGAGAGCTCGGCATGGGGTGCAATGGCGGGTGTGTGAGGTAAATATATTTGGTAATAGAGTGGAAAAAGGGGGTTGTATAGTTGAGAGATTTAGAGATCGAAACATGGAGAGAAAGAATGAACGTGTGTCAGAAGCCGATAGCTTCCTAAGATGGTTAGGAGAGGAAGATTGAACGATACAGGAAGTATGTAGCGTGTGAGCGGAGGGGGGGGGGGCTAAAAACAACATTTGAATGTAGATAGTACTAGACTTACTATCGATTTTTCAATTCGGTGTACGTTGTAAGATTTGAACTGAGTACCATGCATATGGGTAATTATTTCGAATTTGTGCCATACTAGGTTTGGAAAAGTTGACATTGACTCGATTGTTGTGCTATTTTTGTAGGTCATATGTTTGAATCCATCCAAAAGTTTTCTCACACCATGGTGTTCATCATATACATATGAATTTGTATTAAAAAAGTAGCATGGATACAGTGAAATGTGAAATCCACGTTAGAATTGGAGATCGCTATGTGACACACACTCTAATTCAGATAACTAATTATGTGACACACACTCTAATCTACGTTAGCGTGGATACCGTTTCGTTTTTTCAAATAACTCCTCATTAATTACTTTATAGTATCTCGTTTTGAATGACTAATTATTTGCAAGGAAAACACGGGCATGGTAATACATACAGATTCGTTTGCGAATGAAAGAAGATTTGTTTTCATTCTCAAATCTCCTCCCAAATGTAGGCGCATCAGGCAGACCAGGGTCGTGTTGTGGTGGTCACGTGTGTCGTACGGACGCTTAGCACCCAGCCACCCACCCCTCCCCCCCTCCTCCCTCCCCCCCCCCCCCCCCCCCCAAAAAAAATGACGATGATAAAATAAGTTCGCCCTTCCACGTTCCGGATTGAAATATCTGGCGGCCCCAATTCTAGCCCTGCAAAATCTCCCTTCTCCACCATCCTCTTCCGCGCCCAGATTGCTCAAATCCCCAGTTCGCCGCCAACCCAAGCAAAGTTCGAATCGCCCCTTGTATCGTCTCTTTCCCCACCTCTGTGCCGGACAACCACGGTCGCGCTTCACCACTGCACCGGAGCTACCTCATCTACGCCCTCGTCCACCGCACCTGGTGGTCCACCGACAACGTCGGCCGCCGCATCCGACATGCCTCACAGACACCAACTTCCACCGCATCAGGTGCACTTCACTGATGCCTTCTCCCACCTCACTGGGGCTACTTCACCAAGCACATCGTCACACCTCCGCCCCCGAGGCCATTGGGGCTTCACCAACGGTCTCGTCCACCGCATCGTAGCGCTCCGCTGCCACACAAGATCTGCATCCGTGTGCGGCTAGCCAACGTCAGCGCATCACCCTCAGGGCTCTGAAGTGACCCGCACTCTAGCTAGGCGAGCATGCCCAAAGGTCGGCCCGAACAAGGTATCCACACATCACTCCCTTGTGCACTGTTCCGACGATGTTTGGATATCCTTTCACTTCTCTCTTCCCTTACATGCCTATGCAACTCTGACTTTAACTCTTATTTCTTCTGGAGATATCATCTGAAACAAGCAAAACCATTTTTTAGCGAAGCATGACAGCGCTACGGGATCTAGTACACATCCTGCACACCCGTATAACCTTGTAAGTATTTGTCCTCCGTTACAACAGCAAGGTCGATTCCTCTTATTTGATCAACCATTCGCCGTGTCAAAAATGCAGAGGGGGATGCAAGGAGCACAAGGCCTGAACATCCAAGCAAGTGGTATCATGGACTTGTACATGGAACATCCCAAGCGCAAGCAGAGCTGCAGTGAGCCTGTACAACGAGCTAGCGTAAGTGCCTACATTTCATTTAATTCATACTGGCATGCGTGTATGATTTGTGTGCAGTTGTGGATCCACGAATTCAAGTTATCAGGGGTGAACGTTTAACTTAAAAAAATACGAAAGCACTTGCACTCTGGAAATCAACTTAACTTGAGAAATGTGAAGCTACATGCACTTTGAAAACCAGCTAACGATCCAAAGTAGTTCATATTACAAAACACTAAATGATGCAAGCACCAAAAAACACAAAGTGCAACATGGTGTATGTCGGTGTCAAAACCGGCGGATCTCGGGTAGGGGGTCCCGAACTGTGCGTCTAGGCGGATGGTAACAGGAGACAAGGGACACGATGTTTTTACCCAGGTTCGGGCCCTCTCGATGGAGGTAAAACCCTACTCCTGCTTGATTGATATTGATGATATGGGTAGTACAAGAGTTGATCTACCACGAGATCAGAGAGGCTAAACCCTAGAAGCTAGCCTATGGTATGATTGTTGTTCTGTCCTACGGACTAAACCCTCCAGTTTATGTAGGCACCGGAGGGGGCTAGGGTTACACAGAGTCGGTTACAAGGAAGGAGATCTACATATCCGTATTGCCAAGCTTGCCTTCCACGCCAAGGAGAGTCCCATCCGGACACGGGACGAAGTCTTCCATCTTATATCTTCACAGTCCAACAGTCCGGCCAAAGGTTATAGTCCAGCTGTCCGGATACCCCCTAATCCAGGACTCCCTTAGTAGCCCCTGAACTAGGCTTCAATGACGATGAGTCCGACGCGCAGATTGTCTTCGGCATTGCAAGGCGGGTTCCTCCTCCGAACACTTCATAGAAGGTTTTGAACACGAGGATCGAGTCCGGCTCTGCAAAACAAGTTCCACATATCACCATAGAGAGAATAATATCTCCACAAATCTAATCTACTGACGTATCCCGTAATGTGACATCACACCACAGCCAAGCCTTTATTCAAATTGTTTTTTACAGCCAACCTCAGTGCATTTTGCGAGCTGGTTTCCTCGGCACGTCTTGTCGAAGCAGAGATCGTGTCCCCTTATTGTGGGATTCTCATCAATACGGACGTGGGTAACCCAACCGCGCCATCAATAACGGCGCTTGGGGGACAAACGAGTTTTACCAGGCTGGTGGGGATGCATAGTTTCGTCCGCCCATATAAAGGGATAAGGATCCACCTTTTTCCACCCCCACCTTCTTCCTCCTTTGCTCATCCATTCGCACAGTCGAGCTCCAGCGCCCAAGTCCACATTCTCTTCCTCAACCTTCTCCAACCATGTCCGGAGCGGGAGGCAAGTGGATGGTTTCCTCCGTCACGGAGGGACACATCAAGAAGCTGAGGGGAGCCGGATACTTGTCCGAGGATATTGCACATCGGCTCCCAGATGCGGGCAGTTCATCCCCACCCCCAGGCCTCATGAGAGGGTAGTATTCCTCACCCATTTCCTCCGCGGACTGGGATTTCCTCTCCACCCATTCGTCCGGGGACTCATGTTTTACTACGGCCTGGAGTTCCATGATCTGGCCCCGAACATCATCCTCAACATTTCGGTGTTTATCGTCGTGTGTGAGGCCTTCCTCCGCATCAAGCCCCAGTTCGGCCTATGGCTGAAGACCTTCAATGTCAAACCGAAGGTGGTGGGCGGCCAGCAGGCGGAGTGCGGAGGCGCCATGGTGGGCAAGATGCCCAACGTCACATGGCTCGAGGGCTCCTACGTGTTGACCATAAAGGGGTGGCAATCGGGGTGGTTCTACATCACCGAGCCGCATGACCCCAAATGGGCAGCGGCCCCCGAGTTCCGATCCGGAATCCCCACTTGGCTCACCTCCTAGAAAGAGAAGGGCCTGCCCTGGGGTAGTCCGGGAGAGCTGACTGGACTCCAAACCTGTATCAAAAACATGGCAAACAAGAAGCTCAAGCTTGTCAACATAGTCCAGCTCATGCTCATCCGCCGGATCCTCCCGTGTCAACAACGGGCGTTCAACTTGTGGGAGTTCGACCCGGCCAAGCACCAAACTCTGAGCGAGCTCTTCGACACAACACACGAGGATGCTTGGAAGGTGCTATTTAAGGGCACCGTGGTTCCCCCTCCCCTTACCGAGGATCGCGGATTCAGCGCGAAGCGCCAAGCCAGCGCGGTAAGCTATTTTATCTCTTATATGGTATTCATTCTTCATAGTTTAACTATGTGCTGGATCTGAGCTTCCATGTCTTTGACAGGAATGGGTGGAGACATCAGGGCAGATTGATTGTCCAGCCCCCCTGCCCGAAGACCCCGCCGACGCTCTCCTGACAGAGATGCTGACTCCGGCGCCTTACGAGGTGCCAGAGAAGAAGATCAAGAAGAAGGCCACGGGAACCCGAAAGAGTTCCCGTCGCTAGGTGTTATCGGACTCATCGTTCGATAACTCTAAGACGCACTCCTCCCGTGAAAACGAGGAGGAGGCAGATAAAGGTTCTTCCCCTCCAGCCGGGGAAGATAAGAAGAGGAAGGCCGCCCCAACTGGGGAGGCCGGAGGGTCCAAGACGGGAAGGACTCTCCCTCCGGACTACTCCGCCACCGCCGCCAACAGCGAAGACGAGTGGCCACCCAGGGCCAAGCCCATGGCAAGATCGTACGTATTCGGACACTAGAGTAACTCATGGCACCGTTTTATTGCATAGCTTCTTCTAACGCCGGACATGGTTATGCAGTCCGTCCCGGGCCTGTATCGATGTATCCTCGTCGAGCGGTTCTTTGGATCCGTTGGCCATGAGCAGCGGAGGATCACTTTCGATCGCCTCCACCCCTCGCCCTACGGACAACGCCGCGGTGCTGTCTCAAAGGGCACCAAGCCGAGGGGAGGTAGTCCTGGAAGCGCCACAAGGAGACCTTCCAGACTCCAGGCGCAAAGGGAGCAAGGCTCCCAAGGGCTCCAAGTTTGGCCCTAGGCCGAATACCGCACCAGAACCTCTAGTGGTTCCGGACTCCGGTAGGCGGCCCCCCGCTAAGAGGGGCAAGCCTCCTATGCCGGTGACCTCCGTCCACCCGGAGGCACCGGATAATTTGCTCGAGGTGCTTAACGGCGCCTCCATCAACGAGGAGCACCGCACTATTATGAGTGCGGTGATCCAGAAGGTTCAGTCCTCCAAGAGCGGACTGACTGAAGCCTGTGCCAGCCTTCTAACAGGCTTTGAGGTATGTATTTAAAATATATGAAAATATAATCGCATAGACAGTAGCCCTTATGCTCTGTTTGGCGTTCACAAAGAAAAGCCGAATAGAGGATCAAATTAACATTCGCAAGAGTCTAATACCATTATGTCGATATGCATATGCAGGCTTCGTTTCTGACCTCTGCCGCACTGACTGCGGAGGTCGATTCGCTGAAACAAAACCAGAACTTCCGAGAAAGAGCTCGGCCTTGCCAAGAAGCAGCTCGAGGAGAACCAAGGTAAGTAATGCCTTGTCTATATGTGTATATATAAAAAGATGCAGTTGAAAAAATGATAGGATCATTATGAATGTCCCAGGGGCCACGACCGAGGTGGCGACCCTGCAACAAGCGTTGTCCGAGGCCGAAAACAAAGCGGCCACGGAGCGCACCGAGCGAGAGAAGCAAGAGGCGCGGGTGGGCGAGGTGCACCAAGAGCTCCAAGCTCTCGTGAAAAAGCACGAGACTTTGGAGCTTGACTCGAAGACGCGCGAATCCGAGCTTGCCACGGCCCTTGAAGGTGCCAAGCATGCCAAGGCCGAAGCGCAAAAAGCCGTCCAAGAAATTGAGGCGATGAGGAAGATAGCGGTGGGTAAGGCATTCATTATGCAGAGCAAGCATGTGAAAGTAAATTACTTGTTACTTACCCGATTCCGAAGCTCTCCAGGAGCATTCGCAGATTTGTCCCGCAGCGTGTCGGATGCCGCAAAGCCTACCGGGCCGAGGAAGGGAGCTCGACGGAGAAGTTGTTCTGATCTCAATATACTGAGGCCGAACACCCGGTGCCCTTAAGCGACCTGCTGAAGCAATTGGTCGAGCTTCACAAGGCGGCCGAAGAGGCCATGAAGGGTCTGATAGTCCGGCTATGGCCTAGAGAGGCCATGCCAGGGAGCTATTTTGGGCTGGTGAGGCGACTTGCGGATGCCTGTCCTTGGCTTGAGGCCATCAAGGGCTCTGTCTGCATCGAGGGTGCCCGCAGGGCGCTTGCCCGTGTTAAAGTACACTGGGGCAAGATGGACGCTGAGAAGCTGGTGAAGGATGGACCACCGCAGGGCAAGGAGCATCGCCGCCCGGAGATGTATTATGAGGGGGTCCTGAAGGGTGCCCGCCTTATGGTGGATGAGTGTTCTAAGGATGTAATTTTTCAGTGAACTTGCTCGTTTGATCCTGTATTTGGGAAAACTTGTTTCATATGCGCTATGCAACGCTTGTTTGAATTTAAAATATTACCTTCTGTGCGGCTGTTTACATCTGAGAGATGGCTAGTCGTCGGCTTCTGCCCCCATGCCACGAGTGCTCGGGTGTTCGGGATAAATCTGAGCACTCTTTTTCCCATTCTTGGGTCCTTCGAGGGAGGTGCTCAGTGCAGCGAACAACGCAATCGGACTATAATGCTTTATCACTCTCACTTAGCCATAGAAGTCTACAATTTTAAATTTCGGCCAAGCCCCTAGTATTCGGAAGACCGAGTTCGGGGCGCGATACACGCCTAAGCCGGACAAAGCCGACTCCTCGCCCTAAGAGGCATAAGTCTTTAAGGACTCGAGACCTCTCGAACAGCGACCAACTCTCGCCTTATCATGACAGTCAGTTTTAGCTTTCATCTACTGAGGCGCTTAGCCCAGCTGAACCGGGGCACAATCGCAGTAGTTCTCCCAGTGCTACCTTAGCCGATATAGCGAAATGTAAGGTACCAAAACATGGGAGCCGGGCAAACCCAACATTTGACCAAAGACATGGCTTGGAGCTAATGCATATAATGCTATAAGTTCGGGGTGGCGCACTTTCGAAAGTGTTCGGACTTCTCACGCCGTATTATGGGGTCCTTAAGCCCCTGGCATATTAGGTGTACCAGAGTGTACGGGTGCTGGATGTTATGAATGAACAAAAAAGGGAAGGAATATGTAATGCAGTAATAGACTAGTGTTATGCATTTTTTATTCAAAAAGTTTGCATTAAAGAAGAATGATACAAGTAGTGCGATAAACAAAAAAATGGGACTATTTGACATGTCCCCTCCAAGGGCAAGCTGCGGAGTGGTGTTTAAAGCAGGTATTTCGCTTGTTATAGAGACCACCTGGGAGTTCCATGGTGTGACATAGCTTTCTGCCTCCCTGGTTGTTGTATCATGTGTTCGGCGATCATACTGCCGGACAGGGCTTCGAGAAAGTAAAGTCCTGAAAGAGAGAAAAAATGACAAAGTAGGAAGCCCCTAGTGCGGTTGAGCCGCGTTGTGGGGCATATCGTAGTCGTGCCCATCCCCCTATGCCCATGGTATTTTCAATGCGTATGTACGCGTGGCATGGATTTCTCCGTTTGGCTGGGGCTGGGGTAGGGGCCGCATTGCTATGCTTGCTCGGAACGTTCCAGGCGGTCTTATTGCAGATTACTTCAGGCTCGCTTGTCGGTGTCCGGACGTTTGATCGCCGAATTGGAGAATTGCCTTGAGAGGCTGCTTTGTGCTTCTGCTGCGAGGGCCGCAGTGTGCTCCTCCGTTCGGAGGGAGCGCTCTATGTTTCCATTGACCGTGATGACCCCCCGAGGTCCTGCCATCTTGATCTTGAGGTATGCATAGTGCGGCACCTCATTGAATTTTGCGAATGCGGTTCGCCCAAGCAGTGCATGATAGCCACTGCGGAACGGGACTATATCGAAGATTAACTCGTCGCTTCGGAAATTATCCGGGGATCCGAAGACCACTTCTAGTGTGACTGAGCCTGTGCAATAGGCCTCTACACTTGGTATGACGCCTTTAAAGGTTGTTTTTGTGGGTTTAATCCTTGAGGGATCTATACCCATTTTGCGCACTGTGTCCTGGTAAAGCAGGTTCAGGCCGCTACCGCCGTCCATAAGGACTCGAGTGAGGTGAAATCCGTCGATGATTGGGTCTAAGACCAATGCGGCAAATCCGCCATGACGAATACTAGTGGGGTGGTCCCTGCGATCGAAAGTGATTGGGCAGGGGGACCATGGGTTGAACTTTGGGGCGACTGGCTCCAACGCATATACGTCGCTTAGTGCACGCTTCTGTTCTCTCTTGGGGACGTGGGTTGCGTATATCATGTTCACCGTCCGCACTTGCGGGGGGAATCTCTTCTGCCCTCCGGTGTTCGGCGGCTAGGGCTCCTCCTCATCATCGTTGTGTAGCCCCTTGTCCTTGTGCTCGGCATTTAACTTGCCGGCCTGCTTGAACACCCAACAATCCCTGTTGGTGTGGTTGGCTGGCTTGTCGGGGGTGCCATGTATTTGGCACAAGTGATCGAGTATACGGTCCAAACTGGACGGGCCCGGAGTGCTTCTTTTGAATGGTTTTTTCCGCTGACCGGGCTTAGAGCCTCTGAATCTAGCATTGGCTGTCGTATCCTTGGTATTATCGTTGTTGATGCGGTGCTTGTGTTTGTTGCGACATGACCTGCCATTGCTGTCCTTGGTATCCGAAGTACCAGGGTTCTTTGATATGTTATTGCTACGAGCCAGCCAGCTGTCCTCTCCCGCGCAAAAGCGGGTCATAAGTGTCGTGAGGGCTGCCATAGATTTCGGATTTTCCTGGCCAAGGTGCCGGGCAAGCCACTCGTCGCGGATGTTGTGTTTAAAAGCTGCTAGGTCCTCTGCATCCGGACAGTCGATGATTTGATTTTTCTTGGTTAATTAGGAACCGTATCCAGAATTGCCTGGCCCCTCTAGCTGCTGAATTATATGGCTCAAGTCATCTGCATCTGGTGGTCGCACATAAGTACCCTGGAAGTTGTCAAGGAATGCGGCTTCCAGATCTTTCCAACAGCCAATGGATTATGCTGGCAAGCTGTTGAGCCAATGCCGAGCTGGTCCTTTAAGTTTGAGTGGGAGGTATTTGATGGCGTGTAGATCGTCGCCACGGGCCATGTGGATACGAAGGAGATAGTCCTCAATCCATACCGCGGGATCTGTCGTACCATCGTATGATTCGATATTCACGGGTTTGAAACCCTCTGGGATTTGATGATCCATTACTTCATCTGTGAAGCATAGCGGGTGTGCGGCGCCTCTGTACTGAGCTATATCACGACGCATTTCGAATGAATCTTGTCTGCTGTGTTCAGCCCGGCCGAATTTACTTCTACTGTATCCGGCGTGACGGTTATCGTCTCTCGTAGTGGGGCGCCCTCGCGATCCGTAGATCGATCTTGCTTGCTTTGCTTTGTCCTCCAATACGCCTCGCAGGTCTAGCGTATTTCCCCGTGCCTTGGCATTTTTATTTGAGTGGCGTCGGGGTGCGGGCTGAGCTTTTGGCTGAAATGCCTCCCTGTCACGGCCACGAGGTGGCCGATCAGCCGCATCATGCACCGGAGATGTAGGCTTTAATGCTTCCTCCTCTAAACGAGGTAGCAACCTGCGCTTTGGGTAACTCTTGGAGGGGCGTTCTAGTTCATATTCCTCGGCCGCAAGGACTTCAGTCCATCTGTCAGCTAACAAGTGTTGATCAGCTCTAAGCTGCTGTTGCTTTTTCTTAAGGCTGTTTGCCGTGGCTATAAGCCAGCGCTTGAAGCGCTCTTGCTCAACGGGATCCTCAGGCACGACAAATTCGTCATCGTCGAGGCTTGCCTCGTCTTCGGGGGGAGGCATGTAATTATCATCCTCTACCTCTCTATCTGCCGCTTTCTCATGAGGGCTGGCTTCTCCATCCTCCTGCGCTGAATCTTGCTGGAGGGGGTTGTCGTTGTCTTCGGCACTGTCCGGAGTGTTATTATCTCCTGTGCCGGTATCACCGCTTTTGCTTTGGCGAGACTTAGAGCGGCGCCGCTGACGTCGGTGCTTGGGTTGCTTCTTGGAGGGGTCATCCTCTGCTGTTCCGTCGTCATTGCCTTCTTTGGGTGTGTCCACCATGTATATATCATATGATGAGGTGGCTGTCCAGTGCCATGTGGGCAGTGGTTCCTATTCGTCTCCTGCATCGTCGTCCATACCGTGGATGTCTTCGGAGTCGATGTCTAGCATGTCGGTTAAATCATCGACAGTGGCTACTAAGTGGGTGGTGGGTCGTCATCCGCATCCCAATCCTGCCGGTCACAGTCCGGCCAGGACTCTCCTGACAAGGAGAGAGACCTCAGAGAGATCAGTATATCACCGAAGGGCGAGTGTTGAAAGATATCTGCGGAGGTGAACTACATGATCGGCGCCCAGTCGGATTCGATTGGCAAGGGCGCAGGCAGTTCGGAGCCCGTGGCCGAAGAAGAATCCGGCAACTTGGGGTCACGGCATTCGTGAAGGGTAAGGTTGGTATTCGGCTCGATCGCCGCTGAGACTGCGGCATCCGGTTCGGGGTCTAGCTACCTGTCCACGGATGGCGCGGCTGGCTCCGAATTGAAGGTCGGAGCGGTTGCAGGTGTGATCTCCTGAACACTGTCCGATGGCAGAGCTAAATCATGCTGATCGTGACGGTGCGGCGCACTCGAAGGGGGATCGAATCCCTTGAAGATCAAGTCTCCGCAGAGGTCGGTCGTGTAGTTCAAGCTTCCAAACCTGACCTAGTGGCCAGGGGCGTAGCTTTCGATCTGCTCCAGATGGCCAAGCGAATTGGCCCGGAGTACGAAGCCGCCAAATACGAAGATCTGTCCGGGGAGAAAAGTCTCACCCTGGACGGCATCGCTATCGATGATTGGAGGAACCATCAAGCCTACCGATGACGACACAGAGGAACTCTCAGTGAAAGCACCAATGTTGGTGTCAAAACCGGCGGATCTCGGGTAGGGGGTCCCGAACGGTGCGTCTAGGCGGATGGTAACAGGAGACAAGGGACACGATGTTTTTACCCAGGTTCGGGCGGTCTCAATGGAGGTAAAACCCTACTCCTGCTTGATTGATATTGATGATATGGGCAGTACAAGAGTTGATCTACCACAAGATCAGAGATGCTAAACCCTAGAAGCTAGCCTATGGTATGATTGTTGTTCTGTCCTACAGACCAAACCCTCCGGTTTATATAGACACCGGAGGGGGCTAGGGTTACACAGAGCCGGTTACAAGGAAGGAGATCTACATATCCGTATTGCCAAGCTTGCCTTCCACGCCAAGGAGAGTCCCATCCGGACACGGGACGAAGTCTTCAATCTTGTATCTTCATAGTCCAACAGTCCGGCCAAAGGTTATAGTCCGGCTGTCCGGATACCCCCTAATCCAGGACTCCCTCAGTGTACAAGGACTACTAACATGGTATGTACCAGCTTGAATTATTCGTTCTCTGGCTGAAATTATCGAAGTATAATTGCAACTATAACTAGTGCGCAAACTGCATATCAATATATCTATCCTGCACAAGTATGCCAATAGTTTCAAACAACAGATTAGAAAAGTATTTATGCTAAGTTGTCCTGATACGGGAACTTTTCTGGTAGATGACCTCAACGTTTCCTCAAGCCATGAAAATGTACTATAATTTTCTTGTCATCAATGCCTGCAAATCTCTATGTCTCTCTCAACATAGCAGATCATCATTAGACACTAAATCCTTCAATGGGAGCTTTCAAAATGCTTGCAATAGATCACTCATTAGACACTATATGTTCATCACCAGGAGCATGTAAAATGTTTGCATCAAATCCTTCATTAGCAGTCTGTTCATTAGACACTTCAGGCTCAAGAAGAACATGAGCTTGTATGTTTGCACCGAAAACTTGATTAGATACATCAGATTCAGTCAGTTCAGTATTGATTGGGGGAGTTATTAAATAAGCAGAAATTGGTTTCATTTTCTCATAGATCCCCTACATACAAGCAGTTTTACAACACCGTCCGCTTAAACTATTGGCCAGAAATTGAACAGTTGAATTAGATATAATCAGGGATGTGATGTACCTGCTCGTTGCCCATGCTACTCTTGCAAGCTGCGACTGTCTGTTTGCACAAGCTCGATGCCATGCCTGTGCTGCTGCCGCTGCCTCCCACGCAGGCTACACCCAGGGTTGGATCTTCATCTTCTTGTCCTTCCGTTCGATTGAAGCCCAGTGACCACCCTCCAACGAGGGCGCGAGGAAGTGTCGTGTCGGTCTGTCTAGCGGCAGCTAGGTTAGGAGCGAACCAGACTGGAGGCTGGAGCGAACAAATTGGGATTTTTCCTCCTGTCGATTGATATGGGAGGCGCTTGTTTGGGCCGCGAGCCTTCTATAGGGCCTGCCTTGCACTTACGTTATTGGCCCATACAAATTGAAACATTTTTCTTCATTTTTTACATTGCATGCTTGTGTGTTGGGCCGAACAAAACTAGCCTAGGCCAACCTAGATGACTCAAACTAGGTGCACACTTTCCAGTCACCCGAGGCGGCCGCCCATACCAGCCCCTATGGTGGTGTCGCCCCTTTTTGTGTGTATGATTGGGGTAGTGAAAAATATTCCAGTGGCGCTTTTGATTTACCCACAGAATGGTTCAATTGCTTGTTTCTATGAACTGAGTTCGCCAATAATGTGAAGGATGCCAGTCTTTTCATCCTATTGTAGATTGCTTAGATCTCGATATGCCCAATGTAATCGCATGAAATATACAGTAAAAGCCAGTGTGATCTGTGTGGCTACAACTAGTCTGACTACACGACCTCATATAACATATCAAGGACGCACCATCTTACCAGATTAACCATTCGACTTACCAATGCAGTGTGGGAAGAAAGAAGTATTAGGACTGTTTATCCAAGCAATTGATGCCATGGGCTCCTTCATAGAACCTTGTAAGCGAAAAAGAAGTTGCAGTGTGCCTGTACAAAGAGCTAGCGTAAGTTCAGTTATCTGCTTCTCGGAATTTTAGTTAGCCACTTATTGCAAAATTGTTCAATTATGTTGCTTGGCTTAATTTAGTTTGCTATTGATTACATAATGGCATAGCCTATTAATCCTATTATAGACTGCGCCTATCTATGTCTTTGATACTTACTGTTAAGAATTACCTGTTTTCCTGAACTTAAATAGCTACTTAAGCACGTAGATAGCTGGTCATATGAACTTAAATGGTTTGCTGTTATCACTTGTAGCACTAGTAATGTTTGCATGTTCATAGATAGACAACTGTCAGGTTTATATGAGGGACACCATCTTTTTAACTTATATATGTGTTGGAATCATTTTGCTTACATCAAAGAAATTTACAGATGTCTATGTTGCTGGTAAATGGTACCGACTTGTTACTTTAATACATTGCCAAGAACTTGTTAGTTTTACTAGTTCAAGTGTAATTAAATGTGTTGCCAAAACCGGTTAGTTTTACTAGTTTGATGTTAGTTTCTTATGGCTCTTGCAAAACTTTATTTATTGATTGCTAACATTCAAGTTTGCAGGATCCAACTGAAACTCCGTTGGCACAACAGGTATGTTTTCAGAAAGTTCCTTGTTTACCTGGTTTGCTGCTATAACTTGTTGTTGTAATCATCTTACCAACTTCAAGTTTTTAGGATCGAATTGGAAGTCCAATTGCACAGCAGGTACATTTAAAAAAAAATATTTGTGTAACAGGTTTGCTGCTGTAACTTGTTGCCCTAATCAAGTTACTGACTAATCAACTTTTCAGGATCCAAGAGAAATTCCAATGCCACAACAGGTACCTTTTGCAAAACTTGTTTGTTTAACTGCTTTGCTGCTGCAACCGGATGCTCTAATCACGTTACTGGCTACTCAACTTTTCAGGATCCAAGAGAAACTCCAATGCCACTATAGGTCCCTTTTGCAAAACTTGTTTGTTTAACTGCTTTGCTGCTGCAACAACCGGTTACAATGATGTCAATAACTACTTTTCAGCATGCAATTGAAACTCTTTAATTCCTTGTTTGTTTAACTGGTTTGCTATTATAACTCCCAGTTGACATGTTTTGCTAACTTCAACTTTTCGGAATCCAATCGGAACTTTAATGGCAAAATAGCCCAAGATCAAAGAGCGAGGTCCCCATGGACGTTGTATCATCCCACATCACTGGCACTGGCCCAATCATGCATCATGAATTGCCAACTGTTGATGATCTAGATGCTAAACTAGTGGTAGAAAGAGATTCTGCTTCTGCACTTAGAGATGAAGTTGACATGTTGAGGAAGCAAACGACACAATCACAAGCAGTACTCAAGACAACCATTAAATATTTGGTGGATTTCAAAACGAAGCAAGCTGAGACTGACCGCATTGTTAAGGTCCTGAAGGAAAAAAGGAAATTAAACTCCCACTTGGTAAATCATAGGTGATGTCTACACGACCTTCTTCTTGTAGACGTTGTTGGGCCTCCAAGTGCAGAGGTTTGTAGGATAATAGCAAATTTCCCTCAAGTGGATGACCTACGGTTTATCAATCCATGGGAGGCGTAGGATGAAGATGGTCTCTCTCAAACAACCCTGCAACCAAATAACAAAGAGTCTCTTGTGTTCCCAACACACCCAATACAATGGTAAATTGTATATGTGCACTAGTTCGGCGAAGAGATGGTGATACAAGTGCAATATGGATGGTAGATATAGGTTTTTGTAAACTGAAAATATAAAAACGACAAGGTAACAAGCGGTAAAAGTGAGCGTAAACGGTATTGCAATGCTTTGAAACAAGGCCTAGGGTTCATACTTTCACTAGTGCAAGTTCTCTCAACAATAATAACATAGTTGGATCATATAACTATCCCTCAACATGCAACAAAGAGTCACCCCAAAGTCACTAATAGCAGAGAACAAATGAAGAGATTATGGTCGGGTACGAAACCACCTCAAAGTTATTCTTTCCAATCAATCCATTGGGCTATTCCTATAAGTGTCATAAACAGCCCTAGAGTTTGTACTAGAATAACACCTTAAGACACAAATCAACCAAAACCCTAATGTCACCTAGATAATCCAATGTCACCTCAAGTATCCGTGGGCATGATTATACGATATGCATCACACAATCTCAATTCATCTATTCAAACCAACACATAGAACCTCAAAGAGTACCCAAAGTTTCTACCGGAGAATCACAACGAAAACGTGTGCCAACCCCTATGCATAGGTTCATGGACGGAACCCGCAAGTTGATCACCAAAACATACATCAAGTGGCACGTGATATCCCATTGTCACCACAGATATGCACGGCAATACATACATCAAGTGTTCTCAAATCTTTAAAGACTCAATCCGATAAGATTACTTCAAAGGGAAAACTCAATCCATTACAAGAGAGAAGAGGGGGAGAAGAAACATAAGATCCAACTATAATAGCAAAGCTCGCGATACATCAAGATTTTGCCAAATCAAGAACACGAGAGAGAGATCAAACACATAGCTACTGGTACATACCCTCAGCCCCGAGGGTGAACTACTCCCTCCTCGTCATGGAGAGCGCGGGGATGATGAAGATGGCCACCGGTGAGGGTTCCCCCCTCCGGCAGGGTGCCGGAACAGGGTCCTGATTGGTTTTTGATGGCTACAGAGGCTTGCGGCGGCAGAACTCCCGATCTATTATCTGTTCTAGAAGTTTTACGATACGTAGGTATATATGGGTGCAGGAGGTACGTCCGTGGAGCTTCGGGGGCTCCACGAGGCAGGGGGCGCGCCCTAGGGGGGTGGGCATGCCCCCACCCTCGTGAGCACCTCCCTTGGCTCCTGGCGTGGGGTCCAAGTCCATCCGGTAGCTTTCCTTCGAAGAATAACTTCTCCCATTGATTTCGTTCTGTTTCGACTCCGTTCGATATTCCTTTTCTTCGAAACACTGAAATAGGCAAAAAAAACAGCAAATCTGGGCTGGGCCTCCGGTTAATAGGTTAGTCCCAAAAATAATATAAAAGTGGATAATAAAGCCCAATATTGCCCAAACAGTAGATAATATAGCATGGAGCAATAAAAAATTATAGATACGTTGGAGACGTATCAACCATCCCCAAGCTTAATTCCTGCTTGTCCTCGAGTAGGTAAATGATAAAAAAGAATTTTTGATGCAGAGTGCTACTTGGCATAATTTCAATGTAATTCTTCTTACTTGTGGTATGAATATTCAGATCCGAAAGATTCAAGACAAAAGTTCATATTGACATAAAAATAATAATACTTCAAGCATACTAACAAAGCAATTATGTCTTCTCAAAATAACATGGCCAAAGAAAGTTATCCCTACAAAATCATATAGTCTGGCTATGCTCCATCTTCACCACACAAAGTATTTAAATCATGCACAACCCCGATGACAAGCCAAGCAATTGTTTCATACTTTTGACATTCTCAAAACTTTTTCAATCTTCACGCAATACATGAGCGTGAGCCATGGATATAGCACTATATGTAGAATAGAATGGTGGTTGTGGAGAAGAGAAAAAGGAGAAGATATTCTCACATCAACTAGGCGTATCAACGGGCTATGGAGATGCCCATCAACAGATATCAATGTGAGTGAGTAGGGATTGCCATGCAACGGATGCACTAGAGCTATAAGTATGTGAAAGCTCAACAAAAGAAACTAAGTGGGTGTGCATCCAACTCGCTTGCTCATGAAGACCTAGGGCATTTGAGGAAGCCCATCATTGGAATATACAAGCCAAGTTCTATAATGTAAAATTCCCACTAGTATATGAAAGTGACAACATAGGAGACTCTCTATCATGAAGATCATGGTGCTACTTTGAAGCACAAGTGTGGTAAAAGGATAGTAGCATTGTCCCTTCTCTCTTTTTCTCTCATTTTTTTAATTTTTTGGGACTTTTATCTTTTTACGGCCTTTTTTCCCTTTTTTATTTTTCGTCCGGAGTCTCATCCGACTTGTGGGGGAATCATAGTCTCTATCATCCTTTCCTCACTGGGACAATGCTCTAATAATGATTATCATCACACTTTTATTTACTTACAACTCAAGAATTACAACTCGATACTTAGAACAAAATATGACTCTATATGAATGCCTCCGGCGGTGTACCGGGATATGCAATGAATCAAGAGTGACATGTATGAAAGAATTATGAATGGTGGCTTTGCCACAAATACTATGTCAACTACATGATCATGCTAAGCAATATGACAATGATCAATGTGTCATGATGAACGGAATGGTGGAAAGTTGCATGGCAATATATCTCGGAATGGCTATGGAAATGCCATAATAGGTAGGTATGGTGGCTGTTTTGAGGAAGGTATATGGTGGTTGTATGATACCGGTGAAAAGTGCGCGGTATTAGAGAGGCTAGCAATGGTGGAAGGAAGAAAAGTGCGTATAATCCATGGACTCAACATTAGTCATAAAGAACTCATATACTTATTGCAAAATCTAGAAGTTATCAAAGAAAAGTATTACGCGCATGCTCCTAGGGGGATAGATTGGTAGGAAAAGACCATCGCTCGTCCCCGACCGCCACTCATAAGGAAGACAGTCAACAAATAAATCATGCTCCGACTTCATCACGTAACGGTTCACCATACGTGCATGCTACGGGAATCACAAACTTTAACACAAGTATTTCTCAAATTCACAACTACTCAACTAGCATGACACTAATATCACCATCTTCATATCTCAAAACAATTATCAAGCATCAAACTTTTCTTAGTATTCGACACACTCATAAGAATTCTTACAAATCTTGTATGCTTAACATATTAGGATTATTTAAGCAAATTACCATGCTATTTAAAACTCTCAAAATAATCTAAGTGAAGCATGAGAGTTCATATATTTGTTCAAAATAAAACCACCGCAGTGCTCTAAAAGATATAAGTGAAGCACTAGAGCAAACAACAAACTACTCCGAAAGATATAAGTGAAGATCAATGAGTAGTCGAATAATTATGCAACTATGTGAAGACTCTCCCACATTTAAGAATTTCAGATCTTGGTACTTTATTCAAACAGCAAGCAAAACAAAAGAAAATAAAATGACGCTCCAAACAAAACACATATCATGTGGTGAATAAAAATATAACTCCAAGTAAAGTTACCGATGAACGAAGATGAAAGAGGGGATGCCTTCCGGAGGCATCCCCAAGCTTAGACGCTTGGTTGTCCTTGAATATTACCTTGGGGTGCCTTGGGCATCCCCAAGCTTAGGCTCTTGCCACTCTTTATTCCATAGTCTATCGAATCTTTACCAAAAAAACATGAAAACTTCACAACACAAAACTTAACAGAAAACTCGTGAGCTCCGTTAGCAAAAGAAAACAAAACACCACTTCAAAGTACTGTAATGAACTCATTCTTTATTTTTCTTGGTGTTAAACCTAATTTATTCCAACTTCTCTATGGTTTATAAACTATTTTACTAGCCATAGATTCATCAAAATAAGCAAACAACACACGAAAAACAGAATCTGTCAAAAACAGAACAGTCTGTAGTAATCTGTAACTAACGCAAACTTCTGGAACTCCAAAAATTCTAAAATAAACTGGTGGTCCTGAGGAATTTGTTTAGTAATCATCTGCAAAAAGAATCAACTAAATACCACTCTCCAGTAAAAAGTTTTAGCTAATCTCGTGAGCGCTAAAGTTTTTGTTTTTTACAGCATGATCATAAAGACTTCACCCAAGTCTTCCCAAAGGTTCTACTTGGCACAAACACTAACTAAAACACAAAACCACATCTAAATAGAAGCTAGATGGATTATTTATTCCTAAACAGAACCAAAAAGCAAGAAAATAAAATAAAATTGGGTTTCCTCCCAACAAGCGCTATCGTTTAACGCCCCTAGCTAGGCATGATGATTTCAACGATGCTCACATAAAAGATAAGAATTCAAACATAAAGAGAGCATCATGAAGAATATGACTAGCACATTTAAGTCTAACCCACTTCCTGTGCATAGGGATTTTGTGAGCAAAAAACTTATTGGAACAAGAATCAACTTGCATAGGAAGGCAAAACAAGCATAACTTTAAAACTTTAAGCACATAGAGAGGAAACTTGATATTATTGCAATTCCTACAAGCATATGTTCCTCCCTCATAATAATTTTCAGTAGCATCATGAATGAATTCAACAATATAACAAGCAAGTAAAGCATTCTTTTCATGATCTACTTGCATAGAATTTTTACTACTCTCCACATAAGCAAATCTATTCTCATCAATAGTAGTGGGAGCACACTCAACAAAATAACTATCATGTGATTGAAAATTAAGATCAAGATGACAAGTTTCATGGTTATCATTATTCTTTATAGCATACGTGTCATCACAATAATCATGATAGATAGGAGGCATGCTTTCATCATAATAAATTTGCACATCAAAACTTGGAGGACTAAAAATACCATCTTCATCAAACATAGCATCCCGAAGCTTGTGGCTTTGCATATCATTAGCATCGTGGATATTCAAAGAATTCATACTAATAACATTGCAATCATGCTCATCATTCACATATTTTATGCCAAGCATTCTATGTAATTGTTCTTCTAACACTTTGGCACAATTTTCCGTTCCATCATACCCACGAAAGATATTAAAAAGATGAAGCGTATGAGGTAAACTCAATTCCATTTTTTTGTAGTTTTCTTTTATAAACTAGACTAGTGCTAAAACAAGAAATAAAAAGATTTGATCGCTAGATCTAAATATATACCTTCAAGCACTAACCTCCCCGGCAACGGCGCCAGAAAAGAGCTTGATGTCTACTACACAACCTTCTTCTTGTAGACGTTGTTGGGCCTCCAAGTGCAGAGGTTTGTAGGACAGTAGCAAATTTCCCTCAAGTGGATGACCTAAGGTTTATCAATCCGTGGGAGGTGTAGGATGAAGATGGTCTCTCTCAAACAACCCTGCAACCAAATAACAAAGAGTCTCTTGTGTCCCCAACACACCCAATACAATGGTAAATTGTATAGGTGCACTAGTTCGGCGAAGAGATGGTGATACAAGTGCAATATGGATGGTAGATATAGGTTTTTGTAAACTGAAAATATAAAAACGGCAAGGTAACAAGCGGTAAAAGTGAGCGTAAACGTTATTGCAATGCTTTGAAACAAGGCCTAGGGTTCAAACTTTCACTAGTGCAAGTTCTCTCAACAATAATAACATAGTTGGATGATATAACTATCCCTCAACATGCAACAAAGAGTAACTCCAAAGTCACTAATAGCGGAGAACAAACGAAGAGATTATGGTAGGGTACGAAACCACCTCAAACTTATTCATTCCAATCAATCCATTGGGCTATTCCTATAAGTGTCACAAACAGCCCTAGAGTTCGTACTAGAATAACACCTTAAGACACAAATCAACCAAAACCCTAGAGTTCCAATGTCACCTCAAGTATCAGGGGGCATGATTATACGATATGCATCACACAATCTCAATTCATCTATTCAAACCAACACATAGAACCTCAAAGAGTGCCCAAAGTTTCTACCGGAGAATCATGACGAAAACGTGTGTCAACCCCTATGCATAGGTTCATGGGCGGAACACGCAAGTTGATCGCCAAAACATACATCAAGTGGCATGTGATATCCCATTGTCACCACAGATACGCACGGCAAGACATACATCAAGTGTTCTCAAATCTTTAAAGACTCAATCTGATAAGATTACTTCAAAGGGAAAACTCAATCCATTACAAGAGAGAAGAGGGGGAGAAGAAACATAAGATTCAACTATAATAGCAAAGCTCGCGATACATCAAGATCGTGCCAAACCAAGAACACGAGAGAGAGAGAGAGATCAAACACATAGCTACTGGTACATACCCTCAGCCCCGAGGGTGAACTACTCCCTCCTCATCATGGAGAGCGCCGGGATGATGAAGATCGCTACCGGTGAGGGTTCCCCCCTCCAGCAGGGTGCCGGAATAGGGTCCCGATTGGTTTTTGGTGGCTACAGAGGCTTGCGGCGGCGGAACTCCCGATCTATTCTCTGTTCTGGAAGTTTTACGATACGTAGGTATATATGGGTGCAGGAGGTACGTCGGTGGAGCTTCGGGAGCCCCACGAGGCAGGGGGCGTGCCCTAGGGGGTGGGCGTGCCCCCCACCCTCGTGAGCACCTCCCGTGGCTCCTGACGTGGGGTCCAAGTCCATCCGTACCTTTCCTTCCAAAAATAACTTCTCTAGTTGATTTCGTTCCGTTTCGACTCCGTTTGATATTCCTTTTCTTCGGAACACTGAAATAGGCAAAAAACAGCAATCTGGGCTGGGCCTTCGGTTAATAGGTTAGTCCCAAAAATAATATAAAAGTGGATAATAAAGGCCAATATTTCCCAAAACAGTAGATAATATAGCATGGAGCAATCAAAAATTATAGATACGTTGGAGACGTATCAATAGGTGAAATGTTCTTTCCTTCATTGAATAACCTTTGTGTTGTTTGTTCATGTAATCAATCAAACCATCTGTTATAGAGATCATGTAATAATTGTTTTTTGTTTTTTGGTTTGTAATTTTATTTGAGCACAAGTTTGTATTAATTGATAAGACTCGGAGACATTCCATTTTGATTGTTATGCCAGACCTACAAATATGCCAATCGGGCTGAATGTGCATTCAGCAATAATAGTAGTATAGATGGACCATAAGTGGTACGCATCGGAAAGGGCCAAGATGTTGTAGTAGCTTTGCTAAAAAGAGGATGTTTTTCTAGCAAAAAAGGTATAGCGGCCTGGCTTATGTATGTTAGTTGATATTATTGATCCATATACTCTATAAGTGTTTATATGTCTGTTAGTTATGTACATTCTTGGTTGATTGACTCGGTATTTGAATCTTGATACATCGCTTGTGTACCTATCTAAATGGGAGTACACATTATGTTGTGTGCGACATTTGAGTTGGACATAAGGTGTTCCAAATATTCGAATTCACCTTAAACTGTATTCTAGCTTCTGAATTTGAGTATCGGCATTTGTAAATCATATTCATATATGATAGTGGAATACATCTTTGTCGTGCTTTTGAAGATATATAAAAACACATAGAATGATTTATAAAGATTCGTATAGGAATACAAAATGGATTCGAATTTAGTTGCCAGGGTAAACGTGGATGCTTATTGTCCCAAAATTTGAAAGAAGCGGCAAAATGTCCACTCCCATGTCGGCTGCCCACAGGAAAGTGTTTGGGAGATGGAAATTACTGTCTACCCATTACACGGACAATCCATCGGTCCGATTTCCACTGCTTTCAATAGAGGTAGGTTAGTAACTTCAATTAGACGTGACATGACCGCCTCTGAGCCCATTCTGACATGGTGGGCGGCAAAACACATTTGATTCAAGCTCGTCCGAAAGACCTCTGTTTCTCCCTCCCCCATTTCACACACGGTGGGCGGCAAAACAAACTCGACTCGGCCGAAATCGATGTAGGAAAATATTTTCAATAGGGGTAGGTTTGTAACTTCACTCAGATGTGACACAACTGCCCTACCTGTCAGCCCCATTCATACACCATGGGCGCCAAAACACCCTCTCCTCGCCCGAAATCTCTCTGGGTAAATATTGGCGAGATGCGAGATTACCGTCCTATCCCCAACCGACGAGACATACAAATTTTAAATGGGGGCTAAGTTTGTAACTTTCCCATATTTCAGATAGGTGCGTCCCAAAAACATGGTTCCCTGTACCTCTCCCTCCATTTTCCCATTTATACACCGTCCGCGCTAGAACACCATCCCCACACCAGCCTCCTCTGTCTGCCGCCCCATCCATCGCCGCCGTCCTCCACCCCATCCATTGCCACCGTCCTCCACCATGCAGGAGCGCCTACCAAGACTGCGTCATCCATTGCTAGAGATGGACGTTTCTTATCCACGGCGAACGGACCAAGAGCCTGGCATCATGTCCTCTCGCTTCATCGGCGTCGTCGTCCTCTTTGTCGAGGCCGCTCACACGACCTTCTCTTCCACCGCAACGGGACTTATCCCCCGATGCACCCGTCTACCGTTGCAGATCTGCTTCAATGCCACCGGCAGCCATCGCACCCCCGATGCCTACACGGCACCTCAAGAGAGGTGGTACTTCATATCTCCTCAACTTTTTGATCTCAACCAAAAAATAGATCGTAACTTGGTTACTCTACTTTCTTTTCAGCTCTCAGAATTTAGTTCTTAGTTCGAAGCAAACAATGGATGCTAAATATCATTTCTCTGGTTTGCAGCTTTAAATCTGCCATGGCACAGTCATAATACGGTTTAATTGATCATGCTTAGGGGTTAATTGAACAGGTTGGTTCCGTGGTGGTTTCTTTAATAGAAATCGGAGGGGAAACCATCTTTTGCTCAAAAAAAAGCTTAGGGTTTCCCCCTTTTATGATCTTATACGATCAGAATACGTGCTTTGTGCCATAATAGCACTGCTCCACCCATCAAGCTAAACAAGCTTAGTTGTTCAAATACAAATATGATATTATTAAAACAGAGTCGTTTAATTGGTCAGCTAAATGTTCCTAATTTAGTTTCGAAAATGCATGTTCGCAGCTCGGGTGTGTATCTCTACAGGGTGCCCACGGTGGGTCGGCCGACCCTGGGATTTTGGGTCATCCCAGGCCACGATTCCCCTTTGTTCTGCTGCACGCTTCCGATCTCTACTCGCCCCCAGCCGCCTGCCTCTCCGACGACTTGCCATCCCCGGACGACATGACTCTAGGCGGAGACGCCGGACTAGCAGGAGGTCAGGATCCGCACGCCGTACAGCTCATCGCTGCCCGGGCGCGCAGCCGTGCCTACCTTCCCAGTCCGTTCAGGGCTCAGGCGTGCAACACCCACTAAGCCAACCCGATTTATCCTGAGATACATCTTCAACACTCAGCACTTCAGCAGCCACTCCTCATCACCCATTTCCTAATTGATTCATTACTCATTAGGCAGGACTGTCATTAGGGTTTGTTGTGTGGTGAGTGCTACCTACACTTAATGGTTCAGATGTATTTCAATAATCTTTAGTACCTGTAAAGTTCACAGGCTTTCAAAATTCCGGCCCTAGGAACAGACACTAGTCATTTTGGATTGTTGGTCGTAGTGACATTGACCCAAATTACTACTGCAGGCCAGGTTTGTTGACAATTTTGCTTGTCTTTCTTACTCATTTGATATGATATCCAATTGTTCATGTCGATTAGTTGCAAACGGTAAGTGCTAGACAAACTTCTTGATTCAGATGTTGGACGGTCTCTTACTGCATTTACAATTCTGCATACTTTTCCTAGTGAGCTCACAAGTAAATGATTGATTCACTACATCTATGCTTGCCTTCTCATATTTGTTGTCAATATTCTTTTAGGGTGGACCACCCTATTTCAAAATACTGGAACCGTAGACATGATTGAATAGTATTTCTCTATGTGATCTCTTCCATCATGTGTGGGCAACGAACACTGCATTGTATAGAAAGAAAGTGTCATTTCCAGCTTTCACATAGGCTATGATCTTTTACATGGAATACAATCTGCCTACTTGCTTTGTGTCGCACTACCAACACTCTACCGTTGAAGCTAAAAAATTATGCCACTCATAATTCCTTGGTTTATTTGTTCAAATACGAATTTGATATGATACTAATGTTCCTACTTCAGTTTTGAAATGTGTGTCTGCCTGTTATAGAGACATAAGGGGTTTGTATTTCTGTGTGTGGTCTGGTCAGCACGGTTGGGGGGTGAACTTTGCATATGCAAGGGTTTATTGGGAGACACTCTTCGAGTTGAATCCGCAATGCATTCCATAGATAATCTGACTACTTTTTATGTTTTCATGAATCTCAGATTCTGAACATCATCATAATGATTATGAGCTTGCGCGCATGAAAAGAATAAAGTAGAACAATGCCATGGCTGTCAAACTTGGCATTAAGGGACTGAAATCAAGTCTGGATGCAATGCCATGCAAACTCTCTCCACCTACAGATTCATGCTCAGAATATGATCCTAACAGTGATGCTGATCTAGAGGGAGACCAAAATCAATGTAGCTCCCTAGTGGAGGAGTCAGAGGCAGATGCCCTATCTTATTCACCCATCAAGGTGCTTGCTCTAAGTTTCCACCGTTATATTGGTCGCACATATCTTGCAACTGATGCTTTGCATTGCTTCTACTTTGTTGCACTGCCATTAGCTTAGTTTACACATCGTGTATGTGAATACGCCCTCCCTATCCATTTTCAGTACATATTCCATCTGTCATCATACCATATTTATCCATTCAAATGATGGTCTTGCGTATCAGACGTTCAAAAGGAAGAGGGCGATTGCTGATCGCGGAGGAGCACAAGCAAAGTATTTGGAAAAGGTAGTGACACATGATAAATCAAATAGCCCATTAGGTGTAGTTGCAATATCACCTGACCCGCAAAACACCCCAACTCTAGCAGACTCTTACCCTACTACACTGGTCATTTCTGATGCCCCAACTTAATAGACCCCAACTGGAGCAAATAGTATGATGATGCCAGTTGACATAGCACCAGCTCTATGATGCAAAACCCCCATTCTAGCAAAGAGTACACCAAATCCAGTTGCCAAATCCCTTTTCGAACCAGAGAGAGCCCCAATTAAAGCAAATAGGACCCTTGTTCCATTTCTTCCCAGTTTAGAAGATGAAGCTTATATTGTTGTCAGGAACTTTGTGCGCATCTTTCCTTCATGGAAAGATTATACCGCAGACACAGAACAATTTCTAGTCTTCCTCCGCAACTTACGCGTAAGTAATGTACTAACATTATTCATGGTGATTACTGCATATGTTTCTGCTGACAGAAGACACAAGATTTCATTCTTTTAAATAGGAGAGGACCAAACTGGATTGTCAGGATGAGCAAGAGTTGGTTGCGCTTTTCAAGCACTCGTTGATGAAGTATCGTTCCTACCTGAGGCAAGCACACTTCGATGGCAAGCCTCTAAACAAAATTTATGTAAAGTCTCCGGTGCTACATTTATCCGACAGTGACTGGAATAATCTTGTTACACATTGCTCTTGTCTGCAGCGTAAGGTACTGTCTATGATATCACATCACATTTTGAACTACATTTTTGCATTTGCCTTAATGTCTCACTTGTACGAAAACTGTTAGCAGAAGAACATTCATTCTCAAGGGACCACAGCATCTCGCAACTATACTACACACTGCATTGCTCTTGTGAGTACCTCTTGCCCTGTATGACCATAGCTACTTCCATAGTTGTTTGCTTATGTAGCATCACTGCACATGTTAGCCTCGTTATCGTCCATTTGGTGGGCATTATAAGATCTGTATGGACTATTACATAAATTTAGAATCAACCCAATGCTTTTGAAGAGGTTTAGCTCTGCAGTCCTCTTGTAAGGACTGAACATCGTCTATCATTGTACTTAGATTAACAGCTACTCCTTCCGTCCCATAATATAAGAACGTTTTGTATAGTACACGAGCGTTCAAAACACTCTTGTATTATGGGAAGAGGGATCTGTTCATTGTGTAGCATTCTGCATTTTATCTCCCTCGCCCACCATTTACTAAAAGATATCAGATCTATATTTAATCTTACCAAAGAGTTGAATACACAAACAATGCCAGTGTAGAAGTGTAGCCCATTGGTCTTGTCAGTACATTTTGTCCTGTATCGCTTGTACTTCCAGGGATTGGTACTTGATTATGTAGCATGAATCTGCATCTTATCTTCATTATCCTCTATCCCTTCCATTATTATCATATCTATAATTACTCTCTACAAAATGTAGAGTACATGCAATGCTTATGAAGAAGATTATGTGCTAAAATTCTTGAGTTATCCTTCCCTTGTCACGGAGAAGGGCATTATAAAGCCGGTGTTAACTGTTAATGTAAGTCAGACCTTCTAAAGCCTTTATCCTCAACTGCTGTTTAATTTGCTCATACTCCCTATCATTTACTGCTGTTTAGTTTGTTGTTTCTATCAAAATGCATGTTCACAAGAACCGTAAGTTCCAAGTTTTACTTGTAAAACCAAATTCCTTATTCATACCATGCACATTACTCAATACTCCCTATATGTATGCTTGTTTTTGTGGATCTATAATCCAATGTGTGGTGAAGCAGCCCATGTTTGCACCTTGTCATATCTTGTTTTATCTTACTGATGTGGCTGATGATATGAACAACATGCCATGCACATTAACCAAAATAGATACAACGATTGTCTTTGCCCTTCATCTATGGTTGTTATGTTGACATGGTAATCCAGTAGTGTGGTGAAGCTCCCCGCATTATGAACAATGCCAGATTATGTTATTGATATTTTGAACTTACTCTTTATTTTCTAATTTGAAATTGGATGGAATTGACAGCACAGTTATCATCTTTGTTTATGCAGGTGGAAAACCTGTCATCTCTCTGCTTGTTTCAGGGTGATATGCCTGATGGCACGCACAAGTCTGCTGAAGGCTGTGAGACAAACCCAACATATATTGCAGCAAAGAAGGCAAAACAACTTGAAGATAGCGAGACAACCCCAAAGTCTTGTCTTGATGGAGTGTTCAAGTTACTTGAGACTAGCAGTCAGACAAGCTCGCAGAAATCGCTGTCTGAATCAGTTCGACTTCTTCAGTCCCAAATTCTAGCAGAAAGGCATTCTGCAACTCAACTTCGACTCGAAGTCCTATCTCTAAGAAAGATTGCGGAGAACACCAATGAGAACCTCATTGCTAAACAGGTACACCTGGAAGCCATGACCGACATGCTATTTCGGTCTCACAACCTTGCTCACCAGCTTCCGCAACAGTTCCCGCGCAAGGCTAGCCTTTCTTGAACTGTCTTGGAAGTAGTCTCGGTTCAGTATTATTTTGTTACGCTGCAATGGTGCCCAGTTTTTGTAATCTGCTTCTTCGTTGCGCTTTATAATCACTGGTAGTGAACTTCGATGCCCAGTGGATGTAACATACCATAAATCCTTTATTGCACAGTGTAGGTTTATTCTAAGTTACCATGCCGTAATTTCTTTATTGTATAGAGTAGGTTTGTTCTTAATTCCTACTAGTTACAACAATCATTCACTATCTGAAGAAAAATCTGATGTAGTCGACCGGGCCGAAACATTTTCCTCTAACGGGCATGGTTTTTAGCGGGCCACAATTGGGCCGGCCAGCATCTTTCTTGGGCCCAAATGGCCATTGGGGCCTTCACACTTTGCGCCAGGCCCACAACTTACTCCGGCCTATATTCGGCCCAAATTTTAGTTGGCCCTTTTGCGCACCCAACGCTTAGATTGGCCCAGGTAGCGTTGGGCCTTTTGTGGACCCAGCGCTTAGATTGGCCCAGGTAGCGTTGGGCCTTTTGTGGACCCAGCGCTTAGATTGGCCCAGGTAGCGTTGGGCCATTAACATGCTGAATATTCTACTGGCCTACTACGGCGCAGAAGAAACCAAGGGCCTTTAGTAGGTCGAAATGCATGTTGGGCCTCAATTTTCACTAGTCGTCGACGGGCCTTCAGCAGGCTGAAATGTTGACCGGGCCTTTTTTGGCCTAGTTATATGATGGGCCGTTACCAGGCCGAAACATATCTTGGGCCTTAGTTGGCCCACTGATTTCATGGGCCTTTAAGAGGCTGAAAGCTTAGTACATGCATGAACGGGCCGAATTATACGACAGGCCTTTAACAGGCCCAAGGTCACGTTGGACTGAACTGTTGCCACCTTTATCACGGGCCGTTAGTGGGCCGGATGTCGTGTCACACCATATATGGCCCATGGGCAGCATGGGCCATTCCCAGGCCGAAAGAAACACCGGGATGAAATGGGCCCATGTCTACATCGGGCCTCTAACAGGCTGAAATTCATTGGGCTGTAATTGGGCCCAAATATTCGGCGAACAATTAACGGGCTAGATCTGGCTTCGGGCCGTAAATGGGCCTTTATTAAACAGGCCGTTATTGGGCTGGCCCAGTAGTACCTGAGTAAGTACTACAGGCCTTTGACTAGACCGAGCTTTTTAACCTATATGGGCCTCTGTTGGGCCCTGCCACGTGTCGACGTATCATAGGCATGTCTCCTCCAATGGATGGGCGACATCTGGCCCACCGAGGAGCAGACACATGTTTCCTCCGGCCAATGAGAATTTTACATGTGGAAAATCACCATTTGTCCGAGCTGTTAACGGGTTATTGGATCCAAAACCGGACCTGATAGCTTAACGGCGAGCCGTTACGGTGGATGCCACGTGTCGGTCACCCTTGACGAAAGAACTTCTATGATGCGCGATTTATCGTCATGGAAGTGGACACTTCTGTGATGATAATTTTGGTAATGGCATGGAACACTTCTACGGCAGCACAGGTATGACTATCTTGATTCTGTCATAAATTTTTCATGAATGTACATGCATGACAGAAAACATGACTTACTGTGACAAACACGTATCATCACGGAAGTGTCTTTTTTTGTAGTGAAGTGACATATAACATGGCATAAAAGCCGATGAAGAAGGTCATATAAAGCTATGCTCATGGAGCAGCAAGCCCCCAAGTGACCTTATGATGTAATTAATAATGACTCTTGCTTAGAAAATTTGAGATGAAACAACAGAGGCCCCAAGATTTGGGGAGATGCAGGCTTTATTATGCTGATCATAAAAAGATATGTACATCAACGAAGGTATATATGATGACAGCCAATGACTCAAGTGTAGTAAGGCCGAAGATGAGCAATGTTCCACGGCCTGCGAGTCTCCTCTTCATATTTGCGGGCATCCTTGTGTTCTCGTATATCATTGAGGTAGTAAGATGTCACACCCTGATTTTCATGCCACAACACTTAAGCTAATAAATCATGATAAAATGTGGTTTGACAAAAACTTTTGAGTGTTTTGGACCTTGCCTTGATTGGTTTTTGTCTGCTGTTTGCAAGTGCTCTAAAAATCAAATAAATCCTCCAACTCTTATACTCCTTCTCCTTGATACAAAACATTTTCCCAATGATCACGCCATGTGTATAGAGCAATATAGTATTTTCTTACAAAAATAATTTGGCCAAAAAGTATTTTCAAAAGTTAGTTTTCCAAAAACCCCTGAGTTGAGGATTGCACTGCAAGTACTTAATTAAGGGCAGTAAAAATCTTTCCAAAAATATTTTTGACTCCTATTAGATATAGGTTACCCAAAAACGACAAAAATATATTTTTAAAAGTTATTTTCCTATTTTATTTAAAGGCTTTTTCTTGAGGCCAAAAATGGTCTTAAATAGGTTAAAATTATTAAAAATCTTTAAAAATATTTGATAAAAATTAGGGAGACTCAATGGACATATAGTTTCCATATATATGAGTTCCAACACATGGTCATGATCAAAATATTGGACAAAACCTCCCAAAACCATTTCTACTCATTTCAAGGATTTGAAATATTTCTACAGGAAATATTTTCACAAAAATCCAAGAAAATTCTAACATGTCACATATGACATTTTTGATGATCTTGCCAAGTACCATGTCATGGAGAACAGTATAACCCCATGAACACTTCTATCCTTTTTCAAGTTTGAAAATGTTTGCACTGTCAAACATGTCCAACTGCTCTCAAACTTGGTGCACATGCTCAAATGGTGTAACAATGCACCTAGACCAAATGGCACAAGTTGGAGAGAATGTTATCTTGATCAAAGTACCCCAAAACACTCTCTGACCAGAATCAGATTTGAACAAGTTTGTTCTGCCAACTTTTTCTCCTTGACCCCAACTTTTGTGAGCATGTTCACATGACCAAATGAGGCCACTACACCAAGTGGTGCATCAAGGAGAATTGATTTGCATGACTAAATATTGGTAAAACCATTTCTGTTGATTTCTAGGGTTTACAAAAGTTGCATTGGCAACTTTGCCCAAATAAGCTCCAAATTGGTGGAAGGCCCTAATTATATGTGTCATTTCACCCTGTGGAGTATCATGGCAATTGGAAATCATTTGCTTGCCAAAACCCTTATCAAACACCTTCTGCCACTTTTCAAAAATCCCCATTTGGACCACTAAAACTATTCTCCTTAAGCTCAACATTTTACCACATCCCCTCCTAGTCCCCTTTCACCTCCAGTAACAATGGCAATTCCACAGCTCCATTATTGGATGGGTAAAACCCCACTTTCTCTCTCTGTACAACCACTTTCTCTCTCTCCCTCACCCTCTCTCCTCTCCTACTGGCTCTCCAGGGCATCCAAAGTCCCTCTCCCCTTTGTTTACTCCTCCCTAAACGACCCAGACACAAGTGGCCGCGCCCTACAAGCCAAAGGCATGCCCTGGCATGCAATTGGCGTGCTCCAGAGCGCGCTACAGTGCATACCCGCACTGTAGCCGCCCCCTGCCAAGCACTTCCGGCCACCTCGGGCCTCCCCAGCGCGCCCAACGATGGTCCTCGACGTCCGCGTCACGCTACACTCTCGGCCCCCTCCTCTCTCTCCCTCTCCTTCCTCCTCTCGCACGCGCACCGGCCGCCCGAGCGCTCCAATGGGCAGCCTCACACGCGCGATGTCCTGGCACTTCGCCGCTCCTTCTCTCCCTTCCCCTGGTCATAGACCTCCTCCATGAACGCCCTAGACACGGCGCATCACCAACCCGAGGCCCATAGCGACGAGCACGACCTCGCCGGCGCACGGCCCCGTTGTGCACCTCGCCCCCTCCTATTTAAGGCTACCCCGAGCCCTCTCTGGCCTCCGTTCGCCCTCTCTCCCTCCCCTGAACCCCCCCGGACTGCGCCATTCTCCCTCCCGTGCCCTCCTTCCACCTCCAAGGCCGAAGCCGAGCCGCCGTCCATCGCCAAAATTCGCGCTGTCCCGAATCCCTCCTCTCTCAATAACCACATCCCAGTACTCCCCAGGACCAGAGGAGCTCGACCGCACCCTTATTTCTCCTCCGGCGAGCCGCTAGGCCATGGCCACTCTCGCCCACCGCCTCCGTCCGCCGCGGGCGATGCACCGCCCGCATCCGACCACCCCTGCCTCCGTGGAGTACCTCATCGGATGCGCCACTCTCCCCTGAGCACGCCGGTGGGCGGAGCATCACCGGAGACACCCTGTAGCGTCGGCGGCCGGTGTCGAACACCTCCTCTATCGCCCTTCGTGCCCGCGCGGGAGGTTGGGGATGAACCCGACAGGCGGGCCCCGCTCGTCAGTGGCCCAGCCACCGGGCCACGCTGGCAAGTGGAGGCGGGTTCGCCCCTCTCGCGTCCCCGCGGTGAAGGCGCACTCCGGTGTGGGCGCCTTTGACGTGGCCCCTGCGCGCGTGCAGCCGAGCCGCTGGGCCGGCCCACTGCTTTTTCCCGACCTGTGCGCAGGATAAGGGTAAAACCCTTTCCCTTTTCTTCTTCTTTTTCTTTTTTCTATAAACTTGTAAAATCCATAGATTATTTATTCTAAGTCCAAATTTAATGATTCAAATTTCTTATGACTCCATAAATCATGATCTTTCACATGGTGCTATTTGCACATTTTTCTAGAAACTTTCTCTTCATAAATAATTATCAAATACCATTTTTCCATTTCTGTCATAAACTTTAGAAAATCACAGAGAGCCCATTTTTGACCCAAATTCCATGATTCAAAATCCTAGATGTCTATAAGTTCAAAACTTAGTTTTTTGAACATTTTTACTAATACTTTCCGCACCACATAAAATAATGAGCCATTTCTTCATATTTACCAACTTTGCAAATTCATAGGAAAATCATTTCAACTCCAAATCCAGTAAAACCAATTCCTAGATGCTTCTAAAATCATCCTTATTTAAATGGGTGCCTTTGCTCATTTTTCAAAAATACGTTTCTGTACACTTCTTGCAATTCCATAAACCCCTTGATTCCATCATATCGAAATGTTTAGAAATATCCATTGATCCACTTTCAATGAAATCACTTTGGTCATTCCTCATATGACCAGAGGTATCCAATAAAAGTCAACTTCATATTTTTAGAGCACATTTTTATTGCCTTGTTGTGTTGGTTATTGTGATTGTTTCCGACGTTAGTTGCCGAAGTAGACGGGGTACTTGGAGAAGGACCAGAAGATCTCAAGACTCTGATGAACCAGGCAAGCAGCCCTTTGACCATGTCTATGAAACCCTTTTTATGCATGTCATATAGCACTTTAATGTTGTTGCAACGGAATCATGATGAGGTGGTAGCCACTTTGGTGGGTTGCCTTCGTTACTTCCTCATTGATACTTGCATTGTGAATGACCCTACCTCCTTATGAGGGTTATGCCGGTGGGAGTAGATAGGATGCTAAAGTAGTTGCTACGCAAAAAGGGACGGGAACATGCATAGTGATGGAGTCAAAGTATTTTCAAAGGACTTTTCGAAAACCCCATCGGGTGCCACTTATGCCCGAGGGAGACAATGAGATGGGTAACCACTTGATGACGAAGTGGTGTACCGAGGCAAGTGTGCGTGATGTTTTCAAAAACAGATTGGTTTAAGTTGCGACCATTATTCCAACCTTACATGCGCAACCACTCTACCCTTATATGGGAAAGGGCATTATTGATTACCTAGGCCGATACTAGCTTGGAGCCCGCATTACTAGTGACGGGGGAGAGTTGGTGCTCTCTCTCGGGACGGGGTCGTGCCAGGTAGGGCGGCCATGACTGTTTTTACAGGGCACCGGATACACCATTGTGTCCCCTCTCGGATGTTACGATCTCGAGAGAGTCTCGTATGATGTACATCATGAGGATACGGAACAACGAGTGGACTCCTTATTAGTGTCGTCTAGGGAAAGATAGTGATCGGGTGCTTACCCCGGGTACTTGAGGTACCACGGGTCGTGGATGGCACGGAAGTTCCCCGGATCTTGTGGGTAAAGTGTGCAACCTCTGCAGAGTGTAAAACTATTCGAATAGCCGTGTCCACGGTCAAGGATAGTTGGGTAACCGCTCTTGGGCTACGTCCACTTGTTTACAAACCAGTGTGTGTGGGAAGAACTACTTGGGTCAAGTCAAAGGACTTGACATGAATGAGTTGGTTTGGAGCCCACTCTATTTATGTTGATATCTGTAACCTGTCCTCATGGTTACTTGAATTCTCCTGATGCATGTCTTACAAGTTGTTGAACATGTCATTGCACTCAAAACTAGCTTTCCGCAAAAATGTACCTATATCATGCATTGTTGTACCTTGAACCAAAACATGGGTTGCTTGCGAGTACATTCAAAGTACTCATTGGCTTGCCACTGGTTATTTTATTGGCCAGGCATGAAAGAACATGATATGCAGAAGAATACTGTGGTGTCGAACATGCGAGCTAGGACGCTTCCCAGTCAGAATGCCTGTAGGGTTAAGGCAGATGGCACGGGTCCAAGTTACCGACGAAGATTTCCGCTGCAATGTTATTCTCAAGACTTGACCATATGGTCCTACTTGTGTAATACGGTATGTATGGATGTAAGACTCTTGTTATTCAGCTTCTGTGTGTTCAGTGAGCATTGATCTCTGGGATCACTGTACACGTGCATTCGGTGATCACGACTTATGAGTCGGGGTCCCCACAGAGCTGGTATCAGAGCCATCCTGACTATAGGAAGCCTTAGTTAGCATGGTCGTTATTTAGGGTAAAACTATTTCCAAAACTACTACTAGTTTTCAAAACTATCTATACTTCTCTTCCCTTCGCAGTTTTTCGAAAACTAAGGTATACTTTCCTTATTGATCTCTTCCCCTTCAAAACATTTGGTCGCTAGAACCCTTATGCCCCTGACCACTGGATTCCTTGTAATCCTCGTGGATAATCTAGAAGGAAGATGCCTTGCCAGACATTCACCTACACCTCCTGAACACAAGATTGGCGACATGACAACAAGATGATACCAACAGAAGATACATCCTCAAGGGATGAGGACCTGAAGACCCAGGAGATGGTGACACCCTTGACACTGCCCCAAGATGATGCAAACTTAGCCTATGACGATCAGGGCATAGGATATGCAAGATCATGATATACATCGCTAATAGGGTAACCCTATCACTACATTTGTTGTATCGGCAACCACCGGTGGATGAGAACCTAGCTGTCGGTGTACTAAAGTAGGGGTACCTTAGTACCCCTAACTTGTGCATGGGCAGTCGTAGCACCCCGCGGCAAGGCTTGCCAGGCGATCGCCAAAACTCTCCATGGTCCCTTTTTGGGCCATCCAAGAACAAAGTATTTGAGCCAAGGCCCCGGCAGGAGGAGCTTGCCGGGAAGGCCACCCGAAGAGAGCAAGGCCCCAGCAAGAGGAGCTTGCCGGGACGGCCGCTCGAAGCACAAGGCCCCGGCAAGAGGAGCTTGCCGGGAAGGCCGACCAGGGCACGACAAGAGACTTGCTGCGACGCGCCACGCGTCCCGGCAAGGACCGGTGAGCAACAAGCTCCCGGGCGCGACAAGGCATCAACCGCGGCAAGGCGCTTGCCGCGGCAAGTCACCACCCGGCGCCTGCGTTCCAGCTCATCCACCCACGCGTCGCTCTGGGGCCATTCCAGGCATACGTGGTGAGAGGCTGCGCAGCCAGGGGCATGCGGTGGCGAAGCAACGCTGACAGGGTAGCCGTCGTGGCAAACGGTGGCGCCCCTGACGGTCCCTTTTCTGCACTGTTTGGGCGACCTAGACGGGCATTTAATGCCCTTGTCCCCTGCCGTCAGAGTTAGGTATGATAGCACTGTGCAAACAACTGTACCCAACACAGCGTTTTCCAGTTTTACCCCCGCCTACGTTGCCACCTGTGGGTAACCCCTTGCGCATATAAAAGGAGGCCCCATGCGCAACGCGAAGGAAGGGAGGAAGGAGGCCACTCACGCTCGGTCTGATTAGTTGCCTGTGTGTACTGTAGCACTCAGCGCTCCCGAACAAGAACACAATACAAACCACAAAGCAGCAGTAGGGTTTTACGCATCCGTGCGGCCCGAAGCTGGGTAAACCCCTTGTGTGCATCACCTCGATCCGCTCTTCGCCCGACCTCCGCCCCCCGCCGAACCAGAAAGGGGCTCGGTCCCCATAGGTGTTCGTGGAGGCAGATTTCCCCCGACATATTTGGCGCGTCGAGACCAGTGAGCCACGGAGGTCTTGTGCGTAGACGGCGGTGCTTCTCTGCATACTTCTCACCGCCAGCTCAATCAGTGGGCGCGGGAAGTCAATGCAGCGGAACCACCCGTCGAGTCGCGCAAGCCTCTGAAATGGTCCAGCACGCCTATCATCTTCGATATTAAGGACCACCCTGACCGCACAACTGCGATCGGGTGCTTGCCGATGTTGGTCTCACCAACAGCCCGCAACCTCAAGGTCACTAAGATGCTAGTCGACGGCGGGGCTGGCTTGAACCTGATCTCCTCCGCTGTGCTCCAGAAACTCCAAGTCCCCGACAGCGAGCTCGAAGAGACCGGCACGTTCCAAGGAATCAACCCGGGAAGGAGCAAGCCGAAGGGGAAGATAACGTTGCCAGTGACATTTGGCAGCGAGCTGAACTTCAGGAAAGAGAGCATCACTTTTGACGTTGCCGATTTTCCATTGCCCTACAATGGAATTCTCGGCCGTCCAGCGCTCGCCAAGTTCATGGCGGCCTCTCACTACGCATACAACATGCTCAAGATGCCAGGCCCGATAAGCATCATCTCTGTCCCCGGCGACAAGAAGGATGCCCTTATCTGTGCTGACAAGATCTACCGGGAAGCAGCAGCCGCAACGGATCACAAGCCACTTGCCGCTGAAGCTCCCGGAGGGAAGAGGAAGACCAAGCCCGGCAAGTGCTCTGGTGCCCACTCCGGCAAGCGCACCTCTTCGGAGTGCTGCGCTACCGTCGAGGACGCGCCATCGAGCTCCACCGGCAAGAGTAAGAAGTCAATGGCAGCCTCGCCAACGACCAAGAAGGTGTCCGCCAAGGAGGACGGCACTGGTGGTACCTTCACCATCAGTGCCACGCTCAACCCCAAATAGGAAAGCGCGCTCGTTGCTTTCCTGCGGGCGAATGTCGATGTGTTTGCCTGGCAACCATCCGACATCCCCGGCGTTCCCAGGAAAGTGATTGAGCACCACCTCGTCGTCTGTCCTCACACGCGGCCCGTCAAGCAGAGAGTCAGGAAGCAAGCGGTGGAACGCCAAGAGTTCATCACAGAAGAGATCAAGAAGTTGGAAGCGGCAGGCCTTGTCAGAGGTGTGCTCCATCCGACGTGGTTGGCCAATCCTGTTGTCGTGCGCAAAGCAAATGGGAAATGGAGGCTTTGCATCGACTTTACTGATGTTAACAAAGCCTCTCCCAAAGATCGCTTTCCCTTGCCACGCATTGACCAGATTGTTGACTCCACGGACGGATGTGACCTGCTTTCATTTCTTGACGCATACTCAGGGTACCATCAGATCTTCATGGCTGAAGAAGATGAGGAAAAGACCGCATTCATCACTCCATGTGGCACGTACTGTTTCGTACGGATGCCTCTCGGTTTGAAGAATGCTGGTTCGACGTTCGCGAGGGTTGTCCATACTGCTTTTGAGCCGCAAATCCACAGAAATGTGGAAGCCTACATGGATGACATAGTGGTCAAAAGCAGGAACAGGGCAACCCTGATTCAAGATTTAGAAGAGACCTTTACGAACCTGCGCAGGATTAGCCTCAAGCTCAACCCCGAGAAGTGCGTGTTTGGAGTCCCTTCCGGCAAGCTTCTTGGGTTCTTCATGTCTCAGCGAGGAATCGAAGCCAATCCAGACAAAATCAAGGCCATCGAGCAGATTGAAGCACCAACACGCGTCAAGGATGTACGAAGGCTTGCCGGCTACGTCGCGGCTCTCAGCAGGTTTATTTCCAAGTCTGCAGAACGCGCCCTGCCATTTTTCAAAGTTTTGAAAAAGGCGGGTCCAGTAAAATGGACTCCGGAAGCGGAGGCTGCGCTGCAGGACTTGAAGAAATACCTGTCCTCCGCTCCGATACTTGTCGCGCCTAAACCACAAGAGAAGTTGCTGTTGTACCTGGCGGCAACCAATCAAGTGGTTATTGCTGCGTTAGTAGCGGAGAGGGAGGCAGATGATGAGCTAGCAACCGCGGAGAGCGCGTCCAGCGACAAGCAGGAGGCTTCCCCGACAAGCTCTGGCCCCGACAAGGATGAATCTGCGCAGGAGCGAGTGGAGGTGCAGAAGAAGAGAATGGTGCAGCGCCCAGTTTACTTTGTCAGCTCCCTCCTGCAGGGGGCTAGGTCAAGGTACTCTAGTGTGCAGAAATTGCTTTTCGGCCTTCTCATGGCCTCGAGAAAGCTGCGCCATTACTTCCAAGCACATGAGATTACAGTTTTCACCCGCTTTCCGCTGAAGAGAATACTGCAGAATCCAGAAGCAACAGGCAGGATTGTCGAGTGGGCACTGGAACTGTCAAGCTTCGGTCTCAAATTCGAGAGCACTTCAACTATCCAAAGCAGAGCATTGACGGAGTTCATAGCAGAGTGGACACCGACACCAGACGAAGAGATCCTAGAGACGAGCATACCCGTCAAAGAAGCAAGCAAAGAGTGGCTGATGTATTTTGATGGTGCTTTCTCGCTGCAAGGCGCCGGTGCTGGCGCGTTGCTTATCGCGCCCACCGGAGAGCATCTCAAGTACATAGTCCAGATGCACTTCCCCAAGGAGCAAGCAACCAACAATACTGCAGAGTATGAAGGTTTGCTCGCCGGTCTCAGGATCGCGGCAGAACTTGGGATCAAGAAGCTCATTGTCAGGGGTGACTCGCAGCTTGTCGTCTGCCAAGTGAACAAAGATTACCAGAGTCCGTTGATGGAAGCATACGTTGATGAAGTAAGGAAGCTAGAAGAGCCCTTTGACGGCCTGCAAATGGAACACGTTCCAAGAGCTGAGAACGACATTGCTGATGGCCTGTCAAAGTGCGCAGCACTTAAGTTACCTGTGGAACCAGGAACATTTGTGCTCAAGCTGACTCAGCCATCCGTAACACCATCAACCGGACAGAGCAAGAAGAGGAAGTTTGTCTCCGGCGACTATCTTCCGGCAGAGCTCCCCGGAGCCGCCGCCAAGAAGGTCCCCAAGATCGACACCAAGAGTGCTGAGGAGCAGTCTGCTCCGGCAAACCCCAGGGTTTGTTCCGTAGAAGCAGGCGCTCCCGACAAGTTTTGCTCTGGCAAGCTTGCCCGGGAACATCAAGCTCCGGCTGAGCCCCAGATCCTCGCCGTAGAAGCGGACGTTCCCACAGCAGCAGATGTGCCTTCAGTCCTTGTTGTCGAGCCACAGGCTCCAGCATGGGCGCAGCAGACTGTCCATTTCCTCCAGAACGGAGAACTTCCCGAAGAACAAGAAGAAGCAGAAAGAGTAGCCCGGCGCTCAAGTATGTACCAGTTCATCGACAACACACTGTACAGAAGAGGGCGCAATGGCGTGAAATTGAAGTGCATTCCCCGGGAAGACGGACAAAAGCTGTTGGCAGAGATACATGGAGGCATATGCGGTGACCACATTGGCGCAAGAGCACTTTCCAGCAAAGCATTCCGGCAAGGTTTCTTCTGGCCGACAGCCCTCCAGGATGCAACTGCACAACTAACCAAGTGTGAAGCGTGCAAGTTCCATTCCAAGCAGATACACCAGCCAGCTCAAGCTCTCCAGACGATCCCTTTATCCTGGCCATTTTCGGTCTAGGGGCTCGACATCCTCGGCCCCTTCCCCCGAGCTGTCAGGGGCTTTGAGTACTTGTACGTCGCAATCGACAAGTTCACAAAGTGGCCGGAGGTGGAACCAGTGAGGAAGGTGATAGCACAGTCAGCAGTCAAGTTCTTCAAGTCGATTGTTTGCCGCTTCGGGATCCCCAACAGGATCATCACCGACAACGGTACGCAATTCACGAGCCGCGCCTTCATGCAATACGTCCAAGATCTCGGCGCCAAGGTCTGCTTCGCTTCTGTTGCTCATCCCAGGAGCAACGGTCAAGCGGAGAGGGCCAATGCCGAAGTGCTGCGCGGGCTCAAGACCAGAACTTTCGACAGGCTGCACAAGTGCGGAAGAAACTGGATCAAGGAGCAGCCGGTGGCTCTTTGGTCGATCAGAACGACGCCAAATCGAGCCACTGGCCAGACACCATTTGCTCTAGTCTATGGAGCAGAAGCAGTTACCCCCACGGAACTCGTATACGGGTCACCTCGAGTGCTCTCTTATGATGAGCTTGAGCAAGAGCGGCTGCGTGAAGATGACGCGCTGCTCCTTGAGGAAGATCGTCTTCAGGCTGCTGTGCGAGCCTCTCGCTACCAGCAAGCTTTGCGTCGCTACCATAGCCGCAAAGTTAAAGCCAGAAGCTTCAAGGAAGGCGACCTTGTTCTTCGGCGCACTCCGTCCACCAAGAATCATAACAAGTTGACGCCGAAGTGGGAAGGCCCTTACCGGGTGAGATGAGTCACGAGGCCCGGCGCTGTCCGCCTTGAGACCAAAGATGGCACTCCGGTGAGCAACTCCTGGAATATTGAGCATCGTCGTAAGTTTTACCCGTAAGGCGCGGTTGTCAGACCCCGTTCGGCAACCACCCTTTTGTACAAGTCTTGCCGCTGTTGCATGTAATCCTTTGTACAAAGCCAGGCGCAGACCCTGAGCAGCAGTAAATGAAGCGCTGGCGCCCTAAGTTTTAGCATGCATGCTGAGTCGAGTCTCGTCCTTGGTTAGGGTGGATAGTGCCTAACAGCTGCTAACCCCTAGCTTAGAGGTCGGGTCTGCGTCCTTTTTTTCCTGTTCTTTCGTTTCCCTTGGTTCGCAGGGTTTTGCATATCTTGGCCGGACCGCTTAAGGACGAAGAAGAGAAGAAGGGCGGACCAGCATCTGGTCCCCGGCTAACCAGTGTTGCCGGGGGCTGCAAGTACAAAGATTCGCCCGCGGCAAGCCAAAGTTGCCGGGGGCTGCAATCCCAGCTAAGTTTTTCATCCCTTGTCATGCATTCTCTTATGGACTGAGGAATGCGAAAACCTTGTTTCTTCCTAAAAAGATGTCGTGCTCCCTTAACTCTGGGCTCCAGAGCGCGTTCCTGGGGCCAGTTCTGGTAGTAGCCGCGACGGCAAAGGGACGGAGTGAGGAGCCTGAACCCGCCTCATCCCTGCCTCCGCCAAAGGCATGAGAAAGGTCGAGTGGCGCGGGAAGACGGCAGGGCCTGTTGCCGGGCAAAGAAGTGTCTATCTTAACGATATAAAGGATTCGCTCCTTGGCGTGGGTTTTACCCGCGAGACAAATGGCCCGGCAAACATCCCCTTTTCATTAAAAAAAACATTCCGCTCAGGTACAGTTCAGAGAGAATGAAAAACATGAGAGATGGGATTACAAGCTTTAAATGCAACTAAAGCCCGAAGGCTTACAAGTTAAAAAGAGATAAGGTGCCCGTAATCCCTTTCTTGTCTCTCTCCTCAGGAGGTAGGACAAGGAGGCGAAAAGGGCAAAAGGGGCGCCTAGACGAGCTACGGGTGGCAGAAGACACCAAGAGAACACCCCGGGGCCGTCTGAAAGCTGGACGGTGACGGCGGCGCCGTAAGCAGGGCTCGACGAGGCGGTAGGACGTCAGCGCGCTGTCGAGGGCGCCGTGCCCTCGTACTCCGAGTTGACGGCCTTGCCGCCCGCCCTCTTCCTCTTCCGCAGCCTCCCTACGCCAGCCGCCAAGGAGACGACCCCGGGAAGCCCAAGGAGCCGGCGACACGGATGATGGGGTCGCCGGTGCCACGCGAAGCCGCGACCGACGCCTAGTCGGACCCATCATCCCGACGACCGCTAATCTCATCGTCGTTGTCGCTCCCCTCCTCGTCACTCTCGCTCGAGGAGGAGCCTTCGCTGTCGGAGGAGCTATCCACGCAGCACTGGGCCCGGGTCCCGTAGCACCCGAAGACCTTGACAGAGAGGAGATCGCCCTCCATCAACTTAAAATGGAGGGTGAACCCCTCCATCAAGCTGTGGATACGGGCGAACGTCTTCCACCCTCGACCAAGATACATCACGCCGGGGGCTGGGGACTAAACGTGGACCCGCGTGCCGCTGATCCCGCAGCCCCTCATGCGCAGTCTTAGCGTCTCGGGTTGTTCCATCTCCATCACGCTTGCGAAGGGAGCCGGGAGACGGAGGCGACGACGAGGCGCCCAGCGCAGCCTGACGAAGAACTCGCAAGGGTCGTCCCCGATGTGGACTGCCGTGAGAAGAGGAGCCGCTGGCGGAGGCGAGGCCGGCGCGTCGCCCTGTCCGCCTCGTCCCCCAGCGCCTCGGCCTCGTCCACGACCTCGTCAACGACCTCGCCCCCTCCCCCTTCCCCTTACGGTTGGATCTGCCACCGCGGGTGCAAGGGGAGGAGGGGCGCGTGGCCTAGCGGCGACCCTCGCCGCCACCGATGAAGAACCAGGGTTCCCTTTCTCCAGGGCGAATGGAGACAGGGGATCCGAAGCTGAAGGGAAGCAAAGATGAAGGAGTGCGGGTTTCCGTCGCCCCCTCTTGCTCTTTATAAAGGAGCAGGGTGGGGGCTCGGCCGCCCCGCTCAGCCAATCAAGACGCAGGAAAAGCAGGCGACTGGGACCGGCCTGCTGCCTCAACCCGCGACGGCCCGGTTTCCTGCCTCCACCGTCCGCGACTCTAGGTGCATGGGAGCCGCGTGGATGGCGTGCAGGACCGAGGCGACGGATGAGGCGACCTCCCCTCACCCCGTGATCGTGGGGAGCGGACGCCTCGGAAACCGTGCCTCGGCCCCGTCCAGCAAGCGAGCCACGCCTCCACGCCTCCCTCCACTTATGGAGATGGCGCGAACCGTCCCCCTTTATTGCGACGTGACGCATGCCTGTGGGGACCAGCCCCGCGCACGCCGCCCACGTCACGCACGCCTCTCCCCACGATGTCGTGTTCGACGCGTGCCGTTCGGGGAGGACGTGGTGGATGCAGAAGAAGATGCAGCGTGACCCAGGCCGCGCGTGCCCGTGCACTGTTTTGGGCCTGGCCCAACAGCGCTTGGCACCGTGTATGGCCCAGGCCCGGGGGCTCCTGTCGGTGTACTAAAGTAGGGGTACCTTAGTACCCTGAACTTGTGCACGGGCAGTCGTAGCACCCCGCAGCAAGGCTTGCCAGGCGATCGCCAAAACTCTCCACGGTCCCTGTTTGGGCCATCCAAGAACAAAGTATTTGAGCCAAGGCCCCGGCAGGAGGAGCTTGCCGGGAAGGCCACCCTAAGAGAGCAAGGCCCCGGAAAGAGGAGCTTGCCGGGAGGGCCGCTCGAAGCACAAGGCCCCGGCAAGAGGAGCTTGCCGGGAAGGCCGACCAGGGCACGACAAGAGACTTGCTGCGACGCGCCACGCGTCCGGCAAGGACCGGTGAGCAACAAGCTCCCGGGCGCGACAAGGCATCAACCGCGGCAAGGCGCTTGCCGCGGCAAGTCACCACCCCGCGCCTGCGTTCCAGCTCATCCACCCACGCGTCGCTCTGGGGCCATTCTAGGCGTACGTGGCGAGAGGCTGCGCAGCCAGGGGCATGCGGTGGCGAAGCAATGCTGACAGGGTAGCCGTCGTGGCAAACAGTGGCGCCCCTGACGGTCCCTTTTCTGCACTGCTTGGGCGACCTAGACGGGCATTTAATGCCCTTGTCCCCTGCCGTCAGAGTTAGGTATGATAGCACTGTGCAAACAGCTGTACCCAACACAGCGTTTTCCAGTTTTACCCCCACCTACGTTGCCACCTGTGGGTAACCCCTTGCGCATATAAAAGGAGGCCCCATGCGTAACGCGAAGGAAGGGAGGAAGGAGGCCACTCACGCTCGGTCTGATTAGTTGCCTGTGTGTACTGTAGCACTCAGCGCTGCCGAACAAGAACACAATACAAACCACAAAGCAGCAGTAGGGTTTTACGCATCCGTGCGGCCCGAAGCTGGGTAAACCCCTTGTGTGCATCGCCTCGATCCGCTCTTCGCGCGACCTCCGCCCCCCACCGAACCAGAAAGGGGCTCGGTCCCCATAGGTGTTCGTGGAGGCAGATTTCCCCCGACACTAGCCATTTGGTCCGCCTCACTATAGTGAGCAGGAAAACGGTTCTCTTCATCTCCCGCTCTCGGTGACGATGTTGTCAACAATGTGTTCGACGGATTGGACCTCTATTATGCCTTGTTTATGTCATTGCATAAAGGATGGCCACCTGGAACCGCCGACACCTTAAAAAGGCAAAGGCGATCATCATGATTAAGAGGACAAGAGAAGACCAAGTCAATGCCAGCTATGAGAAGCCACCTTCACCCCATCATCTCATCAGGCGAGATGTGTTGAAGATTCTTTAGGCCAACCCGGATCATTTCATCAAACAACTACAAAAGACGTAGCGACACCTGAGGAAAAATCCAGAAGACTGCATGAGGCACGAAGTAAAGCACGAGTACTTAGTCCGAGAACCCCTAGGGTAGGATGAGTCGTGTACCCCCTATCCGCAGTCGAGTCCATATGATGGTTCGAATAGAACCATGACTGTGTGTTGCTTATTTTTATTTGTTTGTGTTTTAAGATAGGTCACAACTTTTGCCCTAGGCAACAAGTACGTGACTATATCACCTGCCTTATTTTGTTGTTTGTGTTTGGCCCTTTTTGGCACTTGTTTGTTTGCACCTGCACCATAGAACCCCCTTTAGGCATCACCCTCCTCTGTGCTACTTTTCCCTCTCATCTCTTTCTCATCAACTGAAGGCTAGCAAGACAAGGTGCACCAAGGATTCCACCTCGGCGACCAACTAGCACTGAAGACTTTTGTTGCAGCCTCTCGACCAAGTGAAACCCCGTAGAGTTATGTTTAACCCTCCAGACTAGAAACCCATTCCTAGACCCTTCGAGACTTCATGAGATACCCAGCTCGAGTCCTTAACCATGTGCTTAACCTATAGAATTGCAAGAGAACTAGTTAAGCCTCTGTAAACCTTGCACAACACTAGGTTCATTATGGAACTAGTGGACATAGTGAACAAGCATACTATCATCCTAATATAGCACAAGAATTGACGATGCCATAGGGAAGACCAGTTTGAGGATATAGGAATTAAGGACAAATGACTTGATGAGTTTATATCAAGAGACCTTGAGGAATTATTTGAGACTCTTCGATGGATTATATGGCTTTCATGTTGGTAGATGAACTTGGTGGGATCAGTTAATAGAAGTAGCATGACTTTCATTACCCCTGGATACATTGGATTTAGTGGGGCAATTAAGATCGCAAGCTGAAACTCCTGGAAGTACAAGGATTTGACTTGATCAGATGATATTGATAGGAGATAGTTGACATTATGATAATGAGTTTGGGGAAGCATGTAGGAATTCTTGTTGGACATGAGATTTGGATTTATGCAGGTGATTCTAGTTGAGTATAGATGCTGAGTGAGTCTACATGGTTCGGAGTAAATTGGATTTAGACTGATGATCTCAATCATGATACCATGTTTCTTGGAGGACAATAAACTATGAGATTGGATTAATTGTCAGAGTTGATATAAGCTTGACCTTGGAGTTTACTTGACCATGATAATGGAAATTGGTGGACTTACTATAGTAGAGACAACCCTTTCAAGTATTTGGGGACTATAGGACAATAGAAGATCACGCGGAACACCATAGACATTGGATTTGTAGAATTAAATGGATTATGTAGTGATTAATGGACGTTAATGGGCTATTGGAGTTGATTCATAGGAAGGAAACAAGATCTTGGAGTGGCTTACGACGTGTTTCCTTAGGATAGAGATGCTTTATCATGAACCTTGGATCAATAGACTGAGCACTTGGATTGTGCTGATTAAATTCAAGCTTAGCAGCTTATATGCTCTACCCATGGATTTTTAGGGGTAGACATACATATGAGTTTGGGGATCGTAGACATATATGATTTTGTTAGACCTCCTCTCGAGAGTCATGAGGATATGAATAACATGAGTGATGATTGGAGTTGACCTATACGGGATGATTCTTTCGGCGACATGATGTGATTGTTTGGAAGACTAGATAGAACAATTGGCATCTCAGGAACCGTGCTTAAGGATAAGGTGACAAACGTTCGCTCGCACACTAGAATCCTTGAAACCCTTAAGCCCCACCAAGCCACGATATGGTCGGAATCACAACCATGGGCTTTGGCTCTAGGACAAGGAAACCTTGGCCAATACCCAACCATGACCACCACCGATACCCCAACCTATACCTATGTACCCCGTGGGCAAGTCTTCACGGAGTACTCGGACAAGTTAGTTACCATCTTTCTTTGGTGATATATTTGCCTACCCAAAGACGGAAGAAGAACCGTTCAGCCGGTTAGGGAACACCTGAAGACCGCCATGTCTAGGAGGAAGAACTACACCAACCATCATCGTCAAGAAGTGAACTTCCTTGTCAGAGACTGTGCATATCTACAAACCACTCCTCTCAAGGGAACCAAGCATTTTCGTGACAAGGAAACCCACGCCAAGATTCATCGGCCCTCTTCGAGATCACTCCAAGATTCAACAACCCCCCCTTTTTTGATCACTTCGAGACGAAGAGTAGGCGACTACCAGCTAGAGTTCTAGAGTCACCGCCTGAGTCACCCAATGTGCACAGCGTTTTCCACGCGACACACCCTCAAAATGCGTTTCCAACTTCCTGACTAGCCCGGTCTCAACAAGGACATCGATCACCAAGCCATCGACCTCCAGCCCAATATGACATACGCGAGAGACCCCAATTGCAAGCTGGATCAAGCAGGACGACAAACACAAAGCCACGCCATCGAGTACTTCAAGGTTCAATGGAGCACCAAACGGAAGCAGAAGCAGTATGAGGACGTGAAGACTACCCCAGATCCAAGTTTCCGTATTCCATTCCGTGCTTAGTCTGGGAATCTCGGGGACGAGATTCTTGTAAGGCCACAACACTTAAGCTAATAAATCATGATAAAATGTGGTTTGACAAAAACTTTTGAGTGTTTTGGACCTTGCCTTGATTGGGTTTTGTCTGCTGTTTGCAAGTGCTCTAAAAATCAAATAAATCCTCCAACTATTATACTCCTTCTCCTTGATCCAAAACCTTTTCCCAATGATCATGCCATGTGTATAGAGCAATATAGTAGTTTCTTACAAAATAATTTGGCCACAAAGTATTTTCAAAAATTAGTTTTCCAAAAACCCCTGAGTTGAGGATTGCACCTGTCGGTGTACTAAAGTAGGGGTACCTTACTATCCCGAACTTGTGCACGGGCAGTCGTAGCACCCCGCGGCAAGGCTTGCCAGGCGATCGCCAAGACTCTCCGTGGTCCCTTTTTGGGCCATCCAAGAACAAAGTATTTGAGCCAAGGCCCCGACAGGAGGAGCCTACCGGGAAGGCCACCCGAAGAGAGCCAGGCCCCGGCAAGAGGAGCTTGCCGGGACGACCGCTCGAAGCACAAGACCCCGGCAGGAGGAGCTTGCCGGGAAGGCCAACCACGGCACGACAAGGACCTCGCCATGGCGCGTCCCGCGCTCCGGCAAGGCCCGGTGAGCGACAAGCTCCCGGGCGCGACAAGGCATCCACCACGGCAAGGCGTTTGCCGCGGCAAGTTACCACCCCGTGCCTGCGCTCCAGCTCACCCACCAACGTGTCGCTCTGGGGGCATTCCAGGCACACGTGGCGGGAGGTTGTGCAGCCAGGGGCATGCGGTGGCGAAGCGAAGCTGACAGAGTAGCCATCATGGCAAACGGTGGCGCTCCTGACGGTCCACTTCCGTGCACCGTCTGGGCGACGCGGACGGGCATTTAATGCCCTTGTCCCCCGCCGTCAGAGTTAGGTTCGATAGCACTGTACCGCCACTGTGCAGGCAGCTGTACCCACTACAGCATTCTCCCATTTTTGCCCCCACCTGTGGTGCCACCTGTGGGTAACCCCTTGAGCATATAAAAGGAGGCCCCATGCGCACGTAGGAGGAAGAAGGGGACAACCATTGCCACGCTGGGTCTCGCCAGCGGCTCGCGTGTACTGTAGCACCACGCGCTGCCGAGCAAGAACACAATACAATCCACAAAGCAGCAGTAGGGTTTTACGCATCCTTGCGGCCCGAAGCTGGGTAAAATCCCCCGTGTGCCTTGCCTCGATCTGCTCTTCGTGCGACCTCCGCCCCCCGCCGAACCAAGAAAGGGGCTCGGTCCCCATAGGTGTTCGAGGAAGCCGATTCCCCCCGACATCTTTGGCGCGCCAGGTAGGGGGCGTCGAAGTTGTGCGAACCTGATCCGGCGTCTGCACCAGCTAGATCTCCTTCATCTTTGTTGACATGCCACCGAAGAAGAAGGCTTCGGAGGTGGCCGGTCCGTCCGCGTCGAACCCGCCGTCCTTGGAGCAAACGGGTGGTGGGGACGGCGCCGCCAGCGGGACGGGCGTCATCGAGCCAGCTCATGGCGCCATGGCATCCGAACATGCACCGCGCCCCTCTCAGGAGGCACGGGACCAGCAGCGTCTTGGCGCCCACGGTACCATACGCTCGCTGGACCCAAATCGAGCCGGCGGATCCCAGGGCGCTCAGGGCCAGCACTCACACCAACGTGCTGGCGCGAGCGTGGCGCGGCTGCCTGGTCCGGGTGTTGCTCCTTCTAACGTAGTTAGAACTTCGAGCACATCCCGCTCCACGCGCCGTTCGCCACCACTGCCCACCACTCCAGCAGAAGCGCTGGCGCGAGCTCAACTGCTCCTAGACTACCCTCCAGCGGCGGACAAGCTCGACGACTGGAGGGCCACGATATAGAGCCTCATCGGTTTCGCCAACGGCGACACCCCGCGGCAGCACAGCGCATCGCAGCCGCGGCGGGACGGCCAGGCGAGAATCGATGGCGCCAGGACCGGCGGGGGTGCGACCACCGTGCACTCCCCGCCCCAGAGGCCAAGGTCACCGACTCGCCGAAATCATCACGACAACGACTCCACCGCGTCGTCGAATCCGCGAACTCGTCGCGATCAACGCCAAGTTCTTCACGAGCGAGAGCAAGAGGACGCTCGTACTCGGATCGAGCGTCGGAGAGAAGCGCGGCGTCAATCAGATCACCGCGCTGGGCCCTCTGTCGACATGCATGCACCAGGGGAACCAGGCGACCTGCCGTATGCGGTGGGCTGCCCTGCGTTCACCCGTGAGCTGCGGCAAGTCCAGTGGCCCAGCACGAAGAATTTCAAGCCCGACGTACCAGAGAAGTACGACGGCAAGTCGCATCCGTCGGAGTTCCTCAGCATCTACACCATCACGGTGCAGGCTGCTAGGGGGGCGAGACGGCAAGATCCTTGCCAACTACTTCCCGCTGGTACTCAAATCCAACGTCAGATCCTGGCTCATGCACTTGCCGGATAACTCCATAACCTCCTGGACAGACTTGTGCCATCAGTTTGTTGGCGCCTTTACGGGCGGCCACAAACCCCATGGCCAAGCGAGCGACCTTCATCTGCTCGTCCAGAAGGAAGGGGAACCCCTGCGCAAGTTCATCCAGAGATTCAGTCGTGTACACTACAACATCCCAGACGTCCACCCCGCCGCGGTCATCAGCGCGTTCCATCAGAACGTGCATAACCGCAGGATGCGGGAGGAGATGGCGATGTGCAAGATCAAAGACGTTAGTGAGCTATATGCCCTGGCCGACAAGTGTGCCCATGCTGAGGAAGGGAGGAAACTCCCCGGAGAGAACACTGGAGTAGGAGAATCTGACAGTGAGGATACCGCCCCGGCAAGGAAGGGCCGGCGGCGGAGCAACAGGAAGAAGAAGAGCCAAGAAGTGCTGGTTGTTGAGCAGTCCGGCGATGAAGGCGCCGCCAAGAAGGCCCAGGCTGGTAGCTCTGGCAAGGAGATTGCCGGATGCGCCCACTGCCAGGCTGTGGCGGTCGCCGACAAGCGGGACGGCACCAACAAGCAGTACTGCAAGATCCACCGCACAAGGGCCATGACCTCCGGAGCTGCAAGCAGGTCGAGCGGCTCGTCGAGCTGCAAAAGGCCGAGTACGAGCGGCGCGACAAGGAGAGAGACCGGGGAGGTGGCGGAGGATCAGGCACGAAGCGCCTCGGCCAGGGAGGACGCCGCGACAAGGACAAGCAACGGCAAGCGGACCGACCTCCCCGCGGCCGCGACAAGAACGAAGACGACGACGAAGACGAAGACATGGATGAGGTCGAGACCAGTGAGCAGGAGTTTCAAAAAGCCACACAGGTCTTGTGCGTAGACGGCGGTGCCTCCCTGCATACTTCTCACCGCCAGCTCAAGCAGTGGGCGCGGGAAGTCAATGCAGCGGAGCCACCCGTCGAGTCGCGCAAGCCTCTGAAATGGTCCAGCACGCCTATCATCTTTGATATTGAGGACCACCCTGATCGCACAACCGCGATCGGGTGCTTGCCGATGTTGGTCTCGCCAACAGTCCGCAACCTCAAGGTCACTAAGATGCTAGTTGACGGCGGGGCCGGCTTGAACCTGATCTCCTCCGCTGTGCTCCGGAAACTCCAAGTCCCCGACAGCGAGCTCGAAGAGACCGGCACGTTCCAAGGAATCAACCCGGGAAGGAGCAAGCCGAAGGGGAAGATAACATTGCCAGTGACATTTGGCAGCGAGCTGAACTTCAGGACAGAGAGGATCACTTTTGACGTTGCCGATTTTCCATTGCCTTACAATGGAATTCTCGGCCGTCCAACGCTCGCCAAGTTCAGGGCGGCCTCTCACTACGCCTACAACATGCTCAAGATGCCAGGCCCGATAAGCATCATCTCTGTCCCCGGCGACAAGAAGGATGCCCTTATCTGTGCTGACAAGATCTACCGGGAAGCAGCAGCCGCAGCGGATCACAAGCCGCTTGCCGCTGAAGCTCCCGGAGGGAAGAAGAGGACCAAGCCTGGCAAGTGCTCTGGCGCCCACTCCGGCAAGCGCACCTCTTCGGAGTGCTGCGCTACCGTCAAGGACGCGCCATCGAGCTCCACCAGCAAGAGTAAGAAGACAATGGCGGCTCCGCCAACGACCAAGAAGGTGCCCGCCAAGGAGGACGGCACTGGTGGTACCTTCACCATCAGTGCCACGCTCAACCCCAAATAGGAAAGCGCGCTCGTTGCTTTCCTGCGGGCGAATGTCGATGTGTTTGCCTGGCAACCATCCGACATCCCCGGCGTTCCCAGGAAAGTGATTGAGCACCACCTCGTCGTCTGTCCTCACACGCGGCCCGTCAAGCAGAGAGTCAGGAAGCAAGCAGTGGAGCGCCAAGAGTTCATCGCAGAAGAGATCAAGAGGTTGGAAGCGGCAGGCCTCGTCAGAGGTGTGCTCCATCCGACGTGGTTGGCCAATCCTGTTGTCGTGCGCAAAGCAAATGGGAAATGGAGGCTTTGCATAGACTTCACTTATGTTAACAAAGCTTGTACCAAAGATCCCTTTCCCTTTCCGCGCATTGACCAGATTGTTGACTCCACGGCCGGATGTGACCTGCTTTCATTTCTTGACGCATACTCAGGATATCATCAGATCTTCATGGCTGAAGAAGATGAAGAGAAGACCGCGTTCATCACTCCATGTGCCACGTACTGTTTCGTACGGATGCCTTTCGGACTGAAGAACACCGGTTCAACATTTGCGAGGGTTGCCCATACCGCTTTTGAGCCACAAATCCACAGAAATGTGGAGCCCTACATGGATGACATAGTGGTCAAGAGCAGAGACAGGGCAACCCTGATTCAAGACTTAGAAGAGACCTTTGCGAACCTGCGCAGGATCAGCCTCAAGCTCAACCCCGAGAAGTGCGTGTTCGGAGTCCCTTCCGGCAAGCTTCTCGGGTTCTTCGTGTCTCAGCGAGGAATAGAAGCCAACCCAGACAAGATCAAGGCCATCGAGCAGATCGAAGCACCAACACGTGTCAAGGACGTACGAAGGCTTACCGGCTGCGTCGCGGCTCTCAGCAGGTTTATTTCCAAGTCTGCAGAATGCGCCCTGCCGTTTTTCAAAATTTTGAAAAAGGCGGGTCCAGTAAAATGGACTCCGGAAGCGGAGGCTGCGCTGCAGGACCTGAAGAAATACGTGTCCTCCGCTCCAATACTTGTCGCGCCTAAACCACAAGAGAAGTTACTGCTATACCTAGCGGCAACCAATCAAGTGGTTAGTGCTGCGTTAGTAGCGGAGAGGGAGGCAGATGATGAGCCAGCAACCGCGGCAAGCACGTCCAACGACAAGCAGGGGGCTTCCCCGACAAGCTCTGGCCCCGACAAGGATGAATCCGCGCAGGAGCAAGTGGAGGTGCAGAAGAAGAAAATGGTGCAGCGCCCAGTTTACTTTGTCAGCTCCCTTTTGGAGGGGGCTAGGTCAAGGTACTCTGGTGTGCAGAAATTGCTTTTCGGCCTCCTCATGGCCTCGAGAAAGCTGCGCCATTACTTCCATGCACACGAGATTACAGTTGTCACCCGCTTTCCGCTGAAGAGGATACTGCAGAATCCAGAAGCAACAGGTAGGATTGTCAAGTAGGCACTAGAACTGTCGAGCTTCGGTCTCCAGTTCGAGAGCACCTCGACTATCCAAAGCAGGGCATTGGCGGAGTTCATAGCGGAGTGGACACCGACACCGGACGAAGATATCCCAGAGACGAGCATCCCCGCCAAAGAAGCAAGCAAAGAGTGGATGATGTACTTTGATGGTGCTTTCTCGCTGCAAGGCGCCGGTGCTGGCGCGTTACTTATCGCGCCCACCGGAGAGCACCTCAAGTACGTAGTCCAGATGCACTTCCCCAAGGAACAAGCAACCAACAATACTGCAGAGTATGAAGGTTTGCTTGCCGGTCTCAGGATCGCGGCAGAACTTGGGATCAAGAAGCTCATTGTCAGGGGAGACTCGCAGCTTGTCGTCCGCCAAGTGAACAAGGATTACCAGAGTCCGTTGATGGAAGCGTACGTTGATGAAGTGAGGAAGCTGGAAGAGCACTTTGACAGCCTGCTGATGGAACACATTCCAAGAGCTGAGAATGACATCGCTGATGGCCTGTCAAAGTGCGCAGCATTTAAGTTACCTGTGGAACCAGGGACCTTTGTGCTCAAGCTGACTCAACCATCTGTAATGCCATCAACCAGACAGAGCAAGAAGAGGAAGTTGGTCTTCGGCGACTATCTTCCGGCAGAGCTCCCCGGAGCCGCCGCCAAGAAGGTCCCCAAGATCGACACCAAGAGCGCTGAGGAACCGTCTGCTCCGGAAAACCCCAGGGTTTGCTCCGTAGAAGCAGGCGCTCCCGACAAGTTTTGCTCCGGCAAGCTTGCCGGGGAACGTCAAGCTCCGGCTGAGCCCCAGATCCTCGCCGTAGAAGCGGACGTTCCCGCAGCAGCAGAAGTGCCTTCAGTCCTTGTTGTCGAGCCGCAGGCTCCAGCATGGGCGCAGCAGACTGTCCATTTCCTCCAGCTCGGAGAACTTCCCGAAGAGCAAGAAGAAGCGGAAAGAGTAGCCCGGCGCTCGAGTATGTACCAGTTCGTCGACAACACACTGTACAGAAGAGGGCGCAACGGTGTGAAATTGAAGTGCATTTCCCGGGAAGACGGACAACAGCTGTTAGCAGAGATACATCGAGACATATGTGGTCACCACATCGGCGCAAGAGCACTCGCCGGCAAAGCATTCCGGCAAGGTTTCTTCTGGCCGACAGCCCTCCAGGATGCAACTGCACAAGTAACCAAGTGTGAAGCGTGCCAGTTCCATTCCAAGCAGATACACCAGCCAGCTCAAGCTCTCCAGACGATCCCTTTATCCTGGCCATTTTCGGTCTGGGGGCTCGACATCCTCGGCCCCTTCCCCCGAGCTGTCGGGGGCTTTGAGTACTTGTACGTCGCAATCGACAAGTTCACAAAGTGGCCGGAAGTGGAACCAGTGAGGAAGGTGACAGCACAGTCAGCCATCAAGTTCTTCAGGTCGATTGTCTGCCGCTTCGGGATCCCCAACAGGATCATCACCGACAACGGTACACAATTCACGAGCCGCGCCTTCATGCAATACGTCCAAGATCTCGGCGCCAAGGTCTGCTTCGCTTCTGTTGCTCACCCCAGGAGCAACGGTCAAGCTGAAAGGGCCAACGCCGAAGTACTGCGCGGGCTCAAGACCAGAACTTTCGACAGGCTGCACAAGTGCGGAAGAAACTAGATCGAGGAGCTGCCGGTGGCTCTTTGGTCGATCAGAACGACGCCAAATCGAGCCACTGGCCAGACACCATTTGCTCTAGTCTATGGAGCAGAAGCAGTTACCCCCACGGAACTCGTATACGGGTCACCTCGAGTGCTCGCTTACGATGAGCTTGAGCAAGAGCGGCTGCGTGAAGATGACGCGCTGCTCCTTGAGGAAGATCGTCTTCAGGCTGCTGTGCGAGCCTCTCGCTACCAGCAAGCTTTGCATCGCTACCATAGCCGCAAAGTTAAAGCTAGAAGCTTCGAGGAAGGCAACCTTGTTCTTCGGCGCGCCCCGTCCGCCAAGAATCATAACAAGTTGACGCCGAAGTGGGAAGGTCCTTATTGGGTGAGACGAGTCACGAGGCCCGGCGTTGTCCACCTCGAGACCGAAGATGGCACTCCGGTGAGCAACTCCTGGAATATTGAGCATCTTCGTAAGTTTTACCCGTAAGGCGCGGTTGTCGGGCCCCGCCCGGCAACCAACCTTTTGTACAAGTCTTGCCGCAGTTGCATCTAATCCTTTGTACAAAGCCAGGCGCAGACCTTGAGCAGCAGAAATGAAGCGCTGACGCCCTAGGTTTTAGCATGCATGCTGAGTCGAGTCTCGTCCTTGGTTAGGGTTGATAGTGCCTAACAGCTGCTAACCCCTAGCTTAGAGGTCGAGTCTGCGTCCTTTTTCCGGTTCCTTCGTTTCCTTTATTTCGCAGGGTTTTGCATATCCTGGCTAGGCCGCTTAAGGACGAAGAAGAGAAGAAGGGCGGACCAGCATCTGGTCCCCGGCAAGCCAGTATCGCCGGAGGGTGCAAGTACGAAGATTCACCCGCGGCAAGCCAAAGTTGCCGGGGGCTGCAATCCCAGATAAGTTTTTGCATCCCTTGTCATGCATTCTCTTATGAACTGTGGAATACGAAAACCTTGTTTCCTCCTAGAAGCTACCGTGCTCCCTTAACGACAGGCCCCAGAGCGCGTTCCTGGGGCCCGTTTTGGTAGTAGTCGCGGCGGCAAAGGGGAGGAACGAGGGGCCCGAACCCGCTTCATCCCTTCCTCCGCCAAAGGCGTGAGAGAGGTCGAGTGGCGCGGGAAGACGGCAGGGCCTGTTGCCGGGCAAAGAAGTGACTATCTTAACGATATGACGGATTCGTTCATGAAGGAAATATGCCCTAGAGGCAATAATAAAGTTATTATTTATTTCCTTAATTCATGATAAATGTTTATTATTCATGCTAGAATTGTATTAACAGGAAACATAATACATGTGTGAATACATAGACAAACAGAGTGTCACTAGTATGCCTCTACTAGACTAGCTCATTAATCAAAGATGGTTATGTTTCCTAACCATGAACAAAGAGTTGTTATTTGATTAACGAGATCACATCCTTAGTTGAATGATCTGATTGACATGACCCATTCCATTAGCATAGCACCCGATCGTTTAGTATGTTGCTATTGCTTTTATCTATGACTTGTACATGTTCCTTTAACTATGAGATTATGCAACTCCCGTTTACCGTAGGAACACTTTGTGTGCTACCAAACGTCACAACGTAACTGGGTGATTATAAAGGTGCTCTACAGGTGTCTCCGAAGGTACATATTGGGTTGGCATATTTCGAGATGAGGATTTGTCACTCCGATTGTCGGAGAGGTATCTCAGGGCCTTCTCGGTAATGCACATCACATAAAGCCTTGCAAGCATTGCAACCAATGAGTTAGTTGCGAGATGATGTATTACGGAACGAGTAAAGAGACTTGCCAGTAAAGAGATTGAACTAGGTATTGGATACCGACGATCGAATCTCGGGCAAGTAACATACCGATGACAAAGGGAACAACGTATGTTGTTATGCGGTCTGACCGATAAAGATCTTCGTAGAATATGTAGGAGCTAATATGGGCATCCAGGTCCCGCTATTGGTTATTGACCGGAGACGTGTCTCGGTCATGTCTACATTGTTCTCGAACCGTAGGGTCCGCACGCTTAACGTTACGATGACAGTTATTATGAGTTTATGCATTTTGATGTACCGAAGGAGTTCGGAGTCCCGGATGTGATCACGGACATGACGAGGAGTCTCGAAATGGTCGAGACGTAAGGAATGATATATTGGAAGCCTATGTTTGGACATTGGATGCATTCCAGGTGAAATCAAGATTTTACCGGAATACCGGGAGGGTTACCGGAACCCCCCGGGGGCATAATGGGCCAACATGGGCCTTGGAGGAGAGGTGAGAGGGCTGCCCTCATGGGCTGCGCGCCTCCCCCTTCCCCTAGTCCTATTAGGACTAGGAGAGGTGGGCGCCCCCTCTCTCTCCCCCTTGGAGAATCCTAGTCCAACTAGGATTGGGGGGGGGGGGATCCTACTCCCAGAGGGAGTAGGACTCTCCTGGCGCGCCAGGCTTGGCCGGCCAGCCCCTCCCCTTTGGCTCCTTTATATACGGGGGCAGGGGGCACCCCATGACACACAAGTTGATCTACATATCGTTCCTTAGCCGTGTGCGGTGCCCCCTTCCACCAAATTCCACCTCGGTCATATCGTTGCAGTGCTTAGGCGAAGCCCTGCGCCGGTAACACATCAAGATCGTCACCACGCCGTCGTGCTGACGGAACTCTTCCCCGACGCTTTGCTGGATCGGAGCCCGGGGATCGTCATCGAGCTGAACGTGTGCCAAGAACTCGGAGGTACCGGAGTAACGGTGATGTGATCGGTTGGATCGCGAGGAGAACGTACGACTACTTCCTCTATGTTGTGTCAACGCTTCCGCTTCGGTCTACGAGGGTATGTAGACAACACTCTCCCCTCTCGTTGCTATGCATCACCATGATCTTGCGTGTGCGTAGGAATTTTTTTGAAATTACTACGTTCCCCAACAGTGGCATCCGAGCCTAGGTTTTTATGGTTTGATGTTATTTGCACGAGTAGAACACAAGTGAGTTGTGGACGATACAAGTCATACTGCCTACCAGCATGTCATACTTTGGTTCAGCGGTATTGTTGGACGAGACGATCCGGACCAACCTTACGCGTACGCTTACGCAAGACCGGTTCCCTCGACGTGCTTTGCACATAGATGGCTTGCGGAAGACTGTCTCTCCAACTTTAGTTGAACCGAGTGTGGCTACGCCCGGTCCTTGAGAAGGTTAAAACGGAGTCTATTTGACAAACTATCGTTGTGGTTTTGATGCGTAGGTAAGATGAGTTCTTGCTTAAAGCCCGTAGCAGCCACGTAAAACTTGCAACAACAAAGTAGAGGACGTCTAACTTGTTTTTGTAGGGCATGTTGTGATGTGATATGGTCAAGACATGATGCTAAATTTTATTGTATGAGATGATCATGTTTTGTAACCGAGTTATCGGCAACTGGCAGGAGCCATATGGTTGTCGCTTTATTGTATGCAATGCAATCGCGATGTAATGCTTTACTTTATTACTAAGCGGTAGTGATAGTCGTGGAAGCATAAGATTGGCGAGACGACAACGATGCTACGATGGAGATCAAGGTGCCGCGCCGGTGACGATGGTGATCATGACGGTGCTGCGGAGATGGAGATCACAAGCACGAGATGATGGCCATATCATATCACTTATATTGATTGCATGTGATGTTTATCTTTTATGCATCTTATCTTGCTTTGATTGATGGTAGCATTATAAGATGATCTCTCACTAAATTATCAAGAAGTGTTCTCCCTGAGTATGCACCGTTGCGAAAGTTCTTCGTGCTGAGACACCACGTGATGATCGGGTGTGATAGGCTCTACGTTCAAATACAACGGGTGCAAAACAGTTGCACACGCGGAATACTCAGGTTTAACTTGACGAGCCTAGCATATAACAGATATGGCCTCGGAACACGGAGACCGAAAGGTCAAGTGTGAATCATATAGTAGATATGATCAACATAGTGATGTTCACCATTGAAACTACTCCATCTCACGTGATGATCGGACATGGTTTAGTTGATTTGGATCACGTGATCACTTAGAGGATTAGAGGGATGTCTATCTAAGTGGGAGTTCTTAAGTAATATGATTAATTGAACTTAAATTTATCATGAACTTAGTCCTGGTAGTATTAGCATATCTATGTTGTAGATCAATAGCTCGCGTTGTTGCTTCCCTGTGTTTATTTTGATATGTTCCTAGAGAAAATTGTGTTGAAAAATGTTAGTAGCAATGATGCGGATTGGATCCGTTATCTGAGGTTTATCCTCATTGCTGCACAGAAGAATTTTGTCCTTGATGCACCGCTAGGTGACGGACTTTTTGCAGGAGCAGATGCAGACGTTATGAACGTTTTGCTAGCTCAATATGATGACTACTTGATAGTTTAGTGCGCCATGCTTAACTGCTTAGAATCGGGACTTCAAAGACGTTTTGAACGTCATGGAGCATATGAGATGTTCCAGGAGTTGAAGTTAATATTTCAAGTAAATACCCGAGTTGAGAGATATGAAGTCTCCAACAAGTTCTATAGCTAAAAGATGGAGGAGAATCGCTCAACTAGTGAGCATGTGCTCAGATTGTCTGGGTACTACAATCGCTTGAATCAAGTGGGAGTTAATCTTCCAGATAAGATAGTGATTGACAGAATTCTCTAGTCACCATCACCAAGTTAGTAGAACTTCGTGATGAACTATAATATGCAAGGGATAACGGAAAATATTCCCAAGCTCTTCGCGATGCTAAAATCGGCGAAGGTAGAAATCAAAGAAAAACATCAAGTGTTGATGATTGACAAGATCACTAGTTTCAAGAAAAGGGCAAAAGGAAAGAAGGGGAACTTCAAGAAGAACGGCAAGCAAGTTGCTGCTCAAGTGAAAAAGCCCAAGTCTGGTCCTAAGCCTGAGACTAAGTGCTTCTACTGCAAAGGGACTGGTCACTGGAAGCAGAACTACCCCAAGTGATTGGCGGATAAGAAGGATGGCAAAGTGAACATAAGTATATTTGATATACATGTTATTGATGTGTACTTTACTAGTGTTCATAGCAACCCCTCAGTATTTGGTACTAGTTCAAGTTGCTAAGATTAGTAACTCGAAACGGGAGTTGCAGAATGAACAAAGACTAGTTAAAGGGCAAGGTGACGATGTGTGTTGGAAGTGGTTCCAAGATTGATATGATCATCATCACACACTCCCTATACTTTCGGGATTAGTGTTGAAACTAAATAAGTGTTATTTGGTGTTTGCGTTGAGCATGAATATGATTTGATCATGTTAATTGCAATACGGTTATTCATTTAAGTTAGAGAACAATTGTTGTTCTGTTTACATGAATAAAACCTTCTATGGTCATACACACCAACGAAAATGGTTTGTTGGATCTCGATCGTAATGATACACATATTCATAATATTGAAGCCAAAAAGATGCGAAGTTAATAATGATAGTGCAACCTATTTGTGGCACTGCCGTTTAGGTCATATTGGTGTAAAGCGCATGAAGAAACTCCATGCTGATGGGATTTTGGAATCACTTGATTATGAATCACTTGATGCTTGCGAACCATGCCTCTTGGGCAAGATGACTAAAACGCCGTTCTCCGGAACAATGGAGCAAGCACCAAATTTGTTGGAAATCATACATACTGATGTATGTGGTCCGATGAATATTAAAGGCTCGCGACAAGTATCATTATTTTCTAACCTTCACAGATGATTTGAGCAGATATGGGTATATCTACTTGATGAAACATAAGTCTGAAACATTTGAAAAGTTTAAAGAATTTCAGAGTGAAGCGGAGAATCATCGTAACAAGAAAATAAAAGTTTCTACGATATGATCGTAGAGGAGAATATTTGAGTTACGAGTTTGGTCTTCAATTAAAACAATGTGGAATAGTTTCACAAACTCATGCCACCTGGAACACCACAGCATAATGGTGTGTCCGAACGTCATAACCGTACTTTATTGGATATAGTACAATCTATGATGTTTCTTACCGATTTACCAATATCGTTTTGGGATCATGCATTAGAGACAGCTGCATTCACGTTTAAAAGGGCACCATCTAAGTCCGTTGAGACGACACAATCTGAACTGTGGTTTAGCAAGAAACCAAAGTTGTCGTTTCTTAAAGTTTGGGATTATGATGCTTATATGAAAAAGTTTCATCCTGATAAGCTCAAACCCAAATCGGAGAACTATGTCTTCATAGGATACCCAACGGAGACTGTCGGGTACACCTTCTATCACAGATCCTAAGGCAAGATATTCGTTGCTTATAATGGATCCTTTCTAGAGAAGAAGTTTCTCTCGAAAGAAGTGAGTGGGAGGAAAGAAGAAAACTTGATAAGGTAATTGTACCTTCTCCCTTATTGGAAAGTAGTTCATCATAGAAATCTGTTCTTGTGACTACTACACCAATTAGTGAGGAAGCTAATGATGATGATCATGTAACTTCAGATCAAGTAACTACTGAATCTCGTAGGTAAACCAGAGTGAGATCCGCACCAGAGTGGTACGGTAATCCTGTTCTGGAAGTTATGTTACTAGACCATGACGAACTTGCGAACTATGAAGAAGCAATGGTGAGCCCAAATTCCGCGAAATGGTTTGAGACCATGAAATCTGAGATATGATCCATGTATGAGAACAAAGTATGGACTTTGATGGATTTGCCCGATGATCGGCAAGCCAAAGAAAATAAATGGATCTTGAAGAGGAAGACGGACACTGATAGTAGTGTTACTATCTACAAAGCTAGAATTGTCGCAAAAGGTTTTCGACAAGTTCAAGGTGTTGACTACGATGAGAGTTTCTCACTCGTATCTATGCTTAAGTCTGTCCGAATCATGTTAGCAATTGCCGCATTTTATGAAATCCGGCAAATGGATAAACAAAACTACATTCCTTAATGGATTTATTAAAGAAGAGTTGTATACGATGCAACTAGAAGGTTTTGTCAATCCTAAAGGTGTTAACAAAATATGCAAGCTCCAGCGATCCATCTATGGACTGGTGCAAGCATCTCGGAGTTGGAATATACACTTTGATAAGTTGATCAAAGCATATAGTTTTATACAGACTTGCGGTGAAGCCTGTATTTACAAGAAAGTGAGTGGGAGCACTACAACATTTCTGATAAGTATATGTAAATGACATATTATTGATCGGAAATAATGTAGAATTATTCTGTGAAGCATAAAGGAGTATTTGAAAGGAGTTTTTCGAAGAAGGACCTCGGTGAAGCTGCTTACATAGTGAGCATCAAGATCTATAGAGATAGATCAAGACGCTTGATAAGTTTTTCAATAAGTGCATACCTTGAAAAGATTTTGAAGTAGTTCAAAATGGAACAGTCAAAGAAAGAGTTCTTGCCTGTATTACAAGGTGTGAAATTGAGTAAGACTCAAAGCCCGACCACGGCAGATGATAGAAAGAGAATGAAAGTCATTTCCTATGCCTCAGCCATAGATTCTATAAAGTATGCCATGCTATGTACCAGATCTATTGTATACCCTACACTGTGTTAAGCGAGGGAGTACAATAGTGATCTAGGAAGTAGATCACTGGACATCGGTCAAAATTATCCTTAGTAAAATAAGGATATGTTTCTCGATTATGGATGTGACAAAAAGGTTCGTCGTAAAAGGTTACGTCGATGCAAGTTTTGACACTAATCTAGATGACTCTAAGTCTCAATCTAGATACATATTGAAAGTGGGAGCAATTAGCTAAAGTAGCTCCGTGCAGAACATTGTAGACATAGAAAATTGCAAAATACATAACGGATCTGAATGTGGCAGACCCGTTGACTAAACTTCTCTCACAAGCAAAACATGATCACACCGTAGTACTCTTTGGGTGTTAATCACATAGCGATGTGAACTAGATTACTGAATCTAGTAAACCCTTTGAGGGTTGGTCACATATCGATGTGAACTATGGGTGTTAATCACATGGTGATGTGAACTATTGCTGATAAATCACATGGCAATGTGAACTAGATTATTGACTCTAGTGCAAGTGGGAGACTGAAGGAAATATGCCCTAGAGGCAATAATAAAGTTATTATTTATTTCCTTAATTCATGATAAATGTTTATTATTCATGCTAGAATTGTATTAACAGGAAACATAATACATGTGTGAATACATAGACAAACAGAGTGTCACTAGTATGCCTCTACTAGACTAGCTCATTAATCAAAGATGGTTATGTTTCCTAACCATGAACAAAGAGTTGTTATTTGATTAACGAGATCACATCATTAGTTGAATGATCTGATTGACATGACCCATTCCATTAGCATAGCACCCGATCGTTTAGTATGTTGCTATTGCTTTTATCCATGACTTGTACATGTTCCTTTAACTATGAGATTATGCAACTCCCGTTTACCGTAGGAACACTTTGTGTGCTACCAAACGTCACAACGTAACTGGGTGATTATAAAGGTGCTCTACAGGTGTCTCCGAAGGTACATATTGGGTTGGCATATTTCGAGATGAGGATTTGTCACTCCGATTGTCGGAGAGGTATCTCAGGGCCTTCTCGGTAATGCACATCACATAAAGCCTTGCAAGCATTGCAACCAATGAGTTAGTTGCGAGATGATGTATTACGGAACGAGTAAAGAGACTTGCCAGTAACGAGATTGAACTAGGTATTGGATACCGACGATCGAATCTCGGGCAAGTAACATACCGATGACAAAGGGAACAACGTATGTTGTTATGCGGTCTGACCGATAAAGATCTTCGTAGAATATGTAGGAGCTAATATGGGCATCCAGGTCCCGCTATTGGTTATTGACCGGAGACGTGTCTCGGTCATGTCTACATTGTTCTCGAACCGTAGGGTCCGCACGCTTAACGTTACGATGACAGTTATTATGAGTTTATGCATTTTGATGTACCGAAGGAGTTCGGAGTCCCGGATGTGATCACGGACATGACGAGGAGTCTCGAAATGGTCGAGACGTAAAGAATGATATATTGGAAGCCTATGTTTGGACATTGGATGCATTCCAGGTGAAATCAGGATTTTACCGGAATACCAGGAGGGTTACCGGAACCCCCCGGGGGCATAATGGGCCAACATGGGCCTTGGAGGAGAGGTGAGAGGGCTGCCCTCATGGGCTGCGTGCCTCTCCTTTCCCCTAGTCCTATTAGGACTAGGAGAGGTGGGCGCCCCCTCTCTCTCTCTCTCCCCCTTGGAGAATCCTAGTCCAACTAGGATTGGGGGGGGGGGAATCCTACTCCCAGAGGGAGTAGGACTCTCCTGGCGCGCCAGGCTTGGCCGGCCAGCCCCTCCCCCTTGGCTCCTTTATATACGGGGGCAGGGGGCACCCCATGACACACAAGTTGATCTACGGATCGTTCCTTAGCCGTGTGCGGTGCCCCCTTCCACCAAATTCCACCTCGGTCATATCGTTGCAGTGCTTAGGCGAAGCCCTGCGCCGGTAACACATCAAGATCGTCACCACGCCGTCGTGCTGACGGAACTCTTCCCCGACGCTTTGCTGGATCGGAGCCCGGGGATCGTCATCGAGCTGAACGTGTGCCAAGAACTCGGAGGTACCGGAGTAACAGTGCTGTGATCGGTTGGATCGCGAGGAGAACGTACGACTACTTCCTCTATGTTGTGTGAAGGCTTCCGCTTCGGTCTACGAGGGTATGTAGACAACACTCTCCCCTCTCGTTGCTATGCATCACCATGATCTTGCGTGTGCGTAGGAAATTTTTTGAAATTACTACGTTCCCCAACAGTTCATTGGCATGGGTTTTACCCACGGGACAAATGGCCCGGCAAACATCCCCTTTTCATTAAAAACATTCCGCTCAGGTACAGTTCAGAGAGAATGAAAAACATGAAAGGATGGGATTACAAGTTTTAAACACAGCTAAGGCCCGAGGGCTTACAGATTGAAAAAAGATAAGATGCCCGTAATCCCTTTCTTGTCTCTCTCCTCAGGAGGTAGGACAAGGAGGCGAAAAGGGCAAAAGGAGCGCCTAGGCGAGCTATGGGTGGCAGAAGACACCAACAGAACGCCCCGGGGACCGGCTGAAAGCTGGACGGTGATGGCGGCGCCGGAAGAAGGGCCCGACAAGGCGGCAGGGCGTCAGCACGCTGTCGAGGGCGCCGTGCCCTCGTACTCCGAGTTGACGGCCTTGCCGCCAGCCCTCTTCCTCTTCCACAGCCTCGCCACGCCAGCCGCCAAGGAGGCGACCCCGGGAAGCTCAAGGAGCCGGCGACCCGGATGATGGGGTCGCCGTTGCCACACGGAGCTGCGACCGGCGCCTAGTCGGACCCGTCATCCCGACGACCGCTGCCCTCGTCGTCGATGTCGCTGCCCTCCTCGTCACTCTCGCTCGAGGAGGAGCTTTCGCTGTCGGAGGAGCTATCCACGCAGCACCGAGCCCGGGTCCCGAAGTCCCCGAAGGCCTTGACGGAGAGGAGATCGCCCTCCATCAACTTAAAATGGAGGGTGAACCCCTCCGTCAAGGTGTGGATGCGGGCGAATGTCTTCCACCCTCGGCCAAGATACACTACACCGGGGGCTGGGAACTCGACGTGGACCCGCGTGGCGCTTATCCCGTAGCCCTTCATGCGCAACCTTAGCGTCTCGGGTTGCTCCATCTCCATCACGCTTGCGAAGGGAGCAGGGAGGCGGAGGCGGCGGCGAGGCAGCCGGCGCAGCCTGATGAAGAACTCGCAAGGATCATCCCCGAGGTGGACCACCGTGGGAAGAGGAGCCGCTGGCGGAGGCGAGGCCGGCGCGTCGCCCCGCCCGCCTCTTCCCTGAGCGCCGCGGCCTCGTCCACGCCCTCGTCCACGACCTCGCCCCCTCTCCCTTCCCCTTACGGCTGGCTCCGCCACCGCGGGTGCAAAGGGAGGAGGGGCGCGCTGCCTGGCGGCAACCCTCGCCGCCACCGATGAAGGACCAGGATTCCCTTTCTCCATGGCGAATGGAGAGAGGGGGTCAGAAGATGAAGAGGAGAAGAGATGGAGGAGTGTGGGTTCCCGTCGCCCCCCTCTTGCTCTTTATAAAGGAGCAGAGTGGGGGCTCGACCGCCCCGCTCAGCCAATCAAGACGCAGGAAGGCCAGGCGACCGGGGCCGACCTGCTGCCCCGACCCGCGACGGCCCGGCCTCCTGACTCCACCGTCCGCAACCCCGGGTGCATGGAAGCCATCTGGCTGACGCGCAGGGCCGAGGCGACGGATGAGGCGACCTCTCCCACCCCGTGATCATGGGGAAAGGGCGCCTCGGAAACCGTGCCTCGGCCCCATCCAGCGAACAAGCCACGCCTCCACGCCTCCCTCCACTTATGGAGCTAGCGCGAACCGTCCCCCTTTATGGCGACGTGACGCATGCCTGCAGGGTTCGGCCCCGCCCACGCCACCCACGTCACGCACGCCTCTCCCCACGATGCCGCGTTCGACGCGTGCCTTTCGGGGAGGACGTGGTGGGCGCAGAAGCAGATGCAGCGTGACCCAGTCCGCGCGTGCCCGTGCACTGTTTTGGGCCTGGTCCAACAGCGCTCGGCACCGTGTATGGCCCAGGCCCGGGGGCTCCTGTCGGTGTACTAAAGTAGGGGTACCTTAGTATCCCGAACTTGTGCACGGGCAGTCGTAGCACCCCCGCGGCAAGGCTTGCCAGGCGATCGCCAAGACTCTCCGTGGTCCCTTTTTGGGCCATCCAAGAACAAAGTATTTGAGCCAAGGCCCCGGCAGGAGGAGCCTGCTGGGAAGGCCACCCGAAGAAAGCCAGGACTCGGCAAGAGGAGCTTGCCGGGACGACCGCTCGAAGCACAAGACCCCGGCAGGAGGAGCTTGCCAGGAAGGCCAACCACGACACGACAAGAACCTCGCCACGGCGCGTCCCGCGCTCCGGCAAGGCCCGGTGAGCGACAAGCTCCCGGGCGCGACAAGGCATCCACTGCGGCAAGGCGTTTGCCGCGGCAAGTTACCACCCCGTGCCTGCGCTCCAGCTCACCCACCAACGTGTCGCTCTGGGGGCATTCCAGGCGCACGTGGCGGGAGGTTGTGCAGCCAGGGGCATGCGGTGGCGAAGCGAAGCTGACAGAGTAGCCATCGTGGCAAACGGTGGCACTCCTGACGGTCCACTTCCCTGCACCGTCTGGGCGATGCGGACGGGCATTTAATGCCCTTGTCCCCCGCCGTCAGAGTTAGGTTCGATAGCACTGTACCGCCACTGTGCAGGCAGCTGTACCCACTACAGCATTCTCCCATTTTTGCCCCCACCTGCGCTGCCACCTGTGGGTAACCCCTTGAGCATATAAAAGGAGGCCCCATGCGCACGTAGGAGGAAGAAGGGGACAACCATTGCCACGCTCGGTCTCGCCAGCGGCTCGCCTGTACGGTAGCACCACGCGCTCTCGAGCAAGAACACAATACAATCCACAAAGCAGCAGTAGGGTTTTACGCATCCTTGCGGCCCGAAGCTGGGTAAAATCCCCCGTGTGCCTCGCCTCGATCTATTCTTCGTGCGACCTCCGCCCCCCGCCGAACCAAGAAAGGGGCTCGGTCCCCATAGGTGTTCGAGGAAGCCGATTCCCCCCGACAGCACTGCAAGTACTTAATTAAGGGCAGTAAAAATCTTCCCAAAAATATTTTTGACTCCTATTAGATATAGGTTACCCAGAAACCACAAAAATATAATTTTAAAAGTTATTTTCCTATTTTATTTAAAGGCTTTTTCTTGAGGTCAGAAATGGTCTTAAATAGGTTAAAATTATTTAAAAGCTTTAAAAATATTTGAGAAAAATTAGGGAGACTCAATGGACATATATTTTCCATATATATGAGTTCCAACACATGGTCATGATCAAAATATTGGACAAAACCTCCCAAAACCATTTCTACTCATTTCAAGGATTTGAAATATTTCTACAGGAAATATTTTCACACAAATCCAAGAAAATTCTAACATGTCACATATGACATTTTTGATGATCTTGCCAAGTACCATGTCATGGAGAACAGTATAACCCCATGAAACCCTCTCAAAACCACTTATGTCCTTTTTCAAGTTTGAAAATGTTTGCACTGTCAAACATGTCCAACTGCTCTCAAACTTGGTGCACATGCTCAAATGGTGTAACAGTGCATCTAGACCAAATGGCACAAGTTGGAGAGAATTTTATCTTGATCAAAGTACCCCAAAACCCTCTCTAACCAGAATCAGATTTGAACAAGTTTGTTCTGCCAACTTTTCTCCTTGACCCCAACTTTTGTGAGCATGTTCACATGACCAAATGGGGCCACTACACCAAGTGGTGCATCTAGGAGAATTGATTTGCATGACTAAATATTGGTAAAACCATTTCTGTTGATTTCTAGGGTTTACAAAAGTTGCATTGGCAACTTTGCCCAAATAAGCTCCAAATTGGTGGAAGGCCCTAATTATATGTGTCATTTCACCCTGTGGAGTATCATGGCAATTGGAAATCATTTGCTTGCCAAAACCCTTATCAAACACCTTCTGCCACTTTTAAAAAATCCCCATTTGGACCACTAAAACTATTCTCCTTAAGCTCAACTTTTTACCACATCCCCTCCTAGTCCCCTTTCACCTCCAGTAACAATGGCAAGTCCACAGCTCCATTATTGGATGGGTAAAACCCCACTTTCTCTCTCTGTACAGCCACTTTCTCTCTCTCCCTCACCCTCTCTCCTCTCCTACTGGCTCTCCAGGGCATCCAAAGTCCCTCCCCTTTGTTTACTCCTCCCTAAACGACCCAGACACAAGTGGCCGCGCCCTACAAGCCAAAGGCATGCCCTGGCATGCAATTGGCGTGCTCCAGAGCGCGCTACAATGCATACCCGCACTGTAGCCGCCCCTTGCCAAGCACTTCCGGCCACCTCGGGCCTCCCCAGCGCGCCCAACGATGCTCCTCGACGTCCGCGTCATGCTACACTCTCGGCCCCCTCCTCTCTCTCCCTCTCCTGCCTCCTCTCGCACGCGCACCGGCCGCCCGAGCGCTCCAATGGGCAGCCTCACACGCGCGATGTCCTGGCACTTCCCCGCTCCTTCTCTCCCTTCCCCTGGTCGTAGACCTCCTCCACGAACGCCCTAGACATGGCGCATCACCATCCCGAGGCCCATAGCGACGAGCACGACCTCGCCGGCGCACGGCCCCGCTGTGCACCTCGCCCCCTCCTATTTAAGGCTACCCCGAGCCCTCTCTGGCCTCCGTTCGCCCTCTCTCCCTCCCCTGAACCCCCCGGACTGCGCCATTCTCCCTCCAGTGCCCTCCTTCCACCTCCAAGGCCGAAGCCGAGCCGCCGTCCATCGCCAAAATTCGCGCTGTCCCGACTCCCTCCTTTCTCAATAACAACATCTGATAGAGGCGGGGTGTCCCGATCTTTCGATGAGATGATAACTATCGATTTGGTGAAGATGACTTTGACGATCCGACTACAAACGTGCACGACGTTGCGCCTTAGCAATCGCTAAACCAACTTCGAGAGGTTATTGACCACGCCGGAGCACAATCAACCTGACCACGAAGGTCTATTCCTGCAAGCAATCGAAGAACAAGCAAGAATATGATAAAAGCAATCTGAATATTGCGAGTATATATGAAGTATTGATAATGGTGGGAATCCGTAAGCGGTCTTGGTCTGGTCGTTGGACACAAACGAAGTACACGAAGTTGCAATGGCTAACTTTTAACTAAACAAATCCCAAGGAAAAAGCTACTAGATGGATCTATTTATATAGGAGCAAGGGGTGGCGGCCAAGGAGGTGGGAGGACGTCCCAAGGCAGCCTAAAACCAACCCTAGGTCGTACAAGGCTCATGGGCCCAATTGGAGGTAGTGCAACACCTTTGGACTTGTTTGATTCAGATTCTGCTGCAGCGTCAGATTGTTTCGTCCATATCTTAATGCTCCGGACGAATTTAAAGGTGATTCCAATTGGAGTGGAAAGAGAACGAAATCTAGTTTCCAAAAAATAAAGAATCACCCAATTCGGAGTCCGTATGAAAAAGTTATTGCCGTTTTGAGTCAGGTATGTCTGTGCAGTCCGAATCTGAATCCAGAACGTGAGAGACTTGGACTCTATCTTCTCTTGGACCAAAAGTGACGTGAAAGAACTTTTTGAACAGCAAGTAAACATCTCTTTCTCCCTTATCTTCATATGTGTGTTGTACAAATGTCCCATACACCTGCAATTAGACAAAACACAAAAGTGTGTGAAGTATTTTTGTTCTGGATAACAAAAATAGATTATTGAATAGTTGGCACTAGAAATCACCTGACAAATATGCATGTATGCAATATTTTTGGTCGTATCCAAGGTAGTCATGTCCTCATCATCCTCCCCTTCTTGAAAACAAAGCCGTCCTCGGCGTTGCTTAATCTGAAATGTGGCTAACAAAAAAGACAATGTGTACATGTTGTATATGTATATGTCATCCATTTTTACTTTCCTTAGTTTTTGCACATATGGCACATGTATACATGAGTAACCTTCATAATTCATAAAATCTAAAGCCAAAATATTATCACAAGAAGTAGAAGGCATGAAAATATTGCAACTCAGTTTGCACATATAAGCGAAGCTCTTATTCATTTTAAAAGGTTGACAATGTTCATCATTAAACCATCCCAACATTGGTGAATAAACCTTACTTGCGTCAAATTTACATGCTACAACATGCTTAAATAAGCAAACATGCAATAAGTCATTGGACACAGAATCATCACCAAGATTAGAGGTCATATCAAAATGATTAAACATTGGTTCTTTTGCATCAACAGTTAGTTCAATGGGTGCACTCAAAATTGTTGGTATTTCAGTTGTTTGATCACATGGCAAAGTCAAATTGTCAACATAGTCCTCTAAAATAGGTAGCGTGATCAAAGTAGTGGGTAGCTCATCAGATGGTGCATTCAAACTGACAAGGCATTCATCATTCTCATGTAGAGATGGAAGATCAGTACCTTTCTCATTACCTCTTATGATCAACTCAGATGGTGTAGCCACTCTCGGGGGCGATGTGTCACATGGTGGAGGTGATGTAGTCCTCACAACAACGGATGTGGATGTCATAGTATGCCTAGTAGTTGAAGGAACAATCATATCAACTCTTGGAATATGCACCGTGCGCTTGTTCTCCTCGTGAGCAACACGTCGTTTTATTTCCTGTTCAGCATTGCAAGCAAGGCGAAACAAATGGTCCATAGGATAACACTCTTCATGAATTAATATCTCTTGAATATCACGGTTTAATCCTCCCCAAAATCTATCCATAAAATCATCTTCACTTTCTTCTAAAGAGGAATGCAACAAGGTAGTTTGTAAATCATCATAATATTTTGTTACAGTGTCACTACCTTGTTTTAAATGTTGCAACTTCTTAATCATGTCACGAGTATAGTAAGCGGGGACGAAAGTATGTCGCATGGCAAGTTTCAAATCATCCCAAGTAGTAGGTATATAATCAGGGTGTAACCGACAATATTCAGTCCACCAAACCAAAGCATAATCAGTGAAAGAACCAACTGCAACCTTAATCTTTTTATGTTCATCAAAATTATGGGAAGCAAATATATTTTTTATGTTGAACTCCCATTCAATATATAAAGCAGGTCTAAAACGGCCATTAAATGGTGGTATAGATACATTAACCTGATCATGTGCATTTGGATGTTTGTGCACCTCTCGTGACGGTTGTTGTATTTGCAAAGGTGGTGGCACGTCTCCCGCGATCGACAAAGCCCATGAATTGACTCTAGATCCTGGCATGATTAGTAGAAACAAGAAACAAAATCCAAAATAATGTTCCTATAACTACTAGGATGTGGTGGTAAAACGCTCACAGTAAAGCAAATATCAATGTCTTACAAGTTCTTACCATGCAGCAGGCGGCGATCGGCAACCAGCGGTGTCAACTAACTCCAAAAGTTGGGTAAAGCGATTGCCAGGTGAATGTATGTATACACAGTGTAGAAATATGTGGAGCTGGGTTGGCTATATATGGTAGCCAAAGATTAGCAATAATCAATTCAAAGATGCAATGTTGAATAAACGCTCAACGACGGTACTATGCTGGTCCTAGGCTAGACCGGACTAGAGACGCGAGCCTAGAACACGAATGAGGTCACGACGTAGCAAAACTAGCATCAATAAAGGATATGAAGTAGCTCTGAACAGCAAGATATAAGTGAAGATCACAATAGCAGTAAAGATAATGATGTGAAACAACTGCCAAGCAGGATATACAACAAATCTCTCTCCAACTTTCCTCTTGAAAAGTTTGAGCAAATTTTCTGATAACTTTTTTCAAAGAATGCTACTAGCTCAAGCTTTCCAATGCAAAAAGAATCACTCAATTCCGAATTGATATGAGGAGTCAAAGAATTCGAAAACTGGCCTGAAAAACTGGAAGAAGCTGTGTCCGCGAACTTCGGAGGGCAAAAAGACCTATTTAGAAGACGATTTTGAGGTGTCAAATATTGAACTAGCTTCTTCAACTATTTAGATGCGGCTCGTCGCTAGCTTTAATTTGAGTACTCGTGGAGCCAAAACGGACTTCGTATGAGGAAGCTATGCCTGTTTTACTGAACAGTGCACAAAACAGATTCCAATCCGAATTCAACTACGAGATTGAGTCTAGATAGATCCGAATTTTGTTTTTTTTTCTTCTCTTTTTTTTCTCCTCACACTTTTTTTTCTTTTTCTTTCTCTTTTTTTTTCTCTGACCTTTTTTTTTCTTTTTTTTCACTCTTTTTTTCTCTGACTTTTTTTTTCTCCCTCTTTCCAAGACAAACTAGATAAGATGCAGATTGGATCAAGCGAAGATGTGAATGACCTCAACTATGATTGTGACAATGAACTATGGGTAGCACGAGGTGAAAATTGATGGATGGTGTAGTGAACAGCGGAAGGGATAACGATGCAGCGGCGACGTGACTAATGTGAACAGAACACGAAACTCTAAACGAACTAGACACTAAGACCAGCAACTCGACACGATGATGCAACCGATAATTCAATAATGCAAACAATGAAAAGAAAATTGCAAAGGCTCAGACTGGCTTGGACAAAAGGATGAATAGATCTAACTTTTTTGTGGCTTTTTCTTGGACAATAGGTAAGAAAATAAATCTAATCTAGGGGAAACTGGAAATTCTCACCGAGCAACCTGAAAACTGATACCACTTGATAGAGGCGGGGTGTCCCGATCTTTCGATGAGATGATAACTATCGATGAGATGAAAACTGATACCAGTACTCGCATAAGTTTAAAAAAATACTACCGAGTGGTGAGCAACTGATGAGGACATGACTACCTTGGATACGACCAAAAATATTGCATACATGCATATTTGTCAGGTGATTTCTAGTGCCAACTATTCAATAATCTATTTTTGTTATCCAGAACAAAAATACTTCACACACTTTTGTGTTTTGTCTAATTGCAGGTGTATGGGACATTTGTACAACACACATATGAAGATAAGGGAGAAAGAGATGTTTACTTGCTGTTCAAAAAGTTCTTTCACGTCACTTTTGGTCCAAGAGAAGATAGAGTCCAAGTCTCTCACGTTCTGGATTCAGATTCGGACTGCACAGACATACCTGACTCAAAACGGCAATAACTTTTTCATACGGACTCCGAATTGGGTGATTCTTTATTTTTTGGAAACTAGATTTCGTTCTCTTTCCACTCCAATTGGAATCACCTTTAAATTCGTCCGGAGCATTAAGATATGGACGAAACAATCTGACGCTGCAGCAGAATCTGAATCAAACAAGTCCAAAGGTGTTGCACTACCTCCAATTGGGCCCATGAGCCTTGTACGACCTAGGGTTGGTTTTAGGCTGCCTTGGGACGTCCTCCCACCTCCTTGGCCGCCACCCCTTGCTCCTATATAAATAGATCCATCTAGTAGCTTTTTCCTTGGGATTTGTTTAGTTAAAAGTTAGCCATTGCAACTTCGTGTACTTCGTTTGTGTCCAACGACCAGACCAAGACCGCTTACGGATTCCCACCATTATCAATACTTCATATATACTCGCAATATTCAGATTGCTTTTATCATATTCTTGCTTGTTCTTCGATTGCTCGCAGGAATAGACCTTCGTGGTCAGGTTGATTGTGCTCCGGCGTGGTCAATAACCTCTCGAAGTTGGTTTAGCGATTGCTAAGGCGCAACGTCGTGCACGTTTGTAGTCGGATCGTCAAAGTCAACATCCCAGGACTCCCCAGAACCAGAGGAGCTCGACCGCACCCTTATTTCTCCTTCGGCGAGCCGCTAGGCCATGGCCACTCTCGCCCGCCGCCTCCGTCCTCCGCGGGCGATGCACCGCCCGCATCCGACCACCCCTTCCTCCGTGGAGTACCTCATCGGATGCGCCACTCTCCCCTGAGCACGCCGGTGGGCGGAGCATCGCCGGAGACGCCCTGTAGCATCGGCGGCCGGCGTCGAACACCTCCTCTGTCGCCCTTCGTGCCCGCGCGGGAGGTTGGGGATGAACCCGACAGGCGGGCCCCGCTCGTCAGTGGCCCAGCCACCGGGCCATGCTGGCAAGTGGAGGCGGGTTCGCCCCCTCTCGCGTCCCCGCGGTGAAGGCGCACTCCGCGTGGGCGCCTTCGACGTGGCCCCTGCGCGCGTGCAGCCGAGCCGCTGGGCCGACACACTGCTTTTTCCTGCCCTGTGAAATCCATAGATTATTTATTCTAAGTCCAAATTTAATGATTCAAATTTCTTATGACTCCATAAATCATGATCTTTCACATGGTGCTATTTGCACATTTTTCTAGAAACTTTCTTTTCATAAATAATTATCAAATACCATTTTTCCATTTCTGTCATAAACTTTAGAAAATCACAGAGAGCCCATTTTTGATCCAAATTCCATGATTCAAAATCCTAGATGTCTATAAGTTCAAAACTTAGTTTTTTGAACATTTTTACTAATACTTTCCGCACCACATAAAATAATGAGCCATTTCTTCATATTTACCAACTTTGCAAATTCATAGGAAAATCATTTCAACTCCAAATCCAGTGAAACCAATTCCTAGATGCTTCTAAAATCATCCTTAGTTAAATGGGTGCCTTTGCTCATTTTTCAAAAATATGTTTCTGTACACTTCTTGCAATTCCATAAACCCCTTGATTCCATCATATCGAAATGTTTAGAAATATCCATTGATCCACTTCCAATGAAATCACTTTTCTCATTCCTCATATGACCAGAGGTATCCAATAAAAGTCAACTTCATATTTTTAGAGCACATTTTTCTTGCCTTGTTGTGTTGCTTATTGTGATTGTTTCCGACGTTAGTTGCCGAAGTAGACGGGGTACTTGGAGAAGGACCAAAAGATCTCAAGACTCTGATGAACCAGGCAAGCAGCCCTTTGACCATGTCTATGAAACCCTTTTTATGCATGTCATATAGCACTTTATTGTTGTTGCAACGGAATCATGATGAGGTGGTAGCCACTTTGGTGGGTTGCCTCCGTTACTTCCTCATTGATACTTGCATTGTGCATGACCATACCTCCTTATGAGGGTTATGCCGGTGGGAGTAGATAGGATGCTAAAGTAGTTGCTACGCAAAAAGGGACGGGAACATGCATAGTGATGGAGTCAAAGTATTTTCAAAGGACTTTTCGAAAACCCCATCGGGTGCCACTTATGCCCGAGGGAGACAATGAGATGGGTAACCACTTGATGACGAAGTGGTGTACCGAGGCAAGTGTGCGTGATGTTTTCGAAAACGGATTGGTTTAAGTTGCGACCGTTATTCCAACCTTACATGCGCAACCACTCTACCCTTATATGGGAAAGGGCATTATTGATTACCTAGGCCGATACTAGCTTGGAGCCCGCATTACTAGTGACGGGGGAGAGTTGGTGCTCTCTCTCGGGACGGGGTCGTGCCAGGTAGGGCGGCCATGACTGTTTTTACAGGGCACCGGATACACCGTTGTGTCCCCTCTCGGATGTTACGATCTCGAGAGAGTCTCGTATGATGTACGTCGTGAGGATACGGAACAACGAGTGGACTCCTTGTTAGTGTCGTCTAGGGAAAGATGGTGATCGGGTGCTTACCCCGGGTACTTGAGGTACCGCGGGTCGTGGATGACATGGAAGTTCCCCGGATCTTGTGGGTAAAGTGTGCAACCTCTGCAGAGTGTAAAACTATTCGAATAGCCGTGTCCACGGTCAAGGATAGTTGGGTAACCACTCTTGGGCTACGTCCACTTGTTTACAAACCAGTGTGTGTGGGAAGAACTACTTGGGTCAAGTCAACGGACTTGACATGAATGAGTTGGGTTGGAGCCCACTCTATTTATGTTGATATCTGTAACCTGTCCTCATGGTTACTTGAATTCTCCTGATGCATGTCTTACAAGTTGTTGAACATGTCATTGCACTCAAAACTAGCTTTCCGCGAAAATTTACCTATATCATGCATTGTTGTACCTTGAACCAAAACATGGGTTGCTTGCGAGTACATTCAAAGTACTCATTGGCTTGCCACTGGTTATTTTATTGGCCAGGCATGAAAGAACATGATATGCAGAAGAATACTGTGGTGTCGAACATGCGAGCTAGGACGCTTCCCAGTCAGAATGCCTGTAGGGTTAAGGCAGATGGCATGGGTCCAAGTTATCGATGAAGATTTCCGCTGCAATGTTATTCTCAAGACTTGACCATATGGTCCTACTTGTGTAATATGGTATGTATGGATGTAAGACTCTTGTTATTCAGCTTCTGTGTGTTCAGTGAGCATTGATCTCTGGGATCACTGTACACGTGCATTCGGTGATCACGACTTATGAGTCGGGGTCCCCACATAAGACCCGTTATTGATATTTTTGCTGACCACAAAAGGTCCTTCCCAAGGAGGTGAAAGCTTATGCATCCCTGTCTAGTCTTGAATCAAATAGAGCACTAAGTTGCCTTCCTGAAAGGTCTGGCTTCGAACTATACGGCTATGATAGCGACATAGGTCTTGTTGATATATTGCCGAACAAGCCGCCGCAAGGTCACGTTCCTCCTCAAGAGCATCCCAAGCATTTTGACGCGCCATCTCATTGTCAGCCTCCACATAAGCCGCCACTCTAGGCGAGTCCTGATGAATATCGCTGGGAGAACTACTTCAGCTCCATAAACCATGAAGAATGGTGTATAACCCGTTGATCTATTGGGGGTAGTCCTGATGCTCCAAAGAACTGAAGGAAGCTCTTCCACCCAGCAACCCAGAGTCTGTTTTAAAGGAACCATGAGCCGGGGTTTGACAGCTCTGAAGATCTCTTGGTTAGCACGTTATGCCTGACCTTTGGACTGTGGATGTGCAACTGATGAAACATCAAGCCTGATGTGCTCCCTTTTGAAAAAACTCTTTCATAGCGCGTTCTGTCCCATTATCAGTGATGATACTATGAGGATAACCAAAGCGGAAAATTAGCTTTTTGACAAACCGAATTGTAGTAGCCGCCTCACAATTGTTGACCGGCTCTGCCTCAACCCACTTGGTAAACTTATCAACCATAGTCTTTAGATCTTTTGAAGGTTCTGACCATATCAAGCCCCCAGACCGCAAACGGCCATGTGATTGGGATCATCCGCAATTCCTGAGCCGACACATGAGCTTGTCTTGCGAATTTTTGACACCCATCACACTTACTAACAATATTTCTCTGCATCTGCGTGAGCCGTCAACCAGAAAAATCCATGACGAAAAGCCTTAGCCACGAGCAATCGTGAGCCGACATGATGATCGCAGTCGCCTGCATGTATCTCTTGTAAAGTTTCATGGCCCTCATTCAGTTATATCAAGAATAACAAAGACCGTTAAAATAGTAAAATACGCAACTACGACAGGTACATGCTCACAAATACCGATGGGTATAGATTTTGGTTGGTGTCAACTTATTGAAATCAAGTCTACCATACAAAGAGAAAGATAACACTAACACCAGCTCCCAAATAACATAAAGTAGTTTTAACATGGTTTCTTCTAATGGAGTGTGGTATAGTTGGTATTCCCGGATCTCCCACTTTCTTTGGTATTCCACCCTTAAATGTATAATTAGCAAGCATGGTGGAAATTTTAGCTTCCGATATCTTTATTTATTTGTAACAATATCTTTCATATACTTAGCATAAGGAGACATTTTCAAAATATCAGTCAAACGCATACGCAAAAAGACAGGTCTAAGCATTTCAACAGAGCGCTCAAAATCTTCATCATCCTTTTTCTTGGTTGGTTAGGAGGAAAGGGCATGGGTCTCTGAACCCATGGTTCTCTTTCTTTACCATGTTTTCTAGCAATGAAGTCTCTCTTATCATATCTTTTATTCTTAGGTTGTGGGTTATCAAGATCTACAATAGGTTCTATCTCCACATCATTATCATTGCTTGATTGAGCATCAACATGTACATCATCATTAACATTATCACTAGGTGCATGTTCATCACCAGATTGTGTTTCAGCATCAGAATTAGAAATATCATTTGGGTTATCAGGTGTTTCTGTAACCGGTTCACTAGAAGCATGCAAAGTCCTATCATCATTCTTTTTATTTCTAGAAGAACTAGGTGCATTAGTATTAATTCTCTTAGAGTCTTGCTCAATTCTCTTAGGATGGCCTTCAGGATACAAAGGTTCCTGAGTCATTTTGCCACCTCTAGTCATAACTCTAACAACATGATCATTCATCTTATTGTTCATCTCTTTGAGCAAATCATTTTGTGCCTTGAGCACTTGTTATACTTGATTTTTTTACCATGGAAGCATGTTTACTAACAATCTTGAGATCATTAACAGTTCTACACATATAATCACCCAAACATTCAAGCGTAAAAGCATTTCATTTCAATTGTCTACTAACTTATGCATTGATGTTTTCTTGTTTAACAATAAAGTTATCAAATTCATCCAAGCATTGACTAGCAGACTTATTATGAGGAATATCACCTTCATAAAATATATATAGAGAATTTACCTCTACTACCTATGTCGGGTTGTCAAGACCATGTATTTCTTTAATAGGCGATAAATTCTTAACATCTTCAGCTTTAATACCTTTTTCTTTCATAGATTTCTTAGCCTCTTGCATATCTTCAGGACTTAGAAATAGAATACCTATCTTCTTCGGAATTGGCTTAGGAGGTGGTTCAGGAAGAGTCCAATCATTATCATTACTCAATATATTATTCAATAATACTTCAGTTTATTCAACAGTTTGTTCCCTAAAAACACAACCAGCACAACTATCTAGGTGGTCCCTAGAAGCATCGATTAGTCCATTATGAAAGATATCAAGTATTTCATTTTTCTTGCGAGGGTGATTAGGCAAAGCATTAAGTAATTGAAGAATCCTCCCCCAAGCTTGTGGGAGACTCCCTTCTTCAATTTGCACAAAGTTAAATATGTCCTGTAAAGCAGCTTTTTCTTATGAGAAGGAAAATATTTTTCAGAGAAGTAGTATATCATATCCTGGGGACTACGCACACAACCAGTAGCAAGAGAATTAAACCATATCTTAGCATCACCCTTTAATGAGAAAGAAACAACTTAAGAATATAGTAATAGCGGTTTTTTTAATCTTGAGCAAATAGGGTGGCTATGTCATTCAATTTAGTAATATGTGCGACAACAGTTTCAGATTCATAACCATGTAAAGGATCAAATTCAACCAAAGTAATTAACTCAGGGTCGACAGAGAATTCATAATCCTTATCAGTAACAACGATAGGTGAAGTAGCAAACTTAGGATCATATTGCATTCTAGCATTCAAAGATCTTTCTTTCCACTTGAATAGTAATTTCTTAAGATCATCTCTATCCTTACAAGCAAGAAAGTCCCTAGCTACCTCTCCATCCATAACATAACCCTCAGGTATAATAGGCAATTTATATCTAGGAAAGCTGGGTCTAATAGGTGTTTCAAAGTGTTCAGTTTCAATAATTTCATCAGTTTCAGAAATATCATGAGTTTCAGCATTCTAATATCTTTAGCTCTAGCAAGTTGTTTATCAAGAAATTCACCCAATGCCACAATATTATCAGGCAAAGTAGTAGTATCAGAATAAGCATCATGCATAGCAGAAGTAGCATCATCAATTACTTGTGACATATCATAATTAATAGCAGGTGTAGGTGTCACAAGCTTACCCGAAACAGAAGGTGAATCAGGTGCAGAGCTAGATGGCAGTTCCTTACCTCCCCTCGTAGTAGAGGAAAAAAATAGTAGTTTTGGTATCTTTCATATTCCTCATAGTGATCAACAGATATAAATCCCAAGTGACTCAGAGAATAGCTATGCTCCCCGGCAACAGCGACAGAAAAAGGTCTTGATAACCCACAAGTATAGGGGATCGCAATAGTTTTTGAGGGTATAGTATTCAACCCAAACTTATTGATTCGACACAAGGGGAGCCAAACAATATTCACGGGTATTAGCAGTTCAGTTGTCAATTCAAGCACACCTGAAAGACTTAATATCTGTAGCAAAGTATTTAGTAGCAAAGTAATATGGAAGTAACGTTAACGGTGGCAAAGGTAAAAGTAGCAGTTTGTAGTGATTGTGACAACGGTAGCAACGAAAGTAACTTAGCAAAGAGCAATATGTGAAAAGCTCATAGGCTTTGGATCGGCAATGATAATTATGTAGGATGATATTCATCATGTAGCAGTCATAACCTAGGGTGACACATAACTAGCTCCAATTCATCAATATAATGAAGGCATGTATTCCTTATATAGTCATACGTGCTTATGGAAAAGAACTTGTCCTACCCTCCCGTGGCAGTGGGGTCCTAATGGAAACTAAGGGATATTAAGGCCTCCTTTTAATAGAGAACCGTATGTCGGGTGCTACCTCTTGAGCATGCGTTGGTTTTCCCTTGAAGAGGAAAGGGTGATGCAGCAAAGTAGCGTAAGTATTTCCCTCAGTTTTTAAGAACCAAGGTATCAATCCAGTAGGAGACAACGCACAAGTCACCTAGTACCTGCATAAACAATCAAGAACCTTGCAACCAACACGATAAAGGGGTTGTCAATCTCTTCACGGCCACTCGCAAAAGTGAGATCTAATAGAGATAGTAAAGTAAATATTTTTGGTATTTTTGTTGTATAGATTGGAAAGTAAAGATTGCAAAATAGTAAACGAGATGCGATGTAAATAAAGGAGATGCAATAGAATAAGAAAGAGACCCCGGGGCCATAGGTTTCACTAATGGATTCGCTCAAGATAGCATGTATTACGGTGGGTGAACAAATTATTGTCGAGCAATTGATAGAAGAGCGCATAGTTATGAAGTTATCTAAGGCAATGATCATGAATATAGGCATCACATCCGTGTCAAGTAGACCAAAACAATTATGCATCTACTACTATTACTCCACACATCGACCGATATCCAGCATGCATCTAGAGTATTAAGTTCATTAGAACAGAGCAACACATTAGGTAAGATGACATGATGTAGAGGGATAAACTCAAGCAATATGATATAAACCCCATATTTTTATCCTCGATGGCAACAATACAATACATGCCTTGCTGCCCCTACTGTCACTAGGAAAGGACACCACAAGATTGAACCCAAAGCTAAGCACTTCTCCCATTGCAAGAAAGATCAATCTAGTAGGCCAAACTAAACCGATAATTCGAAGAGACTTGCAAAGATATCGAATCATGCATATAAGAATTCAGAGAACACTAGTAGAAAAAGGGTCAAATGTGAAGCACATTAGTGCCGGTTTGATTTTGGCCCGGTACTAATGGTACCATTAGTGCCGGTTCGAACGGATTTGCATTAATGCCGGTTCGTGTTGAACCTTTAGTACCGGTTCGTCGCACGAACTGGTACTAAAGGGGTGGTGGCAGGCTGGCGTCAGGCCGGGGCCCCACGAGCCTCTTTAGTCCCGGTTTGTGGCACAAACCGGTACTAAAGGGCCAACCTTTAGTACCGGTTCGTGCCACGAACCGGCACTAAAGGGGTCTAACCTATAGTCCCGGTTGGAGTCACAAACCGGGACTATAGGGCAATTTTCAAACTTGAAAAAATCATAACTAAATCATCGTAATTCAGAAAAATACATATAATATATCAAAATTTGCAGAACAAAAAGATTGATCCGCTGAAACAACCAGTTTTCCGTTTCGACAATTCTTTAAAATCACAAAATTCCAAAGGGAAAATAGAGTTTTTGGGCGTTTTAGACGTTTTTTAGACGTTTTTAGCGTTTAGTGCTAGGGTTTAGATTTCAGAGTTTAGGGTTAGGTTTTATGGTTTAAACCCTTAGTTTTTACTATTTAGCATAGAGTTTCCGACGTTTTAAGTCCCGGGTTTAGGGTTTAGGACAATTTTTGAAATGACAAAATTGTAAAAGGAAAAAAAGATATGCTCTAATTTATGTTTTTCTGAATTTTGGTTAAATCAAACCGGTCAAACAACTGATTCAAGAAATATAGAGTGTTACTAAATAATTATGCAATAATATTAGTGTTACTAAATAAGTATCTCAGTTTTTTGAATTTTTGTCAAATCTGGTCAAACTATGGTCAAACTATGGTCAAACTACTTATTCAAGAAATATTAGTGTTACTACATAATTATTCAAGAATATTAGTGTTCCTAAATAATTATTTCAATTTTTTGAATTTTGGTCAAATCTGGTCAAACAATGGTCAAACTATGGTCAAACTATGGTCAAACTTATTCAAGAAATATTAGCGTTACTAAATAATTATTGTTTTGTTAGAATAATAGTTTCAAACTCAAACGGTGAAATGTGTGACTTCATGCTCAAGATCAACTCCTGAGGGTTAATAGGATTGACATCTTACTATTGTCAGGAAAACAACAAGTGCAGACTCGGAAACGAAGGAGAATAGAACCTGAAAGTTAAGCGTGCTAGGGCTGGAGTAGTGAGAGGGATGGGTGACCGGTCGGGAAGTTAGATGATTTGGAATGAGTGCTCCACACTTGAGCAGTTAAGAGAGGTGATTAGAGACTAAATCATCAAATAATTCAGAAAAATTAAAAATTGAAAAAAAATCAAATTTTTTTCCAAAATTTTCAAAAAATATATTAAAAAAAACCTTTAGTACCGGTTGGTAACACCAACCTGTACTAAAGGTCCCCCATACCAGGGCGCGAGCTCACGCGATGTGGTGGCACTTTAGCGACGGTTCGTGCCGAACCGGTACTAAGGTGGGGGGGCCTTTAGTGCCCACACTTTAGTGCCGGTTATGGAACTGGCACTAAAGGCCCTTACAAACCGGTTTTAAAGCTCCGTTTTCTACTAGTGGAAGAACCAAATAATATTCATAGATAATCAAGTTCATAAATCCACAATTCATCGGATGGCAAACACACCACAAAAGAGTATTACATCGAATAGATCTCCAAGAACATCGAGGAGAACTTTGTATTGAGAATCAAAGAGAGAGAAGAAGCCATCTAGCTAATAACTATGGACCCGAAGGTCTATGGTAAACTACTCACGCTTCATCGGAGAGGCTATGGTGTTGATGTAGAAGCCCTCCATGATCGATTCCCCCTTCTGTAGATCGCCGAAAAAGGATCCAAGATGGGATCTCATGGGTACAGAAGGTTATGGCGGTGGAAAAGTTGTTTCGTCGCTCCCCCCGATGTTTTTAGGGTATAAGAGTATATATATATTCGAAAGAAGTACGTCGATGGAGCTACGAGGGGCCCACGAGGGTGGGGGCACGCCTACCCCGTGGGCGTGCCCTCCTGCCCCGTAGCCGCCTCGTGGCGTTCCAGACTTCAACTCCAAGTCTTCTGGTTTGCACTCGGTCCAAGAATGATCACCGGGAAGGTTTCATTCCGTTTGGATTCCGTTTGATATTCCTTTTCTGCGGAACACTAAAATAGGCAAAAAAACAGAAACTGGCACTGGGCCTCCGGTTAACAGGTTAGTCCCAAAAATAATATAAAAGAGCATATTAAAGTCCATTAAACATTCAAAATAGATAATATAATAGCATGGAACAATAAAAAATTATAGATACGTTGGAGATGTATGAAGCATCCCCAAGCTTAATTATCAAGGTAAATGATAAAAACACAATTTTTGATGTGGAATGCTACCTAACATAATTATCAATGTAATTTTCTTTATTGTGGCATGAATGTTCAGATCCGAAAGGTTCAAGAAAAAAAGTTTAATATTGACATAAAAATAATAATACTTCAAGCATACTAACAAAGTAATCATGTCTTCTCAAAATAACATGGCCAAAGAAAGTTCATCCCTACAAAATCATACAGTTTGGCTATGCTCCATCTTCGTCACAAAAAATGCTCAAATCATGCACAACCCCGATGACAAGCCAAGCAATTGTTTCATACTTTAGTATTCTCAAACTTTTTCAACTTTCACGCAATACATGAGTGCGAGCCATGGACATAGCACTATAGGTGGAATAGAATGGTGGTTGTGGTGAAGTCAAAAAAGAGGAAGATGGTCTCACATCAACTAGGCGTATAAATGGGCTATGGAGATGCCCATCAATAGATATCAATGTGAGTGACTTGGGATTGCCATGCAACGGATGCACTAGAGCTATAAATATATGAAAGCTCAACAAAAGAAACTAAGTGGGTGTGCATCCAACTTGCTTGCTCACGAAGACCTAGGGCATTTTGAGGAAGCCCATCGTTGGAATATACAAGCCAAGTTCTATAATGAAAACTTCCCACTAGTAAATGAAAGTGACAAAATAAGAGGCTCTCTATCATGAAGATCATGGTGCTACTTTGAAGCACAAGTGTGGAAAAAAGGATAGTAGCATTGTCCCTTCTCTCTTTTTCTCTCATTTTTTGGGCCTTGTCTTTTTTTGGACTTTCTCTCCTTTTTTTATTTATCTGTTGTTTTTTCCCTCACATGGGACAATGCTCTAATAATGAATATCATCACACTTCTATTTACTTACAACTCAAAAATTACAACTCGATACTAGAACAAAATTTGACTCTATATGCGTGCCTCCGGCGGTGTACTGGGATGTGCAATGAATCAAGAGTGACATGTATGAAAAAATTAAGAATGGTGGCTTTGCCACAAATACAATGTCAACTACATGACCATGCAAGCCTATATGACAATGATGGAACATGTCATAATAAACGGAACGGTGGAAAGTTGCATGGCAATATATCTTGGAATGGCTATGGAAATGCCATAATAGGCAGGTATGGTGGTTGTTTTGAGGAAGGTAAATGGTGGGTTTATGGTACCGGTGAAAGTTGCGCGGTACTAGGCAGGCTAGCAATGGTGGAAGGGTGAGTGTGTGTATAATCCATGGACTCAACATTAGTCATAAAGAACTCACATACTTATTGCAAAAATCTACAAGTCATCAAAAACCAAGCACTACGAGCATGCTCCTAGGGGGATAGATTAGTAGGAAAAGACCATCGGTCATCCCCGGCCGTCACTCATAAGGAAGACAATCAAAGAAACACCTCATGCTTCAAATTTGGTACACAACGGTTACCATACGTGCATGCTACGGGACTTGCGAAACTCAACACAAGTATTTTTAAGATTCACAATTAATTCACTAGCATGACTCTAATATCACCATCCTCATGTCTCAAAACAATCATCAAGCATCAAACTTATCATAGCATTCAACACACTTTATATAAAAGTTTTTATTATATCCATCTTGGATGCCCATCGTATTAGGACTAATTTTATAACCAAAGAAAATTACCATGCTGTTCTAAAATACTCTCAAAATAATATAAGTGAAGCATGAGAGATCAATAATGTCTATAAAATAAAACAACCACCGTGCTCTAAAATGATATAAGTCAAGCACTAGAGCAAAATTATCTAGCTCAAAAGATATAAGTGAAGCACATAGAGTATACTAATAAATTCCGATTCATGTGTGTCTCTCCCAAAATGTGTGTACAGCAAGGAAGATTGTGTTAAACTAAAAAAAGACTCAAATCATACAAGATGCTCCAAGCAAAACACATATCATCTGGTGAATAAAAATATAGCCTCAAGTAAAGTTAATAAACAAAGACGAAAGAGGGGATGCCTTCCGGGGCATCCCCAAGCTTAGGCTTTTGGTTGTCCTTGAATTTTACCTTGGGGTACCTTGGGCATCCCCAATCTTAGGCTCTTGCCACTCCTTATTCCAAAATCCATCAAATCTTTACCCAAAAACTTGAAAACTTCGCAACACAAAACTTAACAGGAAATCTCATGAACTCCGTTAGTATAAAAACTAAACCACCACTTTAACTTACTGTAATGAACTCATTATTTATTTATATTGGTGTTAAACCTACTTTATTCCAACTTCTCTATGGTTCATACCCCTGATACTACTCATAGATTCATCAAAATAAGCAAACAACACTCGAAAAACAGAATCTGTCAAAATAGAATAGTGTGTAGCAATATGAATAAATCGAATACTTATGGAACTCCAAAAATTCTGAAATAAATTGGTGGACGTGAGGAATTTGTCTATTTAATCATCTGCAAAAATAATCAACCTAGAATCACTCTCCAGTAAAAAAATGGCAGCTAATCTCGTGAGCGCTAAAGTTTCTATTTTTTACAGCAAGATCGCAAAGACTTCACCCAAGTCTTCCTAAAGGTCTACTTGGCACAAACACTACTTAAAACATAAAACCACATCTAAACAGAGGATAGATGAATTATTTATTACTAAACAGGAACAAAATGTAAAGAACAAAAATAAAATTGGGTTGCCTCCCAGCAAGCGCTATCGTTTAACGCACCTAGCTAGGCATAAAAGCAAGAATAGATCTAGGTATTGTCATCTTTGGCATGCAATCCATAAGTGGCTATCATAACAGATTCATAAGGTAATTTAATTTTATTACTAGGAAAGTGTTCCATGCCTTTCCTTAAGGGAAATTGGAATCTATTATTTCCTTCTTTCATGTCAATAATTGCACCAATCGTTCTAAGGAAAGGTCTACCAAGAATAATAGGACATGTAGGATTGCAATCTATATCAAGAATAGTGAAATATAAGGGTACATAATTCCTATTCGCAACAATAATAACATCATTAATCCTTCCCATAGTTTTCTTAATGGTGGAATCCACAAGATGCAAATTCAAAGGAGAATCATCAAATTCACGGAAACATAGCACATGACACAATGTTTTTGGAATCGTGGAAACACTAGCACCCAAATCACATAAAGCATCATAATCTTTAGTCTTAATTTTAATAGTAGGTTCCCACTCATCATAAAGTTTTCTTGCGATAGAAACTTCTAGTTCAAGCATTTCTTCACTAGATTGCATTAAAGCATCAACGATATGTTTAGTAAAAGCTTTATTTTGATTATAGGCATGAGGCACACAGATTGCAACAAGGAAATACAATATATAAAAGAGAAATTATCATAATTAAATTCCTTGAAATCCAAAATAGTGGGTTCATTGCTATGTAAAGTTTTGACCTCTTCAATCCCACTTTCATCAATTTTTGCATCAAGATCTAAAAACTCCGAATCATTGGGACGCCTTTTAACTAAAGTTGACTCACCTCCAGTCCCATATTTATCAAGATTCATATTGGGAAACAAAGATTTAATAGGATACACATCAATCACTTTTAGATCTTCATCATTATTATCATGAAAACTAGAAGAACACGCTTTCACAAAGCAATCTTTTTTAGCACGCATCCTAGCGGTTCTTTCTTTGCACTCATCAATGGAAATACTCATGGCTTTGAGAGACTCATTGATGTCATGCTTAGGTGGAAAGATCTAAGTTTCAAAGAATCAACATCAAGAGAAATTCTATCCACGATCCTAGACAACTCATCAATCTTAGGCAATTTTTCTTCAAGCAAAGCATTCAAATTCTTTTGTGAAATCATAAATTTTTAACACTAGTCTCAAAATAAGAGGGCATCTTATTAAAATTTCCATAAGAGTTATTGTAGGAATTACCATAATTATTAGAGGAATTACTAGAGAACGACCTAGAATTAAAGTTTCCTCTATACGTGTTGTTACCAAAGTTGTTCCTACCAACAAAATTCACATCCATAGATTCATTATTATTCTCAATCAAAGTGGACAAAGGCATATCATTAAGATCAGAAGAAACACTTTTATTAGCAAACAATTTCATAAGTTCATCCATCTTTCCACTCAAAACATTAATCTCTTCAATTGCATGAACTTTTTTACTAGTGGATCTCTCGGTGCGCCATTGAGAATAATTAACCATAATATTGTCTAGAAGTTTAGTAGCTTCTCCTAAAGTGATTTCCATAAAAGTGCCTCCCGCGGCCGAATCTAAAAGATTTCTAGAAGCAAAATTCAATCCGGCATAAAAATTTTGTATAATCATCCACAAATTCAAACCATGTGTAGGGCAATTACGTATCATTAATTTCATTCTCTCCCAAGCTTGTACAACATGCTCATTATCAAGTTGCTTAAAATTCATAATGTCGTTTCTAAGAGAGACGATCTTAGCGGGAGGAAAATACTTAGAGACAAAAGCATCTTTGCACTTAATCCATGAATCAATACTATTTTTAGGCAAAGAAGAGAACCAAGTTTTAGCACGATCTCTAAGCGAAAACAGAAATAGCTTCAATTTAACAATATCATTATCCACATCTTTCTTCTTTTGCATATCACACAAATCAACGAAGTTGTTTAGATGGGTAGTGGCATCTTCACTAGGAAGGCCAGAAAATTGATCTTTCATAACAAGATTCAACAAAGCGGTATTAATTTCACAAGATTCGGTATCGGTAGTAGGAGCAATCGGAGTGCTAATAAAATCATTGTTGTTGGTATTGGAAATTTCACACAATTTAGAATTATCTTGAGCCATCGTGACCAACAAACAATCCAACACACAAGCACACAAGAAGCTAGTGAAAGAGACAAACAGAAAAGGGTTAAGAAAAGGCAAAGGTTTTCGAAAATCATTTTAGAAGTGGGGGAGAGGAAAATGAGAGACGAATGGCAAATAATGTAATGCGAGGGAGAAGAGTTTATGATGGGTACTTGGTATGTCTTGACTTGGCATAAATCTCCCTGGCAACGGCACCAAAAATGATGAGGACATCAATACCATTGTTACACCCACAGCCCCTGCTGCTATACATACTGGACCAATTACTAGAGCTCGCGCACGCCAATTGAAATATCAGGTACTTTAGTTTCTTCGTAGTGATTCCAATGTTCATGAGAATATGATGCTGCCTAAATTGGATACATTTGTTTTGCTTACAAATGAAGGGCCTAGCTTGGAGAAGGATGATCATTGGAGCAAGAACAAGCATGGAGTTGATGGCGTGCGCAAGGGAGACAAGAACAGAGTTTCAAGTGATGATTTCAGGACTTTGAAGCCACCATAATGAGTGCATGAAGCCTTGGACGAAATATACAAGATGCCACTTCATAATTTTCGTCCAGAGGCTATTCTAGGTGCCGTGTCACCTTCTTTTTGGGCCAGGCCCATGTAATTTCGAAATACTTCAATATAGGTTGTTTTTAGAGTCCGTATGTGTGGGGAAACAAGAGTTAGGGTGGGTTTCGAACCCCTCCTCCAAGGGCCACGAAATCCCCCCCCCCCTCTTCCTCCATATATACAGCCCCTAGGGCATCGTTCAGACTTTGGGTTTTGTTTAGATCAAAAGTTCGCCATAGCTGCAACTTCGCGTACTTCGTTTGTGTTCAACGACTAGACCAAGGCGTCACAAAACCCCACCTTCATTAATAAAGCTTTCCTCTTATATTCGCAATATCCAGTTTGCAATCTTAGTTTCTTGCTTGTTCTTCGTTTCCTCGCAGGAAACAGGCCCTCGTGGTCAGGTTTATCATGCTCCGGCGTGGTCAATAACCCTCAGAAGTTGGTTTAGCGATTGCTAAGGCGCGATGTCTCGCACGTTCGTAGTCGGATCATCAAGGTCGACTCCCACAGAAACGATAGCGACCATCTCATCGAAACATCGGGACACCTTTGCCTCTATCAAGTGGTATCAGATTTCCAGGTTGCTCGGTGAGATTTTACAGTTTTTCGTAGTTTAGATCGAGTTTGTTCTTCATACCTACAGTCCACGAAAAAGCCACAAAAAAAATTAGGGTTAGTTCATCATATCCGAACCAATCTGAGCCTTTGCATAATCTTTTTAGGGTTTTTGCTTTGTAGAATTTGTGGTTGCTGGTCTTTGAGTCTAGTCTTTTAGAGTTTCGAGTTCTGGTCATAAGTTGTCACGCCGCCGCCGCACCATCATCATCACCTTGCCATCTACCACCACTGCTTATCCGCCGCCGCTCTGAATCTGTATCCATATACCACCACCAATCCGTATCCATATACCACCACCGATCCGTATACATATACCACCACCACTGCCATATATCACCACCATATATCCACCACCAATCCGAGTTCTTCTCATATTAGGTTTGTTTTGAGATCCATCTAAATTCCGATTCGTGTTTCCTTGCCTCCGTAGGTCTCGAAAAAAAAAGAGTCTGGAGACCCCCGGGCAGTTTTTAGGCCAAAATTTCGGCGACCGAAAATATTTTTTTCCTATCCTATTTTTAGGCTGTTCTGGGTCTTTTGAGACACTCGCCATCATAGTGATTTTTGGTCGCACTTTTTCGTCGTCGCTGCCCTGATTTCTGAAAAAAAAATCAAAAAATTTCGTACCCATCCTGTCAGTTTGACCTGGGAAGAGTTTTGAGACACTCGCCATTATAGTGATGTTTACTTGCCACCAAATCTGATATTGACGCACAGGAAGAAGCCTTCACGGTATTGAAAGATAAGTTGACACATGCTCCATTACTCCAACTTCCTGATTTTGATAAGACTTTTGAGCTTGAATGTGATGCTAGTGGAATTGGATTAGGAGGTGTGTTATTACAAGATGGCAAACCTGTTGCATTCTTTTCTGAAAAATTGAGTGGGCCTAGTCTGAACTATTCTACTTATGATAAAGAATTATATGCTCTTGTTCGGACCTTAGAAACATGGCAACATTATTTATGGCCCAAAGAATTTGTTATACATTCTGATCATGAATCTTTGAAACACATTAAAAGTCAAGCTAAACTGAACCGTAGACATGCTAAATGGGTTGAATTCATTGAGACTTTCCCTTATGTCATTAAACACAAGAAGGGTAAAGAAAATGTTATTGCTGATGCATTGTCTCGTCGTTATACTATGCTTTCACAACTTGACTTTAAAATATTTGGTTTGGAGACCATCAAAGATCAATATGTGCATGATGCTGAATTTAAAGATGTATTGCAGAATTGTAAAGAAGGAAGAACATGGAACAAGTTCGTCGTTAACGATGGATTTGTGTTTCGTGCTAACAAGCTATGCATTCCAGCTAGCTCCGTTCGTCTTTTGTTGTTGCAGGAGGCGCATGGAGGAGGACTAATGGGACACTTTGGAGTGAAGAAGACGGAGGATATACTTGCTACACATTTCTTTTGGCCAAAGATGAGACGGGATGTTGAGCATTTTGTTGCTGCTGCACTACATGTCAAAAAGCTAAGTCGCGACTCAATCCTCATGGTTTATATATGCCTTTGCCTGTACCTAGTGTTCCTTGGGAGGATATATCTATGGACTTTGTTTTAGGTTTACCTCGAACAAAGAAGGGGAGGGATAGTATATTTGTTGTCGTGGATAGGTTCTCGAAAATGGCACACTTTATACCATGTCATAAAAGCGATGATGCTGTTAATGTTGCTGATTTGTTCTTTCGTGAAATTATTCGCTTGCATGGTGTGCCAAATACTATTGTTTCAGATCGTGATACTAAATTTCTTAGCCACTTTTGGAGATGTTTATGGGCTAAGTTGGGGACTAAACTTCTTTTTAGTACTACTTGTCACCCCCAAACTGATGGACAAACTGAAGTAGTCAATAGAACATTGTCTACTATGCTTAGGGCTGTTTTGAAAAATAATAAGAAAATGTGGGAAGAATGCTTGCCTCATATTGAATTTGCTTATAATCGTTCATTGCATTCTACTACTAAGATGTGCCCTTTTGAAATTGTGTATGGTTTCCTACCTCATGTACCTATTGATTTGTTGCCTCTTCCATCTTCGGAGAAGGTTAATTTTGATGCTAAAGAACGTGCTGAATTGATTTTAAAAATGCATGAGTTAACTAAGGAAAACATTGAGCGTATGAATGCTAAATATAAACTTGCTGGAGATAAGGGTAGAAAACATGTTGTGTTTGGACCTGGAGATCTTGTTTGGTTACATTTGCGTAAGGATAGATTTCCTAATTTGCGGAAATCAAAGCTAATGCCACGTGCTGATGGTCCTTTTAAGGTGTTAGAGAAAATAAATAATAATGCATATAAACTTGAGTTGCCTGCAGATTTTGGAGTTAGTCCCACTTTTATCATTGCAGATTTGAAGCCTTATTTGGGTGAGGAAGATGAGCTTCCATCGAGGACGACTTCATTTCAAGAAGGGGAGGATGATGAGGACATCAATACCATTGTTACACCCACAGCCCCTGCTGCTATACATACTGGACCAATTACTAGAGCTCGCGCACGCCAATTGAATTATCAGGTACTTTCGTTTCTTGGTAGTGATTCCAATGTTCATGAGAATATGATGCTGCCTAAATTGGATACATTTGTTTTGCTTACAAATGAAGGGCCTAGCTTGGAGAAGGATGATCATTGGAGCAAGAACAAGCATGGAGTTGATGGCATGCGCAAGGGAGATAAGAACAAAGTTCCAAGTGATGATTTCAGGACTTTGAAGCCACCATAATGAGTGCATGAAGCCTTGGACGAAATATACAAGATGCCACTTCATAATTTTCGTCCAGAGGCTATTCTAGGTGCTGAGTCACCTTCTTTTTGGGCCATGCCCATGTAATTTCGAAATACTTCAATATAGGCTGTTTTTAGAGTCTGTATGTGTGGGGAAACAAGAGTTAGGGTGGGTTCCGGACCCCTCCTCCAAGGGCCACGAAATTCCCCCCCTCTTCCTCCATATATATAGCCCCTAGGGCATTGTTTAGACTTTGGGTTTTGTTTAGATCAAAAGTTCGCCATAGCTGCAACTTCGCGTACTTCGTTTGTGTTCAACGACCAGACCAAGGCGTCATAGAAACCCACCTTCATTAATAAAGCTTTCCTCTTATATTCGCAATATCCAGATTGCAATCTTAGTTTCTTGCTTGTTCTTCGTTTGCTCACAGGAAACAGGCCCTCGTGGTCAGGTTGATCGTGCTCCGGCGTGGTCAATAACCCTCGGAAGTTGGTTTAGCGATTGCTAAGGCGCGACATCTCGCATGTTCGTAGTCGGATCATCAAGGTCGACTCCCACAGAAACGATAGCGACCATCTCATCGAAACATCGGGACACCTTTGCCTCTATCAGGAAATCCTTCTTGCTACCTCTTGAGCATGCGTTGGTTTTCCCTTGAAGAGGAAAGGGTGATGCAGCCAAGTTGCGTAAGTATTTCCCTCGGTTTTTGAGAACCAAGGTATCAATCTAGTAGGAGACAACACACAAGTCACCTAGTACCTGCACAAACAATCAAGAATCTTGCAACCAACGTGATAAAGGGGTTGTCAATCCCTTCACGGCCACTCGCAAAAGTGAGATCTAATAGAGATAGTAAAGTAAGTATTTTGGTATTTTTTTGTATAGCTTGGAAAGTAAAGATTGCAAAATAGTAAACGAGATGCAATGTAAATACAAGAGATGCAATATAATAAGAAAGTGACCCGGGGGCCATAGGTTTCACTAGTGGCTTCTCTAAAGATAGCATGTATTACGGTGGGTGAACAAATTACTGTCGAGCAATTGATAGAAGAGCGCATAGTTATGAAGTTATCTAAGGCAATGATCATGAATATAGGCATCACGTCCGTGTAAAGTAGACCGAAATGATTCTGCATCTACTACTATTACTCCACACATCGACCGCTATCCAACATGCATCTACAGTATTAAGTTCATAAGAATAGAGTAAAGCATTAGGCAAGATGACACGATGTAGAGGGATAAACTCAAACAATATGATATAAACCCCATCTTTTTATCCTCGATGGCAACAATACAATACGTGCCTTGCTGCCCCTACTGTCACTAGGAAAGGACACCGCAAGATTGAACCCAAAGCTAATCACTTCTCCCATTGCAAGAAAGATCAATCTAGTAGGCCAAACTAAACCGATAATCCGTAGAGACTTGCAAAGATATCAAATCATGCATATAAGAATTCAGAGATGAACCAAATAATATTCATAGATAATCAAGTTCATAAATCCACAATTCATCCGATCTCGGCAAACACACTACAAAAGAGTATTACATCGAATAGATCTCCAAGAACATCGAGGAGAACTTTTTATTGAGAATCAAAGAGAGGGAAGAAGTCATCTAGCTAATAACTATGGACCCGAAGGTCTATGGCAAACTACTCACGCTTCATCGGAGAGGCTATGGTGTTGATGTAGAAGCCCTCCATGATCGATTCCCCCTCCGACAGATCGCCGGAAAAGGCCCCAAGACGTGATCCCACGGGTACAGAAGGTTGCGGCGGTGGAAAAGTGGTTTCGTCACTCCCCCTGATTTTTTTAGGGTATAAGTGCATATATAGGCGGAAGAAGTACGTCGGTGGAGCTACGAGGGGCCCACGAGGGTGGGGGCGCGCCTACCCCCCGGGTACGCCTTCCTGCCTCGTGGCCGCATCGTGGCGTTCCAGACTTCAACTCCAAGTCTTCTGGTTTGCTTCCGGTCCAAGAAAGATCATCGCGAAGGTTTCATTCCGTTTGGATTCCGTTTGATATTCCTTTTCTGCGAAACACTAAAATAGGTGGCACTAGGCCTCCGGTTAATACGTTAGCCCCAAAATAATATAAAAGAGCATATTAAAGCCCATTAAACATCCAAAACATATAATATAATAGCATGGAACAATAAAAAATTATAGATACGTTGGAGACGTAGCATCGGGGTACAAAAACAGGGGTGTATGTTTCCCCTGACTTGTGCACGGACCGCAAACCACTGGTCTGGCAACGTTCGAGCATCCAAGATAAGTCCAAGCCAAAGAGATAAGCTCTTTGAGAAATCCAAGGGGTGGATCAAGAAGATCAAGGCCAACCAAAGGAGCAAGATAACACTAAGGAAAAATCTCCCTTGCCGGGTAGGCAAGCCTGGCGGGGTCGAGGTTACCCCAAAGACGAGTCTCAGGACTGCCCCAGCAAGCTTGCCGGGGACACCGATGGCGGATTGCGCCACCAAGGCCCCACCGCTCCACCTCACAGCAATGCAAGTCACCTATCGGAGTGGTGTCGAGCCCCCAAGTGACTAAGTGGCTGATATTTGGCATGTGGTAGCCATTTTCGAAGGTGGCCGAATGGCATGGCAAGGCTTGCCGGGCTACGCCATGATGTGACACTAAGCGGTGCATTTAATGGACCTTGTCCTGTTTGCAGAGTTAGGTATGAGAGCACTTTTTGCTATCTAATCAATACACAATGACTGATTTTCCATTGTGGTGACCCCTTGATCTATAAAAGGAGGGCCGTGGCAACCTTAGAAAGGATTCAGACCCTTGTACACTCATACGCGCGTAGCTGCTCTCGTCCCGAGGTAACCTTGTCGGGCTAGAGCATTGCGTCTCCACCACGGCCCTCTCATCAATCCACCAAAGCATGAGTAGGGTTTGAGGCCTCGAGGTGGCCCAAACCTGGGTAAAAACTGCCCGTGCGATCACTGTCGTGCTGCTCTGCGGCCTCCGCTCTTTGTGCAATGTGCTCTTCCCCCCTGCCGAACGACAAGGGGATGATGGCCCCATAGGTGGTCGTGTTTTCCCACGTCATCTTTTGCACGCTAGCTAGGGGGAAGCGCTTGCGCGAACCCGAGAGTGTAAGCAGCGCGTCGTCTTCGTCATCATTTTCTCCATCAATGACTTCATCATCCATGACGCCCAAGAAAAGGCGGTGAATGGTGGGATAGGAGGGGAGCGATATCACTCCCCCGCCCACCCTGTCCAATCTCTGTTGCCTCTCTCCACTGCGGCTACAGTGGCGGCGGCTACCAGGAATGATGGCGGCACGACAACTCCAAACTGTTCAGACAACATGGTCACCATGCAAGCCCCATTCGAAAAAAGGGGCAAGGTGTAAGGGTACAAGGTTTCTCTCTCCGCCACTCTAACTTATCAACAATCGAGCTACACTGGGTTTAGCATCGTCAACGTCGATGAGCCCGCGCGATACTCGGTCCAGCATTTACCCTGCCTAGGGAAATCTTGAGTAGAGCGCTGGTGCGAATCCGTTGATTGACGAGCGCTGATGCGAATCCGTTGATTGACGCCCCGACAAGTTCGCTCTGGCAAGGCCGTTCACGTTGGCATGAATTTTATGCCAGCTGCCTTCAGATTGTTTAAAAAGTGTAAAGAGGAAGAGAGAGAAACCGGTCGTGCCTTGCATCGTGTCCTTCCGCTTGCAAGATACATGTGATTCCTACCGGCACCTGCCGGGAGCCGGAAAGCAATACGCAAGACACCATTCCTCCAAGATGTGTGGCTGCAATTGAAGAGGGGAGGGAGCACAGCCAAAAACCTAGTCCACGTGTTCGCTATTTTTCTGTTTCTAGAATCTGCATTTGCTTATCCCTTGGATCCAAGGTGTACGTATGAGGAAATCTTTCATGTGACGACACCTTACTAGTTTTTGGATGTGCCCTCATTCCGTTCCGAGGCTGCTTGTAGAATGGGTGGCTGCGTCAAAAACTACCAAGGAAAAACCTGTCGGGACGTATCCACGCCAAGATAAATGCTAAGGGCCAGACCCTTACGAAAATCGCGGTAGTATGATACCGGAATGCAACCAAAATACGCATAGAGACTAATTGTATGAACACCAATGGGTGAACCCAAGTGGGAGAAACATGCAGTTAAGATTAAGTAAAGACATAAGTTCCACAGAGGCATAAGCAGTACGGTGTCTAAACACAGGACATGCATAATCTCCTGTTACAGGGCATCACGACAACGTGAATGGTTCAAGGCCATGCATAGTGGCCTCGCAGAGTAGTAGGGATGACAAGAATCTTGTCCATGTAGGGGGCGGCCTTCTCCTCAGCAGTAGAAACATATGCGTCCTCCAGCAGCTTCTTGAAGCCGTCGGCAAGGTTGAGGTCCGGATGGCAGTAGGTGTCGTGGTTCTAAGTCTGACAGTAGAATGGGGGGTAGGAATGGAGAGGCAAGATCCTAGCTCTGGAGTAGTTGTGCACGCAAAGAGTTAATGAGTTCGGGCCCTTCTCAGAGGAAGTAATAGCCCTACGTCTCGGAGCCCGGAGGCGGTCGACTGGATTATATGCGCGTGTGTTACAAAGATGCGAACCCCTGTGCCAGTGGAGGGGGGTGGCTTATATAGAGTGCGCTCAGACCTCCGCCAGCCCACGTTGCAAGGGGTTTAAAGTACATTAAGGTGAGGCGTTATAGGTAACGCCTCTAATGAAGGGCTTTGATGCCCATAAAGACTAGTTAATTACAGACCATTTGGATGCGGAGTGGCTCCTGTTCTTCCGATGGTCGAGTGAATATTCATGGTCGAGTGTCTCCATGTTAGTCGAGTGAATGCTTATTAGGTCGACTGGTAAGCAGTCTCTTTTAGCAAGTGACCTTGGGGAGGGTACCCTTGGGCAGGCCCATGACCCTACCCTAGGTACATGACTTCATCATTAGCCCCCGAATGGATCGAGGTTTGAGTGAGGAGGGAATTGATAGTCTTCCGGCCTACTTCTTGTGTGGAAAGCGTGTCTTGCCTTGGATCAAGGGTCTTTCAGTGATGGATTCAAATTCTCTTTCAGGCGCCTTGATCCATTCTTTGCGTTTGTCGAGTGAACTTCGTAGCCTTGAGGATCTCCGAGTGATAGATCGATGGAGATCCGCTGTCAGGTTGGTTGCTCTGCGGTTAGCGGATTTCGCGGGATCCGAATTTTGGGAAGCGCGCGAAGCGGAGAAAGCCACGACACTGGGATGGGACGAGACGATGACGCCTCAATCTTTGCGCCGCCTTTTTCGCCACGTATCGCTCGCGCGCCTGTTGCGGGATTTGACGGGATGGCCCGGGTCTACCAGTCAGCCACTCGGAAGCGGCCCCTTAAAAGCTGCCAGCTCGGGGTTTCCAACAGTGTGTTCTCTTCTTCCCTTCTCTCCTCGCAAAGTTCTCCGCCACCTCCGCTCTCGCCCTAGCGCCACAGGTCCGTTCGAGCTTTCCGGCGACGATGGTGAAGGACAAGACGTCCGCCCTGGAGCGCGCGAAGAAGGCGGCGGCGGTGCAGGGAAAAGGGAAGAAATCCGCTCGGGGCGGATCTTCCTCAAGGGCTTCTCTGCCCAGAGGCTGGATGCAGGGCGACTGGATGCCGACGGTGCTGAGGCAGGAAGATCTCGACGATATGGTTGAGGGAGGAGTCATCCCTCATGAAGCTGCGCGTCTCCCCGGGAGAGAAGTCGAGCCCCAACCTCTCGATGGTGAGTGTGTGCTCCTTGCCACCCATATCGATCGCGGGTTTTCTCTGCCTCCTCATCCCTTTTTCCAGAGTTTCCTGAACTTCTTCGGAGCGCAGCTCCACCATTTCACTCCCAACTCTATCGTGTATCTGGCTGCCTTCATTTCCTTGTGTGAGGGTTTTTGGGCTGTCGCCCCCATTGGGGACTTTTTAAGCATATCTTCACCTGCCGTTCCCAATCGGTCAAAAAGGCCAAGTCGAGTGACGAGAGGACGCAGGTGATCCAGCTGTGCGGAGGCCTGGCAATCCAGACGAGGGGAAAAAGTTCTTTTCCATCCATCACTTTCCCTGAGTCGGTCCGTGGTTGGCAAGCGACCTGGTTTTACTGCAAAGACCAGGCGACTCCAGGTCAGTCGACTGGACTTCCCCCTTTCTCTCTGGAGCGAGCCCAAAAACCTACTTCTCTGAAAGTGACGCCCGAAGAAAAGGCCCAAGTCAAAGTGCTGGTCGGTCGAGTGGTTCAGCTTGTCCGTGACGGCGTGACTGGCATGGACTTGCTGGAAATCTTCCTTAGGAGGCGCATCCAGCCGCTCCAGGCTCGCGACCATCCGATGTGGCTATATTCGGGTCTTGATGACACCGCTCGGATCCACCCGGAGGAGGTTACTGATGAGATGCTAGAAGGATGGCTATCGAGCATCACAGGAAACAAAGACAATCCCCGAGGAGCCAGGAGGGTCGCTCCACTCGACAGCACATACAAAGTGGACCAGGTCAGACCTCATGCACCTGACCGGGATCTTGCTTTCTGCAGTGGTCTTCTTTGAATTGGTCGACTGATTTTTGTTTTGTCTATTATTTCCCAGGAAACTACTGAGATGTACTCGACGCCCAATGGGGCACAGGAGCCGACTGAGGAAGGGGAGGCGAGCGGAGGTGAAAGCGGAGACGAGCACGGCGAGTGGGAATCCGATGGCGAAGGGGAGGGAGACGACGACGTCTACTCTAGCGAAGAGGAGGAGGAGGAAGCTGAACCTCCCCGCACGGAGAGGCGATCCAAGCTTACACACGATCCCGCGAGGGAACATGGTAAGGCAACTGCTCCCGTTGGGCAGTCGTCGAAACGCCCTCGGACCTCTTCTCCTACGCCAACTGAGAAGGCTCCCAAGCACCAACGTGCGACGCCATCCAAGCCGCCCAAGGCTCTGCCCAAGATGAAGATGATTGTCCCTACCATTTCTGGGTAATAATAATACTTATTTCCCTTTGTCGACTGTGGACGGATCCTTGGTCGATTCATTGAACCAACTGATTGACTTCCTAAATTTTTAGTGCTGCTACTTCTGAGATCTCTGCCAAGGACGGAGATTAAGAGATGGAAGATGCTGTTACTTCCAATCCAGGTACAGTTACTGATGTTCTGTCTTTGGTCGACAGAATATTTCTTGTAACTCTGGTCGATTGACTTTTCTTGCAGCTCCCCCTCATGTTATCGACTTACCAGACGATGAAGATGACGAGCCGCTGAGAGCAAGAAGGAACCGGAGGGCATCCACTGGCAAGACCCCCCAATCTGCTCTGGTGTCTGAGGCTGTAGTTCGGGATGGTGGTGATACCACTCGGACTTCCGTGACTTTTGTTGATCCTCTGACGAGCGTGCGGCCTTTGGCATCGACTGCAAATCCGCCTTCGCTTTTTGCTACATACCCTGCCCCAGAGGACCAAGTGAGTGCCGCAAAAGAGGCTATACGCCAGGCGGGTATCATGATGGAGCAAGTGAAAGTGGTTCTGGTTCGGCACGCCAGCCAAGCAGCGTATGACGCGAGTTTGGCTCTTCAGAGTAACGTCCAGGTCAGTCGACTCAACACTTGGTCTGTTGCAATATGCTGTTCAAAGAATCTCTTTTCCGAAAATCTTTATATCTGTAATCTTTATATCTGTACACCCACTGGGTGTGTCTGTCGACCTTTGGTCGAGTGGGGGCACGCTGAGTGCACCCACTGGGTCTAGTCCCCGAGACTACGGTGGACTGCTGGCAGTCGACTGTAGTCTTTATATTGCGTTTCTGTATTTGTACTTCTTCACTCGGTCTGGTCGGGCCAAGTCGAATGGAACTATATGCGGTCGACTGCGGGCAGTCGATTTTTTTTTCTTTGAACCAGTGGGGGCACGCTGAGTGCACCTAGTGGGTGTAGTCCCCGAGACTGCTGTCGAATGTTTTGATTCGGCTGAAGTCTTAGAAACGCTGACTATTAGTCATGGCATTAGAATCATATTTGGTCGACTGATCGATCAGGATTTTGAAAGATTACCGGTGGGGGCACGCTGAGTGCACCCACTGGGTGTAGTCCCCGAGGCTACTGTCGAATGTTTTGATTCGGCTGTAGTCTTAGAAGTGCTACAACTTTTCCTTTAGTCACTCGGAAGTAACTTGTCTTTAATATCATTTGTCGATTGACTCTTTGCACAAGTCTTGCGAGCTTGTTGCTCATCTTGCTAAATTGAAGGAGAAACAAGTCTAGCTTAACCTCGACTTACAGTTTGCCCAGGAAAACTTGTAGAAGGCGAAGGATGACGCAAAAGGTATGGCTGGTGAGGATTCGACGTCTGTCTTTGTTTTTCTACCTATTCTCAACTCTGTCCTCATTAATGCTTTCCAGACCAACTGGAGGAGGCTCTGAGGAAGAAAGATCTTGACCTTGCAGAAGCACAGAAGGAGGCTTCGGAGAAAACGAAGCTCGCTGAAGAAAAGCTTGCTTCAGTTGGTCAGCTTGAAGACGAGAATGCCAAGCTGAAGTTTGCTCTTGACGCGGCCAACCAGGAAGCAAGTCGATTGAAAAATGACAAGATTGCTCTGACTGACAAGGTCGGCGACATGGCGGGGAAGCGAAAGGATCTGGAGGCTTACCTTGGAGGGCTCGCCAAGAAATTATTCCTCATGCTTGAAGGTAATCCCCTTACTCAATTGACTTGTCGTTGTCGACTCATTGTTCAATTATAATACTGGACTGTACCTTTCAGAATTCTGTCAAAACTTCGAGGAAGAAACTGGTCGAGTGGAAATCAATCTGGACCCCATCAACTCTCCTGTGAAGGACGAAGCTGCCATGAATGTCCTCCGGCTGGAATCTCGCGTTGCCAGTGTGGTGGACTACCTCGCTCGACTGAAGGCTGCAGTGTCGCGGATCAACTCTGCACTCTGGCCAAATCAGACACTTCAGAATGACCTTGAATCCTTGGTCACTCGACTGAACGAAGTGCCAAGTCGAGTGCATGAGTGGAAAAAGTCTTCTGCCAGGTGTGGTGCCGATGTTGCTCTGTCGCTGGTTCGTGTCCACTTCAAGGAGGCGCGAGAAGAGAAGCTGGCCGCCCTCCAAGTTGCCAATACCAGGAAGTATAGTTTCCAGGACTTAATGGAGACCTTCATTGCTGTTGCCACCCGTATCTCAGACGGGATTGATTTGGACGAGTTCGTTGCCCCATCCAGTCCTCCACCGGAGGAGTAAAAAACTATTGAGTCTCACTTTAAATTTGCCTCGAAATGCCGAGTGGTTTGTGTAACCGATAAACTCTGTCGAGCTGGAGGCTCGGGTACTTTTATTTGTGGTCCAGGACCTTTTGATCCTTATCCGAACTTGATTTATTGTTGAATATCTTCGTGATTTATCCGTCGAGTGAGATTTGGCTCGACTTTTACTCAAAATGACTTAGGCGAGCACGGAGCTGCAGCTAAGCCTCCGAGTGGGAGGTTTGTTCTCCACTTAGTAGGATTTTTAAACACTTAGGCAAGTACTGGGCTGCAGCTAAGCCCCCGAGTGAGAGGTTTGCTCTCCACTCGGTAGGATTTTAATTACTTAGGCGAGCACTGGGCTGCAGCTAAGCCTCCGAGTGGGAGGTTTGCTCTCCACTCGGTAGGATTTTAATTACTTAGGCGAGCACCGGGCTGCAGCTAAGCCTCCGAGTGGGAGGTATGCTCTCCACTCGGTAGGATTTTAATCACTTAGGCGAGCACTGGGCTGCAGCTAAGCCTCCGAGTGGGAGGTATGCTCTCCACTTGGTAGGATTTTAATCACTTAGGCGAGCACTGGGCTGCAGCTAAGCCTCCAAGTGGGAGGTCTGCTCTCCACTCGGTAGGATTTTTGATTACTTAGGCGAGCACTGGGCTGCAGATAAGCCTCCGAGTGGGAGGTCTGCTCTCCACTCGGTAGGATTTTTAATTACTTAGGCGAGCACTGGGCTGCAGCTAAGCCTCCGAGTGGGAGGTCTGCTCTCCACTCGGTAGGATTTTTGATTACTTAGGCGAGCGCTGGGCTGCAGCTAAGCCTCCGAGTGGGAGGTCTGCTCTCCACTCGGTAGGATTTTTGAATGTAGCTTCTGAAGGAGAAGGAGGCAGTCGATCTACGCCTTGCCGTCCTTGCGAAGCGTTCGTTATATTGAGAGTTTGAGTAAAATTCTTGGACTGTTATTAAGCCCTCGAGCGGGAGGCTGGCTTTCCGCTCGGTAGGAGTTTTAAATACTTAGGCGAGCACTGGGCTGCAGCTAAGCCCCCGAGTGGGAGGATGGCTCTCCACTCGGTAGGATTTTAAATACTTAGGCGAGTACTTGGACTGCAGCTAAGCCCCCGAGTGGGAGGCTGGCTCTCCACTCGGTGGGATTTTAAATACTTAGGCGAGTACTTGGACTGCAGCTAAGCCCCCGAGTGGGAGGCTGGCTCTCCACTCGATGGGATTTTAAATACTTAGGCGAGTACTTGGACTGCAGCTAAGCCCCCGAGTGGGAGGCTGGCTCTCCACTCGGTGGGATTTTAAATACTTAGGCGAGTACTTGGACTGCAGCTAAGCCCCCGAGTGGGAGGCTGGCTCTCCACTCGGTGGGATTTTAAATACTTAGGCGAGTACTTGGACTGCAGCTAAGCCCCCGAGTGGGAGGCTGGCTCTCCACTCGGTGGGATTTTAAATACTTAGGCGAGTACTTGGACTGCAGCTAAGCCTCCGAGTGGGAGGCTGGCTCTCCACTCGGTGGGATTTTAAATACTTAGGCGAGTACTTGGACTGCAGCTAAGCCCCCGAGTGGGAGGCTGGCTCTCCACTCGGTGGGATTTTAAATACTTAGGCGAGTACTTGGACTGCAGCTAAGCCCCCAAGTGGGAGGCTGGCTCTCCACTCGGTAGGATTTTAAATACTTAGGCAAAACGGATTCGCAGCTAAGCCTCCGAGTGGGAGGCTGGCTCTCCACTCGGTAGGATTTTAAATACTTAGGCGAAACGGATTCGCAGCTAAGCCTCCGAGTGGGACGCTGGCTCTTCACTCGGCAGGACTTTTACAAACTTAGGCGAAACGGATTCGCAGCTAAGCCACCCACTGGGTGAAATTTCAACAAAAAAGAAATAGCAATCTTCTGTGAAAATTATAACATTCTTGCTTTAGATAAAAGAACTACAAAGGTACTTTTATTACATCTCAAGCGAGTGAGTTTCTTTTTTCAAGTGTAAAAAGGACGGAGTAACTCCGCGTTCCAAGCTCGAGGCTCGTCGATCCGGCGATCAACGTTCTAGAGGTGATATGCTCCGTTGTGAAGGACTTTGGTGATGATGAAGGGGCCTTCCCAGGTTGGAGCGAGCTTGTGAGGTTTTTGCTGATCCACTCGGAGGACCAAGTCTCCTTCCTGAAAGGCTCGACTCTTCACGTTTCTCGCGTGGAAACGACGTAAGTCCTGCTGGTAAATAGTCGAGCAGATTAGGGCCATCTCCCTCTCTTCTTCCAAGAGGTCGACTGCATCTTGTCGAGCTTGTTCCGCTTCTGCTTCAGAGTATAGTTCGACTCGAGGTGCATTGTGGAGCAGATCACTCGGCAGAACCGCTTCAGCCCCATAGACCAGAAAGAATGGCGTTCTTCCAGTCGACCGATTAGGAGTGGTCCTTAATCCCCAAAGAACTGACGGAAGTTCGTCGACCCAAGCTCCTGCCGCGTGCTTGAGATCATGCATCAGTCGAGGTTTCAGTCCTTTGAGGATGAGGCCATTCGCATGCTCTGCCTGTCCATTCGACTGAGGATGGGCAACTGAGGCATAGTCGACTCGCGTTCCTTGGGAGGCGCAAAAGGCTTTGAATCTGTCGTTATCAAAGTTTGATCCATTGTCCGTGATGATGCTATTTGGAACTCCATATCTGAATATCAGCTGAAACTGATAACAGTGCTTGCATCGAGGTTCTTGATGGGTCTGGCTTCTATCCACTTGGTGCACTTGTCGACTGCAACTAGTAAGTGAGTGAAGCCGCTTCTACCCGTTCTCAGCGGTCCAATCATGTCTAGCCCCGAAACAGCGAAGGGCCAGACGAGTGGAATGGTCTTCAGAGCAGAGGCGGGCTTGTGCGACATGTTGGAATAAAACTGACACCCTTCGCACTTGTCGACTATGTCTTTTGCCATTTCATTCGCCCTCGGCCAGTAAAATCCCGCTCGGTATGCTTTAGCCACAATGGTCCGAGAGGACGCATGATGACCACAGGTTCCCGAGTGGATATCCTCAAGAATTACCTGACCTTCTTCTGGCGTGATGCACTTCTGGCCAACTCTAGTCGCGCTTTCTCTATACAACTGCCCTTTGATTACTGTAAAGGCCTTGGACCGATGGACGATCTGTCAAGCCTCTTCTTCATCTTCTGGGAGCTCTTTCCTCATAATATACGCGATGTAAGGCGCTGTCCAGTCGGGAGTGATGACTACAACTTCCATAATCAGGTCGACCATGGCTGGAATCTCTACTTCAGTCGGATCGTTGGCACTCCTTGGCTGCGGAGGTTCTTCTGTGAAAGGATCTTCTTGTATCGATGGCATACGAATGTGCTCCAAACACACGTCACTGGGGATGGCTTCTCTCTTGGACCCAATTTTCGCCAAGTCATCTGTGGCTTGTTTTTTCAGTCGGGGTATATGATGGAGCTCTAACCCCTCAAATCTCTTTTCCAACTTTCTCACCGCGTTGCAATATCCAGTCATGGCTGGGCTTCGGACATCCCACTCTTTCATCACTTGATTAACAACCAGATCTCAGTCACCATAGACCATAAGGCGACGGACGCCGAGTGAAATGGCCATACGTAATCCATATAGGAGTGCTTCATATTCTGCCTCATTGTTGGAGGAATCAAAGTGAATCTGGAGGACATATTTGAGCTTATCTCCTCGGGGGAAACCAGTACAACCCCCGCACCGGACCCATTCAGCATCTTGGAGCCATCAAAAAACATAGTCCAGTGTTCCGAGTGAACTTGAGTCGGAAGTTGTTGTTCAGTCCACTCGGCGAGGAAATCAGCTATTGCTTGGGACTTGATAGCTTTCTTTGCCTCGAACTTGATATCAAGAGGAACAAGTTCAATTGCCCATTTTGCCACTCGACCTGTTGCATCTCTGTTATGAAGAATCTCTGATAACGGGGCATCGCTGACGACTGTAATGGAGTGATTAGAGAAATAATGAGCAACCTTCTTCGTGGTCATGTAAATCCCGTAAACAAGCTTCTGATAGTGAGGGTATCTTTGCTTTGACGGGGTCAGAATTTCAGAAAGGTAATAAACTGGGCGCTGAACTTTGAAGGCTTTCCCTTCCTCTTCCCGCTCGACCGTAAGAACGGTACTAACGACTTGTCCAGTGGCTGCAATGTAAAGCAACAATGGCTCTTTGCTGACAGGGGCAGCAAGCATCGGCTGGGTGGAGAGCAGGGCTTTTAGCTCTGCAAACGCTGCATCAGCTTCTGGAGTCCACTCGAACTTGTCTGACTTCTTCATCAGTCGGTAAAGAGGCAGTGCCTTTTCACCGAGCCTGGAGATGAATCGACTTAAAGCGGCCAAGCATCCAGTAAGTTTCTGGACGTCGTGCACACGCACAGGGCATTTCATTCGGAGTATAGTGCCAACTTTTTCAGGGTTAGCATCGATTCCTCGTTCGGAAACGAGAAAACCGAGTAACTTTCCTCCAGGGACTCCGAACGTGCATTTCGACGGATTAAGCTTGATATCATACCTCCTGAGATTGGCAAATGTTTCAGTAAGGTCAGTCAACAGGTCGGAACCTTTTCGCGACTTGACCACTATATCATCCATGTATGCTTCTACATTCCGACTGATTTGTGTGATCAGGCACTTTTGAATCATTCTCATGAATGTAGCTCCAGCATTCTTGAGACCGAAAGGCATGGTAACATAACAGAAGCACCCGAACGGGGTGATGAAAGCTGTTTTTATTTCATCGGGTCCATGCAGACGGATCTGATGGTATCCGGCGTAAGCATCTAAAAAAGACAACCTCTCGCATCCTCCAGTCGAGTCGACTATTTGGTCGATGCGAGGAAGAGGGAAATGATCTTTCGGGCAGGCCCGATTGACATGATTGAAATCGATGCACATGCGCAACGATTTGTCCTTCTCCGGGACCATTGCAACGTTGGCGAGCCACTCGGAGTGGAAAATCTCGCGAATGAAACCTGCCGCTAAGAGTCGAGCCACCTCTTCGCCAATGGCCTTTCTCTTCTGTACGGCGGACCGTCGAAGATGTTCCTTAACTGGTTTGACCTTTGGGTCGACTTGAAGGCGGTGCTTAGCCAGTCCTCTGGGAACACCCGGCATGTCAGCAGGCTTTCATGCAAAGATGTCCCAGTTCTCACGGAGGAACTGGATGAGCGCTTCTTCCTATTTAGAGTCGAGTGTAGTGGAGATATTGGTCGGAGCTGCATTGGGGTCAGTCGGGTGGATGTGAACCTGTTTTGTCTCACCGGACGACTGAAATGCTGACTCCGTGGCGGGCTTCTTGGCTCGTAACAAATCACTCGGGTCTGCAGTCCTCTGGTACTCCTGTAACTCCATTTCGGCCATCTGAGCATCAGCAATTTTGGAGCCCTTCTGGAAGCACTCTTCTGCCTTCTTCCGATTACCCGTGATAGTGATCACACCTCTTGGACCGGGCATCTTCAATTTGAGGTACACGTAGCATGGTCGGGCCATGAAACGAGCGTATGCTGGCCTTCCAAGAATGGCGTGGTATGCACTCTGAAAATCCACGACCTCAAAGGTTAACTTTTCCTTTCGGAAATTCTTCGCGTCACCAAAAACTACATCGAGAGCGATTTGGCCGAGTGACTCACCCTTCTTTCCAGGAATGACTCTGTGGAAGCTCATGTTACTGGTGCTGAGTCTGGACATCGGAATGCCCATCCCTTTCAGTGTCTCTACGTACAACAAGTTCAAACCACTGCCACCATCCATCAGCACTTTGGTTAGTCGAGTGCCTTCAATGACTGGGTCGACCACCAACGCTTGCCTCCCTGGGGTAGCAATATGAGTCGGGTGGTCGGACTAGTCGAAGGTGATGGCAGTCTGGGACCATTTCAGATAATTGGGTGTCGCCGGAGCGACCATGTTCACTTCTCGATTGATGACCTTCAATCGACTTTTGCTTTCGACGTCAGCAAAAATCATCAAGGTGGAATTGACCTGGGGGTATTCCTCACCGCTGTTTTCCTTGTCCTCAACTTTGTCTGACTCTTTCTCTTTGTCTTTGGCCCGTTTCCCTTGAAACTGCTGCATCAGGAGTCGACATTGTCGAGTGGTATGCTTTGGGTAAATGAGTTTACCCTCCTCGTCTTTCTTCGTGTGAATGTGACACGGTAAGTCCATCACATCGTTCCCATCCTGGTCTTTCACTTTCTTGGGGTTCCAGGGACCCTTGGGTTTCCCCTTAAACTTTCCTGGGGTCACAACCAAGGCCTCTCCGGGTGCAGCCGACTCGGCTTTGCGCTTTTGCTTCCGACTGGAGTTCCCTCTGCCGGTCTCATTAGCAGCTGCTTTATACTTGCCACTCCGGAGCCTATCTTCTTCTTCACCGTTTGCATACTTGGTGGCAATTTCCATCATTCGACTCAATGTCATATCTCCGGTTCGACCGAATTTCAAACTCAGTTCTCTGTTCCTGACGCCTTCCTTGAAGGCACAAACTGCCTGGTGATCAGATACATTCTCGACTGTGTGATGTAAAGTGATCCACCTCTGGATATAATCCCTCAGAGTTTCACTCGACTTCTGAACACACGACTGCAATTCTGTCAACCCTGTTGGTCGCTTGCAAGTCCCTTCAAATGTCCTGACAAACACTCGGGCAAGATCCTCCCAAGTGTAAATACTGCTGGGTGCCAACTGGTTCAACCATGCTCTGGCCGACCCTTCCAACATAAGAGGCAAATGCTTCATGGCTACCTCGTCGTTGCCGCCCCCAATCCGAACAGCCACTCGGTAATCCTCGAGCCAGGTGTCAGGCTTGGACTCGCCGGTGAACTTGCTAACTCCAGCCGCCAACCTTAAGTTGGGAGGAATTACTGCGGCTCTGATTGCCCTGCTGAAACATTCTGGTCCTGATACACGAGCCCTGCTGCTGGACGGAGCGTCTCTGTCGGGGCCTCCTCTGTGAGCTCTATCCCTGTCGACCAGACCTTGAACGATAATGGATCTCGCATCAAAGCCTGGTTCCCTGGGGTCGACAGGAAACCTTCGCCCAGCACTGAGCTGGCGTCTGTCATCTTGCCGCCGAGAAACGTACGATCCACCCCTTGGGGGAGGAGTGGGCACTCGACGTCGATCATTGTGATCGAATTGGTGTTCGTACCGCTCACGGTCTTGATATTGATCATCGCGCTGGTCTCTACGTTCCCCATGCCTCGGAGGCGATCCTAGACTGTGAGCCGACTGTACAGAATTCGCAGCGACGGATCGGCTGTGAATCCTGTTACGCGACTGAGATACCACTGAGTTCTGATCCCCCGCTGCCCGGAGCAAATCTCTGATCTGTAACAGACCTCTACCCGCCTCCGACTGAGAAGGTTGGATCGACTCTGCTATGCGAGCTGCAGCTGCTAAATTCTGAATCGGGGTTCGGTATACCTGAGTTGGTGGCTGGAAGAGGCGGCGTCGACTCGATTCGGCGACTGGCGGTCGAGCGCGCTCGTCGAGTACCCTATGGAGATTCTCCAGTCGAGTACGTTCAGCCAGGTTGGCCAAGCGCGCCTCCTCCAAGACGCGTGCCTCGGGGGTTTCTCCAACGATAGGAGTGTGAAGCGCGTCCATGTTCCGGCGATGAAGTTCCTCCCTCTGCAGCGAGGTGAGAGGCTCGGGTCTGTACTCTTCATGGCCCCGCGTCGGGACTCCTCCCCCGGCAACCTCTTCGGTGTGGGGAAAACCGGGGGGACTGCACGGTCCGTCGACCATCAATACCTCCGCCGCTGGATCGCTGCTGTCGCACTCGGACACAGTCTCTGCGGAGCCAGTCGACAGATCGAACATGCCGTAGAGTGATTCGTCGGGTTCAATCGCCGTGACTTGGGGGATGGCCGACTGGCGGGCCAATGCATGCCTCACCCACCGCTGGAGTCTCGACCGACCAGAGCGCTTGCGCCGGCGGGAAACAGGGAGCGAGGATGAAATGGGTACCGACCCGTACTGGGCCGACGGTTGTCGCAGGAGGACGCCACGAACGCACGCGCGGAAGTGCATCGCTCCGCGGGCGGGGAGCGCGTCCACGTCAAGTGGAGCCTCCTGGAGCCAAGCAGAATCATCAACGACGAAAGTGAGGGCGCCGAGACGGATCTCGCGCCCCTCGACCAGGATTCTGCTCGAAGACATGATGGGAGATGTCAAAAGAATCCCAACTTCTCCAAAAAATTGCTACAACACCTGCCCCACGGTGGGCGCCAACTGTCGTTGTTCTAAGTCTGACAGTAGAATGGGAGGTAGGAATGGAGAGGCAAGATCCTAGCTCTGGAGTAGTTGTGCACGCAAAGAGTTAACGAGTTCGGGCCCTTCTCGGAGGAAGTAATAGCCCTACGTCTCGGAGCCCGGAGGCGGTCGACTGGATTATATGCGCGTGTGTTACAAAGATGCGAACCCCTGTGCCAGTGGAGGGGGGTGGCTTATATAGAGTGCGCTCAGACCTCCGCCAGCCCATGTTGCAAGGGGTTTAAAGTACATTAAGGTGAGGCGTTACAGGTAACGCCTCTAATGAAGGGCTTTGATGCCCATAAAGACTAGTTAATTATAGACCGTTTGGATGCGGAGTGGCTCCTGTTCTTCCGATGGTCGAGTGAATCTTCATGGTCGAGTGTCTCCATGTTAGTCGAGTGAATGCTTATCAGGTCGACTGGTAAGCAGTCTCTTTTAGTAAGTGACCTTAGGGAGGGTACCCTTGGGCAGGCCCATGACCCTACCCTAGGTACATGACTTCATCAATAGGCAATGTTTCTCAGGACCATGAAGAGGGCGTTGCGGGCAAGCTTCTGGGATTCGCTCGCAAAGCGACCAACCCATCCCTCTTCGTGTACCTTCAGCTTCCAATCAACTCGTTGAAGAAGAGGCCCAGCTTGACACTTGGGACCTCGTGCTCGCCAACCGAGAAGATCGGCCCCTCCATCCCCATTGTTGCAAGCTGGGCAATGAGGCACTCGGCAATATGGACCAAGCTCTTGATCGAAAGGTTGACGTTCTTGGATTGGTTCGCTAGTCTATCCTCCGCATCCTTACGGTGGGTCCTCCTGTTCTCCAGACCCTTCATCAGCTCCTTCTCCCGAACCCCGCTGGACTCAATCGAGCTTTCCAGGGTGCGAAACCTGGCATTCAAGTCATCTATGGAGCCGTTTGCAGTTTCAAGATCCTGGCTCTTGGAGTAGAGCTGCGATTGCACCTCCTTCAGAAGGATCTCTATTTTCTATGCCTCCTCCTTGTGAGCCGCAGCCTCCTTGACACTCTCGATAAGCTCCTCTGTCAGCTTGGCCACCTGATGATCAATATCAATTTTGGCAGTGGATGCAGCGGCAAGATCGTTGGTCACCTTCTTCAGCTATGCGGCAGATTCACTGGAGAGCACGTCAAGGGCCGCCTTGTGCTTGTACTCCAACTCCTTGGTGTGTTTCCGGACGAGGCCCTCCAGTTCTTCGTCCTTGCCACGGAGGACGGCCGGAGGTTTCTCTTCCCGGGAAGAAATATCCTTCTCCTTGGCATCCAAGAATGTTGCACGCTCCGCCAGGCGGGCCTCCTGGGCAATGATATCCACCCTGTCCATGGAAATAGCCTCCTAGTGCCGCAAAATGACTTGGAACTCTTTGATGTGCCACTCGCATAGCTCGTTCCCCTTGTCCCTCAGCTTCTGGTCTACACTGTTGGCATAGTTGCGCTGCCCTTTGAGTGCCTGCCATTTCTGGCCGTACCAGTCCTGCATTTCTTTCATACCTGCCGCCACAGATTCCATAAAGGACAGATCTAAGACAGTGTCAACAAAGTCATCAGGTTCTCCAACTGTCTAAGATAATGGTGCCATGATGCGTTGGATCTCTGAGGGAGTCCTGGATTAGGGGGTGTTCAGATAGTCGGACTATACCTTCAGCCGGACTCTAGGACTATGAAGATGTAAAGTTGAAGACTTCGTCCCGTGTCCGGAAGGATCTTTTCTTGGTGTAGAAGGCAAGCTAGGTGTGCGGATATTCGAGATCTCCTACCATTGTAACCGACTCTATGTAACCCTAATCCTATCCGGTGTCTATATAAACCGGAGGGTTGTAGTCCGTAGGACAACCATCATCATACACAATCATACCATAGGCTAGCTTCTAGGGTTTAGCCTCCTTGATCTCGTGGTAGATCCACTCTTGTACTACCCATATCATCAATATTAATCTAGCAGGAGTAGGGTTTTACCTCCATCGAGAGGGCCTGAACCTGGGTAAAATAAAGTGTCCCTTGTCTCCTGTTACCATCCGACCTTGACGCACAGTTCGGGACCCCCTACCCGAGATCCGCCAGTTTTGACACCGACATTGGTGCTTTCATTGAGAGTTCCTCTGTGCCGTCGCAATCAGGAAGGATGCCTCTTCCCGTCTTTAAAGACGGCGCCATTACGAAAGGAGCTTTGGCTGTCGGCCAAACTCTCCGGCTAGGTGGTTTCTCGCAACCGCCTGTTCGGCTGTTGCACCGACGGTGACCTCCCGGGTCATCAAAAGCAGCCTCCATGTCGGCTCAGAACTCGCCGAGCAATTGGATCCGATGGAGCTCTCTTCGGTTAACGAGCTCCTGGATCGTATCACCGCACTGGGCGTCGCCACAAATTACGACCAGGTGGGGCTTAAACTCGAGCTGAGAGAAATTAACTCTCCCCAGGTCACCCACCACGTTGCAGTGGTGGAGACACAATGCGGCGACCCTTCATCTATCTTGAGGACTAGCTATGTCCGAACCCCCGAACCCTCCATACCGGATATCCGCGGAGGGAAGGATACAATCCAGGACCTGAGCTTAAAATCAGGCAATTCGGATAACATCCAAGACTCCGGATCTCAGAATCCGGAAGTTCTTCGGCCTCAAAACAACAAATTGGGCGAGGTCTCAGATTTAACGACACCCACCCACCCGATCTTAAGCGATCTTTCCCAAATCAGGCAAATGCCCGAAGAATCAGTACATCATTACTGGGCTAGATTCCTCCTGGTTATGAACAGGATAAAGGACTGCCGCGAGGGAGACGCAATCTCAATCTTTTGCAGTAATTGCACGGACAAGGGAATACTCAACGCCATCAGCCGTCGTAATATTACACGCTTTGCCGACCTGGCGTCCATAGTACAAAAATACTGTGCCATGGAAAGTGCTCGGAAAACCGAAATTGAATTTTGGGACAATCCGGCCCTGAATAGCAATCCCGTCCGAACCAAGAGGGCGCACCGCAGTAAGGCGCCCGGACTAAACGCTAAAAAATCAAAACCCTCTAGGGGGCATGGAACCGCACTGGAAAAGTGGCTAGATGGACCCTGCAAGATCCACAGTGCAGACGACGCCACCCCAACTCACAGTCTCAGGGCATGTTGGATACTCCGGCAGGTGGCCAAAGTTGGCGAGGACCTCCTATTTCCAGAGGTCAAAGGAAACCAGCCCGAGAATTTCAGTTCAGTTCTCACAGTCTTTGAGACTTTCGCATCAAATAACATGCGAAAAAGAACACTCCGCAGCCTCACGGAAGTCTATCAAGTAGCGACCATAAAGCCATGGAGTAATACTGCCATCACTTTCGATGCGAGTGATGAGCCTAAAATTCGAGCAGCCAGAGCACCAGCCGCATTGGTCCTCAGTCCCATAGTGGACGGCTGTCGCCTCGCAAAGGTACTCATGGACGGAGGTAGTGGATTGAACCTCATTTACGAGGAAACCCTCCAAAAGATGGAAATAGACTGGAACCGCATTGAGCGAAGCAGCACAACCTTTAGAGGAATAATCCCCAGTCAGGAAGCGCGCTGCACCGGAAAGATCATGCTAGATGTGGTATTCGGCACGCCGGATAATTACAGGTCCGAACAGATCACGTTCCAGGTGGCCCCGTTCAAAAGCGGATATCACGCTATACTAGGACGGGAGACTTTCACAATTTTTCAAGCCATACCCCATTACGGGTACATGAAGCTTAAAATGCCTGGACCAAAAGGAATTATCACCCTTGCTAGTGATCCGGACATAGCACTCCGCGCCGAGAACAAGACAGCCGCATTGGCCCTCGAGGCACTATCCAAAACCTTAGCGGCCGAGGAACTGACTGCGCTGCGATCCACGGTCAATAGGGATGACGTGATACTCGATAAGAGATCCAAATCCACATCCTTCAAACCAGCGGACGAAATAGTCAAATTCCAGGTCCACCCAACGGACCCTAATAAAACGGCCTCCATCGGGGCACAACTGAACCCTGATGTAGACGCCGCACTGCGAGAGTTCCTACATGAGAACTGGGACATTTTCGCTTGGCACCCCTCAGACATGCCAGGAATCCCACGCAGTTTGGCCGAACACAGCCTAAACATCCAGAAAGGATTCAAACCTGTCAAAAAGGCTCTTCGGTGTTTCTCCGAACCAAAGAGACAGGCCATGGGAGAGGAGCTAGCCAAGTTATTGGAAGCCGGATTCATTAGAGACATAAAACATCCGGACTGGCTAGCAAACCTGGTGATGGTACCAAAGAAGGACAAATCCTGGCGCCTGTGTGTCGATTTCAAAGACCTTAATAAGGCTTGCCCAAAGGATCCCTTCCCCCTCCCTCGAATAGATCAAATCATCGACGCCACTGCAGGACACGATTCGTTGTGCTACCTCGACGCATACTCCGGTTACCATCAAATCAAGATGGCAGAATCAGACCAAGCTGCGACAGCATTCATCACACCATACAACCCATTCTGCTTCAACACAATGCCCTTTGGCTGAAAAACGTCGGCGCAACATATCAGCGCATGATTCAAACATGTCTGGCAAACCAGATCGGCAAAACAGTGGAGGCATATGTAGATGATGTGGTCATTAAATCAAGAAATGTCGAATCTCTAGTAGACGACTTGAGGCTAACATTCGACAACCTCCGAAAATACGACATTAAGCTCAACCCGGAAAAATGCGTTTTCGGCGTTCCAGCCGGAAAGCTCATGGGCTTCATTGTATCCGGTAGAGGAATTGAAGCAAATCCAGCTAAAATCCGAGCTCTGTCACAATTGGATATCCTGAAAGACCTCAAACAAATACAGAAACTCACCGGATGCATGGCGGCTTTAAACCGCTTCATCTCCCGTCTGGGAGAAAAGGCATTGCCCCTTTACCGCCTTCTCAGGCGCACCGAACACTTCGAGTGGACAGACGCTGCCACAGCCGGACTCGAGGAAATAAAGGCCATCTTGGCAACAAACCCAGTCCTGGCTGCGCCGGACACTCGCGAACCCATGTTATTGTACATTGCCGCAACCCATCAAGTTGTTAGCGCAGTACTCGTCGTCGAGCGGGCAACAGACGGACACAAACTCCCCCTTCAAAGGCCATTTTACTACGTGTCCACTGTCCTTACACAATGCAAATCACGGTACCCGCATTACCAAAAGATCGCATATGCGGTGTTTATGGCATCCCGGAAGCTACAGCACTACTTTCAAGAGTGTTCTATAACAGTAGCCTCGGAAGTACCACTCAACGATATTATCAACAACCGTGATGCAACGGGCCTGATAGCAAAATGGGCCATAGAGCTCCTCCCGTTTGACATAACCTACAAACCACGGCGTGCCATTAAATCGCAAGTCCTTGCCGACTTCGTCGCCGAATGGACAGAGGCCGAACTCCCTAAAAAGTACGGAACATATTCAAACTGGATCATGCATTTCGACGGCTCCAAAATGTTGGCCGGACTAGGGGCTGGCGTCGTTTTGACGTCCCCCACAGCGGACACAGTCCAGTATGTACTCCAAATTATGTACACGGATTCCAACAATGCAGCCGAATACGAGGCCCTTCTACGTGGTCTCCGGATGGCAGTATCCATGGGCATTCAACGCCTGGAAGTATGTGGGGACTCAAACCTCGCGATATCCCAAATAAATGGCGACTTTGACGGCAAAGACCCAAAAATGGCAGCTTATCGCAATGTCGTCCTAAAAATGTCAGTTCGGTTCGAGGGACTGGAGTTCCACCATATAGCCCGAGAAAACAATCAGGCAGCAGACATCCTCGCACGCATCGGAGCAAAACAAGATGCGGTCCCCCAACATCTTCTTAGAAAGATTATTCAAGCCATCTGTAGCATGGGAGGGGGAACCCCCGGATAATAGTCCGGACATAACCGCACAACCCGACGCCGAACAACCCGACATAATCGGAGGCCCCACCACCGAAATCACACCCTCAGCCCACGTAATAATGGCGGTCATCGCCCCGTGGACAGAACCATTCCTAGACTACCTTACTAGGAAGGAACTCCCAGAGGACCAAAACGAGGCACGCAACATAGCGCGGCGATCTAAATCCTATAAAGTCCACGAGGGAGAGCTATATAAGAAAAGCACTACAGGAGTCCTTCAAAGATATATCTCCGAAGAGGAAGGGCGGAGTCTGTTGGCCAAAATTCATGCCAGACTCGGTGGCCACCACGCTGCAGCTCGGTCTCTTGTCAGCAAGGCCTTCCGTACGGGCTTTTATTGGCCGACGGCCCGAGCAGACGCTCATGACTTGGTCAAACGATGCGTCGGTTGCCAGCTCTTTGCAAATCAAAGCCATATGCCACCCAACGCCCTCCAAACCATCCCCATCACTTGGCCTTTCGTCATCTAGGGGCTTGATATGGTGGGACCCCTTAAGGGTGGAACCCACAAGAAAAAAATACTTATTAGTCATGGTGGATAAATTCACCAAATGGATAGAAGCCAAGCCTGTTAAGACTGCCGAATCCGGACCCGTGATAGACTTCATATCCGGGGTCGTACACCGTTACGGTGTTCCCCACAGCATTATCACCGATAACGGCACAAACTTCACCTCTGACGAAGTAAAGCTGTGGTGCAAAAACATGGGCATTAAGCTCGATTATGCTTCTGTCTATCACCCACAAACTAACGGTCAGGTCGAACGTGCAAATGGTCTCATCATGAGCGGTATCAAACCCAGACTAGTGCGGTCCCTAAAGGAATCTAATACGCACTGGGTAGAGGAGCTCGACTCCGTACTCTGGGGGCTGCGAACCACGCCAAATCGTACCACCGGATTCACACCATTTTTTATGGTGTATGGCGCGGAGGCAGTTCTGCCCTGCGACATAATTCATGACTCACCTCGAGTGCGCATGTACGAAGAAAGAGAAGCCGAGCTTGATCGGCAGGACAACCTGGAAGCCCTAGAGGAGGAGCGCGAAGTGGCTAAAGCCCGTTCCGCATTTTATCAGCAGCAGGCTCGAAGATATCAAAGCAGAGAAGTACGGGCCAAAAATTACAATGTTGGCGAACTAGTTCTACGCCTGCCGGATAAGAAAAAGGACAAACTCAAGCCCAAATGGGAAGGTCCCTTCATAATTGACCAAGTCCTCACTGGTGGAGCGTACCGCCTGCGAGACGCGTCGGACAACCGACTCGAGCCGAACCCATGGAACGCAACACGTCTCCGGAGATTCTATGCCTAGCGCCGAACTCTGAGTTTGTCTCCTTCCTCTGTCGATTTTTATATATATCTTTCTGTTTTTTATTTTCGTCTCCTCCTACTCTTTCCTTTTATAGCCCTTAAAGGCTCATCATATGACGCGCTGCCAGCGCTCCTTATACCTGGGGGCTTCTTTAACAGAAGCTTGCTTATATGGGTTTCACACCCAACACATGCGTCAGACTTCCGCATGCACCTTTTCTTCCCCATTATATGCATCGATATGACTTAAGTTTTGGCCAAGCTGGGTTGCCTGGCTCCTGTGCTTACCCCTACGTTCCTGATTGTTCGGCTAGGCGGTAAAGGGAGCACCTCTGCGATTGCTACTGCCGGATAAGCCGGATGTGTACCTCAGACTGGGTGAAGCCGAAAGCTAGCGTTCTAAAGGGAATACTCGGTCGGTGAACTAAAGATGAACCTTTTTTACTTGTACGTGCCCCCAGATGTTTTCCTGCACTTGCAGTCCGGACGTGCACTTCAGGGCACGCCACCCCAGCGAAAGGAACCCTTAACGGAACTATTCTCTCTGGAAGATGTTTCTTACTAACCATGTAATATAACATAACTAGTTGGGCACTTGTCTGATAAAGCACTAATGACCCCTACGCCTGGTCTCCACGCATACCTCGGTTCTTATATAACCGTTATGGTATTCGGACACACTCCGGACCGTCAGGTCCCGAGGTCGAAGCGAAAAGGTCGGCAACGACAAACGATCTACAATCCAGCTAGAAGGCATTACACATGTCAATTATAAATTACATAGTCATCAAGACTGATTGTATTCCTCTTCTATACCATCTAACAGGCTGTCTAATTTACAGTCCTGCTGGGAATACTTTGCGGCCAATTCTACCAGGCCATATACTAAGCTCACAGGGATCTCCTTCCCGTCAGGCCCCACCGGTCCAACCTCGGCCATATGATTGGGGTCAGACTTCTTAAAGCGGGTCTTCACCATGGCCCAAGCCTCCCTAGCGCCCTGCCGGCAGGCCGATATCTTCCACAACCGGAAACGCCGCCGAGCTCCCTTCAACTTCTCCGCAAGTTCTCCAAGGCCCTTGGGTATGGAGTGGGCAGGCCACAAGGCTTGGGCAATACCTCGCATCGCCTGCCGAACTCGTTCGTGCAGTTGCAAGAGTTCGGGAAGAAGATCGCCCGTTGAACTGGGCATTTCCTCTGCAGGACGACCTGTAAGCATACCTACAGACATAACTCTGTTAGTCGTCTTCCTCGCCGAACTCCTTTTTCACGAGTTTGCTTAAACACTTGCTAAAAATGCCGCGTCGAAGTCGCTGATTCTCCTTATTGGAGTCCGACAGCTGGCCACGAACATCTTTTAGTTCAACATCCAGCTTGGTGTTGGCATCCTGGAGATCATTGTTCTCCCGCCTCACCTTTGTTAGCATGCTTTCACCAGACTCTAACCGGTGTAGAAGCTGTTGCCTGTCCGGATCGAGTCCGGCGCCATCTACAATACAATTTGTCAGATTGGCATTTAAATCCGTACAATCCTAATTATTCTAGAGTATTGTTTACCTGCAGGGGTCTCTTTAGACCCTCCTGCTGCCGATCGTGCGGCCTCTAGTTTGGCCCTTCACCTTTCCAGCTCCTGGGACAGCGTGGTATTCTTCTCGATAAGAAACTGCATGTTGTACGATTCTCGAACCAGTTACTTCCACTGCTTCAAGTCTCGGGGGCTACTGGCATATCTATATTTACCAAAAGTTTCTTACCCGTATGTCTTTTACATACTGCTCCGTGGCTCTGGCTAAACCATTTTGAGCGGCACGGAGGTACGCGTCGCCTGAATTAAAGGCATTTAAAGCCTCCTGGGAGAAACAAGCGTCGCAAAGAACCGTCCGGCGATGCCTGTGGTTCATGGCACTCTCCACCTCGGAATTGGTGGCAGACAGCCTATCCGCATCCTCTGATAGAGGAGCATCCGGTGCGTGCCTTGTGCTGACCTCCGCCTCCGGGCCGGGCGTTGGAGTCTGGCTGGTGGAGGCCCGATTGGCAACCTCTCCGGGTATAGTCCGGCGAGGTCTCTTCGTCCTGAAGATAGCACGAATGTTAATATACCCTGGAGGAGTAAAACACCAGGGAAAAAGAGAGGGTACGCCATACCTTTGTTCTAGCACCTCACACCGGACTACGTTCCTTTTTGCCCCACGGGGCCCTGCGGCCCCCCGTCGGCAAACTGCAGCATGGTCGGCTTCCCCCCTCGGGAATCTCCCCTACAAAGCACGGCTGTTGTCAGAACAACCAAGCCCATGAAAACGGAACCCCTCTTAAGGGAGTAAAGCTTCGGTATTTGTCACCTGGGAGGCCGGGATCAACCCTGGGTAATTAGCTATAATAGCTACCAAGGTATCATCCTTGCTTAGCTGATGAAACACTCCGTCAATGAAGTCCACTGCTAAGTTTGGATCCTCTTCGGAGTCCGGATCGAGGAGCCGGTCTGGGTCCTCTGCTGTGGAGGACGGCTGTTTATGTTTTTTACCTCCTGACGCGGGTCATGCATTAAAGTCGTTAGACTGCCTATTTAATCATGGGAATGTAAAATGAACAGAGAAGTACGACTGTCCGCTTACCCAATTCGAAGGATTGTACATGGAAAATCCGCCCTGCGAATCGACGCGGAGGAATTCCTCTTCTTCCCCCTTGTACAAAGAGGATAAGATCTTCATTAGACCGGCAGGCGAGTCCGGCCCCTTGCGGCCGTAACGGGTGGCGTCATCCTCCCCGTTGAAATCCCACATGGGGTGGCTTCTGTATTGGAGCGGCTGCACCCCTCGCATAATGCATATGGCCATGACTTTAATCATGGTCACTCCGGAATGAGCTTGTAGCTTAATCCGGCCCATCAAGTAAAGGACGTCCCTGTCATTCTCTCTCTGAGGGTTCCGAGGGCGCCAGCTCAGGCGTTTCTTCAGGAGAGCGTTGTCGAACTCAGGGAGACCGCCCGAACAGGGTCCGGCAGGGGGACGTCGTCTATGTAGAACCATTCTGAAGGCCAGTCCTCGGACGCCTTCTTCGGGGTTCCGGACGGGTATCCGGTCCCAGCGATACGCCATACTTCGGCTCCGCCCACTTGATATATAGACCCCTTTTGGGAACGGGGCACCAGGTAGAATATCTTCTTCCAGAGCGCAAAATGAGCCTCAACGCCTAAAAATAGCTCGCAAAGAGCTACGAAGCCCGCAATGTGTAACACGGAACCGGGCGTAAGGTGGTGCAGCTGGAGGCCATAGAACTCCAAAAGCCCGCGGAGAAAGGGATGAATTTGGAATCCCAGGCCCCTTATTCGATAAGGGACCAGACACACCCGTTCCCCTTTAGAGGGACTAGCTGAGTTCTCCGCTTGTTTTTCGCCTTGATAAGTGGCGAGTCCGGCTCGGACCGGGACCATGTAGGCTTGAGGGAGGAATCCCTTGGCTTGAAGCGACACTAACTCGCTGTGTGGGATGGTGCATCTCTCCCAATCTCCGGGTTTAGGACTGGAGGGGCGAGGGGAGGAGCTGCGGCGGCTAGCCATGTCGGAATGGACCTTTGCTGGAGACGTACTGATGATAACTCACAGAGAGGAGAAGATGTGGTTTGGATCTAGATCCCCGTCTTGTTAAATAGGCGACTCGTTTATATGACTAAGGGTGTGGATGTAAAAACACCCCAAGCTCTTCACATTCGTTCAGCGCGTGGAAGACGGCCATTATTGGGCACTGAAGCCGAGGAGTGCTACATTAGAAAAAACGGACATTATTCGTACAGGTACACAAGATTCGGAGGAGGAACCCGCCTTGCAATGCCGAAGACGACTTGCGCGCCGGACTCATCGTCATTGAAGCCTGGTTCGGGGGCTACTGAGGGAGTCCTAGATTAGGGAGTGTTCGGATAGCCGGACTATACCTTCAGCCGGACTCCAGGACTATGAAGATGTAAAGTTGAAGACTTCGTCCCGTGTCCGGAAGGATCTTTTCTTGGTGTAGAAGGCAAGCTAGGTGTGCAGATATTCGAGATCTCCTACCATTGTAACCGACTCTGTGTAATCCTAATCCTATCCGGTGTCTATATAAACCGGAGGGTTGTAGTCCGTAGGACAACCATCATCATACACAATCATACCATAGGCTAGCTTCTAGGGTTTAGCCTCCTTGATCTCGTGGTAGATCCACTCTTGTACTACCCATATCATCAATATTAATCTAGCAGGAGTAGGGTTTTACCTCCATCGAGAGGGCCTGAACCTGGGTAAAATAAAGTGTCCCTTGTCTCCTGTTACCATCCGACCTTGATGGACAGTTCGGGACCCCCTACCCGAGATCCGCCGGTTTTGACACCGACAATCTCCTCATCCAACTCTACACTCGTTTTTGCTGAAGAACCAGGAGCTCCGAGACCAGGTTGGGCCAGCACCAGTACCATGTGACTTGGGGTTGGCTGTGGGATCCCAGTCGAGGTGCCAAACGACAGGGGAGGGCTCAGGGTTTGGAGGGGTATTTTCTCTTCAATCGGTTCACCCGATCTTGGCGCACTACTACTCCCGGCAGCATGTTCCTCCCCGTCCACGGCAGCAATCTTGACGGCCTGGTCCGCAACATTTTTCCCTATGCTGGCTACCTCCTCCAACAACTCAGGCTCTTCAACCAGAGGGGTTGTTAGCAAAGACAACAAGCAATGATAAGGATGCAGAAGCGTTAGAGAGCCAGGGGCGTGGAGCAAAATGACAAAAGCATCAAAACACAAAAGAGCAAAAGAATTACCCGGAGATGCCTGCCGTCGGGGAGTTTCGGTTTCCCCGGTAGCGTCAATTGCTGGGCCATGACCACCGTCCCCTTCCCTGGTAACCATGACGTGGTCTTGGACAAAATCTTTCCTGGAAGCCTTTGTCAGGGATCCCTTGACTCGATCGGCGGGCTGGGTAGGCCCCTCCTGGAAGTGCTCGCCCTGAGTTGTCTCCTCCCCTCCTCTAGCTGAGGAGGTGGGAAGCTCTCCTCCATCACCTTTTGCGGGAGGAGCCAATCCTGTGCTTTCAGGCCGGGAGCTGGGCTGGGGGCTTGTGTCGGGTCGTTCATGCCGCTTCTCGCCAGGCCCGCACTTTCCTCGGCCTTCGGTGGCTCCGCGTTCCTGAGCCGCTTCGTCTAGTGGATAAGGCTCTCACCTTCCTCCTCCTCTTCCCTGGCAAAGACAACAAGCATGATCAGTCAGCACACAGGCGAACACACAGAAACTGCAGCAAGGAAAGTAGAGAGTTCTTCCTTACTCTTCATCAATAAGCATGGAGCTCAGCTCAAACTCCATGGGCGGTGAGGGCTCTCTGGTCCTCTTCAGGGTCAGAGGAACAGAGCTTCCCGGCAACTTCGAACCCTACTGAGGTGTAGGGGGCTCTGACGAGGACGTCCAATGCGAGGAGCTCGAGCCGGACAGGGAGCTGGAGTCAACTCCCGTGGCTGCCAATTAGTTGGTAGGAGGGGTGTTAGCCTTAGAAAGGCGAGAGGAGTACCGACACCCCGTGTCCGGCTTGCTACCCTTGGAGGTAGTCTTCTTTACCTTCTTGGCGGCAGGCGCAAGAATGGGAACCATTGTTCCCCGGCTAGCCACTCACCTACGAGGGCGCTGGTCCAAGATTGGCTCGGGGGCTTTCTGGGCCTACCGCGAGCCACTCCTCCCCAGGCTACTCCGCTTCCTCAGCTCGACCCCTTCCTGGGCCTCCGCTGCCGCGACATATAAAGCTTTGGTCCCGGCGTGCTCGTCCCCGGCAGGCTCGTCCCCGGTAGGATCGCCCCCAGCAGGATCATCCCCGGCAACCTCCTCTATGGCGTGCACCTCGCTCCTGCTGTGAGAGGAGCCTTCGTACTCAGCCACCTCCTCCTTCTCCACTTTCCCAGCCTTTGCCTTTTTCAGCAGCCGAGAATGCCTTGTCCTCCTCGATCCTCCTCTTGATGAACACCCGCTCCACCTTGGATGTGTGCTTGAACATATTGGTTTCCACCCTGGTTGCCCTTTCCACCAGGCTGGAGGCCCACACAAGATCTTCATTAAGCTCGGGTAACTGCCAGTCACCTGCAACCCCATGAGTGTTGCAATCTAGCATCCATTTCAGAATCTGGTCCTGGGAGGAGTTGATGTTCAGCGGGATAACACTTACCGGCAACTTGAACGACCCAAGGCTGCCGATCAGTTGTTCGCACAGCCAAGCATGACCGTAAACTGACGGGTCGTTGGTCAAGCCGAGGCACAATCTCATCCTCTCCACAGCCTCTCTGTACTGCCAAGCAAACCCACCCCTCTTATGAAGCGGCGTGATGTGGCGCTGGAGGAAGTTGGCCCCCACATGCCCGTTGGTCAGCCCGACAGCCTTTAGACTGGTAGTCCTATTTATTGTCGGGCGGAGCCTATCATCAGTGAGGCCAAACAACCTCAAGTCATTGCCGTGCACAATGCACTCTGTCCGCGCCTGGCAGAAATCTGGGGCCTCCTCATCTTGGATCCAACACTAGTATGCCCTCCACTCCTCCCATCTGTCGCGCTGCTATCCGAAGAGGTAATCCCAATTTTCCCTCGCCACCCGAGGCATCTAGCTTATATTTTTGCAGCGGTGAGCTTTGTTCTCCGCCCGCGGGACAAAGTAGTGCCTGAACAGGTCCACATTGGGGGCAACTCCAAAAAAGTTCTCGGACAGGTGGGCAAAATCGCCATGCACGCCATTGCATTTGGCGTGAAGTCCAGGAGGTGGAATCCATAGATTATCATCATCGCTTCAAAGAAATCCGAAAAAGGAGGATAGAGGCAGCATGAAGTATGCACAAAAGAAGCGGTACGAATCCGGTGGATACTCTTTCCCCTCCGCCAGAACCTTGGGTGCACCATGCCCCTTTGGAACCGCCGTCCCCCGCAGATATCCATACCATGCTACCAATGCTTCACTGTCCAGATTCGACGGGAAGAATACCATGTCTCCCCTTTGCTTCTTGTCCAGCTCTGCCGCTCTCTTCTTGCTCCCTTTCTCGGCCGCCTCCTTCGTGGTGGTCGCCCACTTCCCCTTGGGGGCGGTGGTTTTCTTCCCCATCTCTCAAGCTGCGGCGGGCATGGGGGAAGCTGGATGGGAATCAGAGGCGAATGTGGGTGAGGAGTGAGAGCAGTAGCTTGGCTTGCAGAAAAAGATGGTGGAGGGGCGAGGCGGACCATGAATGAGTAGTGCCTCTTCACGTTTTTCTCTTTTAAGGGAAAAGACATGGGGAGGGCGTGACCCTTCAGAAAGTTATCATTTTACAATAACTGCTATGGTGCCACGACCCCACGACCCGCGGTAATTGCGCGAAGTGGACGTTGGCTCAACTGGTCATCATGATAAACCGCTGCACACGCAGCATTCTCTCACCACGTGTGTGTGCACTGTTTGGGGTGTAACCCAATGTGCCCGGCGACACGTATGGCTTAGGCTCGGGGGCTTATGTAGGGGTACACAAACATGGGTGTATGTTTCCCCTGACTTGTGCACAGACAACAAACCACCGGTCCGGCAACGTTTGAGCATCCAAAACAAGACTGAGCCAAAGAGATAAGCTCTTTGAGAAATCCAAGGGGCGGACCAAGATGACCAAGGGCAACCAAAGGAGCAAGATATCACTAAGGAAAATATCCCTTGTCGGGCAGGCGAGTCTGGCGGGGTCGAGGTTACTGAGAGAGTCCTGGATTAGGGGGTATCCGGACAGCCGGACTATAACCTTTGGCCGGACTGTTGGACCATGAAGATACAAGATTGAAGACTTCGTCCCATGTCCGGATGGGACTCTCCTTGGCATGGAAGGCAAGCTTGGCAATATGGATATGTAGATCTCCTTCCTTGTAACCTACTCTGTGTAACCCTAGCCCCTTCCGGTGTCTATATAAACCGGAGAGTTTAGTCCATAGGACCATAACAACAACAATCATACCATAGGCTAGCTTCTAGGGTTTAGCCTCTTTGATCTCGTGGTAGATCAACTCTTGTACTACACATATCATCAATATTAATCAAGCAGGAGTAGGGTTTTACCTCCATCGAGAGGGCCCGAACCTGGGTAAAAACATCATGTCCCTTGTCTCCTGTTACCATCCGCCTAGACACATAGTTCGGGACCCCCTACCCGAGATCCGCCGGTTTTGACACCGACATTGGTGCTTTCATTGAGAGTTCCTCTGTTTCGTCATCATTAGGCTTGATGGATCCTTCGATCATCGATAGCGATGCAATCTAGGGTGAGACTTTTCTCCGCGGACAGATCTTTGTATTCGGCGGCTTCGTACTGCGGGCCAACTCGCTTGGCCATCTGGACCAGGTCGTGAGTTACGCCCCTGGCCATCAGGTCAGGTTTGGAAGCTTAAACTACACGGCCGACATCCGCGGAGACTTGATCTTCGACGGATTTGAGCCCCGGCCGGGTGCGTCGGACTGTCATGATGGGCATGATTTAGCTCTGCCGCCGAACAGTGTTTAGGAGACCGCACCTGCAACCGCTTCGACCTTCAATTCGGAGCCAATTGCGCCATCCGTGGGAGGGTGGTTGGACCCCCCCACAGAGGCCGCAGCCTCAACGGCGATCGAGCCGAACACCAGCCTTACCCTTCGTGCGGCTTGTGACACCAAATTGCCGGACTCTCCTCCGGACTCCGAACCACCAGCGCCCCTGCCGATCGAATCCAATTGGGCGCCGATCATGGAGTTCACCGCCGCGGATATCTTTCAGCACTTGCCCTTCGGCGACATATTGAATTCGCTGAGGTCTCTCTCCTTGTCAGGAGTGTCGTGGCCGGATTATGACCGGCAGGATTGGGATGCGGATGACGAAAAAATTCGACGCCCACCCACCACCCACTTCGTAGCCATTGTCGATGATTTGACCGACATGCTCGACTTCGACTCCGAAGACATCGACGGTATGGACGACGATGTAGGAGACGAACAGGAACCACTGGCCACAGGGCACTGGACAACCACCTCATCCCACGATGTATACATGGTGGACACACCCAAAGGAAACGACGACGAGGAACAGAAGGACGCAGCGAAGGATCGTTCCCTCGAAAATCAGTCAAAGCGGTGGCGTAAGCGCCGCTCCAAACCCCGACTCGATAGAAAAAGCGGTCATGCAGACCCAGCCATAGAGCAGGGTGAACCGGCGGACGACGAACATGGCATTGAACAACCGTCCGACCAGGGCAACACGGATAATCAAACCGAACAACCCGTGTCCGGCGAAGATAACAGTCTGGATGACCTCATGCCAGACAAGCTTCTGGAGCAAAAGAACCTCCATAAAAGGCTCGTTACCACCGCGCGTAGCCTGACAAAGCAGAAGCGGAAGCTCAAGACTGCGGAAGATGCACTCAGAATCAGATGGAGCAAAGTACTCAACACCGCAGACAAATATGGCGGAAGTAGCCACACAAAGAGCTGCCCGAAGCGAAAGCTACTGCCTGAATTTGATGAAGAGGCCTTAGAGCCCCCGCAATAAAAAAACAAAGCAGCCATCCGATTGGATAGACAACCTCATGGCCAACATAGAGCGGCAAACAACGCCGCACACAAGCCAACACGCGATCCACATGAGGACTCACATCAAAAAGACGGTCCAACCAGATCTATCTACGGGCCAAGAAAACACGCTCCAGCAAGCAATGCAACACAACAAAAATCCGAACACCACGGTACACCCAAATACAGGGGTGCCGCAAACCCCCTATGTTTCACCGATGAGGTGCTGGGCCATGAATTTCCAGAGGGATTCAAACCCGTAAATATATAATCATACGACAGAACAATAGACCCTGGGGTCTGGATCGAGGATTACATCCTCCATATCCACATGGCTAGAGTAGATGACCTCCACGCCATAAAGTATTTACCCCTCAAGCTCAAAGGCCCACCCGGCATTGGCTTAAAGGCCTCCCCAAAAACACCATTGGAAGTTGGGAAGAGCTCGAGGACGCTTTTTGGGAAAAATTTCAAGGGACCTATGTCCGACCACAGGACGCAGACGATTTAAGTCATATAACTCAACAGCCCGGAGAATTAGCCCAAAAGCTTTGGAACAGATTTCTTACTAAAAAGAACCAAATAGTCGACTGTCCGGACGCCGAAGCCTTAGCAGCTTTCAAACACAGCGTTCGAGACGAATGGCTCGCCAGACACCTCGGCCAAGAAAAGCCAAGAACAATGGCTGCATTAACAAGCCTCATGACCCGCTTTTGCGCGGGCGAGGACAACTGGTTGGCAAGATGCAACACCAGCAACCCAAGTACATCTGAAGTCAGGGACGGGAACGGGAAGCCACGACGCAGCAAAAACCAGCGCCGGAATAAGGAAAACAGCCCGAAGAGCACGGCGGTAAACGCCGGATTCAAATGCTATCGGCGGGGTCAACAAAAGATGCCTCTCAAAGACAACAGGGACGAACTGTCTAGCCTAAACAAAATTCTAGAAGATATGTCAAATCCACAGCACCCCTGATAAGCCTGCAAATCATACCCATAGAGAATGTTGGGTCTTCAAGCAATCCGGCAATCTCAACACCGAACACAAGGGGCTGGATACACCAAGTGAAGACGATGACGAACCCCACAAACAAAGCACTGGGGAACAGAAGAAATTCCCACTAGAAGTCAAAACAATAAACGTGTTACACGTGACAAAGGGGAGAAACAAAGTGGCACCCATGGAGATACATGCCCTACGGCCTATCACAACGGAGTTCCGCCACTGGTCGTCCAAACCGATCACCTTCGACCATCTGGATTACTCAGCAAGTATCCGACACGCAGGATGGGCTGCCTTGGTGTTAGACCCGATAATTGACCGATACCACTTTACACGAGTCCTGATGGATGGCGGCAGTAGTTTAAACTTGATATATCAGGGCACAGTCCGCAAAATGGGGATAGACCCAACAAAAATTAGCCATAGCAATACTTCCTTTAAAGGAGTAACGCCAGGCCCAGAAGCCCATTGCACGGGCTCCCTCCTACTAAAAGTTATGTTCGGCTCCCCCGATAACTTCCGTAGCGACAAGCTAACCTTACACATCGCTCCGTTTAAAAGTGGTTATCAAGCACTACTGGGACGCGAAGCTTTCGCTTGCTTTAACGCAATACCGCATTATGCATCTCTCACGCTTCAGATGCCCAGCCCACGAGGCATCATTTCATCAAAAGGGAAATATTGAGCGCTCCTCGTGCGCGGAAGACTGTGCGGCTGCCTTGGCAGCCACACACTAAAATGGCCTCACCAACCAGAGCATCTAACAGGTCGTTAAGACCACAGACACGGCTAGATGAGTCCGGCATAACCATATAATTGATAAAGGTTTGATGGCTATATACCCCTGTACAAGGGACTACTTTTTCAACTAAGTTCCTCTCTTTTACAGATAACCATCAGGCTACACCCGTCCAGGATACGGCACAACGGAGACACAGGCGCAGATGTGCAGCAGGGACCCGTTCCAAGTATTCTTTTTAGATTAAGACCCTGCGTAAACCTTTTTACTGTCTCTTGTTGATACACATCCCCGAATTCTCAGCATAACTAAGAAGGAGGCTGGCGTCTTGGCATGTGGCCACGTCAGAGTATGGCACGTACCTGGACACCAGGGGCTTATTACAAAGGGCGCTGTTCAGCCCGTTTAAAATCACAAAGACCGAATACCTTAGGAGTGTTCGGCGTCGCGAGTTTGGCCTTATATGCATCAGCTCCGAATCATGTCTTTGGTCAAATGTTGGGTTTGCCCGGCTCCTGTGTTTTGCTGCCTTACGTTCCGCTCTATCGGCTAAGGCGACACCAGGAGAACAACTGCGATTGTGCCCTGGTTCAGCCAGGCGAGCACCTCAGTAGAGAAAGCCGAAAACTGACTGTCATGATATAGCGTGAGACTGGTCAACCACTCGATGACCTAGCGGAATCTTAGGGATTCCTCCACCTTAACGAAGGGCCGTTTCCCGGCCAGGCACACACGCGCCCCGAATTCGGGTGAGCGCGGCGCCACCAGGGGCTATATAGTAGCCCCACTATCAAACTCCTATGGCTAAGTGAAAGTGATAAAGCATTATAGTCTGATTGCCTAGTTCGTTGCGCTATCACCTCCTTAATGGACCAAGACGTTGGATCAAGTGTGAAAATGCATCTTCTGCGAACACCCCCGCATTATATGCATGAGGGCTGAAGCCGACGACTGCCATCTTTCTTGTTATATTCATATATACATAAACGGCCGCACAGGAGGTATTATAATTCTTGCAGGCACAAGTACAAAATAGCCTTTACATTTCAGCAAATCATTGTTTTCAATGAGAATACATGTTATTAGAACATAATATCCTTCGAGCACTGCGCCTCTATCGAACGAGCGCCCTCCAGAACTTCTTGAAAGTAGTCCTCGGGAGGTACTCGGCTTTCGTCCGAATCTTGGGCTGCAATGGCGGTGGCCTCCATCTCTGCCCAGTATGTCTTGACACAGGCAAGGGACATCCGCGCACCCTCCACGCATGTTAACCTCTTCATCGCGTTGATATGTGGCACCGCACCAAGGAATTGCTGCACCAAGCTAAAATATATGTTCGGCTTTGGCCTTCCCGGCCACCGATGATCCACGATTTATCTCATGGCGAGTCCGGAAAATCTATTCAGCTCGGCCCATTCGGCCAGCGATCAGTCAATGGAAGCAGACGCTCTGGATCGTTAAATTGTGACCAGAACAGCTTTTCCACTTCGCGATCCTTTTGATCTCGGAAGTGTTCGGCCGCATCAGCAGCACTCGCCGCCAAATCCAGATATGCGTCCGCAGAACTCCACATCCGGTCCAAAGGAGCATATTTAGGATCTCCGAACTTCATCCGCAGCATAAAGGGCTTCCCAGCCACGATATCTCCGGCTTGACGCAGTTCCTCCTTCATAGCTCTCATTGCAGAACGAGTATCCTTGACCGCCATCATGGCCTTCTCCAGGTTTGTCCTCTTCGCCTGGTCTTCCTTTTCAAGAAGCTTGCAGTAGCCAGCGGCGTTCTTCAACTTCACAGCCATCTTGGCCATCTCCTCCTTGCTTTGGCAGTGAGCAGCCTATTCGGCCTTTAGCTCCTCGGCCGCCTTTAGGGTAGCCGCATCGCGTTTTCTAGCTTGTTCTTTGAGTCGGGCTAGCTCTGCCCGAAGGTTCTCCATGGCCGCAGCTCCATCTGCATTAAGCACACACGTTATAAGATACTGGCATCATGCTCCTCTTACCATGTGTCTTCGGAGAAAATTACATACCTTGTGCCTCGTCTAGCCGCTTGTTAACAAGCACGATGTCGGCATCTGCCACGTCAAGCTGCCGCTTTAACTCGGCAAATTCATCAGTCCGGCTGGCCACCGGACACTTTGCCACCTGCATATGAAGGCGGCAAGCTGATACCTGGAACTATGATCCTCTGCGTGCCGTTGTCTTCAACATCACCCCGAGTCTCAGGGGCTACTATCTACAGAGGGCGCATCTTAAAGTATGCGATACTGTCAAAAGGTACATCATGTCACGTACCTCAAAACCTGTCAGTAGACTCATGACAGCTTCATGCCACCCGCTCTCCGCAGATGAAATCCTTTCAATTATCGTACCCATCAACGCATGGTGCTCTTTTGAGATAGACGCTCGCCCTAGCAGATCCCTCAGTACCTCCGACCGCGCACCAGACGGTGCTGGACTCATTCGATTGTTTTTTTCAAAAGCTGGACACTTGCCGGATCAGGAGAAACCCTCCGCGACGACACCTCGGGGTCGCCTGCCTCATGAGGCGGTATGGCAGGGGGAGGCGTTCCGCTCTCCATCATCTCTGGAAGAAGATCCCCCGAAGACGAGCTCTGCTGAGAGGGGCTACGATCCGAACTTCAAGATAAATGCTTCGGTTACTTTCCTCAAGAGTAAAGCAAGGATTTCTGTCATTATTAAACACCCTTTTACTTACAGCTCGGTGGAGGGCTGATCCCCTTGAGGGCATAGTACGGCCGGAGTATCACCCAGTACAGGACCCTCTGACGAAGATTTCTTCCCCCGCTTCAAGACCATTGTCTCCGGGTCTTCAGAGGCGGTCCTCTTCTTCCCCTGAGGAAAGGAATTTTCGATTCCTCCCTTCCGGACAACCTCCTCCACGGAGGCTATAGCTTCCTTGTTCCCCCCTTCATCTTCTACCGAAGGCGCGATCTCCAGCATCCTGGTTAACACAGGATCTGGCGAGGTCTCAGGAAGGGGCGCCGGACACCTGATCAACTTTGCGTTCGGTATCCACTCCTGGTTCAAGACTAGCTCTTTTTAAGGGCGATGGCGATAGATAAACGGATAATGTGTTCAGACACAGGGCTACTTACTTGGGTATCCGGACGATTGCAGCTCAGACCTGCGTCCTCAGTAGAGTCCGGACACATCATTTGTGGTACGAAGAACAATTTGTACATCTCCGCGGGCGTCATGCCAAGGAAATGTTGAAAAGCTCGCGGTCCCTCCGGATTGAACTCCCACAGGCAGAGGGGACGACGTTTGCAGGGCAGGACTCGGCGAATTAGCATGACCTGCGTCACCACGACCAGACTGACATCTCTCTCCAGGAGATCTCGGATGCGACGCTGCAATGAGGGCACATCCTTTACTGGCCCCCAGTCCAACCCCTTGTTGACCCATGACGTTAGTCGTGGCGGGGGACGCGAGCGAAAAACAGGCGGAGCCACCCACTTGGTACCCCTGGGAGCTGTGATATAAAACCACTCTTGTTGCCATAAGCTGGACTCCTCTTGGAAAGAGCCCTCGGGCCATGGGGCGTTAGCATTTTTGCTTATTATAGCACCTCCGCACTCTGCGTGCTGTCCCTCGACCATCTTCGGCTCCATTTTGAAGGTCTTGAGCCACAGTCCGAAGTGAGGGGTGATATGGAGGAAAGCTTTGCACACGACGATGAACGATGAGATGTGGAGGATAGACTTCGGAGCTAAGTCGTGGAAGTCCATCCCATAGTAGAACATGAGCCCCCTCACGAAGGGATTTGGCGTGAAGCCTAGCCCTCAGAGGAAGTGAGATACGAACACGACGCTCTCATCAGGCTTAGGAGTGGGAGTAACCTGCCCTTGAGCAGGCAGTCTATGCGGGATTTCGCCGGTCAAGTACCTGGCCTCCTTTAGCTTTATTCCGGCTTCCTACGTGACGGAGGAAGGCATCCATCGGCCTTAAAGGTTGGATCCGGACATACTCGAAGGTCCGAAGTGCCTGAATCTGAAGCTTCGGGTGCTGGAACTCGAGGCGGGAGGCGGATTCGATTGAGATCGAAAGAAAAGAGTAAGGCCTTGGTCTCTTTATAAAGAGGTTGAATACCGAGAGCCCTCCCTGTGACCGTCTGGGACTTACCTTCGATCGAGGGGATATACCAACGGGCACGATTGGGTTACCCACGTCCGTGTTGATGAGAATCCCGTAAATAAAGGGGACACGATCTCTGCTTCGACAAGACGTGCCAAGGAAACCGCCTCGCGAAACGCGCTGAGGTGGGGGGTAAAAAATGATTTGAATAAAGGCTTGGCTGTGGTGTGATGTCACGCGACGGAATACGTCAGCAAATTAGATTTGTGGAAATATAATTCTCTTCACAGTGGTAGGTGGAACTTGTTTTGCAGAGTCGGACACGATCCTCGTGTTCAAAATCTTCTATGAAGTATTCGGAGGAGGAACCCGCCTTGCAATGCCGAAGACAATCTGCGTGCCAGAACCATCGTCATTGAAGCCTGGTTCAGGGGCTACTGAGGGAGTCCTGGATTAGGGGGTATCCGGACAGCCGGACTCTAACCTTTGGCCGGACTGTTGGACCATGAAGATACAAGATTGAAGACTTCGTCCCGTGTCTGGATGGGACTCTCCTTGGCGTGGAAGGCAAGCTCGGCAATACGGATATGTAGATATCCTTCCTTGTAACCGACTTTGTGTAACCCTAGCCCCCTTCGGTGTCTATATAAACCAGAGGGTTTAGTCCGTAGGACCATAACAACAACAATCATACCATAGGCTAGCTTCTAGGGTTTAGCCTCTCTGATCTCGTGGTAGATCAACTCTTGTACTACCCATATCATCAATATTAATCAAGCAGGAGTAGGGTTTTACCTCCATCGAGAGGGCCCGAACCTGGGTAAAAACATCGTGTCCCTTGTCTCCTGTTACCATCCGCCTACACGCACAGTTCGGGACCCCTACCTGAGATCTGCCGGTTTTGACAACGACAGTTACCCTAAAGACGAGTGGCATGGCTGCCTTGACAAGCTTACCGGGGACACCGAGGGTGCATTGCCCCGCCAAGGCCCCACCGCTCCAACTCACAGCAAGGCAAGTCACCTATCGGAGCGGTGTCGAGCCCCCAAGTGACTAAGTGGCTAATATTCGGCACGTGACAACCATTTCCTAAGGAAATCACCTCCAAATGACACCCGTCCAGGGACGTGTCATGCAGGCAGGCGAGAAGGTGGCCGGATGGCACGACAAGGCTTGCGGGGCTCTCCCATGAGGTGACACTAAGCGATGCATTTAATGCACCTTGTCCTGTTTGAAAAGTTAGGTATGATAGCACTGTTTGCTATCTAATCAGTATGCAATGACTGATTTGCCATGGTGGTGACCCCTTGATCTATAAAAGGAGGGCCTTGGCAACCTTAGAAAGGATTCAAACCCTTGTACACTCATACGCTTGTAGCTACTCTCGTCCCAAGGCAACTTTGCTGGGCTAGAGTGCTGCATCTCCACCACGGTCCTCTCATCAATCCACCAAAGCAGGAGTAGGGTTTTACACCTCGCGGTGGCCCGAACCTGGGTAAAAACTGCCCCTGTGATCACTGTCGTGCTGCTCTGCGCCCTCCGCTCTTTGCGCAATGTGCTCTTCCCCCTGTCAAACCACAAGGGGTTGATGGCCCCATAGGTGGCCATGTTTTCCCATGACACCGGAAAAAAGCATTAGCAGTTAGTGAATACATGAACTCCTCAAACTACGGTAATCACCAGAAAGAATCCCAATTATTGTCACCTTGGGGTATGCGGATCATAACTCGTAATACGTGTCTACAACTTGCAAGATAGGATCAAGAACACAAATATATTCATGAAAACATAATAGGTTCAGACGTGAAATCATGGCACTCGAGCCCTCGTGACAAGCATTAAGCATAGCAAAGTCATAGCAACATCAACCGCAGAACATAGTGGATACTAGGGATCAAACCCTAACAAAACTAACTCGATTACATGATAAATCTCGTCCAGCCCTTCATCGTCTAGCAAGCCTACGACGGAATTACTCACTCCCAGCGGTGAAAATCATGAAATTGGTGGTGAAGGAAGGTTGGTGATGACGATGGCGACGAATCCCCCTCTCCGGAGCCCGAACGTACTCCAGATCAGCCGTCCCGATGAAGAACAGGAGGCGACGGTGGCTCCGTATTGTAAAACGCGATGAATCCTTCTTCTTGATTTTTTTCTCCCCGAATAGGTACTTACACAGTTGGAGTTAGGGTCAGAGGAGGTCCAGGGGCCCACAAGCCTGCTAGGTGTGCCCCAGGGGGCGCCCCCGGGGCTTGTGCCCTCTGGGTGGACCCCCTTTGGTTACTTCTTGCGCCAGTATTTTTTTTATATTCCACAAAAATTCTCCGTGAATTTTCAGGTCAATCTGAGAACTTTGATTTCTGCACAAAAATAACACCAGCTGCTGAAAACAACTTTAGTCCCGGTTAGTTCCATTCAAATCATGCAAATTAGAGTCCAAAACAAGGGCAAAAGAGTTTGGAAAAGTAGATACGATGGAGACATAGCAGCGGGCACATTGCTCACCCAAGGCTATGATCCATATACTTGTGTACCCAAAAAAGCACACTATTCAAGTAAAGAATATTGTTTCATTTATCCTAGTAGAGCAGTGGCGGCAAGCGTCACAAGAAGAAGTAGATGATGATCAGATGATCATTTATCCTAGTTCATTATGCATGTAATAGTTTACTTTGGTCTGTGGAACTTCGATGTGTGTACAAGCCACCTATGTAATTGGATGTTTAACTTGGTTGTGCAATCATGTCCTTATTAGTATATATGTTGTTGTTGTGTATGAAATCACATCGCACATGGAACATACTAGGGAAACCGACGTGTTTGCCCGCAACACACACGGCTTATTAGTAAGCAGCAATCGTTTGTGTTATTATCATTCTTCGCACACATTTCTTATTACAGACATGTTTGTCGCGTACGACACACATCTTGTTAAGTTGAGCCATTTTTGTTCTCTTGGCTCAACACAAACAGTTCATCTTAGTGAACTGTATGCCGTATATCGCACACACCTTTGATCTGGCTGACCGTTTCTGTTGTGTTGCCTAATCACAAACAATTCATCCGAGTGAACTATATGCCATATATGGCACACACCTTCATATAGCTTCCCGTTTCTGTTGTTCTGCCTGTTTCACGGCCCTTAATCGATCGCTCGGTTTCAGTAAGCGAATGCCTCACTCGGGTTCAGTTAGTAGCACCAGTGAAGGAATCACTCGGGTTCAGTTAGCAGCCAAGGGATTGATCGACTTTAGTACATAGTGGGATCAATCGATTGCTCGGGGTCAGTAAGTGAACGCCTCGCTCGGGTTCAGTAATTAGCAAGCACCTCACATAGCAATCACATGTAGGAGAGAAACGTGCAACCACACTGCATCGCTCAGCCCCAACCATCCACCGTAACCGAGAACTCCGTGAAAATTTCCTTGCCCTCACTTCTACCATGATTTTTTATGTCCTGGACGGTTCAAAGAATGTCATGCAGGTGCATCCCCGGCCCGCCCACGGCAAAAAGACCATTTTCTGTCATGATATTTTGTCATAGAAGTAGGAGCCCACCACACCTTTGATGATACGTGTTTTTGTCACAATTATCGTCATAAAAGTGTCATAACCATGACAAGAAAAAATTCGTTTGAGCCAAAATGTCACGGATGTGTGTTTTTTTATAGTGTGCTCGGGGGTTATTTGATCCCATCGATCCAACAGACTTCGGCTGCCCCGACCTTATATAACTTCTTGGCAGGAGAGCAGGGCACTATGTAGAAATACTTCCTCCATAGCCCGAAATGCGCGTTGCACCCAAGGTGCATCTTGCAAAGGGTGACATACCCCGCAATAAGAAAGACATGAAGCATACCCTTTCATCCTCTCAAGGGGAATGATGACTCTCCATGTGTACTTGCCTATTGCTGTCAGATCTGAATCTGGCAGGTATCCTTGGGTAGCCAAGCGCTCCAATTGGATGCGTTAGACGACACAGCTGCCTAGTCACCTCTAATGGGGTCGTGAGGGCGCCTCGAAGAACTTGCATCGCTAGCCATGGGAAGCTCTCAAGGATGGACTTGGGACGAGGGGGAACTTATGGGATTTGCTTGAGATAAGGGGTCGGAATGTATTCCAAATCCGCATGCTTTGCTCACAAATAAAAAGGGGAAGGGCCAATGCTTCAATGTTTTGCCATAAAGCGACTCGATTCCCCATAAGATGCACTTACCAAGGCCAGAAATTAGACGCCAATTGTGATAGGTATGGGCCCACCTAGCAGGGTTGCTCACTTTGCCGAGGACTTTCTGAAGCTATGCTGGAGGAATCATTCATGGGAACCCGCCTATTGAGTCAATGACTATGGGACCGAAGCCTAAGAACATCATCCTCAACGTCTGAAGACCAGTTTAGGGGCTACTCATGGTGTCCTGGACAAGGGGTGCCAACCTAGTTGGCCCATGCTCTTTGGCTAGGCAGGTGGGCCCTCATTATTCTCAAGATGGACTCCGGAAGACACACGCTGGAGGCATGATCGGGACTGCATCTGCCGAAGACTTGACGTATACTCCAAGACTTATCCCGCCGCCTCCATGCAAAGATACAGACCTTGCAACCCTAGGTGCCCCAACTTGCGTGTATATAACAAAAAGTATTTAGCCTATAGGGGGTACATTAATGCAATCTCATTCACCTAGCCTAGAGCTAGAACACATCTCATGATCTCGAGGTAGATCAACTCTGTACTTGATAAATCTCTATCAATATAAACAAGAGCTGGACATAGGGTTTTACTTCCATCAAGAGGGCCCGAACCAGGGAAAACATCATCTCTTTGTTCCTGTTACCCACGAACCGAGATCCATAGCTCGGGACCCCCTACCCCGAGGTCTGCCAGATTTCACATCGACAATGGGTCTGCTACCTTCTGTAGTGACCATGGGCCATCTAGGGACGTGGGATCAATGGGCCTCCTACAGGCTGTACGATCCATAGGCCTTTCATGGGCCAAAAGAAGACCGTAATATGGGCCATGAATGGGCCTAATTGGTAACCTTCCATTTATGAGCCCGCACCTTGACGGGTCATTAACAAGCTTGAAGACAGGAAATGGTTAATTCTATCGATAGGTATAAAGGGTCGTTATTGGGCTGGAATATTTGACGGGATGAAAATGGCCCACTGGTTTAACGGGCCACAAATGGGCCGACTGTATCCATGGGCTGAATTTGGCAGATTAGCCGAGCAGGCGAGTAACAGACCATAAGTTATCGAGGGCCGGAAATGATCCCAAGAATATATGGGCCCTTAGAAAGCCGAAAGATAACACGGCTGGAAACTGCCCAACTGAATCATGGGCCCTTAATGGGTATAAAGCAATTTACTGTTTATCATGGGCCAGAATCACAATGGCCCGTTAAAGGGCCGAGAGATATAAATGGCCTCATATGGGCTGAAAGATGTCAAGGGCCAGACATGGGTCGAAAGTGACAACGGCCTAGAATTATATTGGAAGGCCCACATTACGCTACTAGGCCGAATTAGGAAAGGCCATAACGGGTCCAGAGTTGATGGGCCATAGATGGGCTATATGCGAACAGCCTTAACAGGCATTCCATGTGCCGGCCCGCTAACATTTTACCAAGTCAAATGGACCGGCCTTTTAAACTAGTTCGACCACTGTTGGGCCGTACCATGTGTCACTTTTTCATAGACCTGTCTCTTTCATTGAATGAATGCCATCTTGTCACGACATCGAGCTGACATGTGGTTTCTTTGGCCAATGACTATTTAATAGATGGAAAATCCTCATTGGTCTGCATTGTTACTGGGTTATCGGATCCAAACCGGAACCTGATAGCTTAACGGTGACCCATTATGGTGGATGCCACACATCAGTTACCCTTGATGAAAGAACTTCCGTGATGTGCCATTTATCAAAATGGAAGTGGACACTTTTGTGATGATAATTTGAGTATTACCATGGAACACTTCTATGACAGCACATGTATGATTATCTTAATTCTGTCATAAAATCTTCGAGGATGTACATGCATGACAAAAATGATGACCTACTGTGACAAACATGTATCATCACCGAATTGTTTCTTTTGTAGTGTTTGCATGAGTCGATTAGGGAAATGAATATATTGTTCTAATATTGTCCTCAACATACTTCATGCTTATGAAAGCCATAGCTATATGCTGTGATGTGCTATTTTCATGTAGCTAGCATACTGTGATGTTAAAAATAAATTTGTGTGCCTGATATTGAAGTGGAAAATAGTTGTTCGATATGAAATGTGAATTTGCTTAATACTGGAATTATTCATAGTAAACTTATAAACCTGCTCAATGGGTCATGGAACTTTATAAACGTTTCTAGCAGTAGAAGTGTGTGTTATGGAGAGCCCAAGGTCATACAATTTTCTTCATCGAATCGTGGATGATATACTTGAATAACAAAAACGGTTAACGGAGGCAGAGCATGTGCAATTGTCACCTATCACAGATGAGGCTATATAGAAAACTGTGTGGGTTGGCAAGACAATCTGCCACGGCTTGTCCTACTAAAACGTCTACATTATCTTCTCCAATTGCACATGAATGGTGTCGGTGGGAACGACACCTATGAGACCACAAGAATCCCTACTGCGGTTGCGGGGCGCGGGGTTGTGAAAAGAGCGGATCAAACAGATAGCACACGGTTCCTTTACCCAGGTTCGGGCCGCAAGGATGCGTAAAACCCTACTCCTGCTTTGGTGGGTTGTGTATCTGTGTTCTTGAGCTAGCTATGCGGCCTCGAGAGCTCCAAAAAGCCGAATCCTCTTCCTAGTCGCCTGGGGCCTCCTTTTATAGGGAAAGGGGTTGCCACAGTGGCACACAGGAGGTGGAAAGGGTACATTGATGCGAGGTTATCCCTCGCATTACATGACAAGGTGCATTTAATGCGCCTTGATTAGGTGTCCTTGCTTTATCGGGGACGGGGAGAGCCCTGTCTCGTCCGTCGCTGCTCCCTCTCGCGTCGACACGCGCCCTAGCCAGCGGTGCCTGCGATGCCATGTAGGCAGGCAGGCAGCTGAGGTAGCGTAGCGGTGGGTCTCCACGAAGATCTGCATGCCGCCACGCAGGTGCCTGCCCAGCTGGCTGGGTCGGCAGCTGCATGCGAATGGTGGTGGAGGTGTGACTGGCATGGGCCTGATGGTGCCCCCACGGGTGTTCATGACAAGGGCCTTGCCACGGCCCCGGCAAGGGTCTTGCCGGGGTCCCGGCAAGGATCTTGCCGTGGAGCCTGCTGTCATCCCTGGCAAGGCTCTTGCCGGGGGCCTTGTGGTCCTTCTTGGCTGGGATCCCGCCAAGGATCATCATCTTCTAAAGTGTGCATCTGATCTTGAATGTCTTCACAAAGATCTGCATACCACCACGGGGTTGCCTCCTGAATCCTTGCCCCATGGGGGTAGTGGACTCAAGGGTGACCCGCTCCGTAGGTGTGGGGCGAGCTGCCACGGCAACGGTCTTGCCGGGTTTGCTAAAACCGCCTCCCGACAAGGATCTTGCCGGGGGGCCCTCTTCGTCCCCTTCGCTCTTTGTGGTCTTGGTCTTGGCGTCGTTCTGCTTCTCTCGTGCTTCGACCTAACCTTGGCTCACCTCCCTTGCCTTGCCCAGTACGGTGGTGCCCGTGGCTCAGATTGCCCGTGCACAGTTATAGGGGTACAAAAAGTGTACCCCTCTTTTTGTACACCGACAGGAGCCCCCGGGCCTGGGCCACATGTAAGCGCAATCGCGTCGTTGGGCTAGCCCCAAAAACGGTGCGCAGGCAGGTGGGGCGGTTTTTACCGCGGTAAGTTCCTTCGCGCGCTGGCGCGGCGTGGGGAGGCGTTGCCTCACGTCGTAGTAAAGGGGGCGGTTCGCGCCTTCCCCATAAACGGAGGGAGGCGTGGAGGCGCGGCCCATTTACTGAATGGGGCCAAGGCGTGGTCTTCAAGGCGTCCACTCCCCACGATCTCGGGGTGGGGAGAGGTCGCCTCACCCGTCGCCTCGGTCCTGCACGCCCGCCACGCGGCTTTCATGCGCTTGGGGTGGCGAATGGTGGAGGCGGGAAACCGGGCCGCAGCGGGCTGGGGCGGCGGGTCTGTCCCAGTTCCCTGAGCCTTCCGCATCTTGATTGGCTAAGCGGGGTGGCTGAGCCCCCACCCCGTTCCTTTATAAAGAGCAGGAGGGGGGATGGCGTCCCGCATTCTTTCATCTCCTCTTTCCTTCAGCTTCTGCTCCCCCTTCCATCCGCCATGGAGAGAGGGAACCCTGGTCCTTCAACGGTAGCGGCGAGGGTCGCCGCTCGATAACGCGTCCCTCCTTCTCCTGCACCTGCGGTGGCGGAGCCAGCCGCGAGGGGAAGGGGGAGAGGGCGAGGCCGAGGTGCTCGGGGAAGAGAAGGATGGGGCGGCGCGCCGACCTTGCCTCCGCCAGTAGTTCCTCCCCCATGGAGGGCCACGTCAGGGACGACCCTTGCGAGTTCTTCGTCAGGCTGCGCCGGCCGCCTCGCCGTCACCTTCGTCTCCCGACTCCATTCGCGCGGGAGATGGAGCTGGATCCGCCGGAGTCATTGCGGCTGCACATGAGGGGCTGCGGGATCAGCGGTACACGGGTTCGCGTCGACTTCCCAGCCCCTCATGTGATGTATCTTCGTCGGGGGTGGAAGACGTTCGCTCATATCCACCGCTTGACGGAGGGGCTCACTCTCCATTTCAAGCTGATGGAGGGCGGCCTCCTCTCCGTCAAGGTCTTCGGGTGCTTCGGGACCCGTGCAAGGTGCTGCGTGGAGAGCTCTTCTGATAGCGAAGACTCCTCCTCGAGCGGGAGTGACGAGGAGGACAGCGGCAGCGACGACGAGGGTAGCAGGCGGCAGGATGACGGGTCCGACTAGGTGTCGGGCGCCGCTCCGTGCGGCACCGGCGACCCCATCATCCGTGTCGCCGGCTCCCTGAACTTCTCCGGGTCGTCTCCTTGGGTGGCTGGTGTTGGGAGGCTGCAGAAGAGGAAGAGAGCGTGCGGCAAGGCCATCAACTCGGAGTATGCGGGCACCGACGCCTTCGACGCGTGCTGACGTCCTGCTGCCTCGTCTTCGAGCTCTGCTTCCGGCGCCGTCATCACCATCCGGCCTTCGGACGGCCACCGAGATGTTCTCTTGGTGTCTTCTGCCACCCGTAGCTCGTCTAGGCGCCCCTTTTGTCCTTTTCGCCTCCTTGACCTGCCTCCTGAGGAGAGGGACAAGAAAGGGGTCACGGGCACCTTATATCTTTTTAGTTTGTAAGCCTTCGGGCCTTAGCTGAATTTAAAACTTGTAATCCCATCATTCATGTTTTTCATTCCCTATGGACTGTACCTGAGTGGAATGTTTTTAATGAAAAAGGGATGCTTGCCGGGTCATTTGTTTGCGGGTAAAACCCACGTCAAGGAGTAAATCCTTGATATCTCTAAGATAAACATTTCCTTGCCCGGCAGCAGGCCTTGCCGTCTTCCCGCTTCGCTCGACCTTTCTCACGCCTTTGGCGGAGGCAGGGATGAGGCGGGTTCAGGCTCCTTGTTTCATCCTTTTGCTGCCGCGACTATGACCAAACCTGGCCCCAGGAACGAGCCCTAGGGCCTAGAGTTAGGGGAGCACGGTAGCTTTAGGAAGAAACGAGGTTTCACATACCTCAGTCCATAAAAGAATGCATGATAAGGGATGAAGAACTTATCTGAAGCTATAGCCCCCGGCAACTCTGGTTCGCCGTGGGTGAATCTTTGCACTTGCAGCCCCCGGCAATACTGGCTTGCCGGGGTCTAGATGCTGGTCCGTCCCTCTTCTCTTTTTTCGTCCTCAAGTGATCCGGCAAGGATATCTGTGAGTCCTGCGAACCAAAGGAGACAAAAGAACGGCAAAGAGGCGCACACTCGACCTCTAAGCTAGGGGTTAGCCGCCGCTAAGCACTATCAACCCTAACCAAGGACGAGACTCGACCTAGCATGCATGCTATAACTTGGGGCGCCAGCGCTTCATTTATTTATGCTCAGGGTCTGCGCCTAGCTTTGTACAAAGGGTTACATGCATCATAGGCAATGCTTGTACAAAAGGTGGCTTGCCGGGGGGACCGGCAAGCCGCGCCTTACGGGTAAAACTTGCGAAGATACTCAATGTTCCAGGAGTTACTCACCGGAACGGCATCCTCGGTCTCCAGGCGGACTGCGCCGGGCCTGGTGACTCATATTACCCGATAAGGGCCTTCCCACTTTGGCGTTAACTTGTTGGAATTCTTGGCCGATTGAACGCACCGAAGAACAAGGTCGCCTTCCTCAAGGCTTCGGGCATGGACCTTGCGGCTATGGTAGCGGCGCATGGCTTGCTGGTAGCATGCTACTCTCACAGCCGCCCGAAGAAGATCTTCCTCAAGGAGCATCGCGTCATCTTGCCGCAGTTTCTCTTGCTCAAGCTCATCATAAGCGAGCACTCGAGGTGACCCGTATATGAGTTTAGTGGGGAGAGCTGCTTCCGCCCCGTATACCAGGGCAAAGGGTGTCTGGCCGATGGCTCGATTTGGCGTCGTCCTGATCGACCAAAGAACCACCGGCAACTCATCAATCCAGTGCCTTCCGCTCTTGTGCAGCCTGTCAAAGGTCTTGGTCCTTAATCCTCGCAGTACTTCAGCATTTGCCCTCTCATCTTGACCGTTTCTTCGCGGGTGAGCAACGAAAGCGAAACAGACTTTGCTGCCGAGGTCTTGGGTGTATTGCATGAAGGTGCGTGATGAGGACATCAATGCCATTGTTACACCCACAACCCCTGCTGCTATACATACTGCACCAATTACTAGAGCTCGCGCACACCAATTGAATTATCAGGTACTTTCCTTTCTTGGTAATGATTGTAATGTTCATGAGAATATGATGCTGCCTAAATTGGATACATTTGTTTTACTTACAAATGAAGGGCCTAGCTTGGAGAAGGATGATCATTGGAGCAAGAACAAGCATGGAGTTGATGGCATGCGCAAGGGAGACAAGAACAGAGTTTCAAGTGATGATTTCAGGACTTTGAAGCCACCATAATGAGTGCATGAAGCCATGGACGAAATATACAAGATGCCACTTCATAATTTTCGTCCAGAGGCTATTCTAGGTGCTGCGTCACCTTCTTTTTGGGCCAGGCCCATGTAATTTCGAAATACTTCAATATAGGCTGTTTTTAGAGTCTGTATCTGTGGGGAAACAAGAGTTAGGGTGGGTTTCGGACCCCTCCTCCAAGGGCCATGAAATCCCCCCCCCCCTCTTCCACCATATAGACAGCCCCTAGGGCATCGTTTAGACTTTGGGTTTTGTTTAGATTAAAAGTTCGCCATAGCTGCAACTTCGCGTACTTCATTTGTGTTCAACGACCAGACCAAGGTGTCACAGAACCCCACCTTGATCAATAAAGCTTCCCTCTTATATTCGCAATATCCAGATTGCAATCTTAGTTTCTTGCTTGTTCTTCATTTGCCTGCAGGAAACAGACCTTCGTGGTCAGGTTGATCGTGCTCCGGCGTGGTCAATAACCTCTTGGAGTTGGTTTAGCGATTGCTAAGGCGCGACGTCCTCGCACGTTCGTAGTCGGATCGTCAAAGTCGACTTCCTCCAAACAATAGCCACCATGTCATCGAAAGACGGGACACCTTTGTCTCTATCAAGTGGTATCAGATTTTCAGGTTGCTCGGTGAGATTTTACAGTTTTTTATAGTTTAGATCGAGTCTGTTCTTCATACCTATAGTCCACGAAAGAGCCAAAAAAATTAGGGTTAGTTCATCCCATCCGAACCAATCTGAGCCTTTACATAATCTTTTCTGTATTTGCTTTGTTGAATTTGCGGTTGCATCGTCGTGTCAAGTTGCTGGTCTTAGCATCTAGTCCTTTAGTGTTTCGAGTTCTGTTCACAGGTTGTCACGTCGCCTCTGCCATATATCACCACCGCATCACCATCATCGCCGCTGCCATATACCACCACCACATATTCACCGCCAATCCGAGTCCATATACGCCACCACATATCCGCTGCCATCACGCCAATCCGAGTACACCTGCAACATATATCCGCCACCAGTCCGAGTTCCACCAGATTCATCTCCGCCACCAGTCCGAGTTCCACCAGATTCATCTCCGCCACCAGTCCTATTCCGAGTCTAGTATTTTTTTACTCTGTTTTGGATTTCTAGATCACGCCATACTCCGAGTCGTGACAGAGAAGGACTCCCCAACTTTCGTGCTACCCGCAGAAGAAAAATAGTTCCAAACTCAAAAAAAACTAAGTCTGGAAAATTCTGGCTAGGCAGTTTTTAGGCCATTTGTAGACTTTTTCGAAAAAAAATTGTTGCGGAGCAAAAAAAAAAGAGGAAAAAAAGTGCAAAAAAAAGTGAAAAAAAGGAAAAAAATTCAGAGTGTGCTCCTCCCTTGTTTACGTGCAGCGCCGTGATTTTGTTAGTGTTCTAGGCTCGCGTCTCAAGTACGGTCTAGCCTAGGACCAGCACAGTATCGTCGTTGAGCGTTTATTCAACTTTGCATCTCTGAATTGATTATTGCTGACCCTTTTTGCTACCATATTATAAGCCTTCCTAGCTCCACATACATCTACGTCATGCATTTGACTCTCCCTGGTAATCGCTCTATCCAAGCTTTGAGAGTTTTGACTACAACGGTTGCTGATCACCGCCTGCTGCTGGGTAAGAACTGGTAAAAATTTGAGATTTTCTTGACGGCTTTGTGACTGTTCACCACACCACCACCACCACTTCCTAGTAGTCTGTAGAATCATATTATTGTGTGATTCTATTGCTGCTAACCATGGCAGGATCACAAACCAACAAGACTGACTGGGAGAACATGACAAACAAAGAGTTACATGATAAGTTTCAGCAAATGATGAGTGGACAGGTGGAAGATGTGCTAAATAGATTTGAAGAGGCCATGGAGAAGATAGATGGCATTGAGAAGGTGTTCGAAACAAAGCTCGATAACAAGTTTAATGAATTGCTCGCGCGTCTTCCACCACCACCATCGGCTGCGCCCGACGCACCTCTACAACAACAACGACGACTACCTCCACGTCGCGAAACAGCCCTCCGCCGAGTGACCCATGTCCCTCTTCAGCCTGGCCAAGCTGCTGGTGCTGCTGTTGATACTTCTGTGGCTCCTGCTGCTGATATGGAGGAGGATGATTATGTGGGAGATTACGAGGATGAGGTTGATCAACATCAGAACTACGTACAACCACCAGCACCACAACCACCAGGTCGTCCACATGCAAATAATGGCAATGTTAGGGCTCCCCCTCAGGTACGAGATCATGACCATCTCCCTAAACTGAAATTGAATATTCCACCATTTGAGGGTAGATATGTTCCTGATATATATCTTACTTGGGAGTTAGAAACTGAACAACGATTTACATGTTTACAATATCCTGAGGAGAGACGTGTTCCTGCTGCTGTTTGTGCTTTCACTAGCTTTGCATGTGTTTGGTGGTCTGAACATTGTAGATTATATCCTGTTCCAGCTACTTGGCCTGCTTTGAAAACTGCTATGCGTACTCGTTGGGTTCCACCATATTATCAACGTGAATTACTTCAAAAATTGCAGCGCTTAAGACAAGGCAAAATTCGGTAGAAGAATATTATCAGGAATTACAAACTGGCTTGATTAGATATGGTATTGTTGAGGAGAATGAAGCTATGCTTGCACGTTTTCTGGGTGGATTAAATAGAGAGATTCAGACCATTCTAGACTATAAGGATTATAATAATATCACTCGTTTATTCCATCTTGCTTGTAAAGCTGAACGTGAAGTGCAGGATCGACAGGCATTGGCGCGAACTAACTTTTCTGCAGGTCGACCTTCATCATGGACACCACGTGCATCATCTACTTCCACACGTTCTGCTACACCGGCACCTCCGTCGGCTGCCACCTCCAACCGTGATACAGTAAAGCAGGCACAATCACCACTATCTGCCAAGAGCACACCTTCTGGGCCTGCAAAGAGCTCTTCTTCATCCATTGCATCAACAGGGCAAACACATGATATTATTTGTCGACGTTGCAAGGGTGGAGGTCATTATGCGAGAGAATGCCCATCTAAGCGTGTGATGATTGTTACTGAGGATGGTGGGTATGAGTCCGCTAGTGACTATGATGAGGAGACTTTGGCTCTTATTACACATGAAGAACACGGTGGAGATAATTCTGATCATGAGACGCAATACATGGCTGCTGAAGATGCTGACAGGTATGAATGTTTAGTTGCTCAACGTGTTTTGAGTGTGCAGGTTACACAAGCTGAGCAAAATCAGAGGCATAATTTGTTCCATACAAAGGGAGTTGTGAAGGAACGTTCTATTCGCGTCATCATAGATGGAGGGAGCTGCAGCAACTTGGCTAGCATGGAGATGGTGGAGAAGCTATCTCTCACCACAAGACCACATCACTACAAGAATACCCCTTATAAAACAACGCACATTCTACAACAGTTTAGCTATACGTTGTAAAATTTACAGTAGATACGCATATTAAAGGTTACATATATGCGTTGTAGATTTGCATCTCTTGACCCTATCGTGGGACATATGCAAAGAAAAAAAAACAGGAAAGGAGAGAGGGATGCGCGAGAATGAAATCCCCCGATGCCCTTCCTCTCCCCCAAATCGCCGCCACCAACCGCCTCGTCACCCTCCTCCTCCCACCTCGTCGCCGGCCCTCCCCTGCCCTCCTCCCACCTCGCAGCTCCGGAGGCTAACCGATCCGCCGCATCACCCACCCACCAACTTATCCCTCTCACATCCCATCTCTCTTTCTTGATGCAGCTCCTCGTTGTGCCACCTGCAGCGGCTGATTGGCGACGTCCGGCGAATCCTGCCATCGCAAAGCACACCCCGGCGTCCTCTCACACCGCGCCGCCCTCCCATGCGGCTAGATCCGGCGGTAGCGGCCACTAAATCCCACCCACGACCTTCCCCCGATGGCTAGGGTTTCGGGCTTCGGCTCCGGCACCGGTCGCCATGTCGTCCTCTCGTCCTGTGAGTGAATCCCCTCCCTTGGCTTCGTCCTCTCTCTCTTCCCCTTTCTCCAATCTCTGTTCTCCCTCGATTCTATTGCAGCTAAATCTCTGTCATAAAAGTTTGGCCCTTGTGCAATTCATTGACGAACACTGATAGGCCTGCAAATTGACTTCCGATCTCCGTTGATTTACATTTATGCATTGATGGATATCTATTAAATTAGTAATTACAGTATTAGATATCAATGGAGCATCAAAATTTTAAAAATTCTTACACGCTGCTAAGTGCTAACTCATCCATCTTTGATAGATGAGTCGTTAATCATTTCTATTTTTTATGTACAGAAGCACTACTTCATATATGAGGACCCCATATTAAATAGTCTATTACTAGAGTTACAATAGTTAAGGAGGGATCTAGTCTTAATAGGTCTCTGTATTGCAGTTTTGATGAGTTACTAATCAAAGATTTTGTTGCAATTTCACACTTTTCAAGAGTCTGCTGGTCAGGTTATTTAGGTGGAGGTAGTATCTTGCTAATGGTGGCTTTCACGTCCAGCTCAAATACTAGAGGACGTGGACCTGTTGGGGAAAGCACGTCCACCTTTGTGTTTAGTGAGCAGGTGAATTAATAATCCACATTGTTTCTTCTATGATGTTGCTTTGATGCTATTTATATGATTCAGAACACTGATAAATAAGATAGTACACATTATCTTTGTTATTTGGTTATGTGATTGTCCTCTCATACACCGGCGGAGGGTAGTGGAGACGAAACTGGGCCACGACCCCCCCCCCAAAATTACAAAAAGAATTTTATACCTGGTATATCCACTACTTTAGCACAGCCCTGGAGATAATGCCCAGTAGCAGTCTAGGAACAACGTCCATCCCTGATTCTCCATGGCTCCGATAGACTGCTACTGCAGGGCTAGATCACTACCAGGCCACAGCTATTGTGAACCATCATCCGCTGACATGATTTGAGCGACCGACCATTGCGAACTCGTCCATTCGTCTGATGACCTCCTTGGCTCCTCCTCTTTATCGACTTGTCGATCCCCTTCTTATCGGTTGGAGGCTTGGAGCTGCACGCCATTGACGCCGGCAAGCCACCATGCGGGACGGTGGATGCACCAGCACTAGTGCGCACTGGACCTTAATCCTCTTGCTGGGTTGCGGCTCCTTGTTGATTGAAACCAAACGCCTTGGACACTGTTGGGTGGTGTTTCGTGTTTGCCTTGTTAATTGCTCGGTTAGTTTACTACAGAAAGTGTATGTCCTATTTTTATTGGAACAGAGAGAGTAACTGAGAAGCGAGGTGTGATGATAATTTATTCATACAGATGCCCACTGCATCGGTTAAATGCTGGAAAATTTGATGCATTATAAATTCCTGATTTAGATATATAGCAACAATGGAAACGACATGTTATTTAGTCATATATAATTATGGGATCCCTACAAATTATCGCTTACACATGTTCTATGATGAGTAGCTTTTTCATGCATATTGTGTGTTTTTAGATGTATTTGGCCCCCTCTTGTGTTTGTCAAGCTCCGCCATTGCTCTCAAAGCATGCAGTTATTATATATGCACTTGGGTCAAATCAATGCAAAGGATTCATCTATACCAAGTACTTCTCTACTAATCTAAAAAAAGGCACTTATCTACTACCGCTGTACATCATAGTGAAAATAAAACTGAATCCCAATACCCCACTTAGATGCAACCTACACCTGAGCTTTATGCATGTTCATGTGCAAACATTTGTATACTAATGCTTGCAGCAAGCACACACACATATACACCGGCAGCGGCTCACTGTTAATCATCATATTTGTCATTCGTTAACTAGAGGCTCACTGTTTGTTTGTGTGCAGGTTTCCGAAGAAAGAAATACTCAATGCCATTCGGTGCTTTCCAATGTGCCAGTCTCTACATTCATAATACATCGTTGAGTTTTACCTTCAACTAAGACTATTTCCGTTGAGGTGATTATTTATTTATTCCTTTATTGCTTAGATTAGCTCTAACCATTTTTCAGCCACCTTTTCTGCTCTTATTCAACTATTTTATGTACTCCTATCTCTCCAATGGTGTACCTATTGTTGTGTGTAATTTAATGTGAGGCGTCGCACTTATCCATTCCGGAACTACCGAGATGGAGGCCGACATCATGGACGGCTGGAGCTGCGAGTAGATTTGTCCAAGATATAGCGGTGTTCGTAGTCATGGTTCTGGTAACTGTCTGCGATCTCCATATGTTAATTGTTTGCGAAGAAGGAAATGCAAGTAGATGCTCTTGCCCTTCTGATTTGTACATTGCTAAACTGACCACCGAGCTCATACCACTTTGATTCATAAATTGCTGAATTACCCACATGAACTCTTGCTGTCATGGTTCATAAATTGCTGGATTTCCCATTATGTCGCTTCCACTGTTCCATACAAGCAGCGTCTCTTGTGCTTTTAATCCGTCAACTAAGTAGGTACTATGTTATTAGTGGCTTGCTTTTAGGCCACAACCACATCTGTTTATTTTTCTCCGAGTCTGTTTATGTTTGTTTTGTGACCTGAAGTAGTATATTGAGTTGTAAGGGAATACTTTCAGGTCGCAACTTTTCTTTGTAAGTTGTAATCTAGGCGGGCAACCAAGTCGAAAGTAATGACCCATTGTAAGAAGTATGTTTCTTATTTGCTGGGCGACCCATCAGTATATGCATCATGTCAATGCATTGTGTATTAAGTAATTAACAGTTCATTTTGTTATTTTGTTTGTAGATTCAAAAGATATGTGGACGATTATACGGGTGCGTGGCAAGTATACTGCAGTGATGATGATGATGTTCTGGTTCACGATGATGACGACGATGGCTGTTTTCAGTTGTAGTTTAGTTGTAGGGATGCTTTTCCTGTTGGATGATGTTCCTCTGTTAAGTTTTAGCTAAGTTGTAGGGATGTTGATGGATGATTTCAGTTTAAGTTCTGCTGTCAAGAGAATATTCAGATTATGCATCACATTTGAATGTTATTTCTCCTGTAATATCAACTATTGTAATCCCACAGTTTTATTCAATATATGATTTCTTCCTCTCGTGTGTATATTTTTTCTTCCGACTTGATATACATACTTATCACCATTATGTGGAGCATTAATTTAATTGCTGGCAATATATAAAATATTATTCACATTTTATATGTAAAACACTTGAAGCCTTGCAAATTCTTTGTGGCCAAGCAATGGGATTTGAATTCCTGTACATTAACCACCAACGTATATGGGTGTTGTAAAGTCGGTCTTATGTGTTGTACTCTTGCAACGGTTCCTTTTACCAACGGAAGTATAACCGTTGCATTATGCGCTAGCAACACTGGATAAGGCTACGCATCCCAAACCGTTGGTACAGACCCTAGCAACGCATATATGGACTTCTAGATACGGAAAAATCCGTTGCTATATGTGGGGTCCTGTTGTAGTGCATCCACATCCTTACTACATCCAATGGTTCAACAACAGCGGCATGGTTAAGGTAACATGTACTGTTCGTGTGCATTTTAGTATCTCTACATATGCTGATTATGTTGATTGTGATGTGGTACCTTTGCAAGCATTTTCCTTATTACTTGGTACACCATGGCAATTTGATAAAAAATATGTACACCATGGTAGAAACAATCAGTATACTCTTGTTCATAAGGATAAAAATATTACTTTGCTTCCTATGACTCCTGATTCCATTTTTAAAGATGATATTAATAGAGCTAATAAAGCAAAACAGGAGAAAAATACGAGTGAAAATCAGATTGTGGCAAAAGAATTTGAGCAACAAATTAAGCCTAATAATAAACCATCTAGTGTTGCTTCTGAAATTAAATTGAAAAGTGCATGTTTACTTGCCACCAAATCTGATATTGATGAGCTAGATTCTAGCAAATCTGTTTGTTATGCTTTTGTGTGCAAAGAGGCATTATTTTCATTCCAGGACGTGCCTTCCTCTTTGGCCCCTTCTGTCACTAACATTTTGCAGGAGTTCGCTGACGTCTTCCCACAAGACGTGCCACCGGGATTACCACCTATTCGAGGGATTGAGCATCAAATTGACTTAATTCCCGATGCATCGCTACCCAACCGTGCACCATACCCTACCAATCCAGAGGAGACGAAAGAGATTATGCGTCAAGTACAGGAGCTGCTCGACAAAGGTTATGTACACGAATCTCTTAGTCCTTGTGCTGTTCCTATTATACTAGTGCCTAAAAAGGATGGTACATCGCGTATGTGTGTTGATTGTAGAGGCATTAATAATATTACTATTCGTTATCGTCATCCTATTCCTAGGCTAGATGATATGCTTGATGAATTGAGTGGCTCTACAATATTCTCCAAAGTTGATTTGCGTAGTGGATACCATCAAATTTGTATGAAATTGGGAGATGAATGGAAAACAACATTTAAAACTAAGTTTGGTTTATATGAGTGGTTAGTCATGCCTTTTGGGTTAACTAATGCACCTAGTACTTTCATGAGACTAATGAACGAAGATTTACGTGCATTCATTGGACGATTTGTGGTAGTCTATTTTGATGATATACTGATTTATAGCAAATCTATGGAAGAACATTTAGAACATTTACGTGCTGTTTTTAATGCTTTACGTGATGCACGTTTGTTTGGTAACCTTGGGAAGTGCACCTTTTGCACCGACCGAGTATCTTTTCTTGGCTATGTTGTTACTCTACAGGGAATTGAAGTTGATAAAGCCAAGATTGAAGCTATTGAGAGTTGGCCGCAGCCCAAAACGGTCACACAGGTGAGGAGTTTTCTTGGACTCGCTGGTTTCTATAGGCGTTTTGTGAGAGATTTTAGCACCATTGCTGCACCTCTCAATGAGCTTACAAAGAAGGATGTGCCTTTTGTTTAGGGTACCGCACAGGAAGAAGCCTTCACGGTATTGAAAGATAAGTTGACACATGCTCCTTTACTCCAACTTCCTGATTTTAATAAGACTTTTGAGCTTGAATGTGACGCTAGTGGAATTGGATTAGGAGGTGTGTTATTACAAGATGGCAAACATGTTGCATATTTTTTTGAAAAATTGAATGGGCCTAGTCTGAACTATTCTACTTATGATAAAGAATTATATGCTCTTGTTCGGACTTTAGAAACATGGCAACATTATTTATGGCCCAAAGAATTTGTTATACATTCTGATCATGAATCTTTGAAACATATTAAAAGTCAAGCAAAACTGAATCGTAGACATGCTAAATGGGTTGAATTCATTGAGACTTTCTCTTATGTCATTAAACACAAGAAGGGTAAAGAAAATGTTATTGCTGATGCATTGTCTCGTCGTTATACTATGCTTTCACAACTTGACTTTAAAATATTTGGTTTGGAGACCATCAAAGATCAATATGTGCATGATGATGAATTTAAAGATGTATTGCAGAATTGTAAAGAAGGTAGAACATGGAACAAGTTCGTCATTAATGATGGATTTGTGTTTCGTTCTAACAAGCTATGCATTCCAGCTAGCTCCGTTCGTCTTTTGTTGTTGCAGGAGGCGCATGGAGGAGGACTAGTGGGACACTTTGGCGTGAAGAAGACGGAGGATATACTTGCTACACATTTCTTTTGGCCAAAGATGAGACGGGATGTTGAGCGTTTTATTGCTCGCTGCACTACATGTCAAAAAGCTAAGTCACGACTCAATCCTCATGGTTTATATATGCCTTTGCCTGTTCCTAGTGTTCCTTGGGAGGATATATTTATGGACTTTGTTTTAGGTTTACCTCGAACAAAGAAGGGAAGGGATAGTATATTTGTTGTCGTGGATAGATTCTCGAAAATGGCACACTGTATACCATGTCATAAAAGCGATGATGTTGTTAATGTTGCTGATTTGTTCTTTCGTGAAATTATTCGCTTGCATGGTGTGCCAAATACTATTGTTTCAGATCATGGTACTAAATTTCTTAGCCACTTTTCGAGATGTTTATGGGCTAAGTTGGGGACTAAACTGCTTTTTGGTACTACTTGTCACCCCCAAACTGATGGACAAACTGAAGTAGTCAATAGAACATTGTCTACTATGCTTAGGGCTGTTTTTAAGAATAATAAGAAAATGTGGGAAGAATGCTTGCCTCATATTGAATTTGCTTATAATCGTTCATTGCATTCTACTACTAAGAAGTGCCCTTTTGAAATTGTGTATGGTTTCCTACCTCGTGCACCTATTGATTTATTGCCTCTTCCATCTTCGGAGAAGGTTAATTTTGATGCTAAAGAATGTGCTGAATTGATTTTAAAAATGCATGAGTTAACTAAGGAAAACATTGAGCGTATGAATGCTAAATATAAACTTGCTGGAGATAAGGGTAGAAAACATGTTGTGTTTGCACCTCAAGATCTTGTTTGGTTACATTTGCGTAAGGATAGATTTCCTAATTTGTGCAAATCAAAGCTAATGCCACGTGCTGATGGTCCTTTTATGGTGTTAGAGAAAATAAATGATAATGCATATAAACTTGAGTTGCCTGTAGATTTTGGGGTTAGTCCCACTTTTAACATTGCAGATTTGAAGCCTTATTTGGGTGAGGAAGATGAGTTTTCGTCGAGGACGACTTCATTTCAAGAAGGGGAGGATGATGACGACATCAATGCCATTGTTACACCCACAGCCCCTGCTGCTATACATACTGCACCAATTACTAGAGATCGCGCACGCCAATTGAATTATCAGGTACTTTGTTTTCTTGGTAATGATTGTAATGTTCATGAGAATATGATGCTGCCTAAATTGGATACATTTGTTTTGCTTACAAATGAAGGGCCTAGCTTGGAGAAGGATGATCATTGGAGCCAGAAGAAGCATGGAGTTGATGGCATGCACAAGGGAGACAAGAACAGAGTTTCAAGAAATGATTTCAGGAGTTTGAAGCCACCATAATGAGTGCATGAAGCCTTGGACGAAATATACAAGATGCCACTTCATAATTTTCGTCCAGAGGCTATTCTAGGTGCTGCGTCACCTTCTTTTTGGGCCAGGCCCATGTAATTTCGAAATACTTCAATATAGGCTGTTTTTAGAGTCCGTATGTGTGGGGAAACAAGAGTTAGGGTGGGTTTCGGACCCCTCCTCCAAGGGCCACGAAATCCCCCCCTCTTCCTCCATATATACAGCCCCTAGGGCATCGTTTAGACTTTGGGTTTTGTTTAGATTAAAAGTTCGCCATAGCTGCAACTTCGCGTACTTCGTTTGTGTTCAATGACCAGACCAAGGCGTCACAGAACCCCACCTTGATCAATAAAGCTTTCCTCTTATATTCGCAATATCCAGATTGCAATCTTAGTTTCTTGCTTGTTCTTCGTTTGCCTGCAGGAAACAGACCTTCGTGGTCAGGTTGATCGTGCTCCGGCGTGGTCAATAACCTCTTGGAGTTGGTTTAGCGATTGCTAAGGCGCGACATCCTCGCACGTTCGTAGTCATATCGTCAAAGTCGACTTCCTCCAAACGATAGCCACCATCTCATCGAAAGACGGGACACCTTTGTCTCTATCTGTGTGCTGTTGTCGGTGATGACCCTGTTGGGTACACCAAAACGGCATACTAGTCCCTTGAAGAACTTGATGGCTGACTGAGCTGTGACCTTCCTCACTGCCTCCACCTCCGGCCACTTTGTGAACTTGTCGATTGCAAACTAACTAACATGCTTGCATGGGTACCACATCACAATCAACATAATCAACATATGTGGCAATACTCAACATGGCGACCAAGTGCGCGAGAGCTGAGGTGGGATGCCTCTCCTTCCTCGAGCTCCTAGCTGCCGACCCAGAAGACGAGAAGGCCAAGATCAAGGATGTGAAGTGCCAGGGGGCTGTCGTGCCCGCGGCGGAACCAGAGATGAAGCGTGGCTGCGACCACCCAGAGTCATCCAAGACCAACCGCCCATTCTGCGCCTTCCACAACGTACACAACCACAACACTAATGATTGTCAGGAGCTCAGGGCCATCTGCGACGGGCGCATCGATCGACGCCCCGAGCGTAACGACCGAGGGTATGACCGCGGAGCAGGCAGAAGTGGAGGATGCTGGGACGACCGCGGCCCCCGCCAAGAGTGGCGCGACCGACCTGGTGAGGACCGCTGGCGGGACGAACCTCCCGAGGTTGCCTGGAGGGACCAACCTCATGAGGACCGCCCATAGGGAAACACTGGCCTCCCTTCGCTGCCACCACCACCAAGGAGGAACGACGACCACCACTAGGACGAGGGGCTGGGGGTTTCCAGGAGCCTCGTGCCATCGCCTGCATCTTGGGTGGCGCTCAGACCCCAGCCTCCCAGTGCGTCTTCAAGCAGTTCACCCGTGAGGGGAACGCGGCCCTCCCCAGGCTCGACGCCACGCGCCCGCTCAGGTGGTCCAAGTACCCCATCACCTTCAGCTCGTCCGACCAGCTCAAGTGCGCGGCAACTGCCGGCGCCCTCCCGATGCTCTGCTCGCCCATCATCAGCAATGTCCTTGTCACCAAGAACCTCATCGACGGCGGTGCAAGGCTCAATGTTCTCTCCGTCGAAACGATCGACCGCCTCCAAGTGCCATATGATCAGCTGCAGCCAACCAAACCCTTCTCAGGAGTGACCGACGGCTCCACCACCCCAATAGGGAAAATCCGCCTCCCTCTCACATTCGGCAAGTGCGACAACTACCGTACAACGCCATCCTCGGGTATCCGGCCCTGGCCAAGTTCATGGTGGTGACTCATCATGGTTACAATGTCCTCAAGATGCCAGGGAGCTGCGCCATCATCGCGGTCGCTTGCGAGGAAAAGGATGCGGTGTGCTCTCTTGAGTGCGCCTACCAGGCTGCGGCGGCCGAAGACCCGGACAACGAAGGCGCCATCTACCCTCTTGAGCCTGTCCCCAAGAAGAAGAAGCAACTCCTCTACCAAGGGCCTCAGGAGAGAGGTGTCTCCAGCAACACCACCTCAGGACCTACACCCACGGAAGGCGCGCCCTGCGCCCTCCTCAGGCTGGGCTCGGGGGCTCTCTTCTATAGGGCCTCTGACTTAGCCAATGTCATGAGGGAGGCGCTCAGGCACTAGGTGGAGGCATGCTTCACCACACGCTTCCCTCATGAGGGCAGAAAGCATGGAGTGCAAAGTGCTCAGAAGTTCATCACCAAGGCGACGAAGGACCTTTAAGAGGCAAGAACCATGCACGGCGACCGCCACACACCACTTGGTGCAGCTCCTTGTCCTGGCGAGGATGACGAGCTGCGCGTCTGTGTCAACATCCCAGGGCTCAAAAGAGCTACATCCCCAGGAGCGTTTCTGGCCTTCGCGCATTGGTCGGTGCAAGGATCCACCTCACAGCTATGTTCGCATGCCATTCGGCCTGCCGAACGCGGCTGTCACCTTCCAGTGCCACCCGCGGAGCGTTCTGGCGGCTCAGGAGCCCAAGCATCACGCAGTCCTGGCGGATATGGTGGCGGTTCTTCATGGGCATCCAGGGCCCGCAAAGCCTCCCAAGGCTCTGGACTCAGGTGGCTCGTGAGGAGCAACTTCTTCAGCATGCGTCTTCGGCTAGTTCAACACCTCTTCAGCAACGGTGCCAGGTGACATTTTCTGGTCTATTCAGTTGGGGGTGCCCCTCGGGCTGCATCATCCTCAAGTCGCATAGGCGTGTCTGATGCGGAGCATTCCAAGGTCATCCCCATGGACCTACCTACGTCTCCCACGACACCACTTGGACCAATGACAAGAGCCCGAGCTAAGGCTATCGAAGATAAGGTGAACTCACTCCTTTCCGAACTACCACTTTCGACACATGAGACATGGCTACTACCTCAAACGGAAACACTATGTGTGCTTAGGTACTTGGAGGAAAGCCATGGAACATCTACATCCAACGGACAACACGGCAAGGCCACCAACCGCAAAGGACAAGAAGAAGAGCTACCGGAGAAAACTCTAGCCACCAGATGAACGGTCGGGACCGGACATCCGGCGCCTAAAGGCCAATCTGTCCAAGTCCCAGACAACGCAGGCCCTAGCGAGCGGACGACCGGCCCGGACCGGACAACCGGCCACACTCTCCAGCGAGCGGACGACCGGAGTCACCGAACGTCCGGCACCACCTCAACAGAATGGAAATTAACGGAAGTCCAAAGCCACCGGACGTCCGGCGCATCCTTCACCAAAACGGAATTAGCGGAAGTCTGACGACTCCGGACGTCCGTACCCCCGTGAGCCACCGGACGACCGGTCCCCCGCGGACGTCCGGTACCTGTCTGCGCACAGTGCTCGGGCCAGAGGCCCATATACCCTTTCACTTCGCCCCATTTGCTCTAAGACTATAAATAGAACTCCCCCTCCTCCTCGTTAGGGTTAGCAAAGGATTAGCTCATGTTTGTGTGAGACCTTTGCTCATCCACTTGGTTACCTTCTCCTCGGAGACATGCCTCCATCGGAGAAGATCCTTCCAAGCGGATTCAAGACCCCCTCTTGGGTGGCCCCATCAAGACCTCCTCACGGAGAAGAACGTACCTCACCTTTATGTTCGTCGATCTAGCGCATGTGTGATCTATTCTTGTTGGTTGAGTGATTCTCTCATGTTTCCTCTCATGTTTTCCCTTGTGTTTCCCCATGTGTTCATCGTGTTCTTAGTTGGGATTCTTTCCTTTCATGAAAGATCGTGTCGACTCCACATCACTGTCCCTGCGACGTGTATCCTTTTGCATCTTTAAATTACTCTGTTGGGGGCGCCCCTCGGGTTGCATCATCCCCAGGCCACATGGGTCCGTCCCTGTGGCATGTATCACTCTTGCATTTATCTTAACCAACTTGCCTTCTCCTATTAGTTACCGTATAATTGTCACTTGCCAGTCCAGCACTTCGATGCCATGAACGTCATGCGCTCTTACGATCCCACCCACGACCGCCTCATGATTAAGGGTCGGCACAGCGTCTGTGCTCGGCTCCGTCCCTGCAGCATCGCTAAATCGAAGAGGCTGAGCTCTGTCGCGGGCAAGCTCCCGTGTACGTCACCTCCCATGGTCCTTGGTGTTTGGTTCTCGCATGAGCTAATCATGGGCGGACGAGTTAGGGCGCGCGACCCGGTGCCTCGCCGCCATGGGAGCCCCGCGCCAGTTTGTCTTTCCTTAGGACTCTTCCCATGAGAAGACTGGGCATGATGTCTGTGCTTGGGTCCGTCCCTGCAGTGCTGATAAACCCAACGGCTGAGCTCTGTCTGGCGGGCCGGCCCCATTCATGTCACCTCTTGGGGTCATTGGTGTTTGGCCTTCTCATGTGATCATCTCAGGAGATTCATTCGGTGCAGGTTGTCTAACCATCTCGCAAGACCACCTCAGCTGTCAAGAATCAAATTCAGGCGCAGCCCGCCTTGAGGTAGGGCCTCATGAGTCCCGCACTGGCTCACGAGTGCCCAGACACACCTCGTATAGCCCTGCCGTGCAAGCCACATGTCAGGGCAGGGCTGTACATGCCCGGGGGCTCCACTGAGAGGGCCCTCCCACCCATGCACCATTGGAAGCACCATCCTTCACACTGGCAGTCGTCTTGGTCGAGGAGCGGCTATGCTCGTGCAAGTGCGGAAGCGCCACGCTCCGTGATGGTGATAAACAACTAAGGGCGGCCCCTTGGCCGCATCAACCTCAGGCAGCCGCCAGGCTAAGTGTCCGGCCTCATCACAACGCTTCCCTTTGCAAGGGCCACGCGAGGGGCTGGGCACAAGGGCTGCGTATAGGTCACGCCTAGCACACGCCACCCTGCTAGGTCCCTCGGACCTGGTCGTCGCGCATCCCTCCCGAGCTGGACCTCCACAAGGACAGGTATGGAGGTCTGTTCATACGTCAAGGGGGACTCCTGAGTATTGCGACTCAAGAGCCTAACTGGTCACGTAGCCCCTCACCCCTTGGTATCGTCCTGGCGATCCGGACAACCCAACGGCGGCTGAGGCATGCGTGGGACCGGGACCTGTTGATGCAGAACGCTAAGGCCTACTTTCGCATTCCCTTCCTGAGGGCAGTTCGTACGTCAAGGGGGACTCCTGAGCATCGCGACTCAGGAGCCTAACTGGTCACGTAACCCCTCACCCCTTGGTCTCGTCCTGGCGATCCGGATGACCCAATGGCTGCTGAGGGATGCGCGGGGCCGGGCTCTGCCGACGCAGAACACTAAAGCAACGGGAAGGGAATCGCGGAATCCTAGCAAATTATTACAAGACATATTGTTCATCCAAATACCAAGCATAAGTTTTGACGCCTCCACGAGGCATGGTGCATGTTGCAGGAAATAAAAGTAGAGGGAAGCGCTGCTAGCAAGCCTTCTCTTCAACCTTGGGCGCTACCACCACTTGCAAGGAGCGCCCCTTCGTCGACAACGTTGCCATCACCTGTGCCGTCCTCTGGGGCCACAGGGTCGATGGCACCATCAGCTGGGGGCGCGGGGTCGATGGTGAGGAATTTCTCCAGCAGGGCCTCCACCCGGTCCTGCACGGCTTCGGCAGGGGCCTCGCAGCGCTCCTCGTCCACGGGCTCAAGCAAGGCGTCGAGGTCGACACTGGGGTCGTGAAGATGAAGATGACTAAAGACACACATCAAAGCTGAAGCAGAGAGTGCGCGGGCTCCCCCCTCCAGCATGGGGCCGATCCCATCAACGATGCCCTCGAGCGCCGTGACAAGCTAAGGGAGTAGCTCGGCGGGGCCTTCCTCGTCAGTCACCAACGACTTGTTCAAGACCTTCCCGTAGAGCTCCTGCAGTGCCTCGCAGGACTTCAGCTCAAGGGATTTGAAGGCCACACGATCTTCAACAAGAACCTTCGCCTTAGCTTCCAGGTGGGCCTTTTCCGTCTCCACCTTCTCCTCCAGCTCCTCCAGGCGGCTACGCTCCACCGACTGCTCCAGTTCGGCGTCACGGCTGGCGACCGCCTCTTCTCGAGCCTTCATCTTCTCCTCCCACGCCTCGCGACGACGAGCCTCGATGGCGCGCTCATCGCGCATTGTCTCCAACTCGGCCTCCGCCAACCGGCAACGCTCTTTGGCAGCCTCAGCATCCTTCAGCGCCACGTCATGGGCAGCCACGGCCAGGCCAGCGGCCTGCTCACCTTCTTCGGAGGCTGCTATGGCCTGGCTCAATGCCTCCCTAATAGACGCATCGGATCGCGGCCACCCCGAGATCAACTCCAGGCGGCCTGACGCCAGGCGACCGTCGGCGCCTTGAAGGTCATCCCGAAGCTGGGTCAGCACGGAAAGAGCCTCCTCCAGAGCTTCACGTGATGCAGAAGGATCATGGCCCAATAGCATGATGGGAAGAGGAGGAGGCAGCGTCGGCGCCAAGGCCTGCAGGTTGGCGGCAGCGGAAGAGGCCGGGGGCTCCTGAGCCTTCAGAGCCTCAGCAGGCAAGCTAAGTGCAGGCACCTCCGGAGCCGGCTTGGCCAGGGAGATCGCCTTCTCCTGAGGTCTAGCCTCTAAATCTCACGAGGATGACCTGACCGCCGAAGCACGGGAACCGCCCCCATCCTTCCGCACCAGAGGTGGCGCGATCGTGGTAAGCTGCTGGGTCCCGACGGCCGTGGCCGTCTCCTTCTTCTTCTTCACCGCCGGTGTTGGTCTGACGGTACAAGGGGAAGGCAGCAAGAAACTACAGTTAAAACAGGAACGAAAGATCAAGATGAAGCGCTTACTGGTCCATAGCGGCGTACTCCCTCACCCTCTTCTGGAGCACCAAGCCTAAAGCCTTCGTGGGCTGGGGCACCGGCGCGCGAGCCCCAGGGGCCGATAAGGGGACGACGGCTGGGTCCGCAGCAATGCCGGTCGGCGACGAAGCGGAGGCATCGCCCCGGGAGATCAACGTCGACCTGCTCTTCTTCTGGACCCTGGTCTGCCGCTTCTTCAGGGGGTGCCCCTGGACCTCGTCGTGACCCCGGCGGGGTTCGGCGACTCCCTCACCGGGTGTTTGCCCGCCTCATCATCGTCAGGGAGGGTGTGGAGGAGATCCGCCACGCGCGGAGGAGAAGTCTCCCCCGCCCCTACCGGGTCGTCTCCGAGTCAGACCTCTCCTCCTCGCTGGACTAACCAGAGGACACCACCTTAAGCCATGAGGGCCCACTTGTTCCTTAAGCCATCTACCTTCTTCCCGGCTCTCAAGATAGCGTTGGCCCCATTGGCTGCGATGAAGTTGGCGCACCCCGAGCACTGGCCCTCCTTGTTCCGGAGGTAGAAGAAGTGGCAAAGCAGCGCCACGGAGGGCATCACCCCCACGAAAGCTTCGCGGTAAAAGGCGAAGATCAACAGGAGAAGGATAGAGTTGGGATGAAGATGGAGGGCGTGGAGTTTGTAATGGCAGGGGACGGTGTAGAAAAAATCAGATAAAAGGGGGACCAACCCCACAAATACGATGTGGATGAAGAAGGGGTAGAAGGTGCTACCCGAGGCCTCCGGTTCGGCAGAGCCGGCCCGAAGCACGGTCTCTCCCCACTCGTTCCTGTCACCCACCGCCATCAGGAGCGCAGCGGTGAGGTTCTTCTCCGAGACTGTGGACGGGCTGAGAGCGGGCTCGAACCAAGAGCCCGAGCGTGCGGCCTTCTCCTTGTGGGACGCCATTAGCTGCAAGCTCGGGGAAGAGTTCTGGCGAATCTGGAGTCTCTTGGGGCGACAAGAAGGGGATCTGGAGCAAGAAGATGGAAGCCAATGAAGGCTCTATAGTGTGCGCTAGCCTTTTGTCAGGCGAGAACGGTTGCCAAGGTAGTGTGGGGAAGCGGAGGCACCCACGTCCCATCAATCACCATGCGTTGATCAAGGCCGCACGTGGTTGGGGCCAGCGGCGCTCCGTACTTGCCCTTTGGCTTCGCCTCGAAGCCAAGTCTGAGCGCGCCTTGGGCCCGGGGCCTACTGTCGGCGTTCTAGGACCGGGGGTGCCCAGAAGTGCCTGCCTGCAGCCCGCGAGCGTGGCTCCGTTGACGGCCTGGTACGACCCAGCTTCGGCAGCAACAGCTCAAGACCCTCGCGAGGCAGACGACACCAAGACCTCCCTGGGGGCAGCCTCACTAGGCTGCTCCCAAGGAGCGGGTTATCTATGCAAGGTGCACCTCGCGAGGTTAACATGACGTGAGCCATGATTATCAAGCCTAGGCAGGCACCAACGGGCGCAGTGTACCAGTTTCCTCTTTGGTGCTAAGGAGGCAAGCGCAGGCGCAGGGTCCTGAGGCATCAAGGAGGTCAACGCGGAGCCAATAGCAGTGTCACTGCCAGAGCCTTTGGCAGGCGAAGACAACCTTTTGTCAGGATAGCTTGTACTAGTTGCCCCCCTTCAAACTTGGTCGTTGTGGGATCCCTTCCCGCCTAACATTTGGGAAGAGGACCAAGGCCACTATAAATAGGACTCAGCCACCACCATAGCGGGGCATCTCGAATCGGGGCAACAGTGAGACGGATCCTTCAGAACACCCTCACACCCACCAGCTCGTCGAGCTCAAGAACACCTTACCTCCTGAGGCTGTTCACCCACTGTACTAGTTCATCCTCAGCCCCTCGAGGCAATCCACCACAAACTGGAGTAGGGTAATACACTGCAAGGTGGCACGAGCCAGTATAAACCCCTGTGTCTCTCTGTTCTTCAGGTTCATCGAGCTAGGCCGTGGAGTCGTTGAGCGACGATCTAGGGAGATAGTGTTCTTTGTGCCCACCCCAGAGTTCGAACCTCTCAAGGGTTTGTCGAAACCCGTAATCCGACACCACCAACTTCCGCAATCTAACCCATTTTATTCCCCATTTGCATTTGAGGTTGTTTGAGTAGTGATTCGTGTCTCCTAAGGTGTTTCAGCTACTTAGGGACGGCTGCTGTTTCATCAACCACCACCATAACTTCCACATAGGCTTGCCCACCATACAGTTCCGCCATCCCAACTTAACCCAATTTTGTTTGTGTTGTGAGTTGTGTCACCTAAGGTGTTTCAGCTACTTAGGGACCGTGCCATCAACTCCGACACCGTGTACAACCAAGCATACCCTTCCACCTTAACCCATTTTGACCAGGTTCCACGAACACCTCCGTAACCACCACCACATTTCCACTACCACCATTTGACATTTGCCTTTGAGATTTTGGGTTTGCAGTTTTTCCATTTCCTAGGGTGTTTCGGCTAACTAGAAATGGTTCGACATCGACAACACCGCCGCTCAACCTTGACAAGCATTCGACATCGACCAACTTCACCATTTTGACATTCTAACGCAAGCAAGATGGTAATCTCTATATCATCTTGGTATCGTGGTATCCCATCATTCTACATTGTTGCCTTTGCATTGATAACCCCTAGCCCACTTTGCGTCACTTGCCTATTGAGACTAGCCTTTGAGTATTGCCGGCAACGTTACTTGTGCACATTAGTGATCATCCCTCCATTGCATACATACCATATCATATTGGTATCATCTTGGTATCATAGTACTATCCCTTGTGTCACAAGCTTGTCCCCGCATATACACAATTGTTATCTTAGTTTGTGCATTTTGCATAAGTGGCCATATCAAAGAAGAAAGAATAAGCCTTTAAGCATGGCCATATCAAAGAAGAAAGAATAAGCCTTTAAGCAAAAGAAAAAAAGAGCAAATAAGCTTGTAAACAATAGCCATAGGATCATACCACATTGCATATAAGATTGTCATATCCGATGATCTTCGATCATCTTGAGAGTAACACCGGGAACCATACATACTTAGCATACTTGGGATAGAAGTCGTTGCATTTTTTGTCTCTTATAGGTTGTGCACAAGTGTCGTATCCGCCTATTGTGCAATCGTGCTAGTGTCTCTCTAGATTTGTGCAACAAGAGCATTTTCTGTGGATTCCACATTTTGAGCTCATTCCTTGGTTGCATGACCCCATTTATCTATCCGTGTGTGTGTTTCCGTGTGCCTCTCATTGCCATTGGACTAATTGTTGCACTTGCGAATTTGTGAATGTCTTTCAACATTATTGACTCTTGCTAACATTTTGCATCAAATTTTTGTGCCACTATTCTCACCAAGCTCCACCAAAAGCTTTACTTGTGTAGGTGTGAGAATTGACGAGAACCGGTACCAATTGTGTTATTTCCTTGTTACATTATTGAGTGCTCAATGATCCATTTTCAGCATTGGGTAAGGTATATTTGGTCTTGTTCTTCTCTTTCTCCCAATCATATTTGCTCGAGTATTGTGATGGATAGGCAAGGCATTTCATCTCCGGTCTTCAACAACAACGACGTCGCGAACAACTACATCACCAAAACATCCATCTTCGATCTACAACGACAAATTCAAGGCACACAATCAATATTACAAGAGCGCGTCAACAACCACACCATCGACATATGACACTCCAAGCTACGTACAAGAGACTACCTCGACAACAAGTTCTCCACACAAAAGGAAGAGAAAGATGGACGGATGGAGGAGATTCGTGCCTTGTTGGTCAACCGTTCTTCCCCTTCGTCATCCTCAAGCCGACGGCTAGCAAGTCGATCATCTTCGGAGCACTCAAGCGATGCAAGCGCAATTCGTCCATGTCCACATCTCCATGGCGACCACCATCACATTCATGATCCACATCATCATGAAGGGCAAGTCACCTCCAAGCATGATGTGCACGACGACGATGAACGACATCTACTATGAGCTCGAGCACGACAACGACACCATCATCATGAAGATGCTCCACACGCGCAAACCTACAAGTCCCAACAAGCTATAGATCAAGCTACGACCAACCTTCATGAGAGCAAGAGAAGACCGCGAGACAAGCACCACCAAGAGGAAGCTATGGCTGCCACCACCACTTCGGCATCTTTGCCAAGTGCTATAAAGGCATCTTCTCCTTCAAACATACGACATCTTCGCCTACTTCCCATGAGTACGCCTACATCAACATCATCAAGTACAAGGCGACCAACTACGAGCGAGGGCGAGACTTCCATATTCGTAAGCCAAGATGGTCGAGCATGGGAATTTCCCTTCAGTATGGAGACGAGCTACGAGGTGCCACATCAAATGGGCCTCCTACAACAAGATGGCAAAAAGATGGTCAAGAAAGGGTCATCCCCTTCGACCACGATGATGAGGGCGAACCTCTTCAACAACATGAAGATGGCGCCCCTACGGGACTCATAATCTGAGTCAAACTACAAGACCGCGCATGAGACTTTATCTTTGGTCTCAGAGGATAATGATGATTTTCCACTTCCTACGGCACTCATCTTTGGAGGCATTATTGATGAGGAGGTTGAGCATGGGACTATCCCTTCAACCAAGGCGGCGATAGGAGTTGAGCATGGAGACATTTGGACCAACATCTCTTCGACACCCACATATGACAAGATGCCCCAATTGCCATGTGAGGAGAGCCACCACCCCATAAGTGAGATGAGTGACTCCACATATATGACATTGAGTGCATTTCCTATGAGAGGATGAGTGTGACCACAACTAGCCCCACACTTGAGAGCATGCCACACATCCTATGTGAGGTTGAGAGCCATTTGACTGACTCCACCAACCATATGAGTGCGGGCATCTTATCGGGAGTGAGTGAGCCATAACACTTAGTGAGTGAGGCGATTGAGAGGGCATGTGAGGCCACTATGATTTCTAACGACTTAACCTCTACTCCAACTGTGTTTTCCTTTTTGGTCCTAGATCTCCAACAAGACGAAGCGCCAATCCTCGACGAGTCCATACCTCCAATGGGAGAACCGATGGCCATGGTGGAAGAAGATGCACCCTCACATGGTACCATCAAGTTGCAACCTCACCTACAACACATGAGCGAAGCTCTAAAGTTAACATAGGTGATGGTACTTCACTTGTCCCACTAGTGGACTATCTTCACATTGATTGCTTGGATGATGATAATCACCTTATGGATTCACCACATACTATGTCTTCTACATGCTTAGATATGCCAACCATTTATGATGAATATGATAATGAGCATGTTGAGTTGCCTAGTTGTGATGCTATGCTCCACAGGATATCATGTGAAAATTCTTTTGGTCACATCATGTTCGACAATCCATTAAACTTGTCATATGCATGAGTGAGATCTCCCATATTGCATCATTTCAATCTTAACATAGTAACTATATATGCCCCATTAAAATAAATCCCATTTGCACTTACGACATAGATGACAAGATGATGGTCGTTGGCTTTTGTTTTTCATGTGATGATATTTCCATGCTTCATTTACATCATTTGCGCAATTCATCTACTATACCATGACATTATCACATAGAACCAAATATGCTTTGTTTCTGATGTTGTCAATATTCTCCATGTGATGTTTCCATTAATGCTCATGAGGAGACCACCATAGTTTCCTCATACATATTAGGAGATTTTGATGCATTCCATGCTCTGCATGATTCCCATAATTCTGTGCACCATATGCATACCATTCATGACAATGATCTACATATCTGTAGTGATGCATTACACAATTTGAGTCTCCATTATGCTATATATAACAACAAGCCTATCAAGATGGATGATATGTCTCTATATCACTAATCTCATTTATTTGAGAATTGGCTATTTTGTGTTAACCAACACATGCACATGCACATCATGATGGATGATGTGTACATATACCAGGCACACACAATTTTCCCTTTGCCTTTGTTTTGTGTACTTACTCACATATACTCGTCAACCTCTCAATTCCAAGAGTTGATGAAACGAGCTCTTGAGAGCAAGAACGATTTGGGATCTCGCGGACTATCCTTACCACCATTCCCTTCGCTCAAGGACTACGCGCATCTCTTCTACTTGGCTCCCACATGGCTATGGGCTATATACCATTTGTCACCTTATGCCCATTTTCCCGTGCTCACTTTGCATGTTATGCTTTCTTGTATGCCTTTGCCATGCAATTGTGGCCCTTGCTTGCATTTACCCATGATTCACCATTATACTACTTCCCTGTGTATTTGCATCCTTGGTGGAGATACTGGTTTATATTGCTATGTTCTATACATGCTCCATTCTTTTGTTGATTTTTATGTTGGGAGAGTCATGATGTCCCATTGCTATTTACATAGGACTTCTTGCCAATACAATGATGATACTTTACTCATATCTTGTTTTCATGCTTGTGATATGTCATGTGCATTATGTATGCCCACTATTTGTCCACATGACATGATGACCTTGATTACCTCTAGATGTGGCATCTTCTCACTACTAGCTTGCATGACTTGTTTACGATGATCACTTGCTTGGTTGCATCACCCATGATCCATTATTTCTTGTTTCATTGGGTTGATAACATATATGTTCATGCCTCTGACTTGATTTGTCCTGATCATTGTCACTTGTCTCCATTAGTTGCATCTCACATATCCCCTTGTATTGAGTGCCAACTTGCTATGCTTATTAATCATTGTAACACCCCGAGAATCATGCTACAGTAATCCCCTTCTAATGATGCCTTGTCATCATTGTTACTGTTGCTAATCTTCACTTCATCCAAATCACCGATTCAAATTCAAATCCAATCTAATGTCAAAACTCTTATTTGTCAGACCGGAGATCTAAAATGTTCATCTTGTGGCAAATAGTCATTTGTTAATATTGGTGGTGAACCAACATTTTTGCAAGGTGTTTAAATGGCCTAAAGCAATTAAAGCAGTGGCTAAAACAATAGTTTAAATGGATTTTTACTTTATAAAAATTTCAAACTATTTCAAAAGCCTCACAACCTTTTTGTGGCAGTGCTAACAATTGCAATGTAATTATGTGGCCAAGTCCCACATTTTACAAAATCCTCTTGGCAGCCTACATATTACCATGCTTTTTCTATAAAAAGAAAAGAGCAAAAGTAAAAGTAAAAGAAACCTCCCCCCTGACCCCCCTGGGCCTTAGTCATCTGGGCGGCCCAACCCAGCAGCCCACCTCCCCCGCTCGCCTCCCTCCTCTCTGTTCACCCGACCCAGTGACCGCGCTCGCCGGTCACCACCGAACCCTGTCGCCGTCCCCATCGGGGAAGGGATAAGGGCGACGTCCGATCGACCCCTCAGGCTCCCCGCACCCACTCACCCCCCTGGACGCCCCCTCTCCCCTCTCCCCCTCTGGCCTCGCCCCCTTCTCCAGATCCACCTCGCCCCGACGCACTGTCGCCACCGCGTTGCTGCGCCACCGCGGCCACCGTGCCCTCCTCGCCATCCCGATGTGTCCACGAGCCCCACGACCGTGTTCTGCTACGTCTGCACCAACGACCTCAAGGCGGGAGCCACCCCAGCGCCGGATCCCCTTCGTCTTCCTCCTCGACGGCCACCACACGACCTCGCGGCCGATCTGCGGCACCGGACCTCCCCGAGCCCTCTTCCCAGACCCCACGCTCCCGCGGTGAGCTCCTGTGCCAAACGCGCCGTCCCCTGCCCTCTCTAGCTTCCCGTAGCCACTACCCCGACGAAGCCCGAACCACCGCCGCCTCGTTTGGTCGCCGGCGCGTCTCCGGTGACCTTTTGGTCACGGGCTAGTGCCCAACATGCTCGCCACGCTGCTTAGAGAACACCTAGCCTTTCCGTTCAAGCTGCTACACGCCGTAGTGCCGTCTCCGTCGAGCACCCGTACGCGCCGCCGCCTCTGCTCATCGCCGGCGCCGATTCCGGCCAAGTCCGGCTGCGCTACCGCCACCACTCGACGCGCGGCTCCGTCAGCGTTCGAACGCAACTAAAACCGCGAAAACCGGTGCCCCATAGCGAATTTCCGAGCGTCTTCGGCGAACTTGCCGCCGCGGAGAGCTCGCCGGCGCAACTCCGGCGCAGGCCGCCGACGTGGCCAACCTGGGGCCACCACCAGGGTCACTGGCAGCTGGGTCCCGCGGGCCCAGTTGGCTGGTTGACCGGGTCAATTGTGCTGACTGTGCACGGTTGACCTAGCACATGGGCCCCCTACTGTTAATTAGTCTAATAGCGTTTTACAAATAAAATTAATTCATTCAACCTAAAACACTCACTGACACCCGGGTCCCACACCCCTAATTGACCCTGCTAGATTAGTTAATCCACTGTTAAGCCACAGAGGCTGACATGTGGGTCCCAGTGGCCCCACTGGGCAGTTTGACCTGGTCAGCCGTCCTGTTGACTGCTGACGTCACAATGATGTCATGCTGATGTAGTATTTCCTTTCTGTTAATTTAATTAATTCCCGAATTTGTTTAGACTTTGAAAATTCAAAGAAATTAATCCGTAACTCGGATGAAAAAGTTTTCTACATGAAAGTTGCGCAGAAGGACGAGGCGAATCCGAATACGCGATCCGTTCGTCTGCTACATGCCCCTAACTACCTGAACATGCAACTTTTCCCTCCATTTCATCTGTCCGAAAATGCTAGGCCTGGGGAAACATTCCCGGATGTTATCCCCCTTCGCCGGTAATGTGTAGAACCGCGTTAGAACACGTCTAGCTCTGTCTGTTGTCCTGTTATGCTCTTCTTTGCTATGTATTTACTGTTTCTCCCCCCTCTTCTCTCCGGTAGACCTCGAGACTGTCGCTGATGCCGTTGTGTTCAACTACGTCGACGACGACCCCTTCTTCTTGTCTGAGCAACCAGGCAAGCCCCCCTTTGTTCATCCCGATATCGCGCATTCCTTTCTCTCATGCTTGCATTAGATTTTGCTACTGTTATTGTTTGCTCCTATTCTGATGCATAGCCTGCTTTTGTATCTGTTGTTGTACCTTATCTGCTTATCCTAATCTGCTTAGTATAGGTTGGTTAGTGATCCATCAGTGACCCCCACTTGTCCTAGTTGCCCCTGCTTCATCATCGACGACTCGATCTACGTGATCGAAGACCAGGCCCTGACACCGCACATCCTGTCGGTGTACTAAAGTAGGGGTACCTTAGTCCCCCGAACTTGTGCACGGGCAGTCTGTCACATCCCTAGTTCTGGTATGCTCAAGGCTAGCTAGTCATGTGTGCATCATGTTTAAATTTTATTTAAATTTGAAATGGGGATTTGTGAAACCCTCAGAATTATTTCTGGAAATGACCCAAATAAAAATTGCTCCAAAAAGGTCCAAGAAATGCTCATGTTGCCCTCTGAAAATACTGGACAGAGATAAAAATCAAACCATTATTTTTGGGAGCTCATAAGTATTTATTTTGGGCATTTGGAATTAATGCATAATTATTTGCATTGGATATATAAATGTTATATATATATATTATATGTCCAAAAATTGTGCCATTTGTTGAGGAGCTCTGGAATAATGCCATTAGCCCCTACAAAAAATGGCATAATAAAATAAAATGGTTTAGTATTTTTATTAAATCAAAACAAGTGTCAGAAAATTAGAAAAGAAAACAAAAAAAGGGAATAAACTTACCTGTAACTTACCTGTGCAGCCACCTGGCGGCCCAAGTGGCCAGCCCAGCAGATTCGGCCAGCCCACCAGGGGCGCCTTGGTCTTCTTCCACCTCTGCCAGTAGGCAGAGGCGTGTCGACGCCAGCGCGCCCGAGGCCTCCACCTCCTCCCTCCCAGCCTGCCTGGCTCCTCCTCGCTGCACCACGCGATGCCACGCCATCCCCTCGACCCCCTCTCACTCTCCCCGTGCCCCTCCTCTCCTCTGACTCTCTCTCTTTCTTGAGCACCACCGAACGGGCCGTCGCCGCAGCTCACCGCCGACGCGCTCCCCGCCGTCCCCTCGCCCTCTCTCCGAGTCCGGGTGCTCCGCCTCGTCGCCCGCATCATCCTCGACGAGCCAAGCGACCAGGGACGCGCTGCATCGCCGCCACCATCATCGTCTTCGTCACCGACTGCCCGAGATCGCCGACGACGCTCCGGCCGCACCAGTGCTTCCCCGAGCTCGTTGACGCCTCCGCTGGATCCGCTGTGAGCTCTACTCCGTTTCCCCCTCCTCCCCATGCTCGTTTGCCCCGTCCAGCTAGCTCAACCACCGCGCCCGCGAGCTCCACGCCGCCGGCCATGGCGCCACGGTGGCCAGAGCCCAAGGCAGCCACTTCCACGCGCGTCACCGTGCTCCTGGTGACGCCAGGAGGCCGTAGATGCCCTCCGCAGCCCCGCCGTGCCCCGTAGCTCGCGCCCGCTCACGACCGAACTCCGGCCGCCGCCCTGAGCTCCGCTCCGGTGAGCTTCGGCGCCCTCGCAGCCTCTCACCAGCTCCCCTGGATGCGGACGACGACGGGCTACGCCCCGGTGGTCTTCGCGCGTCCAAACGCCGCTCGCAGCGCAAGTCCGGCGAGTCGCCGCCGCGGTTTTTGGTCGTCGCCGGCGAAACTCCGGCAAGGCTGACGTGGCGTGATTAGCTGCTAACCCTGCCGCCTAAACCACCCCCTAAGCCACTGACCGTGGGCCCCAGGGCCAAGTCAAACCCCGGTCAGCGCGGGTTTGACCGGGTTTAGCCCCTGTGACACTGACGTGTGGACCCCACACGTCAGGTTTGACCGGTCAGCGCCGTTGACCTGCTGACGCAGGCATAACGCAGTGCTGACGCAGTAATTGACTTTCTGGATTTAAATTAATCTACAAATTCCAGAAATATTATAAACTTCAAAAATTCATATCAATTCAACCGTAGCTCGGATTGAAATGATTTATATATGAAAAATCATCAGAAAAATGCAACCTATCCATCTGTACCAGTTTCATGCATGAAAAACCAAGTTAAACCTGCTGTATAGATGAAAACATATGAATGGCATATATAAGAACTTACTTTGGAGTTGCATTTGAACCTTTAGTGCAAATGGACCTCAAACAAATGAATGCTAGTTGCATTAGCTCAAACAGCGTCACATCTTCATGCCATGTTCATGCATCATATTGTTGCATATGCTTGTGTATTGATTGTTGGCACCGTTCCTTCTCGATAGGTCCTGCTCCGGAGACCGTTCCAGAGTACCTGTCTGTGAAGCAGTGCCTCCCTTGTTGATCTACCAGGCAAGCAAACCCCCTTGTTCATTCCGATATGATCACTCTCTCGCTCCTGCTCTCTTTTATTGCATTAGGACAACAACGATTCAACTGCTACTTTATGCTGCGGTAGTTGAACCCATTCCTCTGCATGACCTGTCATTGCCATAGTAAATAGTTGAAACCCACTAGCATGTGTAGGAGTTGATTGAGCCATGTTGTGCTTCTACCATGCCATGCCTGCTATTGCTTAGAGTTGTGTCAGGTCTGATTCATTGGGAATGGATTGGAGTGATATGATATGTTCTGATGTTGAGAGTTAAGCGTGTGAACACGATTTGGAAAAGGTAGCGGTGAGAGGCCATGTAGGAGTACATGGTGGGTTGTCTCATTGGGACCGTCCTTAAGCCCTGAGTTCTGTGTATGTTGTCCAATGACTAGCTACTACCACACATTGGGTTCCAGTAACTCGACCCCTCTCGACTTATTAACCAACTTGATCTCTGTCCAGGAGTTGCAACTAGTTTTTGGTGTTTGTAGGTAGTGCTATTTTTCTACCGAGTGGCACCCGGTAGGGTGGGCTCGGGACAGTCTAGGCACAGGTGGCACGGTGTACCAAGTGGCACCCGAATGGTGGGCTTGGGAACCCTGCTCACATCGTTTGGGGCCGTGAGCGACACCCCGGCCGGATCTCCTTGCGGATGGAACCCGAATAGGCGATAAACCTGGACGAGAGACTTGTGTGGTTAGTCAGGTCGTGGCCGACTCCCTCGCCCGGCTTCCGCTTGAAGGTTGCCGAGGTACATGACGTGTACAGGGCGATAAGTGGCGGGAGCGTGTGTGAAGTACACCCCTGCAGGGTTATCATGATCTATTCGAATAGCCGTGTCCTCGGTTATGGACTTCTTGGATGCTTACGTGGTACATAGACAACTTGAAGTGGATACCATAAAATGCTCAAGATAAGTGTGAGTGCTATGGATGGCCTTCTCGTAGTGAGACGGGGATGAATCCATAGTAGTGTATTGATGTGGTGATTAGTGGACTCGTGTGCGCCTTTTCAAAAGAGTTACCAGCAGTCATAGAACAGGATAGCCACAGAGTCAAAGCTGGCTTGCTGCAACTAAACTCCACATTACCTTTGATACAAATGCATGTATGATAGGATCTGATGTAAGTCTTGCTGAGTACCTTTGTACTCATGTTGCTTTATTTATGTTTTTGCAGCGGAGACTTCGGTCTTACTAGTTACGTGGACTTCGACAAGTAGCTTGTACCTCAGCTACGATCTTGTTCGGATCTTGTAGATAGTCAGGCTTCTCAGCCTTTTTTCTTTTGTAGTTGTCTGTACTCAGACATGTAATGCTTCCGCTTGTTGATTGTATGCTCTGAGTGATGGGTCATGTGACCCCTGTTTGTATTTAATGTTATGTGGACTTCTGGGCCTTATCTATATAAGTTTGCGTTATGTTGTGATGCCATGTTGTACAGCACATACTTGCATGTTATGCATACGTGTAACGTGTATTGCTATGTGTGGGATCCGACTATCTAGTTGTTTATCCTTCGCAGCCTTTCATATGGGGAAATGTAAGTCTAGTGCTTCTGAGCGATAGTAGTCCACTACAGCCCGGTTCACCGGAGTCCTGCTAGCCCAGCACTACTGCTCGGAACACTTGACTGGCCGTCATGTGTTTCACCTCGTTCCTGTGTCTGTCCCCTTTGGGGAAATGTCACACGGTGTTATCCGGAGTCCTGCCTAGCCTGCTACAGCCCGGGTTATCGGAGTCCTGTTAGCCCAGTGCTACAGCCCGGATTTATACGTTGTTGGCCGACATGCTCGATGTGATTCATGTATGCCTGTCCTCATGGGTTAGTGCCGCTTTGGGTTCACGACTAGCCATGTCGGCCCGGGTTCTTTGTCATATGGATGCTAGCGACACTATCATATACGTGAGCCAAAAGGCGCAAACGGTCCCGGGCCAGGTAAGGTGGCACCCGTGGGAATACCGTGCGTGAGGCCGCCAAGTGATATGATGTGTTACATGCTAGATCGGTGTGACTTAGGATCGGGGTCCCGACACAGTCGTAGCACCCCGCGGCAAGGCTTGCCAGGCGATCGCCAAAACTCTCCATGGTCCCTCCTCCGGTCATCCAAGAACAAAGTATTTGAGCCAAGGCCCCGACAGGAGGAGCCTGCCGGGAAGGCCACCCGAAGAGAGCAAGGCCCCGGCTAGAGGAGCTTGCCAGGACGGCCGCTCGAAGCACAAGGCCCCGGCAAGAGGAGCTTGCTGGGAAGGACGACCAAGGCGCGACAAGAGACTTGCTGCGACGCGCCACGCGTCCCGGCAAGGACCGGTGAGCGACAAGCTCCCGGGCGCGACAAGGCACCAACCGCGGCAAGGCGCTTGCCGCGGCAAGTCACAACCCCGCGCCTGCGCTCCAACTCATCCACCCACGCGTCGCTCTGGGGCCATTCCAGGCGTACGTGGCGAGAGGCTACGCAGCCAGGGGCATGCGGTGGCGGAGCAACGCTGACAGAGTAGCCATCGTGGCAAACGGTGGCGCTCCTGGCGGTCCATTTCCTGCACCGTCTGGGCGATGCGGACGGGCATTTAATGCCCTTGTCCCTTGCCGTCAGAGTTAGGTATGATAGCACTGTGCAAACAGCTGTACCCAACACAGCGTTTTCCAGTTTTACCCCTGCCTACGTTGCCACCTGTGGGTAACCCCTTGCACATATAAAAGGAGGCCCCATGCGCAACGAGAGGAAAGGGAGGGAGGGAGGGAGGCCATTCACGCTCGGTCTCGCCAGCGGCTTGCGTGTACTGTAGCACCACACGCTCCCGAGCAAGAACACAATACAAAACCACAAAGCAGCAGTAGGGTTTTACGCATCCGTGCGGCCCGAAGCTGGGTAAACCCCTTGTGTGCATCGCCTCGATCCGCTCTTCGCGCGACCTCCGCCCCCCGCCGAACCAAGAAAGGGGCTCAGTCCCCATAGGTGTTCGAGGAGGCAGATTTCCCCCGACACCTTTGGCGCGCCAGGTAGGGGGCGTCGAAGTTGTGCGAACCTGATCTGGCGTCTGCACAGGCTAGATCTCCATCATCTTCATCGACATGCCACCGAAGAAGAAAGCTCCGGAGGTGGCTGGTCCGTCCGCATCGAACCCACCGCCCCTGGAGCGAACGGGTGGTGGGGACGGCGCCGGCGGCGGAACGAGCGTCACCGAGCCAGCTCATGCTGCCACGGCGTCCGAACATACGCCAACACCTCTCGGCGCAGGTAAGCCCTGGTATGACCAGGCAACCTCTCGCTCTATTCCATGGAGCGGGGACAGTTAGCCCCACGGATCTCGCATACGGGCCACCTCGAGTGCTCGCTCACACTGAGCTCGAGCGAGAGCAGCTGCGACGAGATGACGCGCTGCTCCTCGAGGAGGACCGTCTTCAGGCCGCTGTGCGGGCTGCTCGCTACCAGCAAGCTTTGCGCTGCTTTTATAGCCGCAAAGCTAGTGCCAGAAGTTTCGAGGAAATGGGAAGGCCCTTACCGGGTGAAACAAGTCGCTAGGCCTGGTGCTATCCGCCTTGAGACCGAAGATACCACTCCGGTGAGCAACTCCCGGAACGTTGGGCATCTTCGCAAGTTTCGCCTGTAAGGCGCGGTTGTCGGACCCTGTCCGGAACCACCCTTCTGTACAAAGTCTTGCCGCTGTTGCATGTGATCCTTTGTACAGAGCCAGGCGCAGACCCTGTGTGCAGATTGAGCTCATGTGTTCCGCGCATCTCGTCGATATCATGCTCTTTATTCTTTGCATGCATTATCTGACACTCTATGCAGCACTGACCCCCGGTAAGCGATGGCGAGCCCCATGTTTCGCCTTGCCAGAAAGCGACCTTGCGGGGCAGCGAGCCACGGAAAAGCTAAGTTGCCAAAGTTTGAGCAATCAAGTTTTTAAAATTTTGAGTTATCCCCCTTGAACGACCGTGCTTTGTATGAAAAACCTGTGCGCGGAGGGACCGGCTCGTGGCTAGTTGCGCCCTTACTTCGTTTCGAGTCCGCTCAACGACTTAAGTGTGCTACAACCAGAGTGGCATCCTTACTTTGTTTCGAGCTCGCTCGGCAGCTTAAGTGTGCTGCGGCTGCAGTCGCAACACTTACTTTGTTTTGAGCCTGCTCAACAATTTAAGTGAGCTGCAGCTAGCCACAGCAAGGTTTCTTGCCAGTAATGGCGCCGCTGGCGGGCTGCTGATGTCCCGCACTCAGAGCCCGCGGTAAGGTGGAGGCCTATGCCGGCAAGTCCCCAAAAGCGTAGGGTAAAAACATACAAAGCACGGAATCAAGTAGAGGAGATAACAGTGCAATCATTCCCAAGATAAAGTTATATTACAGGATAGCTTGTCGCAGCCCTAATGAATTGTTTTCATAACTCGGCCAGCGGCGACAAGAAAAGAAAAGGACAGGCGGCCTAATCCACGCGGTCGCCCTCGATCCTCTTGATTCGGCCACCCTTTCCACAATGGGTGCGACGAGGGCCCTGATCTCCTCGAGGTCAGCGTCTGCCGGCAGGGACCTGAGGACGTTGGTGAGCTTGAGGCCTGGGTTGCGGAAGACGATCTTCACCAGCACCTTCTCGAGGGCTCCGGCGATGGCATCGCGCGTCTCGCCGGCCAACTGCTCTGGGATCGCGTTCCGGAGATGCTGAAGGGCTGCCGCCACGCCTTTGAAGAACGAAGTAAGCTTGGCGCTGGGTGGGAGGTTCGCGTCGGAGGGATACTCGTGACCCTCCCCAGCAGCGACAGCTCCTTGTCGATGGAGGCGGCGATGTCCACTAGACCCTCCGTCCACTGCTCCACCACTGCCCTGAATTCGTTCTGGGTGATTGCGGCGCTCTCCAACAGCGCCTCGTTGTCCGCGACCTCCTTCCGCAAGATCACATCTTGCTCCTTGGCGCTGTCCAGCGCCTTGGACAAGGTGTCGAGCTTCAGCTCGAGATCAGCGTTGGAGTCCTTGGCGGCCTCAAGCTCCTTGATCTTCTCGGCGAAGCGGCCCTGCAGCTCGCCGAGGGTGTGGGCACCCTTCTCGCGCTCCTGTTTGAGCGCGGCGAGCTCCTCACCGCTCGCCTTGAGATCAGTGTCGAGCTGCGCCACCTTCGACTCCAGCGCCTTCTCGGCGGCCGCGGCAGCATCTTGCGCTTCCTTGAGGGCTCCGCCGAGCGATTGCTCGCGCGCGGCGACCTCCTCCTCGTGGCTGGCGAGGCTGGCTTTCTGCTGCACCAGCTCGCCCTCCCGCGCAGCCAGCCCCGCGGCGGCTAGCCTTTGCTGCTCTTTGGCCTCTGCCTTCTCGAGGATGAAGGTCGTCCGCGCCTCGTCGAGCTGCCTTTGCTCCTCCGCCAAGGATCGGAGGGCCTCCTGGTTGGGCTCCCGGAGCTCCCCGGCGTGCTTCTCCATGTCTACTCCCGCCTTCGCGACAAGCGCTTCCCGGCGTTCCACCTGGGCTTGTCGGGCGGGGTAGAGTGACACCAGCTTCCGGAGCAGCCGCTCCTCCTCAGGCTCGCCGCCACTGCTGCTTGGTGCATCAACTAGCGTCAGCCCCGCGGAGGCGAGCACGTCTCCATCCAAGGTCTCCCCCTCGACCGGCGCCCTGGAAGTCGACTCTCAGGGGAGCTTGATGAAGATATCATTGCCGGCCTTCAGGTAGACGCCTGGCTGGGGCTCCTCGGGGCCTGACGCTGCTGCGGAGGCGGGATCGGCGGTCGGCGCAGCGCTTGGCGGTCCTGCGGCCCCAGGGTCGTCAGTACGATCACCGACCCCCTCGCCCGCAGCTGCTGCGGCAGCCTTGGCGGCCTCTTCGCCGGCCGGATCTTCAGCACCGTCCGCCCCTCTGGTGGCGGACGCGTCGTCGGTATGGCCGCGCGCATCCTCCTCGACGACGACCTCGGTCTCCATTGGGTCCGTGGCGGGCGGATCTGAAGGCCGAAAGAGGGGGAGAAGTCAAGCAACTATCCAAATAAGAAGAACCCCAGGGGAGTTTCGAGGCGAGAAGGTTACCTGGGCCAGGGTCTGCAGTCACGGTCTCCGTCGCCAAGGGGTCACCGGTGCCGTCCCTCGCTGGAGACTGCTCCCTTGCCGGGGACTGCTCCCTTGTCGGGGATTCCTCCTTCGCCGGGGAACTCCCCCTTGGCGGTGTGGTTGTAGCGGGTGGTGCATCAGAGGCGGTCTCCGGACGCTCCTGGTGGGGCTGCTCTGCTCCTACGCAAATCGTCAGCCAGATGTCAAGAAAAACGAAGGGTACCCGGGCGCGCCCGACGGCAGAAAGCAAGCCATATGCTTACGCTGGGGGCTGCGCTGGGGGCTGCTCAGAGGATTAGTTGGCGGCTCCGACAAGGTCATCTCAGGCGCACCCCCTACCGTCGCGGTGGGCTCGTCGTCAAGGATGACCACCGGGACCTTGGCTCTCTTTGCCGCCCTCTGAGCCAGAGTCCTGAAAAGGAGCAAATTCAGAGGAAAGCAAATGAGATGCGAGACACAACTGCAAGAATTGAAGAAACACAAGTACACCGGGGATCTTACTCCTCTCCCTCTTCCTCGTCGGAGCTAAGCGCGGAGAAGTCGAAGACTGGCCCGCTTCTGGCACGAGGAGGCGGAGGAGTAGGCTCCCTCGGCCGCTTGGCGGAGGCAGTGGTGGCACTAGCCTGAGATGGCTTTGCCCCGGCCGCCGCCATGGCGCGAGGGGCAGCAGGAGCAGAGGCCGCGGCCCGCGAAGACCCCGCTCCTGCTGCCACAGCGGAGCGTGTCACGCGGCGCTGCGGTTGTTGGCTCGCTTGCCGTACCACCTCTCTGGCCTTGCGGAGACGCCTCCGTGGATGAGCCGGGGGCTCCGCTTGCGACGAGCTGCCCGAAGGTCGTGAGGAAGAGGCGTCAGCCTCCGGCAAGCCGCTTGTGCCCTCGGTGGACTCGTCCGCCCCGACGCCATGCCCGGCAGGCTCTTCCTCGCCGACAAACTCCGCTCGGTCGGCAAGGCTTTCCGCCTCCGCTGCGTCCGCCTCCGCCAATGTGAAGCCAAATTCGCCAGCGGCCACGGTTGCTGCCGCCTCTTCCATCCTGGAGGCGATGCGCGCCAACTCCGCGTCGGTGGTGTCTCGGGTGATGCCCTTCTGCTCGTCAGCGTCGACTGGCACCTCCACCAAGTCGTCGAAGAACGCCCGCACAACATCGCCGGCGGGCTCCTGCCAAGTGGAGTCGATCCCGTGCGAGTCGCACAGCGGCATCATTGCAAGGATGCGGCTGAGGGACGAATTGTTGCACAACGGGACGACGCCTCGCGGCAGCTTGAACCATTCGGGGTGATCGGGGTCGTGCTTGAACAGCTCCCTGAGCGTCCCGTCAAGCTCCAAGACGGTGAAATTGAAGTTGAGGCCAGGGCGCAGCCTCATGATGTCCGCCGCGTTCTGGAACTCCCAGGCGGGTCTCCCTTTCTCCTGCAGGGGAACGATGCGGCAGCGGAGGAAATCTGCGCCAACGGCGCCAACTGTGAGCCCGGGACGCCTGAGCCGCAGGATCCAGGCGACGGCAATCTGCAGCTTGTCGTCGTCCGGAGCCATGTCGCTCCAATCCCTGCCGCGCACCATAGGAGTTCGGCGCACGGCAGTGAATGACTGCGGGTTCTCCTCAACGTTCAGGCACCAGTCTGCTCTCCATTCCTCCCATTTGCTGCGGAGCTCTCCCTCCAGATAAGCATCCTTCTTGCCGAGCTTCGAGATCTAGGCGATTCCGCCGGAGAGGGGCTCTCCTCTCTCTACTCGAGGCGTGAAGAAGTGGCGGAAGAGGGCTACGTTTGGATAGACTCCCATGAAATTTTCGCAAAGATGTGCGAAAATTGCCATGGTCAGGACAGCATTGGGGGTGAAATCAAGGAGATGGAACCCGTAGGTGTTCATGTTGTCGCAGAAAAATTCAGAGAAGGGCGGGCAGAGCCCGCAATAGAAGAACAGAGCAAAGAAGGGATACCCGGTCGGATACTCCTTCTTGGCGGCGGCGGGAAGGACCCTCGTGCGCCGATGCGCTCGCGTCCCCGTCGACCAGAAGAGGTAGTATTCCTCCCTTAGGACCAACGCGTCAAGCTCAGGGGGGAAGGTCGCCTGCTCCTTTCGCAGCGCCTCAAGCCGTTGTGCCTCGGCCGACTTCAAGGCCTTCCCTTTCCCCTTGTCGCCCTTCGGGGCCATGGCGGAAGCAGGGAGGGAGGTCGACGGCGTCGGTAGCACTGGTGGCGATGGAAGGGGCAGAACGCTGCTTCTCTTGGGAGGTGGCGGAGATTTTCGAGGAATCGCAACTGGCGGGTGGGCGGACTGCCCCTGTTTCCCCTGCTTATAAGGGGGAAGGGAGGGGGCGTTTTGCCTTTCCGAATAAACAAATCACCTGCGACGTGACGCATGCCTGCGGGGCTCAGCCCCGCGCATGCCGCCCACGTCACACACGCCTCTCCCCACAATGCCGCGTTCGACGCGTGCCGTTCGGGGAGGGTGTGGTGGATGCAGAAGAAGATGCAGCGTGACCCAGGCCACGCGTGCCCGTGCATTGTTTTGGGCCTGGCCCAACAGCGCTCGGCACCGTGTATGGCCCAGGCCCGGGGGCTCCTGTCGGTGTACTAAAGTAGGGGCACCTTAGTCCCCCGAACTTGTGCACGGGCAGTCGTAGCACCCCGCGGCAAGGCTTGCCAGGCGATCACCAAAACTCTACATGGTCCCTCCTCGGGCCATCCAAGAACAAAGTATTTGAGCCAAGGCCCCGGCAGGAGGAGCCTGCCGGGAAGGCCACCCGAAGAGAGCAAGGCCTCGACTAGAGGAGCTTGCCGGGACGGCTGCTCGAAGCACACGGCCCCGGCAAGAGGAGCTTGCTGGGAAGGCCGGCCAAGGCGCGACAAGAGACTTGCTGCGACGCGCCACGCGTCCCGGCAAGGACCGGTGAGCGACAAGCTCCCAGGCGCGACAAGGCACCAACCGCGGCAAGGCGCTTGCCGCGGCAAGTCACCACCCCGCGCCTGCGCTCCAGCTCATCCACCCACGCGTCGCTCTGGGGCCATTCCATGCGTACGTGGCGAGAGGCTGCGTAGCCAGGGGCATGCGGTGGCGGAGCAACGCTGACAGAGTAGCCATCGTGGCAAACGTTGGCGCTCCTGACGGTCCCTTTCCTGCACCGTCTGGGCGATGCGGACGGGCATTTAATGCCCTTGTCCCCTGACGTCAGAGTTAGGTATGATAGCACTGTGCAAACAACTGTACCCAAAACAGCGTTTTCCAGTTTTACCCCCGCCTACGTTGCCACCTGTCGGTAACCCCTTGCACATATAAAAGGAGGCCCCCATGCGCAACGGGAGGAAAGGGAGGGAGGGAGGGAGGGAGGCCATTCACGCTCGGTCTCGCCAGCGGCTTGCGTGTACTGTAGCACCACACGCTCCCGAGCAAGAACACAATACAAAACCACAACGCAGCAGTAGGGTTTTACGCATCCGTGCGGCCCGAAGCTGGGTAAACCCCTTGTGTGCATCGCCTCGATACGCTCTTCGCGCGACCTCCGCCCCCCGCCGAACCAAGAAAGGGGCTCGGTCCCCATAGGTGTTCGAGGAGGCAGATTTCCCCCGACACATCCCTTCCCCTTAGTTGCTCGACACTACTGGGTTACTATCGAGTACCGAGGGTGAACCTCTTCAGCACTTCTGATGTTAACCATGTAGTGTAGTCATTCGGTCGTGGTCATCGAGGGTGATTTCCTCCTTAACCACTTCCGATACGACTCTGTCGTGCAACCCCCAAAGTGTGAACCTCGGGGGTGATTCCTCGGGTTTTCCCCTTGATGTTTGGACACACGGATACTTGTACTTTACTACTTTACCACTGTTGTTTGGAAAGACGGATCGACCCTGAGGGGTACCCGCGCGAGCGTAATCGCGACTGATGTGGAGTCAGGCATTCCTGGAAGGTGCCCACGTGATAATTACGAGGCGTGGCCGGGCATTCCTAGCCCTTGTCGCAAGACCTCGAGACGGGGCAACGTGGTCACATCTTCCGTGAGTCTCTGCTTGTTACCGCGCGTTCCTAATCCACTACGATTTGGATATTTGATCCGAGGGGCCTCTGGCTGATAGCACCAACCATCACGTGTGCATAGTATGTGCGTTCTGCGTCGTATACATCAGCCGAAGCTTAATAGACGTCAGCCGACTGAGCGACGCGCGCCGGGTTGGACTGGTAAGCTCCCGCGTTGTTTTAAGGAGGTAGCTAGGTCTGCTCACCGGCCGCCCACGCAACGTGCAGGAGTTCCCAGGGCGATGGCCCATGACCCCTGGGGCATAGGTTTAGTCCGGCGTGCCTGACCTCTCTATTAAGCCTAGGTCGGGTTGCGGTGTATTGTTTGGCCGAGGCCGGGCATGACCCAGGAAAGTGTGTCCGGCCGGAGTTAATCGAGCGTGGTGGGTAAGTTGGTGCACCCCTGCAGGGAAGAAAACATCTATCGATAGCCTGTCCTACGGTAACGGATGCTTAGAGTTGTATCCCGATCGATACAACTAGAACTGGATACTTGTGATGAGACTGGATGATGATGAGTAATGGATTGTGATGATAACTGGATAGTATGGCTCTGGGATTGCTTTCTCGTAGGGAGTCGAGAGAGGATCTCTAGCCGAGGTTGATAACATTACTACTACTTTACTTTATGATACTCTACTCCCTCCTGTTGCTACAAGATGGTGGTTTCCAGATGATGCTGGTCTTCGATAGGCTAGGCTTTCCCCTTCTCTTCTGGCATTCTGCAGTTCAGTCCACATATTCAGCCCATTTCATTGATACCGATGCATATGTAGTGTAGTTCCTTGCTTGCGAGTACTTTGGATGAGTACTCACGGTTGCTTTGCTCCCCCTTTCCCCTTTTTTTCTTCTTTCTGGTTAATGCAACCAGATGTTAGAGCCCAGGAGCCAGATGCCACCGCCAATGCTTACTACTACGTGGAGGCCGCCGATGACCAGGAGTAGTGAGGAGGCTCCCAAGCAGGAGGCCTTGCCTTTTCGATCGTAGATGCTTTTGTGTTGGCTTTCTTAAGGCAAACTTGTCTAACTCATGTCTGTATTCAGATATTGTTGCTTCCGCTGACTCTTGTGTATTCGAGCTTATGTATTCGAGCCCTCGAGGCCCCTGGCTTGTAATACAAAGCTTGTATTATTTTTAATTTGTGTCTAGAGTTGTGTTGTGATATCTTCCCATGAGTCCTTGATCTTGATCGTACACATTTGTGTGTATGATTAGTGTACGATTGAACCGAGGGCGTCACAAGTTGGTATCAGAGTCGACTGCCTGTAGGAATCCCCTTTCCAACTCCTTGGCCTAAGTCTAGTCTAGTCATTGGAAGAGGATCTTTTATTCCTCGACCTTTACTCCGGGACTCTGAATTCTCTTCTATTCCGGTCAAATGATTTTGCTAAAATCTAACTTTAGGTTCTCGAAAATACTTCCTCCCGGAGAGCCCCTTCAGGCCAGATGATCGCCTGTTGCACTAGAATATTCTGAAGATACTCTCTGATGTTTTTCCCGAGACCCTTGTGCCCTTTGCCTTGTATTTCCCTACCACTGATAAATCCCCATGGATAGCTACATACACTTGTCGTCCAAACCTTCTTTTCCAATTTCTCTTGTTATTACAAGGTACCCTAGAATACCTCTCGATATTCCGAGAATCCGTTGTGTCTGCTGCCTTGCAGCTCCTTTTCCGCATGAATACATGTTCGAATAATTCCTCACACTTATCCAGGACTTGTTCAATCGTAGTTATTCATGTGTTTCACAAAATATCCTGAAATGCTATCCGACCTTCCGAGAATCCATTGCAACGTATTTCTTTGGAAAGTTTTGCGTGCCGGCATCATTTTAATTCCATATTTTTAGTAATCTCTGTTGACATCCTATGTCTCTATCGTTTCGAGTCCCTTCATCCAATATGTTGAGAATGCTCGAAATCCTCAATCAGATCCTAGCATTCATCCTTCCGGCTCAAACGTCACTCCGAACATGGGATTGCTCTTGGCAAATGAAACCTTGATTGATTGTCGATCTATATCGATTCAACTCAATTATCTTTTGATCAGAGCCTCTGCTTCTGATCTTCTGTTATGAAAATCGTAATTCCTTTGTATTCAAGCTTTGAAGTTATCTAGATATATCTATAATCCGATGCCTTTGCATTCTTTCTTCTTCTGGTTGAGTATCGATACTCACATCAGATCCTTTATGGACCGCTATATCCTTGGTTGGATTATTATCCGACAATGTCCTTAATATTCATTAACCTTGTGAGCTCTTCCTTTGATTCATAATGCCTTTGGTAAATTTGTATCCTCTGCTTTTGTCAGCCATACTCTACCTTCGAACTTGCGTCAATTATTCTTGAAATTCGCGGTATATGTTCCTAATATGCCTCGAAGGGTTGAACCTATGCCTTCCCTAATCCGTGTGAACCCAAGAGTTTTATGCGTCATACTCTTCTAACGTTTTGCCAGATAACTTTTCAACATTACAACTTCATCGAAGGTGAGAAGTAAATGAAATGATATATATTGAAGAAGTGGGAGTCGACCTTGAACTTTGTGTTCATGCCCATGGACACGATGTAGATCTTATCATGGAAGCTTCTCTTAAAATTAATTATCCCCTTGGTATAAGACCATCTTATATTTAGGAATTGATCCTTTGCAACCGTGGTTCTGACCATGATTGTTCCCCTTTGATTCCTTTTCTCGGACAAGTTAAAGCACTTGTCTTCTGCAGATAAATGCATATCCACAACCTCTGTTTTGATCGACCTTCGAGTATTACCCTCCGGTATCTTGAGAATAACAAAGAACCGTGTTGCTTCCTACGAGTCTTCGTATGGTTTTGCTTCTCATCGATTTCAGATTTCCCTGGGTTTTGAGTTGTTAGTCACTGAAGAACGCCGATAAGTGAATCGATTCCATGCTCCGATTCTATAACTCCAAGTAATTTTTGTTGCTTACAAGTTTAATAATCCTTCAAGTCATTCCTAGCCTGATCGGCTATATCCTTAACGTGGTAACTTTTAACTGTGCTACCTGGTCCTTCTTCCCGCAGCACAATTTTTGATGATGAGCTAAGCCTATGTCGATCTTCCTCGTCATACCATCTCGCCTTGAATAGCAAGCTTGGTTCCGAGTTTGTGTCGTACCCATGGTTCCAATAACCCTTCGCTTCATCATTCCTTTGACTTGATGTCATCGTCGATCCATTCATGAAATCTCTCGACAAATGTGTCGTGATCATCATCAACATTCTGAGCTCTTTCAGGATATCAATCGAATTCCTGATGAGAAGTACCATCCTTGCCCCTCGAGGGTTGGTGTTATCGTCGACAACATTCTTGCCTTCCTCCCAACACAAACTTGTTCGAATAATTTTGGAAGTACGTCCTTTTTGACATGTCGATGGATTGATGCTGAAACCATAGGCCACCTCCTCATCTTTTACCTGATAAAATTGCATGAGATGTTCTAGAAATTCCCGATGGATCCTTTGTGTTCCCAAGGTCCGATCTTTACCTGATGATCATGTCAATGCTATCCCGAAGCATGGCTGTGGTACTCCGAACATCATTAAGAACATTGGAGGCGCAATGCTAAATGTTTCTTGATCAACTATCCAAACACTGTTGTATGGGTAACATCATGAACTTCCTCGCCCCCTTTACCAAAGTGGTTATCTACTTGCTGCCCTTTCTTCTATATCCTGCTCTGCTTGATCTTGTGAAGGATATACTCCAAATACTTGTGTTTAATTTGATAATCACATTTTTTCTTTCCATTGTTTTGTTAACCCTTCTTGTGATCTATATATGTTATAAGCAGAAATAATTCCCTGCTTATGGAAACACCTCGGTTTACAACTCTGTCAGTGTGACCCTGTTACTATCGCTGATGACATCCTGGTAACCCCCGATGGACGAGAACTTTGCCTATTGGTCCGCCTCGTTCAACGAGCAGGAAAATGGTTCTCTTCGTCCCTCGCCCTTGGTACCAACGTTGTTGCCAACATAACTGACAGGCTATCCTCTGCCATGCCTTGCTACCATGACCGTGCAATATGTCGGCGTCCTTCCTACTTTTGAACCACATGGTGGGCCCATAACCCACAGTTCCACATGATCGAAACCTGACTCCTGTACATCCTTGGTTCCAAAGTATCCTTTTTCACTTGCCTTTGTATGTAATTCATGATCCACCTTCCTAGTGATCTATTCTAGTATCAGACGCAATAATTTTTGTTGTTGTTGCTCTGACCCCCATTCACCTTTTTATTAGGCATCGAATGATTGCCTGCCCGTTAAAACTTCTCATGGTACCTTCATATTTTGCTCTCGATATTTTCTTATTTGTCAGACTCGAGAGATACTTATGTCACATTCCATGCATTGTTCACCAGACAATTAACCCTATAAGGGTCAGTTCACCCGAAGTTACTCTTTACTTCCCCACTTAAATCTCTGGACGAGATTTCTTGTAGTGGAGGAGATTTGTAACACACCGAGAATCATGCTACAGTAATCCCCTTCAAATGATGCCTTGTCATCATTGTTATTGTTGCTAATCTTCACTTGATCCAAATCACCGATTCAAATTCAAATCCAATCTAAAGTCAAAAACTCTTATTTGTCAGACAGGAGATCTAAAATGTTCATCTTGTGGCAAATAGTCATTTGTTAATATTGGTGGTCAACCAACATTTTTGCAAGGTGTTTAAATGGCCTAAAGCAATTAAAGCAGTGGCTAAAACAATAGTTTAAATGGCTTTTTACTTTATAAAAATTTCAAACTATTTCAAAAGCCTCACAACCATTTTGTGGCAGTGCTAACTATTGCAATGTAATTATGTGGCCAAGTCCCACATTTTAAAAAATCCTCTTGGCAGCCCAAATATTACCATGCTTTTTCTGTAAAAAGAAAAGAGCAAAAGTAAAAGAAAAAGAAACCTCCCCCCTGACCCCCCTGGGCCTTAGTCATCTGGGCGGCCCAACCCAGTAGCCCACCTCCCCCGGTAGCCTCCCTCCTCTCTGTTCACCCGACCCAGCGACCGCGCTCTCCGGTCGCCACCGAACCCTGTCGCCGTCCCCGTCGGGGAAGGGATAAGGGAGACGTCCCCTCGACCCCTCGGGCTCCCCGCACCCACTCACCCCCTGGACGCCCCCTCTCCCCTCTCTCCCTCTGTCCTCGCCCCCTTCTCCAGATCCACCTCGCCCCGACGCACTGTCGCCGCCGTGTTGCTGCGCCACCGCGGCCACCGTGCCCTCCTCGCCACCCCGATGTGTCCACGAGCCCCACGACCGTGTTCTGCTACGTCTGCACCAACGACCTCAAGGCAGGAGCCACCCCAGCGCCAGATCCCCTTCGTCTTTCTCCTCGACGGCCACCACACGACCTCGCGGCCGATCTGCGGCACCGGACCTCCCCGAGCCCTCTGCCCAGACCCCACGCTCCCGCGGTGAGCTCCTGCGCCGAACGCGCCGTCCCCTGCCCCTTCTAGCCGCCCGTAGCCACTACCCTGACGAAGCCCGAACCACCGCCGCCTTGTTTGGTCGCCCGCGCGTCTCCGGTGACCTTTTGGTCATGGGCTAGTGCCCAACATGCTCGTCGCGCTGCTTATAGAACGCCTAGCCCTTCCGTTCAAGATGCTACACGCCGTAGTGCCATCTCCGTCGAGCACCCGTACGTGTCGCCGCCTCTGCTCGTCGCCGGCTACGATTCCGGCCAAGTCCGGTTGCGCTACCGCCACCACTTGACGCGCGGCTTCGTCAGCGTTCGAACGCAACTAAAACCGTGCAAAACGGTGCCCCGTAGCGAACTTCCGAGCGTCTCCCGCGAACTCGCTGCCGCGGAGAGCTCGTCGGCGCAACTCCGGCGCTGGCCGCCGATGTGGCCAACCTGGGGCCACCACCAGGGTTACTGGCAGCTGGGTCCCGCGGGCCTAGTTGGCTGGTTGACCGGGTCAATTGCGCTGACTGTGCACGGTTGACCTAACACGTGGGCCCTCAACTGTTAATTAGTCTAATAGCGTTTTACAAATAAAAGTAATTAGTTTAACCTAAAACACTCACTTACACCTGGGGCCCACACCCCTAATTGACCCGCTAGATTAGTTAATCCACTGTTAAGCCACAGAGGCTGACATGTGGGTCCCAGTGGCCCCACTGGGCAGTTTGACCTGGTCAGCCGTCCTGTTGACTGCTGACGTCACAGTGATGTCATGCTGATGTAGTGTTTCCTTTCTGTTAATTTAATTAATTCCAGAATTTGTTTAGACTTTGAAAATTCATAGAAATTAATCCGTAACTCGGATGAAAAAGTTTTCTACATGAAAGTTGCTCAGAACGATGAGACGAATCCGAATACGCGATCCGTTCGTCTGCCACATGCCCCTAACTACCTGAACATGCAAATTTTCCCCTTCGTTTCATCTGTCCGAAAATGCTAGGCCTGGGGAAACATTCCCGGATGTTATCCCCCTTCATCGGTAATGTGTAGCACCGTGTTAGAACACGTCTAGCACTGCATGTTGTCCTGTTATGCTCTTGCTTGCTATGTATTTACTGTTTCTCCCCCCTCTTCTCTCCGGTAGACCTCGAGACTGCCGCTGATGCCGCTGTGCTCAACTACGTCGACGACGACCCCTTCTTCTTGTCTGAGAAACCAGGCAAGCCCCCCTTTGATCATCCCGATATCGCCTATCCTTTCTCTCATGCTTGCATTAGATTTTGCTACTATTATTGTTTGCTCCTATTCTGATGCATAGCCTGCTTTTGTATCTGCTGTTGTACCTTATCTGCTTATCCTAAACTGCTTAGTATAGGTTGGTTAGTGATCCATCAGTGAACCCCACTTGTCCTTGTTGCCCCTGCTTCATCATCGACGACTCAATCTACGTGATCGAAGACCAGACCCCGACACCGCACATCCCTTCCCCTTAGTTGCTCGACACTACTGGGTTACTATTGAGTACCAAGGGTGAACCTCTTCAGCACTTCTGATGTTAACCCTGTAGTGTAGTCATTCGGTCGTGGTCATCGAGGGTGATTTCCTCCTTAACCACTTCCGATACGACCCTGTCGTGCAACCCCTCAAGTGTGAACCTCAAGGGTGATTTCCTCCTTAACCACTTCCGATACGACTCTGTCATGCAACCCCTCAAGTGTGAACCTCGGGGGTGATTCCTCGGGTTTTCCCCTTGATGCTTGGACACACTGATACTTGTACTATACCACTATTGCTTGGAAAGATGGGTCGACCCTGAGGGGTACCCGCGCGAGCTTAATTGCGAGTGATGTGGAGTCGGGCGGACCTGGAAGGTGCCCGTGAGATAATTACGAGGCGTGGCCGGGCATTCCTAGCCCTTGCCACAAGTCCTCGAGACGGGGCAATAGGGTCACATCTTTCGTGAGTCTCTGCTTGTTACCGCGCATTCCTAATCCACTACGATTTGGATATTTGATCCAAGGGGCTTCTGGCCTGATACACTAGCCATCACGTGGGCATAGTATGGGCGTTTTGCGTCGTATACATCAGCCGAAGCTTAATAGACGTCAGGCGACTGAGCGGCGTGCGCCGGGTTGGACTGGTAAGCTCCCGCCTTGTTTTAAGGAGGTAGCTAGGTCTGCTCACCGGCCGCCCACGCAACGTGCAGGAGTTCCCGGGGCGATGGCCCATGACCGCTGGGGGCATAGGTTTAGTCCGGCGTGCTTGACCTCTCTATTAAGCCTAGGTCGGGTTGCGGCTTATTGTTTGGCCGAGGCCAGGCATGACCCAGGAAAGTGTGTCCGGCCGAAGTTAATCGATCGTCGTGGGTAAGTTGGTGCACCCCTGCAGGGAAGAAAACATCTATCGATAGCCTGTCCTACGGTAACGGACGCTGGGAGTTGTATCCTGATTGATACAACTAGAACTGGATACTTGTGATGAGATTGGATGATGATGAGTAATGGATTGTGATGATAACTGGATAGTATGGCTCTGCGATTGCTTTCTTGTAGGGAGTCGAGAAAGGATCTCTGGCCGAGGTTGATAAAATTACTACTACTTTACTTTATGATACTCTACTCCCTCCTGTTGCTACAAGATGGTGGTTTCCAGAAGATGCTTGTCTTCGACAGGCTAGGCTTTCCCCTTCTCTTCTGGCATTCTGCAGTTCACTCCACATATTTAGCCCATTTCATTGATACCGATGCATATGTAGTGTAGTTACTTGCTTGCGAGTACTTTGGATGAGTACTCACGGTTGCTTTGCGCCCCCTTTTCCCCTTTTTTTTCTTCTTTCCGGTTGATGCAACCAGATGTCGGAGCCCAGGAGCCAGATGCTACCGCTGATGCTTACTACTACGTGGAGGCCGCCGATGACCAGGAGTAGTCAGGAGGCTCCCAGGTAGGATGCCTTGCCTTTTCAATCGTAGATGCTTTTGTGCTGGCCTTCTTAAGGCAAACTTGTCTAACTCATGTATGTACTCAGATATTGTTGCTTCCGCTGACTCTTGTGTATTCGAGCTTATGTATTCGAGCCCTTGAGGCCCCTGGCTTGTAATATAAAGCTTGTATTATTTTTAATTTGTGTCTAGAGTTGTGTTGTGATATCTTCCCGTGAGTCCTTGATCTTGATCGTACACATTTGTGTGTATGATTAGTGTACGATTGAATCGAGGGTGTCACAATCATGGAGACTTCGACACCTTATTTGTGAAGCATGCTTGTTTGATTGAGCTTAATGCCTTTGGTTGTGCTAGCATCTTATGCCTAGATACCATGCCCTATACCCCTTTTCCTTTCTTATGATATGAACGATGATGACACTTCACTGGTATAGCGAGGTGCTATACAAACGGGTTTTAACCCCTTTCCAGGACGACGTTCTGAACCGTCGCCTAGTGAGTGACTACGATAGGGGGCGTCCTTCCCACACAACCCAGAAACCGTCGGGGATATGCCCTCCTGGCACATACGCTCGGTAAAATGAGGTCGTGTGCGACCGGCGAGTGATCAAATACGGTTATACATACGGTAGTGCTAAAAACATACAACTATACAGGCGAAATCGTTTCCAGTCGTAAGTACATCCCACATAGTCAGTCGCCGCTAAATGTTTCCATTCGTATGTACATTCCACACCGTCAATCCAAGCAATATGTTTCCGTTAGTATGTACATCCCACACAGTTAATCCAAGAAGTACGTTTCTGTTCGTATATACATCCCACACAGTCACTCCAAGGAAAGCGTTTCCGTTCACAGGTACATCACACACAATTTTCCCCATTAAATCGTTTGTGATAGCGTTGTCATTGCAGACGATATTAACAATTTTATCGTTAGCGTTACTGAAAGCATCCTACACGGTGCATAGAAGGAACTGTGTGGCAAAGGCTGTCCATCACACACACTTTTTATGTGGTAATTGTTTTCGCAAGGTGGCCTAACGCAAACAGTTTTCAAGAGGATGTCGTGTGTTATTGTTCATTGATCCAACAATATTTATTCCTAGAAATTATGTGTGTTGCCTGAGGTCATTGCCCACGGTGTTTTCTCAATAACCGTTTGCAATAGAAAAACCCAATTAGCAGGCTAATTGCCCTATTATTAATAATCCATTTATTAATCTAATTGACATTTCATATTAAGCACACAATATATTTTATTTCCATATTAAGGAACAATGATTTCATAATTGAAATACATCAGAGTACAACATTATATAGCTTCAGCACTCAGCTACCCCATTACACAACTGCACCAGCACCAAGTTCTAGATGCAACATCTAGAACCTTTTGAAATTAGCATAATAGATGATACATAGACATATGCATCTCATCTAGAAAATTGCTGAAGCGGAACGCGAATATTGAGCTTTCATTGATGTTGAAGGTCTTTGCAACTTTAGGACAGTGCCTATGGATGATTGACCATCAATCCGCCGTCCTCTTCAGGAACACTTCAATACTGAACCGTGGGTGTTGTAGGAAAACCTTCCTCGCCTCCTGACCATAGAGGTGGTTTGAGAGGTAATCATCAGTGAACCGCTTTGGAAAGGCCTGAAAACAAGGATGTGCATAAATATCTTCTCTATATAGGAAATGGGGCAAAGGAATAACAAAAGGCAAGTTGTAATAGTTAGTATCATCTTGTAGTGAACTGATGTCTTCTTCATTGTGCAGACAAAGATCTTGTTGTTTTTTGTCGCTAATTTCTTTATCCTAACAATCTTTCTGAGTTTCTTGACTTGACTGATATTCATGGACAACTCATTCCCCCATATGCAAAAATGGTCGAACAGTGGGTCAAAACCTCTGACAGCGGGACCTATATGTGGAAGACCAAATTGTTAAAAACCTAAATATTAGAATGGTTCCTGCAATTGCACAATAATGAGCTATTAGACAAAGAACCATGCATGTGCTAACCTTGATTGTAAACCTCAGTGCTTCTCATTGTTTCCCTGCAACACATATAAGGTAGTTAGTCATCAGGTTAAGTGAGGGTTCGCACGCTATCAGTAAAATATGTTGATGAAAAATAAGCACATTGCCGATTCATCAGACATGCTATCAGTAAAATATGTTAATTCAGTCCACATGGAAAACCCATTTATCCAAACCAAGCATGATTAAGAACTAGGAAATATAGCAGTTGTATATGTTTCTCATGTATTAAGTGCAGCCCAATCTGATTTATTCCTCACATGCACAACAATACAAAATTCTACCCACGACAATTGGACATCGCATTGCAAAATCGAACCAAGCAGTTAACTAAACACCACAACAAATGAACCAAACATTAGCTGAGCACCACATTGCACAATATAACATACTCCTAAGAGAAGATCAGACAGTTAACGAAACCAAGCATGCTTAACAACTTGGAAATATAGCAATTGTATTTGTTTCTCATGTATTTAGTAAAGCCAAATTCAATTTATTTCTCACATGGTATACAATAACAGAATGCACCCAAAACAATTCAACATCACATTGCAAAATTGAACGAAACAATTAACTGAACACCACAATAAATGAACCAAACGTTAACTGAGCACCACATTGCACATAACATACTCCTAATAGAAGATCAGACAGTTAACCAAACCAAGCATGCTTAACAACTTGGAAATATAGCAATTGCATTTGTTTCTCATGTATTTAGTACAGCCAAATTCCATTTATTTCTCACATGGTATACAATAACAGAATGCACCCACAACAATGAACATCGCATTGCAGAATTGAACCAAACAGTTAACTAAACACCACAACAAATGAACCAAACGTCAACTAAGCACCACATTGCACAATGTATAACATACTAGAAGGTCAGATAGTTAACCAATTGCATGCTTGATAACTTGGAAATATAGCAAATTTATTCGTTTCTCAGGTGTTTTATAAACATATATTCGATTTATTTCTCACATGGAAGAAAATACGAAATTGCAGCCTGAAGAATTGAACATCACATTTGCAGAATGGAACCAAACAGTTAACTGAAGACGACAACTAACTAACCAAACAGTTAATAAATTGGCACCAAATTGCACAACATATAGAACATATACACTAGAGCAACAGAATTTGTTAAGGAAAGGCAGGAGCAGCACACGCAACGGGTAAACCGAGCATGCTTAACCGGCATAGCTAGAAAACTGAACATGGGTCCTTATAGTGAGCTAATAAGACTTGCTACTCCTCATCGTCGGAGATATCGATGATGATTGGCCCCTTGGACATGGAAGAGGGCAAAGCCTCCACATCGTGGGTGCGCTCGTCATAGTGGTGAGTTATCTGAGCCGCTCCAGGCACCAACCTGCTGGCTCTCGAGTTGTGGTAAGCACGTGCACGCTGAGAATACACCTTGTTGTCTTCGTCGAAGGCACCGATGGTGGACTCGAGAAAATGCCACGAACTGTCACTTAAAGAAGTGAAGCGCGTCGCGGCGTCGGCGCGCAAGGCATCGATGGTGGACTCAACGGCGAGGTGCTCCTCCAAGATCTGGGGGTCGGCACGATGGCAGCCATCGCGACCTCATCCGTGCGTGCGGCTGTGATTTGCTTCTCCACTACCAAATGCTCATTGAGCTCCATCCAATATTGTGTTCACCATGGCTTAGGGCGGTGCTTATTCGGTGGAGGGGTCAGTGATTTGGGTGGAAGGTGTCGCGCCGGCGGTCGGGGCATGTGGGATGTGGAAGGAGGAGGAGGATGGGGTCGGGTGTGGATTACCTGCCTGGATAGACGAGTCCGGGCACCATGAAGGAGGGTCGCCGGCGAGGAGGCGGCGCTGCAAGCAAGGAGTGAAGGTTTCAAGAACTTGGAAAGGAAGGCGTAAACATGGGAAATGTGGCTTTGGGTAAGGGGGAGGGGGTGGGGAGGTAGATATTTCCACGGAAGCCAAAAATTTGAATTGGTGCAGTGAAAAAAACTGGCGCACAAAGTGTCATGAGACACGTTCCCTTATTTAGAACAATGTACGATATGTGAACATCACAAACAATTCAGATAGCTTAACCCGTGTGTGATGAGTTTGAACGTCAAAAATTTTGGATCGGATTTCCCTGGTTATAGTGGTCATCCACGTCATTGCATAATTTGGGTACACTAAGGAAACTACAGCACACCCACACTTCTTAATCGAGCAAGTTCAGCAATTAAACAGAGCTAACTGACCTAAACAATACTCTAACAAATTAAAGACCGACGGTCTTAATTAAACAAAACAAAGAGTACTACTATGGCTGGTGCTTGTCGATCTCTGCCACCTCCTCCATGTCCAGCTCGCACCCGACAGTCTCCTGGGGAAGCGGCTCCATGGCATCCATCGCACCATACTTGGTAAGCATCCGCATCCGCCATCTCTTTGGAAAAGGCCGCCACAAGCTAGGCATGGGCGGCCGCGGCTCCATCCTGGCAAGGTACGCGGTGAAGGAACGGACGGCTGCTCGAACGCTCTCAATGATTGCCAACTCTTCGGCCGTGGATTGCCGACAGTTGTCGGAGAAGCTTCGTTCAATTTGTGCGGTGACCGCCACGAGCTGGGTGTGGGTGGCCTCGACAAGGTCGTGGGCGGCCTCCATCAGGGATAAGGCCGCCGCTGCGGAACGAACAGTTGTTGTGTCGCTCTCGCCAGTTGCTATCCCCGAGGTAGATGTTGCTGCCACCACCTGAGAAGCAACAGCGGTCGTTTGGGATGCCTTGGCCTCCCGGTAGCAGATTGCCGGCGCACTCATGCACCTTCTTAGCACGTGCATGGCAGCTGCGGTCATGCTCTGGCCGAAGTGGGCCGCCGAAGGTGCCATCATGACGCGGGTCCACGTCCCCATCTTTCACTGGTGACGATTGAACAGTGAAATGATATTTGGGGAGTGAGATAGTGTGCTTGACACGCCGACTGTGGACTATAGCGGACACACCCTCTCGCGTAAGCCATAGGCGTACTATACGTGCTCCAAGATATTTGGTACTACATCTCACACAGTTGGTGACAATAAATTGTGTGTGATCTACTTGATTTTTCATCTTGATTTGAATTACATAATAGGGTCACAGCGGCAATGGAGGGTGTTTGAATTGCTAGAATTTTTATCTGCAGTGAACATGCAACTATATGTGTGTCATAAAAAAATTGGAATTATTCAGGGTTCGTTTGGACATTTTATACATTAAATTGGTTTTATAGCCATTTCAGGTGCACAATTCAAAATTAAACTACATGCACATGCTCCGGTACACCAACATGGGTTGTAAAATCATATATGTGTCCATGGGTTTATGCTTATGTCCCATGCAAGAAGTGGGGATGAATTTCGAACACCACGGCTCGATGGCTCTCTTGAAAATGTTGAGGTACTTGCTTTTGTAATTCTAGTAAATCCAAAACCCGTATGAAATTCATGAACCTTGGCATGCTATCATGGAATGGCATCAACATGCTGGGGTAAACGTATTGTCCCATTTGGGGCAGGTTATGGTATAAGCTTCTCACAAACCAGAGCTTCTCACAAGAAGTCTCATGGTTTCGTTAGGGAAACGTGTCACCTTCGTGGACAAAACAATATTCGTCGCCTCTTCTTGCTTTCAATTTTTTCCTTGTGTCAACATAGAGCAACAGGAGTGACGTGTTAAATTTTGGAAATTTTTAGGGATTGTTTGGACATTTTTATATATTAACTGAGTTTTCTTGGCATTTTTATGTGCATAATTCAAAATTGAACTACATGCACATGCTCCAGTCCATAAAAACGGGTTGCAAAATCAAATGTGTGTCCTTGGTTGCAAGCTTAGGTCACATGCAAGAAACGAGAATGAATGTCAAACAACTTGACACTGTCGCTCGGCCGCTAATATTGAGATACATGGTTTTAAAATTCTAGTGAATCGAAAACTCGTCTGAAATTCATGAAACTTGACATGATATCATGGAACAGTATCAACATGCTGTGGTAAAAATATTGTCCCATTTGGGGCAGGTTTGGGTATAAGCTTCTCGCAAACCAGAGCTTCTCTCACAACAAGCCTGATGGTTTCGGTAGGGAAGGTGCCACCTTGGGGGACAAACGATATCTGTTGCCTCTTCTTACTTTCAAATTTTTTCTCATGTCAACATAGAGCAACAGGAGTGTTGTGTCCATTTTTGGGATTTTCAGGGTTCGCTTGGACATTTTTATGCATTAACTGAGTTTTCTATGCATTTATGTGCATAATTCAAATTTGAACTACATGCACATCCTCCCGTGCATATAAATGGGTTCTAAATCGAAATGTGTATCCTTGGTTGCATGCTTATGTCCCATGGAAGAAATGAGAATGAATGTCAAACACCTTGCCACCGTCGCTCGGCCGCTAACATTTATATACATGGTTTTTAAATTCTAGTAAATCGAAAATGGGTCTGAAATTTATGAAACTTGACATGCTAGCATGGAATGACATTAACATGCCGTGGTAAAAATATAGTCCCATTTGGGGCAGGTTGGGGTATAAGCTTCTCACAAACCAAAGCTTCTCACAACAAGCCTCATGGTTACGGTAGGGAACGTTTCGCCTTTCTGGGCGAAACAATATTCGTCGCCTCTTCTTGATTTCAATTTTTTTCTAGTGTCAACATAGAACAACATGATTGTTGTGCTAATTTTAGGAATTTTTCGGGGTTCGTTTGGACATTTTTATACATTAACTGAGTTTTCTATGCATTTATGTGCATAATTCAAATCTGAACTACGGGCACATGCTACAGTGCATGTAAATTTGTTTGAAAAATCAAATCTGTGTCCTTGGATGCATGCTTAGGTCCCATGCAAGAAATGGGAATGAATGTCAAAGACCTTGCCACCGTCGCTCGGCCGCAAACATTGAGATACATGGTTTTTAAATTCTAGTAAATCCAAAACTCGTCTGAAGTTCACGTAACTTGACATGCTATCATGGAGCGGCATCAACATATTATGTTAAAAAAATTGTCCCATTTGGGGCAGGTTTGGGTATAAGTTTCGAGCAAACCAGAGCTTCTCACAACAAGCCTGATGGTTTCGGTAGGGAACGTGCCACCCTTGGGGACGAAACGATATCCATTGCCACTTCTTGCTTTCAATTTTTTTTAGTGTCAACATAGAACGACGCGAGTGTTGTGTCAATTTTTGGGATATTTTGGGGTTCGCTTGGACATTTTTATACATTAACTGGGTTTTCAAGGCATTTTATGTGCATAGTTAAAATTTGAACTACGTGCACATGCTCTAGTGCGGAAAATGGGTTGACATATGAAATGTGTGTCCTTGGGTGCATGCTTAGGTCCCATGCAAGAATTGGGAATGAATTTCAAACACAAGGGTATAGTTGATTGCCGGCAAAACATTGAGATACTTTATTTTTAAATTCTAGTAAATCCAAAACTCGTCTAAAATTCATGAAACTTGGCATGCTATCATGGTATGGCACCCGACATGCTGTGACATTTTTCCTGTCCATTTTGAGAGAAGGTGCACTTGAATAACAGCTAACAAAGGCATTTCTAAAAAATAGCTGCCACTTTAACATCTCAAACGTTTGTATAATTTAAATCATGAGTGTTCTATTAACCATTCACGTGACGCCACGTTTCTGGCTCTTAATGGCTATAGAAGGTGTCGTGCGGATAGCTGCTTGACTAAGCGGGAGGCGTGCGAGCGCAGTCCGGTGCGCAGGCTGACCGAGAGGCGTGCAAGCTGTCCTCTAATGCGCAGGCTCACTGGAAAGCGTGTGAGCTGTATGTTGTGCAGGCTCACTAGGAAGCGAGCCCTTTGACTTTCATGGCCATCCACCTTGCTCACATCCTGCCATTAATGGCACATGAGCCGCTGTTTAGGGCAGCCTTACTATTTGCCTCTTTTCCCCTCCCTCCCGGAGAACTCCACTAACACCATGGCGCAGAAGGATCATCTTCCACTAGTCTTCAAGTTTGGTGAAGTCGACTCTGAGCCGGAGGAGATAAAAATAAGGAGGATTGGGGCCTCATGGACATGGCCCTGAACAAGCTGGCCGTGGCGGTTGCTGCCCCCGCGCCCGTCCCAGCTCCCATCCCCATGCCCGCGCAAGCGACCATCCCCGTAGCATTGACGGGCTGGTCGTCGAGCACTATCGCAGAGCTGGAAGACGCGGGCGTCAGCGAGGTCTCTGCGGACCCGCGCGAGCTCGTGTACATGCTAGCGCCACCGCCCGTGTCCATGGGTGCCCCTCCACCCACCATGGCGCCGGTACCCTTGCATTTGCCTGCACCCGCCGCGCTCGTACCCGTGCGCGTGTGCCCCTCATCGGCATGGGATGCCGCTATCGACCGCTACCTCGCGGTGCTGCCAGTTGCCGTCCTCCCGCGCGCCGCCCATCGATCGTGCAAAGACATGATGTTTGATTTCCAAGTGATGAACATTCTGTACTGCCTTGTAGACTTCAACAACGGTGTCCCGGAGGACGACAACGACAACGCCGGCGCGGCACGCCTCCTCCGCCGCCTCAATCATATGAATATAAATTCACAGTGTGACTGAATGAAAGATATGGATTGAACGAACTTTCGTTTTTCTCAGTTAATGTATAGAGTTATCAAACGATTTTCTTTTAAAAAACATCAATGGTTTTAAAATATAAAACACTCATCGCAAACGTTTTAGTTAGAACACCCGTATGCAAACCGACAGGTTCCCCAGGAAGCCAAGGGAAAATGTGTCGAGCAGGATTTCTGCAGCTCTTGATCGCAAACATTTTAGATAGAACACACGTATGCAAAGTGAGAGCTATGGTCTTCCCCTGTAAGTCAAGGGAAAATTCACAGCGCAGCATTTGTGCATCTCTTCAACACAAACGGTTCAGATTGAATACGGTATGCAAAGCCAGACTTTGGCGCTAAGCCAAGAGAAAATGTGCCAAGTTGGATTTGTACATCCCTTCAATGCAAACTATTGTTTTGGATGACCCGAGTGCAACCACGTTGTCGGATCACGGGTTTCGCAGACCCTTGAGAGGTTCGAACTCTGCAGTAAATGCGAAGAACTCGTCCTCCCCAGTCTGCTCGCTCACTAATCTCACGGCCTAGCTCGATGAACCGGATGGACAAGAGACACGGCAGTTTACCCAGGATCGGGCCACCTTGCGGTGTAAAACCCTACTCCTACTTTGTGGTGGATTGGCCTCGTGGGGATGAGGATGAACTAGCACTGTGGCCGAACAACCTCAGGAGGAGGGGTGTTCTTGAGATCGATGACCTGGTGGGTGTGAGGATGATGTGAATGATCTGTCCCGTTCTAAGGTGGTGGTGCTGCTCTGTTTATAGTGGCCTTGGTCCTCTTCCCAAATGTAGGCGAGAAGGGATCCACAACAGCCAAATTCGAAGGGGGACAACTAGTACATGCTAGCCTAACAAAAGTAGTATTCGCCTGCAAAAGCCTCTGGTCGTGACGCCATGGTGGGCTCGGTGATGACCTCCGTCCTGCCATCCTGGCGGTCCTGGTCTTGTTGGACCAGAGTGGAAACCTTTGACTATTTCCTCGGGACTCCGCCCCTGCGCTTGCCTCCTTAGCACCAAAGAGGAAACTGGTACACTGGGCCCGCCTGGCCTTGGTCGTCATGGCTCACGTCATCCGAACCTCGCGAGGTGAGCCTTGCATAGAAATTTCTGCCCCTCGGGAGCCAGCCCACGGAGGCCACCCCTCGAGGAGGTCTTGGTGTCGTCCGCCTCGCGAGGCCTGGCCCCTCACGAGGGTCTTGAGTTGTCGATGACGAAGCTGGGCCATACCGGGTCATTGATCGAGCCACGCCATGGGCCGCAGGCAGGCATGTCTGGGTACCCCCGTTCCCACGACGCCGACAGTAGCCCCCGAGCCCAAGGCGCGCTCGAACTTGGCTTCGAGGCAAAGCCAAAGGGGCAAGTGCGGAGCGCCGCGGGCCATCATCACATGCGGCCTCGACAAACACGTGGCGCTCGACGGGACGTGGGCGCCCCCACTTCCCCACGCAGCCTTGATATCCACCAGGGTCGGCGGCTGCCCATTGCCGATGCAACCCTACCTCCATCGCTTGACGTGCTCACCCTTGGCTCCTTCACCTTCTCGAGAGACGGTGGTTCTTTTCCCGGATTTTACGTCGACGCCGGTCCTCCATTGCCGCTATGGCGCCGCGGTTAAAGAAGAAGAAGAAGAGGAAAACATGTGCTCTGGTCGGACCCCAGGCAGCCTTTGAGCCCGCCCTTGAGTGGTCGACGGTGGTCAACCAAGAGGGGCTGGCCAAGATTCGTCCGGCCCTCGCTGCCGATTCCAATGAGTGGGGGGGGGGGACGGTGGCTTGGCCTGCCTCCCGGGTCATGATTGACATGGCAGCCATCGAGATCCCCCTCCATCTTCAGGCCCTCTTGGCTGGCCTGATCCCCCTTCTCCGATTTCTTCAATGCCATACTCTCGCATTACCAAGTCCACACGCTGCACCTAGATCCTCAATCCATTGTTCTCCTTGTCGCCTTCGCGTTCCTCTGCGAAGCCATGGTGGGCATTGCCCCTTCCGTGGCCTTGTTTTGCCATTTCTTCTCGCTTCACTTGGTTGACGCCCGCCAGCGCTCGGGGTGTGTGGCTTTTCAGGCCGTAGCGGGACAGCTGGCTCGGGCATTACCTTTGAACTCTCGCCGGTTGTAAGTGGATTCTGGAAGCGTTGGGTGTTCGTGGATGCCAGCATGCTCAACTCCCTGCTCTTGCTTCCGTGGCTGCCAGCCGTGCCCAGCTCTAGCTGGGGACGTGCGAAGCTCGTCGACCATCGGCTTGCTCACGTCTGGATCCGGCTGGACAGGTTGAAGAAGTTTGGGTGACGACGCCAATGGTGGTGAAGGAGTTCATCCGTTGTCGCATTGCTCCTCTTCAGCATCATTCTCGACAAATGTGGGCCTTCATCGGCAGCAGGGACCCCATGAGGCTCCAGGTGCCTGAGCTTCCTTCCGAGACACTGCACATGATGCTTGAGCTCCTGACGGGCGACCCGGCGCCAGCCACGCTTCCTGAGGAGGGTTGCCTCCTGTACCAATGCTCGAACAAGGAGGACTTCATGAGGCAGATGCCCCTCTTTGACGACTAGGGGCTGCGCCCGGTGGGCCTTGAAGGACCTCGCGAGAACCCCATCTTCATGGCTCCCTTACTCGCCGAACCTGCGACGCATGCCCCAGATGTGGATGCTGGGGGGCGAACGCCATCGGGTGCCTCTAGGGCGGCTCCTGGAGAGCTGACACTGACGTTCCAGAGGCAACATCCCCCAAAGCTCGGGCGAGCGGCTGATACGTCTCCAACGTATCTATAATTCTTGATTGCTCCATGCTATATTATCTACTGTTTTGGACAATATTAGGCTTTATTATCCACTTTTATATTATTTTTGGGACTAACCTATTAACCGGAGGCCCAGCCCAGAATTGCTGTTTTTTGCCTATTTCAGAGTTTCGCAGAAAAAGAATATCAAACGGAGTCCAAACGGAATGAAACCTTCGGGAGCGTGATTTTTGGAATGTACATGATCCAGGAGACTTGGACCATATGTAAGAGAAGCTTCCAGGAGGCCACGAGGTAGGGAGGGCGCGCCCACCCCCCAGGGCGCGCCCTCCACCCTCGTGAGCCCCACGTTGCTCCACCGACGTACTTCTTCCTCCTATATATACCTACGTACCCCCAAACGATCAGATACGGAGCCAAAAACCTAATTCCACCGCCGCAACCTTCTGTACCCACGAGATCCCATCTTGGGGCCTGTTCTAGAGCTCCACCGGAGGGGGCATCCATCACGGAGGGCTTCTACATCAACACCATAGCCTCTCCGATGAAGTGTGAGTAGTTTACCTCAGACCTTCGGGTCCATAGTTAGTAGCTAGATGGCTTCTTCTCTCTTTTTGGATCTCAATACAATGTTCTCCCCCTCTCTCATGGAGATCTATTCGATGTAATCTTCTTTTTGCGGTGTGTTTGTTGAGTCCGATGAATTGTGTGTTTATGATCAAGATTATCTATGAACAATATTTGGATCTTCTCTGAATTCTTTTATGTATGATTGGTTATCTTTGTAAGTGTCTTTGAATTATCGGTTTGGTTTGGCCTACTAGATTGATCTTTCTTGCAATGGGAGAAGTGCTTAACTTTGGGTTCAATCTTGCGGTGTCCTTTCCCAGTGACAGTAGGGGCAGCAAGGCATGTATTGTATTGTTGCCATCGAGGATAACAAGATGGGTTTTTTATCATATTGCATGAATTTATCCCTCTACATCATGTCATCTTGCTTAAGGCGTTACTCTGTTTTCATGAACTTAATACTATAGATGCATGTTGGATAGTGGTCGATGAGTGGAGTAATAGTAGTAGATGCAGGCAGGAGTCGGTCTACTTATCTCGGACGTGATGCCTATATACATGATCATACCTAGATATTCTCATAACTATGCTCAATTCTGTCAATTGATCAACAGTAATTCGTTCACCCACCGTACAATACTTATGCTCTTGAGAGAAGCCACTAGTGAAACCTATGGCCCCCGGGTCTATCTTCATCATATTAATCTTCCAACACTTAGTAATTTCCTTTGCTTTTTTACTTTTTTTATTTTACTTTGCATCTTTATCATAAAAATACCAAAAATATTATCCTATCATATCTATCAGACCTCACTCTCGTAAGTGACCGTGAAGGGATTGACAACCCCTTATCGTGTTGGTTGCAAGGATTTATTTGTATTGTGGAGGTGCGAGGGACTCGCGCGTAGCCTCCTACTGGATTAATACCTTGGTTCTCAAAAACTGAGGGAAATACTTACGCTACTTTGCTGCATCACCCTTTCCTCTTCAAGGGAAAACCTATGCAGTGCTCAAGAGGTAGCAAGAAGGATTTCTGTCGTCGTTGCCGGGGAAGTCTACGCAAAAGTCAACATACCGGGGAAGTCTACGCAATGCTCAAGAGGTAGTAAGAAGGATTTCTGGCGTCGTTGCCAGGGAAGTCTACGCAAAAGTCAACATACCAAGTACCCATCACAATCCCTTATCTCCTGCATTACATTATTTGCCATTTGCCTCTCGTTTTCCTCTCCCCCACTTCACCCTTGCCGTTTTATTCGCCCTCTCTTTTTCATTCACCTTCTTCCCGTATGTATCTTTGTTTGTGTTTCCTTGTGCCTTCTATATGCTTGCATCTTCGCTTGTTGAAAATCTATTGATATGGATCCACTTAAAGTGTTCTACTTGGATCATCTTCGATCCTTATGCGCTCGTGCTGAAACCCCAACTAGCCTAGTTGATGGGAAATCTTTAGATGAGCATGATCATTTTGTGCGTCATCGTTTGTCTGAAGAAGGGAAGCTCTTATGGTATCATATAAATAGTTTGCTATGCTATGCTTGGAATCTTTGTGAAATGTGTGATTTTACTTGTTGCTCTAAGAACCCTAAAAAACACCTTCCCTGCCTATTTGACTTCAATGATAATGAAATCTTATCTTCTTATGCAAAGGGTGTTTATAGTTACTATGATATCGAACAAATTGAAGAATTTGTCATTTTTAAGGTGCTCATGAAGTTGCTTCTCTGATTGAAAAGTATGATTTTACTCTCAACAAATCTGAAAATTCCGTCATACTTAAATATTGCAATGAAAACCTTGCTCATAATGTCTATGTCCAAGAATTTATTAAAAGAATGACCGTTGCTTTGGAAGAAAATAATGATATGGATGAATCTATAGATAACGATGATTCCGATGATTTCGTTGAAATATCCCTTGATGAACATGATGCTTGCTATTCTTGTGGCCATGATGCCAATATTTATGAAGACGAATTTGCTATAGTTCCTTATGTTAAAAATGAGATCGTTGCTACATGCTTGATAGCTCCCTCAATGAAAAGCATGATTTCAATGATTTTACTATAAATTCTCTTGATGTCAGTTGTGCTAATAATATGCAAAACCTTAAGCTTGGGGATGCTAGTTTTACTATGTCTACTACTTGTTGCGATGACCATGATTGGGGTGATTCTCCTTATCATCTTGCAAATTTATTTAATCCCCATGATGAATATGAGATTGATAATATTGTTTGCAATAATATTGAAAGTGGGTTCGGAAGAGTGTCAACTTTAGATCCCACATATTTGGAGAATATTCAATCTTATGAAATTTTTGATAAAAGTGGGTTTGGAGAGGTCATGCCTTTAGTTAATGTTAATCCCACTATTTTGGAAGAGTGTCAACTTTGCATGCATGTGGATCGTGTTAAGAATATGTTTTGTGATAGCTATATTGTTGAATTTTCTTATGATCCTACATGTAATTATTATGAGAGAGGAAAATATGGTTGTAGAAATTTTCATGTTACTAAATTACCTCTCGTTATGTTGAGATTGCTATTGTTTCTTTCCGCTTCCTTGCATATGCTAGTTTTTGGTTGCATTGATAATTTGTTTTCCTATAAGATGCCTATGCATAGGAAGTATGTTAGACTTACATGTGTTTGTCATGTGCTATATGATGCTCTCTTTCTGCTTCAATTCTTGTCTTTCCTGTGAGCATCATCGAAATTATCAGTGCCTAGCTAGGGGCGTTAAATGATAGCGCTTGTTGGGAGGCAACCCAATTTTATTTTTAGTTTTTTGCTTTTTACTTCTGTTTAGGAATAAATATTTGTTCTAAGCCTCTAGTTAGATGTGTTTTTATGTTTTAATTAGTGTTTGTGCCAAGTTAAACCTATAGAATCTTCTTGGATGATAGTTATTTGGTCTTGCTGTAATCTCCAGAAACTTTCTCTTCACGAAAACAATTGTTAAGAATCACCAGAACGTGATAAAATACTGATTCCAATTGATGCTGATCAATAAACAAATTTCCTAGGTCTTCCTATTTTTTCTGATTTGTTGGAGTTCCAGAAGTTTGCGTTAGTTACAGATTACTACAGACTGTTCTGTTTTTGACAGATTCTGTTTTTCGTGTGTTGTTTGCTTATTTTGGTGAATCTATGGCTAGTAAAATAGTTTATAAACCATAGAGAAGTTGGAATACAGTAGGTTTAACACCAATATAAATAAATAATGAGTTGATTACAGTACCTTGAAGTGGTCTTTTTTTCTTTCGCTAACGGAGCTCACGAGATTTCTGTTAAGTTTTGTGTTGTGAAGTTTTCAAGTTTTTGGTGAAAGATTTGACGGATTATGGAACAAGGAGTGGCAAGAGCCTAAGCTTGGGGATTCCCATGGCACTCCCAAGATAATCTAAGGACACCAAAAATCCAAAGCTTGGGGATGCCCCGGAAGGCATCCCCTCTTTCGTCTACTTCCGTCGGTAACTTTACTTGGAGCTATATTTTTATTCACCACATGATATGTGTTTTGCTTGGAGCGTCTTGTATGATTCGAGTATTTGCTTTTTGGTTTACCACAATAATCCTTGCTTTACACACCTTTTGAGAGAGCCATAGACGATTTGGAATTTGTTAGAATACTCTATGTGCTTCACTTATATCTTTTGAGTTACATAGTTTTGCTCTAGTACTTCACTTATATCTTTTAGAGCACGGTGGTGGACTTGTTTTATAGAAACTATTGATCTCTCATGCTTCACTTACATTATTTTGAGAGTCCTAAATAGCATGGTAATTTGCTTAGATAATCCTAATATGCTAGGTATTCAAGATTAGTAAAAACTTTCTTATGAGTGTGTTGAATACTAAGAGAAGTTTTGATCCTTGATGGTTGTTTTGAGATATGGAGGTAATAATATCAAAGTCGTGCTAGTTGAGTAGTTGTGAATTTGAGAAATGATTGTGTTGAAGTTTGCAAGTCCCGTAGCATGCACGTATGGTAAACGTTATGTAACAAATTTGAAACATGAGGTGTTCTTTTATTGTCCTCCTTATGAGTGGCGGTCGGGGACGAGCGATGGTCTTTTCCAACCAATCTATCACCCTAGGAGCATGCGCGTAGTGCTTGGTTTTTGATGACTTGTAGATTTTTGCAATAAGTATGTGAGTTCTTTATGACTAATGTTGAGTCCATGGATTATACGCACGCTCACCCTTCCATCATTGCTAGCCTCTTCGGTACCGTGCATTGCCCTTTCTCACATTGAGAGTTGGTGCAAACTTCGTCGGTGCATCCAAACCCCGTGATATGATACACTCTTTCACACATAAACCTCCTTATATCTTCCTCAAAACAGCCACCATACCTACATATTATGGCATTTCTGTAGCCATTCCGAGATATATTGCCATGCAACTTTCCACCATTCCGTTTATCATGACACATTCATCATTGTCATATTGCTTAGCATGATCATGTAGTTGACATTGTATTTGTGGCAAAGCCACCATTCATAATTCTTTCATACATGTCACTCTTGGTTCATTGCATATCCCAGTACACCGCCGGAGGCATTCATATAGAGTCATACTTGTTCTAGTATCGAGTTGTAATAATTGAGTTGTAACTAAATAGAAGTGTGATGATCATCATTTTCTAGAGCATTGTCCCAAGTGAGGAATAAAAAAAAGAGAAAGGCCATAAAAAAGAGAGGGCCCAAAAAATGAGAGAAAAAGAGAGAAGGGACAATGTTACTATCCTTTGCCACACTTGTGCTTCAAAGTAGCACCATAGTCTTCATGATAGAGAGTCTCTTGTTTTATCACTTTCATATACTAGTGGGTATTTTTCATTATAGAACTTGGCTTGTATATTCCAACAATGGGCCACCTCAAGTGCCCTAGGTCTTCGTGAGCAAGCAAGTTGGATGCACACCCACTTAGTTTCTTTTGTTGAGCTTTCATACATCTATAGCTCTAGTGCATCTGTTGCATGGCAATCCCTACTCCTTGCATTAACATCAATCGATGGGCATCTCCATAGCTCATAGATTAGCCTCGTTGATGTGAAACTTTCTCCTTTTTTTTCTTCTCCACATAACCCCCATCATCATATTCTATTCCACCCATAGTGCTATGTCCATGGCTCGCGCTCATATATTGCGTGAAAGTTTATAGGTTTGAGATTACTAGAGTATGAAACAATTGCTTGGCTTGTCATCGGGGTTGTGCATGATGAGAGCATTCTTGTGTGACGAAAATGGAGCATGACTAAACTATATGATTTTGTAGGGATGAACTTTCTTTGGCCATGTTATTTTGAGAAGACATAATTGCTTAGTTAGTATGCCTGAAGTATTATTATTTTTATGTCAATATGAACTTTTGTCTTGAATCTTTCAGATCTGAATATTCACACCACGATTAAGAAGAATTGCATTGAAATTATGCCAAGTAGCACTCCGCATCAAAAATTCTGTTTTTATCATTTACCTACTCGAGGACGAGCAGGAATAAGCTTGGGGATGCTTGATACGTCTCCAACGTATCTATAACTTTTGATTGCTCCATGCTATATTATCTACTGTTTTGGACAATATTGGGCTTTATTATCCACTTTTATATTATTTTTGGGACTAACCTATTAACCGGAGGCCCAGCCCAGAATTGCTGTTTTTTGCCTATTTCAGAGTTTCGCAAAAAATAATATCAAACGGAGTCCAAACGGAATGAAACCTTCGGGAGCGTGATTTTTGGAACAAACATGATCCAGGAGACTTGGACCCTACGTAAGAGAAGCTTCTAGGAGGCCATGAGGTAGGGGGCGCGCCCACCCCCAGGGCGCGCCCTCCACCCTCGTGGGCCCCACGTTGCTCCACCGACGTACTTCTTCCTCCTATATATACCTACGTACCCCCAAACGATCAGATACGGAGCCAAAAACCTAATTCCATCGCCGCAACCTTCTATACCCACGAGATCCCATCTTGGGGCCTGTTCCGAAGCTTCGCCAGAGGGGGCGTCCATCACGGAGGGCTTCGACATCAACACCATAGCCTCTCCGATGAAGTGTGAGTAGATTACCTCAGACCTTCGTGTCCATAGTTAGTAGCTATATGGCGTATTCTCTCTTTTTGTATCTCAATACAATGTTCTCCCCCTCTCTCGTGGAGATCTATTCGATGTAATCTTCTTTTTGTGGTGTGTTTGTTGAGACCGATGAATTGTGGGTTTATGATCAAGATTATCTATGAACAATATTTGAATCTTCTCTGAATTCTTTTATGTATGATTGGTTATCTTTGCAAGTCTCTTCGAGTTATCAGTTTGGTTTGGCCTACTAGATTGATCTTTCTTGCAATGGGAGAAGTGCTTAGCTTAGGGTTCAATCTTGGATGTCCTTTCCGAGTGACAGTAGGGGCAGAAACGCACGTATTGTATTGTTGCCATCAAGGATAACAAGATGGGGTTTTTATCATATTGCATGAATTTATCCCTCTACATCATGTCATCTTGCTTAAGGTGTTACTCTGTTTTCATGAACTTAATACTATAGATGCATGCTGGATAGTGGTTGATGAGTGGAGTAATAGTAGTGGATGCAGGTAGGAGTCGGTCTACTTGTCTCGGACATGATGCCTATATACATGATCATACCTAGTTATTCTCATAACTATGCTCAATTCTGTCAATTGCTCAACAGTAATTCGTTCACCCACCATAAAATACTTATGCTCTTGAGAGAAGCCACTAGTGAAACCTATGGCCCCCCGGGTCTATCTTCGTCATATTAATCTTCCAACACTTAGTTATTTCCTTTGCTTTTTTACTTTGTTTTATTTTACTTTGCATCTGTATCATAAAAATACCAAAAAAAATTATCTTATCATATCTATCAGATCTCACTCTCGTAAGTGACCATGAAGGGATTGACAACCCCTTATCGCGTTGGTTGCGAGGATTTATTTGTATTGTGCAGGTGCGAGGGACTCGCGCGCAGCCTCCTACTGGATTGATACCTTGGTTCTCAAACACTAAGGGAAATACTAACGCTACTTTGCTGCATCACCCTTTCCTCTTCAAGGGAAAACCAACGCAGTGCTCAAGAGGTTGCAGCGGCCCTGAGGTGGCAGCTGGAGAACCGGCGCAGTCCGACGCTCCTGAGGCGGCAGGCCCCAAAGCTTGGGCCTGCAGTCCTGAGCTGGCGGCTGGAGAACTAGCGCAGTCCGACGCTCCTGAGGTCGCCACTCCAGGGGCCCCGTCGAATGCCCTAGATGCCGACGGTCGCGCTCCGGGCTTCGATCGACTTCGCCTGAACCTCGAGGCACTTCGCAAGAGGAAAGGATCTCCGAGCTATAGTGGTGACGCCTACCGGCCGCTGAAGCAGAGCAAGTACATAGCCACAGACGTGTAAGTACCTTATATTTGTGATTTCCCGCGCGTCACGTTCCTTCCTAACAATTGCTCTTCAGGACCCCTTACATTGCGACGGTGAGATCTCCTGAGGAGCAGCCACCACAAGTCCTTGGCTCGCACCTGATTTCGAGCTCCCCGCACCGGGCCCCCGCGTGAGGCACGGGGCCGATCCAAGAGGCGGACACGCCGATGGGGGCCTCTAGCCTGTGTTCTTGGCGCCCTTCCTTCGTGACCCAGCCTGGGGTGTAGGAGGTGTGCCAAGGGCGCCTCCATTGGTCGTCACCGGCGGCTGGGTGGCGCAAAAGCCAGCCTCGTCTTCGAGCAGCCAGACCGCGCCGCCCAGCGCCTCTGAGACCCAGAGAGCGGCAGGGAAGGCACTGATACGTCTCCAACGTCTCTATAAATTTTGCTTGTTCCATGTTGTTATATTATTAATCTTGGATGTTTTACAATCATTTTATAGTCATTTTCTATTATTTTTTGGTACTAACCTATTGACATAGTGCCAAGTGCCAGTTGCTGTCTTCTGCATGTTTTTGACATTGCAGGAAATCAATATCAGACGGAGTCCAAACGCAGCGGAACTTTACAGAGATTTTTTTGGACAAGAAGGAACGTAATGGGCCCTGGCTACGCCTGGGGGGTGCCTCGAGGGAGGCACAACCCACCAGGGCGCGCCAGGAGGCCCAAGAGCGCCCTGGTGGGTTGTGCCCACCTCGGGTGCCCCCCGGACCACCTCTTTGCTCTATAAATACCCCAATATTTCCATAACCCTAGAGGCATCAACGAAATATTCATCAAGCCGCCGCAGAATCCAGAACCACAAGATCAAATCTAGACACCATCTCGGATGGTGTTGACCACCTCCATTGGTGCCTCTACGATAATGCGTGAGTAGTTTTTTGTAGACCTTCGGGTCCGTAGTTAGTAGCAAGATGGCTTCATCTCTCTCTCTGAATTATCAATACAATGGTCTCTTGGAAATCCATATGATGTAACTCTTTTGCAGTGTGTTTGTTGGGATCGACGAACTTTGGGTTTATGATCAGATCTATCTTTTTATATCCATGAAAGTATTTGAGTTTCTTTCATCTCTTTTATGCATGATCTCTTATAGCCTCGTATTTCTTCTCCGATATTTGGGTTTTGTTTGGCCAACTTGATCTATTTATCTTGCAATGGGAAGAGGTGCTTTGTAGTGGGTTCGATCTTACTGTGCTTGATCCCAGTGACAGAAAGGGAACCGACACGTATGTATTGTTGCTACTAAGGATAAAACGATGGGGTGTACATCATGTGATCATTCTGATTGCATTACTCTGTATCTCCATGAACTTAATACACTAGATGCATGCTGGATAGCGGTCGATGTGTGGAGTAATAGTAGTAGATGCAGGAAGGAGTCAGTCTACTAATCTTGGACGTGATGCCTATATAATGATCATTGCCTGGATATCGTCATGAGTATTTGAAGTTTTATCAATTTCCCAACAGTAATTTGTTCACCAACCGTTTCCTATTTTCTCGAGAAAAGCCACTAGTTAAACCTATGGCCCCCGGGTCTCTTTCTCATATATTTGCCTTTGCGATCTACTTTTTCCTTGCATTTATTTTCAGATCTATAAAAAAACAAAAATACCTTCTGAAGTTTTTTCCTTACTTATTTTATTTGGTGTTCGATCTATCAATCTACTACAAATTTATCTCACGTCTGTTTGCCTACTTGAGGCGCCGTACCCCGAAAGGGATTGACAACCCCTTTAACACGTCGGGTTGCGAGGATTTGTTATCTGTGTGCAGGGGATGTTTACATTATGTTGCTTGGTTCTCCTACTGGTTTGGTAACCTTGGTTTCATATCTGAGGGAAATATCTACTGCCGCTGTGCTGCATCATCCCTTCCTCTTTCGGGAAAAACCGAAGTAGCTTCAAGCGACATCAAAAGGAATTTCTGGCGCCATTGCCGCGGAGGATCTTCAATATATACCATGTTCGTAATGAAAAATCTCATCTCCTTGCAATTTACATTATTTGCCATTTGCCTCTTGTTTTGCTCTCCCCCACTTCACAAAAATGTGTCGTTTTATTCGCCCCTCTTTTTCTTTCGCCGTTTTCTCGTCAGATCTATCCTTTGTTTGGAACCATGAGTGATTTCGGTATGGCACCAACAGATGATGGCCTAACTCCTAAGATTGGACGTACATGCAGTCTGGATGCTAAAACTTTTATCTTGGAGTAAGGGTATGTTATGGGAAAAGAATGTATTCAAGATTTTTTCAATTGTGTTGGAAATTTAAGTCTTGATGATGCCCCTATACTGAAATCTACTAGATCTTATGTGGATGCTATTTCAACACTAGTTCTGAAACTTGAAAGCAAATTTATTCGTACTCATCCTACTTTGCAAAGATTGTTTTTTTAGCTCCCCATTATAAACAATCCTAAAGCTAAAAAGTTGGCCACTGTCGTTCTCATGAATGAGTTTGACTACATAATTCGGGAAGCTAGGGGAATCTTTGATTTTTATGGTATGAATCGTGAAAAACCCATGATAGATGAAATTCTTTACAATAGTGATTATGCGCTAAGGCATTTGCTTGGGGACAATAAAATCTTTGATGAGAATCTTAAAAAGGAAGTCCCCATTTTAGATATAATCCAACAAGTTTTCAATAATGTTAATCAACATTACTCTTGGATTGTTGCAGGAAATCAAAAGGGGTATGATGAAAACCAACTTAGGATTGCGAAGCTTTCTATTGATAACATGTTTTATGTTGTGTTTACAAAGCCCCATGATGAAAATACCTCTAAGAAAATTAAGAAGAAGGATGACAAAACTTAGATCCTTGCATTATGCCTAGCTAAGGGCGTAAAGCCACATCGCTTGTTGGGAGGCAACCCAATGAATAAAATTTATTTTTGCTTTTTTCTTTATGTTATTGATTGCTAGCACAATTATGTTACCGTTATGATTGTGTATTTTGTGTTTTAATCAGTGTTTGTGCCAAGTAAAGCCTTTAGGATCTTCTAGGGGGATAGTTGCTTGATCTTGCTGAAAAACTGAAACTTTTGCACTCACGAAAACAATTCTTATTCTTTTACCAGAGCGTGATAAAATACCAATTCTTTTTGCAGAAGATTAATATACAAATTTCTCAGGTCGTCGTAATTTTTTAGAATTTTTGGAGTTCCAGAAGTTTTCGAATAGTCAGATTGCTACAGACTGTTCTGTTCTGATAGATTCAGTTTTCTTTGCGTTGTGTGCTTATTTTGATGGTTCTATGGTTTTCTTTGATGAGTTTTTGCCATAGAAAACTTGGAATATAGTAGATATAATGCAAAACAAAATGAATTGGTTTGGTATAGTACTTATAGTAGTGATTTGCTTTCTTTTACTAATGGATCTCACGAAGGTTTTGTTGAGTTTTGTGTGATTGAAGTTTTCAAGTTTTGGGTTATCTTATGATGGACGAAGGAATAAAGGCTAGAACAGCCTAAGCTTGGGTATGCCCCGGCATCCCAAGCCATTACCCAAAAATGAGCAACCAACTAAGCTTGGGGTTGCCCCCGAGTGGCATCCCCTCTTTCTTCTAACGACCATCGGTATTTTATCGAATCTATATTTTTATTCGTCACATGATATATGTTTTGCTTGGAGAGTTTTGTATAATATGAGTATTTGCTTGTTTTATTTTGTGTTCTAAGTATTGATCCCTTGCTGGACACACCTATTTGAGAGAGCCAAAATTATGTCATGACTTGTTAGAATTGCTCTCTATGCTTCACTTAATTTTTTTATGAGTAATGGACTTGCTTTAGTGCCTCACTTATAACTTTTGAGCATGGTGTGCTTAGTATTTTTGAAGAAATGCTCTTTTGCTTCACTTTGATTTATTTGAGAGTTAGTAAAATTTTCAAGAAATTCTCTCTTGCTTCACTTAAATTAATTTGAGAGAAAGAAAAATTATGCTCATGATCTTCACTTATGTTTGTTTGAGTTTATGAAAAGCAACACATGAAAATTAGTCCCAAAGTGATAGATATCCAAGAAGGATATAATAAAAACTTTCATGAAGATCATTGGACAAAATAAACTTGATTCTTAGTAACAGTTTTGAGATATGATGATGTGATATGTGAGTTATGCTGATGAGTAATTATGCTTTAGAAAGAATATTGGTGTTAAGGTTTGTGATTCCCTATGCAAGTACGAAAGTCAATAATCATGAATGAAATTATATCCTACCTGTGGTGCATTATTTGGTGTTATTTATGCTTAATGCTTGCTTCTAAGATTATCCGTTTCTTATTTGGTCCCTTCTTAATCTTTTGCTAGCCTTCATTTTGCACTAAGTATGATCTCTACTTGTGGATCCAAAAACCTTTAAACCAGTTTTTCCACATGAGTCCACTATATCTACCTATATGCGGTATTTTTTTGACATTCTAAGCAAATTTGCATGTGCCATCTCTAATTTTGAAAATAAACTTCTCTTTTGTGTGTTTGTTTCGCTCGCGGAGCAGTGAGGGGTGGCTAATATTTTCCATGCTAGATGCGTTATTCTCAAGATGGGTGTTTATTCACTTGTCATTGCACGAGAGTAAGGAAAAGGTATTAGGGATGCCCAGTCCCGAAATGAAAAATGAATTTACTTTATGTTGTCAAATAATAAATTCCTTGGAAAGTGTTGGTATGGAGGGCAACCGTGGATACGGCTAGCCATGGAAAGTGAAAGTATGGTGGAAAAAGGAATATACATTATTTTCTGTTTGGGAACCGCCTATGATATATCTAGCATGGAAAGTGTTGGGAACTCTAAGTCGTTTTCATTGGTGGGATGGATACACCTCCAAAAATGTTTTTATCTGTAAGTTTTTCGCTTTGAGCTCTGGCACCTCTACAAATCCCTACTTCCCTCTGCGAAGGGCCTTTCTTTCACTTTATGCAATTTTTATTTTTAATTTGTGTCTCCATCTTTTTTTACAAAAGCACCAACTAGGAGGCAATATGATCGTACTTAAGTATCGGTTGTAACTAATATGCGAGTGTGTTTCATGAATGGATCAATGTTTGAGCATGATGGGCTAGGGATAACTTATTTTAGCGTCGATATTTTGAAAGACATGGTTGCTTGCTGATATACTTGAGTATTTAAATTATCATGTCAAAACTAGACTATTGCTTTGAACAATATAAAAGTCCAAATGTCCATGCTATAAAGAAAATAAATATGACATGACATGATAGGCAGCATTCCACATCAAAAATTCTGTTTTTATCACTTACCTACTCGAGGACGAGTAGGAGTTAAGCTTGGGGATGCTGATACGTCTCCAAAGTATTTATAATTTTTTATTGTTCCATGTTGTTATATTATCAATCTTGGATGTTTTACAATCATTTTATAGTCATTTTATATCATTTTTTGGTACTAACCTATTGACATAGTGCCAAGTGCCAGTTGTTGTTTTCTGCATGTTTTTTATATCGCAGGAAATCAATGTCAAACGGAGTCCAAATGCCACGAAACTTTACGAAGATTTTTTTGGACCAGTAGGTACGTAATGGGCCTTGGCTGCACCTGGGGGGTGCCCCGAGGGAGGTACAATCCACCAGGGCGCGCCAGGAGGCCCAGGCGCGCCCTGGTGTGTTGTGCCCACCTCGGGTGCCCCCCGGACCGCCTCTTTGTTCTATAAATACCCCAATATTTCCAGAACCCTAGAGGCATCGGCGAAATATTCATCCTGCTGCCGCAGAGTCCAGAACCACCAGATCCAATCTAGACATCATCTCGGATGGGGTTCACCACCTCCATTGGTGTCTCTCTGATGATGCGTGAGTAGTTCTTTGTAGACCTTTGGGTCTGTAGTTAGTGCTAGATGGCTTCATCTCTCTCTCTCTGAATTCTCAATACAATGGTCTCTTGGAGATCCATATGATGTAACTCTTTATCGGTGTGTTAGTTGGGATCGATGAACTTTGAGTTTATGATCAGATCTATCTTTTTATATCCATGAAAGTATTTGAGTTTCTTTGATCTATTTTACGCATGATCTCTTATAGCTTCGTATTTCTTCTCCGATATTAGGGTTTTGCTTGGCCAACTTGATCTATTTATCTTGCAATGAGAAGATGTGCTTTGTAGTGGGTTCGATCTTACGGTGCTTGGTCCCAGTGATAGAAAGGGAACCGACACGTATGTATCGTTGCTACTAAGGATAAAACGATGGGGTCTATCTCTACATCGATAGATCTTGTGTACATCATGTCATCGTTCTTATTGCATTACTCTATTTCTCCATGAACTTAATACACTAGATGCATGCTGGATAGCGGTCGATGTGTGGAGTAATAGTAGTAGATGCAGGAAGGAGTCGGTCTACTAATCATGGACGTGATGCCTATATAATAATCATCGACTGGATATCATCATGAATATTTGAAGTTTTATCAATATTCCAACAGTAATTTGTTCACCCACCGTTTGCTATTTTCTCGAGAGAAGCCACTAGTTAAACCTACGGCCCCCGAGTCTCTTTCTCATATATTTGCCTTTGCGATCTACTTTCTCCTTGCATTTATTTTCGGATCTATCAAACAAAAAATACAAAAAATACCTTGCTGCAATTTTTTCGTGATTTATTTTATTTGGCGTTCAATCTATCAATCTACTACAAATTTATCTCACGTCTGTTTGCCTACTTGAGGCGCCGTACCCCGGAAGGGATTGACAACCCCTTTAACACGTCGAGTTGCGAGGATTTGTTATCTATGTGCAGGGGATGTTTACGTTGTGTTGCTTGGTTCTCCTACTGGTTTGATAACCTTGGTTTCATATTTGAGGGAAATACCTACCACCGCTGTGCTGCATCATCCCTTCCTCTTTGGGGAAAAACAGACGTAGCTTCAAGCGACATCTGACGCCGACCTTCGGCCCCCTGTGTGGGACAGGCAAGCCACCCCAAGCCCCTCCGGTAGCCCCCAGAGCAAAGGACGGGCTTGGCCGCGCGCGGGCGCGGCGCCGTCCGCCACGAGCTTCTCCGGGAGGCGATCGGTGCGCTGAGTCGGCTTGGGGAAGCTCTTGCTGACGTCGACACAGCCTTGAGATGGAGGACCTTCACCTAGCGCATGAGTGGTACCGGTTGAAGGTCGCCATCAACCTCGGGCATCTCCAACACGAGGGTGACAGTGCCAGCGTCGCAGTGTCCCTCGTGACTTCTCGCGAAGCTTGTGCCCATGTCCTGGAGGAGGCCATGGCCGCCGACCGCTGTCATGCGGCAGCCGACGGGCAAGAGCGGGAGCTCCGAGCTTTGAACGCCACCCTTGAGCAGCATATCGAAGCGCGCAGGGCCGCCCTAGCCACGTCACTAAGCGGGGGCCCTTCTGAGGAGAAAGAGATCTAGAAGGACGAGGAGACGCTGGCGTTGGAGGCTCTAGAGTGCAGCCTGGAGCTTGAGCGGCTGGAGATGAGGGAGCGCCAGGTGGTCATGGCTGAGGACGTCCTCACCACGTGGGAGGCCAAGATCTAGGAGGAGGTCGATCGGAGGGTGGCAAAGGCTCGCGCGGCTTTTGCCGACAAGCACTAGTAGAAGCTGGAGCTCTTGGAAGCCGAGTTTAAGGGCAGGACCGCCACCCTCAGGACAAATCTGGACGAGGCGGAGCAGCACGAGAGGGCCGCCAAGGAAGCTTAGGCCTCTACCCAGGCTGACTTAGCCTCCGCACGCGCCGACCTGCTTTCACTTCAGGAGCAGATTGATGGTGACGCATCCCTCACAAAGACGAATGCGGACGACGTGTGTCGTCGTCTGACGCTGCAGCGCAAGCATGCCTCGATGCTCCAGGCTCTCAGGGTGAGGGCCAACGAAGCCTTGAGCACCATCTGCGAGGAGAGCGCCCCTCACCCGCATGAGGGTGGCTATGCCAGCCACCTCCGCTTCTTCACCGAAATTGTGACTCGCCTGGAAGACCGGGCCATGAGGGCTCGTGAGCTCCTTGAAGACAGAAGCCACGACCTTCTCGGGCATGCATTCTCATGCGTCTTCAGTCACCTCATTAATCTCGATCCCCACTTTGACTTCGTAGCCGCCATAGCCTCCGTGCCCTGGGTTATCCAGGACAACCTGGTGAACTAGGTGGACAACCACGTGGACGCCCTGGTTACAGAGATCGCTCTCGAGGACGACGCGGTCATGATTGCGGTCGGAGAAGGCGATGCAGACGATGCTAACGAAGATGATGCCAGCAACAGCTCGGGTGGCGTGGATGAAGACGCTAAGGACGGCACCGAAGGCAGCGCCTCCGGCTGGACCTGCATTTCCTTTGCCTTAACCTGTATGCAAAAAAACTTTCAGGCGCAGCCCTACGGGGCGTGAAAGCATTTTTGAAAGCGGGGGGCCTTATAATGTATGAAATGGAGTGTATGAAATGGTGACATGCCTTTTGAAGGCAGGGTTTGGGATGTGCCGTCGCGGGGCCGTAGGCTCCCGAGCAGGGTAGTTGTTGCAACTTATCTGGGTTCCGTAGGTCTTGAGTGAGTCCCGACGTCCTGGTCGCACCTTCCTCCCAATGAGAGCTTTCCAGGGCTCGCGAGGTTCTAAGTCTCCCGGGGAGCGAATGCCAGACCATGGCAAGGTATGCGCGCGGTGATGCTGCGGCGGTTGCAACCTCGACCCCAGGGGGCCTTGTTGTCGCCTGGGCTGGCCCAAGCGTGCTTGGTGCGTGCATACCACACCCGGCCCCCACTCGCGGGGCGCTCGCAGGGGGTAGCAGGCATGAGCCCCACGGTAAAACATGAAGCCAGAAAGCAAGAAACCAACACAAATCAAGAGAAAACTCGGCTCATTTTTGATAAACACAAGGAACTTCAAACCTCAGTTCAAAAGGCAACGAAACAAGTTACAGAAAAAGGGGCGAAAGCAAATGGCCATGTACAGCACCTAGCTAGTCTTCTTGTCTTCTCACCAGCACGGAGCTAAGTGCTTTCACTGGGCGTGAGCATAGTCATTGGGGGACAATGTTGAGGCCTGAGGGCAGCACTGAGGAGACTCCAGGGCGTGTACAGCCCACTCATTCCTATGTGAGAGTGTCACGAGCGGAGACCTTCACAGGTGTGAGCCTTGCTTCATGTCACCTTACGAGGGCCCCGCCCTGCACCTCCCCCAACCACCGTTGGGGCGTCCGAAAACCAGGACAAGGCCAAGGGGCAAGAGGGCACTGGCGGCGCCCTCGGCGATCGCAGGCCCTCCGCCAGGGGAAGGGCTTGCCGACGCCTTCCCCGGCAGAGGACCTACCTCCATGCAACGCCTTGATCCACACGACGTGCAGGAGGCCCTAGCTCCGGGCTTCCCCCGCACAGCCCCTAGTGTGCTTCTCCTGCCTGGGGCGGAGCCACCACCCTGGTGTCTTCGGCCGCTGCTGTGGCCCGGTTCACATGCGGTCCACGATTAGCGTAAGCATGCTCCTGAGATATCGGTGCTACCCAATGGTTGTTGTTGTTGAAGGGGTCAGCGAAGCATCCGGGCGGCTCATGGAGAGCCTCAGCCTCTTGCATCTCCGCTACCCAACCCGGCTCGGGGAGCGGGCTGGGGCCTTCCCTCGGCGTGCACATCAAGTCCATCATGGGGGGCATGTAGGTGTCTGAAGTTGTCGCGCCAGGGCCATCGCCTGGGTACCCAGTGCCGTGGGCCACTAGGCCTAGCGCCGGGCCATTATGACCGCGGGGTGGCTTCCCAGTGCGGCCCCAGTAGGGACTGCTTGAGCTTGCCTCGGCGGGGAGCAGCACAGTCGTGGCAGGACAATCAGAGCTGCGGGCTGTGCTGACGTTGTCGAGTCCCCCGGGTGCCCCGGGAAGAGCGCGGGCATGGCGGGGTCCGGCACGCACCCCCACCACAACCTGTGGCGTGGACAGAGTGCAGAAGGGTGCTGCACCCCTGCAGGCGGTGTCAAGCAGCTCGGCGACCCTTTCCAGCAGGGTGGCGTAGCCGCCCTCCGCCAACCTGCAACGTCGCAGGTGTCGCGCCATGATGAGTGCGGCTCGCATGTTCGCCTACTCCTGGTGGGTGTGTGGCGCCGTTGCCGTGGTGTAGCCTGAAGATCATGTGGTGGCGCGCGCACGTTGCGGCGAGAGGGCAGATGGTGTCGACCCGCGCCGCCTACGTCCCGCAGTGTTAGGCCACACGCGGGCCACCTAGAGCGTGGAGTTAAGATCCTCTTGGGCGGATGGTGCTACCTGGGCGGGCCAAGCGGCCTAGTGCTCGGCATGAGCCCTCGGATTGTCGGCGATCAGTATCGTAGGTCGGTGGTGGACCTACTGGAAGATGAGAGGCTCCGACGCACCCCTACCTGGCGCGCCAAATGTCGGATCACGGGTTGCGCAAACCCTTGAGAGGTTCGAACTCTGGGGTGCGTGCGAAGAACTCGTCCTCCCCAGTGTGCCCGCTCACTAATCTCACGGCCTAGCTCGATGAACCGAATGTACAAGAGACACAACAGTTTACCCAGGTTCGGGCCACCTTGCGGTGTAAAACCCTACTCCTGCTTTGTGGTGGATTGGCCTCGTGGGGCTGTGGATGAACTAGTACAGTGGCCGAACAACCTCAGGAGGATGGGTATTCTTGAGCTTGATGAGCTGGTGGGTGTGAGGATGATCTGAATGATCCATCCACTTCTACGGTAGTGGTGTTGCTCTATTTATAGTGGCCTTGGTCCTCTTCCCAAACGTAGGTGGGAAGGGATCCCACAACGGCTAAATTCGAACGGGGACAACTAGTACATGTTATCCTGACAAAAGTAGTCTTCGCCTGCAAAAGCCTCTGGTCATGATGCCGTGGTGGGCTCGGCGATGACCTCCATCCTGCCGTCCTGGCGGTCCTAGTCTTGTTGCACCGGAATGGAAACATTTGGCTGATTCCTCACGACTCTGCGCCTGCGCTTTCCTCCTTAGCACCAAAGAGGAAACTAGTACACTGCTCCCGCTGGTGCTCGCCTGGCCTGGGTCATCATGGCTCACGTCATCCGAACCTCGCGAGGTGAGCCTTGCATATAAATTTCCGTCCCTCAGGAGCCAGCCTGAGGAGGCGGCCCCTCGAGGAGGTCTTGGTGTCGTCCACCTCGCGACGCCTGGCCCCTCGCGAGGGTCTTGAGTTGTTGATGTCGAAGCTGGGCCGTACCAGGCCGTTGATGGAGCCACACCATGGGCCGCGGGCAGGCAAGTCTGGGTACCCCCGTTCCCAGGACGCCGACACACGTACCGACAATTTGGTAAGATTTGCATCTATTATATTGGGTATATTGCTATTTGTCAAACTAGAATGATTGACATTTGTTGATCTAGTAACATTGCCATTTCTCAACCTTGTAACTCTATGATTTGGCAAAATATGCAGCTATAAATCACTAGCACTATCTAATTTTTGTAACTAAAATTCAGTAAGTAAGCATAGATTTCATTCATAGATTAAGCAGTCATTCTTTATACAAACAGGTCAACTCGACAGCTGAACCAACCAAACTTTTCCCCAATTGTTGCCAACCACGTACTGAAACAGCTAGTTCAACTGTATATACTAGCTAATTTTAAGTACGTTGTACAATTTGAAGTACATTGTACAGTTTCACCACATCTATAGTCAGATGAACTGAACAAAATAGCCCCTAAATACTACTACTACGGAGTGGCTTTGTACTACTTCCGGCAGCCTCTCCTGTGCCGAGCGCGCTCAGTAAGAGGAAGTGGAGGAGGAGCCTGCCGACGAGCTGGACAACTACAATACGGTGCCTGCCGCTGCTGAACCTTCAGCAACTCTTACCTCGAACGCCCTCTGCCGCTCTTGATGACCCCTCTCGAAATGGTGGTTCTCCTCGTAGATCTCTTGATTCCTCGCCTCTGCGACAGAATGTGTTGCGGCCATAGAGGCGGTAAGGCTCTTTGTGTGCACGACAAGTCGCTCCTCCTCCTACCGTAAGGACCTTCATGTAGCGTGCAAGGTCGCTGGCGCACGTGTGGGCCTCCACCTCTGCCTCCTGCCTTCGGGCGGCAGTGGCGGAGCGGGTGATGACCCCGGCAGTCGACAGTGGGCTGGCAGCCATGGCGGCCGACTATGGGTGGTAGCTACGACCACCACCTCCCGCCTTTGGGCCGCGACGGCGGAGTGGGTGAGGGCCTCAGTGGCCGGCAGTGGTGTGGCGATAATAAAGTGGTTATTATTATATTTCCTAATTCATGATAAAGGTTTATTATTCGGACACTTAAATACATGTGCAAATACATAAACAAATACCGTGTCCCTAGTAAGCCTCTACTAGACTAGCTCGTTGATCAAAGATGGTTAAGGTTTCCAAACCATGGACATGTGTTGTCATTTGCTAACGGGATCACATCATTAGGAGAATGATGTGATGGACAAGACCCATCCGTTAGCTTAGCATACTGATCGTTCCGTTTATTGCTATTGCTTTCTTCATGTCAAATACATATTCCTTCGACTATGAGATTATGCAACTCCCGGATACTGGAGGAATACCTTGTGTGCTATCAAACGTCACAACGTATCTGGGTGATCATAATGATGCTCTACAGGTATCTCTGAAGGTGTTTGTTGAGTTGGCATAGATCGGTGTTAGGATTTGTCACTCTGAGTATCGGAGAAATATCTCTTGGCCCTCTTGATAATACACATCACAAGCTTGCAAGCAAACGACTAAGGAGTTAGTCACGAGGTGATGTATTATGGAACGAGTAAAGAGACTTGTCGGTAACGAGATGGAACAAGGTATGAAGATACCAACGATCAAATCTCGGTCAAGTAACATACCGATAGACAAAGAGAATTACATATGTTGTCATAACAGTTCAACCGATAAAGATCTTCATAGAATATGTAGGAGCCAATGTGGGCATCCAGGTTCCACTATTGGTTATTGACTGGAGAGGTGTCTTGGTCATGTCTACATTGTTCTTGAACCCGTAGGGTCCGCACGCTTAATGTTCGTTGACGATATAGTGTTAAATGAGTTATGTGATTTGGTGCCCGAATGCTGTTCGGAGTCCCGGATGAGATCACGGACATGACGAAGAGTCTCGAAATGGTCGACACATAGAGATTGATACATACGACAATCATATTCAGACACCGGAAGTGTTTCGGGGGGTACCGGGTACTTATCGGGTCTCCGGAAGGGCTTCCGGGCACCCCCGACAAAAGATATTGGCCTTATGGGCCAAGAGGGGAAACACACCAGCCACAAGGGGCTGGTGCGCCCCCCATATGGGCCGGCCTAGGAGGATAAGGAAAGAGGGGAAAGGGAAAGGAAAGAGTGGAATAGGATTCCCCCTCCTTCCCTCCCCCCTCTTTCCTTCCCCCTCCGACAAATATGGCAGGGGCGCGCGGCTTGGGAGGAGTCCAAGTAGGATTCGGTCCTACTTGGGTCGTCTCCTAGCCTCTCCCCTCTCTCTCCCACCTATATATATGTGGGGGGCGCCTAGCACATCCAAGAAAACTGTTTAGCCGTGAGCGGCGCCCCCCTCCACCGTTTACACCCACGATCATATTTTCGTAGTGCTTAGGCGAAGCCCTGCAAGTATCACTTCACCATCACCATCACCATGTCGTCGTGCTGACTGAACTCATCTACTACCTCGACATCTTGCTGGATCAAGAAGGCGAGGGACGTCTCTGAGCTGAACATGTGCAGAACACGGAGGTGTCGTGCGTTCGGTACTTGATCGGTTAAAGCACGAAGAAGTTTGACTACATCAACCGCGTTGAGAAACACTACCGCTTATGGTCTACAAGGGTATGTAGACACACTCTCCCCCTCGTTGCTATGCATCTCCATGGTAGATCATTGCGTGTGCGTAGAATTTGTTTTGTTTTCATGCAACGATACCCAACAGTGGTATGAGAGCCAAGTCTATGCGTAGATGATATGCACGAGTAGAACACAAAGAATTGTGGGCGGTGATACTCATACTGCTTACCATCAATGTCTTATTTTGATTCGTCGATATTCTGGGATGAAGCGGCCTGGACCAACCTTACATGTCCACGCACATGAGACCGGTTCCACCGACAGACATGCAACTAGTTTTGCATAAAGGTGGCTGGCGGGTGTCTGTTTCTCCTACTTTAGCTTAATCAAATTTGACTATAGCCGGTCCTTGAAGACGGTTAAAACAGAAAATTTGATTAAACACCGTTGTGGTTTTTGCGCAGGTAAACGATTCTTGCTAGAAGCCCATACCAGCCACATTAAACTTGCAACAACAAAGTAGAGGATGTCTAACTTGTTTTTGCAGGGTATGTTGTGATGTGATATGGTCAAGACCTGATGTGATATACGTTATTGTATGAGATGATCATGTTTTGTAAGTTATTGGCAACCGGCAGGAGCCTTATGGTTGTCTCTTTATTGTATGAAATGCAAATGCCATGTATTTACTTTACTTTATCACTATGTGTTAGCGATAGTTGTAGAAGCAACAGTTGGCGAGACGATCACGCCGATGGAGATCAAGGAGTCGAGCCGGTGACAATGGAGATCATGACGATGCTTTGGAGATGGAGATCAAAATCACGAGATGATGATGGCCATATCATGTCACATATTTTGATTGCGTGTGATGTTTATCTTTTGTGCATCTTATTTTGCTTACTATAGCGGTAGCATTATAATGTGACCCCTTCATTAAATTTCAAGTTAAAAGTGTTCTCCCTGAGTATGCACCGTTGCTACAGTTCATCGGGTTGAGACACCACATGATGCTCGGGTGTGATAGACTCTACATTCACATACAACGGGTGCAAGACAATTTTGCACATGCGGAATACTTAGGTTAAACTTGACAAGCCTAGCATGTACACACATGGCCTCAGAACACTGGAGACCGAAAGGTCGAACGTGAATTATATAGTAGATATGATCAACATAGAGATGTTCACCATTGATGACTACCCCATCTCACGTGATGATTGGACATGTGTTAGTTGGTCTGGATCACGTATCGCTTAGATGACTTGAGGGATGTCTATTTAAGTGGGAGTTCTTAAGTAATTTGATTAATTGAACTTAATTTATCATGAACTTAGTCTTAATAGTTTTTGCATGTCTATGTTGTACATTAATAGCTCGCGATATAGCTCCCTTATTTTTCATATGTTCCTAGAGAAAGTTAAGTTGAAAGATGATAGTAGCAATGATGCGGACTGGGTCCGTTGTCTGAGGATTATCCTTATTGTTGCACAGAAGAATTATGTCCTTGATGCGCCGCTAGGTGACAAACTTGTTGCAGGAGCAGATGCAGATGTTATGAACGTTTTGCAAGCTCGATATGATGACTACTTGATAGTTTAGTGCGTCATGCTTTACGGCTTAGAAGAGGGACTTCAAAAATGTTTTGAACGCCATGGAACATATAAGATGTTCCAAGAGCTGAAAATTGGTATTTCAGATGCATGCCCGTGTCGAGAGGTATGCGACCTCTGACTAGTACTTTGCCTACAAGATGGAGGAGAATAGCTCAGCCAATGAGCATGTGCTCAGAATGTCTGGGTACTACAATCTCTTGAATCAAGTGGGAGTTAATCTTCCAGATAAAATAGTGATTGACAAAGTTCTCTAGTCACTATCACCAAGCTACTAGAACTTCCTGATGAACTATAATATGCAAGGGATGACGAAAACAATTCCCGAGCTCTTCATGATAATGAAATCAGCGAAGGTAGAAATCAAGAAAGAGAATCAAGTGTTGATGATTAATAAGACCACTAGTTTCAAAAAAAGGAAAGGGAAAGAAAGGGAACATAAAGAAGAATGGCAAGCAAGTTGCCACTCCCACAAAGAAGCCCAAAGCTAGACCCAAGCCTGAAATTGAGTACTTCTACTACAAAGGAAATGGTCACTGGAAGTAGAACTGCCTCAAATACTTGGCGGAAAAGAAGGATGGCAAATCGAACAAAGGTATATATGATATACGTGTTTATTGATGTGTACTTTACTAGTGTTCGTAGCTATCGGAGTAATGGGCCACGGGTAGGCTAACCCGAGGCCCAGAACCTTTCAAGACATCAGGGCAGGCAGCGCCCCTCGAAGATGCCACGACGAAGAGCCGCCTTCTGGAAGCCGGCCGGAAGAACGACCGACTCCCCCCCTGCAGTCGAGTCCTGGGGGCGAGTTCAAGTCACGCCGACTCCAGTCTGGCGGCTTCCAGAGAAGCCGGCCACCATAAGTCGGGCCCCGGCACCAACGAATACCCGCGCCCTCATCAAGAGGGACGGGACGGGGAGTGGCTACAGTAAAGCCCACTCCCTCCCCTTTCCCAGGGCAGGCATGGCCACAGTGCACCGTACCCACGGAGATCTCCATCCGGCACAGCACTGTTGCCATGTCGGCCCTGACATCAGTACCAGTAGGCAGAGTCCTGCACTCACGACAGCCTGTCTATACGGCCTAGGACGACGGGTCCCACCAGTCACCAGGAGTCTAGAAGACGACAAGAGCGCCACCAGTCAGACCCGTTCGGAGTCGGCCCCCAGGAGTCAGCCAGCCCCTCCTACGGGCCCCACGCGCCATTAACCAGACGAGACGGGGAGTGGCAACAGTGATCGCCCGCCAGACGGCAGTGCTGTTGCCACGACCCCATCACCAAGCCTGCGTCATTAGTAGAACGGCTACAGTAATCAGCAGCTGGCAAGACCCGCCCGCGGCGGACCAGGCCTGTCAGCTCCGTACCGGACCAGTCGGCGGGGCCCGGCAGTCGGCGGAGAAGACGGCGACCAAAGAGACTGACGGCTGGGGCGTGCGCCCAGCCGGATTACCGTTGTACCCCTGGGGGGTAGGCCTATATAAATCCCCCAGGGCACCCATGCAAAGGGTTCGAATCCATTAGCACTACACCAGATCATATAGGAAGGAGAGAGCTAGCCTTGCCTTCTCCTACCTTCCGAAAACAGCTCGAGGAGCAACCTTTTACTTACTTTGCCATAGTGATCATGTGGAGACCTCACAGAGCAGGACTAGGGGTGTTATGTCCTAGGAGAGCTCCAAACCTGGGTAAAGTTCGCCGGCGTTCGTGTCTGCGCCTCATCCCACTTCCAGGCACCGGCGACGTTCTACTCGCTCCCACCATGATAAGCCATCCTTTGGCATATGTCGCACCCAACCCCCGACATTTGGCTCCCATCATGGGGCGAGGTGCACCGTCGTCCGGAGACCTGCTCTGGACGGGAACCCTTTTCCTCCCTGGCGAGCGCAGCCAGCCCGACACGCCAGAAGAAGTCTGTGCCGACGCGCTGCATGGCGCTGAGATCACCTGCGGGGCAGCTGCCTCGCCGATCTTGTCGGCGAGGTTCGCCTCTCCGACGAGCCCGCATACGATGCGGGCACGGGCGGCACCGAGAGCCTCCTTGCGGGCCTCCTCGATCAACTCCACGTCACCAACGAGCCAGTTGTGGACTTGGAGTCCATAGGCTCCACCGATTCGATGTTGGTCGATTCCGACACCACGTCGCTCGACGCGTTCCCCACCAACATGGTGGTCTATGATAAGCGGCTCCCTCGCGCGGAGAGCGATGGAAGCACCGTCACAGAGGTGCTCGTCATCGGTCATGACAAGCATTCCTGCGGAGGAGCTCATGACCCACTCGACGCGGCGCTACAAGACCTGACCGCGCCCATCCCCGAAGACGCCGATGCCGAGATGCTGGAGGCGCGCCGCCTCCAGCTCGTCGAAGGCGCGAAGAAGCTGGCTAGCATGAGACGCCTGTCAGAAGCCTACCAACGCGAGATGGATCGCGCTGTGGGTGGCTCGCCGGCTCCAACCGGGCCTAGCCGCCTTGGCGCGGTCCAGCAGCGCGGCGTAGCCATCGCCAACCTGTTCGGGGCGACTTGCCCCGTTTACGCCACGCCTGCGGAGAACATCCGGGCCGCCCAGGCGGCGGCGGACGAGTTGGACAATTTCGAGGGCGAAGAGCGTCGCCTGATGACGGAGCCCGTCCAGCGACTCCTCGACGCAGCTACCGAGCAGAACGAGGCCGGCTGCCACACTGATGCACTGTAACGGCAGAACGACGACCCGCGTCCCCGCCAAGACCAAGGCGCGACGTCTCGGACGTCGACTGGCGGAGTCCACGGAAGAAAGGACAAGGAGCCGGCTGCCAGCCGCAGTCGGACTCGCATCACCATCGAGCGCGACCAAGACGGCCGCCCGAGAGCAGTGGAACGATGGCACGACTGTCCGCCTCCTCCCCCTCGCAGGGAAAGGCGAGTCTCCCCGCTTCCTGTTGATCACCCGACTCTTAGCGACCGCCTTGGCCGCCGAGAAGGAGTCGGAGAAAACGACGCTCGCCACCGGATAGACCGACTCCACCGATCCCTGGCGCTCGAAGAAGAAGACGAGCTGGGCCCGCCGTGTTTCGGTCCCCGCATCCGAGATGAGCCCTTTACCAAAGGGTTCACGCTCCCAAGAGAGACGCCCATGTACACCGGCTCCCGTGAAGACGGAGGACTGGCTAGTTGACTACTCCACAGCCGTCAATATAGCAAACGGCAACAAGCGTGTTGCCGTGAAATACGTTCCGCTCATGCTCGAGGGCACGGCCCGGACATGGCTGAACAGCCTGAAGCCTCGCAACATCAACAATTGGGTCGACTTCACCGATGCCTTCGTCCGCAACTTCACCAGCACGTACAAGCGACCTCCCAAGCCTCGCCAGGTTTCCCTGTGCGTGCAAGGTCCCAACGAGTCAACTCGCGACTACCTCGCGTTGAGCCGAGCTCCGGAACTCATGTGAGGGCGTGCACGAGGTGCAGGCTATTGAGTACTTCACCGCCGGGTGCAGAGAAGGCACCCTCCTCAAGCACAAGCTCCTCTGCGACGAGCCAGAAACCCTCGACGAGCTGCTGATCATAGCAGATAAGGATGCCACGGCCGACTCCTCCATGAAGGCAGAGATTCAAGTTAGTGCGACTGGCAAAGTGGCCCTGTCAGTGTCAAAACCGGCGGATCTTGGGTAGGGGGTCCCGAACTGTGCGTCAAGGTCGGATGGTAACAGGAGACAAGGGACACTTTATTTTACCCAAGTTCGGGCCCTCTCGATGGAGGTAAAACCCTACTCCTGCTAGATTAATATTGATGATATGGGTAGTACAAGAGTAGATCTACCACGAGATCAAGGAGGCTAAACCCTAGAAGCTAGCCTATGGTATGATTGTGTATGATGATGGTTCCCCTACGGACTACAACCCTCCGGTTTATATAGACACCGGATAGGGTTAGGGTTACACAGAGTCGCTTACAATGGTAGGAGATCTTGAATATCCGCACGCCTAGCTTGCCTTCCACGCCAAGGAAAGATCCTTCCGGACACGGGACGAAGTCTTCATTCTTGTATCTTCATAGTCCTGGAGTCCGTCTGAAGGTATAGTCCGGCTATCCGAACACCCCCTAATCCAGGACTCCCTCAGTAGCCCATGAACCAGGCTTCAATGACGATGAGTCCGGCGCGCAGATTGTCTTCGGCATTGCAAGGCGGGTTCGTCCTCCAAGTTCTTCAAGAAGATTAAAAACACCAAAAATAGTGTCCGGCTCTGCAAAAATAAGTTTCCACATATTGCTGTATAGAGAATAATATTAACACAAATCAAATCTGCTGACGTATTCTACAGTGCGTCATAACACTGCGGCCAACCTCTTTATATAAATTGTTTTCATTGTTCCACCTCAGCGTGTTTAGCGAGGCGATTTCCTTGGCACGTCTTGTCAAAGCAGAGATCGTGTGCCCCTTTTAACAGGATTCTCATCAATACGGACGTGGGTAACCCAACCGCGCCCTTTACCACGGCGCTTGGGAGGCAAGTGAGTTTTATTAGGTAGGTGGGGACGCCTAACCGCACCCGCTTGTATAAAGGGATAAGGATTCACCTTTTTAACCTATGCCTTCTTCCTCCTTTGCCAATCCATCTCTCGCGCACTCAAGCTCCAGTGCCCAAGTCCGCTCTTCCTTCCTCAACCTTCTCCAACAATGTACGGAGCGGGAGGCAAGTGGATGGCCTCCTCCATTACGGAGGCCCAAGTAAAAAAGCTAAGGAAAGCCGGATACTTGTCCAAGGACATTCCGCATCGGCTTCCTGAGAAGGGGAAGCTTCTTCCTACCCCGGGGCCCCATGAGAGGGTAGTTTTTCTTCCCCACTTCCTCCGCGGACTGGGCTTTCCACTTCACCCATTTGTCCGGGGGCTCATGTTCTACTACAGCCTGGATTTCCACGATCTGGCCCCGAACTTCGTCCTCAACATCTCGGCGTTTATCGCCGTGTGCAAGGCTTTTCTCCGCGTCCGCCCCCACTTCGGCCTCTGGCTCAAGACCTTCAACGTCAAGCCCAAGGTGGTGTCCGGCACCCAGGCGGAGTGCGGAGGCGCTATGGCCGGCAAGATGGCCAACGTCCTCTGGTTCGATGGCTCCTATGTGGAGTCCCTAAAGGGGTGGAAGGCCGGGTGGTTTTACATCACCGAGCCACGCGATCCGAAATGGGTCGCAGCCCCCGAGTTCAGATCCGGACCCTCCACGCGGCTCATGTCCTGGAAAGAGACGGGCCTGTCGTGGGGCAACGAGGAAGAAGTGACTGGGTTGCAAACGTGCATCCAGTCCCTGGTGAGCAGGCCAATCCGGCTGGTCAATGTGATCCAGGTCATGCTTGTTCGCCGGATCCTCCCGTGCCAACAACGGGATTTTACTTTGTGGGAATTCGACCCGGCGCAACACCAAACCCTCAGTAGGCTCTTCGACACGATGTATGAAGACGTCTGGAAGGTGCTGACCAAAGGCGCCGAGTCCCCCACATCCGCTTCCGAGGACCGCGGATACAGCTCGTAGCATCATGCCAGCGATGTAAGCTATTTATACCTTTGACAGGTTTGTTAAGCTCTTCTTCATAGATGAACTCTATGCGGGATCTAAACTCCCTTTACCTTTGACAGGCTTGGCAGGCTATATCCGGACCAATTAACTGTCCGGCTCCCCTGCCTGAAGACCCGGCCCCAGCTCTCCTAGTGAAGCTGTTGACTCCGGCACCTTATGTGGTGCCGGAGAAGAAGGCCAAGAAGAAGAAAACCACCGGGACTCGAAAGAGTTCCTTTAACATGGTGGTGTCGGACTCGTCGTCTGACGAGTCCGCGACGCTCTCCTCTCGTGAAAACGAGGAGGAGGAACAAGAAAGCTCTCCCCCCCCAACGAGGGGAGAAAGGAAGAAAAAGGCCACCCCGACGGGGGAGGCCGAGGGGTCGAGGAAAAGGAAGACCCCTCCGTCGGACTACTCCCACGACGCCGAAGAGGACGGAGAGGAGTGGCCGGACAGAACCAAGCGTCCGGCGAAATCGTAAGTATTTATATACCACACTGACTCATGATATTCTTTTAATGCGCGGCTTTCCCTATTGTCGCTCGTAATTTTTGCAGTCTGCCCCGGGCCGAACTCGACGATTCGTCGAGCGGCTCCCTGGATTCGTCGGACATGAACTCTGTTCCGCCCGTTGTCTCCCCCTGCAGGGCGGACGACGCCGAAGTGGCGTCCCGCCAAGCTCCAAGACAGGAGGAGATAGTCCTGGAGGAGCCGCAAGGCAATCCTCCGGACCCCAGGAGTAAAGGGGATGAAACCCCCCAGGCCTCCAAGTCCGGCTTTGTACCGGACACCGCGCCAGACTCGACAGTCCCAGTCTGCGGTGGGCGAACTCCTTCCAAGAGGAGTAAGCCATCTGAGCCGACGACCTCCGTCCAACCAGAGGCGCCGGACAATCTGCTGGAGGTGCTTGAGGGCGCCGCCATCGACGAGGAGCATCGTACTGTTATGAGTACGGTGATCCAAAGGGTTCAGTCCGCCAAGAGCGGACTGACTGAAGCTTGCGCTAGCCTTCTAACAGGCTTCGAGGTAAGTAAAAATATGTCAAATTATTTACCACATAGACAGTAGCCCCTGATGCTCTGTTCGGTGTTCGGAAAGAAAAGCCGAATAGAGGATCTAGTAATTTTCGCAGGAGTCTAACAACAGAAAGTCAAATATGTGTATGCAGGCTTGGCTGCTGTCCACCGCCACACTGACTGCGCAGGCGGATGTCCTTAAAAAGGACCTCGGGCGGACCGAGCAAGAGCTCGGCCTTGCCAAACGGCAGCTCGAGGAGAAAGAAGATAAGAAATACCCTAAAAAAAGAAAGGTGCCTATAGAGAGGCTTGATTGCAGAAAGAAATAACAGGATTGTACTGCTTATTGTAGGGGCCACAACCGAGGTGGCAACCCTGAAGCAGGCGCTGGCTGAGGCCGGAAAGAAAACGGCCGAGGAGCGCGCCGAGCGAGAAAGGCTTGGGGTTCAGGTCGGCGAGGTGCAGCAAGAGTTGCAAGCTCTCATGAAAAAACATGAGAGTTTGGAGCTTGAGTCAAAAGCGCAAGCATCCGAGCTCGCGTCGGCCCTTGAGACCGCCAAGAGTGCCAAGGCCAAAGCCCAAAAGGCCCTCCAAGAGTTGGAGGAGATGAAAAAGATAGCAACGAGTAAGGCATTCTCAATGCAAAGTAGGAATATAAAAGTAAACTACCTGTTACTTACCCGAATCCGGAGTTCTCCAGGGGCGTTCGCCGATCTTCCCCGCAGTGTATCCGACGCCGCCGCGTTCTACCGAGCTGAAGAGGGCAGCTCGACGGAGAGTGTGTTCTGGTCTCAGTATTCTGAGGCCGGACACCCTGTGCCTTTGAGCGATCAGTTGAAACAGCTGGTCGAGCTCCACAAGGCGGCCGAACAGGCCATGAAGGACTTACTAGTTCGGCTGTGGCCTGGAGAGGCCCTGCCTGGGAGCTATTTCGGGCTAGTGCGGCGGCTGGTGGAGGCCTGTCCGCGGCTTGAGGTCATCAAGCGCTCCGCCTGCATTGAAGGTGCCCGGAGGGCCATTGCCCGTGTAAGGGTACACTGGGGTAAGCTGGACGGAGAGAAGCTGGTGAAGGACGGGCCGCCGCCGGGGAAGGAGCATCGCAAGCCCGAGAACTACTACAAGGAAGTTCTTGCCGGAGCCCGCCTTGTCGCGGATGAATGTACTAAAGATGTAGTATTTGAATGAACTCGCTCGTTTGTATCCTGTGCGCTGAAAACTTGTTCATATGCGCTAAGCAATGCTTATTGAATTTAAAATATTATTCTCTGTGCGGCCGTTTATCAAAAATTGAGAGATGGCCAGTCGTCGTCTTCTGCCCCCATGCCACTAGTGCTGGGGTGTTCGGGGTAAACCTGAGGGCTCTTTTTCCCATAGTTGGGTCCTTCGAGGGAGGCGCTCAACACAACGAACCAGGCAATCGGACTATAATGCTTGAACACTCTCACTTAGCCATAGAACGTTATAGTTTTAAATTTCGGCGAAGCCCCTAGTTCGGAAGGCCGAATTCGGGGCGCTATCCACGCCTTTGGCCGGACATAGCCAGCTCTTCGCTCGAAGCGGCATAAGTCTTTAAGGACTCGAAAAACCTCTCGAACAGCGACCGGTCTCACGCCTTATCATGACAGTCTGTTTTAGCTTTCTCCACTGAGGTGCTTAACCCAGCTGAACTGGGGCACAATCACAGTGATTCTCCTAGTGCTACCTTAGCCGATATAGCGGAACGTAAGGCACCAAAACATAGGACCGGGCAAACCCAACATGTGACCAAAAAGTCCTATGTTTTGGTGCCTTACGTTCCGCACCAATGTCGGTATCAAAACCGGCGGATCTCGGGTAGGGGGTCCCGAACTGTGCGTCAAGGTCGGATGGTAACAGGAGACAAGGGACACTTTATTTTACCCAGATTCGGGCCCTCTCGATGGAGGTAAAACCCTACTCCTGCTAGATTAATATTGATGATATGGGTAGTACAAGAGTAGATCTACCACGAGATCAAGGAGGCTAAACCCTAGAAGCTAGCCTATGGTATGATTGTGTATGATGATGGTTCGCCTACGGACTACAACCCTCCGGTTTATATAGACACCGGATAAGGTTAGGGTTACACAGAGTCGGTTACAATGGTAGGAGATCTTGAATATCCGCACGCCTAGCTTGCCTTCCACGCCAAGGAAAGATCCTTCCGGACACGGGACGAAGTCTTCATTCTTGTATCTTCATAGTCCTGGAGTCCGGCTGAAGGTATAGTCCGGCTATCCAAACACGCCCTAATCCAGGACTCCCTCAGGCCCGTCAGGCTCCTAGAACCCCGGCTGGAGACGCCAGTCGGCGACAGCAGCCGAGCGACCACAAGAGCAAGGCCCCACAGCCGGCTTCCAGCAGCCGGCAGGTGGCGACCGTTGAAGACCAGCAGCCAAAAGGGCAGCCTCCGCCCAAACGTCAGAAGGGCGGCAAGCCTAACTGGTTGCCGGCTTTCTCCTATGAGCAGACTTTGGACGGACCCTGTAAGTTCCATAGTGGTGCAAAGCCGTCCAACCACACCACTCGGAAATGCCACTGGCTCACTAGGATCGCCAAGGGAGACGACCTCCTGCCTCCCCCGCCTGCTGGGCAGCCGCTTCATCCTCCGCCCCAGCTGTCGGCGGTCAGGCCAGTCGGCGCAGTACAAGACGAGTACCCAGAAGAGCACGGAGCCTACATGGTGTTCACCAGTGTGGCCGATGATCGACGCAGCAGGCGGCTACAACAACAAGAGGTGAATGCAATAGCATCAAAGACACCAGAGTTCATGCATTGGTCAGAGAAACCCATCAGCTGGAGCAGAGCTGACCACCCAGAGGTGATGCCGAGTCCAGGCTCCTACGCCTTGATTTTGGATGCCACCTTGGCCACAGATAGACGAGCTTCTCGTTTCTCCCGAGTCCTGATAGACGGTGGCAGCAGCATCAACATCCTGTACAAGGACACCATGGAGAAGTTAGGAATCAAGCAAAGACACCTTCAGAACAGCCGGACTATATTCCATGGCATAGTTCCTGGCCTTTCCTGCTCACCAATCGGCAAGATCCTGATAGATGTCCTCTTCGGATACAAAGATCACTTCCACCGAGAGTCAGTTTGGTTTGAAGTGGTGGACCTCAAAAGCCCATACCATGCGTTGCTTGGCCGGCCTGCTCTGTCCAAGTTCATGGCTGTTCCCCACTACGCCTACCTCAAGATGAAGATGCTGAGTTCCAAGGGGATTCTGACCATAGCCGGCGACTACAGAAAGTCGTCCGCCTGTGCAGCTGAGAGCAGTCGGCTGGCCGAGTCCCTAGTGATCGCAGCTAAGAAGCGGCTCCTTGACCGGGTTGTGGCGATGGCCGACAAGCGGCCGGAGATGTCGCCCAACCCCAAGGAGTCGGAAGCCGAAGGTTCATTCAAGCCGGCTAAAGAGACGAAGAAGATACCCTTGGACCCGGAGCACCCAGAGAGGTACGCTGTCGTAGTTGCGAACCTCGACAGCAAATAGGAAGGCGAGCTCGTCGATTTCCACCGTGAGAATCGGGACATTTTTTCATGGTCCCCCAAAGACATGCCAGGTGTTCCGACAGAATTCGCCGAGCACAAGTTACATGTCCGATCTGTTGTGAAGCTAGTCAGGCAGCCCTTGCACCGTCTGTCAGAAGAAAAAAGAAGAGTTCTTGGAGAAGAGATTGCCGGCTTCTAGCAGTCAGCTTCATCATGGAGGTATTCTTTCCAGAGTGGCTAGCCAACCCGGTCCTGGTGCTGAAGAAGAACAAGCAGTGGCGAATGTGTATTGACTACACAAACCTCAACAAAGCATGCCCCAAGGACCCGTTCGCCTTGCCAAGGATCGATCAGGTGATACACTCCAAAGCCTGATGCGAGCTGTTGAGTTTCTTAGATGCATATTCAGGATATCATCAGATCAAGTTGAACCCGGCTGACAAACTGAAGACTACCTTCATCATGCCATTTGGAGCCTTCTGCTACTTGACCATGACGTTCGGCTTGAGGAATGCCGGCGCCACCTTCCAACGATGCATGCAGAAGTGCCTCCTCAAGCAACTCGGCAGAAACGCCCATGTTTACAAGGATGATGTGGTGGTGAAGACGAAGAAGCGTGGAACACTGCTGGAAGACCTCAAGGAGACCTTTGAGAACCTGCGCCGATTTCAAATCAAGCTCAACCCTGAGAAGTGCGTCTTCGGAGTACTGGTCGACCAACTTCTTGGCTTCCTGGTCTCCGAACGCGGCATAGAGTGCAACCCTGTGAAGATCAAGGCCATTGAGAGGATGTAAGTACCCAGCCAACTGCTGGACGTGCAGAACTTCACTGGCTGCTTGGCGTCCATCAGCCGATTCATCAGTCGGCTAGGCGAGAAGGCCCTCCCCCTATACTAACTCATGAAGAAAACCACTTTTTTCGAGTGGAACCACAAGGCGGACGAAGCCTTTCTGAAGTTGAAGAAGATGTTGACTACTCCACCTATTCTGGCGGCTCCGACTCCTAAGGAGCCCATGCTCCTATACATCGCCGCCACCAGCCGGGTAGTCAGCACAGTCATTGTGGTGGAACGCAAGGAGGAAGGCAAGGCACTACCTCTCTAGAGACCGGTGTATTACCTGAGCGAAGTACTGTCCACCTCCAAGCAGAACTACCCCCACTACCAGATGATGTGCTATGGCGTGCACTTTGCCGCCAAGAAATTGAAGCCTTACTTTCAAGAGCATCCAATCAGTGTGGTCTGCACAGCCCCACTAGCCGAGATCATCGGAAGCCGAGATGCCTCAGGCCGAGTGACCAAATGGGCTGGCTCCCTACCAACCTCGCACCGCCATCAAGTCACAAGCGTTGGCCGACTTCCTCGTCGACTGGGCCGAGACCCAGTACCTGCCGCCAGCGCCCGACTCCACCCATTGGCGGATGCATTTCGACGGCTCCAGGATGCGCACTAGATTGGGAGCCGGCATCGTCCTCACCTCTCCCAAGGGCGACAAGCTCAAGTATGTGCTGCAAATCCATTTTGCCGCCTCCAACAACGTCACCGAATACGAGGCGCTCATTCACGGGCTCCGGCTTGCCAAAGAGCTTGGCATTCGCCCGATCCTGTGTTATGGCGACTCTGACTTGGAGGTCCAGTAGTCGTCTGGCGATTGGGACGCCAAGGACGCAAACATGGCGAGCTACTCCTTCCTCGTGCAGCAACTCAGCGGGTATTTTGAAGGGTGCGAGTTTCTCCATGTGCCAAGAAACGACAACGACCAAGCAGACGCCCTGGCACGAATCGGCTCTACCCGTCAAGCAATACCATCCGGCGTTGCCCTTCAACGCCTCCAAAAGCCGTCTGTCAAACCTTCACCAGAATCAGACTCCATCTCTGTGTCGGCTCCTCCTAAAGAAGTCGGTTCCGACTCAAGAGCCCCAGCAGACGGCACGAGAATTTTAACAGACGGCTCCAAGATCGCGGTAGTCGAAACCGGCCCGGGGACATCAGAACACGGCCCGGGGACTGCGGCGGCCAGCCCGGAGACTTCAGGACTCGGCCCAGGGACTGTGCCAATCGGCCCGGGGACTTCATCGATCTAGCAAGCGGCTGCCGACTCCAACCCGCCGCCTCCCGGCCCAGTCGCCCTCGTCCAAGTCGCCGTTCTGACAGTCGAAGAAATCATAGCACCCTCACGGGCCCAGCCTATCCTCAAATTCCTGGTGAGCAAAGAGCTGCCGACTGACGAGATCTTAGCTCGGCAAGTGCAACACCGAGCAGCAGCCTATACCACAGTCAACAGAGAACTGGTAAGGCGTAGTGTCACTGGTGTATGATCGGAAGTATGTCTAGAGGGGGGTGATTAGACTACTTGACCAAATAAAAACTTAACCTTTTCCCAATTTTAGTTCTTGGCAGATTTTAGCAACTTTAGGACAAGTCAAGCAATCATCACACAATTCAAGCAAGCATGCAAAGAGTATATAAGCAGCGGAAAGTAAAGCATGCAACTTGCAAGAATGTATAGGAAAGGGTTTGGAGAATTCAAACGCAATTGGAGACACGGATGTTTTTCCCGTGGTTCGGATAGGTGGTGCTATCCTACATCCACGTTGATGGAGACCTCAACCCACGAAGGGTAACGGTTGCGCCAGTCCACGGAGGGCTCCACCCACGAAGGGCTTGCCTCACTAGCGGTAGATCTTCACAAAGTAGGCGATCTCCTTGCCCTTACAAACTCCTTGGTTCAACTCCACAATCTTGTCGGAGGCTCCCAAGTGACACCTAGCCAATCTAGGAGACACCACTCTCCAAGAAGTAACAAATGGTGTGTTGATGATGAACTCCTTGCTCTTGTGCTTCAAGTGATAGTCTCCCCAACACTCAACTCTCTCTCATAGGATTTGGATTTGGTGGAAAGAAGATTTGAGTGGAAAGCAATTTGGGGAAGGCTAGAGATCAAGATTCATATGGTAGGAATGGAATATCTTGGCCTCAACACAAGGGTAGGTGGTTCTCTCTCAGAACATATGAGTTGGAAGTGTAGATGTGTTCTGATGGCTCTCTCCACGAATGAAGAGGAGGTGGAGGGGTATATATAGCCTCCACACAAAATCCAACTGTTACACACAATTTACCAATCTCGGTGGGACCGAATCAACAAACTCGGTCGAACCTAGTGACCGTTAGAGATTTTCGGTAGGACTGACATGCAACTCGGTAGGACCGATATGGTTAGGGTTAGGGCATAACATAATCTCGGTGAGACCAATTACACAAACTCGGTGAGACCGATTTGGTAATTAGCTAACCAGAGAGTTGGTCAGGTAAACTTGGTGGGACCGATTTGCTCTTTCGGTGAGACCGAAAAGTTACAAAAGGGAAACAAAGAGTTTACATTGCAATCCCGGTGGGACCGATTTGCTCTTTCGGTGAGTCCGAAAAGTTACGAAAAGGAAACATAGAGGTTGCAATCCCATCTCGGTGAGACCGAGATCCCTATCGGTAGAACCGATTTGCTAGGGTTTGGCAGTGGCTTATGACAAGTGAAACTCGGTGGCGCCGGATGGAAAGAATCGGTAGGACCGAGTTTGGCTTGGAGTTTAGGTCATATGTGGATATGGGAAAGTAGCTGAGGATTTTGGAGCATATCATTAAGCACATGAAGCAAAAGGCTCATTAAGCAACACCTCATCCCTCCTTGATAGTATTGGCTTTTCCTATGGACTCAATGTGATCTTGCATCACTAAAATGTAAAATGAAGAGTCTTGAGCTTTTGAGCTTGAGCCAATCCTTTCTCCTTAGCATTTTGAGGTTTCCACTTTCACCATCCATGCCATGCCAATCATTGAGCTTTCCTAAAATAATTGTCTTGGAATAGCATTAGCTCAATGAGCTATATGTTGTTATGAATTACCAAAACCACCTAGGGATAGTTGCACTTCCAATCTCCCCCTTTTTGGTAATTGATGACAACATATAGATCAAAGCTTCGACAAATGATAATAAGAATGAATTATATCGTCGCTTTGAGAAGTATGTGATAAGTAAGAGCTCCCCCTAAATTTGTGCATATTTAGAATTTGCTTTGGACTGCAAATGCACAAAGAGTTAGAATTATGGGTTACTCTTCCATGGCACATACATCTTGGTGGAGCGCTCAAAATGATAATAATGAAATACATGCACTCATCACCAAGGAAAAGTGAATGACCACATAAGATAGATAAGATATATCAAGAATGCATAAGTCTAGCTTATGATCAAACACATGATCATCAATGTCTCACAAGCATATCAAAGTATCTCGACCAAAAGCAAACAATGTTTGAAAAACCACCAAATAAAGCAAGAGAGAAAAACAACACTCTCTCTCTCTCTCTCGAAGCCTATGATCTATACATTTTTCTCCCCCTTTGGCAACAAGTTACCAAAAAGTTCCTAGAAAATGCATAGTGCTAGATCGACACTCAGGCTTGATCTTCTGGTGGTGGTGGAGTCCTGATCACTCCAAGGACGAAGGCTTCCGTAGAAGTGGTTGGAGTTGGAGTTGAAGTGGATGCTGGAGCTGGTTGGGCTGGTGCTGTGGCTGGAGCTGAGGTGGTGGCTCTGGTGTCAGGAACTGGCACTGCACTGGACCTCTGAGCTCGTGGCACTCTGGCAAATGCATCAGTGGTAGTCTTCCCTTTCCTCTCCTGCATGTCATCTTGAAGTTGCTCCACTGCTGTCTGAATCTCTGTCACCTTGACATCCAAGTCATAGAACTTTTGTTCTACGATTCTCTCTAAGCTCTCCTGGTTCTGAGTGAGGGTGGCCAGATCTTTCTCAATCCTCAGGGTGGATGCAATCAGGTAACTGAGCTCCTCTTGCTTGTTTTTCAAGAAATACTCAGATGCCTCCTCTTGAGTTGGCATCTCGGCAGCTTTCTCCTTCCTTGCCTTCTCCTTCTTAGCTTGTGCTTCAACTGATGATGGTTCATTTTCATTCATCACAACTTGGTTGTCCTTGAAATCTGGATGAATAGGCAAATGTTCCTTGTCCAACAAGTATGTGTCTGTGCCCATTCTTGAGTTAATCAACATCTGGATCTAAGGGGCATAACCACAGCTCCTCTTCTGATCTGCTGCAGTCCTCTTGATAGTCTCTACTATGAGGCTCATGACCTTAAATTTCTAAGGCACGTCAAATATATGAAGTAGGTTAATGGCATGACCTTTGATCATCCTGTGATCTCTAGACTTAGGCAAAAGTGTGTGCCTAAGGATCCAGTTGATCGTAGGCAGTCCTGACAACAAGTGTTTTACAGACCCAAACTGGTGAGTGTCAAGATCATCTGCTGGAATCTCCATGTACATATTTGCCATAATGTTATGATCCATCTTTTTCTTGGCATAGACATCCAAGTCATCTTCATTTCCCTCTGGGGCATTGATCAACTTTGCCCATTCCTCAACAGTTGATTGGTACCTTGTTCCTTCAGACATCCATACAATTCTGCCATCTGGATAAAAATGTGTTGTGGAGTAGAATTGCATGATCAGCTCCTCATTCCACTTTGTGAGCTTCTGCCCAACAAAGTCAGCTACTCCACATGCTCAGAAGCCGTCTTGCACTCCAGGATAGTGCTCTTCATTGTCCTTGATGTATTCCCAGTCGACCCATCTCATATCACACACAACGGGCTTCTTGTCCAACAAGACTGTCTGATAGAAGTCCTGCTGTTCCTTGGTGTGGAACCTGTAGTCAACAGTAGTCCTCCTCCTGGTAGCATATGGATCCTCTGCTCTCCACTTTCTTAGCCCAGAGTCTCTTCTGATCTTCATATCCTCAGCCACAGGATGAGCATCATTGTGGTCTGGGATCTTGGGCTTCAACTTTCTCAGCACTTGGCCTTCCTCTTCTTCTGCAGTTTCAGGCACTGGGGCCTTGTTCTTCTCAGCAGCTGGGATGCTTCTTGTATTTCTCTTTGGTTTTGGCTTTGGAGCTGGCTTGGCCTTGGATGCAGCCTTGGGGGCTTCCTTGGGCTTAGATGCAGTTGCCCCTGATCTTATAGCATCACCCATCAGTTTGGGTGCCTTAGGTGCTGGTGCAGCAACCTCTTCTTCTTCCTCTTCTTCATCAGAAGAATGCTGTTCAAACTCAGCCATGGGATCAACTTTCTTGCACCATCTGCCTCTTTTCCTTTCCTTTTTCCCTTCAGGAACAACTGGCTCTTTGGGTGCAGGCTTCTCAGGAATGTTTGTTGAGGCTCTGGCCTTTGGCATGGGCTGCCTGCCTGCTGGCCTTTTGACCTTTAAGCCTGGCTTGGTGCTCTGTCTTGAGCCATGCTCTTTCTTGAGTTCAACTTTCTTGGAAGTTGCTTCCTCCTCTGCCACACAGTCCTCATCCTCTGATTCTGAGGTTCTCTTTTTCCTTTGTCTTGTGGCAGCTTTTGGCAGGTTGCTGGGGGTGCTCCTGCTGCCTTCATCTGAAGAGCTGGAGGGACTAGTGCCCTCACTCATCTGCACTGGCTGCTCTGACAAGTTCTGGTTATCACTCTAGTCTGACATGATGAACAAGCTGACTACTGACCCTGTGAATAGTTTATAGATGAGGTAGAGTGGATGAGCATCACAAAATGCAGAGATTTTTGCAAAAGAATGATTCAAAAACTTAGATTTAGTTTCCCACAAAGAGCATTTCGGATCTACCGATTTTTAAACTCGGTGATACCGAAGCAGTTTTTGGAACCTAAACTAGTGAACTCGGTCAGACCGAGTCACAGTTCAGTGGCACCGAGACTGCTAGGGTTTCACAAAGTTCCAAAATCGGTCACACCGATTAGCAATACACGGTCAGACCGAGTCTTACTTGTGCAATGGCATAAGCCAAATCGGTGGGACCGAGTTTTTCAACTCGGTGGGTCCGAGATGGTTTCGGCGGAAACCTAACCCTAAAATTTTCAAATCAAACCTATTCTACAAGTTCATTGACTGGATAGGAGTTTATCAAACGTGGCTAGAATCAATATGATCACAATGTGCTAGGAATCGGATTGGGGAATAGCACAAAGATCGAGTCCATACCCTAGTTCGGCGGAGACTCGCTACGGCGGCAACAGCGGGGTTGATTCCCGTTGACGGCGATGGAGACCAGCGACTGGAGGCGGCTGGCGGCGAGGAGACGATCCGGAGACCACTTTGGCAGAGCGAGCTATCGTGCGGGCGAAGGGGTTCGGAGGAATTTTCAAATTTTTGCCCGTGTCTATATATAGCCCGACCCTGTCGGTGTGACCGAGTGGAACAACTCGGTGGCACCGAGATGCAAAACTGTATACAGTTGTTGCAACTCGGTGTGATCGAATGGTTCAAATCCGTTGCACCGAGATCGAAAACATAGATCAACTTAATGATCTCGGTAAGACCGAAAGTGGGGTATCGGTCAGACCGAGAATCACAAAGAGGTTTTGGAAGTTTAAGTCTATGACGAATCGGGGACTCCGAGTGCTCCTCACACAGAGTGGTTCGAATCTGACTTGATCAATTTTGTGATGTAGCATGAATAGAGTTTGAGACGAGAAAAGCATAGATAGCTAAAGAAGGTTCTTAGGCATTCTTGTCCATCCACTTGGCAAAAGAAAAATAAAACCAAACAATCAAAACAACAAGTGGATGTCCTCGAATGAGTAAAATATGCAACCAACATGCTCACACAATAAAATGGCAATTGAAATATGTGACAAATCATGCACAACCAATTCTAGCATCTATCAAGCAATTGGCGATGACTAGGTCATCTATATATGAGTATATTGACATAGGAGTCAAATGAGAACATTTGATCATAGGTTATACTCATCGTTTAAGCTCAAGTGGGGTTACCACTTTTACATAAAGCATTGTTGTGTTCACATCCTTAGAGTTGCTTTAACTCAAGTCTTAGAGTAAAGCTCCCCCTAGATGTGATATCCCCCCTAAGAGGGATGAACTAACCTTGGGTTTTGTCGATGATGACTTCATGTAGATGTTGAAGATGTGGATGCTCAATGTTGATGTTGATCACTTGGAGCTATCCTTTTGAGTAAATTGCACTTTCAATACCTACATGGGTTAGTCCCACAAGAAACAAACAAGGATATCCATAGACATAGAGTGATGCACACACAAGATGATGTCTATGAAAGCTTTTAGGTTACCTTGTCCCTTGTCTTACCAACAAGAGGGTTTGTGACTCCTTGAACTAGTGCAAGATGTGAAAGTTGATTGCACTTGTTCTTGCCAAAATGATAAGAGTGAGGTATGTTGGCGGAGTCACCCTCAAGAACTCTCTAGTTCTTCTTCTTTTGGATCCACACCATCTTGATGGGAATCCTTGGAGTTGTAGTCGTACTTGATGAAGTGGAACTTGAAGTAGTCTTGGGAATCCACTTGACTAAAGTCTTAGGAGCTTCTTCAAATGCATTAATTTCCTCTTGAAGCTTGTCCTTGCCTTTTTTCTTGTAGTCTTGTGGTGGAAGATCATCTTGAGTTTGTGTCCCCTTGAAAGAAGTAGGATCATACTTCTCTTGTTGAGGAACAAACTTTGTCTTGGGGTATTGATCTTCTTCCCACTCAACTCCATTGGCATTGAACTTTCGTTTAAAACCAACACCTTGATTCTTCCGGTGCCTTCCTTGCTTGCGTACAATCTCCTCGAATTGCTTACTTCCGACAAGGCTTTTGTACACTCCTTTCTCTATGATTCCCTTCAATAAGCTATTTTCTTGCTCAGGTGTAACTTGGCTAAGAGAATCATTAGTGGAATCAAGAGAACTACTAGAAGCAACAATATTGGATTTAACATGATCATTGTTACTACTAGAGGAAGAATCTTTCTTGTTCTTGTTATTAGACTTGACTTGAGGCATGTAAGTGGATAAGAGTAAATGCTTGGCAATGTAAGAAGAACTTTTCTTGCGGAGATCATCATTGATTGCCTTTAAGAACTCATGCTCTTGCTCAAGATTGAGCTTTTCAAAGCGTAACTTATCATGAGCTCTTAAAAGTTCTTGATGATCTTCGAAGATAGTTTCATGAGCTAACTTAAGAGTGTTTAGTTCTTTAGTTAGAGCCTCAATTTTCTCCTTATCATTGTCATTCGTTTTATCTTGATTAGCATGATTAATTGACGTTTCATCATAGTATTCATCACTAGAGTTGTCAACAAGTAAATCATCATCAACTAACAAGTCATCTTCATCACTATTGAAATCAACATACTCAGGGTGAGTTATCTTAGGACTTTGGCCATGAATAATCTTCCAATTCCTTCATTTGGTGAGTCAAATATGTCGTAGGAGTTGGTTGACACAAGTGCTAGACCGGCAACACCTTCATCTTGAGTATATTCGGAATCGGAGTGATAGCTTCTCTCGGAGTGGTTGTCGGAGTCGGAGCTGGATACCGGTTCACCAACATGAGCTTGATGTCTTCATTTTGTGTAGCTATTTTGTCGGGGCGGACGGGCTGTCCCCCGCGGGCACCTATGGGGCCGGAGCCCCTTTCGTTGTCCGGAGGGGGGCGGAGGGAGCGCGGAGAGCAGATCGAAGCGAGCACACGGGCGGTTTACCCAGGTTCGGGCCGCGATGGACGCGTAAAACCCTACTCCTGCTTAGTTGTATTGAACTGGGGAGCTCGGGAGCTTGGGGAGCTAGCTGCACCGAGCGTATGGCTGTCTGCGTGCCGATTCTCCGAACCCCGGAACCCCTTCTACGTCGCACACAGGCCTCCTTTTATAGCGCAAAGGGGTCACCGACAGGTGTCAACGTAGGAGAAAGGGGCAAAAGTGTAAAAGGGGTGGTAGCTGTAATAGTGCGGGAACGGTGGCGCTACAGTGCGGCACAGTGTTATCATACCTACTTCTGACGGTAGGGGACAAGGGCATTAAATGCCCGTCACGGTCGCCCGGACAGCACCGAGGCGGACCGTTAGGTGCGCCACCGCTCGCCACGATGGCGGCTGCATGCCGCCGCATGCCCCAGGCTGCGCGGTGCCTCGCCACGTGCCCTCGGGGGAAGCCCCGGAGCGACGCGTGGCGGGCGAGCTGGAGCGCAGCCTTGAGGTGGCGATCTTGCCGCGGCAAGTGGCTTGCCGCGGGGGTCGTCTTCCTGTGCCTGATAGCGTGCCAGCTATCAGGCCTTGCCGGGGCGCTTGGCACGCCACAGCGGGCTTCTCTTGTGATGCCTGGGTTCGGCCTTCCCGACAAGCTCCTCTTGTCGGGGGCTCGATCTTCTGTCTCGTTCTACTTTGTTCTTGGATGGCCTTCCATGGGCGCAGTCGTCCCGGCAAGCTCCTCTTGCCGGGGTCTTGTCTTCCCGGCCCGGCAAGCTCCTCTTGCCGGGGGCCTTGTCTTCTTGACCCGGCAAGCTCCTCTTGCCGGGGGCCTTGTCTTGAATGCTTGGTCTTCTCTTGGCGCTTCCGGGGCGGGCCTCGCCGCAGGGTGCTACAACTGCCCGTGCACAAGTCTGGGGTACTAAGGTACCCCTACTTTAGTACACCGACAGGAGCCCCCGGGCCTGGGCCACACACGGTGCCGAGCGTCGTTGGGCCAGGCCCTAACAGTGCACGGGCACGCGTGGCCTTGGTCGCGCTGCTCCTTAACTCCACATCCGCCGCGCCTTCCCCAGGCGGCGCGCGCCTACCGCGGCGTCGTGGGGGCGAAAACGCCCGTTCCCTCTTTAAGTGGAGGGAGGAGCGGAGGCGCGGCTCAATAAATGAACGGTGGTGGGGCGCGGCTTTCGAGGCGCCCGTTCCCCATAGTCACGGGACGGGGAGAGGTCGACGGCAGCGAGGAGCTGCTGAGGCGCGCCGCCGCTTCTCAGAACACCTTCAGGGATACAGTGGAGCGGTGGACCGAGGGCCTCGTCGACATCGCCGCCACCATCGATGAGGAGCTGGCGCTGCTGGGGATCGAGGGCCACCAGTCTCTCGCCGACAAGGACGCCGCGCCCAGCGCCAAGCTCACTTCCTTCTTCCAAGGGGTGGCGCAGGCGCTCCAGCACCTCCGAATGTCGCTCCCGAAGGAGCGGGCCGACGAGATGCGGGGGGCCATCTCCGGGGCCCTCGAGAGGGTGCTGGCGAAGATCGTTTTCCGCAATCCCGACATCAGGCTTACCAACGTCCTCAGGCCCTTGCCGGAGAACGCAGACCTGACGGGGATCCAGGCCCTCATCGCCCCTATCGTCAAGAAGGCGGCCGGGGTCAAGAGGATCGAGGGTGACCGCGTAGATTAGGCCCGCCTGCCCCTTTCTTTTATCTCCCTTTCCCTGCCGCTGTCAAATATGCCACGGAAACGGCTGGTTAGGGCAGCAGTAAGGCATTTCGTAATATAACTTTTCATCTTAAGCTATGCATCGCGCTGTTATCCCCTCTACTTGACCGGCGCCTTGTTTGTTTCCGCCCTACGCTTTCGGGGACTTGCCGGCGTAGGCCTCCGCCTTGCCACGGGCGCCGAGCGCGGGGCGTCAGCGACCCGCTGGCGGGGCTACCACCGGCAAGAAACCTGGCCGCGGCTGGTTGCCGCTCACTCAGATTGTTGAGCAGGCTCAAAGCAAAGCAAACGGTGCGACTGCGGTCGCAGCACGCTTGGGGTGCCGGGCAAGCTCGAAACAAAGTGAGGACGCTACTCGGGGTGTAGCACACTCGAGTCGTTGAGCGGACTCGAAACGGAACGAGGGCGCAACCAGTCTCGTGCCGGTCCTTCCGCGCTCAGGCCTCTCAACCAAGGCTCGGTCGTTCGAGGGAGATAACTCTTAAAAATCAACGGGGCAATTGCTCGAGCTTCGGCAACTTATCTTCTCTTATCGCTCGCCGCTCGGTGGGGTAAAACCTCCTTGGGCAGCATCCAGCCCATCCTGGGGGTAGGTGAGGGCGCAGGGCCTCACGACCTTCCGGAGCTAGGCGTAGCTATGCTTGGGGATCCGCGCCCCTCTCTGCGCCAAGGATCACATGCGACCGCGGCAAGACTTGGGCAGAGAGGACGGTTGGCGGAAACAGGTCCCGGCAACCGCGATGGCGAAACTCCTCCCACGGTCGGCGTCGACTCGTTTGGATCTTGGCGGACGAAGCGCGCCGAAGAACGAGGTCGCCTTTTTCGCGGCTTCCGGCGCTATCCGCTGCGGCTACGGGAGCGGCGCAGGGTTCGCTGGAAGCGATCGGTTCACCCAGCAGCCGGAAGGCGGTCCTCCTCAAGGAGCAGCTGCTTCTTGCCCGAACTCTGCGCGGGCGGATACTCGAGGAGGGCCGCACGCGAGCCCGTGGGAAGGAATGCCAAAGCTCGTCGGGAACCCCCGCTTCAACTGGACAGATACTTGGATCCGCAGGAGCGGACTGTTCCCCGGCATTCAGACCGCTGGTCTGCTCGCCGGAGCAAGGCTTACCGGGGACACCTGCTTCGACTGGACGGATCCTGGGATCCGCAGGAGCGGGCTGTCCCTTGGTGTCCTGCCGCGCCCCCTACCTGGCGCGCCAAAGATGTCGGGGCGGACGGGCTGTCCCCCGCGGGCACCTATGGGGCCGGAGCCCCTTTCGTTGTCCGGAGGGGGGCGGAGGGAGCGCGGAGAGCAGATCGAAGCGAGCACACGGGCGGTTTACCCAGGTTCGGGCCGCGATGGACGCGTAAAACCCTACTCCTGCTTAGTTGTATTGAACTGGGGAGCTCGGGAGCTTGGGGAGCTAGCTGCACCGAGCGTATGGCTGTCTGCGTGCCGATTCTCCGAACCCCGGAACCCCTTCTACGTCGCACACAGGCCTCCTTTTATAGCGCAAAGGGGTCACCGACAGGTGTCAACGTAGGAGAAAGGGGCAAAAGTGTAAAAGGGGTGGTAGCTGTAATAGTGCGGGAACGGTGGCGCTACAGTGCGGCATAGTGTTATCATACCTACTTCTGACGGTAGGGGACAAGGGCATTAAATGCCCGTCACGGTCGCCCGGACAGCACCGAGGCGGACCGTTAGGTGCGCCACCGCTCGCCACGATGGCGGCTGCATGCCGCCGCATGCCCCAGGCTGCGCGGTGCCTCGCCACGTGCCCTCGGGGGAAGCCCCGGAGCGACGCGTGGCGGGCGAGCTGGAGCGCAGCCTTGAGGTGGCGATCTTGCCGCGGCAAGTGGCTTGCCGCGGGGGTCGTCTTCCTGTGCCTGATAGCGTGCCAGCTATCAGGCCTTGCCGGGGCGCTTGGCGCGCCACAGCGGGCTTCTCTTGTGATGCCTGGGTTCGGCCTTCCCGACAAGCTCCTCTTGTCGGGGGCTCGATCTTCTGTCTCGTTCTACTTTGTTCTTGGATGGCCTTCCATGGGCGCAGTCGTCCCGGCAAGCTCCTCTTGCCGGGGTCTTGTCTTCCCGGCCCGGCAAGCTCCTCTTGCCGGGGGCCTTGTCTTCTTGACCCGGCAAGCTCCTCTTGCCGGGGGCCTTGTCTTGAATGCTTGGTCTTCTCTTGGCGCTTCCGGGGCGGGCCTCGCCGCAGGGTGCTACAACTGCCCGTGCACAAGTCTGGGGTACTAAGGTACCCCTACTTTAGTACACCGACATCCTTGATGACTTGTCCTTCCTTTCCGAATCCTTGGTTCTCCGTGAGTATCTTCGTTCATAACGATCATCTCTAGTCCTTCTCTCTCTTGATGGTGATTCTTCTCTTTTGCCTCTTCTTTTTGGAGAATCTTCTCTTCTTTTGTAGGGAGCCGTACACTCATTGGAATAGTGTCCGGGTCTTCCACAATTGTAGCAGTTTTGCTCTCGACTAGAAGATCTTTTGTCATTGTAGGACCTTGACTTGGAGCTTCTATCTTCGCTTCTACTCTTGTAGAACTTGTTGAAGTTCTTCACCATTAGGCTCAATTCTTCGTTGAAGTTTTGTTTCTCACTTGATGATGTGGGGGCTTCACATGAGGCTTTGTAGGCACCACTTGATTTGTTGTGAAGTTCCTCTTTATCCTTGAGTGACATCTCATGAGCAACAATTCTTCCAATGACCTACGTTGGCTTGAGATCTTTGTAATTGGGCATCATTTGGATCAATGTGCACACGGTATCATATTTTCCATCCAAGGCTCTTAGGATCTTCTTGATGATGAATCTGTCGGTCATCTCTTCACTCCCTAAGCCGGTAATCTCGTTTGTGATGAGAGCAAGCCTAGAATACATTTCAGCGACACCTTCACCATCCTTCATTTTGAACTTGTCAAGTTGACTTTGAAGCACATCCAATTTTGATTCCTTGACGGAGTCGGTACCTTCGTTCATATCAATCAAAGTATCCCAAAATTTCCTTTGCATTCTCAAGACGGCTGATTTTGTTGAATTCTTCGGGGCACAATCCGTTGAAGAGAATATCACAAGCTTGAGCGTTGTATTGTAGCATCTTCAACTCATCCGCGGTAGCTTCACGGTTTGGTTCTTTCCCATCGAAGAAGTCACCTTGGAAACCAACACACACAATAGCCCGAACGGCGGGGTTATGTCCAAGAATATGCATTTTCATTTTATGCTTCCAACTAGCAAAATTAGTACCATCAAAGTAAGGACCTCTACGGTGATAATTTCCCTCGCTAGACGCCATACTCTCCTAGGTTGTGAAACCAAGGCTATGACCACTAAAAGCTATGGAAATCAAAGCAAATGGAGACCAAAGCTCTGATACCACTTGTAGGATCGGAAGTATGTCTATAGGGGGGGTGATTAGACTACTTGACCAAATAAAAACTTAACCTTTTCCCAATTTTAGTTCTTGGGAGATTTTAGCAACTTTAGCACAAGTCAAGCAATCATCACACAATTCAAGCCAGCCTGCAAAGAGTATATAAGCAGCGGAAAGTAAAGCATGCAACTTGCAAGAATGTAAAGGGAACGGTTTGGAGAATTCAAACGCAATTGGAGACACGGATGTTTTTCCCGTGGTTCGGATAGGTGGTGCTATCCTACATCCACGTTGATGGAGACTTCAACCCACGAAGGGTAACGGTTGCGCGAGTCCACGGAGGGCTCCACCCATGAAGGGTCCACGAAGAAGCAACCTTGTCTATCCCACCATGGCCATCACCCACGAAGGACTTGCCTCACTAGCGGTAGATCTTCACGAAGTAGGCGATCTCCTTGCCCTTACAAACTCCTTGGTTCAACTCCACAATCTTGTCGGAGGCTCCCAAGTGACACCTAGCCAATCTAGGAGACACCACTCTCCAAGAAGTAACAAATGGTGTGTTGATGATGAACTCCTTGCTCTTGTGCTTCAAATGATAGTCTCCCCAACACTCAACTCTCTCTCATAGGATTTGGATGAGATCCGTGCTAGACAACTAACTTACAACGTGAAATTTTCTCTTTTTTGTTGCTTTCAAATAAAACAACATATGAACTTCAAACTTTGCGAGATGACAAAACATTCTTACTACAATGAGAGAAAAAACTTACAGATTTTTTTGACCAACATAAATATACAAAATGAGATTTTCTTTATTCAAAAATGTTATTTTTAGTACTTATGATGCACGAAAAAATCTGAAAGTTTTTTCCCACATTCTAGTTAGAATGTTTAGTTGTGCTGCAAAGTTTGAAGTTCATATGTTGTTTTATTTGGAAGAAACAAAAACGAGAAAAGTTCTTGCACAAATCGCGATGCAGAGATGGATGGCTAGATAAGGGGGTGCACCTAAGCCTAAGCTCTACAGAATACTTTCGCTAGTGGACGCGGATTTTTAGAGCTTAGGCTCATGGACACCTGCAGACGGGTTCGGAGGATCGGAGTAGACGGCGGTGCCAGGTGTTGGGGCGGTCGGCTGGTCGGTCTCGGCTTGATCACCTCCGGCGGCAACCGGCTCGGTTGGGCGCGGCTCGTTGCTGGAGGCGCGGTCGAGCTGAGGCTGGCCGTCCGCTCCGTCTTCTGGTGCCTTCATCTCACCTCCGTCCTCTGCCTCGCCTTCCTCCTCGACACTGGAGCTGATCACCTCCGCCGAGTCCTCGCTGTAGTCTGGGTTCATCCCGAACCACTCCGATGGCGCCTCCTCGCCGTCTTCAGCCCGCTCAGGGACGAAGATGCTGGTGTCCGTTTACTCGGTGATCGCCACCGCGTGCTTGACGAGGGCATCTTCCACGACCGCCAGCTCCGCCTGGGCCTCTAGCCGGAATGTGGCGAGCCGGTCTAGATCCAGCCCAGGATACCATGCCTTGACGAACTCCAAGGCCCGACGCCCTCCGGCCGGGGCCGAGGAGCCTTCCAGGCCTCAAGACGGCCAGCCGCGACCTCGAGCCAGTCGGCAGTCGGACTGGGATTGCGCGGAGCCTGCATGTCCAGCCACAGGGTGGCGATCGCCTGGGCGCCGACATGTTGAAGCCGACGCAACATCCAGTGGGCCGGCCGAAGGCGGGCCTCAATGCTAACGATCAGCTCATCGAGGGTTCAGGGGGCATTGGCGGTGATCTCCGCGCCATCCGCCCTCCGCCCCTCGCGATCAGCCTCGGTGTCTTGATTGGCGGCCTGCGAGTGGTCGGGGAAGAAGTCTGCCAAGACGAAAGAACGAAGAACAAGTCAAAAAACCAGAAGCCGGCTCGGCCTATAGTCGGCAACTCAAAGAAGAAAAATGAGGAAACTCACCATCGACGAGATACTCAATCTCATGGAAGTCGGATGACAACACCGCCTCTTTGTCAGTCCAGGAGGAGCGCTCGCTTGCAAACTCGGCCAGGAGGGCGTTCTCGTTTTCCTCCGCCTCATCCTGGGTCTTCTTGAGCAGCTCCTTCTGCTCTGCTAGTTGCGCGACCAGCAGGTCGCGCTTCGCGGCCAGCTTATCGCACTCCTACCCTTTGGCACGCAACGCGGTGTTGACCTCGCCCAACTGCTGCTAAAGAGTGGCGTTGGCCTCTGAAGAAAAAGAAGAAAGAGGGTGTTAGTCGTCAACAAAGAAGGTCGCCGGGGAGATCCGGCTCGACTGCTCAGCAGTCGGCCCGAATCTCAGGGACTACAGCCCATGGGTGCGCCAGCGCGCCCGCGCAGAAAAGAAAGAAGACTCACTCCAGCTCTCCGACAAGTCGGCGGTCCGCTTGCCCAACTCTTCGTCGTTGCGGTTGAAGGCGGTCACACGGAGATTGTAATAGTCCTGTGACAAACATTTCAGACAAACGTTAGTACTTGGAACTCGCCAATTAGAGTTCTGAGCCGCCTGCTCAGCAGCGGGCCCGAAACTCGAGGACTACACCTAGTGGATGCGCTGGCGCGCCCCCACAGAGAAGAGCAAGAAACAAAGACAAGGAGGAAGCGTACCCGGATGAATATCCACGACGCCAGATGCGCCTTGGTGCAGTTCTGGATGGCATCGCCCTCAGCTCGCAGCTTGGTCTGGACGTCCAGAAGCGCCTGGTTCAGCGGGCCCGTCCCGCCTCCTCGCACCCACCCAGTGGGCGTGGCGCTCGTCGCCTCGGCGTCTGGGATCGTGGAGCTCGCGACGCCAGTTTCCAAAGGGCGCGGCGCCGAAGTCGCCTTCTCAAGGCGGCGACGCGTCGGTGTGCCACGACCTCGTCTTCTGTCGGCTGCACCGGCGGGTCCGCCGGCTGCTCGCCTTACGCGCTTCCAGATGGCGGCGGCGGCACGATCACGTCTAGCATGGAGGCGTCGCCGCCTCCCCTCTCCATGATCGGGTACTCGCCGCCGGCTTCCCCAGTCTGCCCCGAGAACTCCGGAGGCGGCGGCGCAGAGTTCAGTGGGGGTGACGAACACTGCCCATTGGCGGTGCGCGGCTTCCTCAGCCTGCCTCCTCGCCGCGACGGCGGCCTCGGCCTCCGCCAGTTTCTTTTTGGCGGAGGCCTCCGCCTTCTCCAGGCGGGCGGCCTCCTCCTCTTCGCGCTTCTCTTGCGCGTTCCGCTCCGTCGCCTCCCGGAGGTCGGCGGCGGGGTCAACCCACCGAGTGGTGGCGGATGTCTCCGCCGACCCCATGACAGAGGCGGCGGCGACCCTCTCAAGAGTAAGGGGAGCCCTGATGATGCGGAGCATCCCACGATCATCCCCATGGACCTACAACCGTCTCATCAAGAGCCAAGAGGACCAATGACACGAGCATGAGCTAGAGCTCTCGAGAACGAGGTGACTTCTTTCCTTAGTGATATCACATATGATCCACTCGAGACATGGCTACTACCTAAATCCGATGCTATGCATGATCAGGTGTCAAGAGGAACCTCCCGAAGATGTACGTGAAGACGGACAAGCCGCCAAGTCCACGGATGAAGAAGACCACCGGAAGGAGGCGAAGAAGGCTACAGGGCCCGGACATCCGGCCCCCAAGCCCAGACATCCGGCCTCCCAGGAACCCCCGGACATCCGGCCACCCAGCCCGGATATCCGGCCCCGACGACCCAGGACATCCGAAGGTTGGCCAGTTTGGCCCGGACATCCGGCCTCCAGCCCGGACATCCGGCCCCCCGCGATGCCTCGGACATCCGGCCGCCAGCCCGGGAATCCGGACCTCGCTATCCAGAGGACCACCGAAGCCTGCCCCGCCAGCCCGGACATCCGGCCCCCTAGCCCGGACATCCGGCTCCCTCTGAAGCCCCGGACATCCGGCCCGACGCCCGGACATCCGGCCTCACCTGCGCGTGAACAGTGAAGGGCCGAAGCCCATGTACCCTTTCGACCCCGTAGACTATATATACTCCATCCCCTTCCTCTTTCTAGGGTTAGCGTTGATTTAGCTCATATGTGAGATAGAGCTTCGCTCATCCATATGGATCTCCTCCTCGAGAGAGACTGCGGCCCCTCTTCGGAGAAGATCATTGGATTCAAGACCCCCTCTTGGGCGGCCCCCTCAAGACCTCCTATCGGAGAAGAACCGGTTACTTTGTATCGTCCTTTGTTGACCTTGGATCATCATGTATCTCTTTGTGTTCATCGATCTAGCATATGTGTGATCTATTTCTTGTTGGTTGAGTGTTTCTCTCGTGTTTCCCCTCATTTTCCCCTTGTGTTCTTCGTGTTCATCTTAGGGATCCACTCCTTTCGTGAAAGATCGGCCATACCGGGTTTCACCCCGTATCATCTTGGATCAGAGCCAGCATGTCTCATGATATCTTGGTATCATGAGCCATGTTGATCACGATTTCGGAGCCCCCTCTCTTTGTTTTCTAGCTTGATTTTGTTGTTTTTCGTCCTAATCCAAAAATTGCCCCACAAAAATAACCCCAAATTTTTTTTGTGATTTGTTGGTGTGATGAAGTTTTGTTGGATTTGATCCGCGGATTTCGTGTGTTGCAGGTAGATCTAGCATTACCCCACCTTTTCCCCATTTTCCATCCACAAAATCGTCCCAATTTTGACCGAATTTGACCTCTCCACGCGGTGTTCTTCGAAAAAGTCCTCGGATCATGAGCCCGGACATCCGGCCCGAACAGCCCGGACATTCGGCACCCCAGACATCTGGCCATCACCCCGGACATCCGGCCCCTGGCAGCAAAACCACCATTCCACCATCCTTTTCCCGACCAACTTTCGCCAATTTTGTCCCGGTGCCACATGCACTTCCGCATAACTCCACCACTTCCGCATAACACCACTATAGCCTTTCCCGCTACCAACTCCGACAATTTTGCCAAATCTTGCTTTGAGAATTTGAGTAGTGGTTTCCGTGTCCTTTTGTGTTTCGGCTATCTAGGTACGGTTCAACATCAACATCACCACCGCTCATCTTCGCCAAGGACTACTACGAACGGCTACATCAACATCACTTGGGTATCACCTTCACCTTGGATATCAACTTGGTACCGTGATATCATCATACTCTTTTGCAATTGCATTGATAACCCCATGGCCTTACTTTTGCGTCACTTACCCATCGAGACTAGCCCTTGAGTATTGCCGGCAATGTGACTTGTGCACATTAGTGTTCATACATCCCATAGCATACATACTATCATCTTGTTGCATATCTCGGCATTATCACTTGTGTCACAAAGTTGTTGTCGCATACACAATTGCTATTTCGGTTCGTGAAGCATTGCATGAGAAAAGAGCTCAAACATAAAAGAGCCAAACAAGCTTTTAAGCAAAAGAGGAAAGATAAGCAAAGAGCTTATAAGCAAGAACCATAGCATCTTACAACATTAAGATTGTCATACTCGATCATCTTGGATCAAAGCATAGGAACATCATACATATAGCATACGTGGGATAGAAGTCGTTGCATTTTTGCTTAGTAGGTTGTGCACAAGTTCGTATCCGCCTATTGTGCAATCGTGCTAGCGTCTCTCTAGTGTTGTGCAACAGGAGCACCTTTGTAACACCCCGGATTCGATGCGCCAGGTGTCCGTCAGTTATTCGTCGTCGTTGCCATGTCATGTGCTTGCGTGTTGCACTTGGCCATGTCATCATCTGCATTTCATATCATGTCATCATGTGCATCGCATTCGCACACGTGTTCGTCTTATGCATCTGAGCATTTTTCCTGTTGTCCGTTTTGCAATCCGGCACTCCTATGTCCTCCGGCGCCCCCTTTTGCCTTTTTCCATGAGCGGGTATTAAACTTTCTCGGAATGGACCGAGGTTTGCCAAGCGGCCTTGGTATAGCACCGGTAGACCGCCTGTCAAGTTTTTTTTGACTATACACAGTAGGGCAATACCCCACTGCAATTTTTATTATAAAGTTAAAAAAGGGTGTCCAGAAGTACAAAAGGCTTGAGATAAGCCAAGAAGAAAAGAAAAGAAGAGAAGAGAAGAAAAAGAAAGAGAGAAAGAAGAAAGAAAAGAAAGAGGAAAACAGAAGCTAGCAGCTACTATTATACAAAATATTACAAGACAAGGCTGTCAAGCCATAGGCAAAAAGCTGCAGCATAGCTTTTCTTAATCCTGAACCTCAGCAAATTGAGTTCCTCTAAGAAGATGACTTTCCATCCCTGGAAGCTTGGTTGGATGCCTTGAAAAATGAGGTTGTTTCTTGAGATCCAGATGGCCCATGAAGCTAGGATGATTATTTCCATGAAGAAAGGCACATGAAGTTTTTGTTTTAGATCAGCAAAAGCTTCAAGAACTGAGACATTTGCCTGTCTAGAAGGGCAAATCATATTCCAACAATGTGCAGCAAAAGGACATGTCCAAAAGAGGTGTTGAAGTGTTTCCTCCTGCTGGCAATTGTTTACAGCACAATTGTAGATGTTCAAATGAAAAGTTTTCCTTCTAAGAAGATTCCTGGTGTTGAGTCTGTCATGCAGTAGCCTCCAAAAAAACACCTTGTGCTTGGGTTGACAAGAGCTATTCCAAATCCAGTTGAATTGGGGTGGCACTATTTTTACTCCCATCATTAGTTTATATGCCTTTGCAACAGAAAATTGATCACTTCCCCAAATATAGCTCCAGGTGTCAGTACAATCCAGATATTCAGAACCCCTCAATGTTATACAGATGTCTTCCATTGCTTCAAATTCTTGGAATGCTTGCACTGTCAATGGTAAGTGAAAGAGATCCTCCAGAAATTCAGTGTGAATAATGGTATGCACAGTGGAGTTACTATTTTTCACAAAAGAAAACAGATGAGGGAACATGTCCTTTAGGCAGGCTGAGTGCCAAAGATCTGACCAAATGAAACTACTTTTACCATCTCCAATGTGACATCTAGCCATGGATTTGAAGTTGTCAATGAGCTTAAGATTAGCTTTCCACCAAAAGGATCCTGTCCAACTATTGCCAGGCAATGAACCATCACTGTAATGTGTTTCCCAGATCAAATTAACCCAAGGAGTGTTATGTCTGTTATAGAACTTGTGTAGATTCTTGAGAAGCAAAGCTTTGTTTTGGACAAAGATGTCCATCACTCCCAATCCCCCTTGATCCTTTGGCCTACAAACAGTATTCCAAGCCACCATGGCAGGCCTATGGTCCTCCAAATCAGGGCCTCTCCAGAGGCAATGCCTCAACAACTTAATTGCTTGGGCTTTGATGGTGACAGGGACATCAAGACATCCCATTAGATAAATCAACAGGGAGTTGAGAACAGATTTTACCAATAGTAGTCTTCCAGCCATGGTCAAAAAAGAAGATAAGCCCATGAGTTTCTTCTGTAACCTTGTGACCAAAGGTAAGCATTGCTCCACAGTAGGTTTATAAATACCCAGAGGTGCACCTAAATATTGAAAAGGAAAGGATGCCCTAGAACATTGGAAAGTGTTGATCAGAATCTCAACTTTCTCCTCAGGTATATTGAGTGGGATGAGACTAGATTTAGTGCAATTAACTTTCAGTCCAGTGGCATCTGCAAAAGTATTAAGGAGGGCTTTGAGGCAGTGCAGTTGTTTTGCATCAGCTTGAAGGAATACCAAAGTGTCATCTGCATACTGAACTATTGGGAAATCAGGGCAGGAGTTCACTTGCAGTGGAGAGGATAGTAAACCCATTTGCATGGCCTTGTGGAAGATTGACTGGAGAAGATCTGCAGCAAGAACAAACAGCAGAGGTGACAAAGGGTCTCCTTGTCTCACACCTCTGAGGCAATAATTTTTTTTACCAGGAACACCATTTAGCAGAATGGCAGATGAGGCAGAAGTGAACAACATGTTGATCCAATTAATCCATCTATCTCCAAAACCTTTAGCTTTTAAAATATCCATAATTGCCTGATGTTCTATGGTGTCAAAAGCCTTTTCAAAATCCAATTTCAGTACAATAATCTCTTCCTTTGATTTATGACACTGATGCAAGTATTCATAAGCCCAACCCAAGAAGTCATGAATAGATCTCTCTTTGAGGAAGCCATATTCGTTAATGTGAACCAGCTTTAGGATGATTTTCTGTAACCTGTTTGCCAGCAGTTTAGTGACTAGCTTGAGACAGCAATTGAGGAGAGAGATTGGCCTGAAATCATTTGCTGTGAGAGGTGAATTTCCTTTTGGAATCAGAGTAATAAAGGAGGTGTTCAAACTTTCCAAAGAGATTTGTCCAGCATGGAAATCACAAATGAAGTTGAGCACATCTCCTTTAATTATGTCCCAGCAGGATTTAAAGAACTCGTTATTGAAGCCATCAGGACCAGGTGATTTGTCCATAGGTAATTCTTCCACAACTTCATTGATTTCATCTTCAGAAAAAGGTAATTCCAAAGATTCAAAAAGTGAGGGGTCCTGTCTTTGGTGAAACAATGACTGCAAGTCAAAGTGCATGCAAGTTTTGAGAGAAGTCCCCATTCTTTTCTTATAAGTGTCCCATAGTATAGCAGCTTTCCCAGCATGATCTGAAATCTCAACATGATCATCATTTTGTAAGACAGCAATATGATTATGTCTGTGATTGATAGAAGCCTTGGTATGAAAGAATTTGGTATTCTCATCCCCAAACTTTACCCCTTTGATTTTCCCCTCTGTTTCCAATAAATCTTTTGGTTCCTCAAAAGGACTAGCAAGTGTTCTTTAAGAAGAGTCCTGCAATTCCATTCATAAGTATCCAGTGGTCTGAACTCCTCAAAAAAATCCCAAAGGAAAATGAGTTCATTGATTTTAGCAATTTGAGTTTTCAGACAAGAGAGGGACCTGGCCCATAACTTCAAAGCTCTCCTCAAATTTTTAAACTTTGCATTCAACCTTTTGACTGAATCCATGTTCCCAACTGGGATATTCCATGCAGCCTGAACTACCTGTTTGAAGTCTGAGTGTTGCAACTAGTAATTCTCAAATCTGAATACTTTTGCCTTGGGAATTGAGGTGCCAACTTTGATGACACAAGGCAAGTGATCTGAAATTGGTTTAGCAAGAGGTAGAACCATAGTATTTGGGAATGTGGTCATCCAAGAAGCTGAAGTGAAAAACCAGTCAAGCTTGACCAGCAGAGGATTTTGCTGCATGTTACTCCAACTAAATTTCCTACCATGCAGAGGTAGTTCTAATAAGCCTTGGTTACTAATTGCTTCATTAAACATGAGCATTTCATTTACATCTCCACCAGGTTTATTTCTGTCAGATGGGTCCCTCATGAAGTTGAAATCTCCCATAAGAATCCAATCCACATCATCAGGCATATGAATATTCAAAAACCACTCAATGAACTCATGTTTATCTTGAGGATCACAAGGACCATAGATATTTGTGAGAACCCAGGACTGATTGGAGAGTAAACTGGTGAACTGAATGGAGAGTGAGAATCTGTTCTGAGAAATTACTTCTCCAGCAAATTGAGTGCCATTCCATGCCACAAGGAGACCCCCAGATGCCCCAACAGAGGGGAGGAAAGCAAACTTATTGATTCTATTAGGACAAAAGTTTTTTAAGTAAGTGGTATCCAAGTTTTCTCTCTTAGTTTCTTGTAAGCACAGGATATTGCAATCACTCTCATCAATTTTCTGTCTTAACGCCAGCCATTTATCTTGAGAGTTCATCCCTCTAATGTTCCAATTCAGAATGTTCCAACTTCTATTTGTATTATTCATGGAAACAGAAATGAGGACTGCAACCTAGGCCAAGCACCAGCACTTGACTCAATATTAAGGTGGGTAAAAGATCATCTGAAATACTGGAGCACAACATAAGACAAAGCCAACAGTACATCCAAGTAACATACACCACAAAGGTTCCTTCAAGATAAGACATCCCCAGAGCAAAGAGTTGCTTAAAGTACCAGAACTCAAAGTTTACACTGCAAATAAGATTAACCAAAAGGGCATATGACACTTCCTCCCAATTACCCCCCAAGCACTAGCCCAGAGAAGTCTTGTAATCATCATGGAGATGTTGTTGTGTTATCTTCTCCAGTGGCCAAGGGCACCTTGACCAGGTCCTCATCAAGCTTTCTCCTTGGTTTCTTGGCCATCTTGCTATCCAGCTCCCCCTCAGCAACCTTACAGAAAGAGGCAGTGAGGTTTCTAACAACCGAGTTTTGAATGACAGGAGGAATAGCATGACAGGGCAAACAACTATTATTTGTGCAGGAATTTATTTTAAATCCATCATTGGCTTTTTTAATTCTGTCACTTCTCCTTACCTCAGTTTCCACTAGAGGGGTTTTACCACTCCTTCTCTTCCTGAGGTTGTCACTGCCAAAAGGCTGCAGAAGGGCCTGAGAGTCCACATCCTTCATGTTGGAAGCCACCTCAACATTCTCCTTGCCCTTATCCTGAGCACCCTGATTCTCTAGAGCAATGGCCTGACAAATAGGAGCATGTGAAGCAGGGCATTTAGCAGGTATATGAAATAGAATAGCTTGCTCCATGTTCTCAACAGCAGAAAAGAGTTCCCACATCCCACACTTGAGCATATTCACAGTCCAATCAAACTTATCAGGAGTCAATAGAAGGTGGACAATGAAGTTGAACCAACTTACAGGAATGTTAACAATAAATGTGGAGTGTTTAACCTCAGACTGCTCCTGAAAGTTCTTCTTCCACAACAAGAGACCTTCTTCAGACATCAGTTTGTCATTATCTGCAGTGGCAGCAAGCTGGATGCATTTCAAACCTAGAAGAGAGGGAGCCATGGTGAAATGCTCATTGATCTGATTTACCCATTTACCTTGTGGACCAGATTGAAGATGCTCTATATTGGTGACAGGATCCATCCCTCCTCTAAGAGTATTAAAGTGAGGACGACTTGACTGAAGGACCTGAACAGAAGAACCAACTGTAACTGCCAAGTCAGCCTCAAAACCTTGCACAGCAGGCAAATTGTTCTCCATAGTTGGGCAAATTTGTTGAGCAGCAGAATTAGGGCCCAAGTCTTGCTCTTCAGAGCTAGCATCAGCCACTGCAACCTCAGAGGAATTAATAGCATCCAAAGGAGGCAGCTGATTTAACTGAACAGGGGGGCAGCCTCATCAGATGCAGCAACCTCATATTGCACAGGCAACCCATTTGGCTCTTCTACATTTGAAAGGTATGCTTGAATAATATTTTGAAGCCCATTTGCCACCACATTGGTAGGAGGGGGTAGGGCCAAGAGTGCAACATCATTGTGCAGAACATTCTCAGCAATCACAGGTGGCATAGAAATGTTGGAGTTAACTCCTTCAGAAAAAGACATGTCTGAAGAAAGGCTACTGTTACTGAAAACAGGCACTAACTCCTCACCATCAGCCCAAGCTATTTCCTCATGCTGCACAGCATCCAGAATGTCGTCAAGAGGTGCCTGCATGTTTTCTTGTTGTGGAATAGTCCAGTTGTCCTCTTGTTCCCAGTTGTCTTCTTGCTGAGCATTTAAATTGTTGTTATTGAGTGCAGCATCATGAAAACCAGCACCAGGTACAGCATTCTCTGGCAATGGATGTGGATCCTCATTATATGGTGGAATTGGGTCTTCATCTGCTGGGCCTCCACCCAGAAGTTCACTAGCCAACACTTCAATGGAAGAGGACCAACCATCATCTTCAAACTCATCTCCCTCTAACCATCTCAAGCTCTTAGGGATTATATCCAAATTCAAAACACGAGCCTTGACCACAATGCGGCCCATGTGCTCGTCCTCCTTGTCCCAAGAAATCAAGCGGCCAAACTTACTGACAGCCCAGGCCAAGTCTTCAGTGTTTCGAAAATCGAACGGAACTCCAGTCAGCAGCAGCCAAACTGTTCTATTGAAATGCACCCGCCTATGGTTCCTGCCCTTGTCATGCTTCACAAAATAAATGAAAACGTCGCCAAATTCATGCGGGCTATCCAACACAAGCTTGTCCCTATCTCTGACCCGAGTCAAGTTTCGTATCATTTGGACTTCGTTTGATACTCCAACGGTTAATCGGGTAACCGCGGAAGCCGCTTTTGATGCAGCCCAACATCCCCTCCAAAGTGGCCCAAAACCCATCTAAGTCATCTCTATCCTCTCGGTCGTCGAATCACGATCGTGTGGGCGAAAACCGCACCTCATTTGGACACTCCCACCTCCTCCTACCTATAAATATGTGTCCCTCTTCGGATTTTCGCGCAGTCCAAACCCTAGCCCCGCTCCCCTCGCGCCGCCGGACATGTCCGTCTCGCCGGCGGACGCGTCCACCCCGCCGCCATGTCGCCCGGACCAATCCCGGGGCGACACGTCACCCGCGCCGCCGCCCCAGCCTATCGCGCGCCGCCACTTGTCGCCTCCTCTCTCTCCTCGCGCCGCCAGCCCGCCGGGCCCAGGCGGGGCCCGCCCGGCCCGGTCCACCGCCGCCGCCGCCCGCGGGACGCCCGCGCGAGCCCGCGCCCCGCGCCGCCCGACCGCTCCGCCGGTCGTCCGCTCCCGCGGCTCCTCTGCGCCGCGCCGCGCCGCCGCCGGGGTGCCGCGCCCCGCCACCTCCCGTGCCTCCCGACACCTCCCCGACCCCGCCGCCTCAGCCGCCCGCCTCCTCGCCAGCCTCCATGGCCGCCGCGCCTTCAAGCTCGCCGGAGCCGACCGAGCTCGCCGTCCCCGGCCTCCCTGCTCCGCCCTCCACCCGGATCCGGCCGCCCCAGGGCCAGATCCGCCCGAGCCGCTCGTCCCCGACCCCGCCGGTGCCTCCCTCCTCTTCTCCGGTCCCCGCGCATCCCCAACTCCGGCGAACTCCCACCGTCCGGATCTGGATCTCAAAGACAAGGTTGACTTTCCCCTCCCCGAGATTTCTCTAAGTCCCAAAATTATTGCTTTCTGGTGCCATCTTTGACATGCCATATCTCCTAGAGTACTGCCCCGCTTTGGGCGCATGGTATGTAAAATTGTTCGTCTCGATGAGTACATCATTTCATATCATTGTATCATTTTCATTTGAGCTCATCTTGATGCCCGAAATGCTGTTAGAAGAGGGCTATGTGATGTTAGTTTCAGATCTGTTTCAGTAGATGCACTTTTGTCATTTTTGCCATGATTGATGTGTGCACCCTATGAAGTTGAGTCCTACATGTGTTTTGTAATATGCCATGCCATCTTTCCAGCGGTTTATGCCATGTATTTTTGTGATCTTTGTGGTGACTAGCACAAGCATGCAAACTAGGGATCATAATGTTGCTGATTTCAGGGACTGTATTTTCACTAAGTCATGTCCTGCTGTTATTTTTATGCCATGTGTTCATGTTGTTTGAGAGAGATCTATGCCTATTTTGAGCATGATCAGTAAGGGTGTTTTGAGCATATGGATTTGATCTATCCATTCATGCCTTTGTTTGTAATTATAGAGTGCCATAGCTTGAGTCAATCAAGCTCTACTTTTGCTATAAAATGTTACTGGCAGATTGTTTACATGTTATTCGATTTTGCCAAGCTTGTTGTAGTTGATCCTTGCATGCTATGATGTTATTCTTGCCATGTCTAGCTTATATGCCATGTCTTCTTGATGTATGTATGCTTAGTTTATCATGCAATGCTCTGTAGTGAGTGCATCGAGCTCGTAATTATGCCTACTTGTTATCTGTTTTTGACATGTCCAGTTTTCTGCCAAGTCTGAAATCTGTAATGAAACTTGCTTAATTGACATGGGTGCAATTATATTTTCTGGTCCTTTTTGGCTTATGGTCACTAAGGGACTTTTGTTAAGTTCTTTGAGTAGATTCATTCCTTGCCTTACTTTGCTATGTCTTGTTCCTGTAGCATGTCATTTGCTTGCTCTAAACATGTCATCCTGATGTTAATTTCTGGCATGTCGTTATTTTCACTAAGTTTGTGAACCTGTTATCTTTTGCACTTTTGCCATGCTGGTTTGACCTGTTATGGAGTGATTTAGCCGTATCTCAGTGTCCATCTTTTGTCAAGCATCTTGAGTAGATCACTGTCATATGCTTTGTTGGTACGTTTGGGTGCAGTAGCTTAATTTCTTGTTGCTTGCTAAGCAGCATAATGCTGTTATTGGCAGGATCTTGTCATTCTTGTTTTGCTTGTCATTTGCTTACCGTGCATCCGATTCCGGTGATCTTTATATCGATTTCAACCGAAATCACCTCACCTTTCCAGTGGCATACTTGGTTTGCCAATATTATGCCTGGTTCATCTTTTCCTTCCGGAGCACGCATATGCATTGCAAACCACATCTCGCATATCATGCCATGTTTATGTGGTGGTTGTTTACTTTGTTGTTTGCTTCTTTCCGGTGTTGCTTCTTCGGGTTAGTTCCGATAATGTTGCGATTGTGAGGATCCGTTCGTCTACATCCGTTTGTCTCCTTCATGGACTCGTTCTTCTTCCTTGCGGGATCTCAGGCAAGATGACCATACCCTCGATATCACTTCTATCTTTGCTTGCTAGATGCTCGCTCTTTTGCTATGCCTATGCTGCGATACCTACCACTTGCTTATCATGCCTCCCATATTGTTAAACCAAGCCTCTAACCCACCTTGTCCTAGCAAACCGTTGTTTGGCTATGTTACCGCTTTGCTCAGCCCCTCTTATAGCGTTGTTAGTTGCAGGTGAAGATGAAGTTTGTTCCTTGTTGGAACATGGAGATGTTGTTACTTGTTGGAACATGTTTACTTGTTGGGATATCACAATATATCTTATTTAATTAATGCATCTATATACTTGGTAAAGGGTGGAAGGCTCGGCCTTATGCCTGGTGTTTTGTTCCACTCTTGCCGCCCTAGTTTCCGTCATATCGGTGTTATGTTCCCGGATTTTGCGTCCCTAACGCGGTCGGGTGATTTATGGGACCCCCTTGACAGCTCGCTTTGAATAAGACTTTTCCAGCAAGGCCCAACATTGGTTTTACCATTTGCCTACCACCTATCCCTTCCCTTGGGTCGGCCAGCCCGAGGGTCATCTTTATTCAGCCCCCCCGGGCCAATGCTTGTCTAAGTGTTGGCCCGAACTTTAGCCCTTTGCAGCGCCACCTCAGGGAAACTTGAGGTCTGGTTTTAGTTGTATGGACTGCTCATCCGGTATTGCCCTGAGAACGAGATATGTGCAGCTCCTATCAGGATGTCAGCGCATCGGGCGGCTTTGCTAGACTTGTTTTATTACTGTCGAAATGTCTTGTAGCCGGGATTCCGAGACTGATCGGGTCTTCCCGGGGAGAAGGAATATCCTTCGTTGATCGCGAGAGCTTATCATGGGCTAAGTTGGGACACCCCTGCAGGGTTTGAACTTTCGAAAGCCGTGCCCGCGGTTATGTGGCAGATGGGAATTTGTTAATGTACGGTTGTAGAAAACCCGAAGTTGATCTTATTTAAAATACATCAACCGCGTGTGTAACCGTGATGGTCTCTTCTCGGTGGAGTCCGGGAAGTGAACACGGTGTTGGAGTTATGCTTGACGTAGGTTGTTCTAGGATCACTTCTTGATCATAGTTCATCGACCATGCTTTGCCTTCTCTTCTCGCTCTCTTTTGCGTGGTTAGCCACCATATATGCTAGTCGCTTGCTGCAGCTCCACCTCACTACCCTGTCCTACCTTCAAGCTTAAATAGTCTTGATCTCGCGGGTGTGAGATTGCTGAGTCCCCGTGACTCACAGATACTTCCAAAACCAGTTTGCAGGTGCCGATGAAACCGTGCAGGTGACGCATCCGAGCTCAAGGAGGAGCCCGATGAAGATCTTGTTCATTATGTTGTTTCGTTTCAGTTGATCAGTAGTGGAGCCCAGTCGGGACGATCGGGGATCTGTGTAGCATTTGGGGTAGTCTTCTTTTATTTTGGTTCCGTAGTCGGACCTTGGTTGTATCTGTATGATGTAATGCTTTACTCATGTATTGTGTGAAGTGGCGATTGTAAGCCAACTATGTATCTCTTTCCCTTATGTACTACATGGGTTGTGTGAAGATTACCTCACTTGCGACATTGCTTTCAATGCGGTTATGCCTCTAAGTCGTGCTTCGACACGTGGGAGATATAGCCGCATCGAGGGCGTTTCAAGTTGGTAATCAGAGCCTTCCCCGACCTTAGGAGCCCCCGCTGATTGATTGTTTTTAGTGGCCGAGTTGTGTCTAGAAAAATGTTTTGAGTCATTTAGGAATTATGTATCGGAGAGTTTAGGAATTCTTTTTACTTCCCAGTCTCCTCATCGCTCTGGTAAGGCATCCTGATGTAGAGTTTTGACTCTTCTCTTCTCAAATTTCACTAAAAAAAATTAGGATCACGCGGGTATCTTAGAATCGTTCCGATGGCTTTATGATGACAACATTGTCTTGGTGCCTCCTGTCAGCAGGGGTTTAGTGGAAGTGTCCCGGGGAGTTGAGCTCCGAGGTGTTGTCGTCATAATTTTATCGTTGCAGTTCTGGAATACCTGAGTTTAGTACGCCGACATCGAAAATCTCTTTTGTACAATTGTTGGTGAGATAACCCTGATAGCCCAGTACTGAGGCGAGTGCGGGAGTATTGCCATAACTCGTATAACGGATGCTTTTCGAAGGTTGAGGTAGACGATTTCCAAAGGTTTCTTGGTTATGTGTTGAAGGATGGATACAGCTGGATCTAGGTATTGTTAGTTTGGGTGATATATTTTGTGTCCCCTGTATCCCCAACACCTGATTGCATAACCAGAAAGTTTCGGGAGTTTATAGGTGGGAATTCAAGTAGTTCCTAGAATATCTTTCCGACAGATGCCTGATATGGGATTGGGTAAATCTCTATCATATGTATTTGTTTCTGGCTTATTCTGCAAGCCAATCCTTGTTTTGTTTTATTTGTGGTATTCGAGTTGCTTCGATGTCAAGTGTTGATCCATACCTTTTCTAAACGGTGTTCTCATATTGCTATGTGAATACTAATCCTTCTTGATCACTGAGGTTGTCTTTTCAATTCTTTCCAACCGGTGTGCTTCTCTTCAAGTGGATCCGATCATTCCAACATCCGCAAGATCAACTCTAAGTATTCTCAACGGTGTTTGTTTCATTCGTCCCAAGTTGCCTTTGTTTTCCCGCCCTCCCACCCTTTTTTCTTCAAGGACTCAGATTTCTTAATCAAGTATCCATCTTATAGATGGGAAGTCTCTCCATTCTTTTTCGTCAATGTTCTTATCCGGTGATTTCCATGAAGATACTAACGGAGCCTTAACTTCATTATTCTTCGTTCTTTTTCTTCTCCGGTGGATTCAGTTCAAGCTTGTCGATCATATCTTTCCTTGTTTCAAATGTTTTCTCATACCGGTGCACCTCTTAATCATTCACCTCTCACTATTCATTGTTCCGGAGTGATGAAGATATCTCAGAAGATTCAAGTTTCCATTCTCAATTCACTCAATTTATTTTGAGGATGCTATCTCATTCAAGCCATTTAATTCAACTGATGTAATCTCTCTTTTCAAGAAATTCTTTCAAAGGTGTTTCTTTTGAGTGGGCCCCAACCCACAGGTCTTTTTCCAGGATCTTACCTGACTCTTCTAATTTTCCCGGAGCTATTCTCAAATTCATTTAAAAGTTTGACGTAAGAATGGATTTTCATCAGTCAGCTGTTTTGCTCCAAGATCTTTCAAATTCTTTACATCGTTGGTTCAACCTTTCCAACTTTCATTCCGGATTGCCTCAATAATTCATGGTGGTGTTTCTCATCGTCATTCTCAACATTTGAAGACCGAAAAAGAGTTTCCCTTAAATCTTGCTCCATTCTCTTCAAGATTCATGGTTCTAGCTTGATGCCATCCTCTCATAATTGTTTTCGATTCCGATAATTGTTTTCACCCATCCGAAGCATTTCAGGAGTCCTTTCAGTTTGATTCTCCGGAGCCCATCATCTCAAAATTATTCATTCAAGCTTTCAGCTCTCGTTCTCCAAATTTTACCGGTGCATCGTTCAAATATACTCTAATCAGTTCATGATCTCTTCGTTCTCATGTACCTAAATTCTCTCAAGTATCTTCGTTCATTTTCCAATTCTTTCTGGTGATGCGTTTGTTTTCTTCGTTCGTTCTTTTAATTCTTACGGTGGTTCGTTCAAGAGTTCTCTTCCTTCGTTATCATATAGATTCATTCGCTCTTTCCAATTCTAACGGTGGATCGTTGAAGACCTTCTCAAGTTGAGCTATATCTATCTTCATCCTTGCTACGAGAATAAGTAGTATGCCAAATCCGTTGCTTGTCATCAATTTAAATTGGTGAAGGATATGCATAACGTAATTCTTATTATGGTTTCATCCAAGTGATCTAGTTTCTTCTTTCCAGAGTTGTTCATCATGTCACATTTCTCGGTTCGAGAGGCTTCATCTAGTTAGAATGTTTAGTTGTGCTGCAAAGTTTGAAGTTCATATGTTGTTTTATTTGGAAGAAACAAAAAAGATAAAAGTTCTTGCACAAATTGCGATGCAGAGATGGATGGCTAGATAAGGGGGTGCACCTAAGCCTAAGCTCTACAGAATATTTTCGCTAGTGGACGCGGATTTTTAGAGCTTAGGCTCATGGACACCTGCAGACCGGTTCGGAGGATCGGAGTAGACGGCGGTGCCAGGTGTTGGGGCGGCCGGCTGGTCGGTCTCGGCTTGATCACCTCCGGCGGCAACCGGCTCGGTTGGGCGCGGCTCGTTGCTGGAGGCGCGGTCGAGCTGAGGCTGGCCGTCCGCTCCGTCTTCTGGTGCCTTCATCTCACCTCCGTCCTCTGCCTCGCCTTCCTCCTCGACACTGGAGCTGATCACCTCCGCCGAGTCCTCGCTGTAGTCTGGTTTCATCCCGAACCACTTCGATGGCGCCTCCTCGCCGTCTTCAGCCCGCTCAGGGACGAAGATGCTGGTGTCGGTGTACTCGGCGATCGCCATCGCGCGCTTGACGAGGGTGTCTTCCACGACCGCCAGCTCCGCCTGGGCCTCTAGCCGGAATGTGGCGAGCTGGTCTAGATCCAGCCCAGGATACCATGCCTTGACGAACTCCAAGGCCCGGCGCCCTCCGGCCGTTGCCGAGGAGCCTTCCAGGCCTCAAGACGGCCAGCCGCGACCTCGAGCCAGTCGGCAGTCCGACTGGGAGTGCGCGGAGCCTGCATGTCCAGCCACAGGGCGGCGATCGCCTGGGCGCCGACATGTTGAAGCCGGCGCAACATCCAGTGGGCCGGCCGAAGGCGGGCCTCAATGCTAAGGATCAGCTCATCGAGGGTTCAGGGGGCGTTGGCGGTGATCTCCGTGCCATCCGCCCTCCGCCCCTCGCGATCAGCCTCGGTGTCTTGATTGGCGGCCTGCGAGTGGTCGGGGAAGAAGTCTGCCAAGACGAAAGAACGAAGAACAAGTCAAAAAACCAGAAGCCGGCTCGGCCTATAGTCGGCAACTCAAAGAAGAAAAATGAGGAAACTCACCATCGACGAGATCCTCAATCTCATGGAAGCCGGATGGCAACACCGCCTCTTTGTCAGTCCAGGAGGAGCGCTCGCTTGCAAACTCGGCCAGGAGGGCGTTCTCGTTTTCCTCCGCCTCATCCTGGGTCTTCTTGAGCAGCTCCTTCTGCTCTGCTAGTTGCGCGACCAGCAGGTCACGCTTCGCGGCCAGCTTATCGCACTCCTCCCCTTTGGCACGCAACGCGGTGTTGACCTCGCCCAACTGCTGCTAAAGAGTGGCGTTGGCCTCTGAAGAAAAAGAAGAAAGAGGGTGTTAGTCGTCAACAAAGAAGGTCGCCGGGGAGATCGGGCCCGACTGCTCAGCAGTCGGCCCGAATCTCAGGGACTACAGCCCGTGGGTGCGCCAGCGCGCCCCCGCGGAAAAGAAAGAAGACTCACTCCAGCTCTCCGACAAGTCGGCGGTCCGCTTTCCCGGCTCTTCGTCGTTGCGGTTGAAGGCGGTCACACGGAGATTGTAATAGTCCTGTGACAAACATTTCAGACAAACATTAGTACTTGGAACTCGCCAATTAGAGTTCTGAGCCGCCTGCTCAGCAGCGGGCCCGAAACTCGAGGACTACACCTAGTGGATGCGCTGGCGCGCCCCCACAGAGAAGAGCAAGAAACAAAGACAAGGAGGAAGCGTACCCGAATGAATATCCACGACGCCACGATCACGTCCAGCATGGAGGCGTCGCCGGCTTCCCTAGTCTGCCCCGAGAACTCCGGAGGCGGCGGCGCAGAGTTCAGTGGGGGTGACGAACACTGCCCATTGGCGGTGCGCGACTTCCTCAGCGTGCCTCCTCGCCGCGACGGCGGCCTCGGCCTCCGCCAGTTTCTTCTTGGCGGAGGCCTCCGCCTTCTCCAGGCGGGCGGCCTCCTCCTCTTCGCGCTTCTCTTGCGCTTTCCGCTCCGTCGCTTCCTGGAGGTCGGCGGCGGGGTCAACCCACCGAGTGGTGGCCGATGTCTCCGCCGACCCCATGACAGAGGCGGCGGCAACCGTCTCAAGAGTAAGGGGAGCCCTGATGATGTGGAGCATCCCACGATCATCCCCATGGACCTACAACCGTCTCATCAAGAGCCAAGAGGACCAATGACACGAGCATGAGCTAGAGCTCTCGAGAACGAGGTGACTTCTTTCCTTAGTGATATCACATATGATCCACTCGAGACATGGCTACTACCTAAATCCGATGCTATGCATGATCAGGTGTCAAGAGGAACCTCCCGAAGATGTACGTGAAGACGGACAAGCCGCCAAGTCCACGGATGAAGAAGACCACCGGAAGGAGGCGAAGAAGGCTACAGGGCCCGGACATCCGGCCCCCAAGCCCAGACATCCGGCCTCCCAGGAACCCCCGGACATCCGGCCACCCAGCCCGGATATCCGGCCCCGACGACCCAGGACATCCGAAGGTTGGCCAGCTTGGCCCAGACATCCGGCCTCCAGCCCGGACATCCGGCCCCCCGCGACGCCCCGGACATCCGGCCGCCAGCCCGGAAATCCGGACCCCGCTATCCAGAGGACCACCGAAGCCTGCCCCGCCAGCCCGGACATCCGGCCCCCCAGCCCGGACATCCGGCTCCCTCTGAAGCCCTGGACATCCGGCCCGACGCCCGGACATCCGGCCTCACCTGCGCGTGAACAGTGAAGGGCCGAAGCCCATGTACCCTTTCGACCCCGTAGACTATATATACTCCATCCCCTTCCTCTTTCTCGGGTTAGCGTTGATTTAGCTCATATGTGAGATAGAGCTTCGCTCATCCATACGGATCTCCTCCTCGAGAGAGACTGCGGCCCCTCTTCGGAGAAGATCATTGGATTCAAGACCCCCTCTTGGGCGGCCCCCTCAAGACCTCCTATCGGAGAAGAACCGGTTACTTTGTATCGTCCTTTTTTGACCTTGGATCATCGTGTATCTCTTTGTGTTCATCGATCTAGCATATGTGTGAGCTATTTCTTGTTGGTTGAGTGTTTCTCTCGTGTTTCCCCTCATTTTCCCCTTGTGTTCTTCGTGTTCATCTTAGGGATCCACTCCTTTCGTGAAAGATCGGCCATACCGGGTTTCACCCCGTATCATCTTGGATCAGAGCCAACATGTCTCATGATATCTTGGTATCATGAGCCACGTTGATCACGATTTCGGAGCCCCCTCTCTTTGTTTTCTAGCTTGATTTTGTTGTTTTTCGTCCTAATCCAAAAATTGCCCCACAAAAATAACCCCAAATTTTTTTTGTGATTTGTTGGAGTGATGAAGTTTTGTTGGATTTGATCCGCGGATTTCGTGTGTTGCGGGTAGATCTAGCATTCCCCCACCTTTTCCCCATTTTCCATCCACAAAATCGTCCCAATTTTAACCGAATTTGACCTCTCCACGCGGTGTTCTTCAAAAAAGTCCTCGGATCACGAGCCCGGACATCCGGCCCGAACAGCCCGGACATCCGGCACCCCAGAAATCCGGCCATCACCCGGACATCCGGCCCCTGGCAGCAAAACCACCATTCCACCATCCTTTTCCCGACCAACTTTCGTCAATTTTGTCCCGGTGCCACATACACTTCCGCATAACTCCACCACTTCCGCATAACACCACTATAGCCTTTCCCGCTACCAACTCCGACGATTTTGCCAAATCTTGCTTTGAGAATTTGAGTAGTGGTTTTCGTGTCCTTTTGTGTTTCGGCTATCTAGGTACGGTTCAACATCAACATCACCACCGCTCATCTTCGCCAAGGACTACTATGAACGGCTACATCAACATCACTTGGGTATCACCTTCACCTTGGATATCAACTTGGTACCGTGATATCATCATACTCTTTTGCAATTGCATTGATAACCCCATGGCCTTACTTTTGCGTCACTTACCCATCGAGACTAGCCCTTGAGTATTGCCGGCAACGTGACTTGTGCACATTAGTGTTCATCCATCCCATAGCATACATACTATCATCATGTTGCATATCTCGGCATTATCACTTGTGTCACAAAGTTGTTGTCGCATACACAATTGCTATTTCGGTTCGTGAAGCATTGCATGAGAAAAGAGCTCAAACATCAAAGAGCCAAACAAGCTTTTAAGCAAAAGAGGAAAGATAAGCAAAGAGCTTATAAGAAAGAACCATAGCATCTTACAACATTAAGATTGTCATACTTGATCATCTTGGATCAAAGCATAGGAACATCATACATATAGCATACGTGGGATAGAAGTCGTTGCATTTTTGCTTAGTAGGTTGTGCACAAGTTCGTATCCGCCTATTGTGCAATCATGCTAGCGTCTCTCTAGTGTTGTGCAACAGGAGCACCTTGGTGAATTCCACATTTTGGCTCATCCTTGGTTGCATAACCCCATCTTATCTATTTGTGTGTGTGTTTCCGTGTACCATATCTTGCTATTGGTCTACTTGTTGCATTTGCAAATTTGTGAATCTTTTCCAACATTATTGAGTCTCACTTACAATTGCATCAAATTTTGTGCCACCATCCTAACCGAGCTCCACCATAAGCTTTTACTTGTGTAGGTGTGAGAACCGACAAGAATTGGTACCAATTGTGCTATTTCCTTGCTACACATTGGAGTCATCTTTGATCCATTGTCAACATCGGTCAAGGTACATTGGATATTGGTTCCTTCCTTTCTCCCACTCACATATCTTTGTTTGGAATGATGGATAGGCCAAGTACTTCTACCAACCCCCTCTTATTGGAGCAAGACGACGACATGTCTTCTTTCGTCACCAAGAATCAACTATTTGGTGCACAACGGGCTTTGCATCAAGAACAACTTGCTTTGGGCGACCGCATCGACAATCTCGCCACCGACCTACGACAATCTGAGAATCGTACAAGGGACTACTTCGACAACAAGCTCGACGAACACAAGCACGAGAATGACGCAAGAATGGATGAGATTCGAGCTTTGTTGCTTCGTTCGTCTCCTTCGACTTCGTCAAGAAGGAGCCGTTCAAGTTGACACTCCGACGACACCATCTCTGGTTCAAGTACACCGACATCAAACACGCTTCATCGTGCCGCGCGTGAAGATCGTCAAGAAAATCGCAATCCTCTACACGACCCCGACTCTCAAGAGCATCGACATCGCCAAAACCAAGCCGCTTTCGCACAAGCACAAGAACGGCAACGTCAACGACAACAAGAACAAGAGGAGCGAGCACGAAAACATCAAGATGCACAAGACACCGAGGCGGAACGCGAAGAACAACAACTACGGGAAGCTCAAGCACTTGAAGCGCAACGTGCCCTTCATGAATCAAGTCGTGCCGTAGCCAATCGAGGCCGACAAGCTCGACTACATCAAGAAGCACTTCGCGATGAAGTTCAAGAACAGATTTCCCAAGCTCGTGTGCATCGACAAGCTCCTCATCAAGATAGACAAGCTCCTCGTCAAGACCAACAAGTTCCTCCTCAAGCGCGACAAGAACGTCAAGTCCATCGAGAGCAAGCAGACAATGGACCCAATCATCGCCAAGAGCCACATGAGGATGACAACCCTCCTCAACAAGAGCAACATGAGGTCGACAATCCTCCTCGTCAAGAGCAACGTGAGAATGTCAATCCTCAATGACATGGGCGTCATCATCTCCGACCCCAACACAATGAAGAGCAACGATATGGCAAGCTTAAGTTCATGTCGGGGAAACTGATCCACGAGCACCTATGGGGACCGAGCCCCTTTCGGTTCGGCGGGGGGCGGAGGTCGCACGAAGAGCAGATCGAGGCGGAGCACACGAGCAGTTTACCCAGCTTCAGAGCTCTCCGGGGAGATAATACTCCTACTGCTGCTTTGTGGTTTGTATTGAGTTCTTGCTCGGGAGTGCTAAGTGCTATAGTACGCACCAGCAGCTAACGAGACCGAGCGTGAGTGTTATACTGTCCTCCCTCTTCTACGTTGTGCATGGGCCTCCTTTTATATGCTCAAGGGGTCTCCAACAGGTGGCAACGTAGACAAGGGTAAAAATGGAAAGGTGCTGCGGTTGGTACAGCTACCTGTACAGTGTATCCTACCTAACCCTGACGGCAGGGGACAAGGGCATTAAATGCCCGTCTGCGTCGCCCAAACAGTGCAAAAAAGGGACCGTCAGGGACGCCACCGCTCGCCACGATGGCGACCTTGTCAGCGCCGCTTGCGACAGTGCACCCCTGGCTGCACAGCCTCCCGCCACGTACGCCTGGAAGGGTCCCAGAGCGACACGTTGGTGGGTGTGCTGGAGCGCGGGTACAGAGTGGTTGCTAGCCTGCCACGGCAAAGTGCCTTCCCGCGGTCGTTGTCTTGTCGCGTCCGGAAGCTTGCCGCTCGCCGGGTCTTGCCGGGACGCGTGGCGCGTCGCGGCAAGTTCCTTGAGATGCCTTGGTTGGCCTCCCCGGCAAGCTCCTCTTGCCGGGGCCTGGTCTCCTTGGCTTGAATACTTTTTTCTTGAATGGCTCAAAAGGAACCACAGAGGATATTGGCGGTCACCCGGCAAGCCTTGCCGCGGGATGCTGCGACTGCCCGTGCACAAGTTCGGGATACTAGGGTACCCCTATGCTAGTACGCGCCAAAGATGTCGGGGAAACTGATCCACGAGCACCTATGGGGACCGAGCCCCTTCGGTTCGGCGGGGGGCGGAGGTCGCACAAAGAGCAGATCGAGGCGGAGCACACGAGCAGTTTACCCAGCTTCGGAGCTCTCCCGAGAGATAATACTCCTACTGCTGCTTTGTGGTTTGTATTGAGTTCTTGCTCTGGAGCGCTGAGTGCTATACTACGCACCAGCAGCTAACGAGACCGAGCGTGAGTGTTCTACTGTCCTCCCTCTTCTACGTTGTGCATGGGCCTCATTTTATATGCTCAAGGGGTCTCCAACAGGTGGCAACGTAGACAAGGGTAAAAATGGAAAGGTGCTGCGGTTGGTACAGCTACCTGTACAGTGTATCCTACCTAACCCTAACGGCAGGGGACAAGGGCATTAAATGCCCGTCTGCGTCGCCCAAACAGTGCAGAAAAGGGACCGTCAGGGACACCACCACTCGCCACGATGGCGACCTTGTCAGCGCCGCTTGCCACACTGCACCCCTGGCTGCACAGCCTCCCGCCACGTATGCCTGGAAGGGTCCTAGAGCGACACGTTGGTGGGTGTGCTGGAGCACGGGTACAGAGTGGTTGCTAGCCTGCCGCGGCAAAGTGCCTTGCCGTGGTCGTTGTCTTGTCACGTCCGGAAGCTTGCCGCTCGCCGGGTCTTGCCGGGACGCGTGGCGCGTCGCGGCAAGTTCCTTGAGATGCCTTGGTTGGCCTCCCCGGCAAGCTCCTCTTGCCGGGGTCTTGTGTCTTGAGTGGCCTTCCCGGCAAGCTCCTCTTTCCGGGGCCTGGTCTCCTTGGCTTGAATACTTTGTTCTTGAATGGCTCAAAAGGAACCACAGAGGATATTGGCGGTCACCCGACAAGCCTTGCCGCGGGATGCTACGACTGCCCGTGCACAAGTTCGGGATACTAGGGTACCCCTATCCTAGTACACCGACAGGAGCCCCCGGGCCTGGGCCATACACGGTGCCGAGCGCTGTTGGGCCAGGCCCAAAACTGGGCACGGGAACGCGCGGCCTCGATCACGCCGTATCTTACTCCGTATCCACCGTGCCCTCCCCGAACAGCACGCGTCGATTGCGGCGTCGTGGGAGAGGTCGTGGGTGGTTTATTTATTCAGAAAGGCGGAACGTCCGCCCCCTCCCTCCTTATAAGCAGGGGAAATAGGGGCAGTTCGCCCATCCGCCCGTTGCTATTCCTTCCTCGAGAATCTCTGCCACTCCCCTTCTTCCCAAAGCCGAAGGAGAGCAGTGCCCCGCCCTCATCGCCACCAGCACCACCAGTGCCGTCGTCCTCCCCCACCACTCCCGCCATGGCTCCGAAAGCCGAGAAGGTGAAATCGGCCGAGGCGCAGCGGCTCGCGGTGCTGCAAAAAGAGCGGGCAATCTTCCCTCCTAAGCTTGCCGCGGAGGAGCTGAAGGAGTAATACTACCTCTTCTGGTCGACGGGGACGCGAGCGCATCCGCGCACGAAGGTACTCCCAGCCGCCGCTTGGGAGAAAGCTCCCACTGGGTACCCTTTCTTCGCCTTGTTCTTCTACTGCGGGCTCTGCCCGCCCTTTTCTGAATTCTTCTGTGACGTCATGAACACCTATGGGCTCCGCCTCCTTGACTTCACCCCCAATGCTGTCCTGACCATGGCAGTTTTTGCACATCTCTGCGAAAACTTTGTTAGAATCCATCCAAACGTAGCCCTTTTCCGCCACTTCTTTTCGCCTCGAGTTGAGAAAGGAGAGCCTTTATCCGGCGGAATCGCCTGGATCTCAAAAGCTGGCAAGAAGGATGCTTATCTGGATGGAGAGTTCCGCAGCAAGTGGGAGGAGTGGAGGGCGGACTGGTGCCTGATTGTCGAGGAGAACCCGCAGCCGTTTACCGCCCAGCGCCAAACTCCAGTAGTGCGCGGCAGTGATTGGAGTAGCTTGGCCCCGGAAGACGACAGACTGAAGATTGCCGTCGCCCGGATCCAACGCCTCAGGCTTGCCGGGCTTACTGTAGGAGCGGTTGGCGCAGATTTCCTTCGCCGCCGCATCGCCCCCCTGCAAGAGAGGAGGAGACCCGCCTGGGAGTTCCAGAACGCGGCGGATATCATGAGGCTGCGGCCGGGCCTCAACTTCAACTTCACTGTCCTGGAGCTCAACGCGATGCTCCAGGAGCTGTTCAAGTACGACCCACAGCATCCCGAAGTGTTCAGGTTGCCGAGGGGCGTCGTTCTGCTGTGCAACAACTCCTCGCTCGACCGCATCCGTGCAATGATGCCGCTGTGCGACTCGCATGGAATTGACCCAGCCTGGATAGAGCCTGCAGATGACGTCGTGCAGGCGTTCTTCGATGGCTTGGTAGAAGTGCCGATCGACGCCGATGAGCAGAGGGGCCTCACCCGGGACACCACCGACGAGGAGATCAAGCGCATCGCCACCAGGCTAGAAGAGGCGGCGGCAGCTGCAGCCGCGGGCGGTTTGGATTCACCGTGGAGGAGGCAGAGGCAGCAGAGGCGGCAAGCCTTGCCGAGCGAGAGGGGCTTGCCGACGAGGAAGAGCCTGCCGGGCACGACGCCGAGCCGTGCGGGCCCACCGAGGATACGAGCGGCTCGTTGGAGATCGGCTCCTCTTCCTCTTCGTCTTTGGGCAGCTTGCCGCAAGCAGAGCCCCGGGCTCCACCAAGAAGGCGTCTTCGCAAGGCCGGGGACGTAGCGGAGCGGCGGACGAGTCAACCCCCGCCGCGCCGCGTGACACGCTCCACCGCGGCATGTTCTGTTGCCGCGGAAGCACCTCATGCTGCAGCGGCAACTGGAGCGGGGTCCTCCCGGTCCGCCGCTCCAGCTCCCGCCAAGCGGCCAAGGGATCCTACTCCTCCGCCTCCTCGCGCCGGAGGTTGGCCAGGCTTTGAATTCTCCGCGCTCAGCTCCGACGAGGAAGAAGAAGAGTAAGATTCTTGTTGTACTTGTATGTCTTCAATACTTGCTGTCTTGTCTTGTATCTCATTTGCTTTACTTTGAACTTATTCCTTTTTAGGACTCTGGCCCAGAGAGCAGCAAAGAGAGCCAAGGTCCCGGTGATTGTCATCGAGGACGATCCCACCGTGTCAGCAGGGGGTGCGCCTGAGACAAACGTACCGGACCTGGCAGCTGTTCTTCAGAGCAGCCCCCAGCGCAGCCCCCAGCGTAAGTATATGGTTTGTTTCCCGCTGTTGGGCGTGCATGGATACTCTTTGTTTGCTGATATCTGACTGTTGGCTTGTGTAGGAGCAGAGCAGCCCCACCAGGAGCGTCCGGATGCCGCCCCTGACATGCCATCTGCTTCGACTACGCCGCCAAGGGAGAGTTCTCCGGCAAGGGAGAATCCTCCGACAAGGGAGAGCTCTCCGGCAAGGGACAGTACCAGCGACCCCCCGGCAGCGGAGATCCCAACTACCAAGCCTGGTACAGGTACTTCTTGCTTCTAAACTTCCCTTGGGTTCTTCTTCGTTTGATCTTCTTTTTGGATATCTGCTTGACTTTTCTTCCTTTTTCGGCCGTCAGATCCATCTACTGCGGAGCCGATGGAGACCGAGGTTGCTGTTGATGATGCCGCCGCCATCGAAGAAGCGGCCGGCGCTGATGATCCGCCGGCGAAGAGGCCGCCAAGGCTGCCGCCGCAGCAGCTGACGAGGGGTCTGGCGATCGCACTGACGGCCCTGAGGCCCCAGGAGCGTCAGGCGCTACGCCGACCGCCGGCCCTCCCGCCGCTGCCGCAGCGTCGGGCTCCGAAGGGCCCCAGCCAGGCGTCTACTTGAAGGCCGGCGATGGCGTCTTCATCAATCTCCCCTGGGCGTCAACGTCCAGGGCGCCAGTCGAAGGAGAAAGCTTTGACGTGGAGGTGCTTGCCTCCGCTGGGCTGACGCTGGTCAACGCGCCAAGCAGCAGCAGCGACGCGCCTGAGGAGGAGCGGCTGCTGCGGAAGCTGTTGTCGCTCTACCGCGCTCGCCAGGCCAAGCTGGAATCCCGCGAAGCGCTTGCCGCGAAGGCGGGAGCAGACATCGAGAAGCGCGCGGAGGAGCTCCGAGGTATTAACCAGGCAGCTCTCCGGGCCCTGGCGGAGGAACGGGAGCGGCTCGACGAGGCGCAGAAGGCCTTCCTCCTTGAGAAGGCTGACATCGAGGAGCATCAGCGGCTTGCCGCTGAGAAGCTTTCTGCGCAGGAGGGCGAGCTGGCGCAGCGGAAGGTCAACCTTGATAGCCACGAGGAGGAGCTCGCCGCGCGCGAGCGAACGCTTGGCGGAGCTCTCATCGAAGCAAAGGACGCTGTCGCAGCTGCCGAGGCCGCCAAGAAGGAGCTGGAGACGAAGGTGGCGCAGCTGGAAACCGATCTCAGGGCGAGCGGCAAAGAGCTTGCCGCGCTCAAGCATGAGCGCGAGAAGGATGCCTACACCTTTGGCGAGCTGCAGGGTCGTCTCGCCGAGAAGATCAAGGAGCTTGGCGCCGCCAAGGATTCCAACGCCGATCTTGAGTTGAAGCTGACCGCTTTGACCAAGACGCTGGACGACGCCAGGGAGCAGGAGGCGGCCCTGAAGAAGGAGATCAAGGCCGACAAGGCGTTGCTGGAGAGCATTGCTGCCACCCAGAACACCTTCAGGGAGAATGTGGAGCAGTGGACGGAAGGTCTTGTGAATGCTGCCGCCGACATTGACAGGGAGCTAGCGCAGCTGGGGATGGAGGATCTCGGGTATCGCTCCGACGAGAACCTCCAATCCAGCGCCAAGCTCACCTTATTCTTCAAAGGCGTGGCGACGGCCCTTCAGCGACTCCGGGAGAGGATCCCGAAGCAGCTGGCCGACGAGTCGCGCAAGATCTGCGCGGGAGCTCTTCAAAAAGTGTTGGTGAAGGTAGCCTTCCGCAACCCGGGCCTCAACCTCACCAACGTCCTCAGATCCCTGCCGGCGGAAGCTGATCTGGAGGCGCTCAAGGACCTTGTCGCACCCATTGTGGACAAGGTGAGCGGGATCAAGAGGGTTGAGGGCGATCGCATGGACTAGGCCGCCCGTTTCCTTCTTTTCTTGTCGCTGCTGATCGTGTTATGAAAACAGTCTATTAGAGCCGCGACAAGCTATGTTGTAATATAACTCTTATTTTGGGTAGTGATTGCAATGTTATTTCCTTTACTTGACTCCTTCCTTTGTATGTTTTTGACCTAAGCTTTTAGGGAACTTGCCGGCGCAGGCACCCTCGCCGCGAGCGCTGAGTGCGGGACGTCAGCAGCCTGCTGGCAGTGCCGTTGCCGACAAGAAACCTTGTCGTAACTAGTCGCAGCTCGCTTAAGTTGTTGAGCGAACTCGAAACAAAGTAAGGGCGCGACTCTAGTCGCAGCACACTTAAACTGTTGAGCGAACTCGAAACAAAGTAAGGGCGCAACTATCCACGAGCCGGTTCCTTCGCGCACAGGTTTTCCATACAAGGCATGGTCGTTTAAGGAAGATAAATTAAAAATTTAAAAACATCTGATTGCTCAAACTTTGGCAACTTAGCTTTTCTGTCGTTTGCTTCCCGGCAAGGCGAAACTTTCTTGAACGACGCCTGGTGGATACCATTATCTTCCCCTCCCCCCCCCCCCCGGCAAACTTGTGGGCGAAGGAACCTTCCTTTCCTTGAGAAAAAAGAAAGTAGAGAAAATAATGATATGGAGCCTTATGGCTCGTTATTGCTTACCAGGGGGGTTCGCTGCACAAAGTGTCAGATAACTCATGCAAAAAATAAAAAGCATGACATTGACAAGATGTGCGGAGCACATGAGCTTTATTTATGCACAGGGTCTGCGCCTGGCTTTGTACAAAGGATTACATGCAACAGCGGCAAGACTTGTACAAAAGATGGTTGCCGAAGCAGGGTCCGGCAACCGCACCTTACGGGTAAAACTTACGAAGATGCTCAATGTTCCAGGAGTTTCTCACCGGAATGCCATCTTCGGTCTCAAGGCGGACAGCGCCAGGCCTAGTGACTCGTTTCACCCGGTAAGGGCCTTCCCACTTCGGCGTCAACTTGTTGGAATTCTTGGCGGACTGAACACGCCGAAGAACAAGGTCGCCTTCCTCGAGACTTCTGGCGTTAACTTTGCGGCTATGGTAGCGGCGCAAAGCTTGCTGGTAGCGAGCAGCTCGTACAGCAGCCTGAAGACGGTCTTCCTCAAGGAGCAGCGCGTCATCTTGTCGCAGCTGCTCTTGCTCAAGCTCATCATGAGCAAGCACTCGAGGCGACCCGTATACGAGTTCCGTGGGGAGAACTGCCTCTGCTCCATAGACTAGAGCGAAAGGTGTCTGGCCAGTGGCTCGATTTGGCGTCGTCCTGATCGACCAAAGAACCACTGGCAGCTCCTCGATCCAGTTTCTTCCGCACCCGTGCAGCCTGTCAAAAGTCCTCGTCTTGAGTTCACGCAGTACTTCAGCATTTGCCCTCTCCGCTTGACCGTTGCTCCTGGGGTGAGCAACAGAAGCGAAGCAGACCTTGGCGCCAAGATCTTGGACGTACTGCATGAAGGTGCGGCTCGTGAATTGCGCACCGTTGTCGGTGATGATCCTGTTAGGGATCCCGAAGCGGCAAACAATCGACCTGAAGAACTTGACTGCTGACTGTGCTGTTACCTTCCTCACTGCTTCCACTTCCGGCCACTTTGTGAACTTGTCGATTGCAACGTACAAGTACTCAAAGCCCCCGACTGCTCAGGGGAAGGGGCCGAGGATGTCGAGCCCCCAGACCGAAAATGGCCAGGATAAAGCGATCGTCTGGAGAGCTTGAGTTGGCTGGTGTGTCTTCTTGGAATGAAACTGGCACGCTTCACACTTGGTTACTTGTGCAGTCGCATCCTGGAGGGCTGTCGGCCAAAAGAAACCTTGCCGAAAAGCTTTGCCGGCAAGCGCTCTTGCGCCAATGTGGTGACCACATATGCCTCCATGTATCTCGGCCAATAGCTTCTGTCCATCTTCCCGGTGAATACACTTCAATTTCACACCGTTTAGTCTTCTTCTGTACAGTGCGTTGTCGACAAACTGGTACATACTTGACTGTCGGGCTACTCTTTCCGCTTCTTCTTGCTCTTCGGGAATTTCTCCTGTCTGAAGGAAACAGACGATCTACTGTGCCCATGCTGGAGCTTGTGGCTCGACAACAAGGACTAAAGGCACATCTGCTGCTGTGGGAACATCCGCTTCTACAGCGAGAAATTGCGGCTCAGCCGGAGCTTGACGTTCCCCGGCAAGCTTGCCGGAGCAAAACTTGTCGGGAGAGTCTGCTTCAACGGAACAAACCCTAGGGTTTGCCGGAGCAGACTGCTCCCCAGCACTCTTGGTGTTGATCTTGGGGACCTTCTTGGCGGCGGCTTCGGGAAGCTCTGCCAGAAAATAGTCACCAGAAATTAACTTCCTCTTCTTGCTCTGTCCAGTTGATGGCGTCACAGACGGTTGAGTCAGCTTGAGCACAAAGATCCCTGGTTCCACAGGTAACTTAAGTGTTGCGCACTTTGACAGACCATCGGCAATGTCGTTCTGAGCTCTTGGAACATGTTCCATCTGTAGGCCGACAAAGTGCTCTTCTAGCTTCCTCACTTCATCAACGTAAGCTTCCATCAACGGACTCTGATAACTCTTATTCACTTGGCGGACGACAAGCTGCGAGTCACCCCTGACAATGAGCTTCTTGATCCCAAGGTCTGCCGCGATCCTGAGACCGGCAAGCAATCCTTCATACTCTGCAATATTGTTTGTTGCTTGTTCCTTGGGAAAGTGCATCTGGACTACGTACTTAAGGTGCTCTCCGGTGGGTGCGACAAGCAGTACGCCAGCACCGGCGCCTTGTAGTGAGAAAGCACCATCAAAGTACATCAGCCACTCTTTGCTTGCTTCCTTGACGGGGATGCTCGTTTCTGGAATTTCTTCGTCGGGCGTTGGCGTCCATTCTGCTATGAATTCTGCCAATGCTCTGCTTTGGATAGTTGAAGTGCTCTCAAACTTGAGGCCAAAGCTTGACAGTTCCAGTGCCCACTCAACAATCCTGCCTGTTGCTTCTGGATTATGCAGTATCCTGTTCAGCGGAAAACGAGTGACAACTGTTATCTCATGTGCTTGGAAGTAATGGCGCAGCTTTCTCGAGGCCATGAGAAGGCCGAAAAGCAATTTCTGCACACCAGAGTACCTTGACCTAGCCCCCTGCAGAAGGGAACTGACAAAGTAGACTGGGCGCTGCACCATTTTCTTCTGTATCTCCTCGGGCGCCTGTGCAGATCCATCTTTGCCGGGACCAGAGCTTGTCGGGGAAGCCCCTTGCTTGTCGCTAGATGCGCTCGCCGTGGTTGCTGGCTCATCATCTGCCTCCCTTTCCTCTACTAATGCAGCACTAACCACTTGATTGGTTGCCGCCAGATACAACAGCAACTTCTCTTGTGGCTTAGGTGCGACAAGTATTGGAGTGGAGGACAGGTATCTCTTCAAGTCCTGCAGCGCATCCTCCGCTTCCGGAGTCCATTTCATTGGGCCTGCCTTTTTCAAAATTTTGAAAAACGGCAGGGCGCGCTCAGCGGACTTAGAGATAAACCTGCTGAGAGCCGCCACGCAGCCGGCAAGTCTCCGTACATCCTTGACACGCTTCGGTGCTTCAATCTGCTCAATGGCCTTGATCTTGTCGGGATTGGCTTCAATTCCTCGCTGAGACACGAAGAAACCGAGAAGCTTGCCGGAAGGGACTCCAAACACGCACTTCTCGGGGTTGAGCTTGAGGCTGATCTTGCGCAGATTTGCAAAAGTCTCGTCTAAATCTTGAATCAGAGTTGCCTTATCCTTGCTCTTGACCACTATGTCATCCATGTAGGCTTCCACATTTCTGTGTATTTGCGGTTCAAAAGCAGTATGGACTACCCTTGCAAATGTTGAACCAGCATTCTTTAAACCGAAAGGCATCCGTATGAAACAGTACGTGCCACAGGGAGTGATGAATGCGGTTTTCTCCTCATCCTCTTCTGCCATGAAGATCTGATGGTATCCTGAGTATGCGTCAAGAAATGAAAGCAAGTCACACCCGGCCGTGGAGTCAACAATCTGGTCGATGCGCGGCAAGGGAAATGGGTCTTTTGGACAAGCTTTATTGACATCGGTAAAGTCGATACAAAGCCTCCATTTCCCGTTTGCCTTGCGCACGACTACAGGATTGGCCAACCATGTAGGATGGAGCACTCCTCTGACAAGGCCTGCTGCTTCCAACTTCTTGATCTCTTCTGCGATGAATTCTTGGCGCTCCACTGCTTGCTTCCTGACTTTCTGCTTGACGGGCCGTGCATGAGGACAGACGGCAAGGTGGTGCTCAATTACTTTCCTGGGAACACCGGGGATGTCAGACGGTTGCCACGCAAACACATCGACGTTCGCCCGCAGGAAAGCAATGAGCGCGCTTTCCTATTTAGGGTCAATAGTGGCACTGATGGTGAAAGTACCACCAGTGCCGTCCTCCTTGGCGGACACCTTCTTGGTCGCTGGCGGAGCTGCCATTGTCTTCTTACACTTGCCGGTGGAGCTCGATGGTGCGTCCTCGACGGTAGCGCAACACTCCGAAGAGGTGCGCTTGCCGGAGTGGGCATCAGAACTCTTGCCGGACTTGGTCTTCTTCTTCCCCCCGGGAGCTTCGGCGGCAAGTGGCTTGCAATCTGTTGCGGCTGCTGCTTCCCGGTAGATTTTGTCGGCGCAGATAAGAGCATCCTTCTTGTCGCCAGGGACAGAGATGACACTTATTGGGCCTGGCATCTTTAGCATGTTATACGCATAATGAGAGGCCGCCATGAACTTGGCGAGTGCTGGACGGCCGAGAATCCCATTGTAAGGCAATGGAAAATCGGGAGCGTCAAAAGTGACCCTCTCAGTTCTGAAATTCAACTCTCTGCCAAATGTCACCGGCAACGTGATCTTCCCCTTCGGCTTGCTCCTTCCCGGGTTGATTCCTTGGAATGTGTCGGTTTCTTCGAGCTCGCTGTCAGGGACCTGGAGTTTCCTGAGCACAGCGGAGGAGATCAGGTTCAAGCCGGCCCCGCCGTCAACTAGCATCTTAGTGACCTTGAGGTTGCGGATAGTTGGTGAAACCAACATCGGCAAGCACCCGACAGCAGTTGTGCGATCAGGGTGGTCCTCAATATCAAAGATGATAGGCGTGCTGGACCATTTCAGAAGCTTGCGTGACTCGACGGGTGGTTCTGCCGCATTGACTTCCCGCACCCACTGCTTGAGTTGGCGGTGTGAAGTATGCAGAGAAGCACCACCGTCAACGCACAAGACCTCTGTGGCTTTGTGGAATTCCTGCTCACTGGTCTTGTCATCATCCATGTCTTCGTCGTCGTCACCTTCATCCTTGTCGCGGTCGCGGGGAGGTCTGTCTCCTTGCCGCTGCTTGGCCTTGCCGCGGCGTCCTCCCCGGCCGGTGCGCTTCACGCCGGATCCTCCAGCACCTCCTTGGGCTTTCTCCTTGTCGCGTCACTCGTATTCGGCCTTTTGCAGCTCGACAAGCTGCTCGACCTTCTTGCAGCTCTGGAGGTCATGGCCCTTGGTGCGGTGGATCTTGCAGTACTGTTTGTTGGTGCCGTCCTGCTTGTTGGCGGCCGCCACAACCTGGCAGTTGGCACATGCGGCAACCTCCTTGCCGGAGCTACCAGCCTTGGCTTTCTTGGCGCCACCTTCGTTGCCGTACTGCTCAACAACTAGCACATCTTTGCCTTTCCTCTTCCTGTTGTTCTGCCGCCGGCTTTTCTTTGCCGGGGCAGCATCATCGCTGTCAGATCCTCCTGTTTCTGTATTCTCTCCAGGGAGTTTCCTCCCTTCCTCAGCACATGCACACCTGTCGGCCAGGGCATACAACTCACTGACGTCTCTGATCTTGCACATTGCCATCTCCTCCCGCATCCTGCGGTTACGCATGTTCTGATGGAACGCGCTGATGACTGCGGCAGGGTGGACATCTGGGATGTTGCGTTGCACATGGCTGAATCTCTGGATGTACTTGCGCAGGGGCTCTCCTTCCTTCTGGGCAAGCAGATGAAGATCACTCTCCTGACCATGAGGTTTGTGGCCGCCTGTAAAGGCGCCGACAAACTGATGGCATAGGTCTGCCCAGGAAGATATGGAGTTGTCCGGCAAGTGCATGAGCCAGGACCTGACGTTGGGCTTGAGCACCAGGGGGAAGTAGTTGGCAAGGATCTTGTCGTCCCGCCCCCCAGTAGCTTGCACCGCGATGGTGTAGATGATGAGGAACTCCGACGGATGCAACTTGCCGTCGTACTTCTCGGGTACGTCTGGCTTGAAATTCTTCGTGCTGGGCCACTGGACTTGCCGCAGCTCACGGGTAAACGCAGGGCAACCTCCTGCGTACGGCAGGTTGCCTGGTTCCCCTGGTGCACGCATGTTGATAGTGGGCCCAGCGCGCTGGTCTGACTGATGCCGCGCTTCTCTTTGGCGCTCGATGCGAGTACAAGCGTCTGCTTGCTGTCGTTCGTGAAGAACTTGGCGTTGATCGCGACGAGCTCGTGGATCTGATGAAGCAGTGGAGTCGCTGTCGCGGTGGACCTGGCGAGTCGGCGATCTTGTCCTTCGGGGCGGAGAGTGCACGGTGGTTGCACCCCCACCGGTCTTGTCGCCATCGGGTCGCGCTTGGCTGACTTGCCGCGGCTGCAACGTAGTCGGCTGCCGTGGAGTGTCGCCGTTGGCGAAGCCGATGAGACTCTGAATGGTGGCCCTCCAGTCGTCGATCTTGTCTGGCGTTGGAGGGAAGTCTAGGAGCAGTTGAGCTCGCGCCAAAGCTTCTGCTGGAGTGGCGGGTAGCGGTGGCGAACGGTGCGAGGAGCGGGATATGCTCGGACTTCTAACTACGTTAGAAGGAGCAATATCCCGTCCAGACGACCGTGCTTTGCTCGCGCCAGCACATTGGCGCGCATGCTGGCCTGGAGCATCCCGAGATCCGCCAGCTCGATCTGGGTCCGGCGAGCGTATGGTACCGTGAGTACCACGACGCTGCCGGTCCTGCGCCTCCTGAGATGGGCGCGGTGCATCTACGGACGCTCGGTCGTCGTGGGAGCCGGCTACACCGCCGATGGGCAGCGCAGCCTTGTCCTTGGACCTGGCGGCACCGTGGGCTCCCTCGTCGACGCTCGTTCTTCCGTCGGCGTCTTCCCCACCAGCCGTTTGCTCCGGCGGCGGTGGGTCTGTTGCGGACGGAGCAGCCGCCTCCGAAGCCTTCTTCTTTGGCGGCATGTTGATGAAGATGATGAAGATCTAGCTCGTGTGAACGCCGAATCAGGTTCACACAACCCTCGACGCCCCCTCCCTGGCGCGCCAAAGATGTCGGGGAAACTGATCCACGAGCACCTATGGGGACCGAGCCCCTTTTGGTTCGGTGGGGGGCGGAGGTCGCACGAAGAGCAGATCAAGGCGGAGCACACGAGCAGTTTACCCAGCTTCGGAGCTCTCCGGAGAGATAATACTCCTACTGCTGCTTTGTGGTTTGTATTGAGTTGTTGCTCGGGAGCGCTGAGTGCTATAATATGCACCAGCAGCTAACGAGACCGAGTGTGAGTGTTCTAATGTCCTCCCTCTTCTACGTTGTGCATGGGCCTCCTTTTATATGCTCAAGGGGTCTCCAACAGGTGGCAACGTAGACAAGGGTAAAAATGGAAAGGTGCTGCGGTTGGTAGACCTACCTGTACAGTGTATCCTACCTAACCCTGACGGCAGGGGACAAGGGCATTAAATGCCCGTCTGCGTCGCCCAAACAGTGCAAAAAAGGGACCGTCAGGGACGCCACCGCTCGCCACGATGGCGACCTTGTCAACGCCGCTTGCCACAGTGCACCCCTGGCTGCACAACCTCCCGCCACGTACGCCTGGAAGGGTCCCAGAGCGACACGTTGGTGGGTGTGCTGGAGCGCGGGTACAGAGTGGTTGCTAGCCTGCCGCGGCAAAGTGCCTTGCCGCGGTCGTTGTCTTGTCGCGTCCGGAAGCTTGCCGCTCGCCGAGTCTTGCCGGGACGCGTGGCGCGTCGCGGCAAGTTCCTTGAGATGCCTTGGTTGGCCTCCCCGGCAAGCTCCTCTTGCCGGGGTCTTGTGTCTTGAGTGGCCTTCCCGGCAAGCTCGTCTTGTTGGGGCCTGGTCTCCTTGGCTTGAATACTTTGTTCTTGAATGGCTCAAAAGGAACCACAGAGGATATTGGCGGTCACCCGACAAGCCTTGCCGCGGGATGCTGCGACTGCCCGTGCACAAGTTCGGGATACTAGGGTACCCCTATCCTAGTACACCGACAGTTCACCATGCCCAAGTTCAATGGAAGCAATGACCCCAAAGAGTACATCTCATGGGCATTGAAGGTTGATAAAATCTTCCGCTTGCACAACTATGAAGAAGAGAAGAAGATCGCAATGGCATCCCTAGAATTCCAAGACTACGTCCTCATTTGGTGGGAACAAGTCATTGAGTGCCGAGCGGCAAGAGGTGAACCTCCCATCACCACTTGGAGACAAATGAAGGATGTCATGAGAGCACGATTTGTGCCAAACTACTACAACCGTGACCTCTTCAAGAAACTTCAACAACTCAAACAAGGAACCAAGAGCGTTGAAGATTACTACAAGGAAATGGAGATTGCCATGATACGAGCCAACGTCAAGGAAGATGATGAGCAAACTATGGCAAGGTTCTTGAATGGACTCCATCATCCTCTCAAGAAGATCGCCGACTTCCAACCATACTCGACCCTCATCGAGTTAGTGCACCAAGCTACCAAAGCGGAACGGCAAGTACAAGACGACTTCAAGTATGCCAAGTTCTCATCCCAGTCCTATGGCCTCTCCAATAATCACGCTTCAACAACTCCAACACCTTCTACCTCTACCAAGCCTTCTACAACCAACGACGACAAGTCAAGTTACAAGAAAACTTCGACAAGCTCAAGTCGTCCTCCTACTACAAGCAACTTCAAGAAAGCTTCATCATCATCTACTCCACCCGATGAGACCGTCAAGACGAGTTCTATCAAATGTTTCACATGCGGAGGCGGAGGGCACAAATCCTTCGAGTGCACAAACAAGCGCACCATGATCCTCAACAACGACGGAACCTATGACTCCATGAGCGAAGGAGAAATGGAAGCTCTTGCGCAAGTGGCCATGCACCGACATGTGAACATTGAAGATGAAGATGACCAAGTCTTTCACGATGAAGATTCAAGTCCCGCACTTGTTGTATCCAAGGTCTTGACTCTTCAACATCAACAAGACGAAGATCAAAGATGCCATATCTTCCACACAAAGGCCGGCATCAATGGACGCTCCGTCAAGGTCATCATCGATGGAGGTAGTTGCCACAACTTAACAAGTGAAGAACTTTGCTCCAAGCTCCAATTGGTCAAGATGAAGCACCCTCACCCCTAGAAGGTTCAATGGCTAAGCGACACCGGCACCATACAAGTCGAGCATAGAGTACAAGTCTCTTTCAAGATCGGCGCCTATGAAGACACATTGGAATGTGATGTCCTCCCGATGACCGTTTGCCACCTCCTCCTTGGACGGCCATGGCAATTTGACCGAGGTGTCATCCACAATGGGCGTACAAATCACTATAGCTTCAAGATGAAAGGGAAAGAGTTCGTGCTACGTCCTATGTATCCAAGCCAAGTGCTCGCCGACAAGCAAGCCACCCATCATGGAGAGAATAGTGAGAGAGCGAACCACCAAAAAGAGAGTGAGCGCCACAAGCCTAAATTGAGTGCCTCCACGATGCGCGACAAGAAAAACTTAGTTCTCTTTGCCACCAAACATGAGATGAGAGAAGTGTGTGAGAACCCATCAAGTGTCCTACACTATGTCCTCTTGTGCAAGGACGAGGTCACAAAAACTAACAACTCTCACGATCTACCTTTGGTGTTATCTTCTCTATTGCAGGAATTCCAAGATGTTTTCCCCGATGAGCTACCTCCGGGTCTACCTCCACTAGGAGGCATTGAGCACTGAATTGATCTCATCCCCGGAGTGCCGCTTCCCAACAAAGTATCATACCGCGTCAACCCCGAAGAAACCAAAGAAATACAAAGGCAAGTAAAGCATCTCATAGACCATGGACATGTGCGTGAAAGTTTGAGTCCTTGTGCCATACCGGTCATTCTTGTACCAAAACGTGACGGTAGCTTTCGCATGTGCTCCGATTGTAGACCTATCAATGCTATCACCGTTAGATATAGGTACCCCATTCCACGCCTTGATGATATGCTTGATGAACTTAGCGGTGCCACTATCTTTTCCAAAATTGATCTTAAAAGTGGTTACTATCAAATCCGCATTCAAGAGGGTGATGAATGGAAAACCGCTTTCAAAACAAAGTTTGGTCTCTATGAATGGTTAGTCATGCCTACGAGTTTATCGGAAGCACCCGGTACTTTCATGCGTCTTATGCATTACGTCTTTCGCCCTTACATTGGTGAATTTGTTGTTGTCTACTTCGATGATATACTTGTGTTTAGCAAATCTCTCAAAGAGCATGTCACCCACATTCGCACCATGCTACAAACTCTTCGAAAAGAGCAACTTTATGCTATTATGGAAAAATGCCTATTTGGTGTTGATAAGCTTGTTTTCTTGGGTTTCGTAGTTTCTTCTAAGGGTGTTCATGTTGATGAAACTAAGATCAATGCTATTAAAACTTGGCCCCAACCAACCAACTTGCAACAAGTGCGTAGTTTTCTTGGTTTAGCCGGTTTCTACCATAGATTTGTGAAGGATTTTAGCACCATTGCTTCACCTTTGCATGCTTTGAGTAAGAAAAATGCACCGTTTGTTTGGGGAACATATCAAGATATTGCTTTCAATGAGCTTAAAAATTTGCTTACTCATGCCCCCGTGCTTGCATTACCAAACTTTGACAAACCTTTCGAAATTCATTGCGATGCTAGTGGTAATGGCATAGGAGGTGTGTTAATGCAAGAGAAGCGCCCCATTGCATATTTTAGTGAGAAACTCTCCGGAGCGCAACTCAATTACCCCATCTATGACAAAGAGCTATATGCTTTAGTGCGAGTTTTGCATGAATGGGAACATTACCTTCGCCCACATGAATTCATCATCCATACCGACCATGAAACACTTAAATACCTTAAGGGTCAAACTAAGTTGAACAAGTGTCATGCTAAATGGAGTGAATTTATTGAGTCATTTCCTTATGTCATCAAGTACATTAAGGGTAAGGAAAATGTTGTGGCGGATGCGCTTTCCCGTATATGCATGCTTGTCACTACTCTTGAGTTGAATGTCATTGATTTTGAGCATATCAAAGAATTGTATGAACATGATCCTACATTTGCAATACCATATGCCAAGTGTTTGATGCATACTTCTTGGGATCGATACTACATCAAAGATGGATATCTTATGAGAGCTAACAAACTTTGCATCCCCAAGTCCTCTTTGCGTTTGTTGCTTTTGCAGGAATCTCATGGCGGTGGACTCATGGGACACTTTGGACGCGACAAGACATTTGCTACGCTCTCCAAGAATTACTTTTGGCCCAAGATGCATCGCGACGTCAATCGCTTCACCAACCGGTGTTCTACATGTCGCAAAGCTCTCTATATGCCACTTCCAATTCCATATCAACCATGGGAAGATATTAGCATGGACTTTGTGCTGGTTTGCCTAGAACTCAAAATGGCAAAGACTCCGTTTTTGTTGTTGTGAAACGTTTCTCCAAAATGGCTAATTTCATTCCTTGCAACAAGATAGACGATGCTTCACATATTGCAAATTTGTTTTGTAGGGAAATCTTGCGCCTTCAAGGAGTGCCAAAGACGATTGTCTCGGACCGCAACATCAAGTTCTTGAGTTACTTTTGGAAGACCTTGTGCGCCAAGCTCGGAATCAAGCTCTTGTTCTCTTCGGCATACCATCCGCAGACCGACGGCCAAACGGAAGTGACCAACCGTACGCTCTCCACTCTCCTACGCGTGTTGATAAAGAAGAACATCAAGGAGTGGGAAGAGTGCCTACCCATCGCCGAGTACGCCTACAACCGAGCAAGACATTCGACTACTGGCAAGTCCCCCTTCGAGGTCGTCTATGGCTTCAACCCATTGTCACCATTGGACATTCTACCTCTTCCGCTTCAAGAGAGCACAAACTTGGACGCCAGTGCCCGAGCCAACTACCTCAAGAAGATGCATGAAGATACAAGGAACACCATCGAGCGCCAAGTACAATGACTCGTGACCAAGCTCAACGTTAACAAGCGACCCATGATGTTCCATGTTGGAGATCTTGTGTGGCTACACCTTCGCAAGGATCGCTTCCCCAATGAACGCAAGTCCAAGCTACTACCCCGAGCGGATGGACCCTTCAAGGTGCTTGCACGCTACAACAACAATGCATACAAGATCGACATACCACACGACAAGTACTTCGTGAGCGACATCTTCAACATCAAGGATCTCTCCCCGTACCATGGTGATGAGGATTTTGATCCGAGGTCGGATCTTTCCCAAGGGAGGGGAGATGACGCGGAGCATCCCACGATCATCCCCATGGACCTACAACCGTCTCATCAAGAGCCAAGAGGACCAATGACACGAGCATGAGCTAGAGCTCTCGAGAACAAGGTGACTTCTTTCCTTAGTGATATCACATATGATCCACTCGAGACATGGCTACTACCTAAATCCGATATGCTATGCATGATCACATGTCAAGAGGAACCTCCCGAAAATGTACGTGAAGACGGACAAGCCGCCAAGTCCACGGATGAAGAAGACCACCGGAAGGAGGCGAAGAAGGCTACAGGGCCCGGACATCCGGCCCCAAAGCCCGGACATCCGGCCCCAAAGCCCGGTCATCCGGCCTCCCAGGAACCCCCGGACATCTGGCCACCCAGCCCAGATATCCGGCCCCGATGACCCAGGACACCCGAAGGTTGGCCACTTTGGCCCGGACATCCGGCCCCCCACGACGCCCCGGACATCCGGCCGCCAGCCCAGAAATCCGGACCCCGCTATCCAGAGAACCACCGAAGCCTGCCCCGCCAGCCCGGACATCCGGCCCCCCAGCCCGGACATCTGGCTCCCTCTGAAGCCCTGGACATCCGGCCCGACGCCCGGACATCCGGCCACACCTGTGCGTGAACTGTGAAGGGCCGAAGCCCATGTACCCTTTCGACCCCGTAGACTATATATACTCCATCCCCTTCCTCTTTCAAGGGTTAGCGTTGATTTAGCTCATATGTGAGATAGAGCTTCGCTCATCCATACGGATCTCCTCCTTGAGAGAGACTGCGGCCCCTCTTCGGAGAAGATCATTGGATTCAAGACCCCCTCTTGGGCGGCCCCCTCAAGACCTCCTATCGGAGAAGAACCGGTTACTTTGTATCGTCCTTTGTTGACCTTGGATCACGTGTATCTCTTTGTGTTCATCGATCTAGCATATGTGTGATCTATTTCTTGTTGGTTGAGTGTTTCTCTCGTGTTTCCCCTCGTTTTCCCCTTGTGTTCTTTGTGTTCATAATAGAGATCCTCTCCTTTCGTGAAAGATCAGCCATATCGGGTTTCACCCCATATCACCTGAAGCAAGGGAAGCAAGTAAAAGATCAGACAAAAGTGACAAAGAAAGAATAAAGGCGGAAAGATGGAGCACTCACGCGGAGACCAATGGCGGATTCTTCACTTCCTTGTGGAAGCGAATGGCCTTCGCGGCCGCCTCGTCCCGCTTGGTCGCCGCGGCCGAGCTCTTGGGCTTCTTCGGCCGACTGCCGAACAAGCTCGACACGGCCCTGCGCTTCTTCGCGCCTCCTTGAGCATCCGGCGTGGCAGAAGAGCTCGCGCCGGGCTGGCCGGCTCCTGGTTGGTGGCGGGGGGCGACCTCCTCATCATCATCAGTCTAGTCCTCTAGACTGGCCCCGAGCCGCGGGACGCCTCCTCCCTCGGCGTCGTCTTCCAATGCCGCTGCCCCCAGATCGGGGTCGTCGATGTCGCTCTTCGCCCGGTCGGTGAGGAACTCGCTGGCCGGCCCTGCGGTGCCGGCTGATGGATGGAGAAGGGGATTCTGACCAAGGCCGACTAGTCAGGTCGGACAAGAAAAACTCGGCAAGAAAGAAGACAAGTTAAAGAAAGAAGGAAAGAGCCAACTCACTATAGGCGGGGGGTTGGCGCGAGAGTACGGCTCCTTGCCGAACTGCCAATCTTCCAGGAGCTTGCTCTTCGAGAGGTAGTTCGCCATGTAGGCCACCTCCTCGTGAGGCATGTCCTTGGTGCACATCCGGCTCGGGTCTCGGTGCCCGCCCATTTGACATATCATGTGGGGGAGACCTTGGAGCGGGAGGACTCGGCGCGCCATGAAGGCGGCCAGCAGATCCGGACCAGTTAGGCCCTCCGACTGCGTCAGCACTCGGAGTCGCGTGATGGCGCCGGCTCCTGTAGGCGTCAGTGACTTGGCCCGGTACGACTAGTTGGGCAGCCTCCCAGCTGTTGGGCCGGCTACGAAAGCCGGTAGATTGACCCAATCACCCTCCGCGAAGACGCTCTTCACATAGAAGTACGATCGCTGCCACATCTTCACCAACTTTATCAGCTTGATGGTGGGGAAGGGGTTGTCGGCCCCCAAACTTCGCACGGCGATGAACGCGCCGCATTGAGCTGGCACGCGTGCGGCCTGGGTGCCGAGCTTGGAGAAGAAGAACTCCCCCTAGAGCTCGATGGTGGGGAGGACTCCGAGGAAGCCTTCGCACAAGGCGACGAAGGCGGACAGCAGCACCACCGTATTGGGCGTGAGGTGGTGCGGCTGGAGGCCGTATAACTCAAGGAAGGAACGAAAAAAGCCGCTCGTCGGCAGGCCTAGGCCACGCAGGCAGTGCGAGCGGAAGATGACCCGCTCGCCCTCCTGCGGCGCCGGCGAGATCTCCCCCCTTGGTGCAAGGCGTACCCGCACATAATCCTTGCCGGGGAGCAGGCGCATCTTGCGAAGGAACTCGATGTGGTTGTCGTGGACCTATGAGCCATCCCAGGTGCCAGAGTGCACCGAGGGGGGTGCGGTGGCGGAGGAGGAGCTCATCATGAGCGGATCGCCGCAGCGCTCGGTGAGGCTTGGGGCACAGCGTGCGAGGAAGAAGAAGAAGAGCGAGGAGTGATGTGGAGGAGGGGTGCGCGTGCTCTGCCGCTCCCCCCTCCTCCCCCTACTTATAGCCTCATGGGCTGTGAAGCCGAGAGGGCGATCGTGGGATTTACTGCGCCACAACCCCACGACCCCCCATGTTTATCGCACGGAGTTACTGCGCGCAGTTACTCCGTGGGAACCCCAACCGTCCGCCACGGCCGCAGCGGATCTGCTCGTGCGCTGAGGCGCGGTAGTGGCGGGCCCCGCCTGAAGGCCTGTCCCGTCATGTGCGTGGGTAAGCAGACTGGCCCAGCCTCGCGCTGCCACGTGACAGGCCCGAATCGGGCGGCGGCCTGGAAGCTTAGCCAGCACGCCACTTGGATCCCGCCGGGGCGTTTGAAATATTGGACAAGTCAGAGTTGGGCGAGTCCGACTCCTTCTAGTCGGCCCGGCAGAAGTCAAGCAAGATCCATGTCTCGAGCACCCGGAGAGAGAAACTGCTGAGGCTCCTCGGCTGATCGTCCGCAGCGCCGGAGTAATGGGCCACGGGTAGGCTAACCCGAGGCCCAGAACCTTTCAAGACTTCGGGGCAGGTAGCGCCCCTCGAAGATGCCATGACGAAGAGCCGCCTTCTAGAAGCCGGCCGGAAGAACGGCCGACTCCCCCCCCCCCCCCCCGCAGCCGAGTCCTGGGGGCGAGTTCAAGTCACGCCGACTCCAATCTAGCGGCTTCCAGAGAAGCCGGCCAGCAGAAGTCGGCCCCCGGCACCAACGAATACCTGCGCCCTCATCAAGAGGGACGAGACGGGGAGTGGCAATAGTAAAGCCCACTCCCTCCCCTTTCCCAGGGCAGGCATGGCCATAGTGCCCCGTACCCATGGAGATCTCCGTCCGGCGCAGCACTGTTGCCATGCCGCCCCTGACATCAGTACCAGTAGGCAGAGTCCTGCACCCACGACGGCCTGTCTGTACGGCCTAGGATGACGGGTCCCACCAGTCAGCGGGAGTCGAGAAGACGGAAAGAGCGCCACCAATCGGACCCGTTGGGAGTCAACTCCCAGGAGTCGGCCAGCCCCTCCTACGGGCCCCACACGCCATTAACCAGACGAGACGGGGAGTGGCAACAGTGATCGCCCGCCAGGCGGCGGTGCTGTTGCCACAACCCCATGACCAAGCCCGCATCATTAGTAGCACGGCTACAGTAATCAGCAGCCGGCAAGACCCATCCGCGGCGGACCTGGCCTGTCGGCTCCGTACCGGACCAGTCGGGGGGGGGCCCACCAGTCGACGGGCCCCGGCAGTCGGCGGAGGAAGACGGTGACCAAAGAGACTGACGCCTGGGCCCTGCGCCCAGCTGGATTACCATTGTACCCCTGGGGGTAGGCCTATAAAAACCCCCTAGGGCACCCATGCAAAGGGTTCGAATCCATTAGCACTAGACCAGATCATATAGGAAGGAGAGAGCTAGCCTTGCCATCTCCTACCTTCCAAAAACAACTCGAGGAGCAACCTTGTACTCACTTTGCCATAGTGATCATGTGGAGACCCCGCAGAGCAGGACTAGGGGTGTTATCTCCTAGGAGAGCCCCGAACCTCAGTAAAGTTCACCGGCGTTCGTGTCTACGCCTCATCCCGCTTCCAGGCACCGGCGACGTTCTACTCGCTCCCACCATGATAAGCCATCCTTTGGCATATGTCGCACCCAACCCCCGACAGTGGCAACCCCTGGGTATTTGATACCGGTTCAGTTGCTGAGATTAGTAACTCGAAACAGGAGTTGCAGAATGAACGAAGACTAGTTAAGAGCAAAGTGACGATGTTTGTTGGAAGTGATTGCAAGGTTGATACGATCACCATCGCACACTCCCTCTAACTTTGGGATTAGTGTTGAACCTAAAATAAATGTTATTTGGTGTTTTCGTTAAGCAAGAGTACGATTAGATCACGTTTATTGCAATATGGTTATTCATTTAAGTTAGAGTATAATTGTTGTTCTGTTTACATGAATAAAACCTTCTATGGTCATACACCCAAGGTGAATGGCTTATTGAATTTCGATCATAGTGATACACATATTCATAATATTGATGCCAAAAGATGCAAAGTTGATAATGATAGTGCAACATATTTGTGGCACTGCCATTAGGTCATATTGGTGTAAAGCGCATGAAGAAACTCCATGCGGATGGACTTTTGGAATCTCTTGATTATGAATCATTTGATACTTTCAAACCATGCCTCATGGGCAAGATGAATAAAACTCCGTTCTCCAGAACAATGGAGCGAGCTAATGACTAATTGGAAATAATACATACCGATGTATGCGGTCTGATGAGTGTTGAGGCATGCGACAGGTATTGTTATTTTCTGACCTTCATAGATGATTTGAGTAGGTATAGGTGTATCAACTTGATGAAACACAACTCTGAAACATTTGAAAAGTTCAAAGAATTTCAGAGTGAAGTGGAGAATCATCGTAACAAGAAAATAAAGTTTCGACGATCTGATCGCGGAGCCAAATATTTTAGTTACGAGTTTTGCCTTCATTTAAAACAACGTGGAATTGTCTCACAACTCACGCCTCCTGGAACACCACAGCGTAATGTTGTGTCCGAACGTCATAACCGTACTTTATTGGATATGGTGCGTTCTATGATGTCTCTTACCGATTTACCACTACCGTTTTGGGGTTATGCATTAGAGACAACCACATTCATGTTAAATAGGGCACCATCTAAATCCATTGAGACGACACCGTATGAACAATGGTTTGACAACAAACCTAAGCTGTCGTTTCTTAAAGTTTGGGGTTGCGACACTTATGTCAAAAGGCTTCAGCCAGATAAGATCGAACCCAAATCGGAAAAGTGCATCTTCATAGGATACCCTAAGGAAACAATTGGGTACACCTTCTACCACAGATCCGAAGGCAAGATCTTTGTTGCCAAGAATGGAACATATTTGTGGCACTGCCATTAGATAATTGTACCTACTCAAAGTAGCACATCACAGAAAACCGTTCCCGTTATTCCTACACTAACTAGAGAGGAAGCTAATGATGATGATCATGAAACTTCGGATCAAGTTACTACTAAACCTCGTAGGTCAACCAGAGCACGATCCGCACCAGAGTGGTACGGTAATCATGTTCTGGAAGTCAAGTTACTAGACTGAGGTGAACCTACGAACTGTGAAGAAGCTATGTTGAGCCCAGATTCTGTCAGATGGCTTGAGGCCATGAAATCTGAGATAGGATCCATGTAAGAGAACAAAGTGTCGACTTTAATGGACTTTCCCGATGATCGGCAAGCCATAGAAAATAAATGGATCTTTAAGAAGAAGACTGACGCTGATGGTAATATTACTATCTCCAAAGCTCAACTTGTTGCGAAAGGTTTTCGACAAGTTCAAGGAGTTGACAATGATGAGACTTTCTCACCCGTAGTTGATAGAGGCAAAGGTATCCCGTCTTTCGATGACATGGTGGCTATCGTTTTGGACGAAGTCGACTTTGACGATCCGACTACGAACGTGCGAGGACGTCGCGCGTTAGCAATCGCTAAACCAACTCCGAGAGGTTATTGACCACGCCGGAGCACGATCAACCTAACCACGAAGGTCTGTTTCCTGCAGGCAAATGAAGAACAAGCAAGAAACTAAGATTGCAATCTGGATATTGCGAATATAAGAGGAAAGCTTTATTGATCAAGGTGGGGTTCTGTGACGCCTTAGTCTGGTCGTTGAACACAAACAAAGTACGCGAAGTTGTAGCTATGGCAAACATTTAATCTAAACAAAACCCAAAGTCTAAACGGTGCCCTAAGGGCTGTATATATGGAGGAAGAGGGGGAAATTTCGTGGCCCTTAGGGAAGGGGTCCGAAACCAACCCTATCTCTTGTTTCCCCACACATACGGACTCTAAAAACAGCCTATACTTATGTATTTCGAAATTACATGGGCCTGGCCCAATAATAAGGTGACGTGGCACCTAGAATAGCCTCTGGACGAAATTTATGAAGTGGCATCTTGTATATTTCGTCCAAGGCTTCATTCACTCCTTATGGTGGCTTCAAAGTCCTGAAATCATCACTTGTAACTCCGTTCTTGTTCCCCTTGCGCATGCCATCAACTCCATGCTTGTTCTTGCTCCAATGTTCATGCTTCTCCAAGTTAGGCCCTTCATTTGTAAGCAAAACAAATGTATCCAATTTAGGCAGCATCATATTCTCATGAACATTAGAATCATTAGCAAGAAACGGAAGTACCTGGTAATTTAATTGGCGTGCGCGAGCTCTAGTAATTGGTCCATTATATGTAACAGTAGGGGCTGTGGGTGTAAGAATGGTATTGATGTCCTCATCATCATCCCCTTCTTGAAATGAAGTCGTCCTCGACGGAAGCTCATCTTCCTCACCCAAATAAGGCTTCAAATCTGCAATGTTAAAAGTGGGACTAACCCCAAGATCTGCAGGCAGCTCAAGTTTATATGCATTATCATTTATTTTCTCTAACACCTTAAAAGGACCATCAGCACGTGGCATTAGCTTTGATTTGCGCAAATTAGGAAACCTATCCTTACGCAAATGTAAGCAAACAAGATCTCCAGGTGCAAAGACAACATGTTTTCTACCCTTATCTCCAGCAAGCTTATATTTAGCATTCATACGCTCAATGTTTTCCTTAGTTAACTCATGCATTTTTAAGATCAATTCAGCACGTTGTTTAGCATCCTTCTTTGTAAGCTCCTTGAGAGGTGCAGCAATGGTGCTAAAGTCTCTCACAAAACGCCTATAGAAACCAGCGAGTCCAAGAAAACTCCTCACTTGTGTGACCGTTTTGGGCTGCGGCCAACTCTCAATAGCTTCAATCTTGGCTTTATCAACTTCAATTCCCTATGGAGTAACAACATAGCCAAGAAAAGATACTCGGTCGGTGCAAAAGGTGCACTTCCCAAGGTTACCAAACAAACGTGCATCACGTAGAGCATTAAAAACAGCACGTAAATGTTCCAAATGTTCTTCCAAAGATTTGCTATAATTCAGTATATCATCAAAATAGACTACCACAAAACGTCCAATGAAAGCACGTAAAACTTCGTTCATTAGTCTCATGAAAGTACTAGGTGCATTAGTTAACCCAAAAGGCATGACTAACCACTCATATAATCCAAACTTAGTTTTAAATGCTGTTTTCCATTCATCTCCCAATTTCATACGAATTTGATGGTATCCACTATGCAAATCAACTTTGGAGAATATTGTAGAGCCACTCAATTCATCAAGCATATCATCTAGCCTAGGAGTAGGATGACGATAACGAATAGTAATATTATTAATGCCTCTACAATCAACACACATACGCGACGTACCATCCTTTTTAGGCACTAGTATAATAGGAACAGCACAAGGACTAAGAGATTCACTTATATAACCTTTGTCGAGCAGCTCCTGTACTTGACGCATAATCTCCTTCGTCTCCTCTGGATTGGTACGGTATGGTGCACGGTTGGGTAGCGAGGCACCGAGAATTAAGTCATTTTGATGCTCAATCCCTCGAATAGGTGGTAATCCCGGTGGCACGTCTTGTGGGAAGACGTCAGCGAACTCCTGCAAAATGTTAGTGACAACAGGGGGCAAAGAGGAAGGCGCGTCCTCGAATGAAAATAATGCCTCTTTGCACACAAAAGCATAGCAAACAGATTTGCTAGAATCTAGCTCATCAATATCAGATTTGGTGGCAAGTAAACATGCACTTTTCAATTTAATTTCAGAATCAACACTAGATGGTTTATTACTAGGCTTCATTTGTTGCTCAGATTCTTTTGCCACAATATGATTTTCACTCTTATTTTTCTCCTGTTTTGCTTTATTAGCTCTATTAATATCATCTTTCAAAATGGAATCAGGAGTCATACGAAGCAAAGTAATATTTTTATCCTTATGAACAAGAGTATACTGATTGTTTATACCATGGTGTACAGAATTTTTATCAAATTGCCATGGTCTACCAAGTAATAAGGAACATGCTTGCATAGGTACCACATCACAATCAACATAATCAGCATATGTAGAGATACTAAAATGCACACGAATAGTACGTGTTACCTTAACCTTGCCGCTATTGTTGAACCATTGGATGTAGTAAGGATGTGGATGTGGTCTTGTGGTGAGAGATAGCTTCTCCACCATCTCCATGCTAGCCAAGTTGTTGCAGCTCCCTCCATCTATGATGACGCGAATAGAACGTTCCTTCACAACTCCCTTTGTATGGAACAAATTATGCCTCTGATTTTGCTCAGCTTGTGTAACCTGCACACTCAAAACACGTTGAGCAACTAAACATTCATACCTGTCAGCATCTTCAGCAGCCATGTATAGCGTCTCATGATCAGAATCATCTCCACCGTGTTCTTCATGTGTAATAAGAGCCAAAGTCTCCTCATCATAGTCACTAGCGGACTCATACCCACCATCCTAAGTAACAATCATCACACACTTAGATGGGCATTCTCTCGCATAATGACCTCCACCCTTGCAACGTCGACAAATAATATCATGTGTTTGCCCTGTTGATGCCATGGATGAAGAAGAGCTCTTTGCAGGCCCAGAAGGTGTGCTCTTGGCATATAGTGGAGATTGTGCCTGCTTTACTGTATCACGGTTGGAGGTGGCAGCCGACGGAGGTGCGGGTGTAGCAGAACATGTGGAAGTAGATGATGCACGTGGTGTCCATGATGAAGGTTGACCTGCAGAAAAGTTAGTTCACGCCAATGCCTGTCGATCCTGCACTTCACGTTCAGCTTTACAAGCAAGATGGAATAAACGAGTGATATTATTATAATCCTTATAGTCTAGAATGGTCTGAATCTCTCTATTTAATCCACCCAGAAAACGTGCAAGCATAGCTTCATTCTCCTCAACAATACCACATCTAATCAAGCCAGTTTGTAATTCCTGATAATATTCTTCTACCGAATTTTTTCCTTGTCTTAAGAGCTGCAATTTTTGAAGTAATTCACGTTGATAATATGGTGGAACCCAACGAGTACGCATAGCAGTTTTCAAAGCATCCCAAGTAGCTGGAACAGGATATAATCTACACCACCAAACACATGCAAAGCTAGTGAAAGCACAAACAGCAGCAGGAACATGTCTCTCCTCAGGATATTGTAAACATGTAAATCGTTGTTCAGTTTCTAACTCCCAAGTAAGATATATATCAGGAACATATCTACCCTCAAATGGTGGAATATTCAATTTCAGCTTAGGGAGATGGTCATGATCTCATACCTGAGGGGGAGCCCTAACATTGCCATTATTTGCATGTGGACGACCAGGTGGTTGTGGTGCTGGTGGTTGCACGTAGTTCTGATGTTGATCAACCTCATCCTCGTAATCTCCCACAGAATCACCCTCCCCCACATCAGCAGCATGAGCCACAGAAGTATCAACAGCAGCACCAGCAGCTTGGCCAGGCTGGAGTGGGACACGGGTCGCTCAGCGGAGGGCTGTTTCGCGATGTGGAGGTAGTCGTTGTTGCTGTTGTAGAGGTGCGTTAGGTGCAGCCGGTGGTGGTGGTGGTAGATGCGCGAGCAATTCATTAAACTTGTCATCGAGCTTTGTTTCGAATGCCTTCTCAATGCCATCTATCTTCTCCATGGCCTCTTCAAATCTATTTAGCACATCTTCCACCTGTCCACTCATCATTTGTTGAAACTTATCATGTAACGCTTTGTTTGTCATGTTCTCGCAGTCAGTCTCGTCGGCTTGTGATCCTGCCATGGTTAGCAGCAATAGAAACACACAAGAATACGATTCGACAGACTACTAGGAAGTGGTGGTGGTGGTGTGGTGGACAGTCACAAATCCATCAAGCAAATCTCAAATTCTTACCAGTTCTTACCCCGCAGCAGGCGGTGATCGGCAACCGTCGTAGTCAAAACTCTCAAAGCTTGGATAGAGCGACTACCAGGGAGAGTCAAACGCATGACTTAGATGTATGTGGAGCTAGGAAGGCTTATAATATGGTAGCAAAAAGGGTCAGCAATAATCAATTCACAGATGCAAAGTTGAATAAATGCTCAATGACGGTACTATGCTGGTCCTAGGCTAGACCGTGCTAGAGACGCGAGCCTAGAACACCAACAAAATCACGGCGCTGCATGGAAACAATGGAAAAGTACACTCTGGAAAAAAAATTCTCTCTTTTTTTTGCGCTACTCTTTTTTTTGCGAAAATTCACTATAATGGCGAGTGTCTCAAAACTCTTCCCAGGTCAAACTGATAGGATGGGTATGAAAATTTTGTTGACATTTTTTTTTTGAAAATCAGGGCAGCGACGACGAAAAAGTGCGACAAAAAATCACTATGATGGCGAGTGTCTCAAAAGACTTAGAAAAGCCTAAAAATAGGATAGGAAAAAAATATTTTCGGTCGCCGAAATTTTGGCCTAAAAACAGCCCGGGGGTCTCCAGACTCTTTTTTTTTCGGGACCTACGCAGGCAAGGAAACACGAATCAGAATTTAGATGGATCTCGAAAACAAACCTAATATGAGAACAACTAGGATTGGTGGTGGATATATGGTGGTAGTATATGGCAGCGGTGGTGGTATATGGTAGCGGTGGTGGTATATGGATACGAATTGGTGGTGGTATATGGATACGGATTGGTGGTGGTAGATGGATACTGATTCAGAGCGGTGGCGGATAAGCAATGGTGGTAGATGGCAAGGCGATAATGATGGTGCGGTGGCAGTGTGACAACTTATGACCAGAACTCGAAACTCTAAACGACTAGACTCTAAGACCAGCAACTTGACACGACGATGCAACCGCAAATTCAACAAAGCAAAAACCCTAAAAAGATTATGCCAAGGCTCAGATTGGTTCGGATATGATGAACTAACCCTAATTTTTTTTGTGGCTTTTTCGTGGACTGTAGGTATGAAGAACAAACTCGATCTAAACTACGAAAAACTGTCAAATCTCACCGAGCAACCTGGAAATCTGATACCACTTGATAGAGGTAAAGGTGTCCCATCTTTCAATGAGATGGTGGCTATCGTTTTGGACGAAGTCGACTTTGACGATCCGACTACGAACGTGCGAGGACGTCGCGCCTTAGCAATCGCTAAACCAACTCCGAGAGGTTATTGAGCACGCCGGAGCACGATCAACCTAACCACGAAGGTCTGTTTCCTGCAGGCAAACGAAGAACAAGCAAGAAACTAAGATTGCAATCTGGATATTGTGAATATAAGAGGAAAGCTTTATTGATCAAGGTGGGGTTCTGTGACGCCTTGGTCTAGTCGTTGAACACAAATGAAGTACGCGAAGTTGCAGTTATGGCGAACTTTTAATCTAAACAAAACCCAAAGTCTAAACGGTGCCCTAAGGGCTATATATATGGAGGAAGAGGGGGAAATTTCGTGGCCCTTGGGGAAGGGGTCCGAAACCAACCCTATCTCTTGTTTCCCCACACATACAGACTCTAAAAACAGCCTATACTTATGTATTTCGAAATTACATGGGCCTGGCCCAATAATAAGGTGACGCAGCACCTAGAATAGCCTCTGGACGAAATTTATCAAGTGGCATCTTGTATATTTCATCCAAGGCTTCATTCACTCCTTATGGTGGCTTCAACGTTCTGAAATGATCACTTGTAACTCCGTTCTTGTTCCCCTTGCGCATGCCATCAACTCCATGCTTGTTCTTGCTCCAATGTTCATGCTTCTCCAAGTTAGGCTCTTCATTTGCAAGAAAAACAAATGTATCCAATTTAGGCAGCATCATATTCTCATGAACATTAGAATCATTAGAAAGAAACGAAAGTACCTGGTAATTTAATTGGCGTGCGCGAGCTCTAGTAGTTGGTCCATTATATGTAACAGTAGGGGCTGTGGGTGTAACAATGGTATTGATGTCCTCATCAGTAGTGATGCTTAAGTCTGTCCGAATAATGTTAGTAATTGCCGTGTTTTATGATTATGAAATCTGGCAAATGGATGTCAAAACTGCAGTCCTTAATGGATTTCTTAAAGAAGAGTTGTACATGATGCAACCAGAAGGTTTTTTCGATCCTAAGGGTGCTAAAAAAGTGTGCAAGGTCCAGCAATCCATATATGGACTGGTGCAAGCATCTCGGAGTTGGAATATACGCTTTGATGAGGTGATCAAAGCATATGGTTTGATACAGACTTACGGTGAAGCCTAAGAAAGTGAGTGGGAGGTCTGTAGCATTTATTATATTATATGTGGATGACATATTGTTGATCAGAAATGATATAGAATTTCTGGATAGCACAAAAGGATAGTTGAATAAGAATTTTTCAATGAAAGACATCGGTGAAGCTGCTTATATATTGGGCATCAAGATCTATAGAGATAGATCAAGATGCTTGATAGGACTTTCACAAAACACATACCTTGATAAAGTTTTGAAGAAGTTCAAAATGTATCAGTCAAAGAAAGTGTTCTTGCCTGTATTAGAAGGTGTGAAGTTGAGTAAGACTCAAAACCCGACCATGATAAAATATATAGAGAGAATGAAAGTCATTCTCTATGCTTCAGTCATAAGTTCTATAAAGTATGCCATGCTATGTACCAGACCTATTTGTGCCTTGCCATGAGTTTGGCAAGGGAGTACAATAGTGATCCAGGAGTAGATTACTAGACAGCGGTCAAAATTATCCTTAGGTTCCTAAAGAGGAGTAAGGAAATGTTTCTCGGTTATGGAGGTGATAAAGAGTTTGTCATAAAGAGTTACGAAGATGCAAGCTTTGACACCGATCCTGATGACTCTGAGTCTCGATCTGGATACATATTGAAAGTGGGAGCAATTAGCTAGAGTAGCTCCATGCAGAGCATTGTAGACATAGAAATTTGCAAAATACGTATGGATCTGAATGTGATAGACCAGTTGACTAAACCTCTCTCACAAGCAAAACATGATCACACCTTAGTACTCTTTGGGTATTAATCACATGGTGATGTGAACTATATTATTGACTCTAGTAAACTCTTTGGGTGTTGGTTACATGGCGATGTGAACTGTGGGTGTTAAAAATCACATGGTGATGTGAACTAGATTATTAACTCTAGTGCAAGTGTGAGACTCATGGAAATATGCCCTAGAGGCAATAATAAAATGTTCATTATTATATTCCATAATTCATGATAAAGGTTTATTATTCATACTAGAATTGTATAGATCGGAAACGTAAATACGTGTGTGAATACATAAAAAAATATAGTGTCCCTAGTAAGCCTCTACTAGACTAGCTCATTGATCAAAGATGGTTAAGGTTTCCTAACCATAGACATGTGTTGTCATTTGATAACAGGGTCACATCATTAGGAGAATGATGTGATGGACAAGACCCATCTGTTAGCTTAGCATAATGATCGTTTAGTTTATTGCTATTGCTTTTTCATGTCAAATACATATTCCTTCGATTATGAGATTATGGAACTCCCGGATACTAGAGGAATACCCTGTGTCCTATCAAACGTCACAACATAACTGGGTGGTCATAAAGATGCTCTACAGGTATCTCCAAATGAATTTGTTGAGTTGGCATAGATCGAGATTAGGATTCGTCACTCCGAGTATCGCAGAGGTATATCTGGGCCCTCTCGATAATAGACATCCTAAGCTTGCAAGAAAACGACTAAGGAGTTACTCACGAGGTGATGTATTATGTATCGAGTCAAGAGACTTGCCGGTAACGAGATTGAACTAGGTATGAAGATACAGACGATCGAATCTCGGGCAAGTAACACACCGATAGACAAAGGGAATTACATATGTTGTCATAACGGTTCGACCGATAAGGAACTTCATAGAATATGTAGGAGCCAATATGGGCATCTAGGTACCGGTATTGGTTATTGACCGGAGAGGTGTCTCAGTCATGTCTACATAGTTCTTGAACCCGTAGGGTCTGCATGCTTAACATTCATTGACGATATAGTGTTATTTGAGTTATGTGATTTGGTGACCGAATGTTGTGCGGAGTCCTGGATGAGATCACGGACATGACGAGGAGTTTTGAAATGATCAATAGGTAAAGATAGATATATAGGACGACCGTATTCAGACACCGGAAGAGTTTCGGGGTGTACCAGGTACTTATAGGGTCACTGGAAGGGGTTCCGGGCACCCCCGACAAAAGATATGGGCCTTATGGGCCAAGAGGGGAAACACACCATCCACAAGGGGCTGGTGCGCCCCCCATATGGGTCGGCCTAGGAGTAGAAGGAAAGAGGGGAAAGGTAAAGCAAAGAGTGGAATAGGATTCCCCCTTCCTTCCCTATCTCCCCCTCTTTCCTTACCCCTCCAACAAATATGGCAGGGGGTGCACGGCTTGGGAGGAGCCCAAGTAGGATTCGGTCCTACTTGGGGCGGCTCCTGGCCTCTCCCCTCCCTTTCCCTCCTATATATATGTGGGGGTCGCCTAGCACATCCAAGACAATTGTTTATCCGTGTGTGGCGCCTCCCCTCCACCGTTTACACCCCGGTCATATTTTCATAGTGCTTAGGCGAAGCCCTACGAGGATCACTTCACCATCACCGTCACCATGTCGTCATGCTGACAGAACTCATCTACTACCTTGACGTCTTGCTGGATCAAGAAGGTGAGGGACGTCACCAAGATGAACGTGTGCAGAATGCAGAGGTGCCGTGTATTTGGACTTGATCGGTTGAAACGCGAAGAAGTTAGACTACACCAACCGCGTTGAGAAACGCTTCCGCTTATGGTCTATGAGGGTACGTAGACACACTCTCCCCCTCGTTGCTATGCATCTCCATGGATAGATCATTGCGTGTGCATAGAAATTTTTTGGTTTTCCATGCAACGATACCCAACAGCTTGCACGGGAACCTGCGAGCTTGCGCGGGAATGGGCTCACCGACGATTCATTGGCGCCACTTTGCGCCACGATCTGGCCAAAATAATGCCCCCCGCGTTGCACAAGCTTGCATTGTAAGCCGTCTGCAGTAGTAGGGTCACAAGACGTGCGAGAGGAGGACGAAAGGCGACATACACATACGGTTAATTAAAAAAACATTTGCGATTTAATTATCTACTATACCCCCATCTTTGTTTATAACTAGGATTTAACTAATAAAATATGAATGCATGTCGCCAAATATTATATTGTTGGATTCGTATTTGAACATAGTTTCCAATTATATAATTTTTTATAACATGCATTAACATTTTGTTGGTTAAATTTAAGGGAAAAGTATGGCTCAGAATATAAAGGGGACTAATGTGACGAAAGTAGTAGCACATGGCCGCTCTCTACGCAACGACGCAACTGTCGGCCGGCTTGTAGGCGATCATTCCCTGCGTGTTCAAATGCTCTATGCGTTTGGTTGCTCGTGGTTGAGGTGGCCGCGGTGCTACTTAAGCACGTAGATAGATGGTCATATGTACTTTTAGGGTGTAGCAAAATTCACGTGTAATTTACGTTCTGATACCCTGCTTGTTTAAGTGGTTTGCTGTTATCATTTTTAGCACTAGTAATTTTTGCATGTTCATAGATAGACAACTGTCAGGTTTATATGAGGGACACCGTCTTTTTAACTTATATATATATATGTGTGTGTGTGTGTGTGTGTGTGCGTGTGTTGGAATCATTTTGCTTACATCAAAGAAATTTACATATGTTTGTGTTGCTGGTAAACGGTACCCACTTGTTACTTTAATACGTTGTCAAGAACTTGTTAGTTTTACTAGTTCATGTGTAATTAAATACGTTGCCAAAACTAGTTAGTTTTACTATTTTGATGTTAGTTTGGCTCTTGCAACACTTTATTTATGATTGCTAACATTCAACTTTGCAGGATCCAACTGAAACTCCGTTGGCACAACAGGTAAGTTTTCAGAAACTTCCTTGTTTATCTGGTTTGCTGCTGTAAATTGTGCAATTGGACTTCCAATTGGATCCTGAAAACTTGAAGTTGGTAAGATGATTACAAGTGTGCTGTACTCAAGACAACAATTAAATATTTGGTGGATTTCAAAACGAAGTAAGCTGAGACAGACCGCATTGTTAAGGTCCTGCAGGAAAAAAGGAAATTAAATTCTCACTTGGTAAATCATAGGTTAAATGTTCTTTCCATCGTTGAAGAACCATTGTGTTGTTTGTTCATGTAATCGATCAAACCATTTGTTTTAGAGATCATGTAATAGTTGTTTTTTGTTTTTTGGTTTGTAATTTTTTAGCACAAATCTGTATTAATTGATAAGACTCTGAGACATTTCATTTTGATTGTTGTGCTAGACCTACCAGTATGCCAATTAGGCTGAATGTGCATTCAGCAATAGTAGTAGTATAGATGGTCCTTAAGTGGCACGCATCTGAAGGGGCCAAGATGTTGCACTAGCTTCGCTTAAAAAAGGATGTTGTTCTAGCAAAAAAAGTACAACAACCTGGTTTATGTATGTTAGTTGATATTATTGATCCATATACTCTATAAGTGTTTATATGTCTATTAGTTTTGTACATTATTGGTTGATTGACTCGATATCCGAATCTTGATACATCGCTTGTGTACATAACAAAATGGGAGTACACATTATGCTGTGTGTGACACTTGAGTTGGACATAAAGTGGTTTCAAATATTCGAATTCACCTTAGCTTCTGAATTCGAGTGTCGACATTGGTAAATCATATTCAAATATGACAGTGGAATACATCTTTGTCGTGCTTTTGCAGATGTATAAAAACACATAGAATGATTCATAAAGATTCGTATAGGAATACAAAATGGATTCGAATTTAGTTGCCAGGGTAAACGTGGATGGTTATTGTCCCAAAATTCGAAAAAAGCGGCAAAATATCCACTCCCACGTCGGCTGCCCAAAGCCAGTGTTTGGGAGATAGAAATTATTGTCTACCCCTTACACGGACAATCCATCGTCCCGAGTTCCACTACTCTCAATAAGGGTAGGTTAGTAACTTCAATTAGACGTGACACAACTGCCTCTGAGCCCATTGTGACACGGTGGGCTCCAAACATGGCGGCAAAACACATTTGATTCAAGCTTGTCTAGAAGACCTCTGTCTCTCCCTCCATTTCCCCATTCATACACGATGGGAAGCAAAACAAACTCGACTCAGCCAAAATCGCTCTAGGCAAATATTTTCAATAGGGGCAGGTTTGTAACTTCACTCAGACGTGACACAACCGCCCTACTTGTCAGCCCCGTTCATACACCGTGCGCGCCAAAACACCCTCTCCTCACCTGAAATTGCTCTGGGCAAATATTGGCGACATGCAAGATTACCGTCCTATCCCTAACCGACGAGACGTCCAAATTTTAAATTGGGGCTAAGTTCGTAACTTTCCCATATTTTAGAAAGGCGCGTCCCAAAAAAATGGTTCCCCATACCTCCCCCTCCATTTTCCCATTCATACACCGTCCTCACTAGAACACCATCCCCACACCAGCCTCCTCCGTCTGCCACCCCATCCATTGCCGCCGTCCTCCACCCCATCCATCACCACCGTCCTCCACCGTGCCGGAGTGCCTACCAAGACCGCATCGTCCACTGCTAGAGATGGACATTTCTAATTCACAGTGAAGGACCAGGAGCCTTGCATCGCGTCCTCTCGGTTCATCGGCGCCGTCATCCTATTTGCCAGGGCCGCTAACACGACCTTCTCGTCAACTTCAACGGGACTTATCCCCCGATGCACCCGTCTACCATCACGGATCTGCTTCAACGCCATCAATAGCCATCGCACCGCCGATGCCTACACGGCACCGCAAGAGAGGTGGTACTTCATATCTGCTCAACTTTTTGATCTCAACCAGAAAATAGATCATAACTTGGTTACTGTACTTTCTTTTTAGCTCTTAGAATTCAGTTCTTAGTTCGAAGCAAACAATATATGCTAAATAGCATTTCTGTAGTTTGCAGCTTTAAATCTGCAATGGCACAGTCATAATAGGATTTAATTGATCATGCCTAGGGTTTAGTTCATCATGTTGGTTCCTTGGTGGTTTCTTTAATAGAAACCGGAGGGGAAACCCTCTTTTTCTTTTAATATCACTATATGACCAACATACGTGCTTCGTGTCATAATAGCACTTCTCCACCCATCAAGCTAAACAAGCTTAGTTGTTCATATACGAATCTCATATTATTAAAACATAGTCATTTAATTGGTCAGCTAAATGTTCCTAATTTAGTGTCGAAAATGCATGTATGCTGCTCGGGTGTGTATATACAGGGTGCCCACGGTGGGTCGCGGCCCACCTTGGAGGAGACGCCGGACTAACAGGAGGTCAGGAGCCACTCGCCCAACAGCATCACCGCTGCCCGGGCGCGCCGCCGGGCCTACCTTCCTAGTCCGTTCAGGGCTCAGGCGTGCAACTGCCACTAAGCCAACCCGATTTATCCTGAGATACGTCTTCAACACCCAGCAGCCACTCCTCATCACCCATTTTCTAATTGATTCATTAGTCATTAGGCATGACTATCATTAGGGTTTGTTGTGTACTGAGTGCTACCTACACTTAATGGTTCAGATGTATTTCAGTAATCTTTAGTACCTGTAAAGTTCACAGGGTTTCAAAATTCCGGCCCTAGGAACAAGCACTAGTCATTTTGGATTGTTGGTCATAGTGGCATTGACCCAGATTACTACTGCAGTCCAGGTTTGTTGAAAATTTTACTTGTCTTTCATACTCATTCGATATGATATCTAATTATTCGCGTCGATTAGTTGCACAAAATAAGTGCTAGACCAACTTGTTGATTCAAATTTTGGATGGTCTCTTACTGCAGTTACTCCAGTTACAATTCTGCATGCCCCTGCAGCAGGCGCGGCACCTGAGACGTCGTCGGCAGGCTTCTTCGCCTCATGATGGCTCTTGGGGAGGAGCTGCTTCTTCTTCCCGGGGGCAGCTTCGAGGAACACGACGCCACCCTCACCGTCGGAGTTCTCGGCCTCTGCGGCCCGGTAGGTGTGCTCAAGAGAGCAGACCGCATCCTTCTCATTACAGGCCACAGTGATGACATCGCTGCACCCCGACATCTTGAGGACGTTGTAGCCATGGTGGGTGGCCGCCATGAACTTGGAGAGCGTGGAGTACCCCAGGATAGCGTTGTACGGGAGGCCAATGTGGGCCACGTAGAAGTCGATGAGCTCGGTGTGGTAGTTGTCGGGAGTACCAAAGGTGACTGGGAGGCACACCTGCCCCAACATAGTGGTGGAGCCGTCGGTCACCCCAGAGAATGGCCTGGTGGGCATGATCTGGTCATATGGCACCTAAAGCGTCTCGAAGGTCTCAACAGAAAGCATGTTGAGGCTGGCGCACCATCGATGAGGGTCTTGGTGACTGAAACATGGCTGATGGTGGGCGTGCGCAGCATGGGGAGCGCGCCGGCGGTGGCCGAACACCTGAGGTGGTCCTTGGAATCGAAGGTGATGGCTTACTGCGATCACTTGAGGGGACGTATAGCCTGAAGCCTTGGGAGGGCTACATTCACCTCTTGAGAGAACTGCTTGAAGAGGTGGTTTGATGCTGGGGCCTGAGCCCCGCCGAGGATACATGCGATGACGCGAGGCTCCTGGTAGACCCCAGCCCCCTCGTCTTGCTGATTTTTGTCATTCCTCCTGGGTAGAGGCGGCAGTGGTGGAATCCCAGGGTTGCCCTGAGGACGGGCCTCGAGAGGCTGATCGCGCAAGCCACACTCGCGAGGCTGGTCGCGCTAGCCTTGACGGGGGCTGCGATTGTCCCGGTGGCCTCCAGTACGGCCTCCTCCGCGGCCGTAGCCGCGATCACTGCGCTCGGGGCGGCGGCCCAGGCGCTCGTCCTGGATCATCCTGAGCTCCTGACAATTGTCGGTGTTATGGATGTTCACATTGTGGAAGAAGTAGAATGGGCGACCATCCTTGGAATGCTCGTTGCGGTCATGGCCGCGCTTCAACTCAGGCTTTTCCGCCAGCACGGCAGGGCCCTTGCACTTCAATTCCTTGGCCTTGGCTTTCTTATCTTTGCGGTCAACATCCATGTGGTTGAGGAGGGAGAGGCGGCCTTCTTCCGCCTTGGCGCACATGTCGGCCAGGTTCGACAGCTCCAGCGCAGTGCACAGGTCATCATTGATGGCGAGCTCCTTGCTCATCCTGATGTCTGTGACGTCGTGGGTAATTGCCGAGATGATGGCTTCGTCCGAGGCCTTCGGGATCTTGAGGCGAACTTGGGTGAAGCACTGAATGTACTTGCAGAGGGTCTCGCCGGGACACTGCTTCACGTGTCGCAGGTCATTGACAGTGAGGGCGAGGTCGCGGGTGCCATGGAAGTTCGCGATGAACCGCTCGCGGAGCTCATCCCACAAATAGATCGACCCCTCTAGGAGGTGCATGAGCCAGGAGCACGCGCCGTCCTTGAGGGCCATGGGAAACGAATTCGCCATGACTTTGTCCTCGCCGTTCGTCGCTTCGATGCCCAATGCCTAGAGCTAGAGGAACTCTGTAGGGTCGGGGATGTCGTCAAAGCGCGGGGGCTGCTCCGGCTTGAAGTTGACTGGCCAGATCACCCGGTGCGGCAGCCAGCGGCGATCACGGGCGTGGCTCGCGCAGGAGGGGCACCGTCCTGGCGCCACGTGCTGTAGCTTCTTGAATGGCCTGATCTTGGGGCTGATGCGGCTGCGTGGGAAGCGCACACGCGTCATGCAGTGGCTGTTGCACCACCTAATAGTTGGCCTTGTCCCGTGCCGGCGCCGGCGCCCCACGCGTCGGGTCACACGGTCATGCATCACGCCGGGGCTCGGCGTCACTGCCGCGCAGAGGAGGAGGTGGTAGCGCGCCATGTGCCACGTTGCCCAGACAAGAAGGCGGGGGACGGAGCGACTGGGAGGGCGCCGGGGCCTCGCTCCCGGCATTGACGCGCTTAGTGATGCGACCAAGCCAGGTATCATAGCCTTCATTGGTGGGGCGGTAGCGCAGCAGTTTGCGCACCAAGAGCAGCGCAACCTGCGTGTTTGCCAGCGCGGCGAGTATGGGAGGACGAAGCTGTGGCCGGAGTGAGAGAAGGTGTGGCAGTGCGTCCATCACGCTACATGGAGGGTGGCGGAGAAGAGTCCTTCTGCTCATGAGAAGTAGGGTCCGTGGCAACATTGGTCGCGGTAGAAGTGGAGTTGCGGGGGCGGCATGGCCCGCCGGCGCCATGTGGGCGACGCGAGATGCACGGGGCTCAGCACGAACACGACGAGCATCGGCCATGGGGACGGTGGGAGGAAGTGGAAAGGAGCAAAGGGACTTCGGCACACCCCTACCTGGTGCACCAAATGTCGGAATCGGGCCTCTGCGAACCCGAAGAAAGGTTTGAACTCTGGGGTGTGAGTGAAGAACTTCACTGGACAATGGCTCACCGCTCACTGCCTCATGCTGATGCTCCTCGAGCGAAAAGGAAGAAGACAGAACACGGTGATTTACCCAGGTTCGGGCCACCTTGCGGTGTAAGACCCTATTCCTGCTTTGTGCTGGATTTCCTCACGAGGAGAATGAAGATGAACTGGTACAAGGGAGAGCAGATGAACTCGTCCCGTTTGGCTCGACCTGGTCCGACCTCCCTCTACGGTGGAGGCTAACCTATATTTGTATCAGCCTTGGTCCTCTTCCCTGAAAAACACTAGGATGGAAGGGATACAACAACCGCCAAATTTGAAGGGGGACAGGAGTACACCCTGTCCTGAATAAAGGTGGTCTTCATCTGCAAAGCTTCTGGTCCTGACGCATAGGTGGGCTTGGCGATGACCTTTGTCCTAGCGAGCCCGTCCTCCTGGTCTTGTTGCACCGAAGAGGTAAGCTTTGAGGGATTCCTCGGGAACCTGCGCGGTAGCCTTGTCCCTTTAGCACCAAAGAGGAAACATTCCTCATCTGCGCCCGTTGGTGCCTTCCAAGCTCCGCTCGTCGTGGCTCGCGTCACCCACGTGCGTCGAGAGGCGGGTTGGCAAGCCTACAAGTGACCGCCCCTCGGGAGGACGCTCCTCATGAAGCCCTCGAGGCGCCTGGCGACGCTCACCAATGCCTACATCGCGAGGCGGGGGCCTCGCGAGGGCTTTGCTCGTTATGTCTTGATGTTGGGCTGCACCGGGCCGTTGATGGAGCCACGCGCTGGGCCGCATGCAGACGGGCGTAGGTACCCCTAGTCCCAGAGCCCTGACAAAAGCCCTAGTTAAGTGGGTACCCAGGACTACGTCAAGATCTACTTCATGAAGTTCAACTGCAACTCCAAGGATTAGCATCAAGTTGGTGTGGGTCCCAAAGGAGAAGAACTAGAGTTTTCTTGTGGGTGACTTCGTCGACACACTTCTCTCATAGTCATTTTTGGCAAAGACTTGTACAATCAACTTTCATATCTTGCACTAAGTTCATGGGGTCACAAACCCTCTTGTTGGTAAGACAAGGGACAAGGTAACCTAATGCTTTCATGGACATCATCATATGTGCAATTCACTCTATGTATATTGATATCCTTTTATGTTCCTTGTGGGACTAACCCATGTAGGATTGAGAGTGCAAAACTCCAAAGGATTGCTCCGAACTCTTGATGATCTACATCAACTTTGAGCATCAACATCTTCACTATCTACATGAAGTCATCATCGACAAAACCCAAGCTTAGTTCATCCCTCTTTGGGGGGATATCACATCTAGGGGGAGCTTTCTTCTAAAAATTGAGCTCAAACAAGCCTAATGGTGTGAACACAATAATGCTTTATGTACAAGTGGCAACCCAGTTGTGCTTCAACGATGAGTATGACCTATGATCAAATGTTCTCATTTGACTCCTAAGTCAATATACTCATATATAGATGACCTAGTCATCGCCAATTTCTAGATAGATGCTAGAATTGGTTGTGCATGTTGATCACATATTTCATTTTCTATTTTATTGTGTGAGCATTTTGGATTGCATATTTTCTACGTGTGAGGACATCCATTTGTTGTTTTGATTGTCTTGGTTTTTGTTGGCCAAGTGGATGTACAAGAATTCCTAAGAACCTTCTCTAGATATCTATGGTTTCTTATCTCAAATTCTTTTCATACTATATCACAAAAATTGAACAAGTCCTTTTCCAACCCTCCGGGTGAGGAGCACTCGGAGCCATCGATCTGACAAGGACTGACCTCCAAAACCATCTATCTGCATTCTGGTTGGGCCAACTCACTCAAACTCGGTCGGACGGAAATCATTTAGATTCATCTAGGTTTTCATCTAGGTTCTACCAATTAGACCAACTCGGTGACACCGATTTACTGTAACTGCACGCAGTTGCATGTCTCAGTGCCACCGATTTGTTCCACTCGGTGCCACGACAACACATGGGTATATATATATATATATATATATATATATATATATATATATATATATATATATATATATATATATATATATATATATATATATCCAGCGATCATACGTTGAAAATTTCTTCAAACGTCACGACTCGCCATCCCGTTGTTGTCGTCTCCCTGGTGGGGGATTCCTGGATTAGGGGGGTCCTCGGCTTGCCGGCCTATCCCTTGTGGGTCAAACTATTGGGCCGCGTTGCCAATACTAGGATGCCGAACTATGAGGAGACCCCGTATCCGGACAGGAAACTTCTTGGTGCCTTGGTGTGTCCTCCAAGTCAAGATAAGAAGATTCGGCATGTTTATTCCTTTCTAGTAACTGACTATGTGTAACCCTAGTAACCATAGTGTCTATATAAACTAGAGGGTTTAGTCCGTAGAGGCTAGAACAACAACCATCATCCTACTAGTCTAGGGTTTAGTTCATCTAATCATGTGGTAGATCGACTGTGTAATCATCCTATACACATCAATATAATCAAGAAGGACATAGGGTTTTGCCTCTTTTAGTGGGCCCGAACCTGAGTAAACACTGCGTCCTTCGTCCCTTGTTCCCAAGTGATCCAAGATCCACAGCTCAGGACCCCCTATCCGAGAGCTGCCGGTTTTGACATCGACACCTGGTCTTTGAATAGTCGCCCTCGCCTCTAGCGCACCCTTGCCGCATGACTCCATCACCGTCAACGGCAGTCTGCCCCGCCGTTGCTGCTGTAGAGAATCTCCGCCAAGTTATGGTGAGATTCGACCCCCTCGTGCTTCATGTTTTCCGATTGAATGCACAAGGTTTTTTCCATGTACTTTGCCATGGATGAAATTCTTCCATCCACCAAATTGAATCCTTAGATTAGTATCGAGCAAAGGTTTTAGGTTTAGCTTGGTTTCCGCCGAAAGCATCTCGGACCGACCGATTAGGAATTTTTCGTTCCATCAATTTGGCTCTGGCCATTGCACTAGTACATGTGAGTGCCACCGATAAGTGCTAATTGGTGAGACCAAAAGTAAAATTTCAGTGAAACCCCAACAACTCGTAGACACCAAACCACATCTCAGTCAGACCAAAATGGAGTGTTTTGTTTATGTTGAGTGCTTTGGTATCACCAAAATGACCAACTCGATAGCTCCAAAATGCATTCTATGAAAACCTAGAACTAAGATTTGCACTCAATTTTTTTGAAAAATCATCTCCTTTTTGTGATAACTCATCTACTCTGCCCGTACCAATGTCAGGACCCTGATCCTAAGTCACACTCATCTAGCATGTAATACATTATATAACTTTGGAGCCTCAAGCATGATATTCCCACAGCGCCTTACCTTGGCCGGTACCATTTGCGACTTTTAGCTCACATATATGATTGCGTCGCTAGCATCCATATGACATAGAACCCGGGCCGACATGACTAGTCGTAAACCCAAGCTGCCACAAACTTATAGGGATAGGCATACATGCCCCAGCACTGCATGTGTCAGTCAGCAACGAGTGTAACCGGGCTGTAGCAAGCTACCAAGACTCCGATAAACACCGCGTGACATTTCCCCGAAGGGACAGACACAGGAGCAAAGAAGGACACATGTCGGCCAACCTAAGTGTTTCGGAGCAGTAGGAGACATTTCCCCATAAGGAAGGCTACCAAGAATAAACAACTAGGTGTCGTATCCCACACATACCAAGTGTTTGTGTACAAAAGTAGGGGCTCTCGTTTTTACCCCTTTACTTGTGCATGGGCAGTCGGAGCCACACCCACGGCCACACTAAGCTGGGCAGGGAAGGGGAGCCGAAGCATGAAGCCATCAGAGCAACGCCAAGACCAGAGACCACAAAGAGCAAAGGGGGCAAGGCGGATGAGGCAGTCCTGGAGTAAGTGGTCCTTGGGCGTCCGGCCTGTTATCCTTGGGCCGGACTGATGGGCTGTGAAGACATGAAGACCGAAGACCATAGTCGTGTCCGGATTGGACTTTCCTTGGCATGGAAGGCAAGCTAGGCGACCAGCTGTGAAGATTCCTTCTTATGTAACCGACTCCATGTACCCCTAGATCTCTCCGGTGTCTATATAAAACAGAGAGCATAGTCCAGATAGGACACATTCATTACCATATACACATAGGCTAGACTTCTAGGGTTTAGCCATTACGATCTCGTGGTAGATCAACTCTTGTAATACTCATATTCATCAAGATCAATCAAGCAGGAAGTAGGGTATTACCTCCATAGTGAGGGCCCGAACCTGGGTAAACATCGTGTCCCCTGTCTCCTGTTACCATCGATCCTAGACGCACAGTTCAGGACCCCCTACCCGAGATCCGCCGGTTTTGACACCGACATTGGTGCTTTCATTGAGAGTTCCACTATGCCATCGTCAAAAGGTTTGATGGCCCCTTCAATCGTCGATAATGACGCTGTCCAGGGAGAAACCTTTCTCCCCGGACAGATCTTCGTGTTCCGCTGCTTCGTACTGCGGGCCAACTCGCTTGGCCATCTGGAGTAGATCGACAGCTACGCCCCTGGCCATCAGGTCAGATTTGGAAGCTTGAACTAGGTTGCGGACATCCGTGGAGACTTGATCTTCGACGGATTCCAGACCGTGGCAATCGCTCCCCGCTGTCCCGATGGACATGGATTAAACCTGTCATCAGGCCGCATCTGGGAGAGAGCTCCTGCAGCAACTCTGGCCTTAGATCCGGAGTAGATCAAGTCCCCCGAAGATGGGAAGCTTAACCCCATCGCGGGGGCTACCGATTCTACGGCGTTGGAGCCACCCGCAGATTCCACTGCGTACGACATCTGCATCAACGGAACCTCGGACTCTTCTCCGGCGTCGAGTTCCGAACCCTGCTAGCCCGCGGATACCGAACTCGATCGGTTATCGATCTTCAAGTTCAGCGCCGCAGATGTCTTCCAACACTCGCCCATGGGCGACCTACTAAGCTCATTAGAAAACCTATCCCTGGCAGATGGCTCGTCGCTGAACTATGTTCGGTTTGAACTTACGGCGGATGTTGGAGAATTTTGCTTCCCACTCGCCACCCACTTTATAGCCACCGTCGAAGACCCAACCAACACGCCTGATCCCCGCTCCGAAGACATCGCTAGTACGGACGACGATGAGGGGCAGGACCAAAGCTTGCTACCGGCTAGAGACGGGATGGCCACTTCCTGTTATGATGTGTATATGATAGACACACCCGATGAGGAGGAGGATCCAGTCGAGAATAAACTTCCCGGTACACAGTCCGAACACAGGCACCCACGGTGCCGCTCCAAGCCACATCGCCCAAGAGAAAACACTATAAAAGACAACACTCCGAACAATGAAGACCCTGTTGAGGTAGAATCCGAACAGGAGGAACAGGAAAGCGGGCAAGACAGCCCTAATGAACAGGCCACATATGGAGACTCGGAGGACAGCAATTATCTCCCACCCTCCAAGGAAGAGGAGATCCTTGGTAGCGAGGATTTAATCGTGCCTAAGGAATCTCTCCAGCAGGAGCATTTCAAATGCCGCCTTATGGCCACTGCAAGGAGCTTAAGGAAGAAGCAGCTGCAACTTCAAGCAAGCCAAGATTTGCTCAATGATAGATGGACCGAGGTCTTGGTCACCGAAGAATACGACCTTAGTAGGCCAGACAAAATCCATCCCAAGGGTAGGTGGCTCCCATAATACGATGGCAGGGCGCTGGAGCCCACACCACCATCGAACAAGGCGGCGGGTCGGCCACAGTTCAGTCCAGACAAAGCAGCAGCCCAAGCAGAGCAACATACCAACCCATCCGGTCATCAAATAAAGAGCAAACCAGCTCGAGGGAACACTCGCGACATCAACCAAGACACGGAGGACAGAGCAGGGCGCACAAGACCGATGTATAGATCACGGAGATACACCCCGACCGACTATGACGGTCACCCATTCGGACACTACAGAGCCGACCACGCCCGGTCCAAACTCCATAAACGGAGTCTACCGGAAGTGCTTCATAGTGTGGCTCAACATAGAGGAGCCGCACACCCTCTCTGCTTCACTGACAAGATAATGAAGCATGAATTTCCAGACGGGTTCAAACCCATTAACATCGAATCATACGATGGAACAACAGATCCCGCAGTATGGATTGAGGATTACCTCCTCCATACTCACATGACTCGTCGAGATGACCTTCATGCCATTAAATCCATACCTCTCAAGCTTAAAGGGCCAGCTCGCTACTGGCTAAGTAATTTACCAAAAAATTCTATTGGTAGCTGGGAAGACTTGGAAGACGCCTATCGAGACAACTTCCAAGGAACATATGTCCGGCCACTAGATGCCGATGACTTAAGTCATATTGTCCAGAAGCCCGGCGAGTCAGCCAGGGAGCTCTGGACTAGGTTCTTAGTCAAAAAGAACCAAATTGTCGACTGTCCGGACGCAGAAACCCCCGCAGCCTTCAAACATGGCATCCGGGATGAATGGCTAGCGCGTCACCTCGGCCAGGAAGGACCCAAGTCCGTGACAGCCCTTACCGCTCTAATGACTCGCTTTTGTACGGGAGAAGACAACTGGCTTGCCCCTAAAAGCAACAATGCCAGCGACCCGGGCACTTCTGAAATTCGAGACGGCAACGGTAAGCCACGACGAACCGAGCACGACAGTCACAGTAACACATGCAACACAGCGGTGAAGCCACTAAAGGCAAACCAGGATGGACCATCCACCCTTGACAGGATATTGGACCGACCTTGTCAAATTCACGGTCACGCTTGCAGCCAGCTAATCATACCAACAGAAAATGTTGGTTCCTCAAGCAGGCAGGCAAGCTCAACGCCGATCACAAGGCGAGGAGGCCACCAGGCGATAGAGACGATGGATCGGCTCGCCAGCCGAACACCAGGGGCCAAAAACACTTTCCCTCTGAAGTTCGACCACTCCCAGAATGGAAATAGCAGTTCAGCTTCTGCTGCCCACCTAGTGTACTGGCAAAGTTTACACCACGCGTACATAACTACACACTCAAGATACCATGGGCATCGCCGGAAGCACAATATGGACAACCCTGCAAGAATCCCCGTAATGTTTTTATCCGTCTTTCTTATTTTTCTGTATAATTTCTTAAAAACAGGTGACCATCAGGACAGCATCTATATCGGACTCTCTCGAAGTTCGGATCCGCACACTCACCTAAGGGTCCACTCCTGTTAAGGATTCCCCTCCCTGAGGACGGGCGGCCCAGACGTGCGACAGGAGGTCCAAAATAAGCTTTTGTAGACCGCACTCTTCCTTTTTGAGCCTGTACCATGCCCATTTCCTCTGTTCCCAACCTAGAGCATGTCAAATAACTGGGTTGTGGTTTTTACTCTTTATATATTTATCATTGGCATATTGCTCCGCTCCTAGTAAACTTTATCCGAACTAATATTTCATGCTCTTTCTACAATGAGTCCGGCCGTAACAGCTGCCTTACAGGACGCGCCTCGGCATAACTTGCGGGGGCCCGGTGTGGGAACAAACGAGTCACCAGTAAAAGTCCAAACAACTCTATAGCGTACTTCGGCGTCGCAAGTTTGGCCTTATATGCATCAGCTCCGAATCATTCTCTTTGGTCAATAGTTGGGTTGCCTGGCTCCTGTGCTTGCTACCCTATGTTCCGCTCTATCAGCTAGGGTAGTAAAGGGAGAACTACTGTGATTGTGCCCTGGCCTAGACCGGATGAGCACCTCAGTAGAGAAAGCCGAAAACTGACTGTCATGATGCGGCGAGAGCTGGTCAACCACTTGAAGACTTATTCAAATCTTTAGTGATTCTCCGTGTCACACGAGGGATCTTTTTTAGATCAACATATGTAAGGCACTATGCGCCGTATACATACCAGGGGCTATGTCGTATCCCCACCATAAAACTCCTATGGTTAAGTGAAAGTCTTAACGCCCTATAGCCCGATTGCCTGGTTCACCGCATTATCACCTCCTTTATGGACCAAGACGTTGGATAAAGAGTGATTAAATGCTTTTCCAAACACCCCCGTACTTCCTACGAGGGGGCTGAAGCCGACGACTGGAAAACTTTCAGATTATACTAAAACGGCCACAGAGGAGGAATTCAAGCTTTTGAGCAAAATATAAAGTTGGCCGTTACATCATTATATAAATCACTCGAACATTATATCTTTCGAGCATTGACCCTCTATCAAGCGGGCGACATCTAAGACGTCTTGAAAATAGTGCTCCGTCTCATTACGGTCCTGGCCCTTGGGTGGACTCCTCGCCGCAGCATCAATGGCCTTCATCTTTCCCCAGAATGTCTTGACTCGGGCAAAGGCCATCCGTGCAGCCTCAATGCACGCCGACCGCTTCACAGCGTCGATATGTGGCGCTGCGTGAACAGGCCGCCGCACCAGGACAAAATAACTACTCGGAATAGGCTCACTTGGCCACAACCGGATTATGACGTTCTTCATGGCGTCGCCAGATATCCTATGAAGCTCGGCCCATAGGGACATTAGTTCACTGAGCGACAGAGGGCGCTTCGACGCGCAGAATTGTGACCAGAAAAGCTTCTCTGTTGCATGCCCCTCTTGTGCGTGGTAAAATTGCGCCGCATCGGAAGAACTCTTCGGCAAGTCCAAAAATTCAGCCGGAGAGCTCCAGACCTGGTTTAGCTGAGCATAGTCTGGATCGCCAAACTTGGTTTGAAGCAAAAAGGGCTTACCAGCCGCTATCTCCTTAGCCTGCCGAATCTCTTCATGAGCTGCCCTAGATTCACACGGAGCTTCACTCGCCTCTCGTACGGCCTTATCAAGCTCAACCATTTTGGCTTTATTCTCCTTCTCAAGGAATGCACAACGGCTGGCAGTATTCTTCAATTCAAGCGCCAATGTGGTTATTTTTTCCTCAGTTTGGCGCCGAGCTGCTTGTTCGGCTCTTAGATCTGATGATGCCTTCTCGGCAGCCGCATCACTACGTCGGGCCTGCTCCGTGGCCCGGGCTAGCTCCGCCCGAAGAGCCTCAACGGCAGCAGCACCATCTGCAATCATGAACATTTCATATAAACCCTTTTCGGCATCAGGCCTACATTACAAACACATTAGTGTAAGGAATGATCGACATATATACCTTCCGAGTCGTCAACACGCCTGTTGATCAATGCAATGTCATCTTCCGCAATATCTAGCTTTCGTTGCAGTTCGGCCACTTCCGTATTTCGGGTAGCCGTGGGAGGGGAGGCAGCCTGTATTCCAAGTTAAATCAAGGTTAGCAATTGAGCATATCTTTTTGATCCTCCAATCGCTTTCGTCAGAAGGCAATCCAAGTCTCAAGGGCTACTGCATATACGATAGGTGCATTCTGTCAATATTATTCAATTGGCAAAACTACATCACAAACCTCAAAACCCCTTAGGAGGCTTGTGAAGGCCTCGTTCAACCCGCTCTTCGTGGATAGAACCTTTTGAACCACCGTAACCATCAAGGCACGGTGTTCCTCCGAAATGGACGCTTGTCGCAGCATGTCCGTCAGCATTTCCGGCGCTTCTGGGTCTTCGGAAGCCGTCGCCGGAGTACGGTATTCCTTTGAAGGAATCCGCTCACTCGCCCCCGGGATCGTCTCCGGCTCTAAACCGGATAGGGCGGGGCCGCCATGCTTGATTCCCGAACCCTGAGTGACGGAGGCACCACCTTCGTGTAATGCCCTCTTCGTTTCCCGCACTGCTTGTCGACCAGAAGGAGCCCCCCGGGACGATACCTCAGAATCATCTGCCTTGTTGGGCACGGGGGCCGGAGAAGGCGTGTCACTCCCCATCGTCTCTGGAAGAAGGTCTCCCAAGGAGGAGGACGATTGGGAAACCCCAGGCGTTAACCTGCGAGGACATACATACGTCGGAGGATTACTTCAGCAATAAGAAGGGATGGAGGTATGATTAAAGTACCCTGCCACACTTACGGTTTGGCCAGAGGTTTATCCTCTTCATAAAGCTCCACGTCAACATTGCTTGCCCGGCCGAAGCCGCCCGTCGATGGCATTTTCCCTTTCTTGGAAGGTTTCCCCTCCTGACCTTTAGAAGCGGCCCTCTTTTTGCCATGGAAGGCCTCCTCTGCACCTTTGCCCTCGGGCAAGATGGTTTTGGTTTCCCTGAACACAACATCTGATTTATCCTTAGGGCAAAGACCACCTCCGACCTCCTTGTTATCGCCCTCCTCTGCAGACACCACTACAAAAAAATACACTTCCGTGATGATACTTGTTTTTCACAGTAGGTCGCTTTTTTTGTCATGCATGTACATCCATGACAAATTTATGACAGAATCAAGATAGCCATACTTGTGTTGTCGTAGAAGTGTTCCATGACATTACCAAAATTATCATCACGGAAGTGTCCACTTCCATGACGACAAATCGCGCGTCACAGAAGTGCTTTCATCAAGGGTGACCGACACGTGGCATCCACCGTAACGGAACACCGTTAAGCTATCGGGTCGGGTTTTGGATCCGATAACCCGTTAACAGCCCCGACCAATGGGGATTTTCCACGTGTAAAATCATCATTGGCTAGAGGAAACACGTGTCGGCTCATCGTTGGGACAGATGTCATCCACTCACTGGACAGAAGGCGCCTATGATACGTCGACACGTGGCACGGCCCAACAGTGGCCCAATCCTATGAAAAGGCCGGCCCGTTTGACTTGGTCAAAAGCTGGCGGGCCGGCCCATGGAAAGCCTGTTAACGGCCTGTTCACAGATAGCCCATTTACAGCCCGCTAACCCAAGGCCTATTACGCCCTATCAGAATTAGGCCTAGTAGCGTCATCTGGGCCGTCCAATATGATTCCAGCCCGTTTTCACTTCTGGCCCATGTATAGCCCATGACGCCTTTCGGCCCATATGAGGCCCTTTGTAACTCTTGGCCCATTAGCAGCCCGTGCTGAAACTGGCCCGTAATGAACAGTGTATCACTTTACACCCATTAACGGCCCATGGTGAAACTGGCCCGTAATGAACAGTGTATCACTGTATACCCATTAACGGCCCATTATTCCGTTGGGCCATTTCCAGCCCAACTTAACTTTCGGCCTTCTTAGGGCCCATTTATTCTTGGGCTCATTTGCAGCATTCGGTTACTTATGGACCGTTACTGTCATTTTCTGCTTGTGGGCCAAATTCAGCCCGTTGTTACAGTCGGCCCGTTTGTGGACCGTTAGTCTGTTGGGCCATTTTCATAGCATCACCAAATACGGCCTATTAACGGCCCGTTATGGTCAGCCCATAAAACGTACGATTTCCATTAAAGGCCCGTCTACGGCCCATTAAAGGCCCGTACAAGACCCATAAATGAGTCAACGGCCCATGGATCCTATGAGACGTACAAGGCCCATGGATCCTATGAGACGTAGAAGGCCCATGGATCCTACAAGACTTAGAAGGCCCATGGATCCTACGAGACGTAGAAGGCCCATGGATCCGACGGCCCGTGAAGGGCCATGGTCGGGCGAGTTGGCCCCCGTTTGAACGATATAGCATATTCAAAGAATTATCCTACTCAATACTATCACCTCTAAAAAGCCTACACTATTACAACAAAGAGATCAAGGCATAGAAAGGTAGAATAATCCTACACTATACAATAAAGAAATTACAGCCGATTATACCCACTGGGCATTATGGTTCGGCACAGGTGATAATAAAGCATACGCAAACAGCAAATTACACACACTGGGCAAATACAGCTCATACATCATGGACGCGCATCAACTTAACTCCATTTGAACTATAATCTCTTCAAAAAATAGGATTGGCTGGATTCAGATAGCACAAATTTCAGTCTGCAAAATCTCCAATTCCTTCATGGTTACCTCAGTGTCTTGTTTCATTTTTTTGACTCCTGCATCTAATACCTGCATGTCCAGTCTCAACTTGTTGATTATACGTTGACAATCATGTACGCGTTGTCTTGCCACCTCTAGTTGATGCTCGAGAACATCAGCACATTCCAATTCCAATCCATAATCATTCGGTAACGGCCATGCCGCACTGCTCGCAGATCTTTGTGTTGATGTAACTTCATCCTAAAATGTTTCTGTAAGTACACATGACTAGGGCAAAAATATAGTTACAACAATGAAGCGAACAAGACACTATTTTGTACTACATGGCAAAACAGGACTAACAATAATGTTACGCGTCACTTTCAAAAAAAATGTTACACGTCATGAAGCATAAACAGGTGATATTTTAAAAATTATAAAAAAGATAGTTTGCGCAGCCTGCATACAGAAATCCCTCTTAGCTCACCAGAGGAGCATGATGTTGGGGCCCAATCGAAAACGCAGACAAGTTACAAATTTAGACAGCACATTGCGTATAAGTAAGCAAGCAGTTGGCCATTTTGTGCCTCAATTAAAGTCTTAGGGAGCATAATGAACAGCAGAGGGTTTCATACAAACATACTAGAACAAGCAAAACTATGCAATCATTAGCGTAGTATAAACTAGATTGTGAGCTTCATGCAATAATAGTTAGTTAATAGACTTCAAAGCTTCAGGCACACTTCAACAGAGTAATTAAATGGTAAGGCCTTTAATTATGTCAACTAATAGTGATACAAGTATCGAACATCAGGCATGATTATTTGGGCATCTCAGTAACTGAGGACAAATAAAGCAATTGAAAAGAGAAAATTAACTATGTCTGAAACAAACAAGGAATTGAACTGTTGAGTTGCATCTAGTGACTTACCTTAGCAGGTTGAAGAGGCTCAGCGCAACTCCTACTTCTCTTGCAAGGTTCCTTCCTAACATCTTGTACTTGGAAATCCGCAATCTTATCTTCATTGCACCCCCTCTACAAGGTGACACAAACTAGGTACTCATCTTCTTGGAAGATAAATATGCATACTTTCCAGTCTGTGAACACAAAAGGATGAGATTATAACAAAACAACACCACATAATGAAATATGCTGCATCTCTTGCACTTGCACACAATGAAATGAGCATTTACTATGTCTGCACTATGTAAAAACTAGGCATGCCTTCGAACTGGATCTCCAGGTACTCTTGGAGAGCCTACTGTAGTGTACAGCCAAACCTTTATGTCACCTATGAGTTAGACAAGGCCCCACTACAGCAGCCCTTAGTGTTTAAATCGTTGACAAGCTCTCTTAGAGTGTTAGGTCAAGAACAGCAAGTAATCAAAGAAAACAGTCCTAGTATGGCTGGCTGATGCAAACAAGCAATTGAACAGATGTGTGAGCAAACTTACATATCAAGAAAAGAAGCAAAGAAGGAGGCTTAAAGACCATCACTTGACTGACCAGATTTAAGGGGCATTTAAACATCATGTGCAATGTATGAACTAACATAAACATTGCATATTCCAGATTCTACAATGGAATGCACAGGTATTAGGTTATGCCATGTATGATGATGCCTAAATGTACAGATAGCAGACAGGAGTGATTCATCATTGCACGCACAATTGAATTGCAGGTTAAGGGCCAGTTCGATTCCGCCTTTTCAGGGCATATTGTCAAAATAAGCCATAAAAGATGTAAAGAAGTCATTTTGAGTTATGGGCTTGGGCTTAACTAATTTCGCTTTAGGGGGGGGGGTGTTTCAGAATAGTGAAATTGAAGGGAAGGGGAATAGTGAAATGACTATGTTGTCTGCCTATATTACACTCAAAATGCAACTGCTGACGCCCGTGTCACACCTGACCCTCAAGTAAAAGCAAACACGCAAGCATTCATTGCCCTGCCCGCTTGCATCTCCTATCCCCTTTCCCTCTACCTCCATCCCCTGCCTGCAGCACTAGGGTTCCTCCAGCGAGCCGTCGCCACTGGTCCCATCTGGCATGGTCCTCGACGATGCTATGTCCAGCTAGGCTACATGGCCGGCGGGTAGGGGCAAATCTCCCTGGCTTCTCCTCCCTCTGGTGCCGCCCCTCATTCTCATGGTCTCCAGCAGCTGCTCCACTGTGGTTCGTCCAACGCACTACTCCGGCGGGCGCTGCACAACTACGGCTGATGCCACACTGCGCCAGAAGGCACCTTATTCCCCCTCCCCTCCTCCCAGGCCATGGCCTTGAGGTGTTGTTGAAGGATGAGCTCATCCAACAAGGTGAGGATCTCCTCTGATTTTTTGCCAAATTTTCATTCCGATCCACTATACGATGAGTTGCTATGAGCTGCTTATGTTGCTGCTATATGATGCATTGCTATGAGCTGCTCCTACTGCTGCTATATGATGAATTGCTATGAGCTGCTGCTGCTGTGTGATGAGTTGCTATGAGCTGCTGCTGCTATATGATGAATTGCTATGAGCTGCTGCTGCTATATGATGAGTTGCTACAAGCTGCTCCTGCTGCTGCTATATGATGAGTTGCTACAAGCTACTCCTGCTGCTGCTATATGATGAATTGCTATGAGCTACTCCTGCTGCTACTATATGATGAATTGCTATGAGCTGCTGCTGGTATATGATGAATTGTAGACTGCTGCTGCTATATTATGAGTTGCTATGAGCTGCTGCTGCTGCTATATGATGCTTTCAGGTGGTGCTGCTATATGATAATAACCAGCCACTTGGACCATCGAATTTCAATAAATAATTGTTCTTCATTTAAATGTGGGTCATGTGTTCATTGTTTAAATTAGGCAATGGGATCTCTATGGAAAACATTGACCAAAGTAGATTGTGCCAAGTAGATGGTATCTTTATATTTGCATTTTGAGCAAATAGTGATGGTTTGTTTTCCTATCATATTAATTACTGCACTGGGTTCAATTTGTGATGTTTGAAAGTCAAATTAATTTCCATATGGGCAGCAAAATGAAAAAATATAATGCAATCTAGACATTCCACTGATCATACCAAAGATAAGCTGAAAACGCAATGAAAAGAACTGGTTGGCTTATTACATGGAGCTTATATTCACAGGTGCTTATTTTCTTAGGATAACTCGTAATAACTGTCCCTAAGAAACTTGGCTAATAGAACTAGCATACAAATAACATGTCACGATGATTGCAATGGAGGAGTGACGTACCATAGCACACTGTATAGGCTCACCACTGCCTCTCCTTTTTTTGCGATGTTCCATGAAATTGCCACATACATCTTGTACTTTTTCATTGTGTAACCCTATCTGCAAGTTGACACGGCTAATTTCAGACATCTCTACATGATACTACATTGCATATCCCTTGCGCATATTTAAACCACCAATTAACAATTGTGTGCGTACCATAAACTAGCCATGACTCGGTATGCTGGACTAGCAGGCACTCTAAGGGGGCCTAATGTAGTGCACTGGAATTCCTACATGCCACCTACGATTTTGTGTAATGTACTGCCCATGTTCCTAAACATATGTCTTTGTAGAGATTCCAGTATGGACCACATACAGATGTATATAGATGCATTTTCGAGTGTAGATTCACTCATTTTGCTCCGTATGTAGCCTATAGTGGAATCTCTAGAAAGACTTATATTTGGAACAGAGGTACGAGGTAGTATCATGTATGACACCTACACATCTAATTTAGCAGCCAGTAGTAGAAATCATTGTCTGCACAAAGGGATTACTGGTCGAAAATCCTAGCAAAGCACGCTGGCAGGCACAGAACAATACAAGAGAGAGAGATGCGCTCACAAGATCATAGCCATGCCTCAGTCCAGGATCTTGGTTGGCCAAGCTGTTAGATCCAGAAGAAACATCATCCTTGTAGTTTTTGCCAGCTGCATAACAGGTAACAGCGACCGGTTAGTATATTTGAAGTACATCGGGCAGGTGATGTTGGACGGGTTTAAAGGTGACAAGTACCTAGGCCGTGGCGGGTGCTTGGCATCTCTCCAGACGGTGGGAATCAGGTTAGAAACATCGAGGATGATGACGCTGCGCTGGCTGTCGGGGTCCGGTAAGGAGATCTAGAACCGTAGAGTAGGGTGTTTGTGGAGCGGCTCCGGTAGGGTGGACTACGGTGTGGGCGAAGCGGATCTGTGGTCGTGGACGAGGGCGTAGGTGAAGCTGCTCCGGTGGTTGGGTTAAGGATGGTGTCGACGACGCGGATCTGCGGCCGTGGACGGGGCGTCAGAAGCTGCTCTGGTGGTTGGGTTAAGGATGGTGTCGACGATGCGGATCTGCGGCTGTGGACGGGGCGTCAGAAGCTGCTCCGGTGGTTGGGTTAAGGGTGGTGCCGACGATGCAGATCTGCGGCCGTGGATGGGGCATCAGAAGCTGCTCTGGTAGGTTGGATGAGGGTGCAAGGAAGCGGATCTAAGGCCGTGGACTTGTGAGTTGGCAAAGCGGCCTCGGTAGGGTTGAGAATGGTATAGGCGAAGCTACTCCGGTAGGGTTGAGGAAGGTGTCGGCGAAGCGGCTCCGGTAGGGTTGAGGAAGGTGTCGGCGAAGAGGATCAGAGGCCGTCGACGGGGGCGTCGGTGGGGCGGCTTCGGGGGGTGTGGATGAAGCGTCTTCAGTGGGGAGTACGAATGAGCCGCTGCAGATGCGCGACGGTTGACGAGAGTACCGGCGAAGCAGATCCGGCGCCGTGGACAAGGCCGACACTTAATGGGCTGGGGTACAGTGGTGGATGAGTAGTCTACTTGTTTCTAGGGGAGGTGGGAGGGGTAGATGCGGTCGCAGAAGCAGATCCGGCGAGGTGGACGCCGCTGGCAGTGAATGGGCTATGGTATGCCGGTGGATGAGCAGTCTAGGGTTTCGAGAGGGGAGGGGAGAAAGGGCGATGAAGTACGGACGGCGTGATGTAAGATGCTCTGGTGCTGTGGAGTTAGTCATTTTTGCGGGAGGGGGAGAGGAAATGGGGGTGCCGTGTAGTGCGGGAAACGGAAGTTACCAAAGCAGCCCCGACCTATCATGTAGAAGAGGGCGGTATTGTAACTGTTGGTCTCCGTGCACCAAGGACAAAAGGGGGATTTCGGATGCTAAAGACTAAGGTGGCGGAAATTTTAGAAGGAGGCGGGAGATTTTGTCGCTCGCGGGATCGTTCGTATCCAGTTTCAACTAATTTTGGACCGTGCTAGCGGGAAGGTCATGCTAGTCTGTGTACACGGGGCACGCGTCAGCAGTTAATAACTGGTGTGAAGTCCACCCTAGAGAAAAAGACAATAACTCGGGATGATGCGCCGATAACTTGGACGTTCACACGGGCGCGGCCAATCGTACGGGTGTAGTGGCGCGTTCACAAAAAAAGGGATCAAGCGCTCAGCCTATGTATTTCTCGTGTAAATAGATAATTTAGTGCCATTGGTTATTTACTTTAAACATAATGCATTGACGTGTTAGTGTAGAGGCGTACATAAAGAAATGGATATTGTAGTCAGCTACTTAAAAGTGTTACCTCATATGATTACATAGCCTCCATTTCATAAATTGCGCACCCGTTGAATTCATATAGGAATATTACATATATTACTTCAAAATAGAAACTTAAATCATCCAAGACTAATGAATTTGAATGCAAGAGTAACAATGGTGCATGTACATGATAGCTACATTGGTTGTTTGAAGAAACATCACTATAACTTTGGCATGAACAACTGAAAAGGTTTATTTAAATCAAAAAAAATGTGATATGTGAGTGTCCAATCTTTATAGCGTTGAATCGATATTGTACCTTTGGCCACGATACGAAGTAGATATTGACTTATGTTCAAGCGATGCACGTCCACGATCGCTAGATAGTGATACGTGAATGAATTGTGCAATCTCTCTCACACGCATACATATCTCATTTCCCTGTGGGCATCGGAATCACAAACGCGCACTTCGTGTATTTCTCTCCCTCCTTCAGGGTTAAATTCATCTTTCTACCCCGTCCTACAAGTCTCTCACACAGAAACACACACGCTCTCTATGTCTAGCACGCCCACCCCTTTAATTCCGCCCACCCAAGCCACTAATGTCTCAAAGTATAATAATGTCTCTCACACCTATGCTATCTACCTATCCCTTAATATAGCTAGATGTGTGTCACACAAACTCCTTCTCCCTACTAGCAAGATGCCCATGCATTGCACGGAACATCAAGATGCATTTGTATGAGAAGTTTATCTTGTGGGAGAAAAGGATAAACGAGGGAATGCCTTATTTGCAAATGCGGAGAGGGGTGTGGGTATCTTTTGCAAAATTGCCATAGTTTCCTTCCTGTCCATCGGATATAAATCGGATGGCCTACATTCCAGGATGACAGGAACACCATCATCACCAACTCTGTTTTTTAAGAGTAGAGATATGTGAGTGTCACTGCCCCCCACCCCACACACACTTCCCAACACCGAAGGAGTAGGGTGACACCTCGATCTTGATACTAATCTATCGATTGGCTTCTCTCTCAAACATACACACACACTACCCGGCACCGAAGGAGTAGGGTGGCACATCGATCTTGATAATAATCTATCTACTCCTCTTTCAAACACACACACACTCGCTAGTTGTGCCTCTGTGCCTACCGCGCACACTCTCGATACGTCTTTCTCTCCCTCCCCCCCCCCAACATGACAGCAGAAGGGTGACAACTCGATCTGATCATAATCTGTCAATTGGTTTCTCTCTCAAACATTGTGTCTCGGTGCCTCGCTCGGTAGCCCCCTCGATTTGTTGACTTCTCATGCGCGCACAGCTGTAGTGACGATGACGCTGAACCCAGTGTGCCTTGTTTTTACTGGCCTCATGTGATAGTTTTCACCCTGTTTTCTGTTAATTAACAAGGCAACCTTTTCTTTGTTACTACTAGTGAATCTGAAATCATTCGGGGCAGACATAAAATATATCACTTCAACCCAATTATCGCAGCAACTATTTTAAAAGAAATTATCTAGCTGCCCGTTCGTTTCACGGAACATCAAGATGCATTTGTATGAGTAGTTTATCTTGTGAGAGAAAAGGTTGAACGAGGGAGGCCTTATTTGCGAACGTGGAGAGACGTGTGGGTATATTTTTGCAAAATTTCCATAGTTTATTTCCTATCTGTTAGATATAAATCCGACGGCCTATATTGCAGGATGGCACGCACACCATCATCACCAACTCTGTTTTCTACTCCCTCCGTCCGAAAATACTTGTTATCAAATGGATAAAAAGAGATGTATCTAAAACTAAAATACGTCTAGATACATTTCCTTTTATCCATTTTGATGACAAGTATTTCCGGACGAAGGGAGTATTTGTCTTTTTAGAGATTTCAGCAAGTGACTATGACCGGACCTTACCAACATACTCAAAAAAGTAGTCCATAATTTTGATGTTACCCTCTTTTCTTGGCGGTGTAGTTCCATCTGGATACCTCATAAATAAATCAAGGGCAAATCTGACCCCTTCCTGAAAAGACATACGGAGCAAAATGAGTGAATCTACACTCTAAAATATGTCTACATACACATCCATATGTGGCACTCCATTTGAAATCTAAAAAAGACAAATATTTAGGAACGAATGGAGTATATACAAGAGTAGACATGGAGATATATCTCCAGCATGGTCTACAACAAAAATGTGCTGCGCTGGTTAGCGCCGGATGCTCGCAACGCGATGACATGAGTTCGTACTCTTATTTTAACTTTATATTTTTATATTATATATTACTCTACTTATTTGATATATACTTCTTTCATCACTGTACTAACAGTGGAACCCACAGAGTACTTAGAATACAAGATTAAGGATGGACTTGTTTCTTTTTAACTTTCTGTACGAAGCTGTAGCCACCCTGCAAGTCACGTGTACACTGTGCATGCAATTAACTTTTTATAGAGGGACAATCATACAGGCAATTAACTCAAATGGATTGGAGTCACTCTATTATTTCCAGCATAAAGAGCATCTCCAACGGCAGCCGACAAATTTCCTCCCGCTTCCTTAAGCAGAGGACGACATCAAACGCCAGCGCCATACATTTTTACAACTCTAACCTACCAGATGAAATTCGTGCAAACACGGACTGATTTCATATAAGCATGAGGGATTTCGTATAAAAAAGCCGGATCTTCATATAAACATCATGGATTTCATTACATTTACATGAACTAAGAGGTGCCAATCCGGCTCTCTTGTATAATTAATAATCCCTCCGTCCAGAAATGGATGTATCTAGACTTATTTTAGTTCTAAATGGCCGCCCGCGGATCCCTTTGTCTTCCTCATGTTCGTCAGACACTTGCGGGGTCGATGAAGGTCCTTGGAAGAGACGAAGCAGCAAAGAAACCACCTGAATCTGCGGTCGTCGCCTCGGCGGTGGCCTTCATGGGTCCCAAGTGGCAGCGGCCTCCTGTGTTCTACTTCTCCTCGATGATGGCAGCGGACACGGAGAAGCTGGCCACCGACTCGTCGCTCTCCACGCACCCGGCTTCTGTCTCTGCCTGCATGGCGCTGCCGCAGGCACGGGAGGCGCGCCCACAGACACGGGAGGCGCGGCCACCACAGACACTGGTGGCGCGGTACGACGCGGCAGCGACGGCGTCCGTACCGGCGTGCTCGCCGCTGTGCCGGCGTGGAGCAAATCGCCACTCGTCATCAAGCTGAACTAGAGCGATGAGTTGCTGAACCACGTGCCTGCTTGGGGAGGCAACTAGCTCCGTCGGGCCAAGCGAGGTTGGTGAAGCACCGAGCGGCCTCGCCCGTATCCGGAGGGCTCGGCAGGCCACCCAACCGAGTAATATGCCGGCGAACGGCTCATCGGAAGCCATCGGAGGAGTGGAGAAAATGGTGAAGGAGGAGATGGGGGAGCGGCGGACGGGTGCGATTCTTTCCCGCTGTCCATCTGGCCTCGTGTAAATAGAGGGCAGACGGTAGGAGCTTGGACGGCGTATGGCCTCGTTTAAACTGAGGGCGGACGGGAGGAGCTCGGCCGGTGTTGCGTTTAATCCCGGCCCGCTCATGAACGGACGTGTGGCCGGAGTAGGATTCTCGGTTTGCATGCGGGTTTAATGGAGGGGTTTAATGGAGGCGCCGGGCGTGCAGCGGGCGGCGCAGTACTGTTTGATTTGACAGCAGTAATGAGCTGTCAAATCACAAAGGCCCTCGCCTCTCGTGAAGCCGACCGAGCTAGACTGCCCCGCCCTCTAGCCTTTTAAAAAATGTATATACTCCACTTTTGTACAGTAGTAGTATCGATGGATTGCGCCATGGAGCAAAACTTGAAATTAAAAAAAGGTGGTACATATAGAGAGCGCTCGTCGCCAAATTATGCATATAGTACTATTAAAAAGGCTTGTCACAATAATGGTGTCCAGCACAGGTGCACAACCCACCCCTCAAATAAAACTAAGCACCCTAGAATTCTTTGACAAAACTAAGCACCCTGAAATTCTTTGACAACTAAACTGCTGGCTATATGATGTTGGCCATATATATTGTACGTATATAATGTGAAGAAACAAGTGGTAGTACTATACCAACTAAAAGATGAAATGTAAGAAATACTAGTATGTACGTACTGAAGAGTTAAAGTAACAAGAAGAAACATAACATAGTTCTGCTGGGGGCTCAGCACAACACACCCCTCAAATTAAATTAAGCACACCTGAAATTAAACATTGCAACTATTCCAGTAGACACTGCATTAGAACCACCATGAGCAACGACACTGCCACCTTACTCGGAGTCCTCGTCCTCGTCCACGTCCTTGACTTCGTCCTTGTCCCTCTTCCTCTTGGACGATACTTCTTTGCTTGAACCGCACACTTGGGTGTTGCTCTTCATCCAACCCTTGTAGATACTGAAGCAAAGGTAGCCATCCATTGCAGGGTAGTGGATGTGGCATATATCTAGTACATTCCGCTGCCATGCATGACGATGAAACATGTATGGAGGTTTCTCCAGTTTACCGTACGAAGGATGAACCATGGCTGCTGCGAGGGTCAGCATTGAAGGCTGAAGAGAGGACACCAGCCGATTCTTCTGGAGGTCGAAGGTGTTGCCAACAACGAGGGCTATCCGACGCAGGACTTCTTTGTTGTTACCAAAGTCTACAGTAATGAATTTGACTAGGTTGCTCCGGAGGAAGTCCTTAAAATCCTGGCACTCAACGTCGGCATGGCATATGTAGTAGACCAAGCATAAGTCATGCACGCAAACCTGGATCACGGCGGGCTTCTTCCTCTCTTCGTCCTTTAGATCCTTCTCTCGTCCCGGGACTGTGGTGTACTCAACATCTAGCCCAGCGACCCACTCATCATCTGAGTTTTCGAACATGCGTCTAAAGCGAGAAAGGCACCCTTTCACCGCTGCAGAATAACGGGTGTAGATGACGTCGAACTCATCGCCGGTGATGGTTCTAACCTTATACTCACTGCCGATCGTGCAGATTTGGGATGCCATGGATTTGGGAGGAGGGTTAGTATTAGTGGAACTGCCGTAATGTGAATGGACGGGATGACTAGGAGCGAACCGCCGTAGTATTGAAGGACGTGCGGGGACGAGTAGGAGCGAACTGCCAGCGTGTGAACGGCAGGGTAGTGGCTTTCCATTCTCCCATGATACGAGCTTCCGAGAGCCTTTGGATCTGAGATCGAACGGTTGCATGGCGTGATTCTAGACCTATGGGTGAATATCCTATCTTGGAGGGTTATTCTGCAAATTTTCAGCAACTTAGCATGCGACCGTTTGATCTCAGATCCAAGGGCTGACAGCAACCCGTATCATGGTTGCGCCTACCACGACCGTCGCGTCTCTCGTGCGGTCGCGCCCTTGGAGATTTAACACGGTGCGTTAGGCTATCCACTACTAGGAAAAGGCCTACTAATGGCGCACTGGTTTTGCCTACTAATGGCGCATTACCAGTGCGCCATTAGTAGCACGCCACTAGTATATCTTACTAATGGCGCACCACAGGTGCGCCATTAGTATCTGGTATACTAATAGCGCACCCACCAGTGCGCCATTAGTATGTAACAGCATGCGCCATTAGTGTGCCTCCCGGGGGGCCATACGTAAGCATGGCTTTGTCATAGTAATGGCGCATTCTACGCTGATGCGCCATTAGTATCCTTTGGCACACTAATGGCGCACCTGGTGGTGATGCGCCATTAGTATGAATATTTGGTTTTTTTTTTCTTTTCTGATTTTTGCGCAGGTTACAAAATATATTATTAGACAGAATATAAAATATATTATTAGACATAATATAGTCAGCAGCACACAGCAACATCAGATTCATCGAATACAATGGAAGATTAGTCTCCGAATACAATTCATCATATTAGTCTTCGAATTCAAAAGACCGAACAAAGATAAAACATTACATGTCTCAAGACCGCGAGTATCGAGTTTGTCTTCACATTACAAGTCGATATCGATCATCTAAACTACCATCACATAGAAGAGAGTTGTGGTCATCACGATGAGCATCACCGCGATCAAACTGGTCTTCATCCGGTTCCTCCAACGCTCCCTCCTCTCTCCCGCTAGATAGCGGGCGTATCTAGATTCGGCCTCCGCCCTAGTGGTGTACCCTTTGTAACTGTTACCGCTGAAACGGTGAACCTGTCTTCGGCACTCCTCCCAGTCGTCGTAGACTCCGGGAACCTTACCCTTGTACACGACATACGATGGCATGTCTATGCACAAGCCAAACAGCAGACAATACATAATTAAGCAATATGTAAGTATGCAACAAAAGGATCGGAAGAGAAAAGCAAGACATTAATAGCACGATTCATGGTCCTACTAATAAATAGCATCGATTACATTTAAGTTGAACGACTATCCAAACCAAAGAGACATACGAATTCATTAAAGTATAATTACAACATGAGCCAATCAACGTTTCAGAACTACACATCACTACTTTCGACTCGACTCATCGGACAGGAGCGTGGATGAAGCCGCCGTCTGTCGTGATGGTCATGAAATCGCGGTCGTTGTCACCCTGCATTTGTAGCATTCCATCTATCTCACTGTTGGACGGTTGATATCTGCGGAAGAACTGCCCCGATGTATGAAGGACATCTTGATGGATGATGTCCGCAAACTCCGACTGGATGCGAAAGAATTCTTGTCTGAGGTCCGCGCCCTGGACTGCCGACAAGCTCGCGACCCAATCTTTGAGATTATCTGGTAGCAGAAGTTGATGATGGTCCCTTACGATCGCCCGCATGTGATGGAGAGCGTAGTAGGCATCCTTCTGACCGCCAGGCGGCTGCTTGACGCAGCAGAACTTCGTATTGTGTGAGAACATGTGCTTGCCGTACTTACGAACTGGCCTGGTGAAGGTGCCTCCAGATTTGGCGTAGCCGGGGAGAACATCATCAAGAACTTTCTTGACATTTGTGTAGTCTATGTTGGAGTTACGGTTCGGGTCTAAATACGTGGCCATGGAATATTTCGGCCTTAAGAGGATGAGTGTGCAATGTGTGTCACTGCACAGAACACGGAATGTTAGAAAAAAAGAACGATCGAAATCTAAGAAATCATATGTTACGGGGCGGTTAAGGGATGACTTACTCAGGAAAGTAAGGCACAAGGAAGTTATCCTTATCTGCGTTTGCCAAAATGACGCCTTCGAGGTGTGAACTCGCAACTTGGCGGTCCCCAGCGCTGCTCAAGTGCTTGGCACGCATGTAGAAGGGGTCGACTATCACGATGTCTGGGGTCTTGTCTCTAATGATCCGCATCTGCATGCTCAGCGAAAACAGCCGAACGAAGGTGTAGTGCAGCGGATGAAGGTTAAACATAGCAAAGATGTCATCAAACCGCAGGACGATCGTACCCCTGATGTCGCCATCCACAAAGCCCTTGCCCTCTGGCACCTTGGCCACGAAAACCAGGTATCACTACTGGAAACAGAGAATTTGCCATCAGTCAGTTATTTGCCATCTGCCAGCAGATGGCAAAGAACGTCTTTGCCATCTGCTTACAAAAAACAGATGGCAAAGAAATAACAGATGGCAAAGAACCTGGTTGCCATCAGCCAGTTCTTTGCCATCTGCCAGCAGACGGAAAAGATTCTTTGCCATCCGCTGGCAGATGGTAAAGAAGTGGGTGGGCCCAGTGGGTAACGGCGTTGTAATGGCCCGCTAGCCCAACCTCTTTGCCATCTGCTAGCTGAAGGCAAACATTCTTTGCCATCAGCTGGCTGATGGCAAATAGGTGGGGATTTGCCATCCGCTGGCTGATGGCAAAGAAGTGGGCCTTTGCCATCTGCTGGCTGATGGCAAAGAGGATCCCCTCTCTCCCAGCCCGGCCCCACCCCTCTCTCTCTCCCCCAGCCTGGCCCCACCCCCTCTCTCTCCCCCACCCCTCTCTCTCCCCCAGCCCGGCCCCACCCCTCTCTCTCCTCCCCACCTCTCCCAGCCACCCGAACCGCGCCCCCAGCCCCGTGTTCCCGACGCCGCCCCACCCCGCCACCGCCCAGCACCGCCGCCGGCCCGCCCCTCCCCGCCACTGCAGCCCTCCCCCGACCCTTCCCGCCACCGCAGCCCGCCCCTGCGCCCGCCCCTCCCCGCCACCGCCCAGCACCGTCGCCAGCCCGTCCCTCCCCGTCACCGCCCAGCACCGCCGCCGGCCCGCCCCTCCCCGCCACGGAAGCCCTCCCCCGACCAGCCCCGCCACCACAGCCCGCCCCTGCGCCCGCCCTCAATCGTTGCAGGCCGTGGCGCCGCCCCCTCCCCGTGGCCCTTCCGGCCACCGCGGCCGTCCCCGCCACCGCAGCCCGCCGCGGCGCCGGCCCCTCCCCGCGGCGCCGGCCCCTCCCCGCAACGCCAGGCCGCGGCGTCGGCCCCTCCCCGCGGCGCCGGCCCTTCACCGCGGCCCTCCGTAAGTTTCATTCGAGAGCTCCCACTTGTGCAATATTTCTATAAATTTTACTTTGCAATTTTCATGAAAGCAAACTTCTGCAATTTTACAAAGTAAATTCATCGGACTTCTTTAGCAATGCACAATAATAAGATATGTGCGAATGTGAACCTAAAAAGAGAATGAAAGAGCACAAGGTGCATCAAGTGGATTATAGAATTGTCTTCCTGAATGGTCTGACAACATGGTTAATAAAATTGTATGTTCTGCGCAAACTCAATAGCATGTTTGTAGACCTTAATTGATCTGGGATCTCCAGTGTACCTAAATACTGTTGTTACAGCAGTATCTTTTCTTCTGTAGCTGACTGCATTGTAGATGTCGTGAAACCTTGCTCCCCTTCTCCTAACAAAGCCGAGGCTTCAGCTGGCTGTTGCTACTGTTAGACACATCACGCGGTGCACGATCGTCGGGTGGCGAGAGTACTGCATGAGAAATACAAATGAGGAAAATCAAAATACTTAAGAAAATCAAAATACCAACAGAGAGAAAAACAGTTGGCAGAAGAAACCTAACCCCCATACCTCTTTTATTTGTTATCTTATGAATCATAGGCTGCGGCACGTGGCGTTTTATAATCTGTCCACGGGAAGCATGACGAAAGACACATCATGGCAAAATTTAAGCAACTTATTTTTTTCTTGCAAGGGGTTCCAGTGACATCAGTGCCCCTTTTTTCTGTGTATACATCAATATCAGTAGAAAAAATATATTGAGAGAGTGCCATAGGAGGGCACATCAAAGTTTAAAAAACAATGGAACAATGAATAGATGCACAAATCAGAATCAGCCAAATCTAGTATTTGCATAACATTTACGCACGTCAAAAAAGAATGCATATTACTGGTACAGGAAAATACAAAAAATATTCTATGAAAATCAATAGTTACATCACCATAAATATATACAAAGAGGAGCGGGGAGAGTCCATGGAGGCGATGGTACCGATACATGACGGCGCCTAGCTTTTTTGTTAGGAAATGTGAATGTTACCAAATTGAAAAGCAATCAAGTACTAAATAGACACTCCCTAATTTTAAGATGATTTTTAACCTAGCTTTTTCTGTTTAGTGCAGCAACAACATTAAGGGAGGTAAAGGAGGAGTTGGGGCTTGATCCAGCCTTGGTCACTCTCGTTTCCTCGCTTGAGCACTTCTTGCCCAAGGTAAGATGTATATGAGTTCTCGCCTATACCCCTACTGAAAAAAAATCACATTGTACAGTGGACAGACTATTTAAGTGCACACTGAAAGGCATGTATATTTGTGTTGATCGGGTGGATTTAAATGTGCAGTTGTTTCATCGCTGCGAGGGTCTGGTGTTCGACGAGCTCTGCCTCGACGTTCGTGGGTGAGCACAAATGACATCTCCTCCTCCCCCAATCATTTTCTATGTTCCGGTCTTCGTGCCGATGAAACATGCTAGCTATAGGTAGATTGAATCATCAGTATGCGTGACCACTATGCGTCTCCCGTTCGAAAGGGTTACATCTATAAATATGCATGCATTTGCATATTTATAACCGTGATTCTTTCGAATTGTCCAACGTTATCCATGGACAGCCCAAGTATGTGTAGATTGGGTTCGTTTTCCCATATGCTCTGCTCCGGATCCGATGCATAATTTCGTCAGTGCCTCCCTGTTGTTCTCCGGGTACACATCCTCTCTGCTTATTGCCCAGACGTGTATCAGGAGAACAACGGGGAGGTGCTGCCGAAATTTTGTGTCGCATCCGGAGCAGAGCATGGGAAAACGAACCCAATCTACACATACTCGGGTGGGATTAGGACCTATCTTTACCTATTAGCGTCTAGGTTGCATGGACGTAATAGAACTGAGAAACTCTATTAACTGATGAATATATGGTTTGCTGAATTATGTATGTATTTCTTGTGTGTCCAGTAGCTAGGCAAGATGAGTGATCGTGCGTGGATGTACACCGGTCACCGTAGTCAGAAAGACATGACCCCTGAATGGATGACAAAAACCAAGGGGTTTATCAGAGCCGCATTTGCAAATGGACAGGAAACAACCTGGTGCCCCTGTGTCAAGTGCGACAACCATCATAAGATGTCAGAGTTTGAAATGATCAAACACCTACAGAAGTGGGGTTTTACGCCCGGTTATACGATGTGGACATTTCATGGTGAGTCTTCCCAAGTTCCAGAGCTGAGGAGGGCCGCCGTCGCACTGACGAGCATGGTACCGGGATGGAAGACATGGTGCAAAACTTTGATGACGCTCGGGATTCGGACGATGAGATGGAGGAATCTGCAAAGGCCTTCAATGATATGTTGGAGTCTTCGAAGCGTCCTCTCCATGAGCACACCGAGCTTTGTCAGCTGGATGCCATCGCACAAGTTATGGCTCTGAAGGCTCAATTCAACTTGGGCAGAGAATGCTATGACGCGATGATGACACTATTTGGACGCTTTCTACCCAAAGGCCATATAATGCCTGCAAACCTGTACCAGTCGGACAAAATCCTCCGTGTACTTAAGATGCCCTATGAGAAGATAGATGCCTGTGAGAATGGATGTGCCTTATTTAGGCTCCAGTATGCGGACTTGAACTATTGTCCCATTTGCAAGTCTTCCAGGTATGTTGAGGTAGACAACGGTATGGGTGAGAAGAGTCAGACCAAAATCCCCATTAACGTTCTTCGGTATATGCCAATCATACCAAGACTTCAACGTCTATTCATGGTCGAAGAGACGGCCAGACAGATGCTATGGCACAAATTGGGCAAGAACCGAACGGGATGCAGATGGGAATCTGATGATGGTACACACATCGGATGGTGCTGCATGGAAACACTTCGATGCATTGCATGATGAAAAAGCGAAAGATCCAAGGAATCCTCGAGTAGCCATCACCATGGATGGGTTCAATGTGTTTGGTATGATGGCAGCCCAATACAGTTGTTGGCCTGTATTTGTCATTCCACTCAATCTCCCCCCCCGGACAGATTATGCAAAGAAAGAACATTTTCCTGACGTTGATAATTCCGGGGCCTAACTATCCGGGGAAGAATATGAATGTGTACATGCAGACGCTTAAGGATGAACTACAAGAAGCTTGGGATAATGGGATCAAGACATACGACGCCACTACAAAAAAAAACTTCCTAATGCGTGTGTGGTACATGTACTCGATGCATGACTTGCCGGCGTATGCGCTATTCGTTGGCTGGTGTGTGCGTGGAAGGTTCCCGTGCCCCACATGCAAGGCAGCTCTTGAGTTTCGTCGGTTGCAGGCGGGTCGCAAGTTTTCTTGCTTCGACATGCATAGACAGTTCCTGGATCCTCACCATAAGTTCAGAAAAGACAAGAAGAACTTCATCAAAGGTAGAGAAGTCAAAAACTCTGCACCACCTGCGTTGACAGGCCAACAGACCCTGGATTAGTTAAACGCTCTCGAGCCGGATCCAGAGCATCCAGGGTATTTCAAGGGGTATAATACCGAACACGCCTGGACCCACAAGATATGCTTCTGGGATCTGCCGTACTTCAAAGACCTCATTTGCCCACACAACATCGACATGATGCACACTGAAAAGAATGTCGGCGAGGCCATCTTTGGTACATTGTTCGGCATAGAGGGGAAAACAAAGGATAATCCTAAGGCCAGAGTCGATCAGGAGGCTCTATGTGATAGACCGCTACAAAACATGAAACAACCAAAAGGAAAGAAGAACTTGGCGAAGCCAAAGGCATGGTTCAATCTTGGAAGGCCGGTTATGAGGGAAATACTCCTGTGGGTGAAAAAGGAGTTGATGTTCCCTGATGGGTATGCATCGAATCTAAAGAGGGGAGCGAATCTTGATAAACTAAAAATATTTGGTCTCAAGAGTCATGATTGGCACATATGGCTTGAGCGGGTAATGCCGGTGATGTTGCGTGGCTTTATCCCTGAGGATGAATGGCTAGTATTGGCAGAGCTGAGCTATTTCTTTCGTGTTCTATGTGCGAAAGAATTATCGCCTGGCTTGATAGAAGAAATGGAAGAGTTGGCGTCGGAGTTGATCTGCAAGTTGGAGATGATCTTTCCACCTGGCTTCTTTAATCCAATGCAGCATTTGATTTTGCATCTCCCGACCGAGGCACGATTGGGGGGGCCCATGCAGAATCGTTGGTGCTACGCAACTGAGAGGATGCAGAAGACGCTTCGAGCAAAATGTAAAAATAAACGTCGAATTGAAGCATCGATGGCCGAGGCATTCATTACTAAGGAGGCGGCAAACTTCGTGACAGCACACTACGAAGCCAAAAATCGTCATTTGCATAATCCGAAGCCTTGGTACAATGTTGGCGACCCAAAAAAGGGTGGATCCAACCTCAGCCTATTTAAAGGGAAGCTCGCACCAGCCGGTGCTTATACTCCCTTATTGTTGGATAACAACGAATGGCGGGCCATTACGTTGTATATCTTCAACAATCTAACAGAAGTGCGGCCGTACATCGAGTAAGTTCTCGGTACATTGTTTCACAACCTCTACTTCATTTGAACTGCTCTTATTCCCGGATATTGGATACAGTCGATACGTCGCCAAATTCTCGTATGGAGCGGTTATCCAAAAGGATTCCGTCGAAGAGTATGAGCTTCTGGCAATGCATGGAGGCGGCTATCTCGGTTTCATCTCTTGGTTCAAACAAACGGTAATTTCCATTAGACCATTTCATTTCTTCTTCTAATTTCTGGCTAATGCAACAATCCTTTCGTATTGAACTTGTAGGCTAGTTCAGAGTCTATGGACGCCGAATTGAGACAAGTCGCTAATGGTTTTGACTATAAGGTCCATTCATTTGACAAATACGACATCAACGGGTATCGCTTTCGTACCTATGGCAAAGAGCTATCTATGGCCGACCGAAAGTCTACAAATTGTTGTGTCTCTGCTATCGGCGAAGGAGATACCGAGTATTATGGAAGAGTTGAAGCAATTTATGAACTTCTATTCTATGGTGCAAACCCACCGAACGTCGTAGTCTTCAAATGTCATTGGTTCCAGCCGAAAGAGACTAGAAGGACTCATGAACATCTAGGGCTAGTCGAAATCAAACAAAGCACCCATTTGGATGTTCCCGATGTCTATATTACGGCTCAACAGGCAACCCAAGTTTTCTATCTACCGTGGGCCTGCCAAAGTGATCCAAATCTCGAAGGTTGGGATGTCGTTTATGAAGTGCCGCCACGTGTTAGACCACCTCCCCCCAATGAACAGGATTATGAACCTCACATTAATCCAGACACATATGAAGGAGAATTGTTCCAAGAAACACGTCTTTCCAAAAAACGTTTCAAGAACCGCTCACCTCAGAACATTCAAGTAGACAGCGGCAGTGAATCCGAGCCTGAGAAGGAACAAGAAGAGCCGGAACAAGAAGAGGTTACTGCTGCGGATGACCTGTCAATGCTTGACCGATTACATACAGGAGGCCTTCCAGATGTTGATGAATTTATTGATGATGATGATGAGCACGTCATTACTGATAGTGATGAGGATGATGCATTTATTGACCCCGAAGCATATATAGACGATGATGATGCATTTATTAATGATGACGATGAAGATTAATATTATAGTTCATGTCAGGTATTCCATTATTATTATATACATATATATTATTAATTAGTTCAAGTTTTAACCTAGCTAGCTCAAAAGTGACCTATTTGACATAGGATAGCTCTAAAATGAGCTATACTTAGCATTTATTCCTCCAAAATGAATTTATATGCTTAGCTACCTCAAAAATGACATAACAACCTTAATTAGCTCAAAAATGACCTATTTAACCTAGGATAGCTCTAAAATGAGCTATACTTAGCATTTATTCCTCTAAAATGAATTTATATATATATATTATTATTCATGTCAGGTATTCATTTTTTTATGTTGTACTAATTTCGTTTACTCTTTGTCATTTCAGGTGTTGACAGATGGTGGGCGCGGGTCGAGAGCGCTCCGAGGCTCCTACCTCGGCGCGTGGTGGGAGGGGTAGTTCCATTCCCCCCCAGAGCCTCCGGAGAGCGCTAGATCTCAGTTTGCAGAGTCCAGCGACGGTCGCTTCTTCTTCGGCCGGGAGAGGTCGGGGGGGGGGGGGGGGTAAGAAGAAGGAGAAGGCTGCTAGAGGTGGACGTGGCGGCGGGAGAGGTAGGAAGGCTGCTACGCCTTCCTCTCCGCCACCCCCAGCTGAGTCACCCGACCACAGGACTGCTCCGTCTGAGATCGAGCCATCTGAGGTGGACCCGTCTCGGACTCCACTCCACGAGCCTCCGGCCGACGAGCCTATGGCAGGCGCGCCTACGACCGACGAGCCTCGGGCCGACGACGAGCCTCGGGGCGCCGAATCTTCGCCCCACGAGACTCCGGAGCTCACACGGGGTCACACTGAGTCGGAGCCGAGCCCATCGGAGGACTGGACGGAGTCGAGTGCACATGGTCGTGTTCAGGGTGCAGACTATAGTCCTGATAGCTATAGCGAGGGTGAGTGGGTTGAGGGGCGCAAAGTCTACCAGTGTGGTCATACAAAGCTCCCGCCCACCCCGGCGACCCCCGACCAGAGGTGGTTGATGGAGCCTAACGGGGAGAAGTAAGTGCATTTACTCTTTTTTAACCTTTTGCCTTGACGTTTCTTCGAATATCTAATGCGTTGGCCTTGTCATACTGCAGTTCTTGGACACACGAAGATGGTGTCCGCAGGCCCAACACTGTCCTTGGTGTGATTTGTCGCCAGTGCTTCCCGGGGTGGGTCACGTTGCCCGGTGAGGGCTGGGTTCCAGATCTAGGAATGACCTGGAAGCACTACTTGGCTGCCCCGGCCCCACCGAAGCATAGGGTCGGCGATGTCGAGTGCGACACGGTGGCCGACATTGTGATCGCCATGTTTTGGGTAATTTCTCCTTTGCCATTTACGTTGTGTTTTCTTCTTTGATTGCATACCTTCTACATGTGTTTTCTTGTTTGATTGCAGACCTTCTAATCCGTGTTTTCTTGTTTGATTGCAGACCTTCTACAGGTGTGCTGAGGGACAGGAGGAGGCCGCGGCTCAGGTTATCCACGTCGAGTGCAGGCGCCTACTTGGAAACTTTCGGCACGAGGCTCGGATGCAGGCTGTTCGAGACTACTTAGCACAGACTGGTATTAGGAGGAGAAAAGAGAAGTGCTGGGACAAGTATCTGAGTAAGGAGAAGTACATGAAGGTAATTACCTATTCTTAAGGCCTTGTACTTAGTTTCCTTGATTTGATTCGTAGGCGTAGCGCTCAAATTTCTCTTGCTTAACTTAGGTGCCCCCGAGATGGTGTGTGGACAAGATGGACTGCTGGGAGGCGTTGGTGGATGAGTGGTGCTCTCCCCAATGGCGCGTCGCCCACGACATTGCAAAGGAGAAGCGTCTCAAAATGAAAGGTGTGCCACACCATCTAGGCAGCGTCAACCTACATGGGTACGGGAAAAACTGGGTATGTGTGGTTTGCTTGATGATTCATGCAAATTCATTCTTTGTGCTAGTTTGAGTCCTTAACTAATACTCTGTTCCTCTCTTTTAGTCAAACCACAACAAGGCTCCAGTGCCAGAGCTGTTCGACCTCTATGGCATGTCCAATATTGCACCGTACAAGAAGGCCAAGGCATTCTCTGAGTCTGACCTCGAAAATGCAGAGAACTTCAGCAACAAGGCCTCCCACCACAAGATGGTGCAGTACGTTAAGCAGGGGAAGGCGAGGAAAGGGCCGGACTTTAACCCGAGCCGGCCTCTTGATCCAGAGATGGTGATGATATCTGGTGGCGGGAGGTCCCATGGATCGTTAGCCATTGGTAATGGACTGATACGTTGTAGTAGCACTCTCCCGCAGATCAAGAAGCGCCAGACCAGCTCTGATCCTGAGATACCGCCTCGTTTACGACCAGTGGAAATTGAATTCCAGGTTTGTTATACGGACTCAGTAGCCTTTCCTCCATTACATTGTGTTTGCGGCCGTCGATGATTACAATGCTAACGAGTGGTGTTGCAGGCTGCTATTGAGGCAGAGAGAGCGAAGACCCAGGCTGCTTTTGAGGAGAGGGACCGGCAGTTGGCGGAGAGGGACCGGGAGAATGAGGAGAGGACGGCTAGGCTGTTGGAGGAGGAGAGGAACCGGAACGACTTGGCTAACCGGGCCATGTACGAGCTCTTCGTGGTAAGTTTCTTCTGCATATTAGCTAAATCATGCACGCAATGTTCCTTTCATTAGTAACTAATATGATTGACTCGTCAAAACCAAATGTGCAGTCCATGTGCGAGAAGAACGGCCAGACCCCTCCGCCGATGCCAGTCATTGCTCCGGCGGGCACGGTGAGTTTCATTTGAACAGTCATTAGTTACTAGTCTTCACATTTGAGTTGCATCATGCTAACGATACATTGGAAATAATCTTTGGTGCAGCGTAACTCCCGACAAGCATCGACCGATCCTTCTCCGTTTGCCACTGGCGCGACCGGTCCTACACCTACACCTACACCTACACCTACACCTCCGTGATGATGGTAAGTTTCCCAAGTGTTTTGCTTAATAGGGTTTTGTTGTGATGCCATGTTGTATCTACACATATTGTGCATAATGTGTGTATGTTTGAAATGCATTGTATGTGTGGGATTCGACACCTAGTCGTGTGCCTTTGGTAGCCTTCCATACAGGGAAATGCCTCCTAGTGCTTCCACCGAGCCATGGTAGTTCGCTACTGCTCCGGAACACATGGATTGACCGGCATGTGTCCTTCTTTGCTCCTGTGTCTGTCCCTACGGGGAAATGTCACGCGGTGTATCACCGAAGTCCTTGTAGCTTGCTACGACTTGGTTGCACTCGCTGATGACCGACACGTGCATTGCTGGGTCATGTATGCCTGTCCCTGTACGTTTGTGCCACCTTGGTTCTATGACTAGTCATGTCGGCCTGGGTTCTCTGCCATATGGATACTAGCGACATATTTAACCTAGGATAGCTCTAAAATGACCTATACTTGGCATTTTTGTCACCCAAAAGTTCAAATCCACACACCTATCTCGAACTGTCTAGAATCCACTCATGTCATGTAGCCGAATATGGGACTCACGCTTTCCCTCAATCTACATCCCCAAGAAGCCACATAATCTTTAGCTCGAACGGAGTGTGAGGAGGCGTGAGTCACTGTCATTCTCCATCTAATCTTTTTTTTGTTGAGAAGACCATCTAATCTACATTTTCAAGGACCATGGTTTGGGTGTGGAAGAATAGTAGAATCCTCTCTACTTCTCATGAACCCCTTGCTTCATCTCTGTTATACAATCTTTGTCTGGCAGAAATCCGGTTGATGTAAGAAAGTGACAAGCGGTCCAGTACAATTTTTATGTGTGTGTATGTACATTCTGTTTCTTTGCTTGGTACAAAATATATTGCAAGGGATGTTCTCTTTTGCTTCGTTTAAATATACTACATACCCTCTGTAGACTCAACTTATTTTCCTTTGTCTGAATATAACATGGACGATTTGTATGCAGTAGTTGTTGAAATTCAGTAATGTTCAGGCTTGTTCCAGTGTTAGTTTTCTTTAGACTTTCAGTGTTCCTTTTTCTGAAGAAAGTTACAAAGGAACTTCTTGTAAATTTTGGCTGTTATCTGTTGAGATTGTATCCTCTATTTTCATTTGGCTAGCTGGATATACTACCTCCTTTCCGGTTTTTAGGACTCAATTCAAAAAGCACTCAATTAATGCGCTATAAACCGGGAAAGAGGGAGTATACTTCTTTATTACCATCTATAGTCTGGGCATGTATTCTTTTTTATGTGCGAGCCCCTGACCATCCCGTAGCGTAGCACGGGCATCTTACTAGTATAGATATAAGTTGCATCATAATAATCTTCACATTTTAGTTGCATCATAATAATCTTCTTCTTCTAACTTTCTTTTTTCCCATTTTACAGATTTGCTTAAGATCATGGAAGCTTGGGTTGATGGAGTGCTTGTATTTAGTTTTGTTTTGACCTTGTGAAACTTGTTACCTATGGATGAAACTGTGTAATATTGATGAAACTATGTATATGTACGGATGAAACTTGCTACTATTGGTAACATGTATTGGATATATGTGTTCATGACTATTGGTAATATGTGTTGAATATGCTATATTGGTCATATAAATATATTTGTGTTTGATATTCTGTGAAAATGAATTGATATAAGAAAAAACAAAATTAAATGGGGCAATATAGTCACTTTGCCATCTGCTGGCAGATGGCAAAGAGCTTTGCCATCAGCTGGCAGATGGCAAAGAGGCCACGTGTCATCTACACGCAAACTTTGGTCTGGCCTATTTGGGTTCTTTGCCATCTGCCAGCAGATGGCAAACTTCTTTGCCATCTGCTGGCAGACGGCAAAGTATGCAGCCTTTGCCATCTGCTGGCGGATGGCAAAGCATGCAACCTTTGCCATCTGCTGTCACATGGCAAAGAGCCTGCATACTTTGCCATCTGCTAGCTGATGGCAAAGAGCGTGTGGCTTTGCCATCTGCTGGCTGACGGCAAAGTATGCCGTTAGTCTTCTAACGGGGCTAACCCCGTTAAGAGGCTTTGCCATCTGCCAGCTGATGGCAAAGCCACAGGCTCTTTGCCATCAGCCAGCAGATGGCAAAGAAGCCTTTGCCGATAGGATCTTAGACAAACGGTTTGCCATCTGCTGGTTGATGGCAAAGCCTTTGCCATCCGCCGACCATGCCTTTGCCATCTGCCATGGCAGATGGCAAATTGCCAGATTCCAGTAGTGTATGCCACATCCTTCTCTCTGAGACGCCACTTCTCCAAAGAAAGAACACTGTCGTGCAGACTCCGCATAGCACCGGTTGCAGCATTCAGCATATTTGGCGGTAGCATCGCCCTACCCGCCACATGCACCCTCCTCGAGATATCCTTAGGTGAAGGTGGCCCGTCGTGAGCACGGATCGAACTTGGTGCCGGCTGGCTCGCACCGGCGCCCTTGTTAGTCTTTCGTTTCCGTCCCTTCTTCTTGATCTCCTGTAATGGGACCGAGTTCTGCTCACAGACCGCCTTCTTGAGCGTGTTGGGGCTGATAATATTTCACACCTCAGCTATCTGAGGCTCGGTGAAGGCGGGAGCTGGAAGCGTGTCCTGAGAACTGAACGCCAGACAACGCCTGTTGCAATTGGATTTCTCCACCATACCAGCTAGATCGCGGTCGTCTTGGTTGGGTTCTTGAGAAAGAGGCCCGCAGAACTCGTCAACGTACCCATGTTCGGCAAAGTACTCATCAACTTTGGTAAATGTACCGTCGTCGTTGTCGTCGCCGTCCGGATCCTATGCCATAGGGTTGTCCGGATCCTGTGCCATAGGGATGTCCGGCAGGTCCGGTAGCGTTGTGGCGTTCTTGCCATGGCTTGGCGCCGGCACGACTGACGATCTTGTCTGTGGGGTGGTGTCCCCCGCCCCCAAACGAATCTGGCTCTTCGGCCAAAGCAGGGGCCAGTTTACGCAGATGCTGAGGGTCATCTCATCTTCTTCGTCGGCCCCAGCGGGTCGAATCGGAGGTAACAGCTCGTCGCAGCCTGGCAGCACCCGAACCACTTCAACCCTATACATTATGGGTGGCATCGGATTACCGTGGAACATGGGGTTGCCTGGTTGAACGATTCTGCCCTTGGCGACATCGACCAACTCGGCGCCGACGAAGTGTAGAAGAGTGCAAGGAACGTCCGCGGTGCCCTGCGAAAACATGTACAGGGCGTCTGGGATGCCTAGTCAAAGGCAAGGAGATGAAGTCATCGGCCGAGAGGCTTAGTTACCGTGATGCCGTCGAGCTCGGCTAATGTCGAGGCACCGCCAACGGCGGGCGTGCAGCTGACGGAGGGGGCGCTTGCTGGCGAGGTGCCGGCCGGCATACACCCAGGTGCATTAAGCTCTAATGCCCGTGCCGGCGCCGGAGACACGAATACCGCCTCCGCCGGAGACACCAATGGCGCCGCCGGAGACACCAATGGCGCCGCCTGCGCGTTGTGCGAGTTGCAGGCCGTGAAGCTGGGAACCGGGGGAGGCCCCTTTTCGCCGCCCGCAAACCACGTCGTCAGCCCATGAATCAACATAGGCACCATGGCGTTGAGCGGCGTTCCAAGTTGTTGTTGCACTTGCTCTTGGACAAGCTCCGGAATCCGCGCCACTTGTGCTTTGAGTTCTTCAACCTCGCGCGTCTGGCTTTCGGAGCTGGTCTTTTTCTCCTTCCGCACACCAGCGGTATAGTATGACCCCCATTTTGTGGACAAGCCTTTGTCGGCCACACGACCAGCTGACGTCGGCTTATTGAGCTTATCCTTGTTTTTCATTATGTTCAACGCCCTATTTAAAGGGATGTCGAAAGGGGAGCTCTTAGAAGACCCCGCGCTACTGCTTTCAGTGTCCTGCGAAAGGAACATGAACCATTTAGAAATATTGGGGATTAATTAGAGTGCAACCATATGGAGCTAATTACGCGGGGGTGTATTCCTTACCAGAAGAAGCTCAAGCGCCCTGGTCTTCGGATCCGTGGTAAGCTCCTTTGTTATCGGGTCCTCCTTGTACCGGGCCCTGACATAGTTCCTGGTCTGCTTGTCACCGCTGTATTTCTCGAAGCAGGGCGGTAGGCCTTGCTCGGCACGCTCCGCGTCCTCCTTGTCCCATATAGGCTCCGCCACTCTGTAACCGCCGGGACCGAGTTTGTGTTCCCCTAAGTTCAACTCCCGCATTTCTTTCCCCCACTGACTTGATTCGGAGGTTGCGGGGCTCTCGCACTTGATCTTCAACTCCTTGTAGTCATCTTCGCTCATCAAAGGATATTTGGCCTTGATCTTGTCATAACTATCACCTTTATCAATCATTCTCTTCACCGCGCTTCTCCAAGTAGACAGGGTCGTGCTCATCTTCGTGAGGGCGGCATTGTTCACTTTATTCCTTGAGAGGCGTGTGTTTTCAAATTCGGCGGGGAACTTGTATCGTTCGTGCAGCTTCGTGAAGAGGAGGTTGCGCAAATTCCCTCGGTCCTTATGCCTAAGGTTCTCGGTGTTGATCGAGACGGTGCTCCAGAGAATGCACCCGAGCTGACGCGAGTACCCCTTGACTATATGTTTGGGCTCCGTTGGATTCCCGTCGGAGTACACTTGAGTGAATTCCTCCTTGAGGGCACAGAGCGCATTCGGGCGCCGGTCCTTCTTTTGCTTCTTCGGTTGGCTGCCATCTGTGTGTGCGACGCCATCATCAGTGGTGGCATCCTTGGCGGCACCATCAGTGGTGTCATCCCCGACGCCACTAGGGGTTGTGTAATCAGGATCGGTGTCTTCCGCGGCATCCTCATAGCGGTGAGGTTGTTCCTCCATCTCCTGGGACAGCTCCCAGAATGGCTTGCCGCCCGAACCACCGGCCTCATCGTTGTGGGCCATGTTTCGCTCTAAATAGGAAAAAAGTTTGGTCAAAAAGTTGGTTATTGTCAAGGAACAAGATCATGGTCTCATCATTTAGGGTTTGTCGACACCGAGGCACCCTAAAAGCCTAAGATTTCATCATTTAGGGTTTGTCGACGCCGAGGCACCCTAAAAGCCTAAGCATACATCATTTAGGTTCTCATCGACACCGAGGCATCCGGGGCAGCCAAGTTAAGTTTTCATCATTTAGGGCTTATCGATGCCGAGGCACCCTAAATGCTAAGTTAAGTTTTCATCATTTAGGGTTTATCGATGCTGAGGCACCCTAGGTTGGGCCTAATCACTTGGCACTAATCACTTGGCTCTATTGCCACCTATGGTTTAATACAACAAGAATAAAGGGGCAGTTGATCCTACTTAATTAAGTACTAAGATACCCCTGCCCATGCATGATGAGGACATGACTAACTTGTATATGACCAAAAATATTGCATACATGCATATTTGTTAGGTGATTTCTAGTGCAAACTATTCAACAATATATTTATATTATCCAGAACAAAAGTACTTCACACACTTTTGTGTTTTGTCTAATTGCAGGTGTATGGGACATTTGTACAATCTACATATGAAGATAAGGGAGAAAAAGATGTTTACTTGTTGTTCAAAAAGTTCTCTCACGTCACTTTTGGCCCAAGAGAGGATAGAGCCCAAGTCTCTCACGTTCTGGATTCAGATTCGGACTGCACAGACATACGTGACTCAAAACGCCAAGAACTTCTTCATACGGACTCCGAATTGGGTGATTCTTTTTTTGTTGGAAACTAGATTTCGTGCTCTTTCCAACAAAAGTGGATTCACCTTCAAATTCGTCCGGAGCGTTGAGATATCACCGAAACAATCTGACGCAGCAGCAGAATCCGAGTGAAACAAGGAGTCCAAAGGTGTTGCATCACCTCCACTTGGGCCCATGAGCCTTGTACGACCTAGGGTTAGTTTTAGGCTGCCTCGGGACGTCCTTCCACCTCCTTAGTCGCCACCCCTTGCTCCTATATAAGTAGATCCATCTAGTAGCTTTTTGCTTGGGATTTGTTTAGTTAAAAGTTAGCCATTGCAACTTCGTGTACTTCGTTTGTGTCCAACGACCAGACCAAGACCGCTTACGGATTCCCGCCATTATCAATACTTCATATATACTTGCAATATTCAGATAGCTTTTATCATATTCTTGCTTGTTCTTTGATTGCTTGCAGGAATAGACCTTCGTGGTCAGGTTGATTGTGCTCCGGTGTGGTCAATAACCTCTCGAAGTTGGTTCAGCGATTGCTAAGGCGCAATGTCGTGCACATTTGTAGTCGGATTGTCAAAGTCATCTTCACCAAATCTATAGTTATCATCTCATCGAAAGATCGGGACACCCCGCCTCTATCAAGTGGTATCAGTTTTCAGGTTGCTCGGTGAGAATTTCCAGTTTTTCTAGATTAGATTTATTTTCTTACCTATTGTCCAAGAAAAAGCCACAAAAAGTTAGATCTATTCATCTTTTGTCCAAGCCAGTCCGAGCCTTCGCAATTTTCTTTTCATTGATTGCATTATTGAATTATCGGTTGCATCGCCGTGTCGAGTTGCTGGTCTTAGTGTCTAGTTCGTTTAGAGTTTCGAGTTCTGTTCACATTAGTCACGTCGCCGCTGCATCGTTATCCCTTCCGCTGTCCACCACATTATCCATCAATTTCCACCACATGTTACCCATAGTTCATTGTCACAATCATAGTTGAGGTCGTTCACATGTTCGCTTGATCCAATCTGCATCTTATCTAGTTTGTCTTGGAAAGAGGGAGAGAAAAAAAGACAGAGAAAAAAAAAAGAAAAAAAGAAAAAAAGTCAGAGAAAAAAAAAAGAAAAAAGTAAAAAAGTAAAAAAAAGTCAGAGAAAAAAAAGAAAAGAAAAAAGTGTGAGGAAAAAAAAGAGAGAAGAAAAAAAACAAAATTCGGACCTATCTAGACTCAATCTTGTAGTTGAATTCGGATTGGAATCTGTTTTGTGCACCGTTCAGTAAAACAGGCATAACCTCCTCATACGAAGTCCGTTTTGGCTCCACGAGTACTCAAATTAAAGCTAGCGACGAGACGCATCTAAATAGTTGCAGAATCTAGTTCAATATTTGGCACCTCAAAATCGGCTTCTAAATAGGTCTTTTTGCCCTCCGAAGTTCGCGGACACAGCTTATTCTAGTTTTTCAGGCCAGTTTTAGAATTCTTTGACTCCTCATATCAATTCGGAATTGAGTTGTTTCTTTTGCATTGGAAAGCTTGAGTTAGTAGTATTCTTTGAAAAAAGTTATCAGAAAATTGGCTCAAACTTTTCAAGAGGAAAGTTGGAGAGAGAGTTATTGTATATCCTGCTTGGCAGTTGTTTTTCATCATTATCTTTACTGCTGTTGTGATCTTCACTTATATCTTGCTGTCCAGAGCTACTTACTATACTTCATTGATGCTAGTTGTGCTACGCCGTGACCTCATTAGTGTTCTAGGCTCGCGTCGCTAGTCCGGTCTAGCCTAGGACCAGCACAGTACCGTCGTTGAGCGTTTATTCAACATTGCATCTTTGAATTGATTATTGCTAATCTTTTGCTACCATATATAGCCAACCCAGCTCCACATATTTCTACATCGTGTATACGTACGTTCCCCTGGCAATCGCTTTACACAATCTTCAGAGTTATTTGACACCGCTGGTTGCCTGTCACCACCTGCCGCATGGTAAGAACTTGTAAGATATTGATATTTGCTTTACTGTGAGCACTTTACAACCACATCCTAGTAGTTCATAGGAACATTATTCTCGAATTTTGTTTCTTGTTTCTACTAATCATGACAGGTTCCGGAGACAGAAGTTGTTGGACGACGGACACATCTTCACCATCACGAGACTTGGGACAACACACACAAGCACATGGTCAGGTTATCTCTTTACCGTCATTTGAGGGTAGATTTAATCCTGCTATTTATCTAGCTTGGGATCTTGAAGTAGAACACGTTTTTAGTCACCATGACTTTTCTGAAGTTGAGCGAGTACGAGCTGCCACTAGAGCATTTACTGGTTTTGCTTCTGTTTGGTGGAGTGTGCATTGTAAGAAAAACATTGATAACCAACCCACAACTTGGAAAGATTTGAAAGATGTAATGAGACAACAATTTTTCCCTCCTTACTATTGCCGTGAATTGCTTCGCAAATTTGAACAATTTAAACAAGGCAACAACACTGTTCATGCTTACTACCAAGAGTTCAAATCTTATATGCATCATTGTGACATAGAAGAATCTGAGGATGATACAATGAATAGATTTTTTGGTGGTTTGAACCATGATATCCGTGCAAGATTTCAGTATATTCCTCGTTGCATTACTGGTATGTATGTTCGCGCTTGTACCTTTGAGAGACAGATACAAGAGGATGCATTGGGTGACTACAACAACTACTATTCTAGTTCATGCTCACCACCACCGGTTGGTTCCTCCACCGTTGCACCTACTAGAGCAGCCCCACCTCGGATTGTGAGCGCGACATCATCTCATGAGTATGGTACATTATCAATGTCCGTACCTACACCAGCCACGTCTTTGCGACAAGGTAACAGTAAAGGTATTGATGATATAACTTCACATGAGAATGATGCATGTATGGTTAACTTGAATGCATCATGTGTTGAGTTACCTAGTGATTTGAGCACACCACCTATTTTAGAGAATCTTGCTACTGTCATGAATGCGTCATGTGATGAAACAACTGAAATACCAACAATTAGTGCATCCATTGAATTAACTGTTGATGCAAAAGAATCAATGTTTAATCATTTTGATATGACCTCTAATCTTGGTGATGATTCTGTGACCAAAGACTTATTGCATGTTTGCCTATTTAAGCATGTTGTAGCATGCAAATTAGATGCAAGTAAGGTTTCTTCACCAATGTTGGGATGGTTTAATGATGAACATTGTCAATCTTTTGATATGAATAAGAGCATCAGTTATATGTGTAAATTGAGTTGCAATATTTTCATGTCTTCTACTTCTAGTGATAATATTTTGGCTTCAGATTTTATGAACTATGCAAGTTACTCATCTATACATGTGTCATATGTGCAAAAACCTAGGGAAGTGAAAATGGATGACATATACATATACAACATGTACACCTTGTCTCTTTTGTTAGCCACATTTCAGATTAAGCAACGCCGAGGACGGCTTTGTTTACAAGAAGGGGAGGATGATGAGGACATGACTAACTTGGATATGACCAAAAATATTGCATACATGCATATTTGTTAGGTGATTTCTAGTGCAAACTATTCAATAATATATTTATATTATCCAGAACAAAAGTACTTCACACACTTTTGTGTTTTGTCTTATTGCAGGTGTATGGGACATTTGTACAATCTACATATGAAGATAAGGGATAAAAAGATGTTTACTTGCTGTTCAAAAAGTTCTCTCACGTCACTTTTGGCCCAAGAGAAGATAGAGTCCAAGTCTCTCACGTTCTGGATTCAGATTCGGACTACACAGACATACATGACTCAAAACGCCAAGAACTTCTTCATACGGACTCCGAATTGGGTGATTCTTTTTTTGTTGGAAACTAGATTTCGTGCTCTTTCCAACAAAAGTGGATTCACCTTCAAATCCGTCCGGAGCGTTGAGATATCACCGAAACAATCTGACGCAGCAGCAGAATCCGAGTCAAACAACGAGTCCAAAGGTGTTGCATTACCTCCACTTGGGTCCATGAGCCTTGTATGACCTAGGGTTAGTTTTAGGCTGCCTTGGGACGTCCTTCCACCTCCTTAGTCGCCACCCCTTGCTCCTATATAAGTAGATCCATCTAGTAGCTTTTTGCTTGGGATTTGTTTAGTTAAAAGTTAGCCATTGCAACTTCGTGTACTTCCTTTGTGTCCAACGACCAGACCAAGACCGCTTATGGATTCCCGCCATTACTTCATATATACTCGCAATATTCAGATTGCTTTTATCATATTCTTTCTTGTTCTTCGATTGCTTGCAGGAATAGACCTTCGTGGTCAGGTTGATTGTGCTCCGGCGTGGTCAATAACCTCTCGAAGTTGGTTTAGCGATTGCTAAGGCGCAACGTCGTGCACGTTTCTAGTCGGATCGTCAAAGTCATCTTCACCAAATCGATAGTTATCATCTCATCGAAAGATCGGGACACCTCGCCTCTATCAATGCATTAGTAGCAAGTACCTCATATGTCCGACTTTTAGCAAAGTCATGCTAAAATTTACGGAAAATTTCAGCATGACCTTTGCTTAAAATAGGACATATGGAGTACCTGAATTTGCCGGAACGGAAGTTAATCGACATTCCGACAAACTCAAGGGCCTCTCGGGGTACCTGCAAATTCATCACGACACGATGGTCGGAGACAAAACCCAACAAACTAACATGTAAAACATGTCCAATAAGAGCATATAATTCAACAACTCCACTGAAAATGAGAGCTGAAAGATGCAGGGAGAGCACAAACAGCTCAGAAAAATCAATCCATCTAGCATTTCAGGTTTTGCTAGAAATTCCTTTAACATCAGTATCAATATGATTTATAGAGTCAACATCCAGTAAGTATAATCAAGGTAATCAACCATTCCCATAAAACAAGACAAGTTTGATTCAGTACTACTAATATGATTGGAGATTACTATGAACATGTGGCAAGACTACTTTGATAACAAGGGCCACTAGTTGGCCAGTAGTTGAACTAGCAGCTTGGCCATATCACTGACACCACGCACTGCTGTGACAGCTCTCAGCAGCAACCTCCAAGGCTCCGACAACCGACACAGATAACCTATCTCAAAGATGAGCCTCAAGACAAGTTTCGCCTTCTTGAGTTTATTTTTTTCCAGAATTTTAGAGGCCCCACAAATTCAGTTCAGGTATTTTATACCATGTTAAAGACAGTAATGTATAGAGGTTTAGCCCTGGTCCTTAGATTCAGTTTCCTAATCTTTTTGTTTTCTACAAAGATATTCCCAACCTTCATGATGCTGGTAAGAAAAGAGTTACTCTCTGAATCTTTTACCAGAGCTACTCTCTGGTAAGAAGGTATGAGCTATTCATGGAAGCCTTTGATCATAATATCTAAAGGCATAGACAAAATCTACAAGCAGTCAACAAAAAGGTCACACGCACCCACTCAGAGGAACATCGTATTTAAATCTAGGAAATGAAGATGATCCATTTCTACATGGAATCAATCAAGTACCATCTAAACTGAAACCATGTTTTTTATAAGACCATGGTTATCTAAGAATATCAAATAAGCTTACCACCCACTACAATCACCAAATGATTCAAATCCAATCATTTTCATGTAAAATGTTGAAGCAGTATATCTGAAATGTCGAATGAGAAAAAGTTGCTGCAGATTGCAAGCACTAAGAACCTATAACTTCATCCAGGAAGGCAGCAAGCAGTAGTTCATTGTGCACATATAAAGAAGCAGCAGCGCAACAAGCAAGAGCAGCAGCAGTGCAAGAGCAGCGGCGACAGCAAGAGCAGCAGGATGCAAAAGCAGCAGCGGCAGCGGCGCTATAGGCAGAAGCAGTAGCAGGCGAGCAACAGAAGCAGAGTAGCAGCAACGGGCGCGCGCGAGGCGCTGCCAGGACATGGCGTGGGCGGCTGCGGGCGACGACAGGCACGGTGGGGGCGCAGTGCAGCAGCGGCGGCAGGTCAACATGGCAGAGACGAATCGAGGCGAAGTAAAGGGGGATCCGGAGGAGAAGCTCACCACGAAGTCAGGGACGTGATCGGGGAGGCCGGGGACGGAACAGAGCGGCGGCAAACGGCGACGAATGATGGCGATGTACAATGATGGGGCCACGCGCAGGAAGAGACGGCGGGAGGTGGATGCTGCTCCTCGGTGAGGTGGACGCGCTGCTGCTTCTCCTTGTCGACGGGGGGTCAGCGGCGGCGGTGGAGAGCGGTCACGGGGAGCGCAGGGAGGCTCGCGCTGCCGTCCGTCCGAGGAGGTCGCGGGCTCGAGGGGGAGGAAGGGGAGAGGGAGGCGGCGGGGGCGCGTGGGCGGCTGCGGCGCAGTGGGTCGGGGCAGCGACGGCGGCGGCGCGGTGGAGGGAGGGACGAGGGAAGGAGCGGCGCGGTGGATCAAGGGAGAGGGAACTGGCGAGGGGGAGAGGGAAAGGGGGGATTGGGGCGAAGGGGTATCCTATAGCAATGGCGCACCACCTCGTGGTGCGCCATTAGTAGTTTTTTTTCTTATAGCAATGGCGCACCCACCTCTGGTGCGCCATTAGTTTTATTACAGTTGGAGCACAAGTTATATTGCACCTAACCCAATCCACATCAGAACCCGCCCACTAGCCCGATTGGTCAGCACGCAGCACACACCGCAGGAGGTCCTGGGTTCGATTCCCAGGCTCCGCAATATTTTTTTTGCATTTTAAATGTTGTTTGATATTTATTTGTGTTTAAATATGTTCAAACTTGTTTAAATCATAACAGTAATATTTTTTTATAAAAACAGTAATAATTTTTTAAAAAATATGTTGAAATTTGTTACTTGAAAATATCATCGGCGGCGGCGGTGGAGCGGGGGAGGGTGCGGGGGGGTGCGGCGGCGGTGGAGCGGGGGAGGGTTGCGGTGGGTCGTCGGCTGCGGTGGAGCTAGCTAGCGGGGGAGGGTGCGGGTGGGATCGAGGTCGAGATGGAGGGGGAATCGAGATCGAGATGGAGGGGGATCGAGATCAAGAGTCCTCATGAATTCAAAAAGTGCCCATGAAATTTAAAAATATTCATGATATCAAAAAGTGCCCATGAAATACAATCGAGAAATGAAGACTACGATTTAAATACAATCGATCTTAGCTAGCTATCTGTTCACAATCTTCTTGCCCTTCTTTTTCGCAAATGGAGTTCTTCTGTGGAACGGATGTCCTTTAGGTAGGGTGGTCCTGCTTCTTCTTGTGGTGTGTGCTGCTACTTCATCGTCGTCGTCATGTTCGATCTTCGGGTCGCCGTACTTGTCGAAGTCTTGCTCATTGGCTACTCCATCCATTCCGATGATCTTCCTTTTGCCTCTCCTCACGACAACATGACTGGGCTTTGACGCGTCCGTAATGAAGAAGCATTGGTCCACTTGGGAAGCCAGTACCCATGGCTCATTTTTCGCGGTGACATTTGCGCCCGCGGTCTTGGATTTGGTTTTGGGTATAACCATGGTGGTGAAATACCGGTCTTCTTTTAGGACGCTCTTGGCCCATCTGACACGGAACATCGGGACCTTCTCTCCAGCGTAGCTCAGCTCCCAGATCTCCTCGATCCTTCCATAGTATCCGTCCTTGTCGTTGCCGGTGTAGGATTCCATCGTTACCCCGGAGTTCTGATAACCATCGCTCTTCATGTCCTTGTCCTCGGTGTAGAATGTGTAGTCGTTGATATCGTACGCCTCATAGGTCATCAGGTTGTGCTCGGCGCCCTGTGACAAGGCGAATATGAGTTGTTCTTCCGCAGAAGAATCGTCATGTAAAGGGTACGACAGAAGCTTCTGCTTGAACCAACACGTGAAACATGAGTTGTGCTCTTTGAGTATATCTCCGTCCGTCCTCTATTGGCCTCGGTCATTGTGCGTCTTCTCAATAAAGGTTTTGTGCTCTACCACCCAAGGATCGACCACGTCTATGTGTTGTAGCGCGACTAGGTTTGCTCTTTCAAAGTCGGCGAGTCGACCCTCGAAGTCGACATGCATTTCGCGGCGACCCTCACGGTGACCCCATCCAGCGAGCCTGCCGAGGTGCCTGTTGACGGGTAGACCAACGGGGTTCTCGATGCCTAGATAATTCGTGCAGTAGGAGATGCACTCTTCGGTCAGAAAGCCCCTGGCTATACTTCCCTCTAGACGTGACATGTTGCGAACGTATCCTTTGATGACACCATTCATCCTTTCAAACGGCATCATGCTGCGCAGGAACGTCGGCCCGAGTTGGATGATATCCTCCACGATATGGACCAGCAGATGCACCATAACGTCGAAGAATGCGGGCGGGAAGTACATCTCAAGCTCGCATAGTATCACCACGATCTCTTCCTGTAGCCTTCTGAGTTGCCTCACGCCAATCGACTTCCGAGAGATGACGTCGAAAAAGTTGCACAGGCCAAATAGCGTTTCACGGACGTGCGCGTCCATGATCCCACGGATTGCAACTGGAAGTATCTGTGTCATCATCACGTGACAGTCGTGAGACTTCATCCCGCTGAACTTCTGCTTTGCTGGGTCTAGGTATCTGCTTATCTTCCCCGCGTAACCGTAAGGAAGTTTTACTCCTAGGAGGCAGGTGAAAACTGCTCGATCTCCTCCTGACTTAGAGTGAAGCACGCGGGTGGGTAGTCATTTCCGGTCTTCTTGGCCTTTTTGCCTTTGCAACGACTTTCTGTGTCCTGCTTCGCCTCATCATCATCATCATCATCATCATCATCATCATCATCATCGTCATCATCATTAGCGTGAAGCTCCTGCCTGATGCCCATTGATTTCAAGTCTGCCCTTGTTTTCGGCCCATCTTTGGTCCTCTCTGGCATGTTGAGCAGGGTACCAAGCAGACTCTAGCACACGTTCTTCGTGATATGCATGACATCAAGGCCGTGAGGCACACGGTGGATCTTCCAGTATGGCAAGTCCCAGAAAACAGACCTCGTTTTCCATACCTTCAGCAGCGGCTCTGGCGCCTTTCGCTTCTTTCCCGGCTCTGGTGCCATTTGCTTCTTTCCCGGCAGTGGGTAGTCTTTCCAATTTTTCAGCAGCTTGTCTATTTCCTCGCCGCTCCTCGTACACGGGCATTTTCGGGGTTCGGTTTCACCATCGAACAGATCCTTGCGTTTCCTCCACGGGTCATCGTCGCGAAGCCACCTTCGATGTCCCATGAACACGGTTTTCGAAGACCCGGGATCTCTATCTAGCTGGCGATACGTTGTGTCATCCATGCACCTTACGCATCCAGAAAATCCATGGACTACCTGCCCCGCGAGATATCCGTAACCGAGATAGTCGTGCACCGTCGTGAGCAGTGCGGCTCTCATAGGGAAATATTCTTTCTCTGCGGCATCCCACGTATTGGCTGGCGTTTTCCACAGCGTGTCTAGCTCCTCCTTCAACAGCCCCAGATACAGATTGATGTCGTTCCCTGGTTGTTTCGGACCTTCAATTAGCATACTCATGTGAATGTACTTCCTCTTCATGCACAACCAGGGGGGAAGGTTGTACATCCACACAAACGCAGGCCAGGTGCTATGTGTGCTTCTCTGGCTGCCAAACGGATTGACACCATCGGTACTCGCGCCCAGCATGATGTTCCTTGGATCCTTCCCAAATTCTGGGTATTCGAAGTTCAACGCTTGCCACTGGCTCGCATCCTTAGGGTGACTCAGCATCTTGTCTTTTTTATTTATCTCCGGATCATTTCCGTCATCTTCCCGCTTCTTCTCCTCCCTATACGCGTGCCAACGCAGGAGCTTTGCTACCTTAGGGTCCACAAAATACCGCTGCAGACGAGGAGTGATCGGAAAGTACCACACCGATTTTCGAGGAGCTTTCTTCCTCTTCTTGTATCGAGTGACGCCGCACACCGGACATATGGTAGACTCTGCGTGCTCATCCCGATAAATGATACAATTGTTCATGCACACATGGTATTTCACGTGCGGTAAATCCAGAGGACACACGATTTTCTTCGCCTCCTCGAAACTGGTCGGGCACTTGTTCCCCTTGGGAAGACGTTCGTGCCAGAATGACATGTTCTCGTTGAAGCATGTGTCGGTCATTTTTTGTTTTACCTTCATCTCCAAAGCCATGAGCGTTACTTTCAGGCGGGTATCCTCGGGCCTGCATCCGTCATACAATGGAGTAACCGCGTCTATCTGCAGTTGATCCAGCTTGGCTTTCTCTCGGGCGGCAGCTCTTGCGTTATCCGTCTGCTTGAGAAGCAGCTCTTGAATATAAGGGTCCTGCACCCAGCCTCCATCGTCATCTGCTCTGGCATCTTCATCTTCATGATCATTCCCTTCGTCTTGATCTTCCTCATCATCATGTACGACATCTTCTACATGATGACTGTGTACAGCATCACTGTCGTGATCATGTCCTGGAGGTTCTTCGTCTTCTCGCCCGCCCTCGTCGCGGTGGTACTTGTCTTGTTTCCCTTCCTCGTTTCTTGCCCGGTGCCGGCCATGGACGACTTCATAGTCATCTTCATCACCTTGCCACCGATAGCCATCCATGAAACCACGCAAGAGCAGGTGGTCACGCACCTGCCCGGAATCCGGGTCCGCAATAAGGCTCTTCAGCTTGCATCTTCGACACGGACATCCTATCTCCGTCTCGTTCTTTTGAAGCATCTCGGCCTTCGCGGAGCTCAAAAACCTAGTCACGATGCCTTCAGTCATCGTGCGGACCATGGTCGCCTGCGGGGTAGAGCAAAACGATATTTTAGAACCAAGAAAAAATTTGGCATGACCTTCCCTAAAAATAGGACCAAAAAGAATGCATAGTGCCAAAATTCTCGCCGAAACGGAAATGAATCAAAACATTCCGGCAAAATATTGGCAACTATCGCATTTCAAATACCGGTACCTTCAAACACAAACATATATGCAACACCACAAACACATGCAACACCACAAACATACATAGATCTAGCTATAGGCCACAAAAAGTGCATGTGCACGTTGTTGGAGCAAGCTAGGGAGAAAAAAAGTAGATCTACATCATGAAGATAGCTTTCCCTTACTTACCTATCAAAAAAAGGTAATTTCACCACTTAATTTTGATGAATCTATGGTGGAAATGAGGTGAGGAGGAGGAGATGGCCGAAAGCTTGGAGAAGGAGGTGGATGGAATGAAGTGGGGAAAGTGAGTGGGTAGGTGTGGGGCTGTCCAAAATATCTTGTTGGGGTCCCAGGTTACTAATGGCGCACCACCAGCAAATGCGCCATTAGTAACCCTGGTTACTAATGGCGCACCTGCAGGTGGTGCGCCATTAGTAGTTTTGCAAAAAAGTAAAAAAAACTAAATATATATACTAATGGCGCATCTTCTCAGAGTGCGCCATTACTAGTTTAAACTAGTAATGGCGCACTATGGGAGGATGCGCCATTAGTAGTTTTGCAAAAAAAGAAAAAAAGTTTGCAGTAATGGCGCACTCTCTGCCTGGTGCGCCATTAGTAGTTATAACTAGTAATGGCGCATTATGGACCATATGCGCCATTAGTATGTATGGAAAAATGGAAAAAAATCATACTAGTGGCGCACCATGTTTCCGGTGCGCCATTAGTGTCTTCCACACTAATGGCGTACCACAAGCAGGTGCGCCATTAGTATATAGTAGTGGCGCACTACTTTCATGGTGCGCCATTAGTACCAATCCTATCTATAGCCCTTTTCCTAGTAGTGATCTGATGTTGGCATGTCATACATAGTCATCACTTAGTCACTCATACTACAACAAGGTTGGCTATAAGTGTATTTTTTTCTCCTCTCTATCTCTTTCTTCGTACTCCCTCCGTCCCATAATATAAGAACGTTTTGACACTAGTGTAGTGCCCAAAACGTTCTTATATTATGGGACACAGGGAATACTAGTATTTATTGCATTTGCCAAGGAGTGACCTCTTCCAATGAAATGGCATTGCTAAGTTTGCTTCATTTAATTAGCTATAGACTCAAAATTGTCTTTTCACCTAGGTACACGCGCTTAGCACCGTTTCTTCCTTGGGTCACCAAACTAGTCTGTCTATTCTTGAATAACTTGCCACATCAGACTTTATGCCTATATGGCAAGCTTAAGCACCTGTAGGAGCAAGTAAAAATAAGTACAATAGTGCGCTTTACATGGCACTTTTGCATATGTGGAGGAAATAGAGGCAAGGAAAAAGTGGAGAAGTGGGCTCTCATGCAAGAGCCAGCCTCTACTACATGGTGGAGCATTGGGAGAGGCACCTGTATGGAGGTCGTCAGGAATCGGGAGACTCGCGCCGGTCGTAGCGCCGTAGTTAAAATGATAATGGAAAGTCAAATCACGGGGCCCCACCTGTCCAGAAGTAACTCGCTGTCAAATCACACAGCCCTACGTTTGCAGCAGCCTACTCCCTCGTCTTCTCGCGTCTCTATTGAAGCGACTAGGCGGAACTGCCCCGCCTACCGCTCAGGAAAAGCCCGCGCAGTATACTCCCTCCGTCTAGGTGACCAAGGTGGAGAGGAAAACGAGAGAACTTATTGTTTAGTATTTGCTAAGGCTGGTTGTAATGGTACTAGCCCTAGCAATTTTGATGAGGTGTCATAGAATTAAATGAAGAAAGAGAGAGAGTTGAGTACTACTCCTTTTCGGTTTATAGGGCTTATCTCAAAATTTTAGTTTTTCCATTTTATAAGGCTCAATTTGGTTGTTTTCCATCACATGTTCAGATTCCAAGGTGCATTAAATCATTGCATGCAAGTATTAAGAGAAAATTGACCAATGGATGTACTTTATGCATGCATGCATTGCAATTTATGCATTGATAAACATAATTTTTTGAGGAAAACAAGTGCATTAATTAGGTGCTTTTGCAAACTACAAAAAGTATTCCACCATTCATCATCTACCTTGGTTGGTGAGATTTTTGAATTGAGCCATATAAACCGAAAAGGAGGGAGTATGTGTCATACATGGCAACAAATAAAGTACTACATGATACTAATATGTGATACATGGCGCAGGAGTACTAAGTATTATTAATACAGTTTTGCTAGAACTCATCTAGATGAGATATAATTTGGTCTCATTCATCTTTTATAGCCATTGGATGTGATGCTATATAAGATGCGTGTGTGCTCACGTGGGTTGTATTTGTTCTTGTGCAACAAACTGACCACTGCATGTCATGTTTGATAGCCTCAAGTCATTAAAAGCATACAAGCCCCACATCTCTTCTTGCTTAATTCCTATATTTATGTTAAAAAATAAGAAACAACGTGAGAGTTAATGCACCACGCCTATGTGTTTACTATTTGGTTTTCATAAGATGACTTAATACTCACCTAGGCGGAGGGAGTATTCGATTTGACACCGGGCGACACAGTTCCCGATACGGCTTTAATGCAGACGAGGGAGGGAGTAGCGGTTCCCGATATGTTGAACGGCCAATGCATCCTCCTTCAATTAATGCATGAGGGAAGTAATGGGAGGAGGTCCGGGAAAAGAGGCTGCACGATGTGAATGCAACGCAGTTTGCCCTCATTGCCATCATATAAAGGCGCCCCTCCATTCCAATGCATCTACCACATCGTACGCACTTAAGCATTTGCCTAAGCACCTACACTAAGCGCAAAAGAGCTCACTCCAGACCCATGGCGGCGATCCGCGTGAGCGGCCAGTGGCTGCGCCAGATGGTCCATGACGCCGGCCTGCGGCATGGCGCCGAGGATCATCTCCAGATGGTGCTGGAGACCGGCTGGTGGATGGCCGCCGTCGACACCAACTACGACTCTCAGTTGGACCAGATGATCGTTGCTACCAGCAACAAGTTCACCGTCATCAAGAAGCTCGCGGATGACATCGCCGTACTCCTCCAGCCCGCGCGCCCGGGCTCCTCATTGCCTGCCACCCTAATCGGCCTCCATGGCCGGAACCTCTTTCAAGCACTGGTGGCCCTGCGACTGCCCGCCGACGCCACGAAGAATGTCCACCTGGAGGTCGCGCTCGCCGTGAGGCGCCTCGTCCTGCAAGAATCCGTCGACCTACACATCCACGTGTACGAGCAAATCGTGTACATAGGTATCTACAAGGCCAGTGAGGACGCTACGAGGTTGGCCTTCCACAACCGGCTGGAAGCCTTGGATGCCTTTGCTGAGAAGCACCTCGACCTCGCCATAAAAGCCGCCGCTCCTTAGCCGCCGGTCGGTGGCCCGGCGCAGTAAGTTGAGGAGGAGGAGGTCGTATGTTCATGGATCCATCTTTCTTCTTGCCTTCTGTAACCACCACTGCGATTGCATCATCGTGGCCTTAATTCTTATTGTGCTGTTGCATTCTGGTTCCAGTCAATACCGACATGTGCAATCCCTTTGCTTAATTATATGCATCACTATAACTTGTACTCCATCCGTCAATTTTATAAGTTGTGCTTACCTTTTCCATCAACTTCGTGCAACGTGCGGGCATCTTGCTAGAAACACTAGAATATGTCTATATAATCCGTATGTGATAATCCATTTTAAATCTCAAAAAAGACAAATATTTAGGTACGGAGGGAGTAATATATTAGGAGTATATGAAAACAATAGTGATTTCTTTCAAGTTTGTGAACAAATACTACTATTATATTACTTTGGATCCGTCGCAACGCACGGGCACATTGCTGGTAAAAGGAAAAGGCCTGCCGCGTTCGCATCACACCCCCACACGCACGGGAATCGGGAGTACAACACGGCCCATCCATCACGACACATAGCTTAGGGAAGGCGTGTTGCCTAGCATTTTCACTTCCATGTGGGACCGCCGTTGAGCAAACCGACACCCCGCCCGCCGCCGGGTTGAAAAACAGAAACGAGGGGAAGATCTAGTTGTAGCACGGAAGCCAAGAAATTTGGTGTCAGACGGGGCTCGTTGATAAAGTAGGAGCATTCTGTAATAGTACTACTCCTACTAGTACCAAGTTTGTACTCCTAGTATTATATTACTAGTACTACCACTATACAACTAGTAGGTACGTGCACGACACAACATCGTAGGAACAAAAAACGGGAAGATATTGTTTTGGGTGATTTATCTTTTTTTCAATCAACGTAGTATGAATAATATGATGTGGGGGGAACCCATGAAGCTTATGTGGCTTGGTTGCATGGCTACGGAAGGTTAGAGAAAAATAAATAGATAATGTGTTTAGAGTGCACTCCACTAAATAGATACTAGTAAGGTACACGTGCATTGCACACATGAGATTTGGCAACCAAATTATGAATAAATACAACATTATAGCATGTAAGCTTTGAGTCATATATGCATGATGTAGATGTTCGTTAAATACTTATAGTTCATCTCATTCAAAATTGATAGAGGCAAAGGTGTCCCGTCTTTCGATGAGATGGTGGCTTTCGTTTGGAGGAAGTCGACTTTGACGATCCGACTACGAACGTGCGAGGACGTTGCGCCTTAGCAATCGCTAAACCAACTCCGAGAGGTTATTGACCATGCCGGAGCACGATCAACCTGACCACGAAGGTCTGTTTCCTGCAGGCAAACAAAGAACAAGCAAGAAACTAAGATTGCAATCTGGATATTGCGAATATAAGAGGAAAGCTTTATTGATCAAGGTGGGGTTCTGTGATGCCTTGGTCTGGTCGTTGAACACAAACGAAGTACGCGAAGTTGCAGCTATGGCGAACTTTTAATCTAAACAAAACCCAAAGTCTAAACGACGCCCTAAGGGCTGTATATATGGAGGAAGAGGAGGGAATTTCGTGGCCCTTGAGGGTGGGGTCCGAAACCAACCCTATCTCTTGTTTCCCCACACATACGGACTCTAAAAATAGCCTATACTTAAGTATTTCGAAATTACATGGGCCTGGCCCAATAATAAGGTGACACAGCACCTAAAATAGCCTATGGACGAATATTATGAAGTGGCATCTTGTATATTTCGTCCAAGGCTTCATGCACTCCTTATGGTGGCTTCAATGTCCTGAAATCATCACTTGTAACTCCGTTCTTGATCCCCTTGCGCATGCCATCAACTCCATGCGTGTTCTTGCTCCAATGTTCATCCTTCTCCAAGCTAGGCCCTTCATTTGTAAGCAAATCAAATGTATCCAATTTAGGCAGCATCATATTCTCATGAACATTAGAAGCATTACCAAGAAACGAAAGTACCTGGTAATTTATTTGGCGTGCGCGAGCTCTAGTAATTGGTCCAGTATATGTAACAGTAGGGGTTGTGGGTGTAACAATGGTATTGATGTCCTCATCATTCTCCACTTCTTGAAATGAAGTCGTCCACGACGGAAGCTCATCTTCCTCACCCAAATAAGGCTTCAAATCTGCAATGTTAAAAGTGGGACTAACCCCAAAATCTGCAGGTAGCTCAAGTTTATATGCATTATCATTTATTTTCTCTAACACCTTAAAAGGACCATCAGCACGTGGCATTAGCTTTGATTTGCGCAAATTAGGAAATCTATCTTTACGCAAATGTAACCAAACAAGATCTCCAGGTGCAAACACAACATGTTTTCTACCCTTATCTCCAGCAAGTTTATATTTAGCATTCATACGCTCAATGTTTTCCTTAGTTAACTCATGCATTTTTAAAATCAATTCAGAACGTTCTTTAGCATCAAAATTAACCTTCTCCGAAGATGGAAGAGGCAACAAATCAATAGGTGCATGAGGTAGGAAACCATACACAATTTCAAAAGGGCACATCTTAGTAGTAGAATGCAATGAACGATTATAAGCAAATTCAATATGAGGCAAGCATTCTTCCCACATTTTCTTATTATTCTTCAAAACAGCCCTAAGCATAGTAGACAATGTTCTATTGACTACTTCAGTTTGTCCATCAGTTTGGGGGTGACAAGTAGTACTAAAAAGCAGTTTAGTCCCCAACTTAGCCCATAAACATCTCCAAAAGTGGCTAAGAAATTTAGTATCACGATCTGAAACAATAGTATTTGGCACACCATGCAAGCCAATAATTTCACGAAAGAACAAATCAGCAACATTAACAACATCATCGCTTTTATGACATGGTATAAAGTGTGCCATTTTCGAGAATCTATCCACGACAACAAATATGCTATCCCTCCCCTTCTTTGTTCAAGGTAAACCTAAAACAAAGTCCATAGATATATCCTCCCAAGGAACACTAGGTACATGCAAAGGCATATATAAACCATGAGGATTGAGTCGTGACTTAGCTTTTTGACATGTAGTGCAGCGAGCAACAAAACGCTCAACATCCCGTCTCATCTTTGGCCAAAAGAAATGTGTAGCAAGTATATCCTCCGTCTTCTTCACGCCAAAGTGTCCCATTAGTCCTCCTCCATGCGCTTCCTGCAACAACAAAAGACGAAAGGAGCTAGCTGGAATGCATAGCTTGTTAGCACGAAACACAAATCCATCATTAACGACGAACTTGTTCCATGTTCTACCTTCTTTACAATTCTGCAATACATCTTTAAATTCAGCATCATGCACATATTGATCTTTGATGGTCTCCAAACCAAATATTTTAAAATCAAGTTGTGAAAGCATAGTATAACAACGAGACAATGCATCAGCAATAACATTTTCTTTACCCTTCTTGTGTTTAATGACATAAGGGAATGTCTCAGTGAATTCAACCCATTTAGCATGTCTATGGTTCAGTTTTGCTTGACTTTTAATGTGTTTCAAAGATTCATGATCAGAATGTATAACAAATTCTTTGGGCCATAAATAATGTTGCCATGTTTCTAAAGTCCGAACAAGAGCATATAATTCTTTATCATAAGTAGAATAGTTCAGAGTAGGCCCAATCAATTTTTCAGAAAAGTATGCAACAGGTTTGCCATCTTGTAATAACACACCTCCTAATCCAATTCCACTAGCATCACATTCAAGCTCAAAAGTCTTATTAAAATCAGGAAGTTGGAGTGAAGGAGCATGTGTCAACTTATCTTTTAATACCGTGAAGGCTTCTTCCTGTGCGGTACCCCAAACAAAAGGCACATCCTTCTTTGTAAGCTCATTGAGAGGTGCAGCAATGGTGCTAAAATCTCTCACAAAACGCCTATAGAAACCAGCGAGTCCAAGAAGATTCCTTACTTGTGTGACCGTTTTGGGCTGCGGCCAACTCTCAATAGCTTCAATCTTGGCTTTATCAACTTCAATTCCCTGTGGAGTAACAACATAGCCAAGAAAAGATACTCGGTCAGTGCAAAAGGTGCACTTCCCAAGGTTACCAAACAAACGTGCATCGCGTAGAGCATTAAAAACAGCACGTAAATGTTCCAAATGTTCTTCCAAAGATTTGCTATAAATCAGTATACCATCAAAATAGACTACCACAAATCGTCCAATGAAAGCACGTAAAACTTCATTCATTAGTCTCATGAAAGTACTAGGTGCATTAGTTAACCCAAAAGGCATGACTAACCACTCATATAAACCAAATTTAGTTTTAAATGTTGTTTTCCATTCATCTCCCAATTTCATATGAATTTGATGGTATCCACTACGCAAATCAACTTTGGAGAAAATTGTAGAGCCACTCAATTCATCAAGCATATCATCTAGCCTAGGAATAGGATGACGATAACGAATAGTAATATTATTAATGCCTCTACAATCAACACACATACGCGACGTACCATCCTTTTTAGGCACTAGTATAATAGGAACAACACAAGGACTAAGAGATTCGCGTATATAACCTTTGTCGAGCAGCTCCTGTACTTGATGCATAATCTCCTTCGTCTCCTCTGGATTGGTACGGTATGGTGCACGGTTGGGTAGCGATGCACCGGGAATTAAGTCAATTTGATGCTCAATCCCTCGAATAGGTGGTAATCCCGGTGGCACGTCTTGTGGGAAGACGTCAGCGAACTCCTGCAAAATGTTAGTGACAGCAGGGGGCAAAGAGGAAGGCACGTCCTCGAAGGAAAATAATGCCTCTTTGCACACAAAAGCATAGCAAACAGATTTGCTAGAATCTAGCTCATCAATATCAGATTTGGTGGCAAGTAAACATGCACTTTTTAGTTTGATTTCGGAAGCAACATTAGATGGTTTATTATTAGGCTTCATTTGTTGCTCAAATTCTTTTGCCACAATCTGATTTTCACTCTTATTTTTCTCCTGTTTTGCTTTATTAGCTCTATTAATATCATCTTTCAAAATGGAATCAGGAGTCATAGGAAGCAAAGTAATATTTTTATCCTTATGAACAAGAGTATACTGATTGTTTCTACCATGGTGTACAGAATTTTTATCAAATTGCCATGGTCTACCAAGTAATAAGGAACATGCTTGCATAGGTACCACATCACAATCAACATAATCAGCATATGTAGAGATACTAAAATGCACACGAACAGTACGTGTTACCTTAACCTTGCCGCTGTTGTTGAACCATTGGGTGTAGTAAGGATGTGGATGTGGTCTTATGGTGAGAGAAAGCTTCTCCACCATCTCCATGCTAGCCAAGTTGGTGCAGCTCCCTCCATCTATGATGACGCGAATAGAACATTCCTTCACAACTCCCTTTGTATGGAACAAACTATGCCTCTGATTTTGCTCAGCTTGTGTAACCTGCACACTCAAAACACGTTGAGCAACTAAACATTCATACCTGTCAGCATCTTCAGCAGCCATGTATTGCGTCTCATGATCAGAATCATCTCCACAGTGTTCTTCATGTGTAATAAGAGCCAAAGTCTCCTCATCATAGTCACTAGCGGACTCATACCCACCATCCTCAGTAACAATCATCACACGCTTACATGGGCATTCTCTCGCATAATGACCTCCACCCTTGCAACGTCGACAAATAATATCATGTGTTTGCCCTGTTGATGCCATGGATGAAGAAGACCTCTTTGCAGGCCCAGAAGGTGTGCTCTTGGCAGATAGTGGTGATTGCGCCTGCTTTACTGTATCACGGTTGGAGGTGGTAGCCGACGGAGGTGCCGGTGTAGCAGAACATGTGGAAGTAGATGATGCACGTGGTGTCCATGATGAAGGTCGACCTGCAGAAAAGTTAGTTCGCGCCAATGCCTGTCGATCCTGCACTTCACGTTCAGCTTTACAAGCAAGATGGAATAAACGAGTGATATTATTATAATCCTTATAGTCTAGAATGGTCTGAATCTCTCTATTTAATCCACCCAGAAAACAAGCAAGCATAGCTTCATTCTCCTCAACAATACCACATCTAATCAAGCCAGTTTGTAATTCCTGTTAATATTCTTATACCGAATTTTTTCCTTGTCTTAAGCGCTGCAATTTTTGAAGTAATTCACGTTGATAATATGGTGGAACCCAACGAGTACGCATAGCAGTTTTCAAAGCAGCCCAAGTAGCTGGAACAGGATATAATCTACAATGTTCAGACCACCAAACACATGCAAAGCTAGTGAAAGCACAAACAGTAGCAGGAACACGTCTCTCCTCAGGATATTGTAAACATGTAAATCGTTGTTCAGTTTCTAACTCCCAAGTAAGATATATATCAGGAACATATCTACCCTCAAATGGTGGAATACTCAACTTTAGTTTAGGGAGATGGTCATGATCTCGTACCTGAGGGGGAGCCCTAACATTGCCATTATTTGCATGTGGACGACCTGGTGGTTGTGGTGCTGGTGGTTGCACGTAGTTCTAATGTTGATCAACCTCATCCTCATAATCTCCCACATAATCATCCTCCCTCATATCAGCAGCAGGAGCCACAGAAGTATCAACAGCAGCACCAGCAGCTTGGCCAGGCTGAAGAGGGACACGGGTCGCTCGGCGGAGGGCTGTTTCGCGATGTGGAGGTAGTCGTCGTTGTTGTTGTAGAGGTGCGTTAGGTGCAGCCGGTGGTGGTGGTGGTAGACGCGCGAGCAACTCATTGAACTTGTTATCGAGCTTTGTTTCGAACGCCTTCTCAATGCCATCTATCTTCTCCATGGCCTCTTCAAATCTATTGAGCACATCTTCCACCTGTCCACTCATCATTTGTTGAAACTTATCATGTAACGCTTTGTTTATCATGTTCTCCCAGTCAGTCTCGTCAGCTTGTGATCCTGCCATGGTTAGCAGCAATAGAAACACACAAGAATATGATCCTACAGACTACTAATAAGAAGTGGTGGTGGGAGTCACAAATCCGTCAAGCAAAACTCAAATTCTTACCAGTTCTTACCCAGCAGCAGGCGGTGATCAGCAACCCTTGTAGTCAAAACACTCAAAAGCTTGGATAGAGCGATTGCTAGGGAGAGTCAAACGCACGACGTAGATGTATGTGGAGCTGGGAAGGCTTATAGTATGGTAGCAAAAAGGGTCAGCAATAATCAAATCAGAGATGCAAAGTTGAATAAACGCTCAACGACGGTACTGTGCTAGTCCTAGGCTAGACCGTGCTAGCAATGCACGTTTACCTTACTAGTACTAGTTGGTAGTAGTAGTAAGAAACAAATTCCAGTTTTGGCACGAGCTTGTACTGCGGGAGCACCACAAGGCCTGCCACAGGAGTTACATTTCCCTCTCGGGGCCCACGGGACCGAACTTCAGTGGCTTAGTGCCCGACCTATGAGTCAATGACATGCGGACCTTAAATGCGGCTGGCCCACATGTCATTTTCATGGTGGTGGCGTGGTTCGCGACTCACTCGTTCGAGATGAACCGACCGGTGGTGGCGTGGCCGTGGCTAGGGTGCCACAGCTGGGCGTCCGGGCGTTACGAGGCGTAGATGGCCACATCGGCGGGTACTACCTGTAGTACATAAGTACTCCAGCTGAGGATTGACGCCTGGGATGAAATGTGTCAGAGCCGCTGGATGAAAATTCGATGGTGCGGGAGTACGGATTGGAGCACAGCAGCGGAACAGGCAAACCGCGTCCAATTGGGTGTGTATGTGGTAGAAAGTTGATGGTCCCCGCAGTTCAGCTGGACCGCAGTTCTTCTTCTTCTTCTTCTTCCTTCTTCTTCTTCTTCTTCCTCCTTCTTCTTCTTCCTCCTCCTCCTCCTCCTCCTCCTTCTTCTTCTTCTTCTTCTTCTTCTTCTTCTTCTTCTTCTTCTTCTTCTTCCTCTTCTTCTTCCTCTTCTTCTTCCTCTTCTTCTTCTTCTTCTCATTCTTCTTCTCATTCTTCTTCTTCTTCTTCTTCTTCTTCTTCTTCTTCTTCTTCTTCTTCTTCTTCTTCTTCTTCTTCTTCTTCTTCTTCTTCTTCTTCTTCTTCTTCTTCTTCTTCTTCTTCTTCTTCTTCTTCTTCTTCTTCTTCTTCTTCTTCTTCTTCTTCTTCTTCTTCTTCTTCTTCTTCTTCTTCTTCTTCTTCTCATTCTTCTTCTTCTTCTTCTTCTCATTCTTCTTCTTCTTCTTCTTCTTCTTCTTCTTCTTCTTCTTCTTCTTCTTCTTCTTCTTCTTCTTCTTCTTCTTCTTCTTCTTCTTCTTCTTCTTCTTCTTCTTCTTCTTCTTCTTCTTCTTCTTCTTCTTCTTCTTCTTCTTCTTCTTCTTCTTCTTCTTCTTCTTCTTCTTCTTCTTCTTCTTCTTCTTCTTCTTCTTCTTCTTCTTCTTCTTCTTCTTCTTCTTCTTCTTCTTCTTCTTTCTTCTTCTTCTTCTTCTTCTTCTTCTTCTTCTTCTTCTTCTTCTTCTTCTTTCTTCTTCTTCTTCTTCTTCTTCTTCTTCTTCTTCTTCTTCTTCTTCTTCTTCTTCTTCTTCTTCTTCTTCTTCTTCTTCTTCTTCTTCTTCTTCTTCTTCTTCTTCTTCTTCTTCTTCTTCTTCTTCTTCTTCTTCTTCTTCCTCTTCTTCTTCTTCTTCTTCTTCTTCTTCTTCTTCTTCTTCTTCTTCTTCTTCTTCTTCTTCTTCTTCTTCTTCTTCTTCTTCTTCTTCTTCTTCTTCTTCTTCTTCTTCTTCTTCTTCTTCTTCTTCTTCTTCTTCTTCTTCTTCCTCTTCTTCTTCCTCTTCTTCTTCCTCTTCTTCTTCTTCTTCTCATTCTTCTTCTCATTCTTCTTCTTCTTCTCTATCTCGAAACTCACACGAGCATCGAGGGCAGCATATTTTATCCGCTCATACGTCAAGGGATAATTCTCCCATCCAGACGACCTTAATGCCACCATCTCGTCACCCTTCTGAAGATTTGTACCGAGCACAAAATTTGCTACGTCGAATAGGGATGGTGTCTGTTTATCACAAACTTCTACAGGAATTTTGATTCTGGTTTGTAGGTCAGCGATGCTTTTCAAATCAAGGTTGTACGGCTCCAGCTTTTGTTTGTCCCCTTCGATGGCTGCCCCACAGAAGTATAAGTCCTCCCGAGACAAGAAATCATGAAGCTCACCTGGTATGGAGGGAGTTGGATACATTGTTGATCCACTGCTGAACAACCCTTGGGTGGACGGTGACGGTGGCAACTATGCGCATCGAGCCTTCGACGAGGACATGTTGGACGCTAAAAACCTGCATCTCGATCTCTATCGCCATTTGGAACCGCTAGAACGGAGGGCTATGGTTTGGAGAATTAGTATTAGATGGCTAGTCTAACTGAAGTAGTAGATGATTATAAAGAGGTTAAAACAATGTGAACGCAGTGGGGTTCGGATGCAAATGAAGACGAAGGGGAGGTGAAGAAGCCAAGGAGAATCGGTTCTCGATGGAGAAGTAAATGGGAGAAGTGGCGTGCAGGCAGTTGATTAGACGGCTAGGTAGACTAAACGAAAAGGCTATGTGGGTAGACTGATGAGTCATACCTGTTTGTGTACGTGACCATCCTTCCTGATAGGTGGGACCTATGCAAACAAAAAAATGTGTCGTAGTTTTTTTTAGCGCGTGAGTGGGAGACACAACATTCTCTGGTTAAGGAATACTCCCTCCGTTTAGGTGAGTATAAGTCACCTTATGAAAATCAGGTTTTCCCAAAACCTTTAGGCGTGGAGCATTAACTTCCTGCTCAATCCCCTCCCAGCCTCGTTAACCAGCGTTCTCTTCCTCTGCTGCCGCGATCTACCTTTCCATTTTTCCTCTTCTCAAGTGTGGAATGATCTGCATGCCATCCTTGATGCACCAGAATGACCACATCATGCATCGCGGCAGAGCGTTGATTGGGCATGCATGAGAATTTGGTTCCGCTCGCAATATGGATGATACCTGAACAATGAAGTGAACAGGCATGCTAGCACGGGAGACCTATTTCCTCTATACAATACTGGAGTACTCATGTACCTACTAGTAGTAGTAGTACAACTGTGGTACACTTGATGGTCAAAATACTATTCATCCGGTCCTCACAGTGAAGTGACAACACCCTGCGCCTGACACTAGTCCAGGCGGCGTGTTCGGGTTACCAAAGTCAGCCTCACCCTATGCATTGTGCAGTTTGTCACCGCCGTTGTACAGCACATTCGCGCCTCGCCTCGTCTCCCTCTCCGCTCCCATAGCACCACTCCGTCTCCATCTCCTTCTCCGTCTCCGTCTCCGTCTCCATCTCACTGTGCTGTCGTGTACCGTCGCGTCACTCGCCTTCCCTAGTACAACTATTCCCTCGCTAGCCGCTCCAGCACCGACATCCTTCTCCCCCGTAAATCAAGCCCCCTTCCAAACTCCACCGTGGCCGAACGCGAACCGCGCAGCATCCATATGAGCCGCGATTGGAGCAATCTCCCCAGCGACATATTGGACCGCGCATCATCCATATGTTGAGCGCACTGCGGCTGGTTGCATGCTCGAGGGACATGCGGACGGCCACCGTCGAAGCGAGGCCTAAGCTTTTCAAGACACCCTGCTTGCTGTTGTCTGGTCTTGCGAGATTGGCTCAACATGATACTGGGGCGTGCATGTCACGCCCAAGATGCGACCCTATCCTAAAGGAACTTGAAGGTCCCACCAAGGATAGAAGCGCATCTTGAAGACGCTTTTGCAAGGTGGATATCATTACATCAACATTACATAATAGTGGGGATACAAACAAGACATACAACGTCACATGAATACAACAATACATCATATACAAGATCAACATCCGACTACGGATGAAACATAAACAGAAACTCAAACGACATCCACCCTGCTAGCCCAGGCTGCCGACCAGGAACCTAACCCAAGATCGACGACGAAGAAGAAGTACTCCAAAACAAGTAAACATCGCTCTCGCGTCATGATCATCGCATAACCTGCACCTGCAACTGGTGTTGTAGTAATCTGTGAGCCATGAGGACTCAGCAATCCCATTACCATGCATCAAGACTAGCAAAGATTAATGGGTAAAGAAACGGGTAAAGTGGTGAGGTTGCAGCAGCGACTAAGCATGTATGGTGGCTAACTTACGCAAATAAGAGCGAGAAGAGAAGCAAAGCAAGTGGTCGTCAACTAGTAATGATCAAGAAGTGATACTGAACTCCTACTTACGTCAACCATAACCCAAAAACCGTGTTCTCCTCTAGAACAACCCCGAAAAGAGACACTCATGGTTATGCACATGGTTGGTGTATTTTAGAAGAGTTTACTTCAAGTTTACTACAACCGAACATTAACAAATTCCCATCTGCCACATAACCGCGGGCACGGCTTTCGAAAGTTCAAACCCTGCAGGGCTGTCCCAACTTAGCCCATGATAAGCTCTCGCGATCAACGAAGGATATTCCTTCTCCCGGGAAGACCCGATCAGTCTTGGAATCCCGGTTACAAGACATTTCGACAATGGTAAAACAAGACCAGCAAAGCCGCCCAAATGTGCCGACAAATCCCGATAGGAGCTGCACATATCTCGTTCTCGGGGCACACCGGATAAGTCAAGCTTCGAGTAAAACCAGCCCTCGAGTTTCCCCGTGGTGGCCCCGCAGGCTGCTCGGTTCGGACCAACACTCAGAGGAGCACTGGCCCGGGGGGGCCAAAATAAAGATGACCCTTGAGTCTGCAGAACCCAAGGAAAGGGTATATGTGGTAGGTAGTCAAATGGTAAAACCAAGGTTGGGCCTTGCTGAAGGAGTTTTATTTAAGGCAAACTGTCAAGGGGGTGCCATAAATCACCCAACCGCGTTAGGGACGCAAAATCCGGGAACAAAATACCGATATGACGGAAAATTGGGCGGCAAGAGTGGAATAAAACACCACGCATAAGGCCGAGCCTTCCACCCTTTTACCAAGTATATAGATGCATTAATAATATAAGAGATATTGTGATATCCCAACATAAACATAATCTAACATGGATCAATCTTCATCTTCACCTGCAACTATCAACACTATAAGAGGGGCTGAGCAAAAGTGGTAACATAGCCAAACAACGGTTTGCTAGGAAGGGTGACAAAGGTTAGAGGTTCATGGCAATTTGGGAGGCTTGATAAGCAAGTGGTAGGTAACGCGACATAGCGATAGAACGAAGCAACTAGCATAGCAATGATAGTAATGATATCCAAGGTGACGGTCATCTTGCCTGAAATCCCGCAAGTAAGAAGAACGATTCCATGAAGAAGATGAAGCCATGAAGACGAACCAAGCGTAGACGAACGAATCCTTACGATCGCAACGAAACGGGAACTATCGAGAAGAAGCACACAACATGGTAAACACACCACACATGAACAACGCATGATGCTCAACCAAGTATGATGCTTGAAAAGGCTACATGAACCTACTCATGACAAGAGATGATGCATACAAGAGCAACACATCAAAGCAAGTTTAAATGAGGCCGGAAACAACATAGAACAATTCCGCTAAGTCCTCACATGCAAATTTCGAAATTGGTCCAGATCTGAATAAGCCTTATGTTCAAGTTGTTAAACAGCAAGTTAAGATGCACCAAAATGATCTACACAAAATTCTAGTCAAGTTACATATAAAGTTCATTAGATTCGGAGCTACGGCTTACAAGATATGAGCAAAACAAGTTAAACATGGCATTGATGCAAAATGCATTCAAACAACAAGCGCACACTGCAAAACATGGATGCAACAAGGTAATATTAAACTACATGCAAAACTAAGCAAGTTTCATATGGAGCACACTCAAAACGGAGCAACGGTTCAACACATACACACCAAACAAGTTTAAAGGACAAGCTGTCCGAAACAGCAACTAGGCATATTACGACCATCAAAACAACAAGCTAAGGCACCACAATATGAAAACAAAAGGAATGGACATGATGTACAGGTAAATTATAACAAAACATGAACACTGAGCTATCTCCATAAACTATTAGAACATGCTCAAATGGACATGGCAAGATTGCAGTTAATATCAGCTTCACAGACTTAGCAGAAATTACTAGACATGGCAGAAATAACATCAGGTTGCAATGTTTAGAGCTATCAAACAACATGATACAGGAACTTATCATGGCAACAAAAGGCATGACATGGATTTACTAAATACATAAGAAAAAAGTCCCTTACTGACCATGATTCAAATGGGCACATAACATATTATGGAACCCATGTAAGCATAGCAAGTTTTATTATTAGGTTCAGACTTGGCAGAAAAACAGCGCATGACATAAACAATGATAAGTAGGCATGTTGCTGAGCATGAATCACTCATCACAAAGTATTTCATGACAAGATAAGCATACCTATAGCAATATAACATGTTCATGATGCTAAACATGGCAAGAGCAAGTTCATAGCATGCATGAATCACTAACAACAACCATGGCAAAATTGATTAACAAGTAAACAATCTGCCAGGAACATTTCATAGCAAAAGTAGAGCAAGATTAAGACATTCTAGAGCACTCTATAAATACAAACAGAGGCATGGACGGATAGAGCACAACTATATGTCCAAAACATCCTTACTAAACATACTCAAAATAGGCATGGATCTCAATATAGCAACATGAATACATGGCATGAAAATAACAGCAGAACAAAGACTTACTAAAATTCAGACCCTGAAATCAGCAACATCACGGAGGCTACTTTGCAAGCTTGAAACAAACAACACATGGCATATAATGAAGAGTGGATTGCACCACGGCAAAGATGGCATGTTGTAGCTCATAACACATGTAGGGCTCAAGTTCATAGGAGGCACACATTAATCATGGAAAAAATGGCAAACGTCCAATTACTGATAAGAAACTGAAACTAACATATATTGGCACTCTTCCAACAGCATTTAGGGCATCAATATGAGCTCAAATGAACATGATGCAATGAGATGAAAAGAAGTACCCGTCGAGGCGAACACTTCCGTATGCTACACGCCCAAAACGGAGACGCAGTTGCGGAGATATGATGCGATGAAAAAGCCTAAAAATATCTGGGATTAGGGCAGAAAGTCAACCGAGGTGGATCTCATATCTGGATCGGATCGGGTTACTGTAGCTGCGTGGAAAATGAGGATCGTCGCCGTCAGAGCTCCTGTTCGCCGGAGAGGAAGAGGCGGCCGGAGTCGTCTCCGGACTTGGGCGCGGTCGACGAGGAGGGTGGCGAGGCGGCGGACTTGGCGGCGTCAGCGAGAGGCGAGGTGGCGGCACTGCCTCTCGCCCGCGGCGGAGCGGGGCGGAGCCGGTAGGCTCGGGCGACGAGGTCACCGGCCAGCGCGGAAGAAGGCGGCGGCGGGGATGATGCGCGGGCGGCGCGGGCGCGTGGAGGCGACGCGGTAGGTGGCGTCCCGGTTGGCGGTGGAGAGGGCCCACCCTGGGCCGGGACGGGCCGCGGTGGATTGAGGCCGGCGCGGGACACTTTTCACACCCTGATTGGGCGCGGGGGCGGCAGCGGCTTTGTCCGGCGGCGGCAGACACGTCCGGTGCGCGGAGGAGCGGATTTTAGGGTTTTGGGGAGGAAGAGATCCGAAATTTCGGGGGAGAGGCTAGATTTATAGGTAGAGAGATCTAGGAGGCTCCAAATAGAGCAAGGTTTGCGGCCACACGATCGTGATCGAACGACCTAGATGATAGAAGGGGTTTCGGTGGGTTTTGGGCCACTTGGGCTGCAACACACATATAGGCCTTCGGGTTACCCGGTCAACCGTTGGAGTATCAAACGAAGTCCAAATAACACGAAACTTCACAGGCGGTCTACCGGTAGTAAACCAAGGCCACTTGGCAAATCTCGGTCCAATCCGAGAACCTTTAACACCCGCACACAAAAAGAGACAAGAGGGGGACGCCGGATAACATAGGAGCGTCGGATTGCAAAACGGACAACGGGGAAAAAGCTCGGATGCATGAGACGAACACGTATGCAATGCAATGCACATGATGACATGGCAAAATGCAACACACAAGCAAATGCAATGGCAACGACGGCAAATAACTGGCAGACACCTGGCGCATCGGATCCGGGGCGTTACAACTCTCCTCTACTAACAAGAGATCTCGTCCCGAAATCTTAGGACCGAGATGGAAGGGGAAAAAATGACGAGGTGAAAGAAGAACTAAGAGAGAGGATGAACAAATTCGAGAACACTCAGGTAGAAAAAGAGGGATTACGATTATGACGAGAACCAAAAGCTCAAGGGACAAGATAGATTCTGAAATCACTCTGGTTAGAACAAAATAAGAATGGAATAATAACGGAAGAATTGTGATAGGATTCTGGTTGAACATAGAATGGAATAGAACTTGAACTTAACAAGATGGCATGACACTTTACTAGGGGAACAACACAATGCTTCCGGAAGACTTGAAATAGTGGAATGAAAAGAACAGAGAGGAAAAATGACATCTTCTTCGACGAATGAAATAGAAAGCATCCGTAGAAGGAAAGGATTGAATGGAGTTGTTGAGAAAATGAACAACGAAAAGAATAAGCTTGTTGTGGACTTATGGATAACATCTCAAAATTATGAGGTGATCACCGAGCACAAATGGAAAAGATTAAAAGGCTAAGAAGAAATAAGAAATGCAAAACTCCAATTCAAAAGAATGCGGAGAATTAATGGCACTTCGAGATGCAAGAAGAAAATATACTAGAACTCCTTGAACAAGAATCTTGATGAACTCTTTGAAGAATGAATTAAATCATGACGAGCCACCGTGAAGAACTCCAGTAACAAAAGGATGACAAGATAAAATTGAAGGATGAAAGGGATAAGATTAAAGCCTTGCGATGATTAAAATGGAGCTTCGTGACGGAACAAGCGAGAAGACTTGAAACTCCGGACAAGAAAAGACGAACAACTTAGAACCAAGAAATTATTCAACATGAACAATCTCCGAAGAAAAGATTTAATCAACTTGATGAAATAAGAATAAGATTTATGTTATACATATCCTCCAACAATTAAATTTATGGAAACAATGGATTTGCATACCACTTATTCACATTGGGCAAAGATTAAGGGAAATATAGCGCCAAATTTGGGAAGGTCTTCATGAGACACCGGTAGGATTGAAAAGAACGAACGAAATGATATGATGAGAACGGAAAAGGAATTTTCAACGAACCACCATAAGAATACAAATATGAATGACGAAGGAGAATGAATCATCGTGAAGAATTAGAAAAGAACGAAGGCACTTGAGGGAATTTGATACCACGGAATGAAGAGGTCTCGAATTGATTAGAGATTACTTGAACGGAGCACCAGAAGAATATGGAGACGAACAAAAAGGCATGAATATAGAATAATTGGGAAAACGAAGCTGAAAACTTCGAACGAAGAAATATTACGAAAAGATGGCCTCCGGATAATCGATAGAGAAAGCAACTACCGAAATGCATCGAATGATTGAAAAGATTTTGCACGATTGGAAACAATTTGAGAGGATAACATCAAGCTAGCGCCACGAATCTTCAGGAGAATGGACAAGATTTAAGAGAAAATCTTTTTCGGTCCTCAAACGTTGAGAATGACGACGAGAAAAAACACCAAAATTGTTGAGACACTCCGGGGGAATGAAAAACGAAGAGGTTGAGCCAACAATGGAAATGATTTGAAATCGATCTTGGGAAAACATCTGACTGATGAAATTCTTACTTATGTCAAACTTCAAAAAGAATTTGAGAATAACTTCGGGAAAGTTAGAAGAGTCAGGTAAGATCCTGGAAAAAGACATGTGTGTTAGGGCCCACTGAAAAGAAACACTGTTGGAAAGGATTGTCGAATGAGGAATGATGCACCGGAACGATTGAAAGATTTGAATGAGGTGACAACCTCGAAATAATAGAATGCAAACACGAATCTTCTGAGATGTCTTAAACACTCCGGGATAATAGAATGGTGAGAGGAGGAACGAGCAAGGGGAAAACACTTGAGTCGAGGAAAAGAATATGATCTAACCGATAAAATTGAGTTGGAATTTACCAGAAAGAAAAATGAGATGAACAATAATTAACTAGACGAGAATTCACCGGTTGAGGCAATTGAGGAAAGACTGATGATACTCCGCACGAATGAAATTGATTTATCAAATAAAGGCTTAGACTCCGGAATAAAAGGGGTGGGAGGGCGGGAAAAACACAGGCAACTTGGAACGGGGAACAAACGAATAAGTTGAAGAGAAAAACACCGGTTGAAATAATTGAGGAAAGAATACAGAGGCTTCACACGAGTAGGAAGGATACTCGATTACGGACTCCGGTTCCGAGAAGAAGAAGGGGTGGGCGGGTGGGAAACAAGGACAACCTCGGATGGGGAAACAACGTCAGTTGAAAAGAGCTGAGGATTGATCTCCCAAAAGACAAAGAGGGTCGAATCAACTTGACGAGAAAAGCACCGAATTGAAAAGAGGATGGACAACGACCAAAAACTAACTGTGTGGTCCTAAAGAAAAATTTGAAGGGGAAGAGAAGTAGTTCAAAACACCTACGACAAGATTCCTTGCCAGAGCGACGAAGGGGCAGAGGAGTAAAAAGAAGTCCTACTCTCCGATATAGCTGGACTCTAAAAAGAAAATTTCTTCTAGACTCAACATCGGCCAAACTACACGATCAACCAAGGGGGCTCCTAGGGTCGGTCGAGGCTCTGATACCAACTTGTCACGCCCAAGATGCAAATCTATCCTAAAGGAACTTGAAGGTCCCACCAAGGATAGAAGCGCATCTTGAAGACGCTTTTGCAAGGTGGATATCATTACATTAACATTACATAATAGTGTGGATACAACCAAGACATACAACGTCACATGAATACAACAATACATCATGTACAAGATCAACATCCGACTACGGATGAAACATAAACAAAAACTCAAACGTAATCCACCCTGCTAGCCCAGGCTGTCGACCAGGAACCTATCCCAAGATCGACGAAGAAGAAGAACTCCAAAACAAGTAAACATCGCTCTCGCGTCATGATCATCGCATAACCTGTACCTGCAACTGGTGTTGTACTAATCTGTGAGCCACGAGGACTCAGCAATCCCATTACCATGGGTATCAAGACTAGCAAAGCTTAATGGGTAAAGGAAGGGGTAAAGTGGTGAGGTTTCAGCAGCGACTAAGCATGTATGGTGGCTAACTTACGCAAACAAAAGCGAGAAGAGAAGCAAAGCAAGCGGTCATCAACTAGTAATGATCAAGAAGTGATCCTGAACTCCTACTTATGTCAAACATAACCCAAAAACCGTGTTCTCCTCTAGAAAAACCCCGAAAAGAGACACTCACGGTTACGCACATGGTTGGTGTATTTTAGAAGAGTTTACTTCAAGTTTACTACAACTGGACATTAACAAATTCCCATCTGCCACATAACCGTGGGCACGGCTTTCGAAAGTTCAAACCCTGCAGGGGTGTCCCAACTTAGCCCATGATAAGCTCTCTCGATCAACGAAGGATATTCCTTCTCCCGGGAAGACCCGATCGGTTTTGGAATCCCAGTTACAAGACATTTCGACAATGGTAAAACAAGACCAGCAAAGCCGCCCGAATGTGCCGACAAATCCCGATAGGAGCTGCACATATCTCGTTCTCGGAGCACACCGGATAAGTCAAGCTTCGAGTAAAACCAGCCCTCGAGTTTCCCCGTGGTGGCCTCGCAGGCTGCTTGGTTCGGACCAACACTCAGAGGAGCACTGGCCCGGGGGGGCTAAAATAAAGATGACCCTTGAGTCTGCAAAACCCAAGGGAAGGGTATATGTGGTAGGCAGTCAAATGGTAAAACCAAGGTTGGGCCTTGCTGGAGGAGTTTTATTCAAGGCGAACTGTCAAGGGGGTCCCATTAATCACCCAACCGTGTTAGGGACGCAAAATCCGGGAACAAAATACCGATATGACGGAAACTAGGGCGGCAAGAGTGGAACAAAACACCAGGCGTAAGGCCGAGCCTTCCACCCTTTTACCAAGTATATAGATGCATTAATAATATAAGAGATATTGTGATATCCCAACATAAACATAATCCAACATGGAGCAATCACCATCTTCACCTGCAACTAGCAACGCTATAAGAGGGGCTGAGCAAAAGCGGTAACATAGCCAAACAATGGTTTGCTAGGAAGGGTGACAAAGGTTAGAGGTTCATGGCAATTTGGGAGGCTTGATAAGCAAGTGGTAGGTAACGCGGCATAGCTATAGAACGAAGCAACTAGCATAGCAATGATAGTAATGAGATCCAAGGTGGCGGTCATCTTGCCTGAAATCCCACAAGGAAGAAGAACGAGTTCATGAAGAAGATCAAGCCATGAAGACGAACCAAACGTAGACGAACGAATCCTCACGATCGCAACGAAACGGGAACTATCGAGAAGAAGCACACAACATGGTAAACATGCCACACATGAATGAGGCATGATGCTTAACCAAGTATGATGCTTGACAAGGCTATATGAAGCTACTCCTGGCAAGAGATGATGTATACAAGAGCAACACATCAAAGCAAGTTTAAATGACGCCGGAAACAACATAGAACAATTCCGGTAAGTCCTCATATGCAAATTTCAAAATTGGTCCAGATCTGAATAAGTCTTATGTTCAAATTTGTAAACAACAAGTTAAGATGCAACAAAATGATCTACACGAAATTCTAGTCAAGTTACATATAAAGTTCATTAGATTCGGAGCTACAGCCTAGGAGATATGAGCAAAACAAGTTAAATATGGCATTGATGCAAAATGCATTCAAACAACAAGCACACACCTCAAAACATGGATGCAACAAGTTAATATGAAACTACATGCAAAACTAAGCAAGTTTCATATGGAGCACACTCAAAACGGAGCAACGGTTCAACACATACACACCAAACAAGTTTAAAGGACATGGTGTCCGAAACAGCAACTATGCATATTACGAGCATCAAAACAACAAGCTAACGCACCACAATATGAAAAACAAGGAATGGACATGATGTAAAAGTAAATTATAAAAAAACATGAACACTGAGCTATCTCCATAAACTACTAGAACATGCTCAAAAGGACATGGCAAGATTGCAATTAATATCAGCTTCACAGACTTGGCAGAAATTACTAGACATGGCAGAAATAACATCAAGGTGCAATGTTTATAGCTATCAAACAACATGCTACGGGAACTTATCGTGGCAACAAAAGGAATGGCATGAATCTACTACATACAAAGGAAAAAAGTCTCTTACTGACCATGAGTCAAATGGGCACAAAAAATATTATGGAACCCATGTAAACATAGCGAGTTTTATTATCAGGTTCAGACTTTGGAAATAGAGCATGACATAAACAATGATAAGTAGGCATGTTGCTGAGCATGAATCACTCATGACAAAGCATTGCATGATGAGATAGGCATACCTACAGCAAGATAACATGTTCATGAAGCTAAACATGGCAAGAGCAAGTTCATAGCATGCATGAATCACTAACAACAACCATGGCAAAATTGATTAACAAGTAAACAATCTGCTAGGAACATTTAATAGCAAAAGTAGAGTAAGATTAAGACATGCTAGATCACTCTATAAATGCAAACAAAGGCATGGATGGATAGAGCATAACTATATGTCCAAAACATCTTTACTGAATATACTGAAAAGAGGCATGGATCTCACTGTAGCAACATGAATACATGGCATGAAAATAACAGTAGAACAAAGACAGTAACATTCAAAGACCCTGAAATCAGCAACACCACGGAGGCTAATTTGCAAGTTTGAAACAAACAACACATGGCATATAATGAAGAGTGGATTGCACCACAGCAAATATGGCATGTTGTAGCTCATAACACATGTAGGGCTCAAGTTCATAGGAGTCACACATTAATCATGGAAAAAATGGCAATTGTCCAATTACTGATAAGTAACTAAAACTAACAGAAACTAGCACTCTTCCAACAGCATTTAGGGCATCAATATGAGCTCAAATGAACACGATGTAACGAGATGAATTGAAGTACTCGTCGAGGCGAACATTTGGATATGCTACACGTCCAAAACGGAGCCGCGGTTGCGGAGATATGATGCGATGAAAAAGCCTACAAATATCTGGGATTAGGGCAGAAAGTCAACCGAGGTGGATCTCATATCTGAATCAGATCGGGTTACTATAGCTGCACGGAAAACGAGGATCATCGCCGTCGGAGCTTCTGTTCGCCAGGAAGGAAGATGCGGCCGGAGTCGTCGCCGTACTTGGGCGCGGTCGACGAGGAGGGCGGCGAGGCGGCGGACTTGGCGGCGCCGGCGAGAGGCGAGGTGGCGGCGCGGCGTCTCGCCCACGGTGGAGCGAGGCGGAGCCGGCAGGCTCGGGCGACGAGGTCGCCGGCCGGCGCGGAAGAAGGCGGCGGCGGGGACGATGCGCGGGCGCGTGGAGGCGGCGCGGTAGGTGTAGGCCCGGTTGGCGGTGGAGAGGGCCCGCCCTGGCCGGGACGGGCCGCGGCGGAGGGAGGCCGGCGCGGGACACTTGTCATGCCCTGATTGGGTGCGGGGGTGGCGGCGGCTTTGTCCGGCGGCGGCGGACACGTCCGGTGCGCGGAAGAGCGGATTTTAGGGTTTTGGGGAGGAAGAGATCCGAAATTTCGGGGGAGAGGCTAGATTTATAGGTAGAGAGAGCTAGGAGGCTCCAAATAGAGCACGGTTTGCGGCCACGCGATCGTGATCGAACGACCTAGATAATAGAAGGGGTTTAGGTGGGTTGTGGACCACCTTGGAGGGGTGTTGGGCTGCAACACACATGAGGCCTTCACGATTACCCGGTCAACCGTTGGAGTATCAAACGTAGTCCAAATGACACGAAACTTGATAGGCGGTCTACCAGTAGTAAACCAAGGACGCTTGGCAAATCTCGGTCCAATCCGAGAACGTTTAACACCCGCACACGAAAAGAGACAAGAGGGGGACGCTGGATGACATAGGAGCGTCGGATTGCAAAACGGACAACGGGGAAAAAGCTCGGATGCATGATACGAACACGTATGCAATGCAATGCACATGATGACATGGAAAATGCAACACGCAAGCAAATGCTATGGAAACAACGGCAAATAACTAGCAGACACCTGGCGCATCGGATCCGGGGTGTTACAGTGCATGATGCCCCTCGACTTCAATCCGATCTCCATTAGCCGAAACTTCTTTGCAGGTATGTAGTGGGTCGCCGTACATCATTTCCCTCGACATTGATCCGATCACCATCGCCCGAAACTTCTTGGCAGGTATGTACTTGGTCGGCATGAACTCCCACTGGATGGCTGCCTTCAGAGAAGACGGTAAAAATTCCTTCCTCCGTTGGATCAACCTTCCTCCGTTGGATTATATAGAGTATTACCATCGCGGTCCAAGTCATCAAGATTACTACGTCAGTTGTACGGACCTTGTTTTGAGAAGACTGTAATCTGCAAAGTGCCCACACGACATGCGAATTACGCAGACTTCATGCTAATTGCCTTGTTCAACCGCGGACTCGCCTATCTTTACGCCGGTGACACTGTTTGAACTTTTTGTGATGATTGGCATATCCCTGTTTGAGCAGAATTTGAGTAGAACTATGGCAATGTATTAGAGACGCCGTAAATCAGCTATATTTGGAATGAGTTAATTCATGCGATTGTGACCATGTCATTGCAGCCAATTTGTACCCTAAATAATCAAACGGTTAGGAATATATGGATATTATCCTTATTTTACAGTAATCTATATACTACTACTAAATATGAGTGTGTATCAATGGCCATGTTAGTTTCCTCATTTTCATGATGTAGAAACATGCACCACACTGTTGGTTTCATCTAACCATACATTAGGGAAGTAAATGTGCATATGGAGAACTCTATATTTGGAAGTAGTGAAATCCTGCAATGCTTACCATGTGTACATACCTATATGCGCCCTTCAGCAATCAATGGCTAGAATAATATCCTCACAAAAAATTTGCCCATAGAACACGAGTATATAACAATGCATGGTCTGTTAGTTACCTTGAAGAATTTGTTTGTGAGGACAGAACATGATTACATAACATGCATGACATGGTAGTTTCCTGTGAAGAATCGATTGCGAGATAACATGAGTATAACCATGCATGGCCCTTCTATATTTTCGAACCTAGTATACATTTCCCTGTATTTTCCTCCCAGTTCCAACAGGGACATATCAATGTTGTTTCTTGCATTATCCTACTCATACTCTGAACAATGCTGATCTTACATTAACAATGCCTGTCCTTTTTGATATGATGTTGTGTCCCTACAGTTACTGCCCTTTGTAATCACACCACCTTTGCCAAAAAGAGGGAAGCACAACTGGTTCCTCGCTCGATCAGACGACGGCAAAAGACTGATGATCATTCGGACACATGAGCCGGAAAAGTTATATTGCAAAAACCCCCACCGTATACAAGCACCGTGTAATACGTGAGTATCCGGACAGTGGCTATTACGTCTATGAGCAGGATACCAGTTTGTTTGGGCCTTTAGGATTCTTTAGTTGGAGGAGGGTAAATAGCCTTGGTTCACACTCTCTGTTTCTCGGACTCAATTATCCGATTAACCAGGAGATCACCATTGGCAAGGACCTTAATGGCAGAGAGGCTCTGTTTGCTATGGGAAACTGTGTCTACATGGCGAGCCCTAGGAGTTCGGGAGCAAACTCCCCTGATTGTCAATGATACAGCCTGCAGCCAAAAGAAGGTGAGAATGACAAAGGCATCCGGATTAACTTTGATCCTTTGATGTCTCAATTACGACAGGTAGTGATGTGGTTCAAGTCTTCAGGTTGATAGGTAATTGAGCTGTTGCATCGAAAGGGTGGAGTACCGGTGTCTCCGGATCACTGGTCGCTGAAGCGGGGCTGCTAATTATGATGGTGTTGGATCATCTCGTCGAATGACTTTGTTGTCTTTGCTGCTAGTTCTGGATGGGTAGTTCTCTCTTTTGTTATGCATATTCCTTGTCATTTGGTCATCCTCGTCTATGTCACTCTTACTATGTAATAGTTGCTTCTGTTTAGAATGACATTCTCGTCTGGATCACGAGAGTCTGAGCGCTGCAGATGGGTGTGTTTTGGTGGTGTAGCAAGACTTCTTATGAACTATCATGTCTTGCTGTTTATGTCAGTAGTAGTCACTAGTCAGTGTTTGAATGTTGTATATATCGTTGTTTCGAACTGTTTATTTTCTCAAACTACTGGTGGGCTAAATGAGGGCATCACCATTCTCAAGTGTTTAGAGTATATCTCCTTTTTTCAAGTTATATAATTTGAGCTCAGTGTCTTTTCGATGATGTACACTTGTTTGGGCCAGTGAGGTGTCGTTGAATATGGGCCGAGTAGTAACGCAATGCCAAATAGGTCAATTATGACTCTCAGGCCGGGCTCTGAAAAGGTCCTGAAAAAAAGGTTGGGCTCTCCAGAAAAGAAAGAATAAGGACTCTTAGGCCGACATGTGGGCGCCACCGGTGTTTTCGTGCGCTTGCGCGCCGAGAGCATATTGGCGCGTGCTCGAAATTCATGGTACCTTTTCATCCCAGTCTCCCGCCCCTCCCCCACCTCTGGAATCTCGATTCCTACTCCAGTTGACCCAAATCCCCCTCATGTACTCCCTATACTCAAGCGCACTATCATGTCGTCGGTCAACGCGGATCTCCGAGCCGGAGATCCTGAGGTCCGTCCTGCCTCCGGTCGCTGCGTGCTGTCGCTCAACAGTGGCATGGCGGCGCTTGACGACTAGTTTGTCGGCAAAGTGCTGATGGTAACCATCAACGGCGACCGGCCTCCCGTCTCACCGGACGACCTTGTCAAAGCTCTTGGCATTGCGCATGGCATCAAAATAAGTGACTTGCTCGTCGAAGTCTGTCCGCCACCGGCTGATTTCTTCGTCAGGTTCTGGACAACTTTCGACTGCAGTCGTGTGTTCAAATCTTCCCGGTGTTTGTTCTGCGATGGCGCGTTGTTGAGCTTTGATCGATGGCACCCAGGATGGGGCTCGGTGCCCTCTGAGCTTGAGTTTTTAACAAAGCTTACCTTCCACGGCATGCCTCGAAGTGCTTGGAACAGCGAGTCCATGAACGAGCTTATCAACTACCTTGGAGGTCAGCTCGTAAGTATGTTTGTTCCTCCAGACAGCTGGGCTCTGATGGTTATGGCATGGATGAAGAAGTCGTCCACCATACCGAAGGTGATTGGTGTTGAGATACCGATGCAGGAACCGGGGTTGTACTATTCATTGCCACCAAGGCCGCAGCGGACCACGTTAGGGATGTACCTGTATCGAGTGTTCGTGCATGTCGAAGAAGTGGTCAATCCATCAATCGAAGTCCTGCCATCGCCGCTGGTGCCAGGGTACGTCGACAACGTCCATTACAGGAGTCAATGTCAGACTTTCCTCGTGTTGCTTGGAACGATGGATGGCACAGGGCCTACTCCATCGCGCGGCGGAGGCCACTGCTTCTTTGGGAGAAGAGGCAGGGCTGGCTGCCTGGATGTGCTCTAATTTGAGGTAACAACTGAATCTTGTTAGATACTAGTGAAATCCAAGCTATGGGTGTGAAGCACTGATATGCCAGTACATTTGATTGTGACATGTTCTATTTTGTACCTGGACTTTTTTTAGAAAGGGTTGTACGTCAACTTAATGTGCTAGCAGAACTTATTGTGTTGTCTGTCTGTTTTCTTTGCACAACATTCAAGATATTTCCCCGTCATTGATAAAGACGTTGAACCGTTATGTACGACTTCGTTGGTTTCAACATAGCCCTTCCCGTAGCGATCCACTGCTTCCATCATGATTGTGCCGCCTGCGTGAAATTTTTGTATGCAAGTTCAGTGTGCTATGATGTTATATATGATTGTGCCAACTATATATGTTTTTACTGAGCATCAGTAATGCATATGGCTGAAAGATGTATTTACGAGCATCGACCGATGGGTCTCTCTCTCTCTATCTCTCTATCTCTCTCTCTCTCACACACACACACACACACGCACACACATGCGCACACGCACAAGTGGGACCCGTTGAATTATTTATTTGCTCATGACAGCTTTTAATTAGGTTCCATTGTAATCTAACGTTTTTCTTAAGTTATTAATTGAGCTCAGTGACTTCAAAAAGTTGTACAGAAGCCTTGTTTGGGCCTTTCCGGCGTCGCTGAATGTGGGCTGAGTAACCATGTTAGGTTGTACTGTACTACACAGGCCTTTTTTTCAACATCAGCAATGCAACTGGGCCAACAGTTGTACACAATATCCGGGTCAACTTGTTATTCTACGCCCCGCTGGGCTGCAAACTTTCCTAGGAGGTATGCATTAGGCTTAACAAGAAAATTGACTTTAAGAAATAATAAATGGGATGTAATTATAATAACTGGACAGTTACTATGCACCAAACACGTAATTAGTTTGAAAAATATATTATTTTTGGAATTTGAAAATTTTAATTGCATTACTTGTTGCGCGCGCAATATTTCGTTGGATTTTAACGTAATACAACTTTATTTTGAAATTATATTTAACCTGACTAGAAATTTCGGATAAAAATATTTCGTATCCCATCAAAATGTGGGAATTTTTTTTGAATGCTGTTTTGAGCAGCTGTTTGAAATATTAATCGTTGTCCTAGCTAGAAGTTGGGTTGTACTTTTAACAAACTATAAATGGGCTGTAGTAAATTCCATTAGAATTAAAAAATGGGTTGTACATTCTTACAAATCGCAAATGGGCTATATGTTCTTTGCCAAATCCGAGCTGTGGGCCTACTAAGTTGACGCGTACCAAGGGCTCTGTGAACTTAGTCAATATAAAGGATTCTAGCTGCAGTGATCGTACGATGTCCATCCAACGGCCGTAGTGCTTCTTAAACCTCTGGTCTTCTTGCTCCAGCCGCCCAAAGCAGCGCCGGTCGTCTCGCGTGCTCCTGCCTCCCGTGGCCGGTTGTGATGCCACGGAGGCCTCACCGCCCCGTACTACTCCCACCGCTGGCCAGGCCATCCCTCTACTCAACCACACTCCCTGTTATTCTGTGGCGACGGCAGCCTCACACCGCAGCCGAACCAGTGAACCCTCGTACTCCTCTCCGTGCGGGCTTCCACTGCTGCGTCTTCCCCGGCTCCGTGTCGTCCCCTTCCTAGGCCTCTCCGTCGTCCAGACCACCGCCCTGGTGCTCTCGGCGCGGCGTGGTCAACGTGGTCAACGACCGACTTCCATCGGAAGAGTACTGTACATGGAGAGGCTGACAGCTGGGTCCAGGTGGCAGCAAGGAAGTGCCTCCTTATTATGCGCAAAATAATTATTCCTCCACCTAACAGCAGGGACCCACCGGACGGGCCACCTTATTTCGCGAAAAAAATGTTCCCCCCCTAACTACTGGGACCCACCGGACGGGCCAGCGTATTTCACGAAAAAACGTTCCCCCGCTGTCAGCTCGGACCCACCAGAAGTGCCTCCTTATTACGCACAAAAAAATGAATACTCCCCCTGCTAGCTGGGACCCACCATGGTGGGAGGTTGACTTGTGGGCCTACTAAATTGACTGGGATGGGGGCCTTTGTCAACTTTAGTCAATATGAACGATTCTAGCTCCAGTGACCGTACGATGTCCACCCAACGGCCGTAGTGCTTCTTCAACCTCTGGTCTTCTTGCTGCAGCCGCCCAAAGCAGCGTCGGTCGTGCCGAATGCTCCTGCCTGCTGTGGCCGGCTGTGCTGCCGCGGAGGCCTCACAGCCCCCTACTATTCCCACCGCTAGCCAGGCCCTGCGGCGACGACAGCCTCACACTGCAGCCGAACCAGTGAACCATCGTACTCCTCTCCGCGCGGGCTTCCACTTCCGCGTCTTCCCCGGCTCCCCGTCGTCCCCTTCCTAGGGCTCGCCGTCGTCCACCGCCCTGGTGCTCTCGGCGCGGCGTGGTCAACGTGGTCAAGGAACGACTTCCATCGGACGTGGACTGTACGTGGAGAGGCTGACAGCTGGGTCCACGGCCGCAGCAAGGAAGTGCCTCCTTATTATGCGGAAAATAATGATTCCTCCACCTGACAGCTACGACCCACCAGACGGGCCACTGTATTTCATGAAAAAATGTTTCCCCTAACTGCTGGGACCCACCAGCTACATCTTTGCACGCAAGGAAGTGCGTCCGGGCAAAAAAAACGATTTGCCCCCTGACTACTAGGACCCACCAGCTACATCTTCGCAGGCAAGGAAGTGCCTGATAGTCAGGACCCACCTGGTCGAAGCGTACGTAGCATTGTCATTCTGGTCGCGAACGTGTACGTACATACTAGTCGATGTAGAGGCGCGCACGTAGCATGTACACGTACGTACAGCGGCCAGGGTGCAAGAAAGAAAATACGGCCACGTATGTGTACATACGGGCGGGGTCTCGAAGACCTACTCGCGCATACGTACGGCGAGGGATCGTGTACATGGCTGGGCCAGAACGAAGAAACAATGTCGTCGTCGTGTTCATGGGGAGGCAACGGAATGCGTCGTGTTCATCGGGAGGGCTTGGATGGAATAGGCGATGGAAACGAGGCCTGGCATAGCGCAGAACGGAGGAAACAGCCTTGTGTTCAACCGGCCACGTTTGAAACGGGATCCTGTTCATCGGGAGGGGTCTGGCGTACCGCAAAATGGAGGAAACGGACCTCCTACGATCGAAACGGGGCTCCTGTTGATCGAAAGGGGTGTGGCGTACCACAAAACGGACGAAACGGACTTGTGTTGGAGCGCTACGGTCGAAACGGGGGTCCTGTTCATCGGGAGGGGTGTCGCGTACCGCAAAACGGAACTCCACGGGATACTGTTCATCTCCACCGTCGACCTCCTCCAGCCTCCACAGGCTCCTCTTCATCCAGCCTCCACCGCGCGCTACTCCACCGGCTACTGTTCAACCACCCCTCTATCGTCTACTATTCATCCAGCCCTCCACACCACGGGGTCCTGTTCAACCACCCCTCCACGGGCACCCCTCCACCGTCTACTGTTCATCCAGCCCTCCACACCATGGGGTCCTGTTCAACCACCCCTCCACGGGCAGCCCTCCACCGTCTACTGTTCATCCAGCCGTCCACACCACGGGGTCCTGTTCAACCACCCCTCCACGGGCACCCCTCCATCGTCTACTGATCATCCAGCCCTCCACACCACGGGGTCCAGTCCATCCACCCCTCCACCGTCTACTGTTCATCCAGCCCTCCACCACACCACGGGGTCCTGTTCATCTAGAGGCAACGCCATCGCTCACTGTTCATCCAAACCCCCCCGCAACGCACAATGTTCATCCCATCGATCGGCTTCAGTTAGCAGCAGTAGCGAAGGAATCGCTCGATCGGGTTCAGTTAATAGCCATCGATTGATCGCTCGGGTTTAGTAACGCATAGCCTGCACTGCAATCGCTCGGGTACAGTTAGAGCCCAACGCCTCGCTCGGGTTCAGTTAGAGCCAACGCCTCGCACACACGCGCGTACGTGTACGAGAGAAACGCACATCGCTCGGCCCCCGACCTCCCACCTTAACCGGGAACTCCTCGAAATTTTCCTCGCCCTCGCTTCTACCACGGTTTTTTCAGTCATGAACGGCCCAAAGAATGTCATGCAGCTGCGTCTCCGGCCCGCCCAGGATGAAAAGCCCATTTTCTGTCATGATTTTTTGTCATAGAAGTAGGAGCCCACCACATCTATGATGATACCGGGTTTTGTCACAATTATCGTCATAGAAGTGTCATATGTACGACAGAAAAAAATTCGTTTGGCCCAAAATGTCACGGATGTGTCTTTTTTTGTAGTGCACCTGGTACGGTGTCGGAGTCAACATCCTCGTTAGTAGGGCGTTCGCAGAGTCTTCGGGAAGGGGCACCGGACACCAGATCAACACTTTTTTCTTTATCCAGTCCTGTGAAGGGACGGATTGTTCAATATCTTATCAAGAGATACTCGAATAAAGGGTGTGCGGAGATCGAATACTTACCACGGTGTCCGGTTGGTTGCAGTCGAGGCCAACATCTTCGGTGGTGTCCGTCCATTGCTCTCGTTCCCCGAAATATAATTTCCACATTCCCTCGTGCGTAGTGCCGAGGAAGTGCTGAAGAGTCCGCCGTCCTTCAGGATGAAACTCCCACATACGAAGAGGTTGCCGCTAACATGGCAGGGTCCGGCGGACTAACATTACTTGAACGACATTCACAAGACCGATGCCCTTCTCGGTAAGGCTTCGGATGCGACCTTGCAGAGTCTGCACTTAATTGACGGATCCCCAGTCCAGGCCCTTATTGATCCATGAAGCAAGCTGGACTAGAGGGCCGGGTCAGAACGCAGGCGTAGCCTCCCACTTGGTGCCCCGCGGCTTGTTAATATAAAACCACCCCTGCTGCCATAGGTCGGAAGACTTGGTGAAAGATCCTTCAAACCAAACCGCGCTGGCATGCTTGCCTATTGTGACACCGTCGCACTCTGCCTGCTCCTCCTCTGTCACCTGCGGCCTCACGTCGAAGTCTTGAGCCACAAACCAAAGTGCGGAGGAGTCCGAAGGAAGGCCTCACATGTGACGATAAATGTCGAGATGAGGAGAATAGAGTCCGGGGCCAGATCATGAATGTCTAGCCCATAGTAAAACATGAGCCCCCGGACGAAGGTGTTAAGCGCGAACCCTAACCCATGGAGGAAGTGGCACAAACACTACCCTCTCACCGGGTTTGGGGGTAGGAACGACCTGCCCCTATGCAGGAAGCCGATGGAGGATTTCCGGGGTCAGATACCTCGTTGCGCGGAGCTTCGCAATATCCTGCTCCGTGACAGAAGAAGCCACCCACCGGCCTGGACGACTGGATCCGGACATGATTGGGGCTGGTGGCGATGGGAACCCGAGGGTTGGAACTTGGGGTGGCTAGGGTTGAGGAAGAAGCGAGCGCAAAGGAAGAAGACGAGTCTGGGGCCCTATATAAAAACCCCAAGTACTAAGAGTATCCACCTGGGTCTCAAAACTTACCAATCTCCAAAGAGTTGTACCCAGGGGACGGTTGGGTTACCCATGCCTGCATTAATGAAAATCCCATGAATAAGGGAACAAGATCTCTGCCTCGGCGAGACAAGCCAGTAAAACCGCGTCTCGAGACGTGGGACGACGTGCCAACCAACGGTTGGAGATAGTGACCGGGCAGGCGTGATATCCTAAGCAGTTACCAATAAATTAGGCTCATGGAATATTATATTTTCTGCAACTATATATACAGGTCCGGATATATCTAGTACATTCGAAGACTATCTTGGAGTTCAGAGAAAGGGGGACCCGCCTTGCAATGCCGAAGACAATCTACGTGCCGGACTCCTCGTCATTGAAGCCAGGTTCAGGGGCTACTGAGGGAGTCCTGGACTAAGGGGTCCTCGGGCGTCCGGCCTGTTATCCTTGGGCCGGATTGATGGGCTGTGAAGACATGAACACTGAAGACCATACTCGTGTCCGGATTGGACTTTCCATGGCATGGAAGGCAAGCTAGGCGACCAGCTGTGAAGATTCCTTCTTATGTAACCGACTCCATGTAACCCTAGATCTCTCCGGTGTCTGTATAAACCGGAGAGCGTAGTCCGGATAGGACAGATTCATTACCATATACACATAGGCTAGACTTCCAGGGTTTAGCCATTACGATCTCGTGGTAGATCAACTCTTGTAATACTCATATTCATCAAGATCAATCAAGCAGGAAGTAGGGTATTACCTCCATAGTGAGGGCCCGAACCTGGGTAAACATCGTGTCCCCTGTCTCCTGTCACCATCAATCTAGACGCACACTTCGGGACCCCCTATCCGAGATCCGCCGGTTTTGACACCCACAGCGGACTCCCTTGGCAAGACCCTTGCTGGGTGGCCTCCGTGGCCCCGGCAAGAGCCTTGCTGGGGCAACTTGCCCGACGCCAGCGAGGCGCGCCACCCTTGAACCCAAGGGTTTCCAACAACCATATTGGGACCAGGGCTCGGGAGGCGCCTCTGTGGTGGCAATGGCGTGCAGATCTTCGTCAAGATCATAAACACACAAGATCAGATGAGGACAGAAGACGACGCCCCCCAGCGAGATCCTTGCCGAGGAGATCCATGAGACCCCCGGCAAGACCCTTTGCCGGGGACGACCATGGTGCCACAGCAAGACCCCTGCCGGCCCCCGGCAAGGCCCTTGGCGAGGACACTTACGGGGCCGCGGCCAGGCCCAGGTCTGCCAAGACTACACCACCGCTCCCATGCAGCTGCTAGCTCAACCAGATGGGCAGGCACCTGCGTGGCGGCGTGCGGCCTCTACGTCGACTCAGCGAGCACTTGCGTGGCCGCATGCTAATCTTCGTGAAGCCTCCAGCATCGCGCCAGCCCAGTAGCCAGCCAACGGGGCGCCACAACGCCTCGTCATCTTAGACGCGCGTCGCAGCCAATCGAGGCGGCGACAGCTGAGATGAGCTTCCTTGTCGTCCCCAATTAAGCAAGAGGGGTACGTCGACAGCGCATTAAATGCATTTTTTCGACGGTGCCAGAGGATAGACTCATCCCCTGTACACCTTCCACCTCCTATGTGCCACTATGGCAACCCCTTTTGTCTATAAAAGGAGGCCCAAGGCGACCAGGAGGAGGATTCAGATCTTTTGGGACTAGAGACACACAGTAGCTAGTTCAAGAACTCAAGAACACTCAAATACATACACCAAAGCAAGACTAGGGTTTTACGCATCCTGGCGGCCCGAACCTGGGTAAACGATCCTTGTGCTGGCTTCCTGTCAAACCTGCTCTTTGCACAACCCTGCGCCCGCCAACCGTAGAAGGGATCCCAGTGATCCCATAGGTGTCGTTTCCATCGACATCTTTGGCGCGCAAGGTAGGGGGCGCGATTGTGGAAATCTAGTCTGGTTGGAGCAACAGCTTCATGGTGATCGTCGCTCCAAGGAACAAGAAGACCAAACGGGCGGCGTCGCCTGCGGGTGCGGAGCACACCCGTACAACGACAGAAAAGCTAAGTCTTGCGAAACTTTAAGCAATTTCTTTTTATATATAAGTTTATTGTCCTCGAAGGTCCTGCCTTATGTATGGAAAACCTACACGCAAAGGGGCCCTCCCGCTATTGACAACGCCCTTGCTCTGTTTGGACTCCGCTCAACAGCTCAAGCGGCCACGTCGAGAGTGGCAGGGTAGCCTTCAGCAATTGGCAACGCTCTCAACTCTGACTCGAGTCAAGCTCGACAGTTTGAGCAGCCGCATTGAGAGCGGTAAGGTGGTTCGCCTGGCAGCAAGCACACCCTGTAAGCCATTGGGGATCCGTCCTCAAGGTGCGGCGGCCTGGGTTTATGCGCCGGCAAGCCTACCCGATTAACCTAGGGTGAACATACAAAGAAAGATCAAACAGGAAGATAACATGCATGATCGCGAAAGTACTGCAGAGTTATATTACATTAGTTGTTGCCGCTTTTCAAACTAAAGATAGAAATTGTCTTGGTCATGAACCTGCAGCGGCAATGAGAAACGGGGTGCCTAATCTCGGCGCTGGCCCTCCACCCTCTGGTTTCCATCGATGCGGCTGATGATGGGCTCGATGCACTCCCTGAGCACCGTGAGGTCCACATCCTCCGGGAAGCTCTCCAGCGCGGCTTCGAGGTCGAGGTTGGGATTCCAGTGCGCCACCTTGGTGAGGACCTTGGTCATGGCACCCCGGCAAAGCCTCCGGGCCTCATCGGCCAGAGAGGCCGCCCGGTTGGAGTGGAGCCACTCCAGGGCACCAAGAACGCCCTCAAAGAACAGCGTCAGCTTGGCGTTGGGGCTCACGTTCGGCTATGGGACGTACCTCACGTTTGGCAACCCCATGGTAGCCAGCTGTATGGTGATCCTGCTGGCGACGTCCTCGAGGTGGCTGATCCAGAGGTTCTCGCCTTTCACAAAATCCTCGTGGTTGGCGGTCTTGTTCTTTCGCAGCTGCCTCTCCTTCTCCAGACTCTTGGTCAGGGTCTCCTCTCGGGCCCTGACCTCCGCCAGCGTCCCCTCGAGACCTTCCAACTTCTGCTTCAGGTCTTTCATGGAGTCATTGGCCTTGGAGAGCTGGTCAGCCTTGTCGAGGACTGTGCCCTGCGCCTCCACCAGGGCACCGTTGAGCGTGTCCTTCTCCTTGGCCAGCTTCAGGGCCTGATCCTTCAGCCCGTCCCGCTCCACCTCCACCTCCTTCACCTTGCTGGCATGGACCAGGGCTTGGGCATCGAGCACCTCCCGGTGCCTCTGCTCCAGCTCCTGGATCCGCTGCATGACGAGCTTCTCCACCTCTTCATCCTTGCCGCGGAGCATTGCGGTGAGCTTCTCCTCACGCGCGGCAAGGTCCTCCTCTTGGGAGTTTAGCACGGCCTGGTGTTGGTGCCAAGCGGCCTTGTCCTGGGCGGCTTGCTGCTTTGCCAGCTCCTGGGCCTTCTCGATGTCGGCCTGCTTCATAACAAGCTCGAGCTTGCGCTCAGCCAGCACGTCCTGGGCGGCCTTCAAGTCCACGCGGGCCTGGAGGAACCAAGCCTGTGCCTCGGTGACGCGCTCCTCAAGGTCCGCCTCAGCCTTGTCCACCACCGCCATCTTAGACTTGCCCTTGTCCAGGCGAGCGCGGTGAAGTGCCTAGAGCTTTTGGAAGTTGGCACTCATGGCCTAGAGGAGCCGCTCTTCCACAGAACCGCCGTCGTTGGCGCTCGGATCGTCAACAACCTCAAGCCCGGCGGCGGCGAGCACTTCGTCATCAAACACCTCCCCCTCGACAGGCGCCCCGGTCCTCGTCGTCCCTGGGAGGTGGACGAACAGGTTGTCGCTCACCTTCAGGTACCGGCCCGAGTCAGAGTCAGCGGAGGAGGAAGGTTGGTTCAACCACCTCCTCCTCGGCAGGAGCCTTGCCGTCCTCCCCGGCAGGCCCCTTGCCAGGCTCCTCGGCAGACCCCTTGGCGGCGCCCTCAGCAGCACCCTTGGCGGCCTCCTCGGCGGCGATCTTGTCGGCCTCCGCCGCGGCATCCCTGGTGACGTCCTCGATGACGGTGTCTATGTCCTCCCGGCCCGCCGAGTGAGGATCTGGATATCGAGAAAAGGATAAGGCGATGCCAAGACCAAGATTTGGAAAGAAAAGAAAAAAGAACAGGGACAGAAGGCAAGTGACTTACCCATGCCAGGCTGGGAAGGAGAGGCCCCCTCCTCGCCAACACCTGGCGCCGAGGTAGAGCCACCAGCGCCCAAGTTTGTGTCCTCCTCCGTGTGCATGGGCTCGGTGCTTGGCGCCCTTGCCAGGGACGCCCCTCGGGGCGGCGTGGTCGGTGGGGGCGGTGTGTTGGGGTAGCCCTCAGTGGCTCATGCTGCTGTTGTCCTCCTCCTGCAATCACGGCAAGGTCAGCGCCAAGGGATCGTACACCCTACGCGCGTTGACGAGGGGCGAGTGATGAGCTTACGCTGGGGGCTGTGCCGGGGGGCTGCTGTCTGGGCTGGTCAACACCACTAGCGGTGTACCAGAAGCGCCTGCCACGGGCTGGCCGCCCACTGAAGCCCTGGCCTTCTTCACCCTTTGGGCCAGCGTCTCCGCATCCCTGCAAAGATGAAAATGAATCAAGATAAGTGGCACGATCCGAGGGGACGAAGATGACAAAAAGGAACAAGATACTTACTCATCCTCCACCTCCTCTTCTGCTGCCCTCCTCTTCCTCCTTGGGATCGAAGACAACCTTCGTGTGGTCATCTGTGGGAGGAGGGGAAGCAGGTGGAGTCCGAGGATGATTGGACGAAGAAGAGGTAGTTGCCTTCTTCTTCGCCACCGCGGCCTTCACCACCTTCCTCGCCGTCGTGGCCCTCGTCTGGCGCATGGACGCCTCCTGGGTTTGCTGCGGCTGCACGGCCCTGCCAGGCTGGACCGGCTCACCAGAGTTGGCCCGCCACAGGACTCGGCCCCTCCCCGTGGCTGGAGGGTCGACAGTCTTGACCTGCTCCGACAACGACTCGTCGACCACATCTTCAATAAGAGGGGCCCCAGTGCCGGTGCTGCTAGCCTCCCCAGCGGACTCCGCCCACTGGGCAAGGTCCCTCTCCTCTTCGGCCGCCGCGGCCTCGTCCTCCACGCCGCTGGCGCTGCCGGCCTCCCTGGCGAGCTCCGCCTCCGCTTCCCTGGCGGCGATGTAATCCAGCTCCGCCTAGGTGGTGTCCTGGACGAGCAGCGGCTTGTCACGGACGTACTTCTCCTCCAAGGTATCAAAGAACTCTTGCACTTGATCTGCCAGCGGCTCGGCCCAATTTGGGACGAGGCCGTGCGCGTTGAACTCCGGCATCATGGCGATGATGTCGTTTCCGCATGACTTATTGCTCAGCGGGACCACCCTCACTGGCAACCCAAACAAGGGCCCCATGGCGACCTTGTGGGCCTTCGTGGCCTTGCCGGGCCGCTCGACCTTGCCGTCGCGGTTCACGTCGAGCTAGAAGAGCCGCTAGCAGAAGTGGGCGTGCCCCATCACCGTGAGGTTGTCGTCCAGGCCGGGGCGAAGCCTCATGATGTCGGCCGCATTTGTGAAGAGCCAGGCCGGCCTCCCCTTGTTGTGCAGTGGAATGATTCGGCGGTGGATGAAATCCGCCCCGATCATCTCAAGGGTGAGCCCGGCCATGGTGAGGTGAAGAATCCTGGTGGTGGCAACCTTGAGCTTCGCGTCGTCGGCATCAACATTACCCCAGTCGTTTTTGCGAACCGACGTCTCCTGGTGAACCTGTCAGAATTCCTGCGGGTCCTCCTCCTCAATCCAGCACCACTGGCCCCGCCACTCCTCCCACCTCTCCTTCTGAGCGCCCTCCGGTTATCTCCCTTTGGTCCTTGGGATCCAGGTGACACAACCAGAGATGGCGCCTCCCTTTTGGATTCGACGATAAAAGTAGTGGCGGAAGAGCGCCATGTTGGGATGCACTGCGGCAAAGCCCCCGCAGAGATGCGCAAAAAGAGCCATGCACGGCACAACATTTGGGGTAAAATCAAAAAGGTGAAAGTTATAGGTGTGCATGATATCGTTGAATAAATTAGAGAAGGGGTAGCAGAGGCCGCAAGAAAAGTAGTCGACGAAGAATGGGTACCGATTCGAGCTGGCTTCGGCGAAAGCAGTAGGGATGACGCGCGTGGCCGGATGCCCCATTGTCTCCTCCTCCCCCCCCCCCCCCCGTCTTGCACCCCCATAGGCGCTTTAAGTAGTTTAGGAGGTGGACCGCGTCGACCGTCATGGGGAAGTAGGCAGACTGCGTCCGCCGCTCCTCCAACTCGCTCTCCGGCGGCTCCTTCGCCCCGGCATCCTTGGCAACTCCCTTGCCTTTACTGGTTTTGGGTGCCATGGCGGCTGCGAGAGGCGAAGGGGGAAGGACGACGAAGATGCGGCGGCGGCAAGCAAAGGCAAAAGCTTGAGAGTGAGGAAGAGGGGACGGCGGTTCCGAGATTAGAGAGGGCATGGAGGGTAAATGAGCAGTGCGCCTGCGGTTATTCCTTTTTATGGGGAAGGCGCGGGCCGCCTGTTTCCCATTTACTGTGATGTGACGCATGCGTGCGGGAACCGCCCCATGCATGACCCCCACGTCAGGCACGACCCTCCACAACGCGTGTTCAATGCGGGTCGTGGGGAAGCGCAAGCGAGTGAAAAGTTACCGCGGTAAAAATCCACCCCGCTTGCCCGCGCACCCTTCTGGGCCTGGCCCAACAACATGTCGCGCTTATGTGTGGCCCACACCCGGGGGCTCCTGTCGGTGTACAAAAGTAAGGGCTCTCCTTTTTACCCCTTTACTTGCGCACGGGCAGTCGGAGCCGCGCCCACGGCCACACTAAGCAGGGCAGGGAAGGGGAGCTATAGCACGAAGCTTTCGGAGCAACGCCAAGACAAGACACCACAAAGAGCAAAGGGGGCAAGGCGGACTCCCCCGGCAAGACCGTTGCCGGGTGGCCTCCGTGGCCCCGGGAAGAGCCTTGCCGGGGCAACTTGCCCAACGCCAGCGGGGCGTGCCACCCTTGAACCCAAGGGTTTCCAACAACCATATTGGGACCAGGGCTCAGGAGGCGCCTTTGTGGTGGCATGCAGATCTTTGTCAAGATCATAAACACACAAGATCAGATGAGGACCAGAAGACGACAACCCCTGCCGAGATCCTTCCTGAGGAGATCCACGAGACCCCCGGCAAGACCCTTTCTGGGGACGACCATGGTGCCACGGCAAGACCCTTGTTGGGGCCCCGACAAGGCCCTTTCCGAGGACACTTACGGGGCCGCGGCCAGGCCCACGTTTGCCAAGACTACACCGCCGCTCCCATGCAGCTCCTAGCTCAACCAGCTGGGCAGGCACCTGCGTAGCAGCGTGCGGCCTCTACGCCGACTCAGCAAGCACTTGCGTGGCGGCATGCTGGTCTTCGTGAAGCCTCCACCACCGCACCAGCCCAGTAGCCAGCCAACATGGTGCCACAAAGCCTCGTTAGCTCGGACGCGCGTCGCTGCCAAGCGAGGCGGCGACAGCTGGGACGAGCTTCCTTTCCATCCCCAATAAAGCAAGAGGGGCACGTCGGTAGCGCATTAAATGCGTTTGTCCGACGGTGCCAGAGGATAGACTCATCCACTGTACACCTTTCCACCTCCTGTGTGCCACTGTGGCAACCCCTTTTGTCTACAAAAGGAGGCCCGAGGCGACTAGGAGGAGGATTCGGATCTTTTGGGACTAGAGACACACCGTAGCTAGTTCAAGAACTCAAGAACACTCAAATACATACACCAAAGCAGGACTAGGGTTTTACGCATCCTCGGGGCTCGAACCTGGGTAAACAATCATTGTGCTGGCTTTCTGTCAGACCTGCTCTTTGCACAACCCCGCGGTCGCCAGCCGTAGAAGAGATCCCAGTAATCCCATAGGTGTCGTTTCCACCGACACCAAGCATTTCAATAACATACACACAATATGCTCGATATGTGTGAATACAACATGGCATCAAAACAAAACTCTACGACTCAAAGTATTTATTCAATAGGCTCTGAGGAGCCAGATATTACAACCATGGTTCTCATGATCCAACATACAAACCATACAAGCAACAACCACGGGCGGAAGCATAAACATGTCTGAGTACAGATATCCGAAAAGAAAGAAGGCTAGAAAACCTATATATATACAAGACCCTCCAAAGAAACCAGACCTCTATCTGGGATTCCCAAGCTAATTGTCGAAGCCCACGTAGAACTACTAGTGAGACTGAAGTCTATCTTCAAAAACATAAATTAAGAAAACATGAGTACAAATGTACCCAACAAGACTTACATCAGAACTAGCTACATATGCATCAGTATCAACTTCTAGTTATCTAGGAACAATGTATGCATCCCAAGTAGTCCATATCCTCGGTCACGGCTATTCGACTAGATCATATTACCCTGCAGGGGTGTACTTCTTCGCACACGCTCTCGCCACTTACCGCCATGTACACATCATATATCTCAGCAACCTTCAAGCAGAAGCGTGGCGAGGGTTTCAGCCACGACCTGACTAACCACACAAGTCCCTAGTCCAGGTTTATCGCCTATTTGAGTTCCATTAGCAAGGAAGTCCGGTCGAGGTTTCCACTACGGCCCTGATCGATGTGTGTAGGGTTCCCAAGCCCATCAAACGGGCGAAGCTTGGTACACCGTGCCATTGTGTATCTACCACATCATAGCCCACCCCTAGGGTCAACGCTATGCACAGCCTCCAACACATATCCTACAAACACTAGAAACTAGTTGCAACTCCTGGACAGAGATCAAGGCGACTAATAAGTCGAGAGAGTCAATTAAGGATCACAATGTGTGGTAGTAACTATCTTGGATCACAAACACATAACTCTATTCCTGAGGACGGTTTCAATGAGACAACTGACCATGTAATTCATGGCCTCTCATCGCTACCTTTACCAAATCGTATTCACACACTTAGCTCTCAATAGTAGGAAATGTTTACCACCATTCCGATACATCCTAGATGAATCAGACCTGACACAACTCTAAGCATAGAAGGTATAGCAAGCAAGCATGAACGAGTAGGCACATCATAGCTCAAACAACTCCTACTCATGCTAGTGGGTTTCAACTATTTACTGTGGCAAAGACAAGTCATGCAGAGGAATGGGTTCAACTACCGCAACATGTAACAGTTGAATCGTTATTGTTCTAATGCAGTAAAAGAGAGCTAGAGCGAGAGAGTGTGATTGTATCGGAATGCTCAAAGGGGGTTTGCTTGCCTGACACTTCTGAATATAGCGTTGTGTCTTCATCAGTGACATCGATCTCAACGTCGGAAACGTCAACTGAGAGGGAACAAACACCAGCAAACAAGAAAGAAAACATTCAATGCAACGCACAATCTAATGAATGATATGAAATATTAAGGTACTGAATTGAACTAATGCAACAACAAGTCATTTTTGTTGAATTGGACTTCAAATATATATAAAATTCCAATTCAAAGCTAATTATCAAATTTGCCCTAAATAAGATTTCTCCTATTCAGCTAGGTTAACTTGTTCAAATATGCATGAAAGTGGCATAAACAGATTTTTCATGTTTTTCTGATAATTTTTCATATATAAATTATTTCATTTGGAGTTACGGTTGAATTTCTATGAATTTTAGAAGTTTAGGACATTTTCTGAAAATAATAAATCATTTTCTGATTTATTTTAAATTCCAGGAAACCTTCATGACGTCAGAGTGACATCAACACTACATCAGCAAGTCAAAGGGTTGGTCCAGGTCAAACCTGAGCTGTGGGGCCTACCTGTCAGTGGGACCGAGGGATAACAGGGGGTTATTTAACTTGACGCGTTTCATTGATAGTGGGGGTGCCACATGTCAGTGGCTAAATGCTAAAGTAATCACGTGATTAGGTGGATAATTAGCTCGGCCACGTCAGCGGCTAACCACCGACGTAAACAGAACGTGGCAGCGTTCGCCGTTCCGACGACTCTGGTGACAGGAGCAAGCGGGGCTGGGCTCTACGTGCGCAGCGCGACGCAACGCCTCGAGTGGTGGCTGCGGCCGGTGCGAAGGTGGGCTCTAGCGGCGGCGACGATCTCAGGCGGCGGTGGTGCTCAGACTAACTCGTGCGCAGGGCTGGAGCTTGCAGGCGAGCCAATTGGGTAGCTGGGTGGCATCTAGGGCACTCCAGGAGCAAGATGGACAGAGGCATAGGTCGGGGGGGCTCAGCAAGGACGAGTTCATCATCCATGGCAGACGGTGGCTTCTATCACGGCGGGGGGGAGAGGCACTAGAGGATGCGAGGGACATCAGGGAAAAGGGGAAACATAGCAGGAGCTCGCAAGGGGTCAGTTGGGGCAGACGACAAGCTCGGGGGCGTCCTGACGACGACGAATCGGTCGACGACGGCCGTCGGTGCAGAGGACAAAGATGGGGTTGACAGCAACATCTTGGCACTCTTCTGCTCAGCGCTGCTGGTGAGGAGATGTGGTGAAGGGTGGGGGAGCTTCTAGGCATGTTGGCTGGGCGAGGAAGGGCCGCTAGCTGCACGTGCGACGACGATGAGTTGTGATGGCATTGGCCATGGCGAGGAGAGAGTGAGGGACAGAGCAGGGGATGAAATGAGCGACGTCGGCTCGATCAAGATGTCGCATAGAGGTCATTCACGATGTTCACATAGGCTGGCAGGTAGGAGGTGGCCTAGGCGCGTGCCCGCGCACTCGAGCCACACGCCTAGCGTCCTACTATCCGAGGAGGAAGACGACATGGGTATCTGCGATGGTGGGCTGGGTCGCTACAGTGGCCGCATCAGGTAAGCTGGCCCAGGTGGCCCTTCTCTCTCTCTCTCTCTCTCTCTCTCTCTCTTATTCTTTCTATTTATCTCTGTTTTGTTTTTATTTTTTCTTTTGCCACTGCTTGTAAATTCAAAATGAATTCAAACAATGCCAAAACATTCTGAATAATTTATGTTACTTCTCTGGACTATTCCAAAAGAACATAAATTATATCAGAGACATTTGAAGATATATTCCATATATTGAGAACATAAATCCAAATTCAAATACAATATTGATTTAAATTCAGAGCCCAAATAATTCCTTAAAAATGTTCCAGAATTTTGGTTCGATATATAACTCTTGCCAAAATTCTCAAAACTATTTTATGGCATTTTAGATTCACTGAATGCAATTATTAAGGTTTCTTGCCCTTCAGTTAAAATAATTCTTTTGAGGCTTTGAAAATTCCTTCAGTTCAATTTTCTTGGATTTAAACATGATGCATGATGCTCTCTGATGCAACTATTTTACAAGCTATATTATAGAGTGTGACAACTCACCCCCACTAAACAAGAACCTCGTCCCGAGGTTCAAGACATGAGGTAAGAGGAAAAGAGGACACTAACTATCACAACCCGAATGATCCAGCTGCCCTTATTAGAGATGTTGATTCATTGCATCATATTGATCTTGACGTTCTTGCCATCATGATCTTTGTCCAACATGATGAAGACAGGAAGAACTCTATAGGAATCGATCTTCTCGAAGATCGAGCAACTCAAGATCAACTCATGGAGTGAGATGTAAGAACAACTCTTGAGTTGAGACACAAAACACACTCAGGAGCAATGGAAAGAAACAAATGACAAGGGTTCAATTTGGTAGGCAAAAATTTCACGCTTAAGAAGATGGTGCATGGTTTCAAAGTAGCGAGGAAATAATTGCCCTGATTCCATAAGGGGGCACCTTAGAGGAGGTGGCTTGTAGAATTATTCCCTTAAGTGGCAAAAAGAATTACTTTTGATACATAGATCATTGAATCTCTATACCAGCCTAAGGCAAATCACAATCGATCGTTGCAAGGAGTTCAAAGAAATGGCATACTCAGTTTGGAATGGAAGCTATGGTTATATAGGAATCGGCAAATGGAAGGCACATTCCAATTGGTACCGAGGATATAACCTAGTGCTTAAGTGTGCTTTCAAGAACTTGAGCATCTCCATATTCATCAGGGTTTTACCAACATCTGTGCCAAGATCTTGGTAGCTCTTCATACTACCACGATGAATAATGATGGAGGATGCAGATGCCAAGGAATACAACACTTTATCATATTTCTCCTTAGCTATGCCAAGGAACGAAATCTAGATGATCGAATGAGAGACATTTAGCACTCCGCTTCTAATGTTCTTGATGTGCTAGTGTAACACAATTATAGGTTGTTTGATATCTAGAACATCAAGTAAAAGGTCGGACTTCGGGAGCTCAACAATCCATAAGGAATAACTTCCAGAACAAGTCATATGAAATCCTCTTGGGGAAGTGGGCAATTTTGTTTCAATCAAGATACTAGAACAATAGGTCTTTTGGCTAGGTGTGTTGTCCACCACATCCACTTTGCCGTTTGAAAAAACAATGTTATTATTCTTAGGAATACGTTCCAACCATCATATCTGCCTGAGATTCAGATCTGGCTGGTGTCATGATAATCCAAACTAAGCATGTCTGAAGGAGAAAGGTTGCAACACAAGTCGGCGAGATGACGTTGCGAGATTCTCAGAAATGAACTATGATAGTAAGCTCAAAAACACATGTGAACACGCTATCCCAGACAAGCATGACCACATAGTAGTCTTATAATGGCACACTACCGAGTTCAGGTGGGGAACCGTCATCGAATATATCGAAGTCTCCGCGCGAAATTCTAAAGGATTAACACTTTAGAATAGACTCCTTCGTCTTGAACAAATCAATCAGTGGCTTGGTATTCTAGGGAATACATATGGAATGAAGATGATCAGTCTATCAGACCATAGAATACTCCGCACATGCATGACTGACTTGGGATGATTCCAGAGGGAGCAAACAACTTTCTCGGATTCACGGCGGCAACTTGCATCAAATGCACGTGAACTTAGAGTAAATCACTTCTTACACCAAGTATATAATTAGTGAATGGGACATGAAGAAAATGTTTTCACAAGTTTCCAAACTAGCTTGATATTCAACACGAGTCATGCAGAAGACAAAAGTTGCTGATGTGCTCAACAACAAGTCATTAGGATTGCCATAAAAATGGAGTTCCATAATCATCTTAACAAGGTGATAGCATTGGTCAAACCAAAAGATATAACGGTGTATGCCCGAGGAAACAACCATGGGTAAGACAACATTACGAACATCGTTGGTTCTGATTTGATTTGATGATAGCCCACACTTGAATCAAATGTTGGATAAGACCATAGGTCCAACAACTGATCACGAGGGTCAATCGATGAAGATATTATCTTTCTTCAGCACACACAAAGATATCCCTTTGAAATGAACTAAGTTAGGCAAAGCCTTTATCTTCCAACTCTCCAATTGTTGTTTGGCTTAACCAACTAGCTTAGAGGTATCCAACACAGATTTTTGGAGAAAGAGTGGATTATTAGAAAATCAACTTGATCGCGAACTCAACATAATGGTCAGGGAACAACCTGGTAATAATTCCAAGAAGATATCCGGAAAATCATGAACCACCGATATGTTACTAAGGTCGCGAACAATCTTGCTCTTCAGGGCAACACGATATGATCAAAGGAGCGAGGTGTTGAGACAATTCCAGCTCATTGATTCAAAAGTGCACCAAAATAAGGACTAGGTAGCACGTCAATCCCATAATGTGGATTAAATAACCAACACACTAAGAATGAGATTATCACCCATTAACTACCGAGCAACAGAGTTGCTAGGAGTATTGATTTCACACATCATAGTTCACTTGTCAGCATTTTGGTCACACAAAACAGAGACCAAGAAATGAGTAATGATGGTAGGAGTATGATTGTATCAAGAATTCATAAGAGGTTGTGCAATTCTCACGTCATTCTTGATAAGAAATAGGGTGACACTCCTGAAGGAAATACGCCCTAGAGGCAATAATAAAGTAGTTATTTTATATTTCCTTATATCATGATAAATGTTCATTATCCATGCTAGAATTGTATTAACCAGAAACTTGATACATGTGTGGATACATAAACAAAATACTATGTCCCTAGTAAGCCTCTACTAGACTAGCTCGCTAATCAAAGATGGTTAAGTTTCCTGACCATAGACATGTGTTGTCATTTGATGAACGGGATAACATCATTAGGAGAATGATGTGATGGACAAGACCCATCCATTAGCTTAGCATGTTGATCATTCAGTTTTATTGCTAATGCTTTCTTCATGTCAAATACATATTCCTTCGACTATGAGATTATGCAACTCCCGGATACCGGAGGAATACCTTGTGTGCTATCAAACATCACAACATAACTGGGTGATTATAAAGATGCTCTATAGGTATCTCCGAAGGTGTTTGTTGTGTTGGCAAAGATCGAGATTAGGATTTGTCACTCTGAGTATCGGAGAGGTATCTCCGGGCCCTCTCGGTAATGCAGATCATAATAAAGCCTTGCAAGCAATGTGACTAATGAGTTAGTTGCGGGATGATGCATTGCAGAACAAGTAAATAGACTTGCTGGTAACGAGATTGAACTAGGTATGGAGATACCACGATAGAATCTCGGGCAAGTAACATACCGATGACAAAGGGAATAACGTATGTTGTCATTATTGTACGACCGATGAGCATCCAGGTTCCGCTATTGGTTATTGACCGGAGAGGTGTCTCGGTCATGTCTACATAGTTCTCGAACCCGTAGGGTCCGCACGCTTAACGTTCAATGACGATTTGTATTATATGAGTTATGTGATTTGGTGACCGAATGTTGTTCAGAGTCCCGGATGAGATCACGGACATGACGAGGAGTCTCGAAATGGTCGGGAGGTAAAGATTCATATATAGGACAATGGTATTTGGACACCGGAAGTGTTCTGGGGGTACCGGGTACGTATCGGGTCACCGGAAGGGGTTCCGGGCAACCCCCGACAAAGATATGGGCCTTATTGGGCCAAGGGCGGGACAGACCAGCTCCTAGTGGGCTGGTGCGCCCCCATATAGGCCAAATAGGAGGAGAAGGAAGGAGGGGAAGGGAGAAAGGAAAGGGTAGGATTCGGCCTCCCCCTTCCCTTCTCTCCCCCCCCCCTCTCTTTCCTTCCCCGCTGACACTTATGGAAGGGGGGAGGCCGACTTGTCGGAGGATCCTAAGTAGGATTACTCCTACTTGTGGAGCCCCTTTCTGCCCCTCTCCCTCTCCCACCTATATATATTGATGAGGACATGACTACCCTGGATACGACCAAAAATATTGCATACATGCATATTTGTCAGGTGATTTCTAGTGTCAACTATTCAATAATATATTTATATTATCCACAACAAAAATACTTCACACACTTTTGTGTTTTGTCTAATTGTAGGTGTATGGGACATTTGTAAAATCCACATATGAAGATAGGGGAAAAGGAGAAGTTTAAGTTCTGTTCAAAAAGTCCTCTCACGTCACTTTTGGGCCAAGAGAAGATAGAGTCCAAGTCTCTCACGTTCTGGATTCAGATTCGGACTGCACAGACATACCTGACTCAAAACGCCAAGAACTTTTTCATACGGATTCCGAATTGGGTGATTCTTTTTTTGTTGGAAAGTAGATTTCATCCTCTTTTCAAATCAATTGGAATCACCTTTAAATTCGTTCGGAGCATTGAGATATGGACGAAACAATGTGACGCTGCAGCAGAATCTGAGTCAAACAACAAGTCCAAAGGTGTTGCATCACCTCCACTTGGGCCCATCAGCCTTGTACGACCTAGGGTTGGTTTTAGGCTGCCTTGGGACGTCCTCCCACCTCCTTGGCCAAAAGCCCCTTACTCCTATATAAGTAGATCCATCTAGTAGCTTTTTCCTTGAGATTTGTTTAGTTAAAAGTTAGCCATTGCAACTTCGCGTACTTCGTTTGTGTCCAACGACCAGACCAAGACCGCTTACGGATTCCCACCATTATCAATACTTCATATATACTCGCAATATTCAGATTGCTTTTATCATATTCTTGCTTGTTCTTCGATTGCTTGCAGGAATAGACCTTCGTGGTCAGGTTGATTGTGCCCCGGCGTGGTCAATAACCTCTCGAAGTTGGTTTAGCGCTAAGGCGCAATGTCGTGCATGTTTGTAGTCAGATTGTGAAAGTCATCTTCTCCAAATCGATAGTTATCATCTCATCGAAAGATCGGGACACCCCGCCTCTATCAAGTGGTATCAGTTTTCAGGTTGCTCGGTGAGAATTTCCAGTTATCCCTAGATTAGATTTATTTTCTTACCTATTGTCCAAGAAAAAGCCACACAAAAAAGTTAGATCTGTTCATCCTTTGTCCAAGCCAGTCTGAGCCTTTGCATAATCTTTTTAGTGTTTTGCTTTGTTGAATTTGCGGTTACATCGTCGTGTCAAGTTGCTGGTCTTAGTGTCTAGTCCTTTAGAGTTTCGAGTTCTGTTCACAGTTTGTCACGCCACCACCGCACCATCTTCATTGTCGTTGCCATATACCACCACCGTATCATTATTGCATCCGCTGTCCACCACCGCTATCCATCAATTTCCACCACGTACTCCTCATCATGCATTGTCATAATCATACTTGAGGTCGTTCGCGTCATCACTAGATCCAATCTGCATCTTATCTAGCTTGTTTGTGAAAAAAAAAGAAAAAAAAGTGAGAGAAAAAAAGAAAAAAAGAGGAAAAAAAGTGAAAAAATTCCGTGAAAAAAGGAGAAAAAAAGATATTCAGAGTGTGCTCCGCCTTTGTTACGCGTTGCGCCGTGATTTTTTTTAGTGTTCTAGGCTCGCGTCTCTAGCACGGTCTAGCCTAGGACCAGCACAGTACCGTCGTTGAGCGTTTATTCAACATTGCATCTCTGAATTGATTATTGCTGATCTTTTGCTACCATATATTTGGCCTTCCAAGCTCCACATATTTCTACACCGTGTATACATACGCTCACCTGGCAATCGCTTTACTCAATTTTCGGAGTTATTTGACACCGCTGGTTGCCGGTCACCACCTGCTGCATAGTAAGAACTTGTAAGACTTTGATATTTGCTATACTGTGAGCGTTTTACCACCACATCCTAGTAGTTCATAGGAACATTATTCTCGAATTCTGTTTCTTGTTTTTCTACTAAATATGGCAGGTTCCAGAGTCAGTTGGGCTTCATCAATCGTGGGAGACGTGCCACCAGCTCCGAAAATACAACCACCATCACAAGAGGTGCAAAGACATAAGAATACGCACAATCAGGTTTTTGTTTCCATGCCACCTTTTAATGGTTGTTTTAATCCTGATTTATATATTGAATGGGAGTTCGAAATAAATGTTATATTTGCTTCCCATGATTTTTCGGAACGTAAAAAAGTTAAGCTTGCGGTTGGTTCTTTCACTTGTTTTGCTACTATTTGGTGGAGTGAACATTGTCGGTTATACCCTGATTATGTACCTACTACTTGGGATGATTTAAAACTTGTCACGAGAGATAGATTCGTCGATGTTTATTATACTTGTGGCATGATTACAAAACTACAACATTTGAAACAAGGTAGTGACACTGTAAGAAAATATTATGATGATTTACAAACTACCTTGTTGCATTCCTTTTTAGAGGAAAGTAAAGAAGATTTTATGGATAGATTTTGGGGAGGATTAAACCGCGATATTCAGGAGATACTAATTCATGAAAAATGTTATCCTATGGACCATTTGTTTCATCTTGCTTGCAAAGCTGAACAGGAAATAAAGAGGCGTGATGCCCACAAGACAAACAAGCATAAGGTGCCCATCCAAGGAGTTGAGACGGTCCTTCCTTCTACCAGTGCGCTTACTATGACAACAACATCCGTTGTTGTGAGCACTGCATCAATTCCATATTATGACCCGTCACTGCCGAGAGTTCCAACATCGTCTGAGTTGATAACACGAGGTAATGACAAAGGTACTGATCTTCTAATTTCGCATGCGAATGATGAATGCCTTGTCGATTTAAATACACCATGTGATGCTCTAGCCACTACATTGATCACACCACCTATTTTAGATGATTATGCTGATGATTTGACTTTGCCATGTGATCAAACAACTGCAATATCAAGAATTTTGAGTGCACCCATTGAATTAACCATTGATGTGAAAGAACCATGTGAATCAGGCACTAAAACAAATTTGGATCAACTACGTTTGAAAATAATTGTGCCAATGTTTAATTATTTTGATATGACCTCTAATCTTGAAATTATTTTGTGTTGAATGACTTGTTGCATGTTTGCTTATTATAGCATGTTGTAGCATGTAATTCTGAAACTATTAAAGTTTATTCACCAATGTTGGGATGGTTTAATGATGAATTTTGTCAATCTTCTGATATGAATAAGAGTTTCACTTATATGTGCAAACTGAGTTGCAATATTTTCATGCATTCTACTTCTTGTGATAATATTTTGGCTTTATATTTTATGAACTTTGAAAGTTACTCATGTATACATGTGTCATATGTGCAAAAACTAAGGGAAATAAAAATGGATGACATATACATATACAACATGTACACCTTGTCTCTTTTGTTAGCCACATTTCAGATTAAGCAACGCCGAGGACGGCTTTATTTTCAAGAAGGGGAGGATGATGAGGACATGACTACCTTGGATACGACCAAAAATATTGCATACATGCATATTTGTCAGGTGATTTCTAGTGTCAACTATTCAATAATATATTTATATTATCCAGAACAAAAATACTTCACACACTTTTGTGTTTTGTCTAATTGTAGGTGTATGGGATATTTGTACAATCCACATATGAAGATAGGGGAAAGGGAGAAGTTTAAGTTCTGTTCAAAAAGTCCTCTCACGTCACTTTTGGGCCAAGAGAAGATAGAGTCCAAGTCTCTCACGTTCTGGATTCAGATTCGGACTGCACAGACATACCTGACTCAAAACGCCAAGAACTTTTTCATACGGACTCCGAATTGGGTGATTCTTTTTTTGTTGGAAAGTAGATTTCATCCTCTTTTCAAACCAATTGGAATCACCTTTAAATTCGTCCGGAGCATTGAGATATGGATGAAACAATCTGACGCTGCAGTAGAATCCGAGTCAAACAACAAGTCCAAAGGTGTTGCATCACCTCCACTTGGGCCCATCAGCCTTGTACGACCTAGGGTTGGTTTTAGGCCGCCTTGGGACGTCCTCCCACCTCCTTGGCCGCCACCCCTTACTCATATATAAGTAGATCCATCTAGTAGCTTTTTCCTTGGGATTTGTTTAGTTAAAAGTTAGCCATTGTAACTTCGTGTGCTTCGTTTGTGTCCAACGACCAGACCAAGACCGCTTACGGATTCCCACCATTATCAATACTTCATATATACTCGCAATATTCAGATTGCTTTTATCATATTCTTGCTTGTTCTTCGATTGCTTGCAGGAATAGACCTTCGTGGTCAGGTTGATTGTGCTCCGGCGTGGTCAATAACCTCTCGAAGTTGGTTTAGCGATTGCTAAGGCGCAACGTCGTGCACGTTTGTAGTCGGATCGTCAAAGTCATCTTCACCAAATCGATAGTTATCATCTCATCGAAAGATTCGGACACCCCGCCTCTATCATATATATATATATATATATATATATATATATATATATATATATATATATATATATATATATATATATATATATATGGGGGGGAACTGTTAGAACACATAACATTGATTCCTGGCCGTGTGCGGAGCCCCCCTCCATAGTTTACGCCTCCGGTCATATTCACATAGTGTTTAGGCGAAGCCCTGCGTAGATCACTTCACCATCGCCAACACCATGCCATCGTGCTGACAGAACTCTCCCTCGACACTTTGCTGGATCAAGATTCCGAGGGACGTCATCGAGTTGAACGTGTGCAGAACTCGAAGGTGTCGTACGTTCGGTGCTTGATCGGTTAGAATGAGAAGAAGTTCGACTACATCAACCGCGTTGTCAAACGCTGCCGCTTTCGGTCTACGAGGGTACGTGGACAAACTCTCCCCCTCTCGTTGCTATGCATCTCCTAGATAGATCTTGCGTGAGCGTAGGAATTTTTTTAAAATTGCATGCTATGTTTCCCAATAACTCCACGGTAGAACAGAGCAAAAGCTGGATTGGCATTCTAATCTGCGGACTACAACTACTTTGACCCAATCCCAGATATGGATAAGGTACAGGAGTTTGTTTCTCCTAGTCATTCTGGAATTGAATGGCTTGACGGACCACAAGAATAATAGGCATCGATGAACGAATGCATGCCTACTCCTGACTATCCACTGATAGATGAAGGTCAGAATACAACTGGAGAGGAACAACTCAAAGGAATATATGATTTTTCTAAGTTGTGGATGCATGAATTAGCATGTCAAACAAGTTCAACATATTTCTTCCAAATAACCCATGCAGAAGAGGAAGGAATGGCAGAGACACAATGTAGAATGGAGAACTCATCAAGAGCACTCTGGTTGTGATCCTTTGGTTCAAAATAACACCCATATTGGTTCATGGTATTGGAAGAATGGTATTCCACGGACCTTGAGGACTATCACAAAGGTTACTAATATCCTAAAGGAACGAGCAAACACTATCAATAGAAAGTAAGTAGAGTGAATCTTGGGTTCAAGAACCCAAAAATGGAATACCTACTAACTAAATAACATCACGAGATGCCTTTGGGAATGGTGGTCAGAATCATCACACTGGGAACATAAAACATGGCTAGATTACTAGGTGGTTCTCTAAGATACCCTAGTGTCATAATAATAGCTTCAACATATATGTCTAGGTAATGGGGTACCTCAACTCAGCAATTAGTGTGGTTAATCTGGCCTAAATGGACATCGGGGACAGGGAGGAAATATTTGCAAATGCATGAGATTGTTTAGAGACCTGGGACAACTCGAACAACATAACTGTTGTAAATGCTCAGAAAGATTTGAGACATCCTGCAAATTGGTGGCATAACCACTCAACATCACAATAACAAGGTTCCAAGACCAACTGTTAACACAGGAAAGTACTAGAAACTGAACTAAGACATGAATCCATCAATCCTATAAGTCTGCGGATTAGTAACATGTGATCCAAAGAGAAAAAAATGAGAACCCTAGTTCTTAATCCCCCGTAGAATAGGAGAGGGTGACTTAGATCAGAAGGACATAAGGTAAAGGATTAAAATGATCCTTACATTCCCTTCCACAATCAATTCCCTTATATAACTAAAGCAGTCCTAGACTAGAGTTTGACTAGTTTGGCTTGGTAACCCTACAGGAAGTTGATACGTCACCAATGTATCTATAATTTTTTATTGTTCCATGCTATATTATATTCTGTTTTGGATGTTTAATGGGCTTTATTATACACTTCCATATTATTTTTGGGACTAACCTCTTAACCGGAGGCCCAGCCCAAATTGCTGTTTTTGCCTATTTCATTGTTTCAAAGGAAAAGGATATCAAACGGAGTCCAAACGGAATGAAACCTTCGGGAACGTGATTTTCGGAACAAACGTGATCCAAAGGACTTGGAGTCTATGCAAAGCAATAAACGAGGAGAGCACGAGGCAGGGGGCGCGCCTACCCCCCCCCCCCCAGGCGCGCCCTCCACCCTCGTGGGGCCCATGTTGCTCCACCACCGTACTTCTTCCTCTTATATATACCCACGTACCCCCAAACTATCAGAGACGGAGCCAAAAAACAATTTCCACCGCCAAACCTTCTATACCCGTGAGATCCCATCTTGGGGCCTTTTCCGGCGCTCCGTCGGAGGGGGCATCGATCACGAAGGGCTTCTACATCAACACCATAGCCTCTCCGATGATGTGTGAGTACTTTACCTTAGACCTTTGGGTCCATAGTTATTAGCTAGATGCCTTCTTCTCTCTCTTTGGATCTCAATACAAAGTTCTCCTTGATCTTCTTGGATATCTATTCGATGTAATCTTCTTTTGTAGTGTGTTTGTCGAGATCCGATGAATTTTGGGTTTATGATCAAGATTATCTATGAACAATATTTGAATCTCCTCTGAATTCGTTTATGTATGTTTGGTTATCTTTGCAAGTCTCTTCGAATTATCCGTTTGGTTTGGCCTACTAGATTGATCTTTCTTGCAACAGGAGAAGTGCTTAGCTTTGGTTTCAATCTTGCGGTGCTCGATCCCGGTGACAGAAACGGAAACGACACATATTGTATTGTTGACATCGAGGATAAAAAGATGGGGTTTATATCATATTGCATGAGTTTATCCCTCTACATCATGTCATCTTACTTAAAGCATTACTCTGTTCTTATGAACTTAATAATCTAGATGCATGCTGGATAGCGGTCGATGTGTGGAGTAATAGTAGTAGATGCAGAATCGTTTCGGTATACATGTGGCGGACGTGATGCCTATATACATGATCATACCTAGATATTCTCATAACTATGCTCAATTCTATCAATTTCTCGACAGTAATTCGTTTACCCACCGTAATACTTATGCTCTTGACAGAAGCCACTAGTGAAACCTATGGCCCCGGGTCTATTTTCCATTATATTAATCTTCCAACACTTAGTTATTTTTATTGCCTTTTATTTTACTTTGCATCTTTATTACTTTTTATCATAAAAATACCAAAAATATTATCTTATCATATCTATCAGATCTCACTCTCGTAAGTGACCATGAAGGGATTGACAACCCCTTTATCGCGTTGGTTGCGAGGTTCTTATTTGTTTGTGTAGGTGCGAGGGACTCATGCGTGATATCCTACTGGATTGATACCTTGGTTCTAAAAAACTGAGGGAAATACTTACGCTACTTTACTGCATCACCCTTTCCTCTTCAAGGGAAAACCAACGCAGTGCTGAAGAGGTAGCAAGAAGTATTTTTGGCGCCGTTGCCGGGGAGATTCGCGCCAAGTCAAGTCAAGTCAAGACATACCAAGTACCCATCACAAACTCTTATCCCTCGCATTACATTATTTGCCATTTGCCTCTCGTTTTCCTCTCCCCCACTTCACCCTTGCCATTTTATTCGCCCTCTCTTTCCGTTCGCCTCTTTTTCGCTTGCTTCTTGTTTGCTTGTTTTACCATGTGTCTTCTATTTGCTTGCATCTTTGCTTGCTAAAAATCTATTGATATGGATCCACTTAAAGTGTTCTACTTGGATCATCTTCGATCCTTATGCGCTCGTTCTGAAACACCAACTAGCCTAGTTGATGGGAAATCTTTAGATGAGCATGCTCATTTTGTGCGTCACCGTTTGTCTGAAAAGGGAAGACTCTTATGGTATCATATAAATAGTTTGCTATGCTATGCTTGGAATCTTTGTGAAATTTGTGATTTTACTTGTTGCTCTAAGAACCCTAAAAACCAACTTCCCTACCTATGTGAGTTTAATGATAATGAAATCTTATCTTCTTATTCCAAGGGTGGTTATAGTTACGATGATATCGAACAAACTGAAGAATTTGTCATTTTTAAGGGTGCTCATGAAGTTGCTTCTTTGATTGAAAAGTATGATATTACTCTCTACAAATCTGAAAATTCTGATATACTTAAATATTGCAATGAAAACTTTGCTCATAATGAGTATGTCCAAGAATTTAATGAAAGAATGATCGTTGCTTTGGAAGAAAATAATGATATGCATGAATCTATAGATGATTATGATTCCGATGATTTGATTGAAATATCCCTTGATGAACATGATGCTTGCTATTCTTGTGGCCATGATGCCAATATTTATGAAGATGAATTTGCTATAGTCCCTTGTGTTAAAAATGAGATCGTTGCTATTGCACCCATACTGGATAGTTCCTTTGATGAGAAGCATGATTGCAATGATGTTACTATAAATTCTATTGATGTTTGTGCTAATAATATGCAAAACCCTAAGCTTGGGGATGCTGATTTTGCTATGTCTACTACTTGTTGCAATGATCATGATTGGGGTGATTCTTCTTACGATCTTGAAAATTTATTTAAGCCCCATGATGAATATGAGATTGATAATAGTGTTTGCAATAATATTGAAAGTGGGTTTGGAAGAGTGTCAACTTTAGATCCCACATATTTGGAGAATGTTCAATCTTATTGTATTTTTGATAAAAGTGGGTTTGGAGAGGTCATGACTTTAGTTAATGATAACCCCACTATTTTGGAAGAGTGTCAACTTCGCATGCATGAGGATCGTGTTGAGAATATGTTATGTGATAGTTATTTTGTTCAATTTTCTTATGAACCTACATGTAATATTATGAGAGAGGAAAATATTTTTTAGAGAAAAGGCATACGGTCAACTTTATAAATAAAGCCACCAGGCAGAGTCACAACACAACCATCCAACCATCACAGAAGTAGAGCAAAGTTTAAGAAGTACGAGTACATGGCACCCAGCCAAACATGGCACGCAGGCCAGCCTTGAGTCCTCCTAGATCGCCGCAGCAGGGAAGAAGCCGTAGATCTCATCTTAGATAGCATGTCATCGAAAGCCTCTAAGTCCACTTCCTTAGTCAATGATCTCCATTGCTGCAAAAAGACATTGGCTTTAAATAAGCAATTCATAGGGTTAGCCGGAAAAATATGCTCGATAGTGAACTTGTTCCTAGTAGTCTACAGCGACCAACAGATCGCTGCCCAACCAACCCAGAATACCCTCTTAGACCGGCCTGATAAAGTACTGACATAGCGCCGCAGGTCCTCGAAGGAAGATGGATTCCAATTAACATGAAGCCAATGTCTAATGCAACTCCAAAGGAATTTAGCCAACGAGCAATGAAAAAATATGTGCTCGGTGTTTTCAAAAGCCCCACATAAAGCACATCTATCAGAGCCCGAACCGTTCCTCTTCCTAATTTGATCATCCGCGGGGAGTTTACGCCGGAAGGCTTGCCACATGAAAATTTTTATTTTAGGAGGAATACGGGCCGACCAAATATACTTGAATTTCACTGTATGGGCACCCGAGATAAGTTTGGCATACACAAACTTAACTGAGAAACTACCCGAAGAAGAGTGAGGCCAGACAACCGAGTCATCTTCCTCAGAGAGTAAGGGGAAGCAGGCAGTAAGACGTTGCCAATCATCCAACTCCACATGAGAAAGGGATCGCCGGAAGTCAAGGTCCCAATTGTGAGCCGAGAGCTCGGAGATAGAGATCTCGGGAGCAGAACAATACAAGAATAGGGTCGGGAAGGCCACCGCGAGAGTGGTATCACCAACCCACCAATCTAACCAAAAGCGAGTGGACTTACCATTCCCAACTACAAACTTAACGAGGGACCGAAAGGTCGGGCGAACTTTAACAAGCTGATGCCAAAATTGAGAACCACCTAAGGAAGAAGCAAACATGGGGCTCGAGGAGGGGAAATACTTAGCTTTGAGAAGAGATAGCCAGAGGGGGCGCTCCTCAAGGAACATAATATTCCACCACCATTTTATCATGAGGCACTTGTTCATGACCACCGTGTTAATGATGCCTAAGGCCCCCATGTTCTTAGGCCTACAAATTAGATCTCACTTAACCATCCTATATTTGTGCTTATTGTCAGAGGAGTTCCAGTAAAAAGCACCGCTATGCTTGTCGAAACCAGCGTGAATCCCTCCGGACAGGAGATAAAAGCCCATTAGAAACATCGGAAGGGAGGGGAGGCACGCATTAGTGAGGGCAACCTTGCCCACCTGGGAATTATAAAGGTCTCTCCACGGCAGGACTCTGTTCCCTACTTTAGTCACTGTCGGGGCAAAGTCTTTTGCCAATAGCTTGAGAGGAGAGATTGGGAGGCCCAGGTTGAAAGGGTAAGAGCCAAGGGAGCAGTTCAGAAGATGCGCCACTCTCTGAGCTTCAGAGTCAGATACCTCAGTCACAATTACTTCGCTCTTTGAAAAGTTAATTTTAAGACCCGATAGCGCTTCAAAGAAAAGGAGAAGGAATTTCAGGTTCGTGAGACTAGCCTCATTAAGTTCAACCATAATAATGGTGTCGTCCGCGTATTGAAGATGAGTGATGCCATTGGGGATCAAGTGAGAACTAATAGGTGTAATGTGACCAACACTAGCTGCTCGAGAAATGATATGAGAGAGAGCATCCGCAACAAAGTTAAAGAGAAGGGGGGAAGCCGGGTCTCCTTGTCTGAGGCCCCTACCATTAGCAAAGAAATTACTAATCTGCCCATTAACCACCACAGCCGTGTGACCTCCCGAGACGAGCTGCATAAGACGGTGAATCACCGCACCCCCGAAACCTTTAGCAAGAAGGACTTGGTGAAGAAAATTCTAGCTCACCGAGTCATAAGCCTTCTCGAAGTCAAGTTTAAGAACCACTGCCTTAGTGCCCTTGGTTCGCAAATCATGGACAATCTCATGCAAGCATACAACACCATCCAGAATAAATCTACCCTTTATAAATGCAGAATGAAAAGGACTAATGACGCGATGGGCGATCGGAGATAGCCTGGTAGCCAGACCCTTAGCCGGGATCTTCGCAAAATTGTTAATTAAGGCAATGGGCCTAAACTGGGAGATCAATTCAGCACCTTTGACCTTATGAATGAGAGTGAGCACAGCGTAATTTAATCTAGAGATGTCAATAGTTCCCAGCCAAAAACCTTGAATAATTGCCTAAATAAGGCCCTTTAACTGAGGCCAGAACTGCCTAAAGAAAGGGATGGAGAAGCCATCAGGCCTAGAGGTCGCGTTAGAATTGGCAGTTCGGATCGCATCGAAGATCTCCTGTTTGGAAGGGGGAATCATCAATCCCTCGTTTTCATCGCTCGAAATCTGGTCGAGGGGAGACCAAAAGGTAGGTGCCAGCCTAAAACCCACCTCGGGTTTAGCGGATAAGAGAGTAGAGAAGAATTGAACCACATGTTGCATAATCACAGATTGATCAGAGAGCCTGACGCCATCGATAAGGAGGTTGTCGATCAGACAGCGCCGACGTCTACCATTCGCGATGGCAAAGAAATAGGCCGTGGGCGAGTCACCCTTTAAAGTCCAGTTAATAGTGCCTCTTTGCTTCCAATACACTTCCTCCTGACGATGGATACCCAAAAGGGCCTCTTGTTATGGTTGTAGAGAGGAAAATATGGTTGTAGAAATTTAGATGTTACTAAATTACCTCTCGGTATGTTGAGATTGCTATTGTTTCTTTCTGCTTCCTTGCATATGCTAGTTTTTGCTTGCCTTGATAATCTGTTCGCCTACAAGATGCCTATGCATAGGAAGTATGTTAGACTTAGATGTGATTTTCACATGTTTTATGATGCCCTCTTTGTGTTTCAATTACTATCTTTTATGTGAGCATCATCGAAATCTCAAAGCCTAGCTAAAAAGGCTTTAAAGAAAAGCGCTTGTTGGGAGACAACCCAATATTTATCCTTGCTTGTTAGTAATAAATACTCCATCTAGCTTCTGTTTAGATGTGGTTTTGTGTTTTAGTTTGTGTTTGTGCCAAGTTAAACCAATAGGATCTTCTTAGATGATAGTTATTTGATCTTGCTGAAAATTCCAGAAATTTCTGTTCACGAAAACAATTGTTAAAAATCACCAGAACGTGATAAAATATTGATTCCAATTGAAGTAGATCAATAAACAAATTTTCTAGGTCTTCCTATTTTGGTAGATGTTTCTGAGTTCTAGAAGTTTGCGTTAGTTACAGATTACTACAGACTGTTTTGTTTTTGACAGATTCTGTTTTTCGTGTGTTGTTTGCTTATTTTGATGAATCTATGGCTAATAAACTAGTTTATGAACCATGGAGAAGTTGGAATACAGTAGGTTTAACACCTATATAAATAAAGAATGAGTTCATTACAGTCCTTAAAGTGGTGTTTTCTTTTCTTTCGCTAACGGAGCTCACGAGATTTTTTGTTAAGTTTTGTGTTGTGAAGTTTTCAAGTTTTGGGTAAAAGATTTGATGGATTATGGAACAAGGAGTGGTAAGAGCCTAATCTTGGGGATGCCCATGGCACCCCAAGATAATCTAAGGACACAAAAAAGCCAAAGCTTGGGGATGCCCCTGAAGGCATTCCCTCTTTCGTCTTCTTCCATCGGTAACTTTACTTGGAGCTATATTTTTATTCACCACATGATATGTGTTTTGCTTGGAGCGTATTGTATGATTTGAGTCTTTGCTTTTTAGTTTACCACAATCATCCTTGCTGTACACACCTTTTGAGAGTGACACACATGATTCGAAAATTATTAGAATACTCTATGTGCTTCACTTATATCTTTTGAGCTATATAGTTTTTGCTCTAGTGCTTCACTTATATCTTTTAGAGCACGGTGGTGGAATTGTTTTATAGAAACTATTGTTCTCTCATGCTTCACTTATATTACTTTGAGAGTCCTACAAAACAGCATGGTAATTTGCTTTTATTATGATAGGCATCCAAGATTGGTAAAAAAATTCTTATGAGTGTGTTGAATACTATGAGAAGTTTGATGCTTGATAATTGTTTTGAGATATGAAGATGGTGATATTAGAGTTATGCTAGTTGAGTAGTTGTGGATTTGAGGAATACTTGTGTTAAAGTTTGTGATTCCCGTAGCATGCACGTATGGTGAACCGTTATGTGATGAAGTCGAAGCATGATTTATTTATTGATTGTCTTCCTTATGAGTGGCGGTCGGGGACGAGCGGTGGTATTTTCCTACCAATCTATCCCCCTTGGAGCATTCGCGTAATACTTTGATTTGATAACTTGTAGATTTTTGCAACAAGTATATGAGTTCTTTATGACTAATGTTGAGTCCATGGATTATACGCACTTCCTTCCTTCCACCATTGCTAGCCTCTCTAATACTGCGCACTTTTCGCCGGTATCATACACCCACCATATACCTTCCTCAAAACAGCCACCATACCTACCTATTATGGCATTTCCATAGCCATTCCGATATATATTGCCATGCAACTTACCACAGTTCCGTTTACTATGACACGCTCCATCATTGTCATATTGCTTTGCATGATCATGTAGTTGACATCGTATTTGTGGCAAAGCCACCGTTCATAATTCTTTCATACATGTCACTCTTGATTCATTGCATATCCCAGTACACCACCAGAGGCATTCACATAGAGTCATATTTTTGTTCTAAGTATTGAGTAGTAAGTAAATAAAAGTGTGATGATCATCAATGTTAGAGCATTGTCCCAAGTGAGGAAAGGATGATGGAGACTATGATTCCCCCACAAGTCGGGATGAGAGTCTGGACAAAAAAGAAAAAAAAGAGGCCATAAAAAAGGAGAAAAGGCCCAAATAAAAAAATGAAAAAATGAGAGAAAAAGAGAGAAGGGACAATGCTACTATCCTTTTTCCACACTTGTGCTTCAAAGTAGCACCATGATCTTCATGATAGAGAGTCTCCTATGATATCTCTTTCATATACTAGTGGGAATTTTTCATTATATAACTTGGCTTGTATATTCCAATGATGGGCTTCCTCAAAATGCCCTAGGTCTTCGTGAGCAAGCGAGTTGGATGCACACCCACTTAGTTTCTTTTGTTTAGCTTTCATATACTTATTGCTCTAGTGCATCCGTTGCATGGCAATCCCTACTCACTCACATTGATATCTATTGATGGGCATCTACATAGCCCGTTGATACGCCTAGTTAATGTGAGACTATCTTCTCCTTTTTGTCTTCTCCACAACAACCATTCTATTCCACATATAGTGCAATGTCCATGGCTCACGGTCATGTATTGCGTGAAGATTGAAAACTTTGAGAACACCAAAAGTACGAAACAATTGCTTGGCTTGTTATTGGGGTTGTGCATGATTTAAATACTTTGTGTGGTGAAGATAGAGCATAGCCAGACTATATGATTATGTAGGGATAACTTTCTTTGGCCATGTTATTTTGAGAATACATAATTGCTTAGCTAGTATGCTTGAAGTATTATTATTTTTATGTCAATATTAGACTTTTATCTTGAATCTTTCGGATCTGAATATTCATACCAAAAATAAGAGAATTACATTGAAAATTATGCTAAGTAGCAATCCACATCAAAAATTCTGTTTTTATCATTTACCTACTTGAGGACGAGCAGGAATTAAGCTTGGGGATGCTTGATACGTCTCCAACATATCTATAATTTTTTATTGTTCCATGCTATATTATATTCTATTTTGGATGTTTAATGGGCTTTATTATACACTTTTATATTATTTTTGGGACTAACCTATTAACCGGAGGCCCAGCCCAATTTGCTGTTTTCTTGCCTATTTCAGCGTTTTGAAGAAAAAGGATATCAAACGGAGTCCAAACAGAATGAAACCTTCGGGAACGTGATTTTTGGAACAAACGTGATCCAGAGGACATGGAGTCTATGCAAAGCAATCAACAAGGAGAGCACGAGGCAGGGGGCGCGCCTACCCCCCCCAGGCGCGCCATCCACCCTCGTGGGGCCCACATTGGTCCACCGATGTACTTCTTCCTCTTATATATACCCACGTACCCCCAAACTATCAGAGACGGAGCCAAAAACCTATTTCCATTGTCGCAACCTTCTGTACCCATGAGATCCCATCTTGGGGCCTTTTCCGACGCTCCATCGGAGGGGGCATCGATCATGGAGGGCTTCTACATCAACACCATAGCCTCTCTGATGATGTGTGAGTAGTTTACCTTAGAACTTCGGGTCTATAGTTATTAGCTAGATGGTTTCTTCTCTCTCTTTGGATCTCAATACAAAGTTCTCCTTGATCTTCTTGGAGATCTATTTGATGTAATCTTCTTTTGCGGTGTGTTTGTCGAGATCCAATGAATTTTGGGTTTACGATCAAGATTAAATATGAACAATATTTGAATCTCCTCTGAATTCTTTTATGTATGATTGGTTATCTTTGCAAGTCTCTTCGAATTATCCGTTTGGTTTGGCCTACTAGATTGATCTTTCTTGCAATAGGAGAAGTGCTTAGCTTTGGGTTCAATCTTGCGGTGCTCGATCCTAGTGACAGAAAGGGAAACGACACGTATTGTATTGTTGCCATCGAGGATAAAAAGATGGGGTTTATATCATATTGCATGAGTTTATCCCTCTACATCATGTCATCTTACTTAAAGCATTACTCTGTTCTTATGAACTTAATACTCTAGATGTATGTTGGATAGCGGTCGATGTGTGGAGTAATAGTAGTAGATGCAGAATCGTTTCGGTCTGCTTGTCGCGGACGTGATGCCTATATACATGATCATACTTAGATATTCTCATAACTATGCTCAGTTCTATCAATTTCTCGACAGTAATTCGTTTACCCACCGTAATACTTATGATCTTGAGAGAAGCCACTAGTGAAACCTACGCCCCCCGGGTCTATTTTCCATCATATTAATCTTACAACACTTAGTTATTTTTATTGCCTTTTATTTTACTTTGCATCTTTATTACTCTTTATCATAAAAATACCAAAAATATTATCTTATCGTATCTATCAGATCTTACTCTCGTAAGTGACTGTGAAGGGATTGACAACCCTTTTATCGCGTTGGTTGCGAGGTTCTTATTTATTTGTGTAGGTGTAAGGGACTCGCGCATGATCTCCTACTGGATTGATACCTTGGTTCTCAAAACTGAGGGAAATACTTGCGCTACTTTACTGCATCACCCTTTCCTCTTCAAGGGAAAACAACGCAGTGCTCAAGAGGTAGCAGTAGTCAGCCTCTGATACCAAATCTGCCAGGACCCCGATCCTAATTCACACCGATCCAGCATGTAACACATCATATGACTTTGCGGCCTCACCACGGTATTGCCACGGCTGCGGCCTTACCTTGTCCAGGACCGTTTGCGCCTTTTGGCTCACGTACATGATTGTGTCGCTAGCATCCATATGACAGAGAACCCGGGCCGACATGACTAGTCATAAACCCAAGTGGCAAAAACTTACAGGAACAGGCACACATGACCCAGCAATGCACATGTCGGTCAGCAGCGAGTGTAACCGGGCTGTAGCAAGGTATCACGACTCCGGTAAACACCGCGTGACATTTCCTCGAAGGGACAGACACAGGAGCAAAGAAGGAGACATGCCGGCCAACCTAAGTGTTCCGGAGCAGTAACGAACTACCATGGCTCAGTGGAAGCACTAGGAGACATTTCCCCATAAGGAAGGCTACCAAGAATAAACAACTAGGTGTCGGATCCCACACATACCAAGTGGTACATCTCCAATATATTTATATTTTTTGATTGTTCCATGATATTATATTATCTGTTTTGGATGTTTAATATGCATTAATATGCTATTTTATATGATTTCTGGGACTAACCTATTAACCTAGAGCCCAGTGCCAGTTTCTGGTTTTACCTTGTTTTAGAGTTTCGTAGAAAAGGAATACCAAACGGAATAAAACTTTTGCCATAATTTTTCTTGGACCAGAAGACACCCAGGAGACTTGGAGTACAAGTCAGAGAAGCTTTGAGGCGGTCACAAGGGTGGAGGGCGTGCCCCGAACCTTGTGGGCCCCTCGAGCGTCTCCTAACCTAATTCTTTCGCCTATATATACTCTTATACCCCAAAAACATCCAGAGGAGCCACAAAACCACTTTTCCACCGCCACAACCTTATGTACCCGTGAGATCCCATCTTGGGGCCTTTTCCGGCATCCTGCCAAAGGGGGAATGGATCATGGAGGGCCTCTACATCAACACCATTTCCTCTTCTATGAAGCGTGAGTAGTTTACCACAGACCTATGGTTCCATATCTAGTAGCTAGACGGCTTCTTCTCTCTCTCTCTCTTTGATTCTCAACACAAAGTTCTCCTCGATGTTCTTGGAGATCTATTTGATGTAATACTCTTTTGCGGTGTGTTTGCCAAGATCTGATGAATTGTGGATTTATGATCAAGTTTATCTATGAATATTATTTGAATCTCCTCTGAATTCTTATATGCATGATTTGATATCTTTGCAAGTCTCTCCGAACTATCGATTTGGTTTGACCAACTAGATTGGTTTTTCTTGCAATGGGAGAAGTGCTTAGCTCTGCGTTAAACCTTGCGGTATCCTTTCCCAGTGATAGTAGGGGAAGGAAGGCACGTATTGTATTGTTGTCGTCGAGGATAAAATGATGGGGTTTTCATCATATTTTGTGTGATGAAGATAGAGCATAGCCAGACTATATGGTTTTGTAGGGATAAGATTTCTTTGGCCATGTTATTTTGAGAACACATAATTATTTGATAGTATTGAAGTATTATTGTTTTTCTGTCAATATTAAACTTTTGTTTTGAATCTTACGGATCTGAACATTCATGCCATTATAAAGAGAATGACATGGATAAATATGTTAGGTAGTATTCCACATCAAAACTTATGGTTTCATCTTTTACCTTCTCGAGGACGAGTAGGAATTAAGCTTGGGGATGCTAGATACGTCTCTAAAGTATGTATAATTTTTTATTGTTCCATGCTATTATATCATCTGTTTTGGATGTTTTAGATGCATTAATATGTTATTTTATATGTTTTTTGGGACTAACCTATTAACCTAGAGCCCAATGCCACTTTCGGTGTTTTCCTTGTTTTAGAGTTTCGCAGAAAAGGAATACCAAATGGAGACCAAATGGAATAAAACTTTCGCCATGATTTTCCACGGACCAGAAGACACCCGGGAGATTTAGAGTACAAGTCAGAGAAGCTTTGAGGCGGTCACAAGGGTGGAGGGCGCGCCCAGGGGGTGGGGCGTCCCTCCCAACCTTGTGGGCCCCTCAAGCATCTCCTGACCTAATTCTTTCGCCTATATATACTCTTATACCCCAAAAATATCTAGGGGATCCACAAAACAACTTTTCCACCACCGCAACCATCTGTACCCGTGAGACCCCATCTTGGGGTCTTTTCCAGCATCCTGTCGGAGGGGGAATCGATCACGGACGGCTTCTACATCAACACCATTGCTTCTCTGATGAAGCGTGAGTAGTTTACCATAGACCTACGGGTCCGTAGCTAGTAGCTAGATGGCTCCTTCCCTCTCTTTGGTTCTCAATACAAAGTTCTCATTGATGTTCTTGGAGATTTATTCGATGTAATACTCTTTTGCGGTGTGTTTGCCGAGATCCGATTAATTGTGGATTTGTGATCAAATTTATCTATGAATATTATTTGAATCTCCTCTGAATTCTTATATGCATGATTTGATATATTTGCAAGTCTCTTCAAACTATCGATTTGGTTTGGCCAACTAGATTGGTTTTTCTTGCAATGGGAGAAGTGCTTAGCTTTGGGTTCAATCTTGAATTGTCCTTTCCCATAGACAGTAGGGGCAGCAAGGAACGTATTGTATTATTGCCATCTAGGATAAAAAGATGGGGCTTTCATCATATTGGTTGAGTTAATCCCGCTACATCATGTCATCTTGCTTAATGCATTACTCTGTTCTTATGAACTTAATACTCTAGATGCAGGCAGGAGTCAGTCGATGTGTGGAGTAATAGTAGTAGATGCAGAATCGTTTCTGTCTACTTGACACGGACGTGATGCCTATATTCATGATCATTGCCTTAGATATCGTCAGAATTGTGCGCTTTTCTATCAAAATTTCGGCAGTAATTTGTTCATCCACCATAATAATTTCTATCTTGATAGAAGCCTCTAGTGAAACCTATGGCCCTCAGGTCTATTTTCCATCATATAAGTTTCCTATCCATAATTCTAGTTTTCTATTTACTTTCTTTGCAATATTTTACTTTTCATTCCATATACCAAAAAATACCAAAAATATTACTTTACCGTTTACCATATCTATCAGATCTCACTTTGCAAATAACCGTGAAGGGATTCACAACCCCTTATCACGTTGGGTGCAAGTTGGTGTTTGTTTGTGCAGGTATTTGGTAACTTGCTGTCTCCTACTGGATTGATAGCCTGGTTCTCAAAAGCTGAGGGAAATACTTAATCTACTTTGCTGCTTCACCCTTTCCTCTTCAAGGGAAAACCAATGCAAGCTCGAGAGGTAGCAGGAAGAATTTCTAGTGCCGTTGCCGGGGAGATCTACATCAAGTCAAGACATACCAAGTACCCATCATAAACTGTCATCTCTAGCAATACATTATTTTCCATTCGCCTCTCATTTTTATCTACCCCACTTCTTAAATGATTTTCGAAAAGATTTGCCCTTTTCTTTCGCCCTTCTTCCGTTCGATCTTGTGTTACCATGTGCCTTCCTTTTGCTTGCATCTTTGCTTGCTAAAAGTTTATGGATCCTCATCCACTTGCTAATATTTTTAAGAGATCCAATTATGATGAACCAACTGCTAGTGAGTTGTGTGCACTAGATTATCTTTATGAGCTTTTGCTTGAAATCCATGAATCTAAAAATTGTGATGAAGTACTTTATGAAGTGATTCACGGTAGATCTCTGACTGAAAAGCATGATTGCAATGATGTTATCATAAATTCTATTAATGTTAATTGCACTAATAATATGCAAAACCCTAAGCTTGGGGATGCTAGTTTTGCTATATCCTGTACTTATTGCAATGATCATGATTGGGGTGATTCTTGTTATGATCTTGAAAATTCGTTTAAACCCCATGATGAATATGGGATTGATAATTATGTTTGCAATAATATTGAAAGTGGGTTTGGAAGAGTGTCAACTTTAGATCCCACATATTTGGAGGATGTTCAATCTTATGAAATTTTTGATAAAAGTGGGTTTGGAGAGGTCATGACTTTAGCTAATGTTAGTCCCACTATTTTGGAAGAGTGTCAACTTTACATGCATGTGGATCATGTTGAGAATATTTTATGTGATAGTTATATTGTTGAATTTGATTATGATTCCACATGTAACTATTTTGTTTCAGGAAAATATGGTTGTAGAAATTTTCATGTTACAAAATTACCTCTCGTTATGTTGAGATTGCTTTTGTTCCTTTCGCTTCTTTGCATATGCTAGTTTTTGTCTTCCTTGATAATTTGTTTGCCTATAAGATGCCTATGCATACAAAGTATGTTAGACTTAGATGTGTTTTTCACATGCTATATGATGCTCTCTTTTGTGCTTCAATTCTTGTCTTTCATGTGAGCATCATCGAAATTATCAATGCCTAGCTAGGGGCATTAAACAATAGCGCTTGTTGGGAGGCAATCCAATTTTATTTTTGTTCTTGATTTTTAGGTCCTGTTTTGCTTTGAATAAATCATCTAGCCTCTGGTTATATGTGGTTTTGTGTTTTAATTAGTGTTTGTGCCAAGTAAGACCTACGAGATAGCCTGTGGTGATAGTTAATTTGATCTTGCTGAAAAGCAAAAACTTTTGCGCTCATGGAAACAATTCTTATTCTTAGCATGAGCGTGCTAAAATACTGATTTTTTGAAGAAGTTTAAAAACAACTTATCTAGGATTTCCTAGTTTATCAGGATTTTTGAAGTTACAGAAATATTCGAAATATTCAGATTGCTACAAACTGTTCTGTTTTTGACACATTGTGTTTTTCGCGTGTTGTTTGCTTATTTTGATGAATCTATGGCTAGTATTGGGGGGTATGAACCATGGAAAAGTTGGAATACAGTAGATATTACACCAATATAAATAAAGAATGAGTTTACAATAGTACCTAAAGTGGTGATTTATTTTCTTATACTAATGGAGCTTACGAGATTTTCTGTTGAAGTTTTGTGTTGTGAAGTTTTCAAGTTTTGGGTAGGGATTTGATGGACTATGGAATAAGGAGTGGCAAGAGCCTAAGCTTGGGGACGCTCAAGGCACCCCAAGGTAATATTGAAGGATGTCAAAAAGCGTAAGCTTGGGGATGCCCCGAGAAGGCATCCCCTCTTTCGTCTTCGTCTATCGGTAACTTTACTTGAGGCTATATTTTTATTCACCACATGATATGTGTTTTGCTTGGAGCGTCTTGTATGATTTGAGTCTTTGCTTTTTTGTTTGCCACAATCATCCTTGCTATACACACCTTTCGAGAGAGACACGCATGAATCGTGATTTATTAGAATTGCTCTATGTGCTTCACTTATATCTTTTGAGCTAGGCAAATTTGCTCTAGTGCCTCACTTATATCTTTTTAGAGCACGGCGGTGGCTTTATTTTATAGAAATTGATGAACTCTCACACTTCACTTATATTATTTTGAGAGTCTCTAAACAACATGGTAATTTGCTTTGGTTATAAAATTAGTCCTAATATGATAGGCATCCAAAAGGGATATAATAAAAACTTCCATATATAGTGCATTGAATACTATGAGATGTTTGATTCCTTATGATTGTTTTGAGATATGAAGATTGTGATATTAGAGTGATGATAGTGAGTAGTTGTGAATTTTAGAAATACTTGTGTTGAACTTTGTGAGTCCCGTAGCATGCACGTATGGTGAACCATTATGTAACAAAGTTGGAGCATGAGATGTTTTTTGATTGTCTTCCTTATGAGTGGCGGTCAGGGACGAGCGATGGTCTTTTCCTACCAATCTTCCCCCTAGGAGCATGCGCGTAGTACTTTGTTTCGATGACTAATAGATTTTTTCAATAAGTATATGAGTTCTTTATGACTAATGTTGAGTCCATGGATTATACGCACTCTCAACTCCCCGGCATTGCTAGCCTCTCTAGTGCCGCGCAATGTTCGCCGGTACCATAAACCCACCACATATCCTTCCTCAAAACAGCCACCATACCTACCTATTATGGCATTTCCATAGCCATTCCGAGATATATTGCCATGCAACTTTCCACCGTTCCGTTATTATGACACGCATCATCATTGTCATATTTCTTTGCATGATCACGTAGTTGACATCGTATTTGTGGCAAAGCCACCGTTCTTCACATTTTTTTATACATGTCACTCTTGATTCATTGCACATCCCGGTACACCGCCGGAGGCATACACATAGAGTCATGTTTTTGTTCTAGTATCGAATTGTAATTCTTGAGTTGTAAGTAAATAGAAGTGTGATGATTTTCATTATTAGAGCATTGTCCCATGTGAGGAAATAAAAGAAGAAGAGAGAAAGGCCAAAAAGTGGAAGGCCCAAAAAAGAGAGAGAAAAGAGTGAAGGGACAATGTTACTATCCTTTTTCCACACTTGTGCTTCAAAGTAGCACCGTGATCTTCATGAAAGAGAGTCTCTTACGTTGTCATTTTCATACACTAGTGGGAATTTTTCATTATAGAACTTGGCTTGTATATTCCAATGATGGGCTTCCTCAAACGCCCTAGGTCTTCATGAGCAAGCAAGTTGGATGCACACCCGCTTAGTTTTCTTTTTTGAGCTTTCGTAAACTTATAGCTCTAGTGCATCCGTTGCATGGCAATCCCTACTCACTCACATTGATATCTATTAATGGGCGTCTCCATAGCACGTTGATATGCCTAGTTGATGTGAAACTATCTCCTTTTTTTGTCTTCGCCACAACGACCATCTATTCCACCTATAGTGTTATGCCCATGGCTCACGCTCAAGTATTGCGTGAAAGTTGAAAAGGTTTCAGAACGTCAAAAGTATGAAACAATTGCTTGGCTTGTCATCTGGGTTGTGCATGATTTGAATATTTTGTGTGATGAAGATGGAGCATAGCCAGACTATATGATTTTGTAGGGATAAGCTTTCTTTGGCCATGTTATTTTGAGAAGACATAATTATTTATTAGTATGCTTGAAGTATTATTGTTTTTATGTCAATATTAAACTTTTGTTTTGAATCTTACAGATCTGAATATTCATGCCACAATAAAGAGAAATACATGAATAAATATGTTAGGTAGTATTCCACAAAAAAAATTCTGTTTTTATCATTTACCTACTCGAGGACGAGCAGGAATTAAGCTTGGGGATGCTTGATACGTCTTCATCGTATCTATAATTTTTTATTGTTCCATGCTATTATATTATCTGTTTTGTATGTTTTATATGCATTAATATGCTATTTTATATGATTTTTGGGACTAACCTATTAACCTGGACCCCAGTGCCATTTTCTGTTTTTTCCTTGTTTTAGAGTTTCGCAGAAAAGAAATACCAAACGGAGTCCAAATGGAATAAAAAATTCGCCATGATTTTTCTTGGACCAGAAAACACCTAGAAGACTTGAAGTACAAGTCAGAGAAGCTTCGAGGTGGTCACAAGGGTGGAGGGCACGCCCCCCAACCTTGTCGGCCCCTCGAGCGTCTCCTGACCTAATTCTTTTGCCTAGATAAACTATTATGCCCCAAAAACATCCAGGGGAGCCACGAAACCACTTTTCCACTGCCGCAACCTTCTGTTCCCGTGAGATCCCATCTTGGGGCCTTTTTCGGCATCCTGCCGGAGGGGAAATCGATCACGGAGGGCTTCTACATCAACACCATTGTTTCTCCAATGGAGCGTGAGTAGTTTACCATAGACCTACGGGTCCATAGCTAGTAGCTAGATGGCTTCTTCTCTCTCTTTGATTCTCAATACAAAGTTCTCCTCGATGTTCTTGGAGATCTATTCGATGTTATACTCTTTTGCGATGTGTTTGCCGAGATCCGATAAATTGTGGATTTATGATCAAATTTATCTATGAATATTATTTGAATCTCCTCTGAATTCTTATATGCATGATTTGATATCTTTGCAAGTCTCTTCGAAATATTGATTTGGTTTGGCCAACTAGATTCGTTCTTCTTGCAATGGGAGAAGTTCTTAGCTTTGGGTTCAATCTTGCAGTGTCCTTTTCCAGTGACATTATGGGCATCAAGGCACGTATTGTATTGTTGCCATCGAGGATAAAAAGATGGGGCTTTCATCATATTGCCTGAGTTAATCCCTCTACATCATGTCACCTTGTTTAATGCGTTACTCTGTTCTTATGAACTTAAAACTCTAGATGCAGGCAGGAGTCGGTCGATGTGTGGAGTAATAGTAGTAGATGCAGAATCGTTTCGGTCTACTTGACACGGACGCGATGCCTATATTCATGATCATTGCCTTAGATATTGTCAAAATTATGCGCTTTTCTATCAATTGCTCGGCATTAATTTGTTCACCCACCGTAATAATTTCTATATTGAGATAAGCTTCTAGTGAAAGCTATGGCCCCCGGGTCTATTTTCCATCATATAAGTTTTCGATCTATAATTCTAGTTTCCTATTTACTTTCTTTGCAATCTTTTACTTTCCGTTCCATATAGCAAAAAATACCAAAAATATTACGTTACCATTTATCATCTCTATCAGATCTCACTTTGCAAATAACCGTGAAGGGATTGACAACCCCTTATCGCGTTGAGTGCAAGTTGGTGTTTGTTTGTGCAGGTATTCGATGACTTGAGTGTTGTCTCCTACTGGATTGATACCTTGGTTCTCAAAAGCAGAGGTAAATACTTACTCTACTTTGCTGCTTCACCCTTTCCTCTTCAAGGGAAAAACCAACGCAAGCTCAGAGGTAGTACCAAGCATTTCAATATCATACACACAATATGCTCGATATGTGTAAATACAATATGGCATCACAACAAAACTCTACGACTCATAGTATTTATTAAATAGGCTCCAAGGAGCCAGATATTACAACCATGGGTCTCATGATCCAACATACAAACCATATAGGCAACAAGCACAGGCGGAAGCATAAACATGTCTGAGTACACACATCCGAAAAGAAAGAAGGCGAGAAAGCCTGTCTATCTACAAGACCCTCCAAAGGAACCAGACCTTTGTCTGGGATTTCCAAGGTAATTGTCAAAGCCCATGTAGAACTACTAGTGAGACTCAAGTCTCTCTGCAAAAACATTAATTAAGAAAACATGAGTACAAATGTACCCAACAAGACTTACATCAGAAGTAGCTACATATGCATCATTATCAACAAAGGGTGGTAGAGTTTAACTGCAGCAAGCTAGCTTTGACTGTGGCTATCCTGAACTACGACTACTAGCATTTTCTTTGAGGTGAGAAAGGGCACACGAGTCCACATATTCACCATATCAATACACCACTATGGATATGCTCCCGTCTCCCTACGAGAAGGACATCAATATCACTCACACTTACCTTGCGCATTTTAAAGTATCCACTTCCAGTTATCTATTAACAATGTAAACATTCCAAGTAGTCCATATCCGCGGACGTGGCTATTCGAATAGATCATATTACCCTGCAGGGGTGTACTTCTTCACACATGCTCTCGCCACTTACCGCCATGTACATGTTATGTATCTCGGGAACCTTCAAGCGGAAGCCTGGCGAGGGTGACGGCCTCGACCTAACTAACCACACAAGTCTCTAGTCCAGGTTTAGCGCCTATTTGAGTTCCATCCGCAAGGAAGTCTTGCCGAGGTTTCCACAATGCCCCGAAACAATGTGTGCAGGGTTCCCAAGCCCACCAAACGGGCAACGCTTGGTACACCGTGCCACGCTGTATCTACCGCATCATAGCCCACCCCTAGGGTCAGCGCTATGCACGGCCTCCAACACATATCCTACAAACACTAGAAACTAGTTGCAACTCCTGGATAGAGATCAAGGCGGCCAATAAGTCGAGAGAGTCAATTAAGGATCCCAATGTGTGGTAGTAACTGTCTTGGATCACAAACACAGAACTCGGTTCCTGAGGATGGTTTCAATGAGACCACCCACCATGTACTCCTAAATGGCCTCTCATCGCTACAATCATGTTCACACACTTTGCTCTCAACAGTAGGACATGTTTACCACCATTCCGATCCATCCCAGATGAATCATACTTGACACAACTCTAAGCATAGCAGGCATAACAAGCAAGCATGAATGAGTAGGCACATCATGGCTCAAACAACTCCTACTCATGCTAGTGGGTTTCTACTATTTACTGTGGCAAAGACATGTCATGTAGAGGAATGGATTCAAGTACCACAACATGTAACAGTTGAATCGTCGTTTTCCTAATGAAGTAAAAGAGAGCAAGAGTGACAGAGTGGGCTTGTATCAGAATGCTCAAAGGGGGTTTGCTTGCCTGGCACTTCTGAAGATAGCGTTGTGTCTTCATCAGTGGCATTGATCTCAACGTCGAAACATCTACCGAGAGGGAACAAACACCGGCAAACAAAAAGAACACATTCAATGCAATGCACAATCAAATGAATGATATGACATATTAAGGTACTGAATTGAACTAATGCAACATCAAGTCATTTTAGTTGAATTGGAATTCCAATATATATATATATATATATATATATATATATATATATATATATATATATATATATATATATATATATATAGTGATGCTATTCATCACCCAGGATGCAGAATAAGTTATTCTTCACCCGAGGTAATCTTACGATCATTTCATAATTAAATTACGTTTGAAATTTAAATAGTTACATTCATATTGATTCACTACGTAAAATTTCGCATAAGAAAATCAAAATATAGGTCATAAGATAACAAAATTTGTAATTTATGTGTATTTTACACTATGTTTTTATGTTTGTAATTTTACATAACATAAAAAAATTTTACGACGATGGTACATTTTCTTACGGTCTCTTTTTATGTCGGAAATAAGACAAAACTTACGGAACGTAAAATTACGGTGTATTGATGGTAAAATAGAGGGGGGTGAAGAATAACTATTCCTCATCCAGGGTGACGAATAGTCAATCCCTATATATATATATATATATATATATATATATATATATATATATATATATATATATATATATATATATATATATATATATAAAATTCCAATCCAAAGCTAACTAGTAGAATGCCCGTGTGTTGCCACGGGCATTAGAAAAATCTTCCTGGTTCATAATGATCAGGTTCTACGGGGAAACAATTCCGAGGTTTATGGATATATGATATTCCTCATTGCAATTAATATCACTAAATTTCTCGATCCACCAAACTGTGGGTAAGTACAAAAGTAAATGAATCTGGGTTGAGTGGAATAAGGATCAATTAAATGAATGAACAAACAAATCACGCACATGTCGTTCATTAGTTATTATCCACCAGAAAATGGAACCCAATACGTTGTTGCTGCAATATTTCATTGGTCCTCGGTGAAGGAAATATGCCCTAGAGGCAATAATCAAGTTGTTTCCTTATATCATGATAAATGTTTATTATTCGTGCTAGAATTATATTAACCCAAAACTGGATACATATGTGAATACATAGACAAAACAAAGTGTCCCTAGTATGCCTCTACTTGACTAGCTCGTTAATCAAAGATGGTTAAGTTTCCTGACCATAGACATGCGTTGTCATTTGATGAATAGGATCACATCATTAGGAGAGTGATGTGATGGACAAGACCCATCAATTAGCATAGCATAATGATCATTAAGTGTTATTGCTATTGCTTTCTTCATGACTAATACATGTTCCACTGACTATGAGATTATGCAAATCTCGAATACCGGAGGAACACCTTTGTGTGCTATCAAACATACAAACATAACTAGGTGAATATAAAGATGCTTTACAGGTGTCTCCGAAGGTGTTTGTTGGGTTGGCATAGATCGAGATTAGGATTTGTCACTCCGGGTATCGGAGAGGTATCTCTGGGCCCTCTCGGTAATGTACATCACGAGAAGCCTTGCAAGCAATGTGACTAATGAGTTGGTTGCGGGATGGTGCATTATGGAACGAGTAAAGAGACTTGCCAGTAACGAGATTGAACTAGGTATGATGATACCGACGATCGAATCTCGAGCAAGTAACATACCGATGACAAAGGGAATGGCGTATGTTGTTATTGCGGTTTGACTGATAAAGATCTTCGTAGAATAAGTAGGAACCAATATGACCACCCAGGTTCTGCTATTGGTTATTGATCGGAGATGTGTCTCGGTCATGTCTACATAGTTCTCGAACCCGTAGGGTCCGCACACTTAATGTTTAATGACGATTTGTATTATGAGTTATGTGTTTTGGTGACTGAAGATTGTTCGGAGTCCCTGATGAGATCATGGACATGACGAGGAGTCTCGAAATGGTCAAGAGGTAAAGATTGATATATTGGACGATAGTATTCGGACACCATAATGCTTTCGGAGTGATTCAGATATTTATCGGAGTACCGAGGGGTTACCAGAACCCCCCGGGGAGAGTAATGGGCCACTATGGGCCATAAGGGAGAAAGAGGGAAGCTCACAAGGGGTGGCGCCCCCCCATGGTCAGTACGAATTGGACAAGGGGAAGGGGGTGCGGCCCTCCTTTCCTTTCCCCCTCTCCCTCTTCTCCCCCCTTTCCACCTCCAAGAGAAGGAAGGGGGCGACTTGGACTAGGAGTCCTAGTCGGTTTCCCCCCATGGCGCGCCCCTAGGACCGGTGGCCTCCTCCCCTCCTCCTTTATATACGGGGGCAGGGGCACCCCAAAGCACATCAATTGTTCTCTTAGCCGTGTGCGGTGCCCCCTGCATAGTTTACTCCTCCGGTCATATTGTCAAAGTGCTTAGGCGAAGCCCTGCGCGGATCACATCACCATCACTGTCACCACGTCGTCGTGCTGACGAAACTCTCCCTCGACACTTTGTTGGATCAAGAGTTCGAGGGACATCATCGAGCTAAATGTGTGCAGAACTCGGAGGTGTCGTACTTTCGGTGCTTGATCGGTTGGATCACGAAGACGTTCGACTACATCAACCGCGTTAAGCTAACGCTTCCGCTTTCGGTCTATGAGGATACGTGGACACACTCTCCCCCTATCATTGCTATGCATCTCCTAGTTAGGTCATGCGTGAGCGTAGGAAGTTTTTTGAAATTTCATGCTACGTTCCCCAACAGTGGCATCCGAGCCAGGTCTATGCGTAGATGATATGCACGAGTAGAACACAAAGAGTTGTGGGCGATCATAGTCATATTGCTTACCACAAACGTCTTATTTTGATTTGGCGGTATTGTTGGATGAAGAGGCCCGGAGACCGGTTCATGAGACCGGTTCCACCGACATACATGCAACTTGTTTTGCATAAAGGTGGCTGGCGGGTGTCTGTTTCTCCAACTTTAATTCAATCGAATTTGACTACGGCCGGTCCATGTTGAAGGTTAAAACAACACACTTGACGAAAAATCGTTGTGGTTTTGATGCATAGGTAAGAATGGTTCTTACTAGAAGCCCATAGCAGCCACGTAAAACTTGCAACAACAAAGTAGAGGACGTGTAACTTACTTTTGCAGGGCATGTTGTGATGTGATATGGTCAAGACATGATGTTATATATATTATTGTATGAGATGATCATGTTTTTAAAAGTTATCGGCAACTGGCAGGAGCCTTATGGTTGTCGCTTTATTGTATGAAATGCAATCGTCATATAATTGCTTTACTTTATCACTATGCGTTAGTGATAGTTGTAGAAGCAATAGTTGGCGAGACAACAACGACACTACGATGGAGACCAAGGTGTCAAGCCGGTGGCAATGGAGATCATGACGGTGCTTTGGAGATGGAGATCAAAGGCATAGGACGATGATGGCCATCTCATGTCACATATTTTGATTGCATGTGATGTTTATCTTTTATGCATCTTATTTTTCTTAGTACGACGGTAACATTATAAGATGACCCCTTACTAAATTTCAAGGTATAAGTGTTCTCCTTGAGTATGCATCATTGCGACAGTTCGTCGTGCCGAGACACCATGTGATGATCGGGTGTGATAAGCTCTACGCTCACATACAACGGGTGTAAGACAGTTTTGCACGTGCGGAATACTCGGGTTAAACTTGACGAGCCTAGCATGTACAGACATGGCCTCGGAACAATGAGACCGAAAGGTCGAACGTGAATCATATAGTAGATATGATCAACATATAGGTCATCACCATTGAAAACTACTCCATCTCACCTGATGATCACACATGGTTTAGTTGATATGGATCATGTGATCATTTAGATGACTCGAGGGATGTCTATCTAAGTGGGAGTTCTTTAGTAATATGATTAATTAAACTTAATTTATCATGAACTTAGTCCTGATAGTTTTTGCATATCTATGTTGTAGATCAATGGCCCGTGCTACGGTTCCCTTGAATTTTAATGTGTTCCTAGAGAAAGCTAAGTTGAAAGATGATGGTAGCAACTAAACAGACTGGGTCCATAACTTGAGGATTATCCTCACTGCTGCACAGAAGAATTACGTCCTTGAAGCACCGCTAGGTGCGGTCTGCTGCAGGAGAAACTCCGGACGTTATGAACGTCTGGCAAGCTAAATCTGACGACTACTCGATAGTTCGGTGTACCATGCTTTACGGCTTAGAATAGGGACTTCAAAGATGTTTTGAACGTCATGGAGCATATGAGATGTTCCAGCAGTTGAAGTTAATATTTCAAGAAAATGCCCGAGTTGAGAGATATGAAGTCTCCAACAACTTCTATAGCTGCAAGATGGAGGAGAATAGTTCTGTCAGTGAACACATACTCAGAATGTCTGGGTACCATAACCACTTGACTCAGCTGGGAGTTAATCTTCCATATGATAGTGTTATTGACAGAGTTCTTCAGTCACTGCCACCAAGCTATAAAGGCTTCATGATGAACTATAATATGCAAGGGATGGAAAAGACAATTCCCGAGCTCTTCGCATTGTTTAAGTGATGAGGACATCAATACCATCATTACACCCACAACCCCTGCTGCTATACATACTGGACCAATTACTAGAGCTCGCGCACGCCAATTGAATTATCAAGTACTTTCGTTTCTTGGTAATGATTCTAATGTTCATGAGAATATGATGCTGCCTAAATTGGATACATTTGTTTTGCTTACAAATGAAGGGCCTAGCTTGGAGAAGGATGATCATTGGAGCAAGAACAAGCATGGAGTTGATGGCATGCGCAAGGGAGACAAGAACAGAGTTTCAAGTGATGATTTCAGGACTTTGAAGCCACCATAATGAGTGCATGAAGCCTTGGACGAAATATACAAGATGCCACTTCATAATTTTCGTCCAGAGGCTATTCTAGGTGCTGCGTCACCTTCTTTTTGGGCCAGGCCCATGTAATTTCGAAATACTTCAATATAGGCTGTTTTTAGAGTCCGTATGTGTGGGGAAACAAGAGTTAGGGTGGGTTTCGGACCCCTCCTCCAAGGGCCACGAAATTCCCCCCTCTTACCCCATATACAGCCCCTAGGGCATCGTTTAGACTTTGGGTTTTGTTTAGATTAAAAGTTCGCCATAGCTGCAACTTCGCGTACTTCGTTTGTGTTCAACGACCAGACCAAGGCGTCACAGAACCCCACCTTCATCAATAAAGCTTTCCTCTTTTATTCGCAATATCCAGATTGCAATCTTAGTTTCTTGCTTGTTCTTCGTTTGCCTGCAGGAAACAGACCTTCGTGGTCAGGTTGATCGTGCTCTGGCGTGGTCAATAACCTCTCGGAGTTGGTTTAGCGATTGCTTAGGCGCGACGTCCTCGCACGTTCGTAGTCGGATCGTCAAAGTCGACTTCCTCCAAAACGATAGCCATCATCTCATCGAAAGACGGGACACCTTGGCCTCTATCAAGTGGTATCAGATTTCCAGGTTGCTCGGTGAGATTTACAGTTTTTTGTAGTTTAGATCGAGTCTGTTCTTCATACCTATAGTCCACGACAAAGCCAAAAAAAATTAGAGTTAGTTCATCCCATCCGAACCAATCTGAGCCTTTGCATAATCTTTTCTGTATTTGCTTTGTTGAATTTGCGGTTGCATCGTCGTGTCAAGTTGCTGGTCTTAGAGTCTAGTCTTTTAGAGTTTCGAGTTCTGGTCATAAGTTGTCACGCCGCCGCCGCACCATCATCATCGTCTTGCTATCTACCACCATTGCTTATCCGCCACCGCTCTGAATCCGTATCCATATACCACCACCAATCCGTGTCCAACGACCAGACCACGACCGCTTACGGATTCCCACCATTATCAATACTTCATATATACTCGCAATATTCAGATTGCTTTTATCATATATAACCGAGCAACCTGGAAATTTGATACCACCTATTCGAGGGATTGAGCATCAAATTTACTTAATTCCCGGTGCATCGCTACCCAACCGTGCACCATACCGTACCAATCCAGAGGAGACGAAGGAGATTATGTGGCAAGTACAGGAGCTACTCGACAAAGGTTATATTCGCAAATCCCTTAGTCCTTGTGTTGTTCCTATTATTCTAGTGCCAAAAAAGGATGGTACGTCGCGTATGTGTGTTGATTGTAGAGGCATTAATAATATTACCATTCTTTATCATCATCCTATTCCTAGGCTAGATGATATGCTTGATGAATTGAGTGGCTCTACAATATTCTCCAAAGTTGATTTGCGTAGTGGATACCATCAAATTCGTATGAAATTGGGAGATGAATGGAAAACAGCATTTAAAACTAAGTTTGGTTTATATGAGTGGTTAGTCATGCCTTTTGGGTTAACTAATGCACCTAGTACTTTCATGAGACTAATGAACGAAGTTTTACGTGCTTTCATTGGACGATTTGTGGTAGTCTATTTTGATGATATACTGATTTATAGCAAATCTTTGGAAGAACATTTGGAACATTTGCGTACTGTTTTTAATGCTCTATGTGATGCATGTTTGTTTGGTAACCTTGGGAAGTGCACCTTTTGCACCGACCGAGTGTCTTTTCTTGGCTATGTTGTTACTCCACAGGGAATTGAAGTTGATAAAGCCAAGATTGAAGCTATTGAGAGTTGGCCGCAGCCCAAAACGGTCACACAAGTGAGGAGTTTTCTTGGACTCGCTGGTTTCTATAGGTGTTTTGTGAGGGATTTTAGCACCATTGCTGCACCTCTCAATGAGCTTACAAAGAAGGATGTGCCTTTTGTTTGGGGTACCGCACAGGAAGAAGCCTTCACGGTATTGAAAGATAAGTTGACACATGCTCCTTTACTTCAACTCCTGACTTTAATAAGACTTTTGAGCTTGAATGTGATGCTAGTGGAATTGGATTAGGAGGTGTGTTATTACAAGATGGCAAACCTGTTGCATACTTTTCTGAAAAATTGAGTGGGCCTAGTCTGAACTATTCTACTTATGATAAAGAATTATATGCTCTTGTTCGGACTTTAGAGACATGGCAACATTATTTATGGCCCAAAGAATTTGTTATACATTCTGATCATGAATCTTTGAAACATATTAAAAGTCAAGCTAAACTGAATCGTAGACATGCTAAATGGGTTGAATTCATTGAGACTTTCCCTTATGTCATTAAACACAAGAAGGGTAAAGAAAATGTTATTGTTGATGCTTTGTCTCGTCGCTATACTATGCTTTCACAACTTGACTTCAAAATATTTGGTTTGGAGACCATCAAAGATCAATATGTGCATGATGCTGATTTTAAAGAAGTAATGCCGAATTGTAAAGAAGGAAGAACATGGAACAAGTTCGTTGTTAATGATGGTTTTGTGTTCCGTGCTAACAAGCTATGCATTCCTGCTAGCTTGTTCGTCTTTTGTTGTTGCAGGAGGCGCATGGAGGAGGATTAATGGGACACTTTGGCGTGAAGAAGACGGAGGACGTACTTGCTACACATTTCTTTTGGCCAAAGATGAGACGGGATGTTGAGCGTTTTGTTGCTCGCTGCACTACATGTCAAAAAGCTAAGTCACGACTTAATCCTCATGGTTTATATATGCCTTTGCCTGTGCCTAGTGTTCCTTGGGAGGATATATCTATGGACTTTGTTTTAGGTTTACCCCGAACAAAGAAGGGGCGGGATAGCATATTTGTTGTCGTGGATAGATTCTCGAAAATGGCACACTTTATACCATGTCATAAAAGCGATGATGCTGTTAATGTTGCTGATTTGTTCTTTCGTGAAATTATTCGCTTGCATGGTGTGCCAAATACTATTGTTTCAGACCGTGATACTAAATTTTTTAGCCACTTTTGGAGATGTTTATGGGCTAAGTTGGGGACTAAACTGCTTTTTAGTACTACTTGTCACCCCCAAACTGATGGACAAACTGAAGTAGTCAATAGAACATTGTCTACTATGCTTAGGGCTGTTTTGAAGAATAATAAGAAAATGTGGGAAGAATGCTTGCCTCATATTGAATTTGCTTATAATCGTTCGTTGCATGCTACTACTAAGATGTGACCTTTTGAAATTGTGTATGGTTTCCTACCTCACGCACCCATTGATTTGTTGCCTCTTCCATCTTCGGAGAAGGTTAATTTTGATGCTAAAGAACGTGCTGAATTGATTTTAAAAATGCATGAGTTAACTAAGGAAAACATTGAGCGTATGAATGCTAAATATAAACTTGCTGGAGATAAGGGTAGAAAACATGTTGTGTTTGCACCTGGAGATCTTGTTTGGTTACATTTGTGTAAGGATAGATTTCCTAATTTGCGCAAATCAAAGCTAATGCCACGTGTTGATGGTCCTTTTAAAGTGTTAGAGAAAATAAATAATAATGCATATAAACTTGAGTTGCCTGTAGATTTTGGGGTTAGTCCCACTTTTTACATTGCAGATTTGAAGCCTTATTTGGGTGAGGAAGATGAGCTTCCGTCGAGGACGACTTCATTTCAAGAAGGGGAGGATGATGAGGACATTAATACCATTGTTACAAACACAGCCCCTGTTGCTATACATACTGGACCAATTACTAGAGCTCGCGCACGCCAATTGAATTATCAAGTACTTCTGTTTCTTGGTAATGATTCTAATGTTCATGAGAATATGATGCTGCCTAAATTGGATACATTTGTTTTGCTTACAAATGAAGGGCCTAGCTTGGAGAAGGATGATCATTGGAGCAAGAACAAGCATGGAGTTGATGGCATGCGCAAGGGACACAAGAACAGAGTTTCAAGTGATGATTTCAGGACTTTGAAGCCACCATAATGAGTGCATGAAGCCTTGGACGAAATATACAAGATGCCACTTCATAATTTTTGTCCAGAGGCTATTCTAGGTGCTGCATCACCTTCTTCTTGGGCCAGGCCCATGTAATTTCGAAATACTTTAATATAGGTTGTTTTTAGAGTCCGTATGTGTGGGGAAACAAGAGTTAGGGTGGGTTTCGGACCCCTCCTCCAAGGGCCACGAAATTCCCCCCTCTTCCCCCATATATACAGCCCCTAGGGCATCGTTTAGACTTTGGGTTTTGTTTAGATTAAAAGTTTGCCATAGCTGCAACTTCGCGTACTTCGTTTGTGTTCAACGACCAGACCAAGGCGTCACAGAACCCCACCTTCATCAATAAAGCTTTCCTCTTTTATTCGCAATATCCAGATTGCAATCTTAGTTTCTTGCTTGTTCTTCGTTTGCCTGCAGGAAACAGACCTTCATGGTCAGGTTGATCATGCTCCGGCGTGGTCAATAACCTCTCGGAGTTGGTTTAGCGATTGCTAAGGCGCGACGTCCTCGCACGTTCATAGTCAGATCGTCAAAGTCGACTTCCTCCAAAACGATAGCCACCATCTCATCGAAAGACGGGACACCTTTGCCTCTATCATTAAGGCTATGGAGGTAGAATTCAAGAAGGAGCATCAAGTGTTGATGGTTAACAAGGCCACTAGTTTCAAGAAAAAGGGCAAAGGTAAGAAGGGGAACTTCAAGAAGAATAGCAAGCAAGTTGCTTCTCCCGGGAAGAAGCCCAAGTTTGGACCTAAGCCTAAAACCGAGTGCTTCTACTGCAAAGGGACTGGACACTGGAAGCGGAACTGCCCCAAGTATTTGGCGGATAAGAAGGATGGCAAAGTGAAAGGTATATTTGATATACATGTTATTGATGTGTACCTTACTAATGCTCGTAGTAGCGCCTGGGTATTTGATACTGGTTCTGTTGCCCATATTTGCAACTCGAAACATGGACTACTGATTAAACAAAGATTAGCTAAGGACGAGGTGACGATGCGCGTCGGAAATGGTTCCAAGGTCGATGTGAACGCCGTTGGCGCGCTACCTCTACATCTACCTTCGGGATTAGTTTTAGACCTGAATAATTGTTATTTGGTGCCAGTGTTGAGCATGAACATTATATCTGGATCTTGTTTGATGTGAGACGGTTATTCATTTAAATCAGAGAATAATGGTTGTTCTATTTATGTGAGTAATATATTTTATGGTCATGCACCCTTGATGAGTGGTCTATTTCTGTTGAATCTCGATCGTGGTGATACACATATTCATAATATTGATGCCAAAAGATGCAAAGTTAATAATGATAGTGCAACTTATTTGTGGCACTGCCGTTTAGGTCATATTGGTGTAAAGCGCATGAAGAAATTCCATGAAAATGGGCTTTTGTAATCACTTGATTATGAATCACTTGATGTTTGCGAACCATGCCTCATGGGCAAGATGACTAAGACTCCGTTCTCCGGAACAATGGAGCGAGCCATTGTCTTATTGGAAATAATACATACTGATGTAGGCGGTCTAATGAGTGTTGAGGCTCGCGGCGCGTGTCGTTATTTTCTGACCTTCACAGATGGGCAGATATGGGTATATCTACTTAATGAAACATAAGTCTGAAACATTTGAAAAGTTCAAAGAATTTCATAGTGAAGTGAAAAATTATCGTAACAAGAAAATAAAGTTTCTATGATCTCATCGCGGAGGCGAATATTTGAGTTACGAGTTTGGTCTTCATTTGAAATAATGTGGCATAGTTTCGCAACTCACGCCACCTAGAACACCACAGCGTAATGGTGTGTCTGAACGTCGTAACCGTACTTTATTAGATATGGTGCAATCTATGATGTCTCTTACCGATTTACCACTATCGTTTTGGGTTTGTGCATTAGAGATGGCTGCATTCACGTTAAATAGGGCATCATCTAAATGCGTTGAGACGACACCATATGAACTGTGGTTTGGCAAGAAACCTAAGCTGTCATTTCTTAAAGTTTGGGGTTGCGATGCTTATGTGAAAAAGCTTTAGCCTGGTAAGCTCGAACCCAAATTGGAGAAGTGCGTCTTCATAGGATACCCAAAAGAAACTGTTGGGTACACCTTCTATCACAAATCCAAAGGCAAGACATTTGTTGCTAAGAATGGATCCTTTCTAGAGAAGTAGTTTCTCTTGAAAGAAGTGAGTGGGAGGAAAGTAGAACTTGATGAGGTAATTGTACCTTCTCTCGAATTGGAAAGTAGTTCATCACAGAAATTAGTTCCAGTGATGCCTACACCAATTAGTGAGGAAGCTAATGATGATGATCATGAAGGTTCAGATCAAGTTACTACCGAACCTCGTAGGTCAACCAGAGCACGTTCCGCACCAGAGTGGTACAGTAATCCTATTCTAGAAGTAATGTTACTAGACCATGACGAACCTACGAACTATGAGGAAGAGATGATGAGCCCAGATTCCGCGAAATGGCTTGAGGCCAAGAAATCTAAGATGTGATCCATGTAAGAGAACAAAGTATGGACTTTGGTTGACTTGCCCGATGATCGGCAAGCCATAGAGAATAAATGGATCTTCAAGAAGAAGACTGACACTGAGGGTAATGTTACTGTCTACAAAGCTTGACTTGTTGCAAAAGGTTTTCGACAAGTTCAAGGAGTTGACTACGATGAGACCTTCTCACCTGTAGCGATGCTTAAGTTTGTCCGAATCATGTTAGCAATTGCCTCATTTTATGATTATGAAATTTGGCAAATGGATGTCAAAACTGCATTCCTTAATGGATTTCTTAAAGAAGAGTTGTATATGATGCAACCAGAAGGTTTTGTCGATCCTAAAGGTGCTAACAAAGTGTGCAAGCTCCATCGATCCATTTATGGACTTGTGCAAGCCTCTCGGAGTTCCAATATACGCTTTGATAGTGTGATCAAAGCATATGGTTTTATACAGACTTTTGGTGAAGCCTGTATTTACAAGAAAGTGAGTGGGAGCTCTGTAGCATTTCTAATATTATATGTGGATGGCATATTGTTGATTGGAAATGATATAGAATTTCTGAATACCATAAAAGGATACTTGAATAAGAATTTTTCAATGAAAGACCTCGGTGAAGCTGCTTATATATTGGGCATCAAGATCTATAGAGATAGATCAAGATGCTTAATTGGACTTTCACAAAGCGCATACCTTGATAAAGTTTTGAAGAAGTTCAAAATGGACCAGTCAAAGAAAGGGTTCTTGCATGTGTTACAAGGTGTGAAGTTGAGTCAAACTCAATGCCTGACCACTGCAGAAGATAGAGAAAAAATGAAAGTCATTCCCTATGCCTCAGCCATAGGTTCTATCATGTATGCAATGCCATGTACCAGACCCGATGTGTGCCTTGCTATAAGTTTAGCAGGGAGGTACCAAAGTAATCCAGGAGTGGATCACTAGACAGCGGTCAAGAACATCCTGAAATACCTGAAAAGGACTATGGATATGTTTCTCATTTATGGAGGTGACAAAGAGCTTGTCGTAAATGGATACGTTGATGCTAGCTTTGACACTGATCCGGATGACTCTAAGTCGCAAACCGAATACATATTTATATTGAATGGTGGAGCTGTCAGTTGGTGCAGTTCCAAGCAAAGCGTCGTGGCGGGATCTACGTGTGAAGCGGAGTACATAGCTGCTTCGGAAGCAGCAAATGAAGGAGTCTGGATGAAGGAATTCATATCCGATCTAGGTGTAATACCTAGTGCAGCGGGTCCAATGAAAATCTTTTGCGACAATACTGAAGCGATTGCCTTAGCGAAGCAATCCAGATTTCACAAGAGAACCAAACACATCAAGAGACGCTTCAACTCCATCCGCGATCAAGTCAAGGAGGGAGACATAGAGATATAAAAAATACATATGGATCTGAATGTTGCAGACCCATTGACTAAGCCTCTTCCACGAGCAAAACATGATCAGCACCAAGACTCCGTGTGTGTTAGAGTCATTACAATGTAATCTAGATTATTGACTCTAGTGCAAGTGGGAGACTGAAGGAAATATGCCCTAGAGGCAATAATAAAGTTGTTTCCTTATATCATGATAAATTTTTATTATTCATGCTAGAATTGTATTAACCAGAAACTTGATACATGTGTGAATACATAGACAAAACAAAGTGTCCCTGGTATGCCTATACTTGACTAGCTCGTTAATCAAAGATGGTTAAGTTTCCTAACCATAGACATGTGTTGTCATTTGATGAACGGGATCACATCATTAGGAGAGTGATGTGATGGACAAGACCCATCTGTTAGCTTAGCATAATGATTGTTAAGTTATATTGCTATTGCTTTCTTCATGACTTATACATATTCCTTGACTATGAGATTATTCAACTCCCGAATACCGGAGGAACACCATGTGTGCTATCAAACCTCACAACATAACTGGGTGATTATAAATATGCTCTACAGGTGTCCCCGAAGGTATTTGTTGGGTTGGCATAGATCGAGATTAGGATTTGTCACTCCGAGTATCATAGATGTATCTCTGGGCCCTCTCGGTAATGTACATCACGATAATCCTTGCAAGCAATGTGACTAATGAGTTAGTTGCGGGATGATGGATTACGGAACGACAAAAGAGACTTGCCAGTAACGAGATTGAACTAGGTATGATTATACCGATGGTCGAATCTCGGGCAAGTAACATACTGATGACAAAGGGAATGACGTATGTTGTTATTGCGATTTGACCGATGAAGATCTTCGTAGAATATGTAGGAATCTATATGAGCATCGAGGTTCCGCTATTTTTTTATTGATCGGAGATGTCTCTCGGTCATGTCTACATAGTTCTTAAACCGTAGGGTCCGCACACTTAACGTTCGTTGATGATTTGTATTATGAGTTATTTGTTTTGGTGACCGAGGATTGTTCGGAGTCCCGGATGAGATCACAGACATGACGAGGAGTCTTCAAATGGTCGATAGGTAAAGATTGATATATTGGACGATAGTATTCGGACACCGAAATGGTTTCACAGTGATTCGGATATTTATCGGAGTATCGAGGGGTTACCGGAACCCCCCGGGGAAAGTAATGGGCCACTATGGGCCATAGGGGAGAGAGAGGGAAGCCCACAAGGGGTGGCGCCCCCCCCCCCATGGGCAGTCCGAATTGGACAAGGGAAAGGGGGTGCGGCCCCCCTTTCCTTTCCCCCTCTCCCTCTCCTTCCCCCTTTCCACCTCCAAGGGAAGGAAGGGGCCGACTTGGACTAGGAGTGCTAGTCGGTTTGTCCCCATGGCGCCCCCCTAGGGCCGGCGGCATCCTCCCCTCCTCCTTTATATAGGGGGCAGGGGCACCCCAAAGCACATCAATTGTTCTCTTAGCCGTGTGCGGTGCCCCCCTCCATAGTTTACTCCTCTCATCATATTGTTGTAGTGCTTAGGCGAAGCCCTGCGCGGATCACATCACCATCACTGTCACCACGCCGTCGTGCTAACGAATCTCTCCCTTGACACTTTCCTGGATCAAGAGTTCGAGGGACATCATCAAGTTGAACGTGTGCAGAACTCGAAGGTGTCGTATGTTCGGTGCTTGCTCGTTTGGATCACGAAGACGTTCGACTACATCAACCGCATTAAGCTAATGCTTCCACTTTCGGTCTACGAGGGTACATAGACACACTCTCCCCCTCTCCTTGCTATGCATCTACTAGATAGATCTGGGATCAGCATATGAATTTTTTTGAAATTGCATGCTACGTTCCCCATCACTTGGAACCCATCAGCCTCCTCGCTAGCACTGAGGAACCCAGTTTGGCAATCACTTCCGCCGCCGACTTCAACATCACCATTTACATTCTCTGCCAGCTCTGCCACGATGCCATGTCCACCATGTTTCACTTTGTCATACATTACTCACGTAACATAAGTACTATTGTTCAAGCATGCATACCAATCGTTAGATCAAGTACATCCAAACAGTTGTGATCCACCACTTTTCACGATCCCCTCCCTCCGCAAGACGTCTCCCGCACTGCGTCAAAGGCACTCCCCTCATGCACACGTCCAATGTAGGTTATTGCCCCTCAGAGGCCTCCCTCACCGGCCATAGATCTCGCCGCAAGTCGCACCTCGACATGACCAAACTCCACCAGATATACAAACATATGCTAACATGCTACACCTCGGTTACTATGCTAGACGTGCATATAGTATGCTAAATATTTTTTTTCTAGTATTTTCTTATTAGAAGCACCATTAGAACACAACATAAAATCTAATATATGAAATATGTTAAAATCCAGTAAATAATGCCAGTAAAGTATATACAAATTTGCACTTCCAATACACCGAACGAAAAATGTGCATACATCAGCATTCACTACTACTTTCAACAATGTTAGAACATGATCACACTTGTTTGTCTTTCAGCAGACAATCTTTGACCACTGGTGACCTGGGAGCGGCTGGAGATCGCTCCTCAGCTAGCTTAGTTGTTTGTTCATCTAAAAAAGAAAAAGGGTAACTTTCCGTTAATTTTAGTCTTGCAGTTACAGCCCCTCAAGTATTTGGTCACCTATATTTTCTTGTTTTTTTAGTACCTTGTTTCATAATTATCCTATGTATTTTCTTGAAGAGTGCAGGCTTATTCTACACCAGTTCCCCTTCATCCTCGAGTTACTTGGCCACCGTAGCTTCTCTCCTCCCTCTTGCCGCTCCATGTGCTAGCATTGAAAATGCCAAATTATATTGTGTCGCATTGTTATGTATGTAGTTCTGATCAATAACACAAATACCTAAAATCAAAGAAGAAACCTGTCGGTGTACTAAAGTAGGGGTACCTTAGTACCCCGAACTTGTGCATGGGCAGTCGTAGCACCCCGCGGCAAGGCTTGCCAGGCGATTGCCAAAACTCTCCATGGTCCCTCCTCGGGCCATCCAAGAACAAAGTATTTGAGCCAAGGCCCCGGCAGGAGGAGCCTGCCGGGAAGGCCACCCGAAGAGAGCAAGGCCCCGGCTAGAGGAGCTTGCCGGGATGGCCGCTCGAAGCACAAGGCCCCGGCAAGAGGAGCTTGCTGGGAAGGCCGACCAAGGCGCGACAAGAGACTTGCTGCGACGCGCCACGCGTCCCGCCAAGGACCGGTGAGCGACAAGCTCCTGGGCGCGACAAGGCACCAACCGCGGCAAGGCGCTTGCCGCGGCAAGTCACCACCCCATGCCTGCGCTCCAGCTCATCCACCCACGCGTCGCTTTGGGGCCATTCCAGGCGTACGTGGCGAGAGGCTGCGCAGCCAGGGGCATGCGGTGGCGAAGCAACGCTGACAGAGTAGCCATCGTGGCAAACGGTGGCGCTCCTGACGGTCCCTTTCCTGCACCGTCTGGGCGATGCGGACGGGCATTTAATGCCCTTGTCCCCTGCCGTGAGAGTTAGGTATGATAGCACTGTGCAAACAGTTGTACCCAACACAGCGTTTTCCAGTTTTGCCCCCACCTACGTTGCCACGTGTGGGTAACCCCTTGCACATATAAAAGGAGGCCCCATGCGCAACGGGAGGGAGGAGGGAGGCCATTCACGCTCGGTCTCGCCAGCGGCTTGCGTGTACTGTAGCACCACACGCTCCCGAGCAAGAACACAATACAAAACCACAAAGCAGCAGTAGGGTTTTACGCATCCGTGCGGCCCGAAGCTGGGTAAACCCCTTGTGTGCATCGCCTCGATCCGCTCTTCGCGCGACCTCCGCCCCCCGCTGAACCAAGAAAGGGGCTCGGTCCCCATAGGTGTTCGAGGAGGCAGATTTCCCCCGACATCTTTGGCGCGCCAGGTAGGGGGCGTCGAAGTTGTGCGAACCTGATCCGGCGTCTGCGCAGGCTAGATCTCCATCATCTTCATCGACATGCCACCGAAGAAGAAGGTTCCGGAGGTGGCCGGTCCGTCCACGTCGAACCCACCGCCCCTGGAGCAAACGGGTGGTGGGGACGGCACTGGCGGCGGAACGGGCGCCACCGAGCCAGCTCATGGTGCCACGGCGTCCGAACATGCACTGCGCCCCTCTCAGGAGGCACGGGACCAGCAGCGTCTTGGCACTCACGGTACCATACGCTCGCTGGACCCAGATCGAGCCGGCGGATCCCAGGGCGCTCAAGGCCAGCACTCACACCAACGTGCTGGCGCGAGCGTGGCGCGACTGCCTGGTCCGGGTGTTGCTCCTTCTAACGTAGTTAGAAGTTCGAGCACATCCCGCTCCACGCGCCGTTCGCCACGGCTGCCCGCCACCCCAGCAGAAGCTCTGGCGTGAGCTCAACTGCTCCTAGACTACCCTCCAACGGCGGACAAGCTCGACGACTGGAGGGCCACGATACAGAGCCTCATCGGTTTCGCTAATGGCGACACCCCGCGGCAGCACAGTGCGTCGCAGCCGCGGCAGGTCGGCCAGGCGAGAACCGATGGCGCCAAGACCGGTAGGGGCGCGACCACCGCGCATTCTCCGCCCCAAAGGCCAAGATCGCCGACTCGCCGGAGCCATCACGACAACGACTCCACCGCGTCGTCGAATCCGCGAACTCGTCGCGATCAACGTCACGTTCTTCATGAACGAGAGCAAGAGGACGCTCGTACGCGCATCGAGCATCGGAGATAAGCGCGGCGTCAATCAGACCAGCGCGCTGGGCCCTCTGTCGACATGCATGCGCCCGGGGGACCAGGCGACCTGCCGTACGCGGTAGGCTGCCTTGCGTTCACCCGTGAGCTGCGGCAAGTCTAGTGGCCCAGCACGAAGAATTTCAAGCCAGACGTACCAGAGAAGTACGACGGCAAGTCGCATCCGTCGGAGTTCCTCAGCATCTACACCATTGCGGTGCAGGCTGCTGGGGGGCGGGACGACAAGATCCTTGCCAACTACTTCCCGCTGGTACTCAAATCCAACGTCAGATCCTGGCTCATGCACTTGCCGGATAACTCCATAACCTCCTGGACAGACTTGTGCCATCAGTTTGTTGGCGCCTTTACAAGCGGCCACAAACCCCATGGCCAAGCGAGCGACCTTCATCTACTCGTCCAGAGGGAAGGGGAATCCTTGCGCAAGTTCATCCAGAGATTCAGCCGCGTACACTACAACATCCCAGACGTCCACCCTGCCGCGGTTATCAGCGCGTTCCATCAGAACGTGTGTAACCGCAGGATGCGGGAGGAGATGGCGATGTGCAAGATCAAAGACGTCAGCGAGCTATATGCCCTGGCCAACAAGTGTGCACGTGCTGAGGAAGGGAGGAAACTCCCCGGAGAGAACACTGGAGCAGGAGAGTCTGACAGTGAGGATACCGCCCCGGCAAGGAAGAACCGGCGGCGGAGCAACAGGAAGAAGAAGAGCCAAGAGGTACTGGTTGTTGAGCAGTCCGGCAATGAAGGCGCCGCCAAGAAGGCCCAGGCTGGTAGCTCCGGCAAGGAGGTTGCCGGATGCGCCAACTACCAGGCTGTGGCGGTCGCCGACAAGCGGGACGGCACCAACAAACAGTACTGCAAGATCCACCGCACCAAGGGCCATGACCTCCAGAGCTGCAAGGAGGTCGAGCGGCTCGTCGAGCTGCAAAAGGCCGAGTACGAGCGACGCGACAAGGAGAGAGCCTGGGGAGGTGGCGGAGGATCGGGCACGAAGCGCTCCGGCCAGGGAGGACGCCGCGACAAGGACAAGCAGCGGCAAACGGACAAACCTCCCCGTGGCCGCGACAAGAACGAAGACGACGACATGGATGACGTCGAGACCAGTGAGCAGGAGTTTCAGAAAGCCACAGAGATCTTGTGCGTAGACGGCGGTGCTTCCCTGCATACTTCTCACCGCCAGCTCAAGCAGTGGGCGCGGGAAGTCAATGCAGCGGAACCACCCGTCGAGTCGCGCAAGCCTCTGAAATGGTCCAGCACGCCTATCATCTTCGATATTGAGGACCACCCTGACCGCACAACTGCGATCGGGTGCTTGCCGATGTTGGTCTCGCCAATAGTCCGCAACCTCAAGGTCACCAAGATGCTAGTCAACGGCGGGGCCGGCTTGAACCTGATCTCCTTAGCTGTGCTCCAGAAACTCCAAGTCCCCGACAGCGAGCTCGAAGAAACCGGCACGTTCCAAGGGATCAACCCGGGAAGGAGCAAGCCGAAGGGGAAGATAACGTTGCCAGTAACATTTGGCAGCGAGCTGAACTTCAGGACAGAGAGGATCACTTTTGACGTTGCCGATTTTCCGTTGCCCTACAATGGAATTCTCGGCCGTCCAGCGCTCGCCAAATTCATGGCGGCCTCTCACTACGCATACAACATGCTCATGATGCCAGGCCCGATAAGTGTCATCTATGTCCCTCGCGACAAGAAGGATGCCCTTATTTGTGCCGACAAGATCTACCGGGAAGCAGCAGCTGCAGCGGATCACAAGCCACTTGCCGCTAAGCTCCCGGAGGGAAGAAGAAGACCAAGCCCGGCAAGTGCTCTGGTGCCCACTCCGGCAAGCGCACCTCTACGGAGTGCTGCGCTACCGTCGAGGACGCGCCATCGAGCTCCGCCGGCAAGAAGAAGACGAAGCCCGGCGAGTGCTCTGGTGCCCACTCCGGCAAGCGCACCTCTTTGGAGTGTTGCGCTGCCGTCGAGGACGCGCCATCGAGCTCCACCGGCAGGAGTAAGAAGACAATGGCAGCTTCGCCAACGACCAAGAAGGTGTCCGCCAAGGAGGATGGCACTGGTGGTACCTTCACCATCAGTGCCACTCTCGACTCCAAATAGGAAAGCGCGCTCGTTGCTTTCCTGCGGGCGAATGTCGATGTGTTTGCCTGGCAACCATCTGACATCCCCGGCGTTCCCAGGAAAGTGATTGAGCACCACCTCACCGTCTGTCCCCATGAGCGGCCCGTCAAGCAAAGAGTCAGGAAGCAAGCGGTGGAGCGCCAAGAGTTCATCGCAGAGGAAATCAAGAAGTTGGAAGCGGCAGGCCTCGTCAGAGGTGTGCTCCATCCGACGTGGTTGGCCAATCCTGTTGTCGTGCGCAAAGCAAATGGGAAATGGAGGCTTTGCATCCACTTTACTGATGTTAACAAAGCTTGTCCCAAAGATCCTTTTCCCTTGTCGCGCATTGACCAGATTGTTGACTCCACGGCCGGATGTGACCTGCTATCATTTCTTGACGCATACTCAGGATACCATCAGATCTTCATGGCTGAAGAAGAAGAGGCGAAGACCGCATTCATCACTCCATGTGGCACGTACTGTTTCGTACGGATGCCTTTCGGTTTGAAGAATGCTGGTTCGACGTTTGCGAGGGTTGTCCATACCGCTTTTGAGCCACAGATCCACAAAAATGTGGAAGCCTACATGGATGACATAGTGGTCAAAAGCAGGAACGGGGCAACCCTGATTCAAGATTTAGAAGAGACCTTCACGAACCTGCGCAAGATCAGCCTCAAGCTCAACCCCGAGAAGTGCGTGTTCGGAGTCCCTTCCGGCAAGCTTCTCGGGTTCTTTGTGTCTCAGCGAGGAATCGAAGCCAACCCAGACAAAATCAAGGCCATCGAGCAGATCGAAGCACCAACACGCGTCAAGGACGTACGAAGGCTTGCCAGCTGCGTCGCGGCTCTCGGCAGGTTTATTTCCAAGTCTGCAGAACGCGCCCTGCCATTTTTCAAAGTTTTGAAAAAGGCGGGTCCAGTGAAATGGACTCCGGAAGCAGAGGCTGCGCTGCAAGACTTGAAGACATACCTATCCTCCGCTCCAATACTTGTCGCGCCTAAACCACAAGAGAAGTTGCTGCTGTACCTGGCGGCAACCAATCAGGTGGTTAGTGCTGCGTTAGTAGCGGAGAGGGAGGCAGATGATGAGCCAGCAACCACGGCAAGCACGTCCAGTGACAAGCAGGGGGCTTCCCCGACAAGCTCTGGCCCCGACAAGGATGAATCTGCGCAGGAGCAAGTGGAGGTGCAGAAGAAGAAAATGGTGCAGCGCCCAGTTTACTTTGTCAGCTCCCTTCTGCAGGGGGCTAGGTCAAGGTACTCTGGTGTGCAGAAATTGCTTTTCGGCCTTCTCATGGCCTCGAGAAAGCTGCGCCATTACTTCCAAGCACATGAGATTACAGTTGTCACCCGCTTTCCGCTGAAGAGGATACTGCAGAATCCAGAAGCAACAGGCAGGATTGTCGAGTGGGCGCTGGAACTGTCGAGCTTTGGTCTCAAGTTCGAGAGCACCTCGATTATCCAAAGCAGAGCCTTGGCAGAGTTCATAGCGGAGTGGACACCGACGCCAGACGAAGAAATCCGAGAGACGAGCATCCCCACCAAAGAAGCAAGCAAAGAGTGGCTGATGTATTTTGATGGTGCCTTCTCGCTGCAAGGCGCCGGTGCTGGCGCATTGCTTATCACGCCCATCGGAGAGCACCTCAAGTACGTAGTCCAGATGCACTTCCCCAAGGAACAAGCAACCAACAATACTGCAGAGTATGAAGGTTTGCTTGCCGGTCTCAGGATCGCGGCAGAACTTGGTATCAAGAAGCTCATTGTCAGGGGTGACTCGCAGCTTGTCGTCCGCCAAGTGAACAAAGATTACCAGAGTCCGTTGATGGAAGCGTACGTTGATGAAGTGAGGAAGCTAGAAGAGCGCTTTGACGGCCTGCAAATGGAACACATTCCAAGAGCTGAGAACGACATCGTTGATGGCCTGTCAAAGTGCGCAGCATTTAAGTTACCTGTGGAACCAGGAACCTTTGTGCTCAAGCTGACTCAGCCATTCGTAACGCCATCAACCAGACAGAGCAAGAAGAGGAAGTTGGTCTCCGGCGACTATCTTCCAGCAGAGCTCCCCGGAGCCGCCGCCAAGAATGTCCCCAAGATCGACGCTAAGAGCGCTGAGGAGCCGTCTGCTCCAGAAAACCCCAGGGTTTGTTCCGTAGAAGCAGGCGCTCCCGACAAGTTTTGCTCCGGCAAGCTTGCCAGGGAACGTCGAGCTCCGGCTGAGCCCCAGATCCTCGCCCTAGAAGCGGACGTTCCCGCAGCAGCAGATGTGCCTTCAGTCCTTGTTGTCGAGCCACAGGCTCCAGCATGGGCGCAGCAGACTGTCCATTTCCTCCAAAACGGAGAACTTCCCGAAGAACAAGAAGAAGCAGAAAGAGTAGCCCGGCGGTCGAGTATGTACCAGTTCGTCGACAACACGCTGTACAGAAGAGGGCGCAACGGTGTGAAATTGAAGTGTATTTCCCGGGAAGACGGACAAAAGCTGTTGGCAGAGATAGATGGAGGCATATGTGGTCACCACATTGGCGCCAGAGCACTTGCCGGCAAGGCGTTCCGGCAAGGTTTCTTCTGGCCGACAGCCCTCCAGGATGCAACTGCACAAGTAACCAAGTGTGAAGCGTGCCAGTTCCATTCCAAGCAGATACACCAGCCAGCTCAAGCTCTCTAGACGATCCCTTTATCCTGGCCATTTTCGGTCTGGGGGCTCGACATCCTCGGCCCCTTCCCCCGAGCTGTCGGGGGCTTTGAGTACTTGTACGTCGCAATCGACAAGTTCACAAATTGGCCGGAAGTGGAACCAGTGAGGAAGGTGACAGCACAGTCAGTAGTCAAGTTCTTCAGGTCGATTGTTTGCCGCTTCGGGATCCCCAACAGAATCATCACCGACAACGGTACACAATTCACGAGCCGCGCCTTCATGCAATACGTCCAAGATCTCGGCGCCAAGGTCTGCTTCGCTTCTGTTGCTCACCCCAGGAGCAACGGTCAAGCGGAGAGGGCCAATGCCGAAGTGTTGTGCGGGCTCAAGACCAGAACTTTCGACAGGCTGCACAAGTCCGGAAGAAACTGGATCGAGGAGCTGCCGGTGGCTCTTTGGTTGATCAGAACGACGCCAAATCGAGCCACTGGCCAGACACCATTTGCTCTAGTCTATGGAGCAGAAGCAGTTACCCCCACGGAACTCGTATACGGGTCACCTTGAGTGCTCGCTTATGATGAGCTTGAGCAAGAGCGGCTCCGTGAAGATGACGCGCTGCTCCTTGAGGAAGATCGTCTTCAGGCTGCTGTGCGAGCCTCTTGCTACCAGCAAGCTTTGCGTCGCTACCATAGCCGCAAAGTTAAAGCCAGAAGCTTTGAGGAAGGCGGCCTTGTTCTTCGGCGCGCTCCGTCCGCCAAGAATCATAACAAGTTGACGCCGAAGTGGGAAGGCCCTTACCGGGTGAGACGAGTCACGAGGCCCGGCGCTGTCCGCCTCGAGACCGAAGATGGCACTCCGGTGAGCAACTCCTGGAATATTGAGCATCTTCGTAAGTTTTACCCGTAAGGCGCGGTTGTCGGGCCCCGCCCGGCAACCAACCTTTTGTACAAGTCTTGCCGCTGTTGCATGTAATCCTTTGTACAAAGCCAGGCGCAGACCCTGAGCAGCAGTAAATGAAGCGCTGGCGCCCTAAGTTTTAGCATGCATGCTGAGTCGAGTCTCGTCCTTGGTTAGGGTTGATAGTGCCTAACAGCTGCTAACCCCTAGCTTAGAGGTCGAGTCTGCGTCCTTTTTCCTGTTTCTTCGTTTCCCTTGGTTCATAGGGTTTTGCATATCCTGGCCAGACCGCTTAAGGACGAAGAAGAGAAGAAGGGCGGACCAGCATCTGGTCCCCGGCGAACCAGTGTTGCCGGGGGCTGCAAGCACAAAGATTCGCCCGCGACAAGCGAAAGTTGCCGGGGGCTGCAATCCCAGATAAGTTTTTCATCCCTTATCATGCATTCTCTTATGAACTAAGGATTGCGAAAACCTTGTTTCTTCCTAAAAAGCTGTCGTGCTCCCTTAACTCTGGGACCTGGAGCGCGTTCCTGGGGCCAGTTTCGGTGGTAGCCGCGGCAGCAAAGGAACGGAATGAGGATCCCGAACCCGCCTCATCCCTGCCTCCGCCAAAGGCGTGAGGAAGGTCGAGTGGCGCGGGAAGACGACATGGCCTGTTGCCGGGCGAAAAAGTGTCTATCTTAACGATATAAAGGATTCGCTCCGTGGCGTGGGTTTTACCCACGGGACAAATGGCCCGGCAAACATCCCCTTTTCATTAAAAACATTCCGCTCAGGTACAATTCAGAGAGAATGAAAAACATGAAAGATGGGATTACAAGTTTTAAACACAGCTAAGGCCCGAGGGCTTACAGATTGAAAAGAGATAAGATGCCCGTAATCCCTTTCTTGTCTCTCTCCTCAGGAGGTAGGACAAGGAGGCGAAAAGGGCAAAAGGGGCGCCTAGGCGAGCTACGGGTGGCAGAAGACACCAACAGAACGCCCGGAGGGCCGTCCGGGGGCTCCGGAGGCTGGATGGTGACGGCGGCGCCGGAAGTGGAGCTCGAAGATGAGGCAGCGGGACGTCAACACGCTGTCGAGGGCATCTGGCCCTCGTACTCCGAATTGACGGCCTTGCCGCCAGCCCTCTTCCTCTTCCGCAGCCTCGCCACTCCAGCCGCCCAAGAAGACGACCCCGGGAAGCTCAAGGAGCCGGCGACACGGATGATGGGGTCGCCGGTGCCACGCGGAGCCGCGGCCGATGCCTAGTCGGACCCGTCATCCCGACGACCGCTACCCTCGTCGTCGCTGTTGCTCCCCTCCTCGTCACTCTCGCTCGAGGAGGAGCTTTCGCTGTCGGAGGAGCTATCCACGCAGCACCGGGCCCGGGTCCCGAAGCACCCAAAGACCTTGACGGAGAGGAGATCGCCCTCCATCAACTTAAAATGGAGGGTGAACCCCTCCATCAAGCTGTGGGTACGGGCGAACGTCTTCCACCCTCGACCAAGATACATCACGCTGGGGGCTGGGGACTCAACGTGGACTCGCGTGCCGGTGATCCCGCAGCCCCTCATGCGCAGTCTTAGCGTCTTGGGTTGCTCCATCTCCATCACGCTCATGAAGGGAGCCGGGAGACTGAGGCGACGACGAGGCGCCCGGCGCAGCCTGACGAAGAACTCGCAGGGGTCGTCCCCGATGTGGACTGCCGTGAGAAGAGGGGCCGCTGGCGGAGGCGAGGCCGGCGCGTCGCCCCGTCCGCCTCGTCCCTGAGCACCTCGGCCTCGCCCACGACCTCGTCCACGACCTCGCCCCCTCCCCCTTCCCCTTACGGTTGGCTCTGCCACCACGGGTGCAAGGGGAGGAGGGGCGCGTTGCCTAGTGGCGACCCTCGCCGCCACCGATGAAGGACCGGGATTCCCTTTCTCCATGGCGAATGGAGAGAGGGGATCAGAAGCTGAAGAGAAGCAAAGATGGAGGAGTGTGGGTTTTCGTCGCCCCCCCCCCCTCTTGCTCCTTATAAAGGAGCAGGGTGGGGGCTCGACCGCCCCGCTCGGCCAATCAAGACGCAGGAAGGGCAGACGACTGGGACCGGCCTGCTGCCTCGGCCCGATTTCCTGCCTCCACCGTCCGCGACCCCAGGTGCATGGGAGCCGCGTGGCTGGCGTGCAAGACCGAGGCGACGGATGAGGCCACCTCCCCTCGCCCCATGATCGTGGGGAGCGGACGCCTCGGAAACCGTGCCTCGGCCCCGTCCAGCAAACGAGCCGCGCCTCTACGCCTCTCTCCACTTATGGGGATAGCGCGAACCGTCCCCCTTTATTGCGACGTGATGCATGCCTACGGGGCTCAGCCCCGCGCACGCCACCCACGTCACGCACGCCTCTCCCCATGATGCCGCATTCGACGCGTGCCGTTCGGGGAGGACGTGGTGGATGCAGAAGAAAATGCAGCGTGACCCAGGCCACGCGTGCCCGTGCACTGTTTTGGGCCTGGCCCAACAGCGCTCGGCACCGTGTATGGCCCAGGCCCGGGGGCTCCTGTCGGTGTACTAAAGTAGGGGTACCTTAGTACCCCGAACTTGTGCACGGGCAGTCGTAGCACCCCGCGGCAAGGCTTGCCAGGCGATCGCCAAAACTCTCCATGGTCCCTCCTCGGGCCATCCAAGAACAAAGTATTTGAGCCAAGGCCCCGGCAGGAGGAGCCTGCCGGGAAGGCCACCCGAAGAGAGAAAGGCCCCGGCTAGAGGAGCTTGCCGGGACGGCCGCTCGAAGCACAAGGCCCCGGCAAGAGGAGCTTGCTGGGAAGGCCGACCAAGGCGCGACAAGAGACTTGCTGCGACGCGCCACGCGTCCCGGCAAGGACCGGTGAGCGACAAGCTCCCGGGCGCGACAAGGCACCAACCGCGGCAAGGCGCTTGCCGCGGCAAGTCACCACCCCGCGCCTGCGCTCCAGCTCATCTACCCACGCGTCACTCTGGGGCCATTCCAGGTGTACGTGGCGAGAGGCTGCGCAGCCAGGGGCATGCGGTGGCGAAGCAACGCTGACAGAGTAGCCATCGTGGCAAACGGTGGCGCTCCTGACGGTCCCTTTCCTGCACCGTCTGGGCGATGCGGACGGGCATTTAATGCCCTTGTCCCCTGCCGTCAGAGTTAGGTATGATAGCACTGTGCAAACAGTTGTACCCAACACATCGTTTTCCAGTTTTGCCCCCGCCTACGTTGCCACCTGTGGGTAACCCCTTGCACATATAAAAGGAGGCCCCATGCGCAACGGGAGGGAGGAGGGAGGCCATTCACGCTCGGTCTCGCCAGCGGCTTGCATGTACTGTAGCACCAGACGCTCCCGAGCAAGAACACAATACAAAACCACAAAGCAGCAGTAGGGTTTTACGCATCCGTGCGGCATGAAGCTGGGTAAACCTCTTGTGTGCATCGCCTCGATCCGCTCTTCGCGCGACCTCCGCCCCCCGCCGAACCAAGAAAGGGGCTCAGTCCCCATAGGTGTTCGAGGAGGCAGATTTCCCCCGACAAAACCAAAGTAAAATTGCTAGGAAAATGTCAAGAAATCACATAATGCTAGATGAATCAAAAGAATATGTGTACCCCATTATGTCTCAAATCATCATAATACAGTGATAGGGAGATAAAAGGCATTGGCAATAATTGATAACCCTTACTAGCTAAAGAAAGAAATTGGTCATCCAAAGTTATGAATATGAAGATAATGAACCCATGAAGATACTAACGATTAGAATTATCCTTTCTTTCAATCTCCGTCTTTAACAAACATGATAACCCAAAATCAATAGGCGATACTTTTTACAAAAATCTAAAAAAAATAAGGATAAGCTATAGAATATGTTACCATTAAGGTAGATGTTAATTGAAAGAACAACTTTTAGATCAATGCTACACTTTTGGATCCCTTGTCTTCAGGTAATTAAGCAAAAAATGCCATTGGTAGAAGTAATTTGTGAGTGGATCCTTAGTTTTGCATTAGTAATTGTTTAGCGTGTCAACATTTCATCTGTCGGGTTCTGAAATTGGATAACTACGTCAACCTTGTAAACGTTGGCATCTTCAATACCAGGAATTGTGTTATCTCCTACTCTTTTCAAAGTGCTTTGAAGTCTCTTGTCATCAGTGATCGTAGTCTTGTGCACTTCCTTATTTTTCCTATCAGCAGCGGAAGGAAAACTAAGTATAACAAGCAGAGAAAGGTTTCATATTTATGTACTCTAAGCTGATATGTGTACACTAAGTGGCATTCACTGAAAGATCAATTTCAAAATGTGACAATAGCATGCTTGGATGATAATCAGTATGCATAGCTATCACGCTTCAAGTTTGGCATTTTTACACAGGATATCAGCAATGGTTCACAGGGCCAACAAATTATTGATTATGAGGAAATATTTCAGGTCTGAGACAAACTATTTACACATGTAAAATGAATACATGTAGAACAGATAACGTGTTGAAAGCGGGAAATGCTACTGCTTGTAGCAAAACCAATGACACTACCTATGGATGACAGGTTGACACAGAAAGCACATGTGCATGCTGCCCTTGCCTTCGGCACAGGGAACCAACCATCTTCTTCAGCTTGTCAACACTCATATTACAATAGTCATCCAATTTCCTATATGAACCAAAAAATTATTTTCGCCTCCGTAACAAAACTTTCTGAAGCGTCTAATGTTTCTCTTCCTCTTAATCTTCAGTTCTATAAAAAGCTCATCCATTGATCTACAGCAAAACAGGGGGGAAAAGGACAATTGCATGATTAGATCCATAATGAAACTTGTTGACCTGCGCCTAATGTTTCTCTTCCTCTTAATCTTCAGTTCTACACAAAGTGCATCGCCCAATATACACAAAACAGGAAAAAAAAGGACAATTGCTTGATCAGATAAGAATGCAGTTACATGGGACCAGCATAAATCGTTTGTTCTAATGGGCTGAAAACAATAATAGATAAAGTACAAGTCACCCAAAATGTGAAATCTATCAAAAGAGCAAACGAGATTATATAGTACACTGAAACACTACGTACCAAGTCAAATTTATCAGTGTTTATGCACATAGATCAAATTGTTGCCAACTATAGAGAATGAAAAAAAAGATGTACACTAAGACATTAAAGAGTTAAACAGAAATAATATACTGTCAAAATGATCCTGCAAAGTCAGTATACAAATTTTAGAATTAATTACATAGATATTGTATTAGTATTGATCCTAAATTGCATTACAACTAACATGTCGAGTACATGTAGAGGAAATAATGTCCTGCTTATAGGTTCTGTGATTGACCCAATGACTAATTGTGGTTCTAGTCCAGAGGTAGATCAAGGCACATCCCATCAGCAATTGGGAGATGAACTACATGGAGGCCATGGATCAAAATAGTGGAATGAATCAAAACTATGGACATGGACATGGAGATTTGGAGATGGCGGTTCATGTAAAAAAACAGGAATATACCTCAATGTGTGTACGACTGGACGCCGAAGACCTTGGCGACGCCCTTGGCCGTCTTGCTCAACCCTCCCGATTTCCTAGGTACCTCCGAGCGCCCGCTTTCCTGTCCATACGGTGGTGCCTAACCTGCTTCTCGGCTATGGCCTTCGCTTCTCCGCCACCTTCTCTTTCCCCCTTGCGGGCCTCCGCATCGGAGCCCCCGACCACCATCGCCACCATAGCATCCAACTTGCACAAATATAACAACATTCACTATTAAACAATTTATCTTCAGACTCACATGGTCTCAAGGAAAAATTTTAGAAAGAAAATGCTATCTACCAATTGCAAGATTTGTAGATGCTCAGAGGTGTCAAATACATTTCTCTATATGGAAAAAATCAGTACCTCCAAATTTATAATACACCTCGTTGATTTAGTAACTCTGAGCTTAAATACCACAGCTGGCAATAAATTCTTTGGCAAAATAGCATTTTTTGTCGAGTGCATGGTTAGGATGAAAAGCATACTTTTTTCAACAACAAAAAAACATGTAAAACATACTCCATCTTTGCAACCGATGTTGTTTCTGCAGTCAAAAAGGAACTTAGGTAGTTATACAATTTATTAGCATCTGGGATGGATGGCACTGCTAGGCTAAATCTAATTCCCTCTCAAATATGAAACATGCAGGGTATATTATGAAATAAGAGTGCATTGTGGCCACAACGACTGAATATTGAAGCCAACACCACCGTATCTTGCCAGACTTGTTTGTTATACTTATGCACCTCACTTTTTCCCTGAATCTCCCTTGGTGTAAGATGCAGGGAAAATTGTATTTCAGCTAGAACAATAATGCGCGGCAATTTGTTTAAGAAAACCTATGCCTATACATTTTATACAGACCGCACATGCACTATTAATGTATGATTACTCTACAAACAATCTGAACCTAGAACCAGGATAATCTAAAAACTTTCCTGGTAGCACTGAGGAAACAGAGGTACCTCATGACATCCATGATGCTGTCGTGGTGGTGTTCATCTCGTCATGGATTTTTCTTTGCCGCCCTTGCTGGAAATCCATTGTCAGCTCGACAATTCTGACCCACTACAAGCCACACCGTGTCTCTTCTTCTCACCCTCTCTCCTTCTTCAGATCCACTCATTCGTCATTTAGGAAAACAATAGACAAAATTGATGAACAATTAATGTCTATACATGAATCCTCGTATCTTAAAAAATCAATTCACTCTCTGTAGCAAACAACGCTCATTTTCCTCGTATCTTAAAAAAGCAATTCACTCTCTCGCACACACACACCATACTGCACAACGCTCACATCTCATTCTCCTGGCCTGCTCTCCCCATCATGCCTTCTCACCCGTGTCTTCCTTTCCCCACGACACCACAACTTTATGCCCGTGTCTTCCTCTCACCGTCATATTCTCTCCCCTCCACAGTGTCCCTGGCCAATTCCCGGTGCCAAGGAGTGCACATCATCGTAGCCAATTGCTTGAGGCCAAAAGGTGGATAAACATTGACTTATTCAATCGGAGGTAGCTGGGAGCAGAGAAAAGGCCCAAGAATATATCAATATGTTTACTCCCAAAATCTCATGATCTAGTAAGAGAAACACGATTTATCACTGGTACGCGTTGGTGCTATATAAACGGTTTTTAACCCCTTTCCGCGACGACATTTGGGACCGTCACCAAGTGAGTGTGTGCGATAGGGTGTCCTTCCCACATGACCCAGAAACCATTGGGGATATGGAGCAGTGATCTAGAGGCCTTCCAAAATGTAATCGTGTGCGATGCAGCACACACTAAATTCTTTCACACATGTGGTATCAGTGATTAAGCGTTTCTAATGACGCAGTGAAACCATACGGTCTATCATAATGAACCATTTGGGAAACAGTATGTAAGGCACACGGGCCAACATATGAACTGTGTGCGATTTGTGCCCCATTGCACACGAGTTTTCTGCGTAACCCGTCTGCCATTCTAGACTCTATCGCACATGTTTGCCAACAATTACCGTCTGCGATAAAGTTCTATCACAAATGGTTCAAGAGCCACTTCGCACACAAACAAGTGTTGCAGACCGTTTGTGATTTGTTGGGTATCACCGACAATTGCCGCAAGAGAGACGTGTTCTTTTCGTTTGGGATCCCACACGTTTCTTGAAAAAATTACGACTGGGATTGTATCTTACATTGGGCACGGTTTACTCCCAGTTCTCGTGTGCGATAACGCGATATCACAAACGGTTCCGGAGACCCTACACACACGTAGTAGCACTGCAAATCATTTGCAGTCTGCTGTGTATCACCGACAGTTCCACTACGATTGACGTATGCTATCCGATGTGGATCGCACACACTCATTTAGTCGAACCGTGTGCGGAGCAATTTCCAGGTTAAAACAAAAATATCCCATTTTGAATCGGCGTGCAAAAAGCAAATTCGCCACAATATTCAATTGAACAAATAAACAAAAATATCATATTTTGAATCGGGACGCAAAAAGAAAATTTGCCACAATATTCAATTGAACAAATAAACAAAAATATCCCATTTTGAATCGGCACGCAAAAAGCAAATTTGCCATAATATTCAATTGAACAAATAGTGTCCACGGGAAGAACATTCATCAGATTTCGCAACAATTGCAATTGAACATATGGTAGCTAAATTCCAATTATTTTTCGACACATATATGCATTACATAATTAATCATAGTGTACGAAATACGAAGACCTCATCAGATGGAAAACAATGGATCCATGTGTTATATGTTTAGCGGCTAACTCTTACTCAATGTTTCAGGAGAACGCATGCCGAAATCTTCATTATCACTAGTGGGATTGATGTAGTGATCCAGGAAGAAGTCGCTGATAAATCTCCGAACCATCAGCAATTCACCAGCCGGGAGCGGTTCAGGATCCCCGGTTTTAAGATGAGTTGCAGTATTTTTAAGATCAAAATGTGCCAGATGAGTGGAGTAGAAGATATTAATTAAGATAGACTTACTGGTACTAACTCGCGAGGATCGTCACAACTATCAGCAGATTTGCAGATGGAGATCATGTGTCTGCAAAAATAGTATCCACGAAGGTTGGTCCCTACTTCTTGCCGAGGACACTGAAATTTTTTGTACAGAATTAGTCATGTATTTGTCCTGTTAGGAACAACCTAACCATGTTAGATGTATTATTTTTTTGTTTGGACAGAATAGAAAGAGGTTTATTTAGAAGCTTGAACATTTGACTAGCGTAAGGAAAGGTATTTGCAGACTATTGGAGTAACACTCCGAAAATAACGGATTTCGGTGTGTTACCGGATAAACTATCTCGTGCTGCAAAGGTAGTTCCCTCTTGAAAAGGTTCCCTGGTTTACTTTTCCACAATGCGAGCACACTGTAAATGATGATGAATTTTGACAACATCAATTATTGAACCAGATATGAATGCAAATTAATTTCAACATCATAGAATTCAATACCTATCCATGAATTGCCGAAGATGCGTCAGATCCTGAGTGTTTGTTGACTCTCTGAGAGAATCAAGGTACTCCCTTTGTTCCAAAATAGATGACTCAACTTTATGCTAACTTTAGTACAAAGTTGGGTCATCTATTTTGGAACAGAGGGAATAATAAACCATGTTCTTGTTTGAAACAACGAATACCAATATCCAATGACCGCTACATATTAAGAAAGCCATGAACTTATGAATTATGTCAAAATCTGAAAGACAATCAGTGTGTGTGTGTGTGGTTGTTTCCTTGACTTACCGTTCATGATATGGCCAGAGAAATGATTTTGCATGGGACGTGTTTCCGAAGAGACGGACGACCGTGTTAACGGCCGAGTCCCATAGGTCCTTACCATGTATTGTTGTGCAATTTTGCTAATTAGGATCTATGAAATATACACCCTCCCTTTTTCTTCTCTGCGCGTTCAATCCCCTGAGAGGAATAAAATGCAATTAGCTCTTTATCATTTACAGCCTTGTATGGAGAAGTTGATCAGAGTTTGTTAAGTACTTACAAAATCAGGCATCTAACAAGAGTGGCATCGAGCACGTTGAAGTTGAAGAAGAGATGTAAGTCCTCAAAACTCACATTGATGGAACCAGCATCGTGTCGGAAATTATCTATATTGTAGTGGACTAGCAAAGCATGATGACCTACTGACATTTGATCCAAGCAATATTCATGTAACTCGCGGCAACTGGAGCTGCACTCGTCAAAGTATTCGCCAACAAGAAATGGCTGGCCATGGATGTAATTGCATTCTTCGAGTACGTCTGCTTTACTTTTAGCAACCAAGAAATGTACTTCTTCATCATCCATGGCGTCAAAAATAATATTACTCCCTGATTCGAACAAGCTGCTGTTAATTTGGTTCTGGGCGATGAGTGCTTTAAATAAGAGGCAATCGTTCTCTTTCCTCTTCACTCTCCCGCTGTGCTTCCTCATGGTCGTGGGTGTAGCCTTTTTAGCCACTTCCTTCTTGGTACTTGAAGCATTTCTGGCAGAACGTCTGGTTGCATGCAAGGTAGACTGCCGAGCAGACGGTGAAGCTTGGACGGACTGCTTAGCAGATGGTTTATCTATGCCAGACCACTGAGCTGGCGGTGCTGCTGTGATGGACTGCCGGGCTATAGGAGCAGAGGCATAGGATTGCTGACCATGCGTTGAAGCTATGTCGGGTTTCTGTGCAGCTGGTGCCAACTTGTCGGTGTGCTGAGGAGGCCGTGCCAACGCGTTGGTTTGCTGAGCAGGAAGTGCTGACGCATTGGTATGTTGATCACGCGACTGCGGACCGACGGACTGATGAGCAGTTGGTTCTGGACCTACAGACAGCTTAGCACGCGGTTCCGAAGCATCAGACTGCTTAGCAGTCTGTTCCACCAGGTTGGTCTGCTGAGCATGTGCTGCAGCTGGGTCTCCCCCCACTGCTTCAGTGGCCGACATATGAACCGGTGGTGTGTCTTCAGCAGTTGTAGGCCTTGCCCCTTGCTGCTTTGGGTCGAAGGATGACATGGCCTGTACGCCACAAAGTCGGGCTGGCTGATCACATGTTGATGCATCAGCCTGTGAGAGCTGTTGTGGCAAGGAAAGCGTCACCGATTGAGGGGCCATAGTGGTTGTTCTTGGCGGGGCTTCAGGGATCTCATCGATGAACTCTATTTCCTTTCGTGGCCACTGGATGTGATGTAACAGTGTTTCTCCCAAGGTCCTTTGCTCATTGAAGTCTCCTAGGACATTCTTCATGGCAAATTCATTGAATCTAGGCTTTACTTTAGTCACGTAGCACTTCACACAACCCGGCTTCAATGGCACGTTGTCCAAGAAGAGGCCATCTTCCAAGAATGGTGGGCAAATCCAGGTTGTTGCACATTTTAATGTACCTTCATAATGTGTAAGCACGCCCTTCAGTCTGTCTTTCATTCCTGATAGATCAGATATAGCATCATCACAAGCAGCTGCAGTCTCAGTGTCGCTGGGGTCAGCTGAAGCCCACCTACTCTTGTGCAGTGTTGGCGCGCAATAAGCAACATCCTCCATGCCCGCCTCCCCTCCCATCTGTTGGCTATCTATCAGTGTTAGAGTCTTGTGCATCATCATTGACTCCTCAACATCCTTTCGAACAGCCGGATAAATCTCCTTCCTCAACCTTTCATACAATGCATTCTACTTCATTTCACTCCTCGCTTTTTTCATGTCGAGCCTCTCTTCTTTGCAGAGTGTCAAAGTCGTCTTGTGCGGGACATTAACACCTATAGCCCTTGCACAACCAGGGGGCTCTTTTGTTTCCAGAGCAATGGAAAGAATGTCACATGGCCCTGAGTTCCTGTAGAACCTTCCAGGGATCTTGGAAAGCCTCTAACATCACTTCATACAGTTTGGTGTCACGTGTGTTTTCAAAGTAATAAGTTCCATGCCCGCAAGTAGTCTCTGGCGCGTTCGCCCTTGATTTCACAAAAGGCCGGATTCCCACCCTCCGCTACTGCTTCTTTGTCCTCCTGTTCCCATATCAGTTTCATGCCATAGTATCCTACCACACCCATATGGTGGGGGTGTATGTTCTTCTTCTGAAGTTCCGATTGCTTGAAACTCTTCTCAGCAAACTCTTTAGTTGCCCTGGCCCTTTTGAATTCTGCCCAGTCTGCCTTTGTAATTTGGGGGTATGCGGGGATTGGGTCCTTGCCTTCACTCAAGTACTTCTTGTACAACACGTGCTTCCAATTTCTCCAAGAATCGCCTTCTTCAGTGCAGCGTGTTCCACCTGCATTCTCCGCTGCTCTAGAACGTTGAAGTGATCCATGATCTCCTGGACTATCCTTCGTTGTGTTTCTGTGTCAACCTTCCGAAACCCCGGCAGAATGTTGAGCCTTGCCCTGCCAACAAATCCACACACACTCCTGAACCTCATGCGTGCTTTATCTAGTTTAGTTGGAGCCCAAGACTTTAAATCAATCTCGGTTGCTTCATATACACCTTTAGGTTGGTGTGTGGGCTTCCTTGGAGCATTCCTCCGTGTCCTGACCGGAAGGGTAATTGCTGCAGCTCTATCCCGTTCAAGACTACTTGATCATTCACAATCTACTTAAGACCTAGGGTTGTCCGAATCAGATGAAGATACATGGCCTGAAGCATGAGTGTTGTGGTGCTACTCGGCATCTACAGAGAACACATGCGAAACTCAGGAAAGTAGGATAAGTATAAAACTAACAACTTGGTATCAAGCTTTCTGAACATGCCATGCAATAATTTAGAAAGTGTACGGCTAATTTGTTAAGTTTGTGTGACCCGGGCGCTCGCGATCTGTAAATAGGCAGTAACTTATTGGAACAAATACAACTTATATGTAGTAAGGAAGGTAGATAATGAACATATATACGCTCTCAGTTATTTTATAGCCAATTTGGGAACATACGAAACAAAATTGGAAGAGGGATTGTGAGGAAATATGCCTCACTGTGATGGAGAGCAGTAACTAACAGGATTCTTAATGCAAACCTGGCCGGACCACATGAGAGGCGAGGGTTACTGCATCGATATGCTCAAGGGTGGCTAACGAGCAAATGAAGACGGCGAGGCGCGGGCCGCCGCGTGTTGCGAGCGGCAGTGGAGGTAGGCTTGACGCCGAAGAGTGGGCACACGACCGGGGTGGGCACGACGGCGCTAGAGAGGGTTCTGCTGTGGATCTGGGGGAGGGGGAGCTGGTGAAGGAGATTGGGTGGACTAGTTGAGTGAAACGCGGGCGTACGGTGGGGGGTGTTGGGGAGTCCGGGTATTGGCGGCATAGGTGAAAAGGGTGAAAATATCCCCGGTCGCCGCGCGCGCATAAAGGCCTATGCAAACGGTTGCCTCTAAGGGCTCGTGTGCACAAACAGAATATTTTTTTTTGAAATGAAGACGTACTAATTTTGAAATGAAGACGTTAGTTCATCATTTCGCCTCTAAATTTTTCCCATGTAAACCAATCACAATTTTACCATGGGTTTGATTTGCTAGCGCATTTCAGGTCTCGTGTGCTATATGTAAGACATTTTTTGGCATTTACCGTGCATGTTGGCATATAAAACAATTCCTAGCCGGACTGCATTTCCTGTCAAAAGGGATGAGGATTGTCGTTCGATCTGGGAGCATCCAATGGTGCAGACATACGATCCGTGGGGTTTGGGTTCTGGCCAATCAGAACGCACGACTCAGATCGCGCGCGCAGCAAAGGGGGGCATCGTCCACGGTTTGGTAGGCACACGGATTTCGTTTGTGAACCGTGTGCTATTTGAAAACATTTTTTGGGACGGGCTATTTGAAAAAAAATTACATGTGTTGCCGAAAGGGATGAGGATCGCCGTTCGATCAAGGAGAATCCAACGGTGCAGACGTACGATCCGTGGGGCTTGGGTTCTGGCCAATCAGAACGCATGACTCAGATCGTGCGTGTGGCCAAGGGGGGGTGCATCAGCCACGGTTTAGTGGACACATGGCTTTCATGAGTGAACCGTGTGCTCTTTGAAAACATTTACATTACCTAACATCATATTTTTTGTTCGAATGAAAACATGAGTTCATCGTTTCGCCTCCATTTTTTCCACAGTAAAAAATCACGAGTATAGTGGAGAGTGTCATATACTAGTATCATGAATATACAGTATATATGATACTAGTGTATGATACTACATTTAATTAATTATAGCGCATAGTATAATACATAGAGTATAGTATCATATTAGATCATATTTATTGCCATGCATGACCCAAATAAGCATCGCATTTAACATTATACCGTATCTACCAATATTTTACTCTAACCCTCTTTATATATATTTAATTCTTTCCCACATCATCATACTTGCTATTTCCGAGTGCATGACATCGTCGGCTATGATACCATATATATATATATATATATATATATATAGTATCATATACTATATCATATACTATATATATAGTATCATGCATATGATACTAGTGTATGATACTACGTACTACCTTCATAGTGCATAAATAGTATCATAGAGTAGTATATATCATAGATGACCGTATTTATGGCCATGCATGACACAAAGTAGTATATCATTTATTATATATATATGTGTGTGTGTTATGGTATCTACCTATGTTACTGCTTCTTTGCCACATCATCATATTTTCTATTCTCGAGTGCATGATATCGGCTATGATACCCCCACTATGGCCACCCTAATAAGGCTGGTCGTAATATGGGAGTATCAAGCGGTATGATGCATGCCAACTAGACTTTTTGGATGATGTGGCACACAGTTAAATGAGGAAAGAGAGGGTGTGGTATCATATCAAGATGTCGTATCATATTAAATGTTATACTACTTTGTGTCATGCATGACAATAAATAAGATCTATATATGATACTATGCATGCGCACATTATGGAGGTATTGCCGATCATGTACTAGTATCATGCATATATACTCCCTCCTTTCCGGTTTATAGGCTTATCTAAAAATTTTGGTTTTTCCATTTTGTAAGGCTCAATTTGGTTGTTCCCCATCAAATGTTCAAATTCCAAGGTGCATTAAATCATTGCATGCAAGTATTAAGAGAAAGTTGACCAATGCATGTACTTTTATGCATGCATGTATTGCAATTAATACATTGGAAAACATAATTTTTTGAGGAAAACATAAGCATTAATTGGGTATTTTTGCAAACTACAAAAAGTATTCCACCACTCAACATCTACCTTGGTTGGTGAGATTTTTGAATTGAGCCCTATAAGGCTGGTTGTAATGGGGAGTATCATGTACTAGTATCATGCATATGATATATACTAGTGTATGATACTACTTCCTCCGTCCTGGTTTATTGGTCCCCATTGTATTCCGTGCCAAATTTTGACCAAAAAATTGACTAAAAAAATGTTAATGCATGTTAACAAAAATTATAATGTTGGATTCGTATTTGATCATAGTTTTCAATGATATATGTTTTTATGACATGCATGGTCATTTTGTTAGATAAATTTATGGTCAAAATTTAGCACGGAATACAACGAGGACCGATAAACCAGGATGGAGGTAGTACTTCCGTAATGAATAGTATCATAAGTTAGTATGTTAGGTTGCCTTATTAATTGTCATGCATCACACAAAGTAGTACAACATTTAATATGACATGGTATCATGATATGATACCACATCCTCTCTTTCCTAATTTAATTGTGTGCCACATCATCCAGAAAGTCTAGTTGGCATGCATGATACCGCTTATGATACTACCATTGCAACCAGCCTAAACCGGAAAGGAGAGAGTAATACTAGCTAGTCTATGATATACTAGCTACCTCACTAAGAGCATGGTTAGTAACACAGCCAAGGGTCGGCTATAAGAAGTTGCCATGTCATATACAACCAACCTCTTAGCGGGCATGTACAATAATAAGTTTTAAATACGTACTAGTTTATCAATAGTTGGCCCACCTTACATCCTCACAAAGTGTCTTGGGTCTCGTGTTACAGCTGGCTCTACTAACCAAGAGCCCGCTTCTCTTCTCTCTCCTCTTCTCTTTCCTCCAACTAAAGCACATATATATATATATATATATATATTATTCTATTCCTTATAGCCTGCTTAGACTACCCACAGTGGGAATAACATAGGTAGTAACATCACACGTATCTAGATAAAATAGATGATGTGGTAAGCAATAAATGAAGAAAGTGGTAACATAGCTAGTTATTAGTAGTATGAGTAACATCACACATCTCAAGGCAAGATGAGTCTATAGCCTAATAAATGAAGTGTTGCATGTTACAACACATATGTTACTCCCCACTATAGAGGTAGTAACATAGACTAGTAACATTCTATGTTACTACCCATCGTGGCTAGTCTTATGTCACTCTATTGTACTTGCTCTAATGCATAGTATCATAGAGTAGCTAGTATCATATGTGGTACTTTATTTATATTGTCATGCATGACACATAGTAGCATAGCATTTATTATGATACGGTTTCATGATATGATACTTAACCCTCTCCTTCTTCATTAATTTAATTCTATGATAGCTCATCAAAATTGCCTAGTTGGCATGCATGATACTAGCTATGATACCCCCTTACTAGCAGCCTAGCAAAGAAGGTGTACATATCATTTGTGCGTCGCTTTGTGAGTTTTCATCCGTTTGTTCAAGAAGCGGGGAGAAGTTTCAAACATTTTAGCCACGAGGTGCAGCCACTGGCGTAGGCCTAGTTGGTATTTTAATTACAAGAAATTCAGATGGAGTTCGGACATCATCAAAATCGATGTGCGTGCTCTCATGACCCCGTGGAAAAATTGGTAAAGTTTGGCACAAGTTTTGATAACCACTCCTTCCAAACCAGAGCATCTCACATGAAGGATCATGGTTTTCCAAAAGGAGACGTGTCAATTCAAACTCCTGTGGCCAGTGACTTCATCGTTTGGCCTCATAAAAATTTCCACGGTACGTAATCACCATTATACTACGGGTTTTATTTCCTCGCGCATTTCAGGTATCGTTAGCTATATCTAAGACATTTTTTTAGATTAATGTGCATTTTGTGCATAAAAATAAAATTACAACCGGAACTGCATGTGCTGTCGAAAGGGATGAGGATCGTCGTTCGATCTGGGAGCATTCAACGGTGCAGACGGACGATATGTGGGGTTTGGGTTCTGGCCAACCAGAAAGCACGACTCAGATCGTGGGCGGTGTGGCGGGGTTTGGTCCACGGCTTTCATCCACCTTAACTTTCACATAGTCAAGCTCCCAAATCTCTTTTATCAGCTCCATTTACAGTCATGCATTCTATTCGAACAGAGTTGTTCTGATACGAGGTCTTCTGATCACGTTCCTCAGTGTAGAACGTGTATCCATTTATGTCATATGCTTGGTACATCAACACCGTAGGTGATGGCTTTTGTGCCAACCACGTAGCAATGTCATCGATGGATCCTTGTGCCAAATGATTCTTCAGCCATTCGGCGTAGTTCTTAGTGTGCTCCTTCATCTCCACATCTGATGAAGGCACCATTGGTAAGAAACTTTGGCGTATCTCCGCCAAGTGTTCTTCGGCATAAGCGATGAGAACTGGGTTGTTAAGCAGTACCGTAAAATGGGCTTTCTCTGCCAATTCTCCTGGTGCAGCCATTTGCGTGCCAGCAAGGAGTGACTTACCTTTCAGCCTTTCCTCATGGCGCGAGAGGGGCAAACCTATAGGTCTTTGTTTCATGTATTCGGTGCAAAACTCAACCACCTCCTCCGCGGTATAACCTTCTAGGATGCTTGGCTCTGGATGGTTTCGGCTCCGACAAAAGTGCTTCAGTATTCCCATGAACCCCTCGAAGGGATACATGTTGCGAAGAAACACAGGGCCACAATACTTTATCTTGTCGACAAGGTGCACAGTGAGATGGACCATGACAACAAAGAATGACGGTGGGAAAATATCTCTAGGTTGGACAATATTCTTGCAATATCATCTTGCATATGATCCAACTCTTCTGGATTTACAACTTTCTGCCAGAGTTTTTTGAAGAAATCATAGAGGTCAATGAGTGTGTTTCTTATATCTTTGTCCATCAGATTCCTGATGGCCACCGGGAGGATTTGTGTCAACATTACGTGGCAATCATGTGACTTCATGTGTCCCAACTTCATTTTACCTAAGCTCACATCCATAAGACTTCTGATGTTTGCGCAGTAGGAAGAGGGTGTCTTAACTGATAACAAATAGGTAAAGACCTGTTCCTTCTTTTGTACTAAAATTGTAACACTGACGAGCTTTGATGAATTTGTCATTATCTTCTACTTCACTCTTGCATTTTGATTGATCAGCAAGCATATCGGGCCATGAACCATCACCATCATTTCTTTTACCTTTAATCTTGAGCAGAGTACCAAGGATGCTTTCACATACGTTCTTCTCTACGTGCATGACCTCGATGCAGTGACGTACACGTAGAATCTCCCAGTAAGGTAATTTCCATAACACTGATTTCTTCTTAAACACTTGACCCTTGGGTGTTTGTTTCACCATCAAAGGGTGGTTCTTGCCAAGCACAAGATTATTTTTTTAGCCATGTTCTGGACCACCTCCCCGTCATAGGGTCTTGGGCCCGCACCTGCCTCTGCCGTACCATCAAATTCAGCTTTCATCTTTGGATATGGGTGATTTTTTCGTAAGAACCTACGATGATGAAAACACACTGTTTTGCGCGAGTTGGGAAGTCTTCTGCTAGCTGTCCTATCCATGCATGTGACACACCCTAATGCCGGCATATCTTGAATGGCGTGCACCATCATCGCATGTAGATCGAAAATCTCCTTTCTGTAAGGATCATAACATTTTACAGCAAGCGCATCTATCCACACTGTCAGCGGTTCTTCTACCCGTAGCTGAAAGTAAATGTCGATGTCATTTCCAGGTTGCTTCGGGCCTTGGATAATCATTGACATCACAATGTATGTTTTCTTCATACACAACCAAGGAGCTAGGTTATATGCACAGAAGTACCGGCCATGTGCTGTGATTGGTGCTCATATCACCAAAAGGATTCATCCCGTCAGTACACTCCCCGAGCCTTATACTTCTAGGATCCTTGGTAAAATTTTCGAACTTTTTGTCGATTAATTCCCACTGAGCCCCATTTTTCGGGTGCCTCATAAACCTATCCACAATTCGCTCATCATGATGCCACCACAACCTCTTTGCCTCTCTAGGGTTTGCAAGCAAATGCCTCAACCTTGGAATTAAAGGCAAGTACCAAACAACCTTGAACAAGATTCATGTCTTGATCTCATCATCCAATTTGTACTTGTCCTTTGGTCTCCTGCGCTTGTATCATGCATGATTGCATGTGGGACATGCACGCAAATCTTTGTACACACCATGGTACAATATACAATCATTTCACACAAGCGTGTATCTTCTGTACTTCAAGTTCCAATGGGCAAACAATTTTCTTCGCTCCATTCGTGCTTCTGGGGAGCACATTATCTTCGTGCTTCTGGGGAGCACATTATCTTCCGGAAGAATTTATTTGAAAAGACCTAACATCTCTTTGAAGCCCTTCTTTGATGGACCGTTTGCTGCATTAAATCTGAGAAGCGCCAGGGTGGCACTCAACCTAGAATATTTCTTTTTGCAGCTTGGATACAATTCTTTCTTGTAGTCCGCATCAATAGTTGGAAGATCCTTGTACCCAATCATATCCTTTTTGGGCCCTCGAAATCTGCAATCATAGCAGAAAAAATTTGGCATAACAAGATCGTCGTCATCTGCGTCGACGTCTTGGTTTTCGAGTGGGAATTTTGGCTTTCCGGTGTTCCATTGGTAGCTTGACGCCTCTGCCCTGATGTTAGATTCAACATCCATGTGACACTGATCGGGGTATGGCATCTTGCTGCCCTAGGTATCTTCATCCATGACCTCCTCTTCACCGTGTATGGTCCAATGTGTATATCCATCCATCAATCCCCTAGAGACTAAGTGCATCTGGACATCTGCAACTTCATGTGACTCTGTATTGGCACAATTAGTACATGGACACAGGATGTAATCCGCCCCACCAATTCTCCTCTTTGTACTTTCAGCCAAATTCATGAACTCTATCACGCTGCTGATAAAATCTGCGGTTTTCCGATTCTTCATCCATCGAGATCGTTCCATCTGCAGCACACGAATGGTAATTAAAAATAAAACAACAACATTAATGCACAGATTAACTGCTGCCCAAAGATGCGTGCATAAATCACAAGGTTTTATTTTAATAATTACTGAGGGTGCTCCATGTTCTTATCCAGACGTGCAATGACAAAAATTAATGGCCAGTCAATTTACACGCAGAGTACTAGTACAACACTACCCTTAGGAATTGAATACCTTAATTAAGCCACTCACGAAAAGAATACCATAATTAATTAGCCGTGCGGCAACCTCCACCCAGCAGATAGACAAGCACAATGCGGCGACACGCCGAGACAGCAGGGTCAAGGAGTAAAGCTTAGTGCGGCTGCCGCCTGAAGTTCGACCTCCACTATCCCGCCATCGACCGCGATGAATGTGCTCGAATCACACCGCCGCCGACCTCGATGGTTGAGCTCCTCCTATCTCCCGCCGTAGGCCGAGGATTGACCTCCTATGACACCGCCACCGCCCACCGACCGAGGATTTACATCTTCTCCGGTAGCTGCTGCCTAGGTAGCCACCGCCATCTCTATATGCAGAGCGGTTGTTCTTTTACGGATAACCGCAGAGCGGCTGTTTACATGGTATGTCATCGTAACTCAATTATATGGACAGGGTAGTATATCACATACGGTTATGTAACGACAACCGTGTCTAGTCTAACCTACGTTGTCTTCTCACACGGTTTGGTGCGGAAATTGTGTGTGACGTTGTAATACCTAACACAAATGACATGTATAAACAGTGTGCCGTATACAACATATAGTGCCATAAGTAGTTCCCGATCGTTAGCTTATCTCCAAAGTTTCCCCATTTCCCCCAAATCCCTACATAGCCTCCAAATTCCCTCGCATGGTGCTGACATTGGGGGAATGCGGACGAGTGGTGCTGGTTTTGGTGCGGCTGCTCCTGCTCGTATCCCCGCCACGACGGCGGTCACCGCCGAGCACTTACCTAAGGTCATCAGAAGGCAGGTGTACTACGAATCTGAATCGTTCTATCAGGTTCCAATCTATCCCAATCTTTTTTAGCATGTCCAAAATATAGCTCCTTGCTGAATTCGTCCTGAATGACCCCCCCCCCAGGAAAGCGATCTGCCACCTGATCCGGAGCTTGAGTCTAGACTCCCGCAACACGAGTTCGACTCCGAGTTTTGCACCATCGAGAAGTACCAAAATCTGAGTTGTGTGCACGGGCACACTCCCGCTCGATGTGTATGCATGGAGGGATTCGACATTGGCAGTTTCTCAGTTGCCCCTTAGAGGTTAGTGCTAATTAAGTTCATCATTTTACTTCAGTTAATGCTACCGTTCATCCAGAATACTATTTAACATTGGCAGGGATATGAGGCTTGTGCCTTTGTTAACTGGCTTGATGAAGAATGGCATGGCAGGGCTTGGAGTGTTATCACCAAGCTCACAAAAGAAAATGTAAAGCTGAAGAAGAAACTAGCTGTTCTAGAATGTACAGTCAGTACAATGAAGCAAGAAAGAATGAATCACAGACAACACATGAAAGGAAGAGACAAGAAGGAACTAGCATGTGTAGTTGTGGTTGTCGCATTAGCCATGTTCTATGCACTGTTTGCAATGATGATTAGGGGTTTTGTTTGACAGTATTGCTAAAGCACATCTAGATCTGCTCTAAGTAATGCACATCTAGGTCCTATGCCATTGATGTTACGTGAAGATTCGTGCAGATATTTTTTTTTGTTTTTTCTTTTCCTTTCTAGTTTGATTATTACTGGCTTTATCAATAAGAAGAGTTCAATGTATTGATTGCCAACTCTCCTACTCCGTTCGTACCGGTACCGGTGCATAATCCCAAAACTCGTTCCTTGTTTTTGTCCTGAAAAAGGAAACCAGCCAAATAGCCAATAGGCGTCCTGTGCATTCCTGGGAATTTGGAGCGACTGGGTACAAATAATTGTGGTTGATTATATCAGCTGTTAGATTATTCGTCAACCCCCACTTCAATCCCCGCTTCAATTGGCAGTTCCTCTTCTCTGCATACCCCTCTTAAGTGTCCACCATCTTCATCATCCCCGGCAGGCCGCGCTACAGACTGGCACACACTCTGTTGCCATGTCGAGCAACAGCGAGGATGATAGTTCGGCCAGCAGTCTGGTGCACGATGATAGGTCAACATCAGAATCATCCTGCTCGTCTTCCATGAGTCCGCCGTCGAGCCCAGACCTCGATTATATCCGGTTCATGGAAGCGACGCCACCTCCGGAGTAGTCATATGACAACCAGATGGACGAGGAGCCGTCGGAGGACGAAGAAGAGGACGACGATGATGAGGAGGAGGAATGGACGAATGAGGAGGAGGACAACAACGACAGCAACGACGATGACGACGGCGGCGGTGATGAAAAGCCAACGGTCAGCGGCAAGAAGCGTCCTCGCCAAGACGATGTCACGGGGCCATCCAACAACAACAAGAAGAAGAAGGACTAAATTAAGCAGACTGTATATATTCGATAGAGATCTTCTACATTATGGGCAACATGTTGGTTTGTTGAACTGTGTGCCCTGACGAGCACACAATTCACAAAAAAAGACCGTATGGGCTGTCTATAATGATCGCACACAATTCTGATTACCGACCTGTTTGCCGGGTATCACACACATCTTGTTACCCTGAATCATTTGAGTTCACCTCAATCATCGCAAACAGTTCATCGGAGTGAACTCTATGCCATATATCGCACACACCTTGATCTGGCTGCCCGTTTCTATTGTTCTGTCTCATCGCAAACAGTTGTACAGATCAACCGTATGCCCCTCATTGCACACACAACTAAAACTTGAACCGTGTTTGACGTATGATTCATCGCAGACGTTTTGCATCTTTTTTGACGTTTTTTTACATCACCGTTTGCGATTAATGCATCGCACACAGTTTCGTCAAAGGGTCTCTGATCATAGTGTCGCATTAGTAGCATCCTGCAGTAGTGTATGTGTATATATACACATATGAACATAGAAGTACCAAAACGACATGGACTGTAATAGTCTTGAACCTACATAGACACGGGTTATTCTAGAAATATATCTGGAACATGCTGTACATGCAGCACCAATACTATGGCTGAATCAAATGATCAATTAACCCTAATACATACTACGAGCACCCACATATACAAACATGCAATCAGAAGAAAGAAGAGTACATCGAGCGGCTTGAAAGGGTTTCACATGGTGGCGAAGCTTCACAGGCAGGCAGGCAGGCAACAGCGCGGACGAACATCTCGCTCACAACCTATGGATTTGGGATTCTTAATGGCATGGCTAAGTATGCCAGTGCCTTAGACTTCAGCATGAGACGCGTGGGAAACAATTCCACTCCAGCAAGATGTAGAGATTTAGAAAAAAAGTAGATTTGAGGACCTGGGTTAGCAAATTTACTCCCAAATGATTAATATGATAGCACCATGAAGACGGAAGCATGTCTGCTAGTTTTAGCTATTATATCATATTAGGTGTATTAATATTACATTGCTAAGATTATTAAATTAGTAGTGCACCCATGAGATGCTCTCAAACAAAATTACAAGCGTTCACTAAAAGAAGCATAGCGAACATTATTCTGTAAGTAAATGATTTAAATAAATTATTCCTCAACCAGCCTTGCCTCACTCTAGTGCTGCCACCGCCCTCGTTCACCGTATAATCTATGGCCCAGGTCATTCTGCCCGTGTAAGAGACGTGAGACATAGGACACATGAGGAATGGAAGTGAGAATCGATATGAGGTTAGAAAATATTTTATCTATAGGCAAATCCCCCTTCTGAATTCACAACAATTATCAAACCTTGCAATGCACCTATGATGGGTTCGATGGCAGATTTAGTGTATGAGATAGAACCTCTGCCAATCTTGTTAACTTGGGTCATTATTCAGTAGTCAACATCTTAGAAAAGGATGAGAGGTGTGGTAGACATGGTGGAGGAATCTTAACATATATAGCACTTCTTAGAAAAAAATATATTAGCACGATAGTTGAAATGTGTCTATAAAAAGGAGTCCTATTGTGCTTCGAAAAGGCAGTCCGATTTCAGAGTACTCCAAGTTATTCAAGGGATTAACAGTGAAACAAACTCTGGAATTTGAGTATTTCCTAAATAAAGTGATATATACATGCACCAAATATTTGTGAAGTTAGAGAGAACTATCGATTTGAGGTATGTATGACTCAAGAAGGGAAACCTCTACATTGAGTACTCAAAGCTAACGAAACGAAGCCACATGATCAGGTATTTGAGGCATGCAATGTAGAACCTTAGTCGGGATAAACTACAATTGGTTAAACATGCACTCACACAACCTAGAACGCTCTGAAACAGAAGTTTAATCTAGCAGCCAGCAACCGCGTACGCGAGGAAATACATGCCTGATTGTACAGATATGGAAAGGTGTTGAGCAAGATGCACGGCTAGTTCATGAGATAGACTTTGCGCCCTTCGGGTCCAGCATGGTGAAGTGTATCAGACCTCCTTTATCCACCACGAAATCGATCTATGGCACGTACTCCTTCATTCTTCTAGACCTAGCTAGAGAACCTGACACCGTTGATGTAGCTTGCCAATCCAAGACCAAACACGTAGAATGGCCGGTTTGCCCAATATGTTACGTTGTGCTTGCACTCGTGTACTTGCCCGGCAACGCCTGGGGATTCTTCCTGCAACCAGCAAGAATCCCTATCACTCATCAACATCTTCATCACTCACACCAATTCACTCACTGAACCAAGCAAGAAATGAAGGGAGGATGGAGGACTCACAACACTCTCATCTCAAAGTTGTTGAGCCACCTGATGTAGATGTTATAGACGAGGAAGTGGGCGGTGCGCCAGTGCCGGGCATGCTTGGAGATGGACCGCTAGGCGATGACGCGGTCCGGTGTGCCGTGCGCCTGTGGGTCGTTCGAGTTGGAGCTCACCATGAATGGCGCCCAGTAGAACTCCATCGTCGCGTTGTAATCCGCTGCCGTGAACACGTTGAGAGAGCCGTTGGGCCCCACGAACTTGGCCAGGGACTTTTGGTCGTGCGACGGATCACTAACCACACCAGGCACACCATCGAATTCCACTAGTTTGAGTTCAACGAGTCCCCCACGAACATCAGGCTCTTGTTCCGCAGCCGCTCTAGCAGCAACCGCGCGTCGAACCTACAACAAGATTCAATCCGGTTGGGTTGAGATCTACAAGTGTTGATGAACTGAATTGAATTGGGGATGGATGGATGGATGCTCGGCCATGGCGCCAGAGGTACGGGATGGTACCTGGGGAGGTCGCAGGAGGACCGCTGCCAGCGCCAGTGCTGGTACGAGTTGTCGTGTCGGCCGTTGCGCATGCAGGTCACTTTCTCCGCCAGGAACTCGCACTCCGGCTCCCAGTACAGCGACACCTGGGATACCTCCGCGTCGTACGTCCACCACCCCTGGTACAGGTTGCACGCCAGCGGTGGGAGGTGCGGCGGAGGGGCGGCCTGCGGCGGCGGCTAGATCCGATGGGGTGTTGAGTTGGTAGGATTACCTGGGGTTGAAACCGGCCTGCGGCGGCGATCCAGAACCTGGGGTTGAAACCGGCCTACGGCGGCGATCAGCCGGGTATTCCGGAGGCGATCCGCGGCGGGGGCGGTGGCTTTACCATGGCCATGATGACAGCGATACAGAAATGATGACGAGGACGAGATCCGGTGGGGTCTTCTCGAGTCGTCCGGTGGTGGCTAGATCGGACGGGGTCTCCACGAGATTGTCTGAGCTAACGTCGAGGTCAGCCTGGGCATTCGGTTATTCCGGTTTCTTCGGTTCGGGTAATTCGGTTTACGGGTAATTCGGGTAGTAAAACACAGAAGCCGAAATTTTGTCTGCCAAAAAAGTGACCGAACCCAAATTACCCATAATTTTTGGTTTAGGTAATTCGGGTACCCAAATAACCGAAATGTTCAGAACACACAAGACAAATGTTTGCAAATTCCGATAGCGTATAGTGCATACGGAGAGTATGCAAGTTTTGAAACTCAGACGTGCATACATGCAGTAATACATACAGGAAACGATCAATACGCTGCAAGATTAGCTGCCGGCTTGTCTTGTCACCTTCGTTTCCGGTAACCGGCATCGTTGCCCGCGTGCCTCCGGCGTCCGGTGTCGCCGCCCGCGACCCCGCGTGGCCACGCATCGACGGCATCGTCTCCTACGGCACCAGGCATCATGGTGCGCGAGCGGAAGAGCGGACGAGCAGATGCAGCCGTGCGGCCCTCCAGGCGCTACCGGCCGCCGCCACTGGCCGCCGCCGCCGCCCCCTGCCGCCTCTAGGGTTACGGGCAAGACGAATTGGGGAACGAGGATTGGAGTGCGACTGTGTTGTACGAGGCTGCGAGCCTTTGTCTCGGTGCAACTTGGGCCTGCTGTTTTGTTGGGCCTGACTTATGGGCGCGTATATACCACAACCGAACAACAAGTTTCATAATTATCGGTTAGTTTGGTTATTTCGGGTCTTTAGAAGTGAAAACCGAACCCTAACCTGTAAAACAAACTGGCAGAAAACAAGAACCGAACCCATACCCGATAACCGAACTAACCGATGATTCGGTTAAGACGGTTCAGTTCGGGTTCGGGTACCCAAATGCCCAGGGTGACGTCGAGATCGAGGGGATCGCAATGTGTGTGGGTGGGGTCGGGGGAGGGGGGGCAAAATTAAACTAGACGAAAAAAAGATGGATGAAAAATAACCGAACGAAAGTGGTGGGACAAAAAAAGCCGTGGACGCAATCCTACCAACTCAGGCATTACGAGTAGACATTATCAAATTTGCCCTAATTAAGATTTTTCCTATGCATTTAGGTTAACTTCTTCAAACATGCATTAAAGTAGCATAAACAGATTCTTCATATTTTGCATCATTTTTCATATATAAATTATTTCATTTGGAGTTACGGTTGAATTTCTATGAATTTTAGAAGTTTAGGACATTTTCTAAAAATAGTAAATCATTTTCTGATTTATTTTAAATTCTAGAAAACCTTCATGACGTCAGAGTGACGTCAGCACTACATCAGCAAGTCAAAGGGCCGTTTCAGGTCAAACCTGACCTGTGGGGCCTACCTGTGAGTGAGACCGAGGGTTAACATGGGGTTATTTAACTTGACGCGTGTCATTAATAGTGGGGGTCCCACATGTCAGTGTCTAAGTGCTAAACTAATCGCGTGATTAGGCGGATAATTAGCCCGACCACGTCAGTGGCTTACCGCCAACGTAAAAACGACGCGACAGCGTTCGCCGTTCCAGCGATGGGAGCAAGCGGGGCTAGGCTCTACGTGCTCAGCGCGACGCGACGCGTCGAGTGGTGGCTGCGGCAGGTGCGGGAGTGGGCTGTAGTAGCGGCGGTGGTGGCGCTCATACTAGCTCGTGCATGGGGCTGCAGCTTGCGGGCGAGCGAGCTGGGTAGCTGGGTGGCATCTAGGGCATTCCAGGAGCAAGATGGACAAAGGCACAGGTCGGGGGCTCAGCAAGGATGAGCTCGACATCCATGGCGGACAGCGGCTTCTGTTACGGTAGGGAGGAGGCACTAGAGGATGCGAGGGACATCGGGGAAACGGGGAAACAGAGCATGAGCTTGCAGGGGGTTGGTTGGAGCAGACAACAAGCTCGGGAGCGTCCTGACGGTGACGAATCGGTCGACGGTGGCCGTCGGTGCATAGGACAAAGATGGGGTCGATAGCGACATCTTGGCGCTCTTCTGCTCAGGGCTGCTGGTGAGGAGATGTGGCGGAGGGTGGCGGAGCTTCTAGGCATGTTGGCTGGGCGAGGGGCGATCGGTGGCTGCGCGTGCAGCGACGGCGAGCTGCGATGGTGTCGCCATGGCGGGGAGAGGGTGAGGGAGAGAGCAGGGGACGAAATGAGCGACGTCGGCTCGATCCAGATGTCGCAGCAAGGTCGTCCACGTAGGCTAGCAGGCAGGAGGTGGCCTGGGCACGTGCCAGTGCTCTCCGGCCACACGCCTGGCGTCCTACTGTCTGAGGAGGAAGACGACAGGGCTAGCTGCGGTGGTGACCTGGGCCGCTACAGTGGCCGCGTGAGGTAAGCTGGCCCAAGTGGCATTTCTCTCTCTCTCTCTCTCTCTCTCTCTCTCTCTCTCTCTCTTATTCTTTGTGTTTATCTCTTTTTTGTTTTTATTTATTCTTTTGCCACTAGTTGTACATTCAAAATGAATTCAAACAATGCCAAAACATTCTAAATAATTTTATGTTACTTCTCTGGACTATTCCAAAAGAACATAAATTATATTAGAGACATTTGAAGATATATTCCATATATTGAGAATGTAAATCCAAATTCAAAAACAATATTGATTTAAATTCAGAGCCCTAATAATTCCTTAAAAATGTTCCAGAATTTTGGTTTGATATATAACTCTTGCCAAAATTCTCGAAACTATTTTAGGGCATTTTGGATTCAATGAATGCAATTTTTAAGGGTTCTTGCCCTTCTTTTAAAATAATTCTTTCGAGGCTTTAAAAATTCCCTCAGTTCAATTTTCTTGGATTTAAACACGATGGATGATGCTCTTTGATGCAACTATTTAACAAGCTATATTATAGGGTGTGACAACCTATCTATTCACTAGGTTAGCTTGCAAAGATGTCAAGTGGCAGTGATAGTCAAAACATGTCAGGGCAAACTTTGGATCTTAGTGAAGGATCAAGCCCAGCTGAGAGCTATAATGAAGGAAGCAGGAGCACTCCTAGAAACTTGCCTAGGGCCACCAAGAGGACTTGGAAGAACAAGGGCTCATAAACATAGGATGAGGACTTCCAGCCCGAGGAAGTGACCTCAAAGAAGAAGAAGGGCTTGCCAAGGGAACAAGGGCTCATAAACATAGGATGAGGACTTCCAACAGGAGCACTCCTAGAAACTTGCCTATGGCACAGCAGCTAGCACCAGGCCTTCTACTAGTACCAAGGAGAGATTGGTTGTGAGGAAGGTCCCAATGTCCAAGGGTGAAAAAGCCTCAGCTCCCAAAGAAACCATGACATTCACACTTGAGGAGCCAAGTGATGCAGAGGTTGATGTTAGCAAGAAGAAGACGAGGCCAAGGAAGACAATTGCTCGTGTCATTGGAAAAACCTCCATGGTAGAAGAGTATCATGCGTTTGCGGCTGCATAGCCAGCCGTGGAAGGTGGGAGCAGGCAATCCCGTCGGTATTGGATTGGTTTGGGTAGCTGGAGCCTGGCAGAGGAAGGCAAGAAATTGAAAAGCATGATAGATGTTGGATTGACATCCAACAGCTTATGCTGCCATAATAGTTTGTTGAGAAAGCCTTTTGTACATGTCAACCTAGTAAGCCCACAAGTCAGCCTCCAAATCTGTGGCTATCAGGGTTCTGGGACTAAGGGTACCCAAGCCCGTCTGCCTGCAGATCAACACACGACATCTCCATCGACGGCCCGGTGCGGCCCAGCATTAAGACTTCGCAAGCAAAGCCCTCGTGAGGCCCCCCGCCACACGAGGCAGGCATTAGCAAGTGTTGTCAGGCGCCTAGAGGGCCCCATGAGGAGTGGCCTCCCGAGGGGAGGACACTTCTAGGCTCACCATCCCGCCTCGCGACGCACGTGGGTGACGCAAGCCACAACGAGCGGAGCCAGGATGGCGCGAGTGGGTGCAGGCAGGATGGTTTTCTAAGGCCAGCACGCGGGTTCACAAGGAATCATTGAAAGCTTACCTATTCAGTGCAACAAGACCAGGATGACAGTCTCGTCAGGATGGAGGTCATTGCCGAGCCCACCTACGCGTCACAACTAGAAGCTTTGCAGGTGAAGACCACCTTTAGTCAGTATAGGGTGTACTCATGTCCCCCTTCAAATTTGGTCGTTGTGGTATCCCTTGCCGCCTCTGACTCGAGCACACCGACAGGCAATATAAGTATAGGTTAGTCTCCACCATAGAGAGGAGGTCAGGTCAGGTCGGGTCGAGTTCATCTGCTCTCCCTTGTATCAGTCTGTCTTCATCCTCACCGAGAGGTAGTCCACACTAAGCAGGTGTAGGGTCCTACACCGCAAGGTGGCCCGAACCTAGGTAAATCACCGTGTTCACTTTCCTTCCCTCTGGATCGAGCATGATGGAGCATCACCGTGAGGCAATGAGTGGCGAGTTGTAGTCTAGTGGAGTTCTCGGCGCATACCCCAGTGTTCGAACCATTCTTCGGGTCCGTGGAGCCCCGTTTCGACATTCGTCGTGTTCGCGCCGATGCTCATCATGTTCGCGTCGAGCGCCGTGCGACTTGCGTTGCCCAGACGGCTCCAGTAGGTCGTGCCCCCCCCCCTCAACTCGTATTCTGTTGTGGCCAACGCTACCAGTAACCCTACTCCACATGAGCATCATGACTCTTCTCTGCCACCCTTCATGCAGACCGATGGCCGCATTGCCACGCCTTCTCTCACTCCATCCATGACTTCGCCCTCTCATGCTCACCATGGGCCAGCGAACGCGTAGGTTGCGTTGCTCATGGCGCGCGAGCTGCTGCGCTACTGTCCCGCCAATGACGACTACATTGCATGGCTTGGCCGCATCACCGACCTCATCAACGGCGCGGGCGAGGCCCCAGCGCCCTCCCACTCGCTCCCCCCCCCCGCCTTCTCATGCGGGTGATGTGGCACACGGCGCGCCACCACCTCCTCCTCTGCGCGGTGACAATGCCGAGCCCCGGCGAGGCACGGTCGCGTGACCCACTGCATGGAGAACCGGTGCGGGACGAGGCCAGCTGCCAGGTTGTGCAGCAGCCGCTGCATGGCGCGCGTTCGCTCCCACCGCCGCCACGTCAGCACCAAGATCGGGACATTCAAGAAGCTGCAGCGCATGGGCGCCAGGACTGTGCCGCTCCCACACGAGTCGCGCCCATGAGGTCCGCCGGCTATCGTGCCTTCACCCGTGAGCTGTGTCGGGTGGTCTGGCTGGTCCAGTTCAAGTCAGAGCTGCCCCCTCGCTACAATGACATCCCCGACCCCACGGAGTTCCTCCAGCTCTACGCGATAAGCATCGAGGTGGCGAATGGCGATGACAAGGTCATGGCGAATTGGTTCCCCCTGGCCCTCAAGGATGGAGCGCGCTCCTTGCTCAAGCACCTCCTAGATGGGTTGATTTCGTCATAGGATGAGCTCTATGAGCGGTTCATTGCCAACTTCCAAGGAAACAGCGACTGCACCCGCACCATCAACGACATGTGACGTGTGAAGCAGCGCCCTGGCGAGACCCTCTACAAGTACATTCAGCGCTTCCCCTGGGTCCATCTCAAGATCCCGAAGGCCTCAGATGAAGCCCTCATCTCGGCGTTCACCGATGATGTCACGGATATCAAGATGAGCGAGGAGCTCGCCATCAATGATGACCTATGCACTGCGTTGGAGCTGTTCAACCTGGCTGACAGGTGTGCCAGGGTTGTAGAGGGTCGCCTCTCCCTCCTCAACCACCCGGACGACGAGCCCGAGGACAAGAAGGCCAAGACCAAGGAAGTGACATGCAAGGGCCCCACCGTGTTGGCAGCACAGCCAGAGCAGAAGCATGGTCGTGACCGTGACGAACCCACCAATGCTTGTAGCCCGTTCTACATCTTCCAAAATGTGCACACCCACAACACTGACTACTGTCAGGAGCTCAGGGTGCTCCGTGACGAGCGTCTGGGCCACCACCCCGAGCGTGGTGGTCGTGGCTTCGACCGTGGAGGAGGCCATGGTGGAGGCCGCTGGGACATCCGCAATCCCCGCCAGGGTTGGCGTGACCAGCCTCGCGAGGGCAGCTGGCGCGATCAGCCTCGCGACAGCGCCTGGCGCGATCTGCCTCGCGACAGCGCCTGGCGCGATCTGCCTCGCGACAGCGCCTGGCGCGATCTGCCTCGCGAGGCCCATCTTCAAGGCACCGATGGACTTCCACCATTGTCGCCATCGCCCAGGAGGAACGAAGAGAACCAGCAAGATGAGGGGGCTGGGGGCTACCAACAGCCTCGCGTGGTCGCCTGCATCCTTGGTCGCTTACATGCCCACCATTAGCAACGTCCCCGTCACCAAGACCGTCATCGTTGGCGGCACCGGCCTCAACTTGCTTTCTATCGAGACCTTCGAGATGCTTCAGGTGCCATATGACCAGCTCATGCCCGCCAGGCCATTCTCTGGGGTGACCGATGGCGCCACTACTCCCCTGGGGTATGTGTGCCTCCCAGTCACCTTCGGAACTCGCGACAACTACCACACCGAACTCATCGACTTCGACATGGCACACATTGGCCTCCCGTACAATGCCATCCTGGGGTATCCTGTCCCCCCAAATTCATGGCAGTTACTCATCATGGCTACAACATCTCAAGATGTCAGGGTGCAGCGGCGTCATCACCGTCGCTATGATGAGAATGTGGTGGTCTGATCCCTCGAGCATGTCTACCGAGCCGCAGCGGTAGAGATTTCTAGCAGCGAAGGCGACGTCTCACCTCCTGAGGCTGCCCCCACAGAGAAGAAGCAGTTGCTCCCCAAGAGCCGTCAAGGGACAAAAGGCACCTGCCGGAGACGCCTGGGCTGCCGTGCAAAGCGCTGGGGTGTGCCTCCCTCTAGCATAGGAAGGCATGCCCGAATGTAGGCTAATGGTGGTGGCAATGATATGAGTGGATGGGGGATGTCAAGAGCTTCCAAACAAGCTAAAGAACACAAAAAAGGGACTTGGGAGTTGGAAGTTATGGTCAAATTGGTAGTGTAGTTGGGCTGATTCGGGGGGGGGAGGTGCCGGTGCCCGGGGTGGTCAGGGGAAAATGGGCCGAGGGTGCGGGTGCACGGTGGTTCGAGGTGCGGGCACCCGGTGGTCATCGATTTGGGATGCTATTGCTTACAAGCTCTTTGTTTCTCCTCTTTTGCCTAAAAGCTTTTCTTTCTTTCTCTTTTTTTCTATGCTTGATGCTCGAGCCAAGTATGATATGAGACAAGTATGTAAGATATGCACGGAAGAGACTTATGGCACTAAGATGATAACACGATCACTACGGTGCACGATAGCGTGGCCCATCAATTCTCAACTCGCTAGTCTCGACGGGTAAGCAACGCAAAAAGGCTCGGGCTATCAATGGAAAAGCAAAGCTAAGTGTCGTCGAGGTTATCGTCCTTTCTTACGGTTAGCGGTGAAGATGACTCCGAGGCGATGATGAATGGCGGTGATGTCGATGTCACACGCTCCTAAGTAATCTCAACTCAAAATCAGTCAAAGGCGGAAGGTGGTTATTTTTTTGATGATTTTTTGGATGGAGGCTAATGGTGGTGGTAATGATATGAGTGGATGGGGGATGTCAAGAGCTTCCAAACGAGCTAAAGAACACAAAAACGGACTTGAGAGTTGGAAGTTATGGTCAAATTGGTGATGTAGTTGGGTTGACTCGGGGGGGTGCGGGCACCTGGGGGTGGGAGGTGCGGGTGCCCGGGGTGGTCAGGGGAAAACGGCCTGGGGGTGCGGGTGCCCGGTGGTTCGAGGTGCGGGCACCCGGTGGTTGTCGATTTGGGCGCAGAAATTGGGGGAAATGCAAAGTTCCATAGATTTCATGGTGGGAAGGGTGGGGATTGTTGGGGAGGGGCTAGATCCACTTGCCAAACATCAAATCCATGGACCAAAACAACCAAATCTCACAAGATCCAACAAATTGCAAGAAAAAATTTTGGGGCGATTTTTCTGGGGATTTTCGAATTTGGACAAAAAACAACAAAATCAAGATAGCAAATGGGGGGATGGGACTCCAAGATGTGAATCAACCTTGCTCATGATACCAAGGTGTTGTAGGGTGAAACCGTAGAGGGGATCTTTTCACACTTGGAGGGGAAAAAGAGGCAGAACACAAGACACAAATCACTCAAACAAACCCAAATATCACATCCACTAGAGTAGCATACATGAGATCCACAAGATTACAAGATCAATCCAAGGAAACAAGCACAAAGGTAAAGTTCTTCCCACTCCTAGAGGAGGTGAGGTCTTGATGATGATCTACTCCCTTGGGAGGTCTTGCAATCCACAAGGATTCTTCCCAAAGAGGGGTCTTGATCTCCAAGAGGAGGGGGATACAAGGAGCAAAGATCTCTTTGGTGTTCTAAAATAATTTGCTATCCTTCCAAAAGACCTAGGAGAGAGATACTTATAGTCTAGGGACAGACTAGGAGGGGGAGAGGGATTACATGGGCAAAACCCCAAAAAGACATGGGCTGCCCCGGAGGGGTCCGGGCACCCGGACCGGAGAGAGCCGCCGGGGGAAGGGGGACCGGGCAACCGAGGGCCTAGGCCCGGGCACACGGGGTGACTGACGGCGGCCTGGGCGGTGTGGTCTGGGCACCCGGGGCCGGTTGGCCGGGCACCCGGGGCCAGCTGGGCGAGGTCCAAGTGGACTGCCGGGCACCCGGGGCCGGCTGGGGCGCAGCCCAGGCAGAGGCCGGGCACCCGGGGCCGAGATGGCCGGACACTCGGGGTGTTTAGGGGGTTCGGTCCTCCCCTTGTCTTCGAGTCTGAGCACCCGGGGTCCTTCCGTCCGGGAACCCGGGGTGTCCAGGAACTTCTTTCCTTGATGTAAGGTGGAACCTCACGAAAGGAGCGGATCCCAACTAAGAACACGAAGAACACGAGGGGAACACGAGGGATAACACAAGAGGAATCACTAAACCAACAAGATATAGTCACACATGTGCTAGATCCACGAAACACAAGGGGAGATACAAGATCCAAATCCAACAAAGGACAATAAGGGTAACCGGTTCTTCTCCGTGTGGAGGTCTTGATGGGCCACCCAAGAGGGGGTCTTGAATCAAAAGTGGATCATCTCCGTAGAGGGGCCGCGGTCTCTCTCGAGGAGCAGATTCGTATGGATGAGCAATGCTCTCTCTCACATATGAGCTAAACCAATGCTAACACTAACTAGGAAGAGGTGGGGGTCTATATATAGTGTTAGCCCACGAAGGGGTAAGTGAGAGGAGGGATACATGGGCCCTTGGCCCGTTCTCTGCGCACAGGCAGGTGCCGGATGTCCGGGCTGGGGGCTGGATGTCCGGCGGCTCACGAAGAGCCGGATGTCTGGGCCTCTAGCCGGATGTCCGGGCTGACGGGGTTTAGCTTCGGGTGCGTTCTGTGATGGGTGCCGGATTTTTGGGGGTCGGGCCGGATGTCGGACTGGTCCGGATGTCCGGGCTCAGGCCAGATGTCCGGGGCCTGTAGCAGCTGGCACCTCTTCCTTCTCCTTCCTTCGGTCCCGCACACACTTGGCCTTGGTCCTTGGGCTCTCCATGATCTCCTCGGGTGTACCTGAGTATGCACAAGGTCCGCGCTTGAAGTAGTATCCATGTCTTACATGCGGAAAGGGAAGATTCGGGAAGGAGCGAATTCACCTTAGGTCCAATGGCGTAGGCTTGAGTGTACATGGGGATGATCTTCGGATGCTCCGCATCGTCTCCCCTCCCTTGGGAAAGATCTGACCTCGGATCGAAAACCTCATCATCATGGAAACGGTTGTCGTGGACGGACTTGTAGTTGGACGAAGTGGAAGACACGGCGCAATCCAAGTACTCCAAGGTGTCTCCGGAGTGGTACACATGCAAAAAGAGCAAACACAAACGACACTTGGAAATACAGTGGTTAGCGCACACAAGGTGTCCATCATGTAAGAATGAGTCAGTGCGGCAAGATTGTTTGTGGCAAAGCGCATGAAGCTTATCAAGATGACATAGAATGATATGCAAAGCGTTCATGGGAGCAAAAGCATTCATTGTGCACACAAATGTGTTGTGAATATGATCAATGCAACCACGGTGCAAAATGATGTGATAGTGAGACTGTTTATCAAAAGCATGAATATGGCAATTGGTGCTCAATGTGACTATGTGATCATGCAATTGATGGTGGGTAATATGATCATGATGTATGAATATGCCATCAAGAAAGATCATGAGAAATTTGCTAAGGAAGTGCGCAAGCTCATATATCATGGATGACATGGGAATAGGGGCAACAAGACAAGCAAAATGTGTGTCAATCCATGCATAAGATGCAAATTTGTTGTGGGTGGTGTTGTACCATAGCTCAATGTTGTGGTAGAAGTGATGGTCCGGTGGTGAATCCACTAAGTCCGAGTACTCCTCAACTTGAAGGTCCATAGATCCAATCTTCAATGTCGCTCCTCCGTTCACGAGATGTATCATGTAGACAACAAGAAGGAAACAACAATGAAAGAATGACTCATCCAATATGCGTATTTGAGGATGGCTCAAAGGGAAGGAGTTCACCTTTAGGAGGATGTCAAAAATGTTGGCGTGGCACATCATGTACGCCTTCACATAACCAAGTTGTCGCATAACGGCACCGCCTTGTGAATCCTCCAAAATGAAAGAACATGACAAACACTCGGAAAAACAAATGAGGTTAGCGGAAATGCAAAACCTATCATTCGAGTGGTAAGATACCCAACAAGTGTTCTCATCATTCTTATCATAAGAAAGGACAAGGTGTGGTATGGTATGAAAGCATATGATGCAACTACAACCAAAGACAATAGGCTCAAGTAAGCAAGCATGCTTCACAAGTAATATGTCCAAGTCTCCACGATCAATAAGCATAGCAAGTTGGCACTCAACACAAGGTGATATGAGATATGCAACTAATGGGCACAAGAGACAACGATCAAGATATATCATGTGAGAGGCGTGAACATATGTGCCATCAACCCAAGAAAGCGAGTAAGAATGGAACATGGGTAATGCGACAAAGCAAGCAATCATCGAGATCAAGTCAAGCAAGCTAGTAGTGCGAAGATGCAACGTACTGGGAGGAATCATGGCAAGCATGTCTTGGGTGCAAATAGTGTGCATGAATAATTCACATGACATAGCACAAGCATGAAAGCAAGATATGAAGAAGGTATCATCATTGTATTGGCAAGAAGTACTATGTAAATAGCAATGGAACATCATGACTCTCCCAACACAACAATCATCAATAGCATGAGGCACATGATAAACATGGCAATAGCAACAAGGATCTCCACCAAGCATGCAAATACACATAGGAGTAGTATAATGGTGAATCATATGTAAGTGCAAGCAAGGGTCACAATTGCATGGCAAAGTCATGTAAAGAGGCATAACATGCAAAGTGAACACGATAGAATGGGCATAAGATGGCAAGTGATAAATAGCCCATAGTCGTGTGAGAACCAAGTAGAAAAGATGCGCGTAGTCGTTGTGTGAAGAGAACGGTGGTAAGGATAGTCCACGTGATCGCAGGTCATCGTTGCTCTCAAGAGCTCGTTTTGTCAACTCTTGGGATTGAGAGGTTGACGAGTATATGTGAGTACCTACACAAAACAAAGGAAAAGGAAAAATTGTGTGCGCGTGGTAGATGTACACATCATCCATCATGATGCATACGTGCATGTGTTGGTTAGCAAAAAATATCCAATGCTCAAATAAGTGAGATGCATGATATAGAAACATGTCATCCATCATGAGAGGTTTGTTGCTATGTATAGCATAATGGAGACTCAAATTGTATAATGCATCATGAGAAATATGTAGTTATTCATGGAATGCATATGGTGCAACCAATTATGGGAATCATGCAACGTATGGAATGCATCAAGATCTCCTAATATGTATGAGGAAACTATGGGGGTCTCCTCATGAGCATTTGTAGAAACATCACATGGAGAATATTGACAACATACAAAACAAAGCATATTTGGAACAATGTGATTATGGCATGGCATAGTACATGAATTGCGCAAATCATGTAAAGGAAGCATGGCAATATCATCACATGAAAAACAAAAGCCAATGACCATCATCTCGTTATCTATGCCATAAGTGCAAATGGGATTTATTTTAATGGGGCATGCATAGTTACTATGTTGAGATTGAAATGATGCAATATGGGAGATCTCACTCATAGCATATGAAAAGTTCAATGGATTGTCAAACATGAAGTGACCAATAAAATTTTCACAAGATATCCTATGGAGAATAGCATCACAACTAGGCAACTCAACATGCTCATCATCATATTCATCATAAATGGGTAAGTCATGACATGAAGAAGTCGCACTAGCATGAAGCATGGGAATAGGTGTGTCAACATCATGCAAGCAATCATTGGTGAGATAGTCCGCTAGTGGGACAGGAGAAGCATTGTAACCTATGTTACCTTTGGAAGGTCGCTCATGTGTTGTAGGCGAGGTGTCGAAGATCCACTCGTTCTCATCTTCATCTTGATGGAACCATGTGGGGGTGCATCATCGTCTCCATTGGAGGTATGGACTCATCGAGGGTAGGCATGTCATCATGTAGGAAACCTAGCACCAAAGAAAACACACTCGGAGTAGAGGTTAAGTTGTTAGAAATCATAGTGGCCTCACATGCCTTGTCAACTAGCTCACTCACTAAGTGTTGTGGCTCACTCACTCCCGGTATGATGCTCTCGCTCATATGGTCGGTGGAGTCACTCAAATGGCTCTCAACCTCACATAGGATGTGTGGCATGCTCTCAAGTGTGGGGCTAGTGGTGGTCACACTCATCCTCTCATAGGAAATGCTCTCAATGTCACATATGGTGGAGTCACTCATGTCACTCATGTGGTGGTGGCTCTCCTCACATGGCAATTGGGGCATCTCTTCATATGTGGCTATCGGAGAGATGTTGGTGCAAATGTCTCCATGCTCAACTATGTCGTAGTCGTAGCCATGGATGAAGGCCGAAGATGGCACATCATCATTCTCCTCCAAGACCAAAGATAAGGTCTCATGTGCGGTCTCGTAGCTTGGCTCGGAGTATGAGTCCTTTTGGGACGCCGTCTTCATGTAGTTGAAGCGGTTCGTGCTCGTTGTTGTGGTCAAAGGGGATGGCCATTGCCTGACCATCTTGTCGCTGTCTTGTTATTGGAGGCCCATATGATGTGGTACCTCATAGCTCGGATCCATGACCGAAGGGAAATTCCCATGCTTGGCCATCTTCCATGAGGGCCTTCCGAAGATGGAAGTGTCGCCCTCGCTCGTAGTTGGTCACCTTGTTGTTGAAGATGTCGATGTAGGCGAACTCATGGGAAGTAGGCAAAGATGCCGTAAGTCCAAAGGCGAAGATGCCTTGATAGCACTTGGCGAAGATGCCGAAGTGGTGGTGGTAGTAGCCGTAGCTTCGTCTTGGTGGTGCTCATCTCGCGGTCTTCTCTTTTTCTCATGAAGCTTGTCCTTGGCGTGAATTAGGGCTTGTTGGGACTTGTAGGTAGGTGCTTGTGGAGCATTTTCATGATGATGGTGTCATTGTCGTACTTAAGCTCGTAGTAGATGCCGTTTGTCGTCGTCGTGCACATGATGCTTGGAGGTGACTTACCCTTCATGACGATGTGGATGACGAACATGATTATGGTCGCCATGTAGATGTGGACGACTTGCGCTTGCATTGCATGGCCGCTCCGAGGATGATCGATTTGATTGTCGCCACCTTGAAGATGATGAATTGGAAGTAGACTTGATCAAGGCCCGAATCTCCTCCATCCTTGCATCATTCTCCTCCTTTTGTGCGGAAAGCTTGTTGTCGAAGTAGTCCCTTTTTCTTGCTTCGGAGTGATGAATGTCAATGGAGAGGTTCTCGATGCGCTGTTGAAAAGTAGAATGTGCGGCTTTCGATGCTCATTTTAGTTCGAAGATGGACGCTTTGGTGATGTAGTTGTTCACGCCGTCGGTGTTGTCGAAGATTGGAGATGAAATGCCTTGCCTGTCCATCACAAAACTCGAGCAAATATGAGTGGGAGAAAGAGAAGAACTATACCAAATGTACCTTGACCGATGTTGAAAATGGATCAATGATCACTCAATGTGTAACAAGGAAATAGCACAATTGGTACCATTTCTTGTCGGTTTCTCACACCTACACACGTAAGGCTTATGGTGGAGCTCGGTGAGGATAGTGGCACAAAAAATTTGATGCAAAATGTTAGCAAGAGTCAATAATGTTGAAAGAGATTCACAAATTCGCAAGTGAAACAAGTAGACCAATAGCAATGAATGGCACACGGAAACACACACATGAATAGATAGATGGGGTCGTGCAACCAAGGAATGAGCACAAAATGTGGAATCCACGGAAAACGCTCATGTTGCACAACTCAAGAGAGACGCTAGCACGATTGCTCAATAGGCGGATACGACACTTGTGCACAACCTATAAGATGCAAAATAGATAAACTTTCTATCCCAAGTATGCTATGTATGTATGGTTCCCGGTGTTATGATCCAAGATGATCGATTATGACAATCTTAATGTAGTATGATGCTATGGTTCTTGCTTATAAGCTCTTTGTTCACTCTTTTTCTTTGCTTAAAAGATTTATTCTCTTTTTTTATATGGCCACAATGCAAAATGCACAAACCAAGATAGCAATTGTGTATATGCGGGAACAATCTTGTGACACAAGATATGATATGATAATACCAATATGATATGGTATGTATGGAATGGAAGGTGTAGATCACTAATGTGCACAAGTAACGTTGCCGGCAATACCAAATGGCTAGTCTCGATAGGCAAGTAACGCAAAATGGGCTAGGGGTTATCAATGCAATTGCAAGGGAATATACAATGGAGGGAAACCACGATACCAAGATGATATGGAGGTTACCGTCGAGGGTTTCTCGCTTGGACGCCAAGGACGGACGATGGTGAAGTGGTCAAAGTCGATGATGACCTCGAGGCAATGATGAGTTGTGGTGATCTTGATGGAGATACCAAGCTGATGGAGACTCGTCCCTAAGTAGCCGAAACACCTTAGGAAACGGAAAAACTGCGAACTCAAAATCTCAAAGGCAAATGTCAAATGGTGGTAGCGGGAATGCGGTGATGGTTTTGCGGAAACTCAATGGGATTGCGGAAATGCAATGATGGGTTTTGAGTATGCAATGCGGAAGTGGAGGGTAAGGTGGTGGACTATACACGGTGTCAGAGTTGGAAGCACGGTCCCTAAGTAGCCGAAACAACTTAGGAGACGCAACTCACAACACAAACAAAATTGGTTTATAGTTGGGATGGTGGAAGTGTATGGTGGGCAAGCCTATGCGGAAGTTATGGTGGTGGTTGATGAAGAAGAAACCGTCCCTAAGTAGCCTAAACACCTTAGGAGACTCGAATCACAACTCAAACAACCACAAATGCTAAGGAGGACAAAATGTGTTAGGCTGCGGAAGTTGGTGGTGGCAATGCGGATGATATGGTGGAAGCCCTAGGCAAAGATGCCAAAGTGCCAAAAATTTGATGGAGTCAAATGGTGTTGAAACCTATCTAGATGGATAGAGGATGTCAATAGCTACTCAACGAGCTAAAGAACGTCAAAAATCGTACTCCGGATGAATTAGTTATGCACAAAACGGTGAAATGGGTAAGGCTGATGCTTGAGGGGTCGGACATCCGGGGTCGGGGCCGGATATCCGGGACCTGATGTCCAGAACGCTGCGCAAAAACGAGCTCCAGGAGCCGGATGTCCGGGCCACAGGCCGGATGTCTGGGGGGCCAGATGTCCGGGCTCCAAATCCGGGGATGAACTCGAGGAACTCGATTTTGGGGGCGGTTGATGATTTTGGGGGCAAAATTGCGGAGATTTCGTGGATGGAAAGTGGGGAAAAGTGGGGGAAAGCTAGATCCACAAGTAACAAAGCAAATCCACGGATCAAATTCAAATTCAACAAAACATCATCACACCAAAAAATCACAAAAAACTTTGGGGGCTATTTTTTGGTGGGGATTTTCGAATTTAGGACGAAATCAACAAAACTAGGCTAGAAAACACAATGGGGAGGCTCCAAAATCGTGATCAACGTGGCTCATGATACCAAGATATCATGAGACAAGCTGGCTTTGATCCAAGATGATGTAGGGTGGAACCCTAGACGGCCGATCTTTCAGGAAAGGAGTGGATCCCAACTAAGAACACGAAGAACACGAGGGGAACATGAGGGAAAACACAAGAGGAATCACTAAATCAACAAGATATAGTCACACATGTGCTAGATGCACGAAACACAAGGGGAGATACAAGATCCAAATCCAACAAAGGACGATACAAAGGGTAACCAGTTCTTCTCCGTGAGGAGTTCTTGATGGGGCCACCCAATAGGGGGTCTTGAATCCAACGTGGATCATCTCCTCAGAGGGGCTGCGTTCTCTCTCGAGGAGCAGATTCGTATGGATGAGCAATGCTCTCTCTCACATATGAGCTAAACCAATGCTAACCCTAACTAGGAGGAGGTGGGGGTCTATATATAGTGTTAGTCCACGAAGGGGTAAGAGAGAGGGGCGATACATGAGCCCTTGGCCCGTTCTCTGCGCACAGGCAGGTGTCGGATGTCCGGGCTGGGGGCCGGATGTCCAGCGGCTCAAGAAGAGACGGATGTCCGGGCCTCTGGCCGGATGTCCGGGCTAACGGGGTTCAGCTTCGGGTGCGTTCTGTGATGGGCACCGGATTTCCGGGGGTCGGGCCGGATGTCTGGGCTGGTCCGGATGTTCGGGCTGGGGTTGAATCTTACGGGCCTGTAGCAGCTGGCTCCTCTTCCTTCTCCTTCCTTCGGTCCCGCGCACACTTGGCCTTGGTCCTTGGGCTCTCCATGATCTCCTCAGGTGTACTTGAGTATGCACAAGGTCCGCACTTGAAGTAGCATCCATGTCTTACATGCGGAAAGGGAAGGTTCCGAAAGGAGCGAGTTCACCTTAGGTCCAATGGCTTAGGCTCGAGTGTACATGGGGATGATCGTCGGATGCTTCGCATCATTCCTTCCTTCTCCTTGGCCTCTCCTTCATTCTCTTGCTCCATGGATGCTCGAACCTCCATCTTCTCCTTCCCACGATCATCTTTGATGTACCTAAGAATGCATAGTGTATCTCTTTGAGGTACAATCCCATTCTCATGTGAAACCGAACGAAACTCAAAGAGGAAAGAAGTGACCTTGTTCTCGATGTTGCGTGCATGTGCTCTCGTCATTGGCCCTCTTGGTGCTTGCGGTGGTGATGGAGTGTCGGTGCGGGTAGTCGAGGGATGCTCCGCATCGTCTCCCCCCCGTTGGGAGAGATCTGTCCATGGATCGTGTTGTTCATCACCATGGTACTTGGCCAAATCTTTGATGTTGAAGATGTCACTTACGTTGTACTTGTCCCGTGGGATGTGGACCTTATAGGTGTTGTCATTGTAGCGTGCTAGCACCTTGAATGGTCCGTCGGCTCTCGGGAGTATCTTGGACTTCCGTTCCTTGGGGAAGCAGTCTTTGCGGAGATGTATCCATACTTGACCACCCGGTTGGAACACCATTGCAGACTTGTTGATGTTGAGCTTGGAGGCGAGTCGGTGTACTTGGCGCTCGATCGTGGAGCATGTTTCTTCATGCATCTTCTTGAGGTAGGTGGCCCTTGCGCTAGTGTCCATGTTTGCTCATTCTTGAAGCGGTAGAGGGAGAATGTCCAAAGGTGACAAAGCGTTGAAGCCGTAGACAACCTCGAAGGGGGACTTGCCGGTTGTAGAGTGTCTTGCGCGGTTGTAGGCATACTCGGGGTAGGCACTCCTCCCACTCCTTGATGTTCTTCTTTATCAACACACGTAGGAGAGTTGCAAGCGTCCGGTTGGTGACTTCCGTTTGGCCATCGGTTTGAGGATGATACGCCGTGGAGAAGAGTAGCTTGATTTCGAGCTTGGCGCATAGCGTCTTCCAAAATTAGCTTAAGAACTTGACGTCTCGATCCGACACAATTATCTTTGGTACACCATGCAACCTCAAGATTTCCCTACAAAACTGATTGGCAACATGTGAAGCATCGTCTATCTTATTGCATCGGATAAAATGAGCCATTTTAGAGAAACGACCACAACAACAAATATGGACTCCTTGCCATTTTGAGTCCTAGGTAATCCAAGCACAAAATCCATTCTAATATCTTCCCAAGGTTGATGTGGAATAGGTAAAGACATATGTAAACCATGGGATTGAGATTGTGACTTAGCTTTGCAACATGTAGAGCACCGGTTGGTGAAACGGGCGACATTGCGAAACATCTTGGGCCAAAAATAGTTCTTGGAGAGCGTGGCAAAAGTCTTGTCGCGTCCAAAGTGTCCCATGAGTCCACCTCCATGAGCCTCTTGCAAAAGTAACAAATGAAGAGAAGACTCGGGAATGCATAGTTTGTTAGCTCTCATAAGATAACCATCTTTGATATAGTATCATTCCCAAGAAGTATGCGTCACACACTTAGCATACGGAATAGCAAAAGTCACATCATGTTCATACAAATCTTTAAGATGATCAAATCCAATAATATTCAATTCAAGTTGAGTAAGTAACATGCATTTGCGGGAAAGGGCATCAGCCACGACATTCTCTTTGCCCTTAATGTACTTGATCACATAGGGGAAAGATTCAATAAATTCACTCCATTTAGCATGTCGTTTATTCAACTTGGTTTGACCTTTAAGGTACTTCAGTGTCTCATGATCGGTATGTATGACAAACTCATGCGGAAGAAGATAATGCTCCCAAACATGCAACACACAGAGTAAAGCATACAATTCTTTGTCATAGATGGGATAATTGAGTTGAGCACCGGAGAGTTTTTCACTAAAATATGCAATGGCTCGTTTTTCTTGCATCAAAACTCCACCAATTCCATTACCACTAGCATCACAATGGACCTCAAAAGTTTTGCATAGGAGCATGAGTAAGCAAGGATTTGAGCTCATCAAAAGCGGTTGATTGCAAAGGTCCCCAAACAAAGGGTGCATTCTTCTTACTCAAGGCATGCAAAGGTGCGGCAATAGAGCTAAAATCTTTCACAAACCGATGATAGAAACCCGCAAGGCCAAGAAAACTACCCACTTGTTGCTAGAGGGTTGTGGCCAAGTTTTAATTGCTTCAAGTTTTAGACTCATCAACATGAACACCCTTTGAGGAAACAACGAACCCAAGAAAATAAGCTTGTCAACTCCAAAAGTGCACCTTTTCATGTTTGCATAAAGACGTTCCTTGCGAAGAGTTTGCAAAACGGTGCGAAGGTGTTTGACATGCTCTTTAAGAGATTTGCTAAAAACAAGGATATCGTCCAAGTAAACCACAACAAACTCACCAATGTAAGGGTGAAACACAGAATGCATGATGAGGACATGACTACCTTGGATACGACCAAAAATATTGCATACATGCATATTTGTTAGGTGATTTCTGGTGCAAACTATTCAATAATCTATTTATGTTATCCAGAACAAAAATACTTAACACACTTTTGTGTTTTGTATAATTGCAGGTGTATGGGACATTTGTACAATCCACATATGAAGATAAGGGAAAAGGACAAGTTTAGGTTCTATTCAAAAAGTCCTCTCGCGTCACTTTTGGGCCAAGAGAAGATAGAGTCCAAGTCTCTCACGTTCTGAATTCAGATTCGGACTGCACAGACATACCTGACTCAGAACACCAACAACTTTTTCAGATGGACTCTGACTTGGGTGATTCTTTTTTTGTTGGAAAGTAGATTTCGTGCTCTTTCCAACCCAATTGGATTCACCTTCAAATTTGTCCAGAGCATTGATATATGGACAAAGCAATCTGACGTTGCAGCAGAATCCGAGTCAAACAACAAGTCAAAAGGTGTTGCATCACCTCCACTTGGGCGCATGAGCCTTGTACGACCTAGGGTTGGTTTTAGGCTTCCTTGAGACGTCCTTCCACCTCCTTGGCCGCCACCCCTTGCTCCTATATAAGTAGATCCATCTAGTAGCTTTTTTCTTGGGATTTGTTTAGTTAACAGTTAGCCATTGCAACTTCGTGTACTTCGTTTGTGTCCAACGACCAGACCAAGACCGCTTTTGGATCCCCACCTTTATCAATACTTCATACATATTCGCAATATTCAGATTTTTTTATCATATTCTTTCTCGTTCTTCGATTGCTTGCAGGAATAGACCTTCCCAGTCAGGCTGATCGTGCTTTGGCTTGGTCAATAACCTCAGGAGATTGGTTTAGCGATTGCTAAGGCGCAACGTCATGAACATTTGTAGTCGGATCGTCAAAGTCGCCTCCATCAAATCGATAGTTATCATCTCATCGAAAGATCGGGACACCCCCCCTCTATCAATGCATAAGACACATGAAAGTACCGGGTGCTTCCGATAAACCCATAGGCATAACTAACCACTCATACAAACCAAACTTTGTTCTGAAAGCGGTTTTCCATTCATCACCTTCTTGTATGCGGATTTGATAATAGCCACTTTTAAGATCAATTTTTGAGAAAAGGGTGGCACCGCTAAGCTCATCGAGCATATCATCTAGGCGAGGTATGGGATGTCTATATCTAACGGTGATAGCATTGATGGGTCTACAATCGGAGCACATGCGAAAAGTACCATCTTGCTTGGGTACAAGTATAACCGAAATGGCACAAGGGCTTAAGCTTTCATGTACATGGCCGTTGTCGATGAGTTGTTGTACTTGCCGTTGGATCTCCTTAGTTTCTTCGCGGTTGACGCGGTAGGGGGCCTTGTTCGGAAGAGGCGCTCCTGGGATGAGGTCGATCCTATGTTCAATGCCACATAGAGGAGGAAGACTGGGAGGTAGCTCATCGGGGAAGACATCCTCGAATTCCTGCAACAAGTTAGAAAACACTAGATGTAGAGGATTAGGAGTGTTAGTTTTTGCCACCTCATCTTTGCAAAGTATGACAAAGTGGATGACACTTGATGGGTTCTCACACACTTCTCTCATCTCTCTTTTTGTGGCTAGGAGGACTAAATTCTTCTCTCTTGGCGAAGAGTCGCTCAATTTTGGCTTGTCGCGCTCACTTTCTTTTTGGTGGTTCACTCTCTCACTAGGATCTCCGTGGTGGGTGGATGCTTGCTTATCGGTGATCACTTGGCTTGGTGACAATGGTCGAAGCACATATTCCTTGCCTTTCATCTTGAAGCTATAGTGGTTGGTTTTTCCGTTGTGGATGACTCCACGGTCAAATTGCCAAGGTCGTCCCAAGAGAAGGTGGCACACCGACATACTACATCACACTCCAAGGTGTCCTCGTAGGCGCTGATCTTGAAAGACACTTGCACCATATGCTCCACTTGAATAGTGCCGGAGTCGCTTAGCCATTGCACCTTGTAGGGACGAGGGTGCTTCTTCTTGACCAATTGCAGCTTGGAACATAGCTCTTCACTTCCCAAGGTGTGACAACTACCTCCGTCGATGATGACCTTCACGGAACGCCCATTGATGCCGGCCTTGGTGTGGAAGATGTGGCATCGTTGGTCTTCATCTTGATGGTGTTGGAGCGTCAAGACCTTGGAGACCACGAGAGAGGGACTTGAATCATTGTCACAAAAGATTTGATCATCTTCCTCTTCGTTCACGTGCCGGTGCATGGCCACATGCTCAAGGGCTTCCATTTCTTATTCACTCATTGAGTCATATGTGCCATCATCGTTGAAGATCATTGTCCGCTTGTTGGTACATTCGAAGGACTTGTGACCGCGGCCACCACATGTGAAGCACTTGAATGAACTTGTCTTGACGGGGTCATTCGGTGGCGCTGAAGAAGAGGGATTCTTGGATTTGTAGGTGCTTGCTAGAGAACGAGTCGAGGAAGGCGTAGCTTGCTTGGAACTTGACTTGTCGCCGGTACTTGGTGATGCTCTAGTCGAGGTAGGAGTTGCCGAAGTCGTGGGAGCTTGAGAGTAGGAGCCGTAGGTCTTGGACGAGTACTTGGCGTATTTGAAGTCATCTTGCACTTGTCGCTCGGCCTTGGTCGCTTGATGAACTAGATCGAGAAGGTTTGAGTATGGTTGGAAGTCGGCAATCCACTTGATCGGGTGGTTGACGCTGTTCAAGAAGCGTGCCATTGTTTGCTCATCATCTTCCTTGACATTGGCTCGTATCATGGCAATCTCCATTTCTTGGTAGTATTCTTCCACCGTTTTCGTGCCTTGCTTGAGGAGTTGCAACTTCTTGAAGAGATCACGGGTGTAGTGTGTAGGCATGAAGCGAGCTCTCATGACATCCTTCATTTCCATCCAAGTTGTGATTGGTGGTTCGCCTCTTGTATGTCGGCACTCGATCACTTGTTCCCACCAAATGAGGACGTAGTCTTGAAATTCGAGGGAGGCCATGGCGATCTTCTTTTCCTCGTCGTAGTTGTGAAGACGGAATATCTTGTCCACCTTAAAGGCCCATGAGAGATACTCTTTGGTATCATTGCTTCCGGAGAACTTGGGCATGGTGAACTTGAGCTTGCCGTAGCGGAGTTCTTCATCGAAGTAGCAGTTTTGATGTCGCTCTTGCCTTGGAGGAAGGTCCTCAAATGCTTGTTCCTCAAGATGTCGCTCTTGGCGTGGATGAGGGTCTTGAACCACTTGGTCCTCTTGATATCGTTCTTGCCGTGGAGGAGGACCAGGGGCATGCGCTTGGTTGCGCCTTTCTTGTTGTTCTTCGCGATGCACGACTTCTTGTTGTATCTCCTAGTGAAGAGCTTCTTCTTGTTCTCGCACTTGGCAGTTGCGTTCATCAACGGCTCTAGTGGCCTCGCGGAGTGCTCGTTGTGCTTCAAGTGCTTGTGCTTGAGGGATGGCGTCTTCATCTTGAGGTTGTTGTCGTGGCACTTGTGGAGGCATTTGCTCTTGCTCCCTTGGTTCTTGTGCTTGGTGTCGCGCCCTTTCACGTGCTCGAACTCGGTCTTGTAAGCCATTGCCATGGAATGGATTTTCTTGAGCTTGGCGATCTCGGGGAGCATCACGTCGAGGTACTCGAGCTCGAGAAGGACTTGTACCATAAGATGAGTACGCCGAAGATGGCCGACTTGAGCGGTGGTTTGAGTGGCGCCGTCTTGTTGAAGTAGATGAGGAAGACGGGTGTTGACACCAGATTTTGGCACGGTCAATAACTTATTTAATATGTCTTCAAATGGAGAAGTGATCTACATGAAAGAGTTCCATATTGTTGATATGAACATCTTTAAAGTTTGGGCCATCGCCGTCCGATCTCATCTCAAAGGCCGAAGTTATGTTCGAATACCGAGATTTTGTATTCAGTATACTCTTCGGCTGATTTTACCCCCAAAACTGCCTCGTATGGAAACGTGATCTACACGGATTGTCTTTGTCTCGTCGAATCGATCGATTTTGATATAAGAAATGTCTCAATCGGAGTTCGTATGCAAAAGTTATTGCCCGCACAGCGCGATCCTCCAGTGAGCAAAATATGACGGCCGGAACCAAACACATATGTGGGTATGTCTGATGAGCTGCGTGAATAATTAGCTGTTTTGAGCGAGCGATTTGACCCTCGAGATGACCTCTGATGAAAAAACGTTAAACATGAAAGTTGTTCGTCTCGTCGAAACGGTCAATATTGCTTTTTGGCTCGTTTTCATCCGAAGTCGTTTACCACCTCAAAAAAACCCACAATGTGCAGCCCATTTTAGACCGAACAGTTTTGGAAAGTTCGGACAAAACCAATTCGAATTTGACTAGGGTTTTGGACGTGAATCCATGCCTTTTCCTTGTACGGGAAGTCCAGCCGCCTCTTATATACCTAAGGGGTGACGGCCGATTAAACGACACACAATCGATCAAATCATCTACCACTTTTTATCTTTTATCTTTTATCTTTTCTCCTTAACCCTAGTTTTTCTTCTTCCTCGTTCTTCGTTCGTTTTTCTTGTTGCAGGGCGGCGAACCTCGAGGCCCTACGGGCGGTCAGGCCGCCCTAGGGCAGCCCATAGCCACCGCGCGTCCAGACGTGGTCCCTCCCGGGTGTGTGGAGCTTCGGGCCAACAAAAGCGCCTGCCGGATTGCCTGCGTACCGCGCTTCCAGACGGGTCTCCTTCGACGTGAGCTGCGGTGCATCACCCCCGGTGTTGAGGGTACACGGTGATGTGTTCATGTGCGAACATACTTTTTGGCGACTCCGCTGAGGACGAAGCTTTGAACGGTCTCCGGCCCGTTCTTGCTACGAAGAGATCGTCATCTAGGGTTTGCAATCTACAAAGGTAATATGAATACCCAATTCACATATGTAGATGCAAATAATGCGTATGTTGTTGCTAGATCATCTAATGAGCATAATGTATCGGCTAGCCCTAGCTTTATCAATCATGCATATAATTATGTGCAAGGGCCGATGCAACAAAATCTCCATGATTCTACTTCATATAATTTTAGCAACATGCAACATATGTATCCCAACTCCCATGCATCGGCAACCCCACAAATTTATATGTCGATGAATAACATGATGAGTTCGGTTAATCAAGTTGAGACACCCTATGTAGGAACTTCCAATGGTACGCAACAAAGTGTTTCAAGCTTTTATTCATCGGCAAATAATTTTCAGTACGTTAATCCAAACGTGCCGGTGGATAGGGGAATTGGCCGTGTTACTACTAGTTATTTGGCCAATTACCCTCAAACATCATATGCTACACCTAATGCTACTAATTTTTTGGCACCATACACAACTGTTGATGTCCACAATTCGGCTCCGCACCTTCATGGTCATGGCCGAATAAGTGAAACTTCTGCAGGAGCACAAATGTCTTCACCTACTACCATGGCATATCATGTACCCCCTACACAATTACAGAACTTTGGCAACACACCATTGCCGAAAGCGTCTCAAAGTATTGGGGGGCAATCCAATGAAGACTGGGCAGAAATTGGTCGAAAAAAACTTAAAGATAGCCTAGCTGCAATGTTTGCTGAATTTAGACAAGAACAAGCAACCTTGCGAATCAAAGAAACAAAGAGTGGTGATTCGGATAACAAAGTTAATTTGGTTATTAAAAATGCCAAATCAAATAGTATGTGTACTGAATTTATTGAAGAAAAAGAGGACGCCAAGGCATTGGAGAGTCATTTAAAAGTGGAGCAAAGTATTATTAAAGTATCACAACCATCATGCTCTCCCAGCGTGTATGAAGAGGTATGTCTAGCAAGTGATTTACCTATTTTCATATTTGGTCGCATCTTTATTATTGATGCATCTATTCGGAAAAATCTCGTAAGTAATTTTGAAAGACCAATGGTGAAGGGTAATTTACTTGTTATCAATAAAATTGTTACAAAGCATATCGGTCAATACTTTGTACCATTCAGAGAGATTGATAACAACAAAATTGTTGCAAAGCATATCGGTCAATACATTGTACCATTCGAAGAGACCGATAGTGACTTATTATTGGAGCCAAAGCTTATCCCATTGCTTTATTTAGAGTTCATATCTAATTGGGTAGCTTTGCTTGCTTCATACTTGGCTTACGCATGGTCTCAATTGAGACATGTGTGCTTTAACTATTTTTGTTTCAGAAATATAAAGCCAAGGTTAAATTATTTTGAGAAATCCGATGCTAATATTATATGTTCTCCAAAGACATCGGAGATAGAGTGCAAAACACAATGTATAGATGAGGGAAGATTCTAAATCTGAACCATTCGTTTGCTTACCTCCAAAGCCGTTCGCACACCAAGATCGGCTAGAAAAAAAACGTATACCTTCGATTCAAACATGTGTGATCAAATCTTTGATTTATTGTTGAAAAATAATTACATTAGAATTCTTGATCACCATATCAAGCCATCTATCCAAGGACGAATTTATTGTAAGCTGCATGATTCGTTCAAGCATAGTATTGAGGATTGCAACATGTTTCGTCAAATAGTTAAATCAGCCATTGATAAAGGATGATTGAAATTTGTGGAGACACCAAAAGATGATGAGCCTATTCCAATTGGTCCCGATGGTAAAAGGTTTTTGCATCGGCTGCTGCAAGCCAATCCATTTAAAGAGAAGGTAAAAACTGCAGGTGATGGGATCAAGCTTTCAAGTAAAGAAGTTGTTGAAGAGCATAATGAACATAATCTTGAGGGTGAGAATTCCATCGAAGCTACAATGAAGACGCCAAGGACTGGGGGGCAACAAGAAAATCCAAAGATCGGTGCAAGCACAGCCAAAGAAAACAAAAGCTGACGTAAGCACAAAGGTAAAAAGCCGAAAGTCACTTCCGCGCAACTATTGGAAAAATATCAGAAGATAAGTGAGGAGAGCAGTGCTTATCGGCCAACTAATGCTAAAGCATCAAGATCACCCCCTAGGCACAAATCCAAGGACCGATATTGGCAAGAAGAGAATTTGAATGCAACTTATTCATATCCTTATTTTGGGCCATCAATGCCAATGTCGTGGATGCCTCCCTATGCTCACGCAAATCCATATCCATCATGGGACAAGTATAATACAAGGGCACATTCTCCATATTATTATAAACCATCTCGCCAATATTATGCAACTCCAAGAAGACCAACATTCAATGAGTAGTCATATGTTCAAGACTGTCTCAATAAAAAAGAATCGGTCCGAAACACAAGGAAGAATAAGGAGGTGGTTGAGCAAGTCTACCGCGTCAAAAGAGATGGTCGTAAGAGTGCCACTTCAGCTATGATCTCAAATGATAAAGAGTCAATTAAATTGTTGACATTGGCTATAAAAGGCAATGAGGCAAGTCAATCAAGTGCCAAATCTGAAGGGAAGAATAGAATGCACAAGGTAAAACAAGAATTGCCACTACATCAAACAAAATCGCAGCCGGGTGCCCACTCGACTTATCGTATTGGCAAAAGAAGAAGTTACAAAAGATTAGTGCACAATAACTTGAAAAGAGAAACATGGCATGGGTTCCAAAAGGAAGTATTCAAAATAAGAATGATGTGCGAGCTTCCTTTACAAGGAGTGCGGCAAAGGTGAAGAAGGAAAATAGTGAAAACTATGAAGGACCAAGCCAAAGGTTTCAACATCTTCGGTCCACACATTATCCAAATTCTTCAACTATGTCGTTGATGCATATGCCATGGGATTCTTTATCAGGTATGATTGGTTACCTTTAGTGGGCTTATTTTAATCCATGGATGCAATGTAATTTCTTACATCATGAAAGGGTATTACCAAATCATCATATGTTCCATTAGCTTCACTTTGTTGCTAATCTAAATGGCCGATATATACCTATCGTCCTAAGCACGTAAAAATGGCCGATGGAGTGTTGACATCGCGCTTAGAACAAACTTCGTGCAAGTTATTTTTTGGCACACAAGCTTTGCCGAAAAACAGGGGGGCATGTGTTGACACCAGATTTTGGCACGGTCAAGAAGTTATTTAAGATGTCCTCAAATGGAGAAGTGATCTACTTGAAAGAGTTCCGTATTGTTGATATGAACATCTTTAAAGTTTGGTCCATCACCGTCCGATCCCATCTCAAAGAAAGAAGTTGTGTTCGAAATATCAAGATTTTGTATTCATAATACTATTCGGCTGAGTTGACCCCCAAGACTGCCTCGTATGGAAAAGTGATCTACACGAATTGTCTTCGCCTCGTCGAAATGATCGATTTTTATATAAGAAACGTCTCAATAGGAGTCCGTATGCAAAAGTTAGAGCCCGCACAGCGCGACCCTCCAGTAAGCAAAATATGACGCCCGGAACCAGACACATATGTGGGTATGTCTGATGAGCTGCGTGAATAATTAGCTGTTTTACGAGAGCGATTTGACCTTCGAGATGAACTCTGATGAAACAATGTTCAACATTAAAGTTGTTGGTATCGTCGAAACGGTCAATATTGCTTTTGGGATCGTTTCCGTCCGAGGTCGTTTACCACCTCAAAAAAGACTCACAATGTGCAGCCAATTTTAGACCGAACAATTTTGGAAAGTTCGGACAAAACCAATCCGAATTTGACTAGGGTTTTGGACGTGAATCCATACCTTTTCCTTGCACGGGAAGTCCAGCCGCCTCTTATATACGTAAGGCGTGACGGCTGATTGAACAACACACAATCGATCAAATCATCTACCACTTTTTATCGTTTATCTTTTCTCCTTAACCCTAGTTTTTCTACTTCCTCGTTCTTCGTTCGTTCTTCTTGTTGCAGGGCGGCGAACCTCGAGGCCCTAGGGGCGGTCAGGCTGACCTAGGGCAGCCCATAGCCGCCGCGCATCCAGACGGGGTCCCTCCCGGGCGTGTGGAGCTTCGGGTCAACAAAAGCGCCCGCCGGATTGCCTGCGTACCGCGCTTCCGGACGAGTCTCTCTCCACGTGAGCTGCGGTGCATCACCCCCGGCATCGAGGGTACACGGTGACGTGTTCGTGTGCGAACAACGGGCGTCGCACAATCATGTTGCGGAGCTCTTCCATTTGTGTAGTGAACTTGTCGTCGATGTAGTCGCGATTCCTTGCTTCCGGTTGACGAAGGTCGGCGGCGAGTTGGTCAAGGCGTTCACCCAAAGCCTCACTTTCTTGATGGAGAGCTCGTTGCGCGATGAAGAAGTGGCCCTTGGTGACATAGTTGGGATCAACACCTTGCTCCTCGAAGAGCAGGTTCGCCGACGAACTTGGCCTATTCATCATAACCAAGTGGAGTGAGTAGGAAAATGAGAGAACAACACCAAAGTTACCTTTTCCGAGGATTGAGGGTGTAACAAGTATCACTCAATGTAATGCCACAATAGTAGAACTAGAACCGGGTTTGTTTCTCACACCTACAAGTAAAAGGCTTATGGAGGAGCTCGGTTAGGATGGTGGCAAAAATTTCAAGCAAATCTTAGTCAAGATATCGATAAGGTTGAGAAGGTTCACAAAATTGCAAGTAAAGCAAACAGATCAAACCCAAGGATATCACTAGGAACACACACACACGGAAGATAGATGGGATCCGCACACCCAAGGGGTGAGCTCAAAATGTGCAACCACGAAGAATGCTCTTGTTGTGCAAATGCTAGAGAGACGCTAGCTTGATTGCTCAAATGGGCAAGATACGCATATGCACCACCCTATAAGAGAAACGTGTTGTCTTCAATCCCAACTATGCTATGTATGCGGTGACCAAGATGATATGAGTATGCAAAATGGCTCAATGCCATTGCTTACAAGCTCTTTGTTTCTCCTCTTTTGCTTAAAAGCTTTGCTTTCTTTCTCTTTCTCTCTTTTTTCTCTATGCTTGATGCTCGAGCCAAGTATGCTATGAGACAAGTATGTAAGATATGCACGGGAGGGACTTATGGCACTAAGATGATAACATGATTGCTACGGTGCACAATAGCGTGGCCCAGCAATTCTCAACTCGCTAGTCTCGATGGGTAAGCAACGCAAAAAGGCTCGGGCTATCAATGCAAAAGCAAAGTTAAGTGTCGTCAAGGTTACCGTCCTTTCTTACGGTTAGCTGTGAAGATGACTCCGAGGCGATGATGAATGGCGGTGATGTCGATGTCACATGCTCCTAAGTAGCCGAAACACCTTAGGAAACACAAATCGCAACTCAAAATCGGTCAAATGCGGAAGGTTTGTATTTTTTGATGATTTTTTGGATGGAGGCTAATGGTGGTGGTAATGATATGAGTGGATGGGGGATGTCAAGAGCTTCCAAACGAGCTAAAGAACACAAAAACGGACTTGGGAGTTGGATGTTATTGTCAAATTGGTGGTGTAGTTCGGCTGATTTGGGGCGCTGCGGGCACCCGGGAGTGGAGGTGCGGATGCCTAGGGTGGTTAGGGGAAAATGGCTCGAGGGTGCGGGTGCCCGGTTGTTCGAGGTGTGGGCACCCGGTGGTCGTCGATTTGGGATGCTATTGCTTACAAGCTCTTTATTTCTCCTCTTTTACTTAAAAGCTTTTTTTTCTTTCTCTTTTTTTCTATGCTTGATGCTCGAGCCAAATATGATATGATACAAGTATGTAAGATATGCACAGAAGAGTCTTATGGAACTAAGATGATAACACGATCACTACGGTGCACAATACCGTGGCCCGGCAATCCTCAACTCGCTAGTCTCGATGGGTAAGCAACGCAAAAAGGCTCGGGCTATCAATGCAAAAGAAAAGTTAAGTGTCGGCGAGGTTACCGTCCTTTCTTACGGTTAGCGGTGAAGATGACTCCGAGCCGATGATGAATGGCGGTGATGTCGATGTCACAGGCTCCTAAGTAGTCGAAACACCTTAGGAAACGCAAATCGCAACTCAAAATCAGTCAAATGCGGAAGGTGGGTATTTTTTTGATGGAGGCTAATGGTGGTGGTAATGATATGAGTGGATGGGGGATGTCAAGAGCTTTCAAACGAGTTAAAGAACACAAAAACGAACTTGGGAGTTGGAAGTTATGGTCAAATTGGTGGTGTAGTTGGGCTGATTCGGGGGGGGGGGGGTGCGGGCACCCGGGGGTGGGAGGTGCGGGTGCCCGGGGTGGTTATGGAAAAATGGCCTGGGGTGCGGGTGCCCGGTGGTTCGAGGTGCGGGTGCCCGGCGGTCGTCGATTTGGGCGGAAAAATTCAGGGAAATGCTAAATTCTGTGGATTTCGTGGTGGGAAGGGTAGGGATTGTTGGGGAGGGGCTAGATCCACTTGGCAAACATCAAATCCATGGACCAAAACAACCAAATCTCACAAGATCCAATAAATTGTAAGAAAAAAATTGGGGCTATTTTTGTGGGGATATTTGAATTTGGACGAAAAATAACAAAATCTAGCTAGCAAATGGGGGGATGGGACACCAAGATGTGAATCAACCTTGCTCATGATACCAAGATGTTTTAGGGTGAAACCCTAGAGGGGATCTTTACACACTTGGAGAGGAAAAAGAGGAAGAACACTCAAGAACACAAGACACAAATCACTCAAACAAACCCAAATATCACATCCACTAGAGTAGCATACATGAGATCCACAAGATTACAAGGTCAATACAAGGAAACAAGCACAACGGTAAAGTTCTTCCCACTCCTAGAGGACGTGAGGTCTTGATGATGATCTATTCCCTTGGGAGGTCTTGCAATCCACAACGATTCTTACCAAAGAGGGGTCTTGATCTCCAAGAGGAGGGGGATACAAGGAGCAATGCTCTCTTTGGTGTTCTAAAATACTTTGCTATCCTTCCAAAAGACCTAGGAGAGAGATACTTATAGTCTAGGGACGGACTAAGAGGGGGAGAGGGATTACATGGGCAAAAACCCAAAAAGACACGGGCCGCACCGGAGGGGTCCGGGCACCCGGGGTAGACCCGGACGGGCACCCAGACCGGACAGAGCCGCCGGGGGAAGGGGGACCGGGCACCCGGGGGCCTAGCCCGGGCACCCGGGGGCCTAGCCCGGGCACCTGGGGTGGCTGACGACGGCCTGGGCGATGTGGTCCGGGCACCCGGGGCCGGCTGGGCGAGGCCCAAGTGGAGGGCCGGGCACCCGGGGCCGGCTGGGGCGCAGACGAGGCAGAGGCCGGGCACTCGGGGCCGAGATGGCCGTACACCCAGGGTGTCCAGGGGGTTCGTTCCTCCCCTTGTCTTCGATTCCGGGCACCCGGGGTCCTTCCGTCCGGGCACCCGGGGTTTCCAGGAACTTCCTTCCTTCTCCTTGGCCTCTCCTTCATTCTCTTACTCCATGGATGCTCGAACCTCCGTCTTCTCCTTCCCACGATCATCTTCGATGTACGTAAGAATGCATAGCGTATCTCTTTGAGGTAGAATCCCATTCTCATGTGAAACCGAACGAAACTCGGAGAGGAAAGAAGTGACCTCGTTCTCGATGTTGCGTGCATGTGTTCTCGTCATTGGCCCTCTTGGTACTTGCGTTGGTGATGGAGTGTCGGTGCGGGTAGTCGAGGGATGCTCCGCATTAGAGGTGCTCGGGCACCACTTGGAGGTGTGCTTTGATGTGAACCCCCGCAAGCAAGGAACACGGCGCGAGGCGCCAGGAGCACGAGAGTTTATCGCCAATGCGATCTGCAAGCTTCAGGAAGCACATGCCATGCACGGCGAGCGCTGCCCCGTGCGTCCTACCAGCGCAGCTGCCACTCCCGACGCGGGCTGCGAGCTGCGCGTCTACGTCAACATCCTGGGCCTCAACAGGGCTGCTTCTCAGGATCTCTTCTGGCCATCGCGCGTTGGTCGGAGCGGGGGCTTCCCCTACAACTACATCCGCATGTCCTTCGGCCAGCTGAATGCAGGCGCCTCATACGAGTAGTTTGCACAGCTCGCGTTGGCGTCTCACGAGGCTAGGCGCTGGCGCCTCCTGAGGCCTCGATCCCTTGCGAGCCTCCTGAGCCTGAAGAGCCGGTCGGCTCATGAGGAGTGAACCTCCGTAGCACCCTTCATCGTCTACCTCGACGCTTCCGCAGCAACATTGCCTGGTGACTTTTTTGTTTGTTCAATTGAGGGCACCCTGTGGGCTATAACATCCTCAGGCTGGTTAGGGTCCGCCCTTGCCGCCAGTTTCTTTGCTCATGTACCGAAACCAGCTATGCTTTTATGAGTTGCTATAATTGCTAACCTTGCGCTTGATACCACACCGCCTCCGAAGCCATCGCCACACGGGCCCCACGCATTAGCAGCTCTCCTCTCGATCGTTCCATGAGAGAAGGATATCGGCACGGCGCATGTGCTTGGGCCATCCTTACATCGTTGATAAATCCAAGCGATTGAGCTCTGGCTCACAGGTCGGCCCCATGCACGGCACCTCATCAGGTCCTTAGTGCCTTGTCTTCTCATGGAACAACCATGAGTAGACCAGCAAGCGCACGTCGCCCTCTGTGTCCCATAATCTGTCAGTGCGCAGGAATTTCAAGAGATAGACATCAGAGTGGCGCCTTGGCGATGCCATGCCACCTCAGGAGGGTCAGCCTCGATCAAGCGGCGGTCTGGCCTGTAAAAATTTAATTACAAACCACCTCACACAACGTGCCGCTGCCGGCCGGGACGCCTCTCCCTACGACCCCCGTGAGATGTGTTACCTCTTTTTTGCGAGTCACTTGCACGTTTAAAGGGGAGCTCTTGAGCACCGCACCTCAAGAGCTCCTACTGGCTCTCGGGCCCTCACCCACTGGCCTTGTTCGATACATCGTGACCTGACATACCAGCGGCGGCTGAGCCTCGCCCGAGGGCCGGGTCCCAATGACATAGAGAACTTTGGTGATCGAGAAAAAGAGGGGCAAGCCCCGCGAGGAGATATGGGCAAGTGGGCTGCAGTTCAGCCGCGTTTGCATTAGTCAAAATGAAAATGATGTTGATGCTTTACGCGTCCTTCGCGGGACTTGTGTTGACCTATTGCAGGGCAAAGGCGCACGGGGAACCAAGCTCTTCATGGAGGCCTCCGCTCATGGGGCTCCGATTCCCGCCTCGCCGACGTCTAGTCAGAGTCCTCCTCCACCTTGACGCAGCGGCATGGTGGCTCGTCGGAGTCATCCTCACTCCCGTCCCCCTCGGGGGAGGCGTCGCCACCATCACTGTTGTCATCACAGGAGGAGAAGTCGCTGCTACTGCTGTTGCTCTCCAGGCAGCACCCAGGGCGTCCGCCGGCCTCCCTGTAGATCTTCACGAAGAGAGTCATGGCCCCGTCAAATTTGAAGTGGAGGGTGTGCCCCTCCTTCAAGACGCGAGCGTAAGCGAACGACTTCCACCGTCGAGTCAGATACACGAAGCCGGAAGGGGTGCCCTCAGCCTCTACCTAGGAAGACCTGTTGCAGCAGCTATCTGGCTGCAGCCTCAGCCCAAGGGATGCCTCTGCCACTAGATCCTCCGCAAAGAAGTTCAGGAGCTGGAGCCAGGTGCACGGCGGATTGTCCATCCAGACGATGAACTCGTGAGCCGAGTCGGTAGAGTGGGCCGATGCCCGGGGCGGCCAGGCGGTCGTGTCGTACCTCTCCCCTCGGCCACGACCACCCTGACCCCCATGGTCGCGCCCGTGGATGGGGTTTGTGATGTAGGGTGGAAACCCTAGGGTCCGATCTTTCACGATTGAAGCGGATCCTATGAAGAACACGAGGGGGAAAAACACAAGGGGAAAGAGAGGAATCACTCAAATCAACAAGAACCAATCACACATGTGCTAGATCCTCGAAACACAAAGAGATACATGAGCCATAGTCAACAAGGGACGGTACATAGGGTAACCGGTTCTTCTCCGTGAGGAGGTCTTGATGCGGGCCACCCGTGAGGGGGTCTTGAATCCAAGGTGGATCTTCTCCGTAGAGGAGCGCGGTCTCTCTCGTGGAGTAGATCCATATGGATGAGCAAAGCTCTATCTCAAATGAGCTAAACCTATGCTAACCCTCAAATGAAGGAGGGTGAGGACTATATATAGTCTAATCCACGAAGGGGTAAGTGAGGGGCGAAGGGGTAGATGGGCTTCGGCCCAAGTCACACACGCAGTCGGGGTCCAGATGATCCGGATGGTGGCCGGAATGATCCGGGTGTCGGGGGTCCGGATGATCCAGATGGTCGTCCGGATGATTCGGCTTCAAGTGAAACCTTCTGGTGTCTTCAACGCAGTTAGCCGGATCGTCCGGGTGGTCGTCTAGATCGTCCGGGCTCGATCCGGATCATCCGGCTGGGGTCCGGATGATCCGGGCAAGTCCTGTCTTGTCTGTTCTTCTTCTTCCTTCTCCTCTTCCATGCTTGTCCTTGGTCCTTGGATCCTCCATGGTCATCTTGGTTGTAGCTGAGTATATGCAAGGTCCATGCATGAGGTAGTAACCATGTCTCATATGTGGAAAGTGTCGGTTCGAAGAGGAGTGAGTTCACCTTGTGTCCAATGGTGTATGGTCGAGGTCTCATCATATGTCCTCTTGGGGCTTGGGGAGTAGTCTAAGTGTACATGGGGATGAACGTGGGATGCTCTACATCATCTCCCCCCCTTGGGAAAGATCCGACCTCGGATCGTGATCCTCATCACCATGGAAATGGTTGTTGTGGACGAACTTGTAGTTGGATGGAGAACACACTGCGTAATCCAAGTATGCCAAGGTGTCACCGGAGTGGTATACGTGCAAAAAGAGCAAACACAAACAACACTCGGAAATACAATGGTTGGCGCACACAAAGTGTCCATCATGTAAGAATGAGTCCGTGCGGCAAGATTGTTTGTGACAAAGTGCATGAAGCTTATCAAGATTATATATAATGATATGCAAAGCATCATCGGAGCAAAAGCATTCATTGTGTGTTGTGAATATGATCAATGCAACCACGATGCAAAATCATGTCATAGTGAGACAGTTTATCAAGAGCATGAACATGGCAACTGATGCCAAATATGAGTATGTTATCATGCAATTGATGGTAGGCAATGTGATCATTATGTATGAATATGCCATCAAGAAAGATCACAACAAATTTGCTAAGTAAATGTACAAGCTCATATATCATGGATGACATAGAAATACACGATGCAACAAGGCAATCATAAGGTGAGTTAATCCATGCATAAGATGCAAATTTGTTATGGGTATGATGTGTTCATCAACCATGACATATGGGAACACAATCAACAAATATGTATGAGTTGGTGCAATGTGTCAAAGGAGTGTTGATGTACCAATGCTCAACGTCGTGGCATGAGTGGAGGTTCGAAGGTGCATCCAAGAAGTCCGAGCGCTCCTCAACTTGAAGGTCCAAAGTGTCCATCTCCAATGTCGCTCCTCCGTTCGCGAGATGTATCATGTAGAGAACAAGAAGGAAACAACCATGAAAGAATGACCCATCCAATATGCATATGTGAGGATGGCTCAAAGGGAAGGAGTTCACCTTTATGAGGATGTCGAAAATGTTGGTGTCGCGCGTCATGTATGCCTTCACATAACAAAGTTGTCTCATGACGGTATCGCCTTGTGAGTCCTTCAAAATGAGAGAACATGACAAACACTCGGAAAAACAAATGAGGTAAGCGAAAGTGCAAAACCTATCATTTGCGTGGTAAGAGACCCAACAAGTGTATCCTTCATGCTCATCATAAGAAAGGACAAGGGAGCATTTCATAGTATGGAGGCATATGATGCGAGAACAACCAAATACAATAGGCTCAATCAAACAAGCATGCTTCACAAGTAATATGTCCAAGTCTCCATGATCAATAAGCATAGCAAATTGGCACTCAATACAAGGTGATACGAGAGATGCAACTTATGGAGACAAGAGACAATGATCAAGATATATCATGTGAGAGGCAAGAGCATATATGTCATCAACCCAAGAAAGCGAGTAAGAGTGGAACATGGGTGATGCGACAAAGCAAGCAATCATATTGATCAAGTTAAGCAAGCTAGTAGTGCGAAGATGCAACGTACTAGAAGGAATCATGCCAAGCATGTCATTTGTGCAAATGGTAGTCATGAATAATGCACAAGACATATCACAAGCATGAAAGCTAGATATGAGCAAAATATCATCAATGTATTGGCAAGAAGTCCTAGGTAAATAGTAATGGAACATCATGACTATCCCAACACAAGAATCAACAATAGCATGAGGCACATGATAAACATGGCAATAGCAACAAGGATCTCCACTAAGCATGCAAATACACATAGGAGTATCATAATTGTGAATCATGGGTAGATGCAAGCAAGGGTCACAATTGCATGGCAAAATCATATAAATAGGCATAGCATGCAAAGTGAACACAAATGTATGGGCATAAGGTAACAAGTGATATATAGCCCATAGCCGTGTGAAAGCCATGTAGAAGAGGTGCGCGTAGTCCTTGCGCGAAGGGAACGGTGGTAAGGATAATCCATGGGATCCCAAGTCATCGTTACTCTCGAGAGCTCGTTTCATCAACTCTTGGGATTGATAGGTTGACGAGTATACATGAGTACCTACACAAGACAAAGACAAAGGGAAAATTGTGTGTGCGTGGTAGATGTAGACATCATCCATCACGATGCGCACATGCATGTGTTGGTTAGCACAAAATAGCCAATGCTCAAATAAATCAGATGCGTGATATAGAAACATCTCATCCATCATGATAGGTTTGTTGTCATGTATGGCATAATGGAGACTCAAATTGGGCAATGCATCATGAAAATATCAAGAGCATTGTTATTCATGGAATGCATATGGTGCAAGCAGTTATGGGAATCATGCAAAGTATGGAATGCATCAAAATATACTAATATGTATGAGGAAACTATGGGGGTCTCCTCAGGATCATTGGTGGAAACATCACATGGAGAATATGGACAACATCCAAAAGAATGCATATTTGGAACAATGTGATCATGGCATGGCATAGTAGATGAATTGCGCAAATCATGTAAAGGGGGCATGGCAATATAATCACATTAAAAACAAAAGCCAATGACCATGATCTCGTCATCTATGCCATAAGTGCAAATGGGATTTATTTTAATGGGGCATGCATAGTCACTATGTTGAGATTGAAATGATACAATATGGGAGATCTCACTCATAGCATATGACAAGTTTAATGGATTGTCAAACATAATGTGACCAATAGAATTTTCACATGATATCCTATGGAGCATAGCATCACAACTAAGCAACTCAACATGCTCATCATCATATTCATCATAAATGGGTAAGTCATGACATGATGAATTTGCACTAGCATGAAGCATGGGAATAGGTGGATCAACATCATGCAAGAAATCATTGGTGAGATAGTCCACTAGTCGGACAAGAGAAGCACCATAACCTATGTTACCTTTGGAGCATCACTCATGTGTTGTAGGTGGGGTGTCGAAGAACAAGTCATGATCATCTTCATCGTGATGGAACCATGTGGGGGGTGCATCATCGTCCACCATGGCCATCATCATCTCCATTGGAGGTATGGACTCGCTAAGGAGAGGCATGTCATCATGTAGGAGACCTAGCACCAAAGAAGAAAACACACTCGGAGTACAGGTTAAGTCATTAGAAATCATAGTGGCCTCACATGCTCACTCTCTCCCAATATGATGCTCTCACTCGTATGGTTGGTGGAGTCACTCAAATGGCTCTCAACCTCATATAGGATGTGTGGCATGCTCTCATGTGTGGGGATAGTGGTGGTTACAATCATCCTCTCATAGGAAATGCACTCAATTTCACATATGGTGGAGTCACTCATATCCCTCATGGTGGGGTGGCTCTTCTCACATTGGAATTGGGGCAATCTCTTCATATGTGGGTGTCGGAGAGATGTTAGTCCAAATGTCTCCATGCTCAACTCCTATCGCCGCATTGGTTGAAGGGATAGTCCCATGCTCAACCTTCTTGTCACCGTCTTGTTGTAGGAGGTCCATATGATGTGGCACATCATAGCTCGTCTCCATGACCGAAGGGAATTTCCCATGCTCGGCTATCTTCCTTGAGGGGCTTCCGAAGATGGAAGGGTTGCCCTCACTTGTACTTGGTCGCCTCGTTGTTGAAGATGTCGATGTAGGAGAACTCGTGAAAATTAGGCGAAGATGACGTACGTCCAAAGGCGAAGATGCCCTAAGAACACTTGGCGAAGATGCCAAAGTGGTTGGCGTAGCCATAGCTTCCTCTTGGTGGTGCTCGTCTCGCGGTCTTCTCTTGTTCTCGTGAAGCTTGGACTTGGTGTGTAGTAGGGCTTGTTGGGACTTGTACATTTGCACTTGGCAAGCATCTTCATGATGATGGTGTCGTTGTCGTACTTGAGCTCGTAGTAGATGCCGTTCATCGTCGTCGTGCACATGTTGCTTGGAGGTGACTTGCTCTTCATGACGATGTGGATCACGAATGTACTGATGGTCGCCATGTAGATGTGGACGTGACGACTTGTACTTGCATCGTTTGGGCACTCCGTAGATGATCGACTTGCTCGTCGTCGCCTTGAGGATGATGAAGGGGAAGAACGGTTGATCAACAAGGTCCGAATCTCCTCCATCCGTGCATCTTCCTCCTCCTTTTGTGCGGAAAGCTTGTTGTCGATGTAGTCCCTTTGCCTTACGTCGGAGTGATGAATGTCGATGGAGAGGTTCTCGATGCGCTCTTGGAAGGTAGAATGTGCGGCTTTCGATGCTCATTGTAGTTTGAAGATGGACGCTTTGGTGATTTAGTTGTTCACGCCATCGTTGTTGTCAAAGACCGGAGATGAAATGCCTTTCCTATCCATCACAAGACTCGAGCAAATACGAGTGGGAGAAAGAGAAAAACTTATACCAAATGTACCTTGAATGATGTTAAAAATTGATCAATGATCACTCAATAATGTAACAAGGAAATAACACAATTGGTACCGATCTTGTCAATTTCTCACACCTACACAAGTAAGGCTTATGGTGGAGCTCGGTGAAGATAGTGGCACAAAAATTTGATGCAAAATGTTAGTAAGAGTCAATAATGTTGAAAGAGATTCAAAAATTCGCAAGTGTAACAAGTAGACCAATAGCAATGAATGGCAAACGGAAACGCACACACGGATAGATAAATGGGGTCGTGCAACCAATGAATGAGCACAAAATGTGGAATCCACGGAAAACGCTCGTGTTGCACAACTCAAGAGAGACGCTAGCACGATTGCTCAATAGGCGGATACGACACTTGTGCACAACCTATAAGATGCAAAATGTATGAACTTTCTATCCCAAGTATGCTATGTATATATGGTTCCCAGTGTTTCTCTCAAGATGATCCAAGATGATCGGATATGACAATCTTATATGCAAGGTGGTATGATGCTATGGCACTTGCTTACAAGCTTCTTTGCTCTTTTTTTTTGCTTAAAAGCTTATTCTTTTTTTATATAGATGGCCACAATGCGAAATGCACAAACCAAGTTAGAAATTGTGTATATGCGGGAACAATCGTGTGACACAAGGGATGATATGATGATACCAATATGATATGGTATGTATGCAGTGGAAGGGTGGATCACTAACGTGCACAAGTAACGTTGCCGACAATACTCAAATGGCTAGTCTCGATAGGCAAGTAACGCAAAATGGGCTAGGGGTTATCAATGCAATTGCAAGGGAATATACAATGATGTCGTTGAGGTTACCGTCCGTGAGAGGCGGTGTTGCCGATGTCGACCCGTTCCTTATTAGCCGAAACATCTTAGGAACAAAAGTCAAATGGTGGTAGAGGAATGCGGTGGTAGTTTTGTGAGTAGGCAATGCGGGGGTGGAGGTCTTTTGGGTTATGGGAGTCGGAGTTGGAAGTCACCGTCCCGAAGTAGCTGAAACACCTTAGGAGACACAACTCACAACTCAAACAAAATTGGGTTAAGTTGGTGTGGCGGAAGTGTATGGTGGGCAAGCCTATGCGGAAGTGGTGGTGGTGGTTGATGAAGAAGCAACCATCCCTAAGTAGCTGAAACACCTTAGGAGACTCAAGTCACAACCCAAACAACCACATATGCAATGGGGGTCAAAATGGGTTAGGTTGCGGAAGTCGACGATGGTAATGCAGATGATATGGTGGAAGCCCTAGGCAAAGATGCCAAAGTTCCAAAAATTTGATGGATTCTAATGATGGAGGTAGTATTTTTGTGGGATGGGGGATGTCAATAGCTTCAAAACGAGCTAAAGAACGTAAAAAACGGACTCCGGATGAATTAGTTATGGCCGAAATAAGAATTCAGCCAAGTCAGTGTCAGAGTTACCCGGACATCCGGGAGGAGGTCCGGCTGATCCGGGTCAGGTCCGGATGATCCGGGAGTACTTCCGGATGATCCGGGTTTGTCAGCTCCGGTTCTGTTGTTCGGGTGCGTGGGTTATCCGGACATCCGGGAGAGGGTCCAGCTGATCCGGGAGGTGTCCAGATGATGCGGGAGAAGGTCCGGATGATCCGGGCAGGTCAAACTGCTCGGAATTTCCTCTTGGGGACGAATTTTTGGTCGGAAATGGATGATTTTCGGGGAAAAATTGAGGAGATTTCGTGGATGGAAGGGGAAAACTTGGGGATATGCTAGATCCACTCGAAACCAAGCAAATCCATGGATCAAAATGAACAAAACATCATCTAACCAACAAATCACAAAAAAAATTGGGGCTATTTTTGGTGGGGATTTTTGAGTTTAGGACGAAATCAAGCAAAAGAAGGCTAGAAAAAGAGGGGTAGGGGCTCCAAATTCGTGATCAAGCTTTCTCTGATACCAAGATGATGTAGGGTGGAAACCCTAGGGGGCAATCTTCCACGATTGGAGCGGATCCTATGAAGAACACGAGGGGGAAAACATGAGGGAAAGAGAGGAATCACTCAAATCAACAAGAAACAATCACACATGTGCTAGATCCTCGAAACACAAAGAGATACACGATCCAAAGTCAACAAGGGATGATACATAGGGTAATCGGTTCTTCTCCGTGAGGAGGTCTTGATGGGGGCCACCCGTGAGGGGGTCTTGAATCCAAGGTGGATCTTCTCCGTAGAGGAGCGTGGTCTCTCTCGTGGAGTAGATCCGTATGGATGAGCAAAGCTCTATCTCAAATGAGCTAAACCTATGCTAACCATCAAATGAAGGAGGGGGAGTATATATAGTCTAAGCCACGAAGGGGTAAGTGAAGGGCGAAGGGATACATGGGCTTCGGCCCAAGTCACGCACGCAAGCGGGGTCCGGATGAACCGGATGGTGGCCCGGATGATCCGGGTGTCGGCGGTCCAGATGATCCGGGCGGTCGTCCGGATGATCTGGCTTCAGGTGAAACCTTCTGGTGTCTTCGACGTAGTTAGCCGGATCATCCGGGTGGTCGTCCGGATCGTCCAGGCTCGGTCCGGATCATCCGGCTGGGGGTCCGGATGATCCGGGCAAGTCCTGCCTTGTCCGTTCTTCTTCTTCCTTCTCCTCTTCCATGCTTGGCCTTGGTCCTTGGATTCTCCATGGTCATCTCGGTTGTACCTGAGTATATGCAAGGTCCATGCATGAGGTAGTAACCATGTCTCATATGTGGAAAGTGTCGGTTCGAAGAGGAGTGAGTTCACCTTGTATCCAATGGTGTATGGTCGAGGTTTCATCGTATGTCCTCTTGGGGCTTGGGGAGTAGTCGACGTGTACATGGGGATGAACGTGGGATGCTCGGCGTCAGTTTGCCCCGCGACTGTCAGAGCCGGTGCGAACTGCCAATGGAGGACACCCGCATCCCCGGGGAGGCGCCACGGGCGCAGCGGCGGTCTTGCGAGGGTGCCCCACCCCCTCGCGGGCTGCGGTGGCTTTGATCCCTCCTGGTTCTCCTTTCCCTTCTCAATAGCGAAAAACCTTCTCATGGGATACATGGTTGCACTTGTGGTTGCTGGAGATGGAGAGGGAGGAAGACAGCGATGAGCTGAGGAGTCCGTCCCCTCGCACTTTCATAGCGATCAAAGGAGGCCGGTCTGTGCCCCTTCGCCTTTAGAGCAATGATGCCCTGTAGTGCGCGCTAGGCTTTATGTCACCCTGGGCAGCTCCTGAGGCGATGTGGGGAAGTGGGGGCGTCCCGTGCCCCGTCGCGCGCCACACGTCTAGCTTGGCCCGCGGGCAGTTGGGGCCTGCATCACTTCGCCCTCTCCTCTTCGCCTCCACTTTCGAGCGAGGCCGACCGCGCCGTGGTCCCGGGGGCTACTGTCAGGGCTCTGGGACTGGGGGTACCCAGGCCCGTCTGCCTGCGGCCCAATGCGTGGCATCTCCATTGATGGCCCGGCGTGGCCCAGCATCAAGACTTCAGGAGCAAAGCCCTCGCGAGGCCCCCCTCCTCGCGAGGCAGGCATCAACCAGCGTCATCAGGCGCCGCGAGGAGCAGCCTCCCAAGGGGCGGACACTTCTAAGCTTGCAACCCCGCCTCGCAACGCACGTGGGTGACGCGACAACAAGCGGAGCCAGGAAGGCGCCAGTAGGCGCAGACCAGGACGCTTTCCTCTTTGGTGCTAAAGGGACAAGGCCAACACGCGGGTTCCCAAGGAATCCCACAAAGCTTACCCCTTCGGTGCAACAAGAATAGGACGACGGGCTCGCCAGGACGGAGGTCATCGCCGAGCCCACCTACGCGTCATGACCAGAAGCTTTGCAGGCGAAGACCACCTTTAGTCAGGATAGGGTGTACTCATGTCCCCCGTCAAATTTGGCCATTGTGGTATCCCTTCCCACCTAGAGCTTGGGGGAAGAGAACTCAGGCCAGTATAAGTATAGTTTAGTCTCCACCATAGAGAGGAGGTTAGGCAAGGTCGAGTCGAGTTCTTATGCTCTCCATTGTACCAGTTTGCCTTCATCCTCCCTACGAGGCAATCGATACAAAGCAGGAGTAGGGTCTTACACCGCATGGTTTCCTGAACCTAGGTAAATCACCATGTTCTCTTTCCTTCCCTCTGGCTCCTGCACGATGAAGCATCGTCGTGAGGCAGCGAGTGGCAAGCTGTAGTCTAGTGGAGTTCTTCGCGCACACCCCAGAGTTTGAACCATTCTTGGGTCCGCGGTGCCCCGATTCCGATAGCGGCGGACAAATACAACCCATTTGAAAAAATAAGAGCGCATTACGAACCTTCACATGAAAAGTTCAATATTCAGAGTAAACTAATAGGCTTGGTTCAAAGATAGAGTATTGTACTTCCATGTTGACAACCATCATCGCCAACTTAACTATCTACTTCACCTAATATTCTAGTGTAGTACTACTAACTTACTCGAAGCTAACTAGACTATGTTGGCCGCCATCTATGGCTCATACTAAATGCACCGACAGCACCCCCATGCCTCGGACTTGCCAGAGGTGTGATAGGGCGCATTGCGCATGCCTATTGGTTGTTTCCATGATGGTGTGGTCCACTGAAAGTGCAACTAATCCTCGTGTGGTTTTGGTAATTCATAACATATATCTCATTGAACTAATGTCTAATCAAGCTAAATATTTCACGACGTTCAATGATTGGCATGGCATGAAATAGAGATGTGGACCCCTCAAAATGCTAAGGACAAGGATTGGTAAACACTCAAGACTCTACATTTTTGTTTAAGTGATCCAAGATCACATTGAGTCCATAGGAAAGTCAATACTATTAAAGGGGATGAGCTATTGCATGATGATCTATTTCCTCAAGCGCTTAGTGATATTGCTCCAAAACTCTCAGCCACTTTCTCCATCCAAATATGTCCAAACCCTAATTCCCAACTCGACCACACCAATATTTCCTACCCGGAGCCACCGAGTTCATCTGGACTTAGCCACTGCAAAAACACTAACAATTCGGTTCCACCGATATGGATCTCGGCTCCACCAAGGTGGCCTTGCTAGCTCTCTGTTGCTTCTTGAAATTATTTTGGTCCCACCAAGATGTTGCAATCGATCTCACCAAGAAGTCTTGACTGATCCTCTATTGCCTTATTTCTTAACTTCGGTCCCACGAAGATGATGCAGTCGGTGCCACCGAGATGAGGTTTGCCCTAAGACCTTGCAGATTGGTCCCACGGAGTATTTCCCGTTGGTCCCACTGAGATTCCTAACATTCATATTTTTACACAGATCGGTGCCACCGAGATGGGTCAAAAGTGTATAACGGTTGGATTTTGTGTGGAGGCTATATATACCCCTCCACCCCTTCTTCCTCATAGAAGAGAGCCGCTAGAAAGTGCCTACACTTCCACCATTCATTTTCTGAGAGAACCACCTACTCATGTGTTGAGATCAAGAGATTCCATTACTACCATTTGAACCTTGATTTCTAGCCTTCCCCAAGTTGCTTTCCACTCAAATCCTTCTTCCGCCGTAGCCAAATCTGTGAGACACAGTTGAGTGTTTGGGAGACTATCATTTGAAGCACAAGAGCAAGGAGTTCATCATCAACACACCATGTATTAACTTTTGGAGAGCGGTGTCTCTAAGATTGGTTAGGTGTCGCTTGAGAGCCTCCGACATGATGTGGAGTTGAACCAAGAAGTTTGTAAGGGAAAGGAGATTGCCTACTTTGTGAAGATCTACCTGATTGAGGAAAGTCCTTTGTGGGCGATGGCCATGGTGGGATAGACAAGGTTGCTTCTTCGTGGACCCTTCGTGGGTGGAGCCCGCTGTGGACTCATGCTTCTGTTACCCTTCGTGAATTGAAGTCTATATCAATGTGGATGTACGATAGCACGACCTATCGGAACCACGCCAAAAATCTTCATGTTCCCCTTGTGTTTGCCTTCTCCAAACCCTTCCCTTTACCTTCATATGCAATGTTTTACATTCTACTACTATACTCTTAGAATTGCATGTGTAGGTTGATTGCTTGACTTGTGATAATTGCTAAAATCTGCCAACCACTAAAATTGGGAAAAGGAAATATTTTTATTTGTTCAAGTAGTGTAATCACCCCCTCAGACATACATTCGATCCTACATCCACTGAAGCTTCGGCTTTTAGGGGGAAACCCACTTGATGAGCTGGTAGTAAACGTAGAGCGGCAGTGCGCTACTCCTCCTCCATGCCCTGCTGGCGGCGCAAATTGGTGGTACGCTGCTCCTCCACCATGTGGTCGTGCTCCAATGCATCCTCGTACCCCACATTGCCATCTAAAGCCCGCTAAAATGCCTCCTCCCTCTGTCTGCCTTCCTGTGAAAAACTGAACACTAGCTTCGCGCACTGAGCGCCTATTGCGGTGCATGCCCAGGTCCATGAAGGACGTGGTGAGACCCAGGGCAAATGGCAAGCGACATCAGGCCACTGGGGGCTCCCGAGGATAGGATGTGGTGGGTGAAGGTGCCACTAGAGCACGCCGGGAACCAGTAATTATAGACAGTCGGTAGGTAGATCGGTGTGTCGCGGGAAACACATCGGTCATCAGAAGTCAAATCAAAAGCAAGCATGGCTAAGAGCGCCATCTTGCCATGCAAAGCGGGGAAAAGTCAAATTATGACTGTGACGTCCCATCCCGTTAGTGGAGTGTCCCATCTGTGTAGGGTTGCACCGGCATGACGGTCAAATGAGTTCCCTCGATTCAACAAGATGAGGTACATGCGTGATCCCTTGGTTATTGATAGGATCAAGTCTATTGGATAGTGTACGTGTTGGATCGCAATAGCTGGTGAATGTTCACTGTGAGAGAAGGCATTTGCGAACATTTTTGCTGGTAGTTTCTTTCGATTCTCTTGGCATTTTCTTCAGAACAACGTGTCCATTTCTTGAGAGGAAGAAAATTTTGTTCGAAAAACTGCCATCGTTGGATCTTGTGTCGCAACTAAACCTGTTAGGAGTGTATTAGTAGACTAGCTAGTGATCGATCAGTAACTTGTAAGCGCGGAGCAAAGAGAAATAAGGAACTCCTAGTAACAACACTGAGCGAAGACGAAAAAAGGAAATGTTGTGCATAGTAGGAAGAGTTGATCCATTATGAATGTTCACAAGGAACTCACATGCTTGGCTTTGCAATATGTTTCCATTAATAGGCAATTTTCACAACCAACTAGTAAGATTTCCATACATAAGATCAACATGTTTATGCATCTCAATGATCCGCAGATCATAGACAGTATTTAGTTCCCAGAGTACATGTCAGGGAAACTGCCTCCGCGAGCACCTATGGGGACGGAGCCCCTTCTCGGTTCGGCGGGGGGCGGAGGCCGCACGAAGAGCAGATCGAGGCGAGGCACACGAGCGGTTTTACCCAGCTTCGGAGCTCTCTGGAGAGATAATACTCCTACTGCTGCTTTGTGGTTTGTATTGAGTTCTTGCTCGGGAGCGCTGAGTGCTACAGTACACACCAGCAGCTAACGAGACCGAGCGTGAGCGTTCTGCTGTCCTCTCTCTCTACGTTGTGCATGGGCCTCCTTTTATATGCTCAAGGGGTCTCCAACAGATGGCAACGTAGGCAAGGGCAAAAATGGAAAAGGTGCTGCGGTAGGTACAGCTACCTACACAGTGTATCATACCTAACCCTGACGGCAGGGGACAAGGGCATGAAATGCCTATCTACGTCGCCCAAACAGTGCAGAAAAGGGACCGCCAGGGACGCCACCGCTCGCCACGATGGCGATCTTGTCAGCGCCGCTTGCCACAGTGCACCCCTGGCTGCACAGCCTCCCACCACGTGCGCCTGAAAGGGTCTCAGAGCGACACGTTGGTGGGTGAGCTGGAGCGCGGGTACAGAGTGGTTGCTAGCCACGGCAAACGCCTTGCCGCGGTCGTTGTCTTGCCGCGTTCGGGAGCTTGTCGCTCGCCGGGTCTTGCCGGGACGCGTGGCGCGTCGCGGCAAGTTCCTTGAGATGCCTTGGTTGGCCTTCCCGGCAAGCTCCTCTTGTCGGGACCTTGTCTCCTTGGCTTAAATACTTTGTTCTTGAATGGATCCAAAGGAACCACGGGGGTCCTTGGCGGTCACCCGGCAGGCCTTGCCGCAGGGCGCTGCGACTGCCCGTGCACAAGTTCGGGATACTAGGGTACCCCTATTTTAGTACACCGACAGGAGCCCCCGGGCCTGGGCCACACACGGTGCCGAGCGCTGTTGGGCCAGGCCCAAAACAGGGCACGGGCACGCGCGGCCTGGGTCATGTCGTATCTTGCTCCGTATCCACCGCGCCCTCCCCGAACAGCAAGCGTCAATTGCGGCGTCGTGGGAGAGGTCGTGGGTGGTTTCTTTATTCGGAAAGGCGAAACGTCCGCCCCCTCTCTCCTTATAAGCAGGGGAAATAGGGGCAGTTCGCCCATCTGCCCGTTGCCATTCCTTCCCCGAGAATCTTCGCCACTCCCCTTCTTCCCAAAGCCGAAAGAGAGCAGCGCTCCGCCCCCATCGCCACCAGCACCACCAACGTCGTCGTCCTCCCTCACCACTCCCGCCATGGCTCCGAAAGCATAGAAGGTGAAGTCGGCCGAGGCGCAGCGGCTCGCGGTGCTGCGAAAGGAGCGGGCAATCTTCCCTCCGAGGCTTGCCGCGGAAGAGCTGAAGGAGTTCTACTACCTCTTCTGGTCGACGGGGACGCGAGCGCATCTGCGCACGAAGGTATTCCCAGCCACTGGTTGGAAAAAGGCTCGCACTGGGTACCCTTTCTTCGCCTTGTTCTTCTACTGCGGGCTCTGCCCGCCCTTTTCTGAATTTTTCTGCGACGTCATGAACACCTATGGGCTCCACCTCCTTGACTTCACCCCCAATGCTGTCCTGACCATGGCAGTTTTCGCACATCTCTGCGAAAACTTTGTCGGAATCCATCCAAACGTAGCCCTTTTCCGCCACTTCTTTCCGCCTCGAGTTGAGAAAGGAGAGCCTTTATCCGGCGGAATCGCCTGGATCTCAAAAGCCGGCAAGAAGGATGCTTATCTGGATGGAGAGTTCCTCAGCAAGTGGGAGGAGTGGCGGGCGGACTGGTGCCTGATTGTCGAGGAGAACCCGCAGCCGTTTACTGCCCTGCGCCAAACTGCAGTAGTGTGCGGCAGTGATTGGAGTAGCCTGGCCCCGGAAGATGACAGACTGAAGATTGACATCGCCCGGATCCTACGCCTCAGGCTTGTCGGGCTTACTGTAGGAGCGGTTGGCGCAGATTTCCTCCGCCGCCGCATCGCCCCCCTGCAGGAGAGGAGGAGACCCGCCTGGGAGTTCCAGAACGCGGCGGACATCATGAGGCTGCGGCCGGGCCTCAACTTCAACTTCACTGTCATGGAGCTCAACGCGATGCTCCAGGAGCTGTTCAAGTACGACCCTCAGCATCCCGAAGTGTTCAGGTTGCCGAGGGGCGTCGTTCCGCTGTGCAACAACTCCTCGCTCGACCACATCCGTGCAATGATGCCGCTGTGCGACTCGCATGGAATTGACCCAGCCTGGATAGAGCCTGCAGATGATGTCGTGCGGGCGTTCTTCAATAACTTGGTAGAAGTGCCGATCGACGCCGATGAGCAGAGGGGCCTCACCCGGGACACCACCGACAATGAGCTCAAGCGCATCGCCACCAGGCTGGAAGAGGCGGCGGCAGCCGCAGCTGCGGGCGAGTTTGGATTCACCGTGGAGGAGGCAGCGGCAAGCCTTGCCGAGCGAGAGGAACTTGCCAGCAAGGAGAAGTCCGCCGAGCATGACGTCGGGCCGAGCGGGCCCGCCGGGGATACGAGCGGCTCGTTGGAGATCGGATCCTCTTCCTCTTCGTCTTCGGGCAGCTTGCCGCAAGCAGAGCCCCCGGCTCCACAAGCAGAGCCCCCGGCTCCACCAAGAAGGCGTCTTCGCAAGGCTGGGGACGTAGCGGAGCGGCGGACGAGTCAACCCCCGCCACGCCGCACGACGCGCTCCACCGCGGCAAGTTCTGTTGTCGCGGAAGCACCTCACGCCGCAGCGGCAACTGGAGCGGGGTCCTCCCGGTCCGCCGCTCCAGCTCCCGCCAAGCGGCCAAGGGATCCTACTCCTCCGCCTCCTTGCGCCGGAGGAGGGCCAGGCTTTGACTTCTCCGTGCTCAGCTCCGACGAGGAAGAAGAAGAGTAAGATTCTTGTTGTACTTGTATGTCTTCAATACTTGCTGTTTTGTCTTGTATCTCATTTGCTTTACTCTGAACTTATTCCTTTTTAGGACTCTGGCCCAGAGAGCGGCAAAGAGAGCCAAGGTCCCGGTGATTGTCATCGAGGATGATCCCACCGTGTCAGCAGGGGGTGCACCTGAGACAAGCTTGCCGGACCCGGCAGCTGTTCTTCAGAGCAGCCCCAGCAAGCCCCCAGCGTAAGTATATGGTTTGCTTCCCGCTGTTGAGCGTGCATGGATACTCTTTGTTTGCTGATATCTAACTGTTGGCTTGTGTAGGAGCAGAGCAGCCTCGCCAGGAGCTCCCGGAGGCCGCCCCTGACATGACATCTGCTTCGACTACGCCGCCAAGGGAGAGTTCTCCGGCAAGGGCGGATCCTCCGACAAGGGAGAGCTCTCCGGTAAGGGGGAGCTCTCCAGCAAGGGACAGCACCAGCGGTCCTCCGGTGGTGGAGACCACAACTGCCGAGCCTAGTGCAGGTAAACCTCTTGCTTCGAAACTTCCCTTGGGTTGTTCTTCTTTTGATCTTATTTTTGGATATTTGCTTGACTTTTCTCCCTTTTTCGGCCGTCAGATCCACCCACTGCGGAGCCAATGGAGACCGAGGTTGCTGTTGATGATGCCGCCGCCACCGAAGAAGCGGCCGGCGCTGATGATCCCGCCGGCGAAGAGGCCACCTAGGCTGCCGCCCCAGCGGCTGACGAGGGGTCTGGCGATCGTACTGACGACCCTGAGGCCGCAGGAGCGACAGGGGCTACACCGACCGCCGATCCTCCCGCCGCTGCCGCAGCGTCAGGCTACGAAGAGCCCCAGCCAGGCGTCTACTTGAAGGCCGGCGATGGCGTCTTCATCAACCTCCCCTGGGCGTCAACGTCCAGGGCGCCAGTCGAAGGAGAAAGCTTTGACATGGAGGTGCTTGCCTCCACTGGGCTGACACTGGTCGACGTGCCATGTAGCAGCAGCGACGAGCCTGAGGAGGAGCGACTGCTGCGGAAGCTGTTGTCGCTCTACCGTGCCCGCCAGGCCAAACTGGAGTCCCGCGAAGCGCTTGTCGCGAAGGCGGGGGTGGACATGGAGAAGCGCACGGAGGAGCTCCGAGGTCTCAACCAGGCAGCTCTCTGGTCGCTGGCGGCGGAGCGTGTGCAGCTCGATGAGGCGCAGAAGGCCTTCATCATCGAGAAGGCAGAAGTTGCAGAGCAACAGCGGCTTGCCGCCGAGGAGCTATCTACGCGGGAGGGCGAGTTGGTGCAGCTGAAGGCCAGCCTGGACAGCCACGAAGAGGAGCTTGCTGCGCGCGAGCAAACACTCAGCGGAGCTCTCAAGGAAGCAAAGGATGCTGCCGCAGCTGCCGAGGCCGCCAAGAAGGAGCTGGAGACGAAGGTGGCGCAGCTGGAGACTGATCTCAAGGTGAGGGGTGAAGAGCTTGTTGCGCTCAAGCATGAGCGCGAGAAGGATGCTTACACCTTTGGCGAGCTGGAGGGTCGTCTCGCCAAGAAGATCAAGGAGCTTGCCGCTGAAGGAAATATGCCCTAGAGGCAATAATAAAGTTATTATTTATTTCCTTACATATCATGATAAATGTTTATTATTCATGCTAGAATTGTATTAACTGGAAACATAATACATGTGTGAATACATAGACAAACAGAGTGTCACTAGTATGCCTCTACTTAACTAGCTCATTAATCAAAGATGGTTATGTTTCCTAACCATGAACAAAGTGTTGTTATTTGATTAACGAGATCACATCATTAGTTGAATGATCTGATTGACATGACCCATTTCATTAGCATAGCACCCGATCGTTTAGTATGTTGCTATTGCTTTTATCCATGACTTATACATGTTCCTTTAAACTATGAGATTATGCAACTCCCGTTTACCGTAGGAACACTTTGTGTGCTACCAAACGTCACAACGTAACTGGGTGATTATAAAGGTGCTCTACAGGTGTCTCCGAAGGTACATGTTGGGTTGGCGTATTTCGAGATTAGGATTTGTCACTCCGATTGTCGGAGAGGTATCTCAGGGCCTTCTCGGTAATGCACATCACATAAAGCCTTGCAAGCATTGCAACCAATGAGTTAGTTGCGAGATGATGTATTACGGAACGAGTAAAGAGACTTGCCAGTAACGAGATTGAACTAGGTATTGGATACCGACGATCGAATCTCGGGCAAGTAACATACCGATGACAAAGGGAACAACGTATGTTGTTATGCGGTCTGACCGATAAAGATCTTCGTAGAATATGTAGGAGCCAATATGGGCATCCAGGTCCCGCTATTGGTTATTGACCGGAGACGTGTCTCGGTCATGTCTACATTGTTCTCGAACCGTAGGGTCCGCACGCTTAACGTTACGATGACAGTTATTATGAGTTTATGCATTTTGATGTACCGAAGGAGTTCGGAGTCCCGGATGTGATCACGGACATGACGAGGAGTCTCAAAATGGTCGAGACGTAAAGAATGATATATTGGAAGCCTATGTTTGGACATCGGATGCATTCCAGGTGAAATCAGGATTTTACCGGAATACCGGGAGGGTTACCGGAACCCCCCGGGGGCATAATGGGCCAACATGGGCCTTGGAGAAGAGGTGAGAGGGCTGCCCTCATGGGCTGCGTGCCTCCCCCCTTCCCCTAGTCCTATTAGGACTAGGAGAGGTGGGCGCCCCCTCTCTCTCTCCCCCTTGGAGAATCCTAGTCCAACTAGGATTGGGGGGGGGGGGTAATCCTACTCCCAGAGGGAGTAGGACTCTCCTGGCGCGCCAGGCTTGGCCGGCCAGCCCCTCCCCCTTGGCTCCTTTATATACAGGGGCAGGGGGCACCCCAGAGACACAATTGATCATTGAGATCTTTCCTTAGCCGTGTGCGGTGCCCCCTTCCACCAAATTCCACCTCAGTCATATCGTTGCAGTGCTTAGGCGAAGCCCTGCGCCGGTAACTCATCAAGATCGTCACCACGCCGTCGTGCTGACGGAACTCTTCCCCGACACTTTGCTGGATCGGAGCCCGGGGATCGTCATCGAGCTGAACGTGTGCCAAGAACTCGGAGGTGCCGGAGTAACGGTGCTGTGATCGGTTGGATCGCGAGGAGAACGTACGACTACTTCCTCTATGTTGTGTCAACGCTTCCGCTTCGGTCTACGAGGGTACGTAGACAACACTCTCCCCTCTCGTTGCTATGCATCACCATGATCTTGCGTGTGCGTAGGAAATTTTTTGAAATTACTACGTTCCCCAACAGTGGCATCCGAGCCTAGGTTTTTATGGTTTGATGTTATTTGCACGAGTAGAACACAAGTGAGTTGTGGACGATACAAGTCATACTGCCTACCAGCATGTCATACTTTGGTTCAGCGGTATTGTTGGACGAGACGATCCGGACCAACCTTACGCGTAGTCTTACGCGAGACCGGTTCCCTCGACGTGCTTTGCACATAGATGGCTTGCGGAAGACTGTCTCTCCAACTTTAGTTGAACCGAGTGTGGCTACGCCCGGTCCTTGAGAAGGTTAAAACGGAGTCTATTTGACAAACTATCGTTGTGGTTTTGATGCGTAGGTAAGATGAGTTCTTGCTTAAGCCCGTAGCAGCCACGTAAAACTTGCAACAACAAAGTAGAGAACGTCTAACTTGTTTTTGCAGGGCATGTTGTGATGTGATATGGTCAAGACATGATGCTAAATTTTATTTTATGAGATGATCATGTTTTGTAACCGAGTTATCGGCAACTGGCAGGAGCCATATGGTTGTCGCTTTATTGTATGCAATGCAATCGCGATGTAATGCTTTACTTTATTACTAAGCGGTAGTGATAGTCGTGGAAGCATAAGATTGGCGAGACGACAACGATGCTGCGATGAAGATCAAGGTGTCGCGCCGGTGACGATGGTGATCATGATGGTGCTTCGAAGATGGAGATCACAAGCACGAGATGATGATGGCCATATCATATCACTTATATTGATTGCATGTGATGTTTATCCTTTTATGCATCTTATCTTGCTTTGATTGACGGTAGCATTATAAGATGATCTCTCACTAAATTATCAAGAAGTGTTCTCCCTGAGTATGCACCGTTGCGAAAGTTCTTCGTGCTGAGACACCACGTGATGATCGGGTGTGATAGGCTCTACGTTCAAATACAACGGGTGCAAAACAGTTGCACACGCGGAATACTCAGGTTTAACTTGACGAGCCTAGCATATAACAGATATGGCCTCGGAACACGGAGACCGAAAGGTCGAGCGTGAATCATATAGTAGATATGATCAACATAGTGATGTTCACCATTGAAACTACTCCATCTCACGTGATGATCGGACATGGTTTAGTTGATTTGGATCACGTGATCACTTAGAGGATTAGAGGGATGTCTATCTAAGTGGGAGTTCTTAAGTAATATGATTAATTGAACTTAAATTTATCATGAACTTAGTACTTGATAGTATCTTGCTTGTCTATGTTGTGTAGATAGATGGCTCGTGCTGTTGTTCCGTTGAATTTTAATGCGTTCCTTGAGAAAGCAAAGTTGAAAGATGATGGTAGCAATTACACGGACTGGGTCCGTAACTTGAGGATTATCCTCATTGCTGCACAGAAGAATTACGTCCTGGAAGCACCGCTAGGTGCCAGGCCTGGTGCAAGAGCTACGCAAGATGTTGTGAACGTCTGGCAAAGCAAAGCTGATGACTACTCTATAGTTCAGTGTGCCATGCTTTACGGCTTAGAACCGGGACTTCAACGACGTTTTGAACACCATGGAGCATATGAGATGTTCCAGGAGTTGAAGTTAATATTTCAAGCAAATGCCCGAATTGAGAGATATGAAGTCTCCAATAAGTTCTATAGCTGTAAAATGGAGGAGAACGGTTCTGTCAGTGAGCATATACTCAGAATGTCTGGGTATAACAATCACTTGATTCAACTGGGAGTTAATCTTCCGGATGATTGCGTCATTGACAGAATTCTCCAATCACTGCCACCAAGCTATAAGAGCTTCGTGATGAACTATAATATGCAAGGGATGACCAAAACTATGCCCGAGCTCTTCGCGATGCTGAAAGCCGCGGAGGTAGAAATCAAAAAGGAGCATCAAGTGTTGATGGTTAACAAAACCACTAGTTTCAAGAAAAAGGGCAAAGGGAAGAAAAAGGGGAACTTCAAAAAGAACAGCAAGCAAGTTGCTAATCAAGAGAAGAAACCCAAGTCTGGACCTAAGCCTGAAACTGAGTGCTTCTATTGCAAGCAGACTGGTCACTGGAAGCGGAACTGCCCCAAGTATTTGGCGGATAAGAAGGATGGCAAGGTTAACAAAGGTATATATGATATACATGTTATTGATGTGTACCTTACTAATTCTCGCAGTAGCACCTGGGTATTTGATACTGGTTCTGTTGCTAATATTTGCAACTCAAAACAGGGGCTATGGATTAAGCGAAGATTGGCTAAGGACGAGGTGATGATGCGCGTGGGAAATGGTTCCAAAGTCGATGTGATCGCGGTCGGCACTCTACCTCTACATCTACCTTCGGGATTAATATTAGATCTAAATAATTGTTATTTAGTACCAGCGTTGAGCATGAACATTATATCTGGATCTTGTTTGATGCGAGACGGTTATTCATTTAAATCAGAGAATAATGGTTGTTCTATTTATATGAGTAATATCTTTTATGGTCATGCACCATTAAAGAATGGTTTGTTCTTACTTAATCTCGATAGTAGTGATACACATATTCATAATGTTGAAGCCAAAAGATGCAGAGTTGATAATGATAGTGCAACTTATTTGTGGCACTGCCGTTTAGTTCATATCGGTGTAAAACGCATGAAGAAACTCAATACTGATGGACTTTTGGAGTCACTTGATTATGAATCACTTGGCACTTGCGAACCGTGCCTTATGGGCAAGATGACTAAAACACCGTTCTCCGGTACTGTGGAGAGAGCAACAGATTTATTGGAAATCATACATACTGATGTATGTGGTCCAATGAATGTTGAGGCTCGTGGCGGATATCGTTATTTTCTCACCTTCACTGATGATTTAAGCAGATATGGGTATATCTACTTAATGAAACACAAGTCTGAAACATTTGAAAAGTTCAAAGAATTTCAGAGTGAAGTGGAAAATCATCGTAACAAGAAAATAAAGTTTCTACGATCTGATCATGGAGGAGAATATTTGAGTTACGAGTTTGGTCTACATTTGAAACAATGCGGAATAGTTTCGCAACTCACGCCACCCGGAACACCACAACGTAATGGTGTGTCCGAACGTCGTAATCGTACTTTACTGGATATGGTGCGATCTATGATGTCTCTTACCGATTTACCGCTATCTTTTTGGGGTTATGCTTTAGAGACGGCCGCATTCACGTTAAATAGGGCACCATTAAAATCCATTGAGACGACGCCTTATGAACTGTGGTTTGGCAAGAAACCAAAGTTGTCGTTTCTTAAAGTTTGGGGCTGCGATGCTTATGTGAAAAAGCTTCAACCTGATAAGCTCGAACCCAAATCGGAAAAATGTGTCTTCATAGGATATCCAAAGGAGACTGTTGGGTATACCTTCTATCACAGATCCGAAGGCAAAATTTTTGTTGCTAAAGTCGGAAACTTTCTAGAGAAGGAGTTTCTCTCGAAAGAAGTGAGTGGGAGGAAAGTAGAACTTGATGAGATAACAGTATCTACTCCCTTATTGAGAAGTAGTACATCACAGAAATCTGTTTCTGTGACACCTACATCAAATAGGGAGGAAGCTAATGATAATGATCATGAAACTTCAGATCAAGTTTCTACTGAACTTCATAGATCAACCAGAGTAAGATCCGCACCAGAGTGGTACGGTAATCCTATTTTGGAAGTCATGTTACTAGACCATGATGAACCTACGAACTATAAAGAAGCGATGGTGAGCCCAGATTCCGCAAAGTGGCTTGAGGCCATGAAATCTGAGATGGGATCCATGTATGAGAACAAAGTGTGGACTTTGGTTGACTTGCCCGATGATCGGCAAGCAATTGAGAATAAATGGATTTTTAAGAAGAAGACTGACGCTGATGGTAATGTTACTGTCTATAAAGCTCGACTTGTTGCAAAAGGTTTTCGACAAGTTCAAGGGATTGACTACGATGAGACTTTCTCACCCGTAGCGATGCTTAAGTCTGTCCGAATCATGTTAGCAGTTGCCGCATTTTATGATTATGAAATTTGGCAAATGGATGTCAAAACTGCATTCCTGAATGGATTTCTGGAAGAAGAGTTGTATATGATGCAACCAGAAGGTTTTGTCGATCCAAAGGGAGCTAACAAAGTGTGCAAGCTCCAGCGATCCATTTATGGACTAGTGCAAGCCTCTCGGAGTTGGAATAAACGCTTTGATAGTGTGATCAAAGCATTTGGTTTTATACAGACTTTTGGAGAAGCCTGTATTTACAAGAAAGTGAGTGGGAGCTCTGTAGCATTTCTGATATTATATGTGGATGACATATTACTGATCGGAAATAATATAGAATTTCTGGATAGCATAAAGGGATACTTGAATAAGAGTTTTTCAATGAAAGACCTCGGTGAAGCTGCTTACATATTGGGCATTAAGATCTATAGAGATAGATCAAGATGCTTAATAGGATTTTCACAAAGCACATACCTTGACAAAGTATTGAAGAAGTTCAAAATGGATCAGGCAAAGAAAGGGTTCTTGCCTGTGTTACAAGGTGTGAAGTTGAGTAAGACTCAATGCCCGACCACCGCAGAAGATAGAGAGAAAATGAAAAATGTTCCCTATGCTTCAGCCATAGGCTCTATCATGTATGCAATGCTGTGTACCAGACCTGATGTGTGCCTTGCTGTAAGTTTAGCAGGCAGGTACCAAAGTAATCCAGGAGTGGATCACTGGACAGCGGTCAAGAACATCCTTAAGTACTTGAGAAGGACTAAGGATATGTTTCTCATTTATGGAGGTGACAAAGAGCTCGTCGTAAACGGTTACGTCGATGCAAGCTTTGACACTGATCCGGACGATTCTAAATCGCAAACCGGATACGTATTTACATTAAACGGTGGAGCTGTCAGTTGGTGCAGTTCTAAACAAAGCGTCGTGGAGGGATCTACATGTGAAGCTGAGTACATAGCCGCTTCGGAAGCAGCTAATGAAGGAGTCTAGATGAAGGAGTTCATATCCGATCTAGGTATTGTACCTAGCATATCGGGTCCAATGAAAATCTTTTGTGACAATACTGGTGCAATTGCCTTGGCAAAGGAATCCAGATTTCACAAAAGAACCAAACACATCAAAAGACGCTTCAACTCCATCTGGGATTTGGTCCAGGTGGGAGACATAGAGATATGCAAGATACATACGGATCTGAATGTTGCAGACCCGTTGACTAAGCCTCTTCCACGAGCAAAACATGATCAGCACCAAGACTCCATGGGTGTTAGAATCATTACTTTGTGATCTAGATTATTGACTCTAGTGCAAGTGGGAGACTGAAGGAAATATGCCCTAGAGGCAATAATAAAGTTATTATTTATTTCCTTACATATCATGATAAATGTTTATTATTCATGCTAGAATTGTATTAACTGGAAACATAATACATGTGTGAATACATAGACAAACAGAGTGTCACTAGTATGCCTCTACTTAACTAGCTCATTAATCAAAGATGGTTATGTTTCCTAACCATGAACAAAGTGTTGTTATTTGATTAACGAGATCACATCATTAGTTGAATGATCTGATTGACATGACCCATTTCATTAGCATAGCACCCGATCGTTTAGTATGTTGCTATTGCTTTTATCCATGACTTATACATGTTCCTTTAAACTATGAGATTATGCAACTCCCGTTTACCGTAGGAACACTTTGTGTGCTACCAAACGTCACAACGTAACTGGGTGATTATAAAGGTGCTCTACAGGTGTCTCCGAAGGTACATGTTGGGTTGGCGTATTTCGAGATTAGGATTTGTCACTCCGATTGTCGGAGAGGTATCTCAGGGCCTTCTCGGTAATGCACATCACATAAAGCCTTGCAAGCATTGCAACCAATGAGTTAGTTGCGAGATGATGTATTACGGAACGAGTAAAGAGACTTGCCAGTAACGAGATTGAACTAGGTATTGGATACCGACGATCGAATCTCGGGCAAGTAACATACCGATGACAAAGGGAACAACGTATGGTGTTTTGCGGTCTGACCGATAAAGATCTTCGTAGAATATGTAGGAGCCAATATGGGCATCCAGGTCCCGCTATTGGTTATTGACCGGAGACGTGTCTCGGTCATGTCTACATTGTTCTCGAACCGTAGGGTCCGCACGCTTAACGTTACGATGACAGTTATTATGAGTTTATGCATTTTGATGTACCGAAGGAGTTCGGAGTCCCGGATGTGATCACGGACATGACGAGGAGTCTCGAAATGGTCGAGACGTAAAGAATGATATATTGGAAGCCTATGTTTGGACATCGGATGCATTCCAGGTGAAATCAGGATTTTACCGGAATACCAGGAGGGTTACCGGAACCCCCCGGGGGCATAATGGGCCAACATGGGCCTTGGAGAAGAGGTGAGAGGGCTGCCCTCATGGGCTGCGCGCCTCCCCCCTTCCCCTAGTCCTATTAGGACTAGGAGAGGTGGGCGCCCCCTCTCTCTCTCTCTCCCCCTTGGAGAATCCTAGTCCAACTAGGATTGGGGGGGGATCCTACTCCCCGAGGGAGTAGGACTCACCTGGCGCGCCAGGCTTGGCCGGCCAGCCCCTCCCCCTTGGCTCCTTTATATACAGGGGCAGGGAGCACCCCAGAGACACAATTAATCATTGAGATCTTTCCTTAGCCGTGTGTGGTGCCCCCTTCCACCAAATTCCACCTCGGTCATATCGTTGCAGTGCTTAGGCGAAGCCCTGCGCCGGTAACTCATCAAGATCGTCACCACGCCGTCGTGCTGACGGAACTCTTCCCCGACGCTTTGTTGGATCGGAGCCCGGGGATCGTCATCGAGCTGAACATGTGCCAAGAACTCGGAGGTGCCGGAGTAACGGTGCTGTGATCGGTTGGATCGCGAGGAGAACGTACGACTACTTCCTCTACGTTGTGTCAACGCTTCCGCTTCGGTCTACGAGGGTACGTAGACAACACTCTCCCCTCTCGTTGCTATGCATCACCATGATCTTGCGTGTGCGTAGGAAATTTTTTGAAATTACTACGTTCCCCAACAGCCGCCGCCAAGGACTCCAACGCCGATCTTGAGTTGAAGCTGTCTGCTTTGACCAAGACGCTGGACGGTGCCAGGGAGTAGGAGGCGGCCCTGAAGAAGGAGATCAAGGCCGACAAGGCACTGCTGGAGAGCACTGCCGCCACCCAGAACGATTTCAGAGAAACTGTGGAGCAGTGGACGGAGGGTCTTGTGAATGCTGCCGCAGACATCGACAAGGAGCTGGCGCAGCTGGGGATGGAGGATCTCGGGTATCCCTCTGATGAGACCCTCCCATCCAGCGCCAAGCTCACTCTGTTCTTCAAAGGCGTGGCGACGGCCCTCCAGCGACTCCGGGAGAGGATCCCAAAGCAGCTGGCCGACGAGTCGCGCAAGATCTGTGCAGGAGCTCTTTAGAAGGTGTTGGTGAAAGTAGCCTTCCGCAACCCGGGCCTCAACCTCACCAACGTCCTCAGATCCTTGCCGGCGGACGCTGATCTGGAGGCACTCAAGGACCTTGTTGCACCCATTGTGGACAAGGTGAGCGGGATCAAGAGGGTTGAGGGCGAGCGCGTGGACTAGGCCGCCTATTTTCTTCTTTTCTTGTCGCTGCTGGTCATGTTCGAAAACAGTCTATTAGAGCCGCGACAAGCTATCTTGTAATATATAACATTATTTTGGGTAGTGATTGCAATGTTATTTCCTTTACTTGACTCCTTCCTTTGTATGTTTTTGCCCTACGGTTTTAGGGAACTTGCAGGCGCAGGCACCCTTGCCGTGAACGCTGAGTGCGGGACGTCAGCAGCCTGCTGGCAGTGCCTTTGCCGACAAGAAACCTTGTCGTAACTAGTCGCAGCTCGCTTAAGTTGTTGAGCAAACTCGAAACAAAGTAAGGGCGCGACTCTAGTCGCAACACACTTAAACTGTTGAGCGAACTCGAAACAAAGTAAGGGCGCAACTAGCCATGAGCTGGTTCCTTCGCGCACAGGTTTTCCATACAAAGCATGGTCGTTCAAGGAAGATAACTTAAAAAATTTAAAAACATCTGATTGCTCAAACTTTGGCAACTTAGCTTTTCTGTCGTTTGCTTCCCGGCAAGGCGCGACTTTCTTGAACGACGCCTGGTCCATACCATTATCTTCCCCTTCCCCCCCCCCCCCCCCGGCAAACTTGTGGGTGAAGGAACCTTCATTTCCTTGAAAAAAAGGAAGTAGAGAAAATAATGATATGGAGCCTTATGGCTCGTTATTGCTTACCGGGGGTGTTCGCTGCACAAAGTGTCAGATAACTCATGCAAAAAATAAAAAGCATGAAATTGACAAGATGTGCGGAGCACATGAGCTTTATTTACGCACAGGGTCTGCGCCTGGCTTTGTACCAAGGATTACATGCAACAGCGGCAAGACTTGTACAAAAGGGTGGTTGCCGGAGCAGGGTCCGGCAACCGCGCCTTACGGGTAAAACTTACGAAGATGCTCGATGTTCCTGGAGTTGCTCACCGGAACGCCATCTTCGGTCTCAAGGCGGACAGCGCCAGGCCTAGTGACTCGTTTCACCTGATAAGGGCCTTCCCACTTCGGCGTCAACTTGTTGGAATTCTTGGTGGAATGAACGCGCCGAAGAACAAGGTCGCCTTCCTCGAGACTTCTGGCGTTAACTTTGCGGCTATGGTAGCGGCACAAAGCTTGCTGGTAGCGAGCAGCTCGTACCGCAGCCTGAAGACGGTCTTCCTCAAGGAGCAGCGCGTCATCTTGTCGCAGCTACTCTTGCTCAAGCTCATCATAAGCGAGCACTCGAGGTGACCCGTATACGAGTTCCGTGGGGATAACTGCCTCTGCTCCATAGACTAGAGCGAAAGGTGTCTGGCCAGTGGCTCGATTTGGCGTCGTCCTGATCGACCAAAGAACCACCGGCAGCTCCTCAATCCAGTTTCTTCCACACCCGTGCAGCCTGTCGAAAGTCCTGGTCTTGAGTCCACGCAGCACTTCAGCATTTGCCCTCTCCGCTTGACCGTTGCTCCTGGGGTGAGCAACAGAAGCGAAGCAGACCTTGGCGTCAAGATCTTGGACGTACTGCATGAAGGTGCGACTCGTGAATTGTGTACCGTTGTCGGTGATGATCCGGTTAGGGATCCCGAAGCGGCAAACAATCGACCTGAAGAACTTGACTGCTGACTGTGCTGTCACCTTCCTCACTGCTTCCACTTCCGGCCACTTTGTGAACTTGTCGATTGCAACGTACAAGTACTCAAAGCCCCCGACTGCTCGGGGGAAGGGGCCGAGGATGTCGAGCCCCCAGACCAAGAATGGCCAGGATAAAGGGATCGTCTGGAGAGCTTGAGCTGGCTGGCGTATCTGCTTGGAATGGAACTGGCACGCTTCACACTTGGTTACTTGTGCAGTTGCATCCTGGAGGGCTGTCGGCCAAAAGAAACCTTGCCGGAATGCTTTGCCGGCAAGTGCTCTTGCGCCAATATGGTGACCACAGATGCCTCCATGTATCTCTGCCAACAGCTTCTGTCCATCTTCCCGGTGAATACACTTCAATTTCACACCGTTGAGTCTTCTTCTGTACAGTGCGTTGTCGACAAACAGGTACATACTTGACTGCCGGGCTACTCTTTCCGCTTCTTCTTGCTCTTCGGGAAGTTCTCCTGTCTGAAGGAAACGGACGATCTGTTGTGCCCATGCTAGAGCTTGTGGCTTGACAACAAGGACTAAAGGCATATCTGCTGCTGCGGGAACATCCGCTTCTACGGCGAGAACCTGCGGCTCAGCCGGAGCATGATGTTCCCCGGCAAGCTTGCCGGAGCAAAACTTGTCGGGAGCGTCTGCTTCAACGAAACAAACCCTGGGGCTTGTCGGAGCAAACTGTTCTTCAGCACTCTTGGCGTTGATCTTGGGGACCTTCTTGGCGGCGGCTTCGGGAAGCTCTGCCGGAAAATAGTCACCAGAAATCAACTTCCTCTTCTTGCTCTGTCTAGTTGATGGCGTCACAAACGGTTGAGTCAGCTTGAGCACAAAGATCCCTGGTTCCACAGGTAACTTAAGTGCTGCGCACTTTGACAGGCCATCAGCAATGTCGTTCTGAGCTCTTGGAACATGTTCCATCTGTAGGCCGACAAAGTGCTCTTCTAGCTTCCTCACTTCATTAACGTAAGCTTCCATCAACGGACTCTGATAATTCTTGTTCACTTGGCGGACGACTAGCTGCGAGTCACCCCTGACAATGAGCTTCTTGATCCCAAGGTCTGCCGTGATCCTGAGACCGGCAAGCAATCCTTCATACTCTGCAGTATTGTTTGTTGCTTGCTCCTTGGGAAAGTGCATCTGGACTACTTACTTAAGGTGCTCTCCGGTGGGTGCGACAAGCAGCACGCCAGCACCGGCGCCTTGCAGCGAGAAAGCACCATCAAAGTACATCAGCCACTCTTTGCTTGCTTCCTTGACGGGGATGCTCATTTCTGGAATTTCTTCATCGGGCGTTGGCGTCCACTCTGCTATGAATTATGCCAATGCTCTGCTTTGGATAGTTGAAGTGCTCTCAAACTTGAGGCCAAAGCTTGACAGTTCCAGTGCCCACTCAACAATCCTGCATGTTGCTTCTGGATTCTGCAGTATCCTCTTCAGCGGAAAGCGAGTGACAACTGTGATCTCATGTGCTTGGAAGTAATGGCGCAGCTTTCTGGAGGCCATAAGAAGGCCGAAAAGCAATTTCTGCACACCAGAGTACCTTGACCTAGCCCCCTGCAGAAGGGAACTGACAAAGTAGACTGGGCGCTGCACCATTTTCTTCTGTATTTCCTCGGGCGCCTGCGCAGATCCATCTTTGCCGGGACCAGAGCTTGTCGGGGAAGCCCCTGCTTGTCGCTGGATGCGCTCGCCGTGGTTGCTGGCTCATCATCTGCCTCCCTCTCCGCTACTAACGCAGCACTAACCACTTGATTGGTTGCCGCCAGATACAGCAGCAACTTCTCTTGTGGCTTAGGTGCGACAAGTATTGGAGTGGAGGACAGGTATCTCTTCAGGTCCTGCAGCGCAGCCTCCGCTTCCGGAGTCCATTTCATTGGACCTGCCTTTTTCAAAATTTTGAAAAACGGCAGGGCGCGCTCAGCAGACTTAGAGATAAACCTGCTGAGAGCCGCCACGCAGCCGGCAAGTCTCCGCACATCCTTGACGCGCTTCGGTGCTTCGATCAGCTCAATGGCCTTGATCTTGTCGGGATTGGCTTCAATTCCCCGCTGAGACACGAAGAACCCGAGAAGCTTGCCGGAAGGGACTCCAAACACGCACTTCTCAGGGTTAAGCTTGAGGCTGATCTTGCGCAGATTTGCAAAAGTCTCTTCTAGATCTTGAATCAAAGTTGACTTGTCCCTGCTCTTGACCACTATATCATCCATGTAGGCTTCCACATTTCTGTGTATTTGTGGCTCAAAAGCGGTATGAACGACCCTTGCAAATGTTGAACCAGCATTCTTTAAACCGAAAGGCATCCGTATGAAACAGTATGTGTCACATGGAGTGATGAATGCAGTTTTCTCCTCATCCTCTTCTGCCATGAAGATCTGATGGTATCCTGAGTATGCGTCAAGAAATGAAAGCAAGTCACATCCGGCCATGGAGTCAACAATCTGGTCGATGCGCGGCAAGGGAAATGGGTCTTTGGGACAAGCTTTATTGACATCGGTAAAGTCGATACAAAGCCTCCATTTCCCGTATGCCTTGCGCACGACTACATGATTGGCCAACCACGTAGGATGGAGCACTCCTCTGACAAGGCCTGCTGCTTCCAACTTCTTGATCTCTTCTGCGATGAATTCTTGGCGCTCCACTGCTTGCTTCCTGACTTTCTGCTTGACGGGCCGCGCATGAGGACAGACGGCAAGGTGGTGCTCAATTACTTTCCTGGGAACACCGGGGATGTCAGACGGTTGCCACGCAAACACATTGACGTTCACCCGCAGGGAAGCAATGAGCACGCTTTCCTATTTAGGGTCGAGAGTGGCACTAATGGTGAAAGTACCACCAGTGTCGTCCTCCTTGGCGGACACCTTCTTGGTCGCTGGTGGAGCTGCCATTGCCTTCTTACACTTGCCGATGGAGCTCGATGGTGCGTCCTCGACGGTAGCGCAGCACTTCGAAGAGGTGCGCTTGCTGGAGTGGGCATCAGAACTCTTGCCGGACTTGGTCTTCTTCTTCCCCCCGGGAGCTCCAGCGGCAAGTGTCTCGTGATCCGTTGTGGCTGCTGCTTCCCGGTAGATCTTGTCGGCACAGATAAGAGCATCTTTCTTGTCGCCAGGGACAGAGATGACACTTATTGGGCCTGGCATCTTCAGCATGTTGTATGCGTAATGAGAGGCTGCCATGAACTTGGCGAGCGCTGAACGGCCGAGAATCCCGTTGTAAGGCAATGGAAAATTGGCAACGTCAAAAGTGATCCTCTCAGTCCTGAAGTTCAACTCGCTGCCAAATGTCACCGGCAGCGTGATCTTCCCCTTCGGCTTGCTCCTTCCCGGGTTAATTCCTTGGAATGTGTCGGTCTCTTCGAGCTCGCCGTCAGGGACTTGGAGTTTCCGGAGCACAGCGGAGGAGATCAGGTTCAAGCCGGCCCCGCCGTCAACTAGCATCTTAGTGACCTTGAGGTTGCGGATAGTTGGTGAGACCAACATCGGCAAACACCCGACCGCAGTTGTGCGATCAGGGTGGTCCTCAATATCAAAGATGATAGGCGTGCTGGACCATTTCAGAAGCTTGCATGACTCAGCGGGTGGTTCTGCCGCATTGACTTCCCTCACCCACTGCTTGAGTTGGCGGTGTGAAGTATGCAGAGAAGCACCACCGTCAACGCACAAGACCTCTGTGGCTTTCTGGAACTCCTGCTCACTGTTCTCGTCATCATCCATGTCTTCGTCGACGTCATCTTCATCCTTGTCGCGGCCGCGGGGAGGTCTGTCTCCTTGCCGCTGCTTGTCCTTGCCGTCGCGTCCTCCCCGGCCGGTGCGCTTCGTACCGGATCCTCCAGCACTGCCTTGGGATTTCTCCTTGTCGCGTCGCTCGTACTCGGCCTTTTGCAGCTCAACAAGCTGCTCGACCTTCTTGCAGCTCTGGAGGTCATGGCCCTTGGTGCGGTGGATCTTGCAGTACTGTTTGTTGGTGCCATCCTGCTTGTCGGCGGCTGCCACAGCCTGGCAGTTGGCGCATGCGGCAACCTCCTTGCCGGAGCTACCATCTTTGGCTTTCTTGGCGCCACCGTCGCTGCCGGACTGCTCAACAACTAGCACATCTTTGCCTTTCCTCTTCCTGTTGTTCCGCCGCTGGTTTTTCTTTGCCGGAGCAGCATCATCGCTGTCAGATCCTCCTGTTCCTGCATTCTCTTCGGGGAGTTTCCTCCCTTCCTCAGCACGTGCACACCTGTCGGCCAGGGCATACAGCTCACTACGTCTCTGATCTTGCACATCGCCATCTCCTCCCGCATCCTGCGGTTACGCACGTTCTGGTGGAACGCGCTGATGACCGCGGCAGGGTGGACATCTGGGATGTTGCGTTGCACTTGGCTGAATCTCTGGATGTACTTGCGCAGGGGCTCTCCTTCTTTCTGGGCAAGCAGATGAAGATCACTCCCCTAGCCATGAGGTTTGTGGCCGCCTGCAAAGGCACCGACAAACTGATGGCATAGGTCTGTCCAGGAAGATATGGAGTTGTCCAGCAAGTGCATGAGCCAGGACCTGATGTTGGGCTTGAGCACCAGCGGGAAGTAGTTGGCAAGGATCTTGTCGTCCCGTCCCCCAGCAGCTTGCACCACGACGGTGTAGATGCTGAGGAACTCCGACGGATGTAACTTGCTGTCGTACTTCTTGGGTATGTCTGGCTTGAAATTCTTCATGATGGGCCACTGGACTTGCCGCAGCTCATGGGTAAACGCAGGGCAACCTATCGTGTACGGCAGGTCACCTGGTTCCCCTGGAGCATGCATGTCGACAGTGGGTCCAGCGCGTCGGTCTGACTGACGTCGCGCTTCTCTTCGGCGCTCGATGCGGGTACGAGCGTCTTCTTGCTGTCGTTCATGAAGAACTTGGCGTTGATCGCGACGAGCTTGTGGATCTGATGAAGCGATGGAGTCGCTATCGCGATGGACCCGGCGAGTCGGTGATCTTGGCCTTCGAGGCGGAGAGTGCACGGTGGTTGCACCCCCACCTGTCTTGTCGCCATCGGGCCGCGCCTGGCTGACTTGCCGCGGCTGCGGCGTAGTCGGCTGCCGTGGAGTGTCGCCGTTGGCGAAGCCGATGAGACTCTGAATGGTGGCCCTCCAATCGTCGATCTTGTCTGGCGTTGGAGGGAAGTCTAGGAGCAGTTGAGCTCGCGCCAAAGCTTCTGCTGGAGTGGCGGGTAGCGGTGGCGAACGGTGCGAGGAGCGGGATATGCTCGGACTTCTAACTACGTTAGAAGGAGCAATATCCCGTCCAGGCGACCGTGCCTCGCTCGCGCCAGCACGTTGGCGCGCGTGCTGGCCCAGGGCATCCCGAGATCTGCCAGCTCAATCTGGGTCCAGCGAGCGTATGGTACCGTGAGTACCACGACGCTGTCGGTCCTGCGCCTCCTGGGATGGGCGCGGTGCATCTACGGACGCTCGGTCGTCGTGGGAGCCGGCTACACCACTGATGGGCAGCGCAGCCTTGTCCTTGGACCTGGCAGCACCGTGGGCTCCCTCGTCGACGCCCGTTCTTCCGCCGGCGTCTTCCCCACCAGCCGTTTTCTCCGGCGGCGGTGGGTTCGACGCGGACGGAGCAGCCGCCTCCGAAGCCTTTTTCTTCGGTGGCATGTCGATGAAGTCGATGAAGATCTAGCTCGTGTGAACACCGGATCAGGTTCACACAACCTCGACGCCCCCTACCTGGCGCGCAAAAGATGTCGAGGAAACTGCCTCCGCAAGCACCTATGGGGACAGAGCCCCTTCTCGGTTCGGCGGGGGGCGGAGGCCGCACGAAGAGCAGATCGAGGCGAGGCACACGAGCGGTTTTACCCAGCTTCGGAGCTCTCCGGAGAGATAATACTCCTACTGCTGCTTTGTGGTTTGTATTGAGTTCTTGCTCGGGAGCGCTGAGTGCTACAGTACACACCAGCAGCTAACGAGACCGAGCGTGAGCGTTCTGCTGTCCTCTCTCTCTACGTTGTGCATGGGCCTCCTTTTATATGCTCAAGGGGTCTCCAACAGATGGCAACGTAGGCAAGGGCAAAAATGGAAAAGGTGCTGCGGTAGGTACAGCTACCTACACAGTGTATCATACCTAACCCTGACGGCAGGGGACAAGGGCATTAAATGCCTATCTACGTCGCCCAAACAGTGCAGAAAAGGGACCGCCAGGGACGCCACCACTCGCGACGATGGCGATCTTGTCAGCACCGCTTGCCACAGTGCACCCCTGGCTGCACAGCCTCCCGCCACGTGCGCCTGAAAGGGTCTCGGAGCGACACGTTGGTGGGTGAGCTGGAGCGCGGGTACAGAGTGGTTGCTAGCCGCGGCAAACGCCTTGCCGCGGTCGTTGTCTTGCCGCGTTCGGGAGCTTGTCGCTCGCCGGGTCTTGCCGGGACGCGTGGCGCGTCGCGGCAAGTTCCTTGAGATGCCTTGGTTGGCCTTCCCGGCAAGCTCCTCTTGCCGGGGCCTTGTCTCCTTGGCTTAAATACTTTGTTCTTGAATGGCTCCAAAGGAACTACGGGGGTCCTTGGCGGTCACCCGGCAGGCCTTGCCGCGGGGCGCTGCGACTGCCCGTGCACAAGTTCGGGATACTAGGGTACCCCTATTTTAGTACACCGACAGTACAAATCAATGAAAAACATATGTTCTAGCTACTAACATCGATGCTTCTCTAGGCCAACATTCAGTTCACTATGAAAGACAAATTTGTTTGTAAAGTCTACATTTCCTCTTGGAAATATAAGTGGTTTCACCAACAGATAGAACCATGAGAATCAACCACACATGATGGAGGAACATCCACTGAAATATGTGTTGGTCATCTATTGATCACACGGGGAGATTCTTTTTAGAATAGAACTTTAAGTTTGGCAAGATAATAGCCATTGGATAATCAAAATAGAGCAATGAAGCACCTACTGTCTGCCAATAAATAGTCCAGTACTACTTTTGTGCAGTCCATGTAGTGCATGTCAAATCCTTCAATGTCATAGTAGCAAACCATGTACCTTGGTAATGAACACATCAAACTACAACCAATTGGATATACTTGTTTGCAGGAACAAATGTTTATAATGTTGAACCATCTTCGATTTTTGTGTGATTAATATAAGAGGGGCACTAGTTGATGAAGCATAGACTCACAAATATAAGCATCCCAATTATCTTAATGGGAAAAGGTAGCAAGACTGTTTCAAACCACCTGTTTAAAGGATTGAACAAGGCAACAACGATGGATGTCAGGAAGGCATACATAGTATTTTGTGAAAGATTGAACCATTGCTAACCTTTCCTCTTATTTTAAAAAGTTTTTGTGTAGTGCAACTAAAATAAAATGCCATGGCCGCCCGACATTCTGGTGACATTGTACAAAAATATTGACTTATCATCACATCATGATGTCAGGCACGTAATCACTAGGCAATAGATACAAAATTGCATACCTCCTCCGATAACATAATGAAAATTAATTTTAATAAAGGTGTGACTAGCTTTGCCAACATAATTAAAATAATTCTACACCCTGTATTCCTTAATATAAGACATTTTGGCGGTTCAATTTAAAGTACCAAAATGTCTCATACTTAGAGAAAGAGGTAGTGGTTTTCTTAAGCACATATCCGGGAAAGCTAGCCACACCTCATATTTGTCCATTGGCTAGTGCAACATCATTCGAGTAGTTCAACTATACACTAAATCCAGTCGCTAGTGCAATAGTAGAATAGTTTTTTTACTGCGGAGTATAGTAGAATAGTTTTACTTAATATATTTCTATAAGGTAGCATTATAAGATTTCTATAAGCATTAAATATACAAAATCTAAAGGTAACAAGTTTCATCATTGGTATACTAGCTGTGCAACAACATTGGAATGCATTAGCTCAAAAACTTTCATAGAACTACATTCAACAGCTAACGCTAAAATAATCTATTGACATTACTTGGCATTGCTTAAATTTATCAGTGCCATTAGACTGATTGCGGCATTAGTTAAAATGACATCACTTTAGCAGTGGCATTGCTTCATTTTACATGTGGCTTTATACTAACGACGGCATAAAAGTGGCAATAAGAGCATCGGGAGGCTAATTAGGACAGTGGGCGTAGTAGTACGATGTACCTTCACCGACAAATAGAGTGGTGAGGCCGGGATGGTTGCCTAGAACAACAAATACCCAAGCAACATGTCTGGATTACGTCCCATTTTTGTTCTCTTTAGCCACCTTTTCCTATGTAAGGACAACCAACTTATTGACCTGGTCATTCTCTATTGCGTTGTCCTGCCTTTCTTTCCTTTTTCAACCAAGAGACAAGAGACTCATTCCTTAGCTACTGGGTTTCCCCTTTTTAAACAAAGATGCATGTTTGATACCCAATCTACTCTATAGTACTTTTCCCCTTTCTTTCCTTATTCAACCCAGACATGGATTAGTATGCATGAATTGGGTTTCCTTTAATAGCGCAAGTTCAGGTTTCCATCTGCATGACCAGCAGAGGCTAGTAACTTTGGGAGATGAGGCAGTGAAAAAATATCCACACGCAGCAACGTGGGCAGATGGGGCACTAGAACAAGGGTATGGTTCGAAAAGAGGTAGCATACCTAAGGGTCAGCAGGAAGTGGCTTCGCTAGTGGTCGTCTTCCTCCGCCCACACTACGGCGGCGAGCTTACGGATGGAGGCCATCCCGCACCGGTGCTAGGTCTGAGAGGACGGCCTTGTCCTCCTCTTCCCCAGTGGATGGGATCCAACGAGATCGGTGACCATCAGTGAGGAGGGAGAGAGAGTTGCCACCGCAATATTTTTTAGATCTGGCGAGGGTGATAGTGAGAGAAGCAAGTGGGCAGCCCTAGCAAGAAAGCTTTGAAGCTCCAGCCTATATATTACTACTATTCTACTAGTGGAAGAGTATTGTATAGTTTCCATGCATACGGTACCAATTAGTAGTGCTTCAAAATTGAACGGTATGCCATTAAAATAATAAAGTCGAGAAATAACGCGGCACCTCGGGCCAACACGGCCAGATCGCATTTTGCACGAGAAATGACACACCATGTTTCATTGACATGTGGTCCCCTTCCAACATGTTAGTGAGAATAAGGCGAGTCCTTTTGTTTAATTTCTGAACAGATGTCTATGTAGGTCGGGTCGCCTCTTCCTATATCGTGGAAACTGTCCACCGCCTTTCCCTCTTGATTTGGAACTCATGTCGCACGCTCTTCTCCCCTCCATTTGTATTGACTCTTCCTTCTGTCATTGTTCATCTTCTTGATGTAGGGATGACACAAGACCGACCCCATTATTCTTACCCCAATATCAAAGATGACGTGGGGGAGTAAGTCATTGGTCAGTGCGATGTCATCACCGCGGCTAGCATGGCAGGTTCATTCAAGGCCATTCTCAACTCAAAAAATAAGATCATTACAAATAACCCAAGGTTTCAGCAGCGGTTTGATCTCTCGTATCTTCTTCATTGTCACCCTACTTGCTCGCACAAGGACAACGGAAGGCTCGCCTTGTGCAAGCTGATGTTGCTTGATATTGATCCATGGGATGTTAAGATGCCATCGATTTACAGTAAGTCTTGGGTAGACACAAATGGATATTGGGTTATTTATATTTGGAGCACAACTTTGAGTGGGAGCTTGTGAATGTGTACACTCTTCACCGGGTTCCACTTCCAAAAATCTCGAACTGCCCAAAGGTTGAGCACACCGATTGCGTTCGTAAATTCATATATGATCATGGTTACTATCGTCTTCAGAAGATAGCAATTTGTCGAGTTCCCACACACTCTTGGAATTATAGCAACTATTAGGTTGTCGCTATCTTCGACTGTCTAGACAAGCAAAGCTAGGGTATTCCGAGCCTGGGGTGATGGGCCTTGATGATGGTCCCGCAGTGCGGCTCCGTTCCAAGGCTAATTTAAGAACACCCCATGTATCCCCGTGGATCATGGTGTGTCACATGAGGGGACAATCCATGATGCAAAGGAACCTGGCCAGCCCCAGGGAGCACCTTGCGGAGCCCCACGAGAAGTTGTGCATGTGCACTATTGAAGCCGCCAAAGGTGGAAGAATCTTATTTCCTGGTGGTTGGATGGCGACCATCCAACGTTCACTACTACCGGCATCAGCAGAGGGATGGGGAGGTAGCATGCATGGGCTATAGGGCAATCCCACCTGCTTCATACGCTACTAAAGAGGTGGTACATTGACACTACCTACTTTGTATGAGGGAGAGAGCAGCTAGATACCCGTGGTGTAATGCATTGCCCCAGAAGCTTTCATCATGGCGAGTACAAGCTTACTACAAGCGGCCATGCCGCAGCAGTACTAGCTAAGCTAGCCTACCCTATGTTATACTCAACCAATAATGTCTTCTCGTTGGTCCACAGAGGGTTGTATAAATAGAGGAAGGTTGCGGCCTCATAGGGGTCGATGAATTCACAACAAGAGACACACATTGTAACTAGCTACACTGAAATAACAATACAGAGTAAGATTAGGGTATTACACTAGTACGATGGCCTAAACATGGGTACTTCCGGTGTGTTCTACTCTTTGTTCTTCCTCCTCCTATCATCCATGACTTAGGAATCTAGAAGCATTCAACCCCTGGCCGAACTCTCAAAGGGTTGTAGCTGAAAAGCCAATACCGGTTCTTAGATACCGACATTTGGCACGCCAAGTAGGGGACTGAGGCATTTCTAGTGACCTTGGTCTGCGTCTTCTGTTTCCCAGAGCACTCTTCGATTCCTCATGTCTTGACAGGCGCTGTTGATGGGCAACGTTGCATGAAAATAAAAAAATCCTACAAAACACCTAAGATCTAATCTATGAGATGCATAGCAACAAGAGGGGATTGAGTCTACATACCATTATACACTGAAAGTGTTAGAGTATGTAATGCGGTTGATGTACTCCAATCATGATCCAATCTGATCTAGTGCCGGATGGACATCACCTCCGAGATTAACACACAATAAGCTCAATGTCGTCCTGTCCTTCTTGATCCTAGCCTATATATAGAGGGGGCGCATGGGAAGCTAGGGGACAGGGAGGTCATCCAAAACACTCCTGGAGCTGGCCTAAGGGAAATATCCCTTTAAACTTGGAGATAACATCTGTCGGTGTATTGAGGTACGGAACCCAAGTACCCCCGACTTATGCACAAGCAGTGGAGGCTCCCCGACAAGGAGGGCTTGTCGGAGAACAACCCGAGACAAGATTATCAAGCTCTGGAGGAGATTTCCAAGCCAAAGGAGCCACTCTTTGTGAGATCAAGGAGGGCATCAAGAAGACCAAGATTCAAGACCAAGTTGTTCAACCTAGCTCAGGACGAGAACAAGTCAAAGGATCAAAATTAACACCAAAAAGAAACCCTTGCTGGCAAGGTGGAGGCCCAGCAAGCTCCGTTGCCGGCAAGCCCTCGCTAGCCACCAGCACTCCATCTCCTCGAGCAGCTAGTCATTAATCAATGAGGTGTTGAGCCCGCATGTGCTTAGCTGGGATTTTCCGGGAACGTGGCACCATGCTGGAAGGAGGTTTACCTTTAATGACACCCGTCCAGAAGGCGTGTCGAGATGACAGGAGGCGGCAGGGAAAGCGGTGTAGCAACCTTGTCGAGGCTCCTTGTCGGTGTCAAAACCGGCGGATCTCAGGTAGGGGGTCCCGAACTGTGCATCTAAGGCGGATGGTAATAGGAGGCAGAGGACACGATGTTTACCCAGGTTTGGGCCCTCTCTATGGAGGTAATACCCTACTTCCTACTTGATTGATCTTGATGATATGAGTAGTACAAGAGTTGATCTACCACGAGATCTTTGAGGCTAAACCCTAGAAGCTAGGCTATGGTATGATTGTTGGTGTCCTACGGACTAAACCCTCCGGTTTATATAGACACCGGAGGGGGCTATGGTTACACAGAGTCGGTTACAATGGGAGGAGATCTACATATCCGTATCACCAAGCTTGCCTTCCACGCCAAGGAGAGTCCCATCCGGACACGATACGAAGTCTTCAATCTTGTATCTTCATAGTCCAACAGTCCGTCCAAAGGGTATAGTCACTACAAAAAAATACACTTCCATGATGATACGTGTTTGTCACAGTAGGTCGCGTTTTCTGTCATGCATGTACATCCATGACAAATTTATGACAGAATCAAGATAGTCATACCTCTGCTATCGTAGAAGTGTTCCATGACATTGCCAAAATTATCATCACGGAAGTGTCCACTTCCATGACGATAAATCGCGCGTCACAGAAGTGCTTTCGTCAAGGGTGACCGACACGTGGCATCCACCGTAACGGAACGTCGTTAAGCTATCGGGTTGGATTTTGGATCCGATAACCCGTTAACAGCCACGACCAATGCCGATTTTCCACGTGTAAAATTCTCATTGGCTGACGGATCCACACGTCAATTCCGCGTTGGCACATGTGTCACTCATCCAATGGTCGATATGGGCCTATGATATGTTGACACGTGGACCGGCCCAAAAGTGGCCCACAAAGATTAAATGGGTCGGCCCAACTAAAGGCCCATAAGATTTAGCGGACCATAATGGGTCGGCCCAGCTAAAGGCCCACAAAATTTAGCAGACCATAATGGGTCGGCCCAGCTAAAGGCCCACAAAATTTAGCAGACCATAATGGGTCGGCCCAGTTAAAGGCCCACAAGATTTTGTGGACCATAATGGGCAGGCCCAACTAAAGGCCCACAAGATTATGCCGACCATAATGGGCCGGCCCAGCTAAAGGCCCAACATTCTCTGTCAAATCGGCCCGTCAACGGCGTGTCCTAAACTTGTCATCAACATGGCCCATGGTCACTTCTGGCCCGTTAACAGTCCGCTAAGTAATTGGGCCGAATTACGGCCCAGTGTATTTCTAGCCTGTTAAAGGTCCGGCTTCATTTGGGCCCATTTACAGACCATCAAAAATTTTGGCCCATAAACGACCGTGAAGGATTTGGGTCATATTCAGCCATGTCTGACATTCAGCCTGTTAGAGGCCCACTATATCTTTGGGCCACTTTCGGCCTGTTGTCATTTTCGGCCTGTTAACGCCAGATGTAAACCATGGGCCATATGTGGCCCAACGTCATATCGGGCCCATTAACGGCCCATATAAAAATGAGGATAATCTAGCCCGACCGAAGTTCCGGCCTGTTAAAGGCCCGTGTATTAGGTCGGCGCATTTACGGCACGTCCGAATTTCGGCATGTTAAAGTCCAGTGGGTTATTTGGCACAATGAGGGCCCAATCTCACTTTCAGTATATTAAAGGCCCATGTATTTTATGGGCTCGAGATATTTACACCTGTAAACGGCCTATTTTTACTGAGGGCCCAAATTATGTTTAGGCCTGTTAAAGGCCCACTATGGGCACAGGCCTACCAGAAAAATATGAAAGCTTATGCTGATTTAGGCCCAGATATTTTTAGTGGGCTACATGCCAATTTCGGCTCGTAATCCTTTTTAGCCCAATTGGAATGGGCCCGACGAATGTTGGCATGTTGGGCTCCTACGAAGCTTTCGGCCGAATACATTACTAAGATAAACCTACACTATACAAAAATAGCATCGTAATTACTGCAGCCTGAGGCAGCATCATAAATGTTGTATCACAACAAAATAAATTCCAACCATACAACAAAAGGTCTATTGGAATAAAGTTTACAGTCCTTCCAGATAAAAGCACCATCGGATGTATAGAAGCACAGATCATTTGACCTGAGTGCTAATGTTTCAGGCTGTAGAATCTGATGGAGCAGCAAGATCTCCACCTTTTTCCGCCATTGCTCTTGAACAACGAAGCGAATGTCTGATAGTCTGGTTTCAAAACCATTCATATCTTGACGACATTTCTCAACCACTATTCTTGTTTCCGAAACAACGTCCATTAGGGATTGGACTTGTGTCTGGAGCACAGATATATCACTCTGTCTAGCAGGAAGATTTTGTTCAGTAGGCGATTTGGACGAGGTTACCTTGACAACCAACCCAGAATTACACAGGAAGGTGCTTTTTGCATTGTTAGTGGAGAGATACTGACGCGCTGCAGCAAGAGGTGACATTGTGCCTGTAGTAGCCTCGTCACCTTCAGGTGGTTGTGGCTGTTCAATCATTTGTTCCATAGCTTCCTGAAAGTTTGAACTTGTAGATTAGTATACCAGATAAGTTACTAATGAGACAAAAACAAACAAAGTAGGTTAAACGTTTATACATAACTTATTTTGGTGAACTAATGTAATACATTAGCATGTATTCTAGTGCCAACTACATAATAAAATCACTTTCGGAACATATGTCCCTGTAGCATGCCTACTGTACTGTCTATTTCCTCACATTGGTTGACATCTAAGGATAAAGAGACATGGTTTAAAGTAGGATGAACATAGTATGACATCATTCATATCATGGGCAAACAGATATAAAACAAACAAGATATTTAATCATTGTGTGCACACGTGAACATAACAACTAGATTACAGATCAAGACCAAAAGAATATCATTCATCTCTTTTAAACCATGTAAGGTGAAATGATACGTTAAGACAACTGTGAAAAAAGTGAACAGAGTAACTGACATTGGCTGCAAACCAAGTAGTTGAATGAACACATCACAGTACCAATCAGTTCAAGGCAGGAGGAGTAAGGACTTACAACAGCGGCTTGAACTGGTGTGCTCATGCCCTTCATCTTGCTGGTGTGGCAATCCTTGAAGATTTGCACTGCATTCGGTTCAGGTTCTTTTTGGTCCGCACGGGAATTCCTCTGTATTTGGAACAAGTCAATAAAGATACGATAATATGGCACAAAAAAAGAAGGAAGTAGCAGTTATTTACAAGAGCCTCGTAGTGTGCAATATAGCTACGAGATCCTGTGGTTTGTTGGAATTTCATTTTAGAACGGTTGGTTTTGTTCTTCAAACAGTTAGCCTAGAAGAAGATACACTTGTAAGGCACATACATAAATACAAGTTCAATATGTGGTCTGGTCAAATACATATAGCCTACCTGATACTTTGGATCAGACAGTGTTTAACGAGGGCTGTCCAGTCTTCATCTGTAATATATTCCACTAGAGATGTTTGGGCGATTTCATTGTTAGCCTTGCCTTCAAAGTAAGATTTTCTAAGGTGGTACCGATACTGCCGCAGAGCAGACTGAAAAACATGAGTGCATGCTTGTCTAGTTGCATCATCTTTTGGATCCAACTTCAACCTCATCTGTTGAAAAAAGAATGTGAGTCTTATTAGGAGGAAGCTAGAAAGTATGGGACAGAGCAAGACAATATTACTAATTGCGATGAATAACATTACTTACGGATAAATGGTCAAGGAAGGTGTTAAACTGGGTATTGTCTTTCTCATTCCTGTACTGGATCCACGTTGGGAGGATAAGTGCATGACACCTAACGGCAACGGCTGCCTCTGATACTAACTTGGCTGACTCTGTAGCATCACGTGGCCTTTTTAAACCTGCCTCAAAATGGATCTCCATTCTTCCTCCTTTAGATTTTGTTAATCTGTCAAGCATTATCCCTGATGTCTGTTTCCGCTTGCGCGGTGGTGCTAGTTCAACAACGAATATGGAAAGTGTTAGTGTACATCAAACTGTGAGACTACATATAAAGGAGCATGCAACTGCAACTTGACTCGGTCAGGTACCATCTTGGTGTTGATGCTCATGAGGTTCATCTAATCTTGGCAAGTCCTGTTGTGTCAGCAGTGCTTCGGAAGTAGTGTTAGGTGTGAAGGCAGCTTGGGAACTGGCCAGTTCCGGAGCAAATGAACGAGTAACTGGTTGAGATGCTGGTACAGTTGAAGCGGATGCTGCAGCTGGTGGAGCAGGTGATACTGTGTTTGTAGATTTAGCCGGTGGACTTGGACCTTCTACTGCACTATAAGTACCAGCAGAATCTCGATGGCAGAACCTTTTCCGTTTCACCCGACGAGTAACAGCACTCCCTACTATATTATTTTCCTTGCTCTTTTTTGACTTTGCCATGTCAAGCTGTACCCACAACACAAAAGAATAAAATCACTCTTCAGAACTCATTGATGCATGATACAGACAAGAAATACTTTGATGTAAGACAACCGTATGAGGATGGAATATGTAAGAAAAACAGGACGGCATGACATATTCACAGCTACGATGTGCAAACTAAGCAGAAGGATTTTCAAGAAAATAGAAGTAATGCAAGCTAGACACCATATGAAAGATGCAACCAATATTACTCTGCCAAGTTAAAAGTGTCTTGTCATAAGTGGCAATTCGAAAAATTAGAATCTGTACAACGTAGAAATCAATGTAAGATGCAACCACTATCAAACTGCCATGTTAAAAGCATCCAATCATGAGTGACTGATGCGGGATACACAACAACAGTACTTTGATGTAAGAACATGGTATGATTGATAGATGCAGTGTATTCTAGACACAGAAAGCCATGTCATATGCACATGTATAACGTATAAATTCAGCAGGTGCAATTTAATCAAAATAGAAGAAATACACGCTAGACAACATATGCAACATGAAACCAATTATCACACTGTCAACTTAGAGCAAGCACCTGCGATGGTGGAGTACTGGAGATGAACTCATCATGTAGACTTGGGACTTCAACTTCATTAGCGGTAGCAATGGCAAATCTAGAGAGTCTCTGTTTGCGTCGGTGCGGAGGACCACCAACATCCCCTAACTTACTCTTTTCCTTCCTATTTTCTGATATTGCCTTATGAAGTCAAAACCACAAGAAGATGAATAAAATTAGCTCTGCATAACTAGTTGATGCATGATACAGACGAACACTACTTTGATGTAAGGCAAGCGCAGGATAGGAGGATGGAATATATACAAAAAAAGACAGCGTTTCATATTCACACGTATGATAGGAGGATGGAATATGTATGAAAAAACAATAAGCGGAAGGCATTTCAACAAAATTAGAGGAAATGAAAGTTAGGCACCGTATGAACATGCAACCAATATCACTCTATCATGTAAAAAGTGTCTCGTCGTAAGTGCCATTTCAAGAAATTAGAAGCAGTACAAGCTAGAAGACAATGCAAGATGCAACCTACATCACAGTCCCAAGTTAAATGTGTCGATGCAATTCAACATAATCAGAAGCAATACAAACTAGACATCATACGGAAAACGCAACCACGTATAACAGTTCCAAGTAAGAGCAAGCACCTGTGATAGTGGAGTAGGGGAGATGTGCTCATCATGTACACGTATGTTCTAGAAACAGGAACACGTGTCATATTCACAGGCATTATGTGTAAAGTAAGCAGATGCAATTCAAGTTAGAAGCAATACAGGCTAGACATCATACGCAATATGCAACCACATATAATAGTGTCAAGTTAGAGCAAGCACCTGTGATGGTGGAGTAGGGGAGATGTGCTCATCATATACACAGATACGTTGACTATCCATCCTTGTGTTGTCTTGCGAATCTTGTTGGGAGGATGGCGGAGTAGAATCTGTAGAGACCCCCTGTTTGAGTTGCTCCGAAGGACCACCATCATCCACTGCCGGACTAATTTCCTTCAGCTGTAATGATTTTGCATTGTGAAGTCAAACCGATAAGAAAAGGGAATAAAATTCGCTCTTCAGAACTCATTCATGCATGATACTGACGAACACTACTCGGATGAAAGGCAAACACATGATGCGAGGATGGAATATGTATGAAAAACAGGATGGTGTGACATATTCACACCTATGATGTGGTAACTAAGCAGAAGGCATTTCAACAAATTACAAGCACTGCAAGCTAGACACCATATGAAAGATGCAACCAATATCACTCTGCCAAGTTCAAACTGTATGGCGTTTCAACAAATTAGAAGCAGTACATGCTAGAAATCATATGCAAGACACAACCAATATCACAGTGGCGACTTAAAGGTGCCTTATCATAAGATATAGTATGTACCAAAAACAAGAAAGCGTGTCATATTCACATGTATCATGTGTAAGCTAAGAAGATGCAGTTTACACTAATTAGGAGCAATACGAGCTAGACACCATATGCAACATGCAACCAGATATCACACTGCCAAGTTAGAGCAAGCACCTTGGATGGTGGAGTAGGGGAGCGGAGACTTGGACCTTGTAATGCACTATCAGTACAAGGAGAATCGGTACAGATATTCCGTTTACCTTGCTGCAGAGGACCACCATCATCGCCTTCCTTACTATTTTCCTTCCTCTTTCTTGATTTTGCATTGTCAAGTCAAACCCACAAGAAAAAGGAATAAAATTTGCTCTTCAGAACTCATTGATGCATGATACTGACGAACACTACTTTCATGTAAGACGAACACTACATATCACACTCCCAAGTAAGAGCAAGCACCTGCGATGGTGGTGTGGGGGAATTGCGGTGATCAACTAGAGAGCTACATTGACTATCTTCATTTAGCCTTGCTATTTCTTGAGAATCATGTGGGGAGGATGACACTGCACTCTTTAAACGAGTATGGCGTCTCACAGAAACCCACCCGGGTGACTGTCTCATCATAAGTGATTGACGAGGGATACAAAAGAGCATTAGTTTGATGTACGAACATGGTTAATAGACATATGTAGTATGTATCAAAAACAGGAAGACATGTCATTATCAAAGGTATAATGTGCAAAGTAAGCAGATGCAATTTAACCAAATTGGAAGCAATACAAGCTAGACACCATATGCAACATGCAACCACATTTGACAGCGCGAAGTTAAAGCAAGAACCTGGGATGGTTGTGTGTGGCACTTGAGATCATCAACTGCAGAGCAACGTTTATTGTCTCCAACTGCTGACACTGCACCCGTTAGAGCGCTGGAACGCTTAGTGCTTATCATCGAACTACACTGGAGCGACTTCTGTCTTTTCTTTTCTCCATTCATCAACACTGTGTCAGAGTCCGAAATACCCATGCATAAAAAACAATAGTGTGAGTATGGGTGAAGTGTGTGCACAATTAGTACAGTGTAAAGGTAGCAGATAGCAGGTCGGTGAGAAATAAATGACGGGAGACATATTATAGCTCTAGAACATGCATGGCACACTAAATTACTACAGGATTCTACGAAAATAACAGTCGACTGAAAGCAAATAGGTCAGTCCATTTTTTCTGCACCGTCCGATGTACAAAGAACGGGCAGATCGCCTTTATCTACCTCCTACGAGTCAGTGTTGACGATCTTCCTCAAAACGCCAGCGACCACCAGCCCAGTATTCCTCCCCTGCCTGCGCTCTCCCCTCGACCTCACCGCACCGCCGTGCTTGGCACCCCCCCCCCCGGCCATCCATTCAACCCCGCCGACCTCCAGATCGGGCGCAAGCAGCTCCTGCGCCCCACACCCCTATGATAGACACCGATGCGCCGCTTCCCTGGGGAACAGGCGGACTAGGTGCTCTGGGCGGGCTACTGACCTCTAGCAAAGGTGAAATAGTAAAATGATAGAGGCGAGGGTGTCCCAATCTTTCGATGAGATGATAACTATCGATTTGTTGGAGATGACTTTGACGATCCGACTACGAACGTGCACCACGTTGCGCCTTAGTAATCGCTAAACCAACTCCGAGAGGTTATTGACCACGCTGGAGCACGATCAACCTGACCCCGAAGGTCTATTCCTGCAGGCAATCGAAGAACAAGCAAGAATATGATAAAGCAATCTGAATATTGCGAATATATATGAAGTCTTGATAATGGTGGGGATTCGGAAGCGGTCTTGGTCTGGTCGTTGGACACAAACGAAGTACACGAAGTTGCAATGGCTAACTTTTAACTAAACAAATCCCAAGGAAAAAGCTACTAGATGGATCTACTTATATAGGAGCAAGGGGTGGAAGCCAAGGAGGTGGGAGGACGTCCCAAGGCAGACTAAAACGAACCCTAGGTCGTACAAGGCTCATGGGCCCAAGTGGAGGTGATGCAACACCTTTGGACTTGTGGTTTGACTTGGATTCTGCTGCAGCGTCAGATTGTTTCGTCCATATCTCAATGCTCCGGAGGAATTTAAAGGTGAATCCAATTGGGTTGGAACGAGGACGAAATCTACTTTCCAACAAAAGAAGAATCACCCAATTAGGAGTCCGTATGAAAAAGTTGTTGGCGTTTTGAGTCAGGTATGTCTGTGCAGTCCGAATCTGAATCCAGAACGTGAGAGACTCGGACTCTATCTTCTCTTGGCCCAAAAGTGACGTGAGAGGACTTTTCGAACAGAACATAAACTTCTCCTTTTGCCTTATCTTCATATGTGGATTGTACAAATGTCCCATACACCTGCAATTAGACAAAACACAAAAGTGTGTGAAGTATTTTTGTTCTAGATAACATAAATAGATTATTGAATAGTTTGCACTAGAAATCACCTGACAAATATGCATGTATGCAATATTTTTGGTCGTATCCAGGGTAGTCATGTCCTCATCATAAAAGGGAGGAAACCTTGTGCATTTAGTATCACGAAGAAGATGCAGTAAGAAGCGCTCAACTAGTTTCTTTCGTGGGATGAATACGGTGTGAGCGAAGATGTAAGATTTGCATGAATAAGGGAAGAGGAGTACCTCTTTCTGCTGGCAGTGCTGTGTCCACCTTCTGTTTTTCCGACGATCTTCTTGTTGTTCGCCAGAAACCAGAAGTTGTGGAGGACGGTGCAGCCTTGGACGAACCCATGGCCAAGTTGTTTAGTGTGGTGTGGTGGCCGTCTGTCGGCGGCGGGGAAGCAGATCTGAGGCGGCAAACGACGGTGTAGCGGGAACAGCTCCGGTGCGGTGGACATTTGCGACAGTGGAGCCGTAGCAGTGAGGTGTAGGACGGCGTGGTCGGAGTGGTTCTGGTACGGCGCACGTCGGCATCCGCGTCGTGGAGGCAGCTCTGCCTCGGCTTCAGCTGCTAAGTCCTTGAGGGCGTTGCAGTTGCGGTTGCGTTGGACGATGACGTCGGGGTACCGGCTCCGGCGTGATGGAGGAGGGCGGCGGTGGATTGGCCGCTATGGTGTGGAGGACGGAGGAGGCTGGGGTTTCGCGGCTGGTGGAGAGGGCGTTTTCGCGCCCATGGAGTATGAATGGGGAAACGGAGGGAGGCGGTGAACTAAGGGGGAACAATGTTTCGGTTTGAGACGCGCTTGTTTGAAATTTGGGGAAAGTTATAAACTTTCCCCCCATCTAAGATTTCGGACATATTGCGGGTTGGGGGTAGGACAGTCATGTCAGGTGTCCCAAATGTGGGCGGGATAGATTTCGGCCGAGCGCATGGGTAGGCGCCCACGGTGTATGAATGCTTCTCTAGCGTCTTGGTGAAGTTACAAACCTACCCCGGTTTAGACCTTCGGACATCGGGCCGATAGGCTACACGGGCCAGAGTCAGGACAGTAATTTCCTACCACCAAAACATTAGCCTCGTGCGGTTTCGGGTGACCAGAGGCCTATTTGGTGCTTTGTTCAATATTTGGGAGCAGAAGCATTAACATTTTCGGTTCTCTTGAATTGAACTTTCGGGATTTGTCAAACTTCACAAATCTTTACTCTTGAAAATCCTAAAGCTACGATTATTTTGGAATGGAGGGGGTACATTTGAATATACATTGTACACGAGTATATATTAAAAAATATGCAACTTACCTCAGTTCATGCATGGTTCCAGATATAATCTCCTTGGTTGCAAAAAAAAGTTAGATATGCGTATGAATATATATAGCATGTTCAAACTCACAACAAAGATTGATGCCCCTTTTTACATCTGATTTACAAATGCCATTATCTCGGGTTCAAATAGATGAATGCACTTCCTATGAATTCGAATCTTTGAAACCCCCTTTATGTTGAATTCGACATGTATTCTATTTCGTAGCTAGCAATTTGGACTGTATCCATGTAAGTGACAAATGTCTAAAGTGCTTGACACTAACAATATGGAGTGCACTAATTAATGTTTATATATGAATTGCAAAAGCATCCATTGCCTGTATTTCAAACCGCTCTCACTCTATGGATCGATAATATGAAATAAACACATGCACATGCTAGAATGTGGTGTTTGAATATACCCAATGCACAACTTTGATGTGGCCGTGTGTTTTTGGAACCGAAAAGTCCCCACACAGAGCGAGGGTTCATGACACATAGTATACTATATATATACTAGCAAAAGTGGTCGTGCGTTGCAGCGGTAGAAACAAATTATCACCCTTAGTGCCTAAATCCTTGTTGCCACTTCTTTTCTTTATTATCATTGTCGGTCACGATGTTCACTACATAGCGAACGTTCCACCTGAGCTTGGAACCAATACAAAATTGCATCACCTGCATGGAAAGACCAGTGAACGGTTGCGTTTGAGATCCCGGCCACATCTGCACAATCTAATGCTTGCGCCTTGTGTTTGTGTTATCCGGATTTACATTGTAATAGTTTAGTACCAGTCTGTGAAGGACACAAAGAACACAAATTTAAGTTTAGTTTAAAACAATCAACACCTTTTTTGCGGGCTAACACGATCAACACAAAAAAACAGTGCATGTTGTGAGTTAGAGGTCAACTATTTTGCCTCATATCCTAGACGGGATGGCGGGTTTGATTTGCTGGGCCGGGTCCCACGGATAGGTTGGTAGGGCACTGTTTTTTTCTATTGGTGGAACGCTACACGGACCAACGGGGCAGAGGCCAAGTGGCCCAGGACAGATGATCGGTAGAATAGCCTAGCTCAATATGAAAAATGCCATGGACATACGAAATGGGAGGATCAATAAGATTATACCTCCATTTATATAAATATAAAAAATACTATAGATACCCCTGGGTTACAACAGTTGAAACAATTGACATAAATTTAGCGGGGACTGTATGCGCAAATATAACGTTCCATGTGTTATAAATTTGGCGGAAATTTAGTAAGGATTATAAGTGTAAGGAAAACATGCCACACTCTCTGTTGCAACGAAAGAAAAAATGGCATGAATTTAGTGAGTATCAAGCACAAAAAAGACGCCACATCGTTTTATTCATAAGATATGAATGGGGCATTACATGCCTGCCATTGATATCCGCACCTCCTTCAAAAAAAATGTAATTGCCATCTATTTACTTCCTCTCGTTTTCCTTTCTCTTTTCTTCTTTATTTCTCATGCAATTAATGTCTATTTTATTTATCTTTGTTTCCTTATATCATGCATGTGAGGAATCCAAATTGTTGGCCTGTTAATTACTCCTGCGATTAATATGGCGCTCACAATAATTACCGTCTATTTTCTTTCTCCTTCTTTTTTTATTTCTCATGCAAAAATATCTATTTCCTTTCTTGGCGGCTCCACATAATTACCGTCTATTTCCTTCCCCTCTCTTTTCTTTCTCCTTCCTTCTTTATTTCTCATGCAATTAGCAATTAATGTCTATTTCCTTTCTTGCTGGACTAATTATGCATAATAACTATTGCTCTCCCCTTCATTTGTTTTGTTAAGGACAATTCTTATTCATGCCATATTCTTTGCTTAATTTCCGAAGCAGCAGCCTACTCCCCAATGTGTACCGTCGGCCGCAGCAGTCGGCCGGCCCAGCATGCCCGGGCCCATTGTTTCGGCCCGAGTACGCATGGTCTTCTATTCTTGAAAGGCCAGACGCCAGCATTAGCACATTCACGAGTCTAGCCTATTCTGTATGATGCGTTTGCACACACCCAACAGACCAGGGATTGAATCCCCGCGTTGGCCAATTGTTTTCTCTGTTTTTTTATATTCAAACACACGCACACACAGGATCCGGGTGGGCCAGATCTAAAAAAGACGCCCAACAAAAGAACTGTTAATTGCATGTACGAAAAAGCTTATAAATAGTACCACCTTGGATAGCGAAAATAATATAGGTGAAAAAACTAAAAGCGCAAATTCACAGGAAGAAAGCGTATTGTGAAGGTGATCCCAAGAAGTCCTTTATTATTACTCCCTCCGTCCGGAAATACTTGTCTTAGAAATGGTTGTATCAAGACTTATTTTAGTTATAGATACATTCATTTTCAACCATTTTTAGGACGAGTATTTCCGAACGGAGGGAGTATTATTATTAGGGAGAGATATATAGGACAGGGCCGACCGACTTGCCGCTTAGGCGACGGGCTCCATGACGCTCTAGACTCTTCCCTTCTCTAGATTTATCCAATCCCTTCTCCCTCAATCCTTCTTTCTTCGATTCTTTCCCTTCCTTTTCCCCAATCCGACTCTCCTTTTCCCTTCCTCTGCCACATCATCTGCTTCGGTTCTTAAATCGATCAGCACCTTTTTTCGATCTGGTGAGGAGAGCCTTCTCTTCCTTTTTCTTTCACAGTTCTGATGAATCCTTAGCAGGAACCCTTTCCTATCTCGTGGATTGATTCTACAGTTCCACCTACACATACTTTTCAATCTTCTATGGAGACGGATCTTTCTCTGGATTTGCAGGCCCTCAACCTACAAGATCCGCAAGTTGCCTCTATCAAAGTTGTCCAAGAAACTATGGAAGTAGGAGCAGATGCGAAGTACAACATACTCATCATTCTTGCAGCCACTGGAATGGCACCAGCTCGAGTTCTCAGTTTGCAAACCTTGCAGCAGGCTATGGCCAGAGCTTGCAGAAGCAATTATCACGGAATATCACAGGTATCTAGATCAATGTTCATGGCGCATTTCAGAACTTTAGATGCTATGATGTTTGTTATTACAAGGCAGCCTTGGATTATGGGTTCTGACAATCTACTACTTGAGTGGCTTGATCCTGAGGATGAAGCAAAATAAAAGGGAGAATAATGTTTCAACACTATATTTGACTGTCAGAATTTATGGAGTCCCAACAAGATTCAGATTGATTCAATTGTTAAGAAGCATTTTAGAACAAGTGGGAGAGCCCTCTGAATTTCATCCTTTGCACCAAGGAATGTTATTTACTAGAGCTGAGTATATGTGGGGCACTGCCAAGTTACAGATCAATGATGCTATTAAGGATAGAATTATGGTAACCTTTCCAAATGAATCATCTGCTCTGGACTATCTGTTTTATGAGAAGATTGGAAGGATTTGCTCTTTCTATGGAATTATGTTCCACAATGTTCAGGGATGCCCTCTTAGGAATCAGATTATATTGGAAAGGCACAAAAGGGGAGCTTCAGCTGGGGATATTCCATCACAAAGATTTGGAGAGTGGATTACTGATGCAGAGCTCATCCCGCAATTGGATTCTACACATGGAGGCTCTTTAAATCATGGGTTAAGTATATTTCAGAATCCACAGCTCATAAGATTTCAACGTTTATTTGCAGACGACGAAAAAGGAAAGGGCTTAGCTTCTGTTGATGGTTCAAGTGATTTATGTAAGAAGAAAGATAAAGACAAATTGGTCAGAAGTTACAATGACAAAGATTCAATTTCACAATCTAAAGATGCTAATGTGGAGGAGCAGCGGCAGATCCACCGTCATAGTGGGCGACTAGATACCAACATGCATGAGGGAAATCTGCATGATAACCACCTAGTAACCGTTCAATCGGGAGCAGCAGAACAGACTCACAACACTAATGTTGGGGCCAGTCAATCTGAGAGACAAGGCGATGCGGGTCGACCTGCCAATAATCAGTCTACTCAAAGCAACCCAACAGATGCAAGACAAAAGGCCAGCTACCCCAATCCATAGATGTTATTCCTTTTGTACCCACAGAAGGTACAACCATGCTTCATATCACTCAGAACTTAAACACATCTTCCATGCCAGCTTCCATTGCTCTACTGTTCATGGACAGATCCTTACCCACCAATCCAATCCCAGTTACTCTGATTCATAAGTTCCTTCCCACATGAGTAATAGTTCAAAGCACCCCAAGCTCCTCCATACTAGGCCCACTGCCGCCTCCACCAAAGAAACGCTTCTATCCTTTGGGGGATAATGAGACTTTGCTGGATAATGAGAATAGGAGCCCTCCTTCCCCTCAAGCACCTCCGATCAGGGCCCCGCGCTTATTCAACAAAGTGTATCAATTCCAGTTGTTCTCTTGGATCATGCAGGACCAGAAGCATTTGCTCATGTTGCCTCATGTGTCCCTGTTGCTGGTGCTTCTATTGCAGCAGGTGCCGATTCTGGAGCAAGGCTCTCTGCTTCTATTCTTGGTTGCAGGCCTAAGTCTCGAGGTACCCGTTGGGATATTCCTCCAGGAGGTGGTTCTTCAGGCTTATATGCCAGCTTTCAGAGGCAACGCCGAGTTTGGACTCGTGATTCTGCTGGGTTAGTGTTGGCAAGGGAGTACATGGTGCGGTCTTGGGTAGAGGTGGAGCTCGTGCCTCATCCCCCAGCCAAGGCGACAGTGTTGGACGAACCTATGATGACTGCAGACTTCACTCGCGTTCACCATCTGTCAGTACAGGCACTGTTGATTCCCATGTGGAGGTGGGTGGCTATCACTCCGGAGTTCCATCCATAGTAGAAGGTCAAGTAGGAGAATCTATGGACTATGATTGGGCAGCAGCGCATGGCCCTAACGCGCCTCGATCTCCATGAGACTCATAGCCTGGAATTGCCGAGGAATGGGCGAGGCCTTGGCAATGAAAGGATGACGTATCTCGCCAAACTCATTCATTCCACTAAAGCTCAGATAACTTTTGTTTCTGAAATCAGATCTTCCAAAGTTAAATCTCGTGATCTTATTAATTGTTTTGACATGTGTGATAGTGTTGTAGTTCCTTCGAGGGGCTCCTCAGGCGGTTTATGGCTGACGTGGAATGATGAGCTTCAAGTTCATGTGAATACGGCTTCCTTCTATGTTATCTTAGTGAATGTAGTTCATATAGCTACCGGTAGAGATTTTGGTCTAGTTTGTATCTATGGTGATCCTTATCACAGACAAACTGATGTGATTTGGGATCAGATTTCCAATTTTGTGTATGATAACCCTGGGAAGCCTATGTTATGTATGGGAGATCTCAATGAACTTTTGTATGATGTGGATAAAAGTAATGCTAATGTGAATTATCGTCGCCTGTATGCTTTTCGTGCTTTGATCAAGAATTGTGGTTTTTTTTATCTGGGGTTCTCGGGGCCTGCTTATACTTGGACTAATAGGAGATTTTCTTCCAAACCTACTTATGAAAGGCTTGATAGAGGTTTAGTTAATCCTGATTGGTGTGCTGATTACCCCCTCACTAAAGTTCTTAACCTTCCCATTATTCTTAGTGATCATGCTCCCATCCTTATTACCACTGAAGGTAGGTACAGGAAACCTAAACAGAGTTTCAAGTTTCATAATTGGTGGCTGAAGGATATTGATTTTCAGTCTTTTGCTAGAAGTGCTTGGATCTCTGCTACCAACAGGATTTTTTCTACTCGTACTAATAATCTTGCAGGTGCTTCAAAAGTTTGGTGCAAAAATAACAAGCCTATTCAATAGGAGCTTGCCAACTTAGAACAACAAATCAACAGTATTCAAATGCAGCCACTGTCCATGCAGGACCATCAAATGGAATCGTCTCTCATTATCAGGTATGAACAAAATCTGTCAAAGCATATTGATTTTTATAGGCAAAGAGCAAAGAAAAGTCTTGCCACCCAAGGAGAAAGGAATACTAATTTTTTTTCACCATGTTGTTCTTAAAAGAAGAAAGAGGAATACTATTGTTTCCATAAAAGATGAGAATGACAACATCCACTTTAATCCTCAAGACACTGCGAATACTTTTGTGAACTATTTTAAATACATATTTGCTTCTCTTAATGTCAATGTGTCCCGGATAAGGAGGAAATTTTTAACACTCTCAAGGACATGAAGCTAAATGCCTCTCCGGGGCCTGATGGTTTCAATGTCGAATTCTACATTGCTACCTGGAGTTGGATTGGTGACGATATCACTGCTATGATGAGAAATTTTTACCAGACAGTTATAATGCCATCACATATTAGTGATACTCACATTGCTCTTATTCCTAAGAAATTGGTCTCAAAAATCCCTTCTGACTATCAACCTATCAGCCTTTGCAATGTCATTTATAAGATCATTTCCAAAACCTTGGCCAACAGATTGAAGCCTCACCTTCCTGACTATATTGATCCTTCCCAACAAGCCTTCATTAAAGGTAGACGCATATCCAATAATATCATCTTAGCCCAAGAGATCACTCACACTTTTGCCCTTAAATCTTGGGAACAACAAGCGTTCTTGCTGAAAATTGATTTGGCCAAGGCTTTTGATTGCTTTGAATGGAACTTCATAGTCTATGCTCTTTCTCGCAAAGGGTTGCATGGTCACTTTATAAACTTGGTTTATGCTTGCATCTCTTCCCCAAGTTTCTCTGTCATTATCAATGGTCAACCTTTCGCCAACTTTCGTAGTAACAGAGGCTTAAGACAAGGATATCCTTTATCGCCTTATCTTTTTGTCCTTGCTATTAATGAACTTTCTTTAAGCTTACATGATGCTATGGTCCAAAATTGCTTGTCTGGGATCTCTCTTGGTCTAGACTGTCCTCCTATTCACTCCATGCTTTTTGCTGATGATTTGTTGGTCTGTGGCAATGCTACGGTGCAGGAGGCTAACCAGATGGCCAATCTCATCAACCGTTTCTGCTGTCTTTCTGGGCAGACTCCAAACTGGGACAAGTCTTTTATTTTGTTTAGCACCAACATTTCCCAGCCTTTAGCTCAACAAATCACTCATATATTCCCAGTTCCTCTTGTTTATGGTACATCTACTCATCTTGGCCACCCGTTAATACTCCCTGCTAAGGATTGTGTTTCCGCTTATAACTTTGTTTTTGACAAATTTAAGAATAAGATTCCCACTTATAAGGCAGATAAACTATCCCATGCCGCTAGACTTGAGCTCATCAATTATGTGTTTGCATCCATCCCTGTCTACTATATGCATACTTTTTTTCTAAAAAATTCCTTGCGAAGCTCACCGCTGTCATCCGTAATTTTTGGTGGGTAGGAGTCAGAGAGGAGGCTGGTTCAAAAGCTTTATGCCTAAGGGCCTGGAAAGACATTTGTACACCTAAAAAGGAGGGGGGGCTGGGTATCAAAAACATGCTTGCAATGAATCAGGTGTTGGTTCTTGCGGCTGCTTGGAGATTGGCTGATAACCCTGATAGTCACATCTATCAAGTTCTTCGTGCTAAATATTTTCCAGGTTCCTCCATTTGGAGAGCGAATTCCAATAGCCGAAAATCTGCTTTCTGGGCGTCTGTTCTCAAAGTCATGCCTATGCTCAAAGTCCACTCCTTTTATCAAATTTCCCAAGGGAATGTTTCTGTTTGGAGTTCCCCCTGGTGCTTTACCTGGCACAATTTGTATGATCATCTTATCATTCAGCAAAGTAACAATTTTATCTATCCGGCTAAGGTTTATGATCTTTGGTCGCCTGGGAGAAAAGTGTGGAATACTCAGCTCATCTCTAACCTTTTTATGGAGCCCTCTGCTTCGGCTATTATCGCTACTCCTATTCTTCTTGATGATTGCAGAGACATTCTTTGTTGGGACTTAACCCCTTCAGGAAAATGCAATTCCAAGAGCACATACAAGCTTTGTTTACAACAAATTCACTCTGTGCAGGCCAATCAACCAAGACAGGTAAACACATCTATTCAGTATATTCTTCAACAGGTATGGAAGGAAAATTTTATGGCCCCTCGGGTCCAGACTTTTGCTTGGAGACTTCTCAGGCGAGCTCTTCCATCAGGTGCCAGAGCTGGTTGATTTTCTGTTCACATTAGTAAATTATGTGCTAGATGTAATATTGAAGTGGATGATCTGCATCTCTTTTTTCTTTGTTCTTTTGCAAAGGCTGCTTGGTTTGCTCATCCATGGTACATCGGATCTGAGTTTTTAGTTGCAAATCATACTTCTGTTGCAGATATCATTATTGCCCTTTCTACCTCTAATCATCCGCATGCCACTATTCCTAATATTTTTACATTCATGTGGTGCTTGTGGAAAGCTAGAAATGATGTTCTTTTTTGCAGGAAATTTTCACTACCTCATCAAGTGCAACATGCAGCACTAGGTATCTCTTCTCTACAGGATTTTCATGAACAAAAATTGCAGGAAGTCAATCCTTACTCTCCTACTCTTCATACAGGTTCTGAACAAATGGGACAGCCTCTTCAAGGATCAACTATAAAGTCTGATGCGATAATTTCAGGAACAAAAGTTTATTCTGATGCCTCATGGAAGAACAACAACATTCCAGGAAGAAGTGATCTTCAAGCAACAGGAATTGGAATTTTCATTTTTGTTCCTGGAGATGACTTTGACACAAAAATCATAATACAAGCTTCTGCTAACTCTACACATTCTCCTCTTGTGGCTGAAGCCTTGGCCCTTCAATTTGCTGCCAAGGTGGCTTGCAGGTTACAACTCCATAATGTGTCATTCCTCACAGACAACCTTTCTTTGGCAAAGATGGTGGTTTCCAGGAATATTAAGGATAACTCTATAGCTTGGAGATGTCGACCTCAAATAAGTAGTTTCATGCAGGACTCTTCTAGTGAACTTGATGCTATCTATCACATTCCTAGGAATATCAATAGCATTGCCCACAACTGTGCTCACCAGGTTCTCAATTCAAGAATAGAACCTGTTTTTTGTTGTACAAATTCAGCTCATTCTCCTTGTCCTTCTATGTTTTCTCTTCAAGACTTTCAGGTTGAAGGATTTGTAATTCACGCTATACTTTGCAAATGAGTTGAATGAAATTTGGCGCCTGAATGCGCCTTCCTTGTGTTCAAAAAAATATAGGACAGGGCTATTTTGTTACATAATACTATTCTGTTACTCTCGCCCGAGGCCGATCCATTTTTCTGAACCAGTATCATTACTATTTAGAAAAGAAAACAAAAGGACGTTATCTCTCTCGTGTGGCCGCTCCGCCGCCAACCTCCTCTCCCATGGCTCCAGCCGCCGCCCCGTACCCCACTTTCTCCCCTGGCTCCAGCCGCTGCTCCACACCCCCACCTTCTTCCCTGGTTCCGGCCGCTGCCCCGCGCCTCACCTCCTCCCTGGCTTCGGCCGCCGCTTTGCTCCCTACCTTCTTCCCTGGCTCCGGCAGCCGCCCCGCGCCTCACCTTCTCCCTGGCTCTAGCCGTCATCCCGCGCCCGACCTTGTCCCCTGGTTCCGGCCAGCGCCCCGCACCCCACCTTCCCCTGGCTCCGGCCGCCACCCCGTGCCCCACCTTCTCCCATGGCAATGCCTGCCGCCACTCCCCCACCATCTCATGCCCCCTGGGTCGCGCCCCATCCCCCATCCCCAGCACGCAAACCCCCAGTTCTCCACCTGCCACATCGTGATGCCGCCCACTCTTCTTCCTCCTGACTTCTCCCAGCCATGTCGAGCGCCTCCTCCCTGCTCCAAGGTCGCCCCAAACTACGCAGAGCCGCCAACCCCCGCCGCCTCGCGTGCAGTACAACCTGTCGGGGGTTGGGTGCGACATATGCCAATGGATGGCTTATCATGGTGGGAGCGAGTAGAACTTCGCCGGTGCCCGGAAGCGGGATGAGGCGTAGACACGAAAGCTGGCATACTTTACCTAGGTTCGGGGCTCTCCTAGGAGATAACACCCCTAGTCCTGCTCTGCGGGGTCTCCACATGATCACTAAGGCACTAGCGAATACAAAGGTGCTCCTTGAGCTGTTTGCTAGAGGTAGGAGAAGGCAAGGCTAGCTCTCTCCTTCCTCTATATCTGGTCCTCTAACAGGTTGGGAACCCTTTGCATGTGTGCCCTGGGGGGTTTATATAGGCCTACCCCCAGGGGTACAATGGTAATCCAGCCGGGTGTAGGACCCGGCTATCAATGTCTCCGGCTTCCATCTTCTCTGCTGGCTGCTGGGGCCCGCTGACTGGTGGGCCTCGCCGGCTGGTCTAGTACAGAGCCGACAGGCCGCTCCCGCCGCTTACGGGTCTTGCCGACTGCTGATCACTGTTGCCATCTCTCTAATGATGCGTGCTTGGTTAGGGAGTCATGGCTACAGCCCCGCCGCCTGGTGGGCGCTCACTGTAGCCTCTCCGTGTCTCGTCTGGTTAATGGTGTGTGGGGCCCATGGGAGGGGCAGGCCGACTCCGAGGGGCCGACTCCCATCAGGTCCGACTGGTAGGGCTCTGGCCGTCTTCTGGACTCTCGCTGGCGGGTGCGGTCCATTGTCCTTGGGCCGTACCGACAGGCCATCGTGGGAACAGGATGTCGCCTACTGGTCAATGATGTCAGGGGTGGCATGGTAACAGTGTCGCGCCGGGTGGATATCTCCCCCGCATGGCGCACTACGGCCATGCCAGCCCCTGGAAAGGGGAGGGGATGGGCTGCACTGTAGCCATCCTATGTCCCGTCCCCCATGATGAGGGCACGGACTTTGGAGGCGCAGTGGGCCGATAGCCTGGGGCCGGCTTCTCTAGAAGCCGCCTAGTAGGAGTCGACTTGACTTGGCCTCGCCTTTAGGATTCGGGCGTCTACTGACAGCCGACTGTTCCTCCAACCGGCCTCCAGAAGGCGGCTCTTCATCTTGGTAACTTGAGGGGCACAGTCAGCCCCGATTTCTTGAAAGGTTCTGGGCCCCGGGTTAGCCTACCCATGGCCCATTACTCCAACAGTAGTCCCCGAAGCTGGTGAGGCGCCGCGAGCGACTGGTCGAGGAGCCTCAGCAGTTTCCTTTTCCCAGCGGTGCAGTAAAGCCTCTTCCGTCTTCTGCTGGGCTGACTGACAGGAGTCGGACTCGCCCAATCAGACTCGTCCAAAATTTTTTGAATGCCTCGGCGGGATCCAAGTGGCGTGCTAGCTAAGCTTCCAGACCGCCGCCCGTTTCAGGCCTGTCACGTGGTGACGAGCGGCCGGGCCAGTCTGCCCACCCCCGCGCGCGATGGGACGCACCTGCAGGCGGGGCCCGCCACTATCGCACCTCGGCACGCGAGCAGATCCGCTGCGGCCGAGGCGGGCGGAGGTTCCCACGGAGTTACTGCGCGCAGTAACTTTGCGTGATAAACGCGGGGGCGTGGGGGAGTGGACGCAGTAAATCCCACGACCGCCCCCTCGGCCTCGCAGCCCATGAGCCTATAAGTAGGCGGAGGAGGGGGAGCGGCAGGGCACGCGCCCCTCCTCCTCACTACTTCTTCTTTCTTCTTCCTCTCGCCGTTGCGCTCCCACGCCACGCAAAGCTCCACAGCGTATGCTCCCGATGAGCTCCTCTTCCACCGTCACGCCCCCTGCAGTGCGCTCCGGAGCATGGGACGGCTCCGAGGTCCACGACAATCACATCGATTTCCTCCGCAAGACGCGGCGGCTGCCCGACAAGGACTTCGTGAGGGTCCGCCTCACGCTGAGGAGGGAAATCTCGCCGGTGCCGGAGGAGGGTGAGCGGGTCGTCTTCCGCTCGCACTGCTTGCGCGGCCTTGGCCTGCTAGCGAGCAGTTTCTTCCACTCCTTTCTTGAGTTCTACGGTCTCCAGCCGCACCACCTCACCCCCAACACGGTGGTGCTGCTGTCCGCCTTCGTCACCTTGTGCAAAGGCTTCCTCGGCGTCCTTCCCACCATAGAGCTCTGGGGGGAGTTCTTCTACTCCAAGCTCGGCACCCACGTCACAGGCATGCCAGCCCAATGCAGCGCGTTCATCACGGTGTGGAGGACAGGGGCCGACAACCCGTTTCCCCCCTTCACGCTGATAAAATCGGTGAAGATGTGGCAGCGGTCGTATTTCTACGTGAAGAGCGTCTTCGCGGAGGGCGACTGGGTCAACTTGCCGGCTTACACAGCCGGCCCGCCGGCTGGAAGGCATCCCAACTGGTCGTACCGGGCCAGGACGCCGACGCCTGCAGGAGCCGCCGTCATCACGCGACTCCGAGTGCTGACGCAGTCGGAGGGCCTGACTGGGACGGATTAGCTGGCCGCCTTCATGGTGCGCCGAGTGCTCCCACTCCAAGGTCGCCCCCACATGATCTGCCAGATGAGCGGGCATCGGGACCCGAGTCGGCTGTGCACCAACGAGATGCCTCATGCTGAGGTAGCCTACATGGTGAACTACCTTGCGAACTGCGAGCTCACGGAAGAGTGGCGGTTTGGCAAGGAGCCATGTTCACACGCCAACCCTCCGCCCATGGTGAGTTGTTTCTTTTTTCTTTTTTCTCTGATTCTATGTTGCCGAGTCCGTCTTGTCCAGTCTGACCAATCGGCATTTGAACAGAGCCCGCTCCTCCAGCGAGCAGCCGGCACCGCGGGGCCGAACCACGAATTCCTCCCCGACCGGGCGGAGAGCAACGTCGGCAACCCCGACCTGGTGTAATCAATACACATACGCCACTGCTTGTTTTTCTTCAGCACAAGGACCGGGTTGGCCAGCCACTCGGGAAAGAACACCTCCATGATGAAGCCGGCCGCCAGTAGCCGGGCAATTCTTCTCCAACGACTCTTCTCTTCTCTTCTGACAGGCGGCACAAGGGCTGCCTGACTGGCTTGGCATCAGACCGGACATGTAGCTTGTGCTCGGCGAAATCCGTCGGGACACCCGGGATGTCTTTGGGGGACCATGCGAAGATGTCCCGATTCTCACGGAGGAAATCGACGAGCTTGCCTTCCTATTTGCTATTGAGGTTTGTACCTACGACAGCGTACCTCTCCGGATGCTCCGGGTCCAAGGGTATCTTCTTTGTTTCTCTGGCCGGCTTGAACGAGCCCTCAGCTTCCGACTCCTTGGGATCGAGCGACATCTCTGGCTGCTTGCTTGGCATCGCCACAACCCAGTCAAGGAGTCGCTTCTTAGCTGCGATTACGAGGGACTCGGCCAACCGACTGCTCTCGGCTGCATAGGCGGATGACTTCTTGTAGTCGCCGGCTATGGTCAGAATCCCCTTAGAACTCGGCATCTTCATCTTGAGGTAGGCATAGTGGGGGACAACCATGAACTTGGCCAGAGCAGGCCGGCCAAGTAACGCATGGTATGGGCTCTCGAGGTCCACCACCTCAAACCACACTGACTCTCGGCGGAAGTGATATTTGTCTCCAAAGAGGATGTCTATCAGAATCTTGCCGATTGGGGAGCAGGAAAGGCCAGGAACTATGCCATGGAATACAGTCCGGCTGGACTGAAGCTGCCTTTGTTTGATTCCTAACTTCTCCATGGTATCTTTGTATAGGATGTTGATGCTGCTGCTGCCATCTATCAGAACTCAGGAGAAGCGAGCAGCTCGCCTGTCTGTGGCAAAGATAGCACCCAGAACCAGAGCATAAGAGCCGGGATTGGGCATCACTTCCGGGTGGTCAGCTCTCCTCCAGCTGATGGGCTTCTCGGACCAATGCATGAACTCTGGGGTCTCTGATGCTACCGCATTCACTTCTTGCTGCTGTAGTCGCCTGCTGCGTCGATCATCGGCCACGCTAGTGAACACGACATAGGCTCCATGCTCTTCTGGGTACTCGTCTAGTATTGCGCCGACTGGTCTGACCGCCGGCTGCTCGGACGGAAGAGGAGGCGGCTGCCCAGCAGGCGGGGGAGGCAAGAGGCCGTCTCCCTTGGCGATCCTGGTGAGCCAGTGGCACTTCCGAGTGGTATGGTTGGACGGCTTCGCACCACTATGGAACTTGCAAGGTGCATCCAAGGTCTGCTCATATGAGAAAGCCAGCAACCAATTGGGCTTGCCGCCCTTCTGGCGTTTGGGTGGAGGCTGCACTTCCGGCTGCTGTTCTTCGACTGTCGCCACCTGCCGGCTGGTGGAAGCCGGCTGCGTGGCCTTGCGCTTGTGGTCGCTTTGCTGTTGGCGCCGACTGGTGTCACCAGCCGGGGTTCGGGGAGCCTGGGGAGCTACTTTGCCAGACGCACTAACTTGGATCTCTGCCTTCATGGAGGAGTCGGCCGTGGCATATTTGTCTGCTATGATCAGCAGCTCGTCGAGGGTTGCCGGCTCGTCGCAGAGGAGCTTGTGCTTGAAGAGGGTGCCTTCTCGGCACCCGACAGTGAAGTACTCGATAGCCTGCACCTCGTGCATGCCCTCGCAGGAGTTACGGAGCTCGGCCCAGCGAGTGAGGTAGTCGCGAGTCGACTCGCTGGGGCCTTGCACGCACAAGGAAAGCTGGCGAGGTTTGGGAGGCCGCTAATACGTGCTGGTGAAGTTGCGGACGAAGGCGTAGGTGAAGTCGACCCAACTGTTGATGCTGCGGGGCTTCAAGTTGTTCAGCCATATCCGGGCTGTGCCCTAGAGCATGAGCGGAACGTACGTCACGACAACACGCTTGTTGCCGTTTGCTATGCTGACGGCTGTGGAGTAGTTAACCAGCCAATCCTCCGGCTTCACGGAGCCGGTGTATTTGGGCGTGTCTCTTGGGAGCTTGAACCCTCTGGGGAAGGGCTCGTCTCGAATGCGGGGGCCAAAACACGGCGGACCCAACTCATCTTCTTCTTCTAGATCCAGGGATCGGTGGAGACGGTCGATCCGGTGGCGGGCGTCATTCTCTCCGACCCCCTCTCGGCGGCCAAGGCAGTCGCCGAGTGTCGGGTGATCAATAGGCGGCGGGGAGACTCACCTTTCCCTGCGAGGGGGAGGAGGCGGACAGTCGTCCCGTCGTTCCACTGCTCTTGGGTGGCCGTCTTGGTCGCGCTCTATGGTGATGCCAGTCTGATAGCGGCTGGCAACCAGCTCCTTGTCCTTTCTTCCACGGACGCCACCAGTCAGCGTCCGAGATGTCGCGCCTTGGTCTCCGCGTGGATGCAAGTCATCATTCTACCGATGCAGCGCATCAGTGCGGTAGCCGGCCTCGTTCTGCTCGGCAGCCAAGTCGAGGAGCCGCTGGACACACTCCGTCATCAGGCGACGTTCTTCGCCCTCGAACTTGTCCAGCTCGTCTGCTGCCACCTGGGCAGCTCGGATGTTTTCCATGGGCGTGGCGTAGACGGGGCGATCAGCCCCGAACAGGTTGGCGTTGGCAACGCCGCACTGCTAGACCGTGCCAAGGCGGCTGGGCCCTGCCGGAGCCGGCGTGCCACCCACAGCGCGGTCCATCTCGTGCTGGTAGGCTTCCGACAGGCGTCTCATGCTGGCCAGCTTCTTGGCGCCTTCGACAAGTTGAAGGCGGCGCGCCTCCAGTGTCTCGGCGCCGGCGTCTTCGGGAACGGGCGCATTCAGGTCTTGCAGTGCCGCATCAAGCGGGTCGCGAGTACCTCCGCTGGAGTGATCGTCGTGACCGATGACAAGCACCTCCATGACGGTGCTTCCGCCTCTCTCCGCGTGAGGGAGCGGCTCGTCGTAGACCATCACGTTGGTGGGGAATGCGTCGACCGACGCGGTGTCGGAGTCGACCAACATCGAGTCGGTGGAGCCTACGGACTCCAAGTCCACAGCTGGCTCGCTGGCGACGTGGAGTTGATCGAGGAGGCCCGCGAGGAGGCTCTCGGGGCCGTCTGTGCCCGCGTCGGACGCGGGCTCGTCGGAAAGGCGGACCTCGCCAACAAGATCGGCGAGGCAACTAGTCGCGCAGGCGATCTCCGCGCCTTGTAGCGCATCGCCGCAGACTCCGTATGGCGTGCCGGGCTGGCTGCGCTCGCCAGGGAGGAAAAGGGTTCCCGTCCAGAACAGGTCTCCGAACGACGGTGCACCTCGCCCCACTGTGGGCACCAAATGTCGGGGGTTGGGTGCGAAATATGCGAATGGATAGCTTATCATGGTGGGAGCGAGTAGAACGTCGCCGGTGCCCGGAAGCGGGATGAGGCGTACACACGAATGCCGGCGTACTTTTATCAGGTTTGGGGCTCTCCTAGGAGATAACACCCGTAGTCCAGCTCTGCGGGGTCTCCGCATGATGACTAAGGCAGTAGCGAATACAAAGGTGCTCCTTGAGCTATTTGCTAGAGGTAGGAGAAGGCAAGGCTAGCTCTCTCCTTCCTCTTTATCTGGTCTAGTTCTAACAGGTTGGGAACCCTTTGCATGGGTGCCCTGGGGGGTTTATATAGGCCTACCCCCCAGGGGTACAATGGTAATTCAGTCGGGTGTAGGACCCGGCTGTCAGTGTGTGCGGCTTCCATCTTCGCCGCTGGCTGCTGGGGCCCGCCGACTGGTGGGCCCCGTCGGTTGGTCTAGTACGGAGCCGACAGGCCGCTCCCGCCGCTTACGGGTCTTGCCGACTGCTGATCACTGTTGTCGTCTCTCTAATGACGCGTGCTTGGTCAGGGAGTCATGGCTACAGCCCCGCGCCTGGTGGGCGCTCACTGTAGCCTCTCCGTGTCTCGTCTGATTAATGGTGCGTGGGGCTCGTGGGAGGGGCAGGCCGACTCCCAGGGGTCGACTCCCATCGGGTCCGACTGGTAGGGCTCTCGCCATCTTCTGGACTCTCGCTGGCTGGTGGGGTCCATCGTCCTTGGGCCGTACCGACAGGCCGTCATGGGAACAGGACGCCGCCTGCTGGTCGATGATATCAGGGGTGGCATGGTAACAGTCCCCCGCATGGCGCATTGTGGCCATGCCAGCCCCTGGAAAGGGGAGGGGATGGGTTGCACTGTAGCCATCCCATGTCCCGTCCCTCATGATGAGGGCACGGACTTTGGAGGCGCTGTGGGCCGACTCCCTGGGGCTGGCTTCTCTAGAAGCCGCCTGGTAGGTGTCGGCTTGACTTGGCCTCGCCTTTAGGATTCGGCCGTCTACTGACAGCGGGCTGTTCCTCCAGCCGGCCTCCAGAAGGTGGCTCTTCATCTTGGTGACTTGAGGGGCGCAGTCAGCCCCGATGTCTTGAAAGGTTCTGGGCCCCGGGTTAGCCTACCCGTGGCCCATTACTCCGACACAACCCGGCCCATGTACGAGGTTCAAAGACCTTGTATAGATAAGGAAAGGAGATGTTAAGGTCGGCAGCTTCCTCGTCTTCATCCCGGTATGGTGCTTGTTCTATGTTCATTCTCTGCCATTGATTTTACTAGCTAGCAGCAACATAACCTCCCCCTGCACATTTTTTCGGAAGTTTTATAACTCTTAGAGATTCAGTCCAACTATGTTGCTTCTATGATTATGCGTACATAGAAAATCACAATGAAGATTGTTTTGTTCTCTAAACCTAAACACATTTGGTCTTTAAGCTTAAATGCATTTATTCTCTGAACTTAAATAGGTTGGTTCTCTGAACATAAGTGTGTGCGTTCTGTGTATATTGAAGCATTACAAATATTCAGTTGTAATATTGGATTGGATTATCATAGTGACTGTTGAGCTTACTTTTTAGCGCAGGTCATGGCTTTGCTGTGGCACGCCTCCCACTGCTTCTCCTCGCTGGACTAGTCGATCTGCAAGATATCAACTCAAACAAAAAGTACTCAAGGTGGACTTAAGACGAACTAGTGACGGTCTTAGAAACTGCATGTTTGAAACTGGTCATGGTTCTTGAAAGATAAAAAAGTTTGAATCTTGTGAAGGACAACAAGCTTTTTTGCCATTTGTTTCACTTACTGGAGTTCTTTGCTAATGGGTACGATTAAGTATAACATAAATGAATGAAAAGAGATGTTTCCTCCAACTAATTAGTTTCTCTGTATTTTCAGTTTCGTGCACTGTCCGATCAATTCTACCGTAGCTCCGAACAACAGGAGTAAAATAAAGCAAGTTCCAGTAAAATCTCAAATAAAAATTCAGTTCAAGTTGAAGCCCAGGAGTATACCCATATGGAGCGGACATGATAGTAGATCTTGTTGATGATTCTCAATAAATAGATGGTGAAGTTGGCAAACAGCTGAATCAGATGGTGCCTACCCCTGTAAGTTCACTTGTCATTTTGTGGTTAGCTGATACCCATTTATTTCATAAAAATTAACAGTTACAAGTAACTGCATTTTGTTGAAAGTTCTTTGGTATAGCCCCCTCTCCATCAAAGTAGAATAGTATATACGAGTTGATTTTCTCTCCCTTGTTCTGATTGATAACATATAGAAGCTGCTACAGATGAATGAATATGGTGCTGTTGTTCCATTCATTATTTGGGCAGCAACCCGCGGTTTAAACAAGGAAGTTCCACATTCGGTAACTCTTGCACAAATTATGGGGAATTCCACATTCTGAATAGGACTTTTGAACTAAACAAGGAAGTTATCACGTACTCATTCTATTCATCGAACAGTACATCTCATACATAATTTCAAGTGGGAAATGAGACATACTAGTTCCTTATGATGACAATTTAATACTGCACCATATTATCAATAAAGATATGGAACAGATGTTTTCACCATGTTTCAGCCCCATATACTTGTAAAGTTGTAAACAGCTTACAACATGGTGTATTTCTTACCAATTTCATTTTATCTACACAATTTTCAGAATGGCCTAACACAAATACTTACACAAACACATATGAGATTGCCACGACATGCCGGTGCACAAGACGCCGCAACCACGCTCCCCCGCGCGCTGCCGTGACCACTGCCCGGCACTAGCCACCATGGCCACCAACCACGGTGGCGCCTAGGGATCGAGGCGTGGCCTGCTCAGGCGGGTGCTCGCATGCTGCGGTGTTGCTTCTCTGGCAAGGACGCCATGCTGCACGGTGCTGCCACACCACCACATCTCTGTTTTCTTTAGTAAGTCTTCATTAAAAGACCTTGGAATAGCAAGTAGAAGTCCGACAAAAGGACCTACATTAGTTTGGACCTTAGAATAGCAAGTAGAGGACCTACATCAGTTCCTCAATACATATCAATTAGCAAAGAGGGACTACTATGACATTAGGGGACCCAATGTTGATAAGTTCAATTCAGCTGCGTGTGTAAGTTCAAAGAATTATTGTAGGAAAGTTTAGAAGTTTGGTTTCGTGAGAAAAAAGTATAGAAGAGTACATATGTTAGAAGAGTTCATTGACAAAAATGAAAATCATGAGTTCAATTATAGCAGCTATTTAGCACATATGCCATATATGTTTACAATAGTTCGGTAACAAAAAGAACAATGAAACTGATTTCCCTTGTATATTCAATAATAAATCATATGTTGAACGGCTTTGTCCTCTTCTAACAGGCACATTCTGCTGCTCTCCTCTGCTTTCTCTCTCGCGCGGGTGCTGCTCCTGCTCCTCTCAAATCTCACTTCTTCTGCTGCTACTCCTTTCGAATCACACTCCTGCTGCTGCTCTACACTAGTAATTGTTGATGCTACTTCATCTCTACCTGAGAAAGACCATAGTGGTGATGGTGTTTTGATTCCCTTTACCTTTACCACCACTAATTGGTCATTAGCATCAGGGGAGAAGGCTTCCCCACACCAGTACAAGCTTTTTAATGTGTGCATTTTGTTACAGCAAAAACTGAATGGGTGGCAAGACGAATATAGTTGTTAGAAAACGCCCAACTGGTGCCAGGGAATTGAGGCAATTGATGCACTGGTTTGTGCTTTGCTCATTCCATTGCTGCATTGTTTTGTACTTGGGAATAGAGTAAGTATAGCGGTCTAACATGTATTCTATCATCGATTCATAACAAAGAAAATGTACATGATAGTTTGATGAAAAATTGATTTGAATTTGAAGCAATGATCAGTTCAAATTAAAAACAATGATCAATTCGATTTAAAGAAAATGGTTGGTTTGAATTAAGAATAGAATAATATGTTTCTAGAATCACAATAATATTTTGTTGCTATCGGTGCTGACAGGGTGGTGTACATGCAGCTAGAGGTTAGCAAGTCGCGCAAAGCCGCGGGAGTTGAACTACAGAAAATATTATATCATCCCAATGACAGAAAAACATCAGTTCAAAAATATATATGCAGGAGGCTGGGAGCAAAAAAAACTGGCCACGGCGCGCCTCCACCTCCCTGCCGTGGCGTGCCTCCACATCCCGGCCGCAGGCATGTGTAGTTACTGATTGCTTCTTGCTTCCACTTTTTATCATGATTTAGTGTGTGCACTATAGGAGTGCTTTTTGTCTCGGTAGATCAGCTGCTCAACAACATAATCATGTACCGCTTAGTACATGTATTACTGCTGGGGGATTCAAAAATCAGAACTCAAAAAGTTCAATGTTGCTGGTATTGTGCACATGCAAAATTAGATAAATACTTGTTAAAATTGCTCCCAGTATTTGACGTATTCCATCCAATGCTTGCTAGATTGTTCTAAAAAAGTTTCATGTTTTTGTGAATTTACTATTGGTATAGCAGTTAAATATGTATTATATCACCGGTTCATAATGAAATGCAGAAACAGTTCGATGTGTGTATATGCATCCGTTCATACTTGTCATTTCTTTTTTCCTTCGTTGTTTTCTCTTGGTACACTTGTGGTTCAGGAAAAAAGTGATCCAAAGTTCAAAGAAAAACCATTGTGGAGTTGATGTTTCAAAGCCGAGAACGCCTGGATACGTCGTGCCCACTGGTGAAGGAAAACAAACCAGATGCACACATTCATATTTTGAGACACACTCAGTTCAAAATCTTATTTTAGTTCAGTGCAATTCATGTTTTTACTTAAGCCTAGTTATTATTTTATTGTAGTGTTTTAGTGCACTTTTAGGACTACTTTCGTAGTTGTGGAGGTTCATAAAGATGTCAAAGTTCATGGTTATATAACATAAAGGTTCAAAGATCGAACCAGGATAAATTCACCTGTAGGTAATATTGTTCTTTCCTCTTAACTCTTAATTAGTACCTTCCATCCATCTGATCTTATGCTGAGAGTTGATTTTTAGAGGGCTTGCTGCAAAGGCTGAGTATTCAGTTCGGGTACTAGATTTTAATGCACCATTTGCACTGAAAAACTTGAATATTATCAACTAAAAAAATGTATCACCCAACCTACCACTGTTCACTTGTTTTGCTGATGTACTGGAGTGATGGGATATGTGTGCATGTTTGTGGCTGCGAAATCTGACATGTGTTCAGAGTGATCTTGCACTGTTGAGATTGTATTTTCAATCTTGGTCATGACTTTACCTAAGCCAAAGAATAGTTTAGTTTATTTTCTAAATTTGAAAAAGGTCATGACAACACTTGACATACAGATAAAAAAAGAACTATATAAAGATCATGCCTTGGTTTGCTGGAGACCTGTGTTTGTGAGATCGATGTGTGTTGTTCTTGTAGTGAAAAAATGTGCCATTTCCAGGATTGTTTTTTTTTGCAAAGTAAAAAAAAATCAGTAAGTTCACAAAGGTCTGCCCTTTATGTTCAGAAGAAAAAGAAGTTCCTTGTAAACAAACCACATGAAAGTTCATCGAGAGAAACTTTGTAAGTTCAAAATGGCTATAGGAAAACTTTGTAGGTACAGCTGGGTATAGAAAACTTTGTAAGTTCAAAATGGGCACGCCTAAGAGTGCAAGAATAAAAAAACTAAACCCAACAAAGTCCATGTTGGTCGGTCTACTGTGTGTTGTCAAGAAGGTTGTTGGCCTTGGAGGCCGACACTGGCTGATCATCTGCCTTCCAATTATTATTAGATATATATCACTGAAACTGCAGATCATGCCCTCCTCCCGCTGTAGGTCGCGCCCTCCTCCCGCATGGCCTATTGGTTGGCGTACCGTGACCCCTCCTCATATTTTTGGTATGAATTTGATGAATCTTCTTGATGCTCTGTTCTTATTCATCTAGACATTCCTCCTCATATTGATTGTTTGTATTGCTTGTACCAGTTTCGTTCTTGCATGTATATATCTACTTCCAACTGTGAAGATTGACATGCATATTTGGGGATGAGATTTTCATGTACTAATTTGGCACTTTATCTAACCCGTACTAAAATATTTCAGCAGTTCAACAGGGGCGCGGGGTTCAGTTCGACGGTAACGAGCTAGGCAGCTGGCCTTCGCATAACAAACTGTGCAGTTCGATCTTGTGCGAATTGGAAATCCCCTGATGCTGAGTGCGTCAGTACAACCCTATTCTTCAAGGCACACGTGCATCCACTTCACGTGTTAGCAATAGTATTGTGCATTTGCTTGGTACCTTTGCTACTCTAGTTACATATCACTTGCGCAATTAAACAAAATTTGTTGTTCACTTTTCTTTGTTTTGTTGAATAATTCTCATGCTGTCTTCTAGGGCATTATGCTTTTAGTGTGCAAAATCCTGAGGAAAAATGATACATTTTAGTTTGCTTTGCCGCAAGGGCATTGCTGAAACTTAAATTCTGTCTCAACTATAGCCATCCATTTTGAAATAGATGTTACTTTACTTCGGGTGGTTTCTGAATCACATTTCACTAAAAAAATGTAATAGTGAAATTATACTGAATAACTAAATTAAATTGCAGTGACAAAAACACCAATAGTCCAAGCAGGGTCAGTGAAGTAGGTTCATAGAAAAAAATTATTATGTAAACTTCCCTATCCTGATGTGTATAAACAAAATAAAAGTTTTCAAGAGGTCATAATCACTGCTTACATGATGCTGGAAGGCAGGAAAGAAAAGCTTCTCTTAAATGTGACATGTAGTTTACTGTGCAAAAGAAAAAAATATGTGTTCACAGTGGTCTCAATTCAGTTTCTTAGTTCAGTTCAATTTCTAATTTTTTTTCAATTCAATTTTCATATTTTGGTTCATTTCAATTCTTATTTTTTTGTTCAGACTAGCTTCTTGTTTTAGTTCCATTCAATTTCTAATTCTAGTCCAGTTCAATTTCTAAATTTAGCTTAGTCCAAATGTTATTCTAGATTCATTTCAGCTCAATTCTTATTTTAGTCTATATATCTTCTTGTGCTTCCACACAAACTATTTTCTTGATGTACCTATGATGTCCAGTTTCTTTTGTCAGTTCAGTGCAATTTCTAAATTTCATTCAGTTCAATTCTCATTTTCTCCAGTTTCCTGAGTTCAAGGAATTTGACAGTCTTTAGTGTACAACGGTTTTCCCATAGATGAAAATTACCCTTGAATGCTATGTGCTAATTGCTCATGTATGATTTTACCCTTATGATTGTGTATAACAGTGAAAGGTTTAGAAGGCTAAGATTGGTCAAGTTCCTTTCTATTTCAATTGGTTTCCAAACTGAATAACATGTACTTTGCTGATGTGGATTTGACAGTCATTAAGGAAGAAGACCTCGACATATGGAAATGACGGCCGCAGCCACCCGCTACCAGATTCGCCGCCCACAGCTGCAAACCTTCGACTAACAAGGTTGTCGTTTCCCCCGCACCCGACGCCGCCTGGGCCCTCCGGACAATTAGACCATCGCCTCCCCATGCTCAATCTAGAGTTCTTGTGTGTTTGCATGGTAGGTGCTCGTACAAATGCTCGTGAGGATGCTTTTTTTTCCTTGAAAATGTTACTTTTGTTTCTAAATTTGACAATTAATGCCAGTGGCTAAACCTGACGCACTCGCATAGTAGCTATATCAGCTACTTGCTCTCCATTATATACCCCTCTTTGCAGAAAAATTGTCTGTTCAAGTTTCAAGTTTGTTGGAAGCGTGTGCGGAAAAATCACTGTGCTTGCTCCCACCAGTGAATTGTGCAAGTTCAATGGGTGTCGCCGAGCATGTTTAGAAGTATGCCATTCATGCAGAAGTGTGATTTTTATCAGTATTTTGTATATTTGATTTGACAGAGGCTTCATGTGATCTTGTGGAGCTTTCTAGATGTACTGCCATTACACTTCTAAAGCCATACAGTTCATTATATCATGCATGTGGGGTCATTCAGTATGTATTACATGATCAGTTCTTGAAAAAGAAGAACACATACATATTTTGATCAAAAACAATGATCAGTTTGATAGTATGGAAAAAATTGTATGGGAAATGTTCTATTATTACTAGCATATAAGTACAGAAAAAGGTTAAGCACGACGTCCTAGACAAGTTTGGAAAAAAACTGAAACACAAAACAACCATGGAAATTAAAATGAGAGAAGTACAGAATATTGTCGCAAAACAACGTTGAGATCAAAAGGAAACACACAACTTTTTTGTTTTATTAAAAATATCATTCAGTTCAATGGTGTAAACTATACAAGTTCGGGCATGATGATACCATTGAGAAGTTACGAGGAAAATTATACTGAAAATATAGAGTAAAGTCTAATATGTGAAAATACGCTCAGTACAAAACCATACAGACATCCGTTCAAGTACTATTTTTTTGAAACCACTCAAAACTACTGTGAATAATATACAAGTACAAACACACACAAAAGATCAGTACGAGTACTCTGTTTTTCGGATGGGAAAACAACATTATGGGTCTTACCGTATTCCAAATTACTCCTAAACTATTACAAATTTGTGAAAATGTTCAACATGACTAAGTTTCACATTTTTATAGCTTTCTAACGGTATAGTATTTCCCCATTTCGACAAAGTTTTAAAATAATCATGTTCGAAATCACATTTGACCGCATTCGAATTTGAGTTTAAACTGTAAGGAATTGGAAAAACATTTCTATACGAAAAAGTTGCGAATTTTCCATAGCCTTCCAACACCATATCATTTGCATCAATCCGACAAACCGTTTGCAAAAAAAGTGAAAATACGTTTCGCCCAGAATTTCACCGTTTTTCAAATAATTTTAAAATGTTATAGAATTTTAAAAAATATTAGATATATGAAAGATGCGAATTTTTACCAGCTTTCCAACACCATATTATTTACTCAATTCTGACAAGCTGTTTGAAAATTAAGTCCAAAATACGATTCGCGTTTTCGGTTTTGAAAAAAACGTTTTTTAAAACTGCTCTTAAACCATGATGATTTTGCCAAAAATCCCTATATATTTTTAATGTAGATGTCAAGAGCTTTCCAACAATATATTACACGCCCCATTCCGACGAAAAGACGATCAGTTAGACGAGCTGAAAATCATCAGTACAACCGCGTGAAACCATCACTTCAAGTAGGCTAATAGAATAATATTCTATTATATATATATATATATATATATATATATATATATATATATATATATATATATATTATGTGTATGTATATAGGAGTAGGATTTTCTACAAAAGCTTGCCACAGAACTAGTTAAGGTTTTCTACGGTGTAAAAGTTCTCAAAAATTCTGAAAAAAATAACGAACGAACACACCTATAATATGACTGATGCGTCAAATATATAGGCGTCGATGATAACTGATGCGTCTTGAAGCTACGTCGGTACTTCCCCAAAGAGGAAGGGATGATGCAGCACAACAGCTATAGTTATTTCCCTCAGATATGAAACCAAGGTTATCGAACAAGTAGGAGAACCAAGCAACACAACATAAACAGCCCCTGCACACAAATAACAAATCCTCGCAACCTGACGTGTTAAAGGGGTTGTCAATCCCTTTCTTGTAACGGCGCCTCAAGATAGGCAAACGGACGTGAATAAAATTGTGATAGATTGATAGATCGAACTCCAAATAAAATAAATAAGAATAAAACACAGCGAGGTATTTTTGTATTTTTAGTTTAATAGATCTGAAAATAAAAGCAAAGGAAAAGTAGACCGCAAAGGCAAATATATGAGAAAGAGACCCGGGGGCCTTAGGTTTCACTAGTGGCTTCTCTCGAGAAAAATAGCAAATGATGGGTAAACAAATTACTGTTGGACAATTGATAGAACTTCAAATAATCATGACGATATCCACGCAATGATCATTATATAGGCATCATGTCCAAGATTAGTAGACCGACTCCTGCCTGCATCTACTACTACTACTCCACACATCGACCGGTATCCAGCATGCATGTAGTGTATTAAGTTAATGGAAAAATGGAGTAATGCAATAAGAACGATGACATGATGTAGACAAGATCTACCTATGTAGAGATAGACCCCATCGCTTTATCCTTAGTAGCAATGATACATACGTGCCGGTTCCCCTTCTGTCACTGGGATCAAGCACCGTAAGATCAAACCCACTACAAAGCACGTCTTCCCATTGCAAGATAAATAGATCAAGTTGGCCAAACAAAACCCAAATATCGGAGAAGAAATACGAGGCTATAAGAAACCATGCATAGAAGACATCAAAGAACTCAAATACTTTCATGGATATAAAAAGATAGATCTAATCATAAACTGAAAGTTCATCCGATCCCAATAAACACACCGCAAAAAGAGTTACCTCGTATGGATCTCCAAGAGACCATTGTATTGAGAATACTGCGAGAAAGAGGAAGCCATCTAGCTACTAACTACGGACCCGAAGGTCTACAAAGAACTACTCACGCATCAGCGGAGAGGCACCAATGGAGGTGGTGAACCCCATCCGTGATGTTGTCTAGATTGGATCTGGTGGTTTTGGACTCTGCGGCGGCTGGAATTGATTTTCGTCGACCCCCCTAGGATTTCTGGAATATTGGGGTATTTATAGAGGAAAGAGGCGGTCCGGGGCACCCGATGTGGGCACAACCCACCAGGGCGCGCCTGGGCCTCCTAGCGCGCCCTGGTGGGTTGTGCGCTCCTCGGAGCACCCCCAAGCGCAGCCTTGGCCCATTAGGTGTCTTCTGGTGCAAAAACATTCTCCGTGAAGTTTCGTTGCATTTGGACTCCAATTGGTATTGATTTCCTGCGATGTAAAAAACATGCAGAAAACAACAACTGCACTTGGCACTATGTCAATAGGTTAGTACCAAAAAATGATATAAAATGATTATTAAACATCCAAGGTTGATAATATAACAACATGGAACAATCAAAAATTATAGATGCGTTGGAGATGTATCAATAACCAAGCAAGGGAGAGTGTCCAAAGACAACCACTGCATGTGTGTGCCCCAAACATATGTATGGACATGCGTGATGCATGCATATATGTTTGAATACCAAAAGCACAACATTTTGATGTGGCGCATGCATGCGTCGAAAAATGCACAGTCCCCACACAGATCTGGTTCATGATGCGTCGCGTGCTCTCCCCCCCCCCCCCCCCCACTTCGACCCGGTGGGAAGGATTCGTGCGTACACATGCGCGTGAAGTATAGTTGCATGTACCGAACCGTATAAAACAAACCAAAATTTAAACCCCTCCTAATTATAAGTCAAATTAACCTCTGTCATTGTCAGTCGAAGTGATTGACCAAGCAGACACACAGAGATGGATGAAGCATCTCGCCGATAACCTCGTGAGTGAGTGCTAGAGGACAACTGCCATCGCTTGCTTGTGGGCCAAACACATGTATGGAGATGTGCGGTTGTGATGTTTGAATACCTAATATATATGTAGAACTTTGATGTGGCACCTGCCTCGGAAACCTTTAAGTCCCCCACACGAACCGAGGTTCATGACACGATATATATAACGCGTTGAAGAGGGGAGGGGGGCAACATATATATACATCTGGGCTATTCTGTTTCGCATAACAGAATATTATTCTGTTACCCTACTCGAACTGACGATTTCAGGCGGTTGTACTAATTAACTTCAAGCGGTTGTACTGATTAACTTCGAGCGGTTGAACAGATGCTTTCATTTCTGTTTAACAGAGCGTCTTCTTTAGTTCAAATTTTTTTTGTAATTTTTTTGTCGGAACGGGGCATGTAATATATTGTTGGAAAGCTCTTGACAACTATATTTCGAGTATATTACACGCTTTTGCAAAATCATCACGGTTTAAGAGCAGTTTTGAAAAAACCATTTTTGCCAACGAAAACGCGAACCGTATTTTGGACTCAATTTTCAAATCATTTGTCGGAATTGAGCAAATAAGATGGCGTTCGAAATCTGGTGAAAATCCGCATCTTCCATATATCTATTGCTTCTTCTAATTCTATATGATTTAAAAGTAATTTGAAAAATGGTGAAATTCTGGGAGAAACATATTTTCACGATTATTTGCAAACGGTTTGTCGGATTGATGCAAATGATGCGGAGTTGGAAAGCTATGAAAAATGCACAACTTTTTCGTATAGAAATGTTTTTCTAATTCCTTACGGTTTAAAAACAAATTCGAATACGGTCAAATTTGATTTTGAACGCGATTTTTTTTAAAGTTTGTCGAAATGGGGCAAATAATATACCGTTGGATAGTTATTGAAAATGCGAAACTTAGTCATGTTGAACGTTTTCTCAAATTCGCAACCGTTGATGAGTAATTTTGAATACGGCAAGAAGGATCCTGCTGTTTTCCCATCTGAAAAACAAAGTACTCGTACTAATATATGCGTGTGTTTGTACTGCCTGTTTTTTGTAGAGTAATTTTGAATGGTTCTGAAAAAAGAGTTTGTACTAATGTTTGCATGGTTTTGTACAAAGGGTGTTTTCACTAATTAGACTTTGATATGTTTTTGGGTAATATCTTTGCTCGTAATTTTTTTAACGTTTTATTGTATCGTCGCACCTGTACTTGCGTGGTTTATATCATAGAACTGAATGAATTTTTTTAAAATGATGATGTTTTTTATTCTTTTTTTGAACTAAACATTTTTTACAACGATATTCTGGACTTCTCTTATTTTACGAGTTGTCCTTTACCCATTTTTGAATTGCATGGGGTTTCTTTTTTGCTTGAACTTTTACAATTTGAATTTCTGTCATTTCTTTTATGCCGAATGGACCACCGTTTTAACTTGTACTGATCAATATTTTTTAATTAAACCATTTTCCCTTTGTAGAACGGACCACTTTTTTTGGTTTGTACGAATCAGTTCATCCTCGCAGCTCCCCGCAAATCAACTTACTCTGTTTTGTCAGTATGGTTTTCCTCACAAATTTCCTAGGCTTTACAGTATCATCATCCTCGAACTAGCATGGTTTATAACGTTGAGCTGATTGATATTTTTTCAAAAAGAAAATGTTTTGTGATTTTTTTAACTGAACATTTTTTTTGCAATGATGTACTGGACTTCTCTCATTGTACGACTTTAACTTTTTACCATTTGAATTTTCATGAGGTTTCTTTTTGTTTGAGCTTTTTTACCAAACTTATATACGTCATGTTGAACTTACAACTTTTTAAATTGTGAACTTGTTGTGTTCCAAAGCTAGCAAATAGTACGAGATTCACCCAACAAAGGGGCTAATTACATAGAGTTGTTGTAGTAATACATCGGTAAGTGGTTACCAACACACATACACATGAACTGATAAAAAGGTAATGTACAAGTTCATGTACAGTAACACTACAAGTTCACAAAGAAACCTGAAATATCCTCACATATTAGTTTCCCTGTAAACAAAAAAAACATTAGACATATCAACTAGTAATTTAAATTGTGCCGAAAGCACACAATAAAGAATAGCCATCCTGTACATCTTGGCATAATCAAATAGACTGCAGAATTTCCCAAACGAACATCCACATGTTTTTGTGGATTGAACCTTATTTATTTTTCACATAGAGTAAACTGCAGTAGCATTTTATGTGCGGATGCAATCTGCTATAGAGAGAAATGGCAACCAAAATTACTGTCACTGCAATCTTCTTTTTATCCACACATTTTTTCCTAGCAAAACTTTTATGGTGATGTTAGGAGAAGCAGCAAGGAACAAGAGAACTGATGGGCGACCAGGAGGAGGCGTGCTTGGAGCGTAGGGTGTTACTGATACACTCGGCACCAGGGAATTTCTCACTTGCGCAAGATCAAACTGCATCAGTTCGTGATGGAAAGGCCAACTGCCTGGCTTGTCGGTGTGGTACAAACCCTAAATTTAGGGCTCCTATAAGTAGCAACATCAACACATGTATAGTGGGTAAACAGAACATGCAAAGTAGAAAGCAATCAGGCAAGCTCCGCACCTTCCTCGGTCTGGAAAATCCTGAAAATAACCAAAATGGCCAAAGCTCAGAAGCATTTTACTTCACTGAAATCTTAACACTCGACGAGCTAAAGATAAAAAACTACCGATTATTACAATATCTGTGGAAGTTCTCTGTTAGAGACTAAAAGAGATAGACCAAAAGAAATTTGATCATAACAGAGATGCATTTACTGGGTTTTTTTTGTAGGGTGGACTTATGTTCCTTTCTATGTAGTACTGAACTATTTGAAAGTTTGAAATCTAAACTTTTGTTCTTAAGTACCAATACTGCATAACACATAAATCCAATTTGTTTATGTGTACCAATAATTTTGTTCTTTAAGTTTCTGCACTTTTTTTTCCTATAACGAGTAAAATCATTTATGTACCCCTGGCAATGATATTTTTGAACTTCAATTATAAATAAAGAACACATACTATAATTTAGATTGTCAGTCCACATATGGGTCTTCTTCGGGGGTGAGCTTGGTTGCCGAAACAGCAGCAGCAACCATGGAGGGCTTAGACTGGACTAGGCCATCCTGCAGCAGCGCCAGCTCCACGAAAAAAAAGACCGAGCTCTCCATCTAGACAAATACATCCAAGAGAAGACGAGAGAAACATCAGCACATAGACTCACTGCTTTGAAAAAATGGCAAATACGTACTACATCTGCAGAATTTGTAAAAATCCGGTGTTCCTTTTACCTCCTTGTCGCTCTTCTTATCTCAGGAGGAGTACATGGCCTTGGCGAATCCGATGATGTATTATAAACTCTAAATCTGTATAGAGGACAGGTTGGGTCTCATGCTACCTAGAAAATCTATGAAAAACTGGCAATAGGACCAGCCTCAACATTTTCCACTTGTAAGATGAAACATAAAATATTAGTACTGGCACTGAACTAGCATGATTACCTAAAACATAGTATTTCTAGTTTGAGCAGAAGCATCTATGAAACCAGATTGCATGTCTAACCACAAACCAAGACTAACATGTACTTTTTGCTTAGTCTGGGACGGACTGTCAGAATTTACAAAGCCACTTAATTACCTTGAGTGCACACATGATTTTTGGGGATTTCCTCAAGATTATGCACAATAAAGCATACGGACTTAAAAGAACAGACAAGGTGAACTATAAACCAAAATAAATGGCCTCCTGGTTCCCCACATAACAACTAAAACTTCAGTGATCATGCATCACCTTGGACTGTTGTATGTGCTTGACTTGGACGGTTGTACAGCGCTCGGTGAAGATGGTGGTCGTGATTCTACTTGGACTGATGTCCGCGCTCCACTTGGACGGCTGCCAGTAACCATGGTGGACGAGCTCGTGACCGAGGGTGGGCAATGCAACCACCGGGAACTATAGGTGGTCGTGCTAGTTATCGGCAGTGAACTCACACGAGTTGGAGGTGATGACGGGAAGCAGGGATCATGAGTGGCCTTCATCTCGCCGTCGAATACGGGGTGCTCGCGCTCGTGTACGCCGAGTACGAGATCGAGAGCAAAACAAGACACTAGTGAAATCGAGCTATTCGTCGAGCTACTGAAACATTTTTAGTATGGGTTAGATACGATTCCAAACTAGTACCTGAAAATCCCATCCCCATATATGCATGTCAAGCTTCAGAGTTGGAAGTAATCTAAATAGAGCAATCTCAAAACATTGAACTCATACATACATGCAGTACAAACAGTCAATATGAGCAGAAATCTCTAGATGAATAAGAACACCGCATCATGAGAGAGTTGTTGCATCATCAGTAGTTCAGGATATGGAACAGAGCACAACAAGTAGCGACATAATCAATTTTTGTATATGGTTACACTATTTTTCAACACACACATTGAACCGTTTCTGGGGTTCTTAATGTGCTGATGATAGAAAACATGATGAACTGAAAGTTGGGCTTCCAGAACTACCGAATGTTTTGGGTTATTTTATGTACCCTTCTGTTATCTTTTTCTCACAATTACAATCACAATACACACATGTACTACCTGGATCGAGAAACTTCACTTAACAATAGAGAAATTTGTTTTGGCAAGAGGTAGCACCTGCTGCATACATATTTGTTGCCTATACTTCTACGACATGGGATGGAACAGTACTTGTATGTACAACTTCACTTAACAATAGAGAAACTTGTAGCAAGATATTCATTTCTCTGTAGACATATTATCAAACAGGTTGTGAGTACCATACCACCAAAGATAAAACATAGCACTCTCGTATATTTTTTTTCTCAGGACAGAATATATTGTAGGTGGGCCTGGAGCTTGCCATTACCTCATGTTGTGCTTGTCCGACAAAGCATTGTTGTTATTTCAGAACAAAATATTTTTTGCTAAGTTTGCTAGTCCAACATCAGCATCTGGCCGTGTCCCATCAAATATCACTCCTATCTTTGTGGAAGTAGGACTCTGCAATTTTCCGTCAGTTCAAAGTGTATTACTGTAATAGTACAAATATCCATGGAATTGAAGATCTTATAAGTATAGAGTAACTAAAACTTCTGTAACTTTTCTGTTAATTCAAATGCAGATGAGAATTACCATCAGAGGAGTATCTCCATAAAAAAGTCTGTGTTGAAGATCTGCAGCAGCAGTCACGACACTTTGACTCGGCCTCCATCAGTAGTTGCCCCCACGCCCCCGGATTACTGTCCTTGAACTTGTGATTCACCATTATTACAACTTTTTGGTTCTCCACACATGCATTGAGAATTTGCATACTTCACAAAATCAAACTTCCGAATATGGCTGATGGAGCCCCGTCATTAAATGATACACGGGCAAGACCAAAATCACAAATCTTTAGCTTGCAGTCAACATTCGCTAGAATATCCTTGGGCTTCAGATCCTGATGGAAAAAATTTGCTGCAAAACCATCATGTAAGCAAACAATCAATACAGCAACATCAGATGAAAAAAGTCAAATGAACCATTATCACTTTTCCTTTGTGGAGCCTACTCAGTAATCACCTGCATGGATGTACTTCACTCCTCCGAGCAGCTGATACAAAACCAAACTGGGTTTTTAACACAGAGATTTTGAACGACTTTCTATATGCCTTTTATGAACTGGTGATAGATATACATGAGGAACTGATATACTAGTATGGACCTATAGAGCATCAATTTTTTGCTATGAGAAAACACAATTCATCTTTTCACTTTTAGTTATACATATCACATTTGATCAAGAATATTCAATTTTGTGCTAAGCAAGCACACCCATCAGCACATGGAAGGCCTCATTGAAATGCGCTCAACCAGTCCCCAAAATTGAAAAAAAAATTACACAGGCGGAAGAAAACGAGAGGAAAGCTTCTGACCGCTACTTTGAACCGACCCCTCGTTGAACGGCCTTGGTTGGCAGTGCTGAACGGACTGAGGGGGTGGCGGCTGTGAACGGCCTGGCCCTCCCTTGGATTCCACCACGAGGCACTAGGGGAAGATGGGGAAGGGCGCAGTCGATGGTGCTGTGCCACGGCAAGGAAATGGGGCTCGGGCCGCACCGACGCTCTAGGGGAGGGAGCCGGTCGGCGGCGGCGCACTGGGAAAGATAGTTGGGCGGATCCAGGGTGCTCCTGCGATGAACGGCATGCGGTGGTGGCGTCGAACGGCCTGGAGTGATGGCGTCGAACGGCCATGGCGGCAGTGGGGGAGGAGGGCCACGCCGGTGAGCAGGCCGGTGGCGCTTGGCCATGCGGAGTATGGGGCGGCGTTGCTTAGGATGTGTGCAGGCGGTGCGTGGCCGGGAAGTGGGGGCGGAGCGTCGCCGGGAAGAAGGTGGGGGGAGGGGCGGCGCTGGGAAGAAGGTGTGGGGCGGGGCGGCGCCGGGAAGAAGGTGGGGGCGGCGCGACGCCGGGAAGAAGGTGGGGGCGGGGCGGGGCCGGGATCCAACCGGGGAGAAGGTGGGAGCGGGGTGTCGTCGGGATCCAGACGGGGGAGAAGGTGGGGGGCTGGCCATCGCCTGGATCCACCCGGAGACGGGGGGATGCTGGAGTGGGTGGGCTTGGTTTTCTTTTTTTCCTTCGGGCACCACCGGTTTGAAACTACAGATCGGCCCCTTATAGGCCGAGGGGTAACAGAATAATATTCTGTTACTAGTAACAGAAGAGCTCTGTCTTATATATATTCCGCCTGCACCTTTTAGCTAAACACTATTCTGATCACGGGATTAGAATAATATTCTGATCACAACATGAACTTCCCAAGTAACGCGCCTGACTTTTCCCGAGTACTAGGCTAAACTTCAGCTAAAAGGTGCCCAAATGGGTCTTGCGATATATCGTTCGAAAGCTATGGACACCAGTACCATGACCCAAGTTAATTTTTTGGCAAAATATAAGCGGTTTAAGAGTAGTTTTGAAAACCGTTTTTTCTTCGTACAAAAAACGTGAATCGTATTTTCGATCGCTTTTTTAAACTGTTTATCGGAATGAGGTAAATAATATGGCGTTGAAAAGCTTCTGCAAAACCGCTCCTTCAACATGTTGAAAGTTTTATCTAATTCCCTATGGATAAAGAATAATTTGGAAAATCGTAAAATTTCGCATACCGAACATCCGAGTTCGTATTTTCAATGTAATTTCCAAAAGGCTAATCCAATTGAGTCAAATGGTATGGCGTTGGAAAGCTTATGAAAATGCGCTACTTTTTCATGTTGAAAGTTTTTTCTAATTTTGAACGGTTTAAAAGTAATTTAGAAAATGGTACAAGTTCCGTTGAGTTTGTATTTTCAAGCTAATCTTTTAACCGTAAGTCCGAATGCAACAAATGATATGGCATTGGAAAGCATGAGGAAATGCGGAACTTTTTTGTATATATTGTTTCTCTCAATTCCTTAATGTTTTAAGTCAATTTTGAAAATGGATAAAAACGTATTTTTGCCGTAATTTCTACAAACTTTATCGGAATGGGGCAATTAATGTACCGCTCAAAAGCTACGGAAAATGCGAAACTTTTTAATGTTGATGGTTTTCTATGATTCCTATCTGTTTTTAAGTAATTTCAAAAACAGCGAGATCATGCGTTTTGCCTTTATCGCGAAACGAATTCTTCGGAAATGCACTGCGTGAAGAACTTGAACTTCTCGGCATGTCTACCTGAACTTCACACTGTTTTTCACGTGTTTTTTTTTCTCGTAGATCTCCATCCACTACTAGTAGCTCTTCATCCATTCACCGGAATTGAGCAGGTGATATACCGATGGAAAGTTGCTGTAAACACGCAACTTTCTCGTGTTGATCATTTTTTCATACTCGCGACGATTTTAAAAGTTTTTCATCTAAAATTCATTCAGCGTAGTAGTTGAACTTCCTGCTGTTTTCGCATTGAACTTCTGTGATGTATTTTTGTTTGTAATTTTCGCATCCATTCATTAGTGTTACACACATAATATTCCTTTTGTACAAACATCTCTCACAATAATTTGTTTAACTTTCTACGACCTAGGACTTGAACTTACACAAATGATATTCCTGTCGTTTTGTGGTAAATTAGAAAATGGCGAGATCATGATTTATGCGTTCATCGCTAACGGAAATGCACTACGTGAAGTTGTTGAACTTCTGGGGCATGTCTGTTTGAACTTCACTCTGTTTTTGACGTGCTGTTTTTTGACGTGTTGTTTTTTGCACTACGTGAAGTAGTTGAACTTCTGGGGCATGTCTATTTGAACTTCACTCTGTTTCACTTTATTATATTTTTCTTATATGAAATACACATCGTGTAGTACGTGAACTTCCGGTTGTTATCACTTTGAACTTCTCTCTGGTTTGAGAGAATTATTTTAAAACACAAAAAACTATATTTTTATGTATTTTGGACATTTAAATACATGGTGAACCTCTCTCATAAGATTTTTTGAACTTTTCCTCGCCGAGCACTTGAACTTCTAGCAACCATTTTTTCCGTTTATGAGTTGTTTTTAAAAGTGCAAAAAATGGCGTTGTGTTTTTTATTTTTTGAACAGGTAAATCCTAGGTTTTAATAAACTCCGAACTTCTGTATTATTTCAATTTGAACTTCACCTTTTTATATTTTAATTAAAGAATTGTATTCGATTTTTATACAAAAAAATTGAGCATGAAAATACAAGGTGAACCTCTCTCGCAAGGATTTCGAACCTCCCAGGACAAAGCACATGAACTTCTTTCAACAAACATTTTAATCTTTTATTTTTCTATACTTTTTATTCTCACCTGAAATGCATTCCTTGCAGTACTTGAACTTCTTGTTGTTTTCACTATGAACTTCTGTCACATTTTTGTGTATACGTTGAATTACACGCAATTGAAGGTCAGACGTTATTTTTCGCCATTTTCAAATAGGTAATTGGAGGTCGGATGTCCCGCAATATAAATTATGAACCGTGAACGCAGGAGCACGCATACTTCTTGCAACAAACCTTTTAAGCTTTTTGTTTTCTATTCTTATATTCTTATCTGAAACGCATTGCCTGTAGTAGTTGAACTTCCCGCTGTTTCTAGCTTGAACTTCTGTCACGTATTTTTGTTCAACCTCTCTCATAAGAATTCTTGAACTTTTTCGGGCAAAGCACTTGAACTTCTAGCAACAAAACTTTTAGCCTTAGTTTCTTTCATTCTTTTTTTAATACAAAATGCACACTGTGTAGTACGTGAACTTCTAGCGGTTATCAATCTGACATTAAACCGCTCTACCTTTTTTATTTTGAACATGATTTTGTATCTTTACTATCGGGGAAAATCTAAGATTTTATAAACATCAAACAACATCATTTTTTAATTATGACTTTTTGGTGTTATTCATTAGTATAGGGAACAGTCCTAGTTATGTAATAAACATCGAACCACTCAGTTCTTTAAATTTGAACTTTCAGATCTTAAAAAAACAGTGGCGAATCCATGTTTAGAAACTTTTAAACTACTCGGTTTTTTTAATTTGACCTTCTAGGTTTTTTATAACCATTTTGAACTTCTATGTTTTATAAATTTGAACTTCTCCATTTTTTAGTAAAATATATAAACACCATTTTTTATAAACTTTTTCAAACTGCTCCATTTCTAGTTTTTGAACTTCTTGGTTTATTCTATAGTAATGGGGAAAATAACAGGTTTGTAATGAACATTGAACCGCCCTATTATTTAAATTTGGACTTCAAGGTATTTTTTAGAAATGGTTAAAATTACAAAATAAAATTATGTTTTTTCACCTTTTTTATGAACTTACTATGTTATATCTCATGCAGTTTTATTTTTTTTTCACGCGACATTTTTTAGGCATTTTTTGCTGTCGGTGAAATGGCCTTGGCAGTCCTTTTTCATCATTGATGAATTTCTTGAGTATGTGGTACATGTGAAATTATGAATTTCTGAAACATGAACTTCGCATGCTATTACAATTCAAGAAAATTACACACAACAATATATATACACTTTGTGTGCTACATGCATTTACACAAATACAAATGCACACATAAACAGCTTTCGCACATCCGAATGATTAACATTGAATTATGTGTATTGTTGCTTTTTCTACTTCGTTGGTTTTATTTTATTTTGACCACTAGATATTCTTAACTTTTTTCTGCCTCACTTTTAATATTTTAACTTCAGGTGTTCACTTTTTTCGGACAAAATGGATGCGAAAGAAAAGAATTTTCTGGACACATCATATATTTGTGTACCTAACTTTGATCCATCCCCGAATCAAAATTCTTCAGCTCTTACATACCATAGTCAAGAAAACAGTATTCTTTTGTAGACATATCAACAAAATGTACAAAGCAAGAAACCACATTAAATAAAACAAAGTTTTTTGTCGAATATTTTTTGCATCAGACTTAACATCACGTTCAGACCACCACCACACATTTTTTATCCTGTTTAACATTGTACATTCTTTTTCCTCACGCTCTTTGAATTGTTTTTTGCCTGTCTCCTTTAGAATGGAAAAAATGCAACACTGCAGAAGCTAGGAATGAGCAACTTTTTTTAATAAAACTAGTGACGAGGTAGGCCATTGTAGTCTAATTTTTGACCATGCACACAAATAGAAAAATGATTCAGACCTACTGGATATTGCATTTTTTGGATAAGAAGGCAAACCATAGTCTACCTTATATATTCCAAAGCCAGACCGAGGTCTGAGAATTGCCTTAGTACAAAAGATGCCGGCAAAAACACCACATCAGAGGAATAGAAACAAGAGAAAACAGGGGCGAAGGGGAACTGAGGGAGTCCTGGATTAGGGGGTGTTCGGATAGCCGGACTATACCTTCAGCCGGACTCCTGGACTATGAAGATACAAGATTGAAGACTTCGTCCCGTGTCCGGAAGGGACTTTCCTTGGCGTGGAAGGCAAGCTTGGCAATGCGGATATTCAAGATCTCGTACCATTGTAACCGACTTTGTGTAACCCTAACCCTATCCGGTGTCTATATAAACCGGAGGGTTTTAGTCCGTAGGACAACTTCATCATACAACAATCATACCATAGGCTAGCTTCTAGGGTTTAGCCTCCTTGATCTCGTGGTAGATCTACTCTTGTACTACCCATATCATCAATATTAATCAAGCAGGAGTAGGGTTTTACCTCCATCGAGAGGGCCCGAACCTGGGTAAACTTCGTGTCCCTTGTCTCCTGTTACCATCCGGCCTAGACGCACAGTTCAAGACCCCCTACTCGAGATCCCTCGGTTTTGACACCGACATTGGTGCTTTCATTGAGAGTTCCTCTGTGTCGTCACTTTTAGGCCCGATGGCTCCTTTGATCATCAACGACGATGCGGTCCATGGTGAGACTTTTTTCCCCGGACAGATCTTCGTCTTCGGCGGCTTCGCACTACGGGCCAATTCATTTGGCCACCTGGAGCAGATCGAAAGCTACGACCCTGGCCATCAGGTCAGGTTTGGAAGTTTGAACTACACGGCTGACATCCGCGGGGATTTGATCTTCGACGAATTCGAGCCACAGCCAAGCGCGTCGCACTGTCTCGATGAGCATGATCTAGCTCTGCCGCCGAACAGTGCCCTGGAGCCCGCACGCGCGTCAGTTCCGACCCTTAATTCGGAACCTGCGGCGCCGATCGAGGGTGAGCGCTTGGACGCCACCTCAGGGGCTGCGATCTCAAAAGCGATCGAGCCAAATACCAGCCCCGCACTCTACATGACCCGTGACTCCGAGGATCCGGATTCCCCTCTGGACTCCGAACCCCCCGCGCCCCTGCCGGTCGAATCCGATTGGGCGCTGATCATGGAGTTCACCGCCGCGGACATCTTTCAGCACTCGCCCTTTGGCGACATCCTAAACTCACTAAAGTCTCTCTCTTTATCGGGAGAGCCCTGGCCGGACTATGGTCAGCAAGGATGGGATATGGACGATGAATAAATTCAAAGCCCACCCACCACCCACTTCGTAGCCACTGTCGACGAATTAACCGACATGCTCGACTTCGACTCCGAAGACATCGACGGTGTGGACGACGATGCAGGAGACGAACAGGAACCAGCACCTGTAGGGCGCTGGAAGGCCACCTCATCGTATGACATATATATGGTGGACGCTCCAAAAGATGGAGATGGCGATGGAAAAGCGGGAGATGATACTTCTAAGAAACATCCCAAACGCCGACGTCAGCGGCGCCGCTCTAAATCCCGCCAAAGCAAAAACGGTGATTCCGGCACCAGAGATAATACTACTCCGGATAGCACTGAAGAACACCCCCTCCAGCAAGATTCGGCACAGGAAGATGGAGAAGCCAGCCCTCATGAGAGGGCGGCAGACCGAGAGGTTGAGGACGATAACTACATGCCTCCCTCCGAAGACGAGGCAAGCCTCGACGACGACGAATTCGTCGTACCATCAGACCCCGCCGAACAAGAGCGTTTCAAACGCAGGCTTTTAGCCACGACAAGCAGCCTCAAGAAAAAGCAACAACAGCTTAGAGCTGATCAAGATTTGCTAGCTGACAGATGGACTGAAGTCCTTGCGGCTGAAGAGTATGAACTCGAACGCCCCTCCAAGCGTTACCCAAAGCGCAGGCTGCTACCCCGATTAAAGGAGGAAGCACCTACATCACCAGCGCATGACATGGCCGACCGGCCACCTCGTGGCCGCGACAGAGAGGCCTCTAAGCCCTCCACTCAAGCCATGCCCCGACGCCGCTCAAAACATGCTAAGGCACGGGAAAATGCGCCGGACCTGCGAGATATACTGGAGGACAAGGCAAGGCAAACAAGGTCGATCTACGGATCGCGCGGGCGCCCCACGGCACGTGACGGTGATCGTCACCCCGGATACGATAAATCCGGTCGGGCCGAACACAATGGACAAAGCTCCTCTGAGCTGCGCCGTGATATAGCCCAGTATAGAGGCGCCACACACCCACTATGCTTCACAGATGAAGTAATGGATCATAAAATCCCTGAGGACTTCAAACCCGTAAACATCGAATCATATGATGGCACAACAGATCCTGCGGTATGGATCGAGGATTATCTCCTTCATATCCACATGGCCCGCGGTGATGATCTACATGCCATCAAATACCTCCCACTCAAACTTAAGGGACCAGCCCGGCATTGGCTCAACAGCTTGCCAGCAGACTCAATCGGTTCTTGGGAGGACCTGGAAGCCGCATTCTTCGACAACTTCCAGGGCACTTATGTGCGACCACCGGATGCCGATGACTTAAGCCACATAATTCAGCAGCCAGAGGAATCGGCCAGGCAATTCCGGACACGGTTCCTAACAAAGAAAAACCAGATAGTCGACTGTCCAGACGCTGAGGCCCTAGCAGCCTTCAAGCATAATATCCGCAACGAGTGGCTTGCCCGACACCTGGGACAGGAAAAGCCGAAACCTATGGCAGCCCTCACGACACTCATGACCCGCTTTTGCGAGGGAGAAGATAGCTGGTTGCTCGCAGCAACAACTTAACCAAGAACCTTGGCAATTCGGATACCAAGGACAAAAGCGGCAGGTCGCACCGGAACAAGCAAAAGCACAGCGTTAACAGCGACAGCAACGAGGACACGGCCGTAAATGCTGGATTCAGAGGCTATAAATCCGGTCAACGGAAAAAGCCATTCAAAAAGAATACTCAGGGCCCGTCCAGTTTGGACCGAATACTCGACCGCTTGTGCCAGATACATGGCACCCCCGAAAGGCTAGCAAATCACACCAACAGGGATTGTTGGGTGTTCAAGCAGGCAGGCAAGTTAAGAGCCGAAAACAGAGACAAGGGGCTGCACAGCGATGACGAGGAGGAGCCCAGGCCGCTGAACAGCAGTGGACAGAAGGGTTTTCCCCCACAAGTGCGGACGGTGAACATGATATACGCAACCCACATTCCCAAGAGGGAGCGGAAGCGTGCGCTACGAGACGTATACGCGCTGGAGCCAGTCGCTCCAAAGTTCAACCCATGGTCCTCTTGCCCGATCACCTTTGGTCGAAGGGACCATCCCACTAGCATCCATCATGGAGGGTTTGCCACATTGGTTCTTGACCCAATTATCGACGGATTTCATCTCACAAGAGTCCTCATGGACGGCGGCAGCAGCCTGAACCTGCTTTACCAGGATACAGTGTGGAAAATGGGCATCGATCCCTCGAGGATCAAGCCCACAAAAACGACCTTTAAAGGCGTTATACCAGGTGTAGAGGCCAGCTGCACAGGCTTAGTAACACTTGAAGTGGTCTTCGGATCTTCGGACAATTTCCGAAGCAAAGAGTTAATCTTCGATATAGTCCCGTTTCGCAGTGGCTATCACGCCCTGCTCGGGCGAACCGCATTTGCAAAGTTCAATGCGGTGCCGCACTACGCATATCTCAAGCTCAAGATGCCTGGCCCTTGAGGAGTAATTACGGTCAATGGAAACACCGAGCGCTCCCTCCGAACGGAGGAGCACACGGCGGCCCTTGTAGCAGAAGTACAAAGCAGCCTTCTTAGGCAATTCTTCAGTCCGGCCGTTAAAAAGCCAGACACTGCCAAGCGCACCCAGAGTAACCTAAAACAAGACCGCCTGGCACGTTCTGAGCAGGCGTAGCAGTGCGGCCCCAACCCCAGCCCTCGCGACATAGCTAAACCAGTGCTTCGCGTACATAACTACGCTCTTGAAATACCATGGGTGCAGGGGAAGGGGCACAATAATGGCAAGCCCAAAATACGGCCTAAAACGTACTAGGGGCTGCCGAATTCTTTTTTTTCTTACTTTCAGGACTCCATACTTCAGACGACCTGTTCGGCAATTCAACTGCCGCACAAACGATGCAAGATCCAGGGAAGCAGACAAGCCACGCTTATGTAGGGTAGAACCCTAGACGGCCGATCTTTCACGAAAGGAGCGAGATCCCTCGAAGAACACGACGAACACGGGGAAGAACGAGGAGAAAACACGAGAGAAACACTCAACCAACAAGAAATAGATCACACATATGCTAGATCGATGAACACAAAGAGATACACGATGATTCAAGGTCAACAAAGGACGATACAAAGTAACCGGTTCTTCTCCGTGAGGAGGTCTTGATGGGGGTCTTCTCCGTGAGGAGGTCTTGAATCCACGAGGATCTTCTCCGTAGAGGGGCCGCGGTCACTCGAAGAGATGATCCGGGATGGATGAGCGAAGCTCTATCTCACATATGAGCTAAATCAACGCTAACCTCAGCTCGAATGAGGTGGGGGAGTATCTATAGTCTAAATCCACGAAAGGGTAAGTGAAAGTGGGGTACATGGGCCCTAGGCCCGCTCTCTGCGCGCAGGCAGGGCGGTAGTACCGGCCAGAGGGCGGTAGTACTGCGGTCAGCGGTAGTACCGATTAGGTTGAGCGGTAGTACCGCTCGTCAGCGGTAGTACCGCTTAGGTTGAGCGGTAGTACCGCTCCGGAAGTTTTTTAGTACCGGGCGCATGGCGGTAGTACTGCTCGTCAGCGGAAGTGGCGCGGCAGTGGGGAGCGGTAGTACCGCGGGAGGGAGCGGTAGTACCGCTGGTTCTGGAGCGGCCGGATTCTCTTCCATCTCTTGACGTCCATCTTCCTCTTTGGGTTCTCCTTGCTCCACAACGTCTCCATGGCTTACTCCTCGGTACTTGAGTACGCACAACGTCTCCGTTTGAGGTAGTAACCATGTCTCATGTGTATCGAAGTGGAATTGTGAGAGGAGAGATGTCACCTCGGTTTCGAGAGCTCTTGCACGTGCTCGAGTCATGGGTCCTTTAGGCACTTGGTGAGATGATGGTAGATCCATGGGGATGACCTTGGGATGCTCCGCATCATCTCCCCTCCCTTGGGAAAGATCCGACCTCGGATCGAAATCCTCATCACCATGGTACGGGGAGAGATCTTTGATGTTGAAGATGTCGCTCACGGAGTACTTGTCGCGTGGGATGTCGATCTTGTAAGCGTTGTTGTTGTAGCGTGCAAGCACCTTGAAAGGTCCGTCCGCTCGAGGTAGTAGCTTGGACTTGCGTTCATTGGGGAAGCGATCCTTGCGAAGGTGTAGCCACACAAGATCTCCAACATGGAACATCATGGGTTGCTTGTTGACGTTGAGCTTGGTCGCGAGTCGTTGTACTTGGCGCTCGATGGTGTTCCTTGTATCTTCATGCATCTTCTTGAGGAAGTTGACTCGGGAACTCGCGTCCATGTTTGTGCGCTCTTGAAGCGGTAGAGGTAGAATGTCCAATGGGGACAATGGGTTGAAGCCATAGATTACCTCGAAGGGGGACTTGCCGGTAGTCGAATGTCTTGCTCGGTTGTAGGCGTACTCGGCGATCGGTAGGCACTCTTCCCACTCCTTGATGTTCTTCTTTATCAACATGCGTAGGAGGGTGGAGAGCGTAAGGTTGGTCACCTCCGTTTGGCCGTCAGTTTGAGGATGGTATGCCGAGGAGAAGAGAAGCTTGATTCCGAGCTTGGCGCACAAGGTATTCCAAAAGTAACTCAAGAACTTGACGTCGCGGTCCGAGACAATCGTCTTTGGCACTCCATGAAGGCGCAAGATTTCCCTACAAAACAAATTTGCAACATGTGAAGCATCGTCTATCTTGTTGCAAGGAATGAAATGAGCCATTTTGGAGAATCGGTCCACAACAACAAAAACGGAATCCTTGCCATTTCGAGTTCTAGGCAAACCGAGCACAAAGTCCATACTAATATCTTCCCATGGTTGATATGGAATTGGAAGTGGCATATAGAGGCCATGAGATTGGGCTTTGGACTTAGCTTTGCGGCACGTATAACACCGGTTGGTAAAGCGATTGACGTCCCGATGCATCTTGGGCCAAAAGTAGTTCTTAGAGAGCATAGCAAATGTCTTGTCGCGTCCAAAGTGTCCCATGAGTCCACCACCATGAGATTCCTGCAAAAGCAACAAACGCAAAGAGGACTCGGGAATGCAAAGTTTGTTAGCTCTCATAAGATATCCATCTTTGATATAGTATCGCTCCCAAGAAGTATGCATCAAACACTTGGCATAAGGTATTGCAAATGTAGGATCATGTTCATATAATTCTTTGATATGCTCAAAACCAATGACATTCAACTCAAGAGTAGTGACAAGCATGCATATACGGGAAAGCGCATCCGCCACAACATTTTCCTTACCCTTAATATACTTGATGACATAAGGAAATGATTCAATAAATTCACTCCATTTAGCATGACGCTTGTTCAACTTAGTTTGACCCTTAAGATATTTAAGTGTTTCATGGTCGGTATGGATGATGAACTCATGAGGGCGAAGGTAATGTTCCCATTCATGCAAAACTCGCACTAAAGCATAAAGCTCTTTGTCATAGATGGGGTAATTGAGTTGCGCTCCGGAGAGTTTCTCACTAAAGTATGCAATGGGGCGCTTCTCTTGCGTTAACACACCTCCTATGCCATTACCACTAGCATCGCAATGTATTTCGAAAGGTTTGTCAAAGTTGGGTAATGCAAGCACGGGGGCATGAGTAAGCAAATTCTTAAGCTCATTGAAAGCAATATCTTGAGATGGTCCCCAAACAAATGGTGCATTTTTCTTACTCAAAGCATGTAAAGGTGAAGCAATGGTGCTAAAATCCTTCACAAATCTACGGTAGAAACCGGCTAAACCAAGAAAACTACACACTTGTTGCAAATTGGTTGGTTGGGGCCAAGTTTTAATAGCATTGATCTTAGTTTCGTCAACATGAACACCCTTAGAAGAAACTACGAAACCCAAGAAAACAAGCTTGTCAACACCAAATAGGCATTTTTCCATATTAGCATAAAGTTGCTCTTTTCGAAGAGTTTGTAGCACGGTGCGAAGGTGGGTGACATGCTCTTTGAGAGATTTGCTAAACACAAGTATATCATCAAAGTAGACAACAACAAATTCACCAAGATAAGGACGAAAGACGTAATGCATAAGACGCATGAAAGTACCGGGTGCTTCCGATAAACCCATAGGCATGACTAACCACTCATAGAGACCAAACTTTGTTTTGAAAGCGGTTTTCCATTCATCACCCTCTTGTATGCGGATTTGATAGTAACCACTTTTAAGATCGATTTTGGAAAAGATAGTGGCACCACTAAGTTCATCAAGCATGTCATCAAGGCGTGGAATGGGGTACCTATATCTAACGGTGATAGCATTGATAGGTCTACAATCGGAGCACATGCGAGAGCTACCGTCACGTTTTGGAACAAGAATGACCGGTACGACACAAGGACTCAAACTTTCACGCACATGTCCATAGTCTATGAGATGCTTTACTTGCCTTTGTATTTCTTTGGTTTCTTCGGGGTTGGCGCGGTATGGAGCTTTGTTGGGAAGCGACGCTCCGGGGATGAGATCAATTCGGTGCTCAATGCCTCGTAGTGGAGGAAGACCCGGAGGTAGCTCATCGGGGAAAACATCTTGGAATTCCTGCAATAGAGAAGATAACACCAAATGTAGATCATGAGAGTTGTTAGTTTTTGTGACCTCGTCCTTGCACAATAGGACATAGTGTAGGACACTCGATGGGTTCTCACACACTTCTCTCATCTCACGTTTGGTGGCAAAGAGAACTAAGTTTTTCTTGTCGCTCATCGTGGAGGCACTCAATTTGGGCTTGTGTCTCTCACTCTCTTTTTGGTGGTTCGCTCTCTCACTATTTTCTCCACGATGGGTGGCTTGCTTGTCGGCGAGTACTTGGCTTGGAGACATAGGACGTAGCACGAACTCTTTCCCTTTCATCTTGAAGCTATAGTGATTTGTACGCCCATTGTGAATGACACCTCGGTCAAATTGCCATGGTCGTCCAAGGAGGAGGTGGCAAACGGTCATTGGGAGGACATCACATTCCAATGTGTCTTCATAGGCGCCGATCTTGAAAGATACTTGTACTCTATGCTCGACTTGTATGGTGCCGGTGTCGCTTAGCCATTGAACCTTGTAGGGATGAGGGTGCTTCATCTTGACCAATTGGAGCTTGGAGCAAAGTTCTTCACTTGCTAAGTTGTGGCAACTACCTCCATCGATGATGACCTTGAGGGAACGTCCATTGATGCCGGCCTTTGTGTGGAAAATATGGCATCGTTGATCTTCGTCTTGTTGATGTTGAAGAGTCAAGACCTTGGAGACAACAAGAGCGGGACTTGAATCTTCATCGCAAAAGACTTGGTCATCTTCATCTTCATTATTCACTTGTCGGTGCATGGCCACTTGCTCAAGAGCTTCCATTTCGCCTTCACTCATGGAATCATAGGTTCCGTCGTCGTTGAGGATCATGGTGCGCTTGTTTGTGCACTCGAAGGACTTGTGGCCTCAGCCGCCGCATGTGAAGCATTTGATAGAACTCGTCTTGATGGTCTCATCGGTTGGAGTAGATGATGATGAAGCTTTCTTGAAGTTGCTTGTAGTAGAAGGGCGACTTGAGCTTGTTGAAGCTTTCTTGTAACTTGACTTGTCGCCGTTGCTTGTAGAAGGCCTTGTAGAAGGTGTTGGAGTCGTCGAAGCTTGATTGTTGGCGAGACCATAGGACTTGGATGAGAACTTGGCGTACTTGAAGTCTTCTTGTACTTGCCGTTCCGCTTTGGTAGCTTGGTGCACTAACTCGACGAGGTTCGAGTAAGGTTGGAAATCGGCAATCTTCTTGATAGGATGATTGAGTCCATTCAAGAACCATGCCATAGTTTGCTCATCATCTTCCTTGACGTTGGCTCGTATCATGGCAATCTCCATTTCCTTGTAGTACTCTTCAACGCTCTTGGTTCCTTGCTTGAGTTGTTGAAGCTTCTTGAAGAGGTCGCGGTTGTAGTAGTTTGGCACGAACCGTGCTCTCATGACATCCTTCATTTGTCTCCAAGTGGTGATGGGTGGTTCACCTCTTGCCGCTCGACGCTCAATGACTTGTTCCCACCAAATGAGGACGTAGTCTTGGAATTCGAGGGATGCCATTGCGATCTTCTTCTCTTCTTCATAGTTGTGCAAGCGGAAGATTTTGTCAACCTTCAATGCCCATGAGATGTACTCTTCGGGGTCGTTGCTTCCATTGAACTTGGGCATGTTGAACTTTAGCTTGCCATATCGTTGCTCTTCATTCTGTTGGGGATGATGACGTCCATGTCGTTGAGGATTGACATTGTCATGGCGCTCTTGGCGAAGTTGGTTCACTTCCTCATGTTGCTCTTGGCGATGATTGGGTCCATTGTCTTCTTGCTCTCGATGGACTTGACGTTCTTGTCGCGCTTGAGGATGAGCTTGTCTATCTTGACGAGGAACTTGGCGATGCACGTGGCCTTGGTAAAGTCGTTCTTGAGCTTCATCATGAAGTGCTTCTTGTTGGAGACGAGCTTGTCGGCCTCGATCGGCTACGGCACGACTTGAATCACGAAGTGCATGTTGCGCCTCAAGTGCTTGAGCTTCATGTAGTCGTTGTTCTTGACGTTCCGCCTCGGCGTCTTGTGCATCTTGATGTTGTCGCGCACGCTCCTCTTGTTCTTGTTGTCGTTGACGTTGCCGTTCTTGTGCTTGAGCAAAAGCGGCTTGGTTTTGGCGATGTCGATGCTCTTGAGAGTCGGTGTCGTGTAGAGGATTGCGATTTGCTTGACGATCTTGATGCACGGCACGACGAAGAGTGTTCGATGTCGGTGTACTTGAACCGGAGATGGTGTCGTCGGAGTGTCGACTTGAGCGACTCCTTCTTGACGAAGTTGACGGAGTAGAACGAAGCAACAAAGCTCGAATCTCGTCCATTCTTGCGTCGTTCTCAACCTTGTGCTCGTCGAGCTTGTTGTCGAAGTAGTCCCTTGTACGAATCTCGGATTGGCGTAGGTCGGTGGCGAGATTGTCGATGCGGTCGCCCAAAGCAAGTTGTTCTTGATGCAAAGCCCGTTGTGCACCAAATAGTTGATTCTTGGTGACGAAGGAAGACATGTCGTCGTCTTGCTCCATTAAGAGTGGATTGGTAGAAGTACTTAGCCTATCCATCATTCCAAACAAAGATATGTGAGAGGGAGAAAGGAAAAAACCAATATCCAATGTACCTTGACCAATGTTGACAATGGATCAAAGATGACTCCAATGTGTAGCAAGGAAATAGCACAATTGGTACCAATTCTTGTCGGTTCTCACACCTACACAAGTAAAAGCTTATGGTGGAGCTCGGTTAGGATGGTGGCACAAAAATTTGATGCAATTGTAAGTGAGACTCAATAATGTTGGAAAAGATTCACAAATTTGCAAATGCAACAAGTAGACCAATAGCAAGATATGGTACACGGAAACACACACGCAAATAGATGAGATGGGGTTATGCAACCAAGGATGAGCCAAAACGTGGAATTCACCAAGATGCTCTTGTTGCACAACACTAGAGAGACGCTAGCACGATTGCACAATAGGCGGATACGAACTTGTGCACAACCTACTAAGCAAACATGCAACGACTTCTATCCCAAGTATGCCATATGTATGATGTTCCTATGCTTTGATCCAAGATGATCGAGTATGACAATCTTAATGTTGGATTTTGCTATGGTTCTTGCTTATGAGCTCTTTGCTTATCTTTCCTCTTTTGCTTAAAAGCTTGTTTGGCTCTTTGATGTTTGAGCTCTTTTCTCATGCAATGCTTCACGAACCAAGATAGCAATTGTGTATGCGACAACAACTTTGTGACACAAGTGATGATGCCGAGATATGCAACACGATGATAATGGGAAGTAATGAACACTAATGTGCACAAGTCACGTTGCCGGCAATACTCAATGGCTAGTCTCGATGGGTAAGTGACGCAAAAGTAAGGCCATGGGGTTATCAATGCAATTGCAAGAGAGTGACGATATCACGATACCAAGATGATATCCAAGGTGAAAGTGATACCAAAGTGAAGTAGCCGTTCGTAGTAGTCCTTGGCGAAGATGAGCGGTGGTGATGTTGATGTCGAACCGTACCTAGATAGCCGAAACACAAAAGGATACGGAAACCACAACTCAAATTCTCAAAGCAAAGGTCAAATGGTGGTAACGGAAAGCGTTGGTGGTTGTGGAAGTCGGTGGTGGTTATGCGGAGGATGTGGTGGTAACCCTAGGCAAAGATGCCAAAGTTCGAAAATTTTGGTGGAGTCAAATGTTGGTGAAACCTATCTAGGTGGATAGAGGATGTCAATAGCTACTCAACGAGCTAAAGAACGCGAAAATCGGACTCCGGATGTGGAAGTTATGGACAAAACGGTGAAAGTTGGAAAGCTGAAACTGTCAAGGACGGTAGTACCGCGTGGCAGTTTTTTTGTTCCGCGCTAGGCACGGTAGTACCGCTCCGGACTTTTTTTTGTACCGCTCGCGGGGCGGTAGTACCGCGCCGGACTTTTTTTTGTACCGCGCAAGTTACGGTAGTACCGCTCTGACGTGCGGTAGTACCGCTCGGGTCGGGAATTTTCGTAGATCGAAACGGGAGGCGATTTTAGGGCGGAAATGGATGATTTCAAGGTCAAAATTGGAGAGATTTCGTGGATGGAAAGTGGGGAAACTTGGGGAGATGCTAGATCCACTCGAAAGCAAACAAATCCATGGATCAAATCCAACAAAACTTCATCACACTAACAAATCACAAAAAAATTTGGGGCTATTTTTGGTGGGGATTTTCGAATTAGGACGAAAAACAACAAAATCAAGCTAGAAAACAAAGAGAGGGGGCTCCAAAATCGTGATCAACGTGGCTCATGATACCAAGATGATGTAGGGTAGAACCCTAGACGGCCGATCTTTCACGAAAGGAGCGAGATCCCTCGAAGAACACGACGAACACGGGGAAGAACGAGGAGAAAACACGAGAGAAACACTCAACCAACAAGAAATAGATCACACATATGCTAGATCGATGAACACAAAGAGATACACGATGATCCAAGGTCAACAAAGGACGATACAAAGTAACCGGTTCTTCTCCGTGAGGAGGTCTTGATGGGGTTCTTCTCCGTGAGGAGGTCTTGAATCCACGAGGATCTCTCCGTAGAGGGGCCGCGGTCACTCGAAGAGATGATCCGGGATGGATGAGCGAAGCTCTATCTCACATATGAGCTAAATCAACGCTAACCTCAGCTCGAATGAGGTGGGGGAGTATCTATAGTCTAAATCCACGAAAGGGTAAGTGAAAGTGGGGTACATGGGCCCTAGGCCCGCTCTCTGCGCGGAGGCAGGGCGGTAGTACCGGCCAGAGGGCGGTAGTACCGCGGTCAGCGGTAGTACCGCTTAGGTTGAGCGGTAGTACCGCTCGTCAGCGGTAGTACCGCTTAGGTTGAGCGGTAGTACCGCTCCGGAAGTTTTTTAGTACCGGGCGCATGGCGGTAGTACTGCTCGTCAGCGGAAGTGGCGCGGCAGTGGGGAGCGGTAGTACCGCGGGAGGGAGCGGTAGTACCGCTGGTTCTGGAGCGGCCGGATTCTCTTCCATCTCTTGACGTCCATCTTCCTCTTCGGGTTCTCCTTGCTCCACAGCGTCTCCATGGCTTACTCCTCGGTACCTGAGTACGCACAACGTCTCCGTTTGAGGTAGTAACCATGTCTCATGTGTATCGAAGTGGAATTGTGAGAGGAGAGATGTCACCTCGGTTTCGAGAGCTCTTGCACGTGCTCGAGTCATGGGTCCTTTAGGCACTTGGTGAGACGATGGTAGATCCATGGGGATGACCTTGGGATGCTCCGCATCACACGCCGCACTATGGAACTCTCAGGTGGTCTCTGTTACAAGCAGTATACCTATTTTGAATACAATTCCGCGGCCCGCCCCTGGCCAGGACATGTTAAATAGTCCAATATCTTTTGCTTATCGCACTATTTGTATCGTTCTTCTTTGATAGCAGCCTCTTTATAAACAATGCATAGCTTTTTGTCTATTTTTCGCATTATCCTCTTTTTATATATATGGTCATTAATGACATGTGTCACCCGTACACTGTGGTACGGCAAATAACCCAGGGGCTTCAGTACCCCTTAATGTGGTGTAAGAAGTCCGAACACTTCATAAGTGCGGCACCCCGAACTTATAGCACTATATGCATTGGCTCTGAATCATGATTTGGGTCAATAGTTGGGTTTGCCCGTCTCCTATGTTTTGGTGCCTTACGTTCCGCTATATCGGCTAAGGTAGCACTAGGATTACCACTGCGATTGTGCCCCAGTTGAGCTGGGCTGAGCACCTCAGTGGAGAAAGCTAAAACTGACTGTCATGATGAGGCGAGAGACCGGTCGCTATTCGAGAGGTTTTTCGAGTCCCTAAAGACTTATGCCGCTTCGAGCGAGGAGTCGGCTTTGTCCGGCCAAGGCGTGGATAGCGCCCCGAACTCGGTCTTCCGAACTAGGGGCTTCGCCGAAATTTAAAATTATAAAGTTCTATGGCTAAGTGAGAGTGTTCAAGCATTATAGTTCGATTGCCTGGTTCGTTGTGCTGAGCGCCTCCCTCGAAGGACCCAAACATGGGGAAAAGAGCGCTCAGGTTTATCTCGAACACCCCAGCACTAGTGGCATGGGGGTGGAAGCCGACGACTAGCCACCTCTCAATTTTTTCATAAACGGCCGCACAGAAAATAATATTTTAAATTCAACAAGCATTGCTTAGCGCATATGAACAAGTTTTCAGCGCACAGGATAAACACGAGCGAGTTCATTCAAAAATTACATCCTTGGTACATTCATCCGCCACAAGGCGGGCACCCGCAAGAACATCCTTGTAATAGTTCTCGGGCTTGCGATGCTCCTTCCCCGGCGGCGGCCCATCCCTCACAAGCTTCTCACCGTCCAGCTTACCCCAGTGCACCTTTGCACGGGCAAGGGCCCTACGGGCACCTTCGATGCAAACAGAGCGCTTGATGACCTCGAGCTTTGGACAGGCCTCCACCAGCCGCCGCACCAGCCCGAAGTAGCTCCCAGGCAGGGCCTCTCCAGGCCACAGCCGAACTATGAAGCCCTTCATGGCCTGTTCGGCTGCCTTGTGGAGCTCGACCAGCTTCTTCAGCTGGTCGCTCAAGGGCACAGGGTGTCCGGCCTCAGCATACTAAGACCAGAACACCTTCTCCGTCGAGCTATACTCTTCGGATCGGTAGAATGCGGCGGCATCGGATACACTGCGGGGAAGATCTGCGAATGCCCCTGGAGAGCTCCGGATTCGGGTAAGTAACAAGTAGTTTACTTTTATATTTCTGCTTTGCATAAAGAATGCCTTACCCGCCGCTATCTTTTTCATCTCCTCCAACTCTTGGAGGGCCTTCTGGGCTTCGGCCTTGGCAGACTCGGCAGTCTTGACGGCCGCGGCAAGCTCGGACGCTCGCGTTTGAGAGTCAAGCTCCAAACTCTCATGTTTTTTCATGAGAGCCTGAAGCTCTTACTGCGCCTCGCCGATCTGCGCCTCAAATTTCTCTCGCTCGGTGCGCTCCGGGGCCGCTCTCTTCTCGGCCTCGGACAGCGCTTGCTTGAGGGTCGCCACCTTAGTCGTGGCCCCTACAATAAGCATTACAATCCTGTTATTTTTTGCAATCGCGTCTTTTTGTAGGCACTGTCTCTGTAAGGTATCTCTTACCTTCTTTCTCCTCGAGCTGCCGCTTGGCAAGGCCGAGCTCTTGCTCGGTCCGCTCGAGGCCCTGTTTCAGGGCACCCACCTCCGCAGTCAGTGCGGCGGTGGCTAGCAGCGAAGCCTGCATACGCATATTGACTCCTTTTTGTTAGACTCCTGCGAAATTTAATAGATCCTCTATTCGGCTTTTCTTTTCGAACGCCAAACAGAGCATCAGGGGCTACTATCTATGCGGTAATATTTTTACATATTTTTTCTTACCTCGAAGCCTGTTAGAAGGCTAGCGCAAGCTTCGGTCAATCCGCTCTTGGCGGACTGAACCTTCTGGATCACCGTACTCATGATAGTATGGTGCTCCTCGTCGATGGAGGCGCCCTTAAGCACCTCCAGTAGATTCCCCGGCGCCTCCGGTTGGACGGAGGACGCCGACTCATTAGGCTTGCTCCTCTTGACAGGAGTTCGCCTGCTGTGGTCCGGAACCGTTGAAGATTTCGGCGCGGTGTCCGGCTCAAAGCCGGACTTGGAGCCCTGGGGGGTTTTGTCCCCTTTACTCCTGGAGTCCGGGAGGTCGCCTTGCGGCTCCTCCAGGACCACCTTCTCCTGCCCCGGAACTTGTCGCGACGCCACTTCGGCGTCGTCCGCAGTGCGGGGGGAGACAGCGGGCGGAACTGAGTTCACGTCCAACGAATCCAGGGAGCCGCTCGACGACTCGTCGAGTCCGGCCCGGGGCGGGCTGCATAATTGTGTTCGACATTAGGGAAAGCTGTGCGACAAAGGAACATCATGAGTTACTCTGGTATCCGAATACTTACGATTTCGCCGGACGCTTGGCCCTGTCCGGCCACTCCCCGTCGTCCTCGTCGGCGTTGGGGGAGTAGTCCGGCGGAGGGGTCTTCCTCCTCTTGGGCCCATCGGCCTCCCCCGTTGGGGCGGCCTTCCTTTTCTTTCCTCCCCCCGCTGGAGGGGGAGAGGTTTCTTCTTCCTCCTCCTCGTTCTCACGGGAGGAGAGCGTCTCGGACTCGTCGGATGACGAGTCCGACACCACCACGTTACGGGCACTCTTTCGAGTCCCCGTGGCCTTCTTCTTCTTGGCCTTCTTATCCGGCACCACATAAGGCGCCGGAGCCAGCAGCTTCGCTAGGAGAGCAGGGGCTGGGTCTTCGGGCAAGGGAGCTGGACAGTTAATCGGTCCGGACTTCGCCTGCCATGCCTGTCAAAGATGAGGGAGTTTAGATCCCGCATAGAGTCATACTATGAAAAAACATAACATCCTGTAAAAGGTGAGAATAGCTTATCTCGCTAGCATGACGCTGCGAGCTGTATCTGCGGTCCTCGGAAGCGTATGCGGGAGCCTCGGCGCCCTTGGTTGCACCTTCCAGACGTCTTCGTACGTCGTGTCAAAGAGCCTGTTGAGGGTTCGGTGCTGCGCCGGGTCGACTCCCACAGATTAAAGTCCCGTTGTTGACACGGGAGGATCCGGCGGACGAGCATAACCTGGACTACATTGACAAGCTTGATCGGCTTGTTCACCAGGGACTGGATGCATGTTTGCAGTCCGGTCACCTCTTTTTCGTCACCCCACGACAGGCCCGTCTCTTTCCAGGACATAAGCCGCGTGGGGGGTCCGGATCGGAACTCAGGGGCTGCGATCCATTTCGGATCGCGTGGCTCGGTGATGTAAAACCACCCGGATTGCCACCCCTTTAGGGTCTCCATGAAGGAGCCCTCGAGCCATAGGACGTTGGCCATTTTGCCCGGCATGGCGCCTCCACACTCTGCCTGGCTGCCGCGCACCACCTTGGGCTTGACGTTGAAGGTCTTGAGCCAGAGGCCGAAATGGGGGCGGATGCAGAGGAAATCCTTGCACACGACGATAAACGCCGAGATGTTGAGGACGAAGTTCGGGGCCAGATCGTGGAAATCCAGGCCATAGTAGAACATGAGCCCCCGGACAAATGGGTGGAGTGGAAAACCCAGTCCGCGGAGGAAGTGGGGAAGGAAAACTACCCTCTCGTGGGGCCTTGGGGTGGGGAGAAGCTGCCCCTCCTCGGGAAGCCGGTGCGCGATGTCTTTGGACAAGTATTCGGCCTTCCTCAGATTTTTGACATGGCCCTCCGTGACGGAGGAGACCATCCACTTGCCTCCCACTCCGGACATTGCTGGAGAAGGTTGAGGTGGGAAGTGCGGCTTGGGCGCTGGAGCTCGGGTGCGCAGAAGATGGATAGGCAAAGGAGGAAGAAGGCGTAGGTAAAAAAGGTGGATCCTTATCCCCTTATATGGGCGGATGCGGTTATGCGTCCCCACCAGCCTAGTAAAACGCGCTTGCCTCCCAAGCACCGTGATAAATGACGCGGTTGGGTTACCCACGTCCGTATTGATGAGAATCCCGTAAATGGGGGACACGATCTCTGCTTTGACAAGACGTGCCAAGGAAATCGCCTCGCAGAACGTGCTAAGGTGGAGAAGCGAAAACGATTCGAATAAAAGACTTGGCCGTAGTGTGATGACACACTTCGGAATACGTCAGCAGATTTGATTTGTGTTAATATTATTCTCTTTATAGCGATATGTGGAAACTTATTTTGCAGAGTCGGACACTACTTTGGTGTTTACAATCTTTTATGAAGAACTTGGAGGAGGAACCCGTCTTGCAATGCCGAAGACAATCTGCGCGCCGAACTCGTCGTCATTGAAGCCTGGTTCAGGGGCTACTGAGGGAGTCCTGGATTAGGGGGTGTTCGGATAGCCGGACTATACCTTCAGCCGGACTCCTGGACTATGAAGATACAAGATTGAAGACTTCGTCCCGTGTCCGGAAGGGACTTTCATTGGTGTGGAAAGCAAGCTTGACGATGCGGATATTCAAGATCTCCTACCATTGTAACTGACTTTGTGTAACCCTAACCCTATCAGGTGTCTTTATAAACCGGAGGGTTTTAGTCCGTAGGACAGCTTCATCATACAACAATCATACCATAGGCTAGCTTCTAGGGTTTAGCCTCCTTGATCTCGTGATAGATCTACTCTTGTACTACCCATATTATCAATATTAATCAAGCAGGAGTAGGGTTTTACCTTCATCGAGAGGGCCCCAACCTGGGTAAACTTCGTGTCCCTTGTCTCCTGTTACCATCCGGCCTAGACGCATAGTTCGGGACCCCCTACCCGAGATCCGCCGGTTTTGACACCGACAGGAACAATCCCTTAGGCTAAGCCTGGCTACATGGTGTTACTTGGGAGCTCCGAGTGGTGGTGAAGGAAGGCCTTGAGAGAACAATCCTGCGACCTACAACACCATAACTGAATCAGCTCTGCAATGGCAAGGCAAGAGGCAAGGAGTGGCACTGACAGACGATCAAAAACCCGAGCGTTACGCACTTTCCAGAGCTGAACCGCAGAGGCAGTAGAAAGCTCAAAGACCCGAGCGTTACGCACTTTCCAGAGTTGAACCGCACAGGCAGTAGAAAGCACAAACCAGTGCGGACTAATCCATTGAAGAGCCCGCAGAAAGTCTATCAAAGAGTGTGATTCTATTGTGTGCTGCAAGACCTCAAGCTTACTCCACATAAAGTGAGCTGGAGCGCGTCTCAAAATTATGTGATCCACAGTTTCTTCAGCCGGACAGGAATCACAATATGGGTGTTCAATATTCTTCCATTGCTTCCGAAGCATGAATGTTCTAACATTCAGCCTACCCTTCAAAGAAAGCCATAGGAAGATCTGCTCCTGGGAATGGTTTTATCACAAATCATCTCCGCTAGCTCCCAACATACTCCTCCGAAGGTGAGTAGGCTGTTGTAGTCGCGTACAATTGCTGCCTTGCCAGAGAAAATGTGTAGCCTAAGATACTCTGAATCTGCTAACGGAGTGGGTACAACACTTGGTATATCACGCAAAAGCTCTAATTCTTGTCAGATTTGGGTGCAACTATAGATCGCAACCATCTCGCTGTTGCGGGAAAACTATGCATTCTTTTACCTTTGCAAAGGAGTATAACGTGGGGAAGAGCTCAGCAAAACGACCGGCCTGAAACCATTTGTCCGTCCAAAAAGCCGTGAGCCTACCATTACCAATACTTACACATGGAAGTTCAAAGAATGCCACTGTCAATCTTTTTCAAACTGCTAAATCAAACTGAAGAAAAGCATCGACTTGTTTTGCTGTACAAGCGGAGGGACATAGAGAGAGATTTCTGCAAGAGGTGGTTGCTCGTCGCAGTGTTTGCTGAAGACGCATCAGCCCGATCTTCAGATGCGTGCACCGCTACTGGCACAAGCTCCAGCACGAAGGAGCACGAGCGGAGGAACTCGGACGGACACAGGTGGGCACTTGGACTGCTGAAGCAGCAGCCGGAGCAATGTCCTGTGAAGGGTAGCGACCGTAGCTGGACAACAACATGTAGGGGACGCGGCATCGGATGCACGTGGGATAGCCGGCTGCGGCGAGTCGGATTTGGCCGGGGGCTCGCGCTGCAGGTAGCCTGGCCACACGCACACATGGTGGATCAGGAGCGACGACGGCGCCGTGGGCAGGTCGCGGGGGCGCCATGGGGCAGGTCGCGACGCTGGTTGACGGCAGACGGAGGCCACCTCCGCGGTGGAAGCAGGGGAAGAAGGCCGGCGACAATCTGAGTCAGCGGGGCGCGGCGGCGGGGTGGTCCGGGAAGGAGGCCACGACGCACGAGCGACAGTGGAAACCGGAGGTTTGGGCGACAGCGCCGGTGCCAGTGGATCCCGGAGTCGGCGGGGCCGGTGGAGCTGGGGCGCTGTGGTGATGGCTGGGGGAGGTCATAAACGGCGGTGCAGGTGCGCATGCGGCGGCGCAGGGAGGTGGATCTCGGCGGCGGAGGTACGCGGGCGGCGGCGCGGGGAGGTGGGTCTCGGCGGCGGAGGTACGCGGGCGGCGGCGCGGGGAAGTGGGTCTCGGCGGTGGAGGTACGCGGGCGGCAGCGTGGGGAGGTTGGTCATGGTAGCTGCGGTGCGCAGGCGGCGGCGCGGGGAGGTGGTTCCTGGCGGCGGTGGTTACAGAGAAGGTGGGGGCGTGGGGAGATAAGACGGGGGTCTTTTTCTGTTTTGGGAAGTTCGGGAGCGCCCGTATATAAGACACTGTGATCCAAATAGTTATTTTGATCCCGGGAAATAGTATCCTATATATATATATATATATATATATATATATATATATATATATATATATATATATATACTCATATATATATATAGTGCCTCTCTCTATATATAGTGCCTTTTTCTTTATATATATATACTCGTATAAAGTGCCTCTCTCTCTATATATATACTCCTATGTACCGTAACACAATCCAAAAATAATCCTCCTTGTTCGTCAAATTACTTTTCTCGTTGTGTCATATATTAGATGGCCGATGACCTCGCGGGCCCATGGAGGGAATAGTCGCAGGCGAATGAGTGACAACCATCGTCTGCACGTGGTCCAATGTGTTGGTGATGTTTTTAATACCCAATATGCACAACTTCTTTGTGGCACCTGCCTCGAAAACCAAAAAGTCCCCACACGGAGCGAGATCGATTCATGACGTGTGTGTAGTATATATGTGCTGCCCCGGCCCCCTCCTCCCCTCTTCGACGCGTACTATATACTTCTACCGCAACACAACCCAAAAAGAAACGTCCTTACTGGGTCAAAGTGATGGAGGACAACCTCGCGGGCCCATGGATGGAAGCATCACACGCGAGTGAGTGTCCTATATGACGCGTAGTATTGCCCCCGGCCACCCTCTTCAACGCGTACTATATATATACTCCTATCGTGCATATAACAAAAACCAAAAAATGACCATCCTTGTTGGTTAAATTAACATCTCTCGTCGCATGTCAAAGTGCAGGATGACGACCTCGCGGGCCAATGTGAGTGAGTGTCCTAGGACCACTACGTGCATGTGGCCCAAAGATGCATGTCAAACTTTTTCTGCACCTGACATGCGACCAAAGGAGTGTAGTGTTCAAAATTGAAAAAATATATAATATCTATTAGTTTTTCATACATTGATTGATTTCCCAGGGATTTAAATGTGCAAAAATCAAATTTGATCTACATGAGACCTGTGATAGTGCACGAAAATGGATTGTAAAATCATATGTGTACGTGTCCCTGGGTGCATGTTTAGTCCCCATGCAAGAAATTTCTAACATCTAGGATCTTGATTTTAAAATCCAATAAATCCAAAACTATGTTGAAATTCATGAAACTTATCGTGCTGTCATATGGACACCAATAGACTGTGATATTATTATTTTTTCAAAGTTGAGACAAGTTTTGATATAATCTTCTTACATACTCCCTCCGTCCCGAAAAACATGTCGCGAGGGTAATTTTTCAAAAAAACCCTCAAGTTTCTCCCGACCAAACCCGCGGTCCTCGTCATCCTCCTCCGACAGAATCCCCAGCTGCGCTGCACCCCGCCGCCGTCGCTTCCTCGCTCCCCCACCGCAGCTGCTCTGCTCCCCACCGCGGCGGCTCCCCTGCTCCCCCACTCCCTCGCCGCAGCTGCCTCCTGCTCCGCTGCCGCAGCTGCCGCTCGCTGCCTCCCCAAGCTCCCCGCTTCCTCATAAAAATCTTCGATTTCCGCCGCGCTGATGAGCTCGACGACGAGGCGTCGCAGCTGGCGTTGTAGGCGTCGGGCGCGGCGGACCGAGGCGCTGCGGCGGGGCAGCTTTGGCCTGGAGTGCGGGCGCTACTGCGATAGCGAACCGGAGGAGAGGCTCCGACAGTGGAGCCAGGCATGGCTTGGCGTCACCAAGAAAATCTCGCCGCCTCGCCCGGCGCGCCTCTCCATTTCCTTCTCTTGTTCACTCCACGCCGGCTGCGGGCGAGACCTGCCAGTAGCACCGCAGCGATGTCCTCGGCGGCGGGGACACCATTGGACGGCGGAGGGGATAGGCCGTGGCAGTCATACCACACCGCCTACACCAACGCCAAAGCTGGTAAAACTGCATTCCCCTCTTTCCTGGCTTAAGATTGCGCCGGTATGGTTTGAGCACTGGTATTTACTGTATTCTCTTATCACGTTGCATTAGGAATGGAGGGAGTTGACAAAGAGAAGGTGCAGAAGGTGATCTATGAAATGAGCAAGGGTTCTAAATATTTCGAAAATGAGCAGAAGAAGGAGGCGATTACCAAACTTAAAATCAAGCATCTGCGCGCACAGTGTGCAAAGTTAACTGATAATGACATATCACATTTTCAGAAGGTACGAGGCATCATTTTTCTGAACAATTGATCATAAACATCTGTACTGCCCTGTTATTATGCCCCAACATCTGTGTATTTATGCTTGTTCCCCCCAACCTAGTTGATGAACAATTCATCATAAACCTCAACTAAAATACAACATGCTGTTTGTTTCTCCAGCATCTCCAAGTCCTACAGCCTGGTCATCTCTGTCACCAACACATACAACCTGGGTATGAACCACTTACTGAATTTACTGAATCTTCTCTACTTCATCTTTACTGAATTTACTGAATGTGTGTATTCTCTGAACCACTTATTCTCTATCTACTGAATTTTGGAGTATACTCTTTGCAGTTGTTTCTGAGGATAACTGTTTATTGCCTGAAAGATAACACAAAACTGATCAAACATCTTGTAGGAGTAATTAACTAGTTATGTTACTCAAGGAAACCTTCCTCAGATTAACTTGTTTATTTGCAGTACTTCTCTCTGTCTCTAGAACAATTATTTAAACTGGAAAAGAGGAGGCAAGAGGGACCATTTCTAGCTGATGTCTGAGAGCCTAAAACTTGCTTATGCAGTAAATTGCCCAAGTTAGTTGTAATACATTCATCTTACTGCAAACAAGAGTATGAATGTCTGAAATGGTACCTTATGGTGCTCCCTTCGTTCAGAAAAATGGACGTCTGAAGATGCACACACTCACCTTTTTGAAACTTTGATCATATGGAAAATGATATGCTGAACGAAAATATCAACAGTGGTTTTACCAGCCATAATTATTCCTAGTTATATTTTGAATTTGGCTTCTGTAGCATGCTGTGATTGAAAACTGTAGTTTAAAATTTCAAATTGGAGACCATGAAAAGGAGGAACTAGGTAGCACTTGATCCAAAGGTCCTGATGTAGGTGTTGTGTGCTGAAACATGTTTCGGACTAGAGCAAAAAATAAAAAAATCCTGATGATAAATTACATGTGATGTATGCATTGTGGACTGAAATCTGATGAATTTTAACTGAGCCTGGCATACAGCTTGTGATACAGCAGTCCGAGATAATTTTGTGTCCACTATGTTTGTAAGTTAATGAGCTTTATCTTTTGCTCACTGCCTGATGCTTCTTTTTTCCTGCATTTCAATAGCTCAAAAATCTCTCTGCAATGGAGGTGAATATTGCCATAGCAGCAGCAGTATAATTATACATATCTCCACAGCAACAGTATTTATCATCTCCACAGCAGCAGTTCTATTAGAGTTCTGCTTTGGTTCACGCTATTCAACTTACATTCCTTTTTTTTAAAGAAAAGCTTACATTCCTTGATATAGCTTGATAAGCCAGCTTCTTAAAATAGATCTGACATTCAGACATGTCGGGGAAAATTCTACTAGCACTTGATGAAATGGCATAGTAAATGGCAGTTAAGCATGTACTCCAAACATAGTGAAAAATGTATGTGAAATATTCAGGACAGATCATTCATTCAGATTTAACAAGAAGTTAGTAAGAGTACTCCAAAATGTATGTGAAATATGTAGCCAATCTGCACTTGCACAAGTAGCCAGTCTGCACTTGCAAATAATAGGTTTACTCTGCTCTAACAAGTAAGCAAATAACTCCATGGAGAAGTCAGCAAGAAGATTTCAGGTTCTGAAACTGAAACAGAGCACTGCACAAGTAGCCAGTCTGCACTTGCAAATTCACAATTTCATTTGGATCGAGCGGCCAATCCCCACACGGTGAACCAGCTGATGTAGCACTTGCAAACCCACAATAAAAATGATGTCTAGTGGCTGATCCACACAAGCATAATTCAGTAGGGCCCACATTGACTTATAACCTGAAATCTTCAAGCTACTTTCATTTTGTTCTTTGTTCTTCAGTTAACATTGGAGAGTACAGTATTCAGTTAACAATGTTCTTTGTGACAAACAGGAACGGAGGAGCACAAGGAGCAGAGGAGCAACTCCTTACAGTACCTTCTTCTTCTTGACGAACAGGAGCTGTGGCGGCAGCTGGGTAGAAGAGCAGCAACAGTATGGGCAGAGGAGCTCCACCGGCGGGGGAGAAGCAGCAACAGTATGGGCAGAGGAGCTCCACCGGCGGGGGAGAAGCAGCAGCAGTATGGGCAGAGGAGCTCCACCGGCGGGCGCGCGGGCAGGGAAGAAGGAGCAGCACGGGCTCGCGTGGGAGATTGAGGAGGAAGAGCTGGAGATCAAGGAGGAAGCGCGCGAACTCCTGGTCCACCGGATCGTGGAGGCAGTTTCCGGCGAAGCCCGTAGGGGATCGCGGCCAGGAGGGATTGCGGCGGCGCACGCGCGGAGGATCGCGGCCATGAGGAATTGCAGCGGCGCACGCGCGGAGCTCAAGGAGTACGTGCTAGAGCTTGAGGAGGATGCGCCGGAGCTTGAGGAGGACGTGCGCGAGCTCGAGGAGGACGTGTCGGGAGGTTCCGGCGACGCCCGCAGGTAATTGCGGTGGCACAGGTCTGGGCGACGGCGGCGGAGCAGTATCTGGCGACGAAGGTGGCGGAGCAGGTATTTGGTGAAGGTGGCGGAGCACTTCCTGGTGGGCGGCGAATCACGCAGCTGGGCGACGGCGGAGGAGGAAGACGGGGGCGGGGACTTGTTTGATACGGTTTTGAAACCACGAGGGTGTTTCTATAAAATTGTGAATGAACTGTGCTCGCGACATGTTTTTCGGGACGGAGGGAGTACATGAAATTATAAATAATTGTCAACCAATATCGCAAACGAACTCATTATTCAAACCGTGTGCGTTAGACCAACAATGTAAGTGTCGTGCTTCGGTTAAGCAATAAACCGGCAAAATTAATCATCAAAAAGGAAAAATCAATATAATACATGTCGCGCACGCGTCCCATGTGTCGTATGAGCATGTGTGAGCTGACAAGACGCATGCTAGCAGGCTGACCGGGAGGCCGAGGCATGCGTGTGTTTGCTACGCACTCACCGTGGGGCAAGCTTGTAGCTGTGTGAAATAACAGTATGTGTGCCAGCAGTCCGCTCCGCAGGCTCACCGGGAGGCGAGCTAGCCCTTTGACCGCCGCCCACCTCGCTCCCACTGCTCCATATTAATGGCGCACCCGGTCCGCTGGTCATAATAGGCGGCCGCACACCCCGTCCACAGTTGTCACCGCCGCATGGAGTCAATTAGGATTTTGACGAAGCACACCATTGGTGGGAGTGGCGATGCCGGGGTTGGTGAAGCACCCGCGCAACACATGAAGCTGGGCGCAGAGGTTATTGTCACTGCCAATGAGGTCTTGCGCGGGGAGCAGTGCGGCCTTGACTTCGTCGTCGTCGTGCCTCCCCAGCCGGAGCCGGAGGTCCACAGCTACTCCCGCGATGACTCCAACTGCGATAGAAAACTGGTTAGTCTCCCCCCCTTTGTTGGGAACAGAAACCCTTGGTTATGTTCACCCAGTCCATGAAATCAGAGATAGATTCGTTAGATCTGTGTAGTGTATTGATTGTTTGAATGGTATCTATGGTTACTGATTAATTGTTTGTTCTGTACAAATGTTTTTTTGCTAATAATCTGACTAGGGTTAGCATGTGTGCTAATAATTCATAGACAGATATTGAGAATTTATTTTGGATGTCCTACATATATGTTTGTGCCCTGATACGTCTCCATCGTATCTACTTTTCCAAACACTTTTGCCCTTGTTTTGGACTTTAACTTGCATGATTTGAATGGAACTAACCCGAACTGACGTTGTTTTCAACAGAATTGCCATGATGTTGTTTTATGTGCAGAAAACAAAAGTTCTCGGAATGACCTGAAACTCCACGGAACATCTTATAAAAAATAATAAAAAATCCTCGCCAAAGATGAAGACCAGGGGGCCCACACCCTGTCCATGAGGGTGGGGCGCCCCCCAGGGCGCGCCCCCCTACCTCGTGGGCCCCCTGGAGACCTTCCGACGCCAACTCCAACTCTATATATTTGCTTTCGGAGAGGAAAAAATAGAGGAGAAGAAATCATCGCGTTTTACGATACGGAGCCGCCGCCAAGCCCTAAAACCTCTTGGGAGGGCTGATCTGGAGTCCGTTCGGGGCTCCGGACAGGGGGATTCGTCGCCGTCCTCATCATCAACCATCCTCCATCACCAATTTCATGATGCTCACCACTGTGCGTGAGTAATTCCATCATAGGCTTGCTGCACGGTGATGGGTTGGATGAGATCTATCATGTACTCGAGTTAGTTTTGTTAGGGTTTGATCCCTAGTATCCACCATGTTCTGAGATTGATGTTGCTATGACTTTGCTATGCTTAATGCTTGTCACTAGGGCCCGAGTGCCATGATTTCAGATCTGAACCTATTATGTTTTCATGAATATATGTGAGTTCTTGATCCTATCTTGCAAGTCTATAGTCACCTACTATGTGTTATGACCCGGCAACCCCGAAGTGACAATAATCGGGACCACTCCCGGTGATGACCATAGTTTGAGGAGTTCATGTATTCACTATGTGCTAATGATTTGTTCCGATTCTCTATTAAAAGGAGGCCTTAATATCCCTTAGTTTCCATTAGGACCCCGCTGCCATGGGAGGGTAGGACAAAATATGTCATGCAAGTTCTTTTCCATAAGCACAAATGACTATATTCGGAATAAATGCCTACATTACATTGATGAATTGGAGCTAGTTCTATGTCACCCTATGTTATGACTGTTACATGATGAACCACATCCGGCATAATTATCCATCACCGATCCAATGCCTACGAGCTTTCCATATACTGGTTTACGCTTATTTACTTTTCCGTTGCTACTGTTACAATCACTACAAAATACCAAAAATATTGCTTTTGCTTTCTTTACTTTTGTTACCGTTACCACTACTATCATATTACTTAGCTACTAAACACTTTGCTGCAGATATTAAGTTTCCAGGTGTGGCTGAATTGACAACTCAGTTGCTAATACTTGAGAATATTCTTTAGCTCCCCTTGTGTCGAATCAATAAATTTGGGTTGAATACTCTACCCTCGGAAGCTGTTGCGATCCCCTATACTTGTGGGTTATCATGCCCTTTTTTCTTCCAGATCTTGAGAATAGATTTTGAATATCCTACATGTATGTTTCTGCATTTTTTCCTTCCAGATTTCTATGTAGACAGATGAGGCTCCGGCCAGCGGCGCTGCCAGCTGTAGATCCTGCACCCGGCAGCGCGGGCAGAAGCGTCCACGCCCCTGGATCTAAGGAACACGTAGAATATCGGGTGGACCGCATCAGCAATCTCCCGAACACCATCCTTAGAGGGATCATCTTCCCTATCCCCACCAAGGATGGCTGCTGCACATAGGTCCTCGTATCTCGGTGGCGCACTCTATGGCACGCCGCACCTCTTAATCTCGACTGTCACCGACTATCTGTCGCTCATGATTTTGAACTGCACGGGGCCATCATCTCCTCCCACCAGGGCTCCGTTCAACGCCTATGCATCCCGGCATGCTGCCTGCTGCACATACCCTGCATGGTGAATGGCTGACATCCCGTCAATGCGAAAAACTCCAAAATCTTGAGTTCTACCATTACTTTGCAAATAGTTGTCCACCAAGCGTTGTAGCTGTGCCCTCATGTAGGATCGGAAGTATGTCTAGAGGGGGGTGATTAGACTACTTGACCAAATAAAAGCTACGCCTTTTCCCAATTTTAGTTCTTGGCAGATTTTAGCAACTTTAGGACAAGTCAAGCAATCATCACACAATTCAAGCAAGCATGCAAAGAGTATATAGGCAGCGGAAAGTAAAGCATGCAACTTGCAAGAATGTAAAGGGAAGGGTTTGGAGAATTCAAACGCTATTGGAGACACGGATGTTTTTCCCGTGGTTCGGATAGGTGGTGCTATCCTACATCCACGTTAGTGGAGACTTCAACCCACGAAGGGTAACGGTTGCGCGAGTCCACGGAGGGCTCCACCCACGAAGGGTCCACGAAGTAGCAACCTTGTCTATCCCACCATGGCCATCGCCCACGACGGACTTGCCTCACTAGCGGTAGATCTTCACGAAGTAGGCGATATCCTTGCCCTTACAAACTCCTTGGTTCAACTCCACAATCTTGTCGGAGGCTCCCAAGTGACACCTAGCCAATCTAGGAGACACCACTCTCCAAGAAGTAACAAATGGTGTGTTGATGATGAACTCCTTGCTCTTGTGCTTCAAATGATAGTCTCCCCAACACTCAACTCTCTCTCATAGGATTTGGATTTGGTAGAAAGAAGATTTGAGTGGAAAGCAACTCGGGGAAGGCTAGAGATCAAGATTCATATGGTAGGAATGGAATATCTTGGTCTCAACACATCAGTAGGTGGTTCTCTCTCAGAACATATGAGTTGGAAGTGTAGATGTGTTCTGATGGATCTCTCCACGAATGAAGAGGAGGTGGAGGGGTATATATAGCCTCCACTTAAAACCCAACCATTACACACAGTTTACCAATCTCGGTGGGACCGAATCAACAAACTCGGTCGGACCGAAAAGGTAAACCTAGTGACCGTTAGAGATTTTCGGTGGGACTGACATGCATCTCGGTAGGACCGATATGGTTAGGGTTTGGGCATAATGTAGTCTCGGTGAGACCGATTACACAAACTCGGTGAGACCGATTTGGTAATTAGCTAACCAGAGAGTTGGTCAGGCAAACTCGGTGGGACCGATTTGCTCTTTCGGTGAGACCGAAAAGTTACAAAAGGGAAACAGAGAGTTTGCATTGCAATCTTGGTGGGACCGATCCGCTCTTTCGGTGAGACCGAAAAGTTACGAAAAGGAAATAGAGAGATTGCAATCCCATCTCGGTGAGACCGAGATCCCTATCGGTGAAACCGATTTGCTAGGGTTTTGGCAGTGGCTTATGACATATGAAGACTCGGTGGCGCCGGATAGAAAGAATCGGTATGACCGAGTTTGGCTTAGGGTTTAGGTCATATGTGGATATGGGAAAGTAGTTGAGGATTTTGGAGCATATCATTAAGCACATAAGGCAAAGAGCTCATTAAGCAATACCTCATCCCTCCTTGATAGTATTGGCTTTTCCTATGGACTCAATGTGATCTTGGATCACTAAAATGTAAAATGAAGAGTCTTGAGCTTTTGAGCTTGAGCCAATCCTTTGTCCTTAGTATTTTGAGGGTTCCATTTTCACCATTCATGCCATGCCAATCATTGAGCTTTCCTGAAATAGTTATCTTGGAATATCATTAGCTCAATGAGCTATATGTTGTTATGAATTACCAAAACCACCTAGGGATAGTTGCACTTTCAATCTCCCCCTTTTTGGTAATTGATGACAACATATAGATCAAAGCTTCGACAAATGATAATAAGAATGAATTACATCGTCGCTTTGAGAAGTATGTGATAAGTAAGAGCTCCCCCTAAATTTGTGCATATTTAAGATTTGCTTTGGACTGCAAATGCACAAGAAGTTAGAATTATGGGTTACTCTTCCATGTCACATACATCTTGGTGGAGCGCTCAAAATGATTAATAATGAAATACATGCACTCATCACCAAGACAAAGTGAATGATCACATAGGATAGATAAGATATATCAAGCATGCATAAGTGTAGCTTATGATCAAACACATGATCATCAATGTCTCACACGCATATCAAAGTATCTCAACCAAAAGCAAACAAAGTTTGAAAAACCACCAAATGAAAGCAAGAGAGAATAAAAGCAACACTCTCTCTCTCTCTCGAAGCCTATGATCTATACATTTTTCTCCCCCTTTGGCAACAAGTTACCAAAAAGTTCCTAGAAAATGCATAGTTCTAGATCGACACTCAGGCTTGATCTTCAGGTGGTGGTGGAGTCTGGATCACTCCAAGGACGAAGGCTTCCGTAGATGCTGTTGGAGTTGGAGCTGAAGTGGATGCTGGAGCAGGTTGGGTTGGTGCTACGGCTGGTGCTGAGGCGGTTGCTCTTGTGTCAGGAACTGGCACTGCAGACGACCTTGGACCTCGTGGCACTCTGGCAAATGCATCTGTGGTTGTCTTCCCTCTCCTCTCCTGCATGTCATCTTGGAGTTGCTCCACTGCAGTCTGAATCTCTGTCACCTTGATATCCAAGTCATAGAACTTCTGTTCTATGATTCTCTCTAAGCTTGCCTGGTTCTGAGTTAGGTTGGCCAAACCCTTCTCAATCCGCAGGGTGGATGCAATCAGGTAACTAAGCTGCTCTTGCTTGGGTTTCAAGAAGTATTCAGATGCCTCCTCTTGAGTTGGCATCCTTGCAGCTTTCTCCTTCCTTGCCTTCTCCTTCTGTGCTTGTGCATGGGCTGAAGATGGTTCATCTTTGTTCATCACAACCTCATTGTCTTCAAAATCAGGATGAATAGGCTGATGTTCCTTATCCAAAAGATATATGCCAGTGCCCATCTTGGAGTTGATCAGTTCCTGGATCTGAGGGGCATATCCACAGCTCCTGTTCTGGTCTGCCGCAGTCCTCTTGATTGTTTCTATCATAAGGCTCATGACTTTGAACTTCTGAGGCACATCAAAGATATGAAGCAAATTAATTGCATGGCCTCTAATCATCTTGTGATCACCTGACTTGGGCAACAGAGTGTGCCTTAAGATCCAATTGATGGTTGGCAATCCTGACAGAAGATAGTGTACAGATCCATACTTGAAAGTTTCAAGTGCCTTGTCAGGGATCTCTTTGTACATGTTGATCATGGAGTTGTGGTCCATCTTCTTCTTGGAATAGACATCCAAGTCATCTTCATTTTCCTATGGGGCATTGATAAGCTGTGCCCACTCAGCAACTGTTGATTGGTACCTCGTACCTTCAGACATCCAAACAATCCTCCCATCTGGATAAAAATGTGTTGTGGAGTAGAACTGCATGATAAGCTCCTCATTCCACTTTGTGAGCTTCTGCCCAACAAAGTTTGCTACTCCACAAGCTCTGAAGCTATCTTGCACTCCAGGGTAGTGCTCTTCGTTGTCCTTGATATATTCCCAGTCGACCCATCTCATATCACATACTATTGGCTTCTTGTCCAATAAGACTGTCTCATAGAAGTCCTGATGTTCCTTAGTATGGAACCTGTAGTCTACAGCAGTCCTTCTCCTGGTAGCATAGGGATCCTCTGCTCTCCATTTTCTCAATCCAGAGTCTCTCCTGATTTTCATATCCTCAGCCACAAGATGAGCATCATTATGGTCTGGGATCTTGAGCTTCAGCTTTCTCAGCACTTGGCCTTCCTCTTCTTCTGCAGGTTCAGGCACTAGGGCCTTGTTTTTCTCAGCTGCTAGTATTCCTCTTTGATTTTGGCTTTGGAGTTGGCTTGGCCTTGGAAGCAGACTTGGGGGCTTCCTTTGGCTTAGATGCAGCTGCTCCTGATCTAATGGCATCACCCATCAGCTTGGGTGCCTTAGGTGCTGGTGCAACACCTTCCTCTTCTTCTTCTTCTTCTTCATCAGAAGAGTGCTGTTCAAATTCAGCCATGGGATCAACTTTCTTGCACCATCTGCCTCTTTTCCTTTCTTTCTTTGTCTCAGCTGCAACTGGCTCTTTGGGTGCAGGCTTCTCAGGAATCTTTGTTGAGGCTCTGGCCTTTGGCATGGGCTGCCTGCCTGCTGGCCTTTTGACCTTTAAGCCTGGCTTGGTGGCTGCAACTGAGCCATATTCTTTCTTCAGCACAACTCTCTTGGAAGTTGCCTCTTCCTCTGCCACATAATCTTCATCCTCTGAGTCTGAAGTTCTCTTCTTTCTCTGTCTTGTGGCAGCTTTTGGCAGATTGCTAGGGGTGCTCCTGCTGCCATCATCTGAGGAACTGGAGGGACTAGTGCCCTCACTCATGTGCACAAGCTGCTCTGACTGATTCTGACTATCACTTTGATCTGACATGATGAACAAGCTGACTGCTGACTGCTGAACCTTGTGAATAGTTTATAGATGAGGTAGAGTGGATGAGCATCACAAAATGTAGAGATTTTTGCAAAAGGAATGATTCAAAAACTTAGTTTTAGTTTCCCACAGAAAGCATCTCGGATCTACCGACTTTTAAACTCGGTGATACCGAAGCAGTTTTTGGAACCTAAACTAGTGAACTCGGTCAGACCGAGTCACAGTTCGGTGGCACCGAGACTACTAGGGTTTTACAAAGTTCAAAAATCGGTCACACCGATTAGTTACACTCGGTCAGATCGAGTTTCACTTGTGCAATGGCATAGGCCAAATCGGTGGGACCGAGTTTTTCAACTCGGTGGGTCCGAGATGGTTTCGGCGGAAACCTAACTCTAAAATTTTCGAATCAAAACTAATCTACGAGTTCTTTGACTGGATAGAAGTTTATCAATCGTGGCAAGAATCATTGTGATCACAATGTGCTATGAATCGGATTGGGGATTAGCACAAAGATCGAGTCCGTACCCTAGTTCAGCGGAGACTCGCTACGGCGGCAACGGCGGGGTTGATTCCCGTTGACGGCGACGGAGACCAGCGACTGGAGGCTGCTGGCGGCGAGGAGACGATCCGGAGACCACGTCGGCAGAGCGAGCTATGGCGCAGGCGAAGAGGTTCGGAGAAATTTCCAAAATTTTGCCCGTGTCTATATATAGCCCGACCCTGTCGGTGTGACCGAGTGGAACAACTCGGTGGCACCGAGATGCAAAACTGTGTACAGTTATTGCAACTCGGTGTGACCGAATAGTTCAAATTAGTTGCACCGAGATTAAAAACTTAGATCAACTTGATGATCTCGGTAGGACCGAAAGTGGGATATCGGTCAGACCGAAAATCACAAAGAGGTTTTGGAAGTTTAAGTCTATAACGAATCGGGGACTCCGAGTGCTCCTCACACAGAGTGGTTCGAATCTGACTTGATCAATTTTGTGATGTAGCATGAATAGAGTTTGAGACGAGAAAAGCATAGATAGCTAGTGGGGGTTCTTAGGCATTCTTGTCCATCCACTTGGCAAAAGAACAATAAAACCAAACAATCAAAACAACAAGTGGATGTCCTCGAATGAGTAAAATATGCAACCAACATGCTCACACAATAAAATGGCAATTGAAATATGTGGCAAAACATGCACACCCAATTCTAGCATCTATCAAGCAATTTGCGATGACTAGGTCATCTATATATGAGTATATTGACTTAGGAGTCAAATGAGAACATTTGATCATAGGTCATACTCATCGTTTAAGCTCAAGTGGGGTTACCACTTTTACATAAAGCATCGTTGTGTTCACATCATTAGAGTCGCTTTAGCTCAAGTCTTAGAGTAAAGCTCCCCCTAGATGTGATATCCCCCCGAAGAGGGATGAACTAACCTTGGGTTTTGTCGATGATGACTTCATGTAGATGTTGAAGATGTGGATGCTCAATGTTGATGTAGATCACTTGGAGCTATCCTTTTGAGTGAATTGCACTTTCAATACCTACATGGGTTAGTCCCACAAGGAACAAGCAAGTATATCCATAGACATAGAGTGATGCACATACAAGATGATGTCTATGAAAGCTTTTAGGTTACCTTGTCCCTTGACTTACCAACAAGAGGGTTTTTGACTCCTTGAACTAGGGCAAGATGTGAAGTTGATCGCACTTGTTCTTGCCAAAATGATAAGAGTGAAGTTTGTTGGCGGAGTCACCCTCAAGAACTCTCAAGTTCTTCTTGTTTTGGATCCACACCATCTTGATGGGAATCCTTGGAGTTGTAGTCGTACTTGATGAAGTGGAACTTGAAGTAGTCTTGGGAATCCACTTGACTAAGGTCTTAGGAGCTCCTTCAAATGCATCTATTTCCTCTTGAAGCTTGTCCTTGCCTTTTTGCTTGTAGTCTTGTGGTGGAAGATCATCTTGAGTTTGTGTCCCCTTAAAAGAATTTGGGTCATACTTCTCTTGTTGAGGAACAAACTTTGTCTTGGGGTATTGATCTTCTTCCCACTCAACTCCATTGGCATTGAACTTTTGTTCAAAACCAACACCTTGATTCTTCCGGTGCCTTCCTTGCTTGCGTACAATCTCCTCGAATTGCTTACTTCCGCAAGGCTTTTGTATACTCCTTTCTCTATGATTTCCTTCAATATGCTATTTTCTTGCTCAAGTGTAACTTGGCTAAGAGAATCATTAGTGGAATCAAGAGAACTACTAGAAGCAACAATATTGGATTTAACATGATCATTGTTACTACTAGAAGAAGAATCTTTCTTGTTCTTGTTACTAGACTTGACTTGAGGCATGTAAGTGGATAAGAGTAAATGGTTGGCAATGTAAGAAGAACTTTTCTTGCAGAGATCATCATTGATTGCTTTTAAAAGCTCATGCTCTTGCTCAAGATTGAGCTTTTCAAAGCGTAACTTCTCATGAGCCCTTAAAAGTTCTCGATGATCTTCGAAGATAGTTTCATGAGCTAACTTAAGAGTGTTTAGTTCTTTAGTTAGAGCCTCAATTTTCTCCTTATCATTGTCATTCATTTTAGCATGATTAATTGACATTTCATCATAGGATTCATCTCTAGAGTTGTCAACAAGTAAATCATCATCGCCTAACAAGTCATCTTCATCACTATTAAAATCTACATACTCAGGATGAGTTACCTTAGGACCTTTGGCCATGAAACATCTTCCAATTCCTTCATTTGGTGAATCAAATATGTCGTAGGAGTTGGTTGACACAAGTGCTAGACCGGCAACACCTTCATCTTGAGTATATTCGGAGTCGGAGTGATAACTTCTCTCGGAGTGGTTGTCGGAGTCGGAGCCGGATACCCATTCACCAACATGAGCTTGATGTCTTTGTTTTGTGTAGATCCTTGATGATTTTTCCTTCCTTTTCGAATCCTTGCTTCTCCGTGAGTATCTTCATTCATAACGATCATCTCTACTCCTTCTCTCTCGTGATGGTGATTCCTCTCTTTTACTTCTTCTTTTTGGAGAATCTTCTCTTCTTTTGTAGGGAGCCGTACACTCATTGGAATACTGTCCGGGTCTTCCACAATTGTAGCAGTTTCGCTCTCGACTAGAAGATCTTTTGTCATTGTAGGACCTTGACTTGGAGCTTCTATCTTTGCTTCTACTCTTATAGAACTTGTTGAAGTTCTTTACCATTAAGCTCAGTTCTTCATTGAAGTTTTGTTTCTCACTTGATGATGTGGGGGCTTCACATGAGGCTTTGTAAGCACCACTTGATTTGTTGTGAAGTTCCTCTTTATCCTTGAGTGACATCTCATGAGCAACAATTCTTCCAATGACTTCCGTTGGCTTGAGATCTTTGTAATTGGGCATCATTTGGATCAATGTGCACACGGTATCATATTTTCCATCCAAGGCTCTTAGGATCTTCTTGATGATGAATCTGTCGGTCATCTCTTCACTCCCTAAGCCGGCAATCTCATTTGTGATGAGAGCAAGCCTAGAGTACATTTCAGCGACACCTTCACCATCCTTCATTTTGAACTTGTCAAGTTGACTTTGAAGCACATCCAATTTGGATTCCTTGACGGAGTCGGTACCCTCGTGCATATCAATCAAAGTATCCCAAATTTCCTTTGCATTCTCAAGACGGCTGATTTTGTTGAATTCTTCGGGGCACAATCCGTTGAAGAGAATATCACAAGCTTGAGCGTTGTATTGTAGCATCTTCAACTCATCCGCGGTAGCTTCACGGTTTGGTTCCTTCCCGTCGAAGAAATCACCTTGCAAACCAACACACACAATAGCCCAAACGGCGGGGTTATGTCCAAGAATATGCATTTTCATTTTATGCTTCCAACTAGCAAAATTAGTACCATCAAAGTAAGGACCTCTACGGTGATAATTTCCCTCGCTAGACGCCATACTCTCCTTGGTTGTGAAACCAAGGCTATGACCACCAAAATCTATGGAAATCAAAGCAAATGGAGACCAAAGCTCTGATACCACTTGTAGGATTGGAAGTATGCCAAGAGAGGGGGTGATTAGACTACTTGACCAAATAAAAGCTACGCATTTTCCTAATTTTAGTTCTTGGCAGATTTTAGCAACTTTAGGACAAGTCAAGCAATCATCACACAATTCAAGCAAGCATGCAAAGAGTATATAGGCAGCGGAAAGTAAAGCATGCAACTTTCAAGAATGTAAAGGGAAGGGTTTGGAGAATTCAAACGCTATTGGAGACACGGATGTTTTTCCCGTGGTTCGGATAGGTGGTGCTATCCTACATCCACGTTAGTGGAGACTTCAACCCACGAAGGGTAACGGTTGCGCGAGTCCACGGAGGGCTCCACCCACGAAGGGTCCACGAAGTAGCAACCTTGTCTATCCCACCATGTCCATCGCCCACGAAGGACTTGCCTCACTAGCGGTAGATCTTCACGAAGTAGGCGATCTCCTTGCCCTTACAAACTCCTTGGTTCAACTCCACAATCTTGTCGGAGGCTCCCAAGTGACACCTAGCCAATCTAGGAGACACCACTCTCCAAGAAGTAACAAATGGTGTGTTGATGATGAACTCCTTGCTCTTGTGCTTCAAATGATAGTCTCCCCAACACTCAACTCTCTCTCATAGGATTTGGATTTGGTAGAAAGAAGATTTGAGTGGAAAGCAACTTGGGGAAGGCTAGAGATCAAGATTCATATGGTAGGAATGGAATATCTTGGTCTCAACACATGAGTATGTGGTTCTCTCTTAGAACATATGAGTTGGAAGTGTAGATGTGTTCTGATGGCTCTCTCCACGAATGAAGAGGAGGTGGAGGGGTATATATAGCCTCCACTTAAAATCCAACCATTACACACAGTTTACCAATCTCGGTGGGACCGAATCAACAAACTCGGTCGGACCGAAAAGGTAAACCTAGTGACCGTTAGAGATTTTCGGTGGGACTGACATGCATCTCGGTAGGACCGATATGGTTAGGGTTTGGGCATAATGTAATCTCGGTGAGACCGATTACACAAACTCGGTGAGACCGATTTGGTAATTAGCTAACCAGAGAGTTGGTCAGGCAAACTCGGTGGGACCGATTTGCTCTTTCGGTGAGACCGAAAAGTTACAAAAGGGAAACAGAGAGTTTGCATTGCAATCTCGGTGGGACCGATCCGCTCTTTCGGTGAGACCGAAAAGTTACGAAAAGGAAACAGAGAGATTGCAATCCCATCTCGGTGAGACCGAGATCCCTATCGGTGAAACCGATTTGCTAGGGTTTTGGCAGTGGCTTATGACATATGAAGACTCGGTGGCGCCGGATAGAAAGAATCGGTATGACCGAGTTTGGCTTAGGGTTTAGGTCATATGTGGATATGGGAAAGTAGTTGAGGATTTTGGAGCATATCATTAAGCACATAAGGCAAAGAGCTCATTAAGCAACACCTCATCCCTCCTTGATAGTATTGGCTTTTCCTATGGACTCAATGTGATCTTGGATCACTAAAATGTAAAATGAAGAGTCTAGAGCTTTTGAGCTTGAGCCAATCCTTTGTCCTTAGTATTTTGAGGGTTCCATTTTCACCATTCATGCCATGCCAATCACTGAGCTTTCCTGAAATAGTTATATTGGAATATCATTAGCTCAATGAGCTATATGTTGTTATGAATTACCAAAACCACCTAGGGATAGTTGCACTTTCACCTCACCACTAGTGTCCATATCATGGTTTTCCTCCTCTCTCCAACCACCACCCTAGCCCGGTGTCATCTACTAATCTGGTACAAATGCTTCGACTCCCACTGCTAAAAAACTCGCGCTTGTGGTGGTCGATCTGTCGGAGGCCTCACTGCAAAGCATCATCCACTCTTGCTGCCCTGCCCTAGAGTGCTTGCTGCTTGTTTTTGGAAAAGAAATTTGCTTCTGTTGTCTCCAAATAAAGTCGCCTCACCTTGTAAGCATTGGAATTTTCTTTAAAGGAGAGGAGCCCATCATCAAAGGCGCCTCTTCATTCCAAAGTCTGCTCCTTGATTATCATTATGCACCTTCGCAAATAACTATGGTCTCTGCGCCTAAACTAGAGACATTGGGTGTAATTCCTGATCAGTTTGAAGGTTACAAGATGGTGGTTGGTTCCACATTTGTTCAGGTACTGTATATTATCATCAACACTTTTGTAATCATAGGTTGCATTTTTCATTTGTGTGCGTAAGTTTTATATCATCAACACTTTCGTAATCATAAACTGCATTTTTAATTTATGCACATAATCTTTATATAATCTTGGAGTACGCTTTTGGTACTAATATTATGTTCTATGCACAATGAAGAGTTTGTCCATGGGTACCCTATCAATGGTGTTGGATCTTACATATCAGTACGTGGTGTTTTGATCTGAACATGGTTATCGGCTTGCTGCGATGCTTTCCATGTCTGGAGAATTTGTATATAGAGGTGATGATATCAAGCACATTGATATACTTTGCTAGAACTAACCGTTCAGTTGTACTATTTTTTTAGACATTAACTGTTTTTAGTCTTCATCTCTATTTAGGCTAAAGGACATGGACAAAAAGGTATAACCAATCGGTGGCATAAGAAGCTCCGGGATTTTCTCAGTTCTCATGAAATTCATTTGAGGACAATAACGATGGAAGGATATGCATCAAACCATGCAAACACTAGCTTTGTCAGATTCTTCCTATTGAATGCGAGAGTACTATTGTCCATGAGGATTAACTTTTTTAACGGACACTTTCTCATGGATGGACATGTTGAACAACATAAAAAGAAGTTTCAGGTGGAAAAAATGGCTTCTGAACGTGCTCAGCTTCTATTTACAACAACTTCTCTTCACGTACCAGTAGATTTTCTAGTCCGGGATCTTGATTTTATGGATCAGATCGAACCATTTGACTGTGCTGCTCAAAACTTTGGTTGAGTTAGTTGTTATTGTCCTACTCAATCTGGATTTTGTGTAAACCTGGTAAACAATTAATCATCGTGCTTTTGTACCTTCTGTAAGCTGGGGTTAGATATTGTTGCCCTTTTCAACTTGGCTTTGACCCATATTTTCTTTCATATAAACCGGAGCTTCTATCAAAAAGCATCATGGTTCTAAGAGGGAACTTGGTCACATGATCTGGTCATGAAACGACATACCCTGCATCTTCCTGCCTTGATTTGTTTTATAGAGGCAACATGCAACTATGTTAAACATATGAAATTATTCAAGGTTCTTTTTGCCTTTTTTATACATTGATTTTCCTATGCATTTTTAACAAATAGCCACCACATTATTATCGCAAACGGTCGTATTAGTCAAACCGTGGGCATTGAACTAACCATTTACTACCGCCGGAAGCTGTTTGATTAAACGGGACGACTATGAACAGTCTGCCGCGCACGCCGTGAGCACTACAATTTATTGCTGGTTTTGGACTTTTGTTTCGGCCACCTCGGGAAGGTATGTAGAACAGTCCTCCATTCTCATCTACAAGCACCGCCGCCGAGGATCGCCGCCTGCTGTGAGATGGAGGACGAGCCGGCCAACAAGCGGGGGCGGGTCGAGCCAGAACCGCAAGAGCCTCCAGTGAACGTGGACTTCATTAGCAGCCTCCCCGACAAGATGTTGGTAACCATCATATCCCAACTCCCCATCAAATATGGCGTCCGGACCACTGTCCTCTCGCGGAGGTGGCGCCCCCACCATACACCCCCTAGACCTCATCGTCGACCATGAGTTCTGTGGCAGGGAGCAGCAACGCCTAGATGCATTGTCCCACGTCCTTGCCATGCACCCTGGGCCGGTCAGACGCCTTGCTATCGGCAGGATCAGTCCCCACAACAAGACCGAACCCAGGTTGCACTACTGGTTCCTATCCACAGCCCTGGATTGGCTCGAGGAGCTCAGCCTTCATGCTAGACTTCCTTGCTCACTGCCACCGTCCGTGTTCCGCCTCGCGCCCACGCTGCACCGCGCTACATTCAGGTGGTGCATTTTCCCACAGATCGATGCCGCACACACTCTTCATCTCCCTAAACTTAAGCACCTCGAGCTCATTGCCATCCGTATCTCAAAGTAGGATTTGGAGCGCCTGCTCGTCGGCTGTACGTTGCTTGAGTACCTTCGTCTCCATGAAATGGATGGGTTCAGTAGCCTCCACATCACTTCGACGAATGTTCGTGCGATTTATGTGCATCGCTGGCTCCACCCAAGGCTGTCAGTTGAGGTGTTTCATGATATGGTCATTGAGAATCCGCCTTTCCTCAAGAGATTGTATGTACATGATAAATTAGGTCAAGCAAGAATCAGGGTCATTCACGCAACGAAATTGACAATGTTGGGCTATTCGTGTGCTGAATTCAACAAACTTGTTACCGGATCATTATCCGTTCGCGTACAACAGTCTTCTTCTTCTCCTTCTTATATATTATCGAACATCACATTTTATCTATTTTTTGTTGATCTATATGTTCGCGTGTCATCCAAAAAATGATTCCCCCAACTTGACCCAGCCTCTGCGCATAGTGAAGATCTTGGCACTACAATCTGTCAGCCCCAATCTGGATGAAGTTGTTAGATTCCTTAGATGCTTTCCTTGCGCGGAGAAACTATACATTGAGGTGATGCTTCTTTCCTGGTAACTGTTAACCACAACGAAGCTCAATTTTTTGTTACTTCTACCCATGATTACAATGACAAATGTACAGTGATTTCTATAGGAAATTTGGAGGATTTCAATACATATATTTTTTGACATGCTAGTGTTGTAAGCATTTTATTCCTTCGCCCGACATGCTTTCATGATAAAAGTTTATCATGAAATATTGAAGATGGCATTTCACTCTTTTCATGTAATTTAGAAATCCTGCAAATCAAAGAGGCCCGAAGTGTTCAAATCTGCAGCTATGCACTAATATGATGTCTTCGTTTGCAGATACTAGAAGGCTTGAAAGTAGAAAATGTTGGGGAATATAACAATCCCATTGAATGCCTTGATCTTCATCTCACAAAAATTACTTTTAACGAGTACCGAGGCTCCACACCAGAAATTAAATTCGCCAGGTTCTTTGTTGAGAAAGCAAGGTTGCTCAAGGTAATAAGGTTTGCCTTATATTTACTGCGCATAAGTGAATGGATTGCTAAAGAGCGCAAGCGTCTACAGCCGAATGGAAGAGGCTCTACACAAGCTAAATTTCAGTTTGTAACTTCATATGACAGATTATATGTAAGTCACTATATCGAGCCGCTATATGACTTCTCGGTGGCTGATCCATTCGCGGAAATAATGCACGAAAAAGATTCTGAAGAAGATGAATTTTGTGTGTCTGAATAGTTTGAACCTTGTAATATTTTAATTTGGGCCTTGTAATGCTAGAATTTGAACCTTGCAATATTTATGGTATTTGTTATATAACGTAATTGGATGTTTAATTTGGTCTTGCAATCACGTCATGTTACAAGTATATATATGTTCTTCTTCTGTACACAGAGCATAGATGTTCTGCAAACAGAGCATATCACATCGCACACGGACCACACTAGGTACCCCGTCGGTGATGAATTCATCAATCGCAAACGGTTATATACCAACAAGCGTTTGCCCACAACACACACGGCTTATTCCGTCACAAATAGCTTGGATGGATCAACTGTATGCCATGTATCACACACCCAACTCTAATTTGATTTGTGCTTGATGTCTCTGCCATTACTCGCACAGTTCGTCTTATTTGCCACGTATCACTGTGCCGGCCTCTGCTCGCGTCCCTCGGCGTGCTCTACTCGCCATGAGGCTCCGCAGCACACTCTGCTCGCCGTTAGGCGCCACAGTGCGTTATGCTCGCATCCGTCGGCGCGCTCTGCTCGTGTACCTCCACGAGCTCGGCTTGTGGAGATATTTTCCTTGCGTGTTCAACTGCTATATGCATATATATGGTTGCTCACAGTTGAGGCGCCACAGAGCGCTCTGCTCGCGTCCCTGCGCGCGCTCTGCCAGCGGTTCGGGCCTGCGCATGATCACGTTGGGGGCCCATATGCATGCGGTTGCACCGCCCACATCGCTACGATGCAGTTACGTGCGGCATGACGGAGTTACATGCTGTAAATTAGACCTGCCATCCGGGCGTGCGGATATTCCAGTTCGTCCGGCTTCCCTGTTAATTCTCGCGGCCATTATAACCTTAGTCTCCTCAACCTTTCGATCTCGCTCCGCAACACAACAAGCACACCCACGACGACACATACAGAGAGGATATCTAGCGGCGCTCCAATGGAGTTTGGCGAGCATAAAGTCGAGACCCACGCGAGGGAGACGGATCTCACGGTGGTGTACGCCATCGATCCGACCGTGGTGGAGGACTACGTCAACACCGTGGAGTAGTCGCTTGCTGGAGACAAGTACAAGGTGGTCGGTATCAACCTCTTGTACACCACCGGTGTTCCTGGCAAAGATCAGAAGGTTGCCTTTCCTAGTTGTGTGTGCGCCGTCATGTCCTCATCTACCACTATTGCATGGCCATAGAGCCTTTCGATCGTTTTGCTAGGTTTGCCAACAGCACCGACTACAAGTTTGCTACGGTGGAAACCCCCGACGATGTAAAAGCGCTCAGGATTACGAGCTTGGCCTGCAAGAACCTTGTCAAAATTCGTGAGCACTACAGGGTCTGGGGCAGCACAAAGGACTCCCTGGTTGAACTTGCCTCGACCATCATCGACCCATACTATGAAAAGATGAAGTAGGATGCCAATAGAACATGCCCCGTATCCTAGTACGGGGCCTGGATGCGGCAACTGGATGGACCTCACCTCAGGTTCGTGGCCAAGAGCGTGTACACATGCTACGAGATGCACAAGTGGATCATTGACATGAGGAAGTGCCTCGTTAACGAAATCGATGAGGCTGGATCGAGCCACAAGCAGCAGTAGCGGCAAGCATCACAAGAAGTGGATGGTGATCAGATGATCATTTATCCTAGTTAATTATGCATGTATTATATAGTTGACTTTGGTGTGTGGAAATTTTATGTGTGTAGTAGCCACCTATGTAATTATGCATGCAATAGTTTACTTTGGTGTGTGCAAATGTCATGTATGTAGTAGCCACCTATGTAATTGGATGTTTAATTTGGTTATGCAACCATGTCCTTATAAGTGTGTGTGTGTGTGTGTGTGTGTGTGTGTGTGTGTGTGTGTCTATATACGTTGTTGTTCTGTATGCAATTCCAACGCACAACACACATGTCTTATTAGCATAAATCGTCTGTGTTATCATCAGTCTTCGCACACATTTCTGAATACAGACTTGTTTGCCGCGTATCACACACATCTTGTTATATTGAACCGTTTCTGTTATCTTGGCTCAACGCAGACAGTTCATCCGAGTTAACTGTTTGCCCTCTATCACACACACCTTGATCTGGCTGACCATTTATTTTGTTCTACCTAATCACAAATAGTTCATCCGAGTGAACCGTATGCCGTATATCGCACACACCTTCATCTGGCTACCCATTTCTATTCTTCTGCCTCATCACAAACAGTTCATTGAACTGAACCGTATGCCCCTCATCGCACACGCAACTAAATTGTGAACCATGTTTGATGCATCCATCATCGCAAACGTTTTGCATCTTTTTGATGGTTTTTTTACATCACCGTTTGCGATTATTGCGTCGCACACAGTTTCATTGAAGGGTCGCTGATTGTAGTGTCGCCTTAGCAGCATCCTGCAGTAGTGAATATACGTTCTATGTCCTAAGACCTGAGCTGGCGCATGTACTCGGGATGGTGATAGACCTGCTTTGGGCCGACCAAACGCTACTCCATGACTGGGTAGTTACAAAGGTAGGTTTCCGGTGTGTCCAGACTCATGTTGCGAGACATGGTTGAGCAAGATGGGATTTTCCACTTCGATCATGAGAGATATACTCTGGGCCCCTCATGTGATCTGACCAAGATAAGCATGGCCATGCAACAAGGATTATGAGATAATCTGGTTTGTTGTCGGCATCACTAGAATGAGAAAGAGGTTGGGCTAGCACAAGGATGACAGACTCGCCTTGAGCCCGACAACATATATCGTGTGGCAAAGGGAATAGAAGTGTGACACGTTCTACAGGTTCTCCTAACCAGCTTCATCAGACACTTGGAGTCGGCACGCTTTGCTAGAGGCCGCTATTAACTAGACGAGCCGGATGTGGTCTGACTCGCGACCAAGTGATCGAGAACCTAATAAGGGATCACGCTTAAGGCAGGGAACCTGTGAGGCCTGATCCGACTCCACGAGTCAGATGTAATCCTACTCGGATTCGAATCTAGGCCGGACAGACTTTGGGCTTTAGGATCCATGCAAGGCCCAAGTGTTGAGCCTGCGATGGATGCCTATATATACTGGGGGTGCAGCACACTCATTTGGGTGATTGCTTCAGCGCCGTCACTAGGGCTTTGCATGTGTTGCATCTAGCCAACCCCACTCGCAGCCGACTATGTGATCGGACCTAGCAGTCCGCTGCACGGTGTTCCTCCTACACGCGCGGATACCATTAGAGGTGGTTCACTTGCGCCGCTACGGGGAACCTATACGTGGGATCCGATGACCGGCTATTGGAGGGAGATCGGACGAGGAGGAGACGATCCGCGCGGATGCGTTGCCCCAACTCTTCTTCCGCTGCACGGCACTGCATGTCTAGTGGTAACGATATGTGATCCATCTCCCATAGCATGTTCATGGTTGTTATGCACGTAGGAAATATTAATTTGCAGCAAACACACCCTACCATATATCCCAACACTTTGGCCTAAGGGAAGGCATTGTGGAGTACTATGCTACTTATTTAGCTTGTGTTCGTTTTCCCTTGAAGAGGAAAGGGTGATGTAGCAAAGTAGAGATAAGTATTTCCCTCACTTAAGAACCAAGGTATCAATCCAGTAGGAGAAGAACACGCAAATCACCAATACCTGCACAAACAATCAAACACTTGCACCCAACACGATAAAGGGGTTGTCAATCCCTTCACGGTCACTTGCAAAGGTGAGATCTGATAAAGATAGATAAATAAAAGATAACATATTTTTGGGTTTTTTGGTTTATAGATCTAAAACTAAAAGATTGCAAAATAGTAAATCAGAACTAATATGATGGAAAATAGACCCGGGGGCCATATGTTTCACTAGAGGCTTCTCTCTTGAAGCAAATAATAGGTGGGTGAACAAACTACTATCGAGCAATTGATAGAAAAGCGCAAAGTTATGACGATATCCGAGGCAATGATTATGCAATATAGGGATCATGTCCATGTCAAGTAGACCGACTCCTGCCTGCAGCTACTACTATTACTCCACACATCGGCCGCTATCCAGCATGCATCTAGAGTATTAAGTTCATAAAGGACGGAGTAACGCCGTAAGTAAGATGACATGCTGTAGAGGAATAAACTCATGCAATATGATATAAACCCCATCCTTTAATCCTCGATGGCAACAATTCAATACGTGTCTCGCTACCCCTACTTTGTCACTGGGTGAAATCACACAAGATTGAACCCAAAGCTAAGCACCTCTCCCATTGCAAGAGAAACCAATCTAGTTGGCCAAACCAAACCGATAATTCCAAGAGAAATACAAAGATACCAAACCATGTATATAAGAATTCAGAGAAGATTCAAATAATATTCATAGATAAGTTGATCATAAATCCACAATTCATCGGATCTCAACAAACACACCACAAAAGGAGATTACATCGAATAGATCTCCAAGAACATCGAGGAGAACATGGTATTGAGAATCAAAGAGAGAGAAGAAGCCATCTAGCTACTAGAGTTGATGTAGTAAACTACTCACGCTTCATCGGAAGGGCAATAGAGTTGATGTAGATGCCCTCCATGATCGAATACCCCTCCGGCAGGATGCCGAAAAAGGCCCCAAGATGGGATCTCACAGGAATAGAAGGTTGCGGTGGTGGAAAAGTGTTTTCGTGGATGCTTATGGTGTTTCTAGAACATATGTAAATACATAGGGCCAAGGGCTAGGTCAGAGGAGTCCCGAGGAGGTGGCAAGGTAGGGTGGCGCCCCCCAGGGCGCGCCCTCCACCCTTACCTCTGCCTCACGACTCTTCTAACTTGGAATCCAAGTCCCTTGGGTGTCTTCTCGTCTAAGAAAAATCATAGTGAAATTTTTATTCCGTTTGGACTCTGTTTTGTATTCCTTTTCTGCGAAGCTCAAAAACAAGGAAAAAATAGAAACTAGCACTGGGCTCTAGGTTAATAAGTTAGTCCCAAAAATAATATAAAATAGCTTAGTAATGCATATAAAACATCCAAAACAGATAATATAATAGCATGGAACAATAAAAAAATTATACATACGTTGGAGACATATCATACTACATAGATGATGGGTTGCTAGAGTGACAGAAGCTTAAACCCTAGTTTATGCGCTATTCCATAAGGGGCTGATTTGGATCCATATGTTTCATGCTATGGTTAGTGTCGGGGGGAATCGGCTTCCTCGAACACCTATGGGGACCGAGCCCCTTTCTTGGTTCGGCGGGGGGCGGAGGTCGCACGAAGAGCAGATCGAGGCGAGGCACACGGGGGATTTTACCCAGCTTCGGGCTGCAAGGATGCGTAAAACCCTACTGCTGCTTTGTGGATTGTATTGTGTTCTTGCTCGGGAGCGCGTGGTGCTACAGTACACGCGAGCCGCTGGTGAGACCGAGCGTGGCAAATGGGTGTCCTCCTTCTTTCCCCTACGTGCGCATGGGGCCTCCTTTTATATGCTCAAGGGGTTACCCACAGGTGGCAGCGCAGGTGGGGGCAAAAATGGGAGAATGCTGTAGTGGGTACAGCTGCCTGCACAGTGGCTGTACAGTGCTATCATACCTAACTCTGACGGCGGGGGACAAGGGCATTAAATGCCCGTCCGCATCGCCCAGACGGTGCAGGGAAGTGGACCGTCAGGAGCGCCACCGTTTGCCACGATGGCTACTCTGTCAGCTTCGCTTCGCCACCGCATGCCCCTGGCTGCACAACCTCCCGCCACGTGCGCCTGGAATGCCCCCAGAGCGACATGTTGGTGGGTGAGCTGGAGCGCAGGCACGGGGTGGTAACTTGCCGCGGCAAACGCCTTGCCGCGGTGGATGCCTTGTCGCGCTCGGGAGCTTGTCACTCACCGGGCCTTGCCGGAGCGCGGGACGCGCCGTGGCAAGGTCCCTGTCGTGCCGTGGTTGGCCTTCCTGGCAAGCTCCTCCTGCCGGGGTCTTGTGCTTCGAGCGGTCGTCCCGGCAAGCTCCTCTTGCCGGGGCCTGGCTCTCTTCGGGTGGCCTTCCCGGCAGGCTCCTCCTGCCGGGGCCTTGGCTCAAATACTTTGTTCGTGGATGGCCCAAAAAGGGACCACGGAGAGTCTTGGCGATCGCCTGGCAAGCCTTGCCGCGGGGTGCTACGACTGCCCGTGCACAAGTTCGGGATACTAAGGTACCCCTACTTTAGTACACCGACAGGAGCCCCCGGGCCTGGGCCATACACGGTGCCGAGCGCTGTTTGGCCAGGCCCAAAACAGTGCACGGGCACGCGCGGCCTGGGTCATGCTGCATCTGCTTCTGCGCCCACCACGTCCTCCCCGAAAGGCACGCGTCGAACGCGGCATCGTGGGGAGAGGCGTGCGTGACGTGGGTGGCGTGCGCGGGGCTGAGCCCTGCAGGCATGCGTCACATCGCAGGCGATTTGTTTATTCGGAAAGGCGAAACGCCCCCCTCCTCCCCTTATAAGCAGGGGAGACAGGGGCAGTCCGCCCACCCGCCAGTTGCGATTCCTCAAAAACCTCCGCCACTTCCTAAGAGAAGCAGCGCTCCGCCCCCTTCCGCCGCCACCAGTGCCACTGACGCCGTCGACCCCCCTCCCTCTTCCCGCCATGGCCCCGAAGGGCGACAAGGGGAAAGGGAAGGCCGTGAAGTCGGCCGAGGCGCAGCGGCTAGAGGCGCTGCGAAAGGAGCAGGCGACCTTCCCCCCTGAGCTCGACGCGTTGGTCCCGAGACAACACGGACGCGGAGTTGGCGCGCATCGCCTCCAGGATGGAGGAGGCGGCGGCAGCCGCGGCCGCGGGCGAATTTGGCTTCACATTGGCGGAGGCGGACGCAACAGAGGCGGAAAGCCTTGCCGATCGAGCGGAGTTTGCCGGCGAGGAAGAGCTTGCCGGGCACGGCGCAGGGGCGGACGAGTCCACCGAAGGCACGAGCGGCTTGCTGGAGGCTGACGCCTCTTCCTCCCGACCCTCGGGCAGCTCGTCGCAAGCGGAGCCCCCGGCTCAACCACGGAGGCGTCTCCGCAAGGCCGGAGAGGAGGTATGGCAAGCGAGCCAACAGCCGCAGCGCTGCGCGACGCGCTCCGCTGTCTCAGCGGGAGCGGGGTCTTCGCAGGCTGCTGCTTCTGCTCCTGCCGCCCCTCGCGCCACGGCGGCGGCCGGGGCTAGGCCATCTCGGGCTAGCGCCACCGCTGCCTCCGCCAAGCGGCTGAGGGAGCCTACTCCTCCGCCTTCTCGCGCCAGAAGCGGGCCAGTCTTCGACTTCTCTGCGCTCAGCTCCGACAAAGAAGAGGGAGAGGAGTAAGATCCCCGCTGTTCTTATGTTTCTTCAATTCTTGTAGTTGCATCTCGCATCTCATTCGCTTTCCTCTGAATTTTCTCCTTTTCAGGACTCTGGCTTAGAGGGTGGCGAAGAGAGCCAAGGTCCCGGTGGTCATCCTCGACGACGAGCCCACCGTGACGGCCGGGGGTGCGCCCGAGATGACCTTGCCGGACCCACCAACCAATCCTTAGAGCAGCCCCCAGCGCAGCCCCCAGCATAAGCATATGGCTTGCTTTCTGTCGTTGGGCGCGCCCGGGTGCCCTTCGCTTTTCCTGACGTCTTGCTGATGATTTGTGTAGGAGCAGAGGAGCCCTGCCAGGAGCGTCCGGAGACCGTCCCCGATGAGCCACCCGCTACAACTACACCGCCAAGGGGGAGTTCCCCGGCAAGGGAGGGGTCCCCGACAAGGGAGCAGTCCCCGGCAAGGGGGCAGTCCCCGGCAAGGGAGCAGTCCCCGGCAAGGGACGGCGCCGGTGGCCCCTTGGCGACGGAGACCGCGACTGCAGACCCTAGCCCAGGTAACCTTCTCGCCTCGAAACTCCCCTGGGGTTCTTCTTTTTTGGATAGTTGCTTGACTTCTCTCCCTCTTTCGGCCTTCAGACCCGCCCTCCACGGACCCGATGGAGACCGAGGTCGTCGTCGAGGAGGATGCGCGCGGCCATACTGACGACGTTGCCGCCACCGGAAAGACGGATGGTGCTGAAGATCCGGCCGGCGAAGAGGCCGCCAAGGCTGCCGCAGCAGCCGCGGGCGAGGGGGGCGGCGATCGTACTGACGGCCCTGAGGCCGCAGGAACGCTAGGCGCTGCGCCGACCGCCGATCCCGCCTCCGCAGCGGCGTCAGGCCCCGAGGAGCCCCAGCCAGGCGCCTACCTGAAGGCCGGCGACGATATCTTCATCAAGCTCCCCTGAGAGTCGACTTCTCGGGCGCCAGTCGAGGGGGAGGCCTTGGATGGAGAGGTGCTCGCCTCCGCCAGGCTGACACTGGTTGACGCGCCAAGCAGCAGCGGCAGCGAGCCCGAGGAGGACCGGCTGCTCCGGAAGCTGGTGTCGCTCTACCGCGCCCGACAAGCCCAGGTGGAATGCCGGGAAGCGCTTGTCGCGAAGGCGGGAGCGGACATGGAGAAGCGCGCCGGGGAGCTCCGAGAGCTCAACCAGGAGGCCCTCCGATCCTTGGCGGAGGAGCGAAGGCAGCTCGACGAGGCGCGGACGGCCTTCATCCTCGAGAAGGCGGAAGCCGAAGAGCAGCAAAGGCTTGCCGCCGCGGGGCTAGCCGCGCGGGAGGGCGAGCTGGCGCAGCAGAAAGCCAGCCTCGCCAGCCACGAGGAGGAGGTCGCCGCACGCGAGCAAGCGCTCGGCGGAGCCCTCAAGGAGGCGCGAGATGCTGCCGCGGCCGCCGAGACTGCCAAGGAGGCACTGGAGGCGAAGGTGGCGCAGCTCGACACCGACCTCAAGGCGAGCGGCGAGGAGCTCGCCGCGCTCAAGCAGGAGCGCGAGAAGGGTGCCCACACCCTTGGTGAGCTGCAGGGCCGCTTCGCCGAGAAGATCAAGGAGCTCGACGCCGCCAAGGACTCCAACGCCGATCTCGAGCTGAAGCTGGACACCTTGTCCAAGGCGCTGGACAGCGCCAAGGAGCAGGAGGTGGCCTTGCGGAAGGAGGTCGCGGACAATGAGGCGTTGTTGGAGAGCGTCGCGGTCACCCAGAACGAATTCAGGGCGACGGTGGAGCAGTGGACCGAGGGCCTCATGGACATCGCCGCCTCCATCGACAAGGAGATGACGCTGCTGGGGAAGGAGGGTCACGAGTATCCCTCCGGTAAAACGTCCCACCCAACGCCAAGCTCACTTCGTTCTTCAAAGGTGTGGTGGCGGCCCTTCAGCATCTCCGGAACGCGATCCCAGAGCAGCTGGCCGGCGAGACGCGCGACGCCATCGCCGGAGCCCTCGAGAAGGTGTTGGTGAAGATCGCCTTCCGCAACCCCGGCATCAGGCTCACCAACGTCCTTAAATCCCTGCCGGTGGACGCTGACCTCGAGGAGATCAGGGCCCTCGTCGCGCCCATCGTGGAGAAGGTGGCCGGGATCAAGAGGATCGAGGGCGACCGCGTGGATTAGGCCGCCTCCCCTTTTCTTTTCTTGTCGCTGCCGGCCAAGTCATGAAAGCGATTCATTAGGGTTGCGACAAGCTTATCTTTGTTTATAAACTCTACCTTAGGTAGTGACTGCACTGTTATTTCCTCTACTTGACTCCGTGCTCTGTATGTTTTTGCCCTACGCTTTTGGGGACTTGTCGGCGTAGGCCTCCGCCTTACCGCGGGCTCTGAGTGCGGGACATCAGCAGCCCGCCAGCGGCGCCACTACCGGCAAGAAACCTTGCCGCGGCTAGCTGCAGCTCACTTAAATTGTTGAGCAGGCTCAAAGCAAAGTAAGTGTTGCGACTGCAGTCGCAGCACACTTAAGCTGCCGAGCGAGCTCGAAACAAAGTAAGGATGCCACTCTGGTTGTAGCACACTTAAGTCGTTGAGCGGACTCGAAACAAAGTAAGGGCGCAACTAGCCACGAGCCGGTCCCTCCGCGCACAGGTTTCCCATACAAAGTACGGTCGTTCGAGGAAGATAACCCCAAAATTTTAAAAACTCAATTGCTCAAACTTTGGCAACTTAGCTTTTCCGTGGCTCGCTGCCCGGCAAGGTCGCTTTCCGGTAAGGCAAAACATGGGGCTCGCCGTCGCTTACCGGGGGTCAGTGCTGCACAGAGTGTCAGATAATGCATGCAAAGAATAAAGAGCATGAGATCGACAAGGTGCGCAGAGCACAAGAACTCAATCTGCGCACAGGGTCTGCGCCTGGCTCTGTACAAAGGATCACATGCAACAGCGGCAAGACTTTGTACAGAGGGGTGGTTGCCGGACGGGGTTCAACAACCGTGCCTTACGGGCGAAACTTACGAAGATTCCCAACGTTCCAGGAGTTGCTCACCGGAGTGGTATCTTCGGTCTCAAGGCGGACAGCGCCAGGCCTATCGACTCATTTCACCCGGTAAGGGCCTTCCCACTTTCTCGAGACTTCTGGCACTAACCTTGCGGCTATAAAAGCGGCGCAAGGCTTGCTGGTAGCGAGCAGCTCGCACAGCGGCCTGAAGACGGTCCTCCTCGAGGAGCAGCGCATCATCTCGATGCAGCTGCTCTCGCTCAAGCTCAGCGTGAGCGAACACTCGAGGTGGCCCGCATGCGAGATCTGTGGGGCTAACTGTCCCCGCTCCACGGGATGGGGCGAGAGGCTGCCTGGTCATACCAGGGCTTACCTGCGCCGAGAGGTGTCGGCGTATGTTCAGATGCCGTGGCACCATGAGCTGGCTCGGCGGCGCCCGTCCCGTCGCCGGTGCCGTCCCCACCACCTGCTTGCTCCAGGGGCAGTGGGTTCGACGCGGGCGGACCAGCCACCTCCGAAGCCTTCTTCTTCGGTGGCATGTCGACGAAGATGATGGAGATCTAGCTGGTGCAGACGCCGGATCAGGTTCGCACAACTTCGACACCCCCTACCTGGCGCGCCAAAGATGTCGGGGGGAATCGGCTTCCTCGAACACCTATGGGGACCGAGCCCCTTTCTTGGTTCGGCGGGGGGCGGAGGTCGCACGAAGAGCAGATCGAGGCGAGGCACACGGGGGATTTTACCCAGCTTCGGGCCGCAAGGATGCGTAAAACCCTACTGCTGCTTTGTGGATTGTATTGTGTTCTTGCTCGGGAGCGCGTGGTGCTACAGTACACGCGAGCCGCTGGTGAGACCGAGCGTGGCAAATGGGTGTCCTCCTTCTTTCCCCCACGCGTGCATGGGGCCTCCTTTTATATGCTCAAGGGGTTACCCACAGGTGGCAGCGCAGGTGGGGGTAAAAATGGGAGAATGCTGTAGTGGGTACAGCTGCCTGCACAGTGGCTGTACAGTGCTATCATACCTAACTCTGACGGCGGGGGACAAGGGCATTAAATGCCCGTCCGCGTCGCCCAGACGGTGCAGGGAAGTGGACCGTCAGGAGCGCCACCGTTTGCCACGATGGCTACTCTGTCAGCTTCGCTTCGCCACCGCATGCCCCTGGCTGCACAACCTCCCGCCACGTGCGCCTGGAATGCCCCCAGAGCGACACGTTGGTGGGTGAGCTGGAGCGCAGGCACGGGGTGGTAACTTGCCGCGGCAAACGCCTTGCCGCGGTGGATGCCTTGTCGCGCCTGGGAGCTTGTCGCTCACCGGGCCTTGCCGGAGCGCGGGACGCGCCGTGGCAAGGTCCTTGTCGTGCCGTGGTTGGCCTTCCCGGCAAGCTCCTCCTGCCGGGGTCTTGTGCTTCGAGCGGTCGTCCCGGCAAGCTCCTCTTGCCGGGGCCTGGCTCTCTTCGGGTGGCCTTCCTGGTAGGCTCCTCCTGCCGGGGCCTTGGCTCAAATACTTTGTTCGTGGATGGCCCCAAAAGGGACCACGGAGAGTCTTGGCGATCGCCTGGCAAGCCTTGCCGCGGGGTGCTACGACTGCCCGTGCACAAGTTCGGGATACTAAGGTACCCCTACTTTAGTACACCGACAGTTAGATTTATCTTAATTCTTCTTTCGTAGTTGTGGATACTTGCGAGAGGAGGTAATCATAAGTGGGAGGCCTGTTCAACTAAGAACAACACCCAAGCATCGGTCCACCCACATATCAAATTATCAAAGTAACAAACATGAATCAAACAAAGATGATGAAAGTGACTAGATGAAGTTCCCATGTGTCCTCAAGAACGCTTTGCTTGCTATAAGAGAAAGTTTTGGCATGCCCTTTGTTATAAAAAGGATTGGGATACCTTGCTGCACCTTTTTTACAATTGCTACTTGTTGCTCATTACAAATTACCTTGCTATCAAACTACTTGTTACCGATACTTTTAGTGCTTGCAGAAAATACCTTGCTAAAAACCGCTTGTCATTTCCTCCTGCTCCTCATTGGGTTTGACACTCTTACTTATCAAAAGGACTACGATTGATCCCCTATACTTATGGGTTATCAAGACTCTTTTCTAGCGCCGTTGTCGGGGAGTGAAGCGCCTTTGGTAAGGGAACATTTATATTATGTGTTGAAATTTACTGTCACGTGTCACTATGGAAAACAATTCTTTGAGGGGTTTGTTCGGGGTATCTTCACCTCGACGAGAAGCACAAAGAGTTTCCCCTCAACCTGCTGCACCTGATGAAAATATTTATTATGATATTCTTTCTGGTATGTTAGAGAAACTGCTAGCTAATCCTTATGCAGGAGATGGAACGGTACATCCTGATATGCACTTAATCTATGTGGATGAAATATGTGGATTGTTTAAGCTTGCGGGTTTATCCGGAGATGGAGTTAAGAAGAAGGTATTCCTTTATCTTTGGAGGGAAAGTCATTGACATGGTATGGGCTATGTGATGATATTGGAACGTCGGATTGGAGCCGACTGAAATTGGAATTTCATCAGAAGTTTTATCATATGCATCTGGTTCATCATGATCGGAATTATACATTAATTTTTTGCCTCGTGAAGGATAAAGTATCACCCAAACTTGGGGACGCTTAAGTACATGATGCACACATACCCCAATCATGAGCTCTCAAGAGGAATTATTATTCAGAATTTTTATGCTCGACTTTCTCATAATGATGGATCCATGCTCGATTCGTCTTCTACCAGTTCTTTTATGAAGAAAAATATCGAATTCAAGTGGAATCTTTTGGAAAGAATTAAAAGCAACTCTGAAGATTGGGAGTTCGACAAAGCTAAAGAGTCAAGTATAAACCTTGAGTTTGATTGTGTAAACTCTTTTATGAAAACTGGTGCTTTTCATAAGTTTAGTGCTAAATATGGACTTGACTATGAGATAGTAGCTACATTTGTGAATCTTTTGCTACTCATGTTGATATCCCTAAGGAGAAGTGGTTTAAATATCATCCCCCTATTAAAGAAAAGATAGAGGAACCTGTGAAAGTGAAAGATGAAGCAATCATTTACAATGTCAATCCAATTGTGCATACTGCCTATATTGAGAAACCTCCTTTTCTTGTTAGGATTAAGGAACATGCTAAAGCTACAACCATGGTTAAAAACAGTAATATTACAGCACCTAGACCCTCTGAACAAATTAGGGTTGAACCTAATGTTGCAATGGTTAAAGATCTCTTGGATGATAATATTGATGGGCATGTTATTTATTTATGCGATGATGCTGCTAGAATTGGCAAATCCGTTAGAAATGAATGTGATAAGCTAGATCATAATAAACACCTAGTGGGCATGCATGTTGTTTATGTTAAGATTGGAGATCATCGTTATCATGGTTAATGTGATATTGATGAGGACATCAATACCATTGTTACACCCACAGCCCCTGCTGCTATACATACTGGACCAATTACTAGAGCTCGAGCACGCCAACTGAATTATCAGGTACTTTCGTTTCTTGGTAATGATTCTAATGTTCATGAGAATATGATGCTGCCTAACTTGGATACATTTGTTTTGCTTACAAATGAAGGGCCTAGCTTGGAGAAGGATGATCATTGGAGCAAGAACAAGCATGGAGTTGATGGCATGCGCAAGGGAGACAAGAACAGAGTTTCAAGTGATGATTTCAGGACTTTGAAGCCACCATAATGAGTGCATGAAGCCTTGGACGAAATATACAAGATGCCACTTCATAATTTTCGTCCAGAGGCTATTCTAGGTGCTGCGTCACCTTCTTCTTGGGCCAGGCCCATGTAATTTCGAAATACTTCAATATAGGCTGTTTTTAGAGTCCGTATGTGTGGGGAAACAAGAGTTAGGGTGGGTTTCGGACCCCTCCTCCAAGGGCCACGAAATTCCCCCCTCTTCCCCCATATATACAGCCCCTAGGGCATCGTTTAGACTTTGGGATTTGTTTAGTTAAAAGTTAGCCATTGCAACTTCGTGTACTTCGTTTGTGTCCAACGACCAGACCAAGACCGCTTACGGATTCCCACCATTATCAATACTTCATATATACTCGCAATATTCAGATTGCTTTTATCATATTCTTGCTTGTTCTTCGATTGCTTGCAGGAATAGACCTTCGTGGTCAGGTTGATTGTGCTCCGGCGTGGTCAATAACCTCTCGAAGTTGGTTTAGCGATTGCTAAGGCGCAACATCGTGCACGTTTGTAGTCCGATCGTCAAAGTCATCTTCACCAAATTGATAGTTATCATCTCATCGAAAGATCGGGACACCCCGCCTCTATCAAGTGGTATCAGATTTCCAGGTTGCTCGGAGATTTTACAGTTTTTCGTAGTTTAGATCGAGTCTGTTCTTCATACCTATAGTCCACGACAAAGCCAAAAAAAATTAGGGTTAGTTCATCCCATCCGAACCAATCTGAGCCTTTGCATAATCTTTTCTGTATTTGCTTTGTTGAATTTGCGGTTGCATCGTCATGTCAAGTTGCTGGTCTTAGAGTCTAGTCTTTTAGAGTTTCGAGTTCTGGTCATAAGTTGTCACGCCGCCGCCACACCATCATCATCGCCTTGCCATCTACCACCATTGCTTATCCGCCATCCCTCTGAATACCGTATCCATATACCACCAACAATCCGTATCCATATACCACCACCAATCCGTATCCATATACCACCACCGCTACCATATACCACCACCCCTGCCATATACCACCACCATATATCCACCACCAATCCGAGTTCTTCTCATATTAGGTTTGTTTTCGAGATCCATCTAAATTCCGATTTGTGTTTCCTTGCCTGCGTAGGTCTCAAAAAAAAAAGAGTCTGGAGACCCCCGGGCTGTTTTTAGGCCAAAATTTCGGTGACCGAAAATATTATTTCCCTATCCTATTTTTAGGCTGTTCTGAGTCTTTTGAGACACTCGCCATCATAGTGATTTTTGGTCGCACTTTTTCGTCGTCGCTGCCCTGATTTCCGAAAAAAAAATTGTCAAAAAAATTTCATACCCATCCTGTCAGTTTGACTTGGGAAGAGTTTTGAGACACTCGCCATTATAGTGATTTTTCGCAAAAAAAAGGAGCGAAAAAAAAGAGAGCGCAAAAAAAAAGAGGAGCGAAAAAAAAGAGCGCAAAAAAAACAGAGCAAAAAAAAATTCCAGAGTGTGCTATTCCCTTGTTTTAGTGCAGCGCCGTGATTTTGTTAGTGTTCTAGGCTCGCGTCTCTAGCACGGTCTAGCCTAGGACCAGCACAGTACCGTCGTTGAGCGTTTATTCAACTTTGCATCTCTCAATTGATTATTGCTGACCTTTTTGCTACCATACTATAAGCCTTTCCAGCTCCACATACATCTACGTCGTGCGTTTGACTCTCCCTGGCAATCACTCTATCCAAGCTTTGAGAGTTTTGACTACAACGGTTGCCGATCACCGCCTACTGCTGGGTAAGAACTGGTAAGAATTTCAGATTTGCTTGATGGATTTGTGACTGTCCACCACACCACCACCACCACTTCCTAGTAGTCTGTAGAATCATATTCTTGTGTGTTTCTATTGCTGCTAACCATGGCAGGATCACAAGCCGACGAGACTGACTGAGAGAACATGACAAACAAAGCGTTACATGATAAGTTTCAGCAAATGATGAGTGGACATGTGGAAGATGTGCTACATAGATTTCAAGAGGCCATGGAGAAGATAGATGGCATTGAGAAGGCGTTCGAAACAAAGCTCGATAACAAGTTCAATGAATTGCTCGCGCGTCTGCCACCACCACCACCGGCTGCACCTAACGCACCTCTACAACAGCAACAACGACTACCTCCACATCGCGAAACAGCCCTCCACCGAGCGACCCGTGTCCCTCTTCAGCCTGGCCAAGCTGCTGGTGCTGCTGTTGATACTTCTGTGGCTCCTGCTGCTGATGTGGGGGAGGATGATTATGTGGGAGATTACGCGGATGAGATTGATCAACATCAGAACTACGTGCAACCATCAGCACCACAACCACCAGGTCGTCCACATGCAAATAATGGCAATGTTAGGGCTCCCCCTCAGGTACGAGATCATGACCATCTCCCTAAACTGAAATTGAATATTCCACCATTTGAGGGTAGATATGTTCCTGATATATATCTTACTTGGGAGTTAGAAACTGAACAACGATTTACATGTTTACAATATCCTGAGGAGAGACGTGTTCCTGCTGCTGTTTGTGCTTTCACTAGCTTTGCATGTGTTTGGTGGTCTGAATATTGTAGATTATATCCTGTTCCAGCTACTTGGGCTGCTTTGAAAACTGCTATGCGTACTCGTTGGGTTCCACCATATTATGAACGTGAATTACTTCAAAAATTGCAGCGCTTAAGACAAGGAAAAAATTCGGTAGAAGAATATTATCAGGAATTACAAACTGGCTTGATTAGATGTGGTATCGTTGAGGAGAATGAAGCTATGCTTGCACGTTTTCTGGGTGGATTAAATAGAGAGATTCAGACCATTCTAGACTATAAGGATTATAATAATATCACTCGTTTATTCCATCCTGCTTGTAAAGCTGAACGTGAAGTGCAGGATCGACAGGCATTGGCGTGAACTAACTTTTCTGCAGGTCGACCTTCGTCGTGGACACCACGTGCATCATCTACTTCCACATGTTCTGCTACACCGGCACCTCCGTCAGTTACCACCTCCAACCGTGATACAAGAAAGCAGGCACAACCACCACTATCTGCCAAGAGCACACCTGCCGGGCCTGCACAGAGCTCTTCTTCTTCCATGGCGTCTACAGGGCACACAAGTGATATTATTTGTCGTCGTTGTAAGGGAAGAGGACATTTTGCGAGAGAATGCACATCTCAGCGTGTGATGATTGCTACTGAGGATGGTGGGTATGAGTCCGCTAGTGACTATGATGAGGAGACTTTGGCTCTTCTTACACATGAAGAACACGGTGGAGATGATTCTGATCATGAGACGCAATACATGGCTGCTGAAGATGCTAACAGGTATGAATGTTTAGTTGATCAACGTGTTTTGAGTGTGCAGGTCACGCAAGCTGAGCAAAACCAGAGGCATAATTTGTTCCATACAAAGGGAGTTGTGAAGGAACGTTCTGTTCGCGTCATCATAGATGGAGGGAGCTTCAACAACTTGGCTAGCATGGAGATGGTGGAGAAGCTATCTCTCACCACAAGACCACATCCACATCCTTACTACATCCAATGGTTCAACAACAGCGGCAAGGTTAAGGTAACACGTACTGTTCGGGTGCATTTTAGTATCTCTACATATGCTGATTATGTTGATTTTGATGTGGTACCTATGCAAGCATGTTCCTTATTACTTGGTAGACCATGGCAATTTGATAAAAATTCTGTACACCATGGTAGAAACAATCAGTATACTCTTGTTCATAAGGATACAAATATTACTTTGCTTCCTATGACTCCTGATTCCATTTTGAAAGATGATATTCATAGAGCTAATAAAGCAAAACAGGAGAAAAATAAGAGTGAAAATCAGATTGTGGCAAAAGAATTTGACCAACAAATGAAGCCTAATAGTAAACCATATAGTGTTGCTTCTAAAATTAAATTGAAAAGTGCATGTTTACTTGCCACCAAATCTGATATTGATGAGCTAGTTTTTAGCAAATCTGTTTGCTATGCTTTTGTGTGCAAAGAGGCATTATTTTCATTCGAGGACGTGCCTTCCTCTTTGCCCCCTGCTGTCACTAACATTTTGCAGGAGTTCGCTGACGTCTTCCCACAAGACGTGCCACCGGGATTACCACCTATTCGAGGGATTGAGCATCAAATTGACTTAATTCCCGGTGCATCGCTACCCAACCGTGCACCATACCGTACCAATCTAGAGGAGACGAAGGAGATTATGCGGCAAGTACAGGAGCTGCTCGACAAAGGTTATATTTGCGAATCCCTTAGTCCTTGTGCTGTTCCTATTATTCTAGTGCCGAAAAAGGATGGTACGTCGCGTATGTGTGTTGATTGTAGAGGCATTAATAATATTACCATTCGTTATCGTCATCCTATTCCTAGGCTAGATGATATGCTTGATGAATTGAGTGGATCTACAATATTCTCCAAAGTTGATTTGCGTAGTGGATACCATCAAATTCGTATGAAATTGGGAGATGAATGGAAAACAACATTTAAAACTAAGTTTGGTTTATATGAGTGGTTAGTCATGCCTTTTGGGTTAACTAATGCACCTAGTACTTTCATGAGACTAATGAACGAAGTTTTACGTGATTTCATTGGACGATTTGTGGTAGTCTATTTTGATGATATACTGATTTATAGCAAATCTTTGGAAGAACATTTGGAACATTTACGTGTTGTTTTTAATGCTCTACGTGATGCACGTTTGTTTGGTAACCTTGGGAAGTGCACCTTTTGCACCGACCGAGTGTCTTTTCTTGGCTATGTTGTTACTCCACAGGGAATTGAAGTTGATAAAGCCAAGATTGAAGCTATTGAGAGTTGGCCGCAGCCCAAAACGGTCACACAAGTGAGGAGTTTTCTTGGACTCGCTGGTTTCTATAGGCGTTTTGTGAGAGATTTTAGCACCATTGCTGCACCTCTCAGTGAGCTTACAAAGAAGGATGTGCCTTTTGTTTGGGGTACCGCACAGGAAGAAGCCTTCACGGTATTGAAAGATAAGTTGACACATGCTCCTTTACTTCAACTTCCTGATTTTAATAAGACTTTTGAGCTTGAATGTGATGCTAGTGGAATTGGATTAGGAGGTGTGTTATTACAAGATGGCAAACCTGTTGCATACTTTTCTGAAAAATTGAGTGGGCCTAGTCTGAACTATTCTACTTATGATAAAGAATTATATGCTCTTGTTCGGACTTTAGAGACATGGCAACATTATTTATGGCCCAAAGAATTTGTTATACATTCTGATCATGAATCTTTGAAACATATTAAAAGTCAAGCTAAACTGAATCGTAAACATGCTAAATGGGTTGAATTCATTGAGACTTTCCCTTATGTCATTAAACACAAGAAGGGTAAAGAAAATGTTATTGCTGATGCTTTGTCTCGTCGCTATACTATGCTTTCACAACTTGACTTCAAAATATTTGGTTTGGAGACCATCAAAGATCAATATGTGCATGATGCTGATTTTAAAGAAGTAATGCAGAATTGTAAAGAAGGAAGAACATGGAACAAGTTCGTTCTTAATGATGGTTTTGTGTTCCGTGCTAACAAGCTATGCATTCCTGCTAGCTCTGTTCGTCTTTTGTTGTTGCAGGAGGCGCATGGAGGAGGATTAATGGGACACTTTGGCGTGAAGAAGACGGAGGACGTACTTGCTACACATTTCTTTTGGCCAAAGATGAGACGGGATGTTGAGCGTTTTGTTGCTCGCTGCACTACATGTCAAAAAGCTAAGTCACGACTCAATACTCATGGTTTATATATGCCTTTGCCTGTGCCTACTGTTCCTTGGGAGGATATATCTATGGACTTTGTTTTAGGTTTACCTCGAACAAAGAAGGGGCGGGATAGCATATTTGTTGTCGTGGATAGATTCTCGAAAATGGCACACTTTATACCATGTCATAAAACCGATGATGCTGTTAATGTTGCTGATTTGTTCTTTCGTGAAATTATTCGCTTGCATGGTGTGCCAAATACTATTGTTTCAGACCGTGATACTAAATTTCTTAGCCACTTTTGGAGATGTTTATGGGCTAAGTTGGGGACTAAACTGCTTTTTAGTACTACTTGTCACCCCCAAACTGATGGACAGACTGAAGTAGTCAATAGAACATTGTCTACTATGCTTAGGGCTGTTTTGAAGAATAATAAGAAAATGTGGGAAGAATGTTTGCCTCATATTGAATTTGCTTATAATCGTTCGTTGCATTCTACTACTAAGATGTGCCCTTTTGAAATTGTGTATGGTTTCCTACCTCGTGCACCCATTGATTTGTTGCCTCTTCCATCTTCGGAGAAGGTTAATTTTGATGCTAAAGAACGTGCTGAATTGATTTTAAAAATGCATGAGTTAACTAAGGAAAACATTGAGCGTATGAATGCTAAATATAAACTTGCTGGAGATAAGGGTAGAAAACATGTTGTGTTTGCACCTGGAGATCTTGTTTGGTTACATTTGCGTAAGGATAGATTTCCTAATTTGCGCAAATCAAAGCTAATGCCACGTGCTGATGGTCCTTTTAAGGTGTTAGAGAAAATAAATGATAATGCATATAAACTTGAGTTGCCTGCAGATTTTGGGGTTAGTCCCACTTTTAACATTGCAGATTTGAAGCCTTATTTGGGTGAGGAAGATGAGCTTCCGTCGAGGACGACTTCATTTCAAGAAGGGGAGGATGATGATGACATCAATACCATTGTTACACCCACAACCCCTGCTGCTATACATACTGGACCAATTACTAGAGCTCGAGCACGCCAATTGAATTATCAGGTACTTTCGTTTCTTGGTCATGATTCTAATGTTCATGAGAATATGATGCTGCCTAAATTGGATACATTTGTTTTGCTTACAAATGAAGGGCCTAGCTTGGAGAAGGATGATCATTGGAGCAAGAACAAGCATGGAGTTGATGGCATGCGCAAGGGAGACAAGAACAGAGTCTCAAGTGATGATTTCAGGACTTTGAAGCCACCATAATGAGTGCATGAAGCCTTGGACGAAATATACAAGATGCCACTTCATAATTTTCGTCCATAGGCTATTCTAGGTGCTGCGTCACCATCTTCTTGGGCCAGGCCCATGTAATTTCGAAATACTTCAATATAGGTTGTTTTTAGAGTCCGTATGTGTGGGAAAACAAGAGTTAGGGTGGGTTTCGGACCCCTCCTCCAAGGGCCACGAAATCCCCCCCTCTTCCCCCATATATACAGCCCCTAGGGCATCGTTTAGACTTTGGGATTTGTTTAGTTAAAAGTTAGCCATTGCAACTTTGTGTACTTCGTTTGTGTCCAACGACCAGACCAAGACCGCTTACGGATTCCCACCATTATCAATACTTCATATATACTCGCAATATTCAGATTGCTTTTATCATATTCTTGCTTGTTCTTCGATTTCTTGCAGGAATAGACCTTCGTGGTCAGGTTGATTGTGCTCCGGCGTGGTCAATAACCTCTCGAAGTTGGTTTAGCGATTGCTAAGGCGCAACATCGTGCACGTTTGTAGTCGGATCGTCAAAGTCATCTTCACCAAATCGATAGTTATCATCTCATCGAAAGATCGGGACACCCCACCTCTATCAGTGTTTGTGCTATTCCGTTTATTCTATATCAAGAAATTATGAATGATATTGCACCTGCTGAGATTGAAGATATTGTTGTCACTATTAAGCTAGCAAATAGAGCTACTATTACACTACTTGGGATTGTTCGAGATGTTGAAGTCTTGTGTGGTAAGATCAAATACCCTACTAATTTCTTAGTACTTGGTTCACAACAAGATAATTTTTGTCCCATTATATTTGGTAGACCTTTCTTGAATACCGTTAATGCTGAAATTGATTGTGGTAAAGAGAAGGTTGGAGTTAAATTTGGTGATGTATCTCATGAGTTCAATTTCTCAAAGTTTAATAGACAACCACATGAAAAAGAATTTTCTAGTTAGGATGAAATTATTGGTCTTGCTTCTATTGATGTTCCTCCTATCGACCCTTTAGAACAAGATTTGCTAGACCATGAAAATGATATGCATATGAATGAAAGGAATGAGTTAGATGATATATTTTTCAAACAAGTACCTATCCTTAAACACAACTTGCCTGTTGAAACTCTTGGGGACCCTCTTCCACCTAAGAGTGATCATGTGTTTGAATTGAAACAATTACCTGATACATTAAAATATGCTTATCTGGATGAAAAGAAGATATATCCTAATATTATTAGTGCTAACCTTTCAGAGCATGAAGAAAAGAGACTACTAAAAACTCTGAAGAAGCACCGCACTGCTATTGGATATACTCTTGATGATCTTAAGGGCATTAGTCCCACTCTATGTCAGCACAAGATTAATATGGAGGCTGATGCTAAACTAGTTGTTGATCATCAATGACGATTGAATCCTAAAATGTAGGATGTGGTAAGAATGAAATATTAAAGCTTCTGGAAGCAGGTATAATTTATCCCATAGCTGATAGTAGATGGGTAAGTCATGTTCATTGTGTCCCTAAGAAAGAAGGCATCACTATTGTTCCTAATGATAAAAATGAACTTATTTCGCAAAGAATTGTAACTGGTTATAGGATGGTAATTGATCACAGGAAATTAAACAAAGCCACTAGAAAAGATCATTACCCCTTGCCTTTTATTAATCAAATGTTAGAAAGATTTTCTAAAGCATACACACTTTTGTTTCGTTGATGGATATTCTGTTTTTTCACAAGTACCTGTATGAAAACAAGATCAAGATAAAACTACATTTACTTGTTCTTTTGGAACTTACGCTTATAAACGTATGCCTTTTGGTTTATGCAATGCACCTGCTTCCTTTCAAAGATGTATGACTACTTCTGATGTATGGGACTTTTATGAAAAGATTGTTGAGGTATTCATGGATGATTTTTCCACGTATGGGACTTCTTCTGATGATTGCTTGAGCAACCTTGATCGAGCTTTGTAGAGATGTGAAGAAACTAATCTTGCCTTGAATTGGGAGACGTGTCACTTTATGGTAAATGAAGGTATTGTCCTTGGGAATAAAATTTCTGAACGAGGTACTGAAGTAGATAAAGCTAACGTTGATGCGGTTGAGAAAATCCCATGTCCTAAAGACTTAAAAGGTATAAGAAGTTTTCTTTGTCATGCTGGTTTTTATAGAAGGTTTATTAAAGACTTCTCTAAAATCTCTAGGCCTCTTACTAATCTTTTGCAAAAAGATGTCCCATTTGTTCTTATGATGATTGTGTAGAAGCCTTTGAAATACTTAAGAAAGCCTTAATCTCTGCACCTATTGTTCAACCACCTGATTGGAACTTGCCTTTTGAAATTATGTGTGATGCTAGTGACTATATTGTTGGTGCTATTATAGGACAAAGAGTTGATAAAAAATTGAATGTTATCCATTATGCTAGTAAAACTCTAGAAAGTTCTCAAAGAAATTATGCTACTACCGAGAAAGAATTTTTAGCAGTTGTGTTTGCATGTCGTAAATTAAGATCATATGTTGTTGATCCTAAAGTAATTGTTCACACTGACCATGTTGCTTAAATATCTTATGGCGAACAAAGATGCTATACCTAGACTCATTAGGTGTCTACCAAGCACCGGACATGTTGCACTGCAGGCTATGCATTACTGAACCCGAGTGATCGATCGATCCCTTGCTGTTAACTGAACTCGAGTGTGATTCCTTCGCTACTGCTGCTAACTGAAGCTGATCGATGCTGCCTCTGGATGAACAGTGAGCGGTGTTGAGGGGGTTTGGATGAACAGTTCCCTGTGGGGGGTTGGATGAACAGGACCCCGTGGTAGTAGAGGCCTTTGCCGCTGGATGAACAATACCCCAATCGATCGAGCCGGTGGATGAACAGGATCCTGTGGAGGGCTGGATGAACAGGATCCCGTGGAGGGCTGGATGAACAGGACCCCATGGAGGGCTGGTTGAACAGTAGACGGTGGAGGGCTGGACGAACAATAGCTCATGGAGGGGTGGTTGAATAGGACCCCGTGGAGAGGGCTGGTTGAACAATAGCCGGTGGAGGAGCACGCGGTGGAGGCTGGATGAAAAGGAGCCCGTGGATGAACGGTCACAGGTGGAGGCTGGAGGAGGTCGACGGTGGATGAACAGTAGCCCGTGGAGGATGGAGCAGGTCGATGGTGGAGATGAACAGTATCCCGTGGAGTCCCGTTTTGCGGTACGCCACACCCCTCCCGATGAACAGGACGCCCATTTCGACCGTAGCGCTCCAACACAAGTATGTTTCCTCCGTTTTGCGGTACGCCACACCCCTCCCGATCAACAGGACCCCGTTTCCACCAAAGGAGCTCTGTTTCCTCCGTTTTGCGATACGCCAGACCCCTCCCTATCAACAGGATCCCATTTCGACCGTGGCCAGTCGAACTCAAGGCCGTTTCCTCCGTTCTGTGGTATGCCAGGCCTCGTTTCCATCGCCTGTTCCGTCCAAGCCGGTTGGCTCCCATCGCCTGTTCCATCCAAGCCGGTTGGCTCCCATCGCCTGTTCCATCCAAGCCGGTTGGCTCCCGATGAACACGATGACGACGCAGTTTCTCCATTCTGACCCAGCCATGTACACAAACCCTGGCCATACATATGCGCGAGTAGGCGTTCGAGACCCCGCCTGTATGTACGTACGTGGCCGTATTTACTTTCTTGCAACATGGCCGTTGTACGTACATGTACATGCTATGTGCGTGCCTGTACTACGACACATGCGCGCCTCTACTACGACACGTGCCCTTCCTTACACGGCCACGGTTCATCGCTGCAGCCTGCAGACAGACCGATTGTATGTACGTACACGTTCACGACCAGAATGACAACGCTATGTATGCTTCGACCAGGTGGGTCCCGACTATCAGGCACTTCCTTGCGTGCGAAAATGTAGATGGTGGGTCCCAGCAGTCAGGGGGCGAATCATTTTTTTGCCCGTAATATGGACGGACTTCCTTGCGTGCGAAGATGTAGCTGGTGGGTCCCAGCAGTCATGGGGAGAAACCATTATTTTGAGGGTAAAAAGGATGCAGTTGCATCCATGCGTCCATGGGCGTGGTGCATCCCCACTGTGAGCCTCTCACGTACAATCATCTTCCGATGACTCTCGGCTGTTGACCATGTTGACCACACCGTGACGAGCGCACCAAGGCCGATGGACGACGGCGAGGCCCCAGACTGGAACGACCCGGAGATGGGGAAGACGCGGCAGTGCAGTCACAAATGGAGAGGAGTGGGAAACTTGACTGGTTCGGGTGCGCGGGAGCACTGCTGCCCACGGGAGACAGGAGCAAGAACAGAGGTTGAAGAAGGAGCACGGCTGTTGGATTAACATCCAACGGTCCAGCTGCTAGAATCATTTGTTGATTAAGTTGACAAAGCCCTGCTTACACGTCTGCTTAGTAGGCCCACAAGTCAGCCACCAAATCTGCCGGGTCCCAGCTGTCATCGGGAGGAATGGTTTTTTTATAACAAGGAGGCACTTCCTTCCGTGCGAAGAAACAGCCGGTGGGTCCCAGCTGTCAAGGGGAAACAGCTTAATAAGGAGGAACTTTCCTTTCATACAACCATGGACCTCGTGGGTCCCAGCCGTTAGGCTCTCCAAGTACAGTCCTCTTTCGATGACTCTCGTTTGTTGACCATGCCACATCGAGCATAGCAAGGCGATGGACGACGGCGAGGCCCCATATTGGAACGACCCGGAGATGGGGAAGACGTGACAGTGGAGTCACAGGCGGAGAGGAGTGGGAAACCTGACTGGTTCGGGTGGGGGGTGGGCCTACACTTGGTAGAGAATAATAGGAGGTGTGGAGTGGAGGGATGGCCTAGCCATCAGCGGGGTAGCATTTCGGTGAGGCTCCCAAAAAGCCCCGCTGGATGCTGGAGGCTGGAGCAGGCTGTCCCGGCAGCGCTGGCGGAAGAAGACAAGAGATTGAAGAAGAATGCCGACCATTGGATGTAAATCCAATGCCTTGTTAGGCTTCGACCTACTAGCCCACATGTCAGCCAGTCCATTTGTTTTTAGTCCATTTGGTGGGTTGGGTGAAACAATGATGTAGCATCTATGCAGCCCGTTTATATATATGGTAGAATTTAAAGCCCATTTGCATTTTTTCTCGAAATCCATAGACTTGCTGGGCTGGGTGAAAATATCATGTTGGCTGGACGGAGAAATGTTATAAGAACATAAACACATGATTGCACGTCTATTACTACATTGGTCAGTAAAATCTTTGCAAGCTTATGTATGCAATCACTAGGAGTTAACTTGCCAAGTTATATATAAACAATTATTATTATTATTTTGTAAGAACTTTCAACTTAAGAAATAAAATATCATTTTAATTTAATGAGTTAATAGGACGTGGGGTATTATTATTTTTTAGGCTAGACGTGGGACAGTTGAGTTGGTTCTAGGGAAAAGTAGTGGGAGAAAACTCAGTTTACATCAAAAAATAAAGTGGGAGAAAATTGAAATATAGGATTAATGAAAACAAAAAATAAAGGAAGTGGGAAGGACTATAAAATGGTTGGACGAATGACAGGTTTAACGGAACCTTATGTTATTTCTATTATATATATGTAATAAAATAAGATACAAATATAGGTTCAGTTTTGCATTCTTATAGAAAACATAGGTTCAGTTTTGCATTCTTATAGAAAAATAGAACTGAGATGTGCGTTGTCTTGAAAATAAAACATAACTTGGGCTGCTGATGTTATAGACAAGCTAGGTTGGGAGGCCCAGAGGCCGCTTGATACCTGCTGGATCCAAAAAATGTTGAAACATGTCGTGGGCTGCCCATGTTAAACAACAAAACCTAGGCCATGGACCTAGTGGGCCCAGGACTGTCAGCCTCTCGAGGAACCGTTGTCTCCCGATTCCTCTTGTTGTGCTAACATGTTAGGAACGACAAACGGCGGCTCCGCGGCGAGAGCACCAAGGCGGAGGATGACGTCGAGACCTCTGACCGAATGAACCGGAGTGGGGGAAGATGCAGGCGGAGGGGAGTACGAGGGTTGACTTGTTCGGGTGCAGGGTGGGCCGATGGAGCTGCCGCCGCCGGACAATGTGTGGGAGTAGTGGGATGGCCAGCCGCTGTATAGGAAGAGGACGGAATATTCAACAAAATAAAGAACTGCAAATGGATAGGTGGTTGGTCCCATATGTCTGTGTACGAGACCTGCTGGGTCCACCTGAGAAGGGGAATATGTTGGCATGAAGGAGATTCAAAGCACGGCAGCCGAGTGAACTATTTTTTTAAACGGACAAGTGAACTAGTTACATACATAAGAAAATAGCCACTAAAAAAAGCAAACAGGTTAATGCTTTCTTAAAATAAATATTTTGGACAAAACAGATAATTACGACACATAGGCTAATGCATGAAACACTCAGATGATAAATGTGCTTATAAACAGATAAAGTACAACATCTAGACCTTCCTGGCACGCTTGATCATGACGCTGCGGCTGTCTGTGTACTCGTCGATTACGTGAAGCAGACACGCCCTCATGTCCAAGATCCGCATGTACATGTCGTAGCATGCGTATGCGTCCTTGGCCGCGTAGGTTACGTAGGCTAGATTCAGAGGTACCACCCACGTGTTCAGGTCCTTGGTATCGTTGTCTTCTTTCCTGGTGGCATATCAGGGGTCGAAGATGGTCTCGACAAGGTCAACCACGGAGTCCTTCTCCTGCCCATTGCCGATGATCTTGTATTGCTTCTGGATGTCGACAAGCTTGTTGCACCAGATGGCCGAATCATCACATTCTACCTTCTCTCCACCGTAGCGAAGGTGCAGTCTGCGCTACCGATGAAAGGGGCGAATGCTCCAGAACCTCTGATGGCCCTACATAAGTGGTAGACGAGAACCTCGTCCCGCACACATACCTGGGCGACGGCGATCCACTGGTCCCTATCAGGAGACGAATGTATGGGAACTAGGTCTAAGTCCTGCGACCTTGTGCTTTTTCGTCCTGTAGGTACTGCTTGACCTCGGCGAGGCAGAGCTCTTCAAGTGAACGAGTGGGTAGGCGGCGGCAGCTGTTCGTTTTTCAGCTCTTGGGGAACTAGATTCAACAGTAAACTGAGTGTGTATAGGCGACAACAGTTACTACCCATCCCTCGCCTTCTGCACGTTCGGCAGAAGGTGCACCCTTGGCGCATTCAAACACCTCCATTAAGAAACCTACTCCGGCCACACGTCGGTTCAGGAGCGGGTCTGTATTGGCACTTTCACACAGATAATACTACCGAGTTTGAACTGTTTGTTATGGTTCTTTTCCTCTGCATCATCATGTTGTGTTTCCCAGCTTGCAAGATTCTGAACCAACAAATAAGATGCAAATAATAAGTACAACAAAGATGCCTACACATCTCATTGATTCCCAGCTTGCAAAATTCATAACCAAGAAATAAGATTCAAATCATAAGTACAACAAATACGCCTACACATCTCATTGATTCCCAGCTTGCAAGATTCAGAACCAACCCATTAGAGCCTTTTGATAAAGTGAATATCGGGATTAAATCCATCTTGGCTAGCCGTGTCATACAACCGAAGAACTTGGCGAATGCTCTTGACCGTCACAACATCTGTAGTTGAGTATTACTGTTTGCACATCACAAATATGAAGAGCCTGATTACTATAATTGTGGCACTCCTTGAACTCAACCTATAGCTCCACTCGGATGAGGCCTGCCTGGACTTCCATGATTCAATTCATGCGCCTTTTTCTGCAATTCACCTGAAATGAAGCAAAGATTGCATCATTCAGCTAGCAAGAAGTACTTGCTCTCGTGAGCTGGCAGGTTCTTTCATAGTTGCACTAAAATTGAGGAACATTAAGGTTGGCTGTCCTGCTCATGTATGGTGCAACTATAATTTGCTAATCTTTTGTGCAGTTCCACTAAAATAAAGTGCCATTGTGGTGACAGTGACGGCTCATCTTGCAAAGGCTAATAAAACATTGCGCAAGATTACCAGCAGAATTTGACGGAGATTTTGGAAATTCCAATCACCATTTTGTGCAGTTCAACCAAAATTGAGAGATGTTGCCCACATGATATTTTAGTTGAACTGCACAAGGCGTTCATTCCAGAAAAAGAGTTTTTTGTGCAGTTCACCAAAAGGTCACAATAGCAACAAGGTGAAATGGACACTACTAGGGAAAAGCCTAGTAGTAGCGTGGGATTAATGCCTATTAGTAGCGCGAGGAGCCACGCTACTAGTAAGGCACTACAGCTATTACTTAGCAGTAGCACGTGCGGCACACACTACTGTTAAGACATATAGCCGCATCGCGTGTTTACTCCAGCGCTACTGCTAATCTAACTAGTAGTAGCGTGTTTCCTGTCCATCGCTACTAGTATTATTTTTTCCATTTTTTTATTTTTAGTGTATTTATATGCCGTTATACAAATTTTGGTATAATACCAATTATGAGGTTGTTATATCAATATGTCCATAACAGTGTGTCAAATGAAGGTGGATTAGGTTCAAGTGGAGGCAACATGTGGTGCATGTCGAAAGTATACTACTAATCCAAACTTGATCTAGTTTGGACTAGTAGTACTTTCGATGTGCACCACATGTTGCCTCCACTTGAATCTAATCCGCCAACACAAGCTATTTAATCAACATCATAGTCATTACCACCAACAGTAGTTATTTAATCATCATAGTCATAGTGTAGCACACATCATCATCTTCAAACTCATTCTAGCTAGCTAATCACCACCAACACTAGCTGCGGTAGCTATCTAATCACCACCAACACTAGCTAATAATAATCATCATAGTCATTACCACCAACACTAGCTATTTGATCATCATAACTCATTTCTAGCTAGCTAATCACTCCTGCTGCTCTCTCTCAGGTAAAATAGCATAAAACATGTGTAGCACTCCTGCTTCATCATGTTGGAGTATGCAGATGAACCTGTCTCCTAATCGTGGGTTGCACTTCTAATTGCTACCCCTAGTACTTCTCTGCGATCGTTCACAATTTTGCTCCAGTCTTCCACTATTAAGCATTCCTCGCTTTTAGAAATCCAGAATGCACTAAAGTGCATTGTAGGATATCTTGCCGTAAGCTAACCATTCTCATGCGACCTTTAGTCTCGATCCAATGAGGCACAACATTCATCGGGAGTCCCTGTTGAAGAACATCGTATACATACTTAGCAATGAAGTTTAGCTTAAATAATAATTTATGCAAAAGATGCACTGAGGACAAATAGTAAACATTTTACCATCTTTCCTAAGTAGATGTGACCGTAGTTCAATACGAACATTATTGGTCGCACGTTTTGAGTACTAAGATTTTTAAGTCCAGGAAAATAATTTGTCTTGAAAGTATGAAGATTGAGGGAGTCCTGGATTAGGGGGTGTCCGGATAGCCAGACTATACCTTCAGCCGGACTCCTGGACTATGAAGATACAAGATTGAAGACTTTGTCCCGTGTCCGGAAGGGACTTTCCTTGGCGTGGAAGATAAGCTTGGCAATGCGGATATTTAGATCTCCTACCATTGTAACCGACTTTGTGTAACCCTAACCCTATCTGGTGTCTATATAAACCGGAGGGTTTTAGTCTGTAGGACAACATACAACAATCATACCATAGGCTAGCTTCTACGGTTTAGCCTCCTTGATCTCGTGGTAGATCTACTCTTGTACTACCCATATCATCAATATTAATCAAGCATGACGTACTGTTTTACCTCCATCAAGAGGGCCCGAACCTGGGTAAAACTTCATGTCCCTTGTCTCCTGTTACCATCCGCCTAGACGCACAGTTCGGGACCCCCTACCGAGATCCGCTGGTTTTGACACCGACATTGGTGCTTTCATTGAGAGTTCCTCTGTGTCGTCGCTTTTAGGCCCAATGGCTCCTCCGATCATCAATAATGATGCAGTCCAGGGTGAGACTTTTCTCCCCGGATAGATCTTCATCTTCGGTAGCTTCGCACTGCGGGCCAATTCGCTTGGCCATCTGGAGCAGATCGAAAGCTACGCCCCTGGCCATCAGGTCAGATTTGGAAGTTTAAACTATACGGCTGACGTCCGCGGAGACTTGATCTTCGACGGATTCGAGCCACAGCCGAGCGTGCCGCACTGTCGCGATGGGCATGATCTAGCTCTGCCGCCGAACAGTGCCCTGGAGGCCGCGCACGCATCGGTTCCGACCCTGGATTCGGAACCAACTGCGCCGATCGAGGACGAGTGGTTAGACGCCGCCTCGGGGCCTGCGATCCCAATGGCGATCGAGCCGAACACCAGTCCCGCACTCCGCAAGGCCCGTGACCCCGTGGGGCCGGACTCCTCTCCGGACTCCGAGCCCCCCGCGCCCCTGCCGATCGAATCCAAGTGGGCGCCGATCATGGAGTTTATCGCCTCGGACATCTTTTCGGCACTCGCCCTTTGGCGATATTCTGAATTCATTAAAGTCTCTCTCTTTGTCAGGAGAGCCTTGGCCGAACTGCGGTCAGCAAGGTTGGGATACGGACGACGAAGAAATTCAAAGCCCACCCACCACCCACTTTGTAGCCACTTTCGATGATTTAACCGACATGCTCGACTTCGACTCCGAAGACATTGACGGTATGGACGCCGATGTAGGAGACGACCAAGAACCAGCACCTATATAGCACTGGAAAGCCACCTCGTCATATGACATATACATGGTGGATACCCCAAAAGAAGGAGATGGCGATGGAACAGCGGGGGATGACCCCTCCAAGAAACGGCCTAAGCGCCGGCGTCAGCGGTGCCGCTCTAAATCCCGCCAAAGCAAAAATGGTGATTCCAGCACAGGAGATAATAACACTCCGGATAGCGCCGAAGAACAACCCCTCCAGCAAGATTGAGCGTAGGAGGATGGAGAAGCTAGCCCTCACGAGAGAGCGGCAGACAGAGAGGTGCCTCCCTCTGAAGACGAGGCAAGCCTCGATGACGACGAATTCGTCGTGCCAGAGGATCCCATCGAACAAGAGCGTTTCAAACGCAGGCTTATGGCCACAACAAGCAGCCTCAAGAAAAGACAGCAACATCTTAGAGCTGATCAAGATTTGCTAGCCGACAGATGGACTAAAGTCCTTGCGGCCGAAGAGTATGAACTCGAACGCCCCTCCAAGAGCTACCCAAAGCGCAGGCTGCTACCTCGATTAGAGGAGGAAGCACCTAAACCTACATCACCAGCGCATGACACGACCGACCGGACACCTTGTGGCCACGACAGAGAGGCCTCTCGGCCCTCCACTCAAGCCGCACCCCAACGCCGTTCAAAACATTTTAAGGCACGGGAAAATGCGCAAGACCTGCGAGACATATTGGAGGACAAGGCAAAGCAAACAAGATCGATCTATGGATCGCGCGGACGCCCTACGGCACGTGACCGCGATCGTCACTCCGGATATAATAAATCCGGCCGGGCCGGACACAGTAGACAAAGCTCATTTGAGCTGCGTCGTGATATAGCCCAATACAGAGGCGCCGCACACCCCCTATGCTTCATAGATGAAGTAATGGATCATCACATCCCTGAGGGTTTCAAACCCGTGAACATCGAATCATACGATGACACAATAGATCCCGCGGTATGTATCGAGGATTATCTCCTTCATATCCACATGGCCCGCGGCGATGATCTACACGCCATCAAATACCTCCCACTCAAACTCAAGGGACCAGCTCGGCATTGGCTTAACAACTTGCCAGCAGAATCTATCGAGTGTTGGGAGGACCTGGAAGCCACATTTCTCGACAATTTCCAGGGCACCTATGTGCGACCACCAGATGCCGATGACCTAAGCCACATAATTCAGCAGCCAGAGGAATCGGCCAGGCAATTCTGGACACGGTTACTAACAAAGAAAAACCAAATAGTCGACTGTCCGGACGCTGAGGCCCTAGCAGCCTTCAAGCATAATATCCGCGACGAGTGGCTTGCCCGGCACCTTGGGCAGGAAAAGCCGAAATCCATGGCAGCACTCATGACGCTCATGACCCGCTTTTGCGTGGGAGAAGACAGTTGGCTAGCTCGTAGCAATAACTTGGCCAAGAGCCTTGGTAATTCGGACACCAAGGACAACAGTGGCGGGTCGCGTCGGAATAAGCAAAAACGCCGCGTTAACAGTGACAGCAACGAGGATACGACGGTCAACGCCGGATTTAGAGGCTATAAATCCGGTCAGCGGAAAAGGCCATTCAAAATAAATATTCATGGCCCGTCCAGTTTGGACCGAATACTCGCTTGTGCCAAATACATGGCACCCCCGAAAAGCCAGCCAATCACACCAACAGAGATTGTTGGGTGTTCAAGCAGGCAGGCAAGCTAAATGCCGAAAATAGAGGCAAGGGGCTGCGTAGCGATGACGAGGAGGAGCCCCGGCCGCCGAACAACAGTGGACAGAAGGGTTTTCCCCCACAAGTGCGGACGGTGAACATGATATACGCAACCCACATCCCCAAGAGGGAGCGGAAGCGTGCGTTAAGGGACGTATATGCGATGGAGCCAGTCGCCCCAAAGTTCAACCCATGGTCCTCCTGCCCGATCACCTTCGATCGAAGGGACCACCCCATTAGCACCCGTCATGGCGGATTCGCCGCATTGGTTCTAGACCCAATTATTGACGGATTTCATCTCACAAGTGTCCTTATGGACGGCGGCAGCAGCCTGAACCTGCTTTGCCAGGATACAGTGCGGAAAATGGGCATAGATCCCTCGAGGATTAAGCCCACCAAAACGACCTTTAAAGGCGTCATACCAGGTGTAGAGGCCAACAGTACATGCTCAGTCACACTTGAGTGGTCTTCGGATCTCCGGATAATTTCTGAAGCGAGGAGTTAATCTTAGACATAGTCCCGTTCCGCAGTGGCTATCACGCACTGCTCGGGCGAACCGCATTCGCAAAGTTCAATGCAGTGCCGCACTACGCATACCTCAAGCTCAAGATGCCAGGCCCTCGAGGAGTAATCACGGTCAATGGAAACACCGAACGCTCCCTCCGAACGGAGGAACACACGGCGGCCGTCGCAGCGGAAGTACAAAGCAGCCTCTCAAGGCAGCTCAACAGTCCGGCCGTTAAACGTCCGGACATCGCCAAGCGCGCCCGGAGTAACCTACAACAAGACCGCCTAGCACGTTCCGAGCAGGCGTAGCAACGCGGCCCAACCCCAGCCCTCGCGAACTAGCGAAACCAGGCCTCGCGTACATAACTACGCTCTCGAAATACCATGGGCACAGGGGGAGGGGCACCATCATGGCGCACCCGAAACACGGCTTAAACCGCACTTGGGGCTGCCGATTTCTTTATTTTCTCTTACTTTCAGGACTCCACACTTCGGAAGACCTGTTCGGCAATCCAACTGCCGCTCAAACGATGCAAGAACCAGGGAAGCAGAAACGCTACGCCGCATTACATAACTCCCAGGTGGTCTCTATCACGAGCAGTATACCTGTTTTGCATACTATTCCGCAGCCTGCCCCTGGAAAGGACATGTTAAATAGTCCCACTTTTGCTTATCGCACTATTTGTATCGTTCTGCTTTGATCGCAGCCTTTTTATAAACAATGCATAGCTTTTTGTCTACTTTCGCATTACTGTTTTCACAAATATATGTTCATTAACGACATGTTGCACCCGTACACTTTGGTACGGTCAATACACCAGGGGCTTCAGTACCCCCCTTATATGGTGTGAGAAGTCCGAACACTTTAACAAGTGCGGCACCCCGAACTTATAGCATTATATGCATCGGCTCCGAATCATGTCTTGGATCAATAGTTGGGTTTGCCCGGCTCCTATGTTTTGGTGCCTTACGTTTCGTTGTATCGGCTAAGATAGCACTAGGAGAACTACTGCGATTGTGCCCCAGTTGAGCTGGGCGGAGCACCTCAGTAGAGAAAGCTAAAACTGACTGTCATGATGAAGCGAGAGACCAGTCGCTGTTCGAGAGGTTTTTCGAGTCCCTAAAGATTTATGCCGCTTAGAGCGAGGAGTCAGCTTTGTCCGGCCAAAGGCGTGGATAGCGCCCCGAACTCGGTCTTCCGAACACTAGGGGCTTCGCCAAAATTTAAAATTATAGAATTCTATGGCTAAGTGAGAGTGTTCAAGCACTATATTCCGATTGCCGTGTTCGTTGTGCTGAGCGCCTCCCTCGAAGGAGCCATACATGGGAAAAAGAGCGCTCAAGTTTCACCCGAACACCCCAGCGCTAGTGGCATCGGGGCAGAAGCCGACGACTCGCCATCTCTCAAATTTGATAAACGGCCGCACAGAAGGTAATATTTTAAATTCAAAACGCAATGCTTAAGCGCACATGAACAAGTTTTCAGCGCACAGGATAACACGAGCGAGTTTACTCCAAAATTACATCCATGGAACATTCATCCGCCACAAGGCAGGCACCCTTCAGATCATCCTTATAATAGTTCTCGGGCTTGCGATGCCCCTTCCCCGGCGGTGGCCCGTCCTTCACAAGCTTCTCACCATCCAGCTTGCCCCAGTGCACCTTAGCACGGGCAAGGGCCCTACGGGCACCTTCAATGCAAACGGAGCGCTTGATGACCTCGAGCCTTGGACAGGCCTCCACCAGCCGCCGCACCAGCCCGAAGTAGCTCCCAGGCAGAGCCTCTCCAGGCCACAGCCGAACTATGAGGCCCTTCATGGCCTGTTCGGCCACCTTGTGGAGCTCGACCAGCTGCTTCAGCTGGTCGCTCAGGCGCACCGGGTGTCCGGCCTCAGCATACTAAGACCAGAACACCTTCTCCGTCGAGCTGCCGTCCTCGGCTCGGTAGCGGCGGCATCGGACACATTATGGGGAAGATCTGCGAATGCTCCTGGAGAGCTCCGGATTCGGGTAAGTAATAAGAAGCTCACTTTTACATGTTTGCTTTGCATAAAGAATGCCTTACCCGCTGCTATCTTCTTCGCCGCATCCAACTCCTGGAGGGCCTTCTGGGATTCAGCCTTGGCAGACTTGGCATTTTCAATAGCTGCCGCGAGCTCGGACGCTCGCGTCTTTGAGTCAAGCTCCAAACCCTCATGTTTTTTCATGAGAGCCTGGAGCTCTTGCCGCACCTCGCCAACCTGGGCTTCATACCTCTCCTGCTCGGAGCGCTCCGTGGCCGCTCTCTTATCGGCCTCGGCCAACGCTTGCTTGAGGGTCGCCACCTCAGTTGTGGCCCCTACAATAACCATGTTAATCCTGTCATATTTTTTGCAATTGCACTTTTATATTTTCTTTTTTTCTATATGGTATTTATTACCTTCTTTCTCCTCGAGCTGCCGTTTGGCAAGGCCGAGCTCTTGCTCGGTCCGCTCGAGGCCCTGCTTCAGCGTGCCCACCTCCGCAGTCAGTGCGGCGGTCGCCAGCAGCGAAGCCTACATACGCATATTGACTCTTTTTCTGTTAGACTCCTGCGAATTTTATTAGATCCTCTATTCGGCTTTTCTTTCCGAACGCCAAATAGAGCATTAGGGGCTATTGTCTATGCGGTAATATTTTTTATATATCCTGCACTTACCTCGAAGCCTGTTAGAAGGCTGGCACAAGCTTCAGTCAGTCCGCTCTTGGCGGACTGAACCTTCTGTATCACCGCACTCATAATAGTGCGGTGCTCCTCGTCGATGGAGGCGCCGTTAAGCACCTACAACATATTGTCCGGCGCCTCCGGTTGGACGAGGGCCGCCGGCTCAGTAGGCTTGCTCCTCTTGGAAGGAGTTCGCCTACCGCGGTCCGAAACCGTTGACGATTCCGGCGCGGTGTCCGGCTCAAAGCCGGACTCATAGCCCTGGGGGGTTTATCCCCTTTACTCCTGGAGTCCGGGAGGTCGCCTTGTGGCGCCTCCAAGACCACCTCCTCCTGGCTTGGAGCCTGTTGGGACGCCACCTCGGCGTTACCTGTAGGGCAGGGGGAGGTGGCGGGCGGAAGTGAATTCACGTCCGATGAATCCAGGGAGCCGCTCGACGACTCGTCGAGCCCGGCCTGGGGCGGCCTGCATAATCATATTCGACATAAGGAAAGGTTGTGCAATAAAGGAATGCTATGAATTGCTCGGGTGCCCGGATACTTACGATTCCGCCGGACGCTTGGCCCTGCGCGGCCACTCGTCTTCATCGTCATCGGCGTCGGTGGGGTAGTCCGGAGGAAGGGTTTGCCCCTTCTTGGACCCTTCGGCCTCCCCGGTCGGGGCGGCCTTCCTTTTCTCCCCCCCCTGGTGGAGGGGGAGAGGTTTCTTCTTCCTCCTCGATTTTACGGGAGGAGCGCGTCTCGGATTCGTCGGATGAAGAATCCGACACCTCCTGGCGCCGGGAACTCTTTCGAGTCCCTGTGGCCCTCTTCTTGGCCTTCTTCTCCAGCACCACATAAGGTGCCGGGGCCAACAGCTCCGCTAAGCGAGCATCGGCTGGGTCTTCGGGCAAAGGAGCCGGATAGTCGATCTGTCCGGACTTCGCCAGCCAATCCTGTCAAAGGAAAGGGAGCTTAGATCCCGCATAGAGTCAAACTATGAAAAACCGACACCCTGTAAAAGGTAAAAATAGCTTACCGCACTAGCGGGAAGCTGCGTGCGGAATCCGCAGTCCCCGGAAGCGGATGCGGGAGCCTCGGCGCCTTTGAATAGCACCTTCCAGGCATCTTCGTACGTTGTGTCGAAGAGCCTGCTCAGGGTTGGGTGCTTTGCCGGGTTGAACTCCCACAAATTGAAGCCCCTTTGTTGACACGGGAGGATCCGGCGGACGAGCATAACCTGGACTACGTTGACAAGCTTGAGCTGCTTGTTCACCAAGGTTTGGATGCATTTTTGCAGTCCGGTTACCTATCCTTTATCGCCCCACGACAGGCCCGTCTCTTTCCAAGACGTGAGCCGCGTAGGGGGTCCGGACCGGAACTCGGGGGCTGCGACCCATTTGGGATCGCGCGGCTCGGTGATGTAAAACCACCCCGATTGCCACCCCTTCGGGGTCTCCACAAAGGAGACCTCGAGCCATAGGACGTTGGCTATCTTGCCCGCCATGGCGCCTCCGCACTCCCCCTGGGTGCCGCCCACCACCTTGGGCTTGACGTTGAAAGTCTTGAGCCATAGGCCGAAATGGGGGCGGACGCAGAGGAGGCCTCACACACGACGATAAACGCCGAGATGTTGAGGATGAAGTTCGGGGCCAGATCATGGAAATCTAGGCCATAGTAGAACATGAGCCCCCGGACGAACGGGTGGAGAGGAAAGCCCAGTCCGCGGAGGAAATGGGGAAGGAATACTACCCTCTCATGGGGCCTTGGGGTGGGGAGGAGCTGCCCCTCTTCGGGAAGCCGGTGCGCGATGTCGTTAGACAAGTATCCGGCTTTCCTCAGTTTCTTGACGTGTCCCTCCGTAACGGAGGAGACCATCCACTTGCCTCCCGCTCCGGACATGGCTCAAGAAGGTTGAGGTGGGAAGTGCGGGCTTGGGCGTTGGAGCTCGAGTGCACGGAAGATGGATAGGCAAAGGAGGAGGAAGGCGTAGGTAAAAAGGTGGATCCTTATCCCCTTATATGGGCGGATGCGGTTAAGCGTCCCCACCAGCCTAGTAAAACTCGCTTATCTCCCAAGCGCCGTGATAAATGGCGCGGTTGGGTTACCCACGTCCGTATTGCTGAGAATCCCGTAAATAAGGGGACACGATCTCTGCTTTGACAAGACGTGCCAAGGAAACCGCCTCACGAAATGCGCTGAGGTGGGGAAGTTAAAACGATTCGGATAAAGACTTGGCCGTGGTGTGATGTCACGCTACGGAATACGTCAGCAGATTAGATTTGTGTAAATATTATTCTCTCTATGGCAATATGTGGAAACTTATTTTTGCAGAGTCGGACACTGTCTTTTGTGTTCAAAATCTTCTATGAAGTACTTGGAGGAGGAACCCACCTTGCAATGCCGAAGACAATATGCGCGCCGAACTCATCGTCATTGAAGCCTGGTTCAGGGGCTACTGAGGGAGTCCTGGATTAGGGGGTGTCCGGATAGCCGGACTATACCTTCAGTCGAACTCCTGGACTATGAAGATACAAGATTGAAGACTTTGTCCCGTGTCCGGAAGGGACTTTCCTTGGCGTGGAAGATAAGCTTGGCGATGCGGATATTTAGATCTCCTACCATTGTAACCAACTTTGTGTAACCCTAACCCTATCCGGTGTCTATATAAACCGGAGGGTTTTAGTCCGTAGGACAACATACAACAATCATACCATAGGCTAGCTTCTAGGGTTTAGCCTCCTTGATCTCGTGGTAGATCTACTCTTGTACTACCCATATCATCAATATTAATCAAGCAGGACGTAGGGTTTTACCTCCATCAAGAGGGCCCGAACCTGGGTAAAACTTCGTGTCCCTTGTCTCCTGTTACCATCCGCCTAGACGCACAGTTCGGGACCCCCTACCCGAGATCCGCCGGTTTTGACACCTACAAAGATCCTCAAGCCATGAAACATAATGACCTATCTCCTCGCAGTTTAGTTCAGCCCCGAGACAGTGGATGGTCATGTCTACCAAGCGTCGGACATGTTTTCTTGAATGGGAATAAGCTGTTAATAGAAATTAGTTGTCAACTATTTTTTTAATAAACAATATCAGAGACATAAATATGGTTGTGAAACTCACATAATGGTATAACTAGAGGCGTCTGCACATCGACCGCACATAATGGTATAAAGAAGGAGTAGATGGTATTATTAGACATTGTGTACCTGAGCATGAATAGGAACAAATCCTATGGAAGTGTCATTCCAAGGCATATGGATTACACCATGCTGGAGACAGAACCGCACATAAGGTATTACAATCTGGTTTTTATCGGCCTACTCTCTTCAAGGATGCATGTAAGTTTGTCCTTTCTTGTAATGAATGTCAAAGAATTAGTACTATTACTAGACGTCAGGAAATGCTTATGAATTAATCACTTGTTATTGAACCATTTGATGTTTGGGGATTTGATTATATGGGACCATTTCCTTCATCTAATTGGTATACACATATTCTAGTTGTTGTTGATTATGTTACTAAGTGGGTAGAAGCTATTCCAACTAGTAGTGTTGATCATAACACATCAATTCAAATGCATAAAGAAGTTATATCCTGAGGTTCGGAGTCCCTAGACATTTAATGGCAAACGGTGGTTCATATTTTATTCATGGTGCATTCCATAAACTTCTTGCTAAATATGAAGTCAACCATAGAATTGAATCACTATATCATCCTCAGTCTAGTGGTAAAGTTGAATTGAGCAACAGAGAAATAAAGTTGATCTTGCAAAAGACCGTTAATAGATCTAGAAAGAATTGGTCTAAGAAACTTGATGATGTATCGTGGGCATACAAAACTGCTTTTAAAAATCCTATGGTTATGTCCCCTTATAAAATGGTCTATGGAAAAGTACGTCATTTACCTCTTGAGTTAGAACATAAATCATATTGGGCAATTCAAGAACTTAATTATGATTTCAAACTTGTCAGTGAAAATAGGTTATTTGATATTAGTTCTCTAGATGAATGGAGGACACAAGCTTATGAAATGCCAAGTTATTTAAGGAAAATAATAAAAGATGGCATGGCAAAAGAATCCAAAAACGGGAATTCAGAGTAGGCGATCAAGTTTAACTATGCAATTCTCATTTAAGATTCTTTGCATGAAATCTTCTCTCTAAATGGGAAGGACCATATATCATTGAAGAAGTTTATCATTTCGTAGCTATCAAGATAAACAACGACGAAGGCACTAATTCAAGGGTGGTTAATGGGCAAAGAATTAAATATTATATCTCAGGTACACCCATTAACGTTGAAACCAATATTACTCAAATTATGATACCAGAAGAACACCTAAGGGAAACCTTCTGGAACACTCCAGAAACCTGAAAAGGAGTAGGTATGTGGTACGATAAGTAAACCGACTCCAAAAGTTCCATAAAAGTAATTTCTGTCCGTTTTAGAATATTTTAAAAATGAGGAAATAATAAACAGTCTGAAAAGTGCACGAGGGAGCGACAAGCCCAAGGGGCGCGCCCTACCCCCCTAGGCGTGCCTCCCAGGCTTCTGGCCCCCTCGTGGACTCTCTCATCTCCATTTTTCTTCCATATTACTTGTCCTGCACGAAAAAATCATTATATATACCTCCTAATGTTTTGACCACCATATCACGAGATTCTCCTCTGTTCTTGTTTTGGGGTGTTTTTCTGACAGATCTAGATAGTCATGGCACCTCCAACCTCATCCAAGGACAAGTTCTTTGAGAAGGTCATCAACCCTTACCTTTCGGGGGTGATGAAACACCCTTAGGAGATCGAGATGCATGAGGGGGTGCTTCACATCCGGGACGTTCAAGGGCTTAATAAGAAGACCGGAAGCAAGGAGGCCTGGCTGGAAGCGGTGGAGCAGGAGATCTTCAAGTGTCAAGGGATGGTGGAGCGTGGACTCAGCGCTAACCACTCCATGATCACGGAATTCCGCCGGGAGCACAAGTTTGACATCAAAGAGATCGGAGATGCCATCTTCAAGCTCAGTGACAGGATCGATTTCCTTCAGGCCCAAATCTATGATTTGCAAACTCAGAACTTTGAGTATGAAGCCAAGTTTAAAGGTATGAGATTAGCTATAAATTTTAGGACCCGAAGACACGTTCATCTTTTTCTGATGGGGAGCCTATGCCTTGGAAGCCGAAGGACAAGCCTACTACTTCATCATCACCACCACCACCAAAGAAGGATACTTGAGTACACGGGTATGGGCACTCCCCTTGGCTTGTGCCAAGCTTGGGGGAGGTGTCTGGTATCGTATCACCACCACTTTTACCATCACTATCTATCTTAGTTTGATCCCTAATCATTTCGTGACTTAAAAGAATAAAGTTTGGTATGATCTATTTTCAAGTGCTTGCTTAGTGATCTATCTATCTATGTAATCATGTGCGAGATATATAATAAAGAGTAGTTTGATTTTTTGCTTTGCTTTCCTGTTTCAGTCGTAGCAATAAAAGAATAAAAATATCATATGCTAATCCCATGGGAGTAATGACTTCACACAAAAGAAGTATAGTTGATAAAATTTGGTGGAAGTTTACAAGCTAGAATAGCACTGGTCATTGGTGCAATCCATGAAAAAGTAATGAAGGAAGAGATGTCTCACATATAAATATACTATCTTGGACAACTTTTATGATTGTGAGCTGATACGTCCCCAACGTATCTATAATTTTTTATTGTTCCATGCTATTATATTATCAATCTTGGATGTTTAATAATCATTTTATAGTCATTTTATATCATTTTTTGGTACTAACCTATTGGCATAGTGCGAAGTGCCAGTTGGTGTTTCCTGCATGTTTTTTACATCGCATGAAATCCATACCAAATGGAGTCCAAATGCAATGAAACTTCACAGAGATTTTTTTTGACCAGAAGACACCTAATGGGCCAAGGTTGCGCCTGGGGGTGCTCCGAGGAGAGCACAACCCACCAGGGCACGCCAGGAGGCCCAGGCGCGCCCTGGTGGGTTGTGTCCACCTCTGGTGCCCTCCCCGGATCGCCTCTTTGCTCTGTAAATACCCCAATATTCTAAAAACCCTAGGGGAGTCGACGGAAATCAATACCAGCCGCCGCAGAGTCCAGAAGCACCAGATCCAATCTAGACACCATCACGGATAGGGTTCGCCACCTCCATTGGTGCCTCTCTAATGATGCGTGAGTAGTTCTTTGTAGACCTTCGGGTCCGTAGTTAGTAGCTAGATGGCTTCCTCTCTCTTGCTGAATTCTCAATACAATGGTCTCTTGGAGATCCATATGATGTAACTCTCTTTGCGATGTGTTTATTGGGATCGAATGAACTTTGATTTTATGATCAGATCTATCTTATTATATGCATGAAAGTATTTGAGTTTCTTTGATCTCTTTTGTGCATGATTGCTTATAGCCTCATATTTATTCTCCGATATTTGGGTTTTGTTTGGCCAACTTGATCTATTTATCTTGCAATGGGAAGAGGTGCTGAGGGAGTCCTCGATTAGGGGGTATCCAGACAGCCGGACTATGTCCTTTGGCCGGACAGTTGGACTATGAAGATACAAGATTGAAGACTTCGTCTCGTGTCCGGATGGGACTCTCCTTGGCGTGGAAGGCAAGCTTGGTGATACGGATATGTAGATCTCCTCCTATTGTAACCGACTCTGTGTAACCCTAGCCCCTCTGGTGTCTATATAAACCGGAGGGTTTAGTCCATAGAAGAACAATCATACCATAGGTTAGCTTCTAGGGTTTAGCCTCTATGATCTCGTGGTAGATCAACTCTTGTAATACTCAAATCATCAAGATGAATCAAGCAGGAAGTAGGGTATTACCTCCATAGAGAGGGCCCGAACCTGGGTAAACATCGTGTCCCCCGCCTCCTGTTACCATCCGCCTTAGACGCACAGTTCGGGACCCCTACCCGAGATCCGCCGGTTTTGACACCGACAATGGTGCTTTCATTGAGAGTTCCATTGTGCCGTCACCATAAGGAATTGATGAGGACATCAATACCATTGTTACACCCACAGCCCCTGCTACTATACATACTGGACCAATTACTAGAGCTCACGCAAGCCAATTGAATTATCAGGTACTTCCGTTTCTTGGTCATGATTCTAATGTTCATGAGAATATGATGCTGCCTAAATTGGATACATTTGTTTTGCTTACAAATGAAGGGCCTAGCTTGGAGAAGGATGATCATTGGAGCAAGAACAAGCATGGAGTTGATGGCATGCGCAAGGGAGACAAGAACAGAGTTTCAAGTGATGATTTCAGGACTTTGAAGCCACCATAATGAGTGCATGAAGCCTTGGACGAAATATACAAGATGCCACTTCATAATTTTCGTCCAGAGGCTATTCTAGGTGCTGCGTCACCTTCTTCTTGGGCCAGGCCCATGTAATTTCGAAATACTTCAATATAGGATGTTTTTAGAGTCCGTATGTGTGGGGAAACAAGAGATAGGGTGGGTTTCGGACCCCTCCTCCAAGGGCCACGAAATTCCCCCCTCTTCCCCCATATATACAGCCCCTAGGGCATCGCTTAGACTTTGGGCTTTGTTTAGATCAAAAGTTCGCCATAGCTGCAACTTCGCGTACTTCGTTTGTGTTCAACGACCAGACCAAGGCGTCACAGAACCCCACCTTCATTAATAAAGCTTTCCTCTTATATTCGCAATATCCAGATTTCAATCTTAGTTTCTTGCTTGTTCTTCGTTTGCCTGCAGGAAAAAAGACCTTCGTGGTCAGGTTGATCGTGCTCCGGCGTGGTCAATAACCTCTTGGAGTTGGTTTAGCGATTGCTAAGGTGCGACGTCCTCGCACGTTCGTAGTCGGATCGTCAAAGTCGACTTCCTCCAAAACGATAGCCACCATCTCATCGAAAGACGGGACACCTTTGCCTCTATCAAGTGGTATCAGATATTCAGGTTGCTCGGTGAGATTTTATAGTTTTTCATAGTTTAGATCGAGTCTGTTTTTCATACCTACAGTTCACGACAAAGCCAAAAAAAATTAGGGTTAGTTCATCCCATCCGAACCAATCTGAGCCTTTGCATAATCTTTTCTGTATTTGCTTTGTTGAATTTGCGGTTGCATCGTCGTGTCAAGTTGCTGGTCTTAGAGTCTAGTCTTTTAGAGTTTCGAGTTCTGGTCATAAGTTGTCACGCCGCCGCCGCACCATCATCACCGCCTTGCCATCTACCACCATTGCTTATCCGCCACCGCTCTGAATCCGTATCCATATACCACCACCAATCCGTATCCATATACCACCACCAATCCGTATCCATATACCACCACCGCTACCATATACCACCACCCCTGCCATATACCACCACCATATATCCACCACCAATCCGAGTTCTTCTCATATTAGGTTTGCTTTCGAGATCCATCTAAATTCCGATTTGTGTTTCCTTGCCTGCATAGGTCTCGGGAAAAAAAAGAGTCTGGAGACCCCCGGGCAGTTTTTAGGCCAAAATTTCGGTGACCGAAAATATATTTTCCCTATCCTATTTTTAGGCTGTTCTGAGTCTTTTGAGACACTCGCCATCATAGTGATTTTTGGTCGCACTTTTTTCGTCGTCGCTGCCCTGATTTTCGAAAAAAAAATTGTCAAAAAAATTTCGTACCCATCCTGTCAGTTTGACGCGGGAAGAGTTTTGAGACACTCGCCATTATAGTGATTTTTTGCAAAAAAAAAGGAGGCAAAAAAAAAGAGAGCGCAAAAAAAACAGAGCGAAAAAAAATTCCAGAGTGTGCTTTACCCTTGTTTTCGTGCAGTGCCGTGATTTTGTTAGTGTTCTAGGCTCGCGTCTCTAGCACGGTCTAGTCTAGGACCAGCACAGTACCGTCGTTGAGCGTTTATTCAACTTTGCATCTCTGAATTGATTATTGCTGACCTTTTTGATATCATACTATAAGCCTTTCCAGCTCCACATACATCTACGTCGTGCGTTTGACTCTCCCTGGCAATCGCTCTATCCAAGCTTTGAGAGTTTTGACTACAACGGTTGCCGATCACCGCCTGCTGCTGGGTAAGAACTGGTACGAATTTGAGATTTGCTTGACGGATTTGTGACTGTCCACCACACCACCACCACCACTTTCTAGTAGTCTGTAGAATCATATTCTTGTGTGTTTCTATTGCTGCTAACCATGGCAGGATCACAAGCCGACGAGACTGACTGGGAGAACATGACAAACAAAGCGTTACATGATAAGTTTCAGCTAATGATGAGTGGACAGGTGGAAGATGTGCTAAATAGATTTGAAGAGGCCATGGAGAAGATAGATGGCATTGAGAAGGCGTTCGAAACAAAGCTCGCTAACAAGTTCAATGAATTGCTCGCGCGTCTACCACCACCACCACCGGCTGCACCTAACGCACCTCTACAACAGCAACAACGACTACCTCCACATCGTGAAATAGCCCTCCGCCGAGAGACCCGTGTCCCTTTTCAGCCTGGCCAAGCTGCTGGTGCTGCTGTTGATACTTCTGTGGCTCCTGCTGCTGATGTGGGGGAGGATGATTATGTGGGAGATTACGAGGATGAGGTTGATCAACATCGGAACTACGTGCAACCACCAGCACCACAACCACCAGGTCGTCCACATGCAAATAATGGCAATGTTAGGGCTCCCCCTCAGGTACGAGACCATGACCATCTCCCTAAACTGAAATTGAATATTCCACCATTTGAGGGTAGATATGTTCCTGATATATATCTTACTTGGGAGTTAGAAACTGAACAACGATTTACATGTTTACAATATCCTGAGGAGAGACGTGTTCCTGCTGCAGTTTGTGCTTTCACTAGCTTTGCATGTGTTTGGTGGTCTGAATATTGTAGATTATATCCTGTTCCTGCTACTTGGGCTGCTTTGAAAACTGCTATGCGTACTCGTTGGGTTCCACCATATTATCAACGTGAATTACTTCAAAAATTGCAGCGCATAAGACAAGGAAAAAATTCGGTAGAAGAATATTATCAGGAATTACAAACTGGCTTGATTAGATGTGGTATCGTTGAGGAGAATGAAGCTATGCTTGCACGTTTTCTGGGTGGATTAAATAGAGAGATTCATACCATTCTAGACTATAAGGATTATAATAATACCACTCCTTTATTCCATCTTGCTTGTAAAGCTGAACGTGAAGTGCAGGATCGATAGGCATTGACGCGAACTAACTTTTCTGCAGGTCGACCTTCATCCTGGACACCACATGCATCATCTACTTCCACACTTTCTGCTACACCGGCACCTCCGTCAGCTGCCACCTCCAACCGTGATACAAGAAAGCAGGCACAACCACCACTATCTGCCAAGAGCACACCTGCCGGGCCTGCACAGAGCTCTTCTTCTTCCATGGCATCTACAGGGCACACAAGTGATATTATTTGTCGTCGTTGTAAGGGAAGAGGACATTTTGCGCAAGAATGCACATCTCAGCGTGTGATGATTGCTACTGAGGATGGTGGGTATGAGTCCGCTAGTGACTATGATGAGGAGACTTTGGCTCTTCTTACACATGAAGAACACGGTGGAGATGATTCTGATCATGAGACACAATACATGGCTGCTGAAGATGCTGACAGGTATGAATGTTTAGTTGCTCAACGTGTTTTGAGTGTGCAGGTCACACAAGCTGAGCAAAATCAGAGGTATAATTTGTTCCATACAAAGGGAGTTGTGAAGGAACGTTTTGTTCGCGTCATCATAGATGGAGGGAGCTGCAACAACTTGGCTAGCATGGAGATGGTGGAGAAGCTATCTCTCACCACAAGACCACATCCACATCCTTACTACATCCAATGGTTCAACAACAGCGGCAAGGTTAAGGTAACACATACTGTTCGGGTGCATTTTAGTATCTCTACATATGCTGATTATGTTGATTGTGATGTGGTACCTATGCAAGCATGTTCCTTATTACTTGGTAGACCATGGCAATTTGATAAAAATTCTGTACACCATGGTAGAAACAATCAGTATACTCTTGTTCATAGGGATACAAATATTACTTTACTTCCTATGACTCCTGATTCCATTTTGAAAGATGATATTCATAGAGCTAATAAAGCAAAACAGGAGAAAAATAAGAGTGAAAATCAGATTGTAGCAAAAGAGTTTTAGCAACAAATGAAGCCTAATAGTAAACCATCTAGTGTTGCTTCTGAAATTAAATTGAAAAGTGCATGTTTACTTGCCACCAAATCTGATATTGATGAGCTAGTTTTTAGCAAATCTGTTTGCTATGCTTTTGTGTGCAAAGAAGCATTATTTTCATTCGAGGACGTGCCTTCCTCTTTGCCCCCTGCTGTCACTAACATTTTGCAGGAGTTCGCTGACGTCTTCCCACAAGACGTGCCACCGGGATTACCACCTATTCGAGGGATTGAGCAACAAATTGACTTAATTCCCGGTGCATCGCTACCCAACCGTGCACCATACCATACCAATCCAGAGGAGACGAAGGAGATTATGCGGCAAGTACAGGAGCTGCTCGACAAAGGTTATATTCGCGAATCCCTTAGTCCTTGTGCTGTTCCTATTATTCTAGTGCCGAAAAAGGATGGTACGTCGTGTATGTGTGTTGATTGTAGAGGCATTAATAATATTACCATTCATTATCGTCATCCTATTCCTAGGCTATATGATATGCTTGATGAATTGAGTGGCTCTACAATATTCTCCAAAGTTGATTTGCGTAGTGGATACCATCAAATTCGCATGAAATTGGGAGATGAATGGAAAACAACATTTAAAACTAAGTTTGGTTTATATGAGTGGTTAGTCATGCCTTTTGGGTTAACTAATGCACCTAGTACTTTCATGAGACTAATGAACGAAGTTTTACGTGCTTTCATTGGACGATTTGTGGTAGTCTATTTTGATGATATACTGATTTATAGCAAATCTTTGGAAGAACATTTGGAACATTTACGTGTTGTTTTTAATGCTCTACGTGATGCACGTTTGTTTGGTAACCTTGGGAAGTGCACCTTTTGCACCGACCGAGTGTCTTTTCTTGGCTATGTTGTTACTCCATAGGGAATTGAAGTTGATAAAGCCAAGATTGAAGCTATTGAGAGTTGGCCGCAGCCCAAAACGGTCACACAAGTGAGGAGTTTTCTTGGACTCGCTGGTTTCTATGGGCGTTTTGTGAGAGATTTTAGCACCAGTGCTGCACCTCTCAATGAGCTTACAAAGAAGGATGTGCCTTTTGTTTGGGGTACCGCACAGGAAGAAGCCTTCACGGTATTGAAAGATAAGTTGACACATGCTCCTTTACTTCAACTTCCTGACTTTAATAAGACTTTTGAGCTTGAATGTGATGCTAGTGGAATTGGATTAGGAGGTGTGTTATTACAAGATGGCAAACCTGTTGCATACTTTTCTGAAAAATTGATTGGGCCTAGTCTGAACTATTCTACTTATGATAAAGAATTATATGCTCTTGTTCGGACTTTAGACACATGGCAACATTATTTATGACCCAAAGAATTTGTTATACATTCTGATCATGAATCTTTGAAACATATTAAAAGTCAAGCTAAACTGAATCGTAGACACGCTAAATGGGTTGAATTCATTGAGACTTTCCCTTATGTCATTAAACAAAAGAAGGGTAAAGAAAATGTTATTGCTGATGCTTTGTCTCGTCGCTATACTATGCTTTCACAACTTGACTTCAAAATATTTGGTTTGGAGACCATCAAAGATCAATATGTGCATGATGCTGATTTTAAAGAAGTAATGCAGAATTGTAAAGAAGGAAGAACATGGAACAAATTCGTTGTTAATGGTGGTTTTGTGTTCCGTGCTAACAAGCTATGCATTCCTGCTAGCTCTGTTCGTCTTTTGTTGTTGCAGGAGGCGCATGGAGGAGGATTAATGGGACACTTTGGCGTGAAGAAGACGGAGGACATACTTGCTACACATTTCTTTTGGCCAAAGATGAGACGGGATGTTGAGCGTTTTGTTGCTCGCTGCACTACATGTCAAAAAGCTAAGTCACGACTCAATCCTCATGGGTTATATATGCCTTTGCCTGTGCCTAGTGTTCCTTGGGAGGATATATCTATGGACTTTGTTTTAGGTTTACCTCGAACAAAGAAGGGGCGGGATAGCATATTTGTTGTCGTGGATAGATTCTCGAAAATGGCACACTTTATACCATGTCATAAAAGCGATGATGCTATTAATGTTGCTGATTTGTTCTTTTGTGAATTATTCGCTTGCATGGTGTGCCAAATACTATTGTTTCAGACCATGATACTAAATTTCTTAGCCACTTTTGGAGATGTTTATGGGCTAAGTTGGGGACTAAACTGCTTTTTAGTACTACTTGTCACCCCCAAACTGATGTACAAACTAAAGTAGTCAATAGAACATTGTCTACTATGCTTAGGGCTGTTTTGAAGAATAATAAGAAAATGTGGGAAGAATGCTTGCCTCATATTGAATTTGCTTATAATCGTTCGTTGCATTCTACTACTAAGATGTGCCCTTTTGAAATTGTGTATGGTTTCCTACCTCGTGCACCCATTGATTTGTTGCCTCTTCCATCTTCGGAGAAGGTTAATTTTGATGCTAAAGAACGTGTTGAATTGATTTTAAAAATGCATGAGTTAACTAAGGAAAACATTTAGCGTATGAATGCTAAATATAAACTTGCTGGAGATAAGGGTATAAAACATGTTGTGTTTGCACCTAGAGATCTTGTTTGGTTACATTTGCGTAAGGATAGATTTCCTAATTTGCGCAAATCAAAGCTAATGCGACGTGTTGATGGTCCTTTTAAGGTGTTAGAGAAAATAAATGATAATGCATATAAACTTGAGTTGCCTGCATATTTTGGGGTTAGTCCCACTTTTAACATTGCAGATTTGAAGCCTTATTTGGGTGAGGAAGATGAGCTTCCGTCGAGGACGACTTCATTTCAAGAAGGGGAGGATGATGAGGACATCAATACCATTGTTACACCCACAGCCCCTGCTGCTATACATACTGGACCAATTACTAGAACTCGCGCACGCCAATTGAATTATCAGGTACTTTTGTTTCTTGGTAATGATTCTAATGTTCATGAGAATATGATGTTGCCTAAATTGGATACATTTGTTTTGCTTACAAATGAAGGGGCTAGCTTGGAGAAGGATGATCATTGGAGCAAGAACAAGCATGGAGTTGATGGCATGCGCAAGGGAGACAAGAACAGAGTTTCAAGTGATGATTTCAGGACTTTGAAGCCACCATAATGAGTGCATGAAGCCTTGGACGAAATATACAAGATGCCACTTCATAATTTTCGTCCAGAGGCTATTCTAGGTGCTGCGTCACCTTCTTCTTGGGCCAGGCCCATGTAATTTCGAAATACTTCAATATAGGCTGTTTTTAGAGTCCGTATGTGTGGGGAAACAAGAGTTAGGGTGGGTTTCGGACCCCTCCTCCAAGGGCCACGAAATTCCCCCCTCTTCCCCCATATATACAGCCCCTAGGGCATCGTTTAGACTTTGGGTTTTCTTTAGATCAAAAGTTCGCCATAGCTGCAACTTCGCGTACTTCGTTTGTGTTCAACGACCAGACCAAGGCGTCACAGAACCCCACCTTCATTAATAAAGCTTTCCTCTTATATTCGCAATATCCAGATTGCAATTTTAGTTTCTTGCTTGTTCTTTGTTTGCCTGCAGGAAACAGACCTTCGTGGTCAGGTTGATCGTGCTCCGGCGTGGTCAATAACCTCTCGGAGTTGGTTTAGTGATTGCTAAGGCGCGACGTCCTCACACGTTCGTAGTCGGATCGTCAAAGTCGACTTCCTCCAAAATGATAGCCACCATCTCATCGAAAGACGGGACACCTTTGCCTCTATCAGGAATGATGCCTCATCTCGTTGTCAAGGACAGCGTCGCTGCTGGAGGAGCCCTGGCTGTCGGCCAAAGTCTCCGGCTAGGCGGCTTCGTCATGACCGCCCATTCGGATGCTGCACCGATGATGACTTCTCGGGTCCTCGAGAACAGCCTCCACGTCGGTTCGGAATTTGCCGAGCAGATGAATCCAATGGAGCTCGCTTCGCTAAACAAGCTCTTGGACCGCATCGCCGCTTTGGGAGTCGCTATGGACTATGATCGGATTGGGCTTAAACCCGACCAGAGGGAGATTAACTCTCCGACGGTCACCCATCAGATAGCGGTGGTGGAGGAATAATGCGGCGATTCTTCCTCTATCTTGAGGACAAACTATGTCCGGATTCCCGAGCTCTCTGAGCCGGATACCCGTTTACGGAAGGACATCGCCCATGCCTTGAACCTAGAATCAAGCAGCGGGCCAGACCTATTGGGCAACATCCCGGAGCCCGAACTGCCAAGATTCGAAACTCCTCTGCCCATGGGTCTTGGATCGGTTCAGGGTTCGGATTCAAACCCACCCACCCACCCACCCAGATATAAACGATCTTTCCCACATTAGGCAAGAGCCCCTTGAAACAGTACATCATTATTGGGCCAGATTCCTCCTTGTAATGAACAAGGTTAAGGACTTTCACGAGGAAGACGCAATCTCATTCTTCTGCAATAATTGCACGGACAAGGGAATCCTTAACGCGATAAGTCGCCGTGACATAGCATGCTTTGCTGACTTGGCGGCCATAGTACGGAAGTACTGTGCGATGGAAAGTGCCTGGAAAACCGAAACAAAATTCTGGGATAATCCGGCTCTGACTAAACACCTAGTCCGAATCAAAAGGGTGCACTCTCATAAGATGCCCGACTCAATTACAAAGAAGTAAAAGCCCACTTCAGGGCGTGGAACTGTATTGGAGGGATGGCTTAACGGGCCCTGCAAAATCCATAGTACAGCGGATACCATACCAACACACAGCTTGAGAGCATGTTGGGTACTTCGGCAGGTGGCCAAAAGCGGTGAGGATATCCTCATTGAAAACACCGCAGAGCACCATCCCGTGGATAGCAATACAGTACTAACAGTCTTCGAGACATTCACCTCAAATAATAGGCGAAAGCGAGCACTATGTAGCCTTGCCGAAGTCTGCCACGTGGCAGCAATAAATCCATGGAGCGACACGGCTATTACCTTCAACGCCAGTGACAAACCTAAATTCCGAACAACCCGAGCACCAGCCGCATTGGTCCTTAGTCCAATTGTGGACGGCTTTCGGCTCACTAAAGTGCTCATGGACGGCGGCAGCGGATTAAACCTCATCTATGAGGAAACCCTTCAAAAAATGGAAGTAGACAGGAACCGCTTTGAGCAAAGTAGCACGACCTTCAGAGGAATCATCCCTAGTCGGGAGGCACGCTGCGCTAGAAAAATCACACTAGATGTGGTATTCGGCACTCCGAACAATTATAGGTTGGAAGAAATTACATTCCAAGTGGCCCTGTTCAGTAGCGGATACCACGCCCTTTTGGGGAGGGAGGCATTCACGATCTTCCAAGCCATACCCCATTACGGGTACATGAAGCTCAAAATGCCCAGGCCCAATGGAATCATCACTCTAGCTAGTGATCCGAACATAGCGCTCCGCGCCGAAAACAAAACAGCCGCACTGGCCCTCGAGGCATTATCCGAAGCCCTCGCGACAGAGGAATTAACTGCGCTACGCTCCACAGTGGACAGGGATGACGTGATACTCGACAAGAGATCCAAGTCCACCTCTTTTAAACCAGCGGATGAAATAGTCAAATTCCAAGTCCATCCAACGGACCCTTCAAAAACAGCATCCATCGGGGCACAGTTAAACCCCGCTGTAGACGCCGCACTACGGGAGTTCCTGCGCGAGAATTGGTACATATTCGCCTGGCATCCCTCAGACATGCTAGGAATCCCACGCAGGTTGGCCGAGCATAGCATTAACATTTTAAAAGGATTCAAGCCGGTCAAGCAGACTCTTCGGTGTTTCTTTGAACCTAAGAGACAAGCCATGGGAGAGGAACTAGCCAAGTTATTGGAGGCCGGATTCATTAGAGAAATAAAACATCCGGATTGGCTAGCAAACTTGGTGATGGTACCAAAGAAGGACAAATCTTGGTGCCTATCTGTCGATTTTAAAGACCTCAACAAGGCTTGCCCAAACGATCCCTTCCCCCTCCCTCGCATCGATCAAATTATCGACGCTACCGCGGGACATGATTCATTATGCTTCCTCGACGCATACTCCGGCTACTACCAAATTAAGATGGCGGAGTCCGACCAAGCCGCAACGGCATTTATCACGCCATACGGCCCTTTCTGTTTCAACACAATGCCCTTCGGGCTCAAAAACGCCGGCGCAACGTATCAACGCATGATTCGGACATGTCTAGAAAAGCAGATCGGCAAAATAGTGGAGGCATACGTAGATGATGTGGTCGTCAAAACCAGACACGTCGACTCTTTAATAGATGACTTGTGGCTCATGTTCGACAATCTCTGAACATACGACATCAAGCTCAATCCGAAAAAATGCATTTTCGGTGTACCCGCCGGAAAGCTCCTGGGCTTCATCGTCTCCAGTAGAGGAATTGAAGCAAATCCGGCCAAAATCCGAGCCCTGTCACAGTTGGCTATTCCAACGGACCTCAAACAAATCCAGAAATTAACTGGATGCATGGCAGCCTTAAGCCGCTTTATCTCCCGATTAGGAGAAAAGGCACTCCCCCTTTATCGCCTTCTTCGATGCACCGAACACTTCGAGTGGACGGATGCTGCCACGACCAGATTGGAAGAAATAAAAGCCATACTGGCCACCAACCCAATCCTGGCCGCGCGAAACATCGGCGAACCAATGCTGCTATACATAGCGGCAACTCATCAAGTTGTAAGCGTAGTGCTCGTCGTCGAACGAGAAACGGACGGACATACATTCCCCCTTCAAAGGCCGGTATATTATGTACCCACTGTCCTCACTCCATGCAAATCACGGTACCCGCATTATCAAAAGATAGCATATGCGGTATTCATGGCATCCCGGAAACTAAGACACTACTTTCAAGAGTGTTCAATCACAGTGGCCTCGGAAGTACCACTGCCAAATGGGCCATAGAGCTCTTCCCGTTCGACATAGCATATAAACCCCGGCGAGCCATTAAGTCGCATGTATTGGCCGATTCCGTCGCCGAATGGACAGAAGCCGAACTCCCTAAGGAGTACGGCGCGTACTCCAATTGGATTATGCACTTCGACGGCTCTAAAATGTTGGCTGGTCTGGGGGATGGCGTCGTCCTGACGTCCCCCACCGGAGATACAGTCCAATACGTACTCCAAATACTATACACAGACTCCAACAACGCCGCCGAATACGAGGCCCTGTTACGCGGTCTTCGGATGGCAGTTTCAATGGGCATTCGACGCCTGGAGGTGCGCGGGGACTCGAACCTCGCAATATCCCAAATAAATGGAGACTTTGATGCCAAGGATCTGAAAATGGTGGCTTATCGCAACGCTGTTCTCAAGATGTCAGCTCGGTTCAAGGGGCTCGAATTCCTCCATGTGGCTCGAGAAAACAATCAGGCGGCGGATATCCTCGCCCGTATCGGTGCTAAGCGCGACTCGGTCCCACCTAACATCTTCTTGGAAAGGCTGTTCAAGCCATCCGTGGTATGGGAAGGGGACACCGGTAACAATAGTCCGGACCCGGCCACAACATCAGAAACCGAACACTCTGACATAATCGGAGGCTCTGCCACCGAAATAACACCATCAGCCCACGTAATAATGGCCGTCATCGCCCCGTGGACTGAACCATTCCTAGCCTACCTAACCAGGCAGGAACTTCCCGAGGACCAAAATGAGGCACGCTGCATAGTGCGGTGATCTAAAGCCTATAAGGTCCACGAGGGAGAGCTTTATAGGAAAAGCACTACCGGAGTCCTTCAAAGGTGCATCTCCGAAGAGGAAGGGCGGAAACTCGTCGCTGAAATCCATGCTGGACTCGGTGGCCACCACGCCGCATCCCGGGCCCTTGTAAGCAAGGCCTTTCGTACAGGATTCTATTGGCCAACGGTGCGGGCAGATGCACAGGACTTGATCCAAGGCTGCGTCGGTTGCCAACTTTTCACAAACCAAAGCCACATGCCGCCCACCGTTCTCCAAAAAATCCCCATTACCTGGCCCTTTGCAGTCTGGGGGCTTGATATGGTCGGACCCCTTAAAGAGAGAACCCATAAGAAAAAATACTTACTGGTCATGGTGGATAAATTCACCAAATGGATAGAAGCCAAGCCTGTTAAAACGGCCAAATCCGGACCGGTGATAGACTTCATATCTGGGGTTGTACACCGTTATGGCGTCCCCCACAACATCATCACTGACAACGGCACAAACTTTACAGCCGACGAGGTAAAACTTTGGTGCAGCAACATGGGCATCAAGCTCGATTATGCTTCTGTCTATCACCCCCAAACTAACGATCAGGTCGAACGAGCAAATGGTCTTATCATGAGCGGCATTAAACCCAAATTTGTGCGGTCCTTAAAGGAGTCTAACACGCACTTGGTAGAGGAGCTCGACTCCGTCCTATGGGGGCTGCGGACCACGCCAAATCGCACTACCGGATACACACCGTTTTCATGGTGTACGGCACAGAGGCAGTTCTGCCCTGTGACATAATTCATGACTCACCTCGAGTGCGCATGTATGAAGAAAAAGAGGCCGAGATCGATCGGCAGGACAGTTTGGACGCCTTGGAGGAGGAGCACGACGTGGCAAAAGCCCGTTCCGCATTCTATCAGCAACAGGCTCGAAGATACGAAAGCTGAGAAGTACAGTCCAAAACTTATAACGTTGGCGAAATAGTTCTACGCCTACTGGAGAAGAAAAAGAACAAGCTGAAACCCAAATGGGAAGGTCCCTTCATCATTGACCAAGTTCTGACCGGCGGAGCGTACCATTTGCGGGATGCGTCGCACAATCGACTTGAGCCAAACCCATGGAACGCAGCCAGACTCCAAAGATTCTACGCCTAGCGCCGGACTCTACGTTCGTCTCTTTACCCCTGTCCATTTTTCGCATATACATTATCTGTCCTTTCTCTCTTTCTTTCTTCCCCTCAGGGCCTTCAAAGGCCAACTTGTGTCTTGCTTACATACTATTAAACGCGCTAGCCACGCTCCTTATACCTGGGGGCTTCCTACACAGAAGCTTAATTATTCTACTGGGCCTTGTGCCCCGCACATGTGTTACTCTTCCGCATGTACCTTTTTTCGCCATTATATGCATCGATATGACTTAAGTTTTGGCCATGATGGGGTGCCTGGCTCTTGTATTTATGCCCTATGTTCCCGTTAATTCGGCTAGGGCATAAGGGGAGCACCTCTGCGATTGTTACTGCCGGGTCAGCCAGATGTGTACCTCAGACTGGGTGAAGCCGAAAGCTAGCGTTCTTAAGAGAATATTCGGTCGGTGAACAAAAGATGACTTTTATTTATTTTTGGTACATGCCCCCAGATGTTTTTTGCCTGCGTCTCTTCTCGCAGTCCGGACATGCACATTAGGGCATGCGTGCCCAGGGAAAGGAACCCCTAAGAGAACTATTCTCCCTGGAAGATGTTTCTTACTATGCATGTAATATAACATAACTAGTTGGGTACTTGTCTGTTCAAGCACTTATGACCCCTACGCCTGGTTTCCATGCACGCCCCGGTTTCTCCATAACTAAGCGGGTATTCGGTTGCACTCCGGACTATTGGTTCCCGAGGTCGAAGCAAAAAGGTCCGCCATGACAAATGATTTACAATCCGGCTAGGACATTATACATGTCACTTAAATTACATAGTCACTTAGACTGACTAAATTCTTCTTCTATCCCATCCAAGAGGTTGTCTAGCCTACAATCCTGTTGAGAATACTTTGCGGCTAATTCTACTTGGTCATACACCAGACTGACGGGGATCTCCTTCCCATCGGGCCCCACAGGTCCGACCTCGGCCATGTGGTTTGGGTCAGCCTTGGTATACTGCGTCTTCACCATGGCCCAGGCTTCCCTGGCACCTTGACAGCAGGCCGATATCTTCCATAATCGGAGGCACCGCCGCGCTCCCTTGAGCTTCTCTGCAAGCTCTCCTATGCCTTCTGGCAGGGAGACGGATGGCCACAAGGCCTGGGCAATACCCTGCATCACCTGCCGAACTTGTTCGTGCAGTTGTGAGAGCTCTGGTAGAAGATCACCCGCAGACCCGGGCATCTCCTCTGCGGGACGACCCGTCAGCATACCTATAGACATAACTCTATTAGCAGGCTTCTTCGCCGAACTCCTTCAAAAGTTCGTTCAAGCACTTACTGAAAATGCCGCGTCGAAGCCGCTTATTCTCCTTCACGGAGTCAGCCAGCTGGGCCCGAACATCTTTCAGTTCCTCGCCCAGCTGGGTATTGGCGTCTTGGAGATTGTTTTTCTCCTGCCTAACTTTCGTAAGCACGCGCTCGCCATCCTTTAGCCGTTGTATGACATGTTGCTCATCCGGATTCACTCCGGCGTCATCTACAATATCTATTGTTAGATTTGCAGGCATGCCGCATACTATATGGTACCTATTATTCTTTGAAACAAGCGTTACCGGAGGGGCCTTCTCGGACTCCTTCAGTGCCGCAACTGCGGCCCGTAGCTGGGCCTTGCACTCTTCCAGCTCTTGAGACAATTGGGTATTCTTCTCTGAAAGAACCTGCACAAATAATGATCCTTAAATCAGTTGTGCCAACTGTTTCAAGTCTCAGGGGCTACAGATATATATAATCATCAATTTTTGCTTACCCGTATATCCTTCACATACTGGCTCGTGGCTCTGGCAAGACCATTTTGAGCAGCACGGATGTACGCGTCTCCTGAGTTGAAGGCATCAAATGCCTCTTGGGAGAAACAAGCGTCACGGAGTATGGCCCGGCGACGCCTGTGATTCATGGAGCTCTCCACTTCGGAATTTGTAGCGGATATTTTATCTGCATCCTCTGTAGGAGGAGCATCCAACACGTGCCCCGTGTTAGCTTCCGCCTCTGTGTCCGGCCCGGGAGCCCGACTTGTAGAGGCGTGATCGGCGACCTCTCCGGATATAGTCCGGCGAGCGTTTTTCCTTCTAGGAAACATGGGTGTTATTATGTTTTAAAAGACGATAACCACGGAGCGAGGCTTTGTATAATACCTCTGCACCGGCATCTCCGTCCAGACTGCCTTCCTTTTTAGCCTGCCTGGCTTCGGCGCCCCTTGTTGGCAATTCGCCACGGGTTCGACACGGTGTCCCGAGGACCTTCCCTGTAAAACACCATACAGATACAGTAGGTGAAGTGGATAAAAAGGGATCCTTCTCAAAAGCTGGGACTCTGGTTTCACTTACATGCGAGGCGGGGAGCAGCCCAGGATAGTCAGCTATAATGGCCACCATGGCATCATCACAGCTTAATTGATAGAATATCCTGTCGATCAGCTCCACAAATATGTCCGGATCCTCTTCTAGGTCGGGGTCGAGTGCCCGGACGGCATCCTCCGGTTGTGGGGGTGGGCTGTTGACCTCCCTTACAGCCTTTCGCAGTTCCTGCTATAAAATAGTAAGGTAAATACTTGTTACAAAAATTTGGGAAGGATGGGAGTAAGAAGTGGCAGCTCACCCAGCTTGGAGGGTTGTACATGGAGAATCCATCCCGTGGCTTGATGCGGAGGAACTCCTCTTCCTCTCCCTTATACAAATCGGACAGAATTTTTGCTAGGGCAGCAACTGATTCCGGCCCCTTATGACTACAGTGAGTCGCATCATCCTCCCCGTTTAAATGCCACATGGGGTGGCCTCGATATTGAAGCAGTTGCACCCCCCATGATAGAGGCAAAGGTGTCCCGTCTTTCGATGAGATGGTGGCTATCGTTTTGGTGGAAGTCGACTTTGACGATCCAACTACGAACGTGCGAGGACGTCGTGCTTTAGAAATCGCTAAACCAACTCCGAGAGGTTATTGACCACGCCGGAGCACGATCAACCTGACCACGAAGGTCTGTTTCCTGCAGGCAAACGAAGAACAAGCAAGAAACTAAGATTGCAATCTGGATATTGCGAATATAAGAGGAAAGCTTTATTGATCAAGGTGGGGTTCTGTAACGCCTTTCTCTGGTTGTTGAACACAAACGAAGTACGCGAAGTTGCAGCTATGGCGAACTTTTAATCTAAACAAAACCCAAAGTCTAAACGGTGCCCTAAGGGCTGTATATATGGAGGAAAAGGGGGAAATTTCGTGGCCCTTGGGGAAGGGGTCCGAAACTAACCCTATTTCTTGTTTCCCCACACATACGGACTCTAAAAACAACCTATACTTATGTATTTCGAAATTACATGGGCCTGGCCCATTAATAAGGTGACGCACCACCTAGAATAGCCTTTGGACGAAATTTATGAAGTGCCATCTTGTATATTTCGTCCAAGGCTTCATTCACTCATTATGGTGGCTTCAAAGTGCTGAAATCATCACTTGTAACTCAGTTCTTGTTCCCCTTGCGCATGCCATCAACTCCATGCTTGTTCTTGCTCCAATGTTCATCCTTCTCCAAGCTAGGCCCTTCATTTGTAAGCAAAACAAATGTATCCAATTTAGGCAGCATCATATTCTCATGAACATTAGAATCATTACCAAGAAACGAAAGTACCTGGTAATTTAATTGGCGTGCGCGAGCTCTAATAATTGGTCCATTATATGTAACAGTAGGGGCTGTGGGTGTAACAATGGTATTGAGTAGAACGTCGGGGCTTATCATGGTGGGAGCGAGTAGAACATCGCCGGTGCCCGGAAGCGGGATGAGGCGTAGACATGAATGCCGGCGTACTTTACCCAGGTTCGGGGCTCTCCTAGGAGATAATACCCCTAGTCCTGCTCTGTGGGGTCTCCGCATGATCACTAAGGTGAAAAGAGTACAAGCTTGCTCCTCGAGCTGTATGCTAGAGGTAGGGGAAGGCAAGGCCAGCTTTCCCCTCTCTATATGATTTGGTCTAGTTCTAATGGGTTGGAACCTTTGCATGGGTGCCCTGGGGGGGTTTATATAGGCCTATCCCCCCAGGGGTACAATCGTAATCCAGCTGGGCGCAGGCCCAGTCGTCAGTCTCTTTGGCCGCCGTCTTCTCCGCCGACTGCCGGGGTCCGCCGACTAGTGGGCCCGCCGACCGGTCCGGTACGGGGCGGACAGGCCGTGTCCGCCGCTCGCGGGTCTTGCCGGCTGCTGATTACTGTAGCCGTGTCTCTAATGATGCAGGCTTGGTCACGGGGTCGTGGCTACAGCTTCGCCGCCTGGCGGGCGATTACTGTAGCCACTCCCCGTCTCGTCTGGTTAATGGCGCATGGGACCCGTGGGAGGGCGAGCCGACTCCTGGGGCCGACTCCCAACGGGTCCGACTAGTGGCGCTCTCGCCGTCTTCTGGACTCTCGCTGACTGGTGGGACCCGTCGTCCCTAGATCGTACAGACAGGCCGTCGTGGGCTCAGGACTCTGCCCACAGGTGCTGATGTCAGGGCTGGCATGGAAAACAGTGCCGCGCCGAATGGAGATCTTCATGGGTACGACGCACCGTGGCCACGGCAGCCTCCGCGAGGGGGAGGGAGTGGGCTTTACTGTAGCCACTCCCCGTCCCATCCCCCTTGATGAGGGCATGGGCATCCGTTGGTGTCGTGGGCCAACTCCTTGTGGCCGGCTTCTCTGGAAGCCGCCAGATCGGAGTCGGCTCGTCTTGAACTCGCCTTCTGGACTCGGCCGTGTGCGGGCAGCCAGCTGTTCTTTCAGCCGGCCTCCAGAAGGCGGCCTCTCGTCTTGGCATCTTGAGGGGCGCAGTCGGCCCCGATGCCTTGAAAGGTTCTGGGCCCAGGGTTAGCCTACCCGTGGCCCATTACTCCGACAGTAGTCCTCGAAGCTGGTGAGGAGCCGCAGATGATCAGCCGAGGAGCCTCAGCAGTTTCTCTCTCCGGGTGCTCGAGGTCAGAGCTTCGTCTGACTTCTGCCGAGCCGACTGGTAGGAGTCGGACTCGCCCAAATCTACTTACCCAATATTTCGAACAGTTCGGCAGGATCCAAGTGGCGTGCTAGCTAAGCTTCTGGGCCACCGCCCGTTTCGGGCCTGTCACGTGGCAACGCGTGGCCGGTCCAGTCTGCCCAACCACGCGCATGACGGGACAGGCCTTCAGGCGGGGCCTGCCACTACCGTGCCTTTGCGCGCGAGCGGATCTGCTGCGGCCGTGGCAGACAGTTGGGGTTCCCGCGGAGTTACTGCGCGTAGTAACTCCATGCGATAAATGTGGGGGTCGTGGGGTCGTGGCGCAGTAAATCCCACGACCGCCCCCTCGGCTTCGCAGCCCATGAGTCTATAAGTAGGGGGAGGAGGGGGAGCGGCAGAGCACGCTCGCCCCTCCTCCACACTACTCCTCCTCCTTCTTCTTCCTCATACCACCGCGCCCCAAGCTTCTCCGAGCACTGCGGTGATCCGCTCACGATGAGCTCTTCTTCCGCCGCCGCGCCCCCCTCGGTGCACTCCGGCACCTGGGATGGCTCAGAGGTCCACGATGACCACATCGAGTTCTTCCGCAAGACCCATCGGCTCCCCGGCAAGGACTATGTGCGGGTCCGCCTTGCGCCACGGGGGAAAATCTCGCCGGTGCCGCAGGAGCGCGAGCGGGTCATCTTTCGCTTCCACTGCCTGCGCGGCCTAGGCCTGCCGACGAGCGGCTTCTTCTGCTCCTTCCTCGAGTTCTATGGCCTCCAGCCGCACCACCTTACGCCCAACACGGTGGTGCTACTGTTCACCTTCGTCACCTTATGCGAAGGCTTCCTTGGCGTCCTCCCCACCGTCGAGCTCTGGGGGGAGTTCTTCTTCTCCAAGCTTGGCACCCAGGCCGCAGGCATGCCGGCTCAGTGTGGTGCGTTCATCGCCGTGCGAAGGTCGGGGGCCGACAACACGTTCCCCCTCATCAAGCTGATAAAATCGGTGAAGATGTGGCAGCGGTCGTACTTCTACGTGAAGAGCGTCTTCGCGGAGGGTGACTGGGTCAATCTGCCGCCCTACGTAGCCGGCCCGCCGGCTGGGAGGCAGCCCAACTGGTCGTATCGGGCCAGGACGCTGACGCCCGCAGGAGCCGGCACCATCTCGCGACTCTGAGTGCTGACGCAGGCGGATGGCCTAACTGGTCCGGACTTGCTGGCCGCCTTCTTGGCGCGCCAAGTTCTCCCGCTCCAAGGTCGCCCCCACATGATATGCCATATGAGCGCGCATCGGGACCCGACTCGGATGTGCACCAAGGAGATGCCTCACAAGGAGGTGGCCTACATGGTGAACTATCTTGCGGACTGCAAGCTCTTGGAGGAGTGGCAGTTCGGCAAGGATCCGTACTCGCGAGCCAACCCTCCGCCCGTGGTGAGTTGTTTCCTTTTTCTCTTTTTGTTTATCTTTCTTGACTTCCTCACCGCCGAGTCCATCTTGTCTGATCTGACCAGTCGGCTTTGGTCAGAACCCTCTCCTCCATCCAGCAGCCGGCACCGCGGGCCGGCTCGAGAATTCCTCGCCGACCGGGCGGAGAGCGACGTCGACGACCCAGATCTGGGGGCGGCGGCCTTGGAATGCGACGCCGAGGGAGGAGGCGGCCCATGGCTCAGGGCGAGTATCGAGGACTGTCCTGACGATGATGAGGAGCTCACCCCTCGCCACCAGCCAGGAGTCGGCCAGCCCGGCGCGAGCTCTTCCGCCGCGCCGGACGCTCAAGGCGGCGCGAAGAAGCGCAAGGCCGTGCCGAGTTTGTTCGGCGGCCGGCCGAAGAATCCCAAGAGCTCGGCCGCGGCGACCAAGCGGGACGAGGCGGCCACTAAGGCCATCCGTTTCCGCAAGGAAGTGAAGAAGCCGTCGCTGGTCTCCGCATGAGTCCTCCCACTTTTTGCCTTTATTATCTATTTGTAGATTTTGTCTGAGTCTCTACTTGTTTCCCTTTGTCCAGGGCTCCCCTCACTCTTGAGAGGGTCGCTGCCGCCTCCGCTATGGGGTCGGCGGAGACGTCCGCCACCACTCCGACCTCCGGGAAGCGACGGAGTGGAACGCGCAAGAGAAGCGCGAGGAGGAAGAGGCCGCCCGCCTGGAGAAGCCGGAGGCCGAGAAGGCGGAGGCCTCCGCCAAGAAAAAGCTGGCAGAGGCCGAAACCGCCATCGCGGCGGGAAGGCAGGCAGAGGAAGCCACATACCGCCAATCGGCGATGTTCGTCACCCTACTAAACTCTGCGCCACCGCGACCGGGGTTCCCGGGGCCGACTAGGGAAGCCGGCGGCGAGAACCCGATCATGGAGAGGGAAGGCGGTGACGCCTCCATGCCGGACGTGGTTGTGCCGCCGCCGCCGTCTGGAAGGGCGCAAGGCGAGCAGCCGGCGGACCCGCCAGTGCTGCCGACTGAAGACGAGGTCGTGGTGGGCCTGCTTCTTCAAGTAGGCATGACAACGCGTCACCGCCTTGCGAAGGCGACTTCGGCGCCGCGCCCTTTGGAAACCGGCGCCGCGAGCTCCACGATCCCAGACGCCGAGGCGACGAGCGCCGCGCCCACTGGGTGGGTGCGAGGAGGCGGGACGGGCCCGTTGAACCAGGCGCTTCTGGACGTCCAGACCAAGCTCTGAGCTGAGGGCGAAGCCATCCAGAACTGCACCAAGGCGCATCTGGCACCGCGGACAGCCATCCGGGTACGTCTCCTCCTTCTTGTTTTGTTTGTTTTTCTTTTTCCTCTCTGTGGGGGCACCCCAGCGCAGCCACTGGGTGTAGTCCCCGAGTTTCAGCCCGGCTGCTGAGCAGGCGCCTTGGAACTCTAATCGGCGAGTTCCAAGTACTAACGTTTGTCTGAAATGTTTGTCACAGGACTATCACAATCTTCGTGCGACCGCCTTCAACCACAACATCGAAGAGCTGGGCAAGCGGACCGGCGACTTGTCGGAGAGACAGAGTGAGTCCTCTTTCTTCTTTGCGGGGGCGCGCTGGCGCACCCGCGGGATGTAGTCCCCGAGATTCGGGCTGACTGTTGAGCAGTCGGGCCGGATCTCCCCGGTGACCTTCTTTTTGTTGACGACTAACGCCTTCTTTCTTCTTTCTTCAGAGGCCAACGCCACCCTGGAGCAGCAGATGGGCGAGGCCAACACCGCGCTGCGTGTCAAGGCAGAGGAGTGCAACAAGCTGGCCGCAGAGCGTGACCTGTTGGTCGCGCAACTGGCGGAGCAGAAGGAGCTGCTCAAGAAGACCCAGAAGGAGGCGGAGGACAAGGAGACCACCCTCCTTACCGAATTCGCGTCTGAGCGCTCCTCCTTGACCGACAAGGAGGCACTGCTGACCTCTGGCCTCCACGAGATCGAGGATCTTGTCGACGGCAAACTTCCTCATTTTTCTTCTTTGAGTTGCCGACTATAGGTCGAGCCGACTTCTAGTTTTTTGACTTGTTCTTCGTTCTTTCGTCTTGGCAGACTTCTTTCCTGGCCACTCGCAGGACGCTAATCAAGCCATCGAGGCTGATCGCGAGGGGCGGAGGGCGGATGGCGTGGACATTGCCGCCGACACCCCCCGAACCCTTGATGAGAAGATCCTGAGCATTGAGGCTCGCCTGCGGCCGGCCCACCGGATGCTGCGTCGGCTTCAGCATGTCGGCGCCCAGGCGTTTGCCGCCCTGTGGCCGGACATGCAGGCTCCGCGCACTCCCAGTCGTACTGCCGACTGGCTGGAGGTCGCGGCTGGCCGTTTTGAGGCCTGGAAGGGCTTCTCGGCCCGGGCTGCAGCGCACCGGGCCTTGGAGTTCGTCAAGGCGTGGTATCCTGGGCTCCAAGGCCCGGGCTGGAGCGCGTCGGGCCGTTGAAAGTACCTGGTAATTTAATTGGCGTGCACGAGCTCTAGTAATCGGTCCAGTATATGTAACAGTAGGGGCTGTGGGTGTAACAATGGTATTGATGTCCTCATCATCTTAGGTACCAAGAAGAAGTCCATGAAGAAGCTAGCACGGAGAACCAAGCAGTCGTAGAGAAGACGGAGGGCTAGCCACACTCCGGCTAGAGGCCCAGGCGGAGCTGGCAGTCGTGGAAGACGCCCTCGTCAAGCGTGCGGCGGCGATCGCCGAGTACACCAACACCAGCATCTTCGTCCCTGAGCAGGCTGAAGACGGCGAGGAGGCGCCGCCGGAGTGGTTTGGGATGAACCCAGACTACGGTGAGGACTCGGCGGAGGTGATCGGCTCCAGTGTCGAGGAGGAAGGCGAGGCAGAGGACGGAGGCAAGATGGAGGCACCAGAAGACGGAGCGGACGGACAGCCTCAGCTCAACCATGCCTCCAGCAATGAGCCGCGCCCGACCGAGCCGGCTGCCGCCGGAGGCGATCAAGCCAAGACCGACCAGCCGGCCGTCCTAACAACTGGCGCGCCGACTCCTCCGAGCCTCCGAACCCGTCTGCCGCTTCCTAGGCTGCCACTTTATCTTTTGTTTTTCCTGCTTAACAGTCTCGAAGAACTTGTTAATTCGCACAATTCCACCCGCGGGGTGTATTTTGAACTTTCGTTCGAAGATTCGGCCAAGGGCCTCTGCTATGTAAATATTCATCCGAGTTCTATCTCTTCTTGCTTATTGCTCCTTTGGCTTTTTCCTTTGCCGCCTTCCCTTAGTTGCCGTCTTGCCAGCCGGACAGCCGCTCCGCGGACTGTTGCTGGATCAAGTACCTGACTACTTTGGGAAGGCAAGTACTTAGCCGTTTAGAGTTTTATAGCAAGTTGGATAGAAATGGCAAGCCAGCTGCTCAAGAGTTGGTTGCAAAGGGCTGGAAGCCGGCTTAAACTATGTTCATGCTTTGAGTCCTTAGCCATTTTTCGTGTACACTCATTCTACCTTACTCCTGCCCACTAGCCAGTCACTCTGCGAGCTGCGGCTTCTGACAGGAGACGGCTTAAGTGCCGCACACTATTTGTCCGGCTGTAGGAAACATTTCATAGCGCAAGTCGGAAAGTCCCCGGGCCAACTAGTCGAACCCGGTGCCAAGCGGCATAACAACGAATAACATAGCCGTAGGCATAATTCTTATCATATAGATAAAAGAGGGCAGTCCCCGAGCTCTTCTCGAGGGGGCCGAAGTCTTGGTACTTTAATACAAAAGGTAGCGTGGTACATACTGCATCAACTGTAAAATCTTCGGAGGAGATTTGCATTCCATGGCCGCTCCGTCTCTTTGCTGGAGTCGTCCCTCTTGCGTGCTCGGGGCTTCTGAGCGTCGATCAGGTAGTAGGAGTCGTTGCCCAACACTTTGCTGATGATGAAAGGGCCTTCCCAAGGTGCTGAGAGCTTGTGCTGGCCGGCTGTTTGCTGGATCAGCCGGAGCACAAGGTCGCCCTCTTGGAAGGATCTCGGCCTGACCTTCCGGTTGTAGTACCGACGCAGGCTCTGCTGGTAGATGCTGGACCGGCTGAGAGCCAACAGCCGGCCCTCTTCCAGCAGATCGATGCCGTATTGACGCGCTTCTTCTGCTTCCTCCTCGGTGTACATGGTGACTCGTGGGGAGTCGAACTCTATGTCCATCGGGATGACGGCTTCGGCACCGTAGACGAGGAAGAAAGTCATGAAGCCAGTGACTTGTTTGGAGTTGTGTGCAGACTCCAGAGGACGGCTGGCAACTCGTCGAGCCAGTAGCCAGCCGAGCGCTCCAGAGGCTCGACCAGTCTAGGCTTGATGCCAGACAGGATGAGGCCATTTGCTTGCTCCACTTGGCCGTTTGACTGCGGATGGGCAACGGACGCTAAGTCCAGTCGGACGCCCTGCGTCGCGCAGAAATGGGCCAAGGCGCCTTTGGCAAAATTCGTGCCGTTGTCGGTGATGATGTTGTGTGGTATGCCGTACCGAATTGTGATGTCGGAGATGAAAGTCACGGCAGTCGGACCATTCAGCTTCTTGATCGGCTTTGCTTCCATCCACTTGGTGAACTTGTCCACCGCGACAAGTAAGTGAGTCAGGCCGCATCGGGCCGTCTTGAATGGTCCCACCATGTCCAGGCCCCAAACAGCGAAGGGTCAGGCAATGGGAATAGTCTTGAGTGCAGAAGCCGGCTGATGCAGCTTGGAGCGGAACTTCTGGCACCCTTTGCATTTTTGGACCAAGTCCTTGGCGTCTTCCAAAGCAGTCGGCCAGAAGAAACCATGGCGGAAGGCAGAGTAGTCAACATCTTTTTCAACTGGAGAAAAGCTTCGTCCACCTTGTGGTTCGACTCAAAAAAAGTGGTCTTCTTCATCAGTTGGTACAGGGGGAGAGCCTTTTAGCCCAGCCGGCTGATGAATCTGCTGATGGATGCCAAACTGCCGGTGAACTTTTGTACGTCCAGCAGTCGGCTGGGTACTTCCATCCTCTCAATGGCCTTGATCTTCACAGGGTTGCACTCTATGCCGCGTTTGGAGACCAAGAAGCCAAGAAGCTGGCCGGCTGGTACTCCGAAGACGCACTTCTCAGGCTTGAGCTTGATCTGAAATCGGCGCAGGTTCTCAAAGGTCTCCTTGAGGTCTTCCAGCAGCGTAACATGCTTCTCCGTCTTCACCACCACATCGTGCATGTAAACATGGGCGTTTCTGCCGAGATGCTTGAGGAGGCACTTCTGCATGCAACGTTGAAAGGTGGCGCCGGCATTTCTCAAACCGAACGTCATAGTCAAGTAGCAGAAGGCTCCAAATGGCGTGATGAAGGTGGTCTTCAGTCTGTCAGCCGGGTTCAGCTTGATCTGGTGATATCCTGAATATGCATCCAAGAAACTCAGAAGCTCGCATCCGGTTGTGGAGTCTATCACCTGGTCAATCCTTGGCAAAGCGAATGGGTCCTTGGGGCAAGCTTTGTTGAGGCTAGTGTAATCGATACACATTCGCCACTGCTTGTTCTTCTTCAGCACTAGGACCGGGTTGGCAAGCCACTCTGGAAAGAATACCTCCATGATGAAGCCGGCTGCCAGAAGCCGGACAATCTCTTCTCCGACAACTCTTCTCTTCTCTTCTGACAGGCGGCGCAAAGGCTGCCTGACTGGCTTCACATCAGATCGGACGTGTAACTTGTGCTCGGCGAATTCCGTCGGAATACCTGGCATGTTTCTGGGGGACCATGCGAAGATGTCCCGATTCTCACGTAGGAAATCGACGAGCTCGCTTTCCTATTTGCTGTCGAGGTTTGCACCTACGACAGCATACCTCTCTGGGTGCTCCGGGTCCAAGGGTATCTTCTTCGTCTCTTTGGCCGGCTTGAACTAGCCCTTAGCTTCCAACTCCTTGGGGTTGGACGACATCTCCGGCTGCTTGCTGGCCATTGCCACAACCCGGTCAAGGAGTCGCTTCTCGGCCACGATCATTAGGGACTCGGCCAGCCGACTGCTCTCAGCTGTGCAGGCGGACGACTTTCTGTAGTCGCCGGCTATAATAAGAATCCCCTTGGAACTCGGCATATTCATCTTGAGGTAGGCATAGTGGGGGACAGCCATGAACTTGGCCAGAGCAGGCGGGCCAAGCAATGCATGGTATGGGCTTTCGAGGTCCACCACTTCAAACCACACTGACTCTTGGCAAAAATGATCTTTGTCTCCGAAGAGGACATCTATCAGGATCTTGCCTATTGGTGAGCAGGAAAGGCCAGGAACTATGCCATGGAATACAGTCCGGCTGTTTTGAAGCTGTCTTAGCTTGAATTCTAACTTCTCCATGGTGTCCTTGTACAGGATGTTAATGTTGCTGGCGCCGTCTATCAGGACCCGGGAGAAACGAGCAGCTCGCTTGTCTATGGCAAAGGTGGCATCCAATACCAAGGCTTAGGAGCCTGGATTCGGCATCACCTCTGGATGGTCAGCTCTGCTCCAGCTGATCGGTTTTTCAGACCAATGCATGAACTCTGGTGTCTCCGACGCTACTGCATTCACTTCTTGTTGCTGCAGCCGCCTGCTGCATCGATCGTCGGCCACACTGGTGAATACCACGTAGGCCCCATGCTCTTCTGGGTACTCGTCTTGTACTGCACCGACTGGTCTGACCGCCGGCTGCTGGGGCGGAGGAGGAGGCGGCTGCCCAGCAGGCGGGGGAGGCAAGAGGCCATCTCCCTTGACGATCCTGGTGAGCTAGTGGCATTTCCGAGTAGTGTGGCTGGACGGCTTCGCCCCACTATGGAACTTGCAGGGACCATCCAAAGTGTGCTCATAGGAGAAAGCCGGCAACCAGTTTGGCTTGCCGCCCTTCTGTCTTTTGGCCGAAGGCTGCCTCTTCGACCGTTGCCACCTGCCGGCTGCTGGAAGCCGGCTGTGGGGCCTTGCGCTTGTGGTCGCTCTGCTGCTGTCGCCGACTGGCCTCTCCTGTCGGGGTTCTAGGAGCCTGAGGAGCCACCTTGCCAGTTGCACTAACTTGAATTTCCGCCTTCATGGAGGAGTCGGCCGAGGCATACTTGTCTGCTATGATCAGCAGCTCGTCGAGGGTCTCTGGCTCGTCGTAGAGGAGCTTGTGCTTGAGGAGGGTGCCTTCTCTACACCCAGCGGTGAAGTACTTGATAGCCTGCACCTCGTGCATGCCCTCTCAGGAGTTCCGGAGCTCGGCCCAACGTGTGAGGTAGTCGTGAGTTGACTCGTTGGGGCCTTGCACGCATAAGGAAAGCTGGCGAGGCTTGGGAGGCTGCTTGTACGTGCGGGTGAAGTTGCGGACGAAGGCATCAGTGAAGTCGACCCAGCTGTTGATGCTGCGGGGCTTCAAGCTGTTCAGCCATGTCCGGGCCGTTCCCCGGAGCATGAGCGAAACGTATTTCACGGCAACACGCTTGTTGCCATTTTCTATGTTGACGGCGGTGGAGTAGTCAACTAGCCAATCTTCCGGCTTCATGGAGCCGGTGTACTTGGAAGTGTCTCTTGGGAGGGTGAACCCTTTGGGAAAGGGCTCGTCTTGAATGCGGGGGCCGAAACACGGCGGACCCAGCTCGTCTTCTTCTTCCAGTGCCAGGGATCGGTGCAGTCTGTCGATCCGGTGGCGGGCGTCGTTCTCTCCGACTCCCTCTCGGCGGCCAAGGCGGTCGCCGAGTGTCGGGTGATCAAGAGGCGGCAGGGAGACTCGCCTTTCCCTGCGAGGGGGAGGAGGCGAACAGTCGTCCCGTCGTTCCACTGCTCTTGGGAGGCCGTCTTGGTCGCGCTCGATGGTGACGTGAGGCCGACTGTGGCTGGCAGCCGGCTCCTTATCTTTTCTTCCATGGACACCGCCAGACGGCGTCCGAGACGTCGCGCCTTGGTCTCGGCGAGGAGGCGGGTCGTCATTTTGCTGTTGTGGCGCGTTAGTGTGGCAGCCAGCCTTGTTCTGCTCGGCAGCCGTGTCAAGGAGTCGCTGGACGCGCTCCGTCATCAGCCGACGCTCTTCACCCTCGAAATTGTCCAGCTCGTCAGCCGCCGCCTGGGAGGCTCGGATATTCTCCGCAGGCGTGGCATAAATGGGGCGATTCCCACCGAACAGGTTGGCGATGGCCACGCCGCACTGCTGGACCACGCCGAGGCGGCTAGGCCCAGCTGGAGCCGGCGAGCCACCCACAACGCGATCCATGTCGCGCTGGTAGGCTTCTCACAGGTGTCTCATGCTGGCCAGCTTCTTCGTGCCTTTGACGAGCTGAAGGCGGCGCGCCTCCAGCGTCTCGGCGTCGGCGTCTTCGGGAATGGGCGCGGTCAGGTCTTGTAGCACCGCGTCAAGTGGGTCATGAGGTCCTCCGCCGGAGTGCTCGCCATGACCGATGACAAGCACCTCCGTGACTGTACTTTCGTCGCTCTCCGCGCGAGGGAGCGGCTCGTCGTAGACCACCACGTTGGTGGGGAACGCGTCGAGCGACGCGGTGTCGGAATCGACCAACATCGGATTGGTTGAGCCTACGGACTCCAAGTCCACAGCTGGCTCGCTGGCGACGTGGAGTTGATCGAGGAGGCCCGCGAGAAGGCTCTCGGGGCCGCCTGTGCCCGCGTCGGATGCAGGTTCGTCAGAGAGGCGAACCTCACCGACAAGATCGGCGAGGCAGCTGGCCGCGCATGCGATCTTAGCGCCATGCAGCGCGTCGGCGCAGACTCCGTATGGCGTGCCGGGCTGGCTGCGCTCGTCAGGGAGGAAAAGGGTTCCCGTCCAGAGCAGGTCTCCGGACGATGGTGCACCTCGCCCCACGGTGCGCGCCAAATGTCGGGAGTTGGGTGCGACATATGCCAAAGGATGGCTTATCATGGTGGGAGCGAGTAGAACGTCGCTGGTGCCCGGAAGCGGGATGAGGCGTAGACACGAACGCCGACGTACTTTACCCAGGTTCGGGGCTCTCCTAGGAGATACTATCCCTAGTCCTGCTCTGCAGGGTCTCCGCATGATCACTAAGGTGAAAAGAGTACAAGCTTGCTCCTCGAGCTATATGCTACAGGTAGGGGAAGGCAAGGCCAGCTTTCCCCTCTCTATATGATCTGGTCTAGTTCTAATGGGTTGGAACCCTTTGCATGGGTGCCCTAGGGGTTTATATAGGCCTATCCCCCCAGGGGTACAATGGTAATCCGGCTGGGCGTAGGCCCAGCCGTCAGTCTCTTTGGCCGCCATCTTCTCCGCAGACTGCCGGGGCCCACCGACTGGTGGGCCCGCCGACCGGTCCGGTATGGGGCGGACAGGCCGCGTCCGCCGCTCGCGGGTCTTGCCGGTTGCTGATTACTATAGCCGTGTCTCTAATGACGCAGGCTTGGTCACGGGGTCGTGGCTACAGCTCCGCCACCTGGCGGACGATTATTGTAGCCACTCCCCGTCTCGTCTGGTTAATGGCGCGTGGGACCCGTGGGAGGGGCGAACCGACTCCTGGGGGCCGACTCCCAACGGGTCCGACTGGTGGCGCTCTCGCCATCTTCTGGACTCTCGCTGATTGGTGGGACCCGTCGTCCCTAGATAGTACAGACAGGCCGTCGCGGGCGTAGGACTCTGCCCACAGGTGCTGATGTCAGGGCTGGCATGGCAACAGTGCCACGCCGAACGGAGATCTTCGTGGGTGCGGCACACTGTGGCCACGCCAGCCGCCGCGAGGGGGAGGGAGTGGGATTTACTGTAGCCACTCCCCGTCCCATCCCCCTTGATGAGGGCATGGGCATCCATTGGTGCGGTGGGCCGACTCCCCGTGGTCGGCTTCTCTGGAAGCCGCCAGATCGGAGTCGGCTCATCTTGAACTCGCCTTCTGGACTCGGCCGTGTGCAGGCAGCAGGCTGTTCTTTCAGCCGACCTCCAGAAGGCGGCCTCTCGTCTTGGCGTCTTGAGGGGCGTAGTCAGCCCCAATGCCTTGAAAGGTTCTGGGCGCAGGGTTAGCCTACCCGTGGCCCATTACTCCGACAAAAACTTTAGCTAGTGATGTGCCCACTCTTTTGGATTACAAAGACTTTAATTATGGTAGTTGCTCTTTGATTGATTGTATTTATTTATTGCAATCCATGATAAATTCACCTCATGCTTATGAACAAAATAAAGCTTTTACTAAACATATTGTTGATGCTATGATGAAAGTTTTTTAAGAAAAATTGGAATTAGAAGTATCAATTACTACAAAATTGCATGATTAATGGGAACCTACTATTAAAGTCAAGATTAAAAATTATGAGTGTTTTGCTTTGTGCGACCTGGGTGCTAGTGTTTCCACAATTCCGAAAACTTTATGTGATGTGCTTGGTCTTACCGATATTGAATCAGGTTCTTTAAATTTGCACTTGGCGGATTCTACTATTAATAAGCCTATCGGAAGAATTAATTATGTTCTTATTCTTGCAAATAGGAAGTATGTGCCCATATGTAACATCCCAAAATTCTAAATTTTGGAATGTTCTAATAAATAGAAAGATTTGATTGATTGTTTGATTGTTGTGTGATTGATTGACTGAAAGTGAGTGAAATTTGAAACTTTTGAAAGTTAAGTGAGAGGGAATAAAAGGACTTTCCCATACTTTCACCTTTTTGCATTTTGATCTCCGTGAATTCAAATTCTTTTCAAATACAAAACCCTCGAGAGAAGATGACATGACTTCTTCCATTTAATTAAATGAAAAGGGTATTTGAAAATATTTGAATTTCATTCGAAAATATTTCCAATTCATAAACTTCAAGCAACTCAATGATTTTAATGAGAGAAGATAAAATGACTTCTTCAAAACATATGAAATATGAGTTGGGAGTTTAAAAGGATCAAATTTAAAGTCCTTTTGAAAATTATTTTCAATTTGGAGTTATTTGGGTTTTATTCAAATTATTTTTCTCCAAAAATAAAATATACAGAAATTAGGATAAAATGATTCCCTACCTCAGAAAATTGGAGAGAAATAAATTTGAATTAATTTTGGTATTTTTAAAATGATTTTTAATGGAATTTACTAGAGCAGTAGCACTCTTTGCTTTATTTGAATTTGTGTGGATTTTATTGGACTCTAGAAAAATGTTCAGCATGTAGAAAATCTTTTTCTCAAAATTTTGATATATTATATGCCTATATAATATTTTCGTTTATTCTATTTTAATTATTTTAGTTTGTCTAGATAAATATTTTTTCTTAAAAAAAATCTTCGCTGACTAGGCCGGCCCAGCACCCAGCCAGGCCGCGGCCCAGCTAGCCCGGCAGCATCGCCCCCACCTCCCGACGGGAGCCCTACTCCCGCAAGCCACCAACGCCGTTGTACCGCCGCCGGAGTCCTCCCTCTCCTTGGCCCCTTCCCCAAGCCGCCGTCGCGCCCCCTCCTATAAATCCAGGCGCCCGGGCCCCTCTCTCTCTCCTCTCCCCGCAACTGTCGCCTCCCGCCGCTACTTGCTGCCCGCGCCGCCGACGCCACATCGCCGCCGCTCGCTGCTCCTCGCCGCCCCGAGCCGCCGCTGCCCGCGCCACCATTGCGCCGCCTTCCCGCGTCGATCCGCCGCCGCCCGTCACCAGAGATCCCACCTCGCCGGAGCCGAGCCCGTCGCCCGAACCGCCGCCGTCGAAGCTAGAGCTCCGAACCGCGCCGATCCGCCCCGATTCGCCTTAAAACCTGCTGTCCTGTTTGTTTTTCTAAAAAAACCCTAGATTAGATCTGGTTTTTTTAGTTAGATAATTAGAGTACGTTCACGAGTTAGTAGTTTCTAGTGAGCCCGTTCGCTGTTTAATCCTAAACAGTGAACGTTCGTATATTAGTTTTCTGTCTTGTAGCTAGGGACCCTGTTGCAATTTTTTTCTTTGAGTTTAGCCCCTGGGACTTTCAGAACAGTCCCTGAACTTCAAAACCCTCCAACTTTTTATCCGTAACTCTGATTTAAGCGATTTTGGAGATTGAGCAAATCAAATTTATTCAATTTCAAATATAGTTCAAACCTTCGTTCGATCGTAACTTTTGAACCGGAGCTTAGTTTTTCATGAAACCAACGCCCACTTCTTCGTTATGATCCCCTCTATCCAGTAATCCAACTCAAACATGTTTTTGGAATTTTAAAATTTGAATTAGAACAGATTTGAATTCAAAGTTCGTTTGATCGTAACTTGAATTTTATAACTCCGTTTTAGTTGATTCTTTTTGCTTTTCGAAGTTCTTGACCTAAACTTTCTGATAGTGCCAAATTCATATAAATTTTGGTACTATTAGAAATTGTTTTATGTTGCAAGAGGTATTTTCTTGGTTTTGAAGCTTTCAGAATTGTTTTGTTCGATCTATCTGATCTTTTGAGTGATTGCTTATGTGTGGTTACTATTGCTTGCTTACGATAGATTGACCGGAGTGCGACGAGTAGAACAATCAGGAGTGCGAATCATCTTCATCAACAGTACAGGCAAGTTCACACTTTCATCATACTTTTCATTACCCAGTTTTTATGCATTAGTTTCAACCCTCAAATACTGCATGGTTAGGACTTGATAACATGTGGGTATTGGGAAGTAGTTGATGAGGTAGGAACCTATTGCCCTGCATTCAAACCTTGGGAGTTACTTCTACGTTATGCTTATACTGCTATGTTATGCTCGTAGACGTGGATTGGGTTTGAGTGTATTCATGACATATGTGAGATTATTAATTAATGGTTCAACTTAAGGTGGCAACTTAAATACACATCTGGGCGGACTGAGGCACCTCGTGATCCAGTGATTGCCTGTATTTTTTTCGAAATCCCGGTGTACCGTGTGATTCTCCTATGGACTTGTGACGCCCGGATAATCAAGCTATAGTAACCCCCTCTTAATGATGCCATATCATTGCAGTAATTTGCTAAACCTCACTTTGATCCAAACCCGATTCAAATTAAATTTAAAATAAAGTCAAACTAATTTTCTTCAAACGGTAAAACAAAAATGTTGGTGGGTTGCAAATATTTACTACCAATTTGTCATGAAATAATTAACATTTTTCAAAATATAAAATTGCCCCTGGATATTAAAACAGTGGACCAACAACACCTTTTTATCCCATTTAAATATAAACTCAAACTTAATAAATTATTTTGAACCCAAACTTATTGTGGCAGTGCACAATAATGCATAGTAATTATATGGCAAGGTTAAACATTTTACAAAAATATTTTGATGCTAAAAGAAAATACAAAACAATAGCTAAATAAATGAACAAAAAAAAGGTAAATGGAAAAATACTAGTAAAGAGAAAAGAAATCTAATCTACTGGGCCCTTGGCCCATTTAACAAAAAAAAGCCCAACCGGCCAACCCACTCCTGTCCTTATCCCCTCACCCCCTGCAACCCTAACCACCCACCCCACTACCCCACTCGTTTCCCCCACGATCCCCCTCGCTCCTCTCACTCCCCCATGATCTGGATCAGGGATCCACCCCGCCGACAGCGCCCAACGCTCACCGCCCCGACCCAGGCGCCCGCCCGACGCCGTCCGTCGCCAGAATCCCCATCACCGCGCGCCCGCGTCGTCCCGCACCTGGCGCGCCCACGACCGTGCCTCGGTGCTCGACGTCGCCGCCGCCCCGATCGACACCTCGCCGGATGTCATCACCGCCTCCTCCCCTGCGTCGAACCATCCTCGTCGACCACCCCGAGCCCCACTGCCCATCCCCTACGGCCGCTGTGAGCACCTCCCGCTGCTCCTCTCCCCTCTGTCGTCGGCGCCGTCCACATCACGCACGCGCGCGTCGCCACATCCGCGCGCCGAGCCGCGCCCCTGCACGCGCACACCCACAACCGCCCATGGACTTCCTCCCCTGCAGTCCCCGCCGACCACCGTGCCGCCTGGCTCCCTCTGCCGCGCTGCCGCTTGCCCCGCTCACCTCCTCACCTGCCTCGCTCGCAACCGCCCGCGCCTCTCGCTCGCCGGCCTCGGCGACCGTCCGTGCGAGCCCCGCCACTACTCCCCTCCTCCTACCCAGCAGTTGATGCTGCCCGTTGCTGTTGCGGCTGCCGCAGCCCCTATCGTCCCGCCCCACCACGCTGCAGCAGCTGCGGCTCCTCCGCCGCCCACCCGCTGCTCTGCGCCACCCCGGGCCACGCCCCTCGCCCCGCCTCTGTCCCCGCTGGCCGCAGCCACGCTCGCCGGTCCCCGTTCGCCGGTCCCCGCTTGCGCGCGCTCTGTTTCCCCTCGCCGCGCTCCGCCCGCTGGCGCGTCCCCTCTCTCGTGGACTTGGGCTTGGGCGCCCACGCCCGTGCGCCCGCGCCCGTAACCCCGCATGCCCGTTAGGCCCTATGGCCCTATGACATGTGGGGCCCTTGCGCCAGAACGTTTATGAAAAAAGAAAGGAAGAAAAGAATTAAAAATAATAATAATAAAATAAATAATTAATTAAAGAATTAATTAACTTAATTAATTTTGATTAATCAAACTAATCAAATAACTAAACTAATTAATCCTGATTAGGTTAATTAATATGTTTAATTAAAATGTCTCACTGACCAGTGGGACCCACTGGTCAGGTTGACCAGTCAACCCTTGTTGACTGCTAACGTCAGCATGACATCGTGCTGATGTCATAAATCCAAATTCGTATTAAATTAAGTCATTAATTAAATTTTAAAATTATTGAAATCTTTTAAAAATCATATGAAATAGACCGTAGCTCAGATGAAAATATTTTCTACATGAAAGTTGCTTAGAACGATGAGACGAACCCGGATACGCAGCCCGTTCGTCCGCCATGCATCCCTAGCATAGCAAACATGCAACTTTTCCCCTTCGATCCATCTATCCGAAAACGCGAAACACCGGGGATATTTTCCCGGATGTTTTCCCCCTTCACCGGTATCACCTCATACCGCGTTAGAACACGTCTAGCTCTGCCTGTTGTCCTGTTATACACTTGCTTGCTATGTATTTACTATCCCCCCCCCTCTTCTCTTCGGTAGACCCCGTGACGATGCTGATGCCCCTGTGGTCGACTACGTCACCGACGACCCCTCCTTCTTATCTGAGCAACCAGGCAAGCCCCCCCTTGATCACCAGATATCGCCTATTCTTCTCTATACTGCTTGCATTAGAGTAGTGTAGCATGTTACTGCTTTTAGTTAATACTATACTGCTGCATAGCATGTCCTTGCTACTATGTTGTTACCTTTACCTGATACCCTACTGCTTAGTATAGGATGCTAGTGTTCCATCAGTGGCCCTACACTCTTGTCCGTCTGCCATGCTATACTACTGGGCGTGATCACTTCGGGAGCTGATCACGGGCATATACTATATACTTTACGCTATTACATTACCTGTGATACTGTTCGGAAATGGGGGCTGAAGCGGCAGGTGGTTCCACCCAGGTAGTGGTGGGCCTGGGTTCCCGACGGCCCCCGACTGTTACTTTGTGGCGGGGCGACAGGGCAGGTTGAGACCACCTAGGAGAGAGGTTGGCCTGGCCCTGGTCGGCGTTCGCGGATACTTAACATGCTTAACGAGATCTTGGTATTTGTTCTGAGTCTGGCTACTGGCCTATACGCACTAACCAACTACGCGGGAACAGTTATGGGCACTCGACGTTGTGGTATCAGCCGAAGCACTTCGTGACATCAGCGACTGAGCGGCGTGCGCCGCATTGGACCGTAAGCTCGCGCTTGTATTAAGGGGGCTAGGTCTGCTTCCGGCCGTGTACGCAACGTGAAGGTGTGCTCAGGGCGATGGGCCCACACCCCTGTGTGCTTAGGTTTATACCGGCGTGCTGACCTCTCTATTGTGCCTAGGTGGGGCTGCGACGTGTTGATCTTCCGCGTGTCGGTGTACTAAAATAGGGGTACCTTAGTACCCTGAACTTGTGCACGGGCAGTCGTAGCACCCCGCGACAAGGCTTGCCAGGCGATCGCCAAAACTCTCCGTGGTCCCTTTTTGGGCCATCCACGAACAAAGTATTTGAGCCAAGGCCCCGGCAGGAGGAGCCTGCCGGGAAGGCCACCCGAAGAGAGCCAGGCCCCGGCAAGAGGAGCTTGCCAGGACGACCGCTCGAAGCACAAGACCCCGGGAGGAGGAGCTTGCTGGGAAGGCCAACCACGGCACGACAAGGACCTTGCCACGGCACGTCCCGCGCTCCGGCAAGGCCCGGTGAGCGACAAGCTCCCGGGCGCGACAAGGCATCCACCGCGGCAAGGCGTTTGCCGCGGCAAGTTACCACCCCGTGCCTGCGCTCCAGCTCACCCACCAACGTGTCGCTCTGGGGGCATTCCAGGCGCACGTGGCGGGAGGTTGTGCAGCCAGGGGCATGTGGTGGCGAAGCGAAGCTGAAAGAGTAGCCATCGTGGCAAACGGTGGCACTCCTGACGGTCCACTTCCCTGCACCGTCTGGGCGACGCGGACGGGCATTTAATGCCCTTGTCCCCAGCCGTCAGAGTTAGGTATGATAGCACTGTACAGCCACTGTGCAGGCAGCTGTACCCACTACAGCACTCTCCCATTTTTGCCCCCACCTGCGCTGCCACCTGTGGGTAACCCCTTGAGCATATAAAAGGAGGCCCCATGCGCGCGTAGGGGAAAGAAGGAGGACACCCATTTGCCACGCTCGGTCTCACCAGCGGCTCGCGTGTACTGTAGCACCACGCGCTCCCGAGCAAGAACACAATACAATCCACAAAGCAGCAGTAGGGTTTTACTCATCCTTGCGGCCCGAAGCTGGGTAAAATCCCCTGTGTGCCTCGCCTCGATCTGCTCTTCTGCGACCTCCGCCCCCCGCCGAACCAAGAAAGGGGCTCGGTCCCCATAGGTGTTCAAGGAAGCCGATTCCCCCCGACATCTTTGGCGCGCCAAGTAGGGGGCGTCGAAGTTGTGCGAACCTGATCCGTCGTCTGCACCAGCTAGATCTCCATCATCTTCGTCGACATGCCACCGAAGAAGAAGGCTCCGGAGGTGGCTGGTCCGCCCGCGTCGAACCCACTGCCCCTGGAGCAAGCGGGTGGTGGGGACAAAGTATTCGAGCCAAGGCCCCGGCGGGAGGAGCTTGCCGGGAAGGCCACCCGAAGAGAGCAAGGCTCCGGCAAGAGGAGCTTGCCGGGGCGGCCGCTCGAAGCACAAGGCCCCGGCAAGAGGAGCTTGCCGGGAAGGCCGACCAAGGCACGACAAGAGACTTGCTGCGACGCGCCACGTGTCCCGGCAAGGACCGGTGAGCAACAAGCTCCCGGGCGCGACAAGGCGTCAACCGCGGCAAGGCGCTTGCCGCGGCAAGTCACCACCCCGCGCCTGCGTTCCAGCTCATCCACCCACGCGTCGCTCTGGGGCCATTCCAGGCGTACGTGGCGAGAGGCTGCGCAGCCAGGGGCATGCGGTGGCGAAGCAACGCTGACAGGGTAGCCGTCGTGGCAAACGGTGGTGCCCCTAACGGTCCCTTTTCTGCACTGTTTGGGCGACCCAGACGGGCATTTAATGCCCTTGTCCCCTGCCGTCAGAGTTAGGTATGATAGCACTGTGCAAACAGCTGTACCCAACACAGCGTTTTCCAGTTTTACCCCCGCCTACGTTGCCACCTGTGGGTAACCCCTTGCGCATATAAAAGGAGGCCCCATGTGCAACGTGAAGGAGGAGGAGAAAGGAGGCCACTCACGCTCGGTCTGATTAGTTGCCTGAGTGTACTGTAGCACTCAGCGCTCCCGAACAAGAACACAATACAAACCACAATGCAGCAGTAGGGTTTTACGCATCCGTGCGGCCCGAAGTTGGGTAAACCCCTTGTGTGCATCGCCTTGATCCGCTCTTCACGCGACCTCCGCCCCCGGCCGAACCAGAAAGGGGCTCGGTCCCCATAGGTGTTCGTGGAGGCAGATTTCCCCCGACATCTTTGGCACGCCAGGTAGGGGGCGTCGAAGTTGTGTGAACCTGATCCGGCGTCTGCACAGGCTAGATCTCCATCATCTTCATCGACATGCCACCGAAGAAGAAGGCTCCGGAGGCGGCTGGTCCGTCCGCGTCGAACCCACCGCCCCTGGAGCAAACGGGTGGTGGGGACGGCACCGGCGGCGGAACAGGCGTCGCCAAACCAGCTCATGGTGCCGCGGCGTCCGAACATGCACCGAACTCATGGTGCCACGGCGTCCGAACATACGCCGACACCTCTCGGCGTAGGTAAGCCCTGGTATGACCAGGCAACCTTTCGCTCTATTCCATGGAGCGGGGACAGTTAGCCCCACGGATCTCGCATACGGGCCACCTCGAGTGCTCGCTCACGCTGAGCTCGAGCAAGAGCAGCTGCGACGAGATGACGCGCTACTCCTCGAGGAGGACCGTCTTCAGGCCGCTGTGCGAGCTGCTCGCTACCAGCAAGCTTTGCGCTGCTTTTATAGCCGCAAAGTTAGTGCCAGAAGTTTCAAGGAAGTTGGAAGGCCCTTACCGGGTGAAACAAGTCGCTAGGCCTGGCGCTGTCCGCCTTGAGACCGAAGATGCCACTCCGGTGAGCAACTCCTGGAACGTTGGGCATCTTCGTAAGTTTCGCCCGTAAGGCGCGGTTGTTGGACCCCGTCCGGCAACCACCCTTTTGTACAAAGTCTTGCCGCTGTTGCATGTGATCCTTTGTACAGAGCCAGGCGCAGGCCCTATGCACAGATTGAGTTCATGTGTTCCGCGCGTCTTGTCGATCTCATGCTCTTTATTCTTTGCATGCATTATCTGACACTCTGTGCAGCACTGACCCCCGGTAAGCGATGACGAGCCTCATGTTTCGCCTTGCCAGAAAGCGACCTTGCCGGGCAGCGAGCCACGGAGAAGCTAAGTTGCCAAAGTTTGAGCAATCAAGTTTTTAAATTCTAAAGTTATCTTCCTCGAACGACCGTACTTTGTATGGAAAACCTGTGCACGGAGGAACCAGCTCGTGGCTAGTCGCGCCCTTACTTCGTTTCGAGTCCGCTCAACGATTTAAGTATGCTGCGACCAGACTCACACCCTTACTTTGTTTCGAGCTTGCTCAGCGACTTGAGTGTGCTGCAACTGCAATTGCGCCCTTATTTTGCTTCGAGCCTGCTCAATAACTTAAGTGAACCGCGCCTAGTCACGACAAGGTTTCTTGCCGGCAACGGCACCGCCAGCGGGCTGCTGACGTCCCGCACTCAGCAAGTGTGCCTACGCCGGCAAGTTCCCTAAAAGCGTAGGGCAATAACATACAAAGGAAGGAATCAAATAGAGGAAGTAACAGTGCATTCACCACCTAAGATAAAGTTATATTACAAGATAGCTTGTCGCAGCCCTAATGAATTGCTTTCATAACTCGGCCAGCGGTGACAAGAAAAGAAAAGGCGGGCGGCCTAATCCACACGGTCGCCCTCGATCCTCTTGATCCCGGCCACCCTTTCCACAATGGGAGCGACGAGGGCCCTGATCTCCTCCAGGTCAGCGTCTGACGGCAGGGATCTGAGGACGTTGGTGAGCTTGAGGCCTGGGTTGCGGAAGACAATCTTCACCAACACCTTCTCAAGAGCTCCAGCGCAGGCATCGCGCGTCTCGTCGGCCAGCCGCTTCGGGATCGCATCCCGGAGTGCCTGGAGGGCCGTCGCCACGCCTTTGAAGAACGAAGTGAGCTTGGCGCTGGGTGGGAGGTTCGCGCCAGAGGGATACTCATGACCTTCCATCCCCAACAGCGACAGCTCCTTGTCGATGGAGGCGGCGATGTCCACCAGACCCTCCGTCCACTGCTCCACCGCCGCCTTGAAGTCGTTCTAGGTAACTGCGGCGCTCTCCAACAACGCCTCGTTGTCCGCGATCTCCTTCTGCAAGGCCGCCTCTCGCTCCTTGGCGTTGTCCAGCGTCTTGGACAAGGTGGCCAGCTTCATCTCGGGATCGGCATTGGAGTCCTTGGCAGCGTCAAGCTCCCTGATCTTATCGGCGAAGCGTCCTTGCAGCTCACCGAGGGTATAAACACCCTTCTCGCGCTCTTGTTTGAGCGCGGCGAGCTCCTCACCGCTTTCCTTAAGATCAGTGTCGAGCTGTGCCACCCTCGTCTCCAGCTCCTTCTTGGCGGCCTCGGTGGCCGCGGCAGCATCTTGCGCTTCCTTGAGGGCTCCGCCAAGCGCTTGCTCGCGCGCGGCGACCTCCTCCTCGTGGCTGGCGAGGCTGGCTTTCTGCTGCACCAGCTCGCCCTCCCGCGCGGACAGCCCCTCGGCGGCAAGCCTCTGCTGCTCTTCGGATTCGGCCTTCTCGAGGATGAAGGCCGTCCGCGCCTCGTCGAGTTGCCTCCGCTCCTCCGCCAAAGATCGGAGGGCCTCCTGGTTGAGCTCCCGGAGCTCCTCGGCGCGCTTCTCCATGTCCACTCCCGCCTTCGCGACAAGCGCCTCCCGGCGCTCCACCTTGGCTTGTCGAGCGCGGTAGAGTGACACCAGCTTCCGGAGCAGCCGCTCCTCCTCAGGCTCGCCGCCGCTGCTGCTTGGCGCATCAACCAGCGTCAGCCCGGCGGAGGCGAGCACCTCTCCATCCAAGGTCTCCCCCTCGACCGGCGCCCTGGAAGTCGACTCCCAGGGGAGCTTGATGAAGATATCATCGCCGGCCTTCAGGTAGACGCCTGGCTGGGGCTCCTCGGGGCCCGACGCTCCGGCAGAAGCAGGGTCGGCGGTCGGCGCAGCGCCTGGCGCCCCTGCGGGCCCAAGGCCGTCTGTGCGATCGCCGGCCCCCTCGCCGGCGGCCGCTGCGGCAGCCTTGGCGGCCTCTTCGCCGGCCAGATCTTCAGCACCGTCCGCCTCTCCGGTGGCGGCCACGTCGTCGGTATGGCCGCGCGCGTCCTCCTCGACGACGACCTCGGTCTCCATCAGGTCCGTGGCAGGCGGGTCTGAAGGCCGAAAGAGGGAGAGAAGTCAAGCAACTATCCAAAGAAGGAAATCCAAAAAAGAGAAGAACCCCAGGGGAGTTTCGAGGCAAGAAGGTTACCTCCGCCAAGGTCTGCGGTCATGGTCTCCGTCGCCAAGGGGTCACCGGTGCTGTCCCTTGCCGGGGACCGCTCCCTCGCCGGAGACTGCCCCCTTGCCGAAGACTGCTCCCTTGCCGGAGACTGCTCCCTTGCCGGGGATTCCTCCCTTGCCGGGGAACTCCCCCTTGGCGGTGTAGTTGTAGCGGGTGGCGCATCGGGGGCGGTCTCCAGACGCTCCTGGTGGGGCTACTCTGCTCCTACGCAAATCGACAGTCAGATATCGAAAAACGAAGAGTACCCAGGCGTGCCCGACGACAGGAAGCAAAATCATATGCTTACGCTGGGGGCTGCTCTGAGGATTATTTGGTGGGTCCGATGAGGTCATCTCAGGCGCACCCCCTGCCGTCACGATGGGCTCGTCGTCGAGGATGACCACCGGGACCTTGGCTCTCTTTGCCACCCTCTGAGCCAGAGTCCTGAAAAGGAGTAAATTCAGAGGAAAGCAAATGAGATGCGAGACACAACTGCAAGAATTGAAGAAATACAAGTACAACGAGGATCTTACTCCTCTCCCTCTTCCTCGTCGGAGCTAAGCGTGAAGAAGTCGAAGACTGGCCCGCTTTTGGCGCAAGGAGGCGGAGGAGTAGGATCCCTCGTCCGCTGGCGGAGGCGAGGCCGGCGCGTCGCCCCGTCCGCCTCGTCCCCGAGCGCCTCGACCTCGTCCACGACCTCGTCCACAACCTCGCCCCCTCCCCCTTCCCCTCACGGTTGGCTCTACCACCGCGGGTGCAAGGGGAGGAGGGGCGCGTTGCCTAGCGGCGACCCTCGCCGCCACCGATGAAGGACCAGGATTCCCTTTCTCCATGGCGAATGGAGAGAGGGGATCAGAAGCTGAAGAGAAGCAAAGATGGAGGAGTGTGGGTTTTCGTCGCCCCCCCTCTTGCTCTTTATAAAGGAGCAGGGTGGGGGCTCGGCCGCCCCGCTCAGCCAATCAAGACGCAGGAAGAGCAGGCGACTGGGACCGGCCTGCTGCCTCGGCCCGGTTTCCTGCCTCCACCGTCCGCGACCCCAGGTACATGGAAGCCGCGTGGCTGGCGTGCAGGACCGAGGCAACGGATGAGGCGACCTTCCCTCGCCCCGTGATCATGGGGAGCAGACGCCTCGGAAACCGTGCCTCGGCCCCGTCCAGCAAATGAGTCGCGCCTCCACGCCTCCCTCCACTTATGGAGATAGCGCGAATCGTCCCCCTTTATTGCGACGTGACGCATGCCTGCGGGGCTCAGCCCCGCGCACGCCGCCCACGTCACGCACGCCTCTCCCCACGATGCCGCGTTCGACGCGTGCCGTTTGGGGAGGGCGTGGTGGATGCAGAAGAAGATGCAGCGTGACCCAGGCCGCGCGTGCCCGTGCACTGTTTTGGGCCTGGCCCAACAGCGCTCGGCACCGTGTATGGCCCAGGCCCGGGGGCTCCTGTCGGTGTACTAAAATAGGGGTACCTTAGTACCCCGAACTTGTGCACGGGCAGTCGTAGCACCCCGCGGCAAGGCTTGCCAGGCGATCGCCAAAACCCTCCATGGTCCCTTTTTGGGCCATCCAAGAACAAAGTATTCGAGCCGAGGCCCCGGCAGGAGGAGCTTGCCGGGAAGGCCACCCGAAGAGAGCAAGGCCCCGGCAAGAGGACCTTGCCGGGACGGCCGCTCGAAGCACAAGGCCCCTCTTGCCGGGAAGGCCGACCAAGGCACGACAAGAGACTTGCTGCGACGCGCCACGTGTCCCGGCAAGGACCGGTGAGCAACAAGCTCCCGGGCGCGAAAAGGCGTCAACCGCGGCAAGGCGCTTGCCGCGGCAAGTCACCACCCCGCACCTGCGTTCCAGCTCATCCACCCATGCGTCGCTCTGGGGCCATTCCAGGCGTACGTGGCGAGAGGCTGCGCAGCCAGGGGCATGCGGTGGCGAAGCAACGCTGACAGGGTAGCCGTCGTGGCAAACGGTGGTGCCCCTAACGGTCCCTTTTCTGCACTGTTTGGGCGACCCAGACTGGCATTTAATGCCTTTGTCCCCTGCCATCAGAGTTAGGTATGATAGCACCGTGCGAACAGCTGTACCCAACACAACATTTTCCAGTTTTACCCCCGCCTACGTTGCCACCTATGGGTAACCCCTTGCGCATATAAAAGGAGGCCCCATGCGCAACGTGAAGGAGGAGGAGAAAGGAGGCCACTCACGCTCGGTCTGATTAGTTGCCTGAGTGTACTGTAGCACTCAGCGCTCCCGAACAAGAACATAATACAAACCACAAAGCAGGAGTATGGTTTTACGCATCTGTGCGGCCCGAAGCTGGGTAAACCCCTTGTGTGCATCGCCTCGATCCGCTCTTCGCGCGACCTCTGCCCCCCGCCGAACCAGAAAGGGGCTCGGTCCCCATAGGTGTTCGTGGAGGCAGATTTCCCCCGATACCGCGGCCGGGCATGACCCTGAAAAGTGTGTCCGGCCAAATGGGATCAAGCATGTTGGGTTATGTGGTGCACCCCTGCAGGGAAGTTAATCTATTCGAATAGCCGTGATCTTCGGTAACATGACGACTTGGAGTTGTACCTTGACCTTATGACAACTAGAACCGGATACTTAATAAAACAGACCCTTCCAAGTGCCAGATACAACCCGGTCATCGCTCTCTAACAGGGCTACGAGGAGGGGATCGCCGGGTAGGATTATGCTATGCGATGCTACTTGGAGGACTTCAGTCTACTCTCTTCTATATGCTGCAAGACGGAGGCTGCCAGAAGCGTAGTCTTCGACAGGATTAGCTATCCCCCTCTTATTCTGGCATTCTGCAGTTCAGTCCACTGATATGGCCCCTTTTACACATATATCCATGCATATGTAGTGTAGCTCCTTGCTTGCGAGTACTTTGGATGAGTACTCACGGCTGCCTTGTTCCCCCTTTTCCCCATTTCTCTACCCGATTCCTGCGACCAGACGATGGAGCCCAGGATCCGGACGCCACCTTTGACGACGACTCCTACTACACCGGAGGTGCCTACTGCTACGTGCAACCCGCTGACGACGACTCCTACTACACCGGAGGTGCCTACTACTACGTGCAACCCGCTGACGACGACCAGGAGTAATTAGGAGGATCCCAGGCAGGAGGCCTGCGCCTCTTTCGATCTGTATCCCAGTTTGTGCTAGCCTTCTTAAGGCAATCTTGTTTAACTTATGTCTGTACTCAGATATTGTTGCTTCCGTTGACTCGTCTATGATCTAGCACTTGTATTCGAGCCCTCGAGGCCCCTGGCTTGTATTATGATGCTTGTATGACTTATTTATGTTTTTAGAGTTGTGTTGTGATATTTCCTATGAGTCCCTGATCTTGATCGTACACATTTGCGTGCATGATTAGTGTATGATTGAATCGGGGGCGTCACAAGTTGGTATTAGAGCCGATTGCCTGTAGGAATCCCCTTTCCAACTCCTTGGCCGAAGTCGAGTCTAGACATTGCATAACTTTCACTAACATGGCTGTGTGTCTTACAGGCACACGTCGCCATTTGGTGGTAGTAGGATCTTTTATTCCTCGACCTATAAACTGGGACTCTGACATCTCTTCTATTCAGGTTATACGATTTTACTAACTCTGACTCTAGTTTCTTGATTATACTTTCTCCCGGAGAGCCCCTTATTATAGATGATCGTCTGCTGCACCAGAAGAATCCGAAGATACTCTCCGATGTTCTCTTAAGGCTTTATGGCATCGCTTTTGCAATTCCCTTCCATCGATATACCCTTATGGATAACTACCTACAATTGTCATTCATACCTTCATCCTCAGTTGCTCTTGTTATTACAAGATGCCATAAATTGCTCTCCGTTGTTCCGAAAATCCTTCAAGCTTACTGCCTTGCAGTTCTTTACCACATGAATACCCCTATTGAAAATTCCTCGCACTTATTGAGTATCTGTTCATCCCAGTTGTTCGTATGCTTCATAAGATACTCTGAAATACTATCCAACCTTCTGAGCATCGTTTTCAAACTACTGCTCTACAAATACTTTTATGCTTACATTATGGATGCTCCCATATCACTAGCAATATTCACTAGTATCTTTTGACACCGTCATTTTGATCCTATTGATTCAACATGTGTGCAAATGCACACAATCATCTATCAACCCTTCTAAATTATCTTTCCGGCCCATACATCATTTTGACCATGAGCTGGTTCTCAACCAATCCAATTGTCGTTGATTGTACCCCTAACTTATCCATCCCTAATCATAACATTACTTATGACCCCTTGATTTGAAAATCACAATTCCTTTGCATTTGAGCTCTGGATTAGTCAGTTGTTTCTATAATCCAATGCCTTTGCATTGTTACTTCCTCTGGTTGTGTGTCGATGCTCACATCAGCTCTGTTATGGACCGACAGATCTTTTAATGGATTTTATCCGACAATATCCTTCATATCCAATAACCTTGTGAGCCTTCCCTCGGATACATAATGCCTTTGGTAAATTGTATCCTCTACTTTCTCAACCTTGCTCTGCTTTTGAGCTGGTGATATTTACTATTAAAGCTTGTGTTATATGTTTCCACGATGCCCCAATGGGTTGAACCTATGGCTTCCATAATATGTGTGAACTCGAAAGTTTTCATGAGTCATGCTCTTCTGGTATTTTTCCAGATAAAATTTCAACACTGCCACTTCATCAAACGCGAGCAGTAAATGATAGGTTAGGCATTGAAGAAGTGGGAGTCGACCTTGAACTTTGTGTTCATGCCCATGGACCCGATGTAGAACGTATCATGGAAGCTGCTCATAAAAATAATTACCCCCTTGTTATAAGTTTGTCTTCTATCCGTGGTTTGATCATTTATGATTGTGGTTTCGGCCATAATTTCTTCCTTTGATTCCATTTCTTGGACAAGTTAAAGTACTTGTCTTCTGCAGTTCACTATACCTGTCCAATCCTTATTCTGATCTACCTTCGAGTATTACCCTCTGGTATCTCGAGAATGACACGGAACTACATATCTTTTTATGAGTTCTTCATCCACTATTATTCTCGTCGATTCCATTTTTCAAACGGGTTCTGAGTTGTTAGAACCCCTCAAGGACACCGACAAGTGAATCGAGACCGCACTCTGATTCAGTAACTCTTAACTAATTTTCGTTGCTTACAAGTTTAATAAGTCCTCAAGTCATTCCTATCCTGATTGGCTATATCCTTATCGTGCTAAATTTTAACTGTGCTACCTGGTCTTTCTTTTCGGAGCACAATTTTCGATGATGAGCTAAGCTTATGTCAATTTTCCTCATCATATCATTTTGCCTTGAACAACAAGCTTGATTTCGAGTTGTGTCGTACCCATGGTTCTAATAACCTTTCGCTTCATCATTCCCTTGAATTGATGTCATCGCTGGTCGATTACATGTTCATGAAACATCTCGACAAATGTGTTGTGATCATCATCAACATTCTGAGTGTTTCCAGGATATCAATCGAATTCTTGATGAGAAATAACATCCTTTGCCCTCGATGATTTGGGTTATCATCGACAACATTATTGCATTCCCTACAACACAAAACTTCTTCCTGTTTTGTGTTGTACCTTGAGTTCCTTGCTATCCGACTTATGATATGTTCTATCGCGGAGTATTACCATCTTTAATGTCAAGAAGGTTGTGAGGATTGCTCCACCTCTTAAGAATTCTTGTTATAATGATACTTCTCACCATCACCATTCTTTCTTGGTCCTCGTGTTGATTCCAACTGGGGTACCCACGAGTGAACGGTGTTGTTTGGATTCTGCACTTCTAGCAACCCTATTACTTTGAAGTTAATGATCGATAATTCATTCTTAGCCTATCGGTTGCTGAACCACCATTCTAACATTGATCATGCCACCCAACCCCATAATTCGGGTGCACCTTTCAACGAATGTTTAATTGTGTATGTTTTCCTCAGGCATACATCCTTATATCATTTGATCTGACAAATGTTATCTCCTTGTTCACATGATTGTGGAAATCCATATTTTTGGAAATCTCGAGGAATTGTCGCTGAGTCCATCAGCCAGCCCCTCATCCTCTCCTTGGTTTAATGATGAACTATTGTTTCAGCAACCTGCTCCCATAGTTCATTTCCTGAGAATCTTGCAATGTCATTTCATCTATTTGTGTTGCACCTTTTCTTCTCGGACATCCTGAGTCTGAGGTATCATGACACCAACCGGATCTGAATCTCGGTCAGATATGATGGTTGGGACAACTTTCCAAGAGTTATGATGTTGGTCCTTTGATGACCCGGTAACATGATGTCATGCCTAGTACCCCCCCCTGGCTGGAGGACCAATCATTATAATTTCTTTTGCAAGGACAACCATTCTTCCTAGAGGAAATTGTAAGACCTATTTTATAAGTTGCTCCTGATGGATCATTTGTGTACCCAAAGTCTGGCCCTTGATTGAAACACCATACCATTGCTACCTCGAAGCATGACTATGATAATCCGCTCTTCAACAAGAACATTGGAGGCGCAATGCTAAATGTTTCTTGGTCAGCTATCCAAACACTGTTGTATGGCTAACATCTTGATTAATCCCTGGCTCTTATCTAAATGGTTGGGTACTTGCTCTCCTAGCCTGTATGCCATGTTTTGCTTGTACATGGGAGGGATATACTCCTAATAATTGTGTGCAATCACAATTTTCCTTTCCATTGTTCTGTTTAATCTGATAATCGCGTTTTCCTTTCCATTCTTTTGTTTAACCTTTCCTGAATCTGACTTAACTAAGCAAAGATAATTCCCTGCTTAGGTAGGCACCTTGTTGTACCACTCTATCTGTAAGACCCTGTTTCTACTGTTGATGACATTTCGGTAACCGCCGATGGACGAGAACCTTGCCTATTGGCCCGCCTCGTTCAACGAGCGGGAAAATGGTTCTCTTTGTCCCTCGCCCTTGGTACCGATGTTGTTGCCGACATAACCGACAGACTATCCTCTGACAGGCCTTGCTTACATGATCGGGCAAGATGTCACCGCCCTTCCTACTTTTAACCCATATGGTGGGCCCATAACTCACAGTTCTACAAGATCGAAACCAGACTCTCCTATACACCCTGTTGCCAAGGTTATTCCTAGAGCTTAACTTCGTATGTAGTTCACGGGCCACCTGCCTAGTGATCTATTCTGGTATCAAATATGATACCTATTCCCGCTGCTCTGAACCCCTTTCATGCCCTGATTAAGATTTCGAACAATTGACTAACCGCTTGAAACTTCTTACTGTACCTTCTTTCTTGGCTCTCGATGCATTTCATTTGACCAATTCGAGAGTTACTCGTGTGATCATTCATGGGAGAACCCCAGATGATTTCCCCTGATAGCATTCTATCATTGCCGGGCTGCCCCTTTCCTATTCGTAAGTACGATGGACTTCACCAAGTAAGGCTCATGACTTATCCTGATAACCTGAAGCAAAGGAATGAAGACATCAACAGAAGCGGTCAACTTCTTCAAGAAGAGCAACCAAGACCGAGAAGATCCGTTAGAATTTCACAACCACAAATTTCCCCCTTACACCACCTCTTAAATCTCGGGACAAGATTTCTTGTAGTGGAGGAGAATTGTGACGCCCGGATAATCAAGCTACAGTAATCCCCTCTTAATGATGCCATGCCATTGCAGTAATTTTCTAAACCTCACTTTGATCCAAACCCGATTCAAATTAAATTTAAAATAAAGTCAAACTATTTTTCTTCAAGCGGTAAAACAAAAATGTTGGTGGGCTGCAAATATTTACTACCAATTTGTCATGAAATAATTAACATTTTTTAAAATATAAAATTGCCCCTGGATATTAAAACAGTGGACCAACAACACCTTTTTATCCCATTTAAATATGAACTCAAACTTAATAAATTATTTTGAACCCAAACTTGTTGTGGTAGTGCACAATAATGCATAGTAATTATATGGCAAGGTTAAACATTTTACAAAAATATTTCGATGCTAAAAGAAAATACAAAACAATAGCTAAATAAATGAAAAAAATAAGGTAAATGAAAAAATACTAGAAAAGAGAAAAGAAACCTAATCTACTGGGCCCCTTGGCCCATTTAGCAAAAAAAAGCCCAACCGGCCAACCCACTCCTCTCGTTATCCCCTCACCCCCCTGCAACCCTAACCACCCACCCCACTACCCCACTCGTTTCCCCCCACGATCCCCCTCGCTCCTCTCACTCTCCCACGATCTAGATCAGGGATCCACCCCGCCGACAGTGCCCAACGGTCGCCGCCCCAACCCAGGCGCCCGCCCGACACCGTCCGTCGCCGCCAGAAGACTACCCCGTCGTCGGAGTCCCCATCACCGCGCGCCCGCGTCGTCCCACACCCGGCGCGCCCACGACCACGCCTCGGTGCTCGACGTCGCCGCCTCCCTGATCGACACCTCGCCGGACGTCATCGCCGCCTTCTCCCCTGTGTCGAACCGTCCCCATCGACCACCCCGAGCCCCACTGCCCATCCCCTACGGCCACTATGAGCACCTTCCGCTCCTCCTCTCCCCTCTATCGTCGGCGCCGTCCACATCACGCACGCTCGCATCGCCACATCCGCGTGCCGAGCCATGCCCCTACACGCGCACACCCACAACCGCCCGTGGACTTGCTCCCCTGCAGTCCTCGCCGACCACCGCGCCGCCCGGCTCCCTCTACCGCGCTGCCGCTGGCCCCGCTCGCCTCCTCGCCTTCCTCGCTCGCAACCGCCCGCGCCTCTCGCTCGCCGGCGTCGGCGCCCGTCCGTTCCAGCCCCGCCACTGCTCCCCTCCTCCTACCCAGCAGCTGATGCTGCCCGTTGCTACTGCGGCTGACGCAGCCCCTACCGTCCCGTCCCACCACACTGCAGCAGCCGGGGCTCCTCCGCCGCCCACCCGCTGCTCTGCGCCTCCCTGGGCCACGCCCCTTGCCCCGCCTCTGTCCCCGCTGGCCGCAGCCACGCTCGCCGGTCCCCACTTGCGCGCGCTCCGTTTCCCCTCGTAGCGCTCCACCCGCTGGCGCATCCCCTCTCCCGTGGCCTCGGGCTTGGGCGCCCACGCCTGTGCGCCCGCGCGCGTAAGCTCGCACGCCCGTTAGGCCCTATGGCCCTATGACATCTGGGGCCCTTGCGCCTAGAACGTTTATAAAAAAAGAAAGAAAGAAAAGAATTAAAAAATAATATTAATAAATAAATTAATTAATTAATTAATTGAAGAATTAATTAACTTAATTAATTTTGATTAATTAAACGAATCAAATAACTAAACTAATTAATCCTGATTAGGTTAATTAATATGTTTAATTAAAATGTCTCACTGACCAGTGGGACCCACTAGTCAGGTTGAGCAGTCAACCCTTGTTGACTGCTGACGTCAGCATGACATCATGTTCTAAAATTATTTAAATCTTTTAAAAATCATATGAAATATACCGTAGCTCAGATGAAAATACTTTCTACATGAAAGTTGCTCAGAACGATGAGACGAACCCGGGTACGCAGCCCGTTCCTCCGCCACGCATCCCTAGCATAGCGAACATGCAACTTTTCCCCTCCAATCAATCTGTCCGAAAACGCGAAACACCGGGGATATTTTCCCGGATGTTTCCCCTTCACCGGTATAACCTCATACCACGTTAGAACACGTCTAGCTCTGCCTGTTGTCCTGTTATACACTTGCTTGCTATGTATTTACTATTTCTCCCCCCTCTTCTCTTTGGTAGACCCCGTGACGATGCTAATGCCCCTGTGGTCGACTACGTCACTGACGAACCCTCCTTCTTATCTGAGCAACCAGGTAAAGCCCCCCCTTGATCACCAGATATCGCCTATTCCTCTCTATACTGCTTGCATTAGAGTAGTGTAGCATGTTACTGCTTTCAGTTAATACTATACTGCTGCATAGCCTGTCCTTGCTACTACTGTTGTTACCTTTACCTGCTATCCTACTGCTTAGTATAGGATGCTAGTGTTCCATCTGTGGCCCTACACTCTTGTCCGTCTGCCATGCTATACTACTGGGCCATGATCACTTTGGGGGGTGATCACGGGCATATACTATATACTTTACGCTGTTACATTACCTGTGATACTGTTCGGAGATGGGGGCTGAAGGGGCAGGTGGTTCCACCCAGGTAGTGGTGGGCCTGGGTTCCCGACGGCCCCTGACTATTACTTTGTGGCGGAGCGACAGGGCAGGTTGAGACCACCAAGGAGAGAGGTCGGCCTGGCCCTGGTCGGTGTTCGCGGATACTTAACATGCTTAACGAGATCTTGGTATTTGATCTGAGTCTGGCTACTGGCCTATACGCACTAACCAACTACGCGGGAACAGTTATGGGCACTCGACGTCGTGGTATCAGCCGAAGCACTTCGTGACGTCAGCGACTGAGCGGCACGCGCCGCATTGGACCGTAAGCGCGCACTTGTATTAAGGGGGCTAGGTCTGCTTCCGGCCGCGTACGCAACGTGCAGGTATGCTAAGGGCGATGGGTCCAGACCCCTGTGCGCTTAGTTTAGACCGGCGTGCTGACCTCTCTGTTGTGCCTAGGTAGGGCTGCGACGTGTTGATCTTCCGCGGCCGGGCATGACCCCGAAAAGTGTGTCCGGCCAAATGGGATCAAGCGTGTTGGGTTATGTGGTGCACCCCTGCAGGGAAGTTAATCTATTCGAATAGCCGTGATCTTCGGTAACAGGACGACTTGGAGTTGTACCTTGAGCTTATGACAACTAGAACCGGATACTTAGTAAAGCACACCCTTCCAAGTGCCAGATACGACCCGGTGATCGCTCTCTAACAGGGCTACGAGGAGGGGATCGCCGGGTAGGATTATGCTATGCCATGCTACTTGGAGGACTTCAGTCTACTCTCTTCTATATGCTGCAAGACGGAGGCTGTCAGAAGCGTAGTCTTCGACAAGATTAGCTATCCCCCTCTTATTCTGGCATTCTGCAGTTCAGTCCACTGATATGGCCCCTTTTACACATATATCCATGCATATGTAGTGTAGCTCCTTGCTTGCGAGTACTTTGGATGAGTACTCACGGTTTCCTTATTCCCCCTTTTCCCCATTTCTCTACCCGATTCCTGCGACTAGACGATGGAGCCCAGGATCCGGACGCCACCTTCGACGACGACTCCTACTACACTGGAGGTGCCTACTACTACGTGCAGCCCGCTATCGACGACCAGGAGTAGTTAGGAGGATCCCAGGTAGGAGGCCTGCGCCTCTTTCGAGCTGTATCCCAGTTTGTGCTAGCCTTCTTAAGGCAATCTTGTTTAACTTATGTCTGTACTCAGATATTGTTGCTTCCGTTGACTCGTCTATGATCTAGCACTTGTATTCAAGCCCTCGAGGCCCCTGGCTTGTATTATGATGCTTGTATGACTTATTTATGTTTTTAGAGTTGTGTTGTGATATCTTCCCGTGAGTCCCTGATCTTGATCGTACACATTTGCGTGCATGATTAGTGTACGATTGAATCGGGGGCGTCACAGGACTGCCACCCAGGCTCAAAGGGATCATAAGATTATTCATACCAGAAACTTCCGTGTGCAGCCACAAGCTATTATGGGCTCTAGCATAGTTGATTAAGTCGTGTGAACTCTTACAGTGGTAGACTAGCAGATGTAGGGGATGTAGGTGGTACGGTCTACCAATCGTAAGGTGCTAACGCTTCTGAAAGACTGTGTCTCGGTCATCCGTTTCTCAAACACCATGTAGTGCGAGAAATCCAATGGAGGAGATCGAGTCTTGTGGGGAAAAGTGCGCAAACCTCTGCAGAGTGTACAAACTAATCATGATTAGCCGTGTCCCCGGTTATGGACATCTTGAGTATCTGGTTCTTGGATTATCATCTTGATCTCATGACGTTACTTAAATAATTTGTTGGGTTGTTAATGATTACTTTTAATTGGGATTGAGAGGGGGTTTACCTTCTCGATATTTTCCAACCAACTTTGTAGTTAAATAAATTATATTCCTTTGCAGTAGGAAAAAATTGGCTTTTCGCAAAAACCATATAACCATAGAGCTTTTCCACTAGCCAAATATGCATGTAGTGATAGCCATTATTCATCATTGCTATATAGTGTGAATTTGCCAGTACATTCAATATACTGACCCTTTGTGGCTGCAACGTCTCATGTTGCAGGAATCTTACGACGAGTAAGTGATACACTAGGGTTATGATTTCTACACTCAACTTTGCCGTTGGTGTTGATGGGAATCCACAACCTTGTTACTTCTGCTATTTGGATTGAGGTAATAGTATTTACGTTACTTTATACATGTGATTTACCTCTGTTATAAATCCTCGAGTACTGTGTGTGTCAGCATACTGATCCAGGGATGACACTTAAGCATAGAGACTTGACCGTGTGAGGTCGGGTCGCTACAAGATGGTATCAGAGCACATGTTGACTGTAGGACGTGACCCCTAGAAACTGGCAAGCCCATAGGAAAGATTTTTCTCTACAACTTTCATTTCAAAAAGATATTTTACCTCGCTTCTCTTCTGAGCTTATCAAATATTCCCTTTTAGTGAGGCCATACCCCTTTTCCATTTTGACCACTCAAAGATTTGACTAATGTGACCACTCCAAGAAGTACAAGATATCGGACAACCACGACCACTACGGAATGAAGGAGATTTTACCGTGCATTAGAATAATGGAAACTACAATGGTTGAAGACTCCGAAGACTAGGAGAATTTGAAGGCTCTGAAGAATTCCCAGATTTGTATGACATAGGAAGATTACCCTTATGGAATTTGTCAGACTATTGAAGTTTTCAATGACCGAGATCAAGGTGTATCGGAGAAAGACCAGAACATGAAGCATTAAAACTCAAAGTTTTTGTCAAGAAAACCCTAAGGCAGGGATATCAATTATGAAATGATAGCCCATGGCAATGACAAGGGCAGAAACACGGCTATCCATGATGCTATCGCCCGCTTATGCTATTGACATGGTACTGAGTTAAACATGCATTTCATCGGAAGGATTGGATGACAAAAGGGCTAATGGAGCACCTATCAGCAAAAGATGAAGTTTTAACCTTAGCCTGTCTATCACCAGGATCTGGAGTGTTACATCAAGGAGTTAAGATGGACCTACAGGAAGCGGTATTTGATAAGGAAGCATTTTGTGAAGAACTTAGGACCCAGAAGCTGAAGTGGCCAAATAGGAGGAACAAAACCTCGAGATACCGGAGATTCGTCAGGAGTAGGACCATGGTTCATGCCAAGGATGTTGAAACCCCGAAGTTGGAACACAACTCCAGAAATATTCAAGGATGTCACGGGAGACCTTGCGACAACAGAGATGATTTGGCAAAAGAACTTGAGAAGGACAAGCACGATCGGAAGAAGCCATAAGAGACATGAACAAGACTTGAAGAGTTTGGTGACTTTGAAGATTTATTGACCTCTAGAAGACCAGACCCCTGTTATATACCTACGTTAGATGTGACGATTGTGAGCTATCATTTGTTTGATGTTTTTCCGAGAGCCACAATAAAATCTGTCTTTTCAAAACTATTGTTTGTATTGTATGCATCCCTCTCTATCTCTCTTATCCCACCCCAAACCCTTGGACCCAATAGAGGATGAATGGAGATGAGCTGGTATTTTCTGGACCGATGAGTCAATTGGAGACAGGCCGATGGATTCAGAACATGGGGGATCACATGGAGAATAACCCTATAGCCGGAAAGGATATGACCTAACATGATCTTCAGTGCTTTGAAAGAGGTGCTGATACTTGGTGGAGGATGTACGAAACCATCAATGGATGGCAAGGAGTAACCACTTGGAAAGAATTTAAGCTGACTCTGCAAAAATCTCGGTTTGTGTCCTAGAAGTTGAAGCCTTATGGAAATGATATGAAGAAACCTTGTACATGCAAGCTTTATGGAGAAATAGGATACACCCATAAAGAACACAAGGATGAATGCCCTAATTGTGAAGGAAGTCAGCCAACTTAAGAATGCCCAACTAGGCAGACCACTTGTTTCTTGTGTGAAGGGACTACCCACTACCCTGCTCAGTGTCACATTTACCCCATGGTACAATGAACCATTCAGTAGAAGAAAGAAGCAATGAAAGGAGCCCTCGCTGAAGTTCTAGAAGAACCAGTGTTGAAGAAAGAGGTGGATGACACACCCGAAGAAGACGCAATTAAACCCTGCACCAAGTCTTGCTATTCATGTGGAGAAGAACGACACCTCTCCCAGTTGTATGAATGGGGATCTAGTAGAATTCCCGACGGAGGAAGTAGAGTATGACCCACAGGGAATAGAAGCCCTGATTGGAACGGAAAAGTCCAGAAAGAGAAGTAGATTGGATTCCAGGAAGGACCTGAGTCATATCACCTGTTTCACATGCAAGGAGACAGGGCACTACTGCAACAGTTGCCCAAAAAGGAAACCTCAAGACTTGTCAGAAGTAATATGTTTCCGTTGTAATAAAGCAGGGCACTTTGCCAGAGATTGTCCCAAAGAGAAGGAGACTCGTGATAAATAGTTGAGTTTGTGAGAAGTATAGTAGTAGAAGTGAGAACATTCTCTTTTATATTGAGGTGTTGAGTTGAGGCATGTAATGGAAAAGCAAGAGATTTTAATCATTGGAGAATCAATAAGGTTAGCATCGTTAGTACTGATTGGATTTTATGAGTTGTTACTCTGTGAAGAAAGATTTTGACCATTTTCGAGAATATGAGAAATATGGTCTATGGATGAGTTTGTGCATTTTAAGGGTGGTAGTACCATGTGAGGACCCTTGACCCCTGGAAAGGATAATGATGTTCCATGGAGTGGACTTCATAAGTACGAGTTTTATCTCGATATGTGGGATACCTCAAGTGGACGAAGAGATGAAGTACTATTGGATATAAAGGAGGTATGATGTTAGTAATATGGAGCAATTGTGACTCTATGATGAGTCTGAGTAATCACGTCTTGGTTTTGTGCCAATAGAAGGAAGAGAGACAATACAATTGGATGGATTTTACGTATGCTAGGAAGCTGGAAGTTGGATGTTGGAATAATGATCAGTTGCCCTGATGATGAGTTCAAGGATTTCAAGTGATGAGATGGGCCATAACCCACAGGCCCCAGGACCTGCCAAGAAGCAAGCACACTCTTGCTAAAGGAAAAAACCCTGGAAGAAGATACGACCTTATCGGCCGACGATTTTATAGGAGTAACGCAAAACCTGAGAGTTGTGAAGAAATGATAGATGTTTGTTTGGCTTGTAGAATCAATGGATTTATCCGAACTTAGTTCATTGACAAGAGAAATTCTGCAATGCTTGTGAGGATGACCGAGTGTTAGAATGCGAGATTCGCTAAACCATATATCAGGTAATGATTTGAGTGCAGGATGGATTGATCACCATACCGACTTACTCTTATTATTCGCCTTGCTATACGGGATGGTAAATCTGAGTGACTTGCCTATAGTAGAGAGACGACGATCAAAACCTTGTTTGAACCTTAGAATGGTATAAGTATTTTCCCTTGTACAAGGCAGCTTTTGCCAACCGTAGATTATACGATGAGGATCAACCAGACCCATTTCCTACAGGAGGAAACCATAAATCATTGACCACCATGAGATATCGATAGTTTTTAGTATTGGCGCCAGACCCGTCAGCAAAGAAGACCCAGTCCCGAAACAACCTTACCAAGAAAAAGGACAAAAGAATTGTGGTAAAAGTTATGCCACTACCGGAAGAGCCCAGATAAGGAATTATGCTGAAGATCTAAGAAGACCGGCCCTATCAAGAATAAGGATGGAGTATATGAGTATTGATGGGACCATAACGAGGTTTCTAAGGGTGGTAGCACCCCAGACCCCTGTGATGATCGATGGATTTTGAGAAGACCCCAAACCTAACCTATTTCTTGCTAGCCTCTCCGAATCTCGAGGACGAGATTCATTTTAAGGGTGGTAGGTTTGTAACATCCCAAAATTCTAATTTTTGGAATGTTATAATAAATAGATAGATTTGGTTGATTGTTTGATTGTTGTGTGATTGATTGACTGAAAGTGAGTGAAATTTGAAACTTTTCGAAAGTTAAATGAGAGGGAATAAAAGGACTTTCCCAAACTTTCACCTTTTTGCATTTTGATCTCCGTGAATTCAAATTCTTTTCAAATATAAAACCCTCAAGAGAAGATGACATGACTTCTTCCATTTAATTAAATGAAAAGGGTATTTGAAAATATTTGAATTTCATTCGAAAATATTTCCAATTCATAAACTTCAAGCAACTCAATGATTTTAATGAGAGAAGATAAAATGACTTCTTCAAAACATATGAAATATGAGTTGGGAGTTTAAAAGGATCAAATTTAAAGTCCTTTTGAAAATTATTTTCAATTTGGAGTTATTTGGGTTTTATTCAAATTATTTTTCTCCAAAAATAAAATATACAAAAATTAGGATAAAATGATTCCCTGCCTCAGAAAATTGGAGAGAAATAAATTTGAATAAATTTGTATTTTTAAAATGATTTTTAATGGAACTTACTAGAGCAGTAGCACTCTTTGCTTTATTTGAATTTGTGTGGATTTTATTGGACTCTAGGAAAATGATCAGCTTGTAGAAAATATTTTTCTCAAAATTTCGATATATTATATGCCTATATAATATTTTTGTTTATTCTATTTTAATTATTTTAGTTTGTCTAGATAAATGTTTTTTCTTAAAAAAAATCTTCGCCGACTGGGCCGGCCCAACACCCAGCTAGGCCGCGGCCCAGCTAGCCCGGCAGCATCGCCCCCACCTCCCGACGGGCACGCCACCGACGCCGCCGGAGTCCTCCCTCTCCTTGGCCCCTTCCCCAAGCCGCCGTCGCCCCCTCCTATAAATCTGGGCGCCCCGGGCCCCTCTCTCTCCTCTCCACGCAACCGTCGCCTACCGCCGCTACTTGCTGCCCGCGCCGCCGACGCCACATCGCCACCGCTCGCTGTTGCTGCTCGCAGCTCCTCGCCGCCCCGAGCCGTCGCCGCCCATGCCACCATCGCGCCGCCTTCCCGCACCGATCCGCCGTCGCCCGTCGCCGGAGACGCCGCCTCGCCGGAGCCGAGCCCGTCGCCCGAACCGCTGCCGTCGAAGCCGGAGCTCCGAAACGCGCCGATCTGCCCCGGTTCGCCTTAAAACCCGCTGTTCGATTTGTTTTTCTAAAAACACCCTAGATTAGATCTGGTTTTTTAGGTAGATAACTAGAGTACGTTCACCAGTTAGTAGTTTTTAGTGAACCTGTTCGCTGTTTAATCCTAAACAGTGAACGTTCGCATATTAGTTTTCTGTCTCGTAGCTAGGGACCCTGTTGCAATTTTTTTCTTTCTGTTTAGACCCTGGGACTTTCAGAACGGTCCCTGAACTTCAAAACCCTCCTACTTTTTATCCGTAACTCCGATTTAAGCGATTTTGGACACTGAGCAAATCAAATTTATTCAATTTCAATTATAGTTCAAACCTTCGTTCAATCGTAACTTTTGAACCGGAGCTTAGTTTTTCATGAAACCAACGCCCACTTCTTCGTTATGACCCCTTCTATCCAGTAATCCAACTCAAACATGTTTTTGAAATTTTAAAATTTGAATTAGACCAGATTTGAATTCAAACTTCGTTTGATCGTAACTTGAGTTTTATAACTCTGTTTTAGTTGATTCTTTTTGCTTTTCGAAGCTCTTGACCTAAACTTTCTGATAAGGCCAAATTCATATAAATTTTGGTACTGTTAGAAATTGTTTTATGTTGCAAGAGGTATTTGCTTGGTTTTGAAGCTTTCCGAATTGTTTTGTTTGATCTTTCTGATCTTTTGAGTGATTGCTTATGTGTGGTTACTATTGCTTGCTTACGATAGATTGACCGTAGTGTGACGAGTAGAACTATCAGGAGTTATGAGTGTGATTCATCTTCATCAACAGTACAGGCAAGTTCACACTTTGATCATACTTTTCATTACCCAGTTTTTATGCATTAGTTTCAACCCTCAAACACTGCATGGTTAGGACTTGATAACATGTGGGTATTGGGAAGTAGTTGATGAGGTAGGAACCTATTGCCCTGCATTCAAACCTTGGGAGTTACTTCTACGTTATGCTTATACTGATATGCTGTGCTCGTAGACGTGGATTGGGTTTGAGTGTATTCATGACAGATGTGAGATTGTTAATTAATGGTTCAACTTAAGGTGGCAACTTAAATACACATCTGGGTGGATTAAGGCACCTGGGGACCCAGTGATTGCCTATATTTTTTTGGAAATCCCGGGGTACCGTGTGATTCTCCTATGGACTGCGGGCTCAAAGGGATCATAAGATTATTCATACTAGAAACTTCCGTGTGCAGCCACAAGCTACTATGGGCTCTAGCATAGTTGATTAAGTCATGTGAACTCTTACATTGGTAGACTAGCAGATGTAGGGGATGTAGGTGGTACGGTCTACCCATCGAAAGGTGCTAATGCTTCTGAAAGACTGTGTCTCGGTCATCCATTTCTCAAACACCATGTAGTGCGAGAAATCCAATGGAGGAGATCGAGTCTTGTGGGGAAAAGTGTGCAAACCTCTGCAGAGTGTACAAACTAATCATGATTAGCCGTGTCCCCGGTTATGGACATCTTGAGTATCTGGTTCTTGGATTATCATCTTGATCTCATCACATTACTTAAATAATTTGTTGGGTTGTTAATGATTACTTTTAATTGGGACTGAGAGGGGGTTTACCTTCTTAATATTTTCCAACCAACTTTGTAGTTAAATAAATTATATTCCTTTGTAGTAGGGAAAAATTGGCTTTTCGTAAAAACCATATAACCATAGAGCTTTTCCACCAGCCAAATATGCATGTAGTGATAGCCATTATTCATCATTGCTATACAGTGTGAATTTGCCAGTACATTCAATGTACTGACCCTTTGTGGCTGCAACGTCTCATGTTGCAGGAATCTTACGACGAGTAAGTGATACGTTAGGGTTACGATTTCTACACTCAACTTTGCCGTTAGTGTTGATGGGAATCCACAACCTTGTTACTTCCGCTATTTGGATTGAGGTAATAGTATTTACGTTACTTTATACATGTGATTTACCTCTGTTATAAATCCTCGAGTACTGTGTGTGTTAGCATACCAATCCAGGGATGACACTTAAGCATAGAAACTTGACCGTCTGAGGTCGGGTCGCTACACCATAGATTTTATTGTTCTTGATATTGATTGCAATCCGTCTTGTCCAATTATTCTTGGTAGACCATTTTTCGCACTACCGGTGCCATGATTGATATGAAAGAGGGCAATATTAAGTTCTAATTCCCTTTGAGGAAGGGTATGGAACACTTTCCTAAAACAATAATTAGGCCACCATATGGATCAATCATGAGGGCATCTTATGGATCTTGAACCAAAGATGACGAAACTTAGATCCTTGCTTTATAACTAGCTAAGGGCGTACAACTATAACGCTTGTTGGGCAGCAACCCAATGAATAAATTTTATTTTTGATTTTTGTTCTCTGTTCTTGAGTGTTTGCACAATTATGCTACTGTTACAATTGTGTTTTTTGTGTTTTAGTTTGTGTTTGTGCCAAGTAAAGCCTTTCGGATCTTCTTCGGTGATAGTGGTTTGATCTTGCTGAAAACAGAAACTTTTCTGCTCACAAAAACAATTCTTATTTTTAACCAAAGCGTGGTAGAATACCAATTTGTTTTAGGTAGATATATATACAAATTACCCACGTCGTCCTAATTTTGCAGAATTTTTGGAGTTCCAGAAGTATTCGAACAAATCAGATTGCTACAGACTGTTCTGTTTTGACAGATTCTGTTTTCTTTGCACTGTGTGCTTGTTTTGATGGCTCTATGGTTTTCTTTGATGAGTTTTTGCCCTAGAAAAGTTGGAATACAGTAGATATAATGCAAGAACAAAGTATGAATTGGTTTGATACAATACTTATAGTAGTGATTTATTTTCTTATACTAATGGATCTCATGAAGGTTTTGTTGAGTTTTGTGTGATTGAAGTTTTCAAGTTTTGGGTTACCTTACGATGGTTGAAGGGATAAGGAGTAAGAAGAACCTAAGCTTGGGGATGCCCCAGCATCTCAAGCTATTATAAAAAAAGTGAGCAAGCAACTAAGCTTGGGGATGCCCCGAGTGGAATCCCCTCTTTCTTCTAACGACCATCGGTATTTTACTCGAAGCTATATTTTTATTCATCACATACTATGTGTTTTGCTTGGAGCGTCTTATATGATATGAGTCTTTGCTTGTTTTATTTTGTGTTTAAGTATTGTTTCCTTTCTGTACACACCTATTTGAGAGAGCCAAAATTATGTCATGACTTGTTAGAATTGCTCTCTATGCTTCACTTAAATTTTTTTATGAGCTATGGACTTGCTCTAGTGCTTCACTTATATCTTTTTTAGCACGGTGTGCTTTAGTAATTTTTTTAGAAATTCTCTATTGCTTCACTTAAATTAATTTGAGAGAAAGAAAACAATTATGCTCATGATATTCACTTATATTTGTTTGAGCTTATGAAAAGCAACATATGATAATTAGTTCCGAAGTGATAGATATCCAAGAAGGATATAATAAAAAATTCATGAAGATCATTGGACAAAATAAACTTCATTCTTAGTAATAGTTTTGAGATATGATGATGTCATATGTGAGTTATGTTGATGAGTAATTATGCTTTAGTAAGAATATTGGTGTTAAGGTTTGTGATTCCCTATGCAAGCACGAAAGTCAATAATTATGCAATGAAATTATATCCTACTTGTGGTGCATTATTAGGAGTTAATTATGCTTAATGCTGGCCTATGAGATTATTCGTTTCTTGGTTGGTCGCTTCTCAATCTTTTGCTAGCCTTCATTTTGCACTAAGTATGATCTCTACTTGTGCATCCAAAAACCTTTAAACCAGTTTTGCCACATTAGTCCACTATGTCTACCTATATGCGGTATTCTTTTGCCGTTCTTATCAAATTTGTATGTGCCATCTATAATTTTCAAAATGAACTTCTCTTTCGTGTGTTCGTTCCGCTCATGCAGCGGTGAGGGGTGGCTAATGTTTTCCATGCTAGATGTGTTATTCTCACGATGAGTGTTTATTCACTTGTCATTGCACGAGAGTAAGGCAAAGTTATTAGGGATGCCCAGTCCCGAAATAAAAAATGAATTTACTTTATGTTGTCAAGTAATAAATTCCTTGGAAAGTGTTGGTATGGAGGGCAACCGTTGATACGGCTAGCCATGGAAAGTGAAAGTATGGTTGAAAAAGGAATAAACATTATTTTCTGTTTGGGAACCGACTATGATATATCTAGCATGGAAAGTTTTGGGAACTCTAAGTCGTTTTCATTGGTGGGAATACACTTCCCAAAATTTTCTTATCTCTAAGTTTTTCGCTTTGAGCTCTGGCACGTCTAAAAATCCCTACTTCCCTCTGTGAAGGGCCTTTGTTTTACTTTATGCAATTTTTATTTTTGAATTTGAGTCTCCATCTTCTCTTATAAAAGCACCAACTAGGAGGCAATATGATCGTACTTGAGTATTGGGTGTAGTTAATATGCGAGTGTGTTTCATGAATGGATCAATGATTGAGCATGATGGGCTAGGGATACCTTATTTTAGCTTGATATTCTGAAAGACATGGTTTCTTGTTGATATGCTTGAGTATTTAAATTATCATGTCAAAACTAGACTATTGCTTTGAATCACATAGAAGTCCAAATTTCCATGCTATAAAGAAAAAATATGATATGACATGTTAGGCAGCATTACACATCAAAAATTCTGTTTTTATCACTTACCTAGTCGAGGACGAGTAGGAGTTAAGCTTGGGGATGCTGATATGTCTCCAACGTATCTATAATTTTTTATTGTTCCATGCTGTTACATTATCAATCTTGGATGTTTTATAATCATTTTATAGTCATTTTATATCATTTTTTGCTACTAACCTAATGACATAGTCCAAGTGCAGTTGATGTTTTGCGCATGTTTTTTACATCGCAGGAAATCAATACCAAACGGAGTCCAAATGCAACGAAACTTCATGAAGAATTCTTTTGGACCAGAAGACACCTAATGGGCCAAGGTTGCGCCTGGGGGTTCTCCAAGGAGAGCACAACCCACCAGGGGGCGCCAGGAGGCCCAGGCGCGCCCTGGTGGGTTGTGCCCACCTCGGGTGCCCCCCGGACCGCCTCTTTGCTCTATAAATACCCCAATATTCTAGAAACCCTAGGGGAGTCGACGAAAATCAATTCCAGCCGCTGCAGACTCCAGAACCACCAGATCCAATCGAGACACCATCACGGATGGGGTTCACCACCTCCATTGGTGCCTCTCCGATGATGCGTGAGTAGTTCTTTGTAGACCTTCAGGTCTGTAGTTAGTAGCTAGATGGCTTCCTCTCTCTCGCTGTATTCTCAATACATTGGTCTCTTGGAGATCCATATGATGTAACTCTTTTTGAGGTGTGTTTGTTGGGATCGGATGAACTTTGAGTTTGTGATTAGATCTATCTTTTTATATCCATGAAAGTATTTGAGTTTCTTTGATCTCTTTTATTCATGATTGCTTATAGCCTCGTATTTCTTCTCCGATATTTGGGTTTTGTTTGGACAACTTGATCTATTTATCTTGTAATGGGAAGAGGTGCTTTGTAGTGGGTTCGATCTTACGGTGCTTGATCCCAGGGACAGAAGGGGAACCGACACGCATGTATCGTTGCTACTAAGGATAAAATGATGGGGTCTATCTCTACATAGATAGATCTTTTCTACATCATGTCATTGCTCTTATTGCATTACTCCATTTTTCCATGAACTTAGTACACTAGATACATGCTGGATAGCGGTCGATGTGTGGAGTAATAGTAGTAGATGCAGGCAGGAGTCGGTCTACTAATCTTGGACGTGATGCTTATATAATGATCATTGCCTGGATATCGTCATGATTATTGGAAGTTCTATCAATTGCCCAACAGTAATTTGTTTACCCACTGTTTGCTATTTTTCTCGAGAGAAGGCACTAGTGAAACCTATGGCCCCCGGGTCTCTTTCTCATATATTTGCCTTTGCGATCTACCTTTTCTTTTCTTTTATTTTTAGATCTATTAAACTAAAAATACAAAAATACCTCGTTGTGTTTTATTCTTATTTATTTTATTTGGCGTTTGATCTATCAATCTACTACAATTTTATTCACATTTGTTTGCCTATCTTGAGGCGCCGTTACCCGAAAGGGATTGACAACCCCTTTAACACGTCGGGTTGCGAGGATTTTTTATCTGTGTGCAGGGGCTGTTTCTGTTGTGTTGCTTGGTTCTCCTACTAGTTCGATAACATTTGTTTCATATCTGAGGGAAATACCTGCCGCTGCTGTGTTGCATCATCCCTTCCTCTTTGGGGAAATACCAACGTAGCTTCAAGCCGCATCATGAGCCCCCATCAAACATTCTATATCAATTAGTTGATGTTGGACAAGGAAGACAACATAATGAGTTATGGTTGTTTACATTCACATAGAAGTTATATTGTTATGGATCTTCTAACATGTTGTGCTTGTCTAGGAACTTTTGCTGGCCAAAAATTCACACTAAGTAGAGATACTACTTGAGCACCCAAAACCCTTAAACCCAGTTTCTTTCCATGAGTGTCCACCAAATCTACCTATGGATTGAATAAGACCCTTCAACTAAGTTGTTGTCGGTTCAAAAAGCAATAAAAATTGCTCCTAAATATGTATGATCTTTTATTGAAAGGGAAAATAAGCTTTGCACGATCTTGTGATGGTGAAGAAATAAAGCAACAGACCGCATAATAAAGGTTGCTATCACAAGGGGCAATATAAAGTGACGTTCCTTTGCATTAAGAGCTTGCACATCCAAAAACAAAAAGCGCATGACAACCTCTGTTTCCCTCAGCAAAGGTCCTATGTTTTAATTTCATGTATTTATTTTTATGCAAGAGTCAGTAGTGTTCATCCCTATTCCTCTCTATGTACTCTTTAGTGGTAAGTATCAGGTGGTGGATAGATCCAGATATGTATATCCAGATGAATATAGGTGATCATGAGTTATTATTGTTGACATTACCCTTGTGGTAAATGAGTTGGGAGGCGAAACCATAGGCCCCGTCTGACTAGAACTTTTTCTCCATAAATATGCCTTGAGTGTCAGCAATCATAGAAGACTAAATGATATTTGAGTATGTGAACTTTCTAAAGAAAGCTCTTACATAGACTATTTCTAAAATACGATGGATTGTGATTGTTTCAATGATTGAAATCATAGTTTGTTAGTTTCCAATAAATTTTATGTTTCACGCTTTAGATTGTGAACGAATTGTTACTCTAGCATGAGAAGTATTATGATGATATATGCTTGTTATGATAATGACCATGATGCTTTCATGTCCATATTTTTAACGACACCTCTCTATCTAAACATGTGGTCATAATTATCGATAACGGCTTTCGCTTGAGGACAAGCGAGGTCTAAGCTTAGGGGAGTTGATACGTCCATTTTGCATCATGTTTTCCTATTAATATTTATTCATTATGAACTGTTATTTCACTTTATGATACAATTCTTATGCCTTTTCTATCTTATTTTGCAGGTTTCACATGAAGAGGGAGATTGCCGACAGCTGGAATTCTGGACTGGAAAGGGCTATATTGGAGACACCTTTTCTGCACAATTCCAAATGATCTGAAAATTGACGAAGAATTATTTTGGAATATATAAAAATACTGGAGAAAGAATTACTAGAGGGGGACACACGAGGTAGCCACAAGCCTGGGGCGTGCCCTACCCCCTAGGAGGGCCTCCCAAGCTTGTGGGGCCCCTGGCAGGCCTCCGAAGCCCATCTTCTGAGATATTATGCCATTTGACCTAGGAAAAAACAGAAGGAAGGTTTCGAGGTGAAGCACCACCCTCTCGAAGCGGAACCTAGGCAGGAGCAGTTTTTGCTCTCCAGTGAAGCAATTCCGCCGGGGAAACTTCCCTCCGGGAGGGGGAAATCGAAGCCATCGTCATCACCAAAGATTGTCTCATCGTGGGAGGACCAATATTCATCAACATATTCACCAGCACCATCTCATCTCAAACCCTAGTTAATCTCTTTTATTCAATCTTTGTCTCAAAACCTCATATTGGTACATGTGGGTTGCTAGTAGTGTTGATTACATCTTGTAGTTGATGCTCGTTCGTTTATTTGGTAGAAGACTATATGTTCAGATCCTTATTGATATTCAATACCCCTCTGATCTTGAACATGAATATGATTTGTGAGTAGTTACTTTTGTTCTTGAGGACATGGGAGAAGTTTGGTCATAAGTAATCATGTGAATTTGGTAGTCGTTCGATATTTTGATGATATGTATGTTCTTGCTTCCTTTAGTGGTGTCATGTGAACGTCGACTACATGACAGTTCACCATCTTTTGGCCTAAGAGAAGGCATTGTGGAGTACTAATTAAATGATGGGTTGCTAGAGTGACGGAAGCTTAAACCATAGTTTATGCGCTATTCCGTAACGGGCTGATTTGGATCCATATGTTTCATGCTATGGTTAGATTCATCTTACTTCTTGTTTCGTAGTTGCAGATGCTTGCGAGAGGGGGTAATCATAAGTGGGAGGCTTGTTCAAGTAAGAACAGAACCCAAGCACCGGTCCACCCACATATCAAATTATCAAAGTAATGAACGTGAATCAAACAAAGATGATGAAAGTGACTAGATGAAATTCCCATGTGTCCTCAAGAACGCTTTGCTTGATATAAGAGAAAGTTTTGGTGTGTCCTTTTCTATAAAAAGGATTGGGCTACCTTGTTGCACCTTTGTCACAATTGCTACTTGTTGCTTGTTACAAATTACCTTGCTATCAAACTACTTGTTATCGATACTTTCAGTGCTTGCAGAAAATACCTTGCTGAAACCCGCTTGTCATTTCCTTCTGCTCCTCGTTGGGTTCTACACTATTACTTATCGAAAGGACTACGGTTGATCCCATATACTTGTGGGTTATCACTTACTAATACGATGTGGTGTAGCGGAAAGTCACAAATCCGTCAATCTAAATCACAAATTCTGACCCGTTCTTACCAAGCAGCAGCAGGCTGTGATCGGCAACAGTAGTAGTCAAAATTCTCAAAGCTTGGATAGAGCAATTGCTAGCTGGTGTCAAACGCATGATGTAGATGATATGTGGAGATGGGGAGGCTTAAATATGGTAGCAAAAATTGTCAGCAACAATCAATTCAGAGATGCAAAGTTGTATAAACTCTCAATGATGATACTATGGTTGTCCTAGGCTAGACCGTACTAAAGATGTGAGCCTAGAACACTAACAAAATCATGGTGCGACACATTAACAACGGAGAAACACACTCTGAATTTATTTTTCTTTTTCACTCTTTCCTTTCACCCTTTTCACTTTCTCCTATTTTTTCCCTCAACATCATATTTTTGAAAAAGTCTCCAAAAGGTCTAAAAACTACCTAGCTAGAATTTTCCAGACTTAGTTTTTTCTTCCACGGGCAATACGAAAGTTGGGGCGTACAACTTGACCATGGCACTAATTAGTCCCTTTAGTGATCCGACAAAGGAGCATACAGATTATTTCATTTTTCCCCAGAGGTGACCCTGAGTTATCGAGCCCACAAGGGGACGATACCCTTTAAGTCAAGGGTTTCTAATAAGCTTCTACAAAAGAATAAATTCTAGCTTTTGACTGGATCAGAATCAAGTTGATACTAGAAACACTTACAATAAAATTAGGCATGAGTATGAGGACTTATGCTTACAACCATACATTTGTGTCAGGACCATTATGATCTTAATTTGTGCCCTAGAAGTCATCCATCGAGATGTTCTTGCTATGTATCAAAGTGGGGGTGTGTCCAAATTACATCTTGATCGACATGCTTCCTGCATCAAGAGTCAGTGGTCCAACGGATGTCCCTATCCGGCACGCGGGGTTTCCCCAGCAATTAAGATAGAAATCACACATAAGCATTGGCCATTTAATGACTACACCTCTGGTATCCCTAGAGATAGGATACATGTTACCACTAAACCTTTCTAGCACTAGTTCAAAATAACATATCATGGTCTCCCTGCTTAGCTTCTCCATGGATCATTCTCCATGATTCTAGGTACCTGGAGGGATGAAGAACGTGAATGAGACAAGAAACAACTACAAAGAAAAATATCTCGACTTGATCTCCTCTATCTCCACTTTACTCCTCTTCATGTATTGGCTTGATTTCGTCTATAAATAGCCCATTTCCTATGAAAACAAAATAAAGATCATACATTTGGAATCCTTTGCATTCATTAGTCATTAGTAGAAATATCAGAGCGAATATCTCGTTTTAATGAAATATCTAGGTTTAAACTCACGTTGGATGAGTGTAAAAATAACACACATCAGGCACGTACTATGTCATAATCTGTCAATTGATAACAGAGAGGCGGATAGTGGACTCGGACTATGATTGGTGGCTGAGATGATCTGGTGGAACTCGGACTGGTGGCGAAGATGAATCTAGTGGAACTAGGATTAGTGGTGGATATGCATTGGAGCTAGACCCGTATTGGTGTAATGGCGGCGGATATATGTTGGATGTGGACTCGGATTGGTGTGATGGAGGATATGTGTTGGAGGTGGACCCAGATTGGCGTGATGGCGACAGATATGTGGTGGTTTTATGGAACTCAAATATATGGTGGATATATATGGAAGCGAATATGGCAAAACAATGCGTCGGTGTGATACGTCTCCAACGTATCTATAATTTTTTATTGTTACATGCTATATTATATTCTGTTTTGGATGTTTAATGGCATTATTATACGATTTTATATTATTTTTGGGACTAACCTATTAACCGGAGGCCGAGCCCGAATTGCTGTTTTTTTGCCTATTTCAGTGTTTGGCAGAAAAAGAATATCAAACGAAGTCCAAACGGAATGAAACCTTCGGGAACGTGATTTTCGGAACAAACGTGATCCAGAGAACTTGGAGTCTACGTCAAGAAATCAACCAGGAGAGCACGAGGCAGGGGGCACGCCCTCCACCCTCGTGGGGCCCACGTTGCTCCACCGACGTACTTGTTCCTCCTATATATACCTACGTACCCCAAAACTATCAGATACGGAGCCAAAAACCTAATTCCACCACCGCAACCTTTTGTACCCATGAGATCCCATCTTGGGGCCTTTTCCGGCGCTCCGCCGGAGGGGGCATTGATCACGGAGGGCTTCTACATCAACACCATAGCTTCTCCGGTGATGTGTGAGTAGTTTATCTCAGACCTTCGGGTCCATAGTTATTAGCTAGATGGCTTCTCTCTCTTTGGATCTCAATACAAAGTTCTCCATGATTCTCGTGGAGATCTATTCGATGTAATCTTCTTTTGCAGGGTGTTTGTTGAGATCCGATGAGTTGTGGGTTTATGATCAAGTTTATCTATGAACAATATTTGAATCTCCTCTGAAGTTTTTATGTATGATTGGTTATCTTTGCAAGTCTCTTCGAATTATCAGTTTGGTTTGGCCTACTAGATTGATCTTTCTTGTAATGGGATAAGTGCTTAGCTTTGGGTTCAATCTTGCGGTGCTCGATCCCAGTGACAGTAAGGGAAACGACACGTATTGTATTGTTGCCATTGAGGATAAAAAGATGGGGTTTATATCATATTGCATGAGTTTATCCCTCTACATCATGTCATCTTACTTAAAGCATTACTCTGTTCTTATTAACTTAATACTCTAGATGCATGCTGGATAGCGGGCGATGTGTGGAGTAATAGTAGTAGATGCAGGAAGGAGTCGGTCTACTTGTCGCGGACGTGATGCCTATATACATGATCATACCTAGATATTGTCATAACTATGCTCAATTCTATTAATTGCTCGACAGTAATTTGTTCACCCACCGTAATATTTATGCTATCTTGAGAGAAGCCAGTAGTGAAACCTATGGCCCCCGGGTCTATTTTCCATCATATTAATCTTCCAACACTTAGTTTTTTCTATTACCCTTTATTTTATTTTTCATATTTATTTGTTTCTAACATAAAATACCAAAAATATTGTCTTATCATATCTATCAGATCTCACTCTCGTAAGTGACCTTGAGGGATTGACAACCCCTTTATCGCGTTGGTTGCGAGGTTCTTATTTGTTTGTGTAGGTGTGAGGGACTCGTGCATGATCTCCTACTGGATTGATACCTTGGTTCTCAAAAACTAAGGGAAATACTTACGCTACTTTACTTCATTACCCTTTCCTCTTCAAGGGAAAAACAACGTAGTGCTCAAGACGTAGCAATAAGGATTTCTGGCGTCGTTGCCGGGGAGATTCGCGCCAAGTACCCATCACAAACCCTTATCCCTCGCATTACATTATTTTCCATTTGCCTCTCGTTTTCCTCTCCCTCACTTCACCCTTGCCATTTTATTCGCCCTCTCTTTTCCGTTCGCCTCTTTTCGCTTGCTTCTTGTTTGCTTGTGTGTTGGATTGCTCGCTTGTAACGATGGCTCAAGATAATACTAAATTGTGTGACTTCACCAATACCAACAACAATGATTTTCTTAGCACTCCGATTGCTCCTCTTACAGATGTTGAATCTTGTGAAATTAATGTTGCTTTGTTGAACCTTGTCATGAAAGATCAATTCGCCGGCCTTCCTAGTGAAGATGCCGCTACCCATCTAAATAGCTTCGCTGATTTGTGTGATATTTAAAAGAAGAAAGATGTGGACAATGATATTGTTAAATTGAAGCTATTTCCTTTTTCGCTTAGAGATCGTGCTAAATTTTGGTTTTCGTCTTTGCCTAAAAATAGTATTGATTCATGGAATAAGTGCAAAGATGCTTTTATCTCTAAGTATTTTCCTCCCGCTAAAATCATCTCTCTTAGAAATGATATTATGAATTTTAAGCAACCCTATCATGAACATGTTGCACAAGCTTGGGAGAGGATGAAATTAATGATACGCAACTTCCCTACACATGGTTTGAATTTGTGGATGATTATACAAAAAATTTATGCCAGATTGAATTTTGCTTCTAGAAATCTTTTAGATTCGGCCACGGGAGTCACTTTTATGGAAATCACTTTAGGAGAATCTACTAAAGCCCTAGATAATATTATGGTTAATTATTATCAATGGCACACCGAAATTTCTACTAATAAAAAAGTGCATGCGATAGAAGAAATTAATGTTTTGAGTGGAAAGATGGATGAACTTATGAAATTATTTGCTACTAAAAGTGTTTCTTCTTATCCTAATGATATGCCTTTGTCTACTTTGATTGAGAATAATTACGAATCTATGGATGTGAATTTTGTTGGTAGGAATAATTTTGGTAACAACGCGTATAGAGGAAACTTTAATCCTAGGCCGTATCCTAGTAATTCCTCTAATAATTATGGTAATTCCTACAACAATTCTTATGGAAATTTTAATAAGATGCCCTCTGAATTTGAGACTAGTGTCAAGGAGTTTATGAATTCACAAAAGAATTTCAATGCTTTGCTTGAAGAAAAATTGCTCAAGGTTGATGAATTGGCTAGGAACGTTGATAGAATTTCTCTTGATGTTGATTCTTTGAAACTTAGATCTATTACACGTAAGCATGATATCAATGAGTCTCTCAAAGCCATGAGAATTTCCATTGATGAGTGCAAAGAAAGAACCGCTAGGATGCGTGCTAAGAAAGATTGCTTTGTGAAAGCGTGTTCTTCTAGTTTCTATGAAAATAAGGATGAAGATCTAAAAGTTATTGATGTGTCTCCTATTAAATCTTTGTTTTGCAATATGAATCTCGATAATTATGGGGCTGAATATGAGCCACCTTTACCTAGAAGGCGTTCCAAAAATTCAGAGTTTTTAGATCTTGATGCAAAAATTGGTAAAACTGAGATTGAAGAGATCAAAACTCTAAATTTTAATGAACCCACTATTTTGGATTTCAAGGAATTTAATTATGATAATTGCTCTTTGATAGATTGTATTTCCTTGTTGCAATCCATGCTAAATTCTCCTCATGCTTATAGCCAAAATAAAAGTTATACTAAACATATCGTTGATGCTTTGATGCAATCTTATGAAGAAAAACTTGAGTTGGAAGTTTCTATCCCTAGAAAACTTTATGATGACTGGGATCCTACTATTAAAATTAAAATTAAAGATCATGAATGCTATGCTTCGTGTGATTTGGGTGCTAGTGTTTCCACGATCCCAAAAACTTTGTGTGATTTGCTAGATTTCCGTGATTTTGATGATTGTTCTTTGAACTTGCACCTTGCGGATTCCACTATTAAGGAACCTATGGGAAGAATTAATGATGTTCTTATTGTTTCAAATAGGAACTATGTGCCCGTAGATTTCATTGTTCTTGATATAGATTGCAATCCTTCATGTCCTATTATTCTTGGTAGACCTTTCCTTAGAACGATTGGTGCAATTATTGATATGAAGGAAGGGAATATTAGATTCCAATTTCTATTAAGGAAAGGCATGGAACACTTCCCTATAAAGAAAATAAAATTACCATATGAATCTATTATGAGAGCTACTTATGGATTGCCTACCAAAGAAGGCAATACCTAGATCTATCCTTGCTTTTATGCCTAGCTAGGGGCGTTAAACGATAGCGCTTGCTGGGAGGCAATCCAATTTTATTTTAGTTTTTTTTGCTTTTTTGCTTATGTTTAGGAATAAATATTTGATCTAGCCTCTGGTTAGATTTGTTTTTATGTTTTAGTTAGTGTTTGTGCCAAGTTAAACCTATAGGATCTTCTTGGATGATAGTTATTTGATCTTGCTGAAAATTCCAGAAACTTTCTGTTCACAAAACAAATTGTTAAAAATCACCAGAACGTGATAAAATACTGATTCCAATTGCAGCAGATCACTAAACAAATTGTCTAGGTCGTACTATTTTAGTAGAGTTTTCTGCAGAAGTTTGTGTTAGTTACAGATTACTATAGACTGTTTTGTTTTTGACAGATTCTATTTTTCGTGTGTTGTTTGCTTATTTTCATGAATCTATGGCTAATAAAATAGTTTATAAACCATAGAGAAGTTGGAATATAGTAGGTTTAATACCCATATAAATAAAGAATGAGTTCATTACAGTACCTTGAAGTGGTGTTTTGTTTTCTTTCGCTAACGGAGCTCACGAGATTTTCTGTTAAGTTTTGTGTTGTGAAGTTTTCAAGTTTTGGGTAAAAGATTTGATGGATTATGGATCAAGGAGTGGCAAGATCTTAAGCTTGGGGATGCCCATGGCACCCCAAGATAATCTAAGGACACCAAAAATCCAAATCTTGGGGATGCCCCGGAAGGCATCCCCTCTTTCGTCTACTTCCATCGGTAACTTTACTTGGATCTATATTTTTATTCACCACATGATATGTGTTTTTCTTGGAGCGTCTTGTATGATTTGAGTCTTTGCTTTTTAGTTTACCACAATCATCCTTGCTGTACACACCTTTTGAGAGAGACACACATGATTCGGAATTTATTAGAATATTCTATGTGCTTCACTTGTATCATTTGAGCTATATAGTTTTTGCTCTAGTGCTTTACTTATATATTTTAGAGCACGGTGGTGGATTTGTTTTATAGAAACTATTGTTCTCTCATGCTTCACTTATATTATTTTGAGAGTCCTACAAAACAGCATGGTAATTTGCTTAAATTGAGAAATTAGTCCTAAGGTAATAGGCAGCCAAGATTAGTAAAAAAATTCTTATGAGTGTGTTGAATACTATGAGAAGTTTGATGCTTGATAATTGTTTTGAGATATGAAGATGGTGATATTAGAGTCATGCTAGTTGAGTAGTTGTGGATTTGAGGAATACTTGTGTTAAAGTTTGTGATTCCCGTAGCATGCATGTATGGTGAACCGTTATGTGATGAAGTCGGAACATGATTTATTTATCCATTGTCTTCCTTATGAGTGGCGGTCGGGGACGAGCGATGGTATTTTCCTACCAATCTATACCCCTAGGAGCATGTGATTAATACTTTGCTTTGATAACTTGTAGATTTTTGCAATAAGTATATGAGTTCTTTATGACTAATGTTGAGTCCATGGATTATACGCACTCTCTTCCTTCCACGATTGCTAGCCTCTCTAATACCGCGCACTTTTCGCCGGTATCATACACCCACCATATACCTTCCTCAAAACAGCCACCATACCTACCTATTATGGCATTTCCATAGCCATTCCGAGATATATTCCCATGCAACTTACCACCGTTCCGTTTACTATGACACACTCCATCATTGTCATATTGCTTCGCATGATCATGTAGTTGACATCGTATTTGTGGCAAATCCACCGTTCATAATTCTTTCATACATGTCACTCTTGATTCATTGCATATCCCGGTACACCGCCGGAAGCATTCACATAGAGTCATATTTTGTTCCAAGTATTGAGTTGTAATTCTTGAGTTGTAAGTAAATAAAAGTGTCATGATCATCATTATTAGAGCATTGTCCTAAGTGAGGAAAGGATGATGGAGACTATGGTTCCCCCACAAGTCGGGATGAGACTCCGGACAAAAAAAGAAAAGAAAAAAAAGAGGCCATAAAAAAGGCCCAAATAAAAGAAATGAGAGAAAAAGAGAGAAGGGACAATGTTACTATCCTTTTACCACACTTGTGCTTCAAAGTAGCACCATGATCTTCATGATAGAGAGTATCCTATGATATCACTTTCATATACTAGTGGGAGGTTTTCATTATAGAACTTGGCTTGTATATTCCAATGACGGGCTTCCTCAAAATGCCCTAGGTCTTCGTGAGCAAGCAAGTTGGATGCACACCCACTTAGTTTCTTTTGTTGAGCTTTCATATACTTATAGATCTAGTGCATCCGTTGCATGGCAATACCTACTCACTCACATTGATATCTATTGATGGGCATCTCCATAGCCCGTCGATAAGCCTAGTTAATGTGAGACTATCTTCTCCTTTTTTGTCTTCTCCACAACCACCATTCTATTCCACATATAGTGCTATGTCCATGGCTCACGCTCATGTATTGCGTGAAGATTGAAAAAGTTTGAGAACACCAAAAGTATTAAACAATTGCTTGGCTTGTCATCGGGGTTGTGCATGATTTAAATACTTTGTGTGGTGAAGATAGAGCATAGCCAGACTATATGATTTTGTAGGGATAACTTTCTTTGGCCATGTTATTTTGAGCAGACATAACTGCTTAGTTAGTATGCTTGAAGTATAATTATTTTTATGTCAATATTAACATTTTATCTTGAAACCTTTGGGTCTGAATATTCATACAACAATTAAGAGAATTACATTGAAAATTATGCTAAGTAGCATTCCACATAAAAAATTATGTTTTTATCATTTACCTACTCGAGGACGAGCAGGAATTAAGCTTGGGGATGCTTGATACGTCTCCAATGTATCTATAATTTTTTATTGTTCCATGCTATATTATATTCTGATTTGTATGTTTAATGGGCTTTGTTATACACTTTTATATTCTTTTTGGGACTAACCTTTTAGCAGGAGGCCCAACCCGAATTGTTGTTTTTTTTGCCTATTTCAGTGTTTCGCAGAAAAATAATATCAAACGGAGTCCAAATGGAATGAAACCTTCGGGAACGTGATTTTCGGAACAAACATGATCAAGAGGACTTGAAGTCTACGTCAAGAAATCAACCAGGAGAGCACGAGGCAGGGGGGCGCGCCTACCCCCCCAGGCGCGCCCTCCACCCTCATGGGGCCCATGTTGCTCCACCGACGTACGTCTTCCTCCTATATATACCTACGTACCCCCAAACTAACAGATACGGAGCCAAACACCTAATTCCACCGCCGCAACCTTCTGTACCCGTGAGATCCCATCTTGGGGCCTTTTCTGGTGCTCCGCCGAAGGGGGCATTGATCATGGAGGGCTTCTACATCAACACCATAGCCTCTCCGATGATGTGTGACTATTGTATCTCAGACCTTCGGGTCCATAGTTATTAGCTAGATGGCTTCTTCTCTCTCTTTGGATCTCAATACAAAGTTCTCCACGTTTCTCGTGGAGATCTATTCAATGTAATCTTCTTTTGCGGTGTGTTTGTCGAGATCCGATGAATTGTTGGTTTATGATCAAGTTTATCTATGAACAATATTTGAGTCTGCTCTGAATTCTTTTATGTATGATTGGTTATCTTTGCAAGTCTCTTCGAATTATCAGTTTGGTTTGGCCTACTAGATTGATCTTTCTTGCAATGGGAGCAGTGCTTAGCTTTGGGTTCAATCTTGCGGTGCTCGATCATAGTGACAGTAAGGGAAATGACACGTATTGTATTGTTGCCATTGAGGATAAAAAGATGGGGTTTATATCATATTGCATGAGTTTATCCTTCTACATCATGTCATCTTACTTAAAGCATTACCCTGTTCTTATGAACTTAATACTCTAGATGCATGCTGGATAGCGGTCAATGTGTGGAGTAATAGTAGTAGATGCAGGCAGGAGTCGGTCTACTTGTCGCGGACGTGATGCCTATATACATGATCATACCTAGATATTCTCATAACTATGCTCAATTCTATCAATTGCTCAACAGTAATTTGTTCACCCACCGTAATATTTATGCTATCTTGAGAGAAGCCACTAGTGAAACCTATGGCCCCGAGTCTATTTTCTATCATATTAATCTTCCAACACTTAGTTATTTCTATTACCGTTTATTTTACTTTTCATCTTTATTTCTCTTTGTCATAAAAATACCAAAAATATTATCTTATCAAATCTATCAGATCACACTCTCGTAAGTGACTGTTGAGGGATTGACAACCCCTTTATCGCGTTGGTTGCGAGGTTCTTATTTGTTTGTGTAGGTGTGAGGGACTCGTGCGTGATCTCCTACTGGACTGATACCTTGGTTCTCAAAAACTGAGGGAAATACTTACGCTACTTTACTTCATCACCCTTTCCTCTTCAAGGGAAAACCAACACAGTGCTCAAGAGGTAGCACGGTGGCATAAAAACTATGCGACCAGAACTCAGAACTCTAAGATAACCAGGCGCTAAGACCACCAAGTAGACACAACAATGCATACGTAAATTCAATAAAGCAAAACATTGGACAAAAATTGTGAAAAGGCTCAGAGAGGTTCAGATATGATCTAACCCTTTTGTAGAGTTTAGGTATGAAGAACATATGCGATCTAGACTATGAAAAACGAATAAATTCTCACCAAGCAATTTGAAAATCCGAGACCACTTGATAAAGGCAAGGGTGTCCCAATATTTCGATGAGAGGTAGCTATCATTTCCGGTGGAGGTCAACTTTGATTATTCGAATACGAACGTGCAAAGACGTCGTGCCCTAGAAATAATTAAACCAACTGTAAGCAACTATTGAATATGTTGGAGCACGATCAACCTGACCATGAGGGTCTATTTCCTGCACACAAACAAAGAACAAGCAAGAAACTAAGAGTGCAGTCTAGATATTGCGAATTTAAGAGGAATGCTTTACTAATCAAAGTGGGGTTCTGTGACGTCTTGGTCTTGTCGTTCAACACAAACAAGGGACACGATTTGCAACTATGGTGAACTTTAATCTAAACAAAACATATGTGTCAATGACACCCTAAGAGTTGTATTTATAGGGGAAAAGAGAGGGAATTTAGTCCACCATTGGCAAGGTGGGACAAACACACCTTTGAGTCGTTTCGCGTACAATACAGACTCTAAAAACAGCCTATGAGAAGGTATTTTGAAATTACATGACTTGTTCCAAAAATAAGGTGGCGCAACAGCTATAATAAGCTTTGGAAAAAAATTAAGAAAGGTCATCTTGTATATTTCACCCATTTCCTTGTATGCCGTCATGGTGGCTTCAAAGTGTTGAAAACTTCATTCTTGCTCCCTTCGTGCGCGCCTTCATCTCCACACTTGATCTTGCCCCAGTGTTCATCCCCCCTCTTATCCATTCTAGGCCCTTCATTCTTAAATAACACAAATGTATCCAATTTAGGCATCACCTATTCTCATGAGCATTAGAATCGTTACCAAGAAACCAAAGTACATGATAATTTAATTGGCGTGTGCGAGCTCTAGTAATTTATATTTCTATTTTTCAATGTTTTTGGTATAGCTATTTCTGGCTTGATAGATTTGAAGTCATTCCACCTCAGAAGAAAGCATGAGGACATTCTTTATTTGTGGATGCTCCTCCCTCCCTAAATACATGGCGCACACACTTTCCAAAATAGAGTTTGACCAACTAAACATGGGTTATATTTCACAACAAATATATCACTGGATTTGTATTTGCACGAAGTTTCCCATGGTATAATGTTTACAAATTTTAACACACATAATACAAAAGAAATCAGAGAGAGAGTTGAATCACACAAAACAAGGGTGGCGTGTAAAAGGGAATAGAGTGATTATTTCTGTATGATGCTAGATTCATGACGTGTACTATGCATGACAAGAAATATCAACTGGGTTATTTTGCAGGTAAAGGGAGTTGCTAAAAACTTATGCTACTTAAGCTTTATATTCCATGTCTAAATTGATTCCCTCTCGACATGCAAAAAACCATAAGATGAGTTCACTAATGATAATGCTTGCCATGTTTGGCGCTTTTTGTTGTGAGTCTTTATTTGTGTACACGACCATTCATACTCCGTATAGTGAACCTATTCATCGTCAACATAGAAAATTAGTCCCTGCTGAAAAAATAGAAAATCAATCTAAGCACCAACACCAATGCAAACATAACTGGATAAATAATTACAATGATGGATGGTTTGTGATTTCGAGCAGGGGAATTTCCCTCTTTACTTCCTCGATACTTCAAACTATTATTGTGTCTATAATCATACACAAATTGCCAGAAATAGGGTTACCATGGTAAAAAAATATGATGTTAGATTTATAGTGGAGTCCTCGAAATATTTATGTCTCACTTGCAACGCACGGGCAATTACATTATGTCTTTTTTGCCGCGGGGGGGGGGGGGGGGGGTTGACAACATCACTCGTACTTTCTTTATCAATACATTGTAGGTGGATTGGTTTCAATAATTTTTTGTCTGTTAATGGCTATCTTTCCTTTACATGTGAAATTTGACAGGCATTATATTTATATATGCAATTGGTACAAATTAAAAAAACATTGCAATGCATGGGCAATTATATTATTTTTTTGCTCGCCGGCGAGGGGGGGTTATATTACTTAAGGTGGATAACTATTTTTACAAAGACCTACAATGTCATCCATACATTCTTTATTGAGAAATACATTGCAAGTGGAGTGGACTTTAACTATATTTGGTGTGTCAATGGTTATCTTTTGTTTACATGTGAAATTTGACATGCTTTATATTTATATATGCAACTAGTACAAATTCAGCCAGTGACAATGCATGGGGATTCTACTAGTATAGGTGGTTCGATGTCTCAGATCATTTGGATTCACAAAACTCATGCTTTTATAAGTATTACTCGTTCGTAAATTAATATAAGACCGTTTAGATCACTACTACTTTAGTGATCTAAACACTCTTATATTAGTTTATAGAGGGAGTAGTAGATTAGTAGATAGTAGATAGATTGAAAATGCCAAATGGAAACCGAGCTCCATGGAGACCTTAATTCAGAAACTTTAAATTTTAAACTTTTAGTTTCAATTTTATAAAATATCTAGAGACATAATATACGTGTATGTACATTTTCATGTAGAAATACGTTAAAATAAAGGCTACACATAAAAAAGAACTGGGAAAGCATATGTACTCTTGTGACGCCCTCAATTCTATCATACACTAATCATACACGCAAATGTGTACGATCAAGATCAAGGACTCACGGGAAGATATCACAACACAACTCTAGACACAAATTAAAATAATACAAGCTTTACATTACAAGCCAGGGGCCTCGAGGGCTCGAATACATAAGCTCGAATACACAAGAGTTAGCGGAAGCAACAATATCTGAGTACAGACATGAGTTAGACAAGGGTGCCTTAAGAGGGCTAGCACAAAAGCAACATCGATCGAAAAGGCAAGGCCTCCTGCCTGGGAGCCTCCTAACTACTCCTGGTCATCTTCGGTCTCCACGTAGTAGTATGCATTGGCGGTGGCATCTGGCTCCTGGGCTCCGACATCTGGTTGCATCAACCGGAAAGAAGATGAAAGGGGGAAAAGGGGGAGCAAAGCAACCGTGAGTACTCATCCAAAGTACTCGCAAGCAAGGATCTACACTACATATGCAACATTATCAAAGGAAGGTTGTATATGTGGACTGGGCTGCAGAAATGCCAGAATAGAGAGAAGACCTAGTCCTATCGAAGACTAGCATCATCTGGAAACCACCATCTTGCAGCAACCGGAGGGAGTAGAGTAGCATATAGTAAAGTAGTAGTAAAGTTATCAACCTCGGCCAGAGATCCTTTCTCGACTCCCTGCGAGAAAGTAATCCCAGAGCCATACTATCCAGTTATCATCACAACCCAGTTATCATCACATCCAGTTCTCATCACAAGTCTCCAGTTCTAGTTGTATCAATCGGGATACAACTCCAAGTGTCCATTACCGTAGGACAGGCTATCGATAGTTGTTTTCTTCCCTGCAGGGGTGCACCAACTTACCCACCACGCTCGATTAACTCCGGCCAGACACACTTTCCTGGGTCATGCCCGGCCTTGGCCAAACAATACGCCGCAACCCGACCTAGGCTTAATAGAGAGGCCAGCACGCCGGACTAAACCTATGCCCCCAGGGGTCATGGGCCATCTCCCCGGGAACTCCTGCACATTGCGTACGCGGCCGGTGAGCAGACCTAGCTACCTCCCTAAAAAGGCAGGAGCTTACCAGTCCAACCCGGCGCGCGCCACTCAGTCGTTGACATCTATTAAGCTTCGGCTGATGCATACGACGCAGAACGCCCATACTATGCCCACGTGATGGTTAGAGCTATCGGGCCAAAGGCCCCTCGGATCAAATATCCAATCGTAGTGGATTAGGAACGCGCGGTAACAAGCAGAGACTCACGAAAGATGTGACCCCGTTGCCCCGTCTCGAGGACTTGCGGCAAGGGCTAGGAATGCCCGACCACGCCTCATAATTATCTCGCGGGCACCTTCCAGGTCCGCCCGACTCCACATCACTCGCAATTAAGCTCGCGCGGGTACCCCTTAGGGTCGACCCGTCTTTCCAAGTAACAGTGGTAAAGTCCAAGTATCCGTGTGTCCAAACATCAAGGGGAAAACCCGAGCAATCACCCCCGATGAATTCCACTAGATGTAATCATCAAGGTGAACGTAAGAAGAATCACCCTCGAGGTTCACACTTGAGGGGTTGCACGACAGAGTCGTATCGGAAGTGGTTAAGGAGGAAATCACCCTCGATGACCACGACCGAAAGACTACATTACAGGGTTAACATCAGAAGTGCTGAAGAGGTTCACCCTCGGTACTCGATAGTAGCCCAGTAGTGTCGAGCAACTAAGGGGAAGTGATGTGCGGTGTCGGGGCCTGGTCTTCGATCACGTAGATCGAGTCGTCGATGATGAAGCAGGGGCAACAAGGACAAGGTGGGGGTCACTGATGGATCACTAACCAACCTATACTAAGCAGTTTAGGATAAGCAGGTAAGGTACAACAGCAGATACAAAAGCAGGCTATGCATCAGAATAGGAGCAAACAATAACAATAGCAAAATCTAATGCAAGCATGAGAGAATGGAATAGGCGATATCGGGATGATCAAAGGGGGGGGCTTGCCTGGTTGCTCTGGCAAGGAGGGGTCGTCGTCGACGTAGTCGATCACAGGGGCAACATCAGTCTCGCGGTCTACCGGAGAGAACAGGGGGAAGAACAGTAAATATAAAGCAAACATAGCATCACAAAGCATAACGTGGCAATATGTTGTGCCGGGTGTGACCTAACGTAAGGCTACACGATACAGGAGAGGGGAAAAATCATCCGGGAAAGTATTCCCGGTTCCGGACCTGTGTCACACAGATGACCGGAGGGGGAATGTTCCATGTTCAGATAGTTAGAGGCATCTGACAGGTAAACGAACCACGTATTTGGATTCTCCTCGTCGTTCTGAGCTACTTTCATGTATAAACTTTTACAATCCGAGCTATGGTTTAAAAGTTACGGTTTTTCAAAGTTTAAACCAATTTCTGAATTATTTTAAAAGCAGAAAAGGTTTATTGCGTCAGCACTGCGTCAGCTCTGCTGACCAGTCAAACTGACAGGTGGGACCCACCTGTCAGCCTCTCTGTCTAACAGAGGCTTAACTAAACTAACAGGGTTAGTAAGGGGGCATGGGCCCCAGCAGTCAGTGACTAGTTAGTACTAACTAACTAACTAATTTAACTAACGTTTTAATTAATCATTTTTATTTAGAAAAATGTTTATTTAACGAAATACGCGATGGGGCCCGCGTGTCAGAGACACTGTGTGCCCAGTCAACACAGTTGACCACGGTCAACGTGGTCAACTGGGGCCAGGGGGCCCATGGGCAGTGACCCGGAGGCGGGCCCCAGGTGTGCCACGTCGGCAGCGTCGGGGTTTCGCCGCCGGCGACCAAGACAGCGGCGGGGCTCATCGGACTTCGCCGGGAATCACGCACAGGGGGTCATTTGGCCCGGGACTTGGCGCGTTCGAACGAGCGGAGCAGCGCGCGTCGAACTACGCTGATGGCCCGGCCGGAAACGCGCTAAAACGACGGCGGCGCGCACTGCGGTGGTCGCCGGAGTTCGGACAAACGCGCGGTCGGCGCTAGAGGGTACGGGAAAGGGACCTAGCGGCACGGGCGGACGCGGCGAGGTGGCGTGAGCACTCTCGAGTGCTCGGGCGAGCATGATGATAGCCATGGCGACGGCGGCGAGCTATGCGGCGGAGCTGAGCTCGGCCATCGCGGACGCGGTGGCTACGTGAGCCTGAGAGGCCAGGGGAGCGAGGGGAGGGGGAGAGGGGCTCACTTTGTGGCACACACGATGGCCCTCGGAGATTTAGTAGCAGCAGAGACGGCGCCGGAGACGAAGAAGATCGACGGCAGCCGGAGATGAGGACGAGGACGAACGGCGGCTGCGGTGCTTCCCAGCTCCAGCTGAGGCCACCAGTCGACGTAGTCGACCCCGGCGGAGCTCACCGACAGGGTTAGCGGGCGCGGGGCCACCGGTGGCCGTGACTACGATGGAGGGAGGCGGCGACTGCGCTCGGGCCGCGGATCTGGAGGAGAGGAGGGGCAAAGCAAGCGCATGGGCGAGGGAGAAAGAGGGGGCAAGTGGGCGAGTGGGAGGCGAGGGGGCCGAGGCGTTGGGGCGGCCTTATCCCCTCGCCGACGATGCCGGTGAGCCGGTCCAGTGGCGACCGCGTCCTGTAGCGGCATGCACCAGGGGAACAGGAGGGAGGGGAGAGCGACCAGAGAGGGGAGCTGGGCCTGGCCGGCTGGAGTGGGCTAGGTGGGCCGGCCCAGGTGGGTTCGGTCCAGGGAGGAGGTTGCTCTCTCACCCCCTTTTCTACTTTTTTTATAAGCTTTTGCCCTTTTCTTTTTAACAACTTGCTGATATAGCTATTTTAGGCCATTTAGACATTTGCAAAAATATTGGTTCACCACCAATATTACCAGAAGAATATTTTCCACATGATGAACATTTTAGTTTTCATGTTTGAGCACTTTTGAATTTCAGACAGAATTTGAATTTGAATTCAACTGGTATTTGAAAGAACATGAGGCAATAATGACCAGGCACATGTTTAGCAAAAAGATTAACATAATCCCAGGGGTTACTGTAGCATCATTACACCGGGGTGTTACAACTCTCCTCCTCTAAAAGAAATTCTCGTCCCGAGAATTAAGAGGTAGAAGGGAACAGGTCGGGGTATTCAGCACGGAGGTTATCTTCGCGCTCCCAAGTGGCTTCCTCTTTAGTATGATTCGACCATTGCACCTTGAGGAACTTGGTAACCTTCTGGCGGGTTCGGCGTTCAGCTTCTTCAAGAATGCGGATAGGATGCTCCTTGTATGTGAGATCATCTTGAACTTCAATCAATTCCGGATCCACTTCACGTTGCAGATCCTTGAAGCATCGACGAAGTTGCGACACGTGAAAGACATCATGAACATGAGAGAACTGAGGTGGCAACTCCAATTGATAAGCCACCAGTCCACGACGGGCCAGAATGCGGAAAGGACCGATGTAGCGCGGAGCTAGCTTGCCCTTGACTCCGAACGATGAGTGCCTCTCAAAGGAGTGACACGCAGATAAGCTTGTTCACCAGGTTGATAAGTTGAACCCCAGTGTTTCCGGTCATAGTTGCCCTTCTAACGGGACTGGGCCGCCTTGAGATTATCCCGGACAATGCGAACCTGCTCTTCAGCTTGTTGAATAATGTCTGGACCAATGAGCGTCCGTTCCCCAATTTCTGACCAATTCAGAGGGGTTCGGCACTTACGTCCATAAAGCACTTCGAAGGGTGCCATTTTCAAGCTGGCTTGATAGCTGTTGTTATAAGAGAACTCCGCATAAGGGAGAGATTCTTCCCACTTCTTGCCGAAATAAATAACACAAGCCCGAAGCATGTCTTCAAGAATTTGATTGACTCGCTCGACTTGGCCTTGGGATTGGGGATGATAAGCAGTGCTCCAGGTAATATGAGTTCCCATTGCCTCTTGGAAACTATCCCAGAACTTTGAAGTGAATATACTTCCGCGGTCTGAACTGATCTCCTTCGGAACGCCGTGGAGTGACACAATTCTGGAGATATACAAGTTTGCTAATTGACTAGCAGTGATAGTCTCCTTGACTGGCAGAAAGTGAGCAACCTTCGAGAATCGGTCGATGACGACAAAGATAGCATTGTTACCTTTCTGAGATTTGGGAAGGCCAGTGACGAAGTCCATTTGGATCTTATCCCACTTCCATTCAGGAATCGGAAGCGGTTGCAGAAGTCCAGCCGGTTTCTGATGTTCTGCTTTGACACGACGACAAACGTCACATTCTTCAATATATCGGGCAATGTCTTGCTTCATATTAGACCACCAGTACTTCTGACGGATGTCTAGATACATCTTGGTACTTCCCGGATGAATAGAGAGAGGGGTGTCATGCGCTTCTTTCATCACCTTCTCTGTCATAAGCTCGAACCTGGGTACTACAATGCGATCTCTGAAGTATAAGGTTCCATCTTCACCAAGTGAGAAATCTCTGGATTTCTCTAAGGCCAGATCCTTTTTCATCAGATCAACATGAGCATCTTTGGCTTGAGCAGACTTGATTGCTTTCAGAAGAGTTGGTTCCAAGACAAGGTTATTCAGAGAACCCTGTGGAACTAGTTGAAGGTTCAGTTTGCATAGCTCTTCATAAAGGCGGGGTTGAGCTTTGTAGACCTGGTGATTATTGCAATAAGACTTACGGCTCAGGGCATCAGCCATTACATTAGCCTTGCCAGGGGTATAGGATATACCGCAGTTGTAGTCAGCAATAGCTTCCATCCATCGCTGTTGACGGCAATACCATCCTTGGAGATGACATGACCAAGGTAGGTAACTTCAGGAAGCCAGAATTCGCACTTGGAATACTTGGCATAAAGTTGATGCTCTCGAAGCTTTTCCAGAACAAGACGAAGATGTTCAGCATGTTCTTCTTTATTCTTCGAATATACCAGGATATCATCCAGATAGACGACGACGAACTTGTCGAGGTAATCCATGAATATGTAGTTCATCAAACGGGAGAATGTGGCTGGAGCATTGGTCAAGCCGAAAGACATGACGTGTACTCATAAGAACCATAACGAGTGATGAAGGCGGTCTTTGGAATATCCTCCTCGCGAACACAGATCTGGTGGTAACCCAACCTCAAGTCGAGTTTAGAGAATATCGATGAACCAGCCAGTTGATCATACAAATCATTGATCCGAGGTAGGGGATATTTGTTTTGAATTGTAGCTTGGTTGATAGGACGATAGTCTTGGACCAAACGGTTCGTATCGTCCTTCTTCTTGACGAAGAGAGAAGGTGCTCCCCAAGCAGAGGAACTTGGACGAATGAAACCCTTGTGAAGAGATTTGTCGATTTCCTCCTTAAGCTCAAGGAGTTCATGAGGTGGCATCTTGTAGGGTCGTTTGGCAATAGGAACAGTGCCTGGTTTCAAGTCGATGACGAACTCGACAACCCGGGCAGGGGGTATTCCTGGAAGTTCTTCTGGAAATATGTCTTGGAAGTCGCGAACGACTGGAATCTTTTCAATTCCCTCAAGAGGTGCTGCGTTCAACGCATTCAAAGCATAAAGTCGTGCTTCAGCGTTTTGAACAAGCTGAGCATGGTAGGTTACAATCTCATCTGAAGGATGTAGGAGGTGAACGACCTTGGTAGCGCAAACGATAGAGGCAGTATGCGCTTTCAACCATTCCATTCCCAGAATGAGGTCAATATTGGAAGACTCCAAAATAATGGGAGAAACATGAAATTCCAACCCTTCAATTTCAACGGGGACGTCGCGACCAATCATGGTAGTTTGACACTGACCCGCAGGGGTGCGTACCACTATCGGAGTGTTCATGGGCTCGCATCGAATGTCATGTGCGTAAGCAAAATTTTCTGACATGAATGAATGTGATGCCCCTGAATCGAATAAAACAGAAGCCGGTACTGAATTAACGAGAAGAGTACCCATCACAGTGGCAGGCTGGTCTTGAGCTTCATTCAGATCAACATGATTAGCCTGACCATGACCATAAGGTCTGGCATTGTTGTTATGGGGCTGATGGTTACGACCAGTTGAAGGCAGAGCCAGCTGATTCTTTTTCTGATTGCACTCTTTGGCAAGGTGACCGGGGCGGCCACATCTGAAGCACAGACCATCATTGGGGTTAGGAGCAGAATCTTGGGGTGGTACCTCTCGAAGAGGCTGCCTCTGCGGCGGAGGAGGCAGACGAGGTGCAGCATAGGACTGTCTTGGTGCAGGTGCAGTTGTACGATACATGCTGTGGGGAATCCATATCCGACGCTTCTGCGCTGACGGGCCCGAAGATGAGCTAGCGTCACGGCTGCGCCTGAGGGATCCCTGGTGTTCCTGAAGACCAGTCTCAACCTGAATAGCCTTGTTCACCAAGGTGGCGAAGTCGGCAAAATCATGAACGAGCAGTGCTAGCTTGATATCAGGTAGAAGTCCATCACGAAACTTTTCCTGCTTACGAGCATCAGTGGCAATATCTTCTTCAGCATAGCGGGACAAGTCCAAGAATTCCCGCTGATAAGCATCTACAGACTTGTTGCCTTGGGTGAGGTTGCGGAACTCTCGCTTCTTCTTGTCCATGATTCCCTGAGGAATGAAGCGGGCACGGAAGGCGGCTTGGAAATCCGGCCAAGTGATGACCGTTCCAGCAGGTAGGGTACGCCTGTGGCTGTCCCACCATTGAGCAGCGGAACCCTTGAGGAAGAAGGATGCGAAGGTAACATAGCTGGCAGGGGCCACACTAGCAGACTCCATTTCATACGTGATGTCGCGGAGCCAGTCATCAGCATCAAGGGGTTGAGTTGAGCTGCGGTAGATAGTTGGGTTGAGGCGCATGAAGTCCTGCAGAGTTACTGGGATTGGCTGTTGATTCATGTTCGGACGAGGAAAACGAGCCATCATTCCTTCCATGAACTGGCGATTCAACTCAAACTGTTGCATCATTCCAGCAAAGAATTCAGGCGGTGGTGGATCGTTGGCACCACGGCCACGTCCAGCGAGTCTAACCATCATGCTAACATGTAACAGGGGTAGTTCAGCATTGACCATTTGCAAAAACAAGGATCATTCATGATGAAACAAGCATAACGAAAGAGGTACGGTGGATACCACTTAGTAGTCAACACGACAGGGTGTGCACTACTCAAAATGCTATTCTAAGGAATAACTATGGCTTTATCCAACTTCGGGGTGAATGTGGTCACGGGATCCTAATGTTAGTAAAATTCATTTACCCCGAGTAGAAGAGAGTTCAGAGTCCCAGAGTATAGACGAGGAGTAAAAGATCCTAATACCACCCAATGGCGACGTGGGCCTGTAAGCCACACAGCCAATGTTAGTAAAAGTTTTTCAGTGACTAGACTCAACTTCGGCCAAGGAGTTGGAAAGGGGGCTACCTACAGGCAGTCGGCTCTGATACCAACTTGTGACGCCCTTGATTCAATCGTACACTAATCATACACGCAAATGTGTACGATCAAGATCAAGGACTCACGGGAAGATATCACAACACAACTCTAGACACAAATTAAAATAATACAAGCTTTATATTACAAGCCAGGGGCCTCGAGGGCTCGAATACATAAGCTCGAATACACAAGAGTCAGCGGAAGCAACAATATCTGAGTACAGACATGAGTTAGACAAGGGTGCCTTAAGAGGGCTAGCACAAAAGCAACATCGATCGAAAAGGCAAGGCCTCCTGCCTGGGAGCCTCCTAACTACTCCTGGTCATCTTCGGTCTCCACGTAGTAGTATGCATTGGCGGTGGCATCTGGCTCCTGGGCTCCGACATCTGGTTGCATCAACCGGAAAGAAGAAGAAAGGGGGAAAAGGGGGAGCAAAGCAACCGTGAGTACTCATCCAAAGTACTCGCAAGCAAGGATCTACACTACATATGCAACATTATCAAAGGAAGGTTGTATATGTGGACTGGGCTGCAGAAATGCCAGAATAGAGAGAAGACCTAGTCCTATCGAAGACTAGCATCATCTGGAAACCACCATCTTGCAGCAACCGGAGGGAGTAGAGTAGCATAAAGTAAAGTAGTAGTAAAGTTATCAACCTCGGCCAGAGATCCTTTCTCGACTCCCTGCGAGAAAGTAATCCCAGAGCCATACTATCCAGTTATCATCACAACCCAGTTATCATCACATCCAGTTCTCATCACAAGTCTCCAAATCTAGTTGTATCGATCGGGATACAACTCCAAGTGTCCGTTACCGTAGGACAGGCTATCGATAGTTGTTTTCTTCCCTGTAGGGGTGCACCAACTTACCCACCACGCTCGATTAACTCCGGCCAGACACACTTTCCTGGGTCATGCCCGGCCTCGGCCAAACAATACGCCGCAACCCGACCTAGGATTAATAGAGAGGTCAGCACACCGGACTAAACCTATGCCCCCAGGGGTCATGGGCCATCTCCCTGGGAACTCCTGCACGTTGCGTACGCGGCCGGTGAGCAGACCTAGCTACCTCCCTAAAAAGGTCGGAGCTTACCAGTCCAACCCGGCGCGCGCCACTCAGTCGCTGACGTCTATTAAGCTTCGGCTGATGCATACGACGCAGAACGCCCATACTATGCCCACGTGATGGTTAGTGCTATCGGGCCAGAGGCCCCTCGGATCAAATATCCAAATCGTAGTGGATTAGGAACGCGCGGTAACAAGCAGAGACTCACGAAAGATGTGACCCCGTTGCCCCGTCTCGAGGACTTGCGGCAAGGGCTAGGAATGCCCGGCCACGCCTCGTAATTATCTCGCGGGCACCTTCCAGGTCCGCCCGACTCCACAACACTCGCAATTAAGCTCGCGCAGGTACCCCTCAGGGTCGACCCGTCTTTCCAAGTAACAGTGGTAAAGTCCAAGTATCCGTGTGTCCAAACATCAAGGGGAAAACCCAAGGAATCACCCCCGATGAATTCCACTAGATGTAATCATCAAGGTGAACGTAAGAGGAATCACCCTCGAGGTTCACACTTGAGGGGTTGCACGACAGAGTCGTATCGGAAGTGGTTAAGGAGGAAATCACCCTCGATGACCACGACCGAAAGACTACACTATAGGGTTAACATCAGAAGTGCTGAAGAGGTTCACCCTCGGTACTCGATAGTAGCCCAGTAGTGTCGAGCAACTAAGGGGAAGTGATGTGCGGTGTCGGGGCCTGGTCTTCCATCACGTAGATCGAGTCGTCGATGATGAAGCAGGGGTAACAAGGACAAGGTGGGGGTCACTGATGGATCACTAACCAACCTATACTAAGCAGTTTAGGATAAGCAGGTAAGGTACAATAGCAGATACAAAAGCAGGCTATGCATCAGAATAGGAGCAAACAATAACAATAGCAAAATCTAATGCAAGCATGAGAGAATGGAATAGGCGATATCGGGATGATCAAAGGGGGGGCTTGCCTGGTTGCTCTGGCAAGGAGGGGTCGTCGTCGACGTAGTCGATCACAGGGGCAACATCAGTCTCGCGGTCTACCGGAGAGAAGAGGGGGAAGAACAGTAAATATAAAGCAAACATAGCATCACAAAGCATAACGTGGCAATATGTTGTGCCTGGTGTGACCTAACGTAAGGCTACACGATACAGGAGAGGGGGAAAATCATCCGGGAAAGTATTCCCGGTTCCGGACCTGTGTCAGACAGATGGCCAGAGGGGGGATGTTCCATGTTCAGATAGTTAGAGGCATCTGACAGGTAAACGAACCACGTATACGGATTCGCCTCGTCGTTCTGAGCAACTTTCATGTATAAACTTTTACGATCCGAGCTATGGTTTAAAAGTTACGGATTTTCAAAGTTTAAACCAATTTCTGAATTATTTTAAAAGCAGAAAAGGTTTATTGCGTCAGCACTGTGTCAGCTCTGCTGACCAGTCAAACTGACAGGTGGGACCCACCTGTCAGCCTCTCTGTCTAACAGAGGCTTAACTAAACCAACATGGTTAGTAAGGGGGCGTGGGCCCCAGCAGTCAGTGACTAGTTAGTACTAACTAACTAACTAATTTAACTAACGTTTTAATTAATCGTTTTTATTTAGAAAAACGTTTATTTAACGAAATACGCGATGGGGCCCGCGTGTCAGAGACACTGTGTGCCCAGTCAGCACAGTTGACCATGGTCAACGTGGTCAACTGGGGCCAGGGGGCCCACGGGCAGTGACCCAGAGGCGGGCCCCAGGTGTGCCACGTCGGCAGCGTCGGGGTTTCGCCGCCGGCGACCAAGACAGCGGCGGGGCTCGCCGGACTTCGCCGGGAATCACGCACATGGGGTCATTTGGCCCGGGACTTGGCGCGTTCGAACGAGCGGAGCAGCGCGCGTCGAACTGCGCTGATGGCCCGGTCGAAAACGCGCTAAAACGACGACGGCGCGCACTGCGGTGGTCGCCGGAGTTCGGACAAACGCGCGGTCGGCGCTAGAGGGTACGGGAAAGGGACCTAGCGGCACGGGCGGACGCGGCGAGGTGGCGTGAGCACTCTCGAGTGCTCGGGCGAGCATGATGATAGCCATGGCGACGGCGACGAGCTATGCGGCAGAGCTGAGCTCGGCCATCGCGGACGCGGTGGCTACGTGAGCCTGAGAGGCCAGGGGAGCGAGGGGAGGGGAAGAGGGGCTCACTTTGTGGCACGCACGATGGCCCTCGGAGATTTAGTAGCAGCAGAGACGGCGCCGGAGACGAAGAAGATCGACGGCAGCCGGAGATGGGGACGTGGACGAACGACGGCTGCGGTGCTTCCCTGCTCCAGCTGAGGCCACCAGTCGACGTAGTCGACCCCGGCGGAGCTCATCGACAGGGTCAGCGGGCGCGGGGCCGCCGGTGGCCGTGACTACGACGGAGGGCGGCGGCGACTGCGCTCGGGCCGCGGATCTGGAGGAGAGGAGGGGCGAAGCAAGCGCATGGGCGAGGGAGAGAGAGGGGGGGCAAGTGGGCGAGTGGGAGGCGAGGGGGCCGAGGCGTTGGGGCGGCCTTATCCCCTCGCCGACGATGCCGGTGAGCCGGTCCGGTGGCGACCGCGCCCTGTAGCGGCATGGACCAGGGGAACAGGAGGGAGGGGAGAGCGACCGGGGAGGGGAGCTGGGCCTGGCCGGCTGGAGTGGGCTAGGTGGGCCGGCCCAGGTGGGTTCGGTCCAGGGAGGAGGTTGCTCTCTCACCCCCTTTTTCTATTTTTTTATAAGCTTTTGCCCTTTTCTTTTTAACAACTTGCTGATATAGCTATTTTAGGCCATTTAGACATTTGCAAAAATATTGGTTCACCACCAATATTACCAGAAGAATATTTTCCACATGATGAACATTTTAGTTTTCATGTTTGAGCACTTTTGAATTTCAGACAGAATTTGAATTTGAATTCAACTGGAATTTGAAAGAACATGAGGCAATAATGATCAGGCACATGTTTAGCAAAAAGATTAACATAATCCCAGGGGTTACTGTAGCATCATTACACCGGGGTGTTACAACTCTTCAGCCTCAAAGTCCTGCATGGTAGAACGGTAGAGAAGTGGCGACAGTTGCGCGCCGCAGTGGTAGTCGTTCGGTGTCCCAGAATCTCGATGTAATTCTCAATATGTTTGAGATTGCTTCTACTTCCGGTGAACTTTTATAATAAATCCAATCCTTTTCAAAAGAAAAGTAATTTACACACATACACCTTTCTTGTATACATGTGTATTTTTTCATAATTTTTTAAACCAGAAAGTTTGAGTTTTGAATTTTTCAAAATTAAGGCCTTCCTAGATCTCGGTCTTCAAAATGCCCTACTCGTACTAGATGAATTATTACAAAGACTTCAACAAAGACAATGCAATCATTCCGGAGTAGCGGGACAGCCATTCGTATACCTACTTGAACTTGGCTATATACCGATAAAAGAACATTAACTTACCTACATTCAAAGTTTTCTGAAAGAACCACAAGTCGCTTATGGAAATTCACAACTACAAGTACAGCTCAACTAATCACAAATTTGCCAGCGATCAAGACCATCAAGTTGACCAAGAAGCGCGCGGCGAAGAGGTTCAAAACACAACCATGCCTCATCGCAAGCCTCAGCGGCACGCTAGGCTTGCTGGGCCTAAATGGGCCCAAGTTACCATGTCAACTACTTAAGCTAGAGAGTGTGTGTGTGTAAGGCAAGCGGGACAGAACGGCCAGAAGCCAAGGCATGGCTCGTGCATGTAGCGTGGACGAGTTGTCGATCCCCTTCCTCCTCCTCCTCCATTTCGAATTGTAGCTCGAGTTGCTAGCAATATCGCCATGAAATACAATTGTGAGAGAATTGTTGCTAACAATCTGGCATCAGAGTCGTTCCGACCGTGGATCTTCCGGTTCACCGCTGTGACATCATGCTTGCCGGCCGTCGTCAAGCTGAAGCCATGGAGCGGATCTCGCAAGAGACTAAGGCGATCTACAATATTCTTCAGGCCGATCTCGACGCCGCCCTGTCGAAGACCAGATCCGAGAAGAGCAAGGAGATGGTCGCCGCCCTCGCCAAGCTCGACTCCAAGCTGGATCAGCTTTCCAGATGCATCGACGCAGTCAAACTCGGCATTGGTCTCGACCTTGACAAACTCCGCGAAGATCTCACGGCTGACTGCAATGCCGCGTCACCACCAACTGCGCCGCCGTCCCCACGAGCTCTGCCTGCGGCTACCAAGCAAGCCCCGTCAGGTAGCGGATCCACTGGCCAAGAAGGATTCCACACCGATTCTGATAAGCAAAGCACGAGACCAAGGTATGTGCTGCCACTGGCACGAGGTACGCACCACGATTGCAACTCATCTCTCCAGCTGATCCTGACCTCTGAAATTGTTTGACTTTGTTTTCCTGATGCTCCATGTTTCGGCCCACGAACTGAGCTTCCCCGATTTGATGGATCTAACCCCAAGCTGTGGCAAACCCGTTGTCAGGACTATTTTCGGTTTTGGAACACACCTGGCAGTCAATGGGTTTCATTTGCCTCTTCTCTGTTTGATGGAGCAGTAGCTCATTGGTTAGAAGCAGTGCAACACAGAGCCCCCAATGCTACTTGGTCCAAATTCTATAGTTTGTTGTTGTCTGGTTTTGGTCACAATAAGCATCAAAATCTCTTGCGACGGATGTTTAGCATCAAACAAACGGGGTCATTTGAAGAGTACGTTGGAAAGTTTTCTGAATTGTATGATCAACTGACAGTTTATGATGATCATCCTAACACCGTTCACTATGTGACTCGTTTCATGGAAGGATTAGCACCCTCGGTGCGACTGTTGGTGGGAATCTAGCAACCAGTTGACTTAGACCCTGCTTATGCATTGACCTTGCTCTGAAGAACTTGCTGATTCGCCAAAACACCTTAGCACCCCTTGTCGGTGTCAAAACCAGTCGATCTTGGGTAGGGGGTCCCGAACTGTGCGTCTAAGGATCAAAGGTAACATGAGACAAAGGGGACACGGTGTTTACCCAGGTTTGGGCCCTCTTAATGGAGGTAAAACCCTACTTCCTGCTTGATTGTCTTTGATGAGTATAGGGGTTACAAGAGTTGATCTACCTCGAGATCGTGATGGATAAACCCTAGCTGTCTAGCCTATGTGAATTCTGATAGCCTCTATGGACTAACCCCTCCGGTTTATATACACACCGGAGGGGCCTAGGGTTGTGCAGAGTCGGTACACAAAGGAAGGAAATTACATATCAGGACACCAATCATGCCATCCACGCATAGGAGAGTCTTATCCAGACACGGGGGGAGGCCTTCTGCCTTGTATCTTAATGGCCCATCAGTCCAGCCCATACGAAATAGGCCGGACACCTGAGGACCCCCAAATCTAGGACTCCCTCAGTAGCCCATGAACTTGCCTTCAATTACGATGTAGTATCCGACTTATGTCTTCGGCTTTGAAAGGAGGGTTCTTCATCATACTTCGGTTTGACGATAGTCCGGTTCTGACCTCCACGTTCTACCTTTATGATTCCTTCCTATTGTCGCCTCGATTTCCACACACCGGGTGAATGCGGGCGGTCCATAACTTTTTGCAAATAAACCCCTTATCATGCATGGGCGACATCTATATAAGGAGGTTATATCCCCAAATGCCATCCCACATCGCGCAAAGAAGAAACGCCAAGATTAGCCACGAAAAAGCCTTCTAACATGGCCAGCGCCCCAGGCTCTTCTTCGCGCCCCCATGGCCCTCAAGAGGGCGATTGGCAGAGCTGCTCAGTGCCTCATCTCCAGTTGAGTCGACTCTAGATGCAGAGCTATCTTCCCATTGCAGATCTAGTCTCTGTCTGAGCAGGATTAGCCTCAATCGGCAACGACGTGATAGCTGAAAATTTCCCCATCCCCAATAAGGAGGAGAGGGTGTGTTTCGTCCCATTTCTGTTGTAGGGCCTAGGATTTCCAATCCATCCCTTTCTCATGGGTCTTTTGGAATTCTACGGCATTCAACTGCACAACCTTACCCCAGGTTCGATTCTACACATCTCAGGTTTCGTTGCCCTCTGCGAGCTATTCTTAGGCATTGAGGCCCATTTGGAACTACGGTGAAAGTTCTTTTGCCTCGTTCCCCTCCATCGAGGAGGCTCTATATTTGAAGTGGGCGGCGCCAAAGTATGGCGTATAGTACGGATACCTCATTGGAACTCCCAAAGAGATATACCCACAGTGGTCTTTGGAGTGGTTTTATATGGATGATGTCCCACTGCCGGACCCAGTTCGGCGCGACCTTCTAGAACTTTCTAGCGCTCCTCTAAGGAAGCGCCTCAACTGGCGCCCCCAAAGTCCCAAGGATGAGGACAGTGTGGAAATAAAAAGGTTAGTTAACAAGGTCAGATTATTGGCCAATACCAAACTCTCGATAATCGAGGTTATGGCCATTGCAATAAAAAGATGCGTCCAGCCTCTCTAGTCTAGAGTAACTCCCTTATGGTGCTACAACAGAGAAGATGACGCGGCTCGTTATAGACGCAAGGGTCTGGATACCTCGGTCGAACTGGTCGTGATCTTGGCCGATCTATACAAGGGTGAGAAAGAAGACTTCCTCTGCTTAAACTGTCGGGAAGGCTACCCCATGTATAACCCCATTGAATGGGTAAGATTTCGATTGCCTGTGCTACCTTATCGTTGTCATGGCAAGCTAATGCAATTTGTTCTTTGTTGTTACAAAACAGTCATGGAGGAAGATGATCGAGGACGTTCACTGTCCTGCCCCACAGCCAGAGGATCACAATCGCAATGGAGACCCTGGCTTTCACAAGGATCCGGATATATACATAGAGTTCGATGATGGTGTATTTTATCAAGCGAGCCTTGATGGCTCGGAAGTGGCTATCACCTTGACTACCCCCGCCCCTATCCCTTCTCCATCGTAAGTATTCGAAGACCCTTTTTAAAAAAGTCCTGCTCGCACCTGTGTCCATTATACTGATCCGTACTTAATAGGATCGGCGCTCGGCAGACTGCACCTCCTCAAGGGTGGCCCCTACATAGGGTAATCGTTCAAAATGAAAGGAGACCGAGAGTGCCGTAGAAACCTCACAGTCTTCCAAGAGGTATGTCCGCTTAATACATGCCAGGGCACGAGTCCGGTTTGTTTAAAGTCTCTTTTCATCCTTGATTTCAGGAGAAGCACGCGGCAGACTGTGCCAAAACGCCCTGCTAGCCGAATGTCAGCCAATCCGGTGCCGGACTCGCCAAATAGTACAAGGGCCGATCCAATGCTAATTCTGCCACCACATGAGGTTTCGGATGACGTATATGTCATGAATTCCTAGGTGGGGAGTGTGATGAATCGTCGTCGATTAAAATAGGCCATGCGCGCTCCAGCCTTTTCCGAACAAGAATTTACCACACTAAGTTCGGTAGATACATATATCCGAGCCACTCGAGACGGTCTTGCCGGAGTCACTCAGCTGTTCTCAAAGGATATACAGGTAAAAGTTTGTGCAATTTTGATAGTCGTATGCCAGTAGCCCCCGAGACTTAAAGCAATGAAGCAAACTAATTTAAGGATCGATGTGACCTGCAGGTTCTCAAAGAGAAGAATACTGCACTATCCCTGGAGCTAAAGATAAACCGGACGCAGCTAAATGTTGTCACCGCCGAACTGGTGGAAATGAAAAAGGCCGCAAGGAGCACGTCCGAGAAGAAAAACACGAGGAAAAAGACTAACAATCTGAAGAGATAAAGAGCTTAAAGGCTCAGTTATCGGCCGCTCAGAAAGAAAATGAGAAGTTAAAGGGCGGCATGTTCGATATGTCTTGTTTTAAAACCACCATAGGGGTTCGTGTTTAGTCCATAGTTCGGAATGCCATAACTCTATTACTGCAGGTCTGTTAACTGGTCAGCCGGAAGAAGTATCCAAATTTCAAGGTGGCATGCTGAAGGAACTATCTGTGGTACATGCCCGGGCCCGGAAATCCATGAGGAGTATGGTCAAGGCTTGATGGCCATCCGATACCCCTCTAGAAAGTATGGAGGGCTTAGCAAACCTGTTCAAAGGTGCCCAGTGCCGCTTTGAGCTATGGAAGATGTCCGCCAGCCGTGAAGGCGCACGAGAAGCCTCGGATATGGTGAAAACACGCTTCACCAAGCTAGATCCAAATTATATTGCCCGAGTGGGACCACATGGACCAAATGGGAAAGAAATTCCTTTGAATTTGGTGTACGACCAAGTAATGATAGTTGCGAAATATACGCATGAAGACTGTAGGTTAGACAGTCTAATAGATGGAATAGATAAGCAATAGGTATTTTATTCAATGTATCAATGTACTCTATGATCAACCTGTATCTTTAGCCGAACATGTGGAAAGTTTTGTCATCGCAGACTTTCGGCTTTAACCTCCGGACCAAAATGGTGGAGTGTTTTCGGACACTATTTTGGAACGAAAAGAAGAATTCACTATGTCCGGAAACCAGGCAACCCAGTCATTGTGCTCGAACAGACAAACAAATTTAGTTCGGGAGGTATGTTATATTACATATGTAAGAAACATCTTCCAAGGAGAATAGTTCCGTTAAGGGTTCCTTTCCTTGGGTTGGCATGCTTTAATTATGCATGCCTGGGCTTTGGTCCGTAGTACGGAAAAAAATGTCCTATATTTTTGAAGAGTTACAAGAATGTAACAATTTGTCATTTGATTGCCGACCAATTATTCTCTTAAGAATGCTAGCTTTCGGCTTCACCCATCTGAGGTACAGGTCCGGATTACCTGGTTGTAACAATCGCAGAGGTGCTCCCTTTACGCCCTAGCCGAACAATCGAGAATGTAGGGCATAAACACAGGAGTGAGGCAACCCAGCTTGGCAAAAACTTAAGTCATAGATGTGCATATAATGGCAGAAAGAGTGTATATGAATAAACGACGTGTACATTGTGAGCTCCAGGCTCTGAATAATAATATGCTTCGGTCAAAGAAGCCCCCAGTCATGGAGGGGTGTATACATTTTAGGATGTGCACCCCTTAAGTGTTCGTCCTATCCGAACATATCCTTGGAATCGTATAAAAACGAGGAAACAAAAAAGAAATGAAGAGGGAAAGAAACGGGCGAAAAATAAAGAGGCCGGACTTATGTGTAGAATCTTTGGTGCCGAGCAGCGTTCCATGGATTCGGCTCTAGGCGATTATCCGATGCATTACGAAGGCGATAGGCTCCCCCTATGACAACTTCATCGATAATGAAGTGACCCTCCCATTTTGGTTTGATCTTGTCCTTTTTCTTCTCTGGGAGACGTAAAACGAGGTCGCATGCATTATAGGCCTTGGCCCGCACTTCTCTGCTATGGTATCTCCGAGCCTGTTGTTGATAAAATGTGGAACAGGCTCTTGCAATATCACGCTCCTCCTCCAGACCGTCTAAGTCATCCTGCCGATCGAGCTCGGCTTCTCTCTCTTCATACATGCGCACTCGAGGTGAGTCATGAATAATGTTCCAGGGCAAGACAACCTCTTCGCCGTACACCATGAAAAAGGGTGTGTATCCGGTCGTGCGATTGGGCGTGGTCCGCAGTCCCCAGAGAACAGAATCGAGTTCCTCGACCCAATGTTTATCTGACTCCAGTAGGGATCGCACTAGTCTGGGTTTGATGCAGCTCATTATCAGGCCATTAGCTCGTTCGACTTGACCGTTTGTTTGAGGGTGGTATACAGAAGCGTAATCGAGCTTATTGCCCAAGTTAGCACACCAATTTTTTACCTCATCGGTTGTGAAATTGGAGCCATTATCAGTGATGGTGCTATGCAGGACACCATAATGGTGTACAATGCCTGATATAAAATCGATCACTCGCCCGGCTTCGGCCATTTTTACTAGTTTGGCCTCTATCCACTTAGTGAATTTATCCACCATAACCAGGAAGTATTTCTTCTTGTGGCTTCCCCCTTTAAGGGGTCCGACCATATTAGCCCCCAGACCTCAAAGGGCCAAGTGATGGGGGTTGTTCTTAAGGCGGTGAGCGGCATATGACTTTGGTTGGCGAAAAGCTGACATCCCACACAGCGCTGTACAAGGTCATGTGCGTCTGCTCGGGCCATTGGCCAAAAGAAGCCTGTACGGAACGCCTTGCTTATGAGGGACCGAGCTATGGCGTGATGGCCACCAAGACCAACATGTATTCCAGCCAAAAGTTGTCGTCCCTCCTCTTCTGAGATGCATTTTGAAGGACTCCAGTAGTACTTTTCTTGTAGAGTTCACCTTCATGAACTTTGTAGGCCTTAGAGCGTCGAACTATGTGACATGCCTCATTCAGGTCATCAGGGAGTTCCTGCTTATTAAGGTAGGCTAGGAAGGGTTCAGTCCATGGAGCAATGACGGACATGATTACATGAACGGAAGGTGTCATTTCGGTACCCGAGCCCCTGATGAAACCAGAATTGTGTTCCGCAGCTGGTGGTATGATCGGCTTTGGACTAGTATTTCCGCTCTCGTCCTCCCATACCACGGATGGCTTGAAGAGCCTTTCCACAAAGGTGTTAGGCGGGATGGGATCACGTTTAGCGCCCATTCTAGCAACGATGTCCGCTGTCTGATTGCTGTCTCGAGCAACATGTTGGAACTTGAGCCCCTCAAACCGAGCTGATATTTTGAGTACGGCGTTTCGGTATGCCGCCATCTTTGGGTCTTTTGCATCGAATTCCCCATTTTTTTGGGATATTGCAAGGTTTGAATCCCCATGCACCTCTAGGTGTTGTATGCCCATAGAGACAGCCATTCGGAGACCATGTAGTAGTGCTTCGTATTCGGCTGCATTGTTGGAGTCCGTAGACAAGATTTTTAACACGTAGCGGACTATGTCCCCCGTAGGGGATGTTAAGATGATGCCAGCCCCGAGTCCGGCTAACATTTTGGAGCCGTCGAAGTACATGATCCAGTTGGAGTATGTGATATACTCTTTAGGGAGTTCGGCTACCATCCATTCGGCAACAAAGTCGGCCGATACCTGAGATTTAATAGCTCAGCGTGGCTTGTATGTTATTTCAAAGGGTAAGAGCTTGATGGCCCATTTGTCTATGCGGCCGGTGGCATCCCGATTATTTATGATATCATTGAGTGGTACTTCGGATGCCACCGTGATCGGACACTCTTGAAAGTAGTGCCGCAACTTCCGGGATGCCATGAAGACCGCATACGCTATCTTCTGATAGTGTGGGTATCGAGATTTGCATGGTGTAAGGACCACCGATACAAAGTATACTGGTTTCTGGATTGGGAATTTGTGTCCCTCTTCCTCTGGTTTGAAGACGAGTACGGTGCTCACCACCTGGTGAGTCGTAGATATGTAGAGCAACATAGGCTCGCCAACACTTGGTGTGGCTAGGATTTGGTTGCTTGCTAACAAAATCTTTCTTTCTTCCAACCCAGCTGTAGCCGCATCCATCCATTCGAAGTGGTCGGTCCGTCGGAGCAGTCAATAAAGTGGTAGCGCCTTTTCTCCCAATCTGGAGATAAAGCGGCTCAAGGCTACCACGCACCTAGCTAGTTTTTGGACCTGCTTTAAGTCTATTGGCGTTGCCAATTGTGACAGGGCTCAGATTTTGGCTGGGTTCGCTTTGATTCCTCTATTGGAAACAATGAACCCAAGTAGTTTCCCGGCTGGAACGCCGAAGAAGCATTTTTCCGAATTGAGCCGTATGTCATATGTTCGGAGGTTGTCGAATGTGAGGCATAGATCGTCCACCAATGATTCGACATGTTTAGTCTTGATGACTACATCATCCACATATGCCTCCACTGTCTTGCCAATTTGCTTTTCCATACATGTTTGAATCATGCGTTGGTAAGTGGCGCAAGTATTTCGAGCCCGAAAGGCATAGTGTTGAAGCAGAAAGCCCGTAGAGGGTAATAAATGCTATTGCCGCTTGATCGGACTCCTTCATCTTGATTTGATGGTATCTGGAGTATGCGTCGAGGAAACACAATGAGTCGTGTCCTACAATCGCGTCAATGATTTGGTCAATGTGGGGCAGCGGGAAGGGGTCCTTAGGGCAAGCCTTATTGAGGTCTTTGAAATCGATGCAGAGGCGCCAGGATTTATCCTTCTTCGACACCATGACCAGATTAGCTAGCCAGTCTAGGTGCTTGATTTCTCTAATGAACCCGGCCTCAAGTTGTTTGGCTAGCTCCTCGCCCATAGCTTGTCATTTGGGCTCGGAAAAGTGTTGCAGCATTTGCTTGACTGGTTTGAACCCCTTTATTAGGTTGAGGCTATGTTCGGCCAGTCTTCGTGGGATTCCGGGAATGTCCGGAGGATGCCACGCGAAGATGTCCCAATTTTCGTGTAGGAACGCTTGTAGGGCGGCATCGATCATTGGATCCAGTTGTGCTCCAATGGATGTTGTTTTGTTTGGATCCATCGGGTGCACTTGAAATTTGACTATTTCATCTGCTGGTTTGAAAGATGTGGATTTGGGCCTCTTGTCGAGGATTACGTCGTGTTTGTCCACTATGGAACGCGGAGTGGTTAGCTCTCGGCCGCGAGGGCCTCAGATAGTGCTTCGAGGGCCAAGGATGCGGTTTTGTTTTTGGCACGGAGTGCTATATCTGGATCACTAGTGATAGTGATTACTTCGTTGGGCCCTAGCATTTTAAGCTTCAGGTACCCGTAATGGGGTATGGCTTGGAAGCGTGTGAAGGCATCCCGCCCCAAAAGGGCGTGATATCCACTATTGAAAGGGGCCATGTGGAACAACAACTCTTCGGACCTGTAGATATCAGGCATGCCGAAGACTACATCGATCTTAATTTTCCTGAGCATCGTGCTTCTCGGCTGGGGATAATACCTCAAAAGGTCGTACTGCTTTGCTCGATGCGACTCTTGTCCATTTGAATTTTGTCGAGCGTATCTTCATAGATGAGGTTAAGTCTGCTACCGTCGTCCATGAGCACTTTTGTAAGTCGAAAGACGTCCACAATTGGGTTTAAGACCAAGGCGGTCGGTGCTCGGACTGATTGGGCCCTTGGTTCATTGGCGGCGGCGAAAGTTATGACCGTATCACTCCAAGGGTTTATTGTAGTTACTTGGCTGACTTTGGCGAGGTCACGGAGCGCCCGTTTGCGCTGATTATTTGAAGAAAAGGTCTCAAAGACCGTAAAGACGTTGACATCGTCATCCTCCAAAGAATACTTCTCTGGAGTCGTACTGGTGAGGATAGCCTCACCGCTCTTAGCCACTTGCCAGAGTACCCAACATGTCCGAAGGCTGTGCATTGGTTCAGTGCTCGGCGTTGTATGTATCTGACAGGGCTAGTCGAGCAGTTCGTCAAGGACGGTTCTATATCCCGTGAAGGGTTTGTTTTTCTTGTCAACGGGCTTGTGGTCGGATGTTTTGTAAGGGTGGATCCATTTTGCCTGTACTGTGGTTTTCTTAAAGGCAGGGGGTTCCCACCAGGCTGTCTGGGCCTTCCATGCGCTTTCCATTGCACAATACTTTTGTACTATGTGCGCCAAGTCTGTGAAGTGCTGTATCCGGCGGCTGTTGAGGGCGTTGAGAATTCCCTCGTCCGTACAGTTATGGAAAAATACTAAAATCACGTCGTCGTCGAAGCAATCTTTAATCTTGTTTTTAACAAGGAGGAATCTGGCCCAGAAGTGATGGACCGTTTCCTGAGGTTGCTGTTGTACATACATTAGGTCACATATGTCTGGAGGCCCTGAATTGCTTGGGGAATATTGCTTGTGGTGGGTGTGTGGGCTAAAATCCGAACCCTGGCCCACGATTGGATCCGGAGTTTGAAGAATCTCCGAGGTCACCAGTTCAGGATCAGCAAGGTCCTGAAGGCTTCCGGGCTTAATGCCTGATCCTATGTGTGACGCCCGGATAGTTACGCTACAGTAACCCTCTGCTAATGATGCCACATCACCGAGATTACTGTTGATAAACTCACGTCGATTCGAAACCCAGTTCAAATTTCAAATAAAAAATGAAGTCAATCGGTATTTTTTTTCAAATATTAAAAACTAAAATGTCGGGTTGTGCCAAATAATTCATAGGAAATATTGGTGAAGAAACCACACTTTTATAGAATAACTGAATGCTCTAAAGTAATTAAACAGTAGCTAAAACCAATAATTAAATGCCTTTTATCATATCTAATATGTTAAACTAATTTGTTTGGGTGCCCAAGTTATTGTGGCATTAGAATAAGTAGTAATACTATTTTAGGAACTAATTATATATTTTTTTAAACTATAATAAATAGAAAATAAAACATAACAGTATAAAGCATGAATAAAAGAAAAGAGAACCAAAACAACAGACCCAATCTACTCCACTTGGCCCATCTCTCACAGAAACCAGCCCAACTCCCCTCTCATCTTCCACCTCCTGTTCACAGGAGGCTGGGTGGCTTCCCCTCACACGTCCATGGCCATGGATGGCCACGTGCCGGCAATCCAGCTCCTCCCCGTCACCTACAAGTCCAACGCCAGCGACCCCTGGCAAACCCTAACGCCCATCCCCCACGTCTCCCTCTCCACCTCCCGATTTCGTCCGCACCCGAGACCATAGTTGTCGCTGCCATCTCGATCCTGTGGCCAGCGGCCTCACCTCGTCGCGCCAAGGCATCCAGGAGCTCCTCCATCGTCTTCTCCTTCGCCCTCGCCTAAGGGCTCGAGCTAGGAGGGCTGGTACGCTCGGCATCGAGCACATCTTCGTCGGTACATGGCCGGTGTCCAACTCGTTTGCCGCGGCTCCGGTCCACCTCCGGCCTCCCCGACCACATCTTCGAGCTCGCGGTGAGCTCCTCCTCCGATTTCCCCCATTCCCGGCTTAGATCCGTGCCCCCGCGCATCATTGCTCACCAAGGCCGAAGCTTCACGTTCAGGTCACTTGTATGTACTGATGTGGTTGCAGCCTCGCGCGCCTCTGCGCGGCGCTCCCGTACGCCTATGGCCGCCCCGCGCATGCCCCCGTCCGCGCACCGCACGCGTGCCACACATCCGCCCACGCCCTGCCTCCTCGAAGCCACGCCCCACGCGCCGCCCCAGCCGCGCCCATGTTCGTCTGCGCTGCTGCGTCTCCGTAGTCGCCCGCGCCCAAACGCACCTGGGCTCGCTCACGCCTGCCTGCTGCCGCATCCGCTGCTGCCTACTGCTTGCTGCTCTGCTTTGCGGCTCCGCTGCTACTTGCCGCTGTTGACTGCGTTGCTCCTGCTGCCACTAGCTGCTACTGCATCTTGCTGCTTGCCGCTGCTTGCTACTGCTCTTAGCGGCCGCTGCTGCTGAACTACCTCTACTGCTGCCGCTGCAGGCCAACATCCATGGCCAAGAGCGGCTAAGTGTGTGTGTGTATGCAGCGTGGTGTGCGTGAGTGTGCTAGGTGTGTGTTGTGTGTGTGTGGTCGGCTTAATTAGTACTACTAGATTAGGGGCTAATTCAGTTAGTTAGTCTAGTTAGAAGTACTAGTTGATTAGTCCAATAGTAAATGACACGTGGAACCCCATGTTAGTTTAAAGAAAAACAAATTTTAATAAAAGTCTAAGTCAATGACATGTGGCCCCTACACTGTTCATATGTTGAGTTGTTAATATTTGACTGGGTCAACCAAAGCCCACTGGCCCCACTGTCATACACTATGGCTAGGATAGCACTAGGTGACAAAACTAATTTCTGTTTTATTTTCGAATTAAAATAATTCCAAAGTACTATTAAAACTTCAGAAAAGTGTAGTAAAATAACCGCAAGTCAGATGAAAATGTTTTATATGTGAAAATCGATCAGAAAAACGAGACGAATCCGAATACGCAGTCCGTTCGTCCACCACACATCCCTAGCATAGCAAACATGCAACTTTCCCCCTTTGGTTCATCTATTCGAAAATGCGAAACACCGGGGATACTTTCCCGGATGTTTTCCTCCTTCGCCGTTACACCTCCTATTGCGTTAGGTCACCTCTAGCACCGCGTATTGCCATGTTATGCTTTGTGATTCTTTGATTGCTCTGTTATTTATTATGTCCCCCTCCGTTACTTCTTTCCGGTAGACCACGAGACTGCCGGCGACCCCGAGTTCGACTACGGTGTTGACGACCCTTACTTCTTGCCAAAGCAACCAGGCAAGCCCCCCCTTGATCACCAGATATCGCCTATTCTTCTCTACTGCTTGCATTAGAGTAGTGTAGCATGTTACTGCTTTCGGTTAATCCTATTCGTCATGTTCACCTCTTAGACTCCAAGTCAGGTCCAAATTAATGTTCAAACTTGAGTTCTAAATTAGTTGTGTGGCACATATCGAGGCAGTAATGAATAGTATCTCTGTCTAATATCTGGTTCATCTAAGGTATGCCTATGTTGTTCATCTTGGGTGGGAAACAAATAGTAAAGCAATCATCATCTGTCTTTTTATTAAATTAAAGCAATCATCAGCCTGCTATCATTATTTTTGGATCCATCCACTGGTTGTTACCATCACTCTAGTTTTCTGCATGCTCTCCTTACATAATCTCACCATATTTTTTTGTATGCATGTCAGATATTGTACACAGTCATGTTGAACATGTAGAGAAAAGGAGAAGAGTTTTGAGTGGAAATACAATGTCATGCAGACATTGCTCCATGGTGGGTTCAATGGAAAACCTCCCCCCTCTCCAGATTGTAACCCAGAGGAAGATATCTGTTCTGAGGCGGATCCTGTCGGGGGAAATCTGCCTCCACGAACACCTATGGGGACCGAGCCCCTTTCTGGTTCGGCGGGGGGCGGAGGTCGCGCGAAGAGTGGATCGAGGCGATGCACACAAGGGGTTTACCCAGCTTCGGGCCGCACGGATGCGTAAAACCCTACTGCTACTTTGTGGTTTGTATTGTTTTCTTGTTCGGGAGCGCTGAGTACTACAGTACACTCAGGCAACTAATCAGACCGAGCGTGAGTGGCCTCCTTCCTCCTCCCCTTCACGTTGCGCATGGGGCCTCCTTTTATATGCGCAAGCGGTTAGCCACAGGTGGCAACGTAGGCGGGGTAAAACTGGAAAACGTTGTGTTGGGTACAGCTGTTCGCACAGTGCTATCATACCTAACTCTGACGGCAGGGGACAAGGGCATTAAATGCCCATCTGGGTCGCCCAAACAGTGCAGAAAAGGGGCCGTCAGGGGCGCCACCGTTTGCCACGACGGCTACCCTGTCAGCGTTGCTTTGCCACCGCATGCCCCTGGCTGCGCAGCCTCTCGCCACGTACGCCTGGAATGGCCCCAGAGCGACACGTGGGTGGATGAGCTGGAACGCAGACGCGGGGTGGTGACTTGCCGCGGCAAGCGCCTTGCCGCGGTTGATGCCTTGTCGCGCCCGGGAGCTTGTTGCTCACCGGTCCTTGCCGGGACGCGTGGCGCGTCGCAGCAAGTCTCTTGTCGTGCCTTGGTCGGCCTTCCCGGCAAGCTCCTCTTGTCGGGGCCTTGTGCTTCGAGCGGCCGTCCCGGCAAGCTCCTCTTGCCGGGGCCTTGCTCTCTTCGGGTGGCCTTCCCGGCAAGCTCCTCCTGCCGGGGCCTTGGCTCAAATACTTTGTTCTTGGATGGCCCAAAAAGGGACCATGGAGAGTTTTGGCGATCACCTGGCAAGCCTTGCCGCGGGGTGCTACGAATGCCCGTGCACAAGTTCGGGGTACTAAGGTACCCCTATTTTAGTACATCGACAGAAGCCCCCGGGCCTGGGCCATACACGGTGCCGAGCGCTGTTGGGCCAGGCCCAAAACAGTGCACGGGCACGCGCGGCCTGGGTCACGCTGCGTCTTCTTCTGCATCCACCACGCCCTCCCCGAACGGCACGCGTCGAATGCGGCATCGTGGGGAGAGGCGTGCGTGACGTGGGCGGCGTGCGCGGGGCTGAGCCCCGCAGGCATGCGTCACGTCGCAATAAAGGGGGACGGTTCTCGCCATCTCCATAAGTGGAGGGAGGCGTGGAGGCGCGGCTCGTTTGCTGGACGGGGCCGAGGCACGGTTTCCGAGGCGTCCGCTCCCCACGATCACGGGGCGAGGGGAGGTCGCCTCATCCCTCGCCTCGGTCCTGCACGCCAGCCACGCGGTTTCCATGCACCTGGGGTCGCGGACGGTGGAGGCAGGAAACCGGGCCTAGGGAGCAGGCCGGTCCCAGTCGCCTGCTCTTCCTGCGTCTTGATTGGCTGAGCGGGGCGGCCGAGCCCCCACCCTGCTCCTTTATAAAGTGCAAGAGGGGGGGGCGACGGAAACCCACACTCCCCCATCTTTGCTTCTCTTCAGCTTCTGATCCCCTCTCTCCATTCGCCATGGAGAAAGGGAATCCTGGTCCTTTATCGGTGGCGGCGAGGGTCGCCGCTAGGCAACGCGCCCCTCCTCCCCTTGCACCCGCGGTGGCAGAGCCAACCGTAAGGGGAAGGGGAAGGGGGCGAGGTCGTGGACGAGGCCGAGGCGTTCGGGGACGAGGCGGACGGGGCGACGCGCCGGCCTCGCCTCCGCCAGCGGCTCCTCCTCTCACGGCAGTCCACATCGGGGACGACCCTTGCGAGTTCTTCGTCAGGCTGCGCCGGGTGCCTCGTCGTCGCCTCCGTCTCCCGGCTCCCTTCGCAAGCGTGATGGAGATGGAACAACCCGAGACGCTAAGACTGCGCATGAGGGGCTGTGGGATCAGCGGCACGCGGGTCCACTTTGAGTCCCCAGCCCCCGGCGTGATGTATCTTGGTCGAGGGTGGAAGACGTTCGCCCGTATCCACAGCTTGATGGAGGGGTTCACCCTCCATTTTAAGTTGATGGAGGGCGATCTCCTCTCTGTCAAGGTCTTCGGCTGCTTGGGACCCGGGCCCGGTGCTGCGTGGATAGCTCCTCCGACAGCGAAGGCTCCTCCTCGAGCGAGAGTGACAAGGAGGGGAGCGACAACGACGACGAGGGTAGCGGTCGTCGGGATGACGGGTCTGACTAGGCGTCGGTCGGGGCTCCGCGTGGCACCGGCGACCCCATCATCCGTGTCGCCGGCTCCTTGAGCTTCTCGGGGTCGTCTCCTTGGGCGGCTGGAGTGGCGAGGCTGCGGAAGAGGAAGAGGGCTGGCGGCAAGGCCGTCAAGTCGGAGTACGAGGGCGAGGTGCCCTCGAGAGCGTGCTGACGTCCTGCCGCCCCGTCGGGCCCTGCTTCCGGAGCCGCCACCACCACCTAGCCTTCAGACGGTCCCCGGGGCGTTCTGTTGGTGTCTTCTGCCACCCGTAGCTCGTCTAGGCGCCCCTTTTGCCCCTTTCGCCTCCTTGTCCTTCCTCCTGAGGAGAGAGACAAGAAAGGGATTACGGGCACCTTATCTCTTTTTAACTTGTAAGCCTTCGAGCTTTAGTTGCATTTAAAGCTTGTAATCCCATCTCTCATGTTTTTCATTCTCTCTGAACTGTACCTGAGCGGAATGTTTTTAGTGAAAAGGGGATGTTTGCCGGGCCATTTGTCTCGCGGGTAAAGCCCACGCCAAGGAGCGAATCCTTTATATCGTTAAGATAGACACTTCTTTGCCTGGTAACAGGCCCTGCCGTCTTCCCGCGCCACTCGACCTTCCTCATGCCTTTGGCGGAGGTAGGGATGAGGCGGGTTCGGGCTCCTCATTCCGTTCCTTTGCCGCCGCGGCTACTACCAAAACTGGCCCCAGGAACGCGCTCCGGGGCCCAGAGTTAAGGGAGCACGGCAGCTTTTTAGGAAGAAACAAGGTTTTCGCATTCCTCAGTCCATAAGAGAATGCATGACAAGGGATGAAAAACTTATCTGGGATTGCAGCCCCCGGCAACTTTGGCTTGCCGCGGGCGAATCTTTGTACTTGCAGCCCCCAACAATACTGGTTTGCCGGGGACCAGATGCTGGTCCGCCCTTCGTTTCTTCTTCGTCCTTAAGCGGTCTGGCCAGGATATGCAAAACCCTGCGAACCAAAGGAAACGAAAGAACATGAAAAAAGGACGCAGACCCGACCTCTAAGCTAGGGGTTAGCAGCTGTTAGGCACTATCAACCCTAACCAAGGACGGGACTCGACACAGCATGCATGCTAAAACTTAGGGCGTCAGCGCTTCATTTACTGCTGCTCAGGGTCTGCGCCTGGCTTTGTACAAAGGATTACATGCAACAGCGGCAAGACTTGTACAAAAGGGTGGTTGCCGGACGGGGTCCGACAACCGCGCCTTACTGGTAAAACTTACGAAGATGCTCAATATTCCAGGAGTTGCTCACCGGAGTGCCATCTTCGGTCTCAAGGCAGACAGCGCCGGGCCTCGTGACTCGTCTCACCCGGTAAGGACCTTCCCACTTCGGCGTCAACTTGTTATGATTCTTGGCGGACGGAGCGCGCCGAAGAACAAGGTCGCCTTCCTCGAAGCTTCTGGCTTTAACTTTGCGGCTATGGTAGAGACACAAAGCTTGCTGGTAGCGAGAGGCTCGCACAGCAGCCTGAAGACGATCTTCCTCAAGGAGCAGCGCGTCATCTTCACGCAGCCGCTCTTGCTCAAGCTCATCATAAGCGAGCACTCGAGGTGACCCGTATACGAGTTCCGTGGGGGTAACTGCTTCTGCTCCATAGACTAGAGCAAATGGTGTCTTGCCAGTGGCTCGATTTGGCGTCGTTCTGATCGACCAAAGAGCCACCGGCAGCTCCTCGATCCAGTTTCTTCCGCACTTGTGCAGCCTGTCGAAAGTTCTGGTCTTGAGCCCGCACAGCACTTCGGCATTCGGCCTCTCCGCTTGACCGTTGCTCCTGGGATGAGCAACAGAAGCGAAGCAGACCTTGGCGCCGAGATTTTGGACGTATTGCATGAAGGCGTGGCTCGTGAATTGCGTACCGTTGTCGGTGATGATCCTGTTGGGGATCCCGAAGCGGCAAACAATCGACCTGAAGAACTTGACTGCTGACTGTGCTGTCACCTTCCTCACTGGTTCCACTTCCGGCCACTTTGTGAACTTGTCGATTGCGACGTACAAGTACTCAAAGCCCCCGACAGCTCGGGGGAAGGGGCCGAGGATGTCGAGCCCCCAGACCAAAAATGGCCAGGATAAAGGGATCGTCTGGAGAGCTTGAGCTGGCTGGTGTATCTGCTTGGAGTGGAACTGGCACGCTTCATACTTGGTTACTTGTGCAGTTGCATCCTGGAGGGCTGTCGGCCAGAAGAAACCTTGCCGGAACGCTTTGCCGGCAAGTGCTCTGGCGCCAATGTGGTGACCACATATGCCTCCATATATCTCTGCCAACAGCTTTTGTCCGTCTTCCTGGAAAATACACTTCAATTTCACACCGTTGCGCCCTCTTCTGTACAGCGTGTTGTCGACGAACTGGTACATACTCGAGCGCCGGGCTACTCTTTTCGCTTCTTCTTGTTCTTCGGGAAGTTCTCCGTTCTGGAGGAAATGGACAGTCTGCTGCGCCCATGCTGGAGCCTGTGGCTCGACAACAAGGACTAAAGGCACATCTGCTGCTGCGGGAACGTCCGCTTCTACGGCGAGGATCTGGGGCTCAGCCGGAGCTTGACGTTCCCCGGCAAGCTTGCCGGGGCGAAACTTGTCGGGAGCGCCTGCTTCTACGGAACAAACCCTGGGGTTTGCCGGAGCAGACGGCTCCTCAGTGCTCTTGGCGTCGATCTTGGTGACCTTCTTGGCGGCGGCTCCGGGGAGCTCTGCCGGAAGATAGTCGCCGGAGACCAACTTCCTCTTCTTGCTCTGTCCGGTTGATGGTGTCACGGATGGCTGAGTCAGCTTGAGCACAAAAGTTCCTGGTTCCACAGGTAACTTAAGTGCTGCGCACTTTGACAGGCCATCAGCAATGTCGTTCTCAGCTCTTGGAACGTGTTCCATTTGCAGGCCGTCAAAGCGCTCTTCTAGCTTCCTCACTTCATCAACGTACGCTTCCATCAACGGACTCTGGTAATCTTTGTTCACTTGGCGGACGACAAGCTGCGAGTCACCCCTGACAATGAGCTTCTTGATCCCAAGTTCTTCCGCGATCCTGAGACCGGCGAGCAAACCTTCATACTCTGCAGTATTGTTGGTTGCTTGCTCCTTGGGGAAGTGCATCTGGACTATGTACTTGAGATGCTCTCCGGTGGGCGCGATAAGCAACGCGCCAGCACCCGCACCTTGTAGCGAGAAAGCACCATCAAAATACATCAGCCACTCTTTGCTTGCTTCTTTGACGGGGATGCTTGTCTTTGGGATCTCTTCGTCTGGTGTCGGTGTCCACTCTGCTATGAACTCCGCCAATGCTCTGCTTTGGATAGTTGAAGTGCTCTCGAATTTGAGATCGAAGCTTGATAGTTCCAGTGCCCACTCGACAATCCTGCCTGTTGCTTCTGGATTCTGCAGTATCCTCTTCAGCGGAAAGCGGGTGACAACTGTAATCTCATGTGCTTGGAAGTAATGGCGCAGCTTTCTCGAGGCCATGAGAAGGCCGAAAAGCAATTTTTGCACACCAGAGTACCTTGACCTAGCCCCCTGCAGAAGGGAGCGGACAAAGTAAACTGGGCGCTGCACCATTCTCTTCTTCTGCACCTCCACTCGCTCCTGCGCAGATTCATCCTTGTCGGGGCCAGAGCTTGTCGGGGAAGCCTCTTGCTTGTCGCTGGACGCGCTTGCCGCGGTTGCTAGCTCATCATCTGCCTCCCTCTCCGCTACAAACGCAGCACTAACCACTTGATTGGTTGCCGCCAGGTACAGCATCAACTTCTCTTGTGGTTTAGGCGCGACAAGTATTGGAGCGGAGGACAGGTATTTCTTCAAGTCCTGCAGCGCAGCCTCCGCTTCCGGAGTCCATTTTACTGGACCCGCCTTTTTCAAAACTTTGAAAAATGGCAGGGCGCGTTCTGCAGACTTGGAAATAAACCTGCTGAGAGCCGCGACGCAGCCGGCAAGCCTTCGTACATCCTTGACGCGTGTTGGTGCTTCAATCTGCTCGATGGCCTTGATTTTGTCTGGATTGGCTTCGATTCCTCGCTGAGACACGAAGAACCCGAGAAGCTTGCCGGAATGGACTCCAAACACGCACTTCTCGGGGTTGAGCTCGAGGCTGATCCTGCGCAGGTTCGTAAAGGTCTCTTCTAAATCTTGAATCAGGGTTGCCCTGTTCCTGCTTTTGACCACTATGTCATCCATGTAGGCTTCCACATTCCTGTGGATTTGCGGCTCAAAAGCGGTATGGACAACCCTCGCAAACGTCGAACCGGCATTCTTCAAACCGAAAGGCATCCGTACGAAACAGTACGTGCCACATGGAGTGATGAATGCGGTCTTTTCCTCATCTTCTTCAGCCATGAAGATCTGGTGGTACCCTAAGTATGCGTCAAGAAATGAAAGCAGGGCACATCCGGTCGTGGAGTCAACAATCTGGTCAATGCGCGGCAAGGGAAAGGGATCCTTGGGACAAGCTTTGTTAACATCAGTAAAGTCGATGCAAAGCCTCCATTTCCCATTTGCTTTGCGCACGACAACAGGATTGGCCAACCACGTCGGATGGAGCACACCTCTGACAAGGCCTGCCGCTTCCAATTTCTTGATCTCTTCCGCGATGAACTCTTGGCGTTCCACCGCTTGCTTCCTGACTCTCTGCTTGACGGGCCGCGCATGAGGACAGACGGCGAGGTGGTGCTCAATCACTTTCCTGGGAACGCCGGGGACGGCCAGGCAAACACATCGACATTCGCCCGCAGGAAAGCAACGAGCGCGCCTTCCTATTTGGGGTCGAGAGTGACACTGACGGCGAAGGTACCACCAGTGCCGTCCTCCTTGGCGGACACCTTCTTGGTCGATGGCGAGGCTGCCATTGACTTCTTACCCCTGCCGGTGGAGTTCGATGCCGCGTCCTCGACGGTAGCGCAGCACTCCGAAGAGGTGCGCTTGCCGGAGTGGGTACCAAAGCACTTGCCGGACTTGGTCTTCTTCTTCCCTCCGGGAGCTTCAGCGGCAAGTGGCTTGTGATCCGTCGCGGCTGCTGCTTCCCGGTAGATCTTGTCAGCACAGATAAGGGCATCCTTCTTGTCGCCGGGGACAGAGATGACGCTTATCGGGCCTGGCATCTTGAGTATGTTGTATGCCTAGTGAGAGGCCGCCATGAACTTGGCGAGCGCCGGATGACCGAGAATTCCATTGTAGGGCAATGGAAAATCGGCAACGTCAAAAGTGATCCTCTCTGTCCTGAAGTTCAGCTCGCTGCCAAATGTCACTGGCAACGTTATCTTCCCCTTCGGCTTGCTCCTTCCCGGGTTGATTCCTTGGAACGTGCCGGTCTCTTCGAGCTCGCTGTCGGGGACTTGGAGTTTCTGGAGCACAGCGGAGGAGATCAGGTTCAAGCCGGCCCCGCCATCGACTAGCATCTTAGTGACCTTGAGGTTGCGAATCGTTGGTGAGACCAACATCGGCAAGCACCCGATCGCAGTTGTGCGGTTAGGGTGGTCCTCAATATCAAAGATGATAGGCGTGCTGGACCATTTCAGAGGCTTGCGCGACTGGTGGTTCCGCTGCATTGACTTCCCGCGTCCACTGCTTGAGCTGGCGGTGAGAAGTATGCAGAGAAGCACTGCCGTCTACGCACAAGACCTATGTGGCTTTCTGAAACTCCTGCTCACTGGTCTCGACATCATCCATGTCTTCGTCTTCGTCTTCGTTCTTGTCGCGGCCGCGGGGAGGTCTGTCTGCTTGCCGCTGCTTGTCCTTGTCGCGGCGTCCTCCCTGGCCGGGGCGCTTCGTGCCCGATCCTCCGCCACCTCCCCGGGCTCTCTCCTTGTCGCGCCGCTCGTACTCGGCCTTTTGCAGCTCGACGAGCCGCTCGACCTGCTTGCAGCTCTGGAGGTCATGGCCCTTGGTGCGGTGGATCTTGCAGTACTGTTTGTTGGTGCCGTCCCGCTTGTCGGCGACCGCCACAGCCTGGCAGTTGGCGCATCCGGCAACCTCCTTGCCGGAGCTAGCAGCCTGGGCCTTCTTGGTGGCGCCTTCATCGCCGGACTGCTCAACAACCAATACTTCTTGGCTCTTCTTCTTCCTGTTGCTCCGCCGCCGGTTCTTCCTTGCCGTGGCGGTATCCTCACTGTCAGATTCTCCTGCTCCAGCGTTCTCTCCGGGTAGTTTCCTTCCTTCCTCAGCACGTGCACACTTGTCGGCCAGGGCATATAGTTCACTGACGTCTTTGATCTTGCACATCGCCATCTCCTCCCGCATCCTGCGGTTACGCACGTTCTGATGGAACGCGCTGATGACCGCGACAGGGTGGACGTCTGGGATGTTGTAGTGTACGCGGCTGAATCTCTGTTTGAACTTGCGCAAGGATTCCCCTTCCTTCTGGACGAGCAGATGAAGGTCGCTCGCTTGACCATGGGGTTTGTGGCCGCCCGTAAAGGCGCCAACAAACTGATGGCACAAGTCTGTCCAGGTGGTTATGGAGTTATCCGGCAAGTGCATGAGCCAGGATCTGACGTTGGATTTGAGTACCAGCGGGAAGTAGTTGGCAAGGATCTTGTCGTCTCGCCCTCCAGCAGCCTGGACCGCAATGGTGTAGATGCTGAGGAACTCCGACGGATGCGACTTGCCGTCGTACTTCTCTGGTACGTCTGGCTTGAAATTCTTCGTGCTGGGCCACTGGACTTGCCGCAGCTCACGGGTGAATGCAGGGCAGCCTACCGCGTACGGCAGGTCGCCTGGTCCCCCGGCGCATGCATGTCGACAGAGGGCCCAGCGCGCTGGTCTGATTGACGCCGCGCTTCTCTCCGACACTCGATGCGCGTATGAGCGTCCTCTTGCCCTCGTTCGTGAAGAACTTGACGTTGATCGTGACGAGTTCGCGGATTTGACGACGCGGTGGAGTCGTTGTCGTGATGGCTCCGGCGAGTCGGCGATCTTGGCCTTTGGGGCGGGGAATGCACGATGGTCGCACCCCCACCGGTCTTGGCGCCATCGGTTCTCGCCTGGCCGACCTGCCGCGGCTGCGACGCACTGTGCTGCCGCGGGGTGTCGCCATTAGCGAAGCCGATGAGACTTTGTATCGTGGCCCTCCAGTCGTCGAGCTTGTCCGCCGTTGGAGGGTAGTCTAGGAGCAGTTGAGCTCGTGCTAGAGCTTCTGCTGGAGTGGCGGGCAGCGGTGGCGAGCGGCGCGTGGGGCGGGATGTGCTCGAACTTCTAACTATGTTAGAAGGAGCAACACCCGGACCAAGCAGTCGCGCCACGCTCGCGCCAGCACGTTGGTGTGTATGTTGGCCTTGAGCACCCTGGGATACGCCAGCTTGACCTGGGTCCAGCGAGCGTATGGTACCGTGAGTGCCAAGACGCTGCTGGCCCCGTGCCTCCTGAGAGGGGCGCGGTGCATGTTCGGACGCCGTGGCACCATGAGCTGGTTCGGCGACGCCCCTTCCGCCGCCGGTGCCGTCCCCACCACCCGTTTGCTCCAGGGGCGGTGGGTTCGACGCCGACGAACCAGCCACCTCCGGAGCCTTCTTCTTCGGTGGCATGTCGATGAAGATGATGGAGATCTAGCCTGTGCAGACGCCGGATCAGGTTCACACAACCTCGACGCCCCCTACCTGGCGCGCCAAAGATGTCGGGGGAAATCTGCCTCCACGAACACCTATGGGGACCGAGCCCCTTTCTGGTTCGGCGGGGGGCGGAGGTCGTGCGAAGAGCGGATCGAGGCGATGCACACAAGGGGTTTACCCAGCTTCGGGCCGCACGGATGCGTAAAACCCTACTGCTGCTTTGTGGTTTGTATTGTGTTCTTGTTCGGGAGCGCTGAGTGCTACAGTACACTCAGGCAACTAATCAGACCAAGCGTGAGTGGCCTCCTTCCTCCTCCCCCTTCACGTTGCGCATGGGGCCTCCTTTTATATGCGCAAGGGGTTACCCACAGGTGGCAACGTAGGCGGGGGTAAAACTGGAAAACGCTGTGTTGGGTACAGCTGTTCGCACAGTGCTATCATACCTAACTCTGACGGCAGGGGACAAGGGCATTAAATGCCCGTCTGGGTCACCCAAACAGTGCAGAAAAGAGGCCGTCAGGGGCGCCACCGTTTGCCACGACGGCTACCCTGTCAGCGTTGCTTCGCCACCGCATGCCCCTGGCTGCGCAGCCTCTCGCCACGTACGCCTGGAATGGCCCCAGAGCGACGCGTGGGTGGATGAGCTGGAACGCAGGCGCGGGGTGGTGACTTGCCGCGGCAAGCGCCTTGCCGCGGTTGATGCCTTGTCGCGCCCGGGAGCTTGTTGCTCACCGGTCCTTGCCGGGACGCGTGGCGCGTCGCAGCAAGTCTCTTGTCGTGCCTTGGTCGGCCTTCCCGGCAAGCTCCTCTTGTCGGGGCCTTGTGCTTCGAGCGGCCGTCCCGGCAAGCTCCTCTTGCCGGGGCCTTGCTCTCTTCGGGTGGCCTTCCCGGCAAGCTCCTCCTGCCGGGGCCTTGGCTCAAATACTTTGTTCTTGGATGGCCCAAAAAGGGACCATGGAGAGTTTTGGCGATCGCCTGGCAAGCCTTGCCGCGGGGTGCTACGACTGCCCGTGCACAACTTCGGGGTACTAAGGTACCCCTATTTTAGTACACCGACAGATCCAGACGCAGCTGACCACTCCTATTTAACCCCCAAGGTGTTTGCTCTAACTTGGCATGATGATGTTAGTCATATCATGCATATGTTGCCTTGCAGTGCCTACTTTCAACATCATATATGTCATCTTCTTAGTTTAGACATGTTCTGTAATGCCACCTGTTTAGTTTCTACATCATATATGGGAATTATGCAGTCTCATGTCTTTTAGCCAGCCATAATATATGTGAAATGTGCAATGCCATCCTGTTTAACCAGGCATCATATATTTGAATGATATCTTTACCATCCTTTTCTTCATTACATTTCCATTTGTCGACAATGTTTGTACATTAAACAACTCTTCCTGTGAATCAGCGATTTGAGTGGGTGATGGAAAAATCTGGAGTGAAAACAAGGGCTTCAGAGCAGACAGTGCTACCTGTCGAAGCAGATCTCTTGTTGGGTCCCGATAGCTCCTCAGAGATTGATTCAGAGACAGATGACCAGTCCTATTCCCCCACCGAGGTGTATGCTCTAACTTGGCACGGTTATACTGCTCATATCATGCATATGGTGTCTTGCATTGCATAGTTTAGACATCATATACACAATATTCAACACCACGTTCTTAGTTCATACATCATATATGCGAATGCCCTCTGCTTAGCATATAAATCACATATGTGAATTATATCATGTGATCCTGATTACTTAGATAACATGTATGTGAATTATGTCATGCAATCTTGTTTAGTTAGTCATCATATCTTTGAATTATGTTATGATATGCTATCCAGTTTAGATAGACATCATATATGTGAAATTATGTTGTGCTATCCGTTTTAGTTAAACAATATACATGTCAACTATTTCATGCCCACTTTTTTCCACACTATCTACTGCATCTTTCTCTCATACAATGATTGTACATTCAACTATGTTTCCTGTTTAACAGCCATTTGAATTGGAGCGGGTGATGGCAATACCTAGCGGAGTAAAAACACGATCTTCAAATAAAACAGTGCTACCTCTTGGTGGAGATAGCACCCCGGTTGTACATGCATGAGAACCAGCCTTACCACACATAACCTAGACTCTCGCAGATTGTACCCCTACTGCGATGAACAGAGAACTAGCTTCACCCAATCTAACCCAAACCCCAGCAGATAGTAACCCAGTTCCTGTTGACACAACACCATCTCTACCACAGAGCTCCCAAACAAGAGCAGTTAGTAAGGCAGCTCCAGTGCCCAAAGTGTCAGTACTACCACGGCGAACCCCAACTCCACCAGTTAGCACACCTATTCCTGTGGAGGAAGCACAACCAGCCAGTCGTAGTTTAGCATCTATCACATTTGATGTTGTTAAATCCTATGTGCGTGTCTTCCCATCATGGAAATATTATACTGAAGATGAAGGAAAATGCTAGTTGCAGGTGTTTGTCCAGGAGGTATGTGTAAGTAATGTTATTGATGGCAATTACTTTGCTTTGTCCCATACATTCTACCTCCATGATGGTTATAATATAGCAAATTTTTCCATTTTTCTCTATAGAGAAGGACCGATTTGGAAACTCGGGATGAGGTAACCTGTGCTAATACCTCTGCTATCTTCAAGAATGCTTGGTGGCAGTATCAGAATTACCTGAAGAAAACGTAATTCACTAGCAAAGAAACTCATCAAATTCCCTTACGTTCTCCTGAGACACATTTACTGGACGATGACTGGGAACGCCTTGTTCTGTACTGGCCCCGAACCAAGAATGTGGTATGAGCTCATTTTTAAGTACTATATGCTTGAGTCTTACTGTACTCTGTTCATGTAGAACAAGTTCTTAAACCTAAAGAACAACTGTTCTCACTTAAGATTCCATTGCTATCGTGCATACTGCTTTGCTCTTGTGTCACTGTATTTACTCATACAAACTTATTTTTAAATTGAAGGATCCAATCGAAACTCCAATGGCACAACATGTATGTTTACACTAGTACAACGAGCTCCTAAACAAACGGTTTTAACCCCTTCCCGCGACGGCATTTGGAACCGTCGCCAAGTGAGTGTGGGCGATAGGGGGGTCCTTCCCACACCACTCAAAAACCGTCGGGGATATGCCCTCCTAGCACACACGTTTGGCAAAATGAGGTCGTGTGCGACCGGCGAGCGCTCAAATACGGAAATACATACAGTAGAGCTAAAAAATACAATTATACGGCAAAATTGTTTTCGGTCGCAAGTACATCCCACGCAGTTAGTCCCCGCTAAGCGTTTCCGTTCGTATGTACATCCCACACAGTCGCTCCAAGGAAAACTTTTCTGTTCATAGCTACATCACACACAATTTTCCTATTAAATCGTTTGCGTTATTGAATGTATCACACACGGTCCATAGAAGAAACTGTGTGGCAAAGGCTGTCCATCACACACAGGTTTTATGTGGTAAACTTGCGCAAGGTAGCCTAACACAAAGTTTAGAAGAGAAAGTCGTGTGTGATTGTTCATTGATCCAACACGGTTTATTCCTAGAAACTGTGTGCGTTGCCTGAGGTCATCGCCCACGGTATCTTTTCAACAACCATTTGCAATAGCAAAACCCAATTAGCAAGCTAATTCGCCATTAGCAGGCTAATTATCCGATTATTCATAATCCATTTATTAATCTAATTGAGATTTCATATTAAGCACACAATATATTTCATTTTCATAGTTAAAATACATCAGAGTACAACATCATATAGCTTCAGCACTCAGCTACCCCATTACACAACTACACCATGACTAAGTTTCACATGCAACATCTATAACCTTTCGAAATTAGCATCATAGACGGTACATAGACACATGTATCTCATCTGGAAAACTTCTCAAGCAGAAGGCGAATATTGAGCCTTCATTGATGTTTAAGGTCTTTGTAACTTTAGCCAGTGCCTGTGGATGATTGACCATCCATCCTTCGTCCTCTTCAGGAACACTTCAATATTGAACCGTGGGTGTTGTATGAATACCTTCCTCGCCTCCTGACCATATAGGTGGTTTGAGAGGTAATCATCAGTGAACTGCTTTGGAAAGGCCTGAAAACAAGGATGTGCATAAATATCTTCTCTATATTGGAAATGGGGCAAAGGAATAAATAAGGCAAGGTATAATAGTTAGTACCATCATGTACTGAACTGATATCTTCTTCATTGTGCAGACAAAGATCTTGTTTTTTTGTCACTAATTTCTTTATCCTAACAATCTTTCTGAGTTTCTTGACTTGACTGATATTCATGGACAACTCATTTCCCCATATGCAAAAAGGGTCGAACAGTGGGTCAAAACCCCTGGCAGTAGGACCTACATGTACAAGACCAAATTGCTAAAAACCTAAATATTAGAATGGTTCCTGTAATTACACAATAATGTGCTATTAGACAACGGACCATGCATGTGCTAACCTCGATTGTAAACCTCAGTGCTTCCCATTGTTTCCCTGCAACACATATAAGGTAATTAGTCATCAGGTTAAGTAAGGGTTCGCATGCTAGCAGTAAAATATGTTGATGAAAAATAATCACATTGCAGATTCATCATATTAATTCAAGCCACACGGAAAACCCATTTACCCAAACCAAGCATGATTAAGAACTAGGAAATACTTGTATATGTTTCTCATATATTAAGTGCAGCCAAATTCAATTTATTCCTCACATGCACAACAATACAAAATTCTACCCACGACAATTGGACATCGCATTGCAGAATTGAACCAAGTAGTTAACTAAACACCACAACAAATGAACCAAACATTAACTGAGAACCACATTGCACAATATAACATACTCCTAATAGAAGATCAGATAGTTAACCAAATAGTTAACTACAGCCAATTGTAGCAATTGTATTTGTTTCTCATATATTTACTACAGCCAAATTCAATTTATTCCTCACATGGTATACAATAACAGAATGCACCCACAACTATTGAACATCGCATTGCAGAATTAAATCAAACAGTTAACTAAACACCACAACACAAATGAACCAAACGTTAACTGAGCACCGCATAACCAAACCAAGCATGCTTGACAACTTGGAAATATAGCAATTGTATTTGTTTCTCATGTATTTTGTAAAGATAAAACCAATTTATTTCTCACATGGAAGACAATACAAAAGTGCAGCCTGAAGAATTGAACATCACATTTGCAGAATTGAACCAAACAGTTAACTGAAGATGACAACTAAGTAATAAAACAGTTCATAAGTGAGCACCACACTGCACAACATATAGAACATATACACTACAGCAACAGATTGCATGGTAAAATTAGATAACACAATTCACTAGAATTTGTGAAGGAAAGGCAGGAGCAACACATGCAACGGGTAAACTAAGCATGCTTAACCGGCGTAGCTAGCAAATGGCAAGGTGCTCCTTCAAGATCTGGGGGTCGGCATGAATGGCAGCCTAATGAGGACATCAATACCATTGTTACACCCACAGCCCCTACTCTTACATATACTGGACCAATTACTAGAGCTCGCGCACGCCAAATAAATTACCAGGTACTTTCGTTTCTTGGTAATGCTTCTAATGTTCATGAGAATATGATGCTGCCTAAATTGGATACATTTGTTTTGCTTACAAATGAAGGGCCTAGCTTGGAGAAGGATGAACATTGGAGAAAGAACAAGCATGGAGTTGATGGCATGCGCAAGGGGATCAAGAATGGAGTTACAAGTGATGTTTCAGGACTTTGAAGCCACCATAAGGAGTGCATGAAGCCTTGGACGAAATATACAAGATGCCACTTCATAATATTCGTCCATAGGCTATTTTAGGTGCTGCGTCACCTTATTATTGGGCCAGGCCCATGTAATTTCGAAATACTTAAGTATAGGCTATTTTTAGAGTCCGTATGTGTGGGGAAACAAGAGATAGGGTTGGTTTCGGACCCCACCCTCAAGGGCCACGAAATTACCTCCTCTTCCTCCATATATACAGCCCTTAGGGCGTCGTTTAGACTTTGGGTTTTGTTTAGATTAAAAGTTCGCCATAGCTGCAACTTCGCGTACTTCGTTTGTGTTCAACGACCAGACCAAGGCGTCACAGAACCCCACCTTGATCAATAAAGCTTTCCTCTTATATTTGCAATACCCAGATTGCAATCTTAGTTTCTTGCTTGTTCTTCATTTGCCTGCAGGAAACAAACCTTCGTGGTCAGGTTGATCGTGCTCCGGCGTGGTCAATAACCTCTCGGAGTTGGTTTAGCGATTGCTAAGGCACGACGTCCTCGCACGTTCGTAGTCGGATCATCAAAGTCGACTTCCTCCAAACGATAGCCACCATCTCATCGAAAGACGGGACACCTTTCCCTCTATGAAGTGGTATCAGATTTCCAGGTTGCTTGGTGAGATTTTACAGTTTTTCGTAGATTAGATCGAGTCTGTTCTTCATACCTACAGTCCACGAAAAAGCGATAAAAAATTAGGGTTAGTTCATCATATTCGAACCAATCTGAGCCTTTGCATAATCTTTTTAGGGTTTTTGCTTTGTTGAATTTGCGGTTGCATCGTCGTGTCAAGTTGCTGGTCTTAGAGTCTAGTCTTTTAGAGTTTCGAGTTCTGGTCATAAGTTGTCACGCCGCCGCCGCACCATCATCATCGCCTTGCCATCTACCATCATTGCTTCTCCGCCACCGCTCTGAATTTGTATCCATATACCACCACCAATCCGTATCCATATACCACCACCAATCCGTATCCATATACCACCACCAATCTGTATCCATATACCACCACCGCTACCATATACCACCACCGCTGCCATATACCACCACCATATATCCACCACCAATCCGAGTTCTTCTCATATTAGGTTTGTTTTCGAGAGCCATCTAAATTCCGATTCGTGTTTCCTTGCCTGCGTAGGTCTCAGAAAAAAAAGAGTCTGGAGACCCCCGGGCAGTTTTTAGGCCAAAATTTCGGCGACTGGATATTTTTTTTCCTATCCTATTTTTAGGCTGTTCTGAGTCTTTTGAGACACTCGCCATCATAGTGATATTTGGTCGCACTTTTTCGTCGTCGCTGCCCTGATTTCCGAAAAAAATTGTCAAAAAAATTTCGTACCCATCTTGTCAGTTTGACCTGGGAAGAGTTTTGAGACACTCGCCATTATAGTGATTTTTCGCAAAAAAAAGAGGAGCGCAAAAAAAACAGAGCGAAAAAAATTTCCAGAGTGTGCTTTTCCCTTGTTTCCGTGCAGCGCCGTGATTTTGTTAGTGTTCTAGGCTCGCGTCTCTAGCACGGTCTAGCCTAGGACCAGCACAGTACCGTCGTTGAGCGTTTATTCAACTTTGCATCTCTGAATTGATTATTGCTGACCCTTTTTGCTACCATACTATAAGCCTTCCCAGCTCCACATACATATACGTCGTGCGTTTGACTCTCCTTGGCAATCGCTCTATCCAAGCTTTTGAGAGTTTTGACTACAACGGTTGCCGATCACCGCCTGCTGTTGGGTAAGAACTGGTAAGAATTTGAGATTTGCTTGACGGATTTGTGACTATCCACCACACCACCACCACCACCACTTCCTAGTAGTGTGTCGAATCCTATTCTTGTGTGTTTCTATTGCTGCTAACCATGGCAGGATCACAAGCCGACGAGACTGACTGGGAGAACATGAGAAACAAAGCGTTACATGATAAGTTTCAACAAATGATGAGTGGACAGGTGGAAGATGTGCTAAATAGATTTGAAGGGGCCATGGAGAAGATAGATGGCATTGAGAAGGCGTTCGAAACAAAGCTCGATAACAAGTTCAATAAATTGCTCGCGCCTCTACCACCACCACCGGCTGCACCTAACGCACCTCTACAACAACAACAACGACTACCTCCACATCGCGAAACAGCCCTCCGCCGAGCGAGCCGTGTCCCTCTTCAGCCTGGCCAAGCTGCTGGTGCTGCTGTTGATACTTCTGTGGCTCCTACTGCTGATGTGGGAGAGGATGATTATGTGGGAGATTATGAGGATGAGGTTGATCAACATCAGAACTACGTGCAACCACCAGCACCACAACCAACAGGTCGTCCACATGCAAATAATGGCAATGTTAGGGCTCCCCCTCAGGTACGAGATCATGACCATCTCCCTAAACTGAAATTGAATATTCCACCATTTGAGGGTAGATGTGTTCCTGATATATATCTTACTTGGGAGTTAGAAACTGAACAACGATTTACATGTTTACAATATCCTGAGGAGAGACGTGTTCCTGCTGCTGTTTGTGCTTTCACTAGCTTTGCATGTGTTTGGTGGTCTGAACATTGTAGATTATATCTTGTTCCAGCTACTTGGGCTGCTTTGAAAACTGCTATGCATATTCGTTGGGTTCCACCATATTATCAACGTGAATTACTTCAAAAATTGCAGCGCTTAAGACAGGGGAAAAATCGGTAGAAGAATATTATCAGGAATTACAAACTGGCTTGATTAGATGTGGTATTGTTGAGGAGAATGAAGCTATGCTTGCACGTTTTCTGGGTGGATTAAATAGAGAGATTCAGACCATCTAGACTATAAGGATTATAATAATATCACTCGTTTATTCCATCTTGCTTGTAAAGCTGAACGTGAAGTGTAGAATCGACAGGCATTGGCGCGAACTAACTTTTCTGCAGGTCGACCTTCATCATGGACACCACGTGCATCATCTACTTCCACACGTTCTGCTACACCGGCACCTCCGTCGGCTGCCACCTCCAACCGTGATACAGTAAAGCAGGCACAATCACCACTATCTGCCAAGAGCACACCTTCTGGGCCTGCAAAGAGCTCTTCTTCATCCATGGCATCAATAGGGCAAACACATGATATTATTTGTCGACGTTGCAAGGGTGGAGGTCATTATGCGAGAGAATGCCCATCTAAGCGTGTGATGATTGTTACTAAGGATGGTGGGTATGAGTCCGCTAGTGACTATGATGAGGAGACTTTGGCTCTTATTACACATGAAGAACACGGTGGAGATGATTCTGATCATGAGACGCAATACATGGCTGCTGAAGATGCTGACAGGTATGAATATTTAGTTGCTCAACGTGTTTTGAGTGTGCAGGTCACGCAAGCTGAGCAAAATCAGAGGCATAATTTGTTCCATACAAAGGGAGTTGTGAAGGAACGTTCTATTCGCGTCATCATAGATGGAGGGAGCTGCAACAACTTGGCTAGCATGGAGATGGTGGAGAAGCTATCTCTCACCACAAGACCACATCCACATCCTTACTACATCCAATGGTTCAACAACAGCGGCAAGGTTAAGGTAACACGTATTGTTCGTGTGCATTTTAGTATCTCTACATATGCTGATTATGTTGATTGTGATGTGGTACCTATGCAAGCATGCTCCTTATTACTTGGTAGACCATGGCAATTTGATAAAAAATTTGTACACCATGGTAGAAACAATCAGTATACTCTTGTTCATAAGGATAAAAATATTACTTTGCTTCCTATGACTCCTAACTCCATTTTGAAAGATGATATTAATAGAGATAATAAAGCAAAACAGGAGAAAAATAAGAGTGAAAATCAGATTGTGGCAAAAGAATTTGAGCAACAAATGAAGCCTAGTAATAAACCATCTAGTGTTGCTTCTGAAATTAAATTGAAAAGTGCATGTTTACTTGCCACCAAATCTGATATTGATGAGCTAGATTCTAGCAAATCTGTTTGCTATGCTTTTGTGTGCAAAGAGGCATTATTTTCATTCGAGGACGTGCCTTCCTCTTTGCCCCCTGCTGTCACTAACATTTTGCAGGAGTTCGCTGACGTCTTCCCACAAGACGTGCCACCGGGGTTACCACCTATTCGAGGGATTGAGCATCAAAGTGACTTAATTCCCGGTGCATCGCTACCCAACCGTGCACCATACCATACCAATCCAGAGGAGACGAAGGAGATTATGCGTCAAGTACAGGAGCTGCTCGACAAAGGTTATATATGTGAATCTCTTAGTCCTTGTGCTGTTCCTATTATACTAGTGTGCCTAAAAAGGATGGTACATCGCGTATGTGTGTTGATTGTAGAGGCATTAATAATATTACTATTCGTTATCGTCATCCTATTCCTAGGCTAGATGATATGCTTGATGAATTGAGTGGCTCTACAATATTCTCCAAAGTTGATCTGCGTAGTGGATACCATCAAATTCGTATGAAATTGGGAGATGAACGGAAAACAGCATTTAAAACTAAGTTTGGTTTATATGATTGGTTAGTCATGCCTTTTGGGTTAACTAATGCACCTAGTACTTTCATGAGACTAATGAACGAAGTTTTACGTGCTTTCATTGGACGATTTGTGGTAGTCTATTTTGATGATATACTGATTTATAGCAAATCTTTGGAAGAACATTTGGAACATTTACGTGCTGTTTTTAATGCTCTACGTGATGCACGTTTGTTCGGTAACCTTGGGAAGTGCACCTTTTGCACCGACCGAGTATCTTTTCTTGGCTATGTTGTTACTCCACAGGGAATTGAAGTTGATAAAGCAAAGATTGAAGCTACTGAGAGTTGGCCGCAGCCCAAAACGGTCACACAAGTAAGGAGTTTTCTTGGACTCGCTGGTTTCTATAGGCGTTTTGTGAGAGATTTTATCACCATTGCTGCACCTCTCAATGAGCTTACAAAGAAGGATGTGCCTTTTGCTTGGGGTACCACACAGGAAGAAGCCTTCACGGTATTGAAAGATAAGTTGACACATGCTCCTTTACTCCAACTTCCTGATTTTAATAAGACTTTTGAGCTTGAATGTGATGCTAGTGGAATTGGATTAGGAGGTGTGTTATTACAAGATGGCAAACCTGTTGCATACTTTTCTGAAAAATTGAGTGGGCCTAGTCTGAACTATTCTACTTATGATAAAGAATTATATGCTCTTGTTCGGACTTTGGAAACATGGCAACATTATTTATGGCCCAAAGAATTTGTTATACATTCTGATCATGAATCTTTGAAACACATTAAAAGTCAAGCAAAACTGAACCGTAGACATGCTAAATGGGTTGAATTCATTGAGACTTTCCCTTATGTCATTATACACAAGAAGGGTAAAGAAAATGTTATTGCTGATGCATTTTCTCGTCGTTATACTATGCTTTCACAACTTGATTTTAAAATATTTGGTTTGGAGACCATCAAAGATCAATATGTGCATGATGCTGAATTTAAAGATGTATTGCAGAATTGTAAAGAAGGTAGAACATGGAACAAGTTCGTCGTTAACGATGGATTTGTGTTTCGTGCTAACAAGCTATGCATTCCAGCTAGCTCCGTTCGTCTTTTGTTGTTGCAGGAGGCGCATGGAGGAGGACTAATGGGACACTTTGGCGTGAAGAAGACGGAGGATATACTTGCTACACATTTCTTTTGGCCAAAGATGAGACGGGATGTTGAGCGTTTTGTTGCTCGCTGCACTACATGTCAAAAAGCTAAGTCACGACTCAATCCTCATGGTTTATATATGCCTTTGCCTGTACCTAGTGTTCCTTGGGAGGATATATCTATGGACTTTGTTTTAGGTTTACCTCGAACAAAGAAGGGGAGGGATAGCATATTTGTTGTCGTGGATAGATTCTCGAAAATGGCACACTTTATACCATGTCATAAAAGCGATGATGCTGTTAATGTTGCTGATTTGTTCTTTCATGAAATTATTCGCTTGGATGGTGTGCCAAATACTATTGTTTCAGATCGTGATACTAAATTTCTTAGCCACTTTTGGAGATGTTTATGGGCTAAGTTGGGGACTAAACTGCTTTTTAGTACTACTTGTCACCCCCAAACTGATGGACAAACTGAAGTAGTCAATAGAACATTTTCTACTATGCTTAGGGCTGTTTTGAAGTATAATAAGAAAATGTGGGAAGAATGCTTGCCTCATATTGAGTTTGCTTATAATCGTTCAATGCATTCTACTACTAAGATGTGCCCTTTTGAAATTGTGTATGGTTTCCTACCTCGTGCACCTATTGATTTGTTGCCTCTTCCATCTTCGGAGAAGGTTAATTTTGATGCTAAAGAACGTTCTGAATTGATTTAAAAAATGCATGAGTTAACTAAGGAAAACATTGAGCGTATGAGTGCTAAATATAAACTTGCTGGAGATAAGGGTAGAAAACATGTTGTATTTGCACCTGGAGATCTTGTTTGGTTACATTTGCGTAAGGATAGATTTCCTAATTCGCGCAAATCAAAGCTAATGCCACGTGCTGATGGTCCTTTTAAGGTGTTAGATAAAATAAATGATAATGCATATAAACTTGAGCTACCTGCAGATTTTGGGGTTAGTCCCACTTTTAACATTGCAGATTTGAAGCCTTATTTGGGTGAGGAAGATGAGCTTCCGTCGAGGACGACATCATTTCAAGAAGGGGAGGATGATGAGGACATCAATACCATTGTTACACCCACAGCCCCTACTCTTACATATACTGGACCAATTACTAGAGCTCGCGCACGCCAAATAAATTACTAGGTACTTTTGTTTCTTGGTAATGCTTCTAATGTTCATGAGAATATGATGCTGCCTAAATTGGATACATTTGTTTTGCTTACAAATGAAGGGCCTAGCTTGGAGAAGGATGAACATTGGAGCAAGAACACGCATGGAGTTGATGGCATGTGCAAGGGGATCAAGAATGGAGTTACAAGTGATGATTTCAGGACTTTGAAGCCACCATAAGGAGTGCATGAAGCCTTGGACGAAATATACAAGATGCCACTTCATAATATTCGTCCATAGGCTATTTTAGGTGCTGCGTCACCTTATTATTGGGCCAGGCCCATGTAATTTCGAAATAATTAAGTATAGGCTATTTTTAGAGTCCGTGTGTGTGGGGAAACAAGAGATAGGGTTGGTTTCGGACCCCACCCTCAAGGGCCACGAAATTCCCTCCTCTTCCTCCATATATACAACCCTTAGGGCGTCGTTTAGACTTTGGGTTTTGTTTAGATTAAAAGTTCGCCATAGCTGCAACTTCGCGTACTTCGTTTGTGTTCAACGACTAGACCAAGGCTTCACAGAACCCCACCTTGATCAATAAAGCTTTCCTCTTATATTCGCAATACCCAGATTGCAATCTTAGTTTCTTGCTTGTTCTTCGTTTGCCTGCAGGAAACAGACCTTCGTGGTCAGGTTGATCGTGCTCTGGCGTGGTCAATAACCTCTCGGAGTTGGTTTAGCGATTTCTAAGGCGCGACGTCCTCGCACGTTCGTAGTCGGATCGTCAAATTCGACTTCCTCCAAACAATAGCCACCATCTCATTGAAAGACGGGACACCTTTGCCTCTATCACAGCCATCGCAGCCAAACATGCAGATGACGTCCATTTGCTTCTCCGCTGCCAAATGCTCCTTGAGGTCCTGGCTATACTGCATGCACCATGGCTTAGGCCGGCGCTTATTTGGTGGAGGGGTCGGTGATTTGGGTGGAAGGTGTCGCGCTCGTGCCGGTGGTTGGGGCATGTGGGATGTGGAAGGAGGAGGAGGATGGGGGTCGGGTGTGGATTACCTACCTGGGTAGGCGAGGCCGAGGAGCGTGAAGTAGGGTCACCGGCGAGGAGGCGGCGACACTGCAAGCAAGGATTGAAGGTTTCAACTTGGAAAGGAAGGAGGAAAGAGGGGAAATGTAGCTTTTGGTAAAGGGGAGGGGGCGGGGAGGTAGATATTTTCGCAAAAGCCGAAAATGAATCGCTTCAGCCAAAAAACAGGCGCGCAAAGTGTAATCAGACACGGTCCCCTATTCAGAATTGTGTACGATATGTGAACATCACAAATGATCCAAATAGCTTAACCCGTGTGTGTTGAGTTTGAATGTCACGAATTTCCCTGATTACAGTGGTCATCCACGTCATTGCATAATTTGGGTACACAAAGGAGACTAACTTCTTAATCGAGCAAGTTCATTAATTAAATAGAGCTAACTGACCTAAATATTACTCTAACAAATTAAAGACCGGCGCTCTTAATTAAACAAAACAAAGAGTACTACTACGGCTAGTGCTCGTCGATCTCCACTGCCGCCTCCATATCCAGCTCGCGCCCGACGGTCTCCTAGGGAAGGGGCTCCATGGCATCAATTGCACCATACTTGGCAAGCATCTCGCCATCCGCGTCCGCCATATCTTTGGAATAGGCTGCCACGAGCTGGGCGTGGGCGGCCGCGATCTGGGCTCTGGCGGGCTCCATCATGGCAAGGTATGCCGCGCAAGAACGGACGGCTGCTCGAACTCTCTCGGTGATTGCCAGCTCTTCGGCTGTGGGTTGCCGACCATTATCGGAGAAGCTTCATTCGATTTGTGCGATGACCGCCACAAGCTGGGCGTGGAGGACCTTGACATGGTAGTGGGCGGCCTCCATCAGGGCTAAGGTCGCCGCTGCAGAACGGACAACTGTTGTGTCACTCTCACCAGTTGCTATCCCTGAGGCAGATGCTGCTGCTGCCACCTGAGAAGCAACAGCGGCCGTTTGGGCTGCTTTGGCCGCCCGGACGCAGATTGCGGTCGCCCTCACGAAGCTTGTTAGCACGCGCCTGGCGGCTGCGGCCGCGCTCTCGCTGGAGTGGGCCGCCGAAGTTGCCCTCACGACGTGGGTCCACGTCCCCATCTTTGACCAGCGACGAATGAACAGTGAAATGATATTTGGGGAGTGAGCTAGTGTTCTTGACACGTCGGCTACACCGGCTGTGGACTATAGCTGACGCACCTTCTCTCGTAAGCCATAGGCGTACTATACACCGACGGTGCTCCAAGATATTTTGTGCTGCATCTCACACGGTTGGTGATAATAAACTGTGTGCGATCTACTTGATTTATCATCTTGATTTGAATTACGTAATGGGGTCACAACTACAAAGGATGGTATTTGAATTGTTAGAACTTTTATCTGCAGTGAACATGCAACTATAGGTGTGTCGACAAAAAATTGGAATTATTCAGGGTTCATTTGGACGTTTTTATATATTAACTTGGTTTTGTAGGCATTTCAGGTGCATAATTCTAATTTCAACTACATGCACATCCTCCAGTGCATATAAATGGGTTGAAAAATCAAATATGTGTCCTTGGTTGCATGCTTAGGTCCCATGCAAGAAGTGGGAATGAATGTCACACACCCTGCCACCGTCACTCGGCCGCAAACATTGAGATACCTGATTTTTAAATTCTAGTAAATCCAAAACTCGTATAGATTCATGAAACTTGGCATTCTATCGTGGAGCGGCATCAACATGCCATGGTAAAAAAATTGTCCCATTTGGGGCAGGTTTGGGTATAAGCTTCTCACAAACCAGAGCATCTCACAACAAGCGTTATGGTTTTGGTAGGGAACGTGCCACCTTTGGGGACGAAACGATATCTGTTGCCTCTTATTGCTTTCAAAACATTTAGAGTGTCAACATAGAACAACAGGAGTGTTGTGTTCATTTTTGGAATTTTTCAGGGTTGGTTTGTACATTTTTATATATTAACTCGGTTTTCCAGGCATTTTATGCACATAATTCACATTTGAACTACATGCACATGCTCCAGGGCATAGAAAATGGTTGAAAAAACAAATCTGTGTCCTTGGGTGCATGCTTATGTCGAGGGAAATGTGCCTCCTCGAACACCTATGGGGACCGAGCCCCTTTCTTGGTTCGGCGGGGGGCGGAGGTCGCGCGAAGAGCGGATCGAGGCGATGCACACAAGGGGTTTACCCAGCTTCGGGCCGCACGGATGCGTAAAACCCTACTGCTGCTTTGTGGTTTTGTATTGTGTTCTTGCTCGGGAGCGTGTGGTGCTACGACACACGCAAGCCGCTGGCGAGACCGAGCGTGAATGGCCTCCCTCCCCCCTCCCATTGCGCATGGGGCCTCCTTTTATATGTGCAAGGGGTTACCCACAGGTGGCAACGTAGGCGGGGGCAAAACTGGAAAACGCTGTGTTGGGTACAGCTGTTTGCACAGTGCTATCATACCTAACTCTGACGGCAGGGGACAAGGGCATTAAATGCCCGTCCGCATCGCCCAGACGGTGCAGGAAAGGGACCGTCAGGAGCGCCACCGTTTGCCACGATGGCTACTCTGTCAGCGTTGCTCCGCCACCGCATGCCCCTGGCTGCGCAGCCTCTCGCCACGTACGCCTGGAATGGCCCCAGAGCGACGCGTGGGTGGATGAGCTGGAGCGCAGGCGCGGGGTGGTGACTTGCCGCGGCAAGCGCCTTGCCGCGGTTGGTGCCTTGTCGCGCCCGGGAGCTTGTCGCTCACCGGTCCTTGCCGGGACGCGTGGCGCGTCGCAGCAAGTCTCTTGTCGCGCCTTGGTCAGCCTTCCCAGCAAGCTCCTCTTGCCGGGGCCTTGTGCTTCGAGCGGCCGTCCCGGCAAGCTCCTCTAGCTGGGGCCTTGCTCTCTTCGGGTGGCCTTCCCGGCAGGCTTCTCCTGCCGGGGCCTTGGCTCAAATACTTTGTTCTTGGATGGCCCGAGGAGGGACCATGGAGAGTTTTGGCGATCGCCTGGCAAGCCTTGCCGCGGGGTGCTACGACTGCCCGTGCACAAGTTCGGGGTACTAAGGTACCCCTACTTTAGTACACCGACAGGAGCCCCCGGGCCTGGGCCATACACGGTGCCGAGCGCTGTTGGGCCAGGCCCAAAACAGTGCACGGGCACGCGCGGCCTGGGTCACGCTGCATCTTCTTGTGCATCCACCACGTCCTCCCCGAACGGCACGCATTGAATGCGGCATCTTCTTCGGGTGCTTCGGGACCCGGGCCCGGTGCTGCGTGGATAGCTCCTCCGACAGCGAAAGCTCCTCCTCGAGCGAGAGTGACGAGGAGGGGAGCGACAGCGACGACGAGGGTAGCGGTCGTCGGGATGATGGGTCCGACTAGGCGTCGGTCGCGGCTCCGCGTGGCACCGGCGACCCCATCATCCGTGTCGCCGGCTCCTTGAGCTTCCCGGGGTCGTCTCCTTGGAGGCTGGCGTGGCGAGGCTGCGGAAGAGGAAGAGAGATGGCGGCAAGGCCGTCGAGTCGGAGTACGAGGGCGAGGTGCCCTTGACAGCGTGCTGACGTCCTGCCGCCTCGTCGAGCCCTGCTTCCGGCGCCGCCGTCACCGTCCAGCTTCCGGATCCCCCGGACGGCCCTCCGGGCGTTCTGTTGGTGTCTTCTGCCACCCGTAGCTCGCCTAGGCGCCCCTTTTGCCCTTTTCGCCTCCTTGTCCTACCTCCTGAGGAGAGAGACAAGAAAGGGATTACGGGCATCTTATCTTTTTTCAATCTGTAAGCCCTCGGGCCTTAGCTGTGTTTAAAACTTGTAATCCCATCTTTCATGTTTTTCATTCTCTCTGAACTGTACCTGAGCGGAATGTTTTTAATGAAAACGGGATGTTTGCCGGGCCATTTGTCCTGTGGGTAAAACCCACGCCAAGGAGCGAATCCTTTATGTCGTTAAGATAGACACTTCTTTGCCCGGCAACAGGCCCTGCCGTCTTCCCGCGCCACTCGACCTTCCTCACACCTTTGGCGGAGGCAGGGATGAGGAGGGTTCGGGCTCCTCATTCCGTTCCTTTGCCGTCGCGGCTACCACCAAAACTGGCCCCAGGAACGCGCTCCGGGGCCCAGAGTTAAGGGAGCACGACAGCCTTTTAGGAAGAAACAAGGTTTTCGCATTCCTCAGTTCATAAGAGAATGCATGATAAGGGATGAAAAACTTATCTGGGATTGCAGCCCCCGGCAACTTTGGCTTGTCGCGGGCGAATCTTTGTGCTTGCAGCCCCCGGCAACACTGGTTCGCCGGGGACCAGATGCTGGTCCGCCCTTCTTCTCTTCTTCGTCCTTAAGCGGTCTGGCCAGGATATGCAAAACCCTGCGAACCAAGGGAAACGAAGAAACAGGAAAAAGGACGCAGACTCGACCTTTAAGCTAGGGGTTAGCAGTTGTTAGGCACTATCAACCCTAACCAAGGACGAGACTCGACTCAGCATGCATGCTAAAACTTAGGGCGCCAGCGCTTCATTTACTGCTGCTCAGGGTTTGCGCCTGGCTCTGTACAAAGGATCACATGCAACAGCGGCAAGACTTTGTACAGAAGGGTGGTTGCCGGACGGGGTCCGAAAACAGCGCCTTACAGGCGAAACTTGCGAAGATGCCCAACGTTCCGGGAGTTGCTCACCGGAGTGGTATCTTCGGTCTCAAGGCGGACAGCGCCAGGCCTAGCGACTTGTTTCACCCGGTAAGGGCCTTCCCACTTCCTCGGAACTTCTGGCACTAGCTTTGCGGCTATAAAAGCAGCGCAAAGCTTGCTGGTAGCGAGCAGCCCGCACAACGGCCTGAAGACGGTCCTCCTCGAGGAGCAGCGCGTCATCTCGTCGCAGCTGCTCTCGCTCGAGCTCAGCGTGGGCGAGCACTCGAGGTGGCCCGTATGCGAGATCCGTGGGGCTAACTGTCCCTGCTCCATGGAATAGAGCGAGAGGTTGCCTGGTCATACCAGGGCTTACCTGCGCCGAGAGGTGTCGGCGTATGTTCGGACGCCGTGGCACCATGAGCTGGCTCGGTGACGCCCGTTCCGCCGCCGGCGCCGTCCCCACCACCCGTTCGCTCCAGGGGCGGTGGGTTCGACGCGGACGGACCAGCCACCTCCGGAGCTTTCTTCTTCAGTGGCATGTTGATGAAGATGATGGAGATCTAGCCTGTGCAGACGCCGGATCAGGTTCGCACAACTTCGACGCCCCCTACCTGGCGCGCCAAAGATGTCGGGGGAAATGTGCCTCCTCGAACACCTATGGGGACCGAGCCCCTTTCTTGGTTCGGCGGGGGGCGGAGGTCGCGCGAAGAGCGGATCGAGGCGATGCACACAAGGGGTTTACCCAGCTTCGGGCCGCACAGATGCGTAAAACCCTACTGCTTCTTTGTGGTTTTGTATTGTGTTCTTGCTCGGGAGCGTGTGGTGCTACAGTACATGCAAGCCGCTGGCGAGACCGAGCGTGAATGGCCTCCCTCCCCCCCCTCCCGTTGCGCATGGGGCCTCCTTTTATATGTGCAAGGGATTACCCACAGGTGGCAACATAGGCGGGGGCAAAACTGGAAAACGTTGTGTTGGGTACAGCTATTTGAACAGTGCTATCATACCTAACTCTGACGGCAGGGGACAAGGGCATTAAATGTCCGTCCGCATCGCCCAGACGGTGCAGGAAAGGGACCGTCAGGAGCGCCACCGTTTGCCACGATGGCTACTCTGTCAGCGTTGCTCCGCCACCGCATGCCCCTGGCTGCGCAGCCTCTTGCCACGTACGCCTGGAATGGCCCCAGAGCGACGCGTGGGTGGATGAGCTAGAGCGCAGGCGCGGGGTGGTGACTTGCCGCGGCAAGCGCCTTGCCGTGGTTGGTGCCTTGTCGCGCCCGGGAACTTGTCGCTCACCGGTCCTTGCCGGGACGCGTGGCGCGTCGCAGCAAGTCTCTTGTCGCGCCTTGGTCGGCCTTCCCAGCAAGCTCCTCTTGCCGGGGCCTTGTGCTTCGAGCGGCCATCCCGACAAGCTCCTCTAGCCGGGGCCTTGCTCTCTTCGGGTGGCCTTCCCGGCAGGCTCCTCCTGCCGGGGCCTTGGCTCAAATACTTTGTTCTTGGATGGCCTGAGGAGGGACCATGGAGAGTTTTGGCGATCGCCTGGCAAGCCTTGCCGCGGGGTGCTACGACTGCTCGTGCACAAGTTTGGGGTACTAAGGTACCCCTACTTTAGTACACCGATAGCTTAGATCCCATGCAAGAAATGGGAATGAATTTCAAACACCAAGGCACCGTAGATTGCCGCAAAACATTGAGATGCCTGGTTTTCAAATTCTAGTAAATCCAAAACTCGTTTGAAATTCATGAAACTTGGCATGCTATCATGGAGCGGCATCAACATTTTGTGGTAAACAATTTGTCCCATTTAGGGCAGGTTTGGGTATATGCTTCTCACAAACCGGAGCATCTCACAACAAGCATGATGGTTTTCGGTAGGGAATGTGCCACCTTTGGGGACGAAACGATATCCATTGCCTCTTATTGCTTTCAATTTTTTCTCGTGTCAACGTAGAACAACAGGAGTGTTATGTTAATTTTTGTGATTTTTTGGGGTTCGTTTGTACATTTTTATGCATTAATTGAGTTTTCTTGGCATTTTACGCGCATAATTCAAATTTGAACTACATGCACATGCTCCAGTGCATATAAATTGGTTGAAAAATAAAATATGTGTCCTTGGGTCCATGCTTAGGTCCCATGCAAGAAATGGGAATGAATTTCAAACACTAGGGCACCGTTGATTGCTGACAAAACATTGAGATGCCTGGTTTTTAAATTCTAGTAAATCCAAAACTCGTTTGAAATTCATGAAACTTGGCAGGCTATCATGGAGCAGCATCAATATGTCGTGGTAAAATTTTTGTCCCATTTGGGACAGGTTTGGTTATATGCTTCTCACAAACCGGAGCTTCACACAACAAGCATGTTGGTTTTCGGTAGGGAACGTGCCACCTTTGGGGACGAAATGATATCCATTGCCTCTTATTGCTTTCAAACTATTTCTCGTGTCAACATTGAACAATAGGAGTGTTGTGTGAATTTTTGTTATTTTTCGGGGTTCGTTTGGTCATTTTTATGCATTAACTTAGTTTTCAATGCATTTATGTGCATAATTCAAATTCGAACTACATGCTCATGCTCCAGTGCATATAAATTGGTTGAAAAATCAAATCTGTGTCCTTTGGTGCATGCTTAGGTCCCATGCAAGAAATGGGAATGAATTTCAAACACCAGGGCACTGTTGATTGCCGGCAAAACATTGTGATGCCTGGTTTTTAAATTCTAGTAAATCCAAAACTCGTCTGAAATTCATGAAACTTGGCATGCTGTCATGGAGCAGCAACAACATGCCGTGGTAAAAAATTTGTCCCATTTGGGGCAGGTTTGGGTATATGCTTCTCACAAACCGGAGCTTCTCACAACAAGCATGTGGTTTTCGGTAGGGAATGCGTCACCTTTGGGGACAAAACGATATCCATTGCCTCTTATTGCTTTCAATTTTTTTCTCGTGTCAATATAGAACAACAGAGTGTTGTGTGAAGTTATGTTATTTTTCGGGGTTCGTTTGTACATTTTTATGCATTAACTGACTTTTCAATGCATTTATGTGCATAATTCAAATTTGAACTACATGCACATGCTCCAGTGCATATAAATTGGTTTAAAAATCAAATATGTGTCCTTGGGTGCATGCTTAGGTCCCATGCAAGAAATGGGAATGAATTTCAAACACCAGGGCACCGTTGATTGCCGGCAAAACATTGAGATGACTGGTTTTTAAATTCTAGTAAATCCAAAAGTCATCTGAAATTCATGAAACTTGGCATTCTATCGTGGAATGGGACCTGACATGCTGTGGTATTGTTCGTGACCATTTTGAGAGAAGGCGCACTCGAATAATGACAGCGAACAAAGGCATTTTGAAAAAATAGCTGCCACTTTAATATCTCAAACTTTTGTATAATTCAAACCGTGTGCGTTCCGTTAACCACTCACGTGACGCCATGTGTCTTGGTTTTAGTGGTTGTAGGAGGTGCCGTGCGGACAGCTGCTTGACCTTGACTGAACAGGAGGCGTGCGAGCGCCATCCGGTGCGCAGGCTGACCGAGAGGCGGGCAAGCTGTCCTCGAGTGCGCAGGCTCACCGGGAAGCGTGCGAGCTGTATGCTACGCAGGCTCACTGGGAGGCAAGCCCTTTGACTTCCATGGCCGCCTGCCTTGCTCGCATCCTCTCCATTAATGGCACCCAAGCCGTAGTATAATTCGCTTTTTAAATATAAAACACTCATCGCAAACGTTTTAGTTAGAACACCCGTATGCAAACCGACAGCTTCCCCAGGAAGCCAAGAGAAAGTGTGCCGAGCAGGATTTCTGCAGCTCTTGATCGGAAACGTTTTAGATAGAACACCCGTATGCAAAGTGAGAGCAACACAGGATTTGTGCATCCCTTCAACACAAACGGTTGTTTTGGATGACCCATGTGCAACCACGTACAAACAATTTGGTAAGATTTGCATCTGTCATATTGGGTATGTTGCCATTTGTCAAACTGGAAAGATTTAAATTTGTTGATCTAGTAACGTTGCCATTTGTCAATATTTGTAACACTGCGATTTGTCAAAATATGCAGCTAGAAATCATTAGTAGTATCTAATTTTTGTAACTAATATTCAGTAATTAAGCATAGATTTCATTCATAGATTAAGCAGTCGTTCTTAATTGATACAAACAGTTCAACTCGACAGCTGAACCGACCAAGCTTCTCCCCAATTGTTGCCAACCATGTACTGAAACAGCTAGTTCAACTATATATACTAGCTAATTTTAAGTACATTGTACAGTTTGACCACACATCTATAGTCAGATGAACTGAACAAAATAGCCCCTAAATACTACTACTACCATAGAGGGGCTTTGTGCTACTTCCGGCAGCCTCTCCTCTGCCGAGCGTGCTCAGTAAGAGGCAGAGGAGGAGGTGGAGGAGCCTACCGACGAGCTCGACAAATCTAATATGGTGCCCGTCGCTGCTGCACGTTCAGCGACGCTCGCCAGCTCGAACGCCCACTGCCGCTCCAGACGATACCTCTTGAAGCGGCCGGACTGGTCGTAGATCTCCTGATTCCTCACCTCTTTGTCGGCGTGTGCTGTGGCCACGGCTGCGGTAAGGCTCTTTGCGTGCTCGATGAGGCGCTCCTCCTCCTCACGCAGGAACTCGGTGTAGTGCGCAAGGTCGCTGACGCACGTGCGAGCCTCCACCTCCCTCCTGCGGGCGGTGATGCAGAGCCGGTGATTATCCCGGCGGTCTACAGTGGGCTGGCGGCCACGGCGGACGAAGATGGGGTGGCGGCCACGACCACCACCTCCCGCCTTCGGGCTGCGGTGGCGGAATGGGTGATGGCCATGGTGGCCGGCAGTGGGGTGGTGGCCACGACGACCATCTCCCGCCTTCAGGCCGCGGCGATGGAGAGGGAGATGACCCTGGCTTTCGACAGTGGTGTGGCCGCAACGGCGGCTGGGAACAGCTGCCGACGGGCAGCGGCGGTGGAGTGTGTGGTGGGTGTTCCCCGCACACCCAACAGGGATGCCACGCGCACTACACTACGTCGGGGACCGTGCTGTCGCAGCGATGTAGCCTCCCAGCTGGAGCTATCCTCTGTTGACAGCGGAGTGGCTGAGCGACAACGATGGACCGGTGCCATTGGCGATTATGGGAGAAGTAGACGAGATAAGCTACAGGGAGGGAGGGGAAAATGCGACGCAGGAATCACCGGCCGTGAGGGTTTTTATAGCAGGCCGATAAGCATTGGGATTTTGGGGGAGTTCACCGAGTCGGGCGGGAAGCTTGCGCGGGAATCTGTGAGGTTGCTCGGGAACGGGCTCACCAACGATTCATTGGTGCCACCGGTTGGCCAAAAGAACGCCCCTGCGTGCTGCGCAAGCTTGCGCTGTAAGCCGTCCGCGGCAGCGGGGTGACAAGACGTGCGAGAGAAGGACGAGAGGACACATACACATACAGTTAATAAAAAAACGTTTGCGATTTAATTACCTACTATACCCTGGTCCTGGTTTATAAGTAGGATTTAACTAATAAAATGCGAATGCATGTCGCCAAAGATTATATCATTGGAGTCGTATTTGAACATACTTTCCAGCTATACAATTTTTGTAACATGCATTAACACTTCTTTGGTTAAATTTAAGGTTATATACCAGCAAGTGTTTGCCCGCAACACACACGGCTTATTCCATCACAAACAGCTCGGATGGATCAACTGTATGCCACGTATCGCACACGCAACTCTAATCTGGTTCGTGCTTGATTTCTCCGACATCGCTCACACAGTTCGTCTTATTTGCCACGTATCACTGTGCCATCCTCTGCTTGCGTCCCTCGGCAAGCTCTGCTCGCCGTTGGGCGCCGCAGCGCGCTATGCTCGTCGTTAGGCGCCGCGGTGCACTCTATGGCGTCCATTGGCGCGCTCTGCTCGCGTTCGTCGGCGCGCTTGGCTTGTGGACAGTTTCTCCTTTCGCGTTCAACTCCTATATGCATATATATATATATATGGTTGCTCGCCATTGAGGCGACCATGGAGCGCTATGCTTGCGTCCCTCCGCGCGCGCTCTGCCAGCGGTTGGGCGTGCACACGATCACGTCGGGGGCCCCATATGCATGTGGTTGCACTGCACGCGTTGCCACGTGATGTAGTTACGTGTGGCGCGATGGAGTTATGCGCTGCAAATTAGAACTGCCATCAGGGCCTGCCGATATTCCTGGTCGTCCGGCTTCCCCTTTAATTCCTGTGGCCGTTATAACCTTAGTCTCTTCGACCTTTCAATCACGCCCCACAACACAACAAGCACACCCACGACGACACATACAGAGGGGATGTCCAGCGGCGCTCCAATGGAGTTCGGCAAGCATAGAGTGGAGACCCACGCGAGGGAGACGGATCTCTCGATGGTGTACACCATCGACCCGGCCGTGGTGGACGACTACATCAACAACGTTGAGCAGTTGCTTGCTGGAGACAAGTGCAAGGTGGTCGGCATCGACCTCTAGTACACCATCGGTCGTCCCGGCATAGATCAGAAGGTTGTCGTCGCCCAGTTGTGCGTGCGCCATCATGTCCTCATCTACCACTACTACATTACCACAGAGTCTTGCGACCGTTTCAACAGGTTTGTCAACAGCACTGACTACAAGTTCGCGACGGTGGAAACCACAAACGATGTAAAAGCGCTCAGTGTTACGGGCTAGGCCTGTAGGAACCTTGTCAAAATCCATGACCACTACAGGGTCTGGGGCAGCACGAAGAAGGACTCCCTGGTCGAAATCACCTCGGCCATCATCGACCCCTACTACGAACAGATGAAGCAGGATGCCCAGAGAATAAGTCCCATATCTTGGCACGGGGCCTAGATGCGGTAACTAGATGAACCTCACCTCAGGTTTGCGGCTAAGAGCGTGTACACATGCTACGAGATGCAGAGGCGGATCATTGACATGAGGAAGTGCCTCGTTACCCAAATCGATGAGCTCGGATCGAGCCACAAGCACAGCAAGCGTCACAAGAAGTAGATGATGATCAGATGATCGTTTATGCTAGTTAATCATGCATGTAATATATAGTTTACTTTTATTGGTGTGTGGAAATTTCATGTGTGTAGTAGCCACCTATGTAATTATGCATGTAATAGTTTACTTTGGTGTGTGCAAATGCCATGGTTGTAGTAGCCACCTATGTAAGTGAATGTTTAATTTGGTTATGCAAGCATGTCCTTATAAGTGTGTGTGTGTGTCTATATATATATAAACACCATTCTGATCACGGGATCAGAATAATATTCTGATCACAACCTGAACTGTCCGAGTAACGTGCCTGAACTTCCCTCTGTACGAACCCGACCTTCGGGCTATCTTCGCAACCGTGGCTTCCCCTGCGAATTATTCTGGTTAGTCATGTTCTATATGATGTTAGTGTAATCTAGAAATCTTTTGCACTCGGTCGTGATGAACTCGCGTTTTTTGCAATTTTAATGTCTGCGTTTTTCGACCTGAACTTCCCCATGTGCTAGGTTGAACTTCCACCAACATTGCCCAAATGGGGCTTGCTATATACCGTTCGAAAGCTATGGACATGAGTAACATGACTCAGGTTAAATTTTGGGCAAAATGTAAGCGGTTTAAGAGCAGTTTTGAAAACCGTTTTTTCTTCACACAAAAAACGTGAATATTATTTTCGATCGCATTTCCAAACAGTTTATCGGAATGAGGCAAATAATATGGCGTTGGAAAGCTGCTGCAAAACCGCTCCTTCCACATATTGAAAGTTTTCTCTAATTCTCTATGGTTAAAGAGTAATTTGGAAAATCGTAAAATTTCGCAAACCGAACGACCGAGTTCGTATTTTCGATGTCATTTCTAAACGGCTAATCCAATCGAGGCAAATGATATGGCGTTGGAAAGCTTATGAAAATGCGCTACTTTTTCATATTTAAAGTTTTTCCTAGTTTTGAACGGCTTAAAAGTAATTTAGAAAACCATACAAGTTGGTCGAGTTCGTATTTGCGAGCTAAATGTTTAATCGTACGTCCGAATGTAGCAAATGATATAGCGTTGGAAAGCGTGGGGAAATGCGAAACTTTTTGCTATATATTATTTCTCCCAATTAATTACGGTTTTATGTCAATTTTAAAAATGGCTAAAAACGTATTTTCACCGTAATTTCTACAAACTTTATCGGAATTGGACAAATAATATACCGTTGAAAAGCTAAGGAAAATGCCAAAACATTTTCATGTTGATGAGTTTCTCTAATTCTTAGCTGTTTTCAAGTAATTTCGAAAATGGCGAGATCATTCGTTCTGCCTTTATCGCGAAACAGATTCTTCGAAAATGCACCGCGTGAAGAACCTGAACTTCTCGGCATGTGTACTTAAACTTCACTCTGTTTTTCACGTGCTTTGTTTGCACGTAGCTCTCCATTCACTCACCGGAACACTCATCATAATTGACCAAGTAATATATTGGTGGAAAGCTGATGTAAACACGCAACTTTCCCGTGTTGATCGTTTTTCATAATCGCGACGGTTTTAAAAGTTATTCATTTGAAATTCATTCAGTGCAGTAGTTGAACTTCCTGCTGTTTTCACGTTGAACTTCTGTGACGGATTTTCGTTTGTAATTTTCTCATCCATTCGTCCGTGTTACACAAATGATATTCCTTCTATACAAACCTCTCTCACAATAATATTTTTTAACTTTCTCCGACGAAGAACTTGAACTTATAACAACAAATCTTTTAAACTTTGCTTTTTTTATTCCTTTTTAATACAAGATGCACACCATGTAGTATGTGACCTGGTAGTTATGAATCTGAACTTCTCTCGGTTACGTGAAAATATCTGAGTTTTTTATAAATATTAATCTGAATTTCTTAATCTTTTTTTATGAATTTTGAAGCGCTCTATTTTTAAAAGTTGAGCTTCTTGTTATTTAATTTTTGAACTTCTTGTTTTCCATTCTTTAATAACAAGGGAAATCTGAGTTTTCTATAATCATCGAACTTCTTCATCTTTTTAATATGGACTTCCTCGTTTTTTTCTTAATCTTTTTTATGAAATTTGAAGCACTCTATTTTTAAAAGTTGAACTTCTTGTTATTTTATTTTTGAACTTCTTGTTTCCATTTCTTTAATAACAAGGAAAATTTGAGTTTTTTATAATCACCGAACTTCTTCATCTTTTTAATATGGACTTCCTGGTTTTATTTCTTTAATCATTTTCTATGAATAAAAATATTTTAAGACACCAAAACAACATTTTTTGTGTGTGTTTTTGCATTGGTTTGCACATCAAATCGCGTCATCTTTAGAAATTGAACGTCTGCTTTTTCTTTTTGTTTTCTTTCAACATTTTTTAGCACGTCGAACCACGTCATCTTTAGAAATTGAACTTCTCCTTTCTTTTTGTTTTCTTTCAACATTGGTTTACACTTGTGTACCGCGTCATCTTTAGAAATTGAAGTTCTCATTTTTATTTTCGTTTTCTTTCAACATTGGTTTACATGTTGTGTACCGCGTCATCTTTAGAAATTGAACTTCTCCCTTTCTTTTTGTTTTCTTGCATGTTTTACCTTGCATGTTTAAATTTATTTTGAACTTATTGATATAACACACTTGACCTTCTCGAACACAACATTTTGACCTTCGCAAAACAGAAATTAAAGCCAAACTTTTGACCTACAGAGCATATACAATTTTCTCGACTTTTTCAAGAATAAACGTTTAAATCGCCCCGTTAGTTTGACATGAACTTGCTGCACATTTTCAAACTTCGGTTTGACTTTTCTACAGGAACACCATCTGTACAAAGAACCTCCTATCGATTTAACGAACATATGTGACTTTCTTAATGAGAAAACAAATAATTACTCTCAAAAACATCTTCAAGTAACGGGATATGTTCCATGTGACCGGAAAAGCACATCTTATCATTTCTTTTACTACGAACAACATCATGTTCAAACAAAAAAACAAAGACAGTAGCACTGCCTAATCTGTCGCACTCAAGCGCACCAACATCAAACAAATGACGTGGTAAGAGCAAGACGGCATGGCCGACGGTTCTACTCCACTGTGCAATGTAGTTTTTTCATCGGGGAGGGGAGGATGGAACAGCAGAAGGAAGAAGTTCAACACGTGGGCAGAGTGAAGGTCATCTTTGGTTGAAGACGAAGGTGGGGAAGAGGTTGTCCAGAGATGTGTGAGGAGGAGGAAGAAACTCGACATATGGTGGCGGCTCTGACTCCCCTACTCCCGTAGGATGCGAAGTAACAGGAGCTGCGTGTCGTGGCAACGGATGGAGGGTCGTGCCACGCCGACGAGCGTGAAATGGTGGCGATATGGCCTTGGCGTGATGATGGAGGGGGGCCGCACCGGGGAGCACGACAACGGGATGGGTGGACGCCAGAAGATGCGCCGGAGACCGCAGGATCCGCCTTAGCATCACGGGCATCACCGAAGCGGGAGGATCCGGGGGCCAGCTGTGAGGGAGAAGGCTCACTGGCCGTGGCAGAGGAGGGGCGTTGGTTGTGCGGAAGGATGCGCGCCGGCCATTGGGATATTGTGGTAGCGGCCACGCGTGGCAGATGGCGATGGCGCCGCCCTGGGCAGGTCGCGGTGGCTCCCCCTATGAAGGTCGCGACGGCGCCCCTAGGAAGGCCGACGCCGCTCGTCAGATCCGGTGGGTGCCGCGGTGCCGAGCGGTCGGCGGCGGGTGGCACACGAGGGGACGGCGGGCGGTTCTGGGGACGGGTGTGGTTGTGGCGGCGGGGGATCGAGGACAGAGGAGGGAGGTGCGGGAGGTTGGGGTGGGTGTGGCCTTTTTTACTTTTCTTGTACCGATCGGTCGGGTGGGTTTTTAGTGATCTCGGAAACGTACGGTCGGGCCCTTATAGGGCCGACCGTGATCCAAATAACTATTCTGATCCTGGGATCAGAATAGTGTTTTATATATATAGGACAAATGTTTCCTACAAGCAGTGGTAGTTACCACCATATGCGTTTTGTATGTTGTATGTAGTATCTGTCGAAACCGAGAGTATGTACGTGTAGTATGTAGTATATAACAATGTTTAGGTAGTATATATACTGATTTTTAGGTAGTATATAACAATGTTTAGGTAGTATATATACTGATTTTTAGGTAGTATGTATCATATTTTGGGTATGCTCTTTTTTACGTACAAATATGTACGTATTTCACAAATATAATAAAACTATGGACTCATATGCAATTTTTTTCATGTAACTTGCTTTGAAATATCTTATATATAGTATATAAACATATTAAAAATAATAAAATAGTATATGTAGTACCACATGGTAGTATATGAGATATGTGGGGTAACTACCACCGGGTGGTAGGATGGATTTTCCCTATATATATATATATATATATATATATATTGTTGTTCTGTATGCAATCCCATCGCACAACACACACATCTTATTAGCAGCAACTGTTTGTGTTATTATCGGTATTCACACACATTTCTGATTACAGACCTATTTGCCGTGTATCACACACATCTTGTTTATTTGAACCGTTTCTGTCCTCATGTGTCAACGCAAACAGTTCATCCGAGTGAACCGCATGTCGTATATCGCACACACCTTCATCTGGCTACCCGTTTCTTTTGTGTTGCCTAATCACAAACAGTTCATCAGAGTGAAGCGTATGCTGTGTATCACACACACCTTCATCTGGCTACCCGTTTCTTTTGTTCCTCCTCATCGCAAACAGTTAATTGAACTGAACTGTATGCCCTTCATCGCACAAGCAACTAAAACGTGTACCGTGTTTGATGCATCCGTCATCGCAAACGTTTTATACATTTCTTATGGTTTTCATACAGCACTGTTTGCGATTATTGCATCACACACAATTTCTCGAAGGGTCTCTGATCGTAGTATCGCGTTAGCAGCATCCTGCAGTAGTGTTATGCATGTTTCTTTAATAGGTTTGCTCTTATATATAGCTCTGTTGATTTCAATTTCAATTGTGTGTACAGTTGACTTCTCATATCATGCACATTACTAGCATCACAACAGAGCCAATAGTGTTGTTGTAAATGTAGACCCGTGGTACCCATCTGAAATCTTGTTGTGCCGTGTAGTTTCCCATGCTTTGTATTCTTTCAGTGCTTCTTTCTCTTGAACTGGTATGATTTGAACCGTGTCTCTATTTTGATTTGGCAAGACAATGCAGTGACCATAGAACATAGATATATGTTTGTTTGATGCTTTTATAATGTACTACTTGGCAATTGAAGACTTGGTAGTTTAATCTTGTCCACCTTACAAATGAGCTGGTTCACCGAAATGAGTTTCATATACTAGTACATGTTAAACCTGTTATGTGTCTGCTTGTTTCTTCTTTTAGAATGCTGCCAGAATATTGGGGAAGAGTGCCTTATTAAGCAAGGGTAAAGGAAGTAATGCAGATAAGGTTCAGGATAGAGAGACATCCTTGTTGGTCTCCAACAAAGCTAATAAAACAGCTAAGGAAAACTATCTTGAAGACAGTGAGACAACCCCAAAGTCCTGTCTTAGTTTAGTGTTCGAGTTACTGGCCACTACCGCTGGCACAAGCTATTCAAACTCACTGTCTGAATCAGTTCGGTTTCTCGAGTCTCAACTACAAGCTGAAAGACATCGATCAGCTGTGCTGCGACAAGAAGCGGAAGGACCGCGGAAGTCCCTGGAGCATTCAGATGCATACTTTCTGGTGCAACAGCAAGCATTGGAGGATTTTAGCGCCAAACAGGACAAAGCTAATAATCTTGCTAAGCTTATTGCCAGCATGGTGGATACCAAGGATAACGTTTCTTGAGCTCTTCTCAAGTTGTTTCAGTTATGGACTTATTTTGCTAGCGCGTTTATTTGCACTGGTGGCCAATTTAGGCGGCCAGTGTATGTAATATGCTGCTTTGTTCCCTATATTTGCACTGGTGGCGAACTTTGATGCCCAGTGGATGTAATATGTGTAATAGCCGTAATAGCCTAGCGTTAGTTGCTTGCTTATTTATTTCCTTATTGTCTTATTCAGTTGTTTGCTTGTAGTCACTGCAGTTCTTTTTCCGCGCTTTTCTAGTGGACACAATAACCTATTTTTGGTAACTATGCCACAATAACCATGGCAACACACGGATTTTTGTAACCATGGGCCTCCTGCGGGCTGTAGGATCCATGGGCCTTTTACGGGCCGTAGGATCCATGGGCCTTCTACGGGCTGTAGGATCCATGGGCCTTCTATGGGCCGTAGGATCCATGGGCTTTCTATGGGCTGTAGGATCCATGGGCCTTCTACGGGTTGTAGGACCCATTGGCCTTCTATGGGCCGTAGGATCCATGGGCCTTCTACGGGGCGTATAATCATTTCGCCAAACATGGGCCATACTATTCGTGGACCATAACGGGTCGTTAATAGGCTTTATTTGATAACGCTATGAAAACAGCCCAACTGGTTAACAGGCCACAAACAGGCCGGATGTAACCACGTGCTGAATTTGGCCCACAAACGGAACAGGCCGGTAATGGACCATAACTAACCGAATTCTAGAAATGAGCCCAAGAATAAATGGGCCCTTAGATGGCCGAAAGGTAACACGGGCTGGAAGGCCGACGAAATAATGGGCCGTTAATGGGTATAACGCGATACACTGTTCATTATGGGCCAGTTTCATCTCGGGCCTTTAATGGGCCCAGAGTTACAAATGGCCTCCTATGGGCCGGAAGACGTCATGGGCCATACATGGGCCAGAAGGTACAATGGGCTGGTATCATATTGGACGGCACAGATGATGCTACTGGGCCAAATTCCGGTAGGCCGTATGTTAGCGGGCTGTAAATGGGCTATATGCAAACAGGCCGTTAACAGGGTTTTTGTGGACCGGCCCGCTACCTTTTGACCAAGTCAAATGGGCCGGCCTTTTACTTGAATGGGCCTCTGTTGGGCCGTGCCACATGTAGATGAATCGTAGGCGCCTTCGGTCCAATGAGTAGATGACATATGTCCCAACGGTGAGCCGACACATGGTTACTCTGGCCGTTGAGAATTTTACACGTGGAAAATCCCCATTGGTCCGGGCTGTTAACGGGTTATCGAATCCAAATCGGAACCCGATAGCTTAACGGCGACCCATTACACTGGATGCGACGTGTCAGTCAGCCTTGACGAAAGCGCTTCTATGACGCGCGATTTAGCGTCATGGAAGTGGACACTTCCATGATGATAATTTTGGTAATGTCATGGAACACTTCTACGACAGCACAGGTATGACTATCTTGATTCTGTCATAAAATCGTCATGGATGTACATGCATGACAGAAAACGTGACCTACTATGACAAACATGTATCATCACGGAAGTGTAATTTTTTGTAGTGTTACAGGGACGTGCACTGGTTTTCTTAGTGGATTCTGGCAGCACCCACACATTTTTGGACTGTGTAGTGGCTGCTAGGATGCAAGGAGTTTCTGATACGGCTGTCTCTATGGTCCGAGTGACCAATGGAAAATTATTCCCTGCACTCAACAACTGTTGAATGGTAAGTGGACTTGTGGGGGTCATAAATTTGTCAGTAGTTTCAGGGTTTTCCTCTTGGGTTCCTATGATGGTATTCTGGGCATTGATTGGCTAGCTACTCACAGCCCTATGCAAGTTAACTGGGCTCCTCACTTGCTTTCTTTTAATCATGATAACACCACAGCTACTCTGTTTGGGGAAGATGTTGTTCCACCATTGTTAGAACTTTGTACCTTGTCTGTTACTACTAATGATATACTCTCTTGATGAGGACATCAATACCATCGTTACACCCACAACCCCTACTGTTACATATGATGGACCAATTACTAGAGCTCGCGCACGCCAATTAAATTACCAGGTACTTTCGTTTCTTGGTAGTGATTCTAATGTTCATGAGAATATGATGCTGCCTAAATTGGATACATTTGTTTTGCTTACAAATGAAGGGCCTAGCTTGGAGAAGGATGAACATTGGAGCAAGTACAAGCATGGAGTTGATGGCATGCGCAAGGGGAACAAGAACGGAGTTACAAGTGATGATTTCAGGACTCTGAAGCCACCATAAGGAGTGAATGAAGCCTTGGACGAAATATACAAGATGCCACTTCATAAATTTCGTCCAGAGGCTATTCTAGGTGCTGCGTCACCTTATTATTGGGCCAGGCCCATGTAATTTCGAAATACTTAAGTATAGGCTGTTTTTAGAGTCCGTATGTGTGGGGAAACAAGAGTTAGGGTTGGTTTCGGACCCCTTCCTCAAGGGCCACGAAATTCCGCCCCTCTTCCTCCATATATACAGCCCTTAGGGCGTCGTTTAGACTTTGGGTTTTGTTTAGATCAAAAGTTCGCCATAGCAGCAACTTCGCGTACTTCGTTTGTGTTCAACGACCAGACCAAGGCGTCATAGAACCCCACCTTCATTAACAAAGCTTTCCTCTTTTATTCGCAATATCCAGATTGCAATCTTAGTTTCTTGCTTGTTCTTCGTTTGCCTGCAGGAAACAGACCCTCGTGGTCAGGTTGATCGTGCTCCGGCGTGGTCAATAACCTCTCGGAGTTGGTTTAGCGATTGCTAAGGCGCGACGTCATCGCACGTTCGTAGTCGGATCGTCAAAGTCGACTTCATCCTAAACGATAGCCACCATCTCATCGAAAGACGGGACACCTTTGCCTCTATCAAGTGGTATCAGGCTTCCAGGTTGCTCGGTGAGATTTTACAGTTTTTCGTAGTTTAGATCGAGTCTGTTCTTCATACCTATAGTCCACAAAAAAAACCAAAAAATTTTTTAGGGTTAGTTCATCCTATCCGAACCAATCTGAGCCTTTGCATAATCTTTTCTGTATTTGCTTTGTTGAATTTGCGGTTGCATCGTCGTGTCAAGTTGCTGGTCTTAGCGTCTAGTCCTTTAGAATTTCGAGTTCTGTTCACAGGTTGTCACGTCGCCGCTACCATATATCACCACCGCATCATCATCATCACCGCTGCCATATACCACCATCGTCATCACCGCTGCCATATACCACCATCGTCATCGCCGCTACCATATACCACATATCCACCGCCATCACGCTAATCTGAGTCCACCTCCATCACAGATTCACCACCAGTCTGTGTTCCATCGCCCTGCAAATATCCGCCACCAGTCCGAGTTTCCACCACATTCATCTCCGCCACGAGTCCTAGTCTGAGTCCAGTAATTGTTGCTTTGTTCTTGATTTCCAGATCACGCGATACTCCGAGTCGTGACAGAGAAGGACTCCCCAACTTTCGTGCTACCCGCAGAAGAAAAATAGTTCCAGTTTAAAAAAAAACTAAGTCTGGAAAATTCTGGCTAGGCAGTTTTTAGGACATTTCTAGACTTTGTCGAAAAAAATTTGTTGCGGAGCAAAAAAAAAAGAGGAAAAAAGTGCAAAAAAAAGTGAAAAAAAAGTGAAAAAAAAATAAAAAAAATTCAGAGTGTGCTTCTCCCTTGTTTACGTGCAGCGCCGTGATTTTGTTAGTGTTCTAGGCTCGCGTCTCTAGTACGGTCTAGCCTAGGACCAGCACAGTACCGTCGTTGAGCGTTTATTCAACTTTGCATCTGTGAATTGATTATTGCTGACCCTTTTTGCCACCATATTATAAGCCTTCCTAGCTCCACATACATCTACGTCGTGCGTTTGACTCTCCCTGGTAATCGCTCTATCCAAGCTTTGAGAGTTTTGACTACAACGGTTGCCGATCACCGCCTGCTGCTTGGTAAGAACTGGTAAGAATTTGAGATTTGCTTGACGGATTTGTGACTGTCCACCACACCACCACCACCACTTCCTAGTAGTCTGTAGAATCATATTCTTGTGTGTTTCTATTGCTGCTAACCATGGCAGGATCACAAGCCGACGAGACTGACTGGGAGAACATGACAAACAAAGCGTTACATGATAAGTTTCAACAAATGATGAGTGGACAGGTGGAAGATGTGCTAAATAGATTTGAAGAGGCCATGGAGAAGATAGATGGCATTGAGAAGGCGTTCGAAACAAAGCTCGATAACAAGTTTAATGAATTGCTCGCGCGTCTACCACCACCACCACCGGCTGCACCTAACGCACCTCTACAACAACAACAACGACTACCTCCACATCGCGAAACAACGCTCCGCCGAGCGACCCGTGTTCCTCTTGCGCTTGGCCAACCTGTTGGTGCTGCTGTTGATACTTCTATGGCTCCTGCTGCTGATGCGGAGGAGGATGATTATGTGGGAGATTACGAGGATGAGGTTGATCAACATCAGAACTACGTGCAACCACCAGCACCACAACCACCATGTCATCCACATGCAAATAATGGTAATGTTAGGGCTCCCCCTCAGGTACGAGATCATGACCATCTCCCTAAACTGAAATTGAATATCCCACCATTTGAGGGTAGATATGTTCCTGATATATATCTTACTTGGGAGTTAGAAACTGAACAACGATTTACATGTTTACAATATCCTGAGGAGAGACGTGTTCCTGCTGCTGTTTGTGCTTTCACCAGCTTTGCATGTGTTTGGTGGTCTGAATATTGTAGATTATATCCTGTTCCAGCTACTTGGGCTGCTTTGAAAACTGCAATGCGTACTCGTTGGGTTCCGCCATATTATCAACGTGAATTACTTCAAAAATTGCAGCGCTTACGACAAGGAAAAAATTCTGTAGAAGAATATTATCAGGAATTACAAACTGGATTGATTCGATGTGGTATTGTTGAGGAGAATGAAGCTATGCTTGCACGTTTTTTGGGTGGATTAAATAGAGAGATTCAGACCATTCTAGACTATAAGGATTATAATAATATCACTCGTTTATTCCATCTTGCTTGTAAAGCTGAACGTGAAGTGCAGGATCGACAGGCATTGGCGCGAACTAACTTTTCTGCAGGTCGACCTTCATCATGGACACCACGTGCATCATCTACTTCCACACGTTCTGCTACACCGGCACCTCCGTCGGCTGCCACCTCCAACCGTGATACAAGAAAGCAGGCACAACCACCACTATCTGCCAAGAGCACACCTGCCGGGCCTGCACAGAGCTCTGCTTCTTCCATGGCGTCTACAGGGCACACAAGTGATATTATTTGTCGTCGTTGTAAGGGAAGAGGACATTTTGCGCGCGAATACACATCTCAGCGTGTGATGATTGCTACTGAGGATGGTGGGTATGAGTCCGCTAGTGACTATGATGAGGAGACTTTGGCTCTTCTTACACATGAAGAACACGGTGGAGATGATTCTGATCATGAGACGCAATACATGGCTCCTGAAGATGCTGACAGGTATGAATGTTTGGTTGCTCAACGTGTTTTGAGTGTGCAGGTCACGCAAGCTGAGCAAAATCAGAGGCATAATTTGTTCCATACAAAGGGAGTTGTGAAGGAACGTTCTGTTCGCGTCATCATAGATGGAGGGAGCTGCAACAACTTGGCTAGCATGGAGATGGTGGAGAAGCTATCCCTCATCACAAGACCACATCCACATCCTTACTACATCCAATGGTTCAACAACAGCTGCAAGGTTAAGGTAACACGTACTGTTCGTGTGCATTTTAGTATCTCTACATATGCTGATTATGTTGATTGTGATGTGGTACCTATGCAAGCATGTTCCTTATTACTTGGTAGACCATGGCAATTTGATAAAAATTCTGTACACCATGGTAGAAACAATCAGTATACTCTCGTTCATAAGGACAAAAATATTACTTTGCTTCCTATGACTCCTGATTCCATTTTGAAAGATGATATTAATCGAGCTAATAAAGCAAAACAGGAGCAAAATAAGAGTGAAAATCAGATTGTGGCAAAAGAATTTGAGCAACAAATGAAGCCTAATAATAAACCATCTAGTGTTGCTTCTGAAATTAAATTGAAAAGTGCATGTTTATTTGCCACCAAATCTGGTATTGATGATCTAGATGTTAGCAAATCTGTTTGCTATGCTTTTGTGTGCAAAGAGGTATTATTTTCATTCGAGGACGTGCCTTCCTCTTTGCCTCCTGCTGTTACTAACATTTTGCAGGAGTTCGCTGAAGTCTTTCCACAAGACGTGCCACCGGGATTACCACCTATTCGAGGGATTGAGCATCAAATTGACTTAATTCCCGGTGCATCGCTACCCAACCGTGCTCCATACCGTACCAATCCAGAGGAGACGAAGGAGATTATGCGTCAAGTACAGGAGCTGCTCGACAAAGGTTATATACGTGAATCTCTTAGTCCTTGTGTTGTTCCTATTATACTAGTGCCTAAAAAGGATGGTACATCACGTATGTGTGTTGATTGTAGAGGCATTAATAATATTACTATTCGTTATCGTCATCCTATTCCTAGGCTAGATGATATGCTTGATGAATTGAGTGGCTCTACAATATTCTCCAAAGTTGATTTGCGTAGTGGATACCATCAAATTCGTATGAAATTGGGAGATGAATGGAAAACAGCATTTGAAACTAAGCTTGGTTTATATGAGTGGTTAGTCATGCCTTTTGGGTTAACTAATGCACCTAGTACTTTCATGAGATTAATGAACGAAGTTTTACGTGCTTTCATTGGACGATTTGTGGTAGTCTATTTTGATGATATACTGATTTATAGCAAATCTTTGGAAGAACATTTGGAACATTTACGTGCTGTTTTTAATGCTCTACGTGATGCACGTTTGTTTGGTAACCTTGGGAAGTGCACCTTTTGCACCGACCGAGTGTCTTTTCTTGGCTATGTTGTTACTCCACAGGGAATTGAAGTTGATAAAGCCAAGATTGAAGCTATTGAGAGTTGGCCGCAGCCCAAAACGGTCACACAAGTGAGGAGTTTTCTTGGACTCGCTGGTTTCTATAGGCGTTTTGTGAGAGATTTTAGCACCATTGCTGCACCTCTCAATGAGCTTACAAAGAAGGATGTGCCTTTTGTTTGGGGTACCGCACAGGAAGAAGCCTTCACGGTATTGAAAGATAAGTTGACACATGCTCCTTTACTTCAACTTCCTGACTTTAATAAGACTTTTGAGCTTGAATGTGATGCTAGTGGAATTGGATTAGGAGGTGTGTTATTACAAGATGGCAAACCTGTTGCATACTTTTCTGAAAAATTGAGTGGGCCTAGTCTGAACTATTCTACTTATGATAAAGAATTATATGCTCTTGTTCGGACTTTAGAAACATGGCAACATTAATTATGGCCCAAAGAATTTGTTATACATTCTGATCATGAATCTTTGAAACACATTAAAAGTCAAGCTAAACTGAACCATAGACATGCTAAATGGGTTGAATTCATTGAGACTTTCCCTTATGTCATTAAACACAGAAGGGTAAAGAAAATGTTATTGCTGATGCATTGTCTCGTCGTTATACTATGCTTTCACAACTTGATTTTAAAATATTTGGTTTGGAGACCATCAAAGATCAATATGTGCATGATGCTGAATTTAAAGATGTCTTGCAGAATTGTAAAGAAGGTAGATCATGGAACAAGTTTGTTGTTAATGATGGTTTTGTGTTCCGTGCTAACAAGCTATGCATTCCAGCTAGTTCTGTTCGTCTTTTGTTGTTGCAGGAGGCGCATGGAGGAGGATTAATGGGACACTTTGGCGTGAAGAAGACAGAGGACGTACTTGCTACACATTTCTTTTGGCCAAAGATGAGACGAGATGTTGAGCGTTTTGTTGCTCGCTGCACTACATGTCAAAAAGCTAAGTCACGACTCAATCCTCATGGTTTATATATGCTTGCCTCATATTGAATTTGCTTATAACCGTTCGTTGCATTCTACTACTAAGATGTGCCCTTTTGAAATTGTGTATGGTTTCCTACCTCGTGCACCTATTGATTTGTTGCCTCTTCCATCTTCGGAGAAGGTTAATTTTGATGCTAAAGAACGTGTTGAATTGATTTTAAAAATGCATGAGTTAACTAAGGAAAACATTGAGCGTATGAATGCTAAATATAAACTTGCTGGAGATAAGGGTAGAAAACATGTTGTCTTTGCACCTGGTGATCTTGTTTGGTTACATTTGCGTAAGGATAGGTTTCCTAATTTGCGCAAATCAAAGCTAATGCCACGTGCTGATGGTCCATTTAAGGTGTTAGAGAAAATAAATGATAATGCATATAAACTTGAGCTGCCTGTAGATTTTGGGTTAGTCCCACTTTTAACATTGCAGATTTGAAGCCTTATTTGGGTGAGGAAGATGAGCTTCCGTCGAGGACGACAGCATTTCAAGAAGGGGAGGATGATGAGGACATCAATACCATCGTTACACCCACAGCCCCTACTGTTACATATGATGGACCAATTACTAGAGCTCGCACGCCAATTAAATTACCAGGTACTTTCGTTTCTTGGTAATGATTCTAATGTTCATGAGAATATGATGCTGCCTAAATTGGATACATTTGTTTTGCTTACAAATGAAGGGCCTAGCTTGGAGAAGGATGAACATTGGAGCAAGTACAAGCATGGAGTTGATGGCATGCGCAAGGGGAACAAGAGCGGAGTTACAAGTGATGATTTCAGGACTCTGAAGCCACCATAAGGAGTGAATGACGCCTTGGACGAAATATACAAGATGCCACTTCATAAATTTCGTCCAGAGGCTATTCTAGGTGCTGCGTCACCTTATTATTGGGCCAGGCCCATGTAATTTCGAAATACTTAAGTATAGGCTGTTTTTAGAGTCTGTATGTGTGGGGAAACAAGAGTTAGGGTTGGTTTCGGACCCCTTCCTCAAGGGCCACGAAATTCCCCCCCTCTTCCTCCATATATACAGCCCTTAGGGCGTCGTTTAGACTTTGGGTTTTGTTTAGATCAAAAGTTTGCCATAGCAGCAACTTCGCGTACTTCGTTTGTGTTCAACGACCAGACCAAGGCGTCACAGAACCCCACCTTCATTAATAAAGCTTTCCTCTTTTATTTGCAATATCCAGATTGCAATCTTAGTTTCTTGCTTGTTCTTCGTTTGCCTGCAGGAAACAGACCCTCGTGGTCAGGTTGATCATGCTCTGGCGTGGTCAATAACCTCTCGGAGTTGGTTTAGCGATTGCTAAGGCGCGACGTCATCGCACGTTTGTAGTCGGATCGTCAAAGTCGACTTCATCCTAAACGATAGCCACCATCTCATCGAAAGACGGGACACCTTTGCCTCTATCATCTCTGATGTACCAGTTGAGATTTAGGCTCTGCTGACACAGTTTGCATCAGTTTTTGAGGCCCCCACTGGTTTGCCTCCTAGAAGGCAATATGATCATACCATTCCACTTGTCCAGGTGCTAGAACTGTTTCTCTCAGACCATATAGGATTGCTCCTACCTTGAAAAGTGAGATGGAAAGAAAAGTTTAAGAGATGCTAGACATTGGAATTATTAGGCACAACAAAAACCCTTTCTCCTCTCCTATGATCATGGTGCACAAAAAGGATAAGACATGGAGGCTAGTAATTGACTACACACACATGAACAATATTACTGCCGAATGTAAATATCATATTCCTGTTATTGATGAGTTGTTGGCTGAGTTATCTGGGTCCCATTGGTTCTCCAAATCTGATCTTCGATCTGGCTACCGTCAAATTCGTATGACACCTGGGGAGGAGTACAAAATTGCATTTCAAACACACACTAGGCACTATTAATTTTTGGTGATGTCCTTTGGTCTAACTGGAGCCCCTAATACCTTCCAGTTTGCTATGAGTAGTGACTTAGCTCCAGTCCTCAAATGTCGTGCTGGGAAGAAATTTTCCATTGTCTTCTTTGATGATATCTTGGTTTTTAGTATCACCTATGAACACCATTTAATACACTTGAAGGAGGTGATGCAAGTACTCAAGAAACAACAGTGGCATGTCAATTTATCTAAATGTGCTTTTGCTTAGCAAGAAATTTGTTATTTGGGGCATGTTATCAGTGGACAGCGGTAGCTACGGATCCTTCTAAAATTGAAACAATTGAGCATAGGCCTGTGCCTACTTATCCTAAGGAGGTCAGAGGATTTCTAGGTTTGGCTGGCTACTACAGGATTTTTATCAGCCTGTTTGGTGTTATAAGCAGGCCTTTGACTAATCTACTAAAAAGGGGACCATTTTTTGTTGGACAAATATGGAACACCAATCTTTTGTAGCACTCAAGCAAGCTCTTGTGTCAACCCCTATGCTGGCTCTTCCGGACTTCTCTAAAAAAATTGTACTTCAGACTAATTCTTGTGATGTGGGAGTGGGAGCAGTTCTTATGAAAGAAAGGCATCCTTTGGCCTATGTCAGCACAACATTGGGCCCCAGAAATCAGACATTGTCTGTCTATGAAAAAGAATATCTCACAATCTTACTTCTTGTTGACCACTGGCAACAGTATTTAGCTTTCTGTATTTGTTATTTAGACTGACCAGAGAAGTTTGGCTAGTTTGTCTGACCAACGACTGCATACAGTCTGGCAGCAAAAAGCACTCACCAAGTTACTCGGTTTGAGCTACACTATTTGCTATAAAAAAGGATATAATAATGGGGCTGTTGATTCTTTGTCACGCAGGCCACATGTTGCTTCTAAAGCGGTTCCTAAAATTCAAGCACCGTCTTCTGCTCAACCGTTGTGGCTTGAAGAAATTCTGGCTAGTTATTCTCAGGATACCTTCTCTTTGGGATTATTGCAGCGTCTTGCCACTGATGCTGAAGCTCACAAGAAATTTTATTTGAAAGCTACTCTACTTAGGGTGCATAATTGTATCTGGGTTGGGGCTGAACCTTATTCGCATCAAAAGATTGTCAGCGGGTTCCATGACAATCCACTAGGTCGCCACTCTGGTTTCCCTGTGACCTACCGTCGTGTTCACCGGCTTTTCCGTTGGTCAGGAAGCGTGGATTCATAAAACAGTTCGCGCGCCATTTTCTTATTTGCCAATAGCCCAAGCCAGATCGAACTCCTTACCCTGGGCTACTGCAACCTTTGCTTGTACCTAACATGCCTCGGGAAAATGGTAACAATGGACTTTGTGGAAGGATTGCCCACGTCTGGGCAATACAATTGTCTCTTGGTGATCATTGATAAACTCTCAAAGTATGGTCATTTTGTCCCAATGCATCACCCTTCACTACTGCTACAGTTGCTGAGGCCTTCTTGAACTCTGTTTACAAATTACATGGTATTCCCTTGTGTATTGTTTCTGATCACGATCGCATTTTCATCAGCCTTTTCTGGAAAGAGCTATTTCACAAAACAGGAACCCTGCTTCGGATGAGCTCTACCCTCCACCTTCAGTCAGATGGCCAAACCGAGCATGTTAATCAATAGGTTGAATGCTTCCCCCGTTGTTTTGTCAGTGCACATCCCGCACGCTGGGTTCAGCGGATACCACTTTGTGACTTTTGGCACAACACGAACTAGCATTCAGCCACTGGTTCTACTTCTTTTGAGATCATCTACAAGAATTCTCCCCGTCATTTTGGGTTGACTTGACTTCGAACGATGTGATATAGTCAACAGATTTACAGTAGCGGCTTTCATAGTTTCAAGTAATCATGGATTTGGTTCGTCAACATTTGATGCGAGCTCAACAATGCATGAAAGCGCAAGCTGATAAGCATAGGAATGAATGCACATTTGTTGTTGGTGACTCTGTTTTCCTCAAGCTGCAGACTTATCTTCAGTCATCGGTGGCTCCGAGAGCAAATCACAAGCTAGATTTCAAGTTTTTTGGCCCATTTAAGATTCTAGCTCGTGTGGGCGAAGTTGCTTATGAGCTTGATCTGCCTGCTACCAATTGTGTGCACCCCGTGTCTCTATTGAAGAGTGTTCTATCATCGGATTATCAGGTTTTACCTCATCTGCCTCATCCTGATGCTCATTTACAGATTCCTGAACAAGTGCTGCAACAGAGGGTGGTCCGTCGTGGCAATAATTTTGTGGTTCAAGTGTTGATCTAATGGAGTGACTCCTCTACTGAACTTGCTACATGGAAAGACAAGGAGACGCTAACACATGTGTGACGACCCGTGTCATCATTAATTATGATAATGACACTAGTCCTTGGATTATTTCTTGACAATGCCTTGTCTTGTCAAATAATAATCCATGTCAGAGATTTGCAACAGGGAAATAGCTAGAGATGGTCATTTTTATTACAATACCATGCCATGTAGGGCAACAAGTCTCAAGTAGGCTTCTCACATGTCCACCGAATTATTATAACTACTAACATAAGAGTTCCAACTAGCAATACTAGATAGGTGGTGATAAAATAGTTTCTGGATTACATAGCTAGATCATAAGTTACTTACTCATCCCAACCCCCATATGTGGCATACAAATTGTACATAGCACTAGATGGATCCACATCTAGGTCCCCTGTGTAGTTGTAGCCATCACCATTGCTCTCCTCACTTGGGCTAGTAGGATTCTGATACAAGCTTTGCTCTAAGAAAAAGATGATTGATAGAGGCGGGGGTGTCCTGATCTTTCAATGAGATGGTAACTATCGATTTGGTGGAGTTGACTTTGACGATCCGACTACAAACGTGCACGACGTTGCGCCTTAGCAATCGCTTTACACACTCTTCGGAGTTATTTGACACCGCTGGTTGCCTGTCACCACCTACCGCATGGTAAGAACTTGTAAGATATTGATATTTGCTTTACTGTGAGCACTTTACAACCACATCCCAGTAGTTCATAGGAACATTATTCTCGAATTTTGTTTCTTGTTTCTACTAATCATGACGGGTGCCGAATATAGAAGTTCTTGGACGACGGACACATCTTCACCATCACGAGAGTTGGCAAAACACACACAAGCACATGGTCAGGTTATCTCTTTACCATCATTTGAGGGTAGATTTAATCCTGCTATTTATCTAGCTTGGGAGCTTGAAGTAGAACACGTTTTTAGTCGCCATGACTTTTCTGAACTTGAGCGAGTACGAGCTGTCACTAGAGCATTTACTGGTTTTGCTTCTGTTTGGTGGAGTGTGCATTGTAAGAAAAACATTGATAACCAACCCATAACTTGGAAAGATTTGAAAGATGTAATGAGGCAGCAATTTTTCCCTCCTTACTATCGTCGTGAATTGCTTCACAAATTCGAACAATTTAAACAAGGAAACAACACTGTTCATGCTTGCTACCAAGAGTTCAAATCTTATATGCATCATTGTGACATAGAAGAATCTGAGGATGATACAATGAATAGATTTTTTGGTTGTTTGAACCATAATATTCAGGCAAGATTTTAGTATATTCCTCGTTGCATTACTGGTATGTATGTTCGTGCTTGTACCTTTGAGAGATAGTTACAGGAAGATGCATTGGGTGACTACAACAACTACTATTCCAATTCATTGCTCTGATACCACTTGATAGAGGGTGTCCCATCTTTCGATGAGATGGTGGCTATCGTTTTGGAGGAAGTCGACTTTGACGATCCGACTATGAACGTGCGAAGACATCGCACCTTAGCAATCGCTAAACCAACTCCGAGAGGTTATTAACCACGCCGGAGCACGATCAACCTGACCATGAGGGTTTGTTTCCTGCGCGCAAACGAAGAACAAGCAAGAAACTAAGATTGCAATCTGGATATTGTGAATATAAGAGGAACTCTTTATTATTGAAGGTGGGGTTCTGTGATGCCTTTGTCTGGTCGTTGAACACAAACGAAGTACGCGAAGTTACAGCTATGGCGAATTTTTAATCTAAACAAAACCCAAGGAAAAAGCTACTAGATGGATCTACTTATATAGGAGCAAGGGGTGGCAGCCAAGGAGGTGGAAGGACATCCCAAGGCAGCCAAAAACCAACCCTAGGTCGTACAAGGCTCATGGGCCCAAGTGGAGGTGATGCAACACCTTTGGACTTGTTGTTTGACTCGGATTCTGCTGCAGCGTCGGATTGTTTCGTCCATATCTCAATGCTATGGACGAATTTGAAGGTGAATCCAATTGGGCTGGGAAGAGCATGAAATCTACTTTCCAAGAAAAAACAAATCACCCAATTTGGAGTCCGTATAAAAAAGTTGTTGGCGTTTTGAGTCAGGTATGTCTGTGTAGTCCGAATCTGAATCCAGAACGTGAGAGACTTGGACTCTATCTTCTCTTGGCCCAAAAGTGACGTGAGAGGACTTTTTGAAAAGAACCTAAACTTCTCCTTTTGCCTTATCTTCATATGTGGCTTGTACAAATGTCCCATATACCTGCAATTAGACAAAACACAAAAATGTGTGAAGTATTTTTGTTCTGGATAACATAAATAGGTTATTAAACAGTTTGCACTACAAATCACCTGACAAATATGCATGTATGCAATAATTTTGGTCGTATCCAAGGTAGTCATGTCCTCATAAATGATTAATAGCATGAGTGAGTACAAGGTACTCAGCAAGCTCAAATAGAAGAATGCAACACTCATGATAGCTCAATATAAATCAAAAAGTCCTACCTCAACTCAACCCCTTTTAAAAAAAGAACATTTGTTGCAGAAAGTCCATTTTAATTTATAAAAGCTATCAAACACTCGTATTGCGAGATAGAACCACCAATAGGTCCCGTAGTCTCCAATCCAAGAGACTGGCATGAATTCATGTTTTCTTTAACTCTGCAGAGTTTGTATCACTTTACCCATAGAGCTCGAAACCATAATAGCCATCTGCATTTCCTTAGATGCGAGACATGGTTCAGAACCTAAGCCTTTTCCCATTATATATATTATATCTCCACCCGGCTAGTGGTTACTAGCCATTGTGTCGGGTTTCGGAACCCGCACTCCACCAACGGTTAATATATAGCTTTTGCTAATGCACCCATCCAGCATTAGCTTGGGAACTCATCGCCCATCCTACAACTACTTACCCATGTGGAGAGTATAATAACTTGATGGGTAATGGGACGAGACCATGGTTGATACGTTTGTACGGTGCATAAAACGAGTGAAAGTTATTTAATCTTAATATCATAGCCATATGTAAAGGACCCCACCTTCCAGTATGTCCATTCCGGGCACCCTCTACCCACCAAATATTTATATAAAAAGAATGGATTAGCTCCTCCATCAGCTAACCCAACTATTCACCAACATTCACTCCACACGATTTATTCAGAAACATTTTATGCAAGTTGATGATAAGATAGCAGAGAATAGTGTTTTTTAAGTTCTACTCAGTATGATCAAGGAGAGCTTGCCTGAGTTCTCGTACTCAGACCCAAAATCAGTTTGCTTTTATAGCGCCTCCTTCTCCTGACTGTACTTGCTTCCTCCAGTTCGTTAAATATATATATTTCGAGACTAAGTCGAGTGAATACCAGGGAAATAAAAATATACGTCGGTGAAGTGTGGTCATCCTATAGTCAGTCTTTTTTTACTAAGCTTGCATTAGTAGGTGGATTTAGAATAGATAATTATTAGATGTGCACCTGGGTAATTACCACTACTAGAAACCTCCACATGCCCTCTCCCTTTCTCAATTTCCAAGTCTTTCTCTCTCCTATACTAGTCCTCCACCGAACAAAACACACACCAATACTAGTCCAGCATGAACAGGAAACATGTACATGTCTTCTCTCCCTCCTATTCCTCTACTCCTAACCTAGCCAGATCGGCCACGCCGCCAGCGACAGGAACATGCTGCTCCGCCACTGCCGGACTTCTCTCTCTCTCTCTCTCTCTCTCTCTCTCTCTCTCTCTCTCTCTCTCTCTCCTATCCAAACCCCAAATCTCTAATCCCCTCAGATTTGACTTGCAGGTTAGGTTCTTGTTGCGTTGTGACTCATCTGCTCCAGATCGAAGCCACCGGCGTTGGTGTCCGCAGTGCCGCTGGGTGTTAAATATCAGAGTTCAAAAGCATGGCCATGGAGCAGATCAAGCATAAGTGCATGTTAGTGATGCCCTTGTTCCTCTCCCTATTTTTTTATGCTCAAGTTATCAGATTTAGTAAATTAATTCAGTCTCATGTGCATGTGTGTGTACTAAACTGATTCCTCTTGTGCAAGATGTTGGTGTACTATTATTATACATTATCTTGCTCCATTTTATTTTACTTGATTAAGGCATTATCAATGCTTTCTTGTATAGTTGATTTGAAGATCTGTGATAGATGATACTAGTGGAATGATTTAGCTTTTGTGTGCATCTGTGAAGAACTAGTGAGGAATATTGTGGGTGCATCCGGGTTGGGCTTATTAGTGAGTGTGAGTGCTAAAGGAATGACAGAAGAAGAAGAACTCACCTTTCTTCTTTTGCCTTCTCAGCTGTTCCTACTAGTGCTGCTCCTACTTCCAGATCCCAGTCCAATAGGCTAACTTCTTGCTTTAGCCTTCCTCCTTTGATCTACTATGATTTCTCAGGTCACCATGTCTACTTATTGTTCTTGGATATTTGTTGGTTGCAGATAGAAAGATGAAGACAGTGGGAGGAAGACAAACTGCAGGTTTGGCTATTTAGGGAAGAATGGAGACGTGTAAAGTGATAGAGGCGAGGGTGTCCCGATCTTTCGATGAGATGATAACTATCGATTTGGTGGAGACGACTTTGACGATCCGACTACAAACGTGCACGACGTTGCGCCTTAGCAATCACTAAACCAACTCTGAGAGGTTATTGACCACGCCGGAGCACAATCAACCTGACCACGAAGGTCTATTCCTGCAAGCAATCGAAGAACAAGCAAGAATATGATAAAGCAATCTGAATATTGCGAATATAGATGAAGTATTGATAAAGGTGGGGATCCAAAAGCGGTCTTGGTCTGGTCGTTGGACACAAACGAAGTACACGAAGTTGCAATGGCTAACTTTTAACTAAACAAATCCCAAGGAAAAAGCTACTAGGTGGATCTACTTATATAGGAGCAAGGGGTGGCGGCCAAGAAGGTGGGAGGACGTCCCAAGGCAGCCTAAAACCAACCCTAGGTCGTACAAGCCTCATGGGCCTAAGTGGAGGTGATGCAACACCTTTGGACTTGTTGTTTGACTCGGATTCTGCTGCAGCGTCAGATTGTTTCGTCCATATCACAATGCTCCGGATGAATTTAAAGGTGAATCCAATTGGAGTGGAAAGAGGACGAAATATACTTTCCAACAAAAAAAGAATCACCCAATTCGGAGTCCATATGAAAAAGTTCTTGCCGTTTTGAGTCAGGTATGTCTATGCAATCCGAATCTGAATTCAGAACGTGAGAGAATTGGACTCTATCTTCTCTTGGCCCAAAAGTGATGTGAAGGGACTTTTTGAACAGCACCTAAACTTCTCTTTTTCCCTTATCTTCATATGTGGATTGTACAAATGTCCCATACACCTGCAATTAGACAAAACACAAAAGTGTGTGAAGTATTTTTGCTCTGATACCTCTTGATAGAGGCGAGGGTGTCCCGATCTTTCGATGAGATGATAACTATCGATTTGGTGGAGACGACTTTGACGATCTAACTACAAACGTGCACGACGTTGCGCCTTAGCAATCGCTAAACCAACTCCGAGAGGTTATTGACCACGTCGGAGCACAATCAACCTGACCACGAAGGTCTATTCCTGCAAGCAATCGAAGAACAAGCAAGAATATGATAAAGCAATCTGAATATTGCGAATGTATATGAAGTATTGATAAAGGTGGGGATCCAAAAGCGGTCTTGGTCTGCTCGTTGGACACAAACGAAGTACACGAAGTTGCAATAGCTAACTTTTAACTAAACAAATCCCAAGGAAAAAGCTACTAGGTGGATCTACTTATATAGGAGCAAGGGGTGGCGGCCAAGAAGGTGGGAGGACGTCCCAAGGCATCCTAAAACCAACCCTAGGTCGTACAAGGCTCATGGGCCCAAGTGGAGGTGATGCAACACCTTTGGACTTGTTGTTTGACTCGGATTCTGCTGCAGCGTCAGATTGTTTCGTCCATATCAGAATGCTCCGGATGAATTTAAAGGTGAATCCAATTGGAGTGGAAAGAGGACGAAATCTACTTTCCAACAAAAAAAGAATCACCCAATTCGGAGTCCATATGAAAAAGTTCTTGCCGTTTTGAGTCAGGTATGTCTGTGTAGTCCGAATCTGAATTCAGAACATGAGAGAATTGGACTCTATCTTCTCTTGGCACAAAAGTGACGTGAAGGGACTTTTTGAACAGCACCTAAACTTCTCTTTTTCCCTTATCTTCATACGTGGATTGTACAAATGTCCCATACACCTTCAATTAGATAAAACACAAAAGTGTGTGAAGTATTTTTGTTCTGGATAATATAAATAGATTATTGAATAGTTGACACTAGAAATCACCTGACAAATATGCATGTATGCAATATTTTTGGTCGTATCCAAGGTAGTCATGTCCTCATCATAAAGTCTTGGCAATGGCTTGCTCTGCTCTCTCTCTCCTTTTAATATCAGAAAACCACCTTCCTTGGCTGGTATGGCTGCTCATCCCCTTCTCCATTGTTCTCACAGGTGCTAGCTTCTAATTGGCCGATGGTTGAAGCTCATACATAGACTTTACTGTTGACACATTGACTATTAATCTAGTGTGCATGTGAGAGTGGTGGTCAGTGTATGTCTCAAATGTGTCCTTCTATTCTAGTTGACCTAGAGATATTTTTGGGTTGGTCTAAGTTTGGTGTGGCATTGTTGTATAGATTAGCATAGTCTGGTCTCCCTACATTTTCTTTTTCCAATGATTTGTAATACACTTGTACAGTTGTACTGTTTGAGGTATATGAATATAAATATATATTTGAGTGGTTATGCTTGTTGAAGAAATCTGAGATGTATTTTCTTAATATATTCTACTTAATTATCTAGTTAAGGGTGGAATTGCTATGTGGAAAAAATACGGGTCATTACATCCTACCCTGCTTAGAAAAAGATTTCGTTCTCAAAATCGAAAACTTACTTAAAAGATTGGGGTAGGTTACTCGTAGGTCTCCCTCCTTATCCCACGTCACCTCACAAATCAAGTGGTTCCTCCATTCTACCTTGCAGAACTGAATGGTTCTTATCGTGAGCTTGCGGTCTTCAACTTCTAGTATCTTCAATGGGTGCTCTTCATAGGTCATGTCAGGTCGTAGATCAATCTCCAAGTCTGGCACTTGTGGTGGTGGCTTGTTGCATTTCTTACGTTGAGATATGTGGAAGACATTGTGAATCCTTGATTGGTGTTGTCGTAATTCCAACTTATAAGCAAATTTCCCCTTCTCTAAAATCTTAAAGGGCCCAACAAATCTAGGACTTAGCTTCCCCTTGATTCCAAAGCGTCGAACCCCTCTCATAGGGAAAACTTTTATATACACCTTTAAGTTCATAATCTACTTTCACTATATTGGCAGGTAACCAAACCATGCCAAGAATTATTTCTAACCCTGACATCTCTATGACATGTAGGTTTGCAAAAAAATTGGTGTTGTGGATTATTATTGGTTGATTCATGTGCATTGCCTCTACTGCAGTCTTGCCTCCAAGTGAGTTAACTCCTAAAGCTTTTTCCAATGGTGCACATGTTAATCCATTCTTAGTCATGAATTCTTGGGAAATAAATAAGTGTGTGGCACCAGTGTAAAAAAATAACTGTTCCAACTGAAGGAGGAATGAGTAGTTTACCGATGACAACATATGTAGCTTCTCCTAGTTGCTCTGCAGCCACATAATTCAGCCTTGGCTGTCCTCCTACTTGTCCTCCATGCCCAGCTTCTCTTGCTGCATAGTTCATAGGTCCGCCTTGTCCTCGCCCACCTAGTGGACGATGTACTTGAGTTTGCTGCATAGGTGGCCTTGTAGGATTTGCGGGACGAGAGGTGCAATTGATCTTGTGGTGTCCCGGTCTCCCACAATTGAAGCAAACTCATGTACCCGTCATACAATCTCAAGTAGCATGACCCTTTCCACACTTCCCACAGTTAGGAACAAAGGTTGGTTGAGTAGGAAACCTAGGCCGTGGTGGTGGCATATGAGGACGCACTGGTCCATGCATCATAAGACATGGGTGTTGCATCATGGGGCGTGGGTCTACCCTTGCTTTCTTCCTTCTCTCCTCACTTGGGTTGGCATGCTCATTCTCAAGTATGAAGGCCCTATTGACAAGGTCTTCAAACTGGGTGATCCCGTGAATGGAGAGGTGCATTTTCAGGAATGGATGCAACCCCTCCATAAACTTCCCCACTTTCTTGGCTTCAGTCGTTAGCAGCATCCTGTAGTAGTGGAGGCAGATGACTGGCTGTTAGAAGTAGAACATAATTTGGAAACCGTAGGGTGCTCTACGATCGGAGACCCTTCGACGAACCTGTGTGCGATGCAATAATCGCAAATGGTGGTGTAAAAAAACGTAAAAAAGGTGCAAAACGTTTGCGATGGAGGATGCATCAAACATGGTTCAGATTTTAGTTGCGTGTGCGATGTAGGGCGTACGGTTCAGTTCAATTAACCGTTTTTGATGAGGAGGAACAAAGGAAACGAGCAGCCAGATGAAGGTGTGTGCGATGTACACCATACGGTTCACTCGGATGAACTGTTTGTGATTAGGCAACATAAAAGAAACGGTCAGCCAGATCAAGGTGTGTGCGATGTACAACACATAGTTCACTTGGATGAACTGTTTGTGATTAGGCAACACAAAAGAAACGGTCAGCCAGATCAAGGTGTGTGCGATATACGACATGCGGTTCGCTCGGATGAACTGTTTGCGTTGAGACAAGAGAACAAAAACGGTTCAATATAACAAATACCATAAATATTGCAAGGTTCAAATTCACAGATTACAATGCCCAAATTCAAACATTGCAAACTGCATCATTTCTAAAAAGGGATCAGCCACTGACAAGTCATGACTTCCAATTGCTGTGCCATATGCTCTTCCAATATGAAGTTTGGCATTTTTGGAGGCTCTTCCATTCTGCAGTACCTGCCGACTCTGATAACCATACCATTCATCTTTCCTAATTGAATGTGTGTCCAACCTCAGTACCCTCAGCACCTTTGCTCTGGCAAGAAAGAACCTGGCGAGCGTAATCTCCGGTAAGGTCCCTCGGTAGGAGTTCAAAGTAATATTTGAGAGATGCGGATCCAGGCATTCGATGTGATTGTCGTTATAAACATTATCCACCTCCGGGCCTATTATTATCTGCAAAAGAAGAGAACGTGTTAGTGCCTACATGCAGTTTTGAACACTGCTACACGCTCATTTGGTTTGCAGGATTTGTAAAATGCACCAATGTGCCATATTCGATCTCGCATGATTAACTTGGGCATTTGATTACAATCTAGAAACATGTGGCCTTCTTCACAAGAGGTTGGATTGGATGAAAATTTCCCTAAGAAAACTAGTACAGATGAATCCAAAGGAGAAATGCTTATGGACGATTGTAACCATATGAATGAAGCAACCAATATGGGGTGGGGTGTATGTCATAAAATCCTCCAAAATTCCTTCAGAAATCCTAGTACATTGTCATTGTAAACTTGGGAAAAGGTGCAAAAAAATTAACTCCCTTATGGTTAACATTTAACAGGAAAGGAACACCACCTCGATATACAGCTTCTTCAGGCACGGAAAGCATCTCAGGCAACTGACAACTTGGTCCAGGTTGGGGCCAATAGATTCTAGTGCTAAGACCTTCACTGTGCCTAGAGTCTGGGTGAAGCTTCGCTAGATGACGGACGAACATACATCTTCAAAACTAGAAATAATGTTGATATCAAGAAGGAGAGGTATAAAGCGACTGTTGTACCTGAAAGTTGTGGTATTTTACACACGAGTAGCCCACCACTTTCAATTTCGGCGCAGAAATGACATTGATTCTTGTTGGACCTTGTTGATCAACCACAAGTAATCTCTCAAGTGAAGGTGTGTCCTAAATGACATATTGTGGTCCACCTTTTGTGATCTCTCGTTGCAGCACCAACAACACACATAAATAGTCCGAAGAGTCCTGGAGGTGATGTGCAAGGTACTCGACCCATTCATCGCCTGAAGACAAACGAAGCAGAGCGCGGATGTTGGCAGCAAGCGCATATTCCCATCATTAAAACTGAGCTTCTCGAGCTGATCTATGGCGGGGGATCGGAACCACTCGTCAAGCTTGGCTCGGTCCTTGCCATTGGAATGAAACTTGCCCATGATAAGGCCTTTGATTGGGCCATGGTGACTGTCGAGGATCTGGGAAAATGCAACCAAGCTTTGGCGATAGCCATGGTGGAGCTTCTGGGCGTCTAGGAGGTCGACAGGGGTGAGGAGCCATAGGGGGCGCCACCGCCGGGAAAGGGCGGCTTCCCTGGCCCGATATTTGATTGGGAGGAGGGATATGATGACTATCAACATATCATCGGGGAGGTTGTTGATGAAGTCTAGGCCTGCTAGAGTCGCTTGCCGTTCTTTCTCGACCCGCCTCCGCTTGTTGGCAGCCCCGTTCTCCACCTCCAGCGGCGACGGAAACCTCTGTCTTCGTATTCACTCCATGCTCCGGTGCTTCAGCAGCCCTGGCGTTGCCACTCCCTCCGATGGGGCGCTTCGACGGCATCCTCGTACGCTTACGGCTTTGAGGACTCAGGGCGGCGTCGAGGATGCGGGCGGAGAGAGAAGATTGTGTGTGTGGCAAGGATGGGGGGTGTGTCCGCTCGGTGGCGCCATTAATATAGACCAGTGGGAGCGAGGCGGGCGGCGGTCTAAGGCTATCTCACTTCCCGGTGAGAACGATTGCTTAATCTCTATGAATGAAATCTATGCTTAATTACTGAATTTTAGTTGCAAAAAATAGATAGTGCTATTGATTTTTAGCTGCATATTTTGACAAATCAGAGTGTCTCTTGGTTTAGTGCCGAAGTCTGGCTTTAATTTGCATATCGCAATCTGAACCGTTTGCGTTGAAGAGATGCACAGATCCTGCGTTGAACAGCTTGTACCCTTCCTGGTGAGCTGCGCACCGGACTGCGCTCGCACGCCTCCCGTTCAGTCAAGCAGTTGTCCACATGGCACCTCCTATAGCCATTAAAACCAAGACACGAGGCGTCACATGCATGGTTAAGAGAACGCACACGGTTTGAATTATACAAACGTTTGAGATATTAAAGTGGCACCTATTTTTTTCAAAATGCCTTTGTTGGCTGTCATTATTCGAGTGCACCTTCTCTCAACATGGACACGAAAAATACCACAGCATGTCGTGTGCCATTCAATGATAGCATGTCAAGTTTTATGAATTTCAGACGAGTTTTATTTACTAGAATTTAAAAACAAAGTATCTCAATGTTTTGCCGGCAATCAACGGTGCCCTGGTGTTTGAAATTCATTCCCATTTCTTGCACGGGACCTAAGCATGCACCCAAGGACACAGAATTGATTTTTCAACCAATTTATATGCACTGGAGCATGTGCATGTATTTCAAATTTGAATTATGCACATAAAATGCCTAGAAAACCCAGTTAATGTATAAAAAGGCCAAACGAACCCCAAATAAATCCAAGATTAAACACAACACTCCTGTCGTTCTACGTTGGCACTAGAAATTTTTTGAAAGCAATAAGAGGCAATGGATATCGTTCTGTCCCCAAAGGTGGCACGTTCCATACCGAAACCATCACGCTTGTTGTGAGAAGCTCTGATTTGCAAGAAGCTTATACCCAAACTACCCCAAATGGGACAAGTTTTTTACCACGGCATGTTGATGCTGCTCCATGATAGCATGCCAAGTTTCATGAATATCTGACGATTTTCAGATTTACTAGAATTTAAAAACGAGGCATCTCAATAATTTGCCGGCAATCAATAGTGCCCTTGTGTTTGAATTTCATTCCCATCTCTTGCATGGGACCTAGAAATTCACCCAAGGACACACATGTGATTTTTCAACCAACTTTGGTGCACTAGAGCATGTGCTTGTAGTTCCAATTTTAATTATGCACATAAAATGCCTAGAAACCCCAGTTAATGTATAAAAATGCCCGAAAGAACCCCGAAAAATACCAAGATTAAACACAGCACTCCTTTTGTTCTATGGCACTAGAAATTTTTTGAAAGCAATAAGAAGCAACGGATATCGTTTCGTCCCCAAAGGTGGCACGTTCCCTACCGAAACCATCACGCTTGTTGTGAGAAGCTCTGGTTTGTGAGAAGCTTATACCCAAACCTACCCCAAATGGGACAAAAAATTTACCACGACATGTTGATGCCGCTCCATGATAACATGCCAAGTTTCATGAATTTCAAACGAATTTTGGATTTACTAGAATTTAAAAACCAAGCATCTCCACGTTTTGCTGACAATAAACAGTGCCATGGTGTTTGAATTTCATTCCCATCTCTTGCATGGGACCTCAAAATTCACCCAAGGACACACATATAATTTTTCAACCAACTTTGGTGCACTAGAGCATGTGCTTGTAGTTCATATTTGAATTATGCACATAAAATGCCTAGAAAACCTAGTTAATGTACGAAAAAGGCCAAACGAACCCTGAAAAATTCCAAGATTAAACACAACACTCCTGTTGTTCTATTATGACACTAGTATTTTTTTGAAAGCAATAAGAGGCAATGTATATCGTTTCGTCCCCAAAGGTGGCACGTTCCCTACCGAAACCACCACGCTTGTTGTGAGAAGCTCTGGTTTGTGAGAAGCTTATACCCAAACCTACCCAAAAGAGCGGGCGCGTCATTAAGGTGGGGGAAATGGCAGTTCATGAACTTGGTGAGGTGTAGCGTGGGCGCGAAGCAAAGCGCGGACGTTGGCAGCAAGCGCATATGCCCATCATTGAAACTGAGCTTCTCGAGCTGATCTATGCCGGGGGATCGGAACCACTCGTCAAGCTTGGCTCGGTCCTTACCATTGGAACGGAACTTGCCCGTGATAAGGCCTTTGATTGGGCCATGGTGACTGCCAAGGATCTTGGAGAACGCATCCAAGGTTTGGCGATAGCCATGGCAGAGCTTGTGGGCGTCGAGGAGGTCGACAGGGGTGAGGAGCCATAGGGGGCGCCACCGCCGGGAAAGGGCGGCTGTCCTCGCCCGATATTTGATTGGGAGGAGGGACATGATGACTATCAACATATCATTAGGGAGGTTGTTGATGAAGTCTAGGCCTGCTGGAGTCGCTTGTGGTTCTTTCGCGACCCACCTCTGCTTGTTGGCAGCCTCGTTCTCCACCTCGTCGACGGCGACGGAAATCTCTGTCTCCATATTCACGCCATGCTCCGGTGTTTCAGCAGCCCTGGCGTCGCCACTCCCTACGATGGGGCGCTTCGGCGGCATCCTCCTACACTGACGACTTTGAGGACTCAGAGAAGTGTCGAGGATGCGGGCGGAGAGAGAAGATTGTGTGTGTGGCAAGGATGGGGGGTGCGGCCGCTCGGCGGCGCCATTAATATAGACCAGCGGGAGCGAGGCGGGCGGCGGTCCAAGGCTGCCTTGCTTCCCGGTTAGAACGACTGCTTAATCTCTATAAATGAAATCTATGCTTAATTACTGAATTTTAGTTGCAAAAAATAGATAGTGCTATTGATTTTTAGCTGCATAGTTTGACAAATCGCAGTGTCGCTTGGCTTAGCGCCGAAGTCTGGCTTTAATTTGCATACCATAATCTGAACCGTTTGCGTTGAAGAGATGCATAGATCCTGCGTTGAATAGCTTGTACGCTTCCCGGTGAGCCTGCGCATCGGACTGCGCTCGCACGCCTCCCGTTCAGTCAAGCAGCTGTCCACACGGCACCTCCTATAGCCATTATAATCAAGACACGTGGTGTCACGTGAATGGTTAACAGAACGCACACGGTTTGAATTATACAAACGTTTGAGATATTAAAGTGGCAGCTATTTTTTCAAAATGCCTTTGTTGGCTGTCATTATTCGAGTGCGCCTTCTCTCAAAATGGACACAAAAAATACCACAGCATGTCGGGTGCCATTCAATGATAGCATGCCAAGTTTCATGAACTTCACACAAGTTTTAGATTTACTAGAATTTAAAAACGAAGTACCTTAATGTTTTCCCAGCAATCAACGGTGCCCTCATGTTTGAAATTCACTCCCATTTCTTGCATGGGACCTAAGCATGCACCCAAGGACACAGAATTGATTTTTCAATCAATTTATATGCACTGGAGCATGTGCATGTTTTCCAAATTTGAATTATGCACATAAAATGCCAAGAAAACGCAGTTAATGTATAAAAAGGCCAAAGGAACCCCAAAAAATTCCAAGATTAAACACAAGATTCCTGTAGTTCTATGTTGGCACTAGAAAAATTTTGAAAGCAATAAGAGGCAACGAATATCGTTCCGTCACCAAAGGTGGCACGTTCCGTACCGAAACCATCACGCTTGTTGTGAGAAGCTCTGGTTTGTGAGAAGCTTATACCCAAACCTGCCCCAAATGGGACAAAAATTTTACCACCGCATGTTGATGCCGCTCCATGATAGCATGCCAAGTTTCATGAATTTCAGACGAGTTTTGGATTTACTAGAATTTAAAAACCAGGCATCTCAACATTTTGCCGGCAATCAATAGTGCCCTAGTGTTTGAATTTCATTCCCATATTTTGCATGGGACCTAGAAATTCACCCAAGGACACACATGATGACACTTCGCAGATGATAGCTTCAATATATAGTAAAGAAGAACAAGTCGACCTGACCTGGCAGATTCAAAATATACTAAGGGAGAACAACTCGACCTAACCAGTCGACCGCAAGAGAAGAGTATCATCTTAAAGAAGATCAGAAGAGCAAGCAGATTGAAGATATTAAGGGTCTTTCAATACAATGTCGATTGGCCACCCATGATGAACCAGAGCGCACAGAGAAATACTATTCTTTCTGGTCTCTCCATATGTGGCTCACATGCATTTTGAAACTAAAGTAGGAACATTTAGCTAACCAATTAAACATTTCAATGCTATTACGACACGAACCATGTAGGCTGATTGTGGTCATCATAAAATGGGGAAAACATAAGCATGATGAGTACAGTGTTGACCGTGGCAGTGGGATGGCAGATCTGAAGCTGCAAACCGCGCAAAGGGTAGTTAGCAACCGATGTTTGCTTTGAAATAACAACTAAGATTTGGTATGGACAAGAAAGTACGGTCAACAAGTGACAAAGAAATGCAATTATGTTGTCTCTCTATATGTCGCGACATGCATTTGGAAACTCAAGTGGGACCTTTAGCTAACCAATTAAATGTGTCGATTAACTAATATCAGTATCATATCACAATCATATTTGAACAACTAAGCTTTCGAATTCTGAGTGTTGTGTTGTTTAGCTTGAAGGGTGGAGTAATGCTAGTACGACAGAAAGCACCTACGCAGATCATAGTAAAGTAGATAAAAGGGGAAAACCCTAAGAATCAAGAGAAAAATCAAGGAAGTGGAACTAGCTGGACCAGTGGGTGGCGCACATGCTTTTCGAAACGAATATAGGAACATTAGGTGACCAATTAAACATTCTCTGTTTTAGTGATATGAGCATCATATCAGATTCGTATTTCAACACGTAAGCTTTGGGTTGAGGTCTTGAGGAGCAGTGCTAGCACGACACGAAGCACCTACGATGATGGTAGTGAATATAAAGGGGGAAACCATAAGCTTTACGAGTATAGTGCCCGTGCCATGGCGGATCTGAAGGTGCAAACCGGACAAAGCTACTTCGCAACCAATGTTTGCTTTCAACTAGCCACTACGATTTGGTACGGACAAGAAAAGTACAGTAAACAAATTACGATCTATTTTCCAGGTGAGATCAATAACTTAAGCACATATGGAAGAGTACCACCTCTCTTGCGAAGCCGTGTAGGCCTATGCTGATACGTTGAGGGTGCTGCGGGTGCGATGGTTGTCGGCGGCGGGGAAGAAGACTTTAGACGGCAAACGGTCGGGTCGGGGATATATCCTGTTGCCGTGGACGAGGCGGTCGTAGGGCGGCAACGGCAAGGTGGACGACAGCGCCGATGAAGCGAGAGGAGGCGATGAAAGGATCCTGATCCAGCGCCGTGGTTGAGAGGCATCCATCTCTTGCAGTGGACGACGGGGTAGGGGTAGCGGCTCCGGCAAGGTGGAGGATGGGGTGGCGGACGGAGGAGGCTGGCCACAGTGCGGAGGTTGTCGTGCCGCCGACGGTGTATGAATGGGGAAATGGAGGGGAGGGGGGATCTCAAACTTTGGGATGCACTTCTCTGAAATGGGGGAAACTTACGAACTTATCCGCCGTTTAAAATTTCGAACATCGCGTCGGTTGGGGATAGGACGGTAATCTCGCATCTCCCAAATATTTGCCGGTAACTATTTCGGGTGAGGAGAGGGTGTTTTGCTGCCCACGGTTGGCGCCCACGGTGTATGAACGGGGCTGACAGGTAGGGCGGCTGTGTCACGTCTAATGGAAGTTACACATCTGCCCCTATTTAAAATATTAGCCTACATCGCTTTCGAACGAGGAGAGTTTGTTTTGCCGCCCATCGTGTATGAATGGGGAAATGGAGGAAGAGACACATGTCTTTTGGACGAGCTTGAATCAAATGTGTTTTGCCGCCCACATTTGGCGCCCACCGTGTCTGAATGGGCTCAGAGGTCGTCGTGTCACATCTGATTGAAGTTACTAGTCTACCCCTATCGGCAGCTGTGTAAATCCGGTCGATAAGGATGTCAAGTGTCAGGGGTAGACAGTAATTTCCATCTCGCAAACACTTGCTTCGGGCAGCCCACAAATTATAATGGGTGTTTAGCCGCTTCGTTCAAAACTTGGGAGAATTAGCATTCACGTTTGCCTTGGGACCTGGCAAACTAAATTCAAATCCAATTTGTATTCGATTACGAATATCCACAGATAATTATAGGTTTTGTTATTTATTTCTTCAAAACCACAAAAAAGATTTATTCCACCTTTATATATGATTATAATTTAGAAATGCCGTGATCTTCGAATTCAGTAGGTTGGATACACTCTGAGTCAAACAGTTATTTCATCCAATACAATATGCTCACACGAAAAATAGTTCACCTTATGTCAATCATACAAGTACTGAGGATTACCTCGCCTAAAAAATTCGGATCATTACAACACATGGACAACATAGGGGGTCTTGCAACATAATCCATTCAGAGACATGACACAACATGCAAGTACAATAATCTAATGACAATTTCAACTGATATCTAAAGAAGAACCGGGATTACCTTGGGCTTCAGATAGCAGAAACAGCAGGACCTCCTCCGTCTTCAAATGCAACATTCTTACTTCCTCCAATTCTTGGGTTGCTTGCATAATGCGTGCCGCTAATTCCGTAATTTCCAGCCTCAAGATAAAGATTACCTCATTCATGGCAGCCACACCATCTCTTTCTGCCTCTAGTAGAGCCTCAAGCACTATAATATCTATGCTCAGACTGCTCTCCGGCGGTGTTGCCTCTGAACTGCTACCATCTGGTAACATGGATGGCGCACTGCTTCCACAAATAGATTCTGGGGTTGTACATTGTGTCCTAGTGTGAACGGCATCCTGAAAGGTTTCCGCTGGACATCAGTAAGAGATAGTTATCGTATGATCCAGGCAGTAAGCTTACATGGTAAACGACGAACGAATTATTGCCGAGCATGGCAAACTATATTTAAATGGTTCGAAGCAGCATCAGCCAAAAAGAAATTAAAATGGTAAGATGAAACTAGGGATGTAAGTGGCAAATAAACGACATCCGCCAGTCCCATCTAGTTAGTTTTTGCTACCTCCCTAGTTCACTTTCCTCAAAAAACAAAAACTCTTTTGAACTATCATACCACTAGTGGACTTTAATCGGGATTAAACGGGACCCAGTTGACATCCCTAGTTGAAAGGGGTGTACAGCCGCTATATTTAAGTTGCCAAGGCATCTAAGCAGTTGAAATAATCTGAGAAAGCACTTAACAGTGTGGCCTCATATAAACTACGAAGACAGTCTTGTGATGAAGTTGAGAGGAAAAGTTAAGGACTCAAATGAAATAGGCATGCATTTCTTTACTATAGTACAGCAGGCACTGCTGACATATTGGCCAACTCAGGTATAGTGTAACAAGAAATAAGCATTCGAATCAAGCAATACAGCAAAGCAGACAACTAAACTATTTGTAATTTGGTAGGATTACACGTTGAGGGCACAAGCCAAGAAAGCAGCCCACTCGCATTACATTTCACATGTACTAAAACACACTAGCTTACCATATGTTGTTGTGAAGCCTAGCTGTTGTTGCAATGTTCTTTGAAGATATCGTCAGCATCCCGTGGTTGCAAATCTAGTTGTTGTAGTTTATTCTCCACCATCTATTTAGGTAAAATTAATTTTAATCGCATGCACTGGTCCGAATTGATCATCAATGGTTCATCTAAACTAATGAAAGAAGGGTGTGTGCATACACGACAATATATCTGCTTCCGTCTATTTTTATGCTCGTTCGAGGTGCCAGCCCCAAAAGAACAAATATTTTGCTTGATGGGGTTGGCAGCTCCATAATTAATAGAAGCATCAAATTAGTCATGCAACTTGGGAAGATCAAGAACACACAAACAAGTAATGAACGGAGGCTCGGAGTAGTGATGTAATAGCTAGCATCAGAAAATGCAGGGTAAAACGAACAAAAAGTAGCGGAACCACATGCTAGTTTGCTGATGTGTAATTAAGCATACATTAAGCAGTCTGATGGAACCAACAGGTGCCATCAGAACAAAACTAAAGCATATTAACTATATGTGCACTGGTATGTAATTTAGCACATGTAACATGTTCACTGCCAGAAGTATGGCCCTACAGGTGCAAGCAGAATAACGCGTCTCATGAAAAACTGAATGATGCCCTGAAGAAATTCAAAGGTGCGGTGCTTATGCTAGGAAAGTGAACGTAGGCGCTAGCCGTTGGATAATAGTAACTGATTCTCGGTGGCGTATGGGTATCGTTGTCATACTTGATAGCTAAGGATCGTCGATGGTGCTCGTGTTGCGGTTGAGTTTGGGTCGGCTGTCGCCGTCGCTGAAGCGGCTCCGGTGCTACGGTTGCGGCACCTGTCGACATACAAGAAAGCTCATCTATGGTAGGTGAACAGTTGCATGATAAAGAGAAAAACCAAAGGAGTACAAATCGAAATAACCTGATGAGGCTGCGGCATCGGTAAAACAGGGTCGGTGGAGTTGAATATGGCGTCCGTGGAGTGGGTCCGGTGCAGTGGACGAAGGCTTCGGCGAGCGCGTTGTATAATATTTTTGGTGAGGCGGATCTGTTGCGATGGACGAGGGCTTGTATGAAGGGCCAGCAAAGGGGCGGACGAGGGAGTCAGTGAAGGGCCTACATTGTGGTGGACGAGGGCGCCGGTTAAGAAGATCCGGTGTGGTGGACCATGATGGCGGTCAAGGAGATCTGGAGCGGTGGACAAGCCAGTCGCTGGAGCGGCTCCGGTGAAGTGGTGAGTTGGCAATTCGGGGTTCCAAGGTGCGGAAGGTAGATCCGGCGGGGTGTGAGGTCCATCGCTGCGGCGGAGGACTAGATTCGGCGGCTTGTCGTGGTTGGGGGGTCAGGGAGGGGAAGGGGAGGGACTCTGGGGAAGAATGTTGGGGGCAAAGAGGGGAAAACAATGGAGTTACCAAAGCAGCCCTTTTCCGTTCATGTGGCAGGGGTAAAACAGGAACATCACAGGGCTAAACTTTCAGGCGCGTGATATTTCGATGTGAGCGGGAAGTTTGAAAGCTTTTGGCGCCTAAAATTATAAGTATTTTGCTCTTGTACGGCCGACTATGATATCATAGCCAACAATTTGTCTGTTTTGCACACAAAAAAATGTGCAAGTTTTGAAAATCAATGTCTCCAACTCGAAACTTAGATTGTCCATTCAATTCAAATATGGATCATTGAGCTACTAGAAGCAAATACCATCATACGGTCCAATTCAAATGAAATTCCAAATGTGGTTATCCTAAATATGATGACAAAAGCAAAAATGTGTATGTGTATGAATAAAGTGGATGATTATAAAGTTTGAACATGCATGTATGTGTATATCTCTAGGTTTGATATATGAATTTGAAATCACAAAATCCTGGCTTAAAAAATGTACCTCCGTTTAAATGAATCACAAAAGCTAATGATGGAGTCGAATTCCAAAATTCCAATCTTAGGTTTGTAATTCTGGTACATCAAGGTATATCATGCATGTTCAAAAGTATTGTTATCTCATAGTACAAACTGTGAAACAAATTGATCAACCATGAGTGCACAATATCTCAATTACGCTAAAGTCCCTCAAATATAGACACCTCACTCTTTATCTGAAGTCACCCCCCCCACCACCACCACACACACACACATAGAGAAGTCGTTCTCTCCCCCAAACACCAACACACGAGCACATTAACACCCCTCTCTCTTGTAAAGTCCGGACCCCAACATAGGTCTCTATCACTTTGTCTCTCGAGCATGCACACATCTCTTCCCTCACTCTCTAGGTCTCATGCTATCTCTCTTACCCAAGCACACGCACTATGTAGAGTGTATATTTCCCATACACACAAAACGTCGCCCCCAAACGTCTATCTCCCTAGTTATGTGGTTCTTGCACACTCACCTCACACACCACCCCCACTGCAAACAAGCACACTTTGTCTCCTTGTGCACCACTCTCCTCTTTCTATCTCTTCCACATGCGGACCCGCCCCAGCTCCTTTCCTGTATACATATATGTCGTGACTCTTTGCATAGCTCCCTAATGTATAATCGTTCTCGATTTCGCACATTGTTCTCTACACCATCTATTCTAGATCTCTCATGAAGTCCCTATCACACACACGATGACTCGCTTCCCTTGCGTCTCCGTTCATAGGCCAATTTCGGACAACATCAACATTGTCTCCCTATCTATACGCCATTTATGGACACAAACAACCCCTCTCGCCCCCTCTCTTCCTCTCTCTCTCTCTCTCTCTCTCTCTCTCTCCCTCTCCATTGCTAGCTCTCTCTTTCTCTCGCTCTCACACCCCTCTCCCACACACACACTCGATGTCTCTTCCAAATAGTCTGCTCCCCCCGCCCGCACCCGTGCAATCTCGCTACTACGCATGTCACACCATTCCCCCTTCCCTTATACTAGGTTTACATCATCAGTGGTCTATCTACTCCACATACACTCTCTCCCTCACACACAAACGCGTGCACAAACACACACAGACACGCACAAACACCCATTTATCTGGATCCTCATCTCTCCTCATGTCCGCATGTATATCTCACACACTCACTCTCTAATTATGTATATGTGTCTCCACGTTACACAACACAAAGCCCCATGTACATGTCTCTCTCTATCCTCCACACACATAGACACAAAGAATCTATTATCATTGCCTCAGTCTCTAACATATCACACACGCACACTGTCTCTCTCTCTCTCTCTCGCAAACACGCTCAACAAGGGTTTCCCCGTGAATAACTTACCGTCTATTCATCAACAGTCGTGGCAGTACGGCGAACACGAAACGTGAAAAAGAATAAATCTACACGTGCTTAGACCACCTAGTATGACTACTAGGACTAGAGCAAGCCAAAAGCGCGCCACCATCACCCCCTCCTTGTCGGCGACGGGAAAATCTTTGTTTTACACTGTCGAGAAGTCATTGTGCTAAGGCCCCACATGTCGAGGCGTTGAATAGCATGTAGATGCTAGTTTACGGAAGCAAGTATCGATAATACGTTTGTATCTCCATACTTATATTTCTTCTCTTATAAAAAACCGAGTTGGTGATGATGGTACGTGTGCCATCTTGCAATATAGACCGTCCGATCTATATCTGACGGATGGAAATTAAACTAAAAGATACCCGCACCCCTCTCCACATTTGCAGACAAGGCCTTCCCTCGTTCATCCTTATGTCCAACAAACCTCATTGTTGAGCAATTAAGAAAGGAAGCCTTTGGAACAAACTGGTCTGGTGGCCGCTGCCGGCGTCGTCAATCCCCATGCCTCCGCTCAGTCCGACCACCAACCACCACCACACCCCACTCCTCTTCACCTTATCTCATATTTCTCGAGATATCATTAGTTTTTACACATGGGATTACTCCCGCAAGGGTCAATCACAACAAGTGTTTTATAAAAAATGCATCTTGATGTTCCGTGCAATGCACGGATCTTGCTAGTACTCCTACACAAGACTAAGTTGGTGATGCTGGTGTGTCTGCCGTCCGTCGTTTCTGACCATTAGATCTACATCTAATGATTGTGAGGTAAGTTGTTGCCTTTTCTCACCAACATCCCACTTGTCTACCAATTTGCAGAAAAACCCATAATTAGTATCTTAAAACCAACCACATCCCTCCCTGACCTCACCAAAACAGCCCAAGGAATATATTATAATTGAAACATAATATATCTCTAGTGACATATGTATATCAAAATTAGAGTGTTTTGTACCAAGTTTGTGAATAAGTATTATTCTAATTATGATTCGTTGCAACGGACATGAACATTGCTAGTATTTCCAACCCTGCATTTTTTCCTAGTATTCCATAGTTTCGAGTTTTCCATCAAGATATTAGTCACTCATGGTTGATATTTACTTTCAATCATGTACACATATGCACTATGTAACTAGCCTTGCTTATTGGCTTCCAAAGCTTAACTTTCACTCCTACTTATAATATGTAGAGTATTTAACAAAAAACTACCACTTTCAACCAGCCCTAGGAAGAATCTATTGTACAAAAAATAGCAAAAACATACCCAAAATTTCTTAATCCACGCCAAAAACTACCTAGTACTCCTACCGATTAGGTTTGTTTAAACTCATTTATGACAGGGTTGGCCCACACGTCCGTGTTGACGAGGCAGCTTAAACCAACACATTTTGTTTGACCGTTGACACGAGGGACCCACATCTGACCTTCTATACTGTTATCCCCCCTCAAATCATTATTTTTCCTGAACATTACTTCAAACAGTATTGATGCGTGTTCGTCAGTTGCGTTGGTGATGAGCGAGTTGGCCGCCGGATGGGCCGGACGCTGCGCTGGCCTCCGCACGGGTTGGCAGGCTGGCCCGAGTGTGACTCACGAGCGAGCAAGCCGCCGCGCTGGCCTTCACTCGAGCCAGATGGCTGGCCTTAGCGCGGCGCGCGCGAGCAAGCCGCCGCGCTATCTTGCCAATCTTGCTAGCAAACCTCACAGACAAGCAGCTGGACGGAGCTATCTTGGCTAGCTAGCGGCCGCGAGCGCCGGACAGAGTTGGCATATGGGCTGCCGCAACATGGGCTTCGCACCGCCGGCAGTTTTGACCTCGCCTTCTGTCGGCGGCGGTAGCTGTGTCCCATGGCCGAGGATGACTAGGTGGACGGGCCGGAGGTAGGAGTTCACTCGAGGATTTTTGTTGGTAAGAGCATGTACAATGTTTGATAAGGTAGTCTTATCTTAAGTCTGCCACGTATGCAAGTGGTAGTAGTTTCTTGGCATTTTAGTGGTTTCTTGCATTATTAGAGCAAGTACAATAGAGCTGAGTCAGCGGGCTATAAGAAATAAACTAGTATATTTCTGCTTAGTTGGAGGAAAGACAAGAGGAGAGAGAAGGTAAGCGGGCTCTTCGTGAAGAGCCAGCTCTAGCACGTGCTCCTAGGCACTTTGTGAGAATGAGAAGTGGGCCACATAATAAAAAAGTAGTACACTCTTTTGATCTATTATTGTACATGTTGGCTATAAGATGGGCTGTAGATGACATGGCACTGGCTTATAGCCATCAGCTGGCTATACTATTAACCATGCTCTTAGGGGTTTCTTGTAAGGAACAATGTACGTACTACTAGCGACAAAAGGCGATTCTAGGTTGCGTTGTACTCCAACAAGTACTACTAGTGGTCGCGGGAGTGTATTCCTCGTTTTGTGGGTTCGATCCCGGCCGAACGCACGGCGGCGCTTTTAAAAAAAAATAGTACTACTACACTTCGCTGCGAGCCAATATTTTACACGGGTAGTTTGAGTTTTGAAGTCAAATGGACGTGCAGCCCCACAATCTAGGTGCACTGGACAGCCTAGCCACGTGAACGGGTTTTCCTTCCCAGCATCCCGTGGCTCGCGTGCTCGCCCTAGCCGCACCTTGCTTGCAGCTTCCTCATCAGCTAGTAGCATATTTAAACTAGCACCTCCCAATTAAGCCCGAGGAGCCGGAAAAGCCTGGTGTGGCATTGGGAACTATGCAATATGGCTCTGTACGTAAAGTGCTCTATACTACTCTGTAGCTTGTGGCGTTGCACGCATGGACTTCACTCCATTATCGGCTCTACTATAAAAGAAATTCCTCTTGACGTGTTTTTTTTAAACGGAGGCAAAAGCTTTGCTTCATCTCATTCATAAAGAAGGAACTACTAACAAAGTTCGACGAGATCCATTACACCTCCACAAATGGAAGCGAAAAGCCTAGTCTCGCTATATCAAATAACTCAGATGTTCTGCCCCCGCAGTAATCGTCGCTGATAAACAGGCTGCTAGTGTGTGCATGAGAGGAGCGGCTGAGTAGGCCAGCTACGTGAGAGGAGCGGCTGAATAGAGCACCGAGAGTACCCACTAGGCCAGTACGCAGGTGTACTTCCCCTGCATTGATAGTACAGCGATGGTTCTAGAGAACAGTAGTACCCTCCACTTCCAACTGTAGCTCCTTGGCCCTGAGATTCAAGAGTTCAAAACTGGTGCACTATACTAGACTAGACTAGAAGTACAGTACATCACACTACTAGTAGAGAAAAGTAGTACTAGTACTGCTACGGTACGAGTACGTACTCCTCCGTCACATAATGTAAGACATTTTTGACACTAGTTGGCGTGTACAAAAAATGGCAAAAACATACCCAAATTTTCTTAATCCACACCAAAAACTACTACCTAGTGCCAAAAATTTCTTACTAGTGCTATTATTTACAGTATAATGCAATCCCATAACGTTCCATAATGCTAGTACTAGTAGTAAATAATAGCCTCACCCCTTCGCTGAGGAACGATCTACAGCTTTGGATATACGTGACGTGGCGGCATCATACAGTAGCATTGTTCGCTATAGTTATAGTACACTCCTACTAGGACGACAACTCCTATAAAACCTTGCGCTTGGCTCTTCGCCTCTTCGGGAGGTTCAACAGTTCGTACTCGTGTGAACCTTGCACTTGGCTCTTCGCCTCTTCGGAAGGTCCAACAATGATGATACTATAGTACAATATGCTTCTGGCAATCTGACACCGATTGAACTGCTGCACGTCCACCGCGAGGGCGAGGGCGGGGGAGAGGGAGAGGGCGCCATAGTCAAAACTCTCCTCGTCCTGCGAACCACCATGTGCGTGGGCGAGAGAGAGGTGTAGTAAGCAAGCTTCTCCTCGTTTGGCGAGTTGACGGGACACATCAAAGCAGTACTAGTACTAGTAGTAGTAGTCCATACTGCGTCCTTTCCGATTAATATGGCTTAATTTGAAACGAGAAAAATACACTGGCGCTCAACGTATGTAACAATACGCTCTTTACGGTCACTATATATAGTTTTGCGGCGATTATACGATCACTAGCTCATCGTAGAGCACCGTATTGCACCCTACTGACCGACCACATAGTCGACGTGGCACTTTGTTGACTAGTTAAATTGTCACCTGGTTTCTGGGTCCCACCTGTCAGTTAGCAGAGCAAAGAAATCAATTAAACAAAACTTTACGCAGGCGCGACACGAGTCCAACCCTTGCGTGCGAACCACCCTGGCTATGTATGTGAGTGCATGCACGTGTCCTTCCTCGGTCTTCCAACAAAGAGTGTACATCGGCTATAAAACAAAGAGTGTATTACATGATGTTCATCTACACTTCCAATGCATTTAGCCTTTAATCTAAATCGATATTGATTGACTAATGCACCAACTTGTGTTGTAGGTATAGGCTACATGTCTATCCTTAATTACAGCATACAACGACCTTCATTTAATCTTCTTATCTCAATGGTCGCATGCACACATAAGTCTGCTACTTTTGGGCGTTAATTATGCCTTGGTCAATGTGTAAATTTCTAAATGTACAGTCTTTCACGGACTTAGGGAGTAGGTTAAGCACTTGAGCGTGAGCTTGTGTGTTACATCGTGTGCAGTGTGCCGCATGGGTGCGTGAGTGTTGCGTGCGTCCATGTGTACGTGTGAGTGTTGCATGTTGCATGCATGCATGGGGCTTACTCCCTCCCATTGACATGTTCATATTTCAAGCTTCCTCTGTTCCCTCCATATGGTGATACTTCCTCTGTTCCCAAATAGTACGGAGTAAAAGCCTCCCTCTGTTCCCAAATACGGAGTATTTGTCTTTCTACAGATTTCAACAAGTGACTAGGTACGGAGCAAAATGAGTGAAGTGAGCGTAGAGGCATAGGGATATTGTAGAAAGGAAGTCCTTGCGATCCATTATTCCCCATTTCGGTCAGAGAGAACTATTCAACTAATCTTCGTAGTGAAGTGACAATACACGCTGCAGCAGATGGGACACATAATTAATAAGCTGAACCAGCGTGTTGGTGTTACTAAATCAGCCTTACCCAGTACTACCATCATGTTTGTCAGTAGAGCACACTTCCGCAAATACGCCTACGCACCTTTGTCCTCCATTAACTAACATATGGGCCCTGTTGTGGTAGACCCACATGTCATCGGTGTAACTATTTACACTCCGAAGGACGGTATATCCTGGTAGTAGTACTAGTAGAATTGAGATTGAATGCACTTTCTTCCCCGTCTTCCACTCTTCTTCCTCCTCTCTTCTTCTTCCTCCTCTCTTCCCCATCGTCAGCCGCACACCATTTACCCCCGCTCACTGCTCGCCCGCCCGCGCCATCTTCCTTGGTAGCTCGCGCCTACCATATCCCCCCGCTCACTGCTTGGCCACACGAGGAGAAGCTTCTTTGCTCGCCCGCCCGAATCCACTTCCCCGCTAGCTCACAGGCACCGAAAACCCCAATGGCAGAACCGACTGACACACAGAGCCGCGATTGGAATTCCCTCCCCGATGTTCTCTTGGAGCAGATCTGTAGTCGTATGGACCTACTCAGCACCGTCCGTCTGGCCGCATGCTCAGTGTCTTTGTACCGTCTACTCGTCGACAACCGGCCGGCTCTTTTCAAGACACCCTGCTTGTTCATACCCGATCCTCGCAGGTGGCTGAAAGTGCGTTATATCGACTAGAGGGGGGTGAATAGGCGATTTTTTTTAATTCTTCACTGAGGAATTTGCTAGTGAGGAAATTCCTTAGCGAAGAACTACTTGCAGCGGAATAAGTACTCAGAAGTAAACATAACAGAAGACAAGCATGGTCATCATGATGAAATGAAGACTAGCACAGAGTACAGAAAGCGTAATCACAGGATAGCATAAGATGAAAACAAACAGACTGAAGAAATTGAACTAAGGAAATTGAGGAAGTCTTCAGTCAAAGTCTTCAAACACAGATATGATAAGCGAACAGCACAATACTGAGGAAATGAAAGAGTTGAGGAAATGGAACCAGTTGGCTTGGTGAAGACAATGATTTGGTAGATCAGTTCCAACTGCTGTCTCAGTTGTACATCTGGTTGGAGCGGCTGAGTATTTAAACTCGAGGACACACAGTCCCGGACACCCAGTCCTGAGCACGTAGCTCGAGACACCAAGTCCTCACCGTATTCTCCTTGAGCTAAGGACACACAGTCCTCGCCGAATCACTCTGGGTAAGTCTTCAGGTGACTTCCGAACCTTCACAAACTCGGTCACTCGGCGATCCACAATTCCTCTTGGATGCTCTAGACCATGACGCCTAACCGTCTGGAAGAAGCACAGTCTTCAAAGGTAACAAGCGTCGAATCCACGCAGGATCAATCTCTTCAGTGATGCTCAATCACTTTGGGTTTGTAGGTGTTTGGGTTTGGGTTTTGGATTTTCCTCACTTGATGATTTTCGCTCAAAGTCCTCAGAGGATGGGATGCTCTCAATTGACAAGTGTCAGTTTCTAGTGGAGCAGCCAACCAGCTGGTGGTTGTAGGGGGCGGCTATTTATAGCCTAGGGAGCAGCCCGACATGATAAGACATAAATGCCCTTCAATGATATGACCGTTGTATGGATAATATATTTTGGGACAGCTGGCGCGTAGCACAGCAACGGTCGGAAAATTGAGGTACAAATTCCTCAGGGCTATCATGTTCCTCACTGTGTAGGCAATCCACACTGGCGAATTCCTAACTCCTCAGTCAGAACAAAGTCCTCAGTGACCAGAAGAACTGCGTCTCTGTCACTGAAGAAATTGACTGAACTGTATGAGATTTCCAATGGCTTCACTCGAAGGGATTGGTAGGTGTAGGATTTTGAGTTGAGCATCACATGGAAATTTTTCTTAGTATTTCCTTGACCCCCTTTAACAGTACGGTGTTACCTATGACTTAAGAAAGAGAAAATGAAACTACGAAAACAAAAGTCTTCACGCTCCATGTTCCTCGAATGAATACCAAGTCTTCAAGGTCACACCAATTTCTTCACTTTCAAAGTCTTCAGAAAGTCTTTAGAATACCAAAGTCTTCAGTCGGAGAACTTCATTTTTAGGGGTCGACTTTCTCTGTAAATATCAAACTCCTTATAGACTTATAGACCTGTGCACACTCATAAACACATTAGATCCTTAACATATAAGTCTTCAATACACCAAAATCACTAAGGGGCACTAGATGCACTTACAATCTCCCCCTTTTTGGTGATTGATGACAACATAGGTTAAGTTTTCAACGGGGATAAATATATGAAGTGTAAATGCTAATAATGAGGAATTTGATTGCAAGATATAGAAGAACTCCCCCTGAAGTTGTGCATAGTGAGGAATTTTCTTTTGAAGCAATGCACACTTGAAGAGATGAGTCATGGAGATCTCCCCCTATATCTTGTAATTCATACACGCATTTGATATATAATATGAAGAATTTGAAATGCATGATGAGAAATGGTGACTGACGTATTTCAGCATGCGTGCGATAATATTAACGAGGAATAAGCATGCAGAATAACGTAGCAGAAGTATCAGATCACCATCGGGTTTAAGTTTACAACTCGATCCAATAAAAGTTTCGGAAGAACGAGAGTTGTAACTTAGCAAAAAAACGTTGTATATGATAGACCCGCTTGAAGACTAACTCAAAGTTCTCCCCGTTTGTCATCGAATGACCAAAAGGATCGAAATTGAGGACTAACGCCCCTGAAGATAATCAAGTTGATGAAGGAGCGCCAGCGTTGTCGGGGTCGATTGTTGAAGTAGGGACTGTCGCTGTGTCGTCCAAGTCTTCATGTACATCAGTGTCACGCGATGAAGAATAGGAGCTGGCCACCAAAGAAGGAACCTTACCTTCTTGTATTTCTTCGGAAGAGGTGCAGACCAGTCAAACTCTTCTTTGAGACCCATTTTCTTCAGATCTTCAGCGCTGTAAACTTGAGACAGAACAGCCCAGGTGCGGTTGAGGGTTTCATGGAGGTAGTAGTGGTTTTTCTTCACTGCATTGTGTGTTGAAGTCATGTTGTGAAGAATTGAACCAAACTGACGCTTGACCCATTTGTGATTGCGATCAACCTTATGATGAAGACTAAGGAGTAACTCACGATCAGTCATCACCATGGCTGTCGTGGCTTGAGGATTTTGCTTGGCATTGTTGGCAGCAGAGTCATGTGTGGTAGAGTCATCATTGGTGGAGTAGGATGCAGCCTTGTGAAATTGACCATCCAATGGACGAATGCCTTCATCTATCACAGCAGGTGCCTTGCCTTTGTCATCAGCTGAGGAAAATGTCCTTTTGAGGACTTCAATTGGAGGCAAGTAGCTGCAGTGGTTCAGAGTGTCAACTTTGTAGTTGAGTGAAGACCTTGTCCTGATGAATCTCATAATCCATGGCGCATAAGGCTTCAGCTCAAATGGTGACATAGCAATATTGGCCAGAGTCCTCATGAAGAAATCATGGAAGTTGACGGGAACGCCATGACAGATGTTGAAAGCATATTCTTCATGATGCCAACGACTTCTTCATCATTTGCGTCGTGGCCTTTGATAGGACTCATTGTCTTCGACATAATGCGATAGACAGTCCGAGGCACATACAGTAATTCCTTGACGAGGAAATTGGTTCAAGAGGCCTGCCCTGGCTTCAAAGGCTTCATCAAAACTTGCATGTAGTGATTTGAAAGCTCAGGTTCACTATAGACACAACGTGCATCTTCATGGGGAGGACTGAGTGGTAGGGCACAAAGCAATTCAGACGCTGGTGCCTTGTAATGAGTGTCTCATCCAGTCCAGAACCCATGAGTTTACATCTTCAGAGTCGCCTGTGATGTGCAGAATTGCGTAGAACTGAAGAATGAGTTCTTCATTCCAATAACATATGTCAGTGCAGAAGTTTAGCAGCCCAGCGTCGTGAAGAACACTGAGGAGTGGCTCGAAGCACGGCAGAGACTCCATGTCTACATGAGGAATATGTGCATGATCGAAGGCTTTGTCTTTGTTGAACAACACTGAGGAATAGAAGTTTGCTTGACTAGCAGTCCAGAAGCGCCTCTTCCTTATGCGAGCAGAGTCATATGGATTGTAATCAGTGAAGAATACGTGCTCGTCAAAGAAGTATTCAGCCTTGAACTTTTGCTTCCTTGAGAACGGATCCTTTGGCTTTGGCAGAGGGGTGTCAGTGAGTTGCATCACGACCTCAGGAATCGCGATCTCAGGTTCATTGGTCTGAGGAATTTCTGGTTCCTCCTCAGGTGCAGTCTGAGTTGTCACATTTTTAGCAGCAACAGTTTCTTCAGCACTAGTGGCTGGAATGTCTTCACGGACAGATGAGGTGGGATGAGTTTCTTCAGAGCCCAATTGAACTGTTGATGCAGGGGAGTGAGGAATTTGCTGTAGTGGGGTGAAGAATGGAGAATTGGGATGCTGACTATCCCAAAAGTCATCATTCATCACTGGCGTTGTGCTTCCAATGTCCACGTCTTCATCATCAATTTCTTCAACACCAGCCTCTTCAGCAGTAAACTGAGGCATTGGTGATGATACCACTGGGGTTGAAGGGATTGTATCCACTTCAATTTCCTCATCAATCTGCTCTGACGAAGCAGCAGATTGAGTTTCTTCATCAGATCCGCTTGGGATCTCATATTCTTCACCAAAAGGAACAAGGTCCTTTGATGGCATGGTGGAAATTGGAACAGCATCGATCGGATTTGCAAAAGAGCTGGTCATGGGCTTCATCTTCTTTGGAGCTGAAGATTCTGAAGCACTTGATGCTTTCCTTTTCTTCACTGCAGCTCGCTCTGCAGCCTTGGTCTTCTTCACATCTGATGCAGATGGAAGGACAGGAGTTGGTGTAGGCGCGGGAGGAGCTGAGGAATCTGTTTGAATTTCCTTAAGCGCAACTGATGCAGTTGCCCTGACTTCTTTAGTTTCTTCAGGCGCACCACTAGTGGATGCCCTGGCAATTTCTTCAGCGGCTGGAATGGAGTCATCAGCCCTGGAACTAGCATTTTCTTCAGTAGCCTGAAAGTCATCAGAGGTGCTAGCATGTTCTTCAGTGGGCTGAGCAGAAGCTTCAGCTTGAGGAACTTCTTGTTGCGATGGGGCTGCAACATTGGTGAACTTCTCAGTCAGTTTCACAAACCTGACTTTGGCTCCTTTCCAATCAGCATAGTATGAGTCGAATTTTTCACTGAGGGTTTTGATGTCAGACTGGATTTTGATGAGTTCATCAGTCGACATTTTGACCATGTTGGTCTTCAGAAACTTCTCTTTCTTGTACTGGGCCTTCTTGATTTGCTTGGCCTGGTCATACTTCCACTTCTCCTCTTGGATGAAGTGAGTCAGCATGTGATTTTGACCAGGTGTCAACTTGAAGTCTGGCATAGGAGTATTTGGGTCCTTGTGCCAGAGGTCAATGTAGTCTAGGATCGCCCTTGGATCCAACAGCAGCGGCACAGGTGTGCCTTTGGCTCTAGCGACCCTTACTTGCCTATCTCTGATGATTTCCGCAAGTTCATCATCATCAGCCTCATCATCTTCAGGTGGCTCTTGGAAGGCGACCTGTTTCTTCTTGGGACTTGGCCGAGGACATCGTCCAGCAGTTGCCTTAGTCTTCAGCAGAGTGGGGCCAGATGAAGAATTCGGTGCAGCTGAGGAACTTGCTGAGACACCAGAGGCAATTGAGATGCATGCAGTCCTTTGGCACGAGGCCAGATGCACAGGTGCTGAGGACTTTGGTGGAGGTGCTGAGGATTTTGAAGGAGCAGGAGCAGCTTGAGGAATTGGTCTTGAAGATTTTGAAGTTCCTGGTCGTGAGGGCGCAGCTGAGGAACTTGGCCGTGAGGGCAATGTTGGTGAAGCACTTGGCATACGAGCAGGCTTCTTTGCCATTGATTTCCTCGGCTTGACAGAGGCCTTGGTGGCAGCAGCAGCAGCAGAATCTTCGTTGAATTTCCTCACTGCTTCTTTGGCTTGCCGTCTGGCCCATTCTTCAAGAAAGTCCTCACCGCGTTTGACGCTAGTGGGATCAGCCACTTGTCCAGGTGCCAATGGGGCTCTTGGGCATGGAGGATTGAGAGCGAATTTCTTCATATATTTTGGAGTAACATATCTGTACTCCCTCCATTCTCTTGCCCATCTCCGCTCTATCCTCTGAATGCGCACCTTGCGCTGATTTTTGTTTTCTTTGCCAAACTTGGCTTCATCAGGCGTGCAGTACTCTTTGTAAATGTCCTCAGGGATTTCAAACGCAGTCATAACCTCAGGTTTCTTTCCTCCTTTCTGCAGCTTCTTACCATCTGCCATATTCTTCAGCTGAGGAATTTGAACAATTGAATTTTCTGAAGAAGTATGCAGTTTTTCTTCGAGGAACGCTGCAAATGAATTAAGTTGATGAGAACCTAGTGATTCAACAGCGGATGTCGTGGTTGTAAGTCTGACAGTGATGTAGGGGGGTAAGTATGGAGAGGCTAGATCTTAGCTATGTAGAAGTTGTAAGCACACAAGGATTACGAGTTCAGGCCCTTCTCGGAGGAAGTAACAGCCCTACGTCTCGGTGCCTGGAGGCGGTCGATTGGATTATGTGTGTAAGAATAACAGGGGTGCGAACCCTTGATACTGAAGAGGGGGTGGCTTATATAGAGTTCGCCAGGCCCCTCCAGCCCTCAGTAATGCAGGGTTTAAAGTACATTAAAGCTGGGCGTTACTGGTAACGCCCCTAATAAAGCGCTATAATGACCATAAGAGCTACTTAATGGCCGACCGTTTGTGTGCGGAGTGACTGTAGAACTCCTTGTAGTCGAGTGCTTTCTTCGTGGTCGAGTGATAGCGTCATGGCCGAGTGTCTTGAATCCGTCGAGTGGGATACCTCCAAGTCGATTGAAAGGTGACTTCTTCTAGGGATGTCCTTGGGTAGGGCACTTAGGACAGGTCCATGCCCCTACCCTAGGTACATAGCTTCATCATTAGCCCCCGAATGGATCGAGGTTTGAGTGGAAAGGAGTTGGGGACCCTTCCGGCTGGTTCTCTGTTGTTACATGAGTGCCTTGCTTTGGATCAGTTGTCACGGATGACGTCGTCAACCTCTTTCAGTCGCCTTGATCCATTCTAGGCCTTTTGTCGAGTGAATTTCCTTACTTGTGAAGTCCCGACTGATGGCGTGAAAGGGATCTTCTGTCTGACGAATTGTTCTGCGATCCGCGGATTTTGCGGGATTTGAATTTCGGGAAGCACGCGGGACGGGAGCGGCCGCAGTAATTGGATGTGATAAGGCGGAAGCCCCTCGATTTCCGTGCCACCTTTTTCGCCACGTACTGCGCGCGCGTCTGCTGCGGGATTTGACACGATTGCCCATGCCTACTAGTCAGCCACTTGGGTGCGACCTCTTATAAACTGCCGGCTCGGGACTCCCGAACAGTGCGCCTCCACCTTTCCTTCTCCCTTCACGAGTTCCTCCGCCACCTCCGCCCTCACTTTGGTGCCGTAGGCCTTGTTCGAGCCTCGCCGTCGACGATGGTGAAGGACAAGATGTCCGCCCTGGAGCGCGCGAAGAAGGCGGCAGTGCAGGGGAAGGGGAAGAAGTCTGCTCGGGGCAGATCTTCCTCGAGGACTGCTCTGCCCAAGGGCTGAATCCAGGGCGACTGGATGTCGTCGGTGATTCGGCAGGAAGATCTTGATGATATGGTCGAGGGGGGAGTCATTCCTCACGAAGCCGCGCGTCTCCCGGGGAAAGAAGTCGAACCCCAGCCTCTTGACGGTGAGTGCGTCCTCCTCGCTACCCATATCGATCGTGGATTTTCTCTACCTCCTCATCCTTTTTTCCGGAGCTTTTTGAGCTTCTTCGGAGCGCAGCTCCATCACTTCACTCCCAATTCCATCGTGTATCTTGCTGCTTTCGTTTCCTTGTGTGAAAGTTTCTTGGGTTGCCACCCCCATTGGGGACTCTTTAAGCACATCTTCACTTGCCGCTCCAAATCGGTCAAGAAGGCCAAGTCGAGTGATGAAAGGACGCAGGTGATCCAGCTATGCGGGGGCCTTGCGATCCAGACGAGGGGAAAAAGTTCTTTTCCATCTATCACTTTCCCTGAGTCGGTTCGTGGTTGGCAGTCGACCTGGTTTTACTGTAAAGACCAGGCGACCCCAGGATAGTCGACTGGGCTTCCCCCTTTCTCTCTGGACCGAGCTCAAAAACCTGCTTCTCTGAAAGTGGCGCCGGAAGAAAAGGCGCAAGTAAAAGTGCTGGTTGGTCGAGTGGTTCAGCTTGTCCGCGAGGGTGTGACCGGCATGGACTTGCTGGAGGTCTTCCTTCAGAGGTGCATCCAACCGCTTCAGGCTCGTGACCACCCGATGTGGATGTACTCGGGTCTTGAAGACACCACTCGGATTCACCCCGAGGAGGTCACTGATGAGATGCTGGAAGGGTGGCTGTCGAGCATCACAGGGAACAAAGACAACCCCCGAGGAGCCAGGAAGGTTCCTCCACTCGATAACACATACGAAGTGGACCAGGTATGACCTTATGTTCCCGACTGAGATCTTGCTTTCTTCATTAGTCCTCTTTGAATCGGTCGATTGACTTTTGTCTTGTCTGTTGTTCTCCAGGCAACTACTGAGATGTACTCGACACCCAACGGAGCACAGGAGCAGGCTGAGGAAGGGGAGGCGAGCGGAGGCGAAAGTGGAGACGAACATGGCGAGTGGGAATCTGACGGCGAAGGAGAGGGAGACGACGACGTCGACTCCAGCGAAGAGGAGGAGGAGGAAGTTGAACCCCCCCGCTCGGAGAGGCGATCCAAGCTTACACACGACCCTGCGGGGGAACGTGGTAAGGCGACTGCTCCTGTTGGGCAGTCGTCGAAACGCCCTCGGACCTCTTCTCCTACGCCGACTGAGAGAGCTCCCAAGCACCCATGTGCGACGCCGTCCAAGCCGCCCAAGGCCCTACCCAAGATGAAGATGACTGTCCCCACCATTTCTGGGTAATAATAGAACTTGTTTCCCTTTGTCGACCGTGGACAGATCCTTGGTCGATTCATTGAGCCAACTGACTGACTTTCGAAATTTGCAGTGCTGCTACTTCTGAGATCTCCGCCAAGGACGATGATCAAGAGATGGAAGATGCTGTTACTTCCAACCCTGGTACGATTACTGATGTTCCGCCTTGAGTCGACTGAATATTTCTTATAGCTCTGGTCGACTGAAATTTTCTTGTAGCTCCTCCTCTTGTTATTAACCTCCCTGATGACGACGACGACGTGCCGCTGAGAGTGAGAAGGGATAGGAGGGCGTCGGCTGGCAAGACCTCCCAATCTGCTCCGGCGTCTGAGGCTGTAGCTCGGGACGGTGGTGATACCACTCGGACTTCCGTGACTTTCGCTGATCCTCTGACGAGCGTGCGGCCTTCGACGTCGACTGCAAATCCGCCTTCGCTTTTTTCCACATACCCTGTCCTTGAGGACCAAGTGGGTGCCGCAAAAGAGGCTATACGCCAGGCGGGAATCATGATGGAGCAAGTGAAAGTAGTTCGGGAAGCCAACCAAGCAACTTATAACGCGAGTTCAGCTCTTCAAAGCAACGTCCATTACAGCCGACTCGACACTTATTCTGTTACGATATGCTGTTTGAAGAATCTCTTTTCCGAAGATCTTTATATCTGTACACCCACTGGGTGTGTCTGCCAATTCTTGGACGAGTGGGGGCACGCTAAGTGCACCCACTGGGTGTAGTCCTCGAGACTACGGTGGACTGCTGGCAGTCGACTGTAGTCTTTATATTGTGTTGTTGTAGTTGTACTTCTTCACTCGGTCTGGTCAGGCCATGTCGAATGGAACTGTATCCGGTCGACTGCGGGCAGTCGATTTTTTTTTAACAGTGGGGGCACGCTGAGTGCACCCACTGGGTGTAGTCCCCGAGACTACTGTCGAATGTTTTTTATTCGGCTGTAGTCTTAGAAACGCCATCATTGTCTCTTAGTTACTCGGAAGCAACTTATCTTGAGTGTCTGTCGACTGATTTTTTGCAGAAATCCTGTGAACTTGTAGCTCGCTATACTGAGTTGGAGAATAAGCAGATCCAGCTCAACCTTGACTTGAAGCTTGCTCAAGAGAACTTGCAGAAGGCGCGAGAAGAAGCAAAAGGTATGGCTGGTGAGGTTCTCCATTCTTGACGAGTGACTTTTCTTTCTTGTCTATTCTTGATGTTGATCTCACTCGACGTGCCGCAGATAAACTGGAAGAAACTCTGAAGAAGAAGGATCAAGATCTTGCCGAAGCGCAAAAGTAGGCCTTGAACAAAACGAAGCTTGCTAAAGAAAAGCTGGCTTCAGTCGGTACTCTTGAACAGGAGAACTCCAGACTGAAAGCTGCTCTCGACGCAGCTAATAAGGAGGTCAGCCGTCTGAAGAACGACAAGATTGCTCTGAATGACAAGGCAAGCGAACTGGCGGGGAAGAAGAATGATCTTGAGGCTTATCTCGGGGGACTCGCCAAGAAGTTGTTGATCATGCTTGAGGGTAACAATCTTCACCTGACTGGCTTGCAGTAACCAAACTCGTGTGGAGCCACTGTCTTATTCTTGAATTGTGTTTACAGAATTCTGCCAGAACTTTGAAGAGGAGACCAGTCGAGTGGAGCCAGGCTTGGACCCCGCCAATTCTCTCGTGAAGGACGAGGCTGCTATGAACGTGCTCCAACTGGAGTCTCGTATTGCCAGCGTGGTTGATTATCTGGCCCGACTTAAGGTTGTGGTGTCGCGGATCGACACGTCGCTCTGGCCCAAGGCGACGCTTCCGAATGATCTCGAGTCTCTGATGACTCGACTGAATGACGTTCCTGGTCGAGTGACGGAATGCAAGAAATCCTCCGCAAGGTGTGGTGCTGATGTCGCTCTGTCTCTAGTCCTCGTCCATTGCAAGGAGGTGCGAGAGGAAAAGTTGGCCGCCATCCAAGTTGCCAATACCAGGAAGCTCAGCTTTCAGGACTTCATGGAGACTTTCATTGCAGCTGCCACCCATATTGCAGACGGGATTGACTTGGACGAGTTCGTTGCCCCTTCTAGTCCTCCGCCTGAGGAATAAAAACTTTGATGCTTCACTGTAAATTTGCCTCGGAATGCCGAGTGGATTTTGTAACCGTTAAACTCTGTCGAGCCGAGGGCTCGAGTACTTTGATCTGAGGTCTGGGACCTTTGGGTCTTATCTGAACTTGATTTATCATCGAATATCTTCATGAATTATCTGTCGAGTGGACTTGATCTTCACTCGAAATAACTTCGTATTTGTGATGTAGCTCCGAAGGAGAAGGTAACAGTCGATTCGCGTCTTGCCGTCCTTGCGGATTGGGATGTGTTCCGTACTTAGGCGAGCGCTGGGCTGCAGCTAAGCCCCCGAGTGGGAGGTTTGCCCTCCACTCGGTAGGATTTTTCAAACTTAGGCGAGCACTGGGCTGCAGCAAAGCTCCCGAGTGGGAGGTTTGCTCTCCATTCGGTAGGATTTTTCAAACTTAGGCGAGCACTGGGCTGCAGCTAAGCCCTCGAGTGGGAGGTTTGCTCTCCACTTGGTAGGATTTTTAAACACTTAGGCGAGCACTGGGCTGCAGCTAAGCCCCCGAGCGGGAGGTTTGCTCTCCACTCGGTAGGATTTTTAAACACTTAGGCGAGCACTGGGCTGCAGCTAAGCCCCCGAGCGGGAGGTTTGCTCTCCACTCTGCAGGATTTTTAAACACTTAGGCGAGCACTGGGCTGCAGCTAAGCCCCCGAGCGGGAGGTTTTCTCTCCACTCGGCAGGATTTTTTAAACACTTAGGCGATCACTGGGCTGCAGCTAAGCCCCCGAGTGGGAGGTTTGCTCTCCACTCGGTAGGATTTTTAAACACTTAGGCGAGCACTGGGCTGCAGCTAAGCCCCCGAGTGGGAGGTTTTCTCTCCACCCGGTAGGATTTTTCAAACTTAGGCGAGCACTGGGCTGCAGCTAAGCCCCCGAGTGGGAGGTTTGCTCTCCACTCGGTAGGATTTTTAAACACTTAGGCGAGCACTAGGCTGCAGCTAAGCCCCCGAGCGGGAGGTTTGCTCTCCACTCGGTAGGATTTTTAAACACTTAGGTGAGCACTCGGCTGCAGCTAAGCCCCCGAGTGGGAGGTTTGCTCTCCACTCAGTAGGATTTTTCAAACTTAGGCGAGCACTGGGCTGCAGCTAAGCCCCGAGTGGGAGGTTTGCTCTCCACTCGGCAGGATTTTTCAAACTTAGGCGAGCACTGGGCTGCAGCTAAGCCCCCGAGTGGGAGGTTTGCTCTCCACTCGGTTGGATTTTTCAAAATTAGGCGAGCACTGGGCTGCAGCTAAGCCCCCGAGTGGGAGGTTTGCTCTCCACTCGGTAGGATTTTTAAACACTTAGGCGAGCACTGGGCTGCAGCTAAGCCCCCGAGTGGGAGTCTGGCTCACCACTCGGTAGGATTTTTAAACACTTAGGCGAGCACTGGGCTGCAGCTAAGCCTCCGAGTGGGAATCTGGTTCACCACTCGGTAGGATTTTTTTACAGACTTAGGCGAAACGGATTTGCAGCTAAGTCACCCACTGGGGGATTTCATGCGCAAACAAAAGTGACAGCAATTATTGGACCACTCTTTTCTTTGATAAACATAAAACTACAGAAGTTTTTCTTACTACATCTCATCCGAGTGAGAATTCAAGTGTAAAAGGGGCGGAGTAGCTCCACATTCCAAGCTCGTGGCTCATCGATCTGATGATCGACATTGTAAAGGTGATACGCTTCATTGTGGAGGACTCTGGTGACGATGAAAGGGCCTTCCCAAGTAGGAGCAAGCTTGTGCGGTTTCTGTTGATCCACTCGGAGGACCAAATCTCCTTCTTGGAAAGCTCGGCTCTTCATGTTTCTGGCATGGAATCGACGCAAGTCTTGCTGATAAATGGTCGATCGGATCATTGCCATTCCTCTTTCTTCTTCCAGGAGGTCGACTGCGTCTTGTCGGGCATGTTCTGCTTCGTCTTCGATGTAGATCTCAACTCGAGGTGCGTTGTGAAGTAGATCACTCGGCAGGACTGCTTCGGCTCCGTAAACCAGAAAGAACGGAGTTCTTCCAGTCGACCGATTCGGGGTGGTCCTTAATCCCCACAGAACTGACGGAAGCTCGTCGACCCATGCACCTGCTGCGTGCTTGAAATCACGCATCAGCCGGGGTTTTAGCCCCTTGAGGATCAGACCATTTGCCCTTTCAGCTTGTCCATTCGACTGGGGGTGTGCGACCGACGCGTAGTCGACTCGCGTGCCTTGAGAGGCGCAAAAAGCTCTGAACTTGTCTGAATCGAAGTTTGACCCATTGTCAGTGATGATGCTATGCGGGACTCCATATCTGAATGTTAACTCCCTAATGAAACTGATAGCAGTGCTAGCATCCAGATTCTTGATAGGCTTAGCTTCAATCCATTTGGTAAACTTGTCGACTGCCACAAGCACATGTGTGAAACCGCTCCTGCCTGTTCTCAGTGGACCAACCATATCCAGGCCCCATACAGCGAAGGGCCAGACGAGTGGAATGGTCTTCAGGGCTGATGCAGGCTTGTGCGACATGTTGGAGTAGAATTGACACCCCTCACACTTGTCGACTATCTCCTTTGCCATTTCATTTGCTCTTGGCCAGTAAAACCCCGCTCGGTATGCTTTAGCCACAATGGTCCAAGAGGACGCATGGTGACCACAGGTCCCCGACTGGATATCATCAAGGATTATTTGACCTTCTTCTGGTGTTATACACTTCTGACCGATTCCAGTCGCACTTTCTCTATACAATTGTCCCTTTATGACTGTGAAGGCTTTGGATCGACAGACAATCTGTTGAGCCTCTTCCTTGTCCTCTGGGAGTTCTTTCCTCAAGATATATGCGATGTACGGTATCGTCCAGTCGGGAGTGATTGCCAAGACTTCCATGATTAGGTCAACCACAGCAGGAACTTCGACTTCAGTCGGATCTATGGCGCTTTTCGGCCGCAGGGCTTCTTCTGTAAAAGAATCCTCCTGGACTGACGGCGAGTGAATGTGCTCCAAAAACACATTGCTGGGAATGGCTTCCCTCTTGGAGCCTATCTTTGCCAGATCATCAGCTGCTTGATTTTTCACTCGGGGGATGTGATGAAGCTCTAACCCCTCAAATTTCTTTTCCAACTTTCTCACTGCGTTGCAGTAGCCAGTCATAGCTGGACTTCTGACGTCCCACACCTTCATCACCTGATTAACTACCAAATCTGAGTCGCCATAGACCATGAGGCGACGGACGCCGAGTGAAATGGCCATGCGCAACCCATACAAAAGTGCTTCATATTCTGCTTCATTATTGGAGGACTCGAAGTGAATCTGGAGAACGTATCTAAGCTTATCTCCTCGGGGGGAGACCAGTACTACCCCAACACCGGAACCATTCAGCATCTTAGACCCATCGAAGAACATGGTCCAGTGCTCCGAGTGAACTTGAGTCGGAAGCTGCTGTTCAATCCACTCGGCGACGAAATCTGCAATTGCTTGGGACTTGATAGCCTTCTTTGCTTCAAACTTGATATCTAAGGGAAGGAGTTCAATCGCCCACTTTGCCACTCGACCAGTTGCATCTCTGTTGTGCAGAATCTCTGACAGTGGGGCGTCGCTGACGACTATAATGGAGTGGTCAGAGAAGTAATGCGCAACCTTCTTCGTGGTCATATAAATCCCATATACAAGCTTCTGGTAATGAGGATATCTTTGCTTTGAAGGAGTCAAAACTTCAGACACATAATATATTGGGCGCTAAACTCTGAAGGCCTTTCCTTCTTCTTCCCGCTCGACCGTAAGTACTGTACTAACAACTTGTCCCGTGGCTGCAATGTAAAGCAGCAGAGGCTCTTTACTGATTGGGGCAGCAAGCACCGGCTGGGTGGAGAGCAGAGCTTTGAGGTCTGCAAACGCTGCATCAGCTTCTGGAGTCCACTCGAACTTGTCAGACTTCTTCATCAGTCGGTAAAGAGGCAACGCCTTTTCACCGAGACGAGAAATGAATCGACTTAGAGCGGCCAAGCAACCTGTAAGCTTCTGGACATCGTGCACACGCACAGGACGCTTCATCCGGAGTATGGTGCCAACTTTTTCAGGATTGGCGTCGATTCCTCGTTCGGAAACGAGAAAACTGAGTAACTTTCCACCTGGAACTCTGAACGTGCACTTTGATGGATTGAGCTTGATATCATACCTCCTGAGGTTGGCAAAGGTTTCAGCAAGGTCAGTCAGTAGGTCGGAACCTTTCCGTGACTTGACCACAATATCATCCATGTATGCTTCCACGTTCCGACTGATCTGAGTGAGCAAACACTTTTGAATCATCCTCATGAACATGGCTCCAGCATTCTTGAGGCCAAAGGGCATGGTGACATAACAGAAGCACCCGAACGGAGTGATGAAAGCCGTTTTGATCTCGTCGGGTCCATACAGACGGATCTAATGGTAGCCTGAATAGGCGTCCAGGAAAGACAAACGCTCACACCCCGCGGTCGAGTCGACTATTTGGTCGATGCGGGGGAGAGGGAAATGATCTTTCGGGCAGGCCCGATTGATATGTTTAAAGTCAATGCACATGCGAAGTGACTTGTCCTTCTTGGGGACCATGACAACATTGGTGAGCCACTCGGAGTGGTAAATCTCTCTGATGAATTCTGCTGCTAAGAGTCGAGCCACCTCTTCGCCAATAGCTTTCCTCTTCTGGACGGCGGACCGTCGAAGATGTTCCTTCACCGGCTTAACTTTCGGGTCGACTCGTAGTCGGTGCTCAGCTAGTCCCCTGGGAACTCTAGGCATGTCAGAAGGCTTCCATGCAAAGATGTCCCAGTTCTCACGGAGGAACTGGATGAGCGCTTCTTCCTATTTGGAATCGAGCGTCGTTGAGATGTGAGTCGGAGCTGCATTGGGATCAGTCGGGTGAATGTGAACTGGCTTCGTTTCACCGGACGACTAAAATGCTGACTCTGAAGCAGGCTTCTTGGCTCGTAGCAATTCACTCGGATCTGCAGTCTTCTGGTACTCTTGCAACTCGACCACTGCCATCTGGGCGTCGGCAATTTTTGAGCCCTTATGAAAACACTCTTCTGCTTTCTTCCGATTGCCCGTAACAGTGATCACACCTCTAGGGCTAGGCATCTTCAATTCGAGATACACATAACACGGTCGAGCCATGAAGCGTGCATAAGCTGGCCTGCCCAAAATAGCATGATAAGCACTTTGGAAGTCCACAACCTCGAATGTCAACTTTTCCTTGCGGTAATTCTTTGAATCACCGAAAACCACATCAAGAGCAATCTGGCCAAGTGACTCGGCTTTCTTCCCGGGAATGACTCCATGGAAGCTCATGTTACTGGTACTGAGCCTGGACATCGGAATGCCCATCCCTTTCAACGTTTCTGCATACAGTATGTTTAGGCCGCTGCCACCATCCATCAGGACTTTGGTCAGTCGAGTGCCTTCGACAACTAGGTCGACCACCAAAGCTTGCCTCCCAGGGGTGGCAATGTGCGTGGGGTGATCGGACTGGTCGAATGTGATGGCAGTCTAAGACCACTTCAGATAACTGGGTGTTGCCGAGGCAACCATATTCACCTCACGGTTAATGACTTTCAGTCGACTTTTGCTTTCAACATCAGCAAAAATCATCAAGGTGGAATTGACTTGGGGGTATCCATCGTCACTATCTTCCTTGTCCTCAACTTTGTCCAACTCTTTTTCCTTGTCTTTGGACTGTTTGCCCTGAAACTGCTGGATCGGGAGCCGACACTGTCGAGTGGTATGCCTTTGGTAAATGAGTTTACCCTCTTCATCTTTCTTGGTGTGAATGTGGCATGGCAGATCCAAAACATCATTTCCATCTTGATCCTTAACTTTCTTGGGGTTCCAAGGCCCCTTGGGTTTTCCCTTGAATTTTCCCTGAGTTACGGCTAGGGCCTCCCCAGGAGCGGCCGGCTCGGCCTTCCGCTTCTGTTTCCGACTGGAATTGCCTCCGGTTTCCTGGGCGACTGCCTTCTGCTTGCCACTCCGGAGTCGATCTTCATCTTCACCATTAGCGTATTTGGTGGCAATCTCCATCATCCAATTCAGAGACATTTCTCCGGTCCGACCGAACTTCAGATTCAATTTTCTGTTCTTAACACCTTCTTTAAAGGCACAAACTGCTTGATGATCTGGTACATTCTCAACTGTGTGATGCAAAGTGATCCACCTCTGGATGTAATCCCTCAGAGTTTCATTCGGTTTTTGCACGCAAGACTGTGATTCTGTAAGGCCGGCCGGTCGCTTGCATGTTCCTTCAAAGGTTGTGACAAACACTCGGGAGAGGTCCTCCCAAGTGTAGATGCTGCTGGGTGCTAACTGATTCAGCCACGCTCTGGCTGAGCCCTCTAACAGGAGAGGCAAATGCTTCATAGCCACCTCATCGTTGCCACCGCCAATCTGGACAGCCACTCGGTAATCTTCAAGCCAAGTGTCAGGCTCAGACTCACTGGTGAACTTGCTGACTCCAGTCACCAACCTGAAATTGGGAGGAATCACTGCGGCTCTGATGGCTCGACTGAAACACTCTGGCCCTGAAACGTGTACTCTGCTGCTGGCAGGCGCATCTCTGTCGTGGCCTTCTCGGTGAGCTCTGTTCCTGTCGACCAAACTTTGAACAAGGATGGATCTCGCATCAAAGCCTGGTTCCCTGGGGTCGACTGGAACCCTCTGCCCAACACTATGAGGGCGTCTGTCATCCTACTGCCGAGGTGTATATGACCCACTCCTCGGGGGAGGGGTTGGCACTCGACGTCGATCATCATGATCGAATCGGTGATCATACTGCTCATTTCTTCTGTACTGATCGTGTCGGTCTCCATGTCCCTCACGCCTCGGGGGCGATCTTGGGCTGTGAGCCGACTGCACTGTATCCGCTGCAACGGACCGACTGTGGATCCTATTCCGCGACTGAGAAACAGCGGAATTCTGGTTTCCCGTTGCCCGGAGCAACGCCCTGATTTGCAACAAGCCCCTGCCAGCCTCTGACTGGGAGGGCTGAATTGATTCTGCTATTTGGGCCGCGGCTGCCAAATTCTGAACTGGAGTTCGATATACCTGCGTAGGCGGGAAGAGCTAACGTCGACTGGACTCGGGGGCCCGCTGACGCGCTTGCTCGTCGAGTACTCGCTGGAGATTCTCCAGTCGAGTGCGCTCGACCAAGTTAGCCAAGCGCGCGTCCTCCAAGGCTCGGGCCTCAGGGGTTTCTCCAATGATAGGAGTGTGGAGTGCATCCATGTTCCGGCGGCGAAGCTCCTCTCGCTGCAGCGACGTGAGAGGCTCGGTGAGATACTCTTCGTGGGGATGCGACGGGTCGCCCCCTCCCGCGCCTCCGTCGGTACGGGGAAAACCGGGAGGGCTGCGTGTCCCATCAATTGCTAGAACATCCGCCGCAGGGTCACTGCTGTCGCATTCGGATGCGGTCTGTGTGGAGCCAGTCGAACAGGCCGTAGAGAGATTCGTCGGGCTCGATTGCCGCGACTTGTGGGGTGGCCGACTGGCGAGCCACCGCATGCCTCACCCACCTCTGAAGTCTCGATCGACTAGAGCGCTTGCGCCGGCGAGAGACAAGGTGGGGAGACGACACGGGAGCCGACCGATACTGGGTCGACGGCTGCCGCAAGAGGACGCCACGAACACATGCGCGGAAGTGCGTCGCCCCGCGGACGGGGAGCGCGTCGGTATCGAGTGGAGCTTCCTGAAGCCAAGCAGAGTCATCGGCGATGAACGTGAGCGTGCCGAGATGGATCTCGCGACCCTCCACCAAAGCTCCGCCCAAAACCATGATCAAGGAGATCGGAAAAAATCGCAACTTCTACAATTAAGCGCTAAGATTCCTGCCCCATGGTGGGCGCCAACTGTCGTGGTTCGAAGTCTGACAGTGATGTAGGGGGGTAAGTATGGAGAGGCTAGATCTTAGCTATGTAGAAGTTGTAAGCACACAAGGATTACGAGTTCAGGCCCTTCTCGGAGGAAGTAACAGCCCTACATCTCGGTGCCCGGAGGCGGTCGATTGGATTATGTGTGTAAGAATAACAGGGGTGCGAACCCTTGATACTGAGGAGGGGGTGGCTTATATAGAGTTCGCCAGGCCCCTCCAGCCCTCAGTAATGCAGGGTTTAAAGTACATTAAGGCTGGGAGTTGCTGGTAACGCCCCTAATAAAGCGCTATAATGACCATAAGAGCTACTTAATGGCCGACCGTTTGTGTGCGGAGTGACTGTAGAACTCCTTGTAGTCGAGTGCTTTCTTCGTGGTCGAGTGATAGCGTCATGGTCGAGTGTCTTGAATCCGTCGAGTGGGATACCTCCAATTCGATTGAAAGGTGACTTCTTCTAGGGATGTCCTTGGGTAGGGCACTTAGGACAGGTCCATGCCCCTACCCTAGGTACATAGCTTCATCAGCGGACATGTGTACCTGTGAACAGAGTATAGTTGCGAGGAATTTGGAGAGGTCATATGCATTCTCAGAGTGTTTTTCAAAAAGAACAAGTTTGAGGAATTTGACCAGATGTGTTTTGAAGAATTTCACTAAGCGTGTTTTGTCTTAGGTTCCAGAGTTGTATAGATCGAAGATCCACACAATTGAGGAATCTTGAAGAAAATGATGCTTAGTGAAACGAGTCAAGAACAGATGACTTGTAAGGTGTATTGTGTGTGAGGATTTGAAGAATAAAACACCTTTGAAGATTTTGTAGAAAACTTTCGAATCAAAGAGGGCAGTAAAAGTAACTTTTAATTACCCTGAATGAAGAACACGACGAACAGTAAGGTGAAACAGTGGAGTTCGTCGGTGTAGATCTTCCACGCCCTAACTTGGCGGAGGAAGACATCTACGGCGGCGGCGCATGTGAAGATTTCCGCGGTCGGCGCGAGTATGACGGCGACGAGGTCGAGGCAGTGAAGCTCTTCCTCACCGGCGACGATGGAGTAGCGGCGGCACTAGGGTTTGGGAAGCTCGAGCGGGAGAGAGAGATCGAGCGGAGTAAAGGAAGTGAGGAAGGGGTGAGGGGTATTTATAGTGGCAGTGAAAAACTGTTCGCCCGAAGATTTGGGACGACCGTGCCCCTGACCCTTCTCCTTCGCACGACATGTGTCACCCACTTACAGAGAGGTGGAGACCGTGTAAGATCATGGGTGAATAAAAAATGCATCGTGGGATGCGGAACGGTTTGAGCGGCAAAACCGAAAATTTGGATAAGATTAGTTTTAAAGTTCCGTTCGCAATTTCTTCAGCTGACAAGGACATAATGAAGATTTTGAACGAGTTTCAAATAGAACACACATGAAGAATTTGTGAATAGATTGGATTGAGTATAGCATAGAGGGGGAAGGGTCCGATCACATTCACTTAGCAGAAAACACCAACTTGAAGAAATAGCCATAAGTGAATGCTGTAGAGGACATAAACTCATATATATATATATATATATATATATATATATATATATATATATATATATATATATATATATATATATATATATATATATATATATAGCCAATGAAGAAAAACGACGGAAACAGTGAATATTCTGAAAAGATGAAGAATTTGAACAATTGAGAAATTTCAAAAATGAGGAAAAACTCAAATTGAAAATTTTCAACTTTTGTGGTGGCGTGACCCACCGTATAAGAATGCTGATTTCAGACACCACGTACAATTATCGTAGGGTTCTGAGAATCAAATTCTTCGTTAATTTCTTCACACTTAGAGTGTTATTCTTCATTGATTGAAGAAAAATGTTTCTTCATGTGTTGCACATCTAAGTCATCAATTTTGCATAAGTGTGAGGATGAGTGCCTTTTCAAAGTACATTCGAAGACTCTAAAATATTTACCTCACACTGCAACTTGCTAAATCTCTTCTCATCCAAGGGCTTTGTGAAGATATCGGCTAGCTGTTCTTCAGTCTTCACATGCTCAATAGAAATGTCGCCCTTCAACACATGATAGCGAAGGAAATGATGACAAATCTGAATGTGCTTTGTCTTCGAGAGCTGAACTGGGTTGTGAGCAATCTTGATGGCACTCTCATTGTCATAGAGGAGAGGTACATTCTTCACGTTGACGCCATAGTCCTTGAGTATTTGCTTCATCCATAGTAGTTGAGCACAGCAAGAACCAGCAGCAATGTACTCAGCTTCAACAGTAGACAATGATACGCAGTTCTGTTTCTTCGAGGACCAACAGACCAAGGATCGTCCGAGGAAATGACATGTACCAGATGTTGACTTGCGGTCCACACGATCACCAGCATAGTCAAAGTCAGAATATACAATGAGATCAAAATCCGAGCCCTTGGGATACCATAATCCTAGTGTTGGTGTGTGAGCTAGATATCGAAGAATATGCTTCACAGCCTTATGGTGTGATTCCTTCGGTGCAGCTTGAAATCGGGCACACATGCAAACACTAAGTATTATATCAGGCCTAGATGCACGTAAGTACAATAAAGAGCCAATCATGGAGTGGTATACCTTATGATTGAAGTCAATACCATTTTCATCAGTGCATAGTTGACCATTTGTGGGCATAGGAATTTTGATGCCTTTGCAATCTTGCATGCCGAATTTCTTCAGGACATCCTTGAGGTATTTCTCCTGAGATATGAATATGCCATTGCGCTGTTGACGAATTTGAAGACCTAAGAAGAATTTCAACTCTCCCATCATAGACATTTGATATTCTTCACTCATCATATAGGCAAATTCATCACTATAACGTTGGTCAGTACAGCCAAAGAAGATATCATCAACATATATTTTTCACACAAACAGTTCACCATCATAAGATTTAGTAAAGAGAGTAGGATCGAGTGAACCGGGTGTGAAGCCGTTCTTCATGAAGAATTCCTTCAAAGTATCATACCACGCCCGTGGGGCCTGCTTGAGGCCATAGAGGGCCTTATTTAGTCTGAAGACTTTATCAGGATGCTTTGGATCTTCAAAACCTGGGGGTTGAGCAACATATACTTCTTCCTTAAGCATACCATTGAGGAATGCACTTTTCACATCCATTTGATATAAGATGATATCATGATGGTTAGCTTAAGCAAGTAATATGCGAATAGCCTCAAGTCTAGCAACAGGTGCAAAAGTTTCATCGAAATCAACTACTTCAACCTGTGTGTAGCCTTGAGGTACTAAACGTGCCTTATTCCTCACCACAAGGCCGTTTTCATCTTGCTTGTTGCGGTAGATCCATTTTGTGCCAATGATATTATGCTTGCGAGGATCTGGATGATTGACCAGTTCCCAGACATTGTTGAGCTTGAACTGATGTAATTCTTCTTGCATGGCCTGAATCCATTCAGGCTCCAGAAATGCTTCATCTACCTTAGTAGGCTCTGTGATAGAGACAAAAGCAAAGTGCCCACAAAAGTTAGATAGATGTGAAGCTTTTGAGCAGGTGAGAGGACCTGGTGCTGTAATGTCATCGATGATCTTCTCCACTTGCACTTCTTTTGCAACGCGAGGATGAGCTGGTTGTCGTTGAGGAATTTGATCAGTATTTTCTTCAGCATCAATTTCCTCTGCATTTTCTTCAGATGCATCAGCTCGACGTTCTTCACGTTCTGGAATGAATTCTTCAGCAGATTCTTCAGTTGGAATGACATCTTCAGTAGCCTTGTGCTTGATAAAATCCTTAGGTGTTGGTTCATCTAACACAGAAGGTAGGTGCTCTCTTTGCGAGCCATTAGTTTCATCGAACCGCACATCTACAGTTTCAACAATCTTGTGAAGAACATTGTTGAAGACTCTGTAGGTGTGCGAGTCCTTTCCATAACCAAGCATAAAACCTTCATGTGCTTTCGGTGCAAATTTAGAGTTGTGATGAGGATCTCTAATCCAGCATTTAGCACCGAAGACTTTGAAATAACTCACATTGGGTTTCTTGTCAGTGAGGAGTTCATAGGCAGTCTTCTTGAAGAATTTGTGAAGATATACTCTATTGATGATGTGGCACGTAGTGTTAATTGCATCAACCTAGAAACGACGAGGCGTTTTGTACTCGTCAAGCATAGTGCGAGCCATCTCAGCAAGAGTCATGTTCTTGCGCTCCACGACGCCATTCTGTTGAGGAGTATAAGGAGCAGATAACTCATGAGTAATACCAAGTTCATCAAGATAATCATCGAGACCCGAATTCTTGAACTCAGTGCCATTGTCACTTCTGATGTGCTTGATCTTCACACCAAAGTTGGTTGAAGCCCTCGAGGAAAATCGTTTGAAGACTTCCTGCACTTCATGTTTGTAAGTAACAAGGTGTACCCATGTGTAACGAGAGTAATCATCAACAATAACAGAGCCATATTGAGATGCTTCATTTGAAACGGCAGAATAGTGATTAGGACCGAAAAGATCCATGTGAAGCAATTCAAATGGACGAGTAGTAGTCATGATAGTCTTAGCTGGATGCTTAGCCTTTGTCATCTTTCCAGCTTCACAGGCACCGCATAAGTGATCCTTGAGGAATTTGACATTCTCAATGACAATGACATGCTTCTTCTTTGCAAGCGTGCGCAAATTCCTCATGCCTGCATGACCAAGTCGTCGATGCCATAGCCATCCTTCTAAAGCTTTTGCAAGTAGGCACACGCCTGGTTGAGGTCCTGTAGAGAAATCAATAATATACAAGTCTCCTCTCCTAAAGCCTTCGAAGACTTTGGAATTGTCAGCTTCCATAATCACAACACAATGATACTTGCCAAAGACAACAACCATATCAAGATCACAAAGCATTGAGACAGACATAAGGTTGTATCCTAAGGACTCAACAAGCATGACTTTGTCCATGTGTCGATCCTTTGCGATAGCAACCTTACCTAGACCCAATACCTAACTTTTGCTTTTGTCAGCGAAGATGATATGCTTCAGATGTGATGACGATAAGGGAGCATCCATCAATAGATTATTGTCACCAGTCATGTGATTTGTACATCCACTATCGAGGACCCACTCAGTGGCTTTGGGTTGATCATCCTGCAGATGAATTAGTGCAGCTTATGAACTCATATACTTCATTAGTGAAGAATATGATATCACAATTTATCATATCAATTTCATCAAGTAGTAAGACAAATAAAGCAGTAGGAGGATGTGTGAAATGAAAGTCCATTTCTTCATGATTAGCCTGCGTCCTTTCAGGCAAATTGTCAGGTCCCCAGTAAATTCTTCAGATGTTTGAGCACGTTTGGAGACCTGACCCTGCAGAAGAGATTAGTTCTTTTTCTTCACCACCCACATCTGAAGGGGTGGCAAAGAGTTCATCACTCTGCGAGCTCCATATGAGAATGGTGGCATAGATGCCAAACCAGTTCGTTTCACATAAGAGGGGTTAGGATAAGCATATGAATAAGGAGAGAAATTCTTCGAGGACTTACGAACATAATAATTTGAAGAATAATGCTCATAATCATAGCCCTTGGCTCTTCCCTGCGAAACAGAGTTGTTAGCACGATGATGTTCATATGAGGACTTTGATCCTTTTGAGGAATTTGATCCGTGTGAGGAATTTGGTCCGTATGAGGACTTGGATCCATATGAAGAATTTGGTCCATATGAAGAATTTGATCTGGGGTTCCTATTCTTCACAGGTGGTGTCATGAGGACATTCACCTGAAGACTTTCAAGGCATTTTTTGGGAACCCAGATTTTCTTTATAGGGGAACCATACCTGCAGTTAGTACCAACATATCTAGCAAATACTTCACCATTCTGGTTTTTGAACAGTTTATAGTTGGAGTCAAATGACTCATCAGAAGAATGAGAAGATTCACATGTATAGCCATATAAATTATATGGATCAACTGGAGGTCCCTTTGCAGCAACCCATGAGGTTTTGGGGTACTGCTCAGGCTTCCAATATATACCATCAGCATTGAGTTTCCTCTCAAAGGCAATCCCTCTTTCCTAGGGTTTCTGTTGAGGATCTGCTTTTTAAGCACATCACAAAGAGTCTGATGCCCTTTGAGGCTTTTGTACATGCCTGTCATGTACAATTCCTTCAGCCCTGCATCGTCAGTGATACTAGCAATGTCCTCAAATGAGGAATTAGTGATAGCAGAGGCAGGTGAGGAATTTGCAACATTAGAAGCATTTGAACATTCAGGTGAGGAATTAGCAGATTCACGTTCAATGCATTTCAAACATGGAGGAACAAATTCTTCCTGAGCAGCGCTGATTTGTTGAGCAAGTAATGAATCGCGCTCCTTCTGAAGATCTTCATAACTTACTCTTAGCTTCTCAAGATCTTGCTTACTTTGAAGAAATTCATAAGAAAGCTTCCCATGATCGGATAAGAGAGTGTTATGTTGATCTTGAAGGGAGTCATACTTAGAGTGAAGTCTCTGAAGACTTTCAGCCAAAGCTTTTGACTGATCCATTTCTTCACCCAACATATCATCGCTCTTATTTAGCATATAATGAACTTTTTCCAAAGCTCTTTGTTGTTTAGTGGCAAGGGAAGCAAGTTTGACATAACTGGGTCCAAATTCATAACCAGATTCTTCATCACTGGACTCGGATAGGTAGCATTCAGTTACCTCAGCACTTTTTGCCATAAGGCATGGAGTAGAGGATGATGATTCTGGTTCGAATGTCATCGATTTGAGCAATTCCTTGAAATCCTCAACCAAGGATCATGACGGGTTCGATGACCTTCATAGACCTTAGAGAGACGGTCCCAGATAAGCTTCGCATGATCGAGATGCATGACATTCCTGAACTGATTTTGAGACAGACAGGAGCAGATGACATCCTTTGCCGTGAGGTTGAGGAGGGTGTACTTGCGAATGTCATCAGCTTCCGCTATCTTGCACAGATCGGTCAGACCAATCTCAGTGACGGTCCACAGCTCGCTATTCATTGCCATGAGGCGCTTCTTCATCATGGCCTTCCATTTGGGATACTCGTGACCGTCAAAGATAGGGCATGTCACTTTCTTCATACCTGCGGTCGACATAACTAAAACTCCAGGCGGTTAAACCAAAGTCACACAGAACAAGGGAGTACCTTGCTCTGATACCAATTGAAAGTGCGTTATATCGACTAGAGGGGGGTGAATAGGCGATTTTTTTTAATTCTTCACTGAGGAATTTGCTAGTGAGGAAATTCCTTAGAGAAGAACTACTTGCAGCGGAATAAGTACTCAGAAGTAAACATAACAGAAGAAAAGCATGGTCATCATGATGAAATGAAGACTAGCACAGAGTACAGAAAGCATAATCACAGGATAGCACAAGATGAAGACAAACAGACTGAAGAAATTGAACTGCGGAAATTGAGAAAGTCTTCAGTCAAAGTCTTGAAACACAGATATGATAAGCGAACAGCACAATACTGAGGAAATGAAAGAGTTGAGGAAATGGAACCAGTTAGCTTGGTGAAGACAATGATTTGGTAGACCAGTTCCAACTGCTGTCTCAGTTGTACATCTGGTTGGAGCGGCTGAGTATTTAAACTCGAGGACACACAGTCCCGGACACCCAGTCGTGAGCACGCAGCTTGGGACACCAAGTCCTCATTGTATTCTCCTTGAGCTAAGGACACACAATCCTCGCCCAATCACTCTGGGTAAGTCTTCAGGTGACTTCCGAACCTTCACAAACTCGGTCACTCGGCGATCCACAATTCCTCTTCGATGCTCTAGACCATGACTCCTAACCGTCTGGAAGAAGCACAGTCTTCAAAGGTAACAAGGGTCGGATCCACGCAGGATCAATCTCTTCAGTGATGCTCAATCACTTTGGGTTTGTAGGTGTTTGGGTTTGGGTTTTGGATTTTCCTCACTTGATGATTTTCGCTCAAAGTCCTCAGAGGATGGGATGCTCTCAATTGACAAGTGTCAGTTCCTAGCAGAGCAGCCAACCAGCTAGTGGTTGTAGGGGGCGGCTATTTATAGCCTAGGGAGCAGCCCGACATGATAAGACATAAATGCCCTTCAATGATATGACCGTTGGATGGATAAGATATTTTGGGACAGCTGGCGCGTAGCATAGCAACGATCGGAAATTTCAGGTACAAATTCCTCAGGGCTATCATGTTCCTCACTGTGTAGGCAATCCGCACTGGCGAATTCCTAACTCCTTAGTCAGAACAAAGTCCTCAGTGACCAGAAGAACTGCGTCTCTGTCACTGAAGAAATTGACTGAACTGTATGAGATTTCCAATGGCTTCACTCGAAGGGATTGGTAGGTGTAGGATTTTGAGTTGAGCATCACATGGAAATTTTTCTTAGTATTTCCTCGACCCCCTTTAACAGTACGGTGTTTCCTATGACTTAAGAAAGAGAAAACGAAACTACGAAAACAAAAGTGTTCACGCTCCATGTTCCTCGAATGAATACCAAGTCTTCAAGGTCACACCAATTTCTTCACTTTCAAAGTCTTCAGTAAGTCTTGAGAATACCAAAGTCTTCAGTCGAAGAACTTCATTTTTAGGGGTCGACTTTCTCTGTAAATATCAAACTCCTTATAGACTTATAGACCTGTGTACACTCATAAACACATTAGATCCTTAACCTATAAGTCTTCAATACACCAAAATCACTAAGGGGCACTAGATGCACTTATAGTGGCCCAGACACCGACTTGACGATCCTACGGAGGTTGCCGTGGTGCCCCTCGACATGCTACCACTACCTGTCCACCCATCCTTCATGCGCGGCCACTACTGGGCGGGCATGAAGGCCAACTGGATCGTCCTCATCCACCACACCGGTAGTCCATGGCGTCTCGTGGATATCTACACCCAGAAAGAGATCACCCTTCCATCGTTGGATACCGCCGCCATCGAGCCTCGCGGCCCCGCCGGACACTCCTGCCTACTACGCATGAGACGCGTCAAGCTTTTGGCTCGACCTTTGTTTGCAGAAAGTTGTAATCTGCGAAGTGCCCACACCATCAGAAGTCTACATGGATTACAAGCTCATTGCCTTGTTCAACATGGGATTAGTCTATCTGGAATCCGGTCACCATACATGGTTATGGCTCATCATCAATCCTGTTGAGGCAACATTTCTGTCTGATGCTATAGTGCATGATGGCATCGTTTACGCGGTCGACGCACAGATTGGCTGCCTATACTGGTGGAATCTATCTTTGTGTAATTGTTCTATCTCATCTCATCTTTACCTTATGAATACGACTTTCTGTTCATTTGTTACAAAGTTAGAATGCATAGCATGTCTATAACCACATCATTGCTATATGTTCCTCTCATTTCCTAGATTTTTATGACCACACATGTTATTGTTAGAGTTGATATGAGAACAATTGGCATCTAATGATTGTTAGAATACATATTATGAGCATAACATCGTGATTGCTATATGTTACTCTCGTTCACAAGATTTTTATAACAACGCATGTTATTTCTTAGAGTTGATATGAGAACAGTAATAGTAAGTGCTATGGTAGAATATGAGTAGGCGCTGGCATAGCTGTTTTCCTCTCATTGTTACATGATGTTTGAACCATGACATATTGCTAGAATATGAAAGCCATTGGCTTATTTTTTTAACTTGGGGTATGATTATGACCACGGTATTGCAATTCTCTGTCTATGATATGTGTCACTGTTATAATAATCTTAATTCCACACATACTCTGAACATGATTGTTTATTTTTGTCCTTTTGGTCTCCAATTTGAATTGTTGCAGCAGACGCAAATGCGCTAGCCTTCATGATTCCAGGACCTGCAATCATACCAGCCGATGGGTGGTGGTTTATCGCTCGTTCAGCTGACAGCGGTCATTTGATGCTCATTCTCACGTACCAAATTGACCAAACCATTACATCAAACCACATGCAGTACAATGCGTGGGGCATTCGTGACATTGATGGCTATGGCCGCTTCGTGTTCGAGAAATATCCCAGCTCCGTTGGGCCAGGCGTATTCAACTGGAGGCGGGTTTACAGCCTCGGAAACCACTCCTTGTTCCTCAGGCTCAATTATCCGATCATCCAACCAATCATCGATAATATCACCGGCGATGATTACTGTGCTGTGCAACTTCCATTCGCGACGGGGGGCTGTGTTTACACATCATACCATGGGTTTCATGAATCACCATATCCAGAGATTCGTCGACACAGCTTGTTGCCAGATAATCTTCAGTGTGTGAAAGGCATCAAGCTTCCATGCGATGGATGGCTTTTGCAAACCCGACATGCGGCGATGTGGTTCATGCCAACAGCAAATATGCACAACTTGATTCGTGCTGATATCTAGACTGAGCCATGTATTCTGCTGTTGTAGCACGACCCTCTTTTGTTGGATATTATGTATTGTTGTTAGTTTGAAGCACTCCTCTGGTTTGAAGGATAGATACCTTCCCGGGATCAAGTGCATCCTAACTCACCTGCGTAGGATGTACTGATAATGATGATGGAGATGCTATGTAGAAGCCATATATATATATATATATATATATATATATATATATATCAGTTAGGCTTCAAGTGCGTACTTGTTAGTTAAACCTATGTATAAATTGTGACACTATATGACTAGTAAGTAGTACAGTAGCAGTACTAGTATACGTCGGTCAAATTATTCATCATGTCCACACATTGAATTGACGTGACAACACGCTGCGCGTGAGGTGACACAAGAATCCCGACGCCGTGTTTGGGTATTCTGGACTTCAGATTTGGAGTACCACTTATATGTCGAAATCTTTCATCATTCACTTAAAACAGTCGATTGATCGTACATTGAGTACCATATAACTGGAATTACCGATGCAAGTCGAAGAAGGATTGGCCGGTGCTGCCGGCTGGCGTCAAGTTCGATCCCACGGATCAGGAGCTGTATCGAGCACCTTGAGGCCAAAGTGAGTGCTGACAGCACGAGATTTCAGTCTCTCATCAATTTGTTCATACCAACCATCGACAGCGAGCACGGCATATGCTACACCCAACCTGAGAAACTTCCAGGTAAGAGACCGATCGGCCGTCTACTTGCACAAACATATTCCTTTGTTTATAGCTCTATTTTTCTTTTTAGACGCAGACCTGGTGAAGCAATTACAATTTGACAGTTAATAAAAAGTGAAACAAGTGACTGCAACATGCCAAAGATGTTATGAAAATGCCAACTAGGTACACTAAAACCTGTATTCCACAATACTGCAGGTATCACACTGAGTGGCCTAAGGAAGCATTTCTTACAGCGCAATTCCAGGGCGTTCAAAAGGGGCACGTGGACACGTCGCAAGATACAATCGAAGTGCGGCGTGCACGCGATGTGGCACAAGACCGGCAATACCTTGCCAGTGATGGTCAACGGCCGGCAGACGGACAGCAAAAAAGGTTCTGGTGTTGCACACCAACAAGAACTTCGACCAGCAGAGGACCAACTGGGTGATGCACCAGTACCACCTCAGGGACCTGGGGCAAGAGAAGGAGCGGGAGCCGGTCCTCTGCAAGATTTTCTACCAAATGAACACTAGGGCCAGGAGTAAAAAGATTATAAGTTAGTTTGGTATTGCTAGTTGTACTACCTTGTCGTCCGCAAGTTGGTATTGTTGTTAACGATCTTGTGGTATGAACTTGCATTTGCTTCCAACCATCATGCCGAGGGTCGACATGGATATAAAGCTGAATCATTTGTATCGAAACGAATTTTCAGGCACCTGATTTTTATTTGATGGGTAGCATAAGCACCCACCATTTGAATTCCCAGTTCTCCAATTTTTTCGAAACAAGTGCATGCACTTATTATCACGATAAAAAAATATCCGTGTTACATCCCAGTTATCAGTCTGTACTTGCAGAATTCTCTCGTTTATTGAGCACGTATATTGTTTTTTCAGGTCGAGCAAGTTTCAACTGGGCTGTAGACTACCCAGGGTTGGTTTTGTTTTTAACAGGCCCAGCCCATGACAACAACGGGGCACAAAGATCCAGCAGGTATCTACTAGCCTCTGGCCCGCCAGCGTTAGTTATATTTTGTCTTGCAACATCCGCATGCAGTTTTTTTTACTGACTCAAACACACAGCCCAGTTCTATTTTCCTCTTGAAACGCATGTCCTACATCCGTTTTCTAATCTCTACCTATAGTTTTACTAGTTCATATACACGTATCATTATATTGAAAACACATAAAATTCCCTTTTCATATTTACATCCTTATTTTTGTTGTTTTTTCCTACCCAACACTGATTTTTCTACCACTGCTTTTCCCTTAAACCAACTCAATTGTCCCACGTATTATTTGCTTACAAAAAACAAAACGATATTTTTGGCAAATCAATAAGTTCTTAAAAAATGTTTATCATTTCGGGATTACAACAGTTCGAACTCCACCGAAATATGCAAAATAAGGTTGAACTTTTTTGCCGTGGTCCTGGGCAGAAAATGGGCTGTAATAAATTACTTAAGAATTAGCAAATGGGATTTATGTTGTCTGCCACAGATTTGGAGGCTGACTTGCGGGCCTACTAAGTTCATGCGTACACAAGGTTTCTCAAAAAAGAAACTTAGTCAACAATCGACTCTACCAGCGTCAGACCTTTAGATGTCAATCTAACGGCAATCGTGCTTCTTCAGTCTCTGATCTTCATGCCCCATCCGCCCAAACCAGCGCCGTCGGAACAGCCTGCTCCCGCCTCCCGTGGCCGGCAGTGCTGTCGAGCAGGCCTCACGGCCCCATCATACTCGCATCCCTGGCCTGTCTATCCCTCTACTCACCCACACCTCCTGTTATTTTCCGGCGACGGCAACCGAACAAGTCAACCCTCGTACTCTCCACCGCGTGGGCAGCCACTGCCGTGTCTTCCCCGGCTCCGTGTCGTTCCCTTCGTAGGCCTCGCCGTCGTCCACCGCCCTGGTGCTCTCTGCGCCGCGTGGTCAACGATGTCCATCCAACGGCCGTAGTGCTTCTTCAACCTCTGGTCTTCTTGCCCCAGCCGCCCAAAGCAGAGTCGGTCGTGCCGCATGCTCCTGCCTCCCGTGGCCGGCTGTGCTGCCGCGGAGGCCTCACCGTCCCCATACTACTCCCACCGATGGCCAGGCCATCCCTCCACTCACCCACTCCACATGTTATTCTGCGGCGACGGCAGCCTCGTACAGCAGCCGAACCAGTGAACCCTCGTACTCCTCTCCGCGTGGGCATCCACTGCCGCGTCTTCCCCGGCTCCGCGTCGTCCCCTTCCTAGGCCTTGTCGTCGTCCACCGACGTGGTGTTCTCGGCGCGGCGTGGTCAATATGGTCAACGACCGTACTGTACGTGGAGAGGCTGACAGCTGGGTCCATGGCAGCCGCAAGGAAGTGCCTCCTTATTACGCACAAAATAATTATTCCTCCACCTGACAGCAGGGACCCACCGGGCGGGCCACCAGTATTTCGCGGAAAAAACATTTCTCCCCTGACTGCTGGGACCCACCGGACGAGCCACCGTATTTCGCGAAAAAACATTTGCCCCTGACTGCTGGGACCCACCGGACGGACCATCGTATTTCATGAAAAAAACGTTCCCCCCGCTGTCAGCTCGGACCCACCGGAAGTGCCTCCTTATTACGCACAGAAAAATGAATACTCCCCCTGCTAGCTGGGACCCACCATGGTGGGAGGCTGACTTGTGGGCCTACTAAGTTGACGGGGACGGAGGGCTTTGTCAACTTAGTCAATATGAACGATTCTAGCTCCAGTGACCGTACGATGTCCATCCAACGGCCGTCGTGCTTCTTCAATCTCTTCTCTTCCTGCTCCAGCCGCTCAAACAAGCGTCGGCGGGACTGCCTGCTCCCTCCTCCCCGCGGCTGGCTCTGCTGCCGCGCAGGCCTCACCGCCCCACCGTACTCCCATCGCTGGCCTAGCCATCCCTCTACTCACCCACACCTGCTGTTATTCTCCGGCGATGGCAGACGAACCAGTAAACCCTCGTACAGTCGTACTCCCCTCCACGTGGGAAACAACTGCCGAGTCTTCCCTGCCTCCGTGTCGTTCCCTTCCTAGGCCTCGCCGCCGTCCACCGCCCTGGTGCTCTCGGCGCGGCCTAGTCAACATGGTCAACAACCGACATGCATCTGAAATGAACTGTACGTGGAGAGGCCGACAGCTGGGTCCACGGCCGCACGCAAGGAAATGCCTCCTTATTACGCGCAAAATAATGATTCCTCCACCTGACATCAGGGACCCACCGAAAGGGCCTCTTTATTTCGCGAAAAAAACGTTACCGCCGCTGACAGCTCGGACCCACCAGCTATATCTTCGCACGCAAGGAAGTGCCTCCTTATTACGCACAAAAAAATGAATACTCCCCCTGTTAGTCGGGACCCAGTATAGTGGAGGCTGACTTGTGGGCCTACTAAGTTGACGGGGACGGAGGGCTTTGTCAACTTAGTCAATATGCACGATTCTAGCTCCAGTGACCGTACGATGTCCATCCAACAGCCGTAGTGCTTCTTCAACCTATGGTCTTCTTGCTCCAGCCGCCCAAACCAGCGTCGGTCGTGCCTCGTGCTCCTGCCTCCCGTGGCTGGCTGCGATGCGGCGGAGGCCTCACCGCCCCCTACTACTTCCACCACTGGCCAGGCCATCCCTCTACTCACCCACACCCCCTGTTATTCTGCGGCGACAGCAGCCTCACACCGCAATGAAGCAGTGAACCCTCGTACTCCTCTACGCGTGGGCATCCACTGCTGCGTCTTCCCCGACTACGCGTCGTCCCCTTCCTAGGCCTCGCCGTCGTCCACCGCCCTGGTGCTCTCGGCGCGGCGTGGTCAACGTGGTCAAGGAACGGCTTCCATCGGACATGGACTGTACGTGGAGAGGCTGACAGCTGGGTCCACGGCCACAGCAATGAAGTGCCTCCTTATTACGTGCAAAATAATTATTCCTCCACCTGACAGCGGGGACCCACCGAACGGGCCACCGTATTTTGCGAAAAAAACGTTTCCCCCCTGACTGCTGGGACCCACCAGCTACACCTTCGCACGCAAGGAAGTGCGTCCAGGCAAAAAAACAAAACGATTCGCCCCCTGACTGTTGGGACCCACTAAGTACATCTTCGCACGCAAGGAAGTGCCTGACAGTCGGGACCCACCTGGTCGAAGCGTACGTAGCATTGTCATTCTGGTCGCGAACGTGTACGTACATACTGGTCGATGTAGAGGCGTGCACGTGTGGTAGTAGAGGCGCGCACGTATCGTACTAGAGGCGCTCATGTAGCATGTACACGTACGTACAGCGGCCAGGGTGCACGAAAGAAAATACGACCACGTATGTGTACATACGGGCGGGGTCTCGAACGCCTACTCGCGCATACGTACGGCCAGGGCTCGTGTACATGGCTGGGTCAGAACGGAGAAACAGCGTCGTCGTCGTGTTCATGGGAAGGCAACGGAATGCGTCCTGTTCATGGGGAGGCAACGGAATGCGTCGTGTTCATGGGGAGGCAACGGAATGCGTCGTGTTCATCGGGATGCAACGGAACGCGTGGGAGCCAACCGGCTGGGTCGGAACGGAATGTGTGGTCGTGTTCATTGGGAGGGCTTGGACGGAACAGGCGATGGAAACAAGGCCTGGCGTACCCCAGAATGGAGGAAACGGACCTCCTACGGTCGAAACGGGGGTCCTGTTGATCGGGAGGGGTGTGGCGTACCACAAAACGGAGGAAACGGACCTCCTACGGTCGAAACGGGAGTCCAGTTGATTGGGAGGGGTGTGGCGTACCGCAAAACGGATGAAACGGACCTCCTACGGTCGAAACGGGGGTCCTGTTCATCGGGAGGGGTGTGCGTACCACAAATCGGAACTCCACGGGATACTGTTCATCTCCACTGTCGACCTCCTCCAGCCTCCACGGGCTCCTGTTCATCCAGCCTCCACCGCGCGCTACTCCACCGGCTACTGCTCAACCACCCCTCCACCGCCTACTGTTCATCCAGCCCTCCACACCACGGGGTCCTATTCAACCACCCCTCCACGGGCACCCCTCCACCGTCTACTATTCATCCAGCCCTCCACACCACGGGGTCCTGTTCATCCATAGGCAACGCCACCGCTCACTGTTCATCCGAAACCCCCCGCGATGCTCACTGTTCATCCCAGAGGCAGGATCGATCGGCTTCAGTTAGCAGCAGTAGCGAAGGAATCGCTCGATCGGGTTCAGTTAACAGCCATCGATCGATCGCACGGGTTCAGTAACGCGTAGCCTGCAGTGCAATCGCTCGGGTTCAGTTAGAGCCCAACACCTCGCTCGGGTTCAGTTAGAGCCAACGCCTCGCACACACGCGCGTACGTGTACGAGAGAAACGCGCATCGCTCGGCCCCCGACCTCCCACCGTAACTGGGAACTCCCCGAAATTTTCCTCGCCCTCGCTTCTACCACGGTTTTTTCCGTCATGGACGGCCCAAAGAATGTCATGCAGCTGCGTCTCCGGCCCGCCCAGGACGAAAAGCCCATTTTCTATCATGATTTTTTTTCATAGAAGTAGGAGCCCACCACATCTATGATGATACCGGGTTTTGTCACAATTATCGTCATAGAAGTGTCATATGCATGACAGGAAAAAAATTCGTTCGGCCCAAAATGCCACGGATGTGTCTTTTTTTTGTAGTGATGTGTGTGATTGTCTACCTATCGTACACGGTTTATAATCATGAACTGTTTGTGATGTGCTAGGCATCGTAAAACTCCCGTGCCTGGAATCTGCCTGGAAAGCTCATGTGCCTGGAATCTGCCTGGTTTTAGGTAAAACCACAAAACTCCGACTGCGATGGCAATGCGAGCACAAACGAGTAGCAAGGATGAAGCGTTTGGGATATTTGAGATATCGGAAATGGTTATACAGGGACAACTGTATGCATCATGGCTCCCTATCCCCGACGGTTTCTGGGTCGTGTGGGAAGGACCCCCCATCGCCCACACTCACTTGGCGACGGTTCCAAATGCCGTCGCGGAAAGGGGTTAAAAACCGTTTGTATAGCACCGACGCGTACCCGTGCTCTAGTGGATCCACCGCCTTGGAGAACATGAGTGGTTGGGTTTTCAGAAATTCTCCCAAGCTAACTCCTGCACCGGGTAGGTGTGCTCCTACACGAACTAGTCTTATTAGTATCGCTTCGAGGAAGCGGTTCTGGTTCTCCTGGGACTCCCTTTGAGAATTGTCCATGAACTTAAGGACAACTCCCAGATTGCCTTCTCCATCCATAAGTCCAGAAGTTCCAGCACTGCCAACTTCTGGGTGCTTAGAAGTTGCACCGGTCCAGGTAGAACACTTTGATTTTCTAAAGCTGGAGTACCCCCATGCTGATCATGGGCACTTGATCCCAAACGAAAGACAAGGTTTTGCTCGGTCAAACCATTGTTATCCATCCTGCATTTTTTTGTTGGTTACTTCTTTGCATGATTATTGATTCAATCAACAAGCACAAGTGCAAGTGATATCAATAAATACCATGCTATCCTTAAGTTTGCAGTAACCAAACATGAAGTTTAATCCTGGTGGCAAATGCCTCTTACTAACCAGAATGATATCCTCTCGTTAGTCATGTGAAGCATAAAAAATGGCAATCATTTTTCTTCTACCTAGTAGGATTATGTCCTCCTTTGTCTTACCCACTAAAAAGGCACACAATAGTCAAGTACTGTAAGCCTCCTATGCACACAAGTTGTATACTACAGGGCAAACACTTATGTTAGATCAGTACATCACATAGGTCTTAATTAGGGGCATAACTGCCTTACAACTAAACTAACACCACATATGGTTTAGTGCCTACTACTAGTACATATGACACAAACTCTGTCTTGCAGTTCACACATATCTTACATAAACACACATGTTCAAGCTGACACTACACCAACTACTGCTGATCCCAAAAGATTAGTCTATGGCCAAGGCATCCCACGCCTAAGAGTCTGGCATATTGGAACTTGATTAGGTGATGTCGCTGCCACTTCCATTGCTTCCGCCGCTGCCACTTGCGCCAAACCCAAGTACCCTTCCATAGGTAGCAGCCTCCCTATACACCCTCGAGCTGACACTCATGTGTTGGTGGATAAAGTCAGGTTGGTGTGGTCATGGGATAGGGAAGTGGGGTTGCTGCTGCTCTATATCTGGTTGTAGGGCTGGTTCTGGTTCAGCTATATGTTCAGGTAGCGGCTGGGGCGGTGTAGGTGGTACGTCTGGTGAGGGTGGAACTACTAGCTCATCTGGGTTCTCTACTCCCTCAACTTCTTCCGGCTCCTCTAGTTCTACTTCCTCTAGATCCTCCTCTTCTTCCTCTTGAACATCACCTGGTACTATTATAGGATTAACAGGACCTCCACGTATAACATTTAGTGCTCCCAGAAGAACAATCCTATCATGTTCGCTCATCTGATAGCATTGATACTAGAATTGGGTTGCTTCCTGGTGTCTAATAAGCTCCTCCTTCATTGTATGATCCATCATCGTATTGGCAATCATTGTCATACTAGAAGTGGTGCTAACTGTTGAAGCGGTAGGTGTAGGCTGAGCTAATGAAAACCCAACACCCAGGCTTGCTCCTCTAGGTCGGTGCTGATGGTTTTTCCCAAAACTCCCAAAATCAAGCGCTGGCAAGTCACGGCATCCGGTGGTGCGCAGTTTCTCTCCAAAGCGTGCTCGCAGTCCAAGCATAGCTTCCTTGGCAACCTCCTGCATGGGTAGAGTGTCATCGGATGACCGCTGCATTGTGTAGAGCTCCACATAGACGTCCATGTCTAATGGAACACTACTGAGCACCACAACTACACGCCTATAGGAGTGTGTTCCATCATCTGGCATCTCTTTCAAAGAATTGAGGACATGGTGCCCCAAGCTCCTGCATAATTTGCCAATGTATAGGACATGCTGGCCACAAACCCTTGGTGGTGGAATTCTAATTCGAACCATCCCGCAATAGGCTTCTAATTAGCATGGTAGTCATCTAAAGTTACTGGACAGAATAATATGATGTGGGATTAATTACTTGTGCAATATAGCAAGTGTGGGTTCCATCTAAAGTATTCCAACCGTCTCTAACTATCTGCGTGGCCCTCGAAACCATTGCTCTGATACCACCTGTGACGACCCGTGTCATCATTAATTATGATAATGACACTGGTCCTTGGATTATTTCTTGACATGTCAGAGATTTGCAGCAGGGAAATAGCTAGAGATGGTCATTTTTATTACAATACCATGCCACGCAAGGCAACAAGTCTCAAGTAGGCTTCTCACATGTCCACCAAATTATTACAACTACTAACATTGGAGTTCCAACTAGCAATACTATATAGGTGGTGATAAAATAGTAACTGGATTACATAGCTAGATCATAAGTTACTTATTCATCCCAACCCCCATATGTGGCATAAAAATTGTACATAGCACTAGATGGATCCACATATAGGTCCCTTGTGTAGTTGTAGCCATCACCATTGCTCTCCTCACTTGGTCCAGTAGGATTCTCATACAAGATTTGCTCTAAGAAAAAGATGATTAATAGCAAGAGTGAGTACAAGGTACTCAACAAGCTCAAATAGAAGAATGCAACACTCATGATAGCTCAATATAAATCAACAAGTCCTACCTCAAATCAACCCCATTAAAAAAGAACATTTGTTGCAGAAAGTCCATTTTAATTTATAAAAGCTATTAAACACTCTTATTGCGAGATAGAACCACCAATAGGTCCCCGTAATCTCCAATCCAAGAGATTGGCATGAATTCATGTTTTCTTTAACTCTGCAGAGTTTGTATCGCTTTACCCATAGAGCTCAAAACCATAATTGCTATTTGTATTTCCTTAGATGCGAGACATGGTTCAGAACCTAAGCTTTTTCCCATTATGTATATTATATCTCCACCCGGCTAGTGGTTACTAGTCGTTGTGTCAGGTTTCGGAACCCGCACTCCACCAATGCTTAATATATAGCGCTTGCTAATGCACCCATCCGGCATTAGCTTGGAAACTCATCGCCCATCCTACTACTACTTACCCGTGTGGAGAGTATAATAACTTGATGGATAATGGGCTCAACCTGTCTTAGACGACACCATGGTTGATACGGTTGTACGGCGCATAAAACGAGTGAAATATATTTGATCTTCATATCATAGCCATATGTAGAGGATCCCGCCTTCCAGTATGTCCATTTCGGGCACCCTCTACCCACCAAATATTTATATAAAAAGAATGGATTAGCTGCTCCATCACCTAACCCAACTATTCACCAACATTCACTCCACACGATTTATTCGAAAACATTTTATGCAAGTTGATGATAAGATAGCAGAGAATAGTGTTTTTTTAAAAGAGTTCTACCCAGTATGATCAAGGAGAGCTTGCCTCAGTTCTCGTACTCGGACCCGAACTCAGTTTGCTTCTATAGCGCCTCCTTCTCCTAACTGTATATATATATATATATCGAGACTAAGACGAGTGAATACTAGGGAAATGAAAATATACGTCGGTGCAGTGTGGTCATCCTACAGTCAGACATAATTATTTCTTTTATTACCTTTTTTTACCAAGCTTGCATTAGTAGGTGGATTTAGAATAGATAATTATTACTCCCTTCGTTCCTAAATATTTTTCTTTCTAGAAATTTCAACAAGTGACTACATAGGAGCAAAATGAGTGAATCTACACTCTAAAATATGTCTATATACATTCATATGTGGTAGTCATTTGAAATATATAAAAAGACAAATATTTAGGAACGGAGGGAGTATATGTGCACCTGCGTAATTACCACTACTAGAAACCTCCACATGCCCTCTCCCTTTCTCAATTTCCAAGTCTTTCTCTCTCCTATACTAGTCCTCCACCGAACACAACACACACCAATACTAGTCCACCATGAACAGAGCACACGTACTCCCTTCGTTTCAAAATAGATGACCCAATCCTGTACTAAAGTTAGTACAAAATTGAGTCATCTATTTTGGAACGGAGGGAGTACATGTTGTCGGTGTCAAAACCGGCGGATCTCGGGTAGGGGGTCCCGAACTGTGCGTCTAGGCGGATGGTAACAGGAGACAAGGGACACGAAGTTTTACCCAGGTTCGGGCCCTCTTGATGGAGGTAAAACCCTACGTCCTGCTTGATTAATATTGATGATATGGGTAGTACAAGAGTAGATCTACCACGAGATCAAGGAGGCTAAACCCTAGAAGCTAGCCTATGGTATGATTGTTGTATGTTGTCCTATGGACTAAAACCCTCCGGTTTATATAGACACCGGAGAGGGTTAGGGTTACATAGAGTCGGTTACAATGGTAGGAGATCTACATATCCGCATCGCCAAGCTTGCCTTCCACGCCAAGGAAAGTCCCCTCCAGACACGGGACGAAGTCTTCAATCTTGTATCTTCATAGTCCAGGAGTCCGGCTGAAGGTATAGCCCGGCTATCCGGACACCCCCTAATCCAGGACTCCCTCAGTAGCCCCTGAACCAGGCTTCAATGACGACGAGTTCGGCACGCAGACTGTCTTCAGCATTGCAAGGCGGGTTCCTCCTCCAAATACTTCATAGAAGATTTTGAACACTAAGGATAGTGTCTGGCTCTGCAAAATAAGTTTCCACCCATAGAGAGAATAATATTTACACAAATCTAATCTGCTGACGTATTCCGTAGTGTGACACGACACCACGGCCAAGTCTTTATTCGAATCGTTTTTACTCCCCCACCTCGGCGCATTTTGCGAGGCGGTTTCCTTGGCACGTCTTGTCAAAGCAGAGATCGTGTCCCCTTTATTTACGGGATTCTCATCAATACGGACGTGGGTAACCCAACCGCGCCATTGACTATGGCGCTTGGGAGATAAGCGAGTTTTATCAGGCTAGTGGGGACGTATAGCCGCATCCGCCCATATAAGGGGATAAGGATCCATCTTTTCACCTACGCCTTCTTCCTCCTTTGCCTATCCATCTTCTGCGCACTCGAGCTCTAGCGCCCCAGCCCGCATTCCCCACCTCGACCTTCTCCAGTCATGTCCGGAGCGGGAGGCAAGTGGATGGTCTCCTCCGTCACGGAGGGGCACATCAAAAAACTGAGGAAGGCCGGATGCTTGTCTAACGACATCGCGCACCGGCTTCCCGAAGAGGGGCAGCTCCTCCCCACCCCAAGGCCCCATGAGAGGGTAGTGTTCCTTCCCCACTTCCTCCATGGACTGGGCTTTCCTCTCCACCCATTCGTCCGGAGACTCATGTTCTACTACGTCTTGGATTTCCACGATCTGGCCCCGAACTTCATCCTCAACATCTCGGCGTTTATCGTTGTGTGCGAGGCTTTCCTCTGCATCCGCCCCCATTTCGGCCTATGGCTCAAGACTTTCAATGTCAAGCCGAAGGTGGTGCGCGGCAACCAGGCGGAGTGCGGAGGCGCCATGGTGGGCAAGATGCCCAACATTCTATGGCTCGAGGGCTCCTTTGTGGAGACCTTGAAGGGGTGGCAATCAGGGTGGTTTTACATCACCGAGCCGCGCGACCCTGAGTGGGTCGCAGCCCCCGAGTTCCGGTCCGGACCCCCTACGCAGCTCACGTCCTGGAAAGAGATGGGCCTGTCGTGGGGTAGCAAAGAAGAGGTGACTGGACTGCAAAAATGCATCCAAACCCTGGTGAACAAGCAGCTCAAGCTTGTCAACGTAGTCCAGGTTATGCTCGTCCGCCGGATCCTCCCGTGTCAACAACGGGATTTCAATCTGTGGGAGTTCGACCCAGCGCAGCACCAAACCCTGAGCAGGCTCTTCGACATGACGTACGAAGACGCCTGGAAGGTGCTATTCAAAGGCGTCGAGGCTCCCGCATCCGCTTCCGAAGACCGCGGATTCAGCACGCAACATCGCGCTGGTGCAGTAAGCTATTTTTTACCTTTTACAGGATATTAGTTTTCCATAGTTTGACTCTATGCGGGATCTAAACTCCCTTTCCCTTGACAGGATTGGCAGGCGAAGTCCGGACAGATCGACTGTCCGGCCCCTTTGCCCGAAGACCCAGCCGATGCTCACCTAGCGAAGCTGCTGGCTCCGGCACCTTATGTGATGCCGGAGAAGAAGGCCAAGAAGAGGGCCACAGGGACTCGAAAGAGTTCCCGGCGCCTGGAGGTGTCGGATTCATCATCCGACGAATCTGAGACGCACTCCTCCCATGAAAACGAGGAGGAGGAAAAAGAACCCTCTCCCCCTCCAGCGGGGGGAGGAAAGAAGAGAAAGGCCGCACCAACAGGGGAGGTCGAGGGGTCCAGGGAGGGAAGGACCCCTCCCCCGGACTACTCCGCCGACGCCGACGACGGCGAAGAGGAGTGGCCACATAGGGCCAAGCGCCCGGGAGATCGTAAGTTATTCGGATGCCGGAGTAATTTATAGTACTCTTTTATGGCACAACCTTTCCTTATGTCGAATATGATCATGTAGTCCGCCCCAGGCCGGGCTCGACGAGTCGTCGAGCGGCTCCCTGGATTCGTCGGATGTGAATTCACTTCCGACGGCTACCTCCCCCCGCCCTATGGACGACGCCGAAGTGTTGTCCCAACAGGTTCCAAGCCAGGAGGAGGTGGTCCTGGAGGCGCCATAAGGCGACCTCCCGGACTCCAGGAATGAAGGGGATAAAACCCCCCAGGGCTCTAAGTCCGGCTTTGAGCCGGACACCGCGCCGGAATCGTCAACGGTTCCGGACCGCGGTAGGCGAACTCCTTCCAAGAGGAGCAAGTCTACTGAGCCGGCGGCCCCCGTCCAACCGGAGGCGCCGGACAATCTGCTGGAGGTGCTTAACGGCGCCTCCATCGACGAGGAGCACCGCACTATTATGAGTGCGGTGATCCAGAAGGTTCAGTCCGCCAAGAGCGGACTGACTGAAGCTTGTGCCAGCCTTCTAACAGGCTTCGAGGTAAGTACATGATATGTAAAAATATTACCACATAGACAGTAGCCCCTGATGCTCTGTTTGGCGTTCGGAAAGAAAAGCCGAATAGAGGATCTAATAAAATTCGCAGGAGTCTAACAGAAAAAGAGTCAATATGCGTATGCAGGCTTCGCTGCTGGCGACCGCCGCACTGACTGCAGAGGTGGGCACACTAAAGCAGGGCCTCGAGCGGTCCGAGCAAGATCTCGGCCTTGCCAAGCGGCAGCTCGAGGACAAAGAAGGTAAGAGATACCTTATAGAAAAAACAAAAATATAAAAACGCAATTGCAAAAATATGACAGGATTAACATGGCTATTGTAGGGGCCACAACTGAGGTGGCGACCCTTAAGCAAGCGCTGGCTGAGGCCGAGAAGAGAGCGGCCGCGGAGCGCACCGAGCGGGAGAAATATGAGGCGCAAGTTGGCGAGGTACGACAAGAGCTCCGGGTTCTCATGGAAAAACATGAGAGTTTGGAGCTTGACTCAAAGACGAGAGCGTCCGAGCTCGCGGCGGCTATTGAAAGTGCCAAGTCTGCCAAGGCCGAATCCCGGAAAGCCCTCCAGGAGTTGGATGCGGTGAAAAAGATAGCGGCGGGTAAGGCATTCTTTATGCAAAGCAAACATGTAAAAGTGAGCTTCTTGTTACTTACCCGAATCCGGAGCTCTCCAGGAGCATTCGCAGATCTTCCCCGTAGAGTGTCCGATGCCGCCGCATTCTACCGAGCCGAGGAGGGCAGCTCGACGGAGAGGGTGTTCTGGTCTCAGTATGCTGAGGCCGGACACCCAGTGCCCCTGAGCGACCAGCTGAAACAGCTGGTCGAGCTCCACAAGGTGGCCGAACGGGCCATGAAGGGCCTTATAGTTTGGCTGTGGCCCGGAGAGGCTCTGCCTGGGAGCTACTTCAGGCTGGTGCGGCAGCTGGTGGAGGCCTGTCCAAGGCTCGAAGTCATCAAGCGCTCCATCTGCATCGAAGGTGCCCGTAGGGCCCTTGCCCGCGCTAAGGTGCACTGGGGCAAGCTGGATGGTGAGAAGCTTGTGAAGGACGGGCCACCGCCGGGGAAAGAGCATCGCAAGCCCGAAAACTATTATAAGGACGTTCTGAAGGGTGCCCACCTTATGGCGGATGAATGTTCCAGGGATGTAATTTTTGAGTAAACTCACTCGTATTGTCCTGTGCGCTGAAAACTTGTTCATATGCGCTAAGCGATGCTTTTGAATTTAAAATATTACCTTCTGTGCGGCTATTTATCAAAATTGAGAGATGGCCAGTCGTCGGCTTCTGCCCCCGTGCCACTAGTGCTGGGGTGTTCGGGATAAACCTGAGCGCTCTTTTTCCCATGTTTGGGTCCTTCGAGGGAGGTGACGAGGATACGTACCTAGGGTAGGGTAACTTATCATACCTGAGGTACCCAATCAAGGACATGACTCCTACAATGAAAGACATTCTAAGAAGTATCAACATTTCAGTCGACCTGGTCAGCCCAGTCGACGGACACGAGCGTACTCGACCAGAAGCACAAGCAGTCGACCATGAAGACAACCACTCGACTATAAGAAGACCTAAAGGCACTGCCTACAAACGGTCATCTCATAAGTAGCTTTTATGGCCTTCATGGTCCTTTATTACAGGCGTTACCAGTAACCCCCTCTCTTATGTACATTAAACTCCTTGTAACGTGGGCTGGCTGGGGTCCTGGCGAACTCTATATAAGCCACCCCCCTCCACTAGGACAAGGGTTCGCAACTTTGTAACACACACACACATAATCCAGTCGACTGCCTCCGGGCTCCGAGACGTAGGGTTGTTACTTCCTCAGAGAAGGGCCCGAACTCGTAAAACTCCTTGCGCATACAACTACTCCATAGCTAGGATCTTGCCTCTCCATACTTACCCCCCATTCTTACTGTCAGACTTAGAACCACGACAGTTGGCGCCCACCGTGGGGCAGGTGTTCTAGCGATTTGTTGGAGGAGTTGGGATTCTTTCACCCCACATCATGTTTTCGAGCGGAGTCATGGTCGAGAGCCGCGAGATCCGTCTCGGCGCTCTCTCCTTCATCGTTGACAACTCTGCTTGGCTGCAGGAGGCTCCACTCGACGTGGACGCGCTTCCCGCTCGCGGAGCCACGCATTTTCGCGCATGCGTCCGCGGCGTCCTCCTGCGGCAACCGTCGACCCAGTACGGGTCGGCATTCGTTTCGCCATCATCGTCATCAGTTTCCCACCGACGCAAGCGCACCGGTCGGTCGAGACTCCAGCGGTGGGTGAAGCACGCACTGGCCCGCCAGTCGGCCATCCCCCAGGTCGCGGCAATCGAGCCCGACGAGTCACTCTACGGCCTGTTCGACCTGTCGACTGGCTCCGTAGAGACTGCGTCCGAGTGCGACAGCAGTGATCCAGCGGCGGAAGTACTAATGGTCGACGGACCACGTAGTCCCCCCGGATTCCCCCACACCGAAGAGGTTGCCGCAGGAGGGATTCCGGCGCGGGGCCACGAAGAGTACAGGCCCGAGCCCCTTACCTCAGTGCAGAGGGAGGAACTCCGTCGCCGGAACATGGACGCCCTTCACACTCCTATCGTTGGCAAAACCCCTGAGGCACGAGCCCTGGAGGAGGTGCGCTTGGCCAACTTGGCTGAATGTACTCGACTGGAGAATCTCCAGAGAGCACTCGACGAGCGCGCACGACCGCCCGTTCCCGAGTCCAGTCGTCGTCGCCTCTTCCAGCCGCCGACCCAGGTATACCGTACCCCGATTCAGAATTTGGCAGCTGCGGCTTGCATAGCGGAGTCGATCCAGCCTTCACAGTCAGAGGCAGGGAGAGGTTTGTTGCAGATCAGAGATTTGCTCCGTGCAGCGGGTGACCAGAATTCAGCCGTATCTCAGTCGCGCAACAGGATTCACAGTCGATCCGTCACTGCGAATTCCGTTCAGTCGGCTTATAGTCCAAGGTCGCCCCCGAGGCGTGAAGGACACAGAGGCCGGCACGAGGATCAATACCAAGGGCACGAGCGGTATGAGCACCGATTCGATCGCAACGATCAACGTCGAGTGCCTTCTCCTGCCCCAAGAGCGGGGTCGTACGTTCCTCGACGGCAAGAGGACAGACGCCAGTTCAGTACTGGGCGAAGGGTCCCAGTCGACCCCAGGGAACCAGGCTTTGATGCGAGATCCATCATCGTTCAAGGTCTGGTCGACCGAAATAGAGCTCACCGAGAAGACCGTGACAGAGGCGCGCCGTCCAGCAGCAGAGTTCACGTCTCAGGTCCCCAGTGTTTCAGCAGAGCAATCAGAGCTGCAGTCATTCCTCCCAACTTCAGGTTGGCGACCGGAGTCAGCAAGTTCACCGGAGAGTCCAAGCCGGACACATGGCTCGAGGATTACCGAGTGGCTGTTCAGATCGGAGGCGGCAATGACGAGGTGGCCATGAAGCATTTGCCCCTCATGTTGGAAGGATCAGCCAGGGCGTGGTTGAATCAGTTGGCTCCCAGCAGTATTTATACATGGGAAGATCTAGCCCAGGTGTTTGTCAGGACATTCGAAGGGACTTGCAAGCGACCGGCAGGGTTGACAGAATTGCAGTCATGTGTTCAGAAGTCGAGTGAAACCCTGAGGGATTATATCCAAAGGTGGATCACTCTGAATCACACGGTCGAGAATGTGTCCGATCATCAGGCAGTTTGCGCCTTCAAGGAAGGCGTCAGAAACAGGGAATTAAGTTTGAAGTTCGGTCGAACCGGGGATATGACCCTGAGTCGAATGATGGAAATCGCCACCAAGTACGCGAACGGAGAAGAGGAAGATAGACTCCGGAGTGGCAAGTATAAGGCAGCCGCTAATGAGGCCGGCGGAGGACACTCCAGTCGGAAGCAGAAGCGCAAGGCCGAGCCAGTCGCCCCCGGGGAAGCCTTAGCTGTGACCCCAGGGAAGTTTAAGGGGAAACCCAAGGGTCCTTGGAACCCCAAGAAAGTGAAAGACCAGGACGGGAACGATGTGATGGACTTACCATGCCACATTCACACGAAGAAAGATGAAGAGGGAAATCTCATTTACCCTAAGCATACCACTCGACAATGTCGACTCCTGATGCAACAGTTCCAAGGGAAGCAGGCCAAGGACAAAGAGAAAGAGTCAGACAAAGTTGAAGACAGGGAAGACAACGGTGAAGAATACCCCCAAGTCAATTCCATTCTGGTGATTTTCGCTGATGTCGAAAGTAAGAGTCGACTGAAGGTCATCAATCGCGAAGTAAACATGGTCGCTCCGGTGACACCCCATTACCTGAAGTGGTCCCAGACCGCCATCACCTTCGACCAGTCCGATCATCCGAATCATATTGCCACCCCAGGGAGGCAAGCGTTGGTGGTCGACCCAATTATTGAAGGCACTCGACTGACCAAGGTTCTGATGGACGGCGGCAGTGGGCTAAACTTGTTCTATGCAGAGACATTGAAGGGGATGGGCATTCCGATGTCCCGACTCAGCCCCAGCAACATGAGCTTCCACGGAGTCATTCCTGGGAAGAAAGCTGAGTCACTCGGTCAAATCACTCTCGACGTCGTCTTTGGTGACTCGAAGAATTTCCGGAAAGAAAAGTTAACCTTTGAGGTCGTGGACTTTCAGAGTGCGTACCACGCCATTCTTGGGAGGCCAGCCTACGCTCGTTTCATGGCTCGACCATGCTACGTATACCTCAAGCTGAAGATGCCTGGCCCCAAAGGTGTAATCACCATCGTTGGCAATCGGAAGAAGGTAGAGGAGTGCTTCCAGAAAGGCGCCAAAATTGCTGATGCTCAGATGGCCAAGATAGAGATACAAGAGTACCAGAAGACTGCGGATCCGAGTGAGTTGTTACGAGCCAAGAAGCCCGCCACGGAGTCAGCATTTCAGTCGACTGGTGAGACCAAGCAAGTCCACATCCACCCGACCGATCCAAATGCGGCTCCAACCAACATCTCCACTACACTCGACTCCAAATAGGAAGAAGCGCTCGTCCGGTTCCTCCGTGAGAACTGGGACATCTTTGCATGGAAGCCTGCTGACATGCCAGGTGTGCCCAGGGGACTGGCCTAGCACCGCCTTCGAGTCGACCCAAAGGTCAAACCAGTCAAGGAGCATCTCCGACGGTCCGCCGTTCAGAAGAGAAAGGCCATTGGCGAAGAAGTGGCCCGACTCCTAGCAGCAGAATTCATTCGCGAGATCTACCACTCCGAGTGGCTCGCCAATGTTGTGATGGTCCCTAAGAAGGACAAATCGTTGCGCATGTGCATTGATTTTAAGCATATCAATCGGGCCTGCCCGAAAGATCATTTTCCTCTTCCTCGCATCGACCAAATAGTCGACTCGACTGCAGGATGCGAGAGGTTATCTTTTTTAGATGCTTACTCTGGATACCATCAGATCCGTCTGTATGGACCCGATGAAATAAAAACAGCCTTCATCACCCCATTTGGGTGTTTCTGCTATGTTACCATGCCTTTCGGTCTCAAGAACGCCGGAGCTACATTCATGAGAATGATTCAGAAGTGCCTAATCACTCAAATCAGTCGGAATGTAGAAGCATACATGGATGACATAGTGGTCAAGTCACGAAAAGGTTCTGACCTGCTGACTGACCTAGCTGAAACTTTTGCCAATCTCAGGAATTATGATATCAAGCTCAATCCGTCGAAGTGCACATTTGGAGTCCCTGGAGGAAAGTTACTCGGTTTTCTCGTTTCCGAACGAGGAATCGATGCTAACCCCGAAAAAGTTGGCACCATACTCCGGATGAAACGCCCCGTGCGTGTGCACGATGTCCAGAAACTTACTGGATGCTTGGCCGCCCTAAGTCGATTCATCTCCAGGCTCGGTGAAAAGGCGCTGCCTCTTTACCGACTGATGAAGAAGTCAGACACGTTCGAATGGACTCCAGAAGCTGATGTAGCATTTGCAGAGCTAAAAGCTCTGCTCTCCACCCAGCCGGTGCTTGCTGCTCCTGTCAGCAAAGAGCCATTGTTGCTTTACATAGCAGCCACGGGACAAGTCGTTAGTACCGTTCTTACGGTCGAGCGGGAAGAGGAAGGAAAGACCTTCAAAGTTCAACGCCCAGTTTATTATCTCTCCGAAGTTCTGACCCCGTCGAAGCAAAGACATCCCCACTATCAGAAGCTTGTCTACGGGATTTACATGACCACGAAGAAGGTTGCTCATTATTTCTCTGATCACTCTATCACAGTCGTCAGCGACGCTCCATTATCAGAGATTCTTCATAACAGAGATGCAACCGGTCGAGTGGCGAAATGGGCAATTGAACTTCTTCCTCTTGATATCAAGTTCGAGGCAAAGAAAGCTATTAAGTCCCAGGCAATAGCTGATTTCCTCGCCGAGTGGACCGAGCAGGAGCTTCCGACTCAAGTTCACTCGGAGCACTGGACTATGTTTTTCGATGGCTCCAAGATGCTAAACGGATCCGGTGCGGGGGTTGTACTGGTTTCCCCCCGAGGAGATAAGCTCAAGTATGTCCTCCAGATTCACTTTGATTCCTCCAACAATGAGGCAGAGTATGAAGCGCTTCTATACGGATTACGTATGGCCATTTCACTCGGCGTCCGTCGCCTCATGGTCTACGGCGACTCAGATCTGGTTGTTAATCAAGTGATGAAGGAGTGGGACGTCCGAAGCCCATCCATGACGGGATATTGCAGCGCAGTGAGGAAGCTGGAGAAACGATTCGAGGGGTTGGAGCTCCATCATATACCCCGACTGAAAAATCAAGATGTTGATGATCTGGCGAAGATAGGGTCCAAAAGGGAGGCCATCCCTAAAGATGTGTGTTTGGAGCACATTCACACACCATCAGTGCAAGAAGATCCTTTCACAGAAGAGCCCCCACAACCAAAAAGCGCCTCTGACTCGACCGAAATGGAGGTTCCAGCTGTGGTCGACCTGATTATGGAAGTTATGGTCACCACTCCCGATTGGACAGTGTCGTACATTGCGTATATCATGAAAAAAGAGCTCCCAGAAGATGAAGAAGAGGCTCGACAGGTAGTCCGTCGATCCAAAGCCTTTACAGTAATCAAAGGGCAGCTATACAGAGAAAGCGCGACTGGAGTTGGTCAGAAGTGCATCACACCTGAAGAAGGACAGATAATTCTCGAGGACATCCACTCGGGGACCTGTGGCCATCATGCGTCCTCTCGGACCATCGTGGCCAAAGCATACCGAGCGGGTTTTTACTGGCCAAAGGCGAATGAAATGGCAAAGGATATAGTCGACAAGTGCGAGGGGTGCCAGTTTTATTCCAACATGTCTCACAAGCCCGCCTCCGCCTTGAAGACCATTCCACTCGTCTGGCCTTTCGCTGTCTGGGGTCTAGACATGATCGGACCACTGAGAACTGGTAGGAGTGGCTTCACCCACTTGTTGGTTGCAGTCGACAAGTTCACGAAGTGGATAGAAGCCAAACCCATAAAGGACCTCGACGCAAGCACTGCCATCAGTTTTATCAGGGGATTGATATTCAGATATGGAGTTCCGCACAGCATCATCACGGATAATGGATCAAACTTTGATAATGACAGATTCAAAGCCTTCTGCGCCTCTCAGGGCACTCGAGTCGACTACGCTTCAGTTGCTCATCCTCAGTCGAATGGACAGGCCGAACGCGCGAATGGCCTCATCCTCAAAGGACTAAAACCCCGACTGATGCGTGATCTCAAACACGCAGCAGGCGCCTGGGTCGACGAACTTCCGTCAGTTCTATGGGGGTTGAGGACCACCCCTAACCGGTCGAATGGAAGAACACCATTCTTTCTGGTCTATGGAGCCGAAGCGGTTTTGCCGAGCGACCTGCTCCACAACGCGCCTCGAGTCGAGTTATATTCCGAAGCAGAAGCAGAACAGACCCGGCAAGATGCAGTCGACCTCTTAGAGGAGGAAAGAGAGATGGCTCTAATCCGCTCGACCATCTACCAGCAAGAGTTGCGTCGGTTCTATGCCAGAAATGTGAAGGGTCGAGCCTTTCAGGAAGGAGATTTGGTCCTCCGTGTGGATCAGCAAAAACCTCACAAACTTGCCCCGACCTGGGAAGGCCCCTTCATCATCACCAAAGTCCTGCACAACGGAGCGTATCACCTCTACAACATCGATCGACGGATCGACGAGCCTCGAGCATGGAACGCGGACCTGCTCCGTCCTTTTTACACTTAAAAACTCACTCGACTGAGATGTAATAAAAGTACTTCTGTAGTTCTTTTGTTTCAAGCAAAAGACTGATATTTCTTTTTCTGTTCGTTTAAATTTCCCCCAGTGGGTGACTTAGCTGCGAATCCGCTTCGCCTAAGTTTTCAGGAAATCCTACCGAGTGGAGAGCAAGTCTCCCACTCGGGGGCTTAGCTGCGAATCCGTTTCGCCTAAGAAATTGAAATCCTACCGAGTGGAGAGCAAACCTCCCACTCGGGGGCTTAGCTGCAGTCCAAGGACTCGCCTAAGTAATTGAAATCCTACCGAGTGGAGAGCAAACCTCCCACTCGGGGGCTTAGCTGCAGTCCAAGCACTCGCCTAAGTAATTGAAATCCTACCGAGTGGAGAGCAAACCTCCCACTCGGGGGCTTAGCTGCAGTCCAAGTACTCGCCTAAGTTTGAAAAAATCCTACCGAGTGGAGAGCAAACCTCCCACTCGGGGGCTTAGCTGCAGTCCAAGCACTCGCCTAAGTAATTGAAATCCTACCGAGTGGAGAGCAAACCTCCCACTCGGGGGCTTAGCTGCAGTCCAAGTACTCGCCTAAGTTTGAAAAAATCCTACCGAGTGGAGAGCAAACCTCCCACTCGGGGGCTTAGCTGCAGTCCAAGCACTCGCCTAAGTAATTGAAATCCTACCGAGTGGAGAGCAAACCTCCCACTCGGGGGCTTAGCTGCAGTCCAAGCACTCGCCTAAGTAATTGAAATCCTACCGAGTGGAGAGCAAACCTCCCACTCGGGGGCTTAGCTGCAGTCCAAGCACTCGCCTAAGTAATTGAAATCCTACCGAGTGGAGAGCAAACCTCCCACTCGGGGGCTTAGCTGCAGTCCAAGCACTCGCCTAAGTAATTGAAATCCTACCGAGTGGAGAGCAAACCTCCCACTCGGGGGCTTAGCTGCAGTCCAAGGACTCGCCTAAGTAATTGAAATCCTACCGAGTGGAGAGCAAACCTCCCACTCGGGGGCTTAGCTGCAGTCCAAGCACTCGCCTAAGTAATTGAAATCCTACCGAGTGGAGAGCAAACCTCCCACTCGGAGGCTTAGCTGCAGTCCAAGCACTCGCCTAAGTAATTGAAATCCTACCGAGTGGAGAGCAAACCTCCCACTCGGAGGCTTAGCTGCAGTCCAAGTACTCGCCTAAGTAATTGAAATCCTACCGAGTGGAGAGCGAACCTCCCACTCGGGGGCTTAGCTGCAGTCCAAGCACTCGCCTAAGTAATTGGAATCCTACCGAGTGGAGAGCAAACCTCCCACTCGGGGACTTAGCTGCAGCCCAGTGCTCGCCTAAGCCATGTTGACAGACACCATCGCGGCGATAAGCATCGTGCAAACCAGGCAGCCTCTGAGGGAACAACGAATAGCAGCCTTTGAGGGAACAACGAATAGTAGATCGGCGGATCAAGTCACGAAGACATTCAACGTCGAACCATGTTCGGATAAAATCAAAAGATCCTAGATCGCAAATAAAAGCACTCGAGCTATAAGCTCGACGGAGTTTATCGGTTACATAAACCACTCGGCATTCCGAGGCAAATTTAAGGCAAGGAACAACAGTTTTTTACTCCTCCGGTGGAGGACTGGATGGTGCAACAAATTCGTCCAAGTCAATCCCATCAGAGATCCGAGTGGCAGCAGCGATGAAGGTCTCCATGAAGTCCTGAAAGTTATGCTTCCTCGTATTGGCAACTTGGAGGGCGGCCAGCTTCTCTTCTCGAGCCTCCTTGCAGTGGACACGAACCAGCGACAGAGCAACATCGGCACCACACCTGGCAGAAGACTTTTTCCATTCTTGCACTCGGCCTGGAACCTCACTTAGTCGAGTGACCAAGGATTCAAGGTCGTTCTGAAGCATCTCCTTGGGCCAGAGTGCGGAGTCGATCCGCGACACTGCAGCTTTCAGTCGAGCCAGGTAGTCCACCACACCAGCGATACGGGATTCCAACCGGAGGACATTCATGGCCACTTCATCCTTCACAGGAGAATTGATAGGGTCCAGGCTGGTCTCCACTCGACTGGTCTCTTCCTCAAAATTCCGACAGAATTCTGAAAGAAGTTTTGACAACGCAAAATTGTAATCAAATGATGAGTCGACAACAGCAAGTCAGTCGTGCAAAGGGGATTACCTTCAAGCATGAGGAATAGTTTCTTGGCAAGACCCCCAAGATAAGCCTCCAAGTCTTTGTGCTTCCCCGCCATCTGGCCGATCTTGTCAGTCAGGTTAACCTTGTCAATCTTCAGTCGACTCGCTTCCTTATTGGCCGCGTCAAGAGCAGACTTCAGCCTAGCATTCTCGCTCTCAAGTTGACCGACTGAAGCAAGTTTTTCTTCAGCGAGCTTCAACTTCTCCGCAGCTGCCTTTTGCGCCTCCGCAAGGTCAAGATCTTTCTTCTTCAGGGCCTTCTCTAGCTCGTCTGCAAAGCAACAACAGACACAGAGTTCAGAACGGGCAGAGGAACAGAGATAGACGTCGAGTCCTCACCAGCCATACCTTTTGCTTCATCCTTCGCCTTCTGCACGCTTTCCTGAGCAAACTGTAAATCAAGATTAAGCTGGACCTGCTTATCCTTCAGATCAGCGAGCTGAGCAACAAGCTCACAAGACTTCTGCAAAGAGTCAATCGACAAAGGGTATCAAAGACAAGTTACTCCCGAGTGACTGAAAGAAAGAGCACAACACTTCTAAGACTACAGCCGAATCAAAACATTCGACAGTAGCCTCGGGGACTACACCCAGTGGGTGCACTCAGCGTGCCCCCACCGGTTTTCCTTGATTTCCACTCGACCCAATCCGATCAGTCGAGTGAGGGAGTTTGAAAGCATAAAGACCGCAGTCGACTGCCAGCAGTCGACCGTGGCCTTGGGGACTACACCCAGTGGGTGCACTCAGCGTGCCCCCACCAATGAAAAATTTCAGATCAACAGCACCCAGTGGGTGTACAACGCAAGTGAAGACCAACTAACCTGGACGTTCTGCTGCAACGCCGAGCTGATGTCATAGGCCGCTTGACTGGCATCCCGAGCCGCTTTGGTCTGCTCCATCACGAGCCCCGCCTGACGTATAGCCTCCTTAGCAGCACTCACTTGATCCTCCGGGGTCTGGTAGGCGGCGAAGAATGAGGGCGGGTCGACTAGTGGGGGAGCAGTCGACGACGAAGGCCGGGCAGTCGTCAGTGGTTCAGCAAAAGTCACAGTAGTCCGGGCGGTGTTGTCACCCCCTTGGACCACCGCCTCAGCAGTCGACGCGGTCTGAGGAGCCTTGTCGACCGGGGCCCTCCGGCCTCTCCTCCCAAAAGGCCTGAGCGGCACTTCCGCCTCCTCCTCATCATCCGGAAGGTCAATAATGTTGGTCGGAGCTACAAAAGTTCAGAAATGAATATCCAATCGACTCAGCAGTTAAACAGTCGGATCGTGTCAAAGATTATACCTAAGTTGGAAGTGATGGCGTCCTCCATCATCTCATCGACATTCTGGATGGAAGTCTCGGAAGTAGCGGCGCTGCACGATTCCAAGCAAATAATTTGAAAGTGAATCGACTAAGAATCCGTTCTAGTCGACTCAAGAAAGATAAAAACAGTCACTTACCCAGAGATGACACGGATGGCGACCCTGATCTTGGGCAAGGCCTTGGGTGGCTTGGTCGGGATGGCTCTGGGCTGCTTGGGTGCCTTCTCAGTTGGGGCCGGCGACGCGGTCCGAGGGCGCTTGGATGACTGGCCCACCGGAGCACTCGACTGACTGCGCTCCACGGCGGGATCCTGAGCGTTCTTGGAGCGTCTCTCGTGTCGAGGAAGGTCGGCCTCCACCTCTTCATCTTCGTCACCCGAGTCGTCGCTGGCCTCCTCCTCTACGTCACCATCAGATTCCCACTTCTCGACTTCACCTCCATCCTCACTTTCTTCGCCTCCACTCCCTCCTCCTTCAGATACTTGCTCCTGGTTCCCATTCGGCATCGAATACATGTCGTTGATCTCCTGCAAGACAACGGGCAGAGCAAAGATCAGTCGACTTATCGCAAGCCAGTTACTAGACGGAGTGAAAATTTCAGTCGGAAGAAGTAAAACGTACCTTGTCTGTCTCCATCATCCCATCAAGCGGAGCAATCCTCCTAGAACCCCTGGGGTTGTCCTTATTCCCGGTCATGCTGGTCAGCCAGCTCTCCAGTACAGAAGCCTTGACCCTCTCCGGGTGGATCCGAGTGGAGTCGTCGGGCCCGGAATACAACCACATCGAGTGATCCCGAGCCTAGAGAGGTTGGATTCGTCGCTGGAGGAAGACTTCGAGCAAGTCCATGCCGGTCACGCCTTCCCGAACCAACTCAACCACTCGACTGACTAATACCTTCACCTGAGCCTTCTCCTCTGGAACCACTTTCAAAGAAGCGGGTTTCTGCACTCGGTCCAAGGTAAAAGGAGGAAGGCCGGTCGAGTGGCCAGGGGTCGGCTGGTCCTTGCAGTAGAACCAAGTCGACTGCCACCCGCGCACGGAATCGGGAAGTGTCATGGGAGGAAAACAACTCTTACCCCTCGTCTGGATCCCGAGGCCCCCGCACATCTGGATCACCTGCGTCCTTTCCCCGTCCGGGTTAAGCCTTTTAACCGACTGGGATCGGCAAGTGAAGATATGCTTGAAGAGGCCCCAGTGAGGTCGACAGCCTAAGAAACACTCACACAGAGACACGAACGCAGCAAGATAGACTATGGAGTTGGGCGTGAAATGGTGGAGCTGCGCTCCGAAGAAGTTCAGAAAGGCCCTAAAAAAAGGACTTCGGGGCAGGGAAAACACCCGGTCGACATGGGTGGCTATCAGGACGCGCTCACCCTCGTGAGGTTCCGGCTCCGTCTCCTTCCCAGGAAGGCGAGCAGCCTTGTAGGGAATGAGTCCCCCCTCCACCATGTCGTCGATATCCGCTTGAGTAAGGATGGAGGGCATCCAATCCCCCTGTAACCAGCCGGACGGCAGAGCGGCCCGCGAGGACGACCCGCCTCGGCCAGATTTCTTCCCCTTACCCTTCGCCGCGGCCTTCTTCGCGCGTTCCGCCGCCGCCGTCTTGTCCGTCCCCATCGCCTCGAACGAAGGTCTTGGCCAAGCGGCGGTGTCGAGATTGCAGCGGAGAGCGAGGCGGAGGCTTACGGAGGAAGGGAGAAGAAAAACAAGGGCGCACAGTAAAACAAAATCGAAATCATTACCTTATATAAGGCCACACCCGAGTGGCTGATCAGTGGGCCTGCGCCCCCCAGTCAAATCCCGCAGCGGACGCACGCGCGGTACGTGGCGAAAAAGGTGGCGCGGAGATCGAGGCGCCCTTGCCTTATCCAGCCGATTCGCGCGATTTTCTCCGTCCGGAGCGCTTCCCAATTTTCAAATCCCGCAAGATCCGCGATCGACAGGATGGTTTGTCAGACGAAAAGATCCGTTTCCTTAAGTCTCCCAAGAGACCCGTCACGTAAACACACTCGACGGTAATATGAAACCACTCGACGGACATCTGAATGGATCAAGGCTACTGAAGAATGAGTTCCCACCGTAACTTTCCATTTATCCAAAGACAGATGCATCCGAAGCATGGAGGTTGAGTCGGAAGCATAGGCTCGGCCCCATTCTCACTTAACCCCTGACCCATTCGGGGGCTAATGACGAGGATACGTACCTAGGGTAGGGTAACTTATCATACCTGAGGTACCCAATCAAGGACATGACTCCTACAATGAAAGACATTCTAAGAAGTATCAACATTTCAGTCGACCTGGTCAGCCCAGTCGACGGACACGAGCGTACTCGACCAGAAGCACAAGCAGTCGACCATGAAGACAGCCACTCGACTATAAGAAGACCTAAAGGCACTGCCTACAAACGGTCATCTCATAAGTAGCTTTTATGGCCTTCATGGTCCTTTATTACAGGTGTTACCAGTAACCCCCTCTCTTTATGTACATTAAACTCCTTGTAACGTGGGCTGGCTGGGGTCCTGGCGAACTCTATATAAGCCACCCCCCTCCACTAGGACAAGGGTTTGCAACTTTGTAACACACACACATAATCCAGTCGACTGCCTCCGGGCTCCGAGACGTAGGGTTGTTACTTCCTCAGAGAAGGGCCCGAACTCGTAAAACTCCTTGCGCATACAACTACTCCATAGCTAGGATCTTGCCTCTCCATACTTACCCCCCATTCTTACTGTCAGACTTAGAGCTACTGAAGAATGAGTTCCCACCGTAACTTTCCATTTATCCAAAGACAGATGCATCCGAAGCATGGAGGTTGAGTCGGAAGCATAGGCTCGGCCCCATTCTCACTTAACCCCTGACCCATTCGGGGGCTAATGACGAGGATACGTACCTAGGGTAGGGTAACTTATCATACCTGAGGTACCCAATCAAGGACATGACTCCTACAATGAAAGACATTCTAAGAAGTATCAACATTTCAGTCGACCTGGTCAGCCAAGTCGACGGACACGAGCGTACTCGACCAGAAGCACAAGCAGTCGACCATGAAGACAGCCACTCGACTATAAGAAGACCTAAAGGCACTGCCTACAAACGGTCATCTCATAAGTAGCTTTTATGGCCTTCATGGTCCTTTATTACAGGCGTTACCAGTAACCCCCTCTCTTTATGTACATTAAACTCCTTGTAACGTGGGCTGGCTGGGGTCCTGGCGAACTCTATATAAGCCACCCCCCTCCACTAGGACAAGGGTTCGGAACTTTGTAACACACACACACATAATCCAGTCGACTGCCTCCGGGCTCCGAGACGTAGGGTTGTTACTTCCTCAGAGAAGGGCCCGAACTCGTAAAACTCCTTGCGCATACAACTACTCCATAGCTAGGATCTTGCCTCTCCATACTTACCCCCCATTCTTACTGTCAGACTTAGAACCACGACAGGAGGCGCTCAGCACAACGAACAAGGCAATCGGACTATAATGCTTGAACACTCTCACTTAGCCATAGAATTCTATAATTTTAAATTTTGGCGAAGCCCCTAGTATTCGGAAGACCGAGTTTGGGGCACTATCCACGCCTTTGGCCGGACAAAGCCGACTCCTCACTCTAAGCGGCATAAGTCTTTAGGGACTCGAAAAACCTCTCGAACAGCGACCAGTCTCTCGCTTCATCATGACAGTCAGTTTTAGCTTTCTCTACTGAGGTGCTCCGCCCATCTCAACTGGGGCTCAATCGCAGTAGTTCTCCTAGTGCTACCTTGGCCGATACAACGGAATGTAAGGCACCAAAACATAGGAGCCGGGCAAACCCAACTATTGACCCAAGACATGATTCGGAGCCGATGCATATAATGCTATAAGTTCGGGGTGACGTACTTGTTAAAGTGTTTGGACTTCTCACACCATATTGGGGGGGTACTGAAGCCCCTGGCGTATTGACCGTACCAAAGTGTACGGGTGCAACATGTCGTTAATGAACATATATTTGTAAAAAAGAGTAATGCAAAAATAGACAAAAGCTATGCATTGTTTATAGAAAGACTGCGATCGAAGCAGAACGATACAAATAGTGTGATAAGCAAAAGCGGGACTATTTAACATGTCCTTTCCAGGGGCAGGCTGCGGAATAGTATGCAACACCACCTGGGATTTTTATAATGCGGCATAGCTTTTCTGCTTCCCCGGTTCTTGCATCGTTTGTGCGGCAGTTGGATTGCCGAACAGGTCTTCCGAAGTATGGAGTCCTGAAAGTAAGAGAAAATAAAGAAATCGGCAGCCCCTAGTGCGGTTTAAGCCGTGTTTCGGGCGTGCCGTGATGGTGCCCCTCCCCCTGTGCCCATGGTATTTCGAGAGCGTAGTTATGTACGCGAAGCACTGGTTTCGCTATTTCGCGAGGGCTGGGGTTGGGGCCGCGTTGCTACGCCTGCTCGGAACGTGCCAGGCGGTCTTGTTGTGGGTTACTCCGGGCGCGCTTGACAGTGTCCGGACGTTTAACAGCCGGACTGGAGAGCTGCCTTGAGAGACTGATTTGTACTTCCGCTACAAGGGCCACCGTGTGCTCCTCCTTTCGGAGGGAGCGTTCGGTGTTTCCATTGACCATGATTACTCCTCGAGGGCCTGGCATCTTGAGCTTAAGGTATGCGTAGTGCGGCACCGCATTGAACTTTGCAAATGCAGTTCGCCCAAGCAGTGTGTAACGCCCTCGATGCGGCTATATCTCCCACGTGTCGAGGCACGACTTAGAGGCATAACCGCATTGAAAGCAATGTCGCAAGTGAGGTAATATTCACACAACCCATGTAATACATAAGGGAAAGAGATACATAGTTGGCTTACAATCGCCACTTCACACAATACATAAATAAACATCCATCATCCAAATTACACTCAAGGTCCGACTACGGAACCAAAATGAAAGAAGACTACCCCAAATGCTACACAGATCCCCGAATCATCCCCAACTTGGCTCCACTACTGATCATCAGGAAAAGACACATAGTAACGACCACGTTCCTCGTCGAACTCCCACGTGAGCTCGGTTGCGTCATCTGCACTGGCATCGTTGGCACCTGCAACTGTATTGGTAGAATCTACGAGTCACGGGGACTCAGCAATCTCACACCCGCGAGATCAAGACTATTTAAGCTTAAAGGTAGGATGGGGTTGTGAGGTGGAGCTGCAGCAAGCGACTAGCATATCTGGTGGCTAACAACGCAAAAGAGAGCGAGAAGAGAAGCAAAGCACGGTCGTGGAGCTAGAAATGATCAAGAAGTGATCCTAGAACAACCTACGTCAAACATAACTCCAACACCGTGTTCACTTCCCGGACTCCGCCGAGAAGGGACCATCACGGTTACACACGCGGTTGATGTGTTTTAATTAAGATCAACTTCGGGTTTTCTACAACCGGACATTACCAAATTCCCATCTGCCTCATAACCGCGGGCACGGCTTTCGAAAGATAATACCCTGCAGGGGTGTCCCAACTTAGCCCATTATAAGCTCTCAAGGTCAACGAAGGATATTGCTTCTACTGGGAAGACCCGATCAGTCTCGGAATCCCGGACTACAAGACATTTCGACAGTAATAAAACAAGACCAGCAAAGCCGCCCGAATGTGCCGACAAATCCCGATAGGAGCTGCACATATCTCGTTCTCAGGGAACACCGGATAAGCGAAGCATACAGGTACCAACGTGACCCAAGTTGCCTAGGGACGGTCCCGCACGGTGCTCTAGTTTGGACCAGCACTCAGAGGAGCACTGGCCCGGGGGTTAAAATAAAGATGACCCTCGGGCTCGCGAAAACCCGGGGGAAAAAGGCTTAGGTGGCAAATGGTAAAACTAAAGTTGGGCCTTGCTGGAGGAGTCTTATTCAAAGCGAACTGTCAAGGGGGTCCCATAAATCACCCAACCGTGTAAGGAACGCAAAATCAAGGAACATAACACCGGTATGACGGAAACTAGGGTGGCAAGAGTGGAACAAAACACCAGGCATAAGGCCGAGCCTTCCACCCTTTACCAAATATATAGATGCATTAATTAAGTAAGAGATATTGTGATATCCCAAAATAATCATGTTCCAACATGGAACAAACTTCATCTTCACCTGCAACTAACAACGCTATAAGAGGGGCTGAGCAAAGCGGTAACATAGCCAATCAACGGTTTGCTAGGACATGGATGGTTAGAGGCTGAATGGCAATATGGGTGGCATGATATAGCAAGTGGTAGGTATCGTAGCATAGGCATAGCAAAAGAGCGAGCATCTAGCAAGCAAAGATAGAAGTGATTTCGAGGGTATGGTCATCTTGCCTGCAAGGTTCTCAGAGTTGTCGAAGGCTTGATCCTCGTAAGCGTTCTCAACAGGTTCCTCGTTCACGTACTCGTCTCCCAGCTCTACCCAAAGCAAGAACACAAGCAAAGGGGACAAACATCAATCACGATGCAATGCGCAAGCAACATGATGCAAAACATGGCATGATATGCGAGATGTGATATGCAATGCATATGCGTGCTCCGGAAGGACAAGGATGAACAAGGCATAATCTTGGCAAACCAAGTATGCCGCTGGAAAGGTGAGGTGATTTCGGTTGAAATCGATATAAAGATCATCGGAATCGGATGCACGGTTTGCAAATGACAAGCAAAACAAGAATAACAAGATTCCGCCATTAACAGCATGATGCTACTTAGCAAGCAACAAGAAATTAAGCTACTGCACCCAAACGTAACAGCAAAGCATATCACAGTGATCTACTCAAGATGCTTGTCAAAAGATGAACACTGAGCTACGGCTAAATCACACCACAACAGGTTCAAACAAGCATAGCAAAAGTGCAAAAGATAACAGGTTCACAGACTTGGTGAAAATAACATGCCAGAAATTAACATCAGGATGACATGTTTACAGCAAGGAAACAACATTCTACAGGAACACAATATAGCAAAACAAGGCATGGTGTGAATCTACTCAAAGCACTTAACAAAAGTCCCTTACTGACCATAAGCCAAAAAGGATCAGAAAATATAATACCACCCATGTCAAATAAGCAAGTTTCGTTACAGTTTTCAGACTTTGCAGAAAACTGGACATGTCAAAAACAGATAACAAGTAGACAGGTTCGTGAGCTAAATGCACTCACTACAGAGCCTTGCATGAAAAACTAAGCATACATCCGTCAAGAAGACATGGCATAGAAGCTATACGTGGCAAGAATAACATCATAGCATGCAAGGATCAACTACAACAAGCTTGGCAAAATCGAATAACATGTAAACAATCTGCCAGTAACATTTTATAGCAAAAGTAGAGCTCGATTGACTCAAGCTATAGCACTCCATAATTACAAACAAAGACATGGATGGATAGAGCAGATATATACGCTCAAAACACTCTTACTGATCATGCTCAAAATAGGCATAGATCTCTCTGAAACAACATGAACACGTGGCATAAAAATAACAGCAGGGCATGACAGTGAGAATATTAAGTCTCTGAAATCTGCAACATTATGTACCCTAGTTTGCATGCTTTTGCTATTCACCACAAAGATCACACAAATACATGGCATACACCCCTGGGAATATAGCATGGCATATTTCAAAACACATGTAGGACTCAACCTCATAGGGTGCACACATCAATCATGGCAAAAATGACAAAAGTGCATGTTCTGATAAGAATCTGAAACTAACATCACATAGCCCTCTTCCGACAGCATTTCGGGCATCAAGATGAGCTCAAATGAAAATGATGCAATGAGATGAAATGATGTACTCATCGAGGCAAACAATTTGATATGCCACACGCGCAAAACGGAGCCACGGATGCAGAGTTATGGTACGTTGAACAGAGCATGATAATGACAAAATAACTTCGGGACTTAGTGGATTTCCGGAGGGGAAAAGTCAACCTCGTTTGGATCTGAGATCCGGCCCGATCGGATCTCGCGGGGCGGCGGCCGGAGCTGGAGGAGGTCCGGCGAGGGGCGGCGGAGGACGGCGGGATCCGACGCGGGCGCGGGCGGAGGCGGTGGTCGGCGACGAGGGGCGGCGCGCGGGGCTCGCCGTGGAGCGCGGCGAGGCCGGGCGGCGGGCGGCGCGGCGCCGGCGGACGGAGCTCGGCGGTGGCGCAGGGCGCCGGCGAAGCCTCGGGCGACGGCGGGATCTGGGCCCGCGCGGGCCCCGGATGGGCTCCGCGGGCCGGCGGCGGGGAACGGCGGCGGGGACACGTGGCGCGGTGCCAGTGGTTGCGGGGCGGCGGCGATTTCGTCCGGCGCAGACCGGAGGTGTCCGGCACGCGGAGGGAGCGGGGAGCTAGGGTTAGGGTGGAATGGACCCGCAATTTGGACGGGAGAGGTGTTTTTATAGGTAGAGGGAGCTTGGAAGCTCCAAATGAGGTGCGGTTTGCGGCCACACGGTCGTGATCGAACGGCGATGGACATGGGAGTGACTTAGATGGGTTATTGGGCTGTTTTGGAGGGGTGTTGGGCTGCAACACACACGAGGCCTTCACGGATACCCGGTTAACCGTTGGAGTATCAAACGACCTCCGAATGACCCGAAACTTGACAGGTGGTCTACCGGTGCTATACCAAGGTCGCTTGACAAATCTCGGTCCATTCCGAGAAAGTTTAATACCCGCTCACGGAAAAGGTAAAAGGGGACGCCGGGGGACATAGGAGCACCGGATTGCAAAACGGACAACGGGAAAAATGCTCGGATTCATGAGACGAACACGTATGCGAATGCGATGCAGATGATGACATGATATGAAATGCATGACATGAACAAAAAGCAAAACGAAGAAGAACCCAACCACGAGGGAATATCATATCACATTGCCGAAAATGGCAAGAGTTGGACTTACAAATATGGCAAGTTACATCCGGGGTGTTACACAGTGCGTGATAGCCACTGCGGAACGGGACTATGTCGAAGATTAACTCCTCGCTTCGGAAATTATCCGGAGATCCGAAGACCACTTCAAGTGTGACTGAGCCTGTACAGTTGGCCTCTACACCTGGTATGACGCCTTTAAAGGTCATTTTGGTGGGCTTAATCCTCGAGGGATCTATGCCTATTTTACGCACTGTATCCTGGTAAAGCAGGTTCAGGCTGCTGCCACCGTCCATAAGGAATCTTGTGAGATGAAATCCGTCGATAATTGGGTCTAGAACCAATGCGGCGAATCCGCCATGACGGATGCTAGTGGGGTGGTCCCTTCGATCGAAGGTGATCGGGCAGGAGGACCATGGGTTGAACTTTGGGGCGACTGGCTCCATCGCATATACGTCCCTTAACGCACGCTTCCGCTCCCTCTTGGGGATGTGGGTTGCGTATATCATGTTCACCGTCCGCACTTGTGAGGGATAACCCTTTTGTCCACTATTGTTCGGCGGCCGGGGCTCCTCCTCGTCATCGCTACGCAGCCCCTTGCCTCTATTTTCGGCATTTAACTTGCCTGCCTGCTTGAACACCCAACAATCCCTGTTGGTGTGATTGGCTGGCTTTTCGGGTGTGCCATGTATCTGGCACAAGCGGTCGAGTATTCGGTCCAAACTGGACGAGCCCTGATTATTTCTTTTGAATGGCTTTTTCCGTTGACCGGATTTATAGCCTCTGAATCCGGCATTGATTGCTGTATCCTCGTTGTTGTCGCTGTTAACGCAATGCTTTTGCTTGTTCCGACGTGACCTGCCACTGTTGTCCTTGGTGTCCAAATTACCAAGGTTCTTGGTCAAGTTATTGCTACGAGCTAGCCAGCTGTCTTCTCCCACGCAAAAGCGGGTCATGAGCGTCGTGAGTGCTGCCATGGATTTCGGCTTCTCCTGTCCAAGGTGCCGGGCAAGCCACTCGTCGCGGATAATATGCTTGAAGGCTGCTAGGGCTTCAGCGTCCGGACAGTCGACTATTTGGTTTTTCTTTGTTAGGAACCATGTCCAGAATTGCCTGGCCGATTCCTCTGGCTGCTGAATTATGTGGCTTAGGTCATTGGCGTCTGGTGGTCGCACATAGGTGCCCTGGAAATTGTCAAGGAATGCGGCTTCCAGGTCCTCCCAACAACCGATTGATTCTGCTGGCAAGCTGTTAAGCCAATGCCTAGCTGGTCCCTTGAGTTTGAGTGGAAGGAATTTGATGGCGTGTAGATCGTCGCTGCGGGCCATGTGGATATGAAGGAGGTAATCCTCGATCCATACCGCGGGATCTGTTGTGCCATCGTATGATTCGATGTTCACGGGTTTGAAACCCTCAGGGATTTGATGATCCATTACTTCATCTATGAAGCATAGGGGGTATGCGGCGCCTCTGTATTGGGCTATATCACTACGCAGCTCAAACGAGCTTTGTCTATTGCGTTCGGCCCGGCCAGATTTATTATATCCGGAGTGACGATCACCGTCACGTGCCGTGGGGCGCCCGCGCGATCTGTTGATCGATCTTGTTTGCTTTGCCTTGTCCTCCAATATGTCTCGCAGGTCTGGCGCATTTTCTCGTGCCTTAGAATGTTTTGAGCGGCGCCGGGGTGCGACTTGAGTGGAGGGCCGAGAGGCCTCTCTGTCGCGGCCGCGAGGTGGCCGATCAGCCGTATCATGCGCTGGTGATGTAAGTTTAGGTGCTTCCTCCTCTAGTCGGGGTAGCAGCCTGCGCTTTGGGTAGCTCTTGGAGGGGCGTTCGAGTTCATACTCTTCGGCCGCAAGGACTTCAGTCCATCTGTCGGCTAGCAAATCTTGATCAGCTCTAAGTTGTTGCTGTTTTTTCTTGAGGCTGCTTGCCGTGGCCATAAGGCTGCGTTTGAAACGCTCTTGTTCGACGGGATCCTCTGGCACGACGAATTCGTCGTCGTCGAGGCTTGCCTCGTCTTCGGAGGGAGGCATATAATTATCATCCTCGACCTCTCTGTCCGCCGCTCTCTCATGAGGGCTGGCTTCTCCATCCTCCTGTGCTGAATCTTGCTGGAGGGGGTGTTCTTCGGCGCTATCCGGAGTATTATTATCTCCTGTGCCGGAATCACCGTTTTTGCTTTGGCGGGATTTAGAGCGGTGCCGCTGACGCCGACGCTTAGGCTGTTTCTTGGAGGGGTCATCCACCACTGTTCCATCGCCATCTCCTTCTTTTGGGGTATCCACCATGTATATGTCACATGACGAGGTGGCTTTCCAGTGCCCTATAGGTGTTGGTTCTTGATCGTCTCCTGCATCGGCGTCCATACCGTCGATGTCTTCGGAGTCGAAGTCGAGCATGTCGGTCAAATCCTCGACAGCTACAAAGTGGGTGGTGGGTGGGCTTTGAATTTCTTTGTTGTCCGTATCCCACCCTTGCTGACCGTAATCCGGCCAGGGCTCTCTTGATAAAGAGAGAGACTTTAGTGACTTCAGGATATCGCCGAAGGGCGAGTACTGAAAGATGTCCGTGGCGGTGAACTCCATGAGCAGCGCCCAATCGGATTCGATCGGCAGGGGCGCGGCAGGCTCGGAGTCCGGCCCCTCGGAGTCAAGGGCCTTGCGGAGTGCGGGGCTGGTGTTTGGCTCGATCGCCGTTGGGATCACAGCCCCCGAGGCGGCGTCCAACCACTCGTCCTCGATCGCCGCAGTTGGTTCCGAATCAAGGGTCGGAACCGATGCGTGTGCGGCCTCTAGGGCACTGTTCGGCGGCAGAGTTAGATCATGCCCATCGTGACAGTGTGGCGCGCTCGGCCGTGGCTCGAATCCGTCGAAGATCAAGTCCCCGCGGACGTCAGCCGTATAGTTTAAGCTTCCAAATCTGACCTGATGACCAGGGGCGTAGCTTTCGATCTGCTCTAGATGGCCAAGCAAATTGGCCCGCAATGCGAAGCCACCGAAGAGGAAGATCTGTCCGGGGAGAAAATTCTCACCCTGGACCGCATCGCTATTGATGATCGGAGGAGCCATCGGGCCTAAAAGCGACGACACAGAGGAACTCTCAATGAAAGCACCAATGTCGGTGTCAAAACCGGCAGATCTCGGGTAGGGGGTCCCGAACTATGCGTCTAGGCGGATGGTAACAGGAGACAAGGGACACGAAGTTTTACCCAGGTTCGGGCCCTCTTGATGGAGGTAAAACCCTACGTCCTGCTTGATTAATATTGATGATATGGGTAGTACAAGAGTAGATCTACCACGAGATCAAGGAGGCTAAACCCTAGAAGCTAGCCTATGGTATGATTGTTGTATGTTGTCCTATGGACTAAAACCCTCCGGTTTATATAGACACCGGAGAGGGTTAGGGTTACACAGAGTCGGTTACAATGGTAGGAGATCTACATATCCGTGTCGCCAAGCTTGCCTTCCACGCCAAGGAAAGTCCCCTCTGGACACGGGACGAAGTCTTCAATCTTGTATCTTCATAGTCCAGGAGTCCGGCTGAAGGTATAGTCCAGCTATCCGGACACCCCCTAATCCAGGACTCCCTCACATGTCTTCTCTCCCTCCTATTCCTCTACTCCTAACCTAGCCAGATCGACCATGCCGCCAGCGACGGGAACATGCTGCTCCGCCACTGCCGGACCCCTCCTCTCTCTCCCCTATCCAAATCCCTATTCTCTAATCCCCTCTCAGATTAGACTTGCAGTTTAGGTTCTTGTTGTGCTGTGATTCATCTGCTCCAGATCGAAGCCATCGGCGTTAGTGTCCGTGGTGCCGCTGGGTGTTGCCGATCAGAGTTCAAAGGCATGGCCATGCAACAGATCGAGCATAAGTGCAGGTTAGTGATGCCCTTGTTCCTCTCCCTATTTTTTTGTGCTCAAGTTATCATATTTAGTAAATTAATTTAGTCTCATGTGCATGTGTGTTACTGAACCAATTCCTCTTGTGCAAGATGTTGGTAAACTAATGCTGTACATTATCTTGCTCCATTTTATTTTACTTGATTAAGGAATTATCCATGCTTTCTTGTACTGTTGATTTGAAGATCTATGATAGATGATACTACTGGAATGATTTAGCTTTTGTGTGCATCTGTGAAGAACTAGTGAGGAATATTGTGGGTGCATCTGGGTTGGGCTTCTTTGTGAGTGTGAGTGCTAAAGGAATGACAGAAGAAGAACTCATCTTTCTTCTTTTGCCTTCTCTGTTGTTCCTACTAGTGTTGCTCCTACTTCCAGATCCAAGTCCAGTAGGCTAACTTCTTGCTCTAGCCCTCCTCCTTCGATCTACTATGATTTCTCATGTCACCATGTCTACTTATTGTTCTTGGATCTTTGTTGATTGCAGATAGAAAGATGAAGACAGTGGGAGGAAAACAAATTGCTGGTTTGGCTATTTGGGGAAGAATGGAGACGTGTGAAGTCTTGGCAATGGCTTGCTCTGCTCTCTCTCCTTTTAATATCAAAAAACCACCTTCCTTGGCTGGTATGGCTGCCCATCCCCTTCTCCATTGTTCTCACAGGTGCTAGCTTCTAATTGGCTGAAGGTTGAAGCCCATACATAGACTATATTGTTGACCCATTGACTATTAATCTATTGTGTACGTGAGAGTGGTGGTCAGTGTGTGTCTCAAATGTGTCCTGCTATTCTGGTTGACCCAGAGATATTTTTGGGTTGGTCTAAGTTTGGTGTGGCATTGTTGTATAGATTAGCATAGTCTGGTCTCCCTACATTTTTTTTCTAAAGATTTGTAGTACACTTGTACAGCTGTACTGTTTGAGGTATATGAATACAAATATACATTTGAGTGGTTATGCTTGTTGAAGAAATCTGAGATGTATTTTCTTAATATATTGTACTTAATTATCTAGTTAAGGATGGAATTACTATGTGAAAAAAATACGGGTCGTTACAACATGTTTCCACGAGCACCGGCTTGGGGTCAAGCAGTGTCTAAGGGACATATAGAGATTATTAAACGTCAAGTAACATCAAAAGTGCGGGTTTCCGAAGATGGAATGTCTAATGTTTTTTCGCCTGGGGAATTAATCGGACTATTGCGAGCGGAACGAGCATGGCGAGCTTTAGATGAATCGATCTATTATCTATTATCGGGCAATCTTATTGGGAATAACAAGGCCTTTCCTAAATACCAAAAGTTTCATATCGGAAGCAAGTTTTCAAGAAACTGCTGGAGTTTTAGCAAAAGCTGCCCTATGAGGTCGCATTGATTGGTTGAAAGTCTTGGAAGAAAACATAGTTCTGGGGGGGGGGGGGATTATACCTGTTGGTACCGGATTCCAAAAAATTGTGCTTCATTCCCCACAAGACAAGAACCTTTATTTCAAAATAAAAAAATCTATTCGCGTTGAAAATGAGAGTTTTTTTAAGGGGATTTTCAGCGATCAAGACCATCAAGTTTACCAAGAAGCGCACGGCGAAGAGGTTCAAGAGCGGCCTGCTAGGCTTGCTCGGCCTGAATGGGCCCAAGTTACCATGTCAACTACTTAAGCTAGAGAGTATGTGTGTGTGTCTGTGTGTGTAAGGCAGGCGGGACAGAACGGCTGGAAGCCGAGGCACGGCTCGTGCGTGTAGCGTGGACGAGTTGTCGATCCCTTTCCTCCTCCATTTCGAATTGTAGCTCGAGTTGCTGGCAATGTCGCCATGAAATACAATTGAGAGAGAATTGGCGCTAACAAAATTCTTCACCAAAATGTTAGAGAAGTGCACCGAAGCCAAAAGAGATCAAACGAACAAAAGCACCAAACACTAACAATGACTGATCAAATCTGCATGGAATCATCTACAAGAACAAAAACCAAAATTCCGTAAGATCAAATACGTGGACATCTCTGGCTCCCTACCGCTACCCGATAAGGCACCGTCACAGTGGGAAGAGAACAAGGGTAGTTTTATTGTCACCAACATCACACCATCCGCCTAAATGTCGCCAGTGAAGAATACAAAAATCAGTTTCCTTCGATTTTGCCATGAAAACCCAACGCAATTGACTGAGTACTTCTAAACAATTCTTGAGTCTAAAAATTGAGGGGCAAGTTCAGTTTCCTTCGATTTTGCCATTGAAATCCAACGCAATCCAAGGCTGCTGGTTCATCTTCCTCCTCCCTCCAGCCGCTATCCTGCCCTGGCCTAACACGGCATGACATACATGCTCCATTGCACTCATTGACCATGTCAAAGTACAGGGTATGCATATTTTGCATGCCGTCATTGTTACTAAAAGAGAAGCCATATCTAAGCAAGTAGCTTCGCTAGTTCATCCACTCTCAGTGTACCTCGTGGAACCACATCCGATAGAAACTCTTGTGCAAGATCATTTCTCTGCTTTCCCAATCGTCTGTCGACATCATATTTCCTTTCAACATCACTAGGTTCTTCATGTTCTATAGAATGCTTCTTTACTCTTACGCTCTTATCTGGCATGCTTTTCCGAAGGCCGGACTTCCTTCGTGCACTTTTGAAAAGTGGACCTCTTGGAGCTGTCTTTGCAAAGGCAACAGACTTTTGATAAATCACATCAGCATCAACAAACTCATTTTCATCCAAGACATTTGCCCTTCCAGTTAATGTGGCCTGTTCTAAAAGAAATAACATCCCCTCCACACAGGATAACATTGTTGAATAACTCTTTACACCATCATCTCCATTCAAATCTTTACTAATTTTGCTCGTAGTCTCTAATTTGCTGACCACATCACTCCTGCTCGTCGGACAAATGGAAGTTTCTACCACATCTGGATATTGTTCAGACTTCCCAGAGTCAACAGGAGACCTTTGAACTGGATCTCCATTTTCACTGTTGCCTAATAGGATACCTTGGCCATAAAACTGTGACGTAAGAGATGGAATCACTGTATCTGAAGCAGAAAGTTGTAATGGACCAACAACTGAGATTTCAGTTACAGCTACACTCTTAGAATTACACAATCCAGGGACTGTAATTGGAGAACTTAGCACCATATTATTAGCAAGACTAGGATTCAAGGGATCTTCCAGAAAACGTTCACGTTCACTCAAGATGCAGTTGTAAACAGATGCTGCATTATTGACCACCTCGATAGAAGTCGGAACAGTTGCTGAATCATTTTCCATTTTATTCAATTTTTCTTCACCATTGAACGGATGTTGATCACTTACAACTTCTGGCAGAGGAAGAGATGATCTCCAATCATTTCCTCTCCACATCAGTATATGTTCAAACTCAAAAGACAGCAAGATACATGGAACTAGATCCTGCAAGGTACAATTACTCATGCTTTGAACAAAACAACCATATAACAACACAATACAACAGATTAATCAAACCTTCAGTTTAGCTCCAATTTTTCTGCAATCACTTTTGTTTAGACTTGAGCAATCAACTCGGACAAGATCACATGCTTCAAATGCTTCTCTAATTTCCTTCACAAGGTTAGCATAAACACCATTTTTTCCTGTACAAAATTAAACGAATTGAGGACTCTGGTACGAGCAACAGGATATGGCCCAATGACTCAACCATACAATCGAAACGTGCAGATCAAAATGTTGTATATGGATATACGATATACACCGTACTAAGAAAATTCAGAAAAGCTGGAATAAGGCTATAGGAAATAGGGGGAAAAAATCAGATATCATCCAGTTTTTTCGCCATACGTATGGCTGTAGGACCAAACCATAGCAAGTTAACCAGTTGAGGCAAAGCAAGTATGAGTGTCTACTGTACACTGAGTTTGGTCACAGGCATTACATCTTTAACTGTTTTTTAACATAAGTACAACGTAGAAGGTAGAACCAAAAAAAGGGCATACAAATTTTGCAACAATAACTACTTTGGCCTTGTTTAAGAGATCTTCTTTTCTTATCTATTTTTTGAACAATGAATAATATATCACGCAACATGCATCAACTTGTCGTATTAGAGTAATTGACTGGTACATTTTATAAGCCATGCGACATGCATCAACTTGTGATTTCGGATTTCTTTCGCCTTTTTTGCGAGAGGGCTCTTCTTTCTCCTTACTATGTTATCTACTGAGCACCCGATGTTTAAAGTATGGTTCAAAGCAACATACATGGAAAATAAACATCTTTACCAAGTTTACAAATTGGTGTTAATTGACGCCCTCTCTTGCGCATTTGTGTTGCCTCGTCTGAAGTTAAGCCATCCGGCACCGTTTTGACCAGGCGAGGGTACATCGGTGCTGCAGGTCTCCAGAGCATAAGTGGAAAAACTGGGCGAGTCCTGTAATTATAGTTTCTGCCACGAAAGAGAAATATAACACCCCCTTGACGGTGAATTACTTTTCCTCCAACTTTTTCCTGCTCAAGTATGTGGTGTAACTTATGAGAAAGTAATCAGCAGACAAGCTGCTACCAGAAAGTGAAGAGGACAACAAAAACAGAAACTACATAAATGAGTTTAACTAACACAACTTTTAGATTAATTCATTTAAAATGGCGAACTAGTTTACTGGTGCACTAAAAACAAGAGTGCAATTCCTCTCCGAGCTAGAAGAGGAAGTGGCATCAGTATTGGCACCCATAGTAATGGGTGGAAACTTTAACTTGGTCGCGGATAAAAGCGAACATCTACTCCGCGTCTGGGGCGCCAAAAGGGGAAGGGGCGCCAGACCGTTCAAAGCTGACATGCTCCAAGAGATCTAGTTGGACCAAAAGATCGATGCGTCCGGTCTCTCATAGAGAATGGGCTCATTGATATGCGCTTGAAGACCAATCCTTTTGTACAAAGAGGAAGTTTACTGGTGCCAACGGGGATGTCAGAAGTGGTTGCAACTGAATAATCTTGAGGAGGAGCATAAACTGATGTTTTCTGAGATGAACCAACTTTACTACATGATTAAGGTCAAGGTCAATCAACATGCCAGTGAAGAAGCACTCAAGCGCTCTTGGCTTCTTCTGAAGAAGCATTACACAGTTGAAGAACTGGAGACGCCTCCTTCTACTTCTTCACCGCCCGGCGCCAGGGACGACTAGTGCCTATGTCCTCATCTTATTGGTTAGCTTTGATGCAAAAGGGGGAGAACATAATGATTAGAAGCTTCAAGATGTATTTGGGAGGGCAACCTAAGTTGATATACGGTTCTTACTTCCTCTGATGATTCATGTATGATTTGTAAACTTAAGTCTCTGATATTGTGCTACAATATGTGTGACGTGCTTATTCATATGCATGTTGCCAATTCTTCAAGATCACATATGTGCATTGTTGTTTCTTCCTTCTTATCATACCCAATGCACTCCCACAGATTCTGTAAGTGCATCTACTGCCCCCTAGAGGATTTTCGATGATTAGTGACAAAATAGTTAAGGAACTAATGTGTTTGTGAGTATACACAGGTGAAAGTCCCTGAGGATTTGGTTTAACATGAGAGTTATGACCCCGAAAATTTGTGATGACAATGAATACTTTGGGATTGCCTGTTCGAGAAACAATCAGCTCGCAGAGAGGATAATGAAGCGTAGTGAAGACTGTTTTTTCTAGTTTCATTTTCTTCTATTTGTGTCATAGGGCAAACCGTACAATTAAGGAAGTCTAAGTGAAAGTTGAGATCTAGGTCTTTGATGTATGCTTAATCCAAACATCTTCAAGTGAAGACTTGGAAATCTCTTCGTGCGCCGTGATTTTCTCTGTGAGTCCGAGACGATGTTCTTCAGGACTCCGAAGAAGAATCAGGTGCAGTTGAGTCTGACTTGACTTGTGCTGCAAGTAAGTCACAGGCCGCTTTTAAAATCCGACAATAACTCCATGTGTCGGTTGTCTGTTAGGTGGCAAGTACCCATGTTAGTCATTTCAAACCTTGGCATTGCGCAGACTATAAATAGCCACCCCACTTCAACTTTAGATGATTGGCTGCTCCAGAAAGAATTGACAAGAGTTTGTCAGACCAACCAATCCTCTCGAAAAAGATTGAGAGAATCCTAAGGGAGGAAAAAAACCCAGAGCCTAAAATCTGCTAAGTGATTGAGCATCACTGAAGAACTAGCCGAAACTTAACTTTGCCTTCTGAACTAAATCTCGGCCTCCAACCAGACATAGAGTTGTGCCAGCAGTTAATACCTTGGTAGGTTGGGAACTGGTCTTGGACGAGGAAAATGAGGCTCTCATGCTTCCCTTCTCCAAGGAAGAAACTGAGTCGGCATTGCACTCCGTGGAAACTGATACAATACAACGCCAAGACCGGCCAGGTTACAGGTTAAAAAGCTCCGGGGAACAATTAAGGTCATAGTTTGCGCGATTGTGAATGATTTCGTGCTTGGGATGGTCGACATTGCTGCTCCCGATGTTCAAGGGGGTGACTGTACTACGAAATTTCGCCATAAACGTAATGTTCAGGTTGGCTGCTAAGTACTACACTAACAGACTGGCTCACTTAGCTCATCACATCGTCAAAAGCTGCCAATCTGCATCTATTAAGAGTAGGCATATTTTTGAATTAGTTCTCTCCCTGTCGAGGGGATGAACCCCGGGCAGGCAACGGAACCCGGATCCTTTTCAAAAACGACGGGGCCAGCATCGCCCCTCAAGCCGGCTCGCGCTTGGCCGGGTTGCTCAACCCGGCCAAGCCCCTCTACCCGGCCTGATCCTCGACCCGACCGGACTTCTCAACTCGGCCCCAACAACCAGCTTAAGACAGCCAAGCCCAGCGCACCAAGACTTCTCCAACAAGCCAGCTCCCCCCTTGGCGTGTTCTCCAACCCGGCCAAGGGTCAGCGGCCGTCCCATCCCAGCCGTACGATGGGACGAGTCTCCACCAACTGATGACCAAAGCCACAGTGCCCCGCCCATGCCTCTGGTCAGCAGGGTGAGGCAACAGTGCCCCCCATCAACCCGCTGACCAGGGCCGGCGTGGCAAAAGTGCACCTGTCGTCACCCATGACGCCAGCAAGCGGCGACCTGACGGAGCGCCACTATAGCCGAATCAACCCAGACACTCCCTGACGATCGACAAGACGGCCAACAGTGCCCCCGTACCCGGCGGGTCCCACGCCCGGGGAACCCGACAAGGCCTGGTATCCAGCGGGTCCCAGCACCAGGTTCCTGGACACTGACAACCCGGCCCTACAACCTTGTAACATTACCATTTTACCTCTGGGGGGTTGACCTATAAAACCCCCTAGGAGCCCTCATGCATAGGGGCAACTTTTTCACTCACACAGGCGATCACTCCCACGCACACCTAGCAAGCAACACCCGAGGAGAGGGAGCTGCCTAAGCCCTGGCCAGCCTTCTTTCTTCCTCCACACAGCTCTAGGAGCAACCCTGTACTGTTACGTATAAACCACACTCGGCAGGACTAGAGGTGTTATCTCTCCGGAGAGCTCCGAACCTGGGTATGTCTTGCGTCCCACGCTCGCTCATGCCGACCTCGCCTCTAGAGCCCACCAGAGCCCTCGAGCCTCCTCCTCTCTTTAGCCATCCCTTGGCATCTGCCGTGCGCCCATCACGACAGTTGGCGCCCATCGTGGGGCAGCTCGAGGTCCTGGCCGGGAGTATGCTTCAGACGGGGCTCCTCTACGACTCCTCACGGTGGCGGACGACGTCATCGACGCACTCGCCACCTCCTTCGCCGCGCTGCGCATCTCCGATGCGCCTGCGGCCGACGAGTACCCCAGTGAGGTACTTGACTTTTCCGACTCCCCCCTTTCCCTCGGCGGCGGCGCTCCCGCCAGGGCGATGGACCTCTGCGTGGAGGTTTTCGTCACCGACACCATCGCCGCTTCCTCATCCAGCGCAGCGAGGAAGGCCGCCGAAGCCAGGGCCGCAGCGGAGCGGGCCAGCCCGCCCAACCCGTTGCGTGCCACGATGCAGAGCCTTCGCGTCCCCATCGGCACCGACATCGACGCCTCCGACATCCCCGAGGCCCGGACTCGCCTCGACGAGGACCGCCAGCACCTGCTGGACCTTACCGAGACGTTCGCTGCCACGCAGCGCCGCCTCGACTCTGCTCAGCTGGAGCGCAACGCCGCCTACGGCTTCACGCCGGACACGCCCGAGCCAAGCCGGGTCGCCGACGTGCGGGCCCGAGGCGGCGCGATCGGTCGTGTCTTCGGCGTCATCCCTCCCGTCTACGAGACCCCCGTGAAGTACATGCGCGCTGCCCAGGCGGCCGCGGTCGGCCTGGACCAGCTCGCAGGCAAAGAGCTGCAGGACCGCCTCAAGAGGGTGAACGACCTCGCTGCGGCCAACGCACAACAGGACCGCCTCAACTAACCCGCCAAGCCGGCCGGATCCGGCTCCGCCCGCGTCGCTGGACCCGGCGACTTCCAGCACACTGCATCCTCGCCACCCGGCGAGGCGCACTCCGGCCGCACCCGGACCCGGCGCAACCCCGCCCCGACGACCGCCGGCGGCTTGGGCGACGAGCCGGCCTTGGAGGCCCGACGCCGACTCGACCCTCTGCTCCTGCCCGGCCGACGTCCGACTGGAGGCGACCCGGCCCCCCGCGGCGCGGTCACCGACCGGCTGGGCCCGCGCGCCATCGACGACACCGACGCCCGTCACCGCCTCGACCGACTCGCGCTCTCCCAAGAGCTGGAGGAGACCGGCCCCGTCGGACCGACATGCTTCGGGCCGCGCATCCGGGGTGAGCCCTTTACTAAAGGGTTCACGCTCCCCCGCGACACCCCCAAGTACAACGGCACCGTGAAGCCGGAGGCCTGGCTCACCGACTACACCACCGCCATCGGCGCCGCCGGCGGCAACCGCCGCCTCGCCGTGCGCTACGCGCCTCTCATGCTTCAGGAGTCGGCCCGCACCTAGTTGAACAGTCTGCCGGAGGGCAGCATCAACGCGTGGGTCGACTTCGAGCAAGTCTTCGTGCGCAACTTCACCGGCACGTACAAGCGAGGCCGCCCCAGTCAGTTCGCCATGTGTGTGCAGGGGCCGGCGGAGACCGGCCGTGAGTACCTGGCACGCTGGACCGAGCTCCGGAACAGCTGCAAGGGCGTCCACGAAGTCCAAGCAATCCAATACTTCATCAACGGGTGCCAAGACGGCACCCTCCTCAAGCACAAGCTCTTGCGCTCCGAGCCGGCCACCATGGCCGCGCTCATGGTGACGGCGGACAAGTACGCCAACGCCGACTCAACCATGAAGATCCAGGTGCCGCTAGACGAAGCCGGCAAAGCTAAGCCGGTCCCTCCCCCCCCCCCCCCCTGATGCGGAGCATCCCACGATCATCCCCATGGACCTACAACCGTCTCATCAAGAGCCAAGAGGACCCATGACACGAGCTAGAGCTAGAGCTCTTGAGAACGAGGTAACTTCTTTCCTTAGTGATATCACATATGATCCACTCGAGACATGGCTACTACCTAAGTCCGATATGCTATGAATGATCAGGTGTCAAGAGGAGCCTCCCGAAGATGTACGTGAAGACGGACAAGCCGCCAAGTCCACGTATGAAGAAGATCATCAGAAGGAGGCGAAGAAAGCTACAGGGCCCGGACATCTGGCCCCAAGCCTGGACATCCGGCCTCCCAGGAACCCCCGGACATCCGGCCCCCAGCCCGGATATCCGGCCCAGACGACCAGGGACACCCGTGGGTTGGCCACCTCAGCACGGACATCCGGACTCCCGCCCGGACATCCGGCCTCCCATGACGCCCCGGACATCCGGCCCCCCAGCCCGGAAATCCGGACCCCGCTATCCAGAGGACCCCGAGACCTGCCCCTCCAGCCCGGACATCCGGGCCATGCCCCGGACATCCGGCCTCCCGCGAAAGCCCGGACATCCGGCCCCCAGCCCGGACATCCGGTGCCTGTCTGCGCACAGTGAATGGGCCAAGGGCCCATGTACCCCTTCCACTCGTCCCAACTTGTACTAGCACTATAAATACTCCTCCCCCTCCTCCTAGTTAGGGTTAGCGTTGGTTTAGCTCATATGTGAGATAGAGCTTCGCTCATCCAAACGGATCTCCTCCTCGAGAGAGACTGCGGCCCCTCTTCGGAGAAGATCATTGGATTCAAGACCCCCTCTTGGGCGGCCCCCCTCAAGACCTCCTATCGGAGAAAAACCGGTTACTTTCTATCGTCCTTTGTTGACCTTGGATCATCGTGTATCTCTTTGTGCTCATCGATCTAGCATATGTGTGATCTATTTCTTGTTGGTTGAGTGTTTCTCCCGTGTTTCCCCTCGTTTTTCCCTTGTGTTCTTCGTGTTCATCGTAGGGATCCGCTCCTTCCGTGAAAGATCGGCCATCTAGGGTTCCACCCTACATCATCTTGGTATCATGAGCCACGTTGATCACGATTTCGGAGCCCCCTCTCTTTGTTTTCTAGCTTGATTTTGTTGTTTTTCGTCCTAATCCGAAAATTGCCCCACAAAAATAGCCCCAAAATTTTTTGTGATTTGTTGGTGTGATGAAGTTTTGTTGGATTTGATCCGCGGATTTCGTGTGTTGCAGGTTGATCTAGCATTCCCCCACCTTTTCCCCAATTTTCATCCACAAAATCGTCCCAATTTTGCCTGAATTTGACCTCTCACGTGGTGTTCTTCGAAAAAGTCCTCGGGTCACGAGCCCGGACATCCGGCCCGACCAGCCCGGACATCCGGCCATCACCCCGGACATCCGGCCCCTGACAGCAAAACCACCCATCCACCATCCCTTTCCCGACCAACCCTCGCCAAATATTGTCCCGGTGCCACATACACTTCCGCATAACTCCACCACTTCCGCATAGTACCACCATAACCTTTCCCACTACCAACTCCGACAATTTTGACCAATTTTTGCTTTGAGAATTTGAGTTGTGGTTTCCGTGTCCTTTTGTGTTTCGGCTATCTAGGTACGGTTCAACATCAACATCACCACTGCTCATCTTCGTCAAGGACTACTACGAACGGCTACATCAACATCACTTGGGTATCACCTTCACCTTGGATATCAACTTGGTACCGTGATATCATCATACTCTTTTGCAATTGCATTGATAACCCCATGACCTTACTTTTGCGTCACTTACCCATCGAGACTAGCCATTGAGTACTGCTGGCAACGTGACTTGTGCACATTAGTGTTCATACACCCCATAGCATACATACTATCATCGTGTTGCATATCTCGGCATCATCACTTGTGTCACAAAGTTGTTGTCGCATACACAATTGCTATCTTGGTTCGTGAAGCATTGCATGAGAGAAGAGCTCAAACATCGAAGAGCCAAACAAGCTTTTAAGCAAAAGAGGAAAGATAAGCAAAGAGCTTATAAGCAAGAACCATAGCATCTTACAACATTAAGATTGTCATACTCGATCATCTTGGATCAAAGCATAGGAACATCATACATATAGCATACTTGGGATAGAAGTCGTTGCATTTTTGCTAAGTAGGTTGTGCACAAGTTCGTATCCGCCTATTGTGCAATCGTGCTAGCGTCTCTCTAGTGTTGTGCAACAAGAGCATCTTGGTGAATTCCACATTTTGGCTCATCCTTGGTTGCATAACCCCATCTTATCTATTTGCGTGTGTGTTTCCGTGTACCATATTGAAGCGCAACGTGCCCTTCATGAATCAAGTCGTGCCGTAGCCAATCGAGGCCGACAAGCTCGTCTTCATCAAGAAGCACTTCGCGATGAAGCTCAAGAACGGATTTACCAAGCTCGTGTGCATCGACAAGCTCCTCGTCAAGATAGACAAGCTCCTCGTCAAGATCAACAAGTCCCTCCTCAAGCGCGACAAGAACGTCAAGTCCATCGAGAGCAAGAAGATAATGGACCCAATCATCGCCAAGAGCAACATGAGGATGACAACCCTCCTCAACAAGAGCAACATGAGGTCGACAATCCTCCTCGTCAAGAGCAACGTGACAATGTCAATCCTCAACGACATGGGCGTCATCATCCCCGACCCCAACACAATGAAGAGCAACGATATGGCAAGCTTAAGTTCACCATGCCCAAGTTCAATGGAAACAATGACCCCGAAGAGTACATCTCATGGGCATTGAAGGTTGACAAAATCTTCCGCTTGCACAACTATGAAGAAGAGAAGAAGATCGCAATGGCATCCCTAGAATTCCAAGACTACGTCCTCATTTGGTGGGAACAAGTCATTGAGCGCCGAGCGGCAAGAGGTGAACCACCCATCACCACTTGGAGACAAATGAAGGATGTCATGAGAGCACGGTTCGTGCCAAACTACTACAACCGCGACCTCTTCAAGAAACTTCAACAACTCAAACAAGGAACCAAGAGCGTTGAAGAGTACTACAAGGAAATGGAGATTGCCATGATACGAGCCAACGTCAAGGAAGATGATGAGCAAACTATGGCAAGGTTCTTGAATGGACTTAATCATCCTATCAAGAAGATCGCCGACTTCCAACCATACTCGAACCTCATCGAGTTAGTGCACCAAGCTACCAAAGCGGAACGGCAAGTGCAAGACGACTTCAAGTATGCCAAGTTCTCATCCAAGTCCTATGGCCTCTCTAACAATCAAGTTTCAACGACGCCAACACCTTCTACCACTACCAAGCCTTCTACAAGCAACGGCGACAAGTCAAGTTACAAGAAAGCTTCGACAAGCTCAAGTCGTCCTCCTACTACAAGCAACTTCAAGAAAGCTTCATCATCATCTACTCCAACCGATGAGACCGTCAAGACAAGTTCTATCAAATGCTTCACATGCGGAGGCCGAGGCCATAAGTCCTTCGAGTGCACAAACAAGCGCACCATGATCCTCAACGACGACGGAACCTATGACTCCATGAGCGAAGGAGAAATGGAAACTCTTGAGCAAGTGGCCATGCACCGACAAGTGCACAATGAAGATGAAGATGACCAAGTCTTTTGCGATGAAGATTCAAGTCCCGCACTTGTTGTCTCCAAGGTTTTGACTCTTCAACATCAACAAGACGAAGATCAAAGATGCCATATCTTTCACACAAAGGCCGGCATCAATGGACGTTCCGTCAAGGTCATCATCGATGGAGGTAGTTGCCACAACTTAGCAAGTGAAGAACTTTGCTCCAAGCTCCAATTGGTCAAAATGAAGCACCCTCACCCCTACAAGGTTCAATGGCTAAGCGACACCGGCACCATACAAGTCGAGCATAGAGTACAAGTCTCTTTCATGATCGGCGCCTATGAAGACACATTGGAATGTGATGTCCTCCCGATGACCGTTTGCCACCTCCTCCTTGGACGGCCATGGCAATTTGACCGAGGTGTCATCCACAATGGGCGTACAAATCACTATAGCTTCAAGATGAAAGGGAAAGAGTTCTGTCTCCAAGCCAAGTGCTCGCCGACAAGCAAACCACCCATCGTGGAGAGAATAGTGAGAGAGCGAACCACCAAAAAGAGAGTGAGCGCCACAAGCCCAAATTGAGCGCCTCCACGATGAGCGACAAGAAAAACTTAGTTCTCTTTGCCACCAAACGTGACATGAGAGAAGTGTGTGAGAACCCATCAAGTGTCCTACACTATGTCCTACTATGCAAGGACGAGGTGACAAAAACTAACAACTCTCACGATCTACCTTTGGTGTTATCTTCTCTATTGCAGGAATTCCAAGATGTTTTCCCCGATGAGCTACCTCCACTACGAGGCATTGAGCACCGAATTGATCTCATCCCCGGAGCGCCGCTTCCCAACAAAGCACCATACCGCGTCAACCCCGAAGAAACCAAAGAAATACAAAGGCAAGTAAAGCATCTCATAGACCATGGACATGTGCGTGAAAGTTTGAGTCCTTGTGCCGTACCGGTCATTCTTGTACCAAAACGTGACGGTAGCTTTCGCATGTGCTCCGATTGTAGACCTATCAATGCTATCACCGTTAGATATAGGTACCCCATTCCACGACTTGATGATATGCTTGATGAACTTAGTGGTGCCACTATCTTTTCCAAAATTGATCTTAAAAGTGGTTACTATCAAATCCGCATACAAGAAGGTGATGAATGGAAAACCGCTTTCAAAACAAAGTTTGGTCTATATGAGTGGCTAGTCATGCCTATGGGTTTATCGGAAGCACCCGGTACTTTCATGCGTCTCATGCATTACGTCTTTCGCCCTTACATTGGTGAATTTGTTGTTGTCTACTTCGATGATATCCTTGTGTTTAGCAAATCTCTCAAAGAGCATGTCACCCACATTCGCACCGTGCTACAAACTCTTCGAAAAGAGCAACTTTATGCTAATATGGAAAAATGCCTATTTGGTGTTGATAAGCTTGTTTTCTTGGGTTTCGTAGTTTCTTCTAAGGGTATTCATGTTGATGAAACTAAGATCAATGCTATTAAAACTTGGCCCCAACCAACCAATTTGCAACAAGTGCGTACTTTTCTTGGTTTAGCCGGCTTCTACCGTAGATTTGTGAAGGATTTTAGCACCATTGCTTCACCTTTGCATGCTTTGAGTAAGAAAAATGCACCGTTTGTTTGGGGAACATCTCAAGATATTGCTTTCAATGAGCTTAAAAATTTGCTTACTCATGCCCCCGTGCTTGCATTTACCCAACTTTGACAAACCTTTCGAAATTCATTGCGATGCTAGTGGTAATGGCATAGGAGGTGTGTTAACGCAAGAGAAGCGCCCCATTGCATATTTTAGTGAGAAACTATCCGGAGCGCAACTCAATTACCCCATCTATGACAAAGAGCTATATGCTTTAGTGCGAGTTTTGCATGAATGGGAACATTACCTTCGCCCACATGAATTCATCATTCATACCGACCATGAAACACTTAAATACCTTAAGGGTCAAACTAAGTTGAACAAGCGTCATGCTAAATGGAGTGAATTTATTGAGTCATTTCCTTATGTCATCAAGTACATTAAGGGTAAGGAAAATGTTGTGGCGGATGCGCTTTCCCGTATATGCATGCTTGTCACTACTCTTGAGTTGAATGTCATTGGTTTTGAGCATATCAAGGCATTGTATGAACATGATCCTACATTTGCAATACCATATGCCAAGTGTTTGATGCACACTTCTTGGGATCGATACTACATCAAAGATGGATATCTTATGAGAGCTAATAAACTTTGCATCACCGAGTCCTCTTTGCGTTTGTTGCTTTTGCAGGAATCTCATGGCGGTGGACTCATGGGACACTTTGGACGCGACAAGACATTTGCCACGCTCTCCAAGAACTACTTTTGGCCCAAGATGCATCGCGACGTCAATCGTTTCACCAACCGGTGTTTTACATGTCGCAAAGCTAAGTCCAAAGCACAATCTCATGGCCTCTATATGCCACTTCCAATTCCATATCAACCATGGGAAGATATTAGTATGGACTTTGTGCTTGGTTTGCCTAGAACGCGAAATGCCAAAGATTCCGTTTTTGTTGTTGTGGACCGTTTCTCCAAAATTGCTCATTTCATTCCTTGCAACAAGATAGACGATGCTTCACATATTGCAAATTTGTTTTGTAGGGAAATCTTGCGCCTTCATGGAGTGCCAAAGACGATTGTCTCGGACCGCGACGTCAAGTTCTTGAGTTACTTTTGGAAGACCTTGTGCGCCACGCTCGGAATCAAGCTCTTGTTCTCTTCGGCATACCATCCGCAAACCGACGGCCAAACGGAGGTGACCAACCGTACGCTCTCCACCCTCCTACGCGTGTTGATAAAGAAGAACAACAAGGAGTGGGAAGAGTGCCTACCCATCGCCGAGTACGCCTACAACCGAGCAAGACATTCGACTACCGGCAAGTCCCCCTTCGAGGTCGTCTATGGCTTCAACCCATTGTCCCCATTGGACATTCTACCTCTCCCGCTTCAAGAGCGCACAAACTTGGACGCGAGTGCCCGAGCCAACTACCTCAAGAAGATGCATGAAGATACAAGGAACACCATCGAGCGCCAAGTACAACGACTCGCGACCAAGCTCAACGTCAACAAGCAACCCATGATGTTCCATGTTGGAGATCTTGTGTGGCTACACCTTCGCAAGGATCGCTTCCCCAATGAACGCAACTCCAAGCTACTACCCCGAGCAGATGGACCCTTCAAGGTGCTTGCACGCTACAACAACAATGCATACAAGATCGACATCCCACGCGACAAGTACTCCGTGAGCGACATCTTCAACATCAAAGATCTCTCCCCGTACCATGGTGATGAGGATTTCGATCCGAGGTCGGATCTTTCCCAAGGGAGGGGAGATGATGCGGAAGATCCCACGATCATCCCCATGGACCTACAACCGTCTCATCAAGAGCCAAGAGGACCCATGACACGAGCACGAGCTAGAGCTCTTAAGAACGAGGTGACTTCTTTCCTTAGTGATATCACATATGATCCACTCGAGACATGGCTACTACCTAAGTCCGATATGCTATGCATGATCAGGTGTCAAGAGGAGCCTCCCGAAGATGTACGTGAAGACGGACAAGCCGCCAAGTCCACGGATGAAGAAGATCACCGGAAGGAGGCGAAGAAAGCTACAGGGCCCGGACATCCGGCCTCCCAGGAACCCCCGGACATCCGGCCCCCAGCCCGGATATCCGGCCCAGACGACCAGGGACACCCGTGGGTTGGCCACCTCAGCCCGGACATCCGGACTCCCGCCCGGACATCCGGCCTCCCACGACGCCCCGGACATCCGGCCCCCCAGCCCGGAAATCCGGACCCCGCTATCCAGAGGACCCCGAGACCTGCCCCTCCAGCCCGGACATCCGGGCCATGCCCCGGACATCCGGCCTCCCGCGAAAGCCCGGACATCCGGCCCCCAGCCCGGACATCCGGCCCCCTTCCACTCGTCCCAACCTGTACTAGCACTATAAATACTCCTCCCCCTCCTCCTAGTTAGGGTTAGCGTTGGTTTAGCTCATATGTGAGATAGAGCTTCGCTCATCCATACGGATCTCCTCGAGAGAGACTGCGGCCCCTCTTCGGAGAAGATCATTGGATTCAAGACCCCCTCTTGGGCGGCCCCCCTCAAGACCTCCTATCGGAGAAGAACCGGTTACTTTGTATCGTCCTTTGTTGATCTTGGATCATCGTGTATCTCTTTGTGCTCATCGATCTAGCATATGTGTGATCTATTTCTTGTTGGTTGAGTGTTTCTCCCGTGTTTCCCCTCGTTTTTCCCTTGTGTTCTTCGTGTTCATCGTAGGGATCCGCTCTTTTCGTGAAAGATCGGCCATCTAGGGTTCCACCCTACATCACCGCCCCAAAGCCGGCCGGCGAAAGTAGCCGGCAGCAGCACAACCAGCAAAACAACAAGCGCCCAGCACTACGACAACCGGCTCGTCCCGGCCGCCAAGCACCGGCAGACCGGCAAGACGACGTGGCAACCCACCATGAGTTTTGAGATGCTCGACGCTCCCTGCAAGCACCACAGCGGCGCGAGGCCATTCACGCACACGCTTCGACAGTGTGCCATCACCAAGCGCATCCTGAGGGGCGACATCCCGCCTCCTCCGGCCCCAGCTCCAGGAGCGGGACAGCCGCCTCCACCCCCTTCGCCGCCACCGGCTGGCGGCGCGACGCGCGACGACACCTACCCGGTCCAGAACGCGACCTATGTTGTCTTCACCAGCCTCGGCGACGACAAGCGCAACGAGCGCCTCCTTCGACAGGAGGTGAACACCGTTATCCCGGCCAAGACGGAATACATGCACTGGTCGGAGCACCCGGTCACCTGGACTCAGGAGGATCACCCGGCCATCATGCCGAACCCGGGTGGCTACGCCCTCGTCCTCGACCCCACCATCGTCACGCCTCGACGCACGTGCAAGTTCTCCCGGGTTCTCATCGACGGCGGCGGCAGCATCAACATCCTCTACTGCAACACCATGACCAAGCTCGGTCTTGAGGCCAAGGACCTGGAGCCAACCCGGACGGTCTTCCACGGCATCGTTCCCGGCCTCTCCTGCTCCCCGATCGGCCGAGTCCGGCTCGACGTCCTGTTCGGCGACAGCAGCCACTTCCGACGCGAGCCGATCTGGTTCGAGGTGGTGGACCTATCCAGCGCGTATCATGCGCTGCTGGGCCGGCCCGTGCTCGCCAAATTCATGGCGGTTCCCCACTACGCCTACCTGAAGATAAAGCTGCCGGGTCCGAAGGGCCTCATCACCGTCACCGGCGACTACCGCAAGTCCATAGAGTGCGCCCCAGACGGCGCCAAGCTGGCCGAGTCGCTGGTTGTAGCCGAGGAGCGGCGCCAGCTCGACCGGATCGTTGCCTTGGCTCAAGAAGCGTCGGCCACACCGATCCCGGCCGAGGACCCGGCCGACGAGGCCTCGTTCAAGCCCTTCAAGGAGACCAAGAAGGTGAAGCTGAACCCGGAAGATCTCAGCTGCAGCAAGTACGTTGTCGTGGGCACCCGCCTCGACAGCAAATAGGAAGGCGAGCTCGTCGACTTCCTCCGTGAGAATCAGGATATTTTTGCATGGACCTCAAAGGACATGCCGAGTATCCCGAGGAAGTACGCCGAGCACAAACTCCACGTCCGCAAGGACGCCAAGCCCGTCCGTCAACCCCTGCGACATTTTCCCGAAGAGAAGAGGACCATCGGTGAAGAGGTCGGCAAGCTGTTGACGGCCGGCTTCATCATGGAAGTGTTTCACCCCGAGTGGCTGGCCAACCCAGTCCTCGTCCTGGAGAAGAACAAGACCTGGCGCATGTGTATCGACTACACTAGCCTGAACAAGGCCTGCCCCAAAGACCCGTTCGCCCTCCCGCGGATCGACCAAGTCATCGACTCCACTGCCGGGTGTGAGCTCCTGTTCTTTCTGGATGCTTACTCCGGCTATCACCAGATCAAGCTGGACCCGGCCGACGCCCTGAAGACGTCCTTCATCACGCCCTTTGGGGCGTATTGCTACATCACCATGTCGTTCGGCTTGAAGAACACCGGCACCACTTTCCAGCGCTGCATGCAGAAATGCCTGCTGCCGCAACTCGGCCGCAATACGTGGACGACATCGTGGTGAAGACCAAGCAGCACCTCACACTCCTCGACGACCTGAAGGAAACCTTCGCCAACCTGCGCGAGTACAAGGTCAAGTTCAACCCGGAAAAATGCGTTTTCGGCGTCCCGACCGGACAAATACTCGGCTTCCTCGTCTCGGAGCGCGGCATTGAGGCGAATCCGGAGAAAATCAAGGCCATCAAGCACATGCGCAAGCCGGCCCGGCTGCGCGATGTCCAGAAGTTCACCGGCTGCTTGGCCTCGGTCAGCCGGTTTCTCAGCCGGCTGGGTGAGAGGGCCTTGCCCCTATATCAGCTGATGAAGAAGACGACACCGTTCGAATGGAACGACCAGGCGGATGAGGCTTTCTGGGATCTCAAGCGCATGCTCTCCACCGCACCAGTCCTGGCCGCACCAGCCGAGAAGGAGCCGTTGTTGCTCTATATCGCCGCAACCTCGCGGTCGGTCAGCACGGTGATGGTGGTCGAGCGACCAGAGAAGGACAAGGTCCAAGCCGTCCAACGTCCCGTCTACTACCTGAGCGAGGTGCTCTCCGCCTCGAAGCAGAACTACCCGCACTACCAGAAGATGTGTTACGGCGTGTACTTCACCGCCAAGAAGCTCAAGCAGTACTTCCAAGAGCATGTCGTCACCGTGGTCAGCACGGCCCCTCTCGGCGAAATCATCGGGTGCCGGGATGCCCCTGGTCGGGTCGCCAAGTGGGCGCTCGAGCTAGCCGGCCACACCATCCTCTACGAGCCCCGCACCCTCGTTGACTGGACCGACACCCAATACCTGTCGCCGCCACCGGACTCGACGCACTGGCGCATGCACTTCGACGGCTCGAAGATGCGACTCGGCCTAGGGGCCGGCATCGTGCTGTCCTCCCCCAAGGGCGACCGGCTCAAGTACGCACTACAGATCCACTTCACCGCCTCCAACAACGCCGCCGAATATGAAGCCCTTGTGCACGGCCATCGCCGCCTCCTCCTGGGTTGGAGGCCCGAAGAAGACCTCGCCAGTCCCACTCCGCGTCGGCTGCGACCCGGCGGACCGACGACCTCCGGACCTGAGCACTAGGGCGTGCTCCCCGCTGGCCGCCTCCCCCGAGGCCGGCACCCTCTCCGGCACCGACGCCGGCTCGGTGGGCGGAGTGACTTGCGGCTCCACCACCGGCGGCGCCTCGCTCGTCGGTGTCCGAGCCGCCCCCTCCGGCGCCGTCCGCGACGCCTCCCCCCAAGACGACGTCATCGCCGCCTCCGTCGGCCCCCGCCCGCTCGACCACGTCGGTCCGCGGCGGGGTGTCGTCCCCAACGACCACGACCTCCCGGTCAAGGTCCATCACATCCGCACGGCCACCTTGGCCGTGCCCTCCCTCCAACGACAGCACGGAGACCGTCACCGCCGCCACCATCCCCGCCGGCATCTCCGGCCACGCCAGCTCCTCGCCGGCTCGCGCCCACGTCGCCGCGGCGCTAACCCAGGCCTGGGTCAACGCCGCCTCCAACTCCGCCTCGGCCCGGTTCCGATCCCGCTAGGCCAGGCCTTCGGCGTTGGCCGGATCCAGACCGAGGTCCGGATCCGCCCGCTCCTCCTCGTCCCGGTCGACGGTGCCGGACCGGCTCCTCCGGAACGCGCCGCCGTCGACGGACGCCACATCTGCCGCCGCCAGCGCCTGCGAGATCGGCGACCTGAAACACAAGACAAACTAAATAACAGGCCAAGCAGAGCCGCTCGGCAACTCGGTTCAAGCCAAAAAGAAACTCACACCGGCACCACCGGAACGGCGGGCCTCGCCGCCCTCTCCTGCGGCGCGGCGCGCCTCCTCTTGGCGGGCGGCTTCACCACCCCGGCCGGGTCCGCCGCGCTCTTCACGATCGGAGCTCGCGGCGCGATGTTGTCCTTCCCGTGCGGCCGCCTCGCCGCCGGCGCCCCTCGAGACGACCCGGCTCCGGCCGCGCCGCCGCCTCCTCCACCCGGCGTCGCTACATCAACTGCTCACGTCAGCACCCCCAATGCAGTAACCCGACCGGCAAGTCAAGAAGAAAACCCAAGACTTACCGGCTCGACGCCCTGCGCCCGTGTCGGCGGTTGACTCCTCTCCGCCGTGGGCCTCGGGCTCCTCCGAGGCGACGCACACCACCTGCGCCCGCTCCCAATCGTAAGGATGCCGGATGGTGTTCAGAAGCACCTCCCGCGTCGCGTCGGGGCGGATAAGAAGATAAGCAGCAGCGAAATACGGAGACCAAGGATTCACCATCGGTGCCGGGTTCACGCGGCTGTACGGGGGTTTCCCGAACTGCCAGTCATCCCGCAGGTTGGCCTTGGAGATGTCGTTGACCCGGCGCGCGACCTGGTCCACCGCCAGCCGCAAGTTCGCCATGCGGTTGGGGTCCTGAAGGCCGGTCATCTGACCGATGAGGTGGCTGCGCTGCTGCAGCGGCAGCACTCGGCAGACGATGAAGGCGGTGATGAGGTCGGTGCCGGTGAGCCCTTCCCGCTCCTTCATCACCGACACGCGCTCGCACAGGTTGAGCACCTCCTGCGACGGATGCTTGGGGTAGTATCCCCAGTTCTGCTTCTCCCTCGGCGGCGAGTTGACGAAGGGCGGCAAGTTGATGCAGTCCGCGCCGAGGTTGCGTACGTAGAAGAAGAAATTCTGCCACTTCTTGGCAGAATCCTCCAGCGGCATCAGTCAGCGCCCGACCGCTTGGAGATGACGGCGGCCCCGTACTCAGACATCTCCCCGGCCCTCGGCCCCTGCTGCTTCAGGGAGAAGAAGCGCACCCAGAGGTCGATCGAAGGCTCGACCCCCAGGTACCCCTCGCAGAGAGTGACGAAGCCCGACAGCTGCACGATGGCGCCGGCGCCCAGATGATGGGGCTGGAGCCCGAAGAACTCCAGGAAATCGCCGAAGAAGCCGCTCGCGGGAAGCCCGAACCCGCGCTTGAAGTGCGGGAAGAAGACGACGTGCTCCGTGCCCTCGGGCCGCGGCTCCCGCTCGCCCTGCGGGAGGCACGTGGCGACCTCCGTCTCCCCCGGCAGGCGCCTGGTGGTGCGGAGATAGGCGATGTCGTCGAGGGTGACGGTCGAGCCCATCCACGAGCCCGACAGCAGCGCCATCGACAAAGATGCGAGAGAAGGAAAAGGAAGGTGGCTACAAAGCTCTGCTCGAGGCAACGGGCGTCGCGGTGCGCGGCGGTCGCAGGAAGCAGAGGAAGGAAGACGAAGGCAGGCGCCGTGAGCGAGAATGATTTCCGCCGCCCCCTCCTTGCCCCAATTTATAAGCCACGGTTCGAAACGTGGGGAAGTGGGGTCGTTTGCGCTTGCCTTTCCCACTTCCCCGCAATGACTGCGCACGTATGTGCGCAATAACTACATCGAGAATGGCAACCGACTTGCGGACGCCGCAATAAATCCGCGCGCATGGGCCGAGGGCGCGCGGCCGCGGGCCCCAGCACGTCGCCCTGTCCCGTCAAGCGTGTGGCCTATCAGGCCCCTCCGTCTCTCAGACGCCACGTGGCGCCCGCGCGAAGCCCAAAGATTGCCTCAAAGATTCGATGGACCCCTCGGTTTCCCTGCTGGGATGCCACGATCCGGCTTCCGGAAGCCGGCACACAGTGGGTGTTGCCAGACCCGGCAGTCCCAAAATTCGCCTCCTTCAAAGGGGGAAACTCCGAAGGCCCTCCCATCCAAAGACGGTGGACCTTCACAGCTTCGGGGACTACTATCGGAGGGATGAACCCCGGGCAGGCAACGGAACCCAGATCCTTTTCAAAAGCGACGAGGCCAGCATCGCCCCTCAAGCCGGCTCGCGCTTGGCCGGGTTGCTCAATCGGACAAGCCCCTCTACCCGGCCTGATTCTCGACCCGGCCGGACTCCTCAACTCGGCCCCAACAACCAGCTCAAGACAGCCAAGCCCGGCGCACCAAGACTTCTCCAACAAGCCAGCTCCCCCCTTGGCGTGTTCTCCAACCCGGCCAAGGGTCAGCGGCCGTCCCATCCCAGCCGTACGATGGGACGAGTCTCCATCAACTGATGACCAAAGCAACAGTGCCCCTGATGAGGACATGACTACCTTGGATACGACTAAAAATATTGCATACATGCATATTTGTCAGGTGATTTCTAGTGCAAACTATTCAATAATCTATTTATGTTATCCAGAACAAAAATACTTCACACACTTTTGTGTTTTGTCTAATTGCAGGTGTATGGGACATTTGTGCAATCCACATATGAAGATAAGGGAAAAAGAGAAGTTTAGGTGTTGTTCAGAAAGTCCTCTCACGTCACTTTTGGACCAAGAGAAGATAGAGTCCCAAGTCTCTCACGTTCTGGATTCAAATTCGGACTGCACAGACATACCTGACTCAAAACGCCAATAACTTTTTCATACGGACTCCGAATTGGGTGATTCTTTTTTTGTTGGAAAGTAGATTTCATCCTCTTTCCAAAACAATTGGAATCACCTTTAAATTCATCCGGAGCGTTGAGATATGGACGAAACAATCTGACGCTGCAGCAGAATCCGAGTCAAACAACAAGTCCAAAGGTGTTGCATCACCTCCACTTGGGCCCATGAGCCTTGTACGACCTAGGGTTGGTTTTAGGCCGCCTTGGGACGTCCTCCCACCTCCTTGGCCGCCACCCCTTGCTCCTATATAAGTAGATCCACCTAGTAGCTTTTTCCTTGGGATTTGTTTAGTTAAAAGTTAGCCATTGCAACTTCGTGTACTTCGTTTGTGTCCAACGACCAGACCAAGACCGCTTCCGGATCCCCATCTTTATCAATACTTCATATATACTCACAATATTCAGATTGCTTTTATCATATTCTTGCTTGTTCTTCGATTGCTTGCAGGAATAGACCTTCGTGGTCAGGTTGATTGTGCTCCGGCGTGGCCAATAACCTCTCGGAGTTGGTTTAGCGATTGCTAAGGCGCAACGTCGTGCACGTTTGTAGTCGGATCGTCAAAGTCGACTCCACCAAATCGATAGTTATCATCTCATCGAAAGATCGGGACACCCTCGCCTCTATCAAGTGGTATCAGTTTTCAGGTTGCTCGGTGAGAATTTCCAGTTTTTACTAGATTAGATCTATTTTCTGACCTATTGTCCAAAAAAAAGCCACACAAAAAAAGTTAGATCTATTCATCCTTTGTCCAAGCCAGTCTGAGTCTTTGCAATTTTCTTTTCATTGTTTGCATTATTGAATTATCGGTTGCATCGTCGTGTCGAGTTGCTGGTCTTAGTGTCTAGTTCGTTTAGAGTTTCGAGTTCTGTTCACATTAGTCACGTCGCCGCTGCATCGTTATCCCTTCCGCTGTCCACCACACCATCCATCACTTTCCACCACGTGCTACCCATAGTTCATTGTCACAATCATAGTTGAGGTCATTCACATCTTCCCTTGATCCAATCTGCATCTTATCTAGTTTGTCTTGGAAAGAGGGAGAAAAAAAAGGCAGAGAAAAAAAGAGTGGAAAAAAAGAAAAAAAGTCAGAGGAAAAAAAAAGAAAAAGAAAAAAAAGTGTGAGGAAAAAAAAAGAGAAGAAAAAAAATCGGATCTATCTAGACTCAATCTCGTAGTTGAATTCGGATTGGATTCTGTTTTGTGCACTGTTCAGTCAAACATGCATAACTTTCTCATACGAAGTCCGTTTTGGCTCCACGAGTACTCAAATTAAAGCTAGCGACGAGCCGCATCTAAATAGTTGCAGAAGCTAATTCAATATTTGACACCTCAAAATCGTCTTCTAAATAGGTCTTTTTGCCCTCCGAAGTTCGCGGACACAGCTTATTCCAGTTTTCAGGCCAGTTTTCGAATTCTTTGACTCCTCATATCAATTCGGAATTGAGTGATTCTTTTTGCATTGGAAAGCTTGAGCTAGTAGCATTCTTTGAAAAAAGTTATCAGAAAATTTGCTCAAACTTTTCAAGAGGAAAGTTGGAGAGAGAGTTGTTGTTTATCCTGCTTGGCAGTATTTTCACATCATTATCTTTACTGCTATTGTGATCTTCACTTATATCTTGCTGTCCAGAGCTACTTCATATCCTTTATTGATGCTAGTTGTGCTACGCCGTGACCTTATTGGTGTTCTAGGCTCACGTCTCTAGTCCGGTCTAGCCTAGGACCAGCACAGTACCGTCGTTGAGCGTTTATTCAACATTGCATCTTTGAATTGATTATTGCTAATCTTTTGCTACCATATATAGCCAACCCAGCTCCACATATTTCTACACCGTGTATACGTACGTTCCCCTAGCAATCGCTTTACACAATCTTCGGAGTTATTTGACACCGCTGGTTGCCTGTCACCACCTGCCGCATGGTAAGAACTTGTAAGATATTGATAGTTGCTTTACTGTGAACACTTTACAACCACATCCAGTAGTTCATAGGAACATTATTCTCGAATTTTGTTTCTTGTTTCTACTAATCATGACAGGTTCCGGAGATAGAAGTTCTTGGATGACGGACACGTCTTCACCATCACGAGAGTTGGGACAACACACAGAAGCGCATGATCAGGTTATCTCTTCACCGTCAATTGAGGGTAGATTTAATCCTGCTATTTATCTAGCTTGGGAGCTTGAAGTTGAACAAGTTTTTAGTCACCATGACTTTTCTAAACTTGAGCGAGTACGAGCTGCCACTAGAGCATTTACTGGTTTTGCTTCTGTTTGATGGAATGTGCATTGTAAGAAAAACATTGATAACCAACTCACAACTTGGAAAGATTTGAAAGATGTAATGAGACAACATTTTTTCCCTCCTTACTATCGTCGTGAATTGCTTCGCAAATTTGAACAATTTAAACAAGGCAACAACACTGTTCATGCTTACTACCAAGAGTTCAAATCTTATATGCATCATTGTGACATAGAAGAATCTAAGGATGATACAATGAATAGATTTTTTGGTGGTTTGAACCATGATATTCAGGCAAGATTTCAGTATATTCCCCGTTGCATTACTGGTATGTATGTTCGTGCTTGTACCTTTGAGAGACAGATGCAGGAGGATGCATTGGGTGACTACAACAACTACTATTCCAGTTCGTGCTCACCACCGCCGGTTGGTTCCTCCACCGTTGCACCTACTAGAGCAGCCCCACCTCGGATTGTGAGCGCGACATCATCTCAAGAGTATGGTGCATTGTCAACGTCCGTACCTACATCAGCTACGTCTTTGCGACAAGGTAACAGTAAAGGTATTGATGATATAACTTCACATGAGAATGATGCATCCCTAGTTAACTTAAATGCATCATGTGTTCAGTTACCTGGTGATTTGAGCACAACACCTATTTTAGAGAATCTTGATACTGTCATGAATGCGTCATGTGATCAAACAACTGAAATACCAACAATTTTGAGTGCACCCATTGAGTTAATTGTTGATGCAAAAGAATCAATGTTTAATCATTTTGATATGACCTCTAATCTTGGTGATGATTCTGTGACCAAAGACTTATTGCATGTTTGCCTATTTAAGCATGTTGTAGCATGTAAATTAGATGCAAGTAAAGTTTATTCACCAATGTTGGGATGGTTTAATGATGAACATTGTCAATCTTTTGATATGAATAAGAGCATCACTTATATGTGCAAATTGAGTTGCAATATTTTCATGTCTTCTACTTCTAGTGATAATATTTTGGCTTCAGATTTTATGAACTATGCAAGTTACTCATCTATACATGTGTCATATGTGCAAAAACCAAGAGAAGTAAAAATGGATGACATATACATATACAACATGTACACCTTGTCTTTTTTGTTAGCCACATTTCAGATTAAGCAACGCCGAGGACGGCTTTGTTTTCAAAAAGGGAAGGATGATGAGGACATGACTACCTTGGATACGACCAAAAATATTGCATACATGCATATTTGTCAGGTGATTTCTAGTGCAAACTATTCAATAATCTATTTATGTTATCCAGAACAAAAATACTTCACACACTTTTGTGTTTTGTCTAATTGCAGGTGTATGGGACATTTGTGCAATCCACATATGAAGATAAGGGAAAAAGAGAAGTTTAGGTGCTGTTCAGAAAGTCCTCTCACGTCACTTTTGGACCAAGAGAAGATAGAGTCCAAGTCTCTCACGTTCTGGATTCAAATTCGGACTGCACAGACATACCTGACTCAAAACGCCAACAACTTTTTCATACGGACTCCGAATTGGGTGATTCTTTTTTTGTTGGAAAGTAGATTTCATCCTCTTTCCAAAACAATTGGAATCACCTTTAAATTCATCCGGAGCGTTGAGATATGGACGAAACAATCTGACGCTGCAGCAGAATCCGAGTCAAACAACAAGTCCAAAGGTGTTGCATCACCTCCACTTGGGCCCATGAGCCTTGTACGACCTAGGGTTGGTTTTAGGCCGCCTTGGGACGTCCTCCCACCTCCTTGGCCGCCACCCCTTGCTCCTATATAAGTAGATCCACCTAGTAGCTTTTTCCTTGGGATTTGTTTAGTTAAAAGTTAGCCATTGCAACTTCGTGTACTTCGTTTGTGTCCAACGACCAGACCAAGACCGCTTCCGGATCCCCATCTTTATCAATACTTCATATATACTCACAATATTCAGATTGCTTTTATCATATTCTTGCTTGTTCTTCGATTGCTTGCAGGAATAGACCTTCGTGGTCAGGTTGATTGTGCTCCGGCGTGGTCAATAACCTCTCGGAGTTGGTTTAGCGATTGCTAAGGCGCAACGTCGTGCACGTTTGTAGTCGGATCGTCAAAGTCGACTCCACCAAATCGATAGTTATCATCTCATCGAAAGATCGGGACACCCTCGCCTCTATCAGCCCCGCCCATGCCTCTGGTCAGACGGGCGAGGCAACAGTGCCCCCCATCAACCCGCTGACCAGGGCCGGCGTGGCAACAGTGCACCCGTCGTCACCCATGACGCCAGCAAGCGGCGACCTGACGGAGCGCCACTCAACCCAGCCACTCCCTGACGATCGACAAGACGGCCAACAGTGCCCCCGTACCCGGCAGGTCCCACGACCAGGGAACCCGGCGAGGCCTGGTACCCAGTGGGTCCCAGCACCGAGTTCCTGGACACTGACGACCCGGCCCTACAACCTTGTAACATTACCATTGTACCCCTGGGGGGTTGACCTATAAACCCCCCCAGGAGCCCTCATGCATAGGGGCAACTTTTTCACTCACACAGCCGATCACTCACATGCACACCTAGCAAGCAACACCCGAGGAGAGGGAGCTGCCTAAGCCTTGGCTAGCCTTCCTTCTTCCTCCACACAGCTCTTGGAGCAACCCTGTACTGTTACATATAAACCACACTCGGCAGGACTAGGGGTGTTATCTCTCCGAAGAGCCCCGAACCTGGGTATGTCTTGCGTCCCGCGCTCGCTCATGTCGACCTCGCCTCTGGAGCCCACCAGAGCCCTCGAGCCTCCTCCTCTCTTTAGCCATCCCTTGGCATCTGTCGTGCGCCCACCACGACACTCCCTCTATGAAATAGTGTGTGACGTGAGTTAGGAAAGAACCAGCGGTCCTACTTAAACTTGAGCTTAAGAAGCCCTATGACTAGGTGGACCGGGTGAGCTGGTGTTTCTCCTGCGGGAAGTGCTCGTGAGAAAGGGTTTTCGTGCAAGGAGTTTGGGCGGGGGGGGGGGGGGGAATTGTGATTTTTATCAACAAGGAATTGGAGCCCTTTAGGAACAGAAGAGATTTGCACTAAGGCGGCCTGCTTTCAGCCCCACAATGTTTGATATTGTGGCCCAAGCGGTTGCTTCGATGCTCGATAAGGCATGTGACATTAAGTGTGGTGCCGCACTTCATCCCGGGGGGTTACCCAACTCCAATAGGCAAACAACCCCATGTCGTTGTTTCACCCAGACCAACATAGCATTGCCACTGTCAAGCTCCTTTTAAGTTTGAAGGTAATGTCCGGTATGAAAATCAATTTCTTTCTGGGTTTTGCTTCGGTACCCCCCCCCCCCCCTAAAAGTTTGCACTGATCTTGAAGTTATTTTAAAAGGCTATCGCCGTATTAGCTTGTAGATCAAACGTATTGAGTACATTGGTTTGGATACAAAAGACTATATTATCCGTTTTTGTTGAAGGGGTACCTTCTAATCTCCACCTTTAATCTGCATCGATGTCCGTAAAATTTTCTAGGGGAGGTGTACCGAAGGAAAGTTCTTTCTACAAACGTAAGGTGGTCGCCATGGGGATGCACGAGGGCGAAGATCGCATGGTGGCCAATCTTCTTAATAGTAACTTGGCAGCCTTCCTGATCTTGTACCGGTTTGCAATTAGCGATAGAAACTAAGCATAGCGGAATGGGGTCAGTTGGGTGTCAAGGTTGCCAAGAGGGTGGAACCTTGGCAAGGCAAATTCATGCCTTCGGGCGGAAGATTGGCTTTAGCGAATGTGTATTTATCGGTGATTCCCTCTTTCACTATGGAGTTGATAGCAAACTTTGATAAGGTGCGTGCGTGATTCTTTTGGGAAGGGGAAGGTAACAAACACAAATACCATATAATCAGATGGGTCGATATTTGTAAACCAAAAGCCAAGGGAGGCCTCAGGGTGATGAACTTAGAAATTACGAATGCGTCGAATTGATTAGCTCAAAAAGAAGTTGTCGGCCCAGTGGGAACCATGGTACCACGGCCCATCTGCCTCTGGCCCAGAGGACAACACTGGGGCCGGCCCAGGAAAGATGGCCCTGCTTCGGTTGCTCTGAAGGGAGTCACCTCGCGAGTGCGAGCCTTGCAAAGCCCCTCGTCGCCAGGCCAAGCCCTGCTGAGGCCGCCAAGCACCAGGTTGCCTCACGAGGCCGCTTCACGAGGCATGACGTACGGCGCCAGCCGCGGGGCTCCAGGCCCATCACGTGGGTGACGTCCCGCTGTCAGGGTAAAGGCAGCAAGGCACGGCTCTGACGGGTTTCCATTCTGATGACAAGGGAGCAGCGGCGCCTGCCTCCCGCAAAGCAAGTCCCAAAGCATTTCCTCTTTGGTGTAGGGGGATCAAAACGGATCGGCACGCCAGGGCGGAGGTCATCGCCGAGCCCACCAGCACGTCAGGAAGACCGCTTTATCAGGCGGAGACCACCTTCAGTCAGGATAAGCCTGGGCGCCTGTCCCCTTTGAATGCCGCCCTATGGCCACCCTTTCCCGCTCATATTTTCGGGAAAGAGGACCAAGGCACTACAAAAGGGGCACGGCCGCTTCCATGTAAGGGGATCGGGCCATTCTCCCCCACACCTCGTGTACCTCGAGCCACAAGCTCCCCATTACAGAGCAATCTAACACAGGCAGGAGTAGGGTATTAATCGCACGGTGGCCCGAACCTGGGTAGCTCACGCGTCCCCTTCGTGTCCGGTGTGAGTGAGTTTGCTCGTCGTGATCTCGCCATAGTTGTCGTCGGGTCGTAGGTCGCCAAGCAAAGGCCCCCAGAGTTCGAACCCTAGTTCTTGGAGAAGTTTCTTGGACGCGGATAACTCCAACAGAAGCATCAAGAGGATACAACCGAAAGAGCACACACCCGGCCTCTGCATGGCTAGGATGCTTGTCAAATGGATCTGGAAGCTTTCCCATAACCCTTCTATCTTGTTTGTGGGCCAGGTTGTTAAAGGAGAAATATTTCCCCAACTCTAATGTCTTCTCGGCTGTTGACAAACGATCATCATTTTGGAATGGGATCCAGAAAGTCAAATTTGACTTTAGCTTGGGGGCAAGATTCGAGGTCAAAGGCTGTTGACAAACGTTCATAGTTATGGAATGGGATGCAGAAAGTTAAATTCAACTTTAGCTTGGGGCGAGATTTGAGGTCAAAGATGGCAGGGCTAACAAGTGGCTTGGAGACACCCCTCTTTTCCAAAAATTATCACAACTTGTACAAGTGTACATGCTAGCCGTGGAGACAGAGGCCTCAGTTCACTCTGTTTTCCATGACAGCTTGTCAGCGTGGTGTTCTGTCATAATGTTCCCCCTCAAAAATTGGCTAGTTCGGGAGGCGCTGAGGGGAGAGTAGCAGTTTATGTGGAGTTGCGTCTGAGATTGCATGGGATGCTCCTGGAACGCCAACTACACACCTGAGTTCTTAGAGCTACTGTGTGACCCTAAGGGTCCTACTCATAGGGTCGTTTGGCGTTGCTTTGTAGCGCAATTCTGGGGGTTATGGAATGTGATTAACAAGCATTCTATTGAGAGAATTATCCCAGGTCTCCCAGCTGATTACATCTTCAAAACCATCTCTTTCTTTCAGCTTTGTCTCCCCCAAGGGAAGAAGCGCAGGGCAGCGTATGTCATCAATAGACATCTAACGTCGAGCAGCTAATTGGGATCTTGGCTGCGTGTGTCTTGTGTTGCGAGTTTACGTACTCGCTTATGTGGCTTGTTTTGTTAAACTGATATCCTTGCTACCTTGCTTTCCATTTTATTCGGTTTGGTTGTAAGACTTTGTGTTTGCCTCTCGGTTGGGCTTTATTAATATAAAGCCAGACATTCTAAAGAAACCAAGAGTGACAAATTTTACCATGGTGTAAAATCAATATATTTGAAGAATTACAAGATAGGATATATCCTAAATAGATTGCAGGATACAAAAAACAAACAGAGGGCTAGAACTGAAACGAGATGTAGCAGCCCGAAGAAACAATAGAGGGTGGTAGCATAGTTACCTCGAGTTGTTGGCAGACATTATCCATGTCAACTGTACATACACCTTTGCATTTTATCTTGCAAACTCTCTTCCTCTTCCAGTGTGCATGAATGTTCTCCAACATATTGTGTGTTAAACCATCCCTGCCTGCAGAAATGCACATTCAGACTAAAAGGAACATAGCTGTAACTCCGCTTATTGAGCGAGTTCATGAAACTTTACCCATATTGAGCTGCCGTTTAGCCTTGAGGTTTCCCTTGACGAGCACGGCGACCTCGTCTCTGGTGAGCGGTTCCCCTAGGACCTCCTCCCGGGACGCCGCTTGGTACCTTGGCTCCATCCCAGCGAGGAATGGCCCTGGCGACTGCACGGGCTTCACCCCTTTCTTGCCATGCGGCGGTAGCACGAAAGAGTCGAACTCAGGCAGCTCCTTGCGGCTCTTGGGAAGAGGCTTCCTCCCGGTCCACGGGCGCGGCGTGGCCTCGGGACCGAACGGCAGGAATGGAGCCTCCCGGAGCGCGACGGGGCGTGCTCGTGGGGCCTCCGTGTAGCTGTACTGGAACTCAAACGGCGCCCCCTCGAGGTGGTAGGCGAGGCCCCGGTCGGTGACCCGGATGCCGGCGGCGGGCTCGCCAGTGGTCGGGACGGGGATCTTCTTGGCACGGTTACCGCGCGAGAAGGCCGGGTGAGAGCCGACCGGAGCTCGGCGGCGCTCCGGGTCGTCGGCAGGTTGATTGTGGTGAGAGAGGGAGAGGGAGAGGCGGAGAGAGGTCCCGAGCCGTAGACCAGGGTGCTGGGCCGGAGCAGCGAGGAGGGAGCGAGAGGGGAGGGTGTTGGTTGCCATATGGATGGTTCACCGTCCAAGCTCTCGAGAGTGTAAAGGTTTATCTCATCTTTGAGGCTTGGGGGATCCTGGTTCGCGAGTTCCCTCTCCGCCGTTTGTTCAGGTTGCGACTCGTGCCGTTGCCACGCCTTTCCGTCCGATCTTCACCGGGGCTCCGCATCCAGCGGATCGTACTAGCAAACGGGCTCTACATACTCCCTCCTTTCATTTATATAGGGCCTAATGCATTTTTTAGACCGCTTTTGACTATTAATAAGATTGATAGTACATGACATGCATAATGTGAAAATTATATCATTGAAAGCTCCTTTCGCACACGAATTTAAAAGTGTGCTTTGTGTAAGTTGCATGTCATATATTATTGCTCTAATATTTGGTCAAAGTTAGCCTCGAAAAATGCATTAGGCCCTATATAGATGGAAGGAGGGAGTACGTCAGGTTTTTTTCTTTTTTGAGGCAACGGGCTGATGGTCGGCTGACGTGTTCTGGTAAAAGGGCCCGTTTACTAAAAAAAAGGAAAATGGCCCGTGGGTTTCAACGGAAGAAAAAAAATTAATCTTCAATGGCCATGAACGAATTTTGCTGCATCGTCGAGATACACTATAACTCCTGATTTCGTAAACAATTTTTTGAACTCATGCACATATTTGAAATCATGAACATTTTTCAAATTCATGAACAATTTTAAAAATATTCAAATATTTTCTAAAATCAACGACATTTTTTGAATTCATGAACATTTTACACAATTACAATTTTTTTTTAATTGTGATCATTTTTGAATAATTTTCTTGAATCGACGAACAATTTTAGAATGGATGAATATTTTTTTGAAAATTGGTGAAATAATTTTTGAAATTCACAAACATCTTTTCGATTTAAAAAACATTTTTTAAAATGCATGATCATTTTTTGAATCAGTGAACATTTTATGAACGAATATACTATTTTATAAGTCATGAACAGTTTTTGAATTTTTAGGATACTTTTTCATTCGTGAAATTTTTTTGAATTGGTCGAATCTTGTTCAATTTCATTAAAAAAAATAATACACATTTTCTTGTTTCCTGAACATTTTTTTCAAAATTTTGAACATTTTCTGAATAAGTAAACATTTTTTTACAAAATCATGAACATTTTTTTGAATCCGCAAACATTTTATGATTTATTAAACATCTTATTTCAAATTTATAATTTTTTTATTTTTGGAACTTTGTTTAAGTCCCAAATTATTTAAAGCAGAGAAAAAAGAAAACAAAAAAGAAAAGGAAAAAATAATAAATAATAAAATTTAAAAAAAACAGGTCGTCCAGACATGGGCCGGCCCAAACAGGCGCGTTGCGTCTTCTCCCAGCGCGCAGAGCGTCTATAGGAGGTCCCTACTGCATGGGCCGACCCAGGCGGGGGATTCCCGTATGTGAAACGTTTTTTATCACTTATATGTGGCATTGGTGGGTAATATTTTGCATATTTGGGGGCAAATTTTGTGACGTACCGCCAGAAACAATAGCCCCTTTATTATAAGGGTATAGATGGGGCGCTTTCACCTGTTGGTCTCGCTCTGATGTGAAGGGATTTTGGCTAGCCTCTTGTCATCGTGGTTCCTAATCGGTGACCCTTATGGCCGTCTGGCTTGCCACCGCACCCCTTGGCCGAATAACCCTCGTGGTCGGCTTGCGTGTTTTGGTCCTTGTGGGGCGCTTTCTGTGACGTCCGGATAATCATACTACAGTAATCTCACGTTAATGGTGACTCGTCACCTCTGTCACTGTAGTTAATCTCGGGTTAGTTCAAAACCGATTCAAATTCAAAATTTAATTAAAGACAAACAACAAAAGTTTTCAAACATTAAAACTAAAATGTCCAATATGTGCCAAATATTGCATAAATAATTATGGTGGAGAATCCACATTTTTATAAAGTATTTAATTGCACTGAGATAAATAAAACAGTAACAAAAACAGATAATTAAATGCCTTTAATAATTAATAAATTATCAAACTAAATTATTTGGGGACTAGACATTTTTGTGATAGTGGACTAAACTGAAAAACTAAATTAGATGCTAAGTATATATTTTACAGAAACTAAAATAAAAGGTAGCTAAATAAATCAAGAAAAATAAATAAAAGAAAATACGACATAGAAACAGAAAATAAAATAAGAGGAGAACCCCCCCCCCCGGGCCACGGCCCAGCTGGCTCTGGGCCAATCAGGCCGACTGGGCCGGCCCACCCCGGCACCCTACTAGGTCACCCCGCCCCCCTCACTGAGCTAAACCCTAGTCCACTCTCCTCCTCTCGATTCCCCACGCCTCTCCCCCTCCCCCCCCCCGATGGGATCTGGATCGGGGCAGTTGCCCCGGCCCCGTCGAGCGCCGCCTCGCCGGCCCTTGCCCTGTCCCCGCTCCCTCGACGGCTCCCCTCGCCTCCCCGACCTCCTCCCCGACGCCGCTGGAGGACACCGCCGTCGCCCGAGGACCGCTACACCCATCGCCGCCCGACGCAGCCCCGGTCCGCCAGCGCCTGTCGCCGGCACGGCCTCGCCGGACTGCTCCTCTCCGTCGACCTCGTCCCCGACACCCTCCCCGCGCCTCGCTGCCAGTTTCCCTACGCCCCCAGTGAGCCCCGCCTCGCTCCCTCCCTCTCCCTCGCGTACTCGCGCGCGCCGCGCACCGGCCTCGCTCGCCGTCGCCCTCACGGCCTCGTCCGTACGTTGCCTGCGCCCCACCTTTGCCTCGCCACCGCGCCGCATCGTCGCACTCCGTCTGCGAGGCCGCCGTGGCTCCGTTCCCCCCTGCGTGGCGGCGTCGACGCGCCCGCCGCGATGCCCTGCCCTCTCTTGCCAGCCCCCGCCTCTACTCCCGCGCGCTGCCCCGTAACGCTGGGCCGCGCTCCGCATCGCCCCGAGCCACCACGGCTGCGTACGCTCGCGCGCCCGCGCTCGGGCACCCCTGCTCCGGCAACTGGCTCGCCGCGGCTCCGCCGTGACCCAGTGCGTGCCCGCTCACACCACCGCACCTTGCTGTGCCGCTCCCCACGCCAGGCCCGCGCCTTCCCTGGCCGAGGCCGTGGCCACCGGCCACCCCCTGCTACGGCGCTGCGCCGGATCTGCCCGCCCCTGGGCGTGCGCCCATTCGGGTTGGCGCCCGTCGCCTGCACGCCCGACCCGATAGGCCTATGGGCCATTGACATGTGGGGCCTGGCCCCAGAACGTTAAAAGAAAAGAGAGAATTAAATAAATAAATAGATAAAATAAATAAATAAACTTAATTAGTTAATTAATTAACTAAATTAATTAAGTTAATTAATCCTAGTTAATTAATCTAATTAATCAGTTAGTTTAATGAAACAGGAGTTTGTGTAGCCTAATCCTTAATTAACTAAAACAGTCAATGACAGGGGGGGGGTCCCACCCCTGTTGACCAGTCAAACGTTGACTGGTCAACTGGGCCCCTCTGGCCCACCTGTCAGTCACTGGGTACACTTTTGTGTACACTGTGCTGGGTGCGCCTAGCAATTTAGCAATTATTTTCGAATTAAAAATAATTCCAGAAATTAATAATTTGTTTTAGAAAATCATATCTTTTAATCCGTAACTCGAATTAAATTATTTTCAACATGTAAGTTGCTCAGAACGATGAGACGATTCCGGATACGCAACCCGTTCGTCCGTCACACACCCCTAACATATCAAACTCGGAACTTTCCCCCTCCGGCTCCTCTGCCCGAAAACGCGAAACACCGGGAAAACATTCCCAGATGTGTTCCCCCTTCGTCGGTATCACCGCATACCGCGTTAGGGCACCTCTAACGCCGTTACTTGTCATGTCATGCATCACTATGCATCTGCTTGCTTAAATATTTATTGTTTCTCCCCCCTCTTCTCTCGATAGACACCGAGACCGACGCTGCTGCTGCCCCATTCGACTACGGAGTTGACGACCCCTCTCTCTTGCCAGAGCAACCAGGCAAGCCCCCCCCCCCTTGATCACCAGATATCGCCTACTCTCCTCTATACTGCTTGCATTAGAGTAGTGTAGCATGTTACTGCTTTCGTTATTCCTATCCTGATGCATAGCCTGTCTTTGATACTACTGTTGATACCTTTACCTGCAATCCTACCCGCTTAGTTTAGGATGCTAGTGTTCCATCAGTGGCCATACACTCTTGTCCGTCTGCCATGCTATACTACTGGGTCGTGATCACTTCGGGAGGTGATCACGGGCATATACTATATACTTTACACTGTTAAATTACATGTGATACTGTTCGGAGATGGGGGCTGAAGGGGCAGGTGGCTCCATCCCGGTAGAGGTGGGCCTGGGTTCCCGACGGCCCCCGACTGTTACTTTGTGGCGGAGCGACAGGGCAGGTTCAGACCACCTAGGAGAGAGGTGGGCCTGGCCCTAGTCGGCGTTCGCGATACTTAACACACTTAACGAGATCTGGGTATTTGATCTGAGTCTGGCCATTTGGTCTATACGCACTAACCACCTACGCGGGAGTAGTTATGGGTATCCCGACGTCGTGGTATCAACCGAAGCACTTCGTGACGTCAGCGACTGAGCAGCACGCGCCGGGTTGAACCGCGTAACGTGACTTCCTTTGAAATGGAGGTTGCTAGGTCTGCTCTCCGGCCGCGTACGCAACGTGCAGATGTGCTCAGGACGATGGGCCCAGACCCCTGCGCGCATAGTTTTAGACCGGCGTGCTGACCGCTCTGTTGTGCCTAGGTGGGGCTGCGACGTGTTGATCTTCCGAGGCCGGGCATGACCCAGGAAAGTGTGCCCGGCCAAATGGGATCAAGCGTGTTGGGCTATGTGGTGCACCCCTGCAGGGAAGTTTATCTATTCGAATAGCCGTGTCCCTCGGTAAAAGGACGACCCGGAGTTGTACCTTGACCTTATGACAACTAGAACTGGATACTTAATAAAACACACCCTTCCAAGTGCCAGATACAACCCGGTGATTGCTCTCCAACAGGGCATCGAGGAGGGGATCGCCGGGTAGGATTATGCTATGCGATGCTACTTGGAGGACTTCAGTCTACTCTCTTCTATATGCTGCAAGACGGAGGCGACCAGAAGCGTAGTCTTCGATAAGACTAGCTATCCCCCTCTTATTCTGGCATTCTGCAGTTCAGTCCACTGATATGGCCCTTTACACATATATCCATGCATATGTAGTGTAGCTCCTTGCTTGCGAGTACTTTGGATGAGTACTCACGGTTGCTTTTCTCCCCCTTTTCCCCTTTTCCCTTCTACCCGGTTGCCGCAATCCAGACGATGGAGCCCAGGATCTAGACGCCACCTTCGACGACGACTACTACTACCCCGGAGGTGCCTACTTCTACATGCTGCCCGCTGACGACGACCAGGAGTAGTTAGGAGGATCCCAAGCAGGAGGCCTGCGCCTCGTTCGATCTGTATCCCAGTTTGTGCTAGCCATCTTATGGCAAACTTGTTTAACTTATGTCTGTACTCAGATATTGTTGCTTCCGCTGACTCGTCTATGATCGAGCACTTGTATTCGAGCCCTCGAGGCCCCTGGCTTGTATTATGATGCTTGTATGACTTATTTTTATTTGTAGAGTTGTGTTGTGATATCTTCCCGTGAGTCCCTGATCTTGATCGTACACATTTGCGTGCATGATTAGTGTACGATTGAATCGGGGGCGTCACAAGTTGGTATCAGAGCCGACTGCCTGTAGGAATCCCCCTTCCAACTCCTTGGCCGAAGTCGAGTCTAGGCATTACAAAACTTTTACTGACATGGTCGTGTGCCTTACGGGCCCACGTCGCCATTGGGTGGTATTAGGATCTTTTACTCCTCGATCTTTACTCCGGGATTCTGAACTCTCTTCTATTCGGGTTAAACGATTTTTACTAAAATCTAACTTTAGGTTCTCGAAAATACTTTCTCCCGGAGAGCCCCTTCAGTCCAGATGATCGTCGGCTGCACCAGAAGATTTCGAAGATACTCTTGATTGTTGTCCCGATAACTTGTGCTCATGCTTGTGCAATTCCTTTCCACCGAAATATCCCTATGGATAAATACTTGCACCTATCGTGCTTACTTTTATTCCCAGACGATCTTGTTATTACAAGATACCCCGAGGATATTTTGTGCTTAGTGCCTTGCTGTACTTTGTCACCTGAATACCCCTACGGATAATTCTCGCACTTACCGAGTATCCGCTCATCCCCAGTTGATTCTGGTATTTCACAAAAGCTTTTGAAATACCATTCGATCTTCCGAAGATCCTCAACAACCTATTGCTCTTGAAATTCTTGGTTGCTTGCATTGGGATTAAATCATATAAGCCTAGTAACCTTATTGGCATCCTCTGTCGTTATCATTTTAAGTCTGTTAATCCAATATGATGTGAATGCTCTTAATCCTCATTCATATCCTAGAATTCATCTTTCCAGCTCAGACGTCATTTCAAACCTGAGCTGGTTCTTGACCAATCAAATTTGCCATCGATGGTACCCTAAGCCTATTCGACTTATCCATCCTTGATCAGAGTGTTTGCTTCTGATCCATTGATTTGAAGATCATAACTCCTTTGCCTTTGAGCTTGGACTAGTCAGTTGTTTCGATAATCCGATCTCTTTGCTTCCTTTCTTCTTCTAGTTGAGTACCAATACTCACATCAGATCCCTTATGGACCACCAGATCCTTACTGGATTTGATCCGACGACGTCCTTTATATTCAATAACCTTGTGAGTCTTTTCTCGGATACATAATGCCTTTAGTAAATTGTATCCTCTGATTGGTCAAACATGCTCTACTTTCGAGCTTGTGTTATTTACTCCTGAAGTTTGTGGTATATGTCCCTAGGAGACCCTGATGGGTTGAACCTATACCTTCCTTAATCTATGTGAACCCGAAAGATTTCACGGGTCATACTCATCTGGTATTTCACCAGACAAAACTTTCAACACTAATGCCTTTATAAAAGCAAAAAGTGAATGGAAGGTTATACATTGAAGAAGTGGGAGTCGACCTTGAACTTTGTGTTCATGCCCATGGACACGATGTAGATCTTAACATTTAAGCTTTTCTTAAATTAATTATTTCCTTGATAAATATCATCTGGTATCTGTGAATTGATCCTTTCCAACCGTGGTACCGACCATTATTGTTCACCTTTGATTCTATTTCTCGGACAATATAAAGTACTTGCCTTCTGCAGGTCAGTACGCCTTCCCAACATCTATTTTGTTCTACCTTCGAGTATTACCCCCTGGTATCTCAAGGATATCAACCCATTGCACTTCATCTTATGAATTTTCGATGAAGTAGTGCCTTTCCCCATCATAGTCACTCCACGGGGTCTGGGTTGTCGTCAACCGAGAACACCGATTTGCGAATCGAATGAACACTGAGATTCGGTACATCCAGTACTTTGTTGTTGAGAGGTTTAATACTCCATCACGTCACTCCTAGCCTGGTTGTCTATATCATTATCATGCTAAATTTTAGCGGTGCTACCTGGTCCTTCTCGGAGCAAAATTTACGGAGATGAACTAAGCTTTTGTCAATTTCCTCACCATATCATTTCTCCTTGAACAACAAACTTGATTTCGAGTTTGTGTCGTACCCTTGGTTTCATTAACCTTTCGCTTCATCATTCCTTTGACTTGGTGTCATCACCGATTTATTACATCTTCGTGGAGCCTCTTGATAAAATTTGTCGTGATCATCACATTTTGACTCCTTCCAGAATATCAATCAAATTCATGATCACAAGTACCATCCTTGTCCCTCGATGAGTTGTGTTATCATCGATCACCTTATTACCTTCCGTTCAACACAAAACTTGTTCATGTTTTGTGTTATACCTTGAGTTCCCTACTATCCAGCATTTGTTCTTCTTTACCTTGGAGTATTACCATCCTTTAATATATATCAAGGAGGTTGTGAGGATTGCTCCACCTGTTGAGAATTCTTGGTATTGTGATACTTATCACCATCACCATGCTTTCTTGGTCCCCGTGTTGATTCCAACAAGTGAACAGTGCTGTTTGGATTCTGCCCTTCTAACAATCCTATTACTTTGAAGTTAATGGTCGACCGTCATTCTTAGACTATTGATTATTGAATCACCATTTCGACGTTGGCCATGCAACCCAACCCATATTTCGGGTGCACCTATCAACCAAGGCTTAAACTGGGTATGTTTTCCTAGAGCATATCCCCTTATATCATTTCATCTCACTAACGATATCTCCTTGTTCACATACTTGTGGAAACCCATCTTTTGGAAGTCTCGATGAATTGTCGCTGGATTCATCAGCTACCTCCTTCTCCCTTCATTGGTTTAATGATGAGCTTTTGCTTCGGAACTCGCTTCCATAGTTAATTTCCCGAGAATCTTACAATGTCATCTCGACAATTTGTGTTGCACCTTTCTTCTCAGGCATCTTGAGTCCGAGGTATCCTGACTCCAATCAGATCTGAATCTCGGTCAGATATGATGGTTGGAACATATTTCCAAGAATTATCACATTGGTCTTAATATGACCCGGTAAAGTGATGTCGTGCCTAGCACACCTGGTCGGAGGCCCTCTTGTTATAGTTCCCCTTTTCAGCAAGGTTGCCCACTCTTCCATGGGGAAACTGAAAGACTTATTCTTCAAGTTGTTCCTGATGAATCCTTTGAGTATCCAAAGTCTGACCTTTGCTTGAAGACCATGTCAATGCTATCTCGAAGCATGTCTGTGGTACTCCGTTCATCAACAAGAACATTTGAAGCACGATGCTAAAATTCTCCTTATCAATTATCCAAACACCGTTGTATGGGTATTATCATGAAATTTCTCTCCCCTTACCTAAAGGGTTTTCTACGTTATATCCTGTCATGGATATCATGCTCTGCTTGTCCTTGGGAAAGATATACCCCCGAAATATGTGTTTATACACATTTTCATTTCCATTGTTCGGGTTAAACCAGATAATCGCATTTTCTTTTCCATTGTCTTATTTAACCTTTCTTGTGATCTATCTGATCTAAGCAGTAATATTCTCCTGCTTACGTATATACCTCGGTGTACAATTCTGTCAGCAAGACCCTGTTAATAATGTTGATGACATTTCGGTAGCCACCGATGGACGAGAACCTTGCCCTTGGTATCGATGTTGTTGCCGACATAACTGACAGGCTACCCTCTGACATGCCTTACTATCGTGACCGTGCAATGTCGGCCCCCTTCCTACTTTCAACCACATGGTGGGCCCATAACCCACAACTCCACAGGATCGAAACCTGACTCTCGTGCACACCCCCGTTTCCAAGGTTATTACTCATGCTTGGCTTTGTGTGTAATTCACGAGCCACCTTCCTAGTGATCTATTTTGGTATCAGACATAATACCTATTCTTGTTAATCAGTACCCCTTTCACACCTTGTGTTAGTCATCGAACGATTGTCTACCCGTTTGAAACTTCTTATTGTACCTTCGTACCTTACTCTCGATGTATTTTATATGTTCATCTCGAGAGATAATCTTATGCTCATTCATGGGTTATGCCCAGAATGTTCCCCTCTTACACATTTTGTCGTAGCCAAGCTTCCCCTTACCCATTCATAAGTACGTTGGAGTTCCCAAAGAAACGGACAACTTCACCATGATGACCTGAAGCGGAGAAGTGAAAACATCAACGTAATGGATCGACCTCTTCGAGAAGAGCAACCAAGACCGAGAAGACTCGTTAGCATTTCGTGACCAGATCTTTTTCCCTTAGTCCCCCTCTTAAATCTCGGGACGAGATTTCTTGTAGTGGAGGAGATTTGTGACGCCCGGATAATCATACTACAGTAATCTCACGTTAATGGTGACTCGTCACCTCTGTCACTGTAGTTAATCTCGGGTTAGTTCAAAACCGATTCAAATTCAAAATTTAATTAAAGACAAACAACAAAAGTTTTCAAACATTAAAACTAAAATGTCCAATATGTGCCAAATATTGCATAAATAATTATGGCGGAGAATCCACATTTTTATAAACTATTTAATTGCACTGAGATAAATAAAACAGTAACAAAAACAGATAATTAAATGCCTTTACTAATTAATAAATTATCAAACTAAATTATTTGGGGACTAGACATTTTTGTGACAGTGGACTAAACTGAAAAACTAAATTAGATGCTAAGTATATATTTTACAGAAACTAAAATAAAAGGTAGCTAAATAAATCAGGAAAAATAAATAAAAGAAAATACAACATAGAAACAGAAAATAAAATAAGAGGAGAACCCCCCCCCCCCCGGGCCACGACCCAGCTGGCTCTGGGCCAATCAGGCCGACTGGGCCGGCCCACCCCGGCACCCTACTAGGTCACCCCGACCCCCCCCCACTGAGCTAAACCCTAGTCCACTCTCCTCCCCTCGATTCCCCACGCCTCTCCCCCTCTCCCCCCCGATGGGATCTGGATCGGGGCAGTTGCCCCGGCCCCGTCGAGCGCCGCCTCGCCGGCCCCTGCCCTGTCCCCGCTCCCTCGACGGCTCCCCTCGCCTCCCCGACCTCCTCCCCGACGCCGCTGGAGGACACCGCCGTCGCCCGAGGACCGCTACACCCATCGCCGCCCGCCGCCGCCCCGGTCCGCCAGCGCCTGTCGCCGGCACGGCCTCGCCGGACTGCTCCTCTCCGTCGACCTCGTCCCCGACACCCTCCCCGCGCCTCGCTGCCAGTTTCCCTACGCCCCCAGTGAGCCCCGCCTCGCTCCCTTCCTCTCCCTCGCGTACTCGCGCGCGCCGCGCACCGGCCTCGCTCGCCGTCGCCCTCACGGCCTCGTCCGTACGCTGCCTGCGCCCCCCCTCTGCCTTGCCACCGCGCCGCATCGTCGCACTCCGTCTGCGAGGCCGCCGTGGCTTCGTTCCCCCCTGCGTGGCGGCGTCGACGCGCCCGCCGCGATGCCCTGCCCTCTCTTGCCAGCCCCCGCCTCTACTCCCGCGCGCTGCCCCGTAACGCTGGGCCGCGCTCCGCATCGCCCCGAGCCACCATGGCTGCATACGCTCGCGCGCCCGCGCTCGGGCACCCCTGCTCCGGCAACTGGCTCGCCGCGGCTCCGCCGTGACCAAGTGCGCGCCCGCTCACACCATCGCACCTTGCTGTGCCGCTCCCCACGCCAGGCCCGCGCCTTCCCTGGCCGAGGCCGTGGCCACCGGCCACCCCCTGCTACGGCGCTGCGCCGGATCTGCCCGCCCCTGGGCGTGCGCCCATTCGGGTTGGCGCCCGTCGCCTGCACGCCCGACCCGATAGGCCTATGGGCCATTGACATGTGGGGCCTGGCCCCAGAACGTTAAAAGAAAAGAGAGAATTAAATAAATAAATAGATAAAATAAATAAATAAACTTAATTAGTTAATTAATTAACTAAATTAATCCTAGTTAATTAATCTAATTAATCAGTTAGTTTAATGAAACAGGAGTTTGTGTAGCCTAATCCTTAATTAACTAAAACAGTCAATGACAGGGGGGGGTCCCACCCCTGTTGACCAGTCAAACGTTGACTGGTCAACTGGGCCCCTCTGGCCCACCTGTCAGTCACTGGGTACACTTTTGTGTACACTGTGCTGGGTGCGCCTAGCAATTTAGCAATTATTTTCGAATTAAAAATAATTCCAGAAATTAATAATTTGTTTTAGAAAATCATATCTTTTAATCCGTAACTCGAATTAAATTATTTTCAACATGTAAGTTGCTCAGAACGATGAGACGATTCCGGATACGCAACCCGTTCGTCCGTCACACACCCCTAACATATCAAACTCGGAACTTTCACCCTCCGGCTCCTCTGCCCGAAAACGCGAAACACCGGGAAAACATTCCCGGATGTGTTCCCCCTTCGTCGGTATCACCGCATACCGCGTTAGGGCACCTCTAACGCCGTTACTTGTCATGTCATGCATCACTATGCATCTGCTTGCTTAAATATTTATTGTTTCTCCCCCCTCTTCTCTCGATAGACATCGAGACCGACGTTGCTGCTGCCCCGTTCGACTACGGAGTTGACGACCCCTCTCTCTTGCCAGAGCAACCAGGCAAGCCCCCCCCCTTGATCACCAGATATCGCCTACTCTCCTCTATACTGCTTGCATTAGAGTAGTGTAGCATGTTACTGCTTTCGTTATTCCTATCCTGATGCATAGCCTGTCTTTGATACTACTGTTGATACCTTTACCTGCAATCCTACCTGCTTAGTTTAGGATGCTAGTGTTCCATCAGTGGCCATACACTCTTGTCCGTCTGCCATGCTATACTACTGGGTCGTGATCACTTCGGGAGGTGATCACGGGCATATACTATATACTTTACGCTGTTAAATTACATGTGATACTGTTCGGAGATGGGGGCTGAAGGGGCAGGTGGCTCCATCCCGGTAGAGGTGGGCCTGGGTTCCCGACGGCCCCCGACTGTTACTTTGTGGCGGAGCGACAGGGCAGGTTCAGACCACCTAGGAGAGAGGTGGGCCTGGCCCTAGTCGGCGTTCGCGATACTTAACACACTTAACGAGATCTGGGTATTTGATCTGAGTCTGGCTATTTGGTCTATACGCACTAACCACCTACGCGGGAGTAGTTATGGGTATCCCGACGTCGTGGTATCAGCCGAAGCACTTCGTGACGTCAGCGACTGAGCGGCGCGCGCCGGGTTGGACCGCGTAACGTGACTTCCTTTGAAATGGAGGTTGCTAGGTCTGCTCTCCGGCCGCGTACGCAACGTGCAGATGTGCTCAGGACGATGGGCCCAGACCCCTGCGCGCATAGGTTTAGACCGGCGTGCTGACCGCTCTGTTGTGCCTAGGTGGGGCTGCGACATGTTGATCTTCCGAGGCCGGGCATGACCCAGGAAAGTGTGTCCGGCCAAATGGGATCAAGCGTGTTGGGCTATGTGGTGCACCACTACAGGGAAGTTTATCTATTCGAATAGCCGTGTCCCTCGGTAAAAGGACGACCCGGAGTTGTACCTTGACCTTATGACAACTAGAACTGGATACTTAATAAAACACACCCTTCCAAGTGCCAGATACAACCCGGTGATTGCTCTCCAACAGGGCATCGAGGAGGGGATCGCCGGGTAGGATTATGCTATGCGATGCTACTTGGAGGACTTCAGTCTACTCTCTTCTATATGCTGCAAGACGGAGGCGACCAGAAGCGTAGTCTTCGATAAGACTAGTTATCCCCCTCTTATTCTGGCATTCTGCAGTTCAGTCCACTGATATGGCCCTTTACACATATATCCATGCATATGTAGTGTAGCTCCTTGCTTGCGAGTACTTTGGATGAGTACTCACGGTTGCTTTTCTCCCCCTTTTCCCCTTTTCCCTTCTACCCGGTTGCCGCAATCCAGACGATGGAGCCCAGGATCTAGACGCCACCTTCGACGACGACTACTACTACCCCGGAGGTGCCTACTTCTACGTGCTGCCCGCTGACGACGACCAGGAGTAGTTAGGAGGATCCCAGGCAGGAGGCCTGCGCCTCGTTCGATCTGTATCCCAGTTTGTGCTAGCCATCTTATGGCAAACTTGTTTAACTTATGTCTGTACTCAGATATTGTTGCTTCCGCTGACTCGTCTATGATCGAGCACTTGTATTCGAGCCCTCGAGGCCCCTGGCTTGTATTATGATGCTTGTATGACTTATTTTTATTTGTAGAGTTGTGTTGTGATATCTTCCCGTGAGTCCCTGATCTTGATCGTACACATTTGCGTGCATGATTAGTGTACGATTGAATCGGGGGCGTCATAAGTTGGTATCAGAGCCGACTGCCTGTAGGAATCCCCCTTCCAACTCCTTGGCCGAAGTCGAGTCTAGGCATTACAAAACTTTTACTGACATGGTCGTGTGCCTTACGGGCCCACGTCGCCATTGGGTGGTATTAGGATCTTTTACTCCTCGATCTTTACTCCGGGATTCTGAACTCTCTTCTATTCGGGTTAAACGATTTTTACTAAAATCTAACTTTAGGTTCTCAAAAATACTTTCTCCCGGAGAGCCCCTTCAGTCCAGATGATTGCCGGCTGCACCAGAAGATTTCGAAGATACTCTTGATTGTTGTCCCGATAACTTGTGCTCATGCTTGTGCAATTCCTTTCCACCGAAATATCCCTATGGATAAATACTTGCACCTATCGTGCTTACTTTTATTCCCAGACGATCTTGTTATTACAAGATACCCCGAGGATATTTTGTGCTTAGTGCCTTGCTGTACTTTGTCACCTGAATACCCCTACGGATAATTCTCGCACTTACCGAGTATCCGCTCATCCCCAGTTGATTCTGGTATTTCACAAAAGCTTTTGAAATACCATTCGATCTTCCGAAGATCCTCAACAACCTATTGCTCTTGAAATTCTTGGTTGCTTGCATTGGGATTAAATCATATAAGCCTAGTAACCTTATTGGCATCCTCTGTCGTTATCATTTTAAGTCTGTTAATCCAATATGATGTGAATGCTCTTAATCCTCATTCATATCCTAGAATTCATCTTTCCAGCTCAGACGTCATTTCAAACCTGAGCTGGTTCTTGACCAATCAAATTTGCCATCGATGGTACCCTAAGCCTATTCGACTTATCCATCCTTGATCAGAGTGTTTGCTTCTGATCCCTTGATTTGAAGATCATAACTCCTTTGCCTTTGAGCTTGGACTAGTCAGTTGTTTCGATAATCCGATCTCTTTGCTTCCTTTCTTCTTCTAGTTGAGTACCGATACTCACATCAGATCCCTTATGGACCACCAGATCCTTACTGGATTTGATCCGACGACGTCCTTTATATTCAATAACCTTGTGAGTCTTTTCTCGGATACATAATGCCTTTAGTAAATTGTATCCTCTGATTGGTCAAACATGCGCTACTTTCGAGCTTGTGTTATTTACTCCTGAAGTTTGTGGTATATGTCCCTAGGAGACCCTGATGGGTTGAACCTATACCTTCCTTAATCTATGTGAACCCGAAAGATTTCACGGGTCATACTCATCTGGTATTTCACCAGACAAAACTTTCAACACTAATGCCTTTATAAAAGCAAAAAGTGAATGGAAGGTTATACATTGAAGAAGTGGGAGTCGACCTTGAACTTTGTGTTCATGCCCATGGACACGATGTAGATCTTAACATTTAAGCTCTTCTTAAATTAATTATTTCCTTGATAAATATCATCTGGTATCTGTGAATTGATCCTTTCCAACCGTGGTTCCGACCATTATTGTTCACCTTTGATTCTATTTCTCGGACAATATAAAGTACTTGCCTTCTGCAGGTCAGTACGCCTTCCCAACATCTATTTTGTTCTACCTTCGAGTATTACCCCCTGGTATCTCAAGGATATCAACCCATTGCACTTCATCTTATGAATTTTCGATGAAGTAGTGCCTTTCCCCATCATAGTCACTCCACGGGGTCTGGGTTGTCGTCAACCGAGAACACCGATTTGCGAATCGAATGAACACTGAGATTCGGTACATCCAGTACTTTGTTGTTGAGAGGTTTAATACTCCATCACGTCACTCCTAGCCTGGTTGTCTATATCATTATCATGCTAAATTTTAGCGGTGCTACCTGGTCCTTCTCGGAGCAAAATTTACGGAGATGAACTAAGCTTTTGTCAATTTCCTCACCATATCATTTCTCCTTGAACAACAAACTTGATTTCGAGTTTGTGTCGTACCCTTGGTTTCATTAACCTTTCGCTTCATCATTCCTTTGACTTGGTGTCATCACCGATTTATTACATCTTCGTGGAGCCTCTTGATAAAATTTGTCGTGATCATCACATTTTGACTCCTTCCAGAATATCAATCAAATTCATGATCACAAGTACCATCCTTGTCCCTCGATGAGTTGTGTTATCATCGATCACCTTATTACCTTCCGTTCAACACAAAACTTGTTCATGTTTTGTGTTATACCTTGAGTTCCCTACTATCCAGCATTTGTTCTTCTTTACCTTGGAGTATTACCATCCTTTAATATATATCAAGGAGGTTGTGAGGATTGCTCCACCTGTTGAGAATTCTTGGTATTGTGATACTTATCACCATCACCATGCTTTCTTGGTCCCCGTGTTGATTCCAACAAGTGAACAGTGCTGTTTGGATTCTGCCCTTCTAACAATCCTATTACTTTGAAGTTAATGGTCGACCGTCATTCTTAGACTATTGATTATTGAATCACCATTTCGACGTTGGCCATGCAACCCAACCCATATTTCGGGTGCACCTATCAACCAAGGCTTAAACTGGGTATGTTTTCCTAGAGCATATCCCCTTATATCATTTCATCTCACTAACGATATCTCCTTGTTCACATACTTGTGGAAACCCATCTTTTGGAAGTCTCGATGAATTGTCGCTGGATTCATCAGCTACCTCCTTCTCCCTTCATTGGTTTAATGATGAGCTTTTGCTTCGGAACTCGCTTCCATAGTTAATTTCCCGAGAATCTTACAATGTCATCTCGACAATTTGTGTTGCACCTTTCTTCTCAGGCATCTTGAGTCCGAGGTATCCTGACTCCAATCAGATCTGAATCTCGGTCAGATATGATGGTTGGAACATATTTCCAAGAATTATCACATTGGTCTTAATATGACCCGGTAAAGTGATGTCGTGCCTAGCACACCTGGTCGGAGGCCCTCTTGTTATAGTTCCCCTTTTCAGCAAGGTTGCCCACTCTTCCATGGGGAAACTGAAAGACTTATTCTTCAAGTTGTTCCTGATGAATCCTTTGAGTATCCAAAGTCTGACCTTTGCTTGAAGACCATGTCAATGCTATCTCGAAGCATGTCTGTGGTACTCCGTTCATCAACAAGAACATTTGAAGCACGATGCTAAAATTCTCCTTATCAATTATCCAAACACCGTTGTATGGGTATTATCATGAAATTTCTCTCCCCTTACCTAAAGGGTTTTCTACGTTATATCCTGTCATGGATATCATGCTCTGCTTGTCCTTGGGAAAGATATACCCCCGAAATATGTGTTTATACACATTTTCATTTCCATTGTTCGGGTTAAACCAGATAATCGCATTTTCTTTTCCATTGTCTTATTTAACCTTTCTTGTGATCTATCTGATCTAAGCAGTAATATTCTCCTGCTTACGTATATACCTCGGTGTACAATTCTGTCAGCAAGACCCTGTTAATAATGTTGATGACATTTCGGTAGCCACCGATGGACGAGAACCTTGCCCTTGGTATCGATGTTGTTGCCGACATAACTGACAGGCTACCCTCTGACATGCCTTACTATCGTGACCGTGCAATGTCGGCCCCCTTCCTACTTTCAACCACATGGTGGGCCCATAACCCACAACTCCACAGGATCGAAACCTGACTCTCGTGCACACCCCCGTTTCCAAGGTTATTACTCATGCTTGGCTTTGTGTGTAATTCACGAGCCACCTTCCTAGTGATCTATTTTGGTATCAGACATAATACCTATTCTTGTTAATCAGTACCCCTTTCACACCTTGTGTTAGTCATCGAACGATTGTCTACCCGTTTGAAACTTCTTATTGTACCTTCGTACCTTACTCTCGATGTATTTTATATGTTCATCTCGAGAGATAATCTTATGCTCATTCATGGGTTATGCCCAGAATGTTCCCCTCTTACACATTTTGTCGTAGCCAAGCTTCCCCTTACCCATTCATAAGTACGTTGGAGTTCCCAAAGAAACGGACAACTTCACCATGATGACCTGAAGCGGAGAAGTGAAAACATCAACGTAATGGATCGACCTCTTCGAGAAGAGCAACCAAGACCGAGAAGACTCGTTAGCATTTCGTGACCAGATCTTTTTCCCTTAGTCCCCCTCTTAAATCTCGGGACGAGATTTCTTGTAGTGGAGGAGATTTGTGACGCCCGGATAATCATACTACAGTAATCTCACGTTAATGGTGACTCGTCACCTCTGTCACTGTAGTTAATCTCGGGTTAGTTCAAAACCGATTCAAATTCAAAATTTAATTAAAGACAAACAACAAAAGTTTTCAAACATTAAAACTAAAATGTCCAATATGTGCCAAATATTGCATAAATAATTATGGCGGAGAATCCACATTTTTATAAACTATTTAATTGCACTGAGATAAATAAAACAGTAACAAAAACAGATAATTAAATGCCTTTACTAATTAATAAATTATCAAACTAAATTATTTGGGGACTAGACATTTTTGTGACAGTGGACTAAACTGAAAAACTAAATTAGATGCTAAGTATATATTTTACAGAAACTAAAATAAAAGGTAGCTAAATAAATCAGGAAAAATAAATAAAAGAAAATACAACATAGAAACAGAAAATAAAATAAGAGGAGAACCCCCCCCCCCCCCGGGCCACGACCCAGCTGGCTCTGGGCCAATCAGGCCGACTGGGCCGGCCCACCCCGGCACCCTACTAGGTCACCCCGACCCCCCCCCCACTGAGCTAAACCCTAGTCCACTCTCCTCCCCTCGATTCCCCACGCCTCTCCCCCTCTCCCCCCCGATGGGATCTGGATCGGGGCAGTTGCCCCGGCCCCGTCGAGCGCCGCCTCGCCGGCCCCTGCCCTGTCCCCGCTCCCTCGACGGCTCCCCTCGCCTCCCCGACCTCCTCCCCGACGCCGCTGGAGGACACCGCCGTCGCCCGAGGACCGCTACACCCATCGCCGCCCGCCGCCGCCCCGGTCCGCCAGCGCCTGTCGCCGGCACGGCCTCGCCGGACTGCTCCTCTCCGTCGACCTCGTCCCCGACACCCTCCCCGCGCCTCGCTGCCAGTTTCCCTACGCCCCCAGTGAGCCCCGCCTCGCTCCCTTCCTCTCCCTCGCGTACTCGCGCGCGCCGCGCACCGGCCTCGCTCGCCGTCGCCCTCACGGCCTCGTCCGTACGCTGCCTGCGCCCCCCCTCTGCCTTGCCACCGCGCCGCATCGTCGCACTCCGTCTGCGAGGCCGCCGTGGCTTCGTTCCCCCCTGCGTGGCGGCGTCGACGCGCCCGCCGCGATGCCCTGCCCTCTCTTGCCAGCCCCCGCCTCTACTCCCGCGCGCTGCCCCGTAACGCTGGGCCGCGCTCCGCATCGCCCCGAGCCACCATGGCTGCATACGCTCGCGCGCCCGCGCTCGGGCACCCCTGCTCCGGCAACTGGCTCGCCGCGGCTCCGCCGTGACCAAGTGCGCGCCCGCTCACACCATCGCACCTTGCTGTGCCGCTCCCCACGCCAGGCCCGCGCCTTCCCTGGCCGAGGCCGTGGCCACCGGCCACCCCCTGCTACGGCGCTGCGCCGGATCTGCCCGCCCCTGGGCGTGCGCCCATTCGGGTTGGCGCCCGTCGCCTGCACGCCCGACCCGATAGGCCTATGGGCCATTGACATGTGGGGCCTGGCCCCAGAACGTTAAAAGAAAAGAGAGAATTAAATAAATAAATAGATAAAATAAATAAATAAACTTAATTAGTTAATTAATTAACTAAATTAATCCTAGTTAATTAATCTAATTAATCAGTTAGTTTAATGAAACAGGAGTTTGTGTAGCCTAATCCTTAATTAACTAAAACAGTCAATGACAGGGGGGGGTCCCACCCCTGTTGACCAGTCAAACGTTGACTGGTCAACTGGGCCCCTCTGGCCCACCTGTCAGTCACTGGGTACACTTTTGTGTACACTGTGCTGGGTGCGCCTAGCAATTTAGCAATTATTTTCGAATTAAAAATAATTCCAGAAATTAATAATTTGTTTTAGAAAATCATATCTTTTAATCCGTAACTCGAATTAAATTATTTTCAACATGTAAGTTGCTCAGAACGATGAGACGATTCCGGATACGCAACCCGTTCGTCCGTCACACACCCCTAACATATCAAACTCGGAACTTTCACCCTCCGGCTCCTCTGCCCGAAAACGCGAAACACCGGGAAAACATTCCCGGATGTGTTCCCCCTTCGTCGGTATCACCGCATACCGCGTTAGGGCACCTCTAACGCCGTTACTTGTCATGTCATGCATCACTATGCATCTGCTTGCTTAAATATTTATTGTTTCTCCCCCCTCTTCTCTCGATAGACATCGAGACCGACGTTGCTGCTGCCCCGTTCGACTACGGAGTTGACGACCCCTCTCTCTTGCCAGAGCAACCAGGCAAGCCCCCCCCCTTGATCACCAGATATCGCCTACTCTCCTCTATACTGCTTGCATTAGAGTAGTGTAGCATGTTACTGCTTTCGTTATTCCTATCCTGATGCATAGCCTGTCTTTGATACTACTGTTGATACCTTTACCTGCAATCCTACCTGCTTAGTTTAGGATGCTAGTGTTCCATCAGTGGCCATACACTCTTGTCCGTCTGCCATGCTATACTACTGGGTCGTGATCACTTCGGGAGGTGATCACGGGCATATACTATATACTTTACGCTGTTAAATTACATGTGATACTGTTCGGAGATGGGGGCTGAAGGGGCAGGTGGCTCCATCCCGGTAGAGGTGGGCCTGGGTTCCCGACGGCCCCCGACTGTTACTTTGTGGCGGAGCGACAGGGCAGGTTCAGACCACCTAGGAGAGAGGTGGGCCTGGCCCTAGTCGGCGTTCGCGATACTTAACACACTTAACGAGATCTGGGTATTTGATCTGAGTCTGGCTATTTGGTCTATACGCACTAACCACCTACGCGGGAGTAGTTATGGGTATCCCGACGTCGTGGTATCAGCCGAAGCACTTCGTGACGTCAGCGACTGAGCGGCGCGCGCCGGGTTGGACCGCGTAACGTGACTTCCTTTGAAATGGAGGTTGCTAGGTCTGCTCTCCGGCCGCGTACGCAACGTGCAGATGTGCTCAGGACGATGGGCCCAGACCCCTGCGCGCATAGGTTTAGACCGGCGTGCTGACCGCTCTGTTGTGCCTAGGTGGGGCTGCGACATGTTGATCTTCCGAGGCCGGGCATGACCCAGGAAAGTGTGTCCGGCCAAATGGGATCAAGCGTGTTGGGCTATGTGGTGCACCACTACAGGGAAGTTTATCTATTCGAATAGCCGTGTCCCTCGGTAAAAGGACGACCCGGAGTTGTACCTTGACCTTATGACAACTAGAACTGGATACTTAATAAAACACACCCTTCCAAGTGCCAGATACAACCCGGTGATTGCTCTCCAACAGGGCATCGAGGAGGGGATCGCCGGGTAGGATTATGCTATGCGATGCTACTTGGAGGACTTCAGTCTACTCTCTTCTATATGCTGCAAGACGGAGGCGACCAGAAGCGTAGTCTTCGATAAGACTAGTTATCCCCCTCTTATTCTGGCATTCTGCAGTTCAGTCCACTGATATGGCCCTTTACACATATATCCATGCATATGTAGTGTAGCTCCTTGCTTGCGAGTACTTTGGATGAGTACTCACGGTTGCTTTTCTCCCCCTTTTCCCCTTTTCCCTTCTACCCGGTTGCCGCAATCCAGACGATGGAGCCCAGGATCTAGACGCCACCTTCGACGACGACTACTACTACCCCGGAGGTGCCTACTTCTACGTGCTGCCCGCTGACGACGACCAGGAGTAGTTAGGAGGATCCCAGGCAGGAGGCCTGCGCCTCGTTCGATCTGTATCCCAGTTTGTGCTAGCCATCTTATGGCAAACTTGTTTAACTTATGTCTGTACTCAGATATTGTTGCTTCCGCTGACTCGTCTATGATCGAGCACTTGTATTCGAGCCCTCGAGGCCCCTGGCTTGTATTATGATGCTTGTATGACTTATTTTTATTTGTAGAGTTGTGTTGTGATATCTTCCCGTGAGTCCCTGATCTTGATCGTACACATTTGCGTGCATGATTAGTGTACGATTGAATCGGGGGCGTCATAAGTTGGTATCAGAGCCGACTGCCTGTAGGAATCCCCCTTCCAACTCCTTGGCCGAAGTCGAGTCTAGGCATTACAAAACTTTTACTGACATGGTCGTGTGCCTTACGGGCCCACGTCGCCATTGGGTGGTATTAGGATCTTTTACTCCTCGATCTTTACTCCGGGATTCTGAACTCTCTTCTATTCGGGTTAAACGATTTTTACTAAAATCTAACTTTAGGTTCTCAAAAATACTTTCTCCCGGAGAGCCCCTTCAGTCCAGATGATTGCCGGCTGCACCAGAAGATTTCGAAGATACTCTTGATTGTTGTCCCGATAACTTGTGCTCATGCTTGTGCAATTCCTTTCCACCGAAATATCCCTATGGATAAATACTTGCACCTATCGTGCTTACTTTTATTCCCAGACGATCTTGTTATTACAAGATACCCCGAGGATATTTTGTGCTTAGTGCCTTGCTGTACTTTGTCACCTGAATACCCCTACGGATAATTCTCGCACTTACCGAGTATCCGCTCATCCCCAGTTGATTCTGGTATTTCACAAAAGCTTTTGAAATACCATTCGATCTTCCGAAGATCCTCAACAACCTATTGCTCTTGAAATTCTTGGTTGCTTGCATTGGGATTAAATCATATAAGCCTAGTAACCTTATTGGCATCCTCTGTCGTTATCATTTTAAGTCTGTTAATCCAATATGATGTGAATGCTCTTAATCCTCATTCATATCCTAGAATTCATCTTTCCAGCTCAGACGTCATTTCAAACCTGAGCTGGTTCTTGACCAATCAAATTTGCCATCGATGGTACCCTAAGCCTATTCGACTTATCCATCCTTGATCAGAGTGTTTGCTTCTGATCCCTTGATTTGAAGATCATAACTCCTTTGCCTTTGAGCTTGGACTAGTCAGTTGTTTCGATAATCCGATCTCTTTGCTTCCTTTCTTCTTCTAGTTGAGTACCGATACTCACATCAGATCCCTTATGGACCACCAGATCCTTACTGGATTTGATCCGACGACGTCCTTTATATTCAATAACCTTGTGAGTCTTTTCTCGGATACATAATGCCTTTAGTAAATTGTATCCTCTGATTGGTCAAACATGCGCTACTTTCGAGCTTGTGTTATTTACTCCTGAAGTTTGTGGTATATGTCCCTAGGAGACCCTGATGGGTTGAACCTATACCTTCCTTAATCTATGTGAACCCGAAAGATTTCACGGGTCATACTCATCTGGTATTTCACCAGACAAAACTTTCAACACTAATGCCTTTATAAAAGCAAAAAGTGAATGGAAGGTTATACATTGAAGAAGTGGGAGTCGACCTTGAACTTTGTGTTCATGCCCATGGACACGATGTAGATCTTAACATTTAAGCTTTTCTTCTAAATTAATTATTTCCTTGATAAATATCATCTGGTATCTGTGAATTGATCCTTTCCAACCGTGGTTCCGACCATTATTGTTCACCTTTGATTCTATTTCTCGGACAATATAAAGTACTTGCCTTCTGCAGGTCAGTACGCCTTCCCAACATCTATTTTGTTCTACCTTCGAGTATTACCCCCTGGTATCTCAAGGATATCAACCCATTGCACTTCATCTTATGAATTTTCGATGAAGTAGTGCCTTTCCCCATCATAGTCACTCCACGGGGTCTGGGTTGTCGTCAACCGAGAACACCGATTTGCGAATCGAATGAACACTGAGATTCGGTACATCCAGTACTTTGTTGTTGAGAGGTTTAATACTCCATCACGTCACTCCTAGCCTGGTTGTCTATATCATTATCATGCTAAATTTTAGCGGTGCTACCTGGTCCTTCTCGGAGCAAAATTTACGGAGATGAACTAAGCTTTTGTCAATTTCCTCACCATATCATTTCTCCTTGAACAACAAACTTGATTTCGAGTTTGTGTCGTACCCTTGGTTTCATTAACCTTTCGCTTCATCATTCCTTTGACTTGGTGTCATCACCGATTTATTACATCTTCGTGGAGCCTCTTGATAAAATTTGTCGTGATCATCACATTTTGACTCCTTCCAGAATATCAATCAAATTCATGATCACAAGTACCATCCTTGTCCCTCGATGAGTTGTGTTATCATCGATCACCTTATTACCTTCCGTTCAACACAAAACTTGTTCATGTTTTGTGTTATACCTTGAGTTCCCTACTATCCAGCATTTGTTCTTCTTTACCTTGGAGTATTACCATCCTTTAATATATATCAAGGAGGTTGTGAGGATTGCTCCACCTGTTGAGAATTCTTGGTATTGTGATACTTATCACCATCACCATGCTTTCTTGGTCCCCGTGTTGATTCCAACAAGTGAACAGTGCTGTTTGGATTCTGCCCTTCTAACAATCCTATTACTTTGAAGTTAATGGTCGACCGTCATTCTTAGACTATTGATTATTGAATCACCATTCCGACGTTGGCCATGCAACCCAACCCATATTTCGGGTGCACCTATCAACCAAGGCTTAAACTGGGTATGTTTTCCTAGAGCATATCCCCTTATATCATTTCATCTCACTAACGATATCTCCTTGTTCACATACTTGTGGAAACCCATCTTTTGGAAGTCTCGATGAATTGTCGCTGGATTCATCAGCTACCTCCTTCTCCCTTCATTGGTTTAATGATGAGCTTTTGCTTCGGAACTCGCTTCCATAGTTAATTTCCCGAGAATCTTACAATGTCATCTCGACAATTTGTGTTGCACCTTTCTTCTCAGGCATCTTGAGTCCGAGGTATCCTGACTCCAATCAGATCTGAATCTCGGTCAGATATGATGGTTGGAACATATTTCCAAGAATTATCACATTGGTCTTAATATGACCCGGTAAAGTGATGTCGTGCCTAGCACACCTGGTCGGAGGCCCTCTTGTTATAGTTCCCCTTTTCAGCAAGGTTGCCCACTCTAGCGGGTGACTAGCGGGTGTATGTCTCTCCCACTTTAGTCAGATCGGATTCGATGAAGAAGGTCCTTATGAAGGGTAAATAGCAATTGGCATATCATCGTTGTGGCTTTTGCGTAGGTAAGAAAAGTTCTTGCTAGAAACCCATAGCAGCCACGTAAAATATGCAACAATAATTAGAGGACGTCTAACTTGTTTTTGCAGGGTATGCTATGTGATGTGATATGGCCAAAAGGATGTGATGAATTATATATGTGATGTATGAGATTGATCATGTTCTTGTAATAGGAATCATGACTTGCATGTCGATGAGTATGACAACCGGCAGGAGCCATAGGAGTTGTCTTTATTTATTGTATGACCTGCGAGTCAATATAAACGCCATGTAATTACTTTACTTTATTGCTAACCGTTAGCCATATTGTAACAAGCACTGGCCTAATTGCGTACTGATGGCGTCTCCCACCTCTCCTCTCCTCTCCCTCCCATCCTCCACCTGCTCCACCAATAATCATGGCGATCTATAATCTAATTCAAGATGGAAGGACTCCTGCATTGGGACTTTGCCCCTGGCTTAGCCCTGGCGGATCAGGTGAGAAGAAAGTTCGGTTCCACGGTGCATTTCTCCCCCTCTCGGGACCCCAAGGAGTTCTTTCTTGTGGTTACATTTTCGTCGGCCTCCTTTCCACTTACATAAGAATCTGTGGGTATTGCTCTCCAACGTTGCATTGGGGTTTTAGTCTGGTCTTCAAAGTGCATAAGATTAGTCCCCGAGCTTTTCGTTTCTCGGTGGCCAACAACAAGGTGGGACATTTCATCTACGGCCTTAAGGACTGCATTTGGCCAGATTTCATTTGCCATTTTCATCTGTTCAATGGCCATTTCAATCGTGTTCCCTCGTCTACTTTGAGTTGGCATGCGGATGAAGTTTTACCAGAGTTATCTGCCAGACATCCATTGGCTATTAAATCAAATTTGGGGTTTCTGAAATCTGGTTCCTCGGTATCTGCCTCTTCTATGATCGAGCTAAGGAAATTTTCTTTGAGGCCTATTGATCATATGGTTTTTTCCAACAAACATGCTCATGAGGCTTCGTCATCCTCTTGTCCGGCAAACAGTCATGGAATTCAAATTCAATTTGGCTCTTTTTTGGCAACGGACAAATTGACCCCAGTTGTTGAGGAATCATCTTCATTATCCTTAATGGAGAAATATGCCCGTCAAGTGCAATTCGAGGATGAAAAAGATACTGAGTTTCTCCGTTCGGGTAGCTTTGATTGCCCCATTAATAGGTCTTATCCTCACCCGCCACAATGTTTTCTAAAATCGGCCTTCAAGTATGCCCCAACCCATTCTCACTGGACGCCTTGTCTATCGGCCCATTATAAGATTGATTGGGCCCAGGCTGGATATTCCGAGGATGATATTGATCTGATTGACAAAAATTGGGCAGTTTTATGTTCACGTTGCCTACACTGGGGGCACCAGAAGATCCATTGCCCGGCTCGGGTGATTTGTATTCATTGCTCCACTCCTGATCACAAGGCAAGCAATTACCCGGCCCGGATTCCTATAGCGCATCTTGGACCAAATAAGGCAGCTAACTCGCCCATTATCAATTCCTCCAGCTTTCGTTCGGCCGCTGTGTTGCACCAAACAAAACCCAAAAGTAAGTATAACGCTCGATGTGCGGCTTGTGGGCACTATGTCCACGTGGCACAATCATGTAGACGGAAGCGGTGGCTCGAGCGATGGAAATGGATCCCTAAAAACCCCCCAAATACCAAAAATACCCCGCGCGCTTCCGCTTCTGCTCGGTTTCCTCAATCATCACCGCCCCGCGCCTGCCATTCGCCACCTCTGTCACACCCGTCACCCCAGACGCTCTCCCTCTGCTCCTCCGCCATGGCGAACTATCCCCTTAACCCTGTGTCGTTCCTGCCGCCGGGCTTCGCCGTCGAACGGGGGCCGATCGATCGTGTCGTCCGCAGCGGGATGGTGGTTGGCCCCATTCCGCCGCTCAACCACGACTATCTGGCCATTGCGGAGACTAGTGAGTACGTTCCTCTCCATGGCCGTGCTGCTATCCGTTAGGCAATCCAAGGTCTGCTCCACGAGGCTCAGCTTTTCACCACTGAAGCAAGTGACCACCCTTTTGGAATCGGAATATTTGGATTTGTGGATTCCTTCATCCATGATACTGCTGTTGCCACGCCATTAGAACTTGAGGATGAAGATCTGCTTATCACTTTTGTACCCCACCATGAAGCACTCAATCGCTGTAACACCACTTTTGGACCTGAGATTTGGTTGATGTATTTTGGATTTCCTTGCGATTACCAAACTGATTATTACATCAACAAGTCCCTTGGTCGTTTTGGTGCTCTGATCTCTTGGTACAATCCTCGCCAAGACCGCCGTTTCATGCTGATTAAGGCAAGAGTTCTGAACCTACGTCTTGTGCCCAAAAGTTTTGTTGTTTGGCAGCTTGGCGGTGCGAGAGATTGCTGGACTGTCCAGATTATGATCCTCAAGAGCAATGATTGGAATGGGCTCCTTCCTGAGGTGCTGCCGGTCGGCGAGGAACCACCGCCGCCTGACGGAAACCCACATCCTCAGTTTGGCCCCCATCTAACAGCGGAGCAACTATACCAGCAACAGGTGCACAACTGGCTCGTGCAGAACGCAGCACCCCCCAATGGCGCATCGAATGGGCCCGTGGCTCAACACAATCAAGATAATGGAGTATGGGGAGAATGGCCAGCGCCTCCAGCACCACCATTGCCTCAACTGCCGCCTTTTCTCATGAACTTTCAGGCTTGGCTCGCGGCTCAGGGACTGCAAGTGCAGGATGGCATTGTACCTGACAACAATATCTCGGATAATGCGCTGCAAGCTTGGCGCGACTCGATCACAAGCTCTGATGATTCTGACTCAGTGCACTCGGTGGATATGATTGTGATCAACGAACCGGATGCCTCTCAGGTTCATGATGATGTTCTCACAGTTTCTGTTGAAGTCCACAATCAGGGGCGCTTTGGTCTGTCCGCACAAGGCGATATGCTCATGTCTCTCTTGCTGAATAACCCAGTCCCTTGCCAACAGCTTAATATGGCTCTATTCTCTGCTCTGCGCCCACTAGTGGCTGCTTTTGGACCATGGACCTCGGGTCTTGGTTTCAGACAGGAATCTGTTCAGGTGGAAATGCAAGTGGCCCTTTCAGGTGGAATCATTCAGTTTTCTCAGGCTCAAGTGGTGACCTCTACTGACCAGGCAAGTCTGATTGTTGTACACACTCCTCTGCCAATGATTTTGTAGTCTGTGGCTACTCCTTTACTCCTATCTACGGAGTCGTCTGCACACTTGGAGGAAATCACCATCTGTGATGATGTGAATCTTGTTGTTGAACTCCCACTTTCTGCCCCATTGGAGACTGTTGTGTCTGAACCCATGTTGACATCTTTGTCACTGCCTGTTGAGGCTTCTCTGACACTGCCTGTTGAGGCTTCTCTGCCACTACCTGTTGAGGCTCCTCTATTGCTGCCTGAGGAGGGATTGAGCTCTTTGCCAAACACTGCACAAGCTCTGAAACAGCGCATGCTTGCCCCGATCGACACTGCTACCCTGCGTTGAAGCAACAGAACCAACAAATATGATGGTTTTCGGGCCACTAATGCTTCTGACGCGCGCCCTATCAAGTCCAAGGTCAAGCCTTGTGTTATACCTGCTGCTCTGGAGATCTCTGAAGACGCCAACCCTACTGCACCTACACTTGTTGCCTCCAGCATTGATGATGCAGCTCCGGCTTTGCCCCCTCCAACACCCATTGCCACTCTGCAGGCCATTGGTACTAACCTTTGTGTTGTACCTGCTGAAGAGCTCACTACTTCGGCTCTGTCCGAAGAGTAGGTGGGTTTCTGTTAGCGTCTCTGCAGTTATCTGAACTTTTATTTCCTTGATGCTTTTGCGCAACTGGAATGTACTTTGCTGGAATGTTCGCGGTCGCTTGGTAATGCGATCCAGGTAGGGCTGCAAACGAGTCAAGCTTGAGCGAGTTGGGGTTGGCTCAGCTCAACTCATATGAAAATTCGAGCGAGCTCAAACTGAGTGAAGCTCATGATCGAGCTGTAGAACATTATTCGTACTCAGCTTGTAACGATCTCGAGTCGATCTTGAGCTAGTTTTGAGCTAAATGAGATGGTAAAAAATATGAATCTATGAATGAAAAACTAAAAATTAAAGGTGAATATGCTGGGAACTTTGCCAAAAATATAGGTTATTTAAAACATAGTCGACCACATGCCATAATGAGGTCTAAATCTTCTCTGCACTTAGTTAAGTTTCCATGTTCGTTGGTAAATAAAATGGAGAAAAATAATGGACAACATAGATGGTAATAAATTATCGTATTACCATTTAATATAAGACATGATTATTTAACATAATGATATTATGTCGAGCTATCGAGCTAAAATCGAGCGAGCCAACATTGGCTCAAGATCGGCTCGTTTCTCGATCGAGCTACATAAAGTGTTCAAACTCTGCTCGTTTCTTTTCAAGTCGATCTCGAGTCGAGTCGAAAAATGAGTCGATCTCAAGCGGCTCACGAGCCTCGAGCTTTTCTTGCAGCCCTAGATCCAGGCTAGTGGATGCGCCGTGATTTGCTTACAGGAGTCTAAAATGCCCTCCTTTGATGCTGCTACCTTAAAATCTTTATGTCCCCGATGTTTTGATCAGTTTGCGTTTATTCCCTTGCATGGCGCTTCCGGTGGCATCATTACGATTTGGAATAGTAGCATTTTCACGGGCAGGGTCTTTTTGTCTGAGAACTTTGCGTTAGGAGTAGAGTTCACCTCCACGCAATCTAACCACTGTTGGAAGCTCGTCAATGTATACGGCCCTTGTCAAGGTGAGCCTCGAGTTGCTTTTACTAGCTGGTTATTTGATTTGAATATCCCTAGTTCCGAAGACTGGCTTATTCTTGGCTACTTTAACTACATCCGTTCGCCTGATAATCGCAACAAGCCGGGTGGCAGTGTTCAAGGTATGTTCACCTTTAACGATTTCATTCGTGAGCAAAACCTTACTGAATTGCCAATCAAGGTTAGAGCGCACACTTGGTCCAACATGCAACAACAACCACTTCTTAAATAGCTCGATTGTTTTTTCACCACGCTCAGCTGGACTCTTTCATTTCCAAATACAATGGTGAACCCGTTAGGGAAACCCGTCTCTGATCATACTCCTTGCTATGTGATCATTCAAACAACGATCCCAAAAAGTAAACTTTTCAGGTTGAATCATATTGGATTTCTCATCCTGGTTTCATGGAGGTGGTGGAACAGGCTTGGAACAAACCCATTAAACACAATAAACGTTCCAACCATGTGTGAAAATTGGGCAAAAACTCAAGGCTGTGAGATATGCACTCGAAAATTGGAGCAAGAAAATCTCCCGCCTCACTATTGCCATCGAAAATACTAACAAAGCCCTCCTGGAATTGGATAACATTGAAGATCGCCGACATCTTACTACTCCAGAGAGAAACTTTCGCAATATTCTCAAAAAACACCTCTTGAGGCTCCTTTAATACCAGAAAGATTACTGGAGGAAACGTTGCACCATTAGATGGATTCAGTTTGGCGATGAGAACTCGAAATTTTTTCAGACTGTAGCTACTGAATGTTACAGGAGGAACTGCATTATTTCTCTTAAAACTACCGATGGAGGGATTGTGGAGGATCATGTTGGGAAAGAATTCGTACTCTTTGAGGCCTTTAAGGCTAGGATGGGACAAGCTAACCCTTTACCCATGAAATTTAACTTAGACAATATGCTCAAAGACGATGCGATCTTCGCCAACCTTGTGGTTCCATTCACACATAAAGAGTTTGACGACGTGGTGGCGGCTATGCCACCCGACCATGCCACCGGCCCTGACGGCTTCAATGGGGCGTTCTTGAAAGCATGTTGGCCCATCCTCAAAGAGGATTTTTATCTTTTTATGTGAGGAGTTTCATCGGGGTGGCCTGAATCTGGAGAGCATCAATGCTGGCTATATCACACTGATCCCAAAGACCAACTCGCCTGACACTGTCAATGACTTTCGGCCCATCACTCTCCTGAACTGCTGCCTGAAGCTGATCACTAAAATTCTGGCCAATCGCCTTCAGAACATTATCCTTCAAGTGGTCCATAAAAATCAATATGGCTTTCTTCATGGACGATCCATTCATGACTGTTTGGCCTGGGCTTTCGAATACATACACCAATGTCAAGCTTCCAACAAAGAAATTGTCCTCCTGAAATTGGACTTTGCCAAAGCCTTCGATACCATTGAACATTCTGCAATGCTCCTCATCATGAAAAAATGGGTTTTCCACCTAAATGGTTCGCTTGGATGGAAACTATCTTCTCTTCCGGCAAGTATTCTATGCTCTTGAATGGTGTACCTGGTCGACAATTCCATTGCAAGTGTGGAGTGCGCCAAGGAGATCCCATGTCTCCCCTCATTTTTGTCATTGCAGCCGATCTCTTGCAGTCTACCATTAATGAAGCCCTTGATCAAGGTCTGATCATACACCCCATCCCTCCCAAGGGCAATGCCAAGTACCCGATGATCCAATATGCGGATGATACTATCATTGTCTTGCCTGCGTGTCTTCTCCAAGCGGCCAAGATGAACCAAATTCTTGAAGACTACGCCACCTCCGTTGGACTTAAGATCAACTTTCACAAATCTACTCTCGTGCCTATTAACACGTGGGCGGGCACATGCAATGATCTGGCCAATCTTTTTGGTTTTGCTCAAGCCAACATGCCATTTACTTACCTGGGTTTGCCCTTAGGAACCACTCGTCCTTCGGTTCTTGATATGACACCTTTTGTGTGTAAAGCTGAAAGAAAGATCACGACGGCTATGTCCCTCAGGTCGCATGCCGGAAGGTTGGCCTTGCTCAACTCGCTCATTACATCACTCGCTATCTATCTGATCGGCACTCTGCGACTGCGCCAAAAATCCTTGCTCAACTGGACAAAATCCGAAGACACTGCCTCTGGAACAAAAAAACTGCGGATGGTGTCAAACATAACTCACTAGCTGCTTGGCCCATGGTATGTCGACCTAAATCTAGTGGTGGCCTCGGGGTTCTTGATTTAAAGGTTCAAAATGACGGTCTGCTTCTGAAGTTCCTTCATAAGTTTTTAAACAAAATGGACATCCCTTGGGTGTAGTTGGTTTGGGAGACGTACTATGTTGACTCGATCTGCCATGCTACTGATATATGCGGTTCCTTTTGGTGGAGCGATCTTGTTCATTTAATGCCAATATACCACGGGATCACTCATGTCCAAATAAAGCAGGGTACATCTGCATTTTTCTAGAAGGATAACTGGAATAATGCTATTTATGCTGATAAGTACCCGAGAGCTTTCTCGTACGCCCATGATGAAGATTTGTCGGTCCGTGACTTCTTGACAGCCACCACCCTGCATGAAACCTTTCAACTTCCACTCTCCGTGCAAGCTCATGAGGAGCTCAAACTGCTGCAACTGGATGTCACGGCTGTGACTTTTGAGGAGCATGACGATGTTTGGTCATACTGCTGGGGTTCGACCATGTTCAAAACCGCCACATACTATCAATTCTTCTTTCGTGATGTGGTCGCTCATATGGCCTTCCGATCGCCATGGCGCACCAAGTGTACCCCAAAAATCAAGGTCTTTGGTTGGTTCTTGTTATCAGACCGCCTCAATACATGAAACATGCTAAAAAGGAGGCATTACAACAATGGTTCCAACCTCGACTGGTTGCTCTATGGACTGCACGTAGAAGAAATGATGGAACATCTGTTCTTCCACTGCACCTTTAACAAGGTGTGCTAGTGGCGCTTAAACATCCGCTGGGCTGCTATTGGGAACAGGCTGGATTTTGTGGAACAACTGAAGGCACGACATCCTCGCAAAAATGATCATGGAAATCTTCCTAGTTGCTGCTTGGAGCCTATGGAAGGAGCGCAACAATAACTATTTTAGACATATTGCGCCTTCCGTGGCCTCGTGGTGGGATCGGTTCAAGTGCGACTTTAGTAACATCCAATATAGATTGCTTGAGCATAAGAGACATGTGGTCTCTTCCATCTTAGAAAACTTACAACAGGACTCTCTGTAGCTGTACATTGTTAGCTCTGACCACCCACCCCGCCTTTGTAATTACCACCATGTAATAGCTCTCTCTCTCTCTCTCTATATATATATATATATATATATATATATATATATATATGAAGTAGGAACCTTTCGTACTGTCTTTACCTTCAAAAAACCGTTAGCCATAGTAGTGGAAGTAATAGTTGGCGAGACAACTTCATGAAGACACGATGATGGAGATCATGGTGTCATGCCGGTGACGATGGTGATCATGCCGCCACTACTGGAATCAGCTACTTTGCCATCTGCCAGCTCTTTGTCGTTAGCTAGCAGACGGCAAAGAAGATTTTTGCCATCAGCTACCCAAAAGCAGACGACAAAGATTCTTTGCCGTCGGCTAGCAGACGGCAAAGAGGGAGGGGGCCACACTGACGAGCTGCTTAAAAAAAACTTAACGGCCCCCCTCTTTGCCGTCTGCTAGCAGACGACAAAGAGCAAAAAAGCGGACGACAAAGGGGGGCGGACGACAAAGATTTAACATATCTAACGGCCGTGCCCCACCCCGCCCCTCTCTCTCTCTCTGTTTCTCTCCCTCTTCACACGCGCGCCGCCGCCCCCACCACTCGTCGCCGCCCCGTCTCCCCACCACCCCCGCCCCGGTGCCACCGCGGCCCCGTCGCCCCGCCGCCCTGCCGTCTCGGCGCCACCGCGCCCCGGCCCCCCGTCGCCCCGCCCCCCCGCGCCCCACCGCCCCGGCCCCGGCCCCATCGCCACTGCCGCCCGGCGCCATCGCCCCACCGCCCGGCGCCGTCGCCCCACCGGCGCCCCACACCGTCGCCCCCGCCGCCCCGCCGTCTCGGTGCCGCCGCGCCCCGCCCCCCCGGGCCCGGCCTCGTTGCCATTGCCGCCCGGCGCCGCCGCCCCAGGCCGCGCCGCCCCCCTCCTCCACCGGCCCTGCCCCAGGTGAGCTCTACCTCCTCTTTTTTTTCCTTTTTTCCTGTTTTTTTAGTTTTAGGTTTATGTTTAGTTTAGTTTTAGTTTTAGTTTTAGGTTTAGTTATAGTTTTAGTTTAGTTTTAGGTTTAGATTTAGTTTTTTCCTTTTTTCTGTTTTTTTAGTTTTAGGTTTATGTTTAGTTTAGTTTAGTTTTAGATTTAGGTTTAGTTTTAGTTTTAGGTTTAGGTTTAGTTTAGTTTTAGGAAAGAAGAAGAAGAAAAAAAGAGGAGAGGAGGAGAAGAAGAAGAGGAAAAAGGAAAGGAAGAAGAGGAGGAGGAGGAGGAGGAGAAAAAAGAAGAAGAGGAAGAAGAAGAAAAAAGAGGAGAGGAGGAGAAGTAGAAGAGGAAAAAGGAAAGGAGGAAGGAGAAGAAGAAGAAGAAGAAGAAGAAGAAGAAGAAGAAGAAGAAGAAGAAGAAGAAGAAGAAGAAGAAGAAGAAGAAGAAGAAGAAGAAGAAGAAGAAGAAGAAGAAGAAGAAGAAGAAGAAGAAGAAGAAGAAGAAGAAGAAGAAGAAGAAGAAGAAGAAGAAGAAGAAGAAGAAGAAGAAGAAGAAGAAGAAGAAGAAGAAGAAGAAGAAGAAGAAGAAGAAGAAGAAGAAGAAGAAGAAGAAGAAGAAGAAGAAGAAGAAGAAGAAGAAGAAGAAGAAGAAGAAGAAGAAGAAGAAGAAGAAGAAGAAGAAGAAGAAGAAGAAGAAGAAGAAGAAGAAGAAGAAGAAGAAGAAGAAGAAGAAGAAGAAGAAGAAGAAGAAGAAGAAGAAGAAGAAGGAAAAAAACAGGAAGAAAAGGAAGAAAAGGAAGAAGAGGAAGAAGAAGAAAAGGAAAAAAGAGGGAAAAAACCCGACCCGACAGGGCACCCTGACCCCGAGACCCCGACCCCGACCACGACACCCCGACCCCGAGCCTGACCCGACACCCCGACCCCGACCCGGCACCCCGACCCGACACCCCGACCCCGACCCCGACACCCCGACCCCGAGCCTGACCCGACACCCCGACCCCGAGCCTGACCCGACACCCCGACCCCGACAACCGACCCCCTGACCCCCTGACCCTGACACCCCGACCCCGACACGACACCCCGACCCCCCGACCCCGAAACAGCACCCCGACCCCGACACGGCACCCCGACACCGACACGACACCCCGACCCCCCGACCCCGAAACAGCACCCCAACCCCGACACGACACCCCAACCCCGACACAACACCCCGACCCCCGACACCTCGTGAAAAGGTGTTATTTGGCCTTCCAGAGGCCGACGGGGTCATATATTTGTGAATTATTAGTTAGGTCATATATTTTTCGATTTTGTTATGAAAAACATCATATATAATTGTGTTGATCGGGTAGTTTTAAATGTGCAGTTGTTTCAACGCTGCGAGGTTTGGTGTTCGACGACCTCGCCGTGCGTTTGACAAGCTCTGCCCCTTCGTTCGTGGGTGAGCACAAATGACATGTCGTCCTCCCCCATTAATTATTTGATCTATTCCGATGAAACTTGATAGCTAGCTATATATGTGTCTTGAATCATCAGTATGCGTAACCAATATGTGTCTCCCGTTCGAAAGCGTCATAGTTATAAATATGCATGCATTTGCATATTTATAACCTTGATTCTTTCGAATTGTCCAACGCTATCCATGTACAGCCCGAGTATGTGTAGATTGGGTTCGTTTTCCCATATGCTTTGCTCCGGATCCGACGCATAAATTTCGTCAGTGCCTCCCCTATTGTTCTCCGGGTACACATCCTCTCTGTTTATTGCAGAGACGTGTATCAGGAGAACAGCGGGGAGGTGCTGCCGAAATTTTGCGTCGGATCCGGAGCATAGCATGGGAAAATGAACCCAATCTACACATAAACGGTTGGGATTAGGACCTATCATTACCTATTAGAGTGTAGGTTGCATGGACGTAATAAAATTGACAAAGTAGATCAACTGATGAATATATACATGGTGAATTACATATATAATTGTTCTGTGTCCAGTAGCTCTGAAAGTCAAGATGAGTGATCGTGCGTGGATGTATACCGGTCACACTGGTAGAACAAATGGAGCGCCGAATGGTTCACAAAAACCAAGGGGTTTGTGCAAGCTGCATTTGCAAATGGCCAGAGGAAAACCTGGTGCCCCTGTTTCCGGTGCGGCAATTGGGAAAAGAGGACAGAGGCTGAAATGGGCAAACACCTGCAGAAGAGTGGTTTTACGCCCGATTATACGGTGTGGACATTTCATGGTGAGTCTGCCCAATGTGACCGAGCTGAGGTGGATCGTCGTCTCACCGACGAGCATGGTACCGGGATGGAAAACATGGTGCAAGACTATGATGATGCTCAGGATTCGGACGAGGAGATGGAGGAATCTGCAAAGGCCTTCAATGAAATGTTGGAGTCTTCAAAACGTCCGCTCCACGAGCACACTGAGCTTTGTCAGTTGGATGCCATCTCACATGTAATGGCTCTGAAGGCTCAGTTCAACTTGGGCAGAGAATGCTATGACGCAATTATGACAGTATTTGGATGCTTTCTACCCAAAGGCCATGTAATGCCTGCAAACCTGTACCAGTCGGACAAAATCCTCCGTGCACTGAAGATGCCCTATGAGAAGATACAAGCCTGTGAGAAAGGATGTGCCTTATTTAGGCTTGACTATGCGGACTTGAACTATTGTCCCATTTGCAAGTCTTCCAGGTATATTGTGGTAGACAACGGTATGGGTGAGAAGACACAGACCAAAATCCCCGTTAGTGTTCTTCGGTATATGCGAATCGTACCAAGACTTCAAAGTCTTTTCATGGTCGAAGAGACGGCCAGACAGATGACATGGCACAAAACAGGCAAAATAACCAAACTAGATGCAGATGGGAATCTGATGATGGTACACACACCGGATGGTGTTGCGTGGAAAAAGTTTGATGAATTACATGCTGACAAAGCGGCAGATCCGAGGCATCCTCGAGTCGGCATCAACACGGATGGGTTCAGTGTGTTTGGTATGACGGCAGCCCAATACAGTTGTTGGCTCGTATTTGTCTTTCCACTCAATCTCCCCCCCGGACAGATTATGCAAAGAAAGAACATTTTCCTGACGTTGATAATTCCAGGGCCCAACTATCCGGGAAAAAATATGAATGTGTACATGTAGCCGCTTAAGGACGAATTGCAAGAAGCCTGGGATAATGGGTTCAAGACATACGACGCCTATAGCAAACGGAACTTCATAATGTGTGTCTGGTACATGTACTCGACGCATGACTTGCCGGCGTATGCGCTATTCGTTGGCTGGTGTGTGCATGGAAGGTTCCCGTGTGCCCCACATGGAAGGGAGCTCTTGAGTTTCTTTGGCTTCAGGCCGGTTACAAGTTTTCTTGCTTCGACATGCATAGACAGTTCCTGGATCCTCGCCATAAGTTCAGGAAAGACAAGAAGAACTTCATCAGAGGTAGAGTTGTCAAAAACTCGGCACCACGTGCATTGACAGGCCAACAGACCCTGGATCAGTTAAACGCTCTTGAGCCAGATCCACAGCGTCCAGGGTACTTCAAGGGGTATAATACTAAGCACGCGTGGACTCACAAAACATGCTTATGGGATCTGCCTTACTTCAAAGACCTCCTTTGCCCACACAACATCAACGTGATGCACACTAAGAAGAATATCGCCGAGGCACTTTTTGGTACATTGTTCGGCATAGATGGGAAGTCAAAGGATACTACTAAGGCTAGAGTCGATCTGGAGGCGCTATGTAATAGGCCGTTACAAAACATGAAAGAACCGAAAGGAAAGCTGAACTGGACGAAGCCAAAGGCATGGTTCAATCTTGGAAGGCCAACTATGAGGGAAATTATCTTGTGGGTGCAACAGCAGTTGATGTTCCCCGATGGGTATGCAGCGAATCTAAAGAGGGGAGCGAATCTTGATAAATTGAAGATATTTGGTCTCAAGAGTCATGATTGGCACATATGGATTGAGCGGGTAATGCCGGTGATGTTGCGTGGCTTCATCCCTGAGGATGAATGGCTAGTACTGGCAGAACTCAGCTATTTCTTCTGTGTTCTTTGTGCGAAAGAACTATCGCCTGGCGTGCTAGAAGAAATGGAAGAGTTGGCGCCGGAGTTGATGTGCAAGTTAGAGAAGATCTTTCTACCGGGCTTCTTTAATCCAATGCAGCATTTGATTTTGCATCTCCCGACCGAGGCAAGATTGGGGGGGCCCGTGCAAAATTGTTGGTGCTACCCAACTGAGAGGATGCAGAAGACGCTTTGAGAAAAATGTAAAAATAAATGTAGAATTGAAGCATCGATGGCTAAGGCATTCATCAGAGAGGAGGCGGCAAACTTTGTAATAGCACACTACGAAGCCAAAAATCGTCATTTGCATAATCTGAAGCCTCGGTACAATGCTGACGAACCTAAAAAGGGTGGATCCAACCTCAGCCTATTCAAAGGGAATCTCGCACCAGCTAGTATTTCACATCCAGTATCTTTGGATAACGAAGAATGGCGGACCATTTTGTTGTATATCTTCAACAACCTGATAGAAGTGCGGCCGTACATTGAGTAAGTTCTCGGTACATTGTTTCGCAACTTCTGTTTCCTTTGAACTGCTCTTATTCCTGGATATGTCATACAGTCGATACATCGCCATATTCTCGTATGGAGCGGAGATCCAAAAGGATTCAGTCGAAGAGTATGAGCTTCTCGCAAAGCAAGGAGGCGGCTATCCCGGTTTCATCTCTTGGTTCAAACAAACTGTAATTTCTATTAGACAATTTCATTTCATTCGCTAATTTGTGCGTAATGCAACAATCCTTTCATATTAAACTTGTAGGCTAATTCAGAGTCTATGGACGCCGAATTGAGACAAGTCGCTAATGGTTTTGACTATAAGGTCCGTTCATTTGACAAGTACGACATCAACGGGTATCGCTTTCGTACCTATGGCAAAGAGCTATCTATGGCCGACCGAAAGTCTACAGATTGTTGTGTATCTGCTATCGGCGAAGGAGGTATCGAGTATTATGGGAAAGTTGAAGCAATTTATGAACTTCTGTTCTATGGTGAAAACCCACCGAATGTCGTAGTCTTCAAATGTTATTGGTTTCAGCCGAAGGAGACTAGAAGGACTCATGAACATATAGGGCTAGTTGAAATCAACCAAAGCACCCATTTAGATGTTCCTGATGTTTATATTACGGCTCAACAGGCGACCCAAGTATTCTATCTACCGTGGGCCTGCTAAACTAATCCAAATCTGAAAGGTTGGGATGTCGTTTATGAAGTGCCGCCACGTGCTAGACTTTCTCCCCCAAAGGAATAGGATTATGAACCTCACATTAACCCAGACACATATGAAGGAGAATTCTTCCAAGAGACACGTCTTTCCAAAAAGCATTTCAAGAACCGCTATACTTCACCCCAAAACATTAAAGTAGACAGCGACAGTGAATCCGACATCACCCCAGAGGAGGAACAAGAAGAGCCGGAACAAGAAGAGGTTACTGCTGTGGATGACCTGTAAATGCTTGACCGATCACGTCAAGGTGGCCTTGCACATGTTGATGCCAATGAACCCTATGAGCCCATCATTGGTTATAGTGATGATGATGATTATGCATTTATTGATGATACTGATCGAGATTATTAGTAGTGTCAGGTATTCAATTTTTTTATGTTGTACTTGATGACGATACACTTAAGTGATATACATATTATTATTCATGTCGGTACTTTTTTTATGTTGTACTAATTTCGTTTATTCTTTGTCATGGCAGGTGTTGAAAGATGGTGGGCGCTGGTCGGGAGTGCGCCGAGGCCCCTTCTTCATCGGCGCGTGGTGCGAGGTATTCCATTCCACACGCACCTCTCCGCCGAGCGTTGCTGGATAGTATGGCGACACCGCCGGGCCCTTCTTCATCGACCGCGGTGCCCAGCAGGGGACGAGGTAAGAAGAAGAAAGGAGGTGGAGCACGTGGTCGCGGGAGAGGAGGTAGGGTGACTCTTACGGCTCCTTCCTCACCGCCACCCCCAGCTGTTTCACCCGAGCACGTGACTGCTAGGGTGGACTCGTCCGAGGAGGAGGCTACACGGACTCCGGTCCACGAGCCTCCGCTCCACGGGTCTTCGGCCCACGAGCCTCGGGTCGACGGGCCTTCGGCCCACGAGAGTTGGGCCCACGAGACCCCGGAGGAGCACACGTCTGGATGGGGTACCTGGTTGGGTCAGCCTGAGGAGCTGAGTGGCCATGCTGATGATGGCGGGGAGCCGAGTGGCCATGCTGATGATGGCGGGGAGCCGGCTGATATTGAGGAGGAGGGGGCAACGTCTACCAGCATGGTGATACACGGGTCCTGTCCGTGCCGGCGACCCGCGAGCAGAGGTGGTTGATTTTCCCTGGTGGGGAGAGGTAAGTGCATTTAATCTTTTTGTACCTTCTGCATTCACGTTTCTTCAAATAACTAATGCGTTGGCCTTGTCATGCTGCAGGGGTTGGGACCACCATGAAAGTGTCCGCCGGCCCAACTCCATCCTTGGAGTTCTGATTCGGCAAAACTTCCCGAGGTTTGTAACGTTGCCTGGTGAGGGTCGGCTTCCAGAGGTTGGATTGAGTTGGGAGCACTACTTGGCTGCCCCGGCCCCGCCGGGTGAGATTATCGACGGTGTCTTGTGCAAGACGAGGGCAGACGTGGTGATCAGAAATTTCTGGGTAATTTCTCCTTTACACAATTAAAAATCTTCAACTAGCCAGTTATTAATTGTACTAATCAATATTGTCTCATTTGATTGCAGACATTCTACATGTGTGAGGAGGGATCTGAGGAGGAGGCGGAAGATGTTATCGATAAGGAGTGCAAGCGCCTACTTCAGAACTTACGGCATGAGGTTCGGGTGCAGGCTGTTCGAGACTACTACGCCGGGCATGGTATCAAGAAGCCCAAGCAGGAGTGCCGCGATAAGTTCTTGAGTAAGGAGCAGTACATGAAGGTAATTCTTAAGGCCTTGTACTTACTTCCTTCATTTAGTAATTCATAGCCGTAGCGCTCAAGTTTCTATTTGCTAACTTAGGCCCCTCCGAGATGGTGTGCGGATCGGATGGATTGTTGGGAGGTGTTGGTCAATGCGTGGTGCTCAAAAGAATGGCGGGCCACCCACAACAAGGCCAAGGACAAACGTGCCCAAATGGAAGGTGTGCCACACCACCAAGGCAGCTCCAACTTATTTCAGTACGGGCGGAACTGGGTATGTGGTTTGCTTCATGATTCATGCAATTCATTCATCATGCTAGCTTTAGCCCTTTAATTACTAATTTACTTTGTTTCTCTCTTTTAGGCATGCTACAATAAGGCAGATAAGGTGCGAGAGGTGTACGACCTGTATGCCATGGCCCACACTGGCCCTTACAAGAAAGTCAAGGCATTCTCTGCGTCTGACCTCAATGATCCAAAGAACTTCACCAACATCTCCGCCCACGACAAGCTCGTGCAATATATAGATTAGGGGAAGGCGAGGAAAGGGGAGGACTTTAACCCGAGCCAGGGTCCCATTGATACAGAGCTGCTGCTGATATCTGGTGGCGGGAGGTCCCATGGCTCCATAGCCATGGGAGATGGACTTATTCGTTGTCCTAGCACTCTCCCGGAGATCAAGGCGCGCCAGTTGAGCTCCGCTCTTGAGATAAGGCCTCGTGAACGGCCAGTCCAACTCGCCTTCAAGGTTAGTTATCTTTCTCCATTACATTGTGTGCGCTTCCATCAATGATTACAAATGGTCATGTGAGTGGTGTTGTAGGCTGCTATACAGAGTGAGAGAGATAGAACGGAGAAACTTCTGGTGGAGGCGGCGGAGAGGCAGCAGGAGTTGGAGGAGAGGATGACAAAGATGTTGGAGGAGGAGAGGGCACAGAATGACGTGCAGGCAAGGGCCATGTACGAGCTCCTTGTGATAAGTTTCTTCTGCAGATTACTTGCTAGTCATAATATTTGAGTCTCATTACTAACTAGTATGACTCTGTTGTGAAAACCAAATGTGCAGTCTGTGTGCAAGAGTCCAGTTAGACCGCTCCGCCGATGCCAGTGATTGCTCCTGGGAGCACGGTGAGTTTAATTTGAATGGACATTACTTGCTAGTCTTAACATTTGAGTGTCATAATGCTAACGAGACATTGGAAATGATCTTTGGTGCAGCTTAACTCCAGAAACGCATCGCACGATCCTTCTCCAGCTACCGGCGTGAGCCAGCCCGCTCCTACACCTCCCTGATCACGGTAAGTTTCTCTAGTGTTTTGCTTAACAAATGCATAAAGACCTAGACTTAGCTTTATTTCCTCCAATATGCTTACCATAATGACCTAGAGTTAGCTTCTTTTCCTCCAAAATGACTTAATAAGCTTACTGACCTCATAAACCATCCATTTTACCTAAGTTAGCTCTAAAACGATATGTACTTAGCTTACTTATGTCAAAAATTGCATAATTAGCTTAGTTAGCTCATAAACGTCCATTTTACCTAAGTTAGCTCTAAAATGACTCATTTTACCTTAGTTAGCTTACAAGTGATCCAATTTATCCAAGTTAGCTCTAAAATGACCCATTTTACATAGATTAGCTCCTAAATGATCCATTTTACCTACATTAGCTTTAAAATGACCCATTTCACCTAGGTTAGCTCCAAAATGACCCATTTCACCTAGGTTAGCTCCAAAATGACCCATTTCACCTAAGTTAGCTAAAAAACGATCCATTTCACCTTGTTTAGCTCAAAAATGTGGCATTTCACCTTAGTTAGCTCATAAACAACCCAGTTCAACTAAGTTAGCTCCAAAATGAGCCATTTCACCTAGGTTAGCTCATAAACGACCCATTTCACCTAGGTCAGCTCATAAATGACCCATTCCACCAAGGTTAGCTCATAAACGACCCATTTCACCTAGGTTAGCTCATAAACGACCCATTTCACCTAGGTTAGCTCATAAATGACCTATTTCACCTAGGTTAGCTCATAAACGACCCATTTCACCTAGATTAGCTCATAAACGATCCATTTCACCTAGGTTAGCTCATAAACGATCCATTTCACCTAACTTAGCTCATAAACGATCCATTTCACCTAAGATAGCTCATAAACGATCCATTTCACCTAGGTTAGCTAATAAACGATCCATTTCACCTAAGTTAGCTCATAAACGATCCATTTCACCTAAGTTAGCTCATAAACGATCCATTTCAACTAATTTAGCTCATAAATGATCCAGTTCACCTAAGTTAGCTAATAAATGACATATACTTCTTCTTCTAGTCTTCTTCTTCTTCTATTCTTTTTCTTCTAGTCTAATTCTTCTTCTAGTCTTCCTTTTCTAACTTTCTTATTTGTCATTTTGCAGGTTTCATTCACTTCACGGAAGCCAGCTTGCTATGATGGATTGCTTGTTTTTTCCTTTGATGCCCTTCTTGTATTCTGCTCGCTTGCTATGATGGAATTAACTTGCTATGATGAAACTAGATTGCTATGATGAAACTTTGCATATTATAATATGTATGGGTCGATGGAACTATGTGCAACCTACTATGTATGTATGGATGGATATATATGTGCTGGATATTTATTATGTTGGATATATATGTGCAGTATATTTATTGTGAAAGAGTCCTGTGATATATTTGCTGTGATAATTGTTGGATATAAGAAAAACAGAATAAAAAGAGGCAGTGCAGGCTCTTTGCCGTCCGCGGCAGACGACAAAGACCCCTTTGCCGTCGGTGGCAGACGGTAAAGGGGGCACATGGCGCCCACCTGTGCTTCCTGAGAGATGGGCCATTTGGCAAATTTGCCTACCGTGGCGGACGACAAAGCTAAGCTGATGGCAAAGACTTTGCCTTTGCCGTCCGCCGTGGCAGACGACAAAACACAGCGGGCACTGACGCATTGCTGACGTCAACCGGCGGACGGCAAAGAGGCGCACAAATTTGCCGTCCGCTGGCGGACGACAAAGGCCGCCGTTAGCCGCCTAACGGACTAACGCTGGCGGACGCGTCCAGTATTTTGCCATCCCACCTCTTTGCCGTCCGCCATAAAAAGTAGACGGCAAAGGACCTGTTTGCCGACTCAGTCTTTGTCGTCCCTGTTTGCCGTCCGCCGTGGCAGACGGCAAAATACTGGATTCCTGTAGTGCGCGCCTCGAAGATGGAGATCAAAAGCGCAAGATGATATTGGCCATATCATGTCACTTTATGATTTGCATGTGATGTTTTTCATGTTTACATCTTATTTGCTTAGAACGACGGTATCATAAATAAGATGACCCCTCACTAAAATTTCAAGAAATGTGTTCCCCCTAAGTGTGCACCATTGCGAAGGTTCGTTGTTTCGAAGTACCACGTTATGATCGGGTGTGATAGATTCTAATGTTCGCATACAACGGGTGTAAGCCAGATTTACACATGTGAAACACTTAGGTTGACTTGACGAGCCTAGCATGTACAGACATGGCCTCGGAACATGAGAGACCGAAAGGTCGAACATGAGTCGTATAGTAGATGCGATCAACATGGAGATGTTCACGATTGATGACTAGTCCGTCTCACATGATGATCAGACACAGCCTAGTCGATTTGGATCATGTATCACTTAGATGACCAGAGGGATGTCTATCTGAGTGAGAGTTCATTAAATAATTTGATTAGATGAACTTAATTATCATGAACTTAGTCTAAAATTGTCTTTACAATCTATCCTGTAGATCCAATGACCCACGCTAATGTTGCCCTCAACTTCAACGCGTTCCTAGAGAAAACCAAGCTGAAAGACGATGGAAGCAACTATACAGACTGGGTCCATAACTTGAGGATCACCCTCATAGCTTCCAAGAAAGCATATGTCCTTGAAGCACCGCCAGGTGACGCACCCATTTTCCCAGCAACTCAAGACGTTATGAACGCCTAGCAGTCGCGTAGTGATGATTACTCCCTGGTTTAGTGCGGCATGCTTTACAGCTTAGAATCAGGGCTCCAAGAGCGTTTTGAGCAACACGGAGCATATGAGATGTTCCAAGAGCTGAAAATGGTTTTCCAAGCTCATGCCCGGGTCGAGAGATATGAAGTCTCCGACAAGTTCTACTGTTGTAAGATGGAGGAAAACAGTTCTGTCAGCGAGCATATACTCAAAATGTCTGGGTTGCACAACCGCTTGTCTCAGTTGGAAGTTAATCTTCCAGATGACTCGGTCATTGACAGAATCCTCCAGTCGCTTCCACCTAGCTACAAGAGCTTTGTGATGAACTACAATATGCAAGGGATGGAGAAGTCCATTCCCGAGTTATATTCGATGTTGAAATCAGCGGAGGTGGAGATAAAAAAGGAACATCAAGTGTTGATGGTAAATAAGACCATTAGTTTCAAGGAAGGCAAGGGTAAGAAGAACTTCAAGAAGGACAGCAAGGGAGTTGCCGCGCCCGGTAAGTCATTTTCCGAGAAGAAGCCAAAGAATGGACCCAAGCCTGAGACTGAGTGCTTTTATTGCAAGGGAAATTGTCACTGGAAGCGGAAATGCCCCAAGTACTTAGCGGATAAGAAGGCACACAATGCCAAAGGTATATATGATATACATGTTATTGATGTGTACCTTACCAGCGCTCGTAGTAGCTCCTGGGTATTTGATACCGGTGCGGTTGCTCACATTTGTAACTCAAAACAGAGCTGCGGAATAAGCGGAGACTGACGAAGGACGAGGTGACGATGCGCGTCGGGAATGGTTCCAAGGTCGATGTGATGGCCGTCGGCAGGCTACCTCTACATCTACCTTTGGGATTAGTTTTAAACCTCAATAATTGTTATTTAGTACCAGCTTTGAGCATGAACATTGTATCGGGATCTCGTTTGATGCGAGATGGCTACTCATTTGAATCCGAGAATAATGGTTGTTCTATTTATATGAGGGATATGTTTTATGGTCATGCCCCGCTGGTCAATGGTTTATTTTTATTGAATCTCGAACATGATGTTACACATATTCATAGTATGAATGCCAAAAGATGCAAGGTTGATAATGATAGTCCCACAAACTTGTGGCACTGCCGCCTTGGTCATATTGGTGTCAAACGCATGAAGAAACTCCATGCAAATGGACTTTTGGAGTCTCTTGATTATGAATCATTTGACGCGTGCGAACCATGCCTCATGGGCAAAATGACCAAGACTTCGTTCTCCGGAACAATGGAGCGAGCAACCAACTTTCTGAAAATAATACATACTAATGTGCGCGGTCCAATGAGCGTTGAGGCTCGCGGTGGCTGTCGTTATGTTCTTACCCTCACTGATGGCTTGAGTAGGGTATGTCTACTTAATGAAACACAAGTCTGAGACCTTTGAAAAGTTCAAGGAATTTTAGACAGAGAAGTAGATAATCAACATGACAGGAAAATAAAGTTCTTATGATCAAATCATGGAGGAGAATATTTGAGTCAGGAGTTTGGAACACACTTAAGGAAATGTGGAATTGTTTCACAACTCACGCCGCCTGGAACACCTCAGCATAATGGTGTGTCCAAACGTCGTAATCGCACTCTATTGGATATGGTGCGATCTATGATGTATCTTACCGATCTACCGCTATCATTTTGGGGTTATGCTTTAGAGACTGCCGCATTCACTTTAAATAGGGCACCATCTAAATCCCTTGAGACGACACTGTATGAATTATGGTTTGGGAAGAAACCTAAGCTGTCGTTTCTGAAAGTTTGGGGATGCGATGCTTATGTCAAGAAACTTCAACCTGAAAGCTCGAACCCAAATCAGAAAAGTGCGTCTTCATAGGATACCCTAAGGAAACTATTGGGTATACCTTCTACCTCAGATCCGAAGGCAAGATCTTTGTTACCAAGAATGGATCCTTTCTGGAGAAAGTGTTTCTGTCGAAAGAAGTAAGTAGGAGGAAAGTAGAACTTTATGAGGTACCCCCTCTTGAACCGGAGAGTAGCGCAGCTCAGGAAGATGTTTCTGTGGTGCCTGCACTGACTAGAGAGGAAGTTAATGATGATGATCATGAAACTTCGGGTCAAGTTGCTACTGAACTTCGTAGGTCCACGAGGACATGTTCCGCACCAGAGTGGTACGACCACTACTAGGAAAAGGTCTATAGATAATATGGACATAATGGCGCACCAGACATGTGGTGCGCCGCTACTATATAGCAGTGGCGCACCATGTGCTGGTGCGCCATTAGTGTCTATCACACTAATGGCACACCACACCAATGGTGCACCACTACTAACATATTTTTTTCCAAACATACTAATGGCGCACCAGGGAACATTGCACCATTACTAGTTTAACTAGTAATGGCGCACCACTCACCACGTGCGCCACTACTATCATTATGTTTTTTTGCAAAACTACTAATGGCGCACCACAAGCTGGTGCGCCATTAGTAACCAGGGTTACTAATGGCGCATTTGTGGGTGGTGCGCCATTAGTAACCTGGGGCCAGCTAGATATTTTGGATAGCCACACCTACACACTCACTTTCCCTACTTCATTCTCTCCACCTCCTCCTCCAAGCTTGTCTCGGCTGCCTCCTCCTCCTCACCTCATTTGCACCATAGGTTCATCCAAATTAAGTGGTTAAATTACCTTTTTTGATAGGTAAGTAAGGGGAAAGCTATCTTTATGTTGTAGATCTACTTTTTTTCTCCCTCCAACAACATGCACATGCACTTTTTATGGCCTTGCTAGATCTATGTATGTTTGTGGTGTTGCATATATGTTTGTGTTTGCAGGTACCGGTATTTGAAATGCGATAGTTGCCAATATTTTGCCGAAATGTTGATTCATTTCCGTTTCGGCGAGAATTTTGACACTATGCATTCTTTTTTGTCCTATTTTTAGGGAAAGTCATGCCAAATTTTTTCTTGGTTCTAAAATATCGTTTTGCTCTACCCCGCAGGCGACCTTGGTCCGCACGATGACTGAAGGCAGCGTGAATAGGTTTTTGTGCTCCATGAAGGCCGAGATGCTTCAAAAGAATGAGAAGGAGATAAGATGTCCATGTCGAAAATGCAAGCTGAAGAGCCTTATTGCGGACCCGGATTTCGAGCAGGTGCGGGACCACCTGCTCTTGCGTGGTTTCATGGATGGCTATCAGTGGCAAGTCGTCCATGGTGGTCGGGCAAGAAATGAGGAAGGGCAGCAAGACAACCACCGCGGCTCGGGTGGGCGAGAAGACGAAAAATCTCTAGGACATGATCACGACGGTGATGCTGTACACAGTCATCTGGTAGACGATGCAGGACATGATGATGAGGAAGATCAAGACGAAGGGCATGATCATGAAGATGAAGATGCCAGAGCAGACGACGATGGACCATCGACGGATAACACAAGAGCTGCCGCCCGAGAGAAAGCCAAGCTAGATCAATTGGAGATAGACACAATTACTCCATTGTATGAAGGATGCAGGCCCGAGGATACCCGCCTGAAAGTAACGCTCATGGCTCTGGAGATGAAGGTGAAACACAAAATGACCGACGCATGCTTCGACGAGAACATGTCATTCTGGCACAAACGTCTTCCCAAGGGGAATAAGTGCCCGACCAGTTTTGAGGAGGCGAAGAAAATCGTGTGTCCTCTGGATTTACCGCACGTGAAATACCATGTGAGCATGAACAATTGCATCATTTATCGGCACGAGCACGCGGAGTCTACCATATTCCGGTGTGCGGCGTCACTCGATACAAGAAGAGGAAGAAAGCTCCTCGAAAAGTGGTGTGGTACTTTCCGATCACTCCTCGTCTGTAGCGGTATTTCGTGGACCCTAAGCTAGCAAAGCTCCTGCGTTGGCACGTGGATAGGGAGGAGAAGAAGCGAGAAGATGACGGAAATGATCCGGAGATAAATAAAAAAGACAAGATGCTGAGTCACCCTAAGGATGTGAGCCATTGGCAAGTGTTAAACTTCGAACACCCAGAATTTGGGGACGATCCAAGGAACATCGTGCTGGGCGCGAGCACTGATGGAGTCAATCCGTTTGGCAGCCAGAGAAGCACACATAGCACTTGGCCTATGTTTGTGTGGATGTACAACCTTCCCCCTGGTTGTGCATGAAGAGGAAGTACATTCACATGAGTATGCTAATTGAAGGGCTGAAACAACCAGGGAGCGACATCAATCTGTATCTGGGGCTGCTGAAAGAGGAGCTAGACACACTGTGGAAAACGCCAGCCAATACGTGGGACGCCGCAGAGAAAGAATATTTCCCTATGAGAGCTGCACTGCTCACGATGGTGCACGACTATCTCGGTTACGGATATCTCGCGGGGCAGGTGGTCCACGGATTTTCTGGATGTGTCAGGTGCATGGATGACACAACATATCGCCAGCTAGATAGAGATCCCGGGTCTTCGAAAACCGTGTTCATGGGACATCGAAGGTGGCTTCGCAACGATGACCCGTAGAGAAAACGCAAGGATCTGTTCAGTGGTGAAACTGAACCCCGAAGATGCCCACGTACGAGGAGCGGTGAGGAAATAGACGAGCTGTTGAAAATTGGAAAGATTGCCCACTGCCGAGAAAGAAGCAAAAGGCGCTAGAGCCGAGAAAGAAGCAAAAGGCGCCAGAGCCGCTACTGAAGGTATGGAAAACGAGGTCTGTTTTCTAGGACTTGCCGTACTCGAAGATCCACCGTGTGCCTCACAGCCTTGATGTCATGCATATCACGAAGAACGTGTGCGAGAGTCTGCTTGGTACCCTGCTCAACATGCCAGAGAGGACCAAAGATGGGCCGAAAGCAAGGGTAGACTTGAAATCAATGGGCATCAGGGAGGAGCTTCACGCTAATGATGATGATGATGATGATGATGATGATGAGGCGAAGCAGGACACAGAAAGTCGTCGCAAAGGCAAAAAGGCCAAGAAGACCGGAAATGACTACCCTCCCGCGTGCTTCACTCTAAGTCAGGAGGAGATCGAGCAGTTTTTAACCTGCCTCGTAGGAGTAAAACTTCCTTATGGTTACGCGGGGAAGATAAGCAGATACCTAGACCCAGCGAAGCAGAAGTTCAGCGGGATGAAGTCTCACGACTGTCACGTGCTGATGACACAGATACTTCTAGTTGCAATATGTGGGATCATGGACGCGCACGTCCGTGAAACGCTGTTTGGCCTATGCAACTTTTTCGACGTCATCTCTCGGAAGTCGGTTGGCGTGAGGCAACTCAGAAGGCTACAGGAAGAGATCGTGGTGATACTATGCGAGCTTGAGATGTACTTCCCGCCTGCATTCTTCGACGTTATGGTGCATCTGCTGGTCCATATCGTGGAGGATATCATCCAACTCGGGCCGACGTTCCTGCACAGCATGATGCCGTTCGAAAGGATGAATGGTGTCATCAAAGGATATGTTCGCAACATGTCACGTCCATAGGGAAGCATAGCCAGGGGCTCTTTGATCGAAGAGTGCATCTCCTACTGCACAAATTATCTAGGCACCGAGAACCTTGTTGGTCTGCCCGTCAACAGGCACCTCGGCAGGCTCGCTGGATGGGGTCACCGCGAGGGTCGCCGCGAAATGCATGTCGACTTGGAGGGTCGACTCGCCGACTTTGAAATTGCAAACCTAGTCGCGCTACAACACATAGACGTTGTCGATCCTTGGGTGGTAGAGCACAAAACCTTCATTGAGAAGACGTACAATGACCGAGGCCAATAGAGGACGGACGGAGATATAATCAAAGAGCACAACTCATGTTTCACGCGTTGGTTCAAGAAGAAGCTTCTGTCGTATCCTTTACATGAGGATTCTTCCACGGAAGAAAAACTCGTATTCGCCTTGTCACAGGGCGTCGAGCACAACCTGATGGCCTATGAGGCGTACGATATCAACGGCTACACATTCTACACCGAGGACAAGGACATGAAGAGTGATGGTTATCAGAACTCCGTGGTAAGGATGGAATCCTACACCGGTAACGACAAGGACAGATACTACGGAAGGATCGAGGAGATCTGGGAGCTGAGCTACGCTGGAGAGAAGGTCCCGATGTTCCGTGTCAGATGGGCCAAGAGCGTCATAAAAGAAGACCGGTATTTCACCACCATGGTTATACCCGAAGCCAAATCCAAGACCGCGGGTGCAAACGTCACCGCAAAAAATGAGCCATGGGTACTAGCTTCCCAAATGGACCAATGCTTCTTCATTACCGACCAGTCAAAGCCCAGCCGTGTTGTCGTGAGGAGAGGCAAAAGGAAGATCATCGGAATGGATGGAGTCACCAATGAGAAAGACTTCGACAAGTACGGCGACCCGAAGATGGAACATGACGACGACGATGATGTGCCATACACCACAAGAAGAAGCAGGACCACCCTACCTAAAGGACGTCCGTTCAACAGAAGAACTCCATTTGCGAAAAAGAAGGGGAAGAAGATTGTGAAAAGATAGCTAGCTAAGATCGATTGTATTTAAATCGTAGTCTTCATTTCTCGATTGTATTTCATGGGCACTTTTTGAACTCATGAATATTTTTAAATTTCATGGGGACTTTTTGAATTCATGAATATTTTTTCAAATTTGATGATATTTTTTCATATTCAATATGAAAAAATATTGAATATTCATGAGGACACTCGACCTCGATCCTCCTCCATCTCGATCGCAACCCCCCCTCGCCAGATCCCCCTCTCCGCCGAGCACCCCCCGCACCCTCCCCCGCTTCACCGCCGCCGACGACCCATCGCACCCTCCCCCGCTCCACCGCCGCCGCCGACCCACCGCACCCTCCCCCGCTCCACCGCCGCCGCCGACCCACCGCACCCTCCGCCGCTCCACCGCCGCCGAGGACCCCCCGCACCCTCCCCCGCTCCACCACCGCCGCCGACCCCCCCGCACCCTTCCCCGCTCCATCTCCGCCGACGACCCCCCGCACGCCCTCCCCCGCTCCACCGTCACAAATGAATGCAACTAAAAATCCAAAAAATACAAATTTGATTATATTTTCAAATAACAAATTTGATGATATTTTCAAATAACAAATTTGATGATATTTTTTCATATTCATAAATATTTTCAAATAACAAATTTGATGATATTTTTAAAAAATACTGTTTTTATAAAAATTTATTACCATTTCATATTCATATTCAATTACTAAAAAATTATTAGATACAACAAATAATAATAATAATAATAATAATAATAATAATAATAATAATAATAATAATAAATTACTTATGGCGCACCGCCGGCTGGTGCGCCATTGCTATGCAAAAAAAAGTTACTTATGGCGCACCGCTGGCTGGTGCGCCATTGCTATCTAAAAAAAGATTACTTATGCCGCACCATCCCGTGGGTGCGCCATTGCCATAAAAAACATACTAATGGCGCACCGCCAGGGGGTGCGCCATTAGTAATCTTCCCCCTAGGTAATTCGCCCGATCCCTTCGTCCCTCCCTCGCCAGATCCACTTCCCCCCCTCGCCAGACCCTCATGCCCCTCCTTCCGCCGCCCGGTCGTCGTCCCCCGACGCCATAGCCGCGCCACCGTGCTCCCCCCGCTCTGCCGCCGAGCACCCCCGACCCCTTCTTCCTCTTTCGGCCACGGAGATCGCCGGCAGACCTCGCTCCACACCCGCTTCGACGACCCCACGCCCCGCCTCGCCGTCTCGGTCCTCGCCGCCGATGGCCTGCCGCCACGACTGCCAGCCTGACGCGGCGGTGCACCCAGCCGCCCGAAGCCTCCGCTGCCCCGCAGCCGACACAGGAGCCCAGCAGCGCCTCCCTCCGTCGAGCAGCCGCTCCCACCAGCAGCGCCTCCCGCCCAGCAACGCCTCCTCCCGGAGCTACGCAGGCGACCAATCCATAGGCAGGTAGCCACCACTCCTTCATCCCCCCTTCTTCCTCCTCCCTCTTCCCTCACCCCCTCCCTCCTTCCTCTTATATCCTCTGTCTGTTCATTTTTTCCCTGATTTTTGCATTGGATGAGTACTTGCGCTAGATTGGGTATTGTGAGAATATAACGATGGCCATTTCCTGACGAATACTTGCTGCATGATTTTTTCTGGTGCATGTTAAAGTTTACTTGTGAAAGGATTTTGCATGATAGGTGTTTGTGACAATGCTTCAGATGAGCAAATGTTTTGGTTTAAAATGTTAGCAGTGAAACGTGCAATGACTGGTGATATATGAAAAGGAAAAAAAGATTAAGTTGTTTTAGCTGCACCGTCTTGACCTGAAATCAAAGCTTAGCAGTAACATTCAGTTTGAGAGAGCATGAGCTTTGTCTTGGTTATACACTTATACTGGCCGAAATTTGTTAACACATTAGTACTGGTGGCCGTATTGATGCATGAGCCTAATTTTTTATATTGATCTTTTGAGTTGCACAAGTAACTATAGTTCCTGGCATAAGTTGGTTATTGTTGAGATGTACTGCTTATACATAAACTTCTTTGTGTTTAAGTCTTGTTATGGGAAATTGACACATTCTTGCTTATTTGCAATCACTCAATCAGTGCTCCAGAATCTGTAATATATGCAATATATTTTGGTATATTGTCATGATCCGCTATATGTAAACTGAACCCAAAACAAGACTTTCTGCATTTAAACGAGTCCCAATGGACCTACTGCCAGCTTATTTGTTCTAGGACAATTTATCTATTTTTGTTTACTATGTTTATTTATGTTGAAGATCATTGCTGGCTTATTGGAGCATCGACTGGGAGAGAGCCTGCCAACTCAGTATAATCAGCCACTTCTTGCTGGTCTCTTGTCCTTCATAGCAAGGACAACCAACTCATACTTGGGAACACAGGTTGGGCACCATCATTGCTTTGGGGTCAATTAGCATGTAAACATTCTTTCAGTCCCTAAGGGCATCACAGACAATTTATGCCAAATTTGCAGTTTCACAGTCACTAAGTGTGTGTAGAACAGCGATAACTTACACTAGTTTTGTAGCCTCCAGCAAGTTTACGAGCAAACATAAATTTCCTTCTCTTTTAGAAATATGCAGGCAGCTCCCTGGTCAGTGTTGTTGTTGGTTGCTGTAAAAAACTAGTTACCAGTGCACAAATGAGTCTGAGACATGCCAAGCTAAGCTACTCACCATTTGAACTTTTTGCGCCATCATGAGTTATCTGGATGTTAGAGTACTCTAGTACAGTACTCCTATTTGTATGGTAAATTTGGTGAATGAACTGTCAACAGTGTAGTGAATGAACAGTCAACAGTGTAGTGATTTAAGGAGGAAAGTTATTTGGCTAGATTTTCTTCTTCTTAAAAGCTTCAACTTCAAAGTATAGTTTTACAAGCTTCTGCAACTTTTTCTTAACTGCTGCTGCTGCTGTTATGCCTGTATTCACTGCTTCTGCTGCTGTACTTGTGATGATGTTGTACTTGTGATGATGCTACTTGTGATCTTCTGAAATGACCCATTGGCGACTTCATTACGCGGGGATAATGATTTTGCAGATACCCTGAGAGGCCCTTGAGTTTGCCGGTGTGTCAATTAACTTCCGTTTCGGCAAATTCGGGTACTCCATATGTCCTATTTTCAGCAAAGGTCATGCTGAAATTTTCCGTGAATTTTAGCATGACTTTGCTAAAAGTAGGACATATGGGGTACTTGCGACTAATGCATGGGCCGGGGTATCTTAGTACTTAATTAAGTAGGATCAACTGCCCCTTTATTCTTGCTGCATTAAACCATAGGTGGCAATAGAGCCAAGTGATTAGGCCCAACTTAGAATTCTCCTTCCCTTTTCTTGATAGGGTATATATTATTAGAAGATACCCATATATATGAGTCAACCTGCTAGGGTGCCTCGGCATCGATAAACCCTAAAAGATGAAAACTTAACTTAGCATTTAGGGTGCCGCAACATTGACAAATCCTAAATGATAAAACCTTGGCTTTTAGGGTGGCTCGGTGTCGATAAGAACCTAAATGATGAAAGCTTAGGCTTTTAGGGTGCCTCGGCATCGACAAACCCTAAATGAAAAAACCTTAGCTTTTAGGATGCCTCGATGTCGACAAACCCTAAATGATGAGACCATGATAATTCCTCACAAACCCTAAATGATGAGATCTTGTTCCCTGACAATAACCAACTTTTTGACCAAACTTTTTTCCTATTTAGAGCGAAACATGGCCCACAACGATGAGGCCGGCGGTCCGGCCAAGCAATTCTGGGAGCTGTCCGAGGAGATGGAGGAAGAACCTCACCGCTATGAGGATGCCGCGGAAGACATTGGTCCTGACTACACAACCCCTAGTGGCGTCAGGGATGACACCACTGATGGTGCCGCCGAGGATGCCACCACTGATGATGGCAGCGCACGCACAGATGGCAGCCAACCGAAGAGGCAATGGAAGGACCGGCGCCCGAATGTGCTCCGCACCATCAAGGAGGAATTTACTCAAGTGAACTTCGATGAGCATTCAACGGCGCACAAAGAATTAGTCAAGGGGTACTCGCTTCAGCTCGGGTGCATTCTCCAGAGCACCGTCTCGATCCACACCGAGAACCTAAGGCATAAGGACCGAGGGAATTTGCGCAACCTCCTCTTCACAAAGCTGCACGAACGATACAAGTTCCCCGCCGACTTTGAAAACACACGCCTCTCAGGGAATAAAGTGAACAGTGCCGCCCTCACGACGATGAGCACGGCCCTGTCTACTTGGAGAAGCGCGGTGAAGAGAATGATTGACAAAGGTGATAGTTATGAGAAGATCAAGGCGAAAAATCCTTCGATCAACGAAGATGACTACAAGGAGTTCAAGATCAAGTGCGAGAGCAGCGCAACCTCCGAATCAAGTCAGTGGGGGAAAGAAATGCGGGAGTTGAACTTAGGGGAACACCAACTCGGTCCCGACGGTTACAGAGTGGCGGAGCCTATATGGGACAAGGAGGACGCGGAGTGTGCCGAGCAAGGCCTACCGCCCTGCTTTGAGAAATACTGTGACAAGAAGACCAGGAACTATGTCAGGGCCCGGTACAAGGAGGACCCGGTAACAAAGGAGCTTACCACGGATCCGAAGACCAGGGCGCTTGAGCTTGTTCTGGTAAGGAATACACCCCCGCGTAATTAGCTCCATATGGTTGCATTCTAATTAATGAAGCCAAATTTCTAAATGGTTCACATTCCTTCCGCAGGAGACTGAAAGTAGTAGCGCGGGGTCGGCTCAGAGCACCCCTTGGGACAGCACTCTAAATAGGGCGTCGAATGTAATGAAAAACAAGGATAAGCTCAGTAAGTTGTCGTCAGCTGGTCATGTGGCCGGCAAAGGCTTGTCCACAAAATGGTCGTCATACTATAACGCTGGTGGGCGAAAGGAGAGAAAGACCAGCTCAGAAAGCCAGTCGCGCGAGTTTCAAGAACACAAGGCACAAGTGGCGCGGATTCCGGAGATTGTCCAAGAGCAAGTGCAACAACAACTGGGATCGACGCTGACCGCCATTGTGCCTACCTTGATTCATGGGCTGACGACGTGGATTGCGGGCGGCCAACAGGGGCCGCCCCCGATTCCCAGCTTCACGGCCAGCAACTCGCACAACGCGCAGGCGACGCCTTTGGTGTCTCGGGCGGAGGCGGTATTGGTGTCTCCAATGCCAGCACGGGCATTGAAGCTTAATGCACCCGGGTGTACGCCGACCGGCACCTCGGCAGCAAGCGGTCCCTCCGTCAATTGCACGCCCGCCGTTGGCGGTGCCTCGACATTACCCGAGCTCGACGCCATCACGGTAACTAATTAAGCCTCTCGGCCGAGGACTTCATCTCCTTGCCTTGGACTGGGCATCCCTGACGCCCTACATGTTTTCGCAGGGCACCGCCGATGTTCCGTGCACTCTCCTGCACTTCGTGGACGACGAGTTGGTCGATGTCGCCAAGGGCAGAATCGTTCAACCGGGCAACCTCGTGTTCCACGGTAATCCGATGCCACCCACCGTGTATAGGGTTCAACTGGTTCGGGTGCTTCCAGGTTGCGACGAGTTGTTACCTCCAATTCGACCTGCCGGGGCCGACGAAGATGATGTGATGACCCTCAGCGCCTGCGTAAGCTGGCCCCTGCTTTGGCCAAAGAGCCAGATTCGTTTGGGGGCGGGGGACATCACCCCAAAGACAACACCGCCAGTCGTGCCGGCGCCAAGCCATGGCAAGACCGCCGCAACGCTACCAGACATGCCGGACATCCCTATGGCACAGGATCCGAACATGCATATGACACAGGATCCGGTCGATGACGACAACGACGACGATACATTTACCAACATTGGTAAGTACTTTGCTGAACATGGGTACGATGATGAATTCTTGGGGCCTCCTTCTCGAGAACCCAACCCTACAAAAGACGATCACGATCTAGCTGGTACCGCGGAGAAACCCAATTGCAATAGGTGTCGTCTGGCATTCAGTTCTCAGGAGACGCCTCCAGCTGCCGCCTTCACCGAGCCTCAGATAGCCGAGGTGCAAAATATTATTAGCCCCAACACACTCAAGAAGGCGGTCTGTGAGCAGAACTCGATCCCAATACAGCAGAAGAAGAAGGGATGGAAAAGAAAGAGTAACAAGGGTGCGAGCCAGCCGACACCGAGTATGATCCGTGCTCAGGATGGTCCACCTTCACCTAAGGATATCTCGAGGAGGGTGCATGTGGCGGGTAGGCCAATGCTACCGACTAATCTGCTCAATGCTGCAACCGGTGCTATGCGGAGTCTGCATGACAGTGTTCTTTCTTTGGAGAAGCGGCGTCTCACCGAGAATGATGTGGCATACCCGGTTTTCGTGGCCAAGGTGCCAGAGGGCAAGGGCTTTGTGGATAACGCCATCGGGGGTACGATCGTCCTGTGGTTTGATGACATCTTCGCTATGTTTAACCTTCATCCGCTGCACTACACCTTCGTTCGGCTATTTTCGCTGAGTATGGAGATGCGGATCATTAGAGACAAGACCCCGGACATCGTGATAGTCGACCCCTTCTACATGCGTGCCAAGATCTTGGGCAGCGCTGGGGACCGGCAAGTCGCGAGTTCATACCTCGAAGGCGTCATTCTGGCAAACCCAGATAAGGATAACTTCCTCGTGCCTTACTTTCCCGAGTAAGTCATCCCCTCACCACCCCGTAACATATGATTTCTTAGATTTTGATCGTTCTTTTTTTTCTAACATTGCGTGTTTTGTGTAGTGACACACATTGCACACTCATCCTCTTAAGCCCGAAATATTCCATGGCCACGTATTTCGACTCGGACCGTCAGTCGAAGAAAGACTACACAAATATCAAGAAAGTTCTTGATGATGTTCTCCCCGGCTACGCCCAATCTGGAGGCACCTTTAGCAGGCCAATTCATAAGTACGACAAGCACATATTCACCCACAATACGACGTTCCCCTGCGTCAAGCAGCCACCTGGCAGTCAGAAGGATGCCTACTATGCCCTCCATCACATGCGGGCGATCGTACGGGACCATGATCACCTTCTGCTACCAAATAATCTCAAAGATTGGGTCGCACGTTTGTCGACAATCTGGGACGCGGACATCAGACAAGAATTATTTCGCATCCAGTCGGAGTTTGTAGAAATCATCCATCAAGATGTCCTTCGTACCTCGGGGCAGTTCTACCTCAGATATCAACCGTCCAACAGTGATATAGACACAACGCTACAAATGCAGGTTGACAACGCCCGCGACTTCATGACCATCACGAGAGACTGCGGCTTCATCCACGCTCCGGTCCCTGAGTCGAGTCAAAAGTAGTGATGCTATGTGTAGTTCTGAAACATCGATTAGCTCATGTTGTAATTAAACTTTAATGAACTTGTATGTCTCTTTGGTTTGGACAGTCGTTCAACTTAGATGTAATCGATGCTATTTATTAGTAGGACCATGAATCGTGCTATTAATGTCTTGCTTTTCTCTTCCGATCCTTTTTTTGCATACTTATATATTGCTTATGTATTGTCTGTGAATTGCTACTAACATTTTGTTTGGCTAGTGCATAGAGATGCCGTCGTATGTCGTGTACAAGGGTAAGGTTCCCGGAGTCTACGACGACTGGGAGGAGTGTCGGAGACAGGTTCACCGTTTGAGCGATAACAGTTACAAAGGGTACACCACTAGGGCGGAGGCGGAATCTAGATACGCGCACTATCTAGCGGGAGAGAGGAGGGAACGTTGGAGGAACTGGATGAAGACCAGTTTCATCGCGATGATGGTCATCGTGATGACCGCAGCTCTCTTCTATGTGATGGTAGTTTAGATGATCGATATCGACTTGTAATGTGAAGACAAACTCGCTACTCGCGGTCTCAAGACTTGTAATGTTCTATCTTTGTTCGGTCTTTTGAATTCGGAGACTAATATGATGAATTGTATTCGGAGACTAATCTTCTATTGTATTCGATGAATCTGCTGTTGCTGTGTGGTGATGTCTATATTCTGTCCAATAATATATTTTGTAACCTGTGAAAATATCAGAAAAGAACAAAAGAATCCCTAATATTCATACTAGTGGCGCACCACTCAACACACTAATGGCGCACTGCAAAAAGGACTCTAATGGCGCATCATCCACTAGTGCGCCATTAGCATGCCAAAGCACATGGGTAAATATGGCCCCCTGGGAGGCATACTAATGGCTATACTAATGGCGCACTGCATGGTGCGCCATTAGTATACCAGATACTAATGGCGCACCACAGGTGCGCCATTAGTAAAAAATACTAATGGCGTGATACTAGTGGCGCACCTGTAGTGCGCCATTAGTAGGCAAAACAGGTGCGCCACTAGTAGGCCTTTTCCTAGTAGTGGGTAACCCTGTCCTGGAAATCATGTTGTTAGACAACGGTGAACCTTTGAACTATGAAGAAGTGATGGTGGGCCCAGATTCCAACAAATGGCTTGGAGCCATGAAACCCGAGATAGGATCCATGTATGAGAACAAAATATGGACTTTTTGGTAGACTTGCCCGATGAACGGCAAGCCATAGAGAATAAGTAGATCTTTAAGAAGAAGACTGACTACGATGGGACCTTCTCACCTGTAGCGAAGCTGAAGTCTGTCCGAATCATGTTAGCGATTGCTGCATTATGTGATTATGAGATCTGGCAAATGGACATCAAAACAACATTCCTTAATGGTTTCCTTAAGGAAGAATTGTATATGATGCAACATGAAGGTTTTGTCGATCCTAAGAATGCTGACAAGGTATGCAAGCTCCAACGCTCCATCTATGGGCTGGTGCAAGCATCTCGGAGCTGGAACATTCGCTTTGATGAAATGATCAAAGCGTTTGGGTTTATACAGACTTATGGAGAAGCCTGTATTTACAAGAAAGTGAGTGGGAGCTCTGTAGCATTTCCCATATTATATGTGGATGACATACTGTTGATGGGGAATGATATAGAACTTTTGGAAAGCATAAATGCCTACTTGAATAAGTTTTTTCAATGAAGGACCTTGCAAAAGCTTCTTACATGTTAGGCATCAAGATCTATAGAGATAGATCGAGACGCCTCATTGGTCTTTCACAAAGCACATACCTTGACAAGATATTGAAGAAGTTCAATATGGATCAGTCCAAGAAGGGGTTCTTGCCTGTATTGCAAGGTCTGAGACTGAGCGTAGCTCGACGCCCGACCTTGACAGAAGAAAGAGAAAAGATGAGTGTCATCCCCTATGCCTCAACCATAGGCTCTATTATGTATGCCATGCTGTGTACCAGACCTGATGTGAACCTTGCCATAAGTCTGGTAGGGAGGTACCAAAGTGATCCCAGTATGGAACACTGGACATCGGTAAAGAATATCCTGAAGTACATGAGAAGGACTAAGGATATGTTTCTCGTTTATGAAGGTGCCAAAGATCTCGTTGTAAAGGGTTACGTCAATGCTAGCTTCGACGCAGATCCGGATGACTCCAAGTCCAAACCGGATACGTGTATATTTTGAATGGTGGGGCAGTCAGCTGGTGCAGTTGTAAAGTACATACAGATATGAATGTCGCGGATCCATTGACTAAACCTCTTCCACGAGCAAAACATGATCAACAGTAGAACTCTATGGGTGTTCGATTCATCACAATGTAACTAGATTATTGACTCTAGTGCTAGTGGGAGACTATTGGAAATATGCCCTAGAGGAAATAATAAAATGGTTATTATTATATTTCCTTGTTCATGATAATTGTCTATTGTTCATGCTATAATTGTATTAACCGGAAATCGTAATACATGTGTGAATACATAGACCACAACATGTCCCTAGTGAGCCTCTAGTTGACTAGCTCGTTGATCAATAGATGGTTGTGGTTTCCTGACCATGGACATTGTATGTCGTTGATAACGGGATCACATCATTAGGAGAATGATGTGATGGACAAGTCCCAATCCTAAGCATAGCACAAGATCGCGTAGTTCGTTTGCTAGAGCTTTTCTAATGTCAAGTATCATTTCCTTAGACCATGAGATTGTGCAACTCCCGGATACCGTAGGAATGCTTTGGGTGTATCAAATGTCACAACGTAACTGGGTGGCTATAAAGGTGCACTACAGGTATCTCCGAAAGTGTCTGTTGGGTTGGCACGAATCGAGATTGGGTTTCGTCACTCTGTATGACGGAGAGGTATCTCTGGGCCCACTCGGTAAGGCATCACCATAATGAGCTCAATGTGTCTAAGGAGTTAGCCACGGGATCATGCGTTATAGAACGAGTAAAGAGGCTTGCCGGTAACGAGATTCAACAAGGTATAGGGATACCAACGATCGAATCTTGGGCAAGTAACATACCGATGGAGAAAGGGAATTGTATACGGGATTGATTGAATCCCCAACATCGTGGTTCATCCGATGAGATCATTGTGGAACATGTGGGAGCCAATATGGGTATCCAGATCCCACTATTGGTTATTGGCTGGAGAGGCATCTCGGTCATGTCTGCATGGTTCCCGAACCCATAGGGTCTACACACTTAAGGTTCGGTGACACTAGAGTTGTAATGGGAATTGTCTGTGGTTATCGAAAGTTGTTCGCAGTCTCGGATGAGATCCCGGACGTCACACGGAGTTCTGAAATGGTCCGAAGGTAAATATTTATATATGGGAAGTCCTATTTTGGCCACCGGAAAATGTTCGGGATTTTTCGGTATTGTACCAGAAAGGTTCTAGAAGGTTCCAGAGTGGGGCCCACCTGCATGGGGGGACCCACATGAATGTGGGTAGTGGGGGAAAGGCCCCACACCCCTGGTCAAGGTGCACCAAGATCGCCCCTTAGAAGGAATAAGATCATATCCCTAAAAAAGGGGATAACAATTGGTGGGGAAGGGAAAGGATGGGATTTCTTTCCTCCCACCTCCACCTTTGCCAACGCCCCAATGGACTTGGAGGACAGGAAACCAGCCCCTATACCCCTATATATAGTGGGGAGGTGCATGGGAGCTGCACCCCTTAGTCCCTGGCGCAGCCCTCCCTCCTCCTCCGTTGAGCTTGGCGAAGCCCTACCGGAGAACCACGAGCTCCACCACCACGCCGTCGTGCTGCCAGATTTCTCCCTCAACTTCTCCTTCCCTCTTGCTGGATCAAGAAGGAGGAGACATCCCCGGGCTATACGTGTGTTGAACGTGGAGGCGCCGTCCGTTCGGCGTTTAGATCGGATCTTCCGCGATTTGAATCGCCGCGAGTACGACTCCATCAACCGCGTTCTTGTAACGCTTCCGCTTAGCGATCTTCAAGGGTATGAATATGCACTCCCTCTTTCTTGTTGCTAGCATCTGATGTCTACTACACAACCTTCTTCTTGTATACGTTATTGGGCGTCCAAGTGCTGAGGTTTGTAGGACAGTAGCAAATTTCCCTCAAGTGGATGACCTAAGGTTTATCGATCCGTGGGAGGCGTAGGAAGAAGATGGTCTCTCTCAAACAACCCTACAACAAAATAACAAAGAGTCTCTTGTGTCCCCAACACACCTAATACAATGGTAAATTGTATAGGTGCACTAGTTTGGCGAAGAGATGGTGATACAAGTGCAATATGGATGGTAGATATAGATTTTTGTAATCTGAAATTATAAAAACAGCAAGGTAACAAGCGATAAAATTGAGCGTAAACGGTATTGCAATTCTAGGAAACAAGGCCTAAGGTTCATACTTTCTCTAGTGCAAGTTCTCTCAACAAGGATAACATAATTAGATCATATAACTATCCCTCAACATGCAACAAAGAGTCACTCCAAAGTCACTAATAGCGGAGAGCAAACGGAGAGATTATTGTAGGGTATGAAACCACCTCAAAGTTATCAGTTCTGATCGATCTATTTAAGAGTCCGTAGTAAAATAACACGAAGCTATTCTTTCTGTTTGATCTATCCTAGAGTTCGTACTAGAATAACACCTTAAGACACAAATCAACCAAAACCCTAATGTCACCTAGATACTCCAATGTCACCTCAAGTATCCGTGGGTATGATTTTACGATATGCATCACACAATCTCAGATTCATCTATTCAAACCAACACAAAGTACTTCAAAGAGTGCCCCAAAGTTTCTACCGGAGAGTCAAGACGAAAACGTGTGCCAACCCCTATGCATAAGTTCACAAGGTCACTGAACCCGCAAGTTGATCACCAAAACATACATCAAGTAGATCACGTGAATATCCCATTATCACCACAGATAAGCACATGCAAGACATACATAAAGTGTTCTCAAATCCTTAAAGACTCAATCCGATAAGATAACTTCAAAGGGAAAACTCAATCCATTACAAGAGAGTAGAGGGGGAGAAACATCATAAGATCCAACTATAATAGCAAAGCTCGCGATACATCAAGATCGTGCCATATCAAGAACACGAGAGAGAGAGAGAGAGAGAGAGAGATCAAACACATAGCTACTGGTACATACCCTCAGCCTCGAGGGTGAACTACTCCCTCCTCGTCATGGAAAGTGCCGGGATGATGAAGATGGCCACTAGTGAGGGATCCCCCCTCTGGCAGGGTGCCGGAACAGGGCCCCAATTGGTTTTTGGTGGCTACAGAGGCTTGCGGCGGCGGAACTCTCGATCTAGGTTATGTTCTAGAGGTTTGAGTATTTATAGGAGTTTTTCACGTAGGTCTCACGTCAGGGGGGTCTCCGAGTCGTCCATGAGATAGGGGGACGCGCCCAGGGGGTAGGGCGCGCCCCCACCCTCGTAGATGGCTTGGGAATCTTTTGGCCCAACTCTTTTACTCCGGGGGCTTCTTTTGGTCCATAAAAAATCATCAAAAATTGGCACGTCAATTTGACTCTGTTTGGTATCCCTTTTCTGTAGAACTGAAAAACAAGGAAAAAACTGAAAGTCGCACCGGGCTCTAGGTTAATAGGTTAGTCCCAAAAATCATATAAAAATGCATATAAAACATCCTAGATGGATAATATAATAGCATGGAACAATCAAAAATTATAGATACATTGGAGACGTATCAGCATCTCCCAGATTGATCTTGGTGACACGTAGGACTTTTTTTGAATTATTACTACGTTCCCCAATAGGTGCATGCCCATTTCTTTCTTTCTCCGTTTCGGCTTGTTTCTAAGTTTCATGCAGCTTGGGTTGCGAAAAGCGAGTGTCCTTGATTTTTTGCTCTTCAATCGTTACATCATGGTGCTCTATTCTCTCGCTGCACCACGTACTCATGAGGGTCATCTGATTCGGGTTTGTCATTTTCATGCATGTTTTCTTCATACCGACATTGTTTGGGGTCATTGTGTGTCTAGCCCGGTTGGTAAAAGGCGTACTTGTGTCGTTAAGTTCATACCGGTGTGCGTGGGGTCATTGCGGGCCAAACCCTAGGCAGCGGCTTGGAGGCAGTTGGAGGATGATATTCCTATTTCCCCTCTCTATGTCAGATGGTACTTTTTCTATGTTGAGGTTGACTTTTCCTCGGTTGGTGGCATTAGCCCCCGTTCGTTGTTCCTGGTACTATGGGTTAGTGACTCACCTATTGTGGCATGATACACATCCAACCTAGTCACATCGGACGGGCCTATTTGGTGCGACCAAACCGTTGTGTGTGGCCGTGCCGCACGCCTATTCGGGCGCGACGAGACCAGGCCGGCGCAGCAGGACAATGTAGATAGGCGGGTCCAGCTCCATTCCTACGTAATGGGAAAACGCGAGACAGGACCCAGCGCGCGCTACACACGCGCCACCTGGTGCGGCCGGTCCTGCCCAACACGGCGCATGTTGGGAAACGTATTAGAAAACAAAAAATTGGCCTAAAAATCTAGTTCCTAGGGGCACTATGAAGATTATGCATACAAGGTTAGATCCGATCTTACCAACAAATGAATTGTGGTGGATGAAGAGCTGGTGAAGATCACGTTCTTGAAGTACCTCGAACTGTCCCATGAACAGTTCCCTTAAACAAAAATCGATCGTACGAATCCTCTATCGGATTGCACACGTACCAATCCATTGATGCATCAGGGCTTCATCGTCTAGATATATGTTATAACACCCCGAGACCGATGCGCCTGGTGTCTTCTATTTATCGTCGTCGTTGCCATGTCATTCGCTTGCGTGTTGCACTTTGCCATGTCATCATGTGCATCTCATTTGCATTCGTGTTCGTCTCTTGCATCCGGTCACTTTCTCCATTGTCCGTTTTGGAATCCGGCACTCTCACATGCACCCGCCGCACCTTCCAGATCTCGTTTCGTGAGCGGGAGAAAAACCTTCTTGAAATGGGCCGAGAGTTGATGAGTGGTCTTGGTATATAACCAGTAGACCGCATGTCAAATTTCGTTCCATTTGGAGGTCGTTTGATGCCCCAACAGTTAACCGTTTTAACCGCCGGACCCCTTTCTCTTTACAGCCCAGCAACCCTTCACAACAGCCCACTAGCGCACCTAAACCCCCTCCAATGTCTTCACCGTCGGATCACGATCGTGTGGGCGAAAACCGCTCCTCAATAGCCCTCTCCTAGCTCCCAGAATCTATATAAACACCCCCCTCCGAAATTTGCGGGCAAACCCTAGCCTACCTCCTCCTTCCTTCTTCTTTCTTTCCTTTTTTTGCAAGTGACATTTTTTTGTCATCTATAAATGTTCTATCTTTTGCTACAAATCTTAGGCCATGCCAAGACCTACTCCTAAATTTTTCAGCTCATTTGGGTTTTACTTGGTTGGGTTAAAAAATGGCTCAAGTTTGAATTTAATTCAAACTTGAATTATTTTTCTATCTATAAAAATTGCCAAGTCCATTTATTCAAATTCTGCATAATGCAAGGTCTCCAGATATATTCTTATATCTCTCTCACGCCTTCCCTTTATCTCTGAGCTTTTCTCTCTTATTTTTTGTTTGAGGAAATTGAGAAAAGAAAGAATATGAGGGAGAGAGAGCCCAGCTCTAGCAGCAGCAATGTAACCCAGCACCAGCAGGAGCAGCCCATCTCCACAGCCATCCAGCCCAAGCCCACCTCTGCTCCTTCTTCTACCTATGTCACTTCTGTACGACCAAACAGTAGCCATCAGATCGCTATGGCACTGCTCGATGGGCTGCCGTATAGCTCCCTAGCGCCCTATATACCACCCCTCGACGTCTGTGCCCTACCCTAGCTTCTCCTCCTCCCTTCAACGCCGCCACAACCCCTCTCCTTCTCTAGTTGTTCTTCTTCCTCAAGAAAAGAGCACCCGAGAGTAGAAAACCGCCGGCATCCATTGTCATCCTCGCGTCCGGCCTGCGCCAGGACCCTCTCCGAAATGTCATCCTGCACAACGTCACCCTCCTCGACCGATCACTGGAGTTAGCTGGGCGGGAGCCTCCCCAACACGCCTCCCTGCCGTCGCCGTCGCCATGGCCGGTCGAGCCAAGCCGAGCTCGAGACCGGTATCGTCCACGTCGCTGGCGGCCTTCTTCTTCCTCTGGAGCGAACCCCTCGCACGACCTCCCAGAGACGGATCGCCAAGTCCAGCGCATGGTCACCTCACCTACTTCCTCTGCTTCATGGTCCGAGCACCATCACCCGATCAGCTCCTCGCCATGCCTCGGATCGGCCTCCTCGCGCCCGTCTGAGCTCACCTTCCACACCCCCTCGGTGAGCCGCATGGAATCCCTTCCTTTACCGTTCTTTGCATGCATGTAGTCACCGATCCCGTCGTGTCCGAGCCGCTATTGCCGTGCTATCGCCATGGCTTCCATTGAAGCAAGACCCCAGGCTTGTGCTTGGGTTCTCTGACCCTGAACCTTCTCTCAGACGCACATGCACGCGCATGCCCATAGCAGCATTCTCCTCCTAATCCCGCACCCCCGCCGGCACGCCACCTCGCCGGACATGGCAGCCTCGCTCGCCGTCATCGTCGACGTCTTCTCTGTCTATGGATAAGAGGTCCAAGCCCTCGCCTAGATCTAGGCCAAAAGGACTCGCGCCCCTTCCTTGCCACAAGCTCAGCATTAGCGCAATGGTTGTGGCCCTAAATCTCCAACCAAGATTTTATTTTGCCTATCCCTATGACAGCCGGCCCCCACCCGTCATCCTCTTGCAATCCCTCCCTCCTTTTACTGTTTTTTATTTTAGCCAGCGTATTCCAAATCTGGAAGGATACCACTTTCCATTTCCGGCCCTGTCCAATTCCGGACATTCCATATCTGGCAGTTTTCCAATTCTGTAAATATCCATTTCTGGCAGTATTTCACTTAATGCAATTGTGAGCATTTATCTACAGTAACCCCAACATATCATATATGTTTTTGGGGTAGAAAAATCCAATGAATCCAATGGTGGCATCCATTTCATCATTTGAGCAAGTTCATGAACATGTCATATATGCAGCATATGCTCTTTTGTTTTTTATATGTTTTGTGTGCTTTTCATATGAGCATCTTGTCAACATGTGTTTGGTGCATTTTTATGTCCTTTTGCTTGTCGTATTTGTCTCATGCCATGATATGCCCTATATTGATTGAAACAAGCTTGTAAAGTAGGGTACTTGTTGTTACTGTTCTGCTAAGTCTGAAACTGTATATTATGTTGCCATGTTTACTTGATGGTACCATCAAACCTATGCATAATCTAGAGATGTTCAGTGATCATGTATTGATATACATGTTATTCACTATCCATCCACGCCCTTGTTTGCAATTGTAACCTGCTGTAGCTTGTTCTTTTGGTGCTCTCAAATTGCTTAAAAAATATAACTGTCAGCATGCCCAATTTTCACTTAGTCTGTTATATCATCTTGCCATGTTCACTTGAAGCTATCATCAAATCTGTATCTTCAATGACCATGCTCAGTAATGATATTTTATTAAGTATGTTTAGTACCTGCTTACCATGCCCTTTGATGCCATGAAATGTTCATGTAGCATATACTTTTGTTGTCTCAAAGTATGCATCATGAATATGTTTTCAGCCTTACTCTATTTTTCACTAAGTTCGAGAATCTGTTATGACTTGCTTGATTGTCTTGATGAATGCCATTGATCTAGAGGTTATATGGAGATGCTTAGTAATTATGTTATCCATGTTTAACCTGTACTTTAATGCCATGCTTTTTTTTGCTATGTTCTTGCACTGTAGCATGTCTGTTTCATGCCTCCAACATGTCAACATGTTATTTCTGCTAATATGTATGCCCTGTTTTTCACGAAGTCCTAATCTGTGTTATGAAGTTGCCATTTGCATTGATCATGTTGGATTAATCTTGATACCTATGAACCTGAACCTTGATGATAATTGGAGCATGTAATCTGTACTTTAAAAGCATATCATGTTTGTGCCTGTCTTGTTCTTGTAGCATGTTGTTATGATGTTTGTAAGATCCCTAGTTGTTGTTTTTGACAGCTTGTCCTTGGAACTTGTTTTGAGTGTATGTGTTGAACCGTTGCTCCGTTTTGAGCATGCTCTATATGAAACTTGCTTGGTTTTGCATGTAGTTTCATCATGGCATGTTGCATCCTTGATTTGAGTATGTGTGCTTGATGTTTGAATGCATTTTGCATCAATGCCATGTTTAACTTGTTTTGCTCATATCTTATAGGTCGTAGCTCCGAATTAAATGAACTTTATATGTAACTTGACTAGAAAGGCGCGTAGATCATCGTGGTGTACTTTAACTTGCTGTTTAACAACTTCACCATAATGTGTTATTCAGGTCTGGACCAACTTCGAAATTTGCATATGAGGACTTACCGGAATTGTTATAAGTTGTTTCCGGCCTCATTTAAACTTGCTTTGATGTGATGTTCATGTATGCATCATCTCTTGTCATGAGTAGCATCATGTATACTTGTCATGCATCATACTTGGGTGAGCATAATGTCATGCTTATGTGTTGTGTGTTTACCATGTTGTTTGCTTCCTTCCGGTTGTGCTTCTTGTCGATAGTTCCTGTTTCGTTACGATCGTGAGGATTCGTTCGACTACGTGGGTTTGTCTTCTTCATGGACTCGATCTTCTTCCTAGCGGGATTTGAGGCAAGATGACTAATACGTCTCCAACGTATCTATAATTTTTGATTGCTCCATGCTATATTATCTACTGTTTTGGACAATATTGGGCTTTATTTTCCACTTTTATATTATTTTTGGGACTAACCTATTAACCGGTGGCCCAGCCCAAAATTGTTGTTTTTGCCTATTTCAGTGTTTTGAAGAAAAGGAATATCAAACAGAGTCGAAATGGAATGAAACCAACTGGAGAAGTTATTTTTGGAAGGAAAGCTACCGGAAAAACTTGGAGCACGCCAGGAAAGGAACGAGGGAGCCACGAGGCTGGGGGCACGCCCTCCACCCTCGTGGGCCCCTCGTGGCTCCCCTGACGTACTTCTTTCACCCATATATACCCACGCACCCTAAAAACTTCAAAGAACATAATAGATCTGGAGTTCCGCCGCCGCAAGCCTCTGTAGCCACCAAAAGTCAACCGGGACCCTATTCCGGCACCCTGCCGGAGGGGGGAACCCTCACCGGTGGCTATCTTCATCATCCCGGCGCTCTCCATGACGAGGAGGGAGTAGTTCACCCTCGGGGCTGAGGGTATGTACCAGTAGCTATGTGTTTGATCTCTCTCTCTCTCTCTCTCTCTCTCTCTCTCTCTCTCTCTCTCGTGTTCCTGATTTGGCACGATCTTGATGTATCGCGAGCTTTGCTATTATAGTTGGATCTTATGTTGCTTCTCTCCCTCTACTCTCTTGTAATGGATTGAGTTTTCCCTTTGAAGTAATCTTATCGGATTGAGTCTTTAATGACTTGAGAACACTTGATGTATGTCTTGCCGTGCATATCAGTGGTGACAATGGGATATCATGTGATTCACTTAATGTATGTTTTGGTGATCAACTTGCGGGTTCCGCCCATGAACCTATGCATAGGGGTTCGCACACGTTTTCGTCTTGATTCTCCGGTAGAACTTTGGGGCACTTTTTGAGGTTCTATGTGTTGGTTGAATAGATGAATCTGAGATTGTGTGATGCATATCGTATAATCATATCCACGGATACTTGAGGTGACATTGCAGTATCTAGGTGACATTATGGTTTTGGTTGATTTGTGTCTTAAGGTGTTATTCTAGTATGAACTCTAGGGCTGTTTGTGACACTTATAGGAATAGCCCAATGGATTGATTGGAAAGAATAACTTTGAGGTGGTTTGATACCCTACCATAATCTCTTCGTTTATTCTCCGCTATTAGTGACTTTGGAGTGACTCTATATTGCATGTTGATGGATTGTTATATGATCCAATTATGTTATTATTGTTGAGAGAACTTGCACTAGTGAAAGTATGAACCCTAGGCCTTGTTTCCTAGCATTGCAATACCGTTTACACTCACTTTTACCACTTGTTACCTTACTGTTTTTATATTTTCAGATTACAAAAACCTATATCTACCATTCATATTGCACTTGTATCACCATGTCTTCGCCGAACTAGTGCACCTATACAATTTACCATTGTATCGGGTGTGTTGGGGACACAAGAGACTCTTTGCTATTTGGTTGCAGGGTTGCTTGAGAGAGACCATCTTCATCCTACGCCTCCCACGGATTGATAAACCTTAGGTCATCCACTTGAGGGAAATTTGCTACTGTCCTACAAACCTCTGCACTTGGAGGCGCAACAACGTCTACAAGGAGAATGTTGCGTAGTAGACATCAAGCTCTTTTCTGGCGCCGTTGCGGGGGAGGCTAGGTAAGTGGTACTCACACCCCGTCAACTAAGCTCTTTTCTGGCGCTGTTGCCGGGGAGGTGAGTGCTTGAAGGTATATCTTTAGATCTTGCAATCGAATCTTTTTGTTTCTTGTTTTAGCACTAGTTTAGCTTATGAAAGAAAACTACAAAAAAATGGAATTGAGTTTGCCTCATACGCTTCATCTTTTCAATATCTTTCGTGAGTATGATGGAAAGAAAAATTGTGCCAAAGTATTAGAAGAAGAATGCATTAAAATGTTTGGCACTAAATCTTTGAATGATGAGCATGATTGCAATGTTGTTAGTATGAATTCCTTGAATATCCATGATGCTAATGATATGCAAAGCCACAAGCTTGGGGAAGCTATGTTTGATGAAGATGATATTTTTTGTCCCCCAAGCTTTGATGTGCAAATTTATTATGATGAAAGCATGCCTCCTATCTATGATGATTATTGTGATGACACGTATGCTTTAAAGAATAATGATAACCATGAAACTTGTCATCTTGATCTTAATTTTCAATCATATGATAGTTATTTTGTTGAGTTTGCTCCCACTATTATTCATGAGAAGAATCTTGCTTATGTGGAGAGTAGTAAATTTTCTATGCTTGTAGATCATGAAAAGAATGCTTTAGGTGCTAGTTATATTATTGAATTCATTCATGATGCTACTGAAAATTATTATGAGGGAGGAATATATGCTTGTAGGAATTGCAATAATATCAAGTTTCCTCTCTATGTGCTTAAAGTTTTGAAGTTATGCTTGTTTTACCTTCCTATGCAAGTTGATTCCTGTTCCCATAAGTTGTTTGCTCACAAAATCCCTATGCATAGAAAGTGGGTTAGACTTAAATGTGCTAGTCATATTCTTCATGATGCTCTCTTTATGTTTCAATTCCTATCTTTTATGTGAGCATCATTGAAATCATCATGCCTAGGTAGAGGCGTTAAACGTTAGCGCTTGTTGGGAGGCAACCCAACTTCATTTTAGTTTCTTGCTTTTTGGTTATGTTTAGTAATAAATAACCCATCTAGCTTCTGTTAAGATGTGGTTTTACATTTTAATTAGTGTTTTTGCCAAGTAGAACCTTTGGGAAGACTTGGGTGAAGTCTTTATGATCATGCGGTAAAAAACAGAAACTTTAGCGCTCACGAGATTAGCTTCAACTTTTTACTGGAGAGAGATATTTAGTTGGTTCTTTTTGAATATTATTACTAGACAAATTCCTCAAGTCCACCAATTTATTTTACAATTTTTGGTGTTCCAGAAGTTTGCATTAGTTACAGATTACTACAGACTGTTCTGTTTATGACAGATTGTGTTTTCATTGTGTTGCTTGCTTATTTTGATGAATCTATGGCTAGTAAAATAGTTTATAAACCATAGATAAGTTGTAATACAGTAGGTTTAACACCAATATAACTAAACAATGAGTTCATTACAGTACCGTGAAGTGGTGTTTTGTTTTCTTTCGCTAACGGAGCTCACGAGTTTTCTGTTAAGTTTTGTGTTGTGAAGTTTTCAAGTTTTGGGTAATGATTCGATGGACTATGGAATAAGGAGTGGCAAGAGCCTAAGATTGGGGATGCCCAAGGCAACCCAAGGTAATATTCAAGGATAACCAAGCGTCTAAGCTTGAGGATGCCCCGGTAGGCATCCCCTCTTTCGTCTTCGTTCATCGGTAACTTTACTTGGGGCTATATTTTTATTCACCACATGATATGTGTTTTGCTTGGAGCGTCATGTCATTTTATTTTGTTTTGCTTGCTGTTAGAATAAAGTACCAAGATCTGAAATCCTTAAATGTTAGAGAGTCTTCACATAGTTGAATAATTATTCGACTACTCATTGATCTTCACTTATATCTTTCAGAGTAGTTTGTTGTTGCTCTAGTGCTTCACTTATATCTTTTAGAGCATGGTGGTAGTTTTATTTTGAAGAAATAGATGAACTATCATGCTTCACTTATATTATTTTGAGAGTCTTAAATAGCATGGTAATCTTCTTAAATAATCCTAATATGCTAGGTATTCAAGATTAGTAAAAACTTTCTTATGAGTGTTTCGAATACTAAGAGAAGTTTGATGCTTGATGATTGTTTTGAGATATGGAGGTAGTGATATTAAAGTTGTGCTAGTTGAGTAGTTGTGAATTTGAGAAATACTTGTGTTGAAGTTTGCAAGTCCCATAGCATGCACGTATGCTAAACGTTATGTAACAAATTTGAAACATGAGGTGTTCTTTGATTGTCTTCCTTGTGAGTGGCGGTTGGGGACGAGCGATGGTCTTTTCCTACCAATCTATCCCCCTAGGAGCATGCGCGTAGTGCTTGGTTTGTGATGACTTGTAGATTTTTTCAATAAGTATGTGAGTTCTTTATGACTAATGTTGAGTCCATGGATTATACACACTCTCACCTTTCCATCATTGCTAGCCTCTTCGGTACCGTGCATTGCCCTTTCTCACATTGAGAGTTGGTGCAAACTTCACCGGTGCATCCAAACCCCGTGATATGATACACTCTTTCACACATAAACCTCCTTATATCTTCCTCAAAATAGCCACCATACCTACCTATTATGGCATTTCCATAGCCATTCCGAGGTATATTGCCATGCAACTTTTCACCATACCGTTTTTCATGACACATTCATCATTGTCATATTGCTTAGCATGATCATGTAGTTGACATAGTATTTGTGGCAAAGCCACCGTTCATAATTCTTTCATACATGTCACTTTTGATTCATTGCATATCCCGGTACACCGCCGGAGGCATTTACGTAGAGTCATACTTTGTTCTAGTATCGAGTTGTAATCATTGAGTTGTAAATAAATAGAAGTGTGATGATCATCATTTAATAGAGCATTGTCCCAATAAAAAAAGAGAAAGGCCAAAGAAAAAAAAGAAGGCCCAAAAAAAGGAGAAAATAAAAGGGGCAATGCTACTATCCTTTCTTTTCCACACTTGTGCTTCAAATTAGCACCATAATCTTCATGATAGAGAGTCTTTTGTTTTGTCACTTTCATATACTAGTGGGAATTTTTCATTATAGAACTTGGCTTGTATATTCCAACGATGGGCCTCCTCAAGTGCCCTAGGTCTTCGTGAGCAAGCAAGTTGGATGCACACCCACTTAGTTTCTTTTGTTGAGCTTTCATACATTTATAGCTCTATTGCGTCCGTTGCATGGCAACCCCTACTCCTTGCATTAACATCAATCGATGGGCATCTCCATAGCCCATTGATTAGCCTCGTTGATGTGAGACTTTCTCCTTTTTTGTCTTCTCCACATAACCCCCATCATCATATTCTATTCCACCCATAGTGCCATATCCATGGCTCATGCTCATGTATTGCGTGAAGGTTTATAAGTTTGAGATTACTAAAGTATGAAACAATTGCTTGGCTTGTCATCGGGGTTGTGCATGATGAGAGCATTCTTGTGTGACGAAAATGGAGCATGACTAAACTATATGATTTTGTAGGGATGAACTTTTTTGACCATGTTATTTTGAGAAGACATAATTGCTTAGTTAGTATGCTTGAAGTATTATTATTTTTATGTCAATATGAACTTTTGTCTTGAATCTTTTGGATCTGAATATTCATACCACAATTAAGAAGAATTACATTGAAATTATGCCAAGTAGCACTCCGCATCAAAAATTCCTTTTTATCATTTACCTACTCGAGGACGAGCAGGAATTAAGCTTGGGGATGCTTGATACGTCTCCAACGTATCTATAATTTTTGATTGCTCCATGCTATATTATCTACTGTTTTGGACAATATTGGGCTTTATTTTCCACTTTTATATTATTTTTGGGACTAACCTATTAACCGGAGGCCCGGCCCAGAATTGCTGTTTTTGCCTATTTCAGTGTTTTGAAGAAAAGGAATATCAAACGGAACCGAAATGGAATGAAACCAACTGGAGAAGTTATTTTTGGAAGGAAAGCTACCGAAAAAACTTGGAGTGCATGTCAGGAAAGGAACGAGGGAGCCACAAGGCAGGGGGGCGCCCACCACCCTAGGGCGCGCCCTCCACCCTCGTGGGCCCCTCGTGGCTCCCCTGACGTACTTCTTTCACCCATATATACCCACGTACCCTAAAAACTTCTTAGAACAGAATAGATGTGGAGTTCCACTGCCGCAAGCCTCTGTAGCCACCAAAAGTCAACCGGGACCCTGTTCCGGCACCCTGCTGAAGGGGGAACCCTCACCGGTGGCTATCTTCATCATCCCGACGCTCTCCATGACGAGGAGGATGTAGTTCACCCTCGGGGCTGAGGGTATGTACCAGTAGCTATGTGTTTGATCTCTCTCTCTCTCGTGTTCTTGATTTGGCACGATCTTGATGTATCGCGAGCTTTTCTATTATAGTTGGATCTTATGTTGCTTCTCCCCCTCCACTCTCTTGTAATGGATTGAGTTTTCCCTTTGAAATAATCTTATCGGATTGAGTCGTTAATGACTTGAGAACACTTGATGTATGTCTTGTTGTGCGTATCTGTGGCGTCTAATTAGAGCGGGGGATCATTCCAATTAGGAAGTTCAGCTCGTTGCTTTTTATTTTACCAGAATTGGAGCCAGGCTCTAATGGGATATCACGTGATTCACTTGATGTATGTTTTGGTGATCAACTTGCGGGTTCCGCCCATGAACCTATGCATAGGGGTTGGCACACGTTTTCGTCTTGATTCTCCGGTAGAAACTTTGGGGCACTCTTTGAGGTTCTATGTGTTGGTTGAATACATGAATCTGTGATTCTGTGATGCATATCACATAATCATACCCACGGATACTTGAGGTGACATTGGAGTATCTAGGTGACATTAGGGTTTTGGTTGATTTGTGTCTTAAGGTGTTATTCTAGTACGAACTCTAGGGTTGTTTGTGACACTTATAGGAATAGCCCAATGGATTGATTGGAAAGAATAACTTTGAGGTGGTTTTGTACCCTACCATAATCTCTTCGTTTGTTCTCCGCTATTAGCTACTTTGGAGTGACTCTTTGTTGCATGTTGAGGGATAGTTATATGATCCAATTATGTTATTATTGTTGAGAGAACTTGCACTAGTGAAAGTATGAACCCTAGGCCTTGTTTCCTAGCATTGCAATACCGTTTACACTCACTCTTACCACTTGTTACCTTACTGTTTTTATATTTTCAGATTACAAAAACCTATATCTACCATCCATATTGCACTTGTATCACCGTCTCTTCGCCGAACTAGTGCACCTATACAATTTACCATTGTATCGGGTGTGTTGGGGACACAAGAGACTCTTTGCTATTTGGTTGCAGGGTTGCTTGAGAGAGACCATCTTCATCCTACGCCTCCCACGGATTGATAAACCTTAGGTCATCCACTTGAGGGAAATTTGCTGCTGTCCTACAAACCTCTGCACTTGGAGGCCCAACAACGTCTACAAGGAGAAGGTTGCGTAGTAGACATCAATGACCGTTACCTTGGATACTGCTACTATCTTTTATTTGCTAGTTGTCTCGTTGCTATGGCTATGCCGCGCTACCTACCACTTGTTTATCAAGCCTCCCAAATTGCCATGATAGCCTCTAACCTTTTTCACCATCCTAGCAAACCATTGTTTGGCTATGTTACCACTTTGCTCACCCCCTCTTATAGCGTTGCTAGTTGCAGGTGCATTTTCAGGTTGTTCCATGTTGGGACATGGATATCATGCGATATCACAATATCTCTTATTTAATTAATGCACATATATACTTGGTAAAGGGTGGAAGGCTCGGCCTTTTGCCTGGTGTTTTGTTCCACTCTTGCCGCCTTAGTTTCCGTCATACCGGTGTTATGTTCCTTGATTTTGTGTCCCTAACACGGTGAGGGTTTATGGGCCCATCTTGATAGTTCACTTTGAATAAAACTCTTCCAGCAAGGCCCAACATTGGTATTACCATTTGCTCAACATAATAACTAAACATGTTAATAAACTTGACGCATAGGGAGTTAGCGCTACCCGAGGTTCGTTATTCAACCTAATACAGGGGGCAGTGCTGATGGTGTTGGTCCCAAACTAGAGCAGCTTGCGGCCCCGCCCCTTGGCAACTTGGGGTATTTTGGTCATTGTAACCATAGCTCATCCGTCGTGGCCTGAGACGAGATACGTGCAACTACTATCAGGTTGTCGGCACGTTGCGAGGTCTTGCTGGACATGTTTTACCATTGTTGAAATGTCTTCTGCACCGGTATCCTGAGTCTGAACGGAGGGTCCTGAGATGGAGGATTGTCTCCGTGGATCGTGAGCTTGTCATGGCCTAAGTTGGGACACCCTTGCAGGGTTTAAACTTTCAAGAGCCGTGCCCGTGGTTATGTGGCAGATGGGAATTTGTTAATATCCGGTTGTTAAGGACTTGACACCATATTCGAATTAAAATACACCAACCACGTGCGTAATCATGACTGTCTCTTTTCGGGTAAGTCGAGAAGAGAACACGGTGGGGTTATGTTTGAACGGAAGTAGTTCAGGATCACTTCTTGATCATTACTATTTTGTGACCGTTTGCGTAGTTTCTCATCTTATTCTTGTACTCGTAAGTTAGCCACCATACAATGCTTAGTCGCTTGCTGCAACCTCACCACTTATCCTTTCCATACCCATTAAGCTTTGTTAGTCTTGATACCCATGGTAATGGGATTGCTAAGTCCTCGTGGCTCACAGATTACTACAACAACAGTTGCAGGTACAGGTAATGTGACGATCATGACATGAGGGCGATGGTTACTTGTTTAGGAGTTCTTCTTCTTCTTTGTTGATCTTGGGATAGGTTCCTGGTCGGCAGCCTGGGCTAGCAGGGTGGATGTCGTTTGAGTTTCTGTTTGTGTTGCATCCATAGTCGTATGTTGTTCTGATGTATTCTTGTGGCATTTGTATGCCCTTTGTATGTATCCCCATCTATTATGTAATGGTATGATGTAATGATATCCACATTGCTAAAGCGTTTCAATATGCGACTCCATCCTTGGTGGGACCTTCGAGTTCCTCTCCGATAGGATCGCATATTGGGCGTGACAAGTTGGTATCAGAGTCTCGACCGACCATAGGAGCCCCCTTGATTGACCACAGTTGGCCATTGTCGAGTCTAGAAGAAAACTATTTTGTAGTCTAGTTATATAGGAGAGTAGGACTTCTTTTTACTCCTCAGCCCCTTCGTCGCTCTGGTGAGAAATCTTGACGTAGGTATTTTGACTTAGTCCTCTCCCCCTTCAATTTTTTTAGGATCACACAGTCTTCTTTTCATCGTTGTGTCCTCAATCCTCTTTTCATCCGGTGCACTTCTCTTCGAGTTGATTCGACCCTCTTTGCCTTTTGCAAGATCAGTCCTCAGTTCTTTCTCAACGACGTTGTTTCCCCGTCTGAAGATAAACAACGTCGTCTGAAGTTGTCTTTCTTTTTCCCACCCGCCCACCCTTTTCTTCTGCATGGGTTATCCGAAAGAAACATGTTGAATTTATTCAACATGCTAACCGATGCATCTACAACTTAAAGAAATCATATGTTCCTTTGAGTTGTTCTCTTTAGTTGTATTCTGACCTCCGACTATCATAAGATAGTAAAGAGCATGTCTTGCATTCGTGTACAACGATGCCTATTATTCTTGTGGTCCATCAAGCCGTTCTATTTCATAATGAATAGGAGAAACAAACTCCAGAACCTCATCCATATCTAGGATTGGGTCAAAGCAGTTGTATTCCACAGATCAAATGCCAATCCAGCTTTTGCTCTGCTCTACCTTGGAGTTTTACCATCTTTATGTCAAGAGTGTCATGAGAATTGCACCACCTCTTATGAATTCTTGACGCAGTAATACTTCTTGCCATCATTGTTCATTCCTTGGTTTCATTGTTATTGTAACCGGAATGCCGACAAGCGTATTGTGACGTGCGAAATCAATACTCCTAGCAACTCTGTTGCTTAGTAGTTAATGGACAATACTCTCATTCTTAGCGTGCTGGTTATTGAATTATCATTCTAAGACTGATCGTGCTACACAGTCCATTTCTCCTGGTGCACCCTTCGATCAAGAGTTAGGATTGTATCAATCCCTTTCTTGTTTGATCACATCGTCTTGCCCTGAAAAGAAAGATTGTTCTCAAGCTTAGTAACATATCGGTGGTTCGTGATGTTACGAATATCTTCTCGGAAGTATTACCAGGTTGTTACCTGACCGCTATGTTGAGTTTGTGATCAAGTTGGTTTCTTGTAAACCGCCCATTCTCCAAGAATTTGTGTTGGATACCTTTGAACTAATTGGTTAAGCTAAACAACAACTTGGGGAGTTGGAAGATAAAAGCTATATCTAACTTAGTTCATGTTAAGGGATATATTTGTGTGTGAGTGTGTGTGTGTCTGTGTGTGTTGAAGAAACATGATATCTCCATTGATTGGTCCTCGTGATCAATTGTTGGATCTATTGCCTTGTCAAAACTTTGACTTGAGTATGGGCTATCGTCAAGTCAAATCAGAACCAACGATGTTCGTAATGTTTTCTTACTCGTGGTTGATCCCTCGAGCATACACCATTACATCTTTTGGTCTGACCAATGCTATCACCGTGTTCACATGATGGTGGAAGTCTAGTGATATGGAAATTCCGATGAGTTGCTGTTGAGCCCATCAGCAACATTTTGTCTCCCCATGATTCATGTTGAACAACAACCCAGTGTTGGAAACTTTGTAAGCATTGCCTTCATGTTCCGCTCATGAGGTATACGTTTGGATGAAAGAAGTGACTTCCTCTAATTCACGAGTATTTGAAGTAAGTTGCCACCATGAATTTGAGGAAATTTGTTTTGCTTCCTCTAGAATCATCCCAAGTTAGTCATGCATGTGCGAAGTATTCTATGGTTTGATAGACTGATCATCTTCATTCTGTATGTATCCCTAGCACATCAAGCCACTGATTGATTTGTTCAAGGAAAAGAAGCTCCTTCTTAAGACCCGGGGATTATACAAGGACTTCGATATCCTCGATGATGGTTCCCCACCTGAACTCGGTAGTGTTTTATTATAAGACTACAACGTGGTCATGCTTGTCTTGGACAGCGTGTTCACAGGTTTGTAGCAGAACCAACTCATGTTTTGGAGCTTGCTATCGTAGTTCATTTCCCAAGGATCTCACAATGTCATCTCATCGGTTTGTGTTGCAAACTTTCCTTTTCAGACATGCCGTCTGAAGTATCATGTTACCAACCAGATCTGAATCTCAGGCAGATATGATGATTGGAAAATCCCCAACATTTGCATTTTGTTCCCAGCTTGCACCGCCATTGTGCCAATTTCCCATGGGCTGCCCCTCTCAGTAATTGATGTCTAGGATCATCTTCAAAAGTAGACTTACCACGGGTCCCATCCATTTCCGATGATACGTAAAGATCATCCATTACATTGTCCTCTACAAGGTAGTCCGCATCATGCATTCTAGTATGAGTATGCCATTTCTTCAAGCTCCTTCTCACGATCGTTTGTGTTTGCCTTAGGCCGGTATAAAGAGTTTCAATGATCTAGATATTAAAAGTAATTCTTTTGCCATTTAAGGGGATAATTCTACGAGCCGTTCTGGGATCATGGTAATTGCTTCCTCGCTACTTTGAAACCCTCGTCAAATTGTTTCTTCTGTCCCTCCTAATGCATGTTTTGCCTCTCAGCTCTAGAGATGTTTCTACGTCTCATTCCGTGAGTTGATCTTGTGATCCTTGTGATAATCCTAAGTTGCTCGAACCTCAAGAAGATCGATTCTTCTAAAATTCTCCCTTTCATCTCGTTGTCATGTTCGATGAAGTTCTCAAAGCATGATGCCGAGATCAAGATGATGCAATGAATCAACATCTTCGAGAAGGACAGTTGGATCTTGGAAATCTTGTTAGCGTGTGTCCCTCTGTCTTCTTACTTCATGCCTTGAATCTCGGGAGGAGATTCTTGTTTAGTGGGAGTGAGTTGTCGCAGCCCTAAAATTGTTTGCAGATAGTTGCATCAGTGAGCATCATGCATCTTGTTAATTTCAAGAAACTAGAAATGGGGACATGTGAAAGCCTCAGAAATCATTTCTGAAAATGACCAAGATAAAAATTGCTTCAAATAAGTCCAAGAAAATGTTCCTGTGAGTCTCTGGAAATATTGGCAAGGGATAAAATTCAAACCAATTTTTTTAGAATCTCAGAAACAATTATTTTGGGCCTTTGAATTAATTCAATAAATATTTGAATTGGATATATATTTATTATATAATAAATATATGTTCAATAATTCTGAAAATTGTTGTGTGGATTTGGATAAGTCCATTTAGTTCACACAATTATTTTTATGAATTTTGATATTGATTTGGTCTTAGAACTAAATCACAAATAGATTGCAAAAATAGAAAAGAGAAAACAAAATAGAGAAAGCAGAGAGAGAGAGAGAGAAGAACTTACCTGGCAGCCCACTTACCTGGCCAGCTGGCGGCCCGGTAAGACAATCCAGCCCTCCAGGGGCAGATGCGTCTTCCACCTCACGCCAGTCGGACGCAGGGCGCGTGCTCGCTGCGCGCTGGCCACACGCCACGCCACCTCCTGCTTCCGCCGCTTCCCCGATGCGGCTGTGAACGCCACGCGCCAGCCCCGTACCCCCTCACTCCCCTCCCGTGCCTTCCCTCTCCTCTGCTCTCTCTCCCGCCTGGACCCGAACGCGTCAGAGAGCGCCGCCGTGCACCGCCGCGGCCACAACCACTCCCTCGCTCCCTCTCCATCCCAGGCGTCTCCGCCTCGCCGTCTTTGTCCTCTCCACTGAGTCACGCGGCGCCAGAAGTTCTGCCGCCACCGCCGCCGTTTCCCTCTTCGGCCACCAAAGATCGTCGTCGTCGATTCGCCGCAATCGCCTCCCCGAGCCCACGGAGCTGCTCTTCGACCTCCCAGTGAGCTCCTTCACCGTCTCCCCCTTATCCTCATGGCATGTAGCTTGCCATAACATCTCTCTCTGCCGAGCCCGCGAGCTTCACACTGCCGGCGAAGTCGTCACTGTGGCTAGAGCAAGCTCAGCTTGCCCCTGAGCACGTCATCGCGCTCGTGCTGCTCCCAGGAGCCGAACTAGCCCACCCGTTCGTCCCACCATGCACCACAATGCCGATTCCAAGCACTCCCGAACTCCGGCAGCCGCGCAAGTCGCTGTCAACGTCGACTTAGCCCACCGGAGCTGCTGCTGCGTGCACCACTCGACGCGGACGAGCCTCCCCGTTGCGTAGATGCCCTCCGCTGGCCATTTAGTCGCCGGAGGAGGAATCCCGTGCCCCTCCGCTGTCTCTGGCCTTGCCGTCGACGAGCGCCGGGTCAACTCCGATGAGTCTGACCTGGGTTGACCCTGTTTGACTTCCCCCTGAGTCACAAACATGTGGGGCCAGCCCCTAACTAATTTCTAGTTTAGGATTAAATTATTGTTAATTAACCCTGTCAATTAGCTGACCAGCTGACGTGTGGGGCCCAGCCGTCAGGTTTGACCTGGACCGAGCCGTTGACCTGCTGACGTCACTGTGAGGTCATGCTGACGCAATAATTCCTTTCTGGAATATAAATAAATCTTAAATGATTTATTATTTTGAGAAAATACCGAAAACTTCTAAAAATCATATAAAATCAACCGTAGCTCAGAATGTAATAATTTATGTATGAAAAATTATCAGAAAAATTCAACCTATCCATCTGTACTAGTTTAATGCATGACAAACCAACATAAACCTGTTGTATAGATGAAAACACATAAAGGGCATTTAAAATGCTTAAGTTTGGAGTTGCATTTGAATCCTTGATTCAATTGAGCCCCATTGAACTTGTTGCTGTTGGCATTAGCACAAACAACATCACATATACATGCCATGTTCATGCATCATATTGTGCATTGCATTGATTATGTTTATTCTCTGTTTGTCGGTATTGTTCCCCCTCGGTAGACATTGTTCCGACTCGGTGATCGTTGACACTGATGAAGAGCCAATGTTATCTTCAGAAGTGCCAGTCAAGCAAAACCCCCTTGTTCATTCTGATACAAACCCACTCTCTCGCTCCTGCTCTCTTTTACTGCATTGGGACAACAACGATTCATCTGTTACATGCTGCGGTAGTTGAACCCCTTTTCCTCTGCATGACCTGTCATTGCCATAGTAAATAGACGAAACCCACTAGCATGAGTAGGAGTTGTTTGAGCCCTGATGTGCCTACTCATTCATGCTTGTTTTTCATGCTTGCTACTTCTTATAGTTGACTCAGGTCTGATTCATCGGGAATGAATTGGAAGGTGTGAACATGTCCTACTGATGGGAGCTAAGTGTGTGAACACGATTTGGTAAAGGTAGCGGTGAGAGGCCATGTAGGAGTACATGGTGGGTTGTCTCATTGCAGCCGTCCTCAGGAACTGAGTTCTGTGTTTGTGATCCATTAACGGTTACTACCACACATTGGGCTCCGGGCGCTCCAAGCTCTCTCGACTTATTAATCAACCTGATCTCTGTCCAGGAGTTGCAACTAGTTTCTGGTGTTTGTAGGTAGTGTTAGTAGTCTACCAAGTGGCACCCGGTACAGGTGGGCTTGGGACAGACTAGGCACAGTGGCACGGTGTACCAAGTGGCACCCGGATGGTGGGCTTGGGAACCCTGCTCACATCGTTTGGGGCCGTGAGCGACACCCTGGCCGGATCTCCTTGCGGATGGAACCCGAATAGGCGATAAACCTGGACTAGAGACTTGTGTGGTTAGTCAGGTCGTGGCCGACTCCCTCGCCAGGCTTCCGCTTGAAGGTTGCCGAGATACATGACGTGTACATGGTGGTAAGTGGCGAGAGCGTGTGTGAAGAAGTACAACCCTGCAGGGTTAACATCATCTATTCGAATAGCCGTGTCCGCGGAAAAGGACTTCTGGGTTGCCTGTACATTTCATGGACAAGTGAAAGTGGATACTCTAAAATGCGCAAGATAAGTGTGAGTGCTATGGATGGCCTTCTCGTAGGGAGATGGGAGCGGATCCATAGTGGTGTATTGATATGGTGAATATGTGGACTCGTGTGCGCCACTTCAAAAGAGTTACCAACAGTCGTAGTTTAGGATAGCCACCGAGTCAAAGATGGCTTGCTGCAGTTAAACTCCACCACCCCCTTTATTGATACTGATGCATATGTAGCTAGTTCTGATGTAAGTCTTGCTGGGTGCATTTGTACTCACGTTTGCCTATTTTATGTTTTGCAGAGAGACGTCAGTCTCGCTAGTAGTTCCGCGTGGACTTCGACGTTTAGCTTGTTACCTCAGCTACGATCTTGTACCCTTGGGAGGGTCTTGTAGATAGTCAGACTTCTCAGCCTTTTTCATTTGTAGTTGTCTGTACTCAGACATGTTTATGCTTCCGCTTGATGCTTGTATGCTCTGCATGTTGGTTCATGAGACCCATGTTTGTAATATATGACTCTTCGGAGCCTTATGAATAAATACTCTGAGTCGTAGAGTCTTGTTGTGATGCCATGTTGTATTTGCACATATCGAGCATATTGTGTGTATGATTGAAATGCTTGGTATGTGTGGGATCCGACAACCTAGTTGTCTATCCTTGGTAGCCTATCTTATGGGGAAATATAGTCTGGTGCTTCCACTGAGCCATGGTAGTATGCTACAACCCGGTTTACCGGAGTCCTGCTAGCCCAGCACTACTGCTCCGGAACGCTTAGCCTGGCCGGCATGTGATTCACATCGTTCCCGTGCCTGTCCCTTCGGGGAAATGTCACGCGGTGAGTTCCGGAGTCCTGCTAGCCTGCTACAGCCCGGATTCCCGGAGTCCTGTTAGCCCAGTTGCTACAGCCCGGATTCACACGCTGATGACCGACATGCTCGATGTTGTTTCATGTATGCCTGTCCCTGTAAGTTAGTGCCACTTTGGGTTCACGACTAGGCATGTCGGCCCGGGTTCTCTGCCATATGGATGCTAGCGACGCTATCATATACGTGAGCCAAAAGACGCAAACAGTCCCGGACCAGGTAAGACAACACCCGTGGGAATACCGTGCGTGATGCCGCAAAGTGATATGAGGTGTTACATGCTAGATCGGTGTGACTTAGAATCGGGGTCCTGACAGTCTCAACCGGTGAATTCTCATCAACTCCATCATTATTCGTCTCGTTTTCTTTCCGATGGATTCAATTCGAGTTTTTCGGATTGATCATATTCTTTTCCTTGGCTCAAATGTTTCCCCTTGCTCGTTCGCTTCTCACCAGTTTATTCTTTCGGAGTGTTCAAGACATCTCACAAGATTCATGTTTGTGTTCAAATTAATTCGAGGTTGTCACCTCATTTGAGTCTTTCAATCATTCCAGTGCATCATTTCTCATTCAAACAATCCTTTCCAACAGTGTTTCTTCTCAATGGGCCCTAACCCATAGGTCTTTTCCCAGGATCTTACCTGACTCCTCTAATTTTTCCAGTGTTATTCTCAAATTCTTTTCGAAGTTTGACGTAATAATGAATTTCATTAGTTAGATGCTTTTTCAAGATCGATTTCAAATTATTTTCATTGTCGGCTCAACCTCTTCAATTTTCATTTTCCCCAAAGTATATCTTGACGGCCCATCAGCCCGTCCCATATCACACAACCCGGACACCCGAGGACCCCATAATCCAGGACTTCCTCACCCGCCACACCTTTCAGATCTCGTTTCGTGAGTGGGAGAAAAATGCTCTTGGAATGGGCCGAGAGTTGACGAGTGGTCTTGGTATATAACCGATAGACCGCCTGTCAAATTTCGTTCCATTTGGAGGTTGTTTGATGCCCCAATGGTTAACCGCATTAACCGCCGGATCACTTTCCCTTTGCAGCCTAGCAACCCTTCACAACAACCCACTAGACCACCTAAACCTATTCCATGCTCTTCGCCGGCGGCCTTCTTCTTCCTCTGGAGCGAACGCCTCGCACGAACTCCCCGAGATGGATCGCCAAGTCCAGCTGCCGGTCGCCTCCCCTTCTTCCTCTGCTTCATGGTCCGAGCACCATCACCCGATCAGCTTCTTGACACCCCTCGGTTCGGCCTCCTCGCGCCCGTCCAAGCTCACCTTCCGCACCCTCTCGGTGAGCCGCATGGAATCCCCTCCTTTACCGCTTCTTTGCATGCATGTAGTCACCGATCCCGTCGTGTTTGAGCTGTTGTTGCCGTGCTATCGCCATGGCTTCCATGAAGCAAGCCCCCATGCTTGTGCTTGGGTTCTCTGACCCTGAACCTGCCCTCGCACGCCCCATAGCAGCATTCTACTCCTAATCCCGCACCCTCGCTGGCATGCCACCTCGCCGGACGTGGCAGCCTTGCTCGCCTGATTTTATTTTGCCTATCCCTATGACAGTCGGCCCCCACCTGTCATCCTATAGCAATCCCTCCCTCCCTTTTTTTTATTTTAGCCGGCGTATTCCAAATCTGGAAAGATGCCACTTTCCATTTCGGGCCCTGTCCAATTCTGGACATTCACTTAAAGCAAACCCCAACATATTATATATGTTTTTGGGGTAGAAAAATCCAATGAATCCATTGGTGGCATCAATTTCATCATTTGAGAAAGTTCATGAACATGTCATATATGCAGCATATGCTCTTTTGTTTTTATATGTTTTTGTGTGCTTTTCATATGAGCATCTTGTCAACATGAGTTTGGTGCATTTTTATTTGCTTGTAGTATTTATCTCATGCCATGATATGCCATGTGTTGATTGAAACAAGCTTGCAAAGTAGGGTACTTGTTGTTACTGTTGTGCCAAGTCTGGAACTGTATATTATGTTGCCATGTTTACTTGATGCTACCATCAAACCTGTGCATAATCTGGAGATGTTCAGTGATCATGTTTTGATGCCCATGTTATTCTCCATCCATCCATGCCCTTTTTTTGCATTTTTAACCTGCTGTAGCTTGTTCTTTTGGTGCTCTCAAATTGCTTAAAAATATAACTGTCAGCATGCCCAATTTTCACTAAGTCTGTTATATCATCTTGCCATGTTCACTTGAAGCTATCATCAAATCTGTTGCTCCAATGATCATGCTCAGTAATGGTATTTTGTTAAGGGTGTTTAGTAAAAGCTTACCATGCCCTCTGATGCAATGAAATAATCATGTAGCATATACTTTTGTTGTCTCAAAATATGCATCATGAATATATTTTCAGCCTTACTCTGTTTTTCACTAAGTCTAAGAATCTGTTATGACTTGCTTGATCGTCTTGATGAATGCCAATGATCTAGAGGTTATATGGAGATGCTTAGTAATCATGTTTTGCCACGTTTAACCTTTACTTTAATGCCATGCTTTTTCTTGCTATGTTCTTGCGCTGTAGCATGTTTGCTTCAGGTGTTCAACATGTCAACGTGTTATTGTTTCTAACATGTATGCCCTGTTTTTCCGTGTCCTAATCTGTGTTATAAAGTTGCCTTTTGCTTTGATCATGTTGGATTAATCTTGATACCTATGAACCTGAACCTTTATTATAATTGAAGCATGCAATCTGTATGTTAAGTGCATATCATGTTTGTTCCTATCTTGTTTTTGTAGCATGTTTTATGATGCTTGTAAGATGCCTAGTTGCTGTTTTGGACAACTTGTCCTTTGAACTTGTTTTGAGTGTATATGTTGAACCGTTGCTCCGTTTTGAGCATGCTCTATATGAAACTTACTTGGTTTTGCATGTAGTTTCATCATGGCATGTTGCATCCTTGATTTGAGTATGTGTTCTTGATGTTTGAATACATTTTGCACCAATGCCATGTTTAACTTGTTTTGCTCATATCTTCTAGGCCGTAGCTCCGAATTAAATGAACTTTATATGTAACTTGACTAGAAAGATACGTACATCATCGTGGTGTACTTTAGCTTGCTGTTTAGCAACTCCCACATAATCTGTTATTCAGATCTGGACCAATTTCGAAATTTGCATGAGGACTTACCAGAATTGTTATATGTTGTTTTCGGCTTCATTTAAACTTGCTTTGATGTGATATTCTTGTATGCATCATCTCTTGCCATGAGTAGCATCATGTAGACTTGTCATGCATCATACTTGGGTGAGCATCATGTCATGTTTATGTGTTGTGTGTTTACCATGTAGTTTGCTTCCTTCCGGTTGTGCTTCTTCTCGATAGTTCCTGTTTCGTTGTGATCGTGAGGATTCATTCGACTGTGTGGGTTCGTCTTCTTCATGGACTCAATCTTCTTCCTAGAGGGATTTTAGGCAAGATGAACGTTACCCTGGGTACCGCTACTATCTTTTCTTTGCTAGTTGTCTCGTTGCTATGGCTATGTTGCGCTACCTACCACTTATTTATCAAGCCTCCCAAATTGCCTTGATAGCCTCTAACCTTTTTCACCATCCTAGTAAACCGTTGTTTGGCTATGTTACCGCTTTGCTCAGCCCCTCTTATAGCGTTGCTAGTTGCAGGTGCAGTTTCAGGTTGTTCCATATTGGGACATGGATATCACGCGATATCACAATATCTCTTATTTAGTTAATGCGCATATATACTTGGTAAAGGGTGGAAGGCTCGGCCTTTTGCCTGGTGTTTTGTTCCACTCTTGCCACCTTAGTTTCCGTCATACCGGTGTTATGTTCCTTGATTTTGCGTCCCTAACACGGTGAGGGTTTATGTGCCCCTCTTGATAGTTCTCTTTGAATAAAACTCTTCCAGCAAGGCCCAACATTGCTTTTACCATTTGCTCAACATAATAACTAAACATGTTAATAAACTTGATGCATAGGGAGTTAGTGCTAACCGAGGTTTGTTATTCAACCTAATACAAGGGGGCCAGTGCTGACGGTGTTGGTCCCAAACTAGAGCAGCTTGCGGCGCCGCCCCTTGGCAATTTGGGGTATTTTGGTCGTTGTAACCATAGATCATCCGTCGTGGCCCGAGACGAGATACACACGGCTACTATCAGGGTGTCGGCACATCAAGAGGTCTTGCTGGACTTGTTTTACCATTGTCGAAATGTCTTGTGCACCGGGATTCCGAGTCTGATCGGAGGGTCCTGAGATGGAGGATTGTCTCCGCGGGTTGTGAGCTTCTCATGGGCTAAGTTGGTACACCCTGCAGGGTTTAAACTTTCGAGAGCCGTGCCCGCGGTTATGTGGCAGATGGGAATTTTTTAATATCCGGTTGTAGAGGACTTGACACCATATTCGAATTAAAATACACCAACCACGTGTGTAACTGTGTCTGTCTCTTTTCGGGTAAGTCGAGAAGAGAACACGGTGGGGTTATGTTTGAACGTAAGTAGTTCAGGATCACTTCTTGATCATTACTATTTTGCGACCATTTGCGTAATTTCTCATCTTATTCTTGTACTCGTAAGTTAGCCACCATACAATGCTTAGTCGCTTGCTGCAACCTCACCACTTATCCTTTCCATACCCATTAAGCTTTGTTAGTCCTGATACCCATGGTAATGGGATTGCTGAGTCCTCGTGGCTCAAAGATTACTACAACAACAGTTGCAGGCATAGGTAATGCGATGATCATGACGTGAGGGCAATGTTTACTTGTTTAGGAGTTCTTCTTCTTCTTCGTCGATCTTGGGGTAGGTTCCTGGTTGGCAGCCTGGGCTAGCAGGGTGGATGTCGTTTGAGTTTCTATTTGTGTTGCATCCTTAGTCGGATGTTGTTCTCATGTATGATGTTTGATGTATTCTTGTGGCATTTGTATGACCTTTGTATGTATCCCCATCTATTATGTAATGGTATGATGTAATGATATCCGCCTTGCAAAAGCGCTTCAATATGCGACTCTATCCTTGGTGGGACCTTCGAGTTCCTCTCGGATAGGATTGGATGTGACATATGTTGTGCCGGAGAAGAAGTAGAGGGAGGAGCAGCCCTTCAGAAAGAAATACTATGGTGGAGAATATGAGAGATAGGGAGAGGTGTAGCCATGGGCATGAAGAACTTGCGTGTTCGGGGCTGCCTTCTCTTCCTCTATTTAATAGGCTAGAGAGGGGCCAACTTGGAGAGGGGACAACCGCCCAAGGGGGGCCCTCCATCTAGGTTGCCTCCAAGTGGTGCAGCCCCTCCCCACACCCTGGGGCGGCACCAAGTGGCTTGCCCACCAAAGCTAAGGGGTACGCCCCACTATTGGGTCTCTAGGGCCCATGAGGTTGCTCCCACCTTGGGCCTTGCCATGGGACAATCCCATGGCACCCCTAGGACTATTCTAGGACGTTTAAGTAAATACTAGAACCTTCCCTTATCCTATGATGGACTTACTATAGTATCTGGAACTTTTCGGTTCACAGAAACTATTCTGGTTTTCCTTCGAAACACTTCCGGTTTTGCTAAAACGCTTTTGGTTCTCTCTCAACACAATTTCTGTTATCTCTGAAACTTTTTTGGTGATATTCTACTGTTACTATTCAATATATCAAATTCATCTTAAGTGTGTGACCCTGTAGGTTTGGTGAAATATAGACATGAAGAAAACTTCCTTTTGTTCAATGATCAACAACAGAACCATGGACATCCATGTTGACCCCTATACTCACATGAATGGTATTCAAGTGAACCTCTGGTTATCATATGTGGTTCCTTTTTCTTCATGATACTTTATCGAGGTAAGATATATCAGTATTCTCTTGAGTCATTCTCATGCTCACTATACCGGTCTCCTCGTTACCAATTTTGTTCTTCTTTCTCGTTATCATGTTCCGGCACCCCTGTGACTAAGTCACCTGTGTTTGGCTAGATGATGATGGATGTCATCACGCCGAGATGGACCTAAGAATATCTCTCAAACTTTGGAGGAGAAAATCCAACTCTTGAGCTATCTTGTCCCTTGTCACACTTCCTGATAAACCTATAAGTTGTCGTTATGATCACCATGTTACCAATGACATTGAAGCAACCCAAAGTGTACCGTATGGTATGAAGTGACTTGATGACCCACAAGTATAGGTGGTTGCGCTAAAATCGGTGGATCTTGGGTAGGGGATCCCGAGCTGGTGATCTAGGAATGATGGTTACATTGGGGAAACACGAGATGATGTTTACCCAGGTTCAGGCTCTCTCGTAGAGGTTAAAACCCTACGTCCTGCTTGATTATATTGATGTGGTGGAGTATCGAGTACAAGATGATCTACCTTGGGATCATATATTGTTTTCTAAACCCAAAGGTTGGTAATTGTGCCTCTAAAGACTAAATGCCACGGGTTATATACATACCAAGGATACCTAGGTTACACATATTGTCGGTGGCCAGAAATGTTGGCTAATGAGCTATCCTTGAAGCGCACGCCAAGTCTTCGGAGGTTTCCATCTTGATCACGCTGAGGTTCATAGCTTCTGGAGCCCTTCCTTGTGGAGATTGGCGGGCCGTAAGCTCGGCCCATGGACTGTGGGTCGTATAGGTGAGCACTCCCTAGTCCAGGACACCATCAGTAGCCCTTGAACTTGTCTTCAAAGCTGAGGGTGGTAGCTTCATCCTTAGACCAATGTCTTCGGCTTGATGTTATTGGCTTGACAGGCGAGTTCCTCCATTGGTTTAAGTTTATCTTCCAGATCTTCAAAACATCTCCAGCCACCGCAAGGGTCCGAGCATCAACATACGTCGGACCAGGCAGCCCTTAGTTTATGCAATCCAAATACTTTTTACTGGAGATTCACCAAGGGTCCCACCATATGTGGCCATTTGGTTAGTAATTTAAGATTTTTCTTGATCTTCGTGCAGTCTGGGGAACATGCAAACTTATGGCGGGACGACAAAGCGTCTCCCTGCATCTCAATTCATCGGGTATTTAGTCATATAGGGTCATAGCAGAGATCGTACCCCAGGCATTCGCCATCTCGCCCCAGCACAAAATTTCCTCCCTCAAAGCTTAGCTAAAAAGCTCCAAAAATGCCAAGCAGTGCACGCTCATTAACGTGTCCCCACAGGCCCCTCAAGGGTGACTGGGGAAGTTGTTCCTTCATCCGTTGGTGGTTGGATTAGCTTGCCACTCAAGGTCATCTACTAGGTTCAAATCTGACTTCCACTCGCCCTGGCTTGGTATCCTTAGACGGGCGGACACATGTGAATAATTACCCCCGCCCATATGGAGAGCAACGAGTTTGCTTCGTTCCCTTCTTATTGCGGGGTCTTGGATTTCCCATTCATTCGTTCTTCTAGGGTCTGTTAGCATTCTATGGGATCCAACTACACCACCTAACACCCAGGTCGACTCTTCATATTGCGGGATTCCTCGCCCTATGTGAGATGTACCTCGGATGCGAGGTGCACTTCTGGCTATGGAGGAAGTATTTTTTCTTGATGCCCTGCTCCTGAAATGGGAGGATTCATGAAGTGTGCGGAGCCGAGGCATGTCGTATTGCAGGGGTCGGATATCTTCTAGGTACCCTTAGGGAGGATGCTGAGACGTGGGCCACTGAATAGTTTTACATGGCCGATGATAACCACAAATATAGGGGATCACAACTGTTTTTGAGGGTAGAGTATTCAACCCTAATTTATTGATTTGAGACAAGGGGAGCCAAAGAATATTCACAAGTATTAGCAGTTGAGTTGTCAATTCAACCACACCTGAAGTACTTGATATCTGCAGCAAACTGATTAGTAGCAAAGTAGTATGGCAATTTGATAGTAGCGGTAACAGTAGCAATAGTAATAGTAACATTTTTGTAGTGATTGTAATAGTAGCAACGACGATAGTAACTTAGCAAAGACCAATATATGAAAAGCCCGTAGGCATTGGATCAACGATGGATAGTTGTGTTCGATAATATTCGTCATGTAGTACTTATAACCTAGAGCGACACGGAACTAGATCCAGTTCATCAATGTAATGTAGGCATGTATTCTGTATATAGTCATACATGCTTATAGAAAAGAACTTGGACGACATCTTTTGTCCTACTCTCCCGTGGCAGCAGGGTCCATAAGGAAACTAGGGGACATTAAGACCTCCCTTTAATAGAGAACCAGAACAAAGCATTAGCACTTAGGGAATACATGAACTTCTCAAACAACGGTAATCACCAGAAAGAATCCCAATTATTGTCACCTTGGGGTATGCGGATCATAATTCGTAATGGGTGCATACAACTTGCAAGATAGGATCAAGAACACACATCTATTCATTTAAACATAATAGGCTCAGATCTGAAATCATGGCACTCGGGCCCTAGTGACAAGCATTAAGCATAGCAAAGTCATAGCAACATCAATCTCAAAACATATTGGATACTAGGCATCAAGACACAACAAAACTAACTCGGTTACATGATAAATCTCATCCAACCCATCACCGTCCAGCAAGCCTATGAAAGGAATTACTCACTCCCGACGGTGAGCATCATGAAATTGGTGATGATGGAAGCTGATACGTCTCCATCGTATCTACTTTTACAAACTCTTTTCCCCTTGTTTTGGACTCTAACTTGCATGATTTGAATGGAACTAACCCTTTACTGATGCTGTTTTCAGCAGAATTGCCATGGTGTTAATTTTGTGCAGACATAAAAGTTCTCGGAATGACCTGATACTTCACAGAGATGATTTTTGGAATTAATAAAATATATTAGCGAAAGAATCAAGTGAAGGGGGCCCACACCCTGGCCACAAGGGTGGGGGCGTGCCCACCCCCCTGGGGCACGCCATCCGTCCTTGTGGGCCCCCTGGACCTCCACTGACCTCAACTCCAACTCCATATATTCACGTTCAGGGAGAAAAAATTAGAGAGAAGGATTCATCGCGTTTTACGATACGGATCCGCCGCCAAGCCTTATTCTTCCTCGGGAGGGCAGATCTGGAGTCCTTTCGGGGCTCCGGAGAGGGGAATATGTCACCATCGTCATCATCAACCATCCTCCATCACCAATTTCATGATTCTCACCACCGTGCGTGAGTAATTCCATCGTAGGCTTGCTAGACCGTGATGGGTTGGATGAGATTTACCATGTAATCGAGTTAGTTTTGTTAGGATTTGATTCCTAGTATCCACTATGTTCTAAGATTGATGTTGCTATGAGTTTGCTATGCTTAATACTTGTCATTAGGGCCCGAGTGCCATGATTTCGGATCTGAACCTATTATGTTTCATGAATATATTTGTGTTCTTGATCCTATCTTGCAAGTTATAGTCACATACTACGTGTTATGATCCGTCAACCCCAGAGTGACAATAGTCGGGACACTTCCCGGTGATGACCGTAGTTTGAGGAGTTCATGTATTCACTAAGTGCTAATGTTTTGGTCCGATCTTCTATTAAAAGGAGGCCTTAATATCCCTTAGTTTCCATTAGGACCCCGCTGCCCCGGGAGGGTAGGACAAAAGATGTAATGCAAGTTCTTTTCCATAAGCACGTATGACTATATACGGAACACATGCCTACATTATATTGATGAATTGGAGCTAGTTCTGTGTCACCCTATGTTATAACCGTTGCATGATGAATACCATCCAACATTAATATCCATCATTGATCCATTGCCTACGAGCTCGTTTCATATTGATCTTTGCTAAGTTACTGTTCCGTTGCCACTGTTACGGTTACTACAAAACTGCTACTGTTACTTTTGCCACCATTATCGTTACTTCCATATTACTTTGCTACTAATACTTTGTTGCAGATATTAAGTCTTTCAGGTGTGCTCGAATTGACAACTCAGTTGCTAATACTTGAGAATATTCTTTGGCTCCCCGTTGAATCAATAAATTTGGGTTGAATACTCTACCCTCGAAAACTGTTGCGATCTCCTATACTTGTGGGTTATCAAGACCTTTTTCTGGCATCATTGCCAGGGAGAATAACTCTATTCTCTAAGTCACTTGGGATTTATATCTATTGATCACTATGAGGAATTTGAAAGATCAAAGAACCAAGATTTTTCCCTCAACTACGAGGGGAGGTAAGGAACTGCCATCTAGCTATGCATTGATTCTCCTTCTGTTTTGAGTAAACTTGCGACACCTATACCTGCTATTGATTCCGATATGTCGCACGTTATAGATGATGCCACTTCTGCTATGCATGATGCTTAAGATGATAGTACTTGTGTGCTTGATGATATTGTGCCACTTGGTGAATTTTTTGATGAACAACTTGCTAGGGCTAGAGAGAATGAAATTACTAAAACTGATGATATTATTGAAACTAAAGATTATGATTCTCCCCCTAGATATGAATTGCCTGTTGTACCCGATGGTTATGTTATGGATGAAGAAACTGCTAGACACTTCTTTGCTTATAATGATAGTGAGGATCTTAAGAAACTGTTAGCTAAGCTGAAACAAAAATCCTTGAATGCTAGAATGAAATATGATCCCGCTTTCGCTACTTCACCTATCTTTGTTACTTATAAGGATTATGAATTCTCTGTCGATCCTGAGTTAATTACTTTGGTTGGATCTGATCCTTTCCATGGTTATGAATCTGAAACTATTGTGGCACATCTTACTAAATTGAATGATATAGCCACCCTATTTGCTCATGAGGAAAAAATTGCTAATACTATATTCTTAAATTGTTTCCTTTATCGTAAAAGGGCGATGCTAAGATATGGTTTGATTCTCTTGCTCCTGGTTGTTTGCGTAGTCCCCAGGATATGATTTACTACTTCTCTGCAAAATATTTCCCCGTTCATAAGAAACAAGTTGCTTTAAGGGGAATATTTAATTTTTAGGAAATTGAAGAAGAGAGTCTCCCACAAGCTTGGGGGAGGCTTCTCCAATTACTTAATGTTTTGCCTAATCATCCTCTCAAGAAAAATGAAATACTTGATATCTTTTATAATGGACTAACCTATGCTTCCAGAGACCACCTGGATAGTAGTGCTGGTTGTGTTTTCAGGGAAAGAACTGTTGAGCAAGCTGAATTGCTATTGAATAATATATTGAGTAAGGATAATGATTGAACACTTCCCGAACCAACTCCTAAGCCAACTCTGAAGAAAAGGGGTATTCTATTTCTCAGTCCTGAAGGTATGCAAGAGGCAAAGAAATTTATGCAAGAAAAAGGTATTAAAGCTGAAGATGTTAAGAATCTATCGCCTATTGAAGAAATATGTGGTCTTGATAACTCGACACAGGTAGTAGAGGTAAACTCTTTCCATAGATTTGATGAAGGTGATATTCCTCATAATAAGTCTGCTAGTCAATGCTTGGATGAGTTTGATAATTTTATTGATAAACAAGAAAATTTCAATGCCTATGTTAGTAGACAACTGAAATGTAATACTTACATGCTTGACCACTTGAGTGATTATATGAGTAGAACTGTTAGTGATCTCAAGCTTATTAGTAAACATGCTTCCATGCTTACAACTCAAGTAGAACAAGTACTTAAGGCACATGATGATTTTCTTAATGAGTTGAATAGTAAGAACAATGATAATGCTGTTAGGGTTATGACTAGAGGTGGTAAAATGACCGAGGAACCTCTGTATCCTGAGGGTCATCCTAAGAGAGTTGAGCAAGATTCTCAAAAAACTAATACTGATGCACCTAGTCCTCACACTAAAAAGAAAAAGGAAACTGATAGGACTTTGCATGCTAGTGAACCTGCTATAGACACACCTGAGAATCCTAATGATATTTCTATTTCTGATGCTGGGACACAATCTGGTGATGAACACGAACCTGGTAATAATGCTAATAATGATGTTCATGCTGATGCTCAACCTAGTAATGATAATGATGTAGAGATTGAACCTGCTATTGATCTTGATAACCCACAATCAAAGAATCAACGTTATGATAAGAGAGACTTCGTTGCTAGGAAACATGGTAAAGAAAGAGCACCATGGGTTCAGAAACCCATGCCCTTTCCTCCTAAGCCATCCAAGAAAAAGGATGATGAGGATTTTGAGCGCTTTACTGAAATGATTAGACCTATCTTTTTTGCGTGTGCGTTTGACTGATATGCTTAAAATGCCTCCTTATGCTATGTATATGAAAGATATTGTTACTAATAGAAGATAGATACCAGAAGCTGAAATTTCTACCATGCTTGCTAATTATACTTTTAAGGGTGGTATACCAAAGAAACTTGGAGATCCAGGAGTACCAACTATACCGTGCTCCATTAAAAGAAACTATGTTAAAACTCCCTTGTGTGATCTTGGAGCCGGTGTTAGTGTTATGCCTTTCTCTTTGTATCGTAGACTTGAATTGAATAAGTTGACACCGACTGAAATCTCTTTGCAAATGGCTGATAAATCAACTGCTATACCCATCGGTATTTGTAAGGATGTGCCTGTTGTGGTTGCAAACGTTACTATCTTAACGGACTTTGTTATTCTTGATTTTCCCAAGGACGGCAGTATGTCGGTCATCCTTGGTAGACCCTTTTTGAATATTGCAGGGGCTGTTATTGATTGCAACAAAGGCAATGTCACTTTTCATGTTAATGGTAATGAGCATACGATACACTTTCCAAAAAACAACCTCAAGTTCATAGTATCAATTCTATCTAAAAATATTCAACTATTACTATTGGAGGTTTTGAATTTCCTCTTCCTACTGTCAAAAAGAAATATGATATTCTTATTGTTGGGGAAATGCATATCCCTGTTGCGGTAACATAGTGTCATTAAGAAATTCTCCGGTTTCATGTCATTCGGAAGAAGTTTGTTAATAAGACTTGATCAACCTTGTTTATGGATTCCTTTTGATGAGCACGAGATGGATAAATTTAGAAAGCACAACTCTCTGTACCCATCTTTTACTTTCTGTAATTTAGATTAAAAAAGGAAAAATAGTATTTTCTGTCTGTTTTTTGAATTATCCGTGCAATAAAAAATGTCCCGAAAATAAAAGTTCTCCAAATACCCTGAAAATTTAGTATGATTTTTTATAGAATATTTAAGAATTTCTGGCACTGAACACACACAAGGGGGCCTCACCAGCTAGCCACAAGGGTGGAGGGCGCGCCGTACCCCCTGGGCATGCCCATGTCCTTAAGGGCCCCACGTGGCCCCCCTCCACTTATTCCAGCACCCATCCACTCCTTCCTCCAGAAAAAATCACTCCACAACTCAAACTCACGTTCTTGCTCACCTTGCTGCCATTTTCAATCTCCTTGCTCAAAGCTCCATTCACGAAACTACGTTGGGGGATTGTTCTTCGGTACGTGACTCCTCCAATGGTCCAATTAGTTTTTGTTCTAGTGATTTATTTATTGCAAATTTTTGCTGTGGTGGTGACCTTGTTCTTGAGCTTGCATGTCAAATTTATATGGTCCAAAGGAGTTTTGATACATGATATAGCCTCTAGGCACTTGTAGGAGTAGTTTCTATCAATTTTGTTGAGTTTGGTTCAATTTTATTTTGAGTCACTAAAAATTTCAGAAATTTTCAGAGGAAGAAAATGTTGAGGAGATTGTTGAGAGGTTCCTCAACCGGTAGTATATATGTCATTTTGACCTAGAAAAAAATAAGGGAGGCTTTTGGGACGAAGCGCCGCCGTCTCGAGGCGGAACTTGGGCAGGAGCACTTTTGCCCTCCGACGGAGCGATTCTGCTGGGGGAAGTTCCCTCCCGGGGGGAAATCATCGTCATCATCATCACCAACAAATCTCCCATCTAGGGGAGGGCAATCTCCATCAACATCTTCACCAGCACCATCTCATCTGAAACCCTAGTTCATCTCTTGTATTCAATCTTGTTACCGGAACTATAGATTGTTGCTAGGGGGTGACTAGTAGTGTTGATTACATCTTGTAGTTGATTACTATATGGTTTATTTGGTGGAAGATTATATGTTCAGATCCATTATGCATATTAATACCCCTCTAATCATGAGCATGTTTATTGTTTGTGAGTAGTTACCTTTGTTCTTGAGGTGACGGGATAAATCATGTTGCAAGTAATCATGTGAATTTAATATGTGTTCGATATTTTGATGGTATGTATGTTGTGACTCCCTTAGTGGTGTCATGTGAACGTCGACTACATAAAACTTCACCATATTTGGGCCTAAGGGAATGCCCTGTGGAGTAGTAAATAGATGGTGGGTTGCGAGAGTGACAGAAACTTAAACCCTAGTTTATGCACCATTCCATAAGGGACCGATTGGATCCTAGAGTTTAATGCTATGTTTAGAATTTATTCTTAATACTTTTCTCGTAATTGCAGATGCTTGTGGAAGGGTTAATCATAAGTAGGAGGTTTGTTCAAGTAAGAACAACACCTAAGCACCGGTCCATCCACATATCAAATTATCAAAGTAGCGAACACAAATCAAACCAACATGATGAAAGTGACTAGATGAAATTCCCGTGCACCCTGAAGAACGCTTTGCTTACCATAAGAGACCGTTTTGGCCTGTCCTTTGCCTCAAAAGGATTGGGATACCTTGCTGCATAGTTGTTACTATTATCGTTACTTGCTCTTTACAAATTACCTTGCTGTCAAACTACTCCCTACTTACAATTTCAGCACTTGCAGACATTACCTTACTGAAAACTACTTGTCATTTCCTTATGCTCCTCATTGGGTTCGACACTCTTACTTATAGAAAAGAGCTACAATTTACCCCTATACTTGTGGGTCATCAAGGCTATTTTTGGCGCCGCTGCCGGGGAGTGAAGCGCCTTTGGTAAGTGGAATTCGGTAAGGAAACATTTATATAGTGTGCTGAAATTTATTATCACCTGTTACTATGGAAAACAATCCTTTGAGGGGTTTGTTCGGGGTATCTTCACCTTGTCCGGAACCACAATTAGTTACCCCTCAACCTACTGCACCTACTGAAAATATTGAATATGAAATTCCCTCGGGTATGATAGAACAACTGCTAGGTAATCCTTATACAGGAGATGGAACCGAACACCCTGATATGCACTTGATATATGTAGAACAAATTAGTGGATTGTTTAAGCTTGCAGGTCTACCCGGAGATGAGATGATGAGAAAGCTTTTCCTTTATCTTTGAAGGGAAAAGCATTATCATTCTATAGGCTATGCGATGATATTGGATCATGGAATTGGAATCGTTTGAAATTGGATTTCCACCAAAAATTGTATCCTATGCATCTAGTTCATTGCGATCAGAATTATATATATAATTTTTGGCCTTGTGAAGGACAAAGTATCGCTCTAGCTTGGGGGAGGCTTAATTCGATGTTATATTCATGCCCCAAACATGAGCTCTCAAGAGAAATTATTATCCAGAATTTTTATGCTCGGCTTTCTCGTAATGATCAAACGATGCTTGATAGTTCTTGTGCTGGTTCATTTATGAAGAAGACTATTGAATTCCGGTGGGATCTTTTGGAAAGAATTAAACACAACTCCGAAGATTGGGAACTCGACAAAGGTAAAGAGTCAGGTATTAAACTAAAGTATGATTGTGTTAAATCTTTTATGGATAAAGATGCTTTTCAAAAGTTTAGCACTAAATATGGACTTGACTCTGAGATAGTAGCCTCCTTTTGCGAATAATTTGCTAGTCATGTTGAACTCCCTAAAGGGAGGTGGTTTAAATATCACCCACCTATTAAAGAAGAAATTAAAGAACCGATACTAGTTAAAGAAGAAACTATACTTTATAATGTTGATCCAGTTGTTCCTTCTGCTTATATTGAGAAACCACCTTTCCCTGTTAGGATAAAGGAACATGCTAAAGTTTCAACTGTGGTTAACAAAAGCTATGTTAGAACACCTAAACCAGATGAACAAATTAGAGTGGAACCTACTATTGCTATGGTTAAAGTTCTCTTAGAAGAGGATGTGGATGGGCATGTTATTTACTTCTGTGCAGGAGCTGCTTGACTTGCTAAACCTGATGGAAAAGATAAACATAGACCAGTTGTTGGCATGCCTGCTATTTCACTTAAAATAGGAGATCACTGTTATCATGGTTTATGTGACATGGGTGCTAGTGTGAGTGCTATTCCTTACACTTTATATCAAGAAATTATAAAAGACATAGCACCTGTAGAGTTAGAAGACATAGATGTTACTATTAAACTTGCTAATAGAGACACCATATCACCTTGTGGGATCATTAGAGATGTGGAAGTCTTGTGTGGGAAAATAAAATACCCTACTGATTTTCTTGTTCTTGGTACCCTGCAAGATGACTTCCTTTCCCATTATCTTTAGTAGACCTTTCTTGAACACAGTTAATTCTAAGGTAGATTGCAAGAAACAAACTATGGGTGTTAGCTTTGGTGATGAATCTCATGAGTTTAATTTTTCCAAGTTTAGTAGAAATCATCATGAAAAAGAATTGCCTAGTAAGGATGAATTAATTGGTCTTGCTTCTATTGCTGTACCACCTCTTGATCCTTTAGAAATGTATTTGTTAGACCATGAAAATGATTTACATATGCATGAAAGAAATGAAATAGATAAGATTTTCTTTGAACAACGTTCTCTGCTTAAACACAATTTGCCTATTGAAACCCTTGGAGGTCCTCCTCCACCTAAAGGTGATCCTGTGTTTGAGTTAAAACAATTGCCAGACACTTTGAAATATGCTTATCTTGATGAAAATAAGATATATCCTGTTATTATTAGTGCTAACCTTTCAGAACATGAAGAAGAAAGATTATTGAAAGTTCTAAGGAAGCACCGAGCTGCTATTGGATATACTCTTGATGATTTAAAGGGCACTAGTCCCACTCTATGTCAGCACAAAATTAATATAGAACCTGATGCTAAACCAGTTGCTGATCACCAACGCCGGTTAAATCCGAAGATGAAAGAAGTGGTAAGAACCGAAATATTTAAACTTCTGGAAGTAGGTACAATCTATCCCATAGCTGACGGTAGATGGGTAAGTCCTGTTCATTGTGTTCCTAAGAAAGGAGGTATTACTGTTGTTCCTAATGATAAGAATGAACTTATTCCACAAAGAATTGTTACAGGCTATAGAATGGTAATTGATTTTAGAAAATTAAATAAAGCTACTAGAAAAAATCATTACCCTTTGCCTTTTATTGATCAAATGGTTGAAAGATTATCTAAGCACACTCACTTTTGCTTCCTTGATGGATATTCTGGCTTTTCACAAATACCTGTTTCTCAACCTGGTCAAGAAAAGACCAGTTTTACTTGTCCTTTTGGAACCTATGCTTATAGACGTATGCCTTTTTTGTTTATTTTATGCACCTGCTGCCTTTCAAAGATGCATGATGGCTATATTCTCTGATTTTTGTGAAAAGATTGTTGAGGTTTTCATGGATGACTTCTCTGTTTATGGGATGTCTTTTGATGATTGTTTATGCAATCTTGATCGAGTTTTGTAGATGTGTGAACAAACAAATCTTGTCTTGAATTGGGAGAAGTGTCACTTTATGGTTAATGAAGACATTGTCTTGGGTCATAAAATTTCTGAAAGAGGTATTTAAGTGGACCAAGTTAAGGTTGACGCAATTGAGAAAATGCCATGTCCTAAGGACATCAAAGGTATCCGTAGTTTCCTAGGTCATGCTGGTTTCTATAGGAGGTTTATTAAGAACTTTTCTAAAATTTCTAGGCCGCTTACTAATCTTTTGCAAAAGGATATTCCTTTTGTTTTTGATGATGATTGTCTTGAAGCCTTTGAAACACTCAAGAAAGCTTTAATCTCTGCACCTGTTGTTCAACAACCTGATTGGAACTTGCCTTTTCAAATTATGTGTGATGCTAGTGATTATGTTGTTGGTGCTTGTCGCTGGTAAAACCGGCGGATCTCGGGTAGGGGGTCCCGAACTGTGCGTCTAGGCGGATGGTAACAGGAGATGAGGGACATGATGTTTTTACACAGGTTCGGGCCCTCTCGATGGAGGTAAAACCCTACTCCTGCTTGATTAATATTGATGATATGGGTAGTACAAGAGTAGATCTACCACGAGATCAGAGAGGCTAAACCCTAGAAGCTAGCCTATGGTATGATTGTTGTTCGTCCTATGGACTAAAACCCTCCGGTTTATATAGACACCGGAGAGGGCTAGGGTTACATAGAGTCGGTTACAATGGAAGGAGATCTAAATATCCATATTGCCAAGCTTGCCTTCCATGCCAAGGAAAGTCCCATCCGGACACGGGATGAAGTCTTCAGTCTTGTATCTTCATAGTCCAAGAGTCCGGCCAATGGTTATAGTCCGGCTATCCGGACACCCCCTAATCCAGGACTCCCACAGTAGTCCCTGAACCAGGCTTCAATGATGACGAGTCAGGCGCGCAGATTGCCTTTGGCATTGCAAGGCGGGTTCCTCCTCCGAACACTTCATAGAAGATTTTGAACACAAGGATAGTGTCCGGCTCTGCAAAATAAGTTCCACATACCACCGTAGAGAGAATAATATTTACACAAATCTAATCTGCTGACGTATTCCATAGTGTGACATCACACCTCAGCCAAGTCTTTATTCGAATCGTTTTTATAGTCCCACCTTAGCGCATTTTGCGAGGCGGTTTCCTTGGCACGCCTTTGTCGAAGCAGAGATCGTGTCCCCTTTATTTACGGGATCCTCATCATTACAGACATGGGTAACCCAGGCATGCCCGTTGGTATATCCCCTCAATCAAAGGTGAGTCCCAAACGGTCACGGGGAGGGCTCTTGGTATTCAACCTCTTATAAAGAGACCAAGGCCTTACTCCTTTCTTTCGATCTTAATCGAATCCGCCTCTCGCCTCGAGTTCCAACACCCAAGGCCCTAGATTTTAGGCGCTTCGGACCTTCGATGATGTCCGGCTCCGACCTTCGAGGCCGATGAATGCCTTCCTCCGTCATGGAGGAAGACGTGCTAAAGCTGAGAGAGGCCAGGTTTTTGACCGGCGAAATCTCGCATAGGCTGCCTGCTCAAGGGCAGGTTATTCCTACTCCCAAGTCAGGTGAGAGCATGGTGTTCATGTCTCACTTCCTCCGAGGGCTAGGCTTCGCGGCAGATCCCTTCGTGAGGGGGCTCATGTTTTATTATGGGCTGGAATTTCACGACTTAGCTCTGGAGTCCATCCTCCGCATCTCATCGTTCATCGTCGTGTGCAAAGCCTTCCTCCGCATTACTCCTCACTTTGGACTGTGGCTTAAGACCTTTAAAGTAGAGCTGAAGATGATCGAGGGACAACACGCGGAGTGAGGAGGCGCTGTTATAAGCAAGAATGCTGACGCCCCATCGACCGAGGGATCTTTTCAAGAGGAGTTCAGCTTATGGCAACGGGAGTGGTTTTATATCACAGCTCCTAGGGGCACCAAGTGGGTGGCGCCGCCTGCTTTCCGTTCGGGTCCCCCGCCATGACTAGCGTCGTGGGTCAATAAGGGGCTGGATTGGGGGCCGGCAAAGGACGTGCCCCTGTTGCAGGACCGCATCCGAGATCTCCTAGAAAGATATATTAGTTTGGTCATGGTGACGCAGGTTATGTTAATTCGCCGAGTTCCGCCCTGCAAACGTCGCCCCCTCCGCATGTGGGAGTTCAATCCGGAGGGACCGCAAGCTCTCCAACATTTTCTTGGCAAGACGCCCGTGGAGATGTATAAATTGTTCTTCGGACCACTAGTAGTGTGTTCAGATTCTATGGAAGACGCAGGTTTGAGCTGCAATCGTCCGGATACTCAAGTAAGTAGCCCTGTGCCCGGACATACCATCCGTTCATTTATCACGACATCACCCTTAAAAGAGTTGTCCTTGAAACAGGAGTAGGTAGCGAAGGCGAAGTTAATCAGGTGTCCGGCCCCCCTTCCCGCCGGATCCCATATTAACCAGGATGCTGGAGATCGCGCCTTTGGAAGAAAACGCAGGGGGGGACAAGGGAGTTGCTGCCTCCCCGAAGGAGGCCGTCTGGAAAGGAGGAATCGAAGATTCCTCTACTCAGGGGAAGAAAAGGACCGCCTCTGAAGACCCGGAGACCATGGTCTCAAAGCGGGGGAAGAAGTCTTGGCCAGAGGGTCCTGTGCCGGGGGATACCTTGGTCGTATTATGCCCTCAAGGGGATCAGCCCTCCACCGAGCCGTAAGTAGAGAGGGGAGGTTTAAAATGAGCGAAATCCTTGTTTTAATTTTGAGGAAAATAACCGAAATCTTATCTTGTAGTTCGGATCTCAGCCCTTCTCAGCAGAGCTCATTTCGGGGAATCTTCTTCCGGAGATGATGGAAAGCGGAACGCCTTCCCCTGCCATGCCGCCTTACGAGGCGGGCGACCCTGAGGTATCATCGCGGAGGGTTTCTCCTAGTCCGGCCGGGCCGGAAGGCAGTCATATGCCCCCCTCCCCCAAAGCCCTTCGCGTCCGGCCTTTGAAGAAAGCAATCGAACGAGTCTGCACCGCCTGGTGCACGGTCGGAGATACTGAAGGATCTGCTAGGGCGAGCGTCTATCTTAGAGGAGCACCGTACATTGATGGGTACGGTAATTGAAAGGATTTCGTCCGCGGAGAGAGGGCTGCATGACGCTGTCAGGAGTTTGCTGAGGGGTTTTGAGGTACGCGAAGTGATGTACCTTTTGATAGTTCCGCATATTTAAGATGCGCCCTGTGTAGATAGTAGCCCCTGAGACTCTGTGTGCTGTCGAAGAGGACAGTATGCAGAGGATCATAGTCCTAGGTATAATTTTCCCGCCTTCCTATGTAGGTGGCGAAGTGTCCGGTGGCCGACCGGACTGATGAATTTGCCGAGCTAAAGTGGCAACTTGACATGGCAGATGCCGACATCGCGCTTGTCAACAAGAGGCTTGACGAGGCACAAGGTACGTGATTTCTCTGGAGACACTTGGTAAGAGGAGCTTGATGCTAGTATCTTACGATGTGTGCATTTGATGCAGATGGGGCTGCTGCCGTGGAGGACCTTCGGGCGGAACTTGCCCGAGCCAAGGATCAAGCCAAGAGAAGCGATGCGGCTGCCTTGAAGGCGGTTGAGGAGCTAAAAGCCGAACAGGCTGCTCACTGCCGAAGCAAGAAGGAAATGGCCGACATGGCTGTGAAGCTAAAGAACACTGCCGACTGCTGCAAGCTGTTTGAAAAAGAAGATCAGGCGGAGCGGACGGACCTAGAGAAGGCCACTACGACGGCCAAGGATGCTTGTTCTGCGATGAGGGCCATCAAGGAGGAGCTACGTCAAGCCGGAGATATCGTGGCGGGAAAGCCCTTTATGCTGCGGATGAAGTTCGGCGATCCTAAATATGCTCCGTTGGACCGGATGTGGAGTTCGGCGGACGCATATCTGGATTTAGCTGCGAGTGCCGCTGATGCGGCCGAACACTTCCGAGATCAGAAAGATCGTGAAGTGGAAAAGCTCTTCTGGTCGCAGTTCCACAATCCAGAGCGTCCGCTTCCGTTAACCGATCGTTTGGCCGAATGGGCCGAGCTGAATAGGTTATCTGGACTCGCCATGAAGGATGTCGTGGATCATCTGTGGCCGGAAAGGCCAAAGCCGAACAGTTATTTTAGCTTGGTGCAGCAGTTCCTTTGTGCAGTGCCGCATATCAACGCGATGAAGAGGTCAGCATGCATAGAGGGAGCGCGGATGGCCCTTGCCCGTGTCAAGACATACTGGGCGGAGATGGAGGCCACCGTTGTTGCATCCCAACATTCGGACGAAAGCCGAGTACCTGCCGAGCACTATTTTCAGGAAGTTATGCAAGGCGCTCGTTTAATAGAGACGCAGTGCTCGAAGGATATTATGTTCGAATAACATGTATTATTGTAAAAACAATATTTTAATGAATTGTAGAGGCTTTTTATACTTGTGCCTGCAAGAATTATAACACCTCCTGTGCGGCCGTTAATGTATATGCGTATATAATCTGAAAGATGGCAGTCGTCGGCTTCAGCCCCCACGCATATAATGCGGGGGTGTTCGCAGAAGGTGCATTTTCACACTTGATCCAACGTCTTGGTCCATGATGGAGGTGATAGCGCAGCGAACTAGGCAATCGGACTATAATGCTTTATCACTTTCACTTAGCCATAGGAGTTTGACAATGAGGCTACTATATAGCCCCTGGTGGCGCCGCGCTCGCCCGACCTCGGGGCGCGTGTGTGCCTGGCCGGGAAACGGCCCTTCGTTAATGCGGAGGAATCCCGAAGATTCTGATAGGTCATCGAGTGGTTGACCAGTCTCACGCTATATCATGACAATCAGTTTTCGGCTTTCTCTACTGAGGTGCTCGCCTGGCTGAACCGGGTCACAATCGCAGTAGTTCTCCTGGTGCCGCCTTAGCCGATAGAGCGGAACGTAAGGCAGCAAAACACAAGAGCCGGGCAAACCCAACATTTGACCAAAGACATGATTCAGAGCTGATGCATATAAGGCCAAACTCGCGACGCCGAACACTCCCTAAGGTATTCGATCTTTATGAAAACGGGCCGAACAGTGCCCTTGATAATAAGCCCCTGGTGTCCAGGTACGCGCAAAATTCTGACGTGGCCACATGCCAAGACGCCAGCCTCCTCCTTGGTTATACTGAGAATCCGGGGGATGTGTATCAACAAGAGACAGTAAAAAAGGTTTACGCAGGGTCTTAATCTAAGAAGAATCCTTGGAACGGGTCCCTGCTGCATGTCTGCGCCTGTGTCTCCGTTGTGCCATGTCCTGGACGGGTATAGTATGGTGTTCATCTGAAAAAGAGAGGAACTTAGTTTAAAAAGGTCGTGCGAAATGTATGTTATACTAAATAAACAAAGTATAATTCAAAATGGGTAAAGTTGAGCCTTATTGTCTCTTGTTTTACATGCGCGAAGCCCCTTGTACAGGGGTATACGGCTGTTAAGCCTTTATCAATTGTATGTTGACGCTGGACTTGATTAGCCACGTCCGTGGTCTTAACGACCTGCTTAGGCATTTTGATTGGTGAAGCCGTTCTAGTGTGTGGCTGTCGAGGCAGCCGCACAATCTTCCGCACGGGAGGGACACTCAATATTTCCCTTTAGTGATATGATGCCTCGTGGACCGGGCATCTTAAGCGTGAGAGACGCATAATGTGGTATTGCGTTAAAGCGGGCGAAAGCTTCGCTTCCCAGTAGTGCTTGACAGCCACTTGAAAATGGGGCGATGTGGAAGGTTAGCTTTTCGCTACGGAAGTTATCGGGGAAACCGAACATAACTTCTAGTAGGAGAGAACCCGTGCAATGGGCATCCGGGCCTGGCGTTACTCCTTTAAAGGAAGTGTTGCTATGGCAAATTTTTGTTGGGTCCATCCCCATCTTGCGGCTGTGTCCTGATATAGCAGGTTTAGACCACTGCCGCCGTCCATCAGGACTCATGTAAATTGGAATCCGTCAATTATCGGATCTTATACCAAGGTAGCCCAGCTTGCGTGCCAGATACTTCCGGAGTAATCCTGATGGTCGAAGGTGATCGGTTGTAACAACTAGTGGCGAGGGTCCTTTGTGATTGGCCGCATGGCGCGTATCTCTATAGGCGCCACTCTATTTTTCCCTTTTGTCACATGAAGTGAATTTACTGTTTTGACTTCTTGTGGGAAATTCTTTTGTTTCCCAGTGCTCTGCTTGTGGGACTCGTCATCGTTTTCCCTTGGTGTATCAAGCCCCTTATGTTCGGCGCTGAGTTTGTCGGATTGCTTGAAGACCCAACATTCTCTGTGGGTATGATTTGCAGGCTTCCCGGGAGTGCTGTGGATTTGACATAGCTTGTCCAAGATTTTGTTTAGGTTAGATAGCTCGTCCCTGTTATCCTTGAGGGGTGGCTTTTTCTGATTCTGCCGAGAGTTTTTGAATCCGGCGTTGATTGCCGTGCTCTTCGGGATGTTTTCCTTATTCCGACGCTGGTCCTTGCTGCGCCGCGGTTTCCCATTTCCATCCCTGACTTCGGATGTACTTGGGTCGCTGGTGCTGCATCTTGCGATCCAGCTGTCCTCTCCCGCGCAAAAGCGGGTCATGAGGCTTGTTAATGCGGCCATTGTTCTTGGCTTTTCTTGGCCGAGGTGTCTGGCGAGCCATTCGTCTCGGACGCTGTGTTTGAAAGCTGCTAAGGCTTCGGCGTCCGGACAGTCGACTATTTGGTTCTTTTTAGTAAGAAATCTGTTCCAGAGCTTCCAGGCCGACTCTCCTGGTTGTTGAGTTATATGACTTAAATCATCTGCATCCGATGGTCGGACATAAGTCCCTTGAAAATTTGCCCGAAAAGCGTCCTCGAGCTCTTCCCAACTTCCAATGGTGTTTTCGGGAAGGCTTTTAAGCCAATGCCGGGCTGGCCCTTTGAGTTTGAGGGGTAGGTATTTTATGGCGTGGAGGTCATCTCCTCTGGCCATGTGGATATGTAGGATATAGTCTTCGATCCAGACTCCAGGGTCTGTCGTTCCGTCGTATGCCTCTATGTTTATGGGTTTGAATCCTGTTGGAAATTCATGGTCCAGCACCTCATCGGTGAAGCATAGAGGGTGTGTGGCGCCCCTGTATTTGGGTGTGCCGTGTTGTTCAGATATTTCTTGCGTTGCATTGCTTACTAGAGCTTGCTTTCTTGGCCCGTAGATAGATTTGGATGGGCCATCTTTTTGATGCAAATCCTTGGGTGGATCGCGTGTTGGCTTGTGTGCGGCGCCGGTTGCCGCTCTATGTTGGCCAAGGGGTCGTCTATCCGACCAGGTGGCCTCCTTATTTTTTGATTTCGGGGGCTCTAAGGCCTCCTCATCAAATTTAGGCAGTAGCTTTCGCTTCGAGTAGCTCTTTGTGTGGCGACTGTCGCCGTATTTGTCTGCGGTGTTGAGTACTTTGTTCCATATGATTTGGAGTGCGTCTTCCGCAGTCTTGAGCTTCCGCTTCTGCTTTTTCAGGCTGCGCGCAGTGGTGACGAGCCTTTTGTGGAGGCTCCTTTGCTCCAGGAACTTGTCCAGCGTGAGGTCGTCCGGACTGTTATCTTTGCTGGGGACGGGTTGTTCGGTTTGTTTATCCAAGTTTCCTTGTTCATCGTCCATCGGCTCGCCCTGCTCTGTGGCTGGGTCTGTATGACCACTGTCTCTGTCGAGGCGGGGCTTGGAGCGGCGTTTACGCCGCCGCTTTGACTGCTGTTTGAAAGAGCGATCATTCGTTGCGTCCTCCCGTTCTTCGTCGTCGTTTTCTTTGGGTGTGTCTACCATATATACATCGTAGGACGGGGTGGCTGCCCGGTGCCCTGTGGGCACTCGTTCCTGTTCGTCTCCTACATCGTCGTCCATACCGTCGATGTCTTCGCAGTCGAAGTCTAGCATGTCGGTTAAATCATCGACAATTGCTACGAAGTGGGTGGGCGTCGAATTTCTTCGTCGTCCGCATCCCAATCCTGCCGGTCATAAACCGGCCAGGACTCTCCTGATAAAGAGAGAGACCTTAGTGAATTCAGAATGTCGCCGAAGGGCGAGTGCTGAAAGATATCTGCGGCGGTGAATTCCATGATCGGCGTCCAATTGGATTCGATTGGCAGGGGCGCGGGGGGTTCGGAGTCCGGAGACGAGTCCGGCACCTTGGAGTCACGGGCTTCGCAGAGGATAAGGCTGGTGTTCGGCTCGATCGCCGTCGAGACTGCAGCCCCCGCGGCGGGGTCTAGCCACCCGTCCGTGATCGGCGCAGTTGGCTCCGAGCTAAGGGTCGGAGCTGATGCGGGTGCGACTTCCAGGGCACTGTTCGATGGCAGAGCTAGATCATGCCCATCGTGAGAGTGCGGCGCGCCCGGCTGTGGCTCAAATCCATCGAAGATCAAGTCCCCGCGGATGTCGGCCGTGTAGTTCAAAGTTCCAAATCTAACCTGATGGCCAGGGGCATAGCTTTCAATCTGCTCCAGATGGCCAAGCGAATTAGCCCGCAGTGCAAAGCCGCCGAATACGAAGATCTGTCCGGGGAGAAAAGTCTCACCCTGGACCGCATCGTTGTTGATGATCAGAGGAGCCATCGGGCCTAAAGGTGACGACACAGAGGAACTCTCAATGAAAGCACCAATGTCGGTGTCAAAACCGGTGGATCTCGGGTAGGGGGTCCCGAACTGTGCGTCTAGGTGGATGGTAACAGGAGATGAGGGACACGATGTTTTTACCCAGGTACGGGCCCTCTCGGTGGAGGTAAAACCCTACTCCTGCTTGATTAATATTGATGATATGGGTAGTACAAGAGTAGATCTACCACGAGATCAGAGAGGCTAAACCCTAGAAGCTAGCCTATGGTATGATTGTTGTTCGTCCTATGGACTAAAACCCTCCGGTTTATATAGTCACCGGAGAGGGCTAGGGTTACACAGAGTCGGTTACAATGGAAGGAGATCTAAATATCCGTATTGCCAAGCTTGCCTTCCACGCCGAGGAAAGTCCCATCCGGACACGGGACGAAGTCTTCAATCTTGTATCTTCATAGTCCAAGAGACCGGCCAAAGGTTATAGTCCGGCTATCCGGACACCCCCTAATCCAAGACTCCCTCAGTGTTGTTCTAGGACAAAGAGTTGATACGAAATTGAATGTTATTCATTATGCTAGTAAAACTCTAGACAGTGCTCAAAGAAATTATGCTACTACTGAAAAAGAATTCCTGTTTGCTTGTGATAAGTTTAGACCTTATATTGTTGATTCCAAAGTAACTATTCACACTGACCATGCTGGTATTAAATATCTTATGGAAAATAAAGATGCTAAACCTAGACTTATTCGTTGGGTTCTCTTGTTGCAAGAATTTGATTTACATATCATTGATAGAAAAGGAGCTGAGAACCCTGTAGCTGATAACTTGTCTAGGCTTGAAAATGTGCTTGAGGACCCATGATGAGGACATCAATACAATTGTTACATCCACAGCCCCTGCTGCTATACATACTGGACCAATTACTAGAGCTCGCGCACGCCAATTAAATTACCAGGTACTTTCGTTTCTTGGTAATGATTCTAATGTTCATGAAAATATGATACTGCCTAAATTGGATACATTTGTTTTGCTTACAAGTGAAGGGCCTAGCTTGGAGAAGGATGAACATTGGAGCAAGAACACGCATGGAGTTGATGGCATGCACAAGGGGATCAAGAACGGAGTTACAAGTGATGATTTCAGGACTTTGAAGCCACCATAAGGAGTGAATGAAGCCTTGGACGAAATATACAAGATGCCACTTCATAATATTCGTCCATAGGCTATTCTAGGTGTTGCGTCACCTTATTTTTGGGCCAGGCCCATGTAATTTCGAAATACTTAAGTATAGGATATTTTTAGAGTCCGTATGTGTGGGGAAACAAGAGTTAGGGTTGGTTTCGGACCCCACCATCAGGGGCCACGAAATTCCCTCCTCTTCCTCCATATATACAGCCCTTAGGGCATCATTTAGACTTTGGGTTTTGTTTAGATCAAAAGTTCGCCATAGCTGCAACTTCGCGTACTTCGTTTGTGTTCAACGACCAGACCAAGGCGTCACAGTACCCCACCTTCATTAATAAAACTTTCCTCTTTATTCGCAATATCCAGATTGCAATCTTAGTTTCTTGCTTGTTCTTCGTTTGCTTGCAGGAAACAGGCCCTCGTGGTCAGGTTGATCGTGCTCCGGCGTGGTCAATAACCCTCAGAAGTTGGTTTAGCGATTGCTAAGGCGTGACGTCTCGCACGTTCGTAGTCGGATCGTCAAGGTCGACTCCCACAGAAACGAAACCACCATCTCATCGAAACATCGGGACACCCTCGCCTCTATCAAGTGGTATCAGATTTCCAGGTTGCTCGGTGAGATTTTACAGTTTTTCATAGTTTAGATCGAGTCTGTTTTTCATACCTACAGTCCACGAAAAAGCCAAAAAAAAATTAGGGTTAGTTCATCCTATCCGAACCAATCTGAGCCTTTGCATAATCTTTTCTGTATTTGCTTTGTTGAATTTGCGGTTGCATCGTCGTGTCAAGTTGCTGGTCTTAGCGTCTAGTCCTTTAGAGTTTCGAGTTCTGTTCACAGGTTGTCACGTCGCCGCTGCCATATATCACCACCGCATCATCATCATCACCGCTGCCATATACCACCATCGTCATCACCGCTGCCATATACCACCATCGTCATCGCCGCTACCATACACCACATATCCACCGCCATCACGCTAATCCGAGTCCACCTCCATCACAGATTCACCACCAGTCTGTGTTCCATCGCCCTGCAAATATCCGCCACCAGTCCGAGTTTCCACCAGATTCATCTCCGCCACGAGTCCTAGTCCGAGTCCAGTAATTGTTGCTTTGTTCTTGATTTCCAGATCACGCGATACTCTGAGTCGTGACAAAGAAGGACTCCCCAACTTTCGTGCTACCCGCAGAAGAAAAGTAGTTCCAAACTCAAAAAAAAAACTAAGTCTGGAAAATTCTGGCTAGGCAGTTTTTAGGACATTTGTAGACTTTTTCGAAAAAAATTTGTTGCGGAGCAAAAAAAAAAGGAAAAAAAAGTGCAAAAAAAAGTGAATTTTTTTTTCAGAGTGTGCTCCTCCCTTGTTTACGTGCAGCGCCGTGATTTTGTTAGTGTTCCAGGCTCGCGTCTCTAGTACGATCTAGCCTAGGACCAGCACAGTACCGTCGTTGAGCGTTTATTCAACTTTGCATCTCTGAATTGATTATTGCTGACCCTTTTTGCTACCATACTATAAGCCTTCCCAGCTCCACATACATCTACGTCGTGCGTTTGACTCTCCCTGGTAATCCCTCTATCCAAGCTTTTGAGAGTTTTGACTACAACGGTTGCCGATCACCGCCTGCTGCTGGGTAAGAACTGGTAAGAATTTGAGTTTTGCTTGACGGATTTGTGACTCCCACCACCACCTCTTATTAGTAGTCTGTAGGATCATATTCTTGTGTGTTTCTATTGCTGCTAACCATGGCAGGATCACAAGCCGACGAGACTGACTGGGAGAACATGACAAACAAAGCATTACATGATAAGTTTCAACAAATGATGAGTGGACAGGCGGAAGATGTGCTCAATAGATTTGAAGAGGCCATGGAGAAGATAGATGGCATTGAGAAGGCGTTCGAAACAAAGCTCGATAACAAGTTCAATGAGTTGCTCGCGCGTCTACCACCACCACCACCGGCTGCACCTAACGCACCTCTACAACAACAACAACGACTACCTCCACATCGCGAAACAACCCTCCGCCGAGCGACCCGTGTTCCTCTTGCGCTTGGCCAACCTGTTGGTGCTGCTGTTGATACTTCTGTGGCTCCTGCTGCTGATGCGGAGGAGGATGATTATGTGGGAGATTACGAGGATGAGGTTGATCAACATCAGAACTACGTGCAACCACCAGCACCACAACCACCAGGTCGTCCACATGCAAATAATGGTAATGTTAGGGCTCCCCCTCAGGTACGAGATCATGACCATGTCCCTAAACTGAAATTGAATATTCCACCATTTGAGGGTAGATATGTTCCTGATATATATCTTACTTGGGAGTTAAAAACTGAACAACGATTTACATGTTTACAATATCCTGAGGAGAGACGTGTTCCTGCTGCTGTTTGTGCTTTCACTAGCTTTGCATGTGTTTGGTGGTCTGAATATTGTAGATTATATCCTGTTCCAGCTACTTGGGCTGCTTTGAAAACTGCTATGCGTACTCGTTGGGTTCCACCATATTATCAACGTGAATTACTTCAAAAATTGCAGCGCTTAAGACAAGGAAAAAATTCTGTAGAAGAATATTATCAGGAATTACAAACTGGCTTGATTAGATGTGGTATTGTTGAGGCGAATGAAGCTATGCTTGCACGTTTTCTGGGTGGATTAAATAGAGAGATTCAGACCATTCTAGACTATAAGGATTATAATAATATCACTGGTTTATTCCATCTTGCTTGTAAAGCTGAACGTGAAGTGCAGGATCGACAGGCATTGGCGCGGACTAACTTTTCTGCAGGTCGACCTTCATCATGGACACCACGTGCATCATCTACTTCCACACGTTCTGATACACCGGCACCTCCGTCAGCTGCCACCTCCAACCGTGATACAAGAAAGCAGGCACAACCACCACTATCTGCCAAGAGCACACCTGTCGGGCCTGCACAGAGCTCTGCTTCTTCCATGGCGTCTACAGGGCACACAAGTGATATTATTTGTCGTCGTTGTAAGGGAAGAGGACATTTTGCGCGCAAATGCACATCTCAGCGTGTGATGATTGCTACTGAGAATGGTGGGTATGAGTCCGCTAGTGACTATGATGAGGAGACTTTGGCTCTTCTTACACATGAAGAACACGGTGGAGATGATTCTGATCATGAGACGCAATACATGGCTGCTGAAGATGCTGACAGGTATGAATGTTTAGTTTCTCAACGTGTTTTGAGTGTGCAGGTCACGCAAGTTGAGCAAAATCAGAGGCATAATTTGTTCCATACAAAGGGAGTTGTGAAGGAACGTTCTGTTCGCGTCATCATAGATGGAGGGAGCTGCAACAACTTGGCTAGCATGGAGATGGTGGAGAAGCTATCTCTCACCACAAGACCACATCCACATCCTTATTACATCCAATGGTTCAACAACAGCGGTAAGGTTAAGGTAACACGTACTCTTCGTGTGCATTTTAGTATCTCTACATATGCTGATTATGTTGATTGTGATGTGGTACCTATGCAAGCATGTTCCTTATTACTTGGTAGACCATGGCAATTTGATAAAAATTCTGTACACCATGGTAGAAACAATCAGTATACTCTCGTTCATAAGGACAAAAATATTACTTTGCTTCCTATGACTCCTGATTCCATTTTTAAAGATGATATTAATCGAGCTAATAAAGCAAAAAAGGAGCAAAATAAGAGTGAAAATCAGATTGTGGCAAAAGAATTTCAGCAACAAATGAAGCCTAATAATATACCATCTAGTGTTGCTTCTGAAATTAAATTGAAAAGTGCATGCTTATTTGCCACCAAATCTGATATTGATGATCTAGATGTTAGCAAATCTGTTTGCTATGCTTTTGTGTGCAAAGAGGTATTATTTTCATTCGAGGACGTGCCTTCCTCTTTGCCTCCTGCTGTTACTAACATTTTGCAGGAGTTCGCTGACGTCTTTCCACAAGACGTGCCACCGGGATTACCACCTATTCGAGGGATTGAGCATCAGATTGACTTAATTCCCGGTGCATCATTACCCAACCGCGCACCATACCGTACCAATCCAGAGGAGACGAAGGAGATTATGCGTCAAGTACAAGAGCTACTCGACAAAGGTTATATACGCGAATCTCTTAGTCCTTGTGTTGTTCCTATTATTCTAGTGCCGAAAAAGGATGGTACCTCGCGTATGTGTGTAGATTGTAGAGGCATTAATAATATTACTATCCGTTATCGTCATCCTATTCCTAGGCTAGATGATATGCTTGATGAATTGAGTGGCTCTACAATATTCTCCAAAGTTGATTTGCGTAGTGGATACCATCAAATTCGTATGAAATTGGGAGATGAATGGAAAACAGCTTTTAAAACTAAGTTTGGTTTATATGAGTGGTTAGTCATGCCTTTTGGGTTAACTAATGCACCTAGTACTTTCATGAGACTAATGAACGAAGTTTTACGTGCTTTCATTGGACGATTTGTGGTAGTCTATTTTGATGATATACTGATTTATAGCAAATCTTTGGAAGAACATTTGGAACATTTACGTGCTGTTTTTAATGCTCTACGTGATGCACGTTTGTTTGGTAACCTTGGGAAGTGCACCTTTTGCACCGACCGAGTATCTTTTCTTGGCTATGTTGTTACTCCACAGGGAATTGAAGTTGATAAAGCCAAGATTGAAGCTATTGAGAGTTGGCCGCAGCCCAAAACGGTCACACAAGTGAGGAGTTTTCTTGGCCTTGCTGGTTTCTATAGGCGTTTTGTGAGAGATTTCAGCACCATTGCTGCACCTCTCAACGAGCTTACAAAGAAGGATGTGCCTTTTGTTTGGGGTACCGCACAGGAAGATGCCTTCACGGTATTGAAAGATAAGTTGACACATGCTCCTTTACTTCAACTTCCTGATTTTAATAAGACTTTTGAGCTTGAATGTGATGCTAGTGGAATTGGATTAGGAGGTGTGTTATTACAAGATGGCAAACCTGTTGCATACTTTTCTGAAAAATTGAGTGGGCCTAGTCTGAACTATTCTACTTATGATAAAGAATTATATGCTCTTGTTCGGACTTTAGAAACATGGCAACATTATTTATGGCCCAAAGAATTTGTTATACATTCTGATCATGAATCTTTGAAACACATTAAAAGTCAAGCTAAACTGAACCGTAGACATGCTAAATGGGTTGAATTCATTGAGACTTTCCCTTATGTCATTAAACACAAGAAGGGTAAAGAAAATGTTATTGCTGATGCATTGTCTCGTCGTTATACTATGCTTTCACAACTTGACTTTAAAATATTTGGTTTGGAGACCATCAAAGATCAATATGTGCGTGATGCTGAATTTAAAGATGTGTTGCAGAATTGTAAAGAAGGAAGAACATGGAACAAGTTCGTCGTTAACGATGGATTTGTGTTTCGTGCTAACAAGCTATGCATTCCAGCTAGCTCCGTTCGTCTTTTGTTGTTGCAGGAGGCGCATGGAGGAGGACTAATGGGACACTTTGGCGTGAAGAAGACGGAGGATATACTTGCTACACATTTGTTTTGGCCAAAGATGAGACGGGATGTTGAGCGTTTTGTTGCTCGCTGCACTACATGTCAAAAAGCTAAGTCACGACTCAATCCTCATGGTTTATATATGCCTTTGCCTGTACCTAGTGTTCCTTGGGAGGATATATCTATGGACTTTGTTTTAGGTTTACCTCGAACAAAGAAGGGGAGGGATAGCATATTTGTTGTCGTGGATAGATTCTCGAAAATGGCACACTTTATACCATGTCATAAAAGCGATGATGTTGTTAATGTTGCTGATTTGTTCTTTCGTGAAATTATTCGCTTGCATGGTGTGCCAAATACTATTGTTTCAGATCGTGATACTAAATTTCTTAGCCACTTTTGGAGATGTTTATGGGCTAAGTTGGGGACTAAACTGCTTTTTAGTACTACTTGTCACCCCCAAATTGATGGACAAACTGAAGTAGTCAATAGAACATTGTCTACTATGCTTAGGGCTGTTTTGAAGAATAATAAGAAAATGTGGGAAGAATGCTTGCCTCATATTGAATTTGCTTATAATCGTTCATTGCATTCTACTACTAAGATGTGCCCTTTTGAAATTGTGTATGGTTTCCTACCTCGTGCACCTATTGATTTGTTGCCTCTTCCATCTTCGGAGAAGGTTAATTTTGATGCTAAAGAACGTGCTGAATTGATTTTAAAAATGCATGAGTTAACTAAGGAAAACATTGAGCGTATGAATGCTAAATATAAACTTGCTGGAGATAAGGGTAGAAAACATGTTGTCTTTGCACCTGGTGATCTTGTTTGGTTACATTTGCGTAAGGATAGGTTTCCTAATTTGCGCAAATCAAAGCTAATGCCACGTGCTGATGGTCCATTTAAGGTGTTAGAGAAAATAAATGATAATGCATATAAACTTGAGTTGCCTGCAGATTTTGGGGTTAGTCCCACTTTTAACATTGCAGATTTGAAGCCTTATTTGGGTGAGGAAGATGAGCTTCCGTCGAGGACGACTTCATTTCAAGAAGGGGAGGATGATGAGGACATCAATACAATTGTTACATCCACAGCCCCTGCTGCTATACATACTGGACCAATTACTAGAGCTCGCGCACGCCAATTAAATTACCAGGTACTTTCGTTTCTTGGTAATGATTCTAATGTTCATGAGAATATGATTCTGCCTAAATTGGATACATTTGTTTTGCTTACAAGTGAAGGGCCTAGCTTGGAGAAGGATGAACATTGGAGCAAGAACACGCATGGAGTTGATGGCATGCACAAGGGGATCAAGAACGGAGTTACAAGTGATGATTTCAGGACTTTGAAGCCACCATAAGGAGTGAATGAAGCCTTGGACGAAATATACAAGATGCCACTTCATAATATTCGTCCATAGGCTATTCTAGGTGTTGCGTCACCTTATTTTTGGGCCAGGCCCATGTAATTTCGAAATACTTAAGTATAGGCTATTTTTAGAGTCCGTATGTGTGGGGAAACAAGAGTTAGGGTTGGTTTCGGACCCCACCATCAGGGGCCACGAAATTCCCTCCTCTTCCTCCATATATACAGCCCTTAGGGCGTCGTTTAGACTTTGGGTTTTGTTTAGATCAAAAGTTCGCCATAGCTGCAACTTCGCGTACTTCGTTTGTGTTCAACGACCAGACCAAGGCGTCACAGAACCCCACCTTCATTAATAAAACTTTCCTCTTTATTCGCAATATCCAGATTGCAATCTTAGTTTCTTGCTTGTTCTTCGTTTGCTTGCAGGAAACAGGCCCTCGTGGTCAGGTTGATCGTGCTCCGGCGTGGTCAATAACCCTCGGAAGTTGGTTTAGCGATTGCTAAGGCGCGACGTCTCGCACGTTCGTAGTCGGATCGTCAAGGTCGACTCCCACAGAAACGAAACCACCATCTCATCGAAACATCGGGACACCCTCGCCTCTATCAACCCACTTCCTATTGATGATAGTTTTCCTGATGAGCAGTTAGCTGCAATAAATGTTGCTAATAGTACTCCATGGTATGCTGACTATGCTAATTACATTGTTGCTAAATATTGAAGGAAATATGCCCTAGAGGCAATAATAAAGTTGTTATTTATATTTCCTTATATCATGATAAATGTTTATTATTCATGCTAGAATTGTATTAACCAGAAACTTAGTACATGTGTGAATACATAGAAAAACAGAGTGTCCCTAGTATGCCTCTACTAGACTAGCTCGTTAATCAAATATGGTTAAGTTTCCTAGCCATAGACATGTGTTGTCATTTGATGAACGGGATCACATCATTAGAGAATGATGTGATGGACGAGACCCGTCCGTCAGCTTAGCACTATGATCGTTTAGTTTATTATTATTGCTTTCTTCATGACTTATACATGTTCCTATGACTATGAGATTATGCAACTCCGGAATACCGGAGGAACACTTAGTGTGCTATCAAACATCACAACGTAACTGGGTGATTATAAAGATGCTCTACAGGTTTCTCTGATGGTGTTTGTTAAAATGGCATAGATTGAGATTAGGATTTGTCACTCCGATTGTCTAAGAGGTATCTCTGGGCCCTCTCGGTAATGCACATCACTATAAGACTTGTAAGCAATGTGACTAATGAGTTAGTTACGGGATGATGCATTATGGAATGAGTAAAGATACTTGCCGGTAATGAGATTGAACCAGGTATGATGATACCAACGATCGAATCTTGGGCAAGTAACATATCGATGACAAAGGGGACAACATATGTTGTTACACGGTTTGACCGATAAAGATCTTAGTAGAATATGTAAGAGCCAATATCAGCATCCAGGTTCTGCTGTTTGTTATTGACCGGAGATGTGTCTCGGTCATGTCTACATAGTTCTCGAACCTGTAGGGTCCGCACGCTTCACGTTCGATGACGATTGGTATTATGAGTTTATGTGATTTGACGTACCGAAGGTTGTTCGGAGTCCCGAATGAGATCACGGACATGACGGGGAGTCTCGAAATGGTCGAGACATAAAGATTCATATACTGGAAGGCTATAGTCGGACACGGGAATGGTTCGGGTCGTATCGGATATGTTTCGAAGTACCGAGGGTTACCGGAACCCCTCTGGGAAGCTATTGGGCCTCATGGGCCTTAGTGGAGAAGTGTGAGGGCTGGCCAGGAGGTGGCGTGCACCACCCTTGCCCCAATCCAAATTGGACAAGGGGAGGGGGTGGCACCCGCCTCCTTACTTCTCTCCTCCGCCTCCTTCCCCCCTTCTCCTACTTGGACTAGGAAAGGGGGAAACCTACTCCTACTAGGAGTAGGATTCCTCCCCCCTTGGCATCCCCCTTGTGGCTGGCCGGCCTCCTCCTCCCCTCCTTTATATACGGGGGAGGGGGCACCCCATAGACACACAAGTTGATCTTTAGCCGTGTGCAGTGCCCCCCTCCACAGTTTTCCACCTCGGTCATATTGTCGTAGTGCTTAGGCGAAGCCCTGCGTCGGTAAAGTCATCATCACCGTCACCATGCCATCATGCTGAGGAAACTCTCCCTTAGCCTCAGCTGGATCTAGAGTTCAAGGTACGTCACCGAGTTGAACGTGCGTAGATCGCGGAGATGTCGTCCGTTTGGTACTTGATCATTTGGATCGCGAAGACGTTCGACTACATCAACCACTGTTATCGGCAACTAGCAGGAGCCATATGGTTGTCGCTTTATTGTATGAAATGCAATTGCCATGTAATTTCTTTACTTTATCACTAAGCGGTAGCGATAATCATAGAAGCAATAGTTGGCGAGACGAAGACGATGCTTTGATGGAGATCAAGGTGTCAAGCCGGTGACGATGGTGATCATGACGGTGATTTGGATATGGAGATCAAAGGCACAAGATGATGATGGCCATATCATATCACTTATTTGATTGCATGTGGTGTTTATCCTTTAGGAATCTTATGTTTCTTAGTACGGCGGTAGCATTATAAGATGATCTCTCACTAAACTTCAAGGTATAAGTGTCCTCCCTGAGTATGCACCGTTGCAACAGTTCGTCGTGCCGAGACACTACGTGATGATCGGGTGTAATAAGCTCTACGTTCACATACAACGGGTGCAAGCCAGTTTTGCACATGCAGAATACTCGGGTTAAACTTGACGAGCCTAGCATATGCAGATATGGCCTCGGAACACTGAGACCGAGAGGTCGAGCATGATCATATAGTAGATATGATCAACATAGTGATGTTCACCATTGAAAACTACTCCATCTCACGTGATGATCGGACATGGTTTAGTTGATATGGATCACGTGATCACTCAGATGATTAGAGGGATGTCTATCTAAGTGGGAGTTCTTAAGTAATATGATTAATTGAACTTTAATTTATCATGAACTTAGTACCTGATAGTATTTTGCATGTCTATGTTGTTGTAGATAATTGGCCCATGCTACTGTTTTGTTGAATTTTAATGCGTTCCTAGAGAAAGCTAAGTTGAAAGATGATGGTAGCAACTACACGGACTGGGTTTGTAACTTGAGGATTATCCTCATTGCTGCATAGAAGAATGTTGGGGAACGTAGCATAAATTCAAAATTTTCTACGCATCACCAAGATCAATCTATGGAGTAAACTAGCAACGAAGGGAGGGAGAGTGCATCTACATACCCTTGTAGATTGCTAAGCGGGAGCGTTCAAGTGAACGGGGTTGATGGAGTCGTACTCGTCGTGATCCAAATCACCGATGACCAAGCGCCGAACGGACGACACATCCGCGTTCAACACACGTACGAAGCGAGGACGTCTCCCGCACCTTGAGCCAGCAAGGAGGAGGGAGAGGTTGAGGAAGAGAGCTCCAACAGCAGCATGGCGGCGTGGTGGTGGTGGAGCAGCAGTACTCCGGCAGGGCTTCGCCAAGCTCTTAACGGAGGAGGAGAGGTGTTGGGGAGGGGAGGGGCTGCGCCTTGGATGTGGTACTGCAGCCCTCCCCTCGCCCCTCTTTTAATAGGGAGAAGGGGGAAGGGGGCCGACCCCTCTAGATGGGATCTAGAGGGGGGGCGGTGGCCAAGGGGAAGGTGGCTTTCCCCCAAGCCAAGGGGGCGCCCCCCCTTTAGGGTTCCCCCAACCCTAGGCGCATGGGCCCTAGGGGGGTGTGGCACTGGGCTGGTTCCCTTCCTCCTACAGCCCATAAGGCCCTCCGGGAGAGGTGGCCCTCCCGGTGGACCCCCAGAACCCCTCTGGTGGCCCCGGTACAATACCGATATGCCCCCGAACCTTTCTGGTGACCGTATGACAACTTCCCATATATAAATCTTTACCTCCGGACTATTCCGGAAGTACACGTGACGTCCAGGATCTCATCCGGGACTCCGAACAACATTCGGTAATCACATACAAGTCTTCCTAATAACCCTAGCATCATCGAACCTTAAGTGTGTAGACCCTACGGGTTCGGGAACCATGCAGACATGACTGAGACAACTCTCCGACCAATAACCAATAGCGGGATCTGGATACCCATGTTGGTTCCCACATGTTCCACGATGATTTCATCGGATGAACCACGATTTCGAGGATTCAAGTAATCCCGTATACAACTCCCTTTGTCTATCGGTATGATACTTGCCCGAAATTCGATCGTCGGTATCCCGATACCTTGTTCAATCTCGTTACCGGCAAGTCTCTTTACTCGTTCCATAACACATCATCACGTGATCAACTCCTTGATCACATTGTGCACATTATGATGATGTCTTACCGAGTGGGCCCAGAGATACCTCTCACGGAGTGACAAATCCTAGTCTCGATTCGTGCCAACCCAACAGACACTTTTGGAGATACCCGTAGTGCACCTTTATAGACACCCAGTTACGTTGTGATGTTTGGTACACACAAAGCATTCCTACGGTATCCGGGAGTTGCATAATCTCATGGTCTAAGGAAATGATACTTGACATTAGAAAAGCTTTAGCATACGAACTACACGATCTTGTGCTATACTTAGGATTGGGTCTTGTCCATCACATCATTCTCCTAATGATGTGATCCCATTATCAATGACATCCAATGTCCATGGTCAGGAAACCGTAACCATCTATTGATCAACGAGCTAGTCAACTAGAGGCTTACTAGGGACATGGTGTTGTCTATGTATCCACACATGTATCTGAGTTTCCCATCAATACAATTCTAGCATGGATAATAAAGGATTATCATGAACAAGGAAATATAATAATAACTAACTTATTATTGCCTCTAGGGCATATTTCCAACAAAGAATTACGTCCTAGATACATTGCTAGGTGTCAAACCCGCTGTAGGAGCAACCCCAGATGTTATGAATGTCTGGCAGAGGAAACCTGATGACTACTCGATAGTTCAATGTGCCATGCTTTACGGCTTAGAACCGGGACTTCAATGACGTTTTGAACGCCATGGAGCATATGAGATGTTCCAGGAGTTGAAGTTAATATTTCAAGCAAATGCCGGGACTGAGAGATATGAAGTCTCCAATAAGTTCTACAGTTGCAAAATGGAGGAGAATAGTTCTGTCAGTGAGCATATACTCAGAATGTCTAGGTACCACAATCACTTGACTCAGCTGGGAGTTAATCTTCCGGTTGATAGTGTCATTGACAGAGTTCTTCAATCACTGCCACCAAGCTACAAAAGCTTCATGATGAACTATAATATGCAAGGGATGGATAAGACAATTCCCGAGCTCTTCGCGATGCTAAAGGCTGCGGAGGTAGAAATCAAGAAGGAGCATCAAGTGTTGATGGTCAACAAGACCACTAGTTTCAAGAAGAAGGGTGAAGGGAAGAAGGGGAACTTCAAGAAGAGTGGCAAGCAAGTTGCTGCTCAAGTGAAGAAGCCCAAGTCTGGACCTAAGCCTGAGACTGAGTGCTTCTACTGCAAAGGGACTGGTCACTAGAAGCGGAACTGCCCCAAGTATTTGGCGGATAAGAAGGATGGCAAAGTGAAAGGTATATTTGATATACATGTTATCGATGTGTACCTTACTAATGATCGTAGTAGTGCCTGGGTATTTCATACTAGTTCTGTTGCTCATATTTGCAACTCGAAACAAGGGCTACGGATTAAGCGAAGATTGGCTAAGGACGAGGTGATGATGCGTGTGGGAAATGGTTCCAAAGTCGATGTGATCGCCGTCAACACGCCACCTCTACATCTACCTTCGAGATTAGTTTTAGACCTGAATAATTGTTATTTGGTGCCATCGTTAAGCATGAACATTATATCTGGATCGTGTTTGATGCGAGACGATTATTCATTTAAATCAGAGAATAATGGTTGTTCTATTTATATGAGTAATATCTTTTATGGTCATGCACCCTTTGAGGAGTGGTCTATTTTTATTGAATCTCGATAGTAGTGATACACATATTCATAGTATTGCAGCCAAAAGATATAAGTTTAATAATGATAGTGCAACTTATTTGTGGCACTGCCGTTTAGGTCATATTGGTGTAAAGCGCATGAAGAAACTCCATGCTGATGGGCTTTTGGAATCACTTGATTATGAATCACTTGATGTTTGCGAACCATGCCTCATGGGCAAGATGACTAAGACTCCGTTCTCTGGAACAATGGAGCGAGCAACAGACTTGTTGGAAATAATACATACTGATGTATGCGGTCCAATGAGTGTTGGTGCTCGCGGCAGGTGTCGTTATATTCTGACCTTCACAGATGATTTGAGCAGATATGGGTATATCTACTTAATGAAACATAAGTCTGAAACATTTGAAAAGTTCAAAGAATTTCAGAGTGAAGTGGAAAATCATCGTAACAAGAAAATAAAGTTTCTACGATCTGATCGTGGAGGTGAATATTTGAGTCATTTCAAACAATGCAGAATAGTTTCGCAACTCACGCCACCCGGAACACCACAGCGTAATGGTGTGTCCTAACGTCGTAACCGCACTTTATCAGATATGGTGCGATCTATGATGTCTCTTACTGATTTACCGCTATCATTTTGGGGTTATGCTTTAGAGACGGCTGCATTCATGTTAAATAGGGCACCATCTAAATCCGTTGAGACGACACCATATGAACCGTGGTTTGGCAAGAAGTCCAAGGTGTTGTTTCTTAAAGTTTGGGGGCTGCGATGCTTATGTGAAAAAGCTTCAACCAGATAAGCTCGAACCCAAATCAGATAAATGTGTCTTCATAGGATACCCAAAGGAAACTATTGGTACACCTTCTATCACAGATCCAAAGGCAAGATATTTGTTGCTAAAAATGGATCCTTTCTAGAGAAGGAGTTTCTCTGGAAAGAATTGAGGAAAGTAGAACTTGATGAGGTAATTGTACCTGCTCCCTTATTAGAAAGTAGTTCATCACAGAAATCAGTTCCAGTGATTCCTACACCAATTAGTGAGGAAGCTAATGATGATGATCATGAAACTTCTGATCAAGTTACTGAACATCGTAGGTCAACCAGAGTAAGATCCGCACCAGAGTGGTACGGTAATCCTGTTCTGGAGGTCATGTTACTTGACCATGGCGAACCTACAAACTATGAGGAAGCGATGATGAGCCCAGATTCCGCGAAATGGCTTGAGGCCATGAAATCTGAGATGGGATCCATGTATGAGAACAAAGTGTGGACTTTGGTAGACTTGCCCGATGATCGGCAAGCCATAGAGAATAAATGGATCTTCAAGAAGAAGACTAACGCTAACTGTAATGTTACTGTCTACAAAGCTCGACTTGTTGCGAAAGGTTTTCGACAAGTTCAAGGAGTTCACTATGATCAGACCTTCTCACCCGTAGCGATGCTTAAGTCCGTCCGAATCATGTTAGCAATTGCTGCATTTAATGATTATAAAATTTGGCAAATGGATGTCAAAACTGCATTCCTGTATGGATTTCTGGAAGAAGAGTTGTATATGATTCAACCAGAAGGTTTTGTCGATCCAAAGGATGCTAACAAAGTGTGAAAGGTCGAGCGATCCATTTATGGACTCGTGCAAGCATCTCGGAGTTGGAATAAACGTTTTGATAGTGTGATCAAAGCATATGGTTTTATACAGACTTTTGGAGAAGCCTATATTTACAAGAAAGTGAGTGGGAGCTCTGTAGCATTTCTAATATTATATGTGGATGGCATATTGTTGATTGGAAATGATATATAATTTCTGGATAGCATAAAAGGATACTTGAATAAGAGTTTTTCAATGAAAGACCTCGGTGAGCTGCTTATATATCGGGCATCAACATCTATAGAGATAGATCAAGACGCTTAATTGGACTTTCACAAAGCACATACCTTGATAAAGTTTTGAAGAAGTTCAACATGGATCAAGCAAAGAAAGGATTCGTGCTTGTGTTACAAGGTGTGAAGTTGAGTCAGACTCAACGCCCGACCACTGCAGAAGATAGAGAGAAAATGAAAGTCATTCCCTATGCTTCAGCAATAGGTTCTATCATGTATGCAATGATGTGTAGCAGACCTGATGTGTGCCTTGCTATTAGTTTAGCAGGGAGGTACCAACATAGTCTAGGAGTCGATCACTAGACATCGGTCAAGAACATCCTGAAATATCAGAAAAGGACTAAGGATATGTTTCTCGTATGGAGGTGACAAAGAGCTTGTCGTAAATGGTTACGTCGATGCAAGCTTTGATACTGATCCGGATGACTCTAAGTCACGAACCAGATACATATTTATATTGAATGGAGGAGCTATAAGTTGGTGTCGTTCCAAGTAGAGCATCGTGGCGGGATCTATGTGTGAAGCGGAGTACATAGCTGCTTCGGAAGCAGCAAATGAAGGAGTATGTATGAAGGAGTTCATATCCGATCTAGGTGTCATACCTAGTGCATCGGGTCCAATGAAAATCTTTTGTGACAATACTGGTGCAATTGCCTTGGCAACGGAATCCAGATTTCACACATCAACATACGCTTCAATTCCATCCACGGTCAAGTCAAGGAGGGAGAAATAGAGATTTGCAAGATACATACGGATCTGAATGTTGCAGACCCGTTGACTAAGCCTCTCTCACGAGCAAAACATGATCAGCACCAAGACACCATGGGTGTTGGAATCATTACTGTGTAATCTAGATTATTGACTCTAGTGCAAGTGGGAGACTGAAGGAAATATGCCCTAGAGGCAATAATAAAGTTGTTATTTATATTTTCTTATATCATGATAAATGTTTATTATTCATGCTAGAATTGTATTAGCCGGAAACTTAGTAAATGTGTGAATACATAGACAAACAGAGTGTCCCTAGTATGCCTCTACTAGACTGGATCGTTAATCAAAGATGGTTAAGTTTCCTAGCCATAGACATGTGTTGTCATTTGATGAACGGGATCACATCATCAGAGAATGATGTGATGGACAAGACCAATCTGTTAGCTTAGCACTATGATCGTTTAGTTTATTGCTATTGCTTTCTTCATGACTTATACATGTTCCTATGACTATGAGATTACGCAACTCCAGAATACCGAAGGAACACTTAGTGTGCTATCAAACGTCACAACGTAACTGGGTGATTATAAAGATGCTCTACAGGTGTCTTCGATGGTGTTTGTTGAGTTGGCATAGATCAAGATTAGGATTTGTCACTCCGATTGTCGGAGACGTACCTCTAGTCCCTCTCGGTAATGCACATCACTATAAGCCTTGCAAGCAATGTGGCTAATGAGTTAGTTGCGGGATGATGCATTATAGAACGAGTAAAGAGACTTGCCCGTAACGATATTGAACTAGGTATGATGATACCGACGATCGAATCTCTGGCGAGTAACATACCGATGACAAAGGGAACAACGTATGTTGTTATGCGGTTTGACCGATAAAGATCTTCGTAGAATATGTAGGAGCCAATATGAGCATCCATGTTCCGCTATTGGTTATTGACCGGAGATGTGTCTCGGTCATGTCTACATAGTTCTCGAACCCGTAGGGTCCCCACGCTTAACGTTCGATGACGCTTGGTATTATGAGTTTATGTGATTTGATGTACCGAAGGTTGTTCGGAGTCCCGGATGAGATCACAGACATGACGAGGAGTCTCGAAATGGTCGAGACATAAAGATTCATATATTGGAAGGTTATATCCGGACACTGGAATGGTTCGGGTCGTATCGGATAAGTTTCGGAGTACCGGGGGTTACCGGAACCCCCCGGGAAGCTATTGGGCCTCATGGGCCTTAGTGGAGAAGAGAGAGGGCTGGCCAGGAGGTGCCGCACGCCCCCCTTGCCTCCTTCTCTCCTCCTCCTCCTTCCCCCTTCTCCTACTTGGACTAGGAAAGGGGAAACCTACTCCTACTAGGAGTAGGATTCCTCCCCCTTGGTGCTCCCCTTGTGGCCGGCCGGCCTCCTCCTCCCCTCCTTTATATACGGGGGAGGGGGCACCCATAGACACACAAGTTGATCTTTAGCCGTGTGCGGTGCCCCCTCCACAGTTTTGCACCTCGGTCATATTGTCGTAGTGCTTAGGCAAAGCCATGCGTCGGTAACTTCATCATCACTGTCACCACACCGTCGGGCTGACAAAACTCTCCATCGGCCTCAGCTGGATCTAGAGTTCAAGGGACGTCACTGAGCCGAACTTGTGTAGATCGCGGAGGTGCCATGCGTTCAGTACTTGATCGGTTGGATCGATAAGACGTTCGACTACATCAACCGCGTTACTGAATGCTTCCGCTTTCGGTCTATGAGGGTACGTGGACACACTCTCCCCGGTCGTTGCTATGCTTCTCCTAGATAGATCTTGCGTGATCCTAGGTATTTTTTTGAACTACTACGTTCCCCAACAACTATTTACCACCTAGCTTTACTTACCAACAAAAAAAATTCTTCTATGATTTAAGACATTACTTTTCGGATGACCCACATCTTTATAAAGAAGGAGTAGATGGTATTATTAGACATTGTGTACCTAAGCATGAAAAGGGACAAATCCTACGGAAATGTCACTCCGAGGCTTATGGTGGGCACCAAGCTAGAGATAGAACTGCTCATGAGGTATTGCAGTCTGGATTTTATTGGCCTACTCTCTTCAAGGATGCTCGTAAGTATGTCTCATCTTTTGATGAAGGCCAAAGAATAGGTAATATTGGTAAGCGTCAAGAAATGCCTATGAACTATTCTCTTGCTATTGAACCAATTGATGTTTGGGGAATTGATTACATGGGACCTTTTCCTTCCTCTAATGGGTATACACATATTTTGGTTGCTGTTGATTATGGTACTAAATGGGTAGAAGCTATTCCAACTAGTAGTGCTGATCACAACACCTCTATTAAAATGCTTAAGGAAGTTATTTTCCCAAGGTTTGGAGTCTCCAGATATTTAATGAATGATGGTGGTTCACACTTTATTCATGGTGCTTTCCATAAAATGCTTGCTAAGTATGATGTTAACCATAGAATTGCATCACCCTATCATCCTCAGTCTAGTGGTCAAGTTGAACTTAGAAGTAGAGAAATAAAATTAATTTTGCAAAATACTGTCAATAGGTCCAGGAAGAATTGGTCTAAGAAATTAGATGATGCACTTTTGGCTTATAGAACAACATATAAAAATCCTATGGGTATGTCTCCTCATAAAATGGTTTATGGAAAGGCTTGTCATTTGCCTCTTGAGTTAGAACATAAAGCATATTGGGCAGTCAAAGAGCTCAACTATGATTTCAAACTTGCTGGTGAAAAGCGGTTTGATATTAGCTCATTAGATGAATGGAGAACCCAAGCTTATGAAAATGCAAAGTTATTCAAAGGGAAAGTTAAAAGATGGCATGACAAAAGGATCCAAAAGCGTGAGTTTAAAGTTGGCGAATATGTTCTTCTGTACAACTCTCATTTTAGATTTTTTGCAGGAAAGCTCCTATCAAAATGGGAAGGCCCATATGTCATCGAGGTGGTTTACCGGTCTGGTGCCATCAAAATAAATAATTCCGAAGGTACTAACCTAAAGGTTGTCAATGGGCAACGAATAAAGCATTATATCTCAGGTACGCCTATTAATGCTGGAAGCAATATTGTCCAAACTTTGACACCGGAAAAACACATAAAAGAGTCCTTCCAGAACACTTCAGAATCATGAAAATAAGGAGGTACGTGATACGGTAAGTAAACGGACTCCGAAAAATCTGCAAACATATTTTTTATCAGTTTTGGAATATTTTAGAGTTTTGGAAATAAAGAAGCTACCAGGAAGCGTCTCCTGGTGGGCACAAGACACACGCGTGGCGTGCCCAGGTGGGTTGTGCCTACCTGGGACACCTTTCGTACTCCGTTTTTCTTCCATATGCTTGCCCTGCAAGATAAAAAAATCTATATATACTTCCCAAACCTGTTAACCACCGTATCGCGAAGAAATCCTCTATTCTCTTTTCTTGCTGTTTCCGGTCAGATTTATCAAGCTAGGCATCATGTCTTCCTGCTCCTCCAACCACATGGAAGAAGATGCTTGTCTGATGAAGATCGAGACAAAGCAGGAGGAGGCTACAGACGCCACCAAAGGAGAACTGAGTATTGGGTATGGGCACTCCCCTTGGCTTCCGCCAAGCTTGGGGGAGGTGCCCTGGTATAGTATCACCCCACTATCCTTTTGCTTTTACTTATCTTAGTTCGATCTTTTTGCATTAGATGAAATAAAGTTTAGTTCGATCCTTTTCTTCTTAGAAAGTTTGCTTAGTGATCTATCATTGTAATCGTGTGCAAGTTATATAATGAAGTTTAGTTTGATTTTTTGTTTTCTTTACTTTCATGTTGCAAATAAAGAAAAGAATTAAGAAAGAAATAAAAAATAGAAAAGAAAGTAAACAAAAGAAAGGATATGAATCAATAAGATTATATGCTAATCCTATGGTAGGTGATAGCACCACATAAGGAAAAGTATAAGTAAGAAAATTTTATTAGAGATTGACAAACATAGCATTAGTCAATGATGCAACTCATGATAGAATTAATAAGGGAATAGAAGATTCACATATAAATATACTATCCTAGAAATCTTTTGTGATTGTGAGCCCTCATCAAAATATTATATGCCAAAATTGTTGACGTTGGACAAGGAAGACAACTTAATGGTTTATGTTTGTTTATATTCACATAGAAGTCATATTGTCATAGATCCTTTAACATGTGATGCTTGCCCCCTATCTTTGCTAGCCAAAAATTCCGCACTAACTAGAGATACTACTTGTGCATCCAAAACCCCTTAAACCCAAATCTTTTTCAAGTGTCCACCATACCTACCTAGGGATTGAACAAGATCCCTCAAGTAAGTTGTCATCGGTGCAAAAGGGCAATACAAATTGCTTCTAAATATGTAAGATCATTTAGTGTAAGAGAAAATTGAGCGTTGTATGAACTTGGATGACAAAGAATAAAGTGACAGACTGCATAATAAAGGTTGTCATCTTAAGGGGCAATACAATGTGATGTTCTCTTGCACTAAGGGATTGAGCATGCAAACAAATAAGTGCATGGCAACCTGTGCTTCCCTCTACAAAGGGCCTATCCTTTACTTTTATGTATTTACTTTTATGCAAAGAGTCAAAGTTTTCCTTCTATTCCTTTTATTTTTCTCTTTTGGCAAGCATCATGTGGTGAGGAAAGATCTAGGCACATATGTCCAGTTGAATATAGATAACATGAGTTATTATTGTTGCCATCACCCTTGAGGTGAGTATGTTGGGAGGCGAATCTATGAGCCCCTATCTTTCTATGTGTCCGATTGAAACGTTTTGCTCATGGGTACAAGGTGAGTGTTAGCAATCATAGAAGACTATATGATGGCTGAGTATGTGGACTTGCTTTAAAGGCTCCGACATGTGACTCTTCCTGAAAAGATGATGAATTGTAGTTGCAAAGTTGACTGAGAACATAGTTTGTTGGTTTCTAATAGAATTTTTGCTTTATACTTCGATTATGTGATGAACTGTTACTTATTCATAGGAAGTATATGATGCAAGTTCTATGATAAAAGTCATGTGTTAAATTTTGTTTCTGTTATAATAATCAAGTTGATGCTTCTATGTCCGTATTTTATTTTTATCGACACCTCTCTCTCGAATCATGTGGGCATGTTTTTCGATTTATGTTTTCGCTTGAGGACAAGCGATGTCTAAGCTTGGGGGAGTTGATACGTCCATTTTGCATCATGTTTTATTACTGATATCTACAATGTTTTTATCCATAATAATGTTTTTTGGAGTAATTCTATTGCCTTTCTCTCATAATTTGCAAGGAACACACCAAGAGGGAGAATTCCGGCAGCTCGAAATCTGGACCTGGGAAAGCTATGCCAGGCCATCTATTCTGCACAACTCCAAATGAGCTGAAACTTCACAGAGATTTTTTCTGGATTATTTAAGAAATATTGGAGCCAATAAACACCAAAGGGGGCCACCTGGTGGGTTGTGGCCTCCTCGGCCCACCTCTGGTGCCGATCTTTTGGTATATAAGTCATTTTGACCTAGAAAAAATATGGGAGGTTTTCGGGACGAAGCGCCACCGTCTCGAGGTGGAACTTGGGAAGGAGCAATTTTGCCCTCCGGCGGAGCGATTCTGCCGGGGGTACTTCCCTTCCAAAGGGGGAAATCATTGTGATCATCATCACCAACAACTCTCCCATCTTGGGGAGGGTAATCTCCATCAACATCTTGACCAACACCATCTCATCTCAAACCCTAGTTCATCTCTTATACTCAATCTTGTTACGGGACCTATAGATTGTTGCTAGGGGTATGTATGTTGTGATTCCCTTAGTGGTGTCATGTGAATGTCGACTACATGACACTCCACCATATTCGGGCCTAAGGGAATGCATTGTGGAGTAGTAAATAGATGGTGGGTTGCGAGAGTGACAGAAACTTGAACCCCAGTTTATGCACTATTCCGTAAGAGACCGATTGGATCCTAGAGTTTAATGCTATGGTTAGAGTTTATTCTTAATAATTTTCTTGTAGTTGCGGATGCTTGCGGGAAGGTTAATCATAAGTAGGAGGTTTGTTCAAGTAAGAATAGCACCTAAGCACTGGTCCACCCACATACCAAATTATCAAAGTAGCGAACACAAATCAAACCAACATGATGAAAGTGACTAGATGAAATCCCCGTGTACCCTCAAGAACGCTTTGCTTATCATAAGAGACCGTTTTGGCCTGTCCTTTGCCTCAAAAGGATTGGGATACCTTGCTGCATACTTTTTACAATTATTGTTACTTGCTCGTTATAAATTACCTTGCTGTCAAACTACTCGCTACTTACAATTTCAGCAATTGCATACATTACCTTAATGAAAACTACTTGTCATTTCCATTTGCTCCTCGTTGGGTTCGACACTCTTACTTATCGAAAAGAGCTACAATTGACCCCCTATACTTGTGGGTCATCAAGATTCGGCCATGTGAATGGCCATGCGATGCATTCTTACAGGCGGCTGGAATTTATGATGATTTCCACTATTTGGCTGGGAATGCAGGCATCACCGACTTCCTCCTCGATCAGTGTGATCAGTATCTCCTACTCACTAATACTGTCGTGCGAAATTTTCATTTTCATACTACGAGATCACCACCATGGTAGACTTTCACTTATATGATGAGTACAAGGAAATGACGCTCTATGACTTTTGTGAGATTGTAAATTACCTTATGAGGGTAGCGTTGAGGAAGGTTTTATTCATGAAGTTACCGTAGGGGAAAGGAGAAGGGTGTCATAAGACAGAGTGGCTAGCTTACATTTTCCTGTTTTGCGCTACTACTCATTATTTGCTGGGAGATGTTTAATTGGTCATGGGGACAGTGGAGGCCTTAGTGCTCTAGACCTTTCCATTTTGCGCCATGCTTTACTTCATGATAGAACTTTCAGTTTAGGCGCCATGGTTGCTAAATGGTTGGGTATAAACCGCACAAAGGGTCCTCTTTTCGGAGGTATCTTCACATCTCACCTTGCTAAACACTTTGAGATACCTATTAGGCACTATGAGAAAGAGGAGAAACTGCTACCCACTGTTTACGTAGATTATGATAGCATGGTAGCACATAAGTTTATTCTCTATGACGAGGAAAGGCGACTCATTTATATCTTGATATTTAGCGAGAATACTTTTCAGATTATTACTTTGCCTGCACCTATTGATGGGGACATCAATACCATTGTTACACCCACAGCCCCTACTGTTACATATAATGGACCAATTACTAGAGCTCGCGCACGCCAATTAAATTACCAGGTACTTTCGTTTCTTGGTAATGATTCTAATGTTCATGAGAATATGAATATGATGCTGCCTAAATTGGATACATTTGTTTTGCTTAAAAATGAAGGGCCTAGTGTCGGGGAAACTGATCCACGAGCACCTATGGGGACCGAGCCCCTTTCGGTTCGGCGTGGGGCGGAGGTCGCACGAAGAGCAGATCGAGGTGGAGCACACGAGCAGTTTACCCAGCTTCAGAGCTCTCCGGAGAGATAATACTCCTACTGCTGCATTGTGGTTTGTATTGAGTTCTTGCTCGGGAGCGCTGAGTGCTACAGTACACACGAGCAGCTAACGAGATCGAGCGTGGGTGTTCTACTGTTCGTCCCCCTCCTACGTTGCGCATGGGCCTCCTTTTATAGGCTCAAGGGGTCACCGACAGGTGGCGACGTACACAAGGGTAAAAATGTAAAGGTGCTGCGGTTGGTACAGCTACTTGTACAGTGTATCATACCTAACCCTGACGGCAGGGGACAAGGGCATTAAATGCCCATATGCATCGCCCAAACAATGCAGAAAAGGGACCGTCAGGGACGCCACCGTTCGCCACGATGGCAATCTTGTCAGCGCCGCTTGCCACCGCGTACCACTGGCTGCACAGCCTCCCGCCACGTACGCCTGGAAGGGTCCCCGAGCGACACATTGGTGGATGTGCTGGAGTGTGGGTACAGAGTGATATCTTGCCACGGCAAGCGCCTTGCCGCAGTCGTTGTCTTGTCACGTCCGGAAGCTTGCTGCTCACCGGGCCTCGCCGGGACGCGTGGCGCGTCGCGGCGAGTTCCTTGAGATGTCTTGGTTGGCCTTCACGGAAAGCTCCTCTTGCCGGGGTCTTGTGCTTTGAGTGGCCTTCCCGGCAAGCTCCTCTTGCCGGGGCCTTGTCTCCTTGGCTTGAATACTTTGTTCTTGAATGGCTCCAAAGGAACCACAGAGGACCTTGGCGGTCACCCGGCAAGCTTTGCCGCGGGGTGCTGCGATTGCCCGTGCACAAGTTCGGGATACTAGGGTACCCCTACTCTAGTACACCGACACCTAGCTTGGAGAACGATGAACATTGGAGCAAGAACAAGCATGGAGTTGATGGAATGCGCAAGGGGAACAAGAACGGAGTTACAAGTGATGATTTCAGGACTTTGAAGCCACCATAAGGAGTGAATGAAGCCTTGGACGAAATATACAAGATGCCACTTCATAAAATTCGTCCAGAGGCTATTCTAGGTGCCGCGTCACCTTATTATTGGGCCAGGCCCATGTAATTTCGAAATACATAAGTATAGGCTGTTTTTAGAGTCCGTATGTGTGGGGAAACAAGAGATTGTGATGAGGCCATCAATACCATTGTTACACCCACATCCCCTGCTGCTATACATACTGGACCAATTACTAGAGCTCGCGCACGCCAATTGAATTATCAGGTACTTTCATTTCTTGGTAGTGATTCTAATGTTCATGAGAATATGATGCTGCCTAAATTGGATACATTTGTTTTGCTTACAAATGAAGGGCCTAGCTTGGAGAAGGATGATCATTGGAGCAAGAACAAGCATGGAGTTGATGGCATGCGCAAGGGAGACAAGAACAGAGTTTCAAGTGATGATTTCAGGACTTTGAAGCCACCATAATGAGTTTATGAAGCCTTGGACGAAATATACAAGATGCCACTTCATAATTTTCGTCGAGAGGCTATTCTAGGTGCTGCGTCACCTTCTTTTTGGGCCAGGCCCATGTAATTTCGAAATACTTCAATATAGGCTGTTTTTAGAGTCCGTATGTGTGGGGAAACAAGAGTTAGGGTGGGTTTCGGACCCCTCCTCCAAGGGCCACGAAATCCCCCCCTCTTCCTGCATATATACAGCCCCTAGGGCATCGTTTAGACTTCGGGTTTTGTTTAGATTAAAAGTTCGCCATAGCTGCAACTTCGCGTACTTCGTTTGTGTTCAACGACCAGGCCAAGGCATCACAGAACCCAACCTTCATCAATAAAGCTTTCCTCTTTTATTCGCAATATCCAGATTGCAATCTTAGTTTCTTGCTTGTTCTTCGTTTGCCTGCAGGAAACAGACCTTCGTGGTCAGGTTGATCGTGCTCCGGCGTGGTCAATAACCTCTCGGAGTTGGTTTAGCGATTGCTAAGGCGCGACGTCCTCGCACGTTCGTAGTCGGATCGTCAAAGTCGACTTCCTCCAAAACGATAGCCACCATCTCATCGAAAGACGGGACACCTTTGCCTCTATCAAGTGGTAACAGATTTCCAGGTTGCTCGGTGAGATTTTACAGTTTTTCATAGATTAGATCGAGTCTGTTCTTCATACCTACAGTCCATGAAAAAGCCACAAAAATAATTAGGGTTAGTTCATCATATCTGAACCAATCTGAGCCTTTGCATAATCTTTTCTGTATTTGCTTTGTTGAATTTGCGGTTGCATCGTCGTGTCAAGTTGCTGGTCTTAGCGTCTAGTCCTCTAGAGTTTCGAGTTCTGTTCACAGGTTGTCACGTCGCCGCTGCCATATATCACCATCGCATCATCATCATCGCTGCTGCCATATACCACCACCGCACCAACTTCATCACCACTGCCGTATACCACCACCACATATTCACCGCCAATCCGAGTCCATATACGCCACTACATACCCGCCGCCGTCACGCCAATCCGAGTCCACCGGCAACATCATCTCCGCCACCAGTCCGAGTTCCACCAGTTTCATCTCCGCCACCAGTCCTATTCCGAGTCTAGTATTTTGTTACTCTGTTTTGATTTCCAGATCACGCCATACTCCGAGTCGTGACAGAGAAGGACTCCCCAACTTTCGTGCTACCCGCAGAAGAAAAATAGTTCCAAACTAAAAAAAAACTAAGTCTGGAAAATTCTGGCTAGGCAGTTTTTAGGACATTTGTAGACTTTTTTGGAAAAAAATTGTTGCGGAGCAAAAAAAAAAGAGGAAAAAAAGTGCAAAAAAAGTGAAAAAAAAGAAAAAAAAGAAAAAAAATTCAGAGTGTGCTCCTCCCTTGTTTACGTGCAGTGCCGTGATATTGTTAGTGTTCTAGGCTCGCGTCTCTAGTACGGTCTAGCCTAGGACCAGCACAGTACCGTCGTCGAGCGTTTATTCAACTTTGCATCTCTGAATTGATTATTGCTGACCTTTTTGCTACCATACTATAAGCCTTCCCAGCTCCACATACATCTACGTTGTGCGTTTGACTCTCCCTGGCAATCGCTCTATCCAAGCTTTTGAGAGTTTTGACTACAACTGCTGCTGGGTAAGAACTGGTAAGAATTTGAGATTTGCTTAACGGATTTGTGACTGTTCACCACACCACCACCACCACTTCCTAGTACTCTGTAGAATCATATTCTTGTGTGTTTCTATTGCTGCTAACCATGGCAGGATCACAAGCCGACGAGACTGACTAGGAGAACATGACAAACAAAGCGTTACATGATAAGTTTCAGCAAATGATGAGTGGACAGGTGGAAGATGTGCTAAATAGATTTGAAGATAGATGGCATTGAGAAGGCGTTCGAAACAAAGCTTGATAACAAGTTCAATGAATTGCTCGCGCGTCTACCACCACCACCACCGGCTGCACCTAACGCACCTCTACAACAGCAACAACGACTACCTCCACATCGCGAAACAGCCCTCCGCCGAGCGACTCGTGTCCCTCTTCAGCCTGGCCAAGCTGCTGGTGCTGCTGTTGATACTTCTGTGGCTCCTGCTGCTGATGTGGGGGAGGATGATTATGTGGGAGATTACGAGGATGAGGTTGATCAACATCAGAACTACGTGCAACCACCAGCACCACAACCACCAGGTCGTCCACATGCAAATAATGGCAATGTTAGGGCTCCCCCTCAGGTACGAGATCATGACCATCTCCCTAAACTGAAATTGAATATTCCACCATTTGAGGGTAGATATGTTCCTGATATATATCTTACTTGGGAGTTAGAAACTGAACAACGATTTACATGTTTACAATATCCTAAGGAGAGACGTGTTCCTGCTGCTGTTTGTGCTTTCACTAGCTTTGCATGTGTTTGGTGGTCTGAACATTGTAGATTATATCCTTTTCCAGCTACTTGGGCTGCTTTGAAAACTGCTATGCGTACTCGTTGGGTTCCACCATATTATCAACGTGAATTACTTCAAAAATTGTAGCGCTTAAGACAAGAAAAAATTCTGTAGAAGAATATTATCAGGAATTACAAACTGGCTTGATTAGATGTGGTATTGTTGAGGAGAATGAAGCTATGCTTGCACGTTTTCTGGGTGGATTAAATAGAGAGATTCAGACCATTCTAGACTATAAGGATTATAATAATATCACTGGTTTATTCCATCTTGCTTGTAAAGCTGAACGTGAAGTGCAGGATCGACAGGCATTGGCGCGAACTAACTTTTCTGCAGGTCGACCTTCATCATGGACACCACGTGCATCATCTACTTCCACACGTTCTGCTACACCGGCACCTCCGTCAGCTGCCACCTCCAACCGTGATACAATAAAGCAGGCACAATCACCACTACCTGCCAAGAGCACACCTTCTGGGCCTGCAAAGAGCTCTTCTTCATCCATGGCATCAACAGGGCAAACACATGATATTATTTGTCGACGTTGCAAGGGTGGAGGTCATTATGCGAGAGAATGCCCATCTAAGCGTGTGATGATTGTTACTGAGGATGGTGGGTATGAGTCCGCTAGTGACTATGATGAGGAGACTTTGGTTCTTATTACACATGAAGAACACGGTGGAGATGATTCTGATCATGAGATGAAATACATGGCTGCTGAAGATGCTGACACGTATGAATGTTTAGTTGCTCAACGTGTTCTGAGTGTGCAGGTTACACAAGCTGAGCAAAATCAGAGATATAATTTGTTCCATACAAAGGTTGTTGTGAAGGAACGTTCTATTCGCGTCATCATAGATGGAGGGAGCAACAACAACTTGGCTAGCATGGAGATGGTGGAGAAGCTATCTCTCACCACAAGACCACATCCACATCCTTACTACATCCAATGGTTCAACAACAGTGGCAAGGTTAAGGTAACACGTACTGTTCGTGTGCATTTTAGTATCTCTACATATGCTGATTATGTTGATTGTGATGTGGTACCTATGCAAGCATGTTCCTTATTACTCCCTCCGTTCCAAAATAGATGACCCAACTTTGTATTAAAGTTAGTACAAAATGGAGTCATCTATTTTGGAACGGAGGGAGTACTTGGTAGACCATGGCAATTTGATAAAAATTCTGTACACTATGGTAGAAACAATCAGTATACTCTTGTTCAGAAGGATAAAAATATTACTTTGCTTCCTATGACTCCTGATTCCATTTTGAAAGATGATATTAATAGAGCTAATAAAGCAAAACAGGAGAAAAATAAGAGTGAAAATCAGATTGTGGCAAAAGAATTTGTGCAACAAATGAAGCCTAATAATAAACCATCTAGTGTTGCTTCTGAAATTAAATTGAAAAGTGCATGTTTACTTGCCACCAAATCTGATATTGATGAGCTAGATTCTAGCTAATCTATTTGCTATGCTTTTGTGTGCAAAGAGGCATTATTTTCATTCGAGGACGTGCCTTCCTCTTTGCCCCCTGCTGTCACTAACATTTTGCAGGAGTTCGCTGACGTCTTCCCACAAGACGTGCCACCGGGATTACCACCTATTCGAGGGATTGAGCATCAAATTGACTTAATTCCCGGTGCATCGCTACCCAACCGTGCACCATACCGTACCAATCCAGACGAGACGAAGGAGATTATGCGTCAAGTACAGGAGCTGCTCGACAAAGGTTATATACATGAATCTCTTAGTCCTTGTGTTGTTCCTTTTATACTAGTGCCTAAAAAGGATGGTACATCGCGTATGTGTGTTGATTGTAGAGGCATTAATAATATTACTATTCGTTATCGTCATCCTATTCCTAGGCTAGATGATATGCTTGATGAATTGAGTGGCTCTAATATATTCTCCAAAGTTGATTTGTGTAGTGGATACCATCAAATTCGTATGAAATTGGGAGATGAATGGAAAACAACATTTAAAACTAAGTTTGGTTTATATGAGTGGTTAGTCATGCCTTTTGGGTTAACTAATGCACCTAGTACTTTCATGAGACTAATGAACGAAGTTTTACATGCTTTCATTGGACGATTTGTGGTAGTCTATTTTGATGATATACTGATTTATAGCAAATCTTCGAAAGAACATTTGGAACATTTACGTGCTGTTTTTAATGCTCTACGTGATGCACATTTGTTTGGTAACCTTGAGAAGTGCACGTTTTGCACCGACCGAGTATCTTTTCTTGGCTATATTGTTACTCCACAGGGAATTGAAGTTGATAAAGCCAAGATTGAAGCTATTGAGAGTTGGCCGCAGCCCAAAACGGTCACACAAGTGAGGAGTTTCCTTGGCCTCGCTTGTTTCTATAGGCGTTTTGTGAGAGATTTCAGCACCATTGCTGCACCTCTCAACGAGCTTACAAAGAAGGATGTGCTTTTTGTTTGGGGTACCGCACAGGAAGAAGCCTTCACGGTATTGAAAGATAAATTGACACATGCTCCTTTACTCCAACTTCCTGATTTTAATAAGACTTTTGAGCTTGAATGTGATGCTAGTGGAATTGGATTAGGAGGTGTGTTATTACAAGATGGCAAACCTGTTGCATACTTTTCTGAAAAATTGAGTGGGCCTAGTCTGAACTATTCTACTTATGATAAATAATTATATGCTCTTGTTCAGACCATAGAAACATGGCAACATTATTTATGGCCCAAAGAATTTGTTATACATTCTGATCATGAATCTTTGAAACACATTAAAAGTCAAGCTAAACTATACCGTAGACATGCTAAATGGGTTGAATTCATTGATACTTCACCTTATGTCATTAAACACAAGAAGGGTAAAGAAAATGTTATTGCTGATGCATTGTCACGTCGTTATACTATGCTTTCACAACTTGACTTTAAAATATTTGGTTTGGAGACCATCAAAGATCAATATGTGCATGATGCTGAATTTAAAGATGTATTGCAGAATTGTAAAGAAGGAAGAACATGGAACAAGTTCGTCGTTAACGATGGATTTGTGTTTCGTGCTAACAAGCTATGCATTCCAGCTAGCTCCGTTCGTCTCTTGTTGTTGCAGGAGGCGCATGGAGGAGGACTAATGGGACAATTTGGCGTGAAGAAGACGGAGGATATACTTGCTACACATTTCTTTTGCCAAAGATGAGACGGGATGTTGAGTGTTTTGTTGCTCGCTGCACTACATGTCAAAAAGCTAAGTCACGACTCAATCCTCATGGTTTATATATGCCTTTGCCTGTACCTAGTGTTCCTTGGGAGGATATATATATGGACTTTGTTTTAGGTTTACCTCGAACAAAGAAGGGGAGTAGTATATTTGTTGTCGTGGATAGATTCTCGAAAATGGCACACTTTATACCATGTCATAAAAGCGATGATGCTGTTAATGTTGCTGATTTGTTCTTTCGTGAAATTATTCGCTTGCATGGTGTGCCAAATACTATTGTTTCAGATCATGATACTAAATTTCTTTGCCACTTTTGGAGATGTTTATGGGCTAAGTTGGGGACTAAACTGCTTTTTAGTACTACTTGTCACCCCCAAACTGATGGACAAACTGAAGTAGTCAATAGAACATTGTCTACTATGCTTAGGGCTGTTTTGAAGAATAATAAGAAAATGTGGGAAGAATGCTTGCCTCATATTGAATTTGCTTATAATCGTTCATTGCATTCTACTACTAAGATGTGCCCTTTTGAAATTGTGTATGGTTTCCTACCTCGTGCACCTATTGATTTGTTGCCTCTTCCATCTTCGGAGAAGGTTAATTTTGATGCTAAAGAACGTGCTAAATTGATTTTAAAAATGCATGAGTTAACTAAGGAAAACATTGAGCGTATGAATGCTAAATATAAACTTGCTGGAGATAAGGGTAGAAAACATGTTGTGTTTGCACCTGGAGATCTTGTTTGGTTACATTTGCGTAAGGATAGATTTCCTAATTTGCGCAAATCAAAGCTAATGCCACGTGCTGATGGTCCTTTTAAGGTGTTAGAGAAAATAAATGATAATGCATATAAACTTGAGTTGCCTGCAGATTTTGGGGTTAGTCCCACTTTTAACATTGCGGATTTGAAGCCTTATTTGGGTGAGGAATATGAGCTTCCGTCGATGTAGGTGTACTAAAGTAGGGGTACCTTAGTACCCCGAACTTGTGCACGGGCAGTCGTAGCACCCCGCGGCAAGGCTTGCCAGGCGACCGCCAAAACTCTCCATTGTCCCTCCTTGGGCCATCCAAGAATAAAATATTTAAGCCAAGGCCCCGGCAGGAGGAGCCTGCCGGAAGGCCACCCGAAGAGAGCAAGGCCCCGGCAAGAGGAGCTTGCCGGGACGGCCGCTCGAAGCACAAGGCCCCGGCAAGAGGAGCTTGCTGGGAAGGCCGACCAAGGCACGACAAGAGACCTGCTGCGACGCGCCACGCGTCCCAGCAAGGACCGGTGAGCGACAAGCTCCCGGGCGCGACAAGGCACCAACCGCGGCAAGGCGCTTGCCGCGGCAAGTCACCACCCTGCGCCTGCGCTCTAGCTCATCCACCCCTGCGTCGCTCTGGGGCCATTCCAGGCGTACGTGGCGAGAGGCTGCGCAGCTAGGGGCATGCGGTGGCGAAGCAACGCTGACAGAGTTGCCATCATGGCAAACGGTGGCGCTCCTGACGGTCCCTTTTCTGCACTGTTTGGGCGACCCAGACGAGCATTTAATGCCCTTGTCCCCTGCCGTCAGAGTTAGGATGATAGCACTGTGCAAACAGCTGTACCCAACACAGCGTTTTCCAGTTTTACCCCCGCCTACGTTGCCACCTGTGGGTAACCCCTTGCACATATAAAAGGAGGCCCCATGCGCAACGTGAGGGGAGGAGGCCATTCATGCTCGGTCTCGCCAGCGGCTCGCGTGTACTGTAGCACCACACGCTCCCGAGCAAGAACACAATACAAAACCACAAAGCAGCAGTAGGGTTTTACGCATCCGTGCGGCCCAAAGCTAGGTAAACCCCTTGTGTGCATCGCCTCGATCCGCTCTTCGCGCGACCTCCGCCCCCCGCCGAACCAAGAAAGGGGCTCGGTCCCCATAGGTGTTCGAGGAGGCAGATTTCCCCCGACATCTTTGGCGCGCCAGGTAGGGGGCGTCGAAGTTGTGCGAACCTGATCCGGCGTCTGCACAGGCTAGATCTCCATCATCTTCGTCGACATGCCACCGAAGAAGAAGGTTCCGGAGGTGGCTGGTCCGTCCGCGTCGAACCCACCGCCCCTGGAGCAAACGGGTGGTGGGGATGGCACCGACGGCGGAACGGGCGCCACCGAGCCAGCTCATGGTGCCACGGCGTCCGAACATGCACCGCGCCCCTCTCAGGAGGCACGGGACCAGCAGCGTCTTGGCACTCACGGTACCATACGCTCGCTGGACCCAGATCGAGCCGGCGGATCCCAGGGCGCTCAAGGCCAGCACTCACACCAACGCGCTGGCGCGAGCGTGGCGCGACTACCTGGTCCGGGTGTTGCTCCTTCTAACGTAGTTAGAAGTTCGAGCACATCCTGCTCCACGCGCCGTTCGCCACCGCTGCCCGCCACTCCAGCAGAAGCCCTGGCGCGAGCTCAACTGCTCCTAGACTACCCTCCAACAGCGGACAAGCTCGACGACTGGAGGGCCACGATACAGAGCCTCATCGGTTTCGCTAACGGCGACACCCCGCGGCAGCACAGTGCGTCGCAGCCGCGGCAGGTCGGCCAAGCGAGAACCGATGGCGCCAAGACCGGTGGGGGCGCGACCACCATGCACTCCCCGCCCCAAAGGCCAAGATCGCCGACTCGCCTGAACCATCACGACAACGACTCCACCGCGTCGTCGAATCCGCGAACTCGTCGCGATCAACGCCAAGTTCTTCACGAGCGAGAGCAAGAGGACGCTCATACTCGCATCGAGCGTCGGAGAGAAGCGCGGCGTCAATCGGACCAGCGCGCTGGGCCCTCTGTCGACATGCATGCGCCCGGGGGACCAGGCGACCTGCCGTACGCGGTAGGCTTCCCTGCGTTCACCCGTGAGCTGCGGCAAGTCCAGTGGCCCAGCACGAAGAATTTCAAGCCAGACGTACCAGAGAAGTACGACGGCAAGTCGCATCCGTCGGAGTTCCTCAGCATCTACACCATTGCGGTGCAGGCTGCTGGGGGGCGGGACGACAAGATCCTTGCCAACTACTTCCCGCTGGTACTCAAATCCAACGTCAGATCCTGGCTCATGCACTTGTCGGATAACTTCATAACCTCCTGGACAGACTTGTGCCATCAGTTTGTTGGCGCCTTTACAGGCGGCCACAAACCCCATGGCCAAGCGAGCGACCTTCATCTGCTCATCCAGAAGGAAGGGTAATCCTTGCGCAAGTTCATCCAGAGATTCAGCCGCATACACTACAACATCCAAGACGTCCACCCTGCCGTGGTTATCAGCGTGTTCCATCAGAACGTGCGTAACCGCAGGATGCGGGAGGAGATGGTGATGTGCAAGATCAAAGACGTCAGCGAGCTATATGCCCTGGCCGACAAGTGTGCACGTGCTGAGGAAGGGAGGAAACTCCCCGGAGAGAACACTGGAGCAGGAGAATCTGACAGTGAAGATACCGCCCCGGCAAGGAAGAACCGGCGGCGGAGCAACAGGAAGAAGAAGAGCCAAGAAGTACTGGTTGTTGAGCAGTCCGGCGATGAAGGCGCCGCCAAGAAGGCCCAGGCTGGTAGCTCTGGCAAGGAGGTTGCCGGATGCGCCAACTGCCAGGCTGTGGCGGTCGCCGACAAGCGGGACGGCACCAACAAACAGTACTGCAAGATCCACCGCACCAAGGGCCATGACGTCCAGAGCTGCAAGCAGGTCGAGCGGCTCGTCGAGCTGCAAAAGGCCGAGTACGAACGACGCGACAAGGAGAGAGCCCGGGGAGGTGGCGGAGGATCGGGCATGAAGCGCCCCGGCCAGGGAGGACGCCGCGACAAGGACAAGCAGCGGCAAACGGACAGACCTCCCCGTGGCCGCGACAAGAACGAAGACGACGATGAAGACGAAGACATGGATGACGTCGAGACCAGTGAGCAGGAGTTTCAGAAAGCCACAGAGGTCTTGTGCGTAGACGGCGGTGCTTCCCTGCATACTTCTCACCGCCAGCTCAAGCAGTGGGCGCGGGAAGTCAATGCAGCGGAACCACCCGTCGAGTCGCGCAAGCCTCTGAAATGGTCCAGCATGCCTATCATCTTCGATATTGAGGACCACCCTGACCGCACAACTGCGATCGGGTGCTTGCCGATGTTGGTCTCGCCAACAGTCCGCAACCTCAAGGTCACCAAGATGCTAGTCGACGGCGGGGCCGGCTTGAACCTGATCTCCTCCGCTGTGCTCCGGAAACTCCAGGTCCCCGACAGCGAGCTCGAAGAGACCGGCACGTTCCAAGGAATCAACCCGGGAAGGAGCAAGCCGAAGGGGAAGATAACATTGCCAGTAATATATGGCAGCGAGCTGAACTTCAGGATAGAGAGGATCACTTTTGACGTTGCCGATTTTCCGTTGCCCTACAACGGAATTCTCGGCCGTCCAGCGCTCGCCAAATTCATGGCGGCCTCTCACTACGCATACAACATGCTCAAGATGCCAGGCCCGATAAGCGTCATCTCTGTCCCCGGCGATAAGAAGGATGCCCTTATCTGTGCCGACAAGATCTACCGGGAAGCAGCAGCCGCAGCGGATCACAAGCCGCTTGCCGCCGAAGCTCCCGGAGGGAAGAAGAAGACCAAGCCCGGCAAGTGCTCTGGTGCCCACTCAGGCAAGCGCACCTCTTCGGAGTGCTGCGCTACCGTTGAGGACGCGCCATCGAGCTCCACCGGAAAGAGTAAGAAGACAATGGCAGCTCCGCCAACGACCAAGAAGGTGTCCGCCAAGGAGGACGGCACTGGTGGTACCTTCACCATCAGTGCCACTCTCGACTCCAAATAGGAAAGCACACTCGTTGCTTTCCTGCGGGCGAATGTCGATGTGTTTGCCTGGCAACCATCTGACATCCCCGGCGTTCCCAGGAAAGTGATTGAGCACCACCTCGCCGTCTGTCCTCACACGTGGCCCATCAAGCAGAGAGTCAGGAAGCAAGCGGTGGAGCGCCAAGAGGTGTGCTCCATCCGACGTGGTTGGCCAATCCTGTTGTCGTGCGCAAAGCAAATGGGAAATGGAGGCTTTGCATCGACTTTACTGATGTTAAGAAAGCTTGTCCCAAGGATCCCTTTCCCTTGCCGCGCATTGACCAGATTGTTGACTCCATGGCCGGATGTGACCTGCTTTCATTTCTTGACGCCTACTCAGGATACCATCAGATCTTCATGGCTGAAGAAGATGAGGAGAAGACCGCATTCATCACTCCATGTGGCACGTACTGTTTCGTACGGATGCCTTTCGGTTTGAAGAATGCTGGTTCGACGTTTGCGAGGGTTGTCCATACCGCTTTTGAGCCACAAATCCACAGAAATGTGGAAGCCTACATGGATGACATAGTGGTCAAAAGCAGGGACAGGGCAACCCTGATTCAAGATTTAGAAGAGACCTTCACGAACTTGCGCAGGATCAGCCTCAAGCTCAACCCCGAGAAGTGCGTGTTTGGAGTCCCTTCCGGCAAGCTTCTCGGGTTCTTCGTGTCTCAGCGAGGAATCGAAGCCAATCCAGACAAAATCAAGGCCATCGAGCAGATCGAAGCACCAACACACGTCAAGGATGTACGAAGGCTTGCCGGCTGCGTCGCGGCTCTCAGCAGGTTTATTTCCAAGTCTGCAGAACGCGCCCTGCCATTTTTCAAAGTTTTGAAAAAGGCGGGTCCAGTGAAATGGACTCCGGAAGCGGAGGCTGCGCTGCAAGACTTGAAGAAATACCTATCCTCCGCTCCAATACTTGTCGCGCCTAAACCACAAGAGAAGTTGCTGCCGTACCTGGCGGCAACCAATCAAGTGGTTAGTGCTGCGTTAGTAGCGGAGAGGGAGGCAGATGATGAGCCAGCAACCGCGGCAAGCACGTCCAGCGACAAGCAGGGGGCTTCCCCGACAAGCTCTGGCCCCGACAAGGATGAATCTGCGCGGGAGCAAGTGGAGGTGCAGAAGAAGAAAATGGTGCAGCGCCTAGTTTACTTTGTCAGCTCCCTTCTGCAGGGGGCTAGGTCAAGGTACTCTGGTGTGCAGAAATTGCTTTTCGGCCTTCTCATGGCCTCGAGAAAGCTGCGCCATTACTTCCAAGCACATGAGATTACAGTTGTCACCCGCTTTCCGCTGAAGAGGATACTGCAGAATCTAGAAGCAACAGGCAGGATTGTCGAGTGGGCGCTGGAACTATCGAGCTTCGGTCTCAAGTTCAAGAGCACCTCGACTATCCAAAGCAGAGCCTTGGCGGAGTTCATAGCGGAGTGGACACCGACGCCAGACGAAGAAATCCCAAAGACGAGCATCCCCGCCAAAGAAGCAAGCAAAGAGTGGCTGATGTATTTTGATGGTGCCTTCTCGCTGCAAGGCGCCGGTGCTGGCGCGTTGCTTATCGCGCCCACTGGAGAGCACCTCAAGTACGTAGTCCAGATGCACTTCCCCAAGGAGCAAGCAACCAACAATACTGCAGAGTATGAAGGTTTGCTCGCCGGTCTCAGGATCGCGGCAGAACTTGGGATCAAGAAGCTCATTGTCAGGGGTGACTCGCAGCTTGTCATCCGCCAAGTGAACAAAGATTACCAGAGTCCGTTGATGGAAGCGTACGTTGATGAAGTGAGGAAGCTAGAAGAGCGCTTTGACGGCCTGCAAATGGAACACGTTCCAAGAGCTGAGAACGACATTGCTGATGGCCTATCAAAGTGCGCAGCACTTAGGTTACCTGTGGAACCAGGAACCTTTGTGCTCAAGCTGACTCAGCCATCCATGACACCATCAACCGGACAGAGCAAGAAGAGGAAGTTGGTCTCCAGTGACTATCTTCCGGCAGAGCTCCCCGGAGCCGCCGCCAAGAAGGTCCCCAAGATCGACGCCAAGAGCGCTAAGGAGCCGTCTGCTCCGGCAAACCCCAGGGTTTGTTCCGTAGAAGCAGGCGCTCCCGACAAGTTTTGCCCCAGCAAGCTTGTCGGGGAACGTCGAGCTCCGGCTGAGCCCCAGATCCTCGTCGTAGAAGCGGACGTTCCCGCAGCAGCAGATGTGCCTTCAGTCCTTGTTGTCGAGCCACAGGCTCCAGCATGGGCGCAGCAGACTGTCCATTTCCTCCAGAACGGAGAACTTCCCGAAGAACAAGAAGAAGCGGAAAGATTAGCCCGGAGCTCGAGTATGTACCAGTTCGTCGACAACACGCTATACAGAAGAGGGTGCAAAGGTGTGAAATTGAAGTGTATTTCCCGGGAAGACGGACAAAAGCTGTTGGCAGAGATACATGGAGGCATATGTGGTCACCACATTGGCGCCAGAGCACTTGCCGGCAAAGCGTTCCGGCAAGGTTTCTTCTGGCCGACAGCCCTCCAGGATGCAACTGCACAAGTAACCAAGTGTGAAGCGTGCCAGTTCCATTCCAAGCAGATACACCAGCCAGCTCAAGCTCTCCAGACGATCCCTTTATCCTAGCCATTTTTGGTCTGGAGGCTCGACATCCTTGGCCCCTTCCCCCGAGCTGTCGGGGGCTTTGAGTACTTGTACGTCGCAATCGACAAGTTCACAAAGTGGCCGGAAGTGGAACCAGTGAGGAAGGTGACAACACAGTCAGCAGTCAAGTTCTTCAGGTCGATTGTTTTCCGCTTCGGGATCCCCAACAGGATCATCACCGACAACGGTACGCAGTTCACGAGCCGCGCCTTCATGCAATACGTCCAAGATCTCGGCGCCAAGGTCTGCTTCGCTTCTGTTGCTCATCCCCGGAGCAACGGTCAAGCGGAAAGGGCCAATGCCGAAGTGCTGCGCGGGCTCAAGACCAGAACTTTCGACAGGCTGCACAAGTGCGGAAGAAACTGGATCGAGGAGCTGCCGGTGGCTCTTTGGTCGATCAGAACGACGCCAAATCGAGCCACTGGCAAGACACCATTTGCTCTAGTCTATGGAGCAGAAGCAGTTACCCCCACAGAACTCGTATACGGGTCACCTCGAGTGCTCGCTTATGATGAGCTTGAGCAAGAGCGGCTGCGTGAAGATGACGCGCTGCTCCTTGAGGAAGATCGTCTTCAGGCTGCTGTGCGAGCCTCTCGCTACCAGCAAGCTTTGCGTCGCTACCATAGCCGCAAAGTTAAAGCCAGAAGCTTCGAGGAAGGCGACCTTGTTCTTCAGCGCGCTCCATCCGCCAAGAATCATAACAAGTTGACGCCGAAGTGGGAAGGCCCTTACCGGGTGAGACGAGTCACGAGGCCCGGCGCTGTCCGCCTCGAGACCGAAGATGGCACTCCGGTGAGCAACTCCTGGAATATTGGGCATCTTCGTAAGTTTCACCCATAAGGCGCGGTTGTCGGTCCCCGCCCGGCAACCAACCTTTTGTACAAGTCTTGCCGCTGTTGCATGTAATCCTTTGTACAAAGCCAGGCGCAGACCCTGAGCAGCAGTAAATGAAGCGCTGGCGCCCTAGGTTTTAGCATGCATGCTGAGTCGAGTCTCGTCCTTGGTTAGGGTTGATAGTGCCTAACAACTGCTAACCCCTAGCTCAGAGGTCGAGTCTGCGTCCTTTTTCCTGTTCTTTCGTTTCCTTTGGTTCGCAGGGTTTTGCATATCCTGGCCAGACCGCTTAAGGACAAAGAAGAGAAGAAGGGCGGACCAGCATCTGGTCCTCGGCAAACCAATGTTGCCGGGGGCTGCAAGTACGAGGATTCGTCCGCGGCAAGCCAAAGTTGTCGGGGGCTGCAATCCTAGATAAGTTCTTCATCCCTTGTCATGCATTCTCTTATGGACCGAGGAATGCGAAAACCTTGTTTCTTCCTAAAAAGCTAACGTGCTCCCTTAACTCTGAGCCCCGGAGCGCGTTCCTGGGGCTAGTTTTGGTAGCAGCCGCGGTGGCAAAGGAACGGAATGAGGAGCCCGAACCCGCCTCATCCCTACCTCCGCCAAAAGCGTGAGGAAGGTCGAGTGGCGCGGGAAGACGGCAGGGCCTGTTGCCGGGCAAAGAAGTGTCTATCTTAACGACATAAAGGATTCGCTCCTTGGCGTGGGTTTTACCCACGGGACAAATGGCCCGGCAAACATCCCCTTTTCATTAAAAACATTCCGCTTAGGTACAGTTCAGAGAGAATGAAAAACATGAAAGATGGGATTACAAGTTTTAAACACAGCTAAGGCCCGAGGGCTTACAGATTGGAAAAAAAGATAAGATGCCCGTAATCCCTTTCTTGTCTCTCTCCTCAGGAGGTAGGACAAGGAGGCGAAAAGGGCAAAATGGGCGCCTAGGCGAGCTACGGGTGGTAGAAGACACCAACAGAACGCCCCGGGGGCCGGCTGAAAGCTGGACGGTGACGGCGGCGCCGGAAGCAGGGCTCGACGGGGCGGCAGGACGTCAGCACGCTGTCGAGGGCACCTCGCCCTCGTACTCCGAATTGACGGCCTTGCCGCCAGCCCTCTTCCTTTTCCGCAGCCTCGCCACGCCAGCCGCCAAGGAGACGACCCCGGGAAGCTCAAGGAGCCGGCGACACGGATGATAGAGTCGCCGGTGCCACGCGGAGCCGCGACCGACGCCTAGTCGGACCCGTCATCCCGACAACCGCTACCCTCATCGTCGCTGTCGCTCCCCTCCTCGTCACTCTCGCTCGAGGAGGAGCCTTCGCTGTCGGAGGAGCTATCCACGCAGCACCGGGCCCGGGTCCCGAAGCACCCAAAGACCTTGACGGAGAGGAGGTCGCCCTCCATCAACTTAAAATGGAGGGTGAACCCCTCCATCAAGCTGTGGATACGGGCGAACGTCTTCCACCCTCGACCAAGATACATCACGCCGGGGGCTGGGGACTCAACGTGGACCCGCGTGCCGCTGATCCCGCAGCCCCTCATGCGCAGTCTTAGCGTCTCGGGTTGTTCCATCTCCATCACGCTCGCGAAGGGAGCCGGGAGACGGAGGCGACGACGAGGCGCCCGGCGCAGCCTGATGAAGAACTCGCAAGGGTCGTCCCCGATGTGGACTGCCGTGAGAAGAGGGGCCGCTGGCGGAGGCGAGGCCGGCGCGTCGCCCCGTCCGCCTTGTCCCTGAGCGCCTCGGCCTCGCCCACGACCTCGTCCACGACCTCGCCCTCTCCCCCTTCCCCTTACGGTTGGCTCTGCCACCGCGGGTGCAAGGGGAGGAGGGGCGCGTTGCCTAGCGGCGACCTTGGCCGCCACCGATAAAGGACCAGGATTCCCTTTCTCCATGGCGAATGGAGAGAGGGGATCAGAAGCTGAAGAGAAGCAAAGATGGAGGAGTGTGGGTTTTCGTCGCCCCCCTCTTGCTCTTTATAAAGGAGCAGGGTGGGGGCTCGACCGCCCCGCTCGGCCAATCAAGACGTAGGAAGGGCAGGCGACTGGGACCGGCCTGCTGCCTCGGCCCGGTTTCCTGCCTCCACCATCCGCGCCCCCAGGTGCATGGGAGCCGCGTGGCTGGCGTGCAAGACCGAGGCGACGGCTGAGGCGACCTCCCCTCGTCCCGTGATCGTGGGGAGCGGACGCCTCAGAAACCATGCCTCGGCCCCGTCCAGCAAACGAGCCGCGCCTCCACGCCTCCCTCCACTTATGGAGATAGCGCGAACCGTCCCCCTTTATTGCGACATGACGCATGCCTACGGGGCTCAGCCCCGCGCACGCCGCCCACGTCACGCACGCCTCTCCCCACGATGCCGCGTTCGACGCGTGCCGTTCGGGGAGGACGTGGTGGATGCAGAAGAAGATGCAGCGTGACCCAGGCCACGCGTGCCCGTGCACTGTTTTGGGCCTGGCCCAACAGCGCTCGGCACCGTGTATGGCCCAGGCCCGGGGGCTCCTGTCGGTGTACTAAAGTAGGGGTACCTTAGTACCCCGAACTTGTGCACGAGCAGTCGTAGCATCCCGCGGAAAGGCTTGTCCGGCGACCGCCAAAACTCTCCATGGTCCCTCCTCGGGCCATCCAAGAACAAAGTATTTAAGCCAAGGCCCCGGCAGGAGGAGCCTGCCAGGAAGGCCACCCTAAGAGAGCAAGGCCCCGGCAAGAGGAGCTTGCCGGGACGGCCGCTCGAAGCACAAGGCCCCGACAAGAGGAGCTTGCTGGGAAGGCCGACCAAGGCACGACAAGAGACCTGCTGCGACGCGCCACGCGTCCCAGCAAGGACCGGTGAGCGACAAGCTCCCGGGCGCGACAAGGCACCAACCGTGGCAAGGCGCTTGCCGCGGAAAGTCACCACCCCGCGCCTGCACTCCAGCTCATCCACCCACGCGTCGCTCTGGGGCCATTCCAGGCGTACGTGAAGAGAGGCTGCGCAGCCCGGGGCATGCGGTGGCGAAGCAACGCTGACAGAGTAGCCCTCGTGGCAAACGGTGGCGCTCCTGACGGTCCCTTTTCTGCACTGTTTGGGTGACCCAGACGGGCATTTAATGCCCTTGTCCCCTGCCGTCAGAGTTAGGTATGATAGCACTGTGCAAACAGCTGTACCCAACACAACGTTTTCCAGTTTTACCCCCGCCTACGTTGCCACCTGTGGGTAACCCCTTGCACATATAAAAGGAGGCCCCATGCCCAACGTGAGGGGAGGAGGCCATTCACGCTCGGTCTCGCCAGCGGCTCGCGTGTACTGTAGCACCACACGCTCCCGAGCAAGAACACAATACAAAACCACAAAGCAGCAGTAGGGTTTTACGCATCCGTGCGGCCCGAAGCTGGGTAAACCCCTTGTGTGCATCGCCTCGATCCGCTCTTCGCGCGACCTCCGCCCCCCGCCGAACCAAGAAAGGGGCTCAGTCCCCATAGGTGTTCGAGGAGGCAGATTTCCCCCCACAGTCGAGGACGACTTCATTTCAAGAAGGGGAGGATGATGAGGACATCAATACCATTGTTACACCCACAGCCCCTACTGTTACATATACTGGACCAATTACTAGAGCTCGCGCACGCCAAATAAATTGCCAGGTACTTTCGTTTCTTGGTAATGCTTCTAATGTTCATGAGAATATGATGCTGCCTAAATTGGATACATTTGTTTTGCTTACAAATGAAGGGCCTAGCTTGGAGAAGGATGAACATTGGAGCAAGAACACGCATGGAGTTGATGGCATGCGCAAGTGGATCAAGAACGGAGTTAAAAGTGATGATTTCAGGACTTTGAAGCCACCATAAGGAGTGCATGAAGCCTTGGACGAAATATAAAGATGCCACTTCATAATATTCGTCCATAGGCTATTTTAGGTGCTGCGTCACCTTATTATTGGGCCAGGCCCATGTAATTTCGAAATACTTAAGTATAGGCTATTTTTAGAGTCCGTATGTGTGGGGAAACAAGAGATAGGGTTGGTTTCGGACCCCACCCTCAAGGGCCACGAAATTCCCTCCTCTTCCTCCATATATACAGCCCTTAGGGCGTCGTTTATACTTCGGGTTTTGTTTAGATTAAAATTTCACCATAGCTGCAACTTCGCGTACTTCGTTTGTGTTCAACGACCAGACCAAGGCGTCACAGAACCCCACCTTGATCAATAAAGCTTTCCTCTTATATTCGCAATATCCATATTGCAATCTTAGTTTCTTGCTTGTTCTTCGTTTGCCTGCAGGAAACAGACCTTCGTGGTCAGGTTGATCGTGCTCCGACGTGGTCAATAACCTCTCGGAGTTGGTTTAGCGATTGCTAAGGCGCGACGTCCTCGCACGTTCGTAGTCGGATCGTCAAGTCGACTTCCTCCAAACGATAGCCACCATCTCATCGAAAGACGGGACACCTTTGCCTCTATCAAGTGGTATCAGATTTCCAGGTTGCTCGGTGAGATTTTACAGTTTTTCGTAGATTAGATCGAGTCTGTTCTTCATACCTACAGTCCATGAAAAAGCCACAAAAAAAATTAGGGTTAGTTCATCATATCCGAACCAATCTGAACCTTTGCATAATCTTTTTAGGGTTTTTGCTTTGTTGAATTTGCGGTTGCTTCGTCGTGTCAAGTTGCTGGTCTTAGAGTCTAGTCTTTTAGAGTTTCGAGTTCTGGTCATAAGTTGTCACGCCGCCGCCGGACCATCTTCATCGCCTTGCCATCTACCATCATTGCTTCTCCGCCACCGCTCTGAATCCATATCCATATACCACCACCAATCCGTATCCATATACCACCACCAATCCGTATCCATATACCACCACCGCTACCATATACCATCAACGCTGCCATATACCACCACCATATATCCACCACCAATCCGATTTCTTCTCATATTAGGTTTGTTTTCGAGAGCCATCTAAATTCCGATTCGTGTTTCCTTGCCTGCGTAGGTCTCGGAAAAAAAGAGTCTGGAGACCCCCGGGCTGTTTTTAGGCCAAAATTTCGGCGACCGAAAATATTTTTTTCCTATCTTATTTTTAGGCTGTTCTGAGTCTTTTGAGACACTCGCCATCATAGTGATTTTTGGTCGCACTTTTTTGTCGTCGCTGCTCTGATTTTCGGAAAAAAAATTGTCAAAAAAAAATTTCGTACCCATCTTGTCAGTTTGACCTCGGAAGAGTTTTGAGACACTCGCCATTATAGTGATTTTTCGCAAAAAAAAGAAAAAAAAAGAGGAGCGCAAAAAAAAAGAGCGCAAAAAAAAACAGAGTGAATTTTTTTCCGGAGTGTGCTTTTCCCTTGTTTCCGTGCAGCGCTGTGATTTTGTTAGTGTTCTAGGCTCGCGTCTCTAGCACGGTCTAGCCTAGGACCAGCACAGTACCGTCGCTGAGCGTTTATTCAACTTTGCATCTCTGAATTGATTATTGCTGACCCTTTTTGCTACCATACTATAAGCCTTCCCAGCTCCACATACATCTACGTCGTGCGTTTGACTCTCCCTGGCAATCGCTCTATCCAAGCTTTTGAGAGTTTTGACTACAACGGTTGCCGATCACCGCCTGTTGCTGGGGTAAGAACTGGTAAGAATTTGAGTTTTGCTTGACGGATTTGTGACTCCCACCACCACCTCTTATTAGTAGTCTGTAGGATCATATTCTTGTGTGTTTCTATTGCTGCTAACCATGGCAGGATCACAAGCCGACGAGACTGACTGGGAGAACATGACAAACAAAGCGTTACATGATAAGTTTCAACAAATGATGAGTGGACAGGTAGAAGATGTGCTCGATAGATTTGAAGAGGCCATGGAGAAGATAGATGGCATTGAGAAGGCGTTCGAAACAAAGCTCGATAACAAGTTCAATGAGTTGCTCGCGCGTCTACGACCACCACCACCGGCTGCACCTAACGCACCTCTACAACAACAACAACGACTACCTCCACATCGCGAAATAGCCCTCCGCCGAGCGACCCGTGTCCCTCTTCAGCCTGGCCAAGCTGCTGGTGCTGCTGTTGATACTTCTGTGGCTCCTGCTGCTGATGTGGGGGAGGATGATTATGTGGGAGATTATGAGGATGAGGTTGATCAGCATCAGAACTACGTGCAACCACCAGCACCACAACCACCAGGTCATCCACATGCAAATAATGGCAATGTTAGGGCTCCCCCTCAGGTACGAGATCATGACCATCTCCCTAAACTAAAATTGAATATTCCACCATTTGAGGGTAGGTATGTTCCTGATATATATCTTACTTGGGAGTTAGAAACTGAACAACGATTTACATGTTTACAATATCCTGAGGAGAGACGTGTTCCTGCTGCTGTTTCTGCTTTCACTAGCTTTGCATGTGTTTGGTGGTCTGAACATTGTAGATTATATCCTGTTCCAGCTACTTGGGCTGCTTTGAAAACTGCTATGCGTACTCGTTGGGTTCCACCATATTATCAACGTGAATAACTTCAAAAATTGCAGCGCTTAAGACAAGGAAAAAATTCGGTAGAAGAATATTATCAGGAATTACAAACTGGCTTGATTAGATGTGGTATTGTTGAGGAGAATGAAGCTATGCTTGCTCGTTTTCTGGGTGGATTAAATAGAGAGATTCAGACCATTCTAGACTATAAGGATTATAATAATATCACTGGTTTATTCCATCTTGCTTGTAAAGCTGAACGTGAAGTGCAGGATCGACAGGCATTGGCGCGAACTAACTTTTCTGCAGGTCGACCTTCCTCATGGACACCACGTGCATCATCTATTTCCACACGTTCTGCTACACCGGCACCTCCGTCGGCGACCACCTCCAACCGTGATACAGTAAAGCAGGCGCAATCACCACTATCTGCCAAGAGCACACCTTCTGGGCCTGCAAAGAGCTCTTCTTCATCCATGGCATCAACAGGGCAAACACATGATATTATTTGTCGACATTGCAAGGGTGGAGGTCATTATGCGAGAGAATGCCCATCTAAGCGTGTGATGATTGTTACTGAGGATGGTGGGTATGAGTCCGCTAGTGACTATGATGAGGAGACTTTGGCTCTTATTACACATGAAGAACATGGTGGAGATGATTCTAATCATGAGACGCAATACATGGCTGCTGAAGATGCTGACAGGTATGAATGTTTAGTTGCTCCACGTGTTTTGAGTGTGCAGGTTACACAAGCTGAGCAAAATCAGAGGCATAATTTGTTCCATACAAAGGGAGTTGTGAAGGAACGTTCTATTCGCGTCATCATAGATGGAGGGAGCTGCAACAACTTTGCTAGCATGGAGATGGTGGACAAGCTTTCTCTCACCACAAGACCACATCCACATCCTTACTACATCCAATGGTTCAACAACAGCGGCAAGGTTAAGGTAACACGTACTGTTCGTGTGCATTTTAGTATCTCTACATATGCTGATTATGTTGATTGTGATGTGGTACCTATGCAAGCATGTTCCTTATTACTTGGTAGACCATGGCAATTTGAGAAAAATTATGTACACCATGGTAGAAACAATCAGTATACTCTTGTTCATAAGGATAAAAATATTACTTTGCTTCCTATGACTCCTGATTCCATTTTGAAAGATGATATTAATAGAGCTAATAAAGCAAAACAGGAGAAAAATAAGAGTGAAAATCAGATTGTGGCAAAAGAATTTGAGCAACAAATGAAGCCTAATAATAAACCATCTAATGTTGCTTCTGAAATTAAACTAAAAAGTGCATGTTTACTTGCCACCAAATCTGATATTGATGAGCTAGATTCTAGCAAATCTGTTTGCTATGCTTTTGTGTGCAAAGAGGCATTATTTTCATTCGAGGACGTGCTTCCTCTTTGCCCCCTGCTGACACTAACATTTTAGAGGAGTTCGCTGACGTCTTCCCACAAGACGTGCCACCGGGATTACCACCTATTTGAGGGATTGAGCATCAAATTGACTTAATTCCCGGTGCATCGCTACCCAACCGTGCACCATACCGTACCAATCCAGAGGAGACGAAGGAGATTATGCATCAAGTACAGGAGCTGCTCAACAAAGGTTATATACGCGAATCTCTTAGTCCTTGTGCTGTCCCTATTATACTAGTGCCTAAAAAGGATGGTACGTCGCGTATATGTGTTGATTTTAGAGGCATTAATAATATTACTATTCGTTATCGTCATCCTATTCCTAGGCTAGATGATATGCTTGATGAATTGAGTGGCTCTACAATATTCTCCAAAGTTGATTTGCGTAGTGGATACCATCAAATTTGTATGAAATTGGGAGATGAATGGAAAACAGCACTTAAAACTAAGTTTGGTTTATATGAGTGGTTAGTCATGCCTTTTGGGTTAACTAATGCACCTAGTACTTTCATGAGACTAATGAACGAAGTTTTACGTGCTTTCATTGGACGATTTGTGGTAGTCTATTTTGATGATATACTGATTTATAGCAAATCTTTGGAAGAACATTTGGAACATTTACGTGCTATTTTTAATGCTCTACGTGATGCACGTTTGTTTGGTAACCTTGGGAAGTGCACCTTTTGCACCGACCGAGTATCTTTTCTTGGCTATGTTGTTACTCCACAGGGAATTGAAGTTGATAAAGCCAAGATTGAAGCTATTGAGAGTTGACCGCAACCCAAAACGGTCACACAAGTAAGGAGTTTTCTTGGACTCGCTGGTTTCTATAGGCGTTTTGTGAGAGATTTTAGCACCATTGCTGCACCTCTCAATGAGCTTACAAAGAAGGATGTGCCTTTTGTTTGGGGTACCGCACAGGAAGAAGCCTTCACGGTATTGAAAGATAAGTTGACACATGCTCCTTTACTCCAACTTCCTGATTTTAATAAGACTTTTGAGCTTGAATGTGATGCTAGTGGAATTGGATTAGGAGGTGTGTTATTACAAGATGGCAAACCTGTTGCATACTTTTCTGAAAAATTGAGTGGGCCTAGTCTGAACTATTCTACTTATGATAAAGAATTATATGCTCTTGTTCGGACTTTAGAAACATGGCAACATTATTTATGGCCCAAAGAATTTTTTTTACATTCTGATCATGAATCTTTGAAACACATTAAAAGTCAAGCAAAACTGAACCGTAGACATGCTAAATGAGTTGAATTCATTGAGACTTTCCCTTATGTCATTAAATACAAGAAGGGTAAAGAAAATGTTATTGCTGATGCATTGTCTCGTCGTTATACTATGCTTTCACAACTTGATTTTAAAATATTTGGTTTGGAGACCATCAAAGATCAATATGTGCATGATGCTGAATTTAAAGATGTATTGCAGAATTGTAAAGAAGGTAGAACATGGAACAAGTTCATCGCTAACGATGGATTTGTGTTTCGTGCTAACAAGCTATGCATTCCAGCTAGCTCCGTTCGTCTTTTGTTGTTGCAGGAGGCACATGGAGGAGGGCTAATGGGACACTTTGGCGTGAAGAAGACGGAGGATATAATTGCTACACATTTCTTTTGGCCAAAGATGAGACGGGATGTTGAGCGTTTTGTTGCTCGCTGCACTACATGTCAAAAAGCTAAGTCACGACTCAATCCTCATGGTTTATATATGCCTTTGCCTGTACCTAGTGTTCCTTGGGAGGATATATCTATGGACTTTGTTTTAGGTTTACCTCGAACAAAGAAGGGGAGGGATAGCATATTTGTTGTCGTGGATAGATTCTCGAAAATGGCACACTTTATACCATGTCATAAAAGCGATGATGCTGTTAATGTTGTTGATTTGTTCTTTCGTGAAATTATTCACTTGCATGGTGTGCCAAATACTATTGTTTCAGATCATGATACTAAATTTCTTAGCCACTTTTGGAGATGTTTATGGGCTAAGTTGGGGACTAAACTACTTTTTAGTACTACTTGTCACCCCCAAATTGATGGACAAACTGAAGTAGTCAATAGAACATTGTCTACTATGCTTAGGGCTATTTTGAAGAATAATAAGAAAATGTGGGAAGAATGCTTGCCTCATATTGAATTTGCTTATAATCGTTCATTGCATTCTACTACTAAGATGTGCCCTTTTGAAATTGTGTATGGTTTCCTACCTCGTGCACCTATTGATTTGTTGCCTCTTCCATCTTCGGAGAAGGTTAATTTTGATGCTAAAGAACGTTCTGAATTGATTTTAAAAATGCATGAGTTAACTAAGGAAAACATTGAGCGTATGAATGCTAAATATAAACTTGCTGGAGATAAGGGTAGAAAACATGTTGTGTTTGCACCTGGAGATCTTGTTTGGTTACATTTGCGTAAAGATAGATTTCCTAATTTGCGCAAATCAAAGCTAATGCCACGTGCTGATGGTCCTTTTAAGGTGTTAGAGAAAATAATTGATAATGCATATAAACTTGAGCTACCTGCAGATTTTGGGGTTAGTCCCACTTTTAACATTGCAGATTTGAAGCCTTATTTGGGTGAGGAAGATGAGCTTCCGTCGAGGACGACTTCATTTCAAGAAGGGGAGGATGATGAGGACATCAATACCATTGTTACACCCACAGCCCCTACTGTTACATATACTGGACCAATTACTAAAGCTCGCGCACGCCAAATAAATTACCAGGTACTTTCGTTTCTTGGTAATGCTTCTAATGTTCATGAGAATATGATGCTGCCTAAATTGGATACATTTGTTTTGCTTACAAATGAAGGGCCTAGCTTGGAGAAGGATGAACATTGGAGCAAGAACACACATGGAGTTGATGGCATGCGCAAGGGGATCAAGAACGGAGTTACAAGTGATGATTTCAGGACTTTGAAGCCACCATAAGGAGTGCATGAAGCCTTGGACGAAATATACAAGATGCCACTTCATAATATTCGTCCATAGGCTATTTTAGGTGCTGCGTCACCTTATTATTGGGCCAGGCCCATGTAATTTCGAAATACTTAAGTATAGGCTATTTTTAGAGTCCGTATGTGTGGGGAAACAAGAGACAGGGTTGGTTTCGGACCCCACCCTCAAGGGCCACAAAATTTCCTCCTCTTCCTCCATATATACAGCCCTTAGGGCGTCGTTTAGACTTCGGGTTTTGTTTAGATTAAAAGTTTGCCATAGCTGCAACTTCGCGTACTTCGTTTGTGTTCAACGACCAGAGCAAGGCGTCACAGAACCCCACCTTGATCAATAAAGCTTTCCTCTTATATTCGCAATACCTAGATTGCAATCTTAGTTTCTTGCTTGTTCTTCGTTTGCCTGCAGGAAACAGACCTTCGTGGTCAGGTTGATCGTGCTCCGACGTGGTCAATAACCTCTTGGAGTTGGTTTAACGATTGCTAAGGCGCGACGTGCTCGCACGTTCGTAGTCGGATCGTCAAAGTCGACTTCCTCCAAACGATAGCCACCATCTCATCGAAAGACGGGTCACCTTTGCCTCTATCAAGTGATGATGAGGACATCAATACCATTGTTACACCCACAACCCCTACAGTTACATATACTGGACCAATTACTAGAGCTCGCGCACGCCAAATAAATTACCAGGTACTTTCGTTTCTCGGTAATGCTTCTAATGTTCATGAGAATATGATGCTGCCTTGATACATTTGTTTTGCTTAAAAATGAAGGGCCTAGCTTGGAGAAGGATGAACATTGGAGCAAGAACACGCATGGAGTTGATGGCATGCGCAAGGGGATCAAGAACGGAGTTACAAGTGATGATTTCAGGACTTTGAAGCCACCATAAGGAGTGCATGAAGCCTTGGACGAAATATACAAGATGCCACTTCATAATATTCGTCCATAGGCTATTTTAGGTGCTGCGTCACCTTATTATTGGGCCAGGCCCATGTAATTTTGAAATACTTAAGTATAGGCCATTTTTAGAGTCCGTATGTGTGGGGAAACAAGAGATAGGGTTGGTTTCGGACCCCACCCTCAAGGGCCACGAAATTCCCTCCTCTTCCTCCATATATACAGCACTTAGGGCGTCGTTTAGACTTCGGGTTTTGTTTAGATTAAAAGTTCGCCATAGCTGCAACTTCGCATACTTCGTTTGTGTTCAACGACCAGACCAAGGCGTCACAGAACCCCACCTTGATCAATAAATCTTTCCTCTTATATTCGCAATATCCAGATTGCAATCTTAGTTTCTTGCTTGTTCTTCGTTTGCCTGCAGGAAACAGACCTTTGTGGTCAGGTTGATCATGCTCCGACGTGGTCAATAACCTCTCGGAGTTGGTTTGGCGATTGCTAAGGCGCGACGTCCTCGCACGTTCGTAGTCAGATCATCAAAGTCGACTTCCTCCAAACGATAGCCACCATCTCATTGAAAGACGGGACACCTTTGCCTCTATCATTTAGCGATTGCTAAGGCGCAACGGCGTGCACGTTTGTAGTCGGATCATCAAAGTCGTCTCCACCAAATCGATAGTTATCATCTCATCGAAAGATCGGGACACCCTCGCCTCTATCAAGTGGTATCAGATTTCCAGGTTGCTCGGTGAGATTTTACAATTTTTCGTAGTTTAGATTGAGTCTGTTCTTCATACCTATAGTCCACGAAAAATCCAAAAAAAATTAGGGTTAGTTCATCTTATCCGAACCAATCTGAGCCTTTGCATAACCTTTCCTGTATTTGCTTTGTTGAATTTGTGGTTGCATCGTCGTGTCAAGTTGCTGGTCTTAGCGTCTAGTCCTTTAGAGTTTTGAGTTCTGTTCACAGGTTGTCACGTCGCCGCTGCCATATATCACCACCGCATCATCATCATCACCGCTGCCATATACCACCACCACATATTCACCGCCAATCCGAGTCCATATACGCCACCACATATCCGCCGCCATCACGCCAATCCGAGTACACCTGCAACATATATCCGCCACCAGTCCAAGTTCCACCAGATTCATCTCCGCCACCAGTCCTATTCCGAGTCCAGTATTTTGTTACTCTGTTTTGGATTTCCAGATCACGCCATACTCCGAGTCGTGACAGAAAAGGACTCCCCAACATCCGTGCTACCCGCAGTACAAAAATAGTTCCAAACTCAAAAAAAAAACTAAGTCTGGGAAATTCTGGCTAGGAGGACATTTGTAGACTTTTTTGAAAAAAATTTGTTGCGGAGCAAAAAAAAAAGAGGAAAAAAAGTGAAAAAAAAAGAATTTTTTTTCAGAGTGTGCTCCTCCCTTGTTTACGTGCAGCGCCGTGATTTTGTTAGTGTTCTAGGCTCGCGTCTCTAGTACGGTCTAGCCTAGGACCAGCACAGTACCGTCGTTGAGCGTTTATTCAACTTTGCATCTTTGAATTGATTATTGATGACCCTTTTTGTTACTAAGCCTTCCTAGCTCCATATACATCTACGTCGTGCGTTTGACTCTCCCTGGTAATCGCTCTATCGAAGCTTTGAGAGTTTTGACTATGACGGTTGCCGATCACCACCTGCTGCTGGGTAAGAACTGGTAAGAATTTGAGATTTGTTTGACGGATTTGTGACTATCCACCACACCACCACCACCACTTCCTAGTAGTCTGTAGAATCATATTCTTGTGTGTTTCTATTGCTGCTAACCATGGCAGGATCACAAGCCGGCGAGACTGACTGGGAGAACATAACAAACAAAGAGTTACATGATAAGTTTCAGCAAATGATGAGTGGACAGGTGGAAGATGTGCTAAATAGATTTGAAGAGGCCATGGAGAAGATAGATGGCATTGAGAAGGCGTTCGAAACAAAGCTCGATAACTAGTTTAATGAATAGCTCGCGCGTCTTCCACCACCACCACCGCTTGCACCTAATGCACCTCTACAACAACAACAACAACGACTACCTCCAAGTTGCGAAATAGCCCTCCGCCGAGCGAGCCGTGTCCCTCTTCAGCCTGGCCAAGCTGCTGGTGCTGTTGTTGATACTTCTGTGGCTTCTGCTGCTGATGTGGAGGAGGATGATTATGTGGGAGATTACGAGGATGAGGTTGATCAACATCAGAACTACGTGCAACCACCAGCACCACAACCACCAGGTCGTCCACATGCAAATAATGCCAATGTTAGGGCTCCCCCTCAGGTACGAGATCATGACCATCTCCCTAAACTGAAATTGAATATTCCACCATTTGAGGGTAGATATGTTCTTGATATATATCTTACTTGGGAGTTAGAAACTGAACAACGATTTACATGTTTACAATATCCTGAGGAGAGACGTGTTCCTGCTGCTGTTTCTGCTTTCACTAGCTTTGCATGTGTTTGGTGGTCTGAACATTGTAGATTATATCCTGTTCCAGCTACTTGGGCTGATTTGAAAACTGCTATGCGTACTCGTTGGGTTCCACCATATTATCAACGTGAATAACTTCAAAAATTTCAGCGCTTAAGACAAGGAAAAAATTCGGTAGAAGAATATTATCAGGCATTACAAACTGGCTTGATTAGATGTGGTATTGTTGAGGCGAATGAAGCTATGCTTGCACGTTTTCTGGGTGGATTAAATAGAGAGATTCAGACCATTCTAGAGTATAAGGATTATAATAATATAACTCGTTTATTCCATCTTGCTTGTAAAGCTGGACGTGAAGTGCAGGATCGACAGGCATTGGCGCGAACTAACTTTTCTGCAGGTCGACCTTCATCATGGACACCACGTGTATCATCTACTTCCACACGTTCTGCTACACCGGCACCTCCGTCAGCTGCTGCCTCCAACTGTGATACAATAAAGCAGGCACAATCACCACTATCTGCCAAGAGCACACCTTCTGGGCCTGCAAAGAGCTCTTCTTCATCCATGGCATCAACAGGGCAAACACATGATATTATTTGTCGACGTTGCAAGGGTGGAGGTCATTATGCGAGAGAATGCCCATCTAAGCGTGTGATGATTGTTACTGAGGATGGTGGGTATGAGTCCGCTAGTGACTATGATGAGGAGACTTTGGTTCTTATTACACATGAAGAACACGGTGGAGATGATTCTGATCATGAGATGAAATACATGGCTGCTGAAGATGCTGACACGTATGAATGTTTAGTTGCTCAACGTGTTCTGAGTGTGCAGGTTACACAAGCTGAGCAAAATCAGAGATATAATTTGTTCCATACAAAGGTTGTTGTGAAGGAACGTTCTATTCGCGTCATCATAGATGGAGGGAGCAGCAACAACTTGGCTAGCATGGAGATGGTGGAGAAGCTATCTCTCACCACAAGACCACATCCACATCCTTACTACATCCAATGGTTCAACAACAGTGGCAAGGTTAAGGTAACACGTACTGTTCGTGTGCATTTTAGTATCTCTACACATGCTGATTATGTTGATTGTGATGTGGTACCTATGCAAGCATGTTCCTTATTACATGGTAGACCATGTCAATTTGATAAAAATTCTGTACACCATGGTAGCAACAATCAGTATACTCTTGTTCATAAGGATACGAATATTACTTTGCTTCCTATGACTCCCGATTCCATTTTGAAAGATGATATTCATAGAGCTAATAAAGCAAAACAGGAGAAAAATAAGAGTGAAAATCAGATTGTGGCAAAAGAATTTGAGCAACAAATGAAGCCTAATAATAAACCATCTAGTGTTGCTTCTGAAATTAAATTGAAAAGTGCATGTTTACTTGCCACCAAATCTGATATTGATGAGCTAGATTTTAGAAAATATGTTTGCTATGCTTTTTTGTGCAAAGAGGCATTATTTTCATTCGAGGACATGCCTTCCTCTTTGCCCCCTGCTGTCACTAACATTTTGCAGGAGTTCGCTGACGTCTTCCCACAAGACGTGCCACCGGGATTACCACGTATTCGAGGGATTGAGCATCAAATTGACTTAATACCCGGTGCCTCGCTACCCAACCGTGCACCATACCGTACCAATCCAGAGGAGACGAAGGAGATTATGCGTCAAGTACAGGAGCTGCTCGACAAAGGTTATATACGTGAATCTCTTAGTCCTTGTGCTGTTCCTATTATACTAGTGCCTAAAAAGGGTGGTACGTCGCGTATGTGTGTTGATTGTAGAGGCATTAATAATATTACTATTCGTTATCGTCATCCTATTCCTAGGCTAGATGATATGCTTGATGAATTGAGTGGCTCTACAATATTCTCCAAAGTTGATTTGCGTAGTGGATACCATCAAATTCGTATGAAATTGGGAGATGAATGGAAAATAGCATTTAAAACTACGTTTGGATTATATGAGCGGTTAGTCATGCCTTTTGGGTTAACTAATGCACCTAGTACTTTGATGAGACTAATGAACAAAGTTTTACGTGCTTTCATTGGACGATTTGTGGTAGTCTATTTTGATGATATACTGATTTATAGCAAATCTTTGGAAGAACATTTGGAACATTTATGTGTTGTTTTTAATGCTCTACGTGATGCACGTTTGTTTGGTAACCTTGGGAAGTGCACCTTTTGCATCGACCGAGTATCTTTTCTTGGCTATGTTGTTACTCCACAGGGAATTGAAGTTGATAAAGCCAAGATTGAAGCTATTGAGAGTTGGCCGCAGCCCAAAACGGTCACACAAGTGAGGAGTTTTGTTGGACTCGCTGGTTTCTATAGGCGTTTTGTGAGAGATTTTAGCACCATTGCTGCACCTCTCAATGAGCTTACAAAGAAGGTGTGCCTTTTGTTTGGGGTACCGCACAGGAAGAAGCCTTCACGGTATTGAAAGATAAGTCGACACATGCTCCTTTAGTCCAACTTCCTGATTTTAATAAGACTTTTGAGCTTGAATGTGATGCTAGTGGAATTTGATTAGGAGGTGTGTTATTACAAGATGGCAAACCTGTTGCATACTTTTCTGAAAAATTGAGTGGGCCTAGTGTGAACTATTCTACTTATGATAAAGAATTATATGCTCTTGTTCGGACTTCAGAGATATGGCAACATTACTTATGGCTCAAAGAATTTGTTATACATTCTGATCATGAATCTTTGAAACATATTAAAAGTCAAGCTAGACTGAATCGTAGACATGCTAAATGGGTCGAATTCATTGAGACTTTCCCTTATGTCATTAAACACAAGAAGGGTAAAGAAAATGTTATTGCTGATGCTTTGTCTCGTCGCTATACTATGCTTTCACAACTTGACTTCAAAATATTTGGTTTGGAGACCATCAAAGATCAATATGTGCATGATGCTGATTTTAAAGATGTAATGCAGAATTGTAAAGAAGGAAGAACATGGAACAAGTTCGTTATTAATGATGGCTTTGTGTTCCGTGCTAACAAGCTATGCATTCCTGCTAACTCTGTTCGTCTTTTGTTGTTGCAGGAGGCGCATGGAGGAGGATTAATGGGACACTTTGGTGTGAAGAAGACGGAGGACGTACTTGCTACACATTTCTTTTGGACAAAGATGAGACGGGATGTTGAGCGTTTTGTTGCTCGCTACTACATGTCAAAAAGCTAAGTCACGACTCAATCCTCATGGTTTATATATGCCTTTGCCTGTACCTAGTGTTCCTTGGGAAGATATATCTATGGACTTTATTTTAGGTTTACCTGGAACAAAGAAGGGGAGGGATAGCATATTTGTTGTCGTGGATAGATTCTCGAAAATGGCACACTTTATACCATGTCATAAAAGCGATGATGCTGTTAATGTTGCTGATTTGTTCTTTCGGGAAATTATTCGCTTGCATGTTGTGCCAAATACTATTGTTTCAGATCGTGATACTAAATTCCTTAGCCACTTTTGGAGATGTTTATGGGCTAAGTTGGGGACTAAACTGGTTTTTAGTACTACTTGTCACCCCCAAACTGATGGACATACTGAAGTAGTCAATAGAACATTGTCTACAATGCTTAGGGCTGTTTTGAAGAATAATAAGAAAATGTGGGAAGAATGCTTGCCTCATATTGAATTTGCTTATAATCATTCATTGCATTCTACTACTAAGATGTGCCCTTTTGAAATTGTGTATGGTTTCCTACCTCGTGCACCCATTGATTTGTTGCCTGTTCCATCTTCAGAGAAGGTTAATTTTGAGGCTAAACGACGTGCTGAATTGATCTTAAAAATGCATGAGTTAACTAAGGAAAACATTGAGCGAATGAATGCTAAATATGAACTTGCTCGAGATAAGGGTAGAAAACATGTTGTCTTTGCACCTGGAGATCTTGTTTGGTTACATTTGCGTAAGGATAGGTTTCCTAATTTGCGCAAACCAAAGCTAATGCCACGTGCTGATGGTCCTTTTAAGGTGTTAGAGAAAATAAATGATAATGCATATAAACTTGAGCTGCCTGCAGATTTTGGGGTTAGTCCCACTTTTAACATTGCAGATTTGAAGCCTTATTTGGGTGAGGAAGATGAGCTTCCGTCGAGGACGACTTCATTTCAAGAAGGGGAGGATGATGAGGACAGCAATACCATTGTTAAACCCATAGCCCCCACTGTTACATATAATGGACGAATTACTAGAGCTCGCGCACGCCAATTAAATTACCAGGTACTTTTGTTTCTTGGTAATGATTCTAATGTTCATGGGAATATGATGCTGCCTAAATTGGATACATTTGATTTGCTTACAAATGAAGGGCCTAGATTGGAGAAGGATGAACATTGGAGCAAGAACAAGCATGGAGTTGATGGCATGCGCAAGGGGAACAAGAACGGAGTTACAAGTGATGATTTCAGGACTTTGAAGCCACCATAAGGAGTGAATGAAGCCTTGGACGAAATATAAAAGATGCCACTTCATAAATTTCGTCCAGAGGCTATTCTAGGTGCTGCGTCACCTTATTATTGGGCTAGGCCCATGTAATTTCGAAATACATAAGTATAGGCTGTTTTTAGAGTCCGTATGTGTGGGGAAACAAGAGATAGGGTTGGTTTCGGACCCCTTCCCCAAGGGCCACGAAATTTCCCCCTCTTCCTCCATATATACAGCCCTTAGGGCACCGTTTAGACTTTGGGATTTGTTTAGTTAAAAGTTAGCCATTGCAACTTCGTTTACTTCGTTTGTGTCCAACGACCAAACCAAGACCGCTTACGGATCCCCACCATTATCAATACTTCATATATATTTGCAATATTCAGATTGCTTTATCATATTCTTGCTCGTTCTTCGATTGCTTGCAGGAATAGACCTTCGTGGTCAGGCTGACCGTGCTTTCGGCATTGTCAGTAACCTTAGGAGATTGGTTTAGCGATTGCTAAGGCGCAACGTCGTGCACGTTTGTAGTCGGATCATCAAAGTCGTCTCCACCAAATCGATAGTTATCATCTCATCGAAAGATCGGGACACCCTCGCCTGTATCACCTATGTTGTTCGATATTCATTCAGGCAGATACTTTGTTTTTCCCGTGGACATTCATGCATACTGGGAGGGGACACGATCTCCACCGCTAGAGCCAGAGCAAGAGCCATCACCTGATCCATATCAGGAGTCTATTTATTAGTGGGATCCACAGGAGCTCGCTTACCAATGGAACCCCTAGGATCCTCCTCAATACATCGGAGAGAGCTACTTTGATCCATGGGCTTAGACCAACTTAGGCCAAAAGCCTAAGCTTGGGGGAGTACGTGTTTCTCACCGACATTACATTCATGTTTACACACTCACTTGAGTTGTCGGTGATCATACTTTTTCATTGTATTATCCATGCTAGTTTATTTCTTTTTTCTGCTTTCTTCTTGTGTGTTTGAAAAACCTTAAGAAAAACAAAAAACAATTAGTTGTAGTTATTTTACTTCTGTGCATGCTTAGTAGTAATATTATTAGAAAACCCAAAAGATTTCTCGTTCTTCTTTTGCTTGTTCGGAGATTTCTCGTGTAAATAGTTTTTCTCGTTCTTGTTTCACTTTCTTCAGAAAAACAAAAACTCCAAAAATAAATCAGTGTGTTTCTTTGAATTTCTTTTCTTTTCTTTGGGGGTCAAGAGGAGAAGACCACGATGAAAATGTTGAGTGGCTCTCATATGCATTATTCTTGATCTAACAAAGAGCCTATATTACCTTGTCTTCTCCTTTGAGTAAATGTTTGCATATTCCTGCTTAGTCCAATGCACGTGGAATATTACTATTATCCACATCGTTTGGTCGTGCAAGTGAAAGGCAATAATGACGATATATGATGAAATGATTGATATGAGGAAAATCTGGTATGAACTCGACCTATCTTGTTTTTGTAAATATGATTAGTTCATCGTTCCTGATTCAGCCTATTATGAATGAAACATGTTTGCAATGACAATTAGAGATTATATTTACTCATGCCATGCTTAATTAGCTAGGAGCTTATAATGGTTTACCTTGCGTGCCAATATGGAAATTAAAATTGTTGTGATGTAGTATGATAGGATGGTATCCTCCTTTGAATGATTCGAGTGGCTTGACTTGGCACATGTTCACGCATGTAGTTGAAACAAAATCAACATAGCCCCTATGATATTTATGTTCATGGTGATTTATATCCTACTCATGCTTGCACTCAATGTTGGTTAATCTCAATGCATGTTTATAACTGTTGTCGCTCTCTAGTTGGTCGCTTCCCAGTCTTTTATAGCCTTCACTTGTACTAAGCAGGAATACTGCTTGTGCATCCACTTCCATAAACCCAAAGTTGTTCCATATGATTCCACCATACCTTCCTATATGCGGTATATACCTGCCGTTCCAAGTAAATTTGCAAGTGCCGAACTCTAAACCTTCAAATGATAATCTGTTTTGTATGCTCGAATCGCTTATGGACCAACTAGGGCTGCCAATATCTTCCATGCTAGGTGGGTTATTCCCATGATGAGTGGACTCCACTCATCATTCACGAGAAAATGACTGGTAACCAGGATGCCCAGTCCCAGGCTAAAATCAAATCAAAATAATTGCAAACAAAACTCCCACATGATTGTTGTTAGTTGGACGATACCCATTGTTTCGGAACAGCCGTGGAGTGTGCTTGTTGGTGGTGGCGGAGTATAAACTTTACCATTTTGTTTGGGAACCGCCTATAATGTATGTAGCATGGAAGATACCGAGATCTCTTGGTTGTTATGTTGACAATGAAAGCATGCAGCTCAAAATATTATTTATCTGTGCTTTAAAATTCGAGCTCTGGCACCTCTGCAAATCCCTGCTTCCCTCTGCGAAGGGCCTATCTATTTACTTTTATTGCTGAGTCATCATCCTCTTATAAAAAGCACTAGTTAGAGAGCACCATTGTCATTTGTATGCATTTTTATTAATTTATATCGAGTATGACTATGACTGGATCTCTTTTACCATGAATTACAATGTCTAGTCAGTCCTTAATCTTCAGGGGTGCTCTGCATTTATGTTTTGCGGTCTCAGAAAGGGCTAGCGAGATACCATCTTGTTATATCATACCATGATTGTTTTGAAAACGTGTTGTCATCCGAGATCTATTATTATTGCTCGCTAGTTGATTATGCCATTGATATGAGTAAAAGCGAGACCTAAATGTTATTGTGAATATAGTTAGTTCAAAATCTATGCTGAAAACTTGAATGCTGGCTTTACATATTTGCAGCAACAAGATCAAACAATGTTTGTCAAAGTTTTTCTTTATCACTTTCAGTTTGTCAACTGAATTGCTTGAGGAAAAGCAGTGGGTTAAGCTTGGGGGAGTTGCTACGTATCCATCGTATCTACTTTTCCAAACTCTTTTGCCCTTGTTTTGGACTCTAACTTGCATGATTTGAATGGAACTAACCCGGATTGACATTGTTTTCCGCAGAATTGCCAACGTGTTATTTTTGTGCAGAAATAAAAGTTCTTGGAATGACCTGAAACTTCATGGAGATGATTTTTGGAATTAATAGAAAATATTGGTGAAATAATCAAGTGAAGGGGGCCCACACCCTGGCCACAAGGGTGGGGGGGGGCACCCCCCTGGGGTGCGCCATCCATCCTTGTGGGCGCCCTGGACCTCCACCAATCTCAACTCCAACTCCATATATTCACGTTCGAGGAGAAAAAAAAATCAGAGAGAAGGATTCATCGCGTTTTACGATACGGAGCCAAAGCCAGTTCTTCGCCGGGAGGGCAGATCTGGAGTCTGGTCGGGGCTTCTGAGAGGGGATTCCTTCACCATCGTCATCATCAACCATCCTCCATCACCAATTTCATGATGCTCACTGCTGTGCATGAGTAATTCCATCGTAGGCTTGCTGGACCATGATGGGTTGGATGAGATTTACCATGTAAACGAGTTAGTTTTGTTAGGGTTTGATCCCTAGTATCTAGTATGTTCTAAGATTGATGTTTCTATGACTTTGCTATGCTTAACGCTTGTCACTAGGGTCCAAGTGCCATGATTTCAGATCTAACCTATTATGTTTTCATGGATATATTTGTGTTCTTGATCCTATCTTGCAAGTTATAGTCACATACTACGTGTAATGATCCGGCAACCCTGGAGTGACAATAGTCGGGACACTTCCCGGTGATGACCGTAGTTTAAGGAGTTCATGTATCCACTAAGTGCTAATGCTTTGGTCCGATACTATATTAAAAGGAGGCCATAATATCCCTTAGTTTCCATTAGGACCTCGCTGCCACGGGAGGGTAGGACAAAAGATGTCATGCAAGTTCTTTTCCATAAGCACGTATGACAATATACGGAATACATGCTTACATTATATTGATGAATTGGAGTTGGTTCTGTGTCACCCTATGTTATAACCGTTGCATGATGAATGCCATTTGACATAATTATCCATCATTTTTCCATTGCCTACGAGCTCGTTTCATATTGATCTTTGCTAAGTTACTTTTCTGTTGCCACTGTTACGATTGCTACAAAACTGCTACTGTTACTTTTGCCACCTTTGTTGTTACTTCCATATTACGTTGCTACTAAATACTTTTCTGCAAATATTAAGTCTTTCAGGTGTGGTTGAATTGACAACTCAGCTACTAATACTTGAAAATATTCTTTGGCTCCCCTTGTGTCGAATCGATAAATTTGGGTTGAATACTCTACCCACAAAAACTGTTGCGACCCTTTATACTTGTGGGTTATTAGAAGCTTGATGATGATGACTACGATGGATTCACCCTCCGGAGCACCGAGCGGACTCCAAATCAGCCCTCTCGATGAAGAACGGGAGGTGGCGGCGGTTCCGTATCTTAAAACGTGATGAATCCTTCTCTCTGATTTTTTCTTGGCGAATAGGTATATATGGAGTTGGAGTTCGGATTGACGGAGATCCAGGGGCCCACAACCTTACCAGGAGCGCTCTGGGGGGTGGGCGCGCCTCCCGAGCTTGTGGCTCCCGCGCCCCCCTCTGGTATCTTTTTCCACCAATATTTTTTATATATTCCAAATTTATTCTCCGTAAATTTCTAGGTCAATCCGAGAACTTTGATTTCCACACAAAAACAACACCATGGCAATTCTGCTGAAAACATCGTCAGTCCAGGTTAGTTCCATTCAAATCAAGCAAATTTGAGTCCAAAACAAGAGCAAAAGTGTTTGGAAAAGTAGATACGGTGGAGACCTATCAACTCCCCAAGCTTAACTCATTGCTTGTCCTCAAGCAATTCAGTTGACAAACTGAAAGTGACAAAGAAAAACTTTTACAAACTTTGTTTGATCTTGTTGTTGTAAATATGACTAACCATGTTCAGGTTTTCAGCAAAGATTATGAACTAACCATATTCACAATAACATTTAGGTCTCAAATGTACTCACATGAATGACATAACCAAGTAGCGAGTGATAATAAGATCTCTTGGATGACAACACTTTTTCAAAACAAGCATGATATAGTATGACAAAATGGTACTCCCTCTGTTTCTTTTTAGTCCGCATATAAGATTTGGTCAAAGTCAAACTTTGTAAAGTTTGACTAACTTCATAGAAAAAAAAATTAAAATCTCCAATACTAAAGTTATATATGTTATGAAAATTAATTTCATCATGCATCTAATATTATTGATTTCATAGTGTGGATGTTGATATCTTTTCCTACAAAGCTAGTCAAATTTTACCAAGTTTGACTTTGACCAAATCTTATATGCAAACTAAAAATAAACGAAGGGAGTATCTCGCTAGCCCTTTCTGAGACTGCAAAACATAAACGTAGAGCACCTTCGGAGTTTAAGCACTGACTAGACATCGTAATTCATGGCAAAAGAGATCTAGTCACACTCATACTCAACATCAATTAAACACAAAGCATAGAAATGAAAATAATGCTCTCCAGCTGGTGCTTTAAATGAGAAGATGATGACTCAACAATAAAAGTAAATGGATAAGCCCTTCAGAGAGGGAAGCAGGGATTTGCAGAGATGCCAGATCCCGAAGCTTTTAAAACAGAGATGGATATAATTTTGGGAGGTATGCTCTCATTTTCAATGTAGCAACCCAGAGTTATCACTATCTTCCATGGTAGACACATTATAGGCGGTTTCCAAGCAGAAGGTAAAGTTTTTACTCCCCCTCAACCAACAAATAAAATCCATGGCTAGCCGAATACTTGGGTACCCGCCATACCAACAACAATGCAGGAGAGTTTTGTTTCATTTTCATTTTGATTTTGGTCATAGGACTGGGCATCTCGATTACCAGCCACTTTCTTGTGAATGACAAGCGAATAAACCTCATCGTGAGTATAACCCACCTAGCATGGAAGATACTGACAGCCCCCCTGTCGCTACATGAGCGATTCAGGCATACACACTAGATTATTATTTAAAGATTTAGAGTTTAGAACATGCAAATTTACTTAGAACGGCAGGTAAATAGCGCATATAGGTCGGTATGGTGGACTCATATGGAATAACTTTGGTTTTAAGGAAGTGGATGCACAAGTAGTATTCCTGCGTAGTACAAGTGAAGGCTACCAAATAGATTGAGGAGCGACCAACTAGAGAGCGACAACGGTCATAAACATGCTTTGAGGTTAATCAACATTGAATTCAAGCATGAGTAGGATATAAATCGACATAAACACAAATATCATGGAGGCTTTGTTGGTTTTGATTCAACTACATGTGTGAACATCTGCCAAGTCAAGCCACTTGAATCATTCAGAGGAGGATACCATCCTAGCATTCTACATCATAACCATTTTAAATGCATGTTGACACACAAGACAAACCATTATACACTCCTAGATATTCAAGCATGGCATTGTCAGATTTTGGGTTCCGGCAAAACCTTTGAGGTTCGAGCACTAGGGTGCGCACGAAGATCTCTCCTTCCCCTAGCTCACGCTCTCACCACAATCTCAACGCTCAGCACGTCGAACTCGTAGAGCAAGGGACACATGGTTTATACTGGTTCGGGCCACCGATGTGGTGTAATACCCTACTCCAGTGTGGTGTGGTGGATTGCCTCTTGGGCTGAGGATGAACAAGTACAAGGGAAGAACAACCTCCTGAGGAGAGGTGTCCTTGAGCTCAGTGAGCTTGTGTGGTTGAGGATGATCTGAATGGTCCAAGATCAGTTCTCGTTCCCCTCCCTCTGTGGTGGCTAGTCCTATTTATAGAGGCCCTGGTCCTCTTCCCAAATGTAGGCGGGAAGGGATCCAACCACGGCCAAATTTGAAGGGAGACAACTACTACAAGTTATCCTGACTAAAGGTGGTCTTTGCCTGCCAAAGGCTTTGGTGGTGACGCCGTCCTGGGCTCCACGGTGACCTCCATCCTGCTGGTTTGGTCTTGTTGCACCGATATGGCAACCTTTGCCTGATGCCTCGGGATTCCTCGCCTATGCTTGCGTCTTTAGCACCAAAGAGGAAACAAGTACACTGCACGCGCGGGCGCCCGCCTGGCCTTGGTCGTCATGGCTTGCGTCACAAGGACCTCGCGAGGTGCCCCTCGCCTTGATCTCTCCGCCGCTCGCGAGCCAGCCTGGTGACGCTGCCCCCGAGGAGGTCTTGCGTCGTCCCCCTCGCGAGGCTTGGCCCCGCGCGAGGGTCTTGAGTGTTTGCTGATGAAGATGGGCCGTACAGGGCCGCTGGTGGAGCCACGCCGTGGGCCACAGGTAGGCAAGTCTGGTGACCCCCATTCCCAGGACGCCGACAGTAGCGCCCGGGCCCAAGGCGCGCTTGGACTTGGCTTCGAGGCGAAGCCAAGGGGCAATTGCGGAGCACTGCGGGCCCCAACAGCCTGCGGCCTTGGTTGACGCGTGGTGATTGATGGGACGTGGGCATCTCCGCTTCCCCACGCTGCCTCGGCAACTGCCCAATTGACAAAAGGCTGGCACAGGCTGCATTTGCCTTCATTGCTTTCGTTCGTCTTGCTCCAGATCCCCTTTCTTGCTGCTTTCTTCCAGAGACTCCAGATCTGCCCAGATCCTCCTTCAAGCCTTCCGTCAATGGCGCCCAAGCAAGCTCGGACCGCTCACTCGCCATCTTGGTACGAGCTGCCGCTTGATGCGCCGAGCGTTTCGGAGAAGAACCTTGCCACCGTGCTCCTGATGACGGTGGAGGGTGATGAGAAGAGGAAGACTGTGCTCCGGGCTGGCTCCGCTGAGCCGGAGGCCTCAAGCAGCACTTTCTACCCCTTCTTCATGAGCAGCATCGTCGCCAGGTTGGTTCCCCCTTTATTCGACTTCTTCTACTTCGTCCTTAGCCACTACAGGATCCATGCCCTCCATCTTCATCCCAACTCCATCCTCCTCCTGTCGATCTTTGCCTTCTACTGCGAGGCGTATGTTGGAGTGATGCCGTCTGTGGCGCTACTGCGCCACCTTTTCTTCCTCCGGATCAAGGAGGGCCACTGCTCTGGGTGCGTCGACTTCGTCACGGCCAACAAGACCAACACCATCTCAAAGGCCAGGAAGAAGGCCGAGGGCTTCAGGAGCAAGTGGGTCTTGATGGACGCCAGGTGCTCCCACCCCCGGCTGGTGCTGTCGACGGAGATGCTTGTGTCCCAAGAGGGGTGGCTTTGTGTGAAGCTCACCGACCCCCGGGCAGCTCAGGTGTTGGAGAGGATGACCGCCTACCTGAGGCCTGGTGACTCAAGGGCGGCGAAGCTGATGGGGGCTATGATCATCAAAGAATTCATGGCGCAGCGCGTGGCTCCCCTTTAGGCGCGCCCGCGCCCCTTGTGGAAGCTTGGAGACAAAGGGGACGACCTTCGCCTGCGCCCAGAGGCCCTTTCTGACGAGGAGTTGCGCTCGGCCCTCCGCTCCTTTGTTGGGGACGACCAAGGGTGCCCGCCGGACTCCTTCGTTCCCTTGTTCTGCCACTCAGATGGGGCGGAGGCTGCCGCGCCATGCCCATCTTTGGCGGGCGTGGGCTTGTGCCGCCTGCGCCCTCGAATGCCCTGGTGATGACGACACCGGTGGACGTGTCTTCCGACGAGTCTCGCAAGGAGGAAGAAGAGGAGGAGGAGGAGGAGCGCGACTCAGAGGCGACCCACGAAGGGTACGGGGGAGACCTTCCCTTTGTGCAATGCCGACATCCTCCACACCTTGCCTGATGACGATGACGTGGCCGATGTCCCCCTGGGAAGGAGGAGCTGCACATGGCAGGAGGCTCCACGAGGTCCAAGGTCAGTCCCCGGAGGAGGTCACTGTCCGAGGTTCCGACGAGGGGAAGGTCGGCGCTGATCTCTCGAGACGACGCCCCTGTTCTGACGCTGCCAGGAGCTGCTTCCGGCCTATCTGCTGCCCCCTCTTCTGCGCCTGGAGCGCTCGTGCCCGCACCTCAGGCCGCGAGGCTCTCAGGTTTCATGCTTAGGAAGCAGAGAGACTGCGCCGCGGTGGACCAGTAAGTTTTCTCGTCCTATCTTGTTCTTGCTTCTGTTGCTGATTCTTGGTGCTTCTGCGTTGCGCAATTAGGCCGATGCCCGCGGCGAAGAAGAGGAAGGAGGAAGCGATGGTACTGCTTGGGACCAAATCGCTTGTGGCGGCCGCACCCTCCTCCGTGGGGAAGGGCAGTGACGGCGCTCACTCTTTCCCGGTCCGATCGTCCTCACGAGACTTGGGGGAGCGTCCTCCGGAGGAGGCATCTCCCGTAGCCCCGCTGGCTCCGGAGGTGCCGACGTCCAGCTCGGTTGCTGGGGTCCCCAAAGCTCAGGAGCTCCCAACCTCCCAGGACATGGTGGCGACATTGCCTCCTTCTCCCGCCGCACTGCTGAACCCGGATCCTTCCGCCTCCCCTGACGTCCTGGAGCACGCTCTTTCTGCACTGCCCCTGCTGCGGGAGGATCTTCAAGGCACTGACCTCGCCTGGTGGCCGGGCGCCTGGAGCTGATCTCTGGCTGGCTTCATTCCGATCTGTCCGTCTGGGCGGCGCTGAGCTAGGCTGCGGTGACCTTCGAGAAGGACAAGCAGGCCATCACCCAAGCTGCGGTTGCCCGCGAGGTGGCGCCGAAGGATGCCGGGGCCGCCCAGTATCGCTGTCGGTCGCTGGAGGCCGAGCTGAGGACCATGCACACTAAGCGTGCGGACGAAGCTCGAGGCCACAAGGCGGAGGAGGAGAAGATGAAGGCCTGAGAGGATGCCATCAGGGGTTGCGATGCCGAGCTAGAACAGTTGGCAAAGGCACATGCTACGGAGCGCAGCCGGCTGGAGGAGCTGGAGCAGAAGATGAAGGCAGAGAAAGCCGAGCTGGAAGCCAAGGCGAAGGTCCTGGCTGAGGACCGCGTGGCCTTCAAGTCCCTCGAGGAGAGGTCCCGCATGGCGCTGCGGGCACTCTACGAGAAGGGCTTGGAGGAGCTGCTGGCTACAGACGACGAGGGCCCCACCCAGTTGCTTCCTCATCTGGTCGCGGCGCTTGAGGAAATCGTGGGAGGTATCGGACCCTTGGTGGAGGGAGAATCCCGCACGCTTTCCTCGGTCGCGCTGACGCGCGTCTTCAGTCACCTCCATCTTCGTGATCCTGACGCCAACCTCGACGAGCTGCTGGAGCCTGTGGATGATGAGCGTTGCGCAGCCGCTGCCGAAGCCGTGAAGGGCCAGGTGGAGGCTTTGCTAAAGAAGTTCCGCGCCTTCGACCCTGTGCCCTCAACTGGTGGTGCTGCTGAAGCTGCAACTCTGGCGGGCGGCACAGATGAGTGCAACATTACCGTCGAAGGGGCACCTCTTGCACGCGACCAACGTCCAGGGGTGAGGAGATGACTTGCTGGTGACTCCTTTTCCTACTTTGCTTCTGCAACACATACCATGCCTTGTGGAGGCGTTAAACTTATGTTTGGTATTTGAAGAACAATATGTCTTGTAATATTTGTTTGAGATTTTGCGATTTTCCTTCCTGTTTGCTTGATGTTCTACGTCGGTAGGGCCCGACCCTGCACACACCTCAACCTCGTCGTCCGGATCATCAGGATGAGACCAAGGGGTGAGGGGCTACGTGGCCAGTTAGGCTCCTGAGTCGTGATGCTCAGGAGTCCTCCTTGACGTGCAAACAGCTTACAGAAGGGAGATGCAGGAGTGGGCCTAGTGTTCTAAGTTGGTAGGGCCCGAGCCCGCGCATACCTCAGCTGCCGTTGGGTCGTCTGGATCACCAGGACGAGACCAAGGGGTGAGGGGCTACGTGGCCAGTTAGGCTCTTGAGTCGTGATGCTCAGGAGTCCCCCTTGACGCTCAAACGACCTTCATATCTTTCCCCTCGCCAAGGCTCTACTCGGGAGGGGCGCGTGGCGACTAGGTCTGACGGACCTGGTAGGGTGGCGTACGCTTGGGCGTGACCCGAGCGCAACCCGCGGGCCCAGCCCCCTCGCGCGAATATCCCGAAGGAGGTCTTGCGATGAGACCAGACACTAAGCTCGGAGGCTCCCTAAGGTTGATACGGCCATGGGGCCACCCTCAGTTGTTTATCATCAACGCGGGAGCATAGCGCTTCCGCACTTGCACGGGCATAGCCGCTCCTTGACCATGTCGACTGCCAGCGCGGAGCATGGTGATACGTCTCCAATGTATCTATAATTTATGAAGTATTCATGCTAATATATTATCCTTCTAGGATGTTTTATATGCATTTATGTGATATTTTATATGATTTTTGGGACTAACCTATTAACCTAGAGCCCAGTGCGAGTTTCTGTTTTCTCCTTGTTTTAGAGTATCGCGGAAAAGGAAAACCAAACGGAGTCCAATTGACGTGCAACTTGACGGAGATCATTTTTGGACCAGAAGAAGCCCATGGAGTACCGGAAGTAGGCCTGAAGAGTCTCGGGCTGCCCACAAGGGTGGGGGCGCGCCCACCCCCTGGAGCGCGCCCCCTGCCTCGTGGACAGCCCGGAAACCCCCCTGACGTGAAATCAACGCCAACACATCCCTTATATACCCAAACTTCCAGAAAGAAACCTAGATCAGAAGTTCCGCCGCCGCAAGCCTCAGTAGCCATGAGAAATCAATCTAGACCCTCTCTGGCACCCTGCAGGAGGGGGCCATCATCATCGGAGGCCATGGAGGACGATCCTGGAGGGTCCATCATCGCCATGAAGGCCAAGGACGAGAGGGAGAACCTCTCCCCATCTAGGGGGAGGCCATGGAGGAGGAAGCACAAGGGGGAGAACCTCTCCTCCTCTCTCTCGGTGGCGCCAGAGTGCCATCGGGAGGGGAATCATCGCCGCGGTGATCGTCTTCATCAACATCACCATCATCATCACCATCCTCATCTCTTTTAGGCGGTCTACTCTCCCGCGCCCCGCTGTAATCCCTACTTGAACATGGTGCTTTATGCCACATATTATGATCCAATGATGTGTTTCCATCCTATGATGTTTTGAGTAGATATCTTTTGTCTTTGGGTTGATTGATGATCTAGATTGGTATGAGTTGTATGTTTTAATTTGGTGCTATCCTATGGTGCCCTCCGTGTCGTGCAAGCATGAGGGATTCCCGTTGTAGGGTGTTGCAATACGTTCATGATTCGCTTATAGTGGGTTGGTGAGTGACTGAAACACAAACCCGAGTAAGTGGGGTTGTTGCGTATGGGAATAAAGAGGACTTGATGCTTTAATGCTATGGTTGGGTTTTACCTTAATGATCTTTAGTAGTTGCGGATACTTGCTGGAGTTCCAATCATAAGTGCATATGATCCAAGTAGAGAAAGTATGTTAGCTTATGCCTCTCCCTCATATGAAATTGCAATGACGACTATCAGTCTTGTTAACAATTGCCTAGGACAATTCCGCACACCGATCCACCATTATCCCACACTCGCTATTTATATTATTTAGTAATATATTTTAACTTTATGATAACAACACCTACTTTTATATTTTAGCTCTCCGATATCATACGAAGTTATCCTCTTCATACCCACAACGTAGTTTTATTTCTCGTTTCTAGTTGGAAGCAAATGTTCGGTGTACGTAGAGTCGTATCAGTGGCAGATAGGGCTTGAGAGAATATTGATCTTACCTTTAGCTCCTTGTGGGTTCGACACTCCATACTTATCACTTCCATCTTTGGAAATTTCTACGATGATTCCCTGCACTTGGGGATTATCAAGCTCTTTTCTGGCGCCGTTGCTGGGGAGCAATAGCGTAGGGTTGATATTCTCGTGTGTGCTTGTTTGCTTTCTTCATTAAGTAGATTTTGTTTTTCCTTTTTGTTTCTGTTTAGTTGTGGGTGAAACCTACAAAAAAATTTAAAGAATGAAAATACAAAAAAATACTTGCCTCTCATACCTAAAAAGTTTTTCAAAAAGAGAAGTGATTGGAAAGTTATGCATTGAAGAAGTGAGGGTCGACCTTGAACACTTGTGTTCATGCTCACGGAAACAATGTAGCATTTTTCATGGAAGTTTCTCTGTAAATAATTATCCCCTTGTATATACCCATTGTATTATAAAAATAATGTGCCAAGCTTTGGTTTTAGGATGATTATATTGCTTGTTTACTATGTGCAGAACAAAAACAGAAACTTTGGTTGTAGTGCGTGAATTTACCTTTTTTACTGGAAATTCAAATGGGTCTGAAACTTTCTGAACATTAATTCTGTACAAAATTTTCAAATTTTCATATTTATTTCATAATTTTAGGAGTTACATAAGTTCACCAAACTTCCATATTACTACAGATCGTTCTGTTTTTAACAGATTCTGTTTTGCGTGTGTTGTTTGCTTATTTCGAAGAATATATGGCTAATACGGGGGGTATGAACCATAGAGAAGTTGGAATACAGTAGGTTTAACACCAATATAAATAAAGAATGATTTCATTACAGTACTTATAGTAGTGATTTGCTTTGTTATACTAATGGATCTCACAAAGTTTTTGTGGATGAAGTGTTCGAAGAACGAGGAGTTACCAATGTGAGAAGAATAAAGAGAGGCAAGAGCTCAAGCTTGGGGATTCCCAAGGCACCCCAAGTAAATATTTCAAAGGATACTCAAGCATCTAAGCTTGGGGATGCCCCGGTTGGCATCCCATCTTTCTTCTTCAACAAATATCGGTATACCTCGGTTTTTGTTTTGTTCACATGATTTATGTCCTTTGTGTTTTTATTTTTCTTTAAGAACCATGCTAGTATGAGATGTACCTTAATCAATTTATATAATACTTCATGTGCTTCACTTAAATCTTTTAAGTATGATCTTATAGAATTGCTCTTTGTGCTTCACTTAATTCTTTCGAGTATGGTTTTATAGAATGCTTCATGTGCTTCACTTATACATTTTGAGCTTGGATACTGGTTAGTCTGTAATAATTGTAGAATGCTCCATGAACTTCACTTATATCTTTTGGAGTATGAGTAATACTATAATTTAAAGTGGGTTTGGAAGAGTGTCAACTTTAAGAATTAGTGATCCCACTATTTTGGAGGGTGTTGAATCTTAGTGTGATATTTATGAAAGCAGATTTGGAAGAGTGTCAACTTTAGCAAGTAATGATTCCACTATTTCGGAAGAGGTTCCAATTGAGTATGAGAACAAAGTTTCTATCCATGATGCTACTGAAAATTATTATGAGGGAGGAATACATGCTTGTAGGAGCTGCAATAATATCAAGTTTCCTCTCGATGTGCTTAAAGTTTTGAAGTTATACTTGTTTTGCCTTCCTATGCTAGTTGATTCTTGTTCCCATAAGTTGTGTGCTCAAAAAATCCCTAGGCATAGGAAGTGGGTTAGATTTAAATGTGCTAGTCATATTCTTCAAGATGCTCTCTTTGTGTTTCGATTCTTCTCTATTATGTGAGCATCATTGAAATCATCATGCCTAGCTAAAAGGCATTAAAGAAAAGCGCTTGTTGGGAGACAACCCAATATTTACCCTTACTGTTTTTGTGTGTTTACATGATTAAGCTACTGTATTAATCACGTTTTATAGTTTTTGTTTCAATAAAGTGCCAAGTAAGACCTTTGGGAAGACTTGGGAGAAAGTCAATATGATCTTGCTGTGAAAAACAGAAACTTTGCGCTCACGAGATTAGCTGTCATGTTTACAAAAGAGTGCTTTTTAGTTGATTCTTTTTGCAAAAGATTAATAGACAAATTCCTCACGTCCACCAATTTATTTCATAATTTTTTGGAGTAGCAGAAGTATGGTTTATGTTCAGATCATTACAGACTGTTCTGTTTCTGACAGATTCTGTTTTCATTGCATAGTTTGCTTGTTTTCTAGTTTCTATGACTTATATTTCTCAATATAAATTGTAGAAATGATATGGTACAGCAGCCATTGTGTGAGAACAACTATGAAACTTGTCCTTAACAGTACCAAAGTGAATGGTTTACTCTTTATCATACTAACCTATCTCACGAAGTTTGGTTAAGTTTTATGTGATTGAAGTTTTCAAACTTTCGGTGAGATATCGATATGAGGAGAATAAGGAGTGGAAAGACCCTAAGCTTGGGGATGCCCAAGGCACCCCAAGGTAATATTCAAGGAAGACTCAAGTACTAAGCTTGGGGATGCCCCGGAAGGCATCCCCTCTTTCGTCTTCAAAACTATCGGTATACCTTACACAGAGCTATATTTTTATTCCTCACATGATATGTGTTTTGCTTGGAGCGTATTTTCAGTTTTACTTGCTATTTGAATAAAATCATTGGATCTGAAATATTGAATGAAAAAGAATCCTCCCATGGCTAGTTAATTATTTGACTACTCAGTGTTCTTCACTCATATCTTTTGGAGTAGTTTGTCATTTACTCATGTGCTTCACGTATATCCTATGAGTAAATGGTTGAATAAATTGAATGTAATTAATCTGAATTTATATATGTTTCATATGCTTATAACATGGGGAGTAATGACTTCACACATAATAAGTATAGGTAGTAAACTTATTGAAAGTTAGCAAACGTAGAATTGGTCACTTGAACAAATCATGAAAGAATATTGAAGGAAGAGGGATTTCACATATAAATATACTATCTTGGACATCTTTTGTAATTGAGAGCACTCATTAAAATATGACATGGTAAAAGGTTGATGTTGGACAAGGAAGACAACGTAATGGGTTATGTTTTCTTATATCAGAAATAAAGTATATTGTCATGGATCGCCCAACACGTTGAGCTTGCCTTTCCCCGTCATGCTAGCCAAATTCTTTGCACCAAGTAGAGATACTACTTGTGCTTCCAAACATCCTTAAACCAAGTTTTGCCATGAGAGTACACCGTACCTACCTATGGATTGAGTAAGATCCTTCAAGTAAGTTGTCATCGGTGCAAGTAATAAAAATTGCTCTCTAAATATGTATGATTGATTAGTGTGGAGAAAATAAGCTTTATACGATCTTGTGATGTGGAAGAAATAAAAGCGACGGATTGCATAATAAAGGTCCATATCACAAGTGGCAATATAAAGTGATGTTCTTTCGCATTAAGATTTTGTGCATCCAATCCTGAAAGCGCATGGCAACATCTGCTTCCCTCTGCGAAGGGCCTATCTTTTACTTTTACCTCTTATCCTTATGCAAGAGTCATGGTGATTTTCACCTTTCCTTTTTACATTTTATCCTTTGGCAAGCACATTGTGTTGGAAAGATTCTCATATATATATATATATATATATATATATATATATATATATATATATATATATATACACACACACACACACACACACACACATATATATATATATATATATATACATATATATATATATATATATCTAATTGGATATAAGGCATCATGAACTATTATTGTTGACATTACCCCTGAGGTAAAAGGTTGGGAGGCGAATCTATAAGCCCCTATCTTTCTCTGTGTCCGATTAAAACCTTGAACCCATTAGTATCGCGTGAGTGTTAGCAATTGTGAAAGATTAAATGATAGTTGAGTATGTGGAGTTTGCTAAATCAAAGCTCTGACATAGACTCTTCCTGAAAATAAGATGAATTGTAATTGTTTGATGACTGATAACACGGTTTGTTTGGTTTCAAGAAAGTTTATGATCTATACTTTAACATGTGAATAGCTTGTTACTTCATCTTGAGAAGTTTTATGAGATGAGCTACTATTATGACATATAATGATGCTAGAAAAGGTGATTGAAATTATCATTGATCGAACTTGTGCACCTGCTAGCATTCACACTTCATAAATTATTTCTTTTATCATTTACCTACTCGAGGACGAGCAGGAATTAAGCTCGGGGATGGTGATACGTCTCCAACGTATCTATAATTTATGAAGTATTCATGCTATTATATTATCCTTCTAGGATGTTTTATATGCATTTATATGATATTTTATATGATTTTTGGGACTAACCTATTAACCTAGAGCCTAGTGCCAGTTTCTGTTTTCTCCTTGTTTTAGAGTATCGCGGAAAAGGAAAACCAAACGGAGTCCAATTGACATGCAACTTGACGGAGATCATTTTTGGACCAGAAGAAGCCCACGGAGTACCGGAAGTAGGCCAGAAGAGTCCCGGGTTGCCCATGATGGTGGGGGGCGCGCCCACCCCCCTGGGGCGCGCCCCTGCGTGGACAGCCCGGAAACCCCCTGACGTGAAATCAATGCCAACACCTCTCATATATACCCAAACATCCAAAAAGAAACCTAGATCGAAAGTTCCGCCACCGCAAGCCTCTGTAGCCACGAGAAATCAATCTAGGCCCTCTCGGGCACCCTGCCGGAGGGGGCCATCATCACTGGAGGCCATGGAGGAGGATCCCGGAGGGGCCATCATCGCCATGAAGGCCAAGGACCAGAGGGAGAACCTCTCCCCATCTAGGGGGAGGCCATGGAGGAGGAAGCACAAGGGAGAGAACCTCTCCTCCTCTCTCTCGGTGGCGCCTAAGTGCCATCGGGAGGGGAATCATCACCGCGGTGATCGTCTTCATCAACATCACCATCCTCATCTCTTTTACACGGTCCAGTCTCCCGCACCCCGTTGTAATCCCTACTTGAACACGGTGCTTTATGCCACATATTATGATCCAATGATGTGTTGCCATCCTATGATGTTTTGAGTAGATATCTTTTGTCTTTGGGTTGATTGATGATCTAGATTGGTATGAGTTGTATGTTTTACTTTGGTGCTATCCTATGGTGCCCTCCGTGTCGCGCAAGCGTGAGGGATTCCCGCTGTAGGGTGTTGCAATGCGTTCATGATTCGCTTATAGTGGGTTGGTGAGTGACTGAAACACAAACCCGAGTAAGTGGGGTTGTTGCGTATGGGAGTAAAGAGGACTTGATGCTTTAATGCTATGGTTGGGTTTTACCCTAATGATCTTTAGTAGTTGCGGATGCTTGCTAGAGTTCCAATCATAAGTGCATATGATCCAAGTAGAGAAAGTATGTTAGCTTATGCCTCTCCCTCATATGAAATTGCAATGACGACTATTGGTCTTGTTAACAATTGCCTAGGACAATTCCACACACCGATCCACCATTAATCCACACTCGCTATTTATATTATTGAGTAATATATTTTAACTTTATGATAACAACACCTACTTTTATATTTTAGCTCACCGATATCATACAAAGTTATCCTCTTCATACCCACAACGTAGTTTTATTTCTCGTTTCTAGTTGGAAGCAAACGTTCGGTGTACGTAGAGTCGTATCAGTGGCAGATAGGGCTTGAGAGAATATTGATCTTACCTTTAGCTCCTTGTGGGTTCGACACTTCATACTTATCACTTCCACCTTAGGAAATTGCTACGATGATTCCCTGCACTTGGGGATTATCACATGGTGCTTCCGCTGGTGCGTGGGTGAGGGCTCCCTCTGAGTGGAGCCCCCGGGGCGTGTACAACCCCGCCCTGACATGTGGCTTGCACGACAGGGCTGGACGAGGTGTGTTTGGGCACTCATGAGCCAGCGCGGGACTCACGAGGCCCTACCTCAAGGCGGGTTGCGCCTGGTCTTGGTTCTTGATGACTGTGGTGGTCCTGCGAGATGGTTAGGCAACCTGCATTGAGCGAATCTCGTGAGGCTATCGCATGAGAAGGCCAAGCACCAACGACCCCAAGAGGTGACGTGAACGGGGCCGGCCCGCCAGACAGAGCTCAACCGTTGGGTTTATCGATGCTGCAGGGACGGACCCGAGCATAGGCGCCGTGCCTAATCTTCTCATGCGAAGGATCCTGAAGAAAAATGATCGGCGCGCGGCTCCCGTGGTGGGTGACAATCAAGCAGGTGATAACCATGGATAACTCACGAGAGGAGGCGAACTAGCTTAGATAGATGTGAGAACGATACATGCCACTGGGACGGACCCGAGCGGCCTGGGGATGATGCAGCCCGAGGGGCGCCCCTAGTAGGGTATGCTAAAGATATAAAAGGATACATGCCGCGGGGACAGGCCCGTGCGACCTGGGAATAATGCAACCCGAGGGGCGCTCCCAGCTGAATAAACTTGGAAAATGTCACCTGATTTTGTTGCGAAGGAGTGTTGGGGTAGCTGAAGGCGCGCGCTGAAGAAGTCGCTCCTCATGAGCCGCCGAGACCCTGAGCCTCGGGAGGCACCGGGGGCTCAGGCGGTCCCTTGAGGACCGTCTCTGTCTCCGCCCGGACCAAGTGATGCATAGCCTCTTGAGTTGCTAAGATGCTCCGTAGGTTGCGCTGGAAGGCGGCTGCCACGCTCGGCAGGCCAAACGGCATGCGAACATAGCTGTGAGGTGGACCCTCACACCGCCCAACGCGCGAAGGCTAGAAGCGCTCCTGAGATGCGGCCCTGTTGAGCCGTGGGATGTCGATGCAGATGCGCAGCCTGCCATCCTCGCCTGGATGGGGAGCTGCACCAGGTGGGCAGCGGTTGCCGCGCATGGCTCTTGTATCCTGTAGCTCCTGAGCGGCCTTGATGATGAACTCCTAAGCGCAGGGCGCTCCTTGCCCGGTGCCCTCCTGAGGGAAACGTGCCGCAAAGCACGCCTCCACGTGGTGCCCGAGCACCTCCCTTGTGATGGTGGCTAGGTCTGAGGCCCTCCACAAGAGAGCCCCCGAGCCCCGCCCGAGGAGGACACCGGGCGCGCCTTCCTATGCGAGGGAGGGAGGCGCCCCAGCTACAGGCGCTGATCCTGAGGCAGCGCCGCCGGGGACGCTGCTCTCCTGATGTCCTGTGCAGAGTAGTTGCTTCTTCTTCTTGGGAATAGCCTCAGGAGGGTATTGCGTGCCCTTGCTGTCAGGGTCTTCGATTGCTGCGGCTTGGAAGGCGCGCTCGAGGGAGCACACCGCATCTCTTTCTTCGCAGGGGACTGTGATGATTCTGCCGCTTCCTGGCATCTTGAGGACATTGTAGCCATGGTGGGTCACTGCCATGACCTTGGCTAATGCTGGATACCCGAGGATGGCATTGTACGGTAGACGGATGTGGGCGACGTCGAAGTCACTGAGCTCAGTGCGGTGGTTGTCGCGCTGGCTGAAGGTGACAGTGAGGTGAACTTGCCCTATCAGGGTGGTGGAGCCATCGGTCAATCCTGAGAAGGGCTTGGTAGGGTGTAGCTGATCACATGGCACTTGGAGGCGGTCGAATGTCTCGACGGACAGGACGTTAAGGCCTGCGCCGCCTTCGATGAGGGTCTTGGTGACTTGGACATTGCTGATGACGGGCGAGCACAGCATCGGGAGGGCGCCCGCGGTCGCCGCGCACTTGAGCTGGTCTGCCGAGCTGAAGGTGATGGCGCACTTGGACCACCTGAGCGGGCGCGTGGCCTAGAGACTGGGAAGGGCTGCAATCACCTCGCGAGAGAACTATTTGAAGATGCGCTGGGGTGCTGGGGCTTGAGCACCGCCCAAGATGCAGGCGATAGCGCGTGGCTCCTGGAAGCCCCCAGCCCCCTCGTCCTAATGGTGGTCGTCGTTCCTTCTTGGCGGTGGCGGCAATGGAGGGAGACTAGCATTGCCCCGAGGGCGGTCCTCGCGAGGCTGATCCCTCCATGCGCCCTCACGAGGCTGGTCCTGCCAGCGGTCCTCACGAGGCCGGTCACGCCACTCCTGGAGGGGGCCACGATCATCCCAACGTCCTCCACCTTGTCCTCCTCCTCGGCTGTATCCCCGGTCACTGCGCTCGGGGCATCGGCCGAAGCGTCCATCTTGAATGGCTATGAGCTCTTGACAATCATTGGTGTTGTGGATGTGTACATTGTGGAAGCCGCAGAACGGACGACTACTCTTGGACGACTGCTCTTGGACGACTCGGGGTGGCCCCGGCCGCGTTTCGTGTCTGGCTCCACCGCGAGCACGACCACCCCCTTGCGCTTCACGTCTTTGGCCTTGGCTTTCTTCTCCTCCGGGTCGGTAGCAGGGAGCTCGAGGAGGGAAAGGCGCCCTTCCTCAGCTCTTGCGCACTTGGTTGCCATGTTGAACAGCTACAGAGCCGTGCATAGCTCCTCGTGGATGGCGAGCTCCTCCTTCATCTTGATGTTGCGGACGCCGTCGGAAAACGCGGAAATGATGGCCTCGACCGTCACCATCTTGAGGCGAACGCTAATGAAGCGTTGGATGTACTTCTGCAGGGTCTCTCCTGGCTGCTGCTTGATGCGGCGTAGGTCACCCGCGGCTGGCGGGCGGTTGCGAGTGCCCTGGAAGTTGGCGTTGAAGCGGTCACGCATCTCACCCCAGGAGGAGATCGAGCCCGATTGCAGGTTCAGGAGCCACGAACGAGCACCATCCTTGAGAGCCATGGGGAACCAGTTCTCCACGACTTTCTCGGCGCCGTTGGCCGCCTCGATGCTCAGCTTGTAGAGCTGCAAGAACTCCGCAGGGTCGGGGGTGCCGTCGTAGCGACGAGGCAGGCCTGGCCTGAACTTGCCCGGCCAGACGATGCTACGCAGCTCTGTAGTGAAGGCGCGACAGCCTACTGTGGCCACCGGGGCCACTGCAGAGGCGGAGCCTGCCCTTGATGTCCGCGTGCCGCCACCGCAGGCGGCACACGGTCTTGTTGTGGTGGCGCTGGGAGCGCAGGAGCGTTTTCTTGCGGCCAGAGAACCTCTTGGCATTTTCCTTCTTCTCACGCGGACGCCCGGCGCGGTGGGTCGTGCCGGGGGGCGTGCGCCTTGGCGCCAAGGCACCGTCTTGGTGCGGAGGTGGTGGAGGTGCTCCATGAGTCACGTCACCCGCAGTTGGCGCAGGGCGAGGCGGCGAGAGGGACGGTGCGGGAGAGCTCCCAGCGGCGCTGACGAGCTCGGCTATGCGGTCCAGCTAGTCCTCTTAGAGGTCGTCGACCGGGCGGTAGCGCAGGAGCTCGCGTGCCAATGAGCAGTGCGGCCTGTGCGTCCGTGGGTGCGCGACGAGCATGAGACGATGAGCCGGCTGGAGTTGGGGATGGAGTGGCGGTGCGGCCGTCCCGCCGCACGGAGGGGTGCAGCGAGGACGCTTGCTGCTCGTTTCCAGCCGGACCGGTGGCGGCGTTGGTAGCGGGTGACGGAGAACGACAGGGAGGCCCGCTGACAGGGGCCGTCTGAGCGACACGGGCGGCCCGGCGCTCGGCGCGGGCTCGACGCGCATCTGGCATGGATGCGGTGGAGCGGCAGAACGTGGATCGGCGGAAGGAAATCTTCGGCACACCCGTACCTGGCGTGCCAAATGTCGGATTTTGGGTTCCGGCAAAACTCCTGAGGTTCGAACACTGGGGTGCGCACGAAGATCTCTCGTTCCCCTAGCTCACGCTCTCACCACAATCTCAAAGCTCAGCACGTCGAACTCGCAGAGCAAGGGACATAGGGTTTATACTGGGTCGGGCCACCGATGTGGTGTAAGACCCTACTCCAGTGTGGTGTGGTGGATTGCCTCTTGGGCTGAGGATGAACAAGTACAAGGGAAGAACAACCTCCTGAGGAGAGGTGTCCTTGAGCGCGGTGAGCTTGTGTGGTTGAGGATGATCTGAATGGTCCAAGATCAGGTCTCGTTCCCCTCCCTCTGTGGTGGCTAGTCCTATTTATAGAGGCCCTGCTCCTCTTCCCAAATGTAGGCGGGAAGGGATCCAACCACGGCCAAATTTGAAGGGAGACAACTAGTAAAAGTTATCCTAACTAAAGGTCGTCTTCGCCTGCCAAAGGCTCTGGTGGTGACGCCGTCCTGGGCTCCACAGTGATTTCTGTCCTGCCGTCCTGCTGGTCTTGGTCTTGTTGCACTGATATGGCAACCTTTGCCTAATGCCTCGGGACTCCTCGCTTGCACTTGCCTCTTTAGCACCAAAGAGGAAATGAGTACACTGCGCGTGCTGGCGCCCACCTGGCCTTGGTCGTCATGGCTTGCATCACAGGAACCTCGCGAGGTGCCCCTTGCCTTGATCTCTCCGCCCCTCGCGAGCCAGCCTGGTGAGGCCGCCCCCGAGGAGGTCTTGCATTGTCCCCCTCGCGAGGCTTGGCCCCCCGCGAGGGTCTTAAGTGTTCGCTGATGAAGATGGGCCGTACAGGGCCACTAGTGGAGCCACGCCGTGGGCGGCAGGCAGGCAAGTCTGAGGACCCCCTTTCCCAGGAGGCCGACAATCATGAGTAACTATGATCTCTAATTGTCATTGCAAACATGTTTCATTCATAATAGGCTGAATCAAGAATGATGAGCTAAACATATTTTAAAAAATAAGACAGATCGAGTTTGTTGGAATCGGGGCTCCGCAAACCCAAACAAGCTTCATACTCTGGGGTGTGCACGAAGAATCTTGCCAAGCCACTGCTTGCCGCTCGCTACCTCACAGCGATGCCTTGTCGAGCTCGGGTGAGGAGGGAAAGAAATGCACACGGTGGTTTAGCTAGGTTTGGGCCACCTTGCGGTGTAAAACCCTACTCCTGCTTTGTGGTGGATTGCCTCGCGAGGAGGATGAGCATGAACTAGTACAAGTCTGAGCAGCCTCGGGGGAGCTCGATGGCGGAATAATTCGATCCCCTCTCTACGGTGAAGACTAGTCTATATTTATAGTGGCCTTGGCCCTCTTCCCTCATGGCTTAAGTGGGAAGGGATACCATAGCGGCCAATTTTTAAGGGGGACAAGAGTACACCCTATATATCCTAACTAAAGGTGGTCTTCGCCTGCAAAGCTTCTGGACACAGTGGTGGGCTCGGTGATGACCTCCGTCCTACCGAGCCAGCGGTCCTGGTCTTGTTGCACTAAAATGGAAACCTTTGGGGGATTCCTTGGGAACACGCGTACGTCCTTGCCTCCTTAGCACCAAATAGGAAACTCTCCTCTCCTCTCCTCGCTATCACCCTCCTGGTCTTGGTCGTCATGGCTCACGTCACTGCGCGCCTCATGAGGTGGGTGCAAGCCTAGGGATATCCGCTCCTTTGGAGGCACCCTCGGGGGGCTACTTCTCAAGAGGTCTCTATGTCGTTCACCTCGCGAGGTAGGGGCCATCGTGAGGATCTGGCTCGTGAGGTCTTGGAGCTGGGCCGCGCTGAGCCATTGATGGAGCCACGCACTGGGCCACAAGCAGACGGGTCTGGGTACCCCCGGTCCCAGAATGCTGACAGTAGCCCCAAGGCCCACGGCGCGCTCGGCCTGGCTTCGAGGCGAAGGCAACGAAGGGAGAGCGAAGCGATGTGGCCCCTAATCGCTTGCGGGCCAGGCTTGACGCGTGGCGCATGGTGGGACGCGGTCGCCTCTACTTTCCCTTGTCGCCTCAGCAACTTCCCAGGCTGACAAAAGCCTGGCGCACGTGCTGCGAGGCCATCATTGCTCCCCACCTTGCATCTTCCTCACCTTGCCGTGATCCCCTTTTTCTCGCGAGAAGCTTCTCCAGATCCAGACAGGGCACCACCTTTGCTTCTCCCTAGCCGGTGCGTGTCTTTCCTCCAATGGCGCCTGCCGGGAAATCGAAGCCCGCAGCCCAGGTTGCGAGCTCCTCCCCCCTTGCGCTAGCGCTCGCAGCCTCCTCCATCGCCAAGGAGGTTGACCTCGGCCTGGTGCTCCCGCTGACGGCGGGGGACACAAACGAGTGGGGCGATACATTGATCCGGTCCCTTTCCGCTGCGTGAAGCAGCCTAGCAAAACCCGCCTACCCCTTCTTCCTCCAGAGCGTCTTCACCAGGCTAGTCCCACCTTTCTCTAGGTTCTTCTTCGCCATCCATGAGCACTACAAGGTCCACGCCCTTCACCTCCAGCCCAACTCCATTCTGCTCTTGTCCGTCTTTGCTTTCTACTGTGAGGCTTTCGTGGGCGTGGATCCCTCGGTAGTGCTCTTCCGCCACTTCTTTAGCCCGTGGTTTACCTCTTGGACCCATATGCGTCCGCTTGCATCTCCTTTATCGTTGTGTCTAGAGGAAACTCGCTCCTGAAGACAGGGAAGAAGGCAGAAGTCTTCCGGCAGGGCTGGGTCTCCCTGGACGCCCGCGACGTCGACCCGCGCCTAGAGCTTCCGATGGTGCTGCCCGAGCAAATCCTCGAGTGGGGCTCCGCGAAGCTCACCGCTTCCCCGACGAGACCCGTCCTGAAGAGGATAGCCTTGGAGATGAAGGCGAAGCTGCTGGCAGGGGCGATGATCGTGAAGGAATTCCTGGCGCACCGCATCGCACCGCTCTAGTCGAATACAAAGCCACTGTGGGAGTACACGGGCGCAGAGGACACGTTGAGGCTGTGTGTCCCTGGCCTGACAGGCGAGGAACTGGACGTGGCCTTGGTCGCCTTTCTCGGCGCGAGCCCAAAGGATATCCCAAAGGCTGCCATCCCGCTGTATAGCCGTGACGACAGGGAGGAGTTGCTCGAGGCCATGCCTGCCTTCAACGAGTGGGGGTTTGAGCCGAGCGACCACGCTGAATTGCCCATGGTGCTATCCTCTGCTGACAGTGGCGGCAACGAGGACTCATAGGAAATAGAGGATGATGACCTTGCGGAGGCATCCCCATTGTCGCGGCGCTGGCTCCTCCTCGGCTACGAGGATGACGACGCTGACGCTGATGAGCTCCTGGTCGCGGATTCCCCGCGGTCCATCATGGCACCCAAGAGGGCAGTCTGCTCCCCTGACCGCGCAAGCGTCCGACCAGGCGGCCTTAGGTGAGGGCGCGGCAGTACCCCCTCAGGAAGGCCCCTCACGTCCTATCGGGGTAGCCAAGGAGACCGGCTCATCCCTGCAGGACGGGCAATCGTTGGTTGCGGCGACCTCCGTGAGAGGGTCATGGCTTTGCCGGCCAAGACCCCTCAGGGGGACCCCCTGGTTTCTTCAGATGGTGGTGCCGTAGCGGGGCCCGTTGGGAGCCGCCCCGCCCGCCCCTAGTGCAAGCCAAGGGCCATGCCGAAGAAGAGCAGGGGCGCGTTGGCCTCCAAGGAGGAAAAGAAAAGGAAGTGGTATGTGCCAGACGAGTAAGTATCCTTGCCTTACATTCCGATCACACATTCACAATCCGTCCGCTCATGCAGCCCCTTGTCGCACTGAATAGAGGCGACAATGTGGAGAAGAAGAATAAGAAGCCGTCCGCCGACGTGAAGGTACCAATCGTCTTGAGGACGACCACGACACACGGCCGCGGCCTCGGCGGGCACGGGGGCGCGCAGCGCGGGCCCGGTGTAACTCTCGGGCGCACGAGCAGTAGCGCACCAGGGCGCACCAGCGTTCCATCCCCGCGCGGTGCTTTGTCGGTGCCGCCGGAAGTGCCGCCCAACAAGGACGGGGGGGGGGGGGGATCGCTGAGCAGTGCTCCCTGCCGTGGTTGCAGCAACCCTGGTCATGGGCGAGGGGCGATGCCCCATCCCCCACCTGTCGAATCCGACTCGGGGCGTGTGGTGGCGCAGCCTCAAGCAATATCGACCCCCCTAACCCAGCAGGTTGTGGTGTCGGTCGTTCTTGCCATGTCGCAGGAGCCGGGCGGCGCGGAGATGGAACCGGAGCCCTTGGAGCCCCAAGTTGATCATACCACAGCCTCATTGGCCACAGTCCCAACTGATGCGCCAGCGCCGCTCCCTTGTCAAGTCCTCGGGATTGCGAACTGCCGCGCCCTGATCAGGCATGGGGCTTTGGCTGATACTCACGCCGTGCTCAGCCTGTTCGAGGCGGACCTCTGAGACTCCGACAGGCGCCTCGCGAGGGAGCGCCTGGGGCTAGCCTCGGCGTGGATCTAGGTTGAGAAGGCAACCAAGGAGGCATGGAGCCGGTCTGAGGCCGCCATCGCAGAGAGCAGGGAAGAGGGCACCAACGCAAGGGCGGCTCACGATGACGCGCTGGCTGAAGCGGCGGCGACCACCAAGCATTGTAGCGAGGCGAAGGCCAGCCTGAAGGCGCTTCAGAAGGAACAAGCCACGCATTCACATCTACTCCAGAAGCGGGAGGACGACCTCAAGGCTTGCGAGGCAAAGTTTGTGGACCTCCACTCCATCCTATCGAAGCCGCGGAGCGCGAGTGTTTGGACAAGCTGCAGAAGGAGGTGGTCGAGGCCCAAGCATCCCATGCCAAGCATGTCTCCGAGGTGACGGCTCAGCTGGATGGCCGGGAGAAGAAGATCCTTGTTGACACCGACGCGAAGGCGATGGCTGACCGTGGAGCCTTCTCTTCTCTCGAGCTCAGGGCTTGCCAAGCACTAAAGTTGATCTGCAGGGGAGGATTCGAGGGTCCACTTGCGACCCCCGAGGACGGCTATGCAGAGTTCTCCTCCAGGCTCACCGCGGAGCTCGAAGGCGCTAGCACCAAGGTGGACGTCATCCTAGAGGAGGAGTACCGCGACCACTTCTCCATGGTAGCGACGCGCGTCTTCAGCCACCTTTACCTTTGCAGCGCCAGGTTCGACTTTGACGCGGTGATAGGCCCGGTTCCTCGCGAGTTCCGCGCCAACATGGCAGAGGCCATGGAGGGCCACGTGGCCATGCTGCTCGATAAATTCACCTTCGTCGACGGTGAATCTGCAGCAACCGATGCAAGCGATGGTGACGACGATAGCGGCAGCGACGGTGATGTTGAAGACGGGCTTGTCGCGATTGAAGTCGGTGGTGGTGACAAGGCAATGGCAGTGAAGGTCCTTCCTCCTAGAGTTTATCCTGCAACGACTGATCGTGCCTCATGGAGGTGTAAGATTTGTTTGGTTCTGCGAAGAACTTGATGCATGTAATAATGTATTCAAACATCGTAGCTTCCTTTTCGTGCTTGGTTTCATTCCTGCTTGCCTTTGTGCTCTGTGTTAACAGGGACCAGCCCCGCGCATACCTTGGCCACCGTCGGAATGTCAGGTTGCAATGCCTGGACAAAGCTGAGGGGCGAGGGGCTACGAGACTAGTGAGGCTCCTGAGTCGCGATGCTCAGGGGTCCCCCTTGAAGCGCAAGCGACCCGCACAAAGGAAAAATGGGCTACGTCGAGGTTAACTAGAGGCCTTTGATACCTTTTGTCAGCCTGCACCTGGGAGGCACGCAAGGAGACCAGGCACCAGGAACCTGGTGGGGTGACACGCGGAGGGGCAGGCCCGTGAACCGGGGCCTGACGTGAGCATAGGCACTGTGTCCAGCCCCCGCTCGCGTGAGGCCCAGTGGGAGGCTGCGAACAGCATCGCCTAAAGAGCCAAGAGGCCATCCTGAGGTTTAACGCTACCTGTTGGGCACCCTCATTTGTTTATCCACTAGCATGGAGCATGAGGCTTCCACTAGGTGTGGGCATGGTCGTATTGCGACTGGATCCGCTACCGCTGAGCATGGGGCTTCCACTAGGTGTGGGTAGGGAGCTCTATGCTAGAGTCTCCGGGCATGTCTAGCCCTGATCGGTTCGTACGCGTGTCTGGCATGATAGAACTTTGAGGAGGTGTATCTGGATGCTCGTGAGCCAGTGCGGTGCTCAGGAGGTCCTACCTCAAGGCAGGTTGCACCTAGTCTTTGGGTGGAAGGCACGCTTGTGAAACCTGAGTGATGAGGGCGACCTGCACCAAGCTAACGTCCAAAGGTCATCGCATGTGAAAGCCAAACACCAACGACCCATAGGAGGTGACGTGTATGGGGCCGACCCGCCAGACAGAGCTTGGTCACTTGGGTTTATCAACGCTTCAGGGACGGACCCGAGCACAGGCGCCCTGCCCAGTCTTCTCATGCAATATCCTAATAAAGAAAACCCGGCGCGCGGCTCCCGTTGTGGCAATGTGCCGAAATCGCAGTTGTACGAAGCTAGCCGCGCGCCCTTACTCTGTTGGGAAATGTTGCATGGAAAACAAATGTTTTCTACGCACACGCAATGATCTATCCGTGGATATGCATAACAACGAGGTGGAGAGTGTGTCTACCGTAAGCGGAAGCGTTAAACAACGCGGTTGATGTAGTCGAACTTCTTCGCGCTTTAATCGATCAAGTACCAAACGCACGACACCTCCGCGGTCTGCACACGTTCAGCTTAGTAACGCCCCTTGTCTTCTTGATCCAGCAAGACATCGAGGTAGTAGATGAGTTCCGTCAACACGACGGCGTGGTGATGGTGATGGTGAAGTGATCCTCGCAGGGCTTCGCCTAAGCACTACGGAAAAATGACCGAGGGTGTAAACGGTGGTGGGGGGCGCCTCACACGGCTAGGCAATTATCTGGGGTGTGGTAGGGGCTCCCCCACATATATATAGGTGGGAGGGAGAGGGGAGAGGCCAGGAGGCGCCCCAAGTAGGACCGAATCCTACTTGGGTTCCTCCTAGGCCGGGAAAGAGGAGGGGGAGAAAGGGAAGGGGGAGGCTGAATCCCCCCTTTCCTTTATCTTCCTCTTTCTTTATCCCTTTGGTTCAGAGCATATGGGGGGCGCACTAGCCCCTGGTGGCTGGTGTGTTTCCCCTCTTGGCTCATTAGGCCCGTATCTTTTGCCGGGGGTTGCCGGAACCCCTTCCGATGACCCGACATGTATCAGCTACCCTACGTAACACTTCCGGTGTCTGAATACTATCGTCCTATATATCAATCTTTACCTCTCGACCATTTTGAGACTCCTCGTCATGTTCGTGATCTCATCCGGGACTGTGAACAACATTCGGTCACCAAATCACATAACTCATATAATACAATATCATCATCGAACATTAAGCGTGCGGACCCTACGGGTTAGAGAACTATGTAGATATGATCGAGACACCTCTCAGGTCAATAACCAATAGCGGAACCTGGATGCCCATGTTGGCTCTTACATATTCTACGAAGATCTTTATCGGTCGAACCGTTATGACAACATACGTTATTCCCTTTGTCTGTCGGTATGTTACTTGCCCGAGATTCGACCATCGGTATCTTCATACCTAGTTCAATCTCGTTACCAACAAGTCTCTTTACTCGTTCCGTAATACATCATCCTGCAACTAAATCATTAGTCACTTTGCTTGCAAGGCTTCTTATTATGTGCTTTACAGAGAGGGCCCAGAGATACCTCTGCGATACTCGGAGTGACAAATCCTAATCTCGATCTATGCCAACTCAACAAACACCTTTGTAGATACCTGTAGAGCATATTTATAATCACCCAGTTACGTTGTGACGTTTGATAGCACACAAGACATTCCTCCAGTATCCGGGAGTTGCATAATCTCATAGTCGAAGGAATATCTATTTGACATGAAGAAAGCCATAGCAATAAAATTGAACGATCATAATGCTAAGCTAACAGATGGGTCTTGTCCATCACATCATTCTCCCAATGATGTGATCCCGTTATCAAATGACAACTCATGTCCATGGTTAGGAAACCTTAAACATCTTTGATTGACGAGCTAGTCAAGTAGAGGCTCACTAGGGACACGGTGTTTGTTTATGTATTCACACATGTATTAAGGTTTCCGGTCAATACAATTCTAGCATGAATAATAAACCTTTAACATGAATAAGGAAATATAAAATAACAACTTTATTATTGCCTCTAGGGCATATTTCCTTCAGTCTCCCACTTGCACTAGAGTCAATAATCCAGATTACATTGTAATGAATCTAACACCCATGGAGTCTTGGTGCTGATCATGTTTTGCTCATGGAAGAGGCTTAGTCAACGGGTCTGCTACATTCAGATCCGTATGTATTTTGCAAATTTCTATGTGTCCCTCCTTGACTTGATCATGGATAGAGTTGAAGTGTCTCTTGATGTGTTTGGTTCTTTGTGAAATCTGGATTCCTTTGCTAAGGCAATTGCTACAGTATTGTCACAAATTATTTTCATTGGACCCGATGCACTAGGTATTACACCTAGATCAGATATGAACTCCTTCATCAAGACTCATTCATTTGCTGTTTCCAAAGCAACCATATACTCCGCTTCACATGTAGATCCCACCACGACGATCTACTTGGAACTGCACCAACTGATAGCTCCACCATTCAATATAAATACATATTCGGTTTGCGACTTAGAGTCATCGGGATCATTGTCCAAGCTAGCATCGACGTAACCATTTACAACGAGCTCTTTGTCACCTTCATAATTGAGAAACATATCCTTGGTCCTTTTCAGGTACTTCAGGATGTTCTTGACCACTGTCCAGTGATCCACTCCTGGATTACTTTGGTACCTCCTTGCCAGACTTATGGCAAGGCACATATCAGGTCTGGTACACATCATAGCATACATGATAGAACCTATGGCTGAGGCATAGAGAATGACTTTCATTTTCTCTCTATCTTCTGTAGTGGTCGGGCTTTGAGTCTGACTCAATTTCACACCTTGCAACATAGGCAAGAGCCCTTTTGATACAGGCAAAGGTGTCCCGATGTTTCGATGAGATGGTGGCTATCGCTTCTGTGGGAGCCGACCTTGACGATCCGACTACGAACGTGTGAGACGTCGCGCCTTAGCAATCGCTAAACCAACTTCCGAGGGTTATTGACCACGCCGGAGCACGATCAACCTGACCACGAGGGCCTGTTTCCTGCGAGCAAACGAAGAACAAGCAAGAAAACTAAGATTGCAATCTGGATATTGCGAATATAAGAGGAAACCTTTATTAATGAAGGTGGGGTTCTGTGATGCCTTGGTCTGGTCGTTGAACACAAACGAAGTACGCGAAGTTGCAGCTATGGCGAACTTTTGATCTAAACAAAACCCAAAGTCTAAACGACGCCCTAAGGGCTGTATATATGGAGGAAGAGGAGGGAATTTCGTGGCCCCTGATGGTGGGGTCCGAAACCAACCCTAACTCTTGTTTCCCCACACATACGGACTCTAAAAATAGCCTATACTTAAGTATTTCGAAATTACATGGGCCTGGCCCAAAAATAAGGTGACGCAACACCTAGAATAGCCTATGGACGAATATTATGAAGTGGCATCTTGTATATTTCGTCCAAGGCTTCATGCACTCCTTATGGTGGCTTCAAAGTCCTGAAATCATCACTTGTAACTCCGTTCTTGATCCCCTTGCGCATGCCATCAACTCCATGCGTGTTCTTGCTCCAATGTTCATCCTTCTCCAAGCTAGGCCCTTCATTTGTAAGCAAAACAAATGTATCCACTTTAGGCAGTATCATATTCTCATGAACATTAGAATCATTACCAAGAAACAAAAGTACCTGGTAATTTAATTGGCGTGCGCGAGCTCTAGTAATTGGTCCAGTATGTATAGCAGCAGGGGCTGTGGATGTAACAATGGTATTGATGTCCTCATCATCCTCCCCTTCTTGAAATGAAGTCGTCCTCGACGGAAGCTCATCTTCCTCACCCAAATAAGGCTTCAAATCTGCAATGTTAAAAGTGGGACTAACCCCAAAATCTGCAGGCAGCTCAAGTTTATATGCATTATCATTTATTTTCTCTAACACCTTAAATGGACCATCAGCACCTGGCATTAGCTTTGATTTGCGTAAATTAGGAAACCTATCCTTACGCAAATGTAACCAAACAAGATCACCAGGTGCAAAGACAACATGTTTTCTACCCTTATCTCCAGCAAGTTTATATTTAGCATTCATACGCTCAATGTTTTCCTTAGTTAACTCATGCATTTTTAAAATCAATTCAGCACGTTCTTTAGCATCAAAATTAACCTTCTCCGAAGATGGAAGAGGCAACAAATCAATAGGTGCACGAGGTCGGAAACCATACATAATTTCAAAAGGGCACATCTTAGTAGTAGAATGCAATGAACGATTATAAGCAAATTCAATATGAGGCAAGCATTCTTCCCACATTTTCTTATTATTCTTCAAAACAGCCCTAAGCATAGTAGACAATGTTCTATTGACTACTTTAGTTTGTCCATCGGTTTGGGGGTGACAAGTAGTACTAAAAAGCAGTTTAGTCCCCAACTTAGCCCATAAACATCTCCAAAAGTGGCTAAGAAATTTAGTATCACGATCTGAAACAATAGTATTTGGCACACCATGCAAGCGAATAATTTCACGAAAGAACAAATCAGCAACATTAACAGCATCATCGCTTTTATGACATGGTATAAAGTGTGCCATTTTCGAGAATCTATCCACGACAACAAATATGCTATCCCTCCCCTTCTTTGTTCGAGGCAAACCTAAAACAAAGTCCATAGATATATCCTCCCAAGGAACACTAGGCACAGGCAAAGGCATATATAAACCATGAGGATTGAGTCGTGACTTAGCTTTTTGACATGTAGTGCAGCGAGCAACAAAACGCTCAACATCCCGTCTCATCTTTGGCCAAAAGAAATGTGTAGCAAGTACGTCCTCTGTCTTCTTCACGCCCAAGTGTCCCATTAATCCTCCTCCATGCGCCTCCTGCAACAACAAAAGACGAACAGAGCTAGCTGGAATGCATAGCTTGTTAGAACGGAACACAAAACCATCATTAACAACGAACTTGTTCCATGATATACCTTCTTTACAATTCTGCAATACATCTTTAAATTCAGCATCATGCACATATTGATCTTTGATGGTCTCCAAACCAAATATTTTAAAATCAAGTTGTGAAAGCATAGTATAACGACGAGACAATGCATCAGCAATAACATTTTCTTTACCCTTCTTGTGTTTAATGACATAAGGGAAAGTCTCAATGAATTCAACCCATTTAGCATGTCTACGGTTCAGTTTAGCTTGACTTTTAATGTGTTTCAAAGATTCATGATCAGAATGTATAACAAATTCTTTGGGCCATAAATAATGTTGCCATGTTTCTAAAGTCCGAACAAGAGCATATAATTCTTTATCATAAGTAGAATAGTTCAGACTAGGCCCACTCAATTTTTTAGAAAAGTATGCAACAGGTTTGCCATCTTGTAATAACACACCTCCTAATCCAATTCCACTAGCATCACATTCAAGCTCAAAAGTCTTATTAAAGTCAGGAAGTTGAAGTAAAGGAGCATGTGTCAACTTATCTTTCAATACCGTGAAGGCTTCTTCCTGTGCGGTACCCCAAACAAAAGGCACATCCTTCTTTGTAAGCTCATTGAGAGGTGCAGCAATGGTGCTGAAATCTCTCACAAAACGCCTATAGAAACCAGCGAGGCCAAGAAAACTCCTCACTTGTGTGACCGTTTTGGGCTGCGGCCAACTCTCAATAGCTTCAATGTTGGCTTTATCAACTTCAATTCCCTGTGGAGTAACAACATAGCCAAGAAAAGATACTTGGTCGGTGCAAAAGGTGCACTTCCCAAGGTTACCAAACAAACGTGCATCACGTAGAGCATTAAAAACAGCACGTAAATGTTCCAAATGTTCTTCCAAAGATTTGCTATAAATCAGTATATCATCAAAATAGACTACCACAAATCGTCCAATGAAAGCACGTAAAACTTCGTTCATTAGCCTCATGAAAGTACTAGGTGCATTAGTTAACCCAAAAGGCATGACTAACCACTCATATAAACCAAACTTAGTTTTAAAAGCTGTTTTCCATTCATCTCCCAATTTCATACGAATTTGATGGTATCCACTACGCAAATCAACTTTGGAGAATATTGTAGAGCCACTCAATTCATCAAGCATATCATCTAGCCTAGGAATAGGATGACGATAACGAATAGTAATATTATTAATGCCTCTACAATCAACACACATACGCGAGGTACCATCCTTTTTCGGCACTAGAATAATAGGAACAGCACAAGGACTAAGGGATTCGCATATATAACCTTTGTCGAGTAGCTCTTGTACTTGACGCATAATCTCCTTCGTCTCCTCTGGATTGGTACGGTATGGTGCGCGGTTGGGTAATGATGCACCGGGAATTAAGTCAATTTGATGCTCAATCCCTCGAATAGGTGGTAATCCCGGTGGCACATCTTGTGGAAAGACGTCAGCGAACTCCTGCAAAATGTTAGTAATAGCAGGAGGCAAAGAGGAAGGCACGTCCTCGAATGAAAATAATACCTCTTTGCGCACAAAAGCATAGCAAACAGATTTGCTAACATCTAGATCATCAATATCAGATTTGGTGGCAAATAAACATGCACTTTTCAATTTAATTTCAGAAGCAACACTAGATGGTTTATTATCAGGCTTCATTTGTTGCTCAAATTCTTTTGCCACAATCTGATTTTCACTCTTATTTTGCTCCTGTTTTGCTTTATTAGCTCGATTAATATCATCTTTCAAAATGGAATCAGGAGTCATAGGAAGCAAAGTAATATTTTTGTCCTTATGAACGAGAGTATACTGATTGTTTCTACCATGGTGTACAGAATTTTTATCAAATTGCCATGGTCTACCAAGTAATAAGGAACATGCTTGCATAGGTACCACATCACAATCAACATAATCAACATATGTAGAGATACTAAAATGCACACGAACAGTACATGTTACCTTAACCTTGCCGCTGTTGTTGAACCATTGGATGTAGTAAGGATGTGGATGTGGTCTTGTGGTGAGGGATAGCTTCTCCACCATCTCCATGCTAGCCAAGTTGTTGCAGCTCCCTCCATCTATGATGACGCGAACAGAACGTTCCTTCACAACTCCCTTTGTATGGAACAAATTATGCCTCTGATTTTGCTCAGCTTGCGTGACCTGCACACTCAAAACACGTTGAGCAACTAAACATTCATACCTGTCAGCATCTTTAGCAGCCATGTATTGCGTCTCATGATCAGAATCATCGCCACCGTGTTCTTCATGTGTAAGAAGAGCCAAAGTCTCCTCATCATAGTCACTAGCGGACTCATACCCACCATCCTCAGTAGCAATCATCACACACTGAGATGTGCATTCGCGCGCAAAATGTCCTCTTCCCTTACAACGACGACAAATAATATCACTCGTGTGCCCTGTAGACGCCATGGAAGAAGCAGAGCTCTGTGCAGGCCCGGCAGGTGTGCTCTTGGCAGATAGTGGTGGTTGTGCCTGCTTTCTTGTATCACGGTTGGAGGTGGCAGCCGACGGAGGTGCCAGTGTAGCAGAACGTGTGGAAGTAGATGATGCACGTGGTGTCCATGATGAAGGTCGACCTGCAGAAAAGTTAGTTCGCGCCAATGCCTGTCGATCCTGCACTTCACGTTCAGCTTTACAAGCAAGATGGAATAAACGAGTGATATTATTATAATCCTTATAGTCTAGAATGGTCTGAATCTCTCTATTTAATCCACCCAGAAAACGTGCAAGCATAGCTTCATTCTCCTCAACAATACCACATCGAATCAATCCAGTTTGTAATTCCTGATAATATTCTTCTACAGAATTTTTTCCTTGTCTTAAGCGCTGCAATTTTTGAAGTAATTCACGTTGATAATATGGCGGAACCCAACGAGTACGCATAGCAGTTTTCAAAGCAGCCCTAGTAGCTGGAACAGGATATAATCTACAATATTCAGACCACCAAACACATGCAAAGCTAGTGAAAGCACAAACAGCAGCAGGAACACGTCTCTCCTCAGGATATTGTAAACATGTAAATCGTTGTTCAGTTTCTAACTCCCAAGTAAGATATATATCAGGAACATATCTACCCTCAAATGGTGGAATATTCAATTTCATTTTAGGGAGATGGTCATGATCTCGTACCTGAGGGGGAGCCCTAACATTGCCATTATTTGCATGTGGACGACCTGGTGGTTGTGGTGCTGGTGGTTGCACGTAGTTCTGATGTTGACCAACCTCATCCTCGTAATCTCCCACATAATCATCCTCCTCCGCATCAGCAGCAGGAGCCACATAAGTATCAACAGCAGCACCAACAGGTTGGCCAAGCGCAAGAGGAACACGGATCGCTCGGCGGAGGGCTGTTTCGCGATGTGGAGGTAGTCGTTGTTGTTGTTGTTGTTGTTGTTGTTGTTGTTGTTGTTGTTGTTGTAGAGGTGCGTTAGGTGCAGCCGGTGGTGGTGGTGGTGGAAGACGCGTGAGCAATTCATTAAACCTGTTATCGAGCTTTGTTTCGAACGTCTTCTCCAGGCCAGTGATCTTCTCCATGGCCTCTTCAAAATTGTTCAGCACATCTTGCACCTGTTCATTCATCACTTTCTGAAACTTATCATGAAGCTCCTTGTTTGTTAAATTCTCCCAGTCAATCTCGTCGGGTTGTGATCCTGGCATGGTTAGCAGCAATAGAAACACACAAGAATATGATCCTATAGACTACTAACAAGTGGTGGTGGTGGTGGGTGTCACAAATCCTTTAAGCAAATCTCAAATTCTTACCAGTTCTTACCCAGCAGCAGGCGGTGATCGGCAACCGATGTAGTCAAAACTCTCAAAGCTTGGATAGAGCGATTACCAGGGAGAGTCAAACGCACGATGTAGATGTATGTGGAGCTGGGAAGGCTTATAATATGGTAGCAAAAAGGGTCAGCAATAATCAATTCAGAGATGCAAAGTTGAATAAACGCTCAACGACGGTACTGTGCTGGTCCTAGGCTAGACCGTGCTAGAGACACGAGCCTAGAACACTAACAAAATCACGGCGCTGCACGTAAACAAGGGAAAAGCACACTCTGGAATTTTTTTTTTCGCCCTGTTTTTTTTTGCGCTTTTTTTTATTTTTGCGCTCCTTTTTTTTGTGAAAAATCACTATAATGGCGAGTGTCTCAAAACTCTTCCGAGGTCAAACTGACAAGATGGGTACGAAATTTTTTTGACAATTTTTTTTTCGGAAATCAGGGCAGCGACGACGAAAAAGTGCGACCAAAAATCACTATGATGGCGAGTGTCTCAAAAGACTCAGAACAGCCTAAAAATAGGATAGGAAAAAAATATTTTCGGTCGCCGAAATTTTGGCCTAAAAACTGCCCGGGGGTCTCCAAACTCTTTTTTTCCGAGACCTACGCAGGCAAGGAAACACGAATCGGAATTTAGATGGCTCTCGAAAACAAACCTAATATGAGAAGAACTCGGATTGGTGGTGGATATATGGTGGTGGTATATGGCAGCGGTGATGGTATATGGTAGCGGTGGTGGTATATGGATACGGATCGGTGGTGGTATATGGATACGGATTGGTGGTGGTATATGGATATGGATTCAGAGCGGTGGCGGAGAAGCAATGATGGTAGATGGCAAGGCGATGAAGATGGTCCGGCGGCGGCGTGACAACTTATGACCATAACTCGAAACTCTAAAAGACTAGACTCTAAGACCAGCAACTTGACACGACGATACAACCGCAAATTCAACAAAGCAAAAACCCTAAAAAGATTATGCAAAGGCTCAGATTGGTTCGGATATGATGAACTAACCCTAATTTTTTTTGTGTGGCTTTTTCGTGGACTGTAGGTATGAAGAACAGACTCGATCTAATCTATGAAAAACTGTAAAATCTCACCGAGCAACCTGGAAATCTGATACCACTTGATACAGGTAAAGGTGTCCCGATGTTTCGATGAGATGATGGCTATCGTTTCTGTGGGAGTCGACCTTGACGATCCGACTACGTACGTGCGAGACGTCGCGCCTTAGCAATCGCTAAACCAACTTCCGAGGGTTATTGACCACGCCGGAGCACGATCAACCTGACCAAGAGGGCCTGTTTCCTGCGAGCAAACAAAGAACAAGCAAGAAAACTAAGATTGCAATCTGGATATTGTGAATATAAGAGGAAAGCTTTATTAACGAAGGTGGGGTTCTGTGACGCCTTGGTCTGGTCGTTGAACACAAACGAAGTACGCGAAGTTGCAGCTATGGCGAACTTTTGATCTAAACAAAACTCAAAGTCTAAACGACGCCCTGAGGGCTGTATATATGGAGGAAGAGGAGGGAATTTCGTGGCCCCTGATGGTGGGGTCCGAAACCAACCCTAACTCTTGTTTCCCCACACATACGGACTCTAAAAATAGCCTATACTTAAGTATTTCGAAATTACATGGGCCTGGCCCAAAAATAAGGTGACGCAGCACCTAGAATAGCATAAGGACGAATATTATGAAGTGGCATCTTGTATATTTCGTCCAAGGCTTCATGCACTCCTTATGGTGGCTTCAAAGTCCTGAAATCATCACTTGTAACTCCGTTCTTGATCCCCTTGCGCATGCCATCAACTCCATGCGTGTTCTTGCTCCAATGTTCATCCTTCTCCAAGCTAGGCCCTTCATTTGTAAGCAAAACAAATGTATCCACTTTAGGCAGTATCATATTCTCATGAACATTAGAATCATTACCAAGAAACGGAAGTACCTGGTAATTTAATTGGCGTGCGCGAGCTCTAGTAATTGGTCCAGTATGTATAGCAGCAGGGGCTGTGGATGTAACAATGGTATTGATGTCCTCATCACCTTTCTTTGACTGATCCATTTTGAACTTCTTCAAAACTTTGTCAAGGTATGAACTTTGTGAAAGTCCTATTAAGCACCTTGATCTATCTCTATAGATCTTGATGCCTAATATATAAGCCGCTTCACCGAGGTCTTTCATTGAAAAACTCTTATTCAAGTATCCTTTTATGCTATCCAAAAATTCTTCATCATTTCAAATCAACAATGTGTCATCCACATATAATATTCGAAATTCTACAGAGCTCCCACTCACTTTCTTGTAAATACAGGGTTCTCCGAAAGTCTGTATAAAACCATATGCTTTGATCACCTCATCAAAGCGTATATTCCAACTCCGAGATGCTTGCACCAGTGGATAGATGGATCGCTGGAGCTTGCACACTTTGTTAACACCTTTAGGATCGACAAAACCTTTTGGTTGCATCATATACAACTCTTCTTTAAGAAATCCATTAAGGAATGCAGTTTTGACATCCATTTGCTAGATTTCATAATCATAAAATGCAGCAATTGCTAACATGATTCGGATAGACTTAAGCATCGCTACGGGTGAGAAGGTCTCATCGTAGTCAACTCATTGAACTTGTCAAAACCTTTCAGAATAGGATTACCGTACCACTCTGGTGCGAAACATGCTCTGTTCGACCTATGAGGTCCAGTAGTAACCTGATCTAAAGTTTCATGATCATTATCATTTGCTTCTTCTTTAGTTGGTGTAGGCATCATGGGAACGGATTACTCTGATGTGCTACTTTCCAATTTTAGAGAAGGTACAATTACCTCATCAAGTTCTACTTTCCTCACACTCACTTATTCGAGAGAAAATCCTTCTCTAGAAATGTTTCATTCTTGGCAACAAAGATCTTTGCCTTCGGATCCGTGGTAGAAGGTGTACCCAATTGTTTCCTTAGGGTATCGTATGAAGACGCACTTCTCCAATTGGGTTCGAGCTTATCAGGCTGAAGCCTTTTAACATAAGTGTCGCAACCCCAAACTTTAATAAGCCATAGCTTAGGTTTCTTGCCAAACCATAGTTCATTCAGTGCCGTCTCAACGGATTTAGATGGTGCCCTATTTAACGTGAATGCAGTTGTCTCTAATGCATAACCCCAAAATGGTAGTCTAAATCAGTAAGAGACATCATAGATTGCACCATATCTAATAATGTACGGTTACGACGTTCGAACACACCGTTACGCTGTGATGTTCCAGGTGGCGTGAGTTTCGAAACTAGTACACATTGTTTTAAATGAAGGCCAAACTCGTAACTCAAATATTCGCCTCTGCGATCAGATCATAGAAATTTTGTTTTCTTGTTACGATGACTCTCCACTTCACTCTGAAATTCTTTCAACTTTTCAAATGTTTTAGACTTGTGTTTCATTAAGTCGATATACCCATGTCTGCTCAAATCATCTATGAAGGTCGGAAATTAAGGATACCCACCACGTGCCTCAACACTCATCGAACCGCATACATCAGTATGTACTATTTCCAATACGTCATTGGTTCACTTCATGGTTTTGGAGAACGGAGTTTTAGTCATCTTGCCCATGAGGCATGGTTCGCAAGTATTAAATGATTCATAATCAAGTGACTCCAAAACGATGATCACATCGACCTTGGAACCATTCCCGATGCGCATCGTCACCTCGTCCTTAGCCAATCTTCGTTTCACCCGTAGCTCCTATTTAGGGTTACTAATATGAGCAACCGAACCAGTATCAAATACCCAAGTGCTACTACGAGCATTAGTAAGGTACACATCAATAACTTGTATATCAAATATACCTTTGTTCAGTTTGCCATCCTTCTTATCCGCCAAATACTTGGGGCAGTTCCGCTTCCAGTGACCAGTCCCTTTGCAGTAAAAGCACTCAGTTTTAGGCTTGGGTCCATCTTTGGGCTTCCTCACGGGAGAGGCAACATGCTTTACATTCTTCTTAAAGTTCCCATTCTTTCCCTTGCCCTTTTTTGAAACTAGTGGTCTTGTTAGCCATCAACAGTTGATGCTCCTTCTTGATTTCTACCTCCGCAGCTTTGAGTATTGCGAAGAACTCAGGAATTGTCTTGTTCATCCCCTGCATATTATAGTTCATCACGAAGCCTTTGTAGCTTGGTGGCAGTGATTGAAGAAATTTGTCAATAACACTATCATCTGGAAGATTAACTCCCAGATGAGTCAAGTGATTATGATACCCAGACATTTTGAGTATGCGTTCACTGATGGAACTCTTCTCCTCCATCTTGCAGCTATAGAACTTTTTGGAGACTTCATATCTCTCAACTCGAGCATTTTCTTGAAATATTAACTTCAACTCCTGGAACATCTCATATGGTACATGGCGTTCAAAACGTCTTTGAAGTCCTGATTCTAAGCCGTAAAGCATGGCACACTAAACTATCGAGTAGTCATCAGATCGAGCTTGCCATATGTTCAAAACATCAGCATCTGCTCCTGCAGCAGGCCTTTCACCTAACGGTGCATCAAGGACATAATTCTTCTATGCAGTAATGAGGATAATTCTCAAGTGACGGGCCTAGTCCGTGTAGTTGCTACCATCATCTTTCAACTTAGCTTTCTCTAGGAACGCATTAAAATTTAGGGGAACCATAGCATGGGCCATTGATCTACAACATAGATATGCAAATACTATCAGGACTAAGTTCATGATAAATTAAGTTCAATTAATGAAATTACTTAAGAACTCCTACTTAGATATCCCTCATCTCATCTAAATGATACTTGATCCAAATCAACTAATCCATGTCTGGTCATCACGTGAGATGGAGTAGTCATAAATGGTGAACATCTCTATGTTGATCATATCTACTATATGATTCAGGTTCGACCTTTTGGTCTCCAGTGTTCCGAGGCCATGTCTGTACATGCTAGGCTCGTCAAGTTTAACCCAAGTATTCTGCATGTGCAAAACTGTCTTGCACCCGTTGTATGTGAACGTAGAGTCTATCACACTTGATCATCACCTGGTGTCTCAACACAATGAACTGTAGCAACGGTGCATACTCAGAGAGAACACTTTTACCTTGAAATTTAGTTAAGGGATCATCTTATAATGCTACCGCCGTACTAAGCAAAATAAGATGCATAAAAGATAAACATCACATGCAATCAAAAAATGTGACATGATATGGCCATCATCATCTTGTGCTTTTGATCTCCATCTCCAAAGCATCGTCATGATCTCCATTCTCATCGGCTCGACACCTTGATCTCCATCGTTGCGTCATTGTTGTCTCACCAACTATTGCTTCTACAACTATCGCTAACACATAGTGATAAACTAAAGCAATTACATGGCGTTTGCATTTCATACAATAAATAGACAACCATAAGGCTCCTTCCGGTTGCCGATAACTTTTACAAAATATGATCATCTGACACAATAACGTATATCACATAAAGTCTTGACCATATCACATCACAACATGCCCTGCAAAAACAAGTTAGACGTCCTCTACTTTGTTGTTGCAAGTTTTACGTGCCTGCTATGGGCTTCTAGCAAGAACCGTTCTTACCTACGCATCAAACCTCAATGGTGTTCCATCAAGTTTGCTATTTTAACCTTCTTTAAGGATCGGCCGCAGTCAAATTCGATTCAACTAAAGTAGGAGAAACAGACACCGGCCAGCCACCTTTATGCAAAACTAGTTGCATGTCTATCAGTGGAACCGGTCTCATGTGCGTGGACATGTAAGGTTGGTGCGGACCGCTTCATCCCACAATACCGCCAAATCAAAATAAGACATTGATGGTAAGTAGTATCCCTATCACCGCCTAAAAGCGCAACTAATCCCCGGGTGGTATTAGTAATTCATAACAACATATAGCTCATTGAACTAATATCCATTCAAGTTAAATATTCTAGAAATTTCAATCATTGGCATGCATGGACTAGGGATGTGGACCCCTCAAAATGCTAAGGACAAAAACTGGAAAAAGATCAAGACTCTACATTTCTATTTTAGTGATCCAAGATCAGATTGAGTCCATAGGAAAAGCCAATACTATTAAAAGGGGATGAGGTGTTGCTTAATGGTCTACTTGCTCAAAGTGCTTAGTGATATGCTCCAAAGCCCTCAACCACTTTCTCAATTCCAAATATGTCCAAAACCTAAAGTCAAACTCGGCCCCATCGATTTGATCTATCCGGCGCCACTGAGTTCCTTTGACATAGCCACTGCCAGAAACCCTAATCAATTCGGTCTCACCGATTGGGATCTCGGTCTCACCGAGATGGCAATACAAACTCTCTGTTTCCCTTCGTAACCTTTCAGTCTTACCAAAATGAGCGATCAGTCCTAGTGAGTTCACAATGCAAACTCTCTGTTTCCCTTTGTAATGTTTTGGTCTTACTGAAATGAGCGATCGATCCTGCCAAGTTTGCCTGACCAACTCTCTGTTTGCTCACTGCAGAAATCGGTCCCACCGAGTTCATGCAATTGCTCACACCGAGATGAGGTTTTTCCCTAACTCTAGAACATTGGTCCGACTGAGAATCCTAACGTTCACATTTTGAACTGAATCGGTCTCACCGAGTACTTCACCTATTCGGTCTGACCGAATTGGGTCAAATGTGTGTAACGGTTGGATTTTGTGTGGACGCTATATATACCTCTCCATCCCCTTTTCTATTCAAGAGAGAGCCATCAAAACGTGCCTACACTTCCACTACGCATTTTCTGAGACATAACCACCTACTAATGTGTTGAGACCAAGACATTCCAATCCAAGCACAAGAAATTTGATCTCTATCCTTCCCCAAGGTTCTTTCCACTCAAATCATCTTTCCACCATAGCCAAATCTGTGTGAGAGAGTTGAGTGTTGGGGAGACTATCATATGAAGCATAAGAGCAAGGAGTTCATCATCATCACACCATCTATTACCTTTTGGAGAGTGGTGTCTCCTAGATTGGTTAGGTGTCACTTTGGAGCCTCCGACAAGATTGTGGAGTTGAACCAAGGAGTTTTTAAGGGCTAGGAGATCGCCTACTTTGTGAAGATCTACCCAAGTGATGCAAGTCCTTCGTGGGTGATGGCCATGGTGGGATAGATAAGGTTGCTTCATCATGAAGCCTTCGTGGGTGGAGCCCTCAGTGGAATCGCGCAACCGTTACCCTTCGTGGGTTCAAGTCTCCATCAACACGGATGTACGATAGCACCACCTATTGGAACCACGCCAAAAATCTCCATGTATACATTGCGTTTGCCTTCTCCAAACCCTTCCCTTTACCTTCATATGCAATGTTTTACTTTCCACTGCTACACTCTTAGAATTGCATGTGTAGGTTGATTGCTTGACTTGTGCTAAGTTGCTAAAATCTGCCAAGACTTAAAATTGGGAAAAGGCTAGATTTTTATTTGGTCAAGTAGTCTAATGACCCCCCCTCTAGAGCTACATTCGATCCTACAAGTGGTATTAGAGCTTTGGTCTCCATTTGCCTTGATTTCCATAGCCTTGGATTCACAACCTAGTAGAGTATGGCATCTAGGGAGGGAAATTACAACCATAGAGGTCCTTATTTTGATGGTACTAATTTTGCGAGTTGGAGGCATAAGATGAAATGCATGTTCTTGGACATAACCCCGCCGTTTGGGCTATTGTGTGTATTGGTTTGCAAGGTGAATTCTTTGAAGATGGAAGAGACCTGAATCATGAAGCCACCGCAGAAGAATTGAAGATGTTGCAATACAATGCTCAAGCTTGCAATATCCTCTTCAACGGATTGTGCCCCGAAGAATTCAACAAAATCAGCCGCCTTGAGAATGCAAAGGAAATATGGGATACTTTGGTTGATATGCACGAAGGTACCGAGTCCATCAAGGAATCCAAATTGGATGTGCTTCAAGGTCAACTTGACAAGTTCAAAATGAAGGATGGTGAAGGAGTCGCTGAAATGTATTCTAGGAGTGTTGGATTGGGCTAAATTTTGGCAAAGCTTGATGATTTGGACATACAATGATGCTGTAAAACTTTCATATCCAATGAACTTTTTAAAATGATACTTCCTTCACAGCTACCCTTTCTGCCCAGAAACTTGGGAAACATCCTGAGGGAAATTTCCTAGATGAAATGAGCCAAAATCTTTTGGAGAGGGGTTATGTAGATAGGAGAAGACTTGGGAAAATTTGCAACCATAATGGAGCAAGATAAAATATACTTGCTTCACAAACTGAAAATTTGGACAAAACAAAGAACTTATCCTGGGTGTCACATAGATCAATGGAATGAGATGAATTTTGTAGGAGGGTGATGATATGATCATTAGAGGCTTCTGGAAAAGTTTCAGCTCATTTTGATCATCTATGAAGGTACTTCCTTAATAGACAAGCAATCTGAACAGAAACTTGAGAAAATTGCCAATGAAGATTGGATAGATGGATTGAGCTGATATTTGGTATCCAGAGGTTATTTATCAATGTTAATCGCCCTGCAAAATTTCAGCTCAAGTGGATCAAGGGTTCAAGCACTTCCTTTTCAAAAATTTCAGACAAGGTAGAAACTTGCATTGGATCATGTGCTCAAATTCTGACCCTTGAAGCATAGGTTTGGATGGAAATGGTGAAGATATAGCAAGTACAAGCTCCACAAATTATTTGAGAATTTTCCTTGCCATAAAAGTGGTAGCTCCTTTGGAAAATGGCAGAAATGCAATATCGGCTTAAAATAGGAAAAGGCAATTTCCCCTTATTTAAATGTGGCCAATATTTTTGCCCGAGCTAAGATTAGGCACAAATATCATCTCCACAAATTTTCATGAATTTAGGAGATGACTAGCTATGCCTTTGGATTTTATTCCTCAGAAAGGCAAAAGAAGGAATACATTCCAAATGGAAAATATTGCATAAGTCTTAGCAATATTTTTGCATATCCAATATTTGAGAGGGTAGGAGGATCTTTGAGAGGATTTGGAAGATCAACAGATCAAGAGAAATGATGGATCCTTTGCAAGCACAAAGGAAATATTTAAATTCCAAAAAATTGGAATTAGGGTTTCGATGGATTTGAGATGATGGAATGGGGTCTTCCCAGTAACAAAGACATGAGCGAGGTTCTGAAAGGTTGAAAATGACAAGAATTGTCAGAGTCATCCAGCAAACTCAGGAGAAAAATTTGGAAAATGATTCCTGGGAAGGAATAACAACACAAAAATTGATAACCCAATTTTGGGGCTGTTACAACTCTTCCCCCTTAAAAGAATCTTGTCCGTGAGATTCCTAGGGTTACAGCAACAATGAAAAGACAACCACTCCGGGGAAAAACCTCTGGGTTAGTTTTAACCCTTTGGTCAGATACAAACGTGTCGGGGTACCGATAATTGGTACATCTAGGGGAAGATAAGGGCAAAACAGGGTTACCTCCATGGCTAGGGGCACTCGAGATCAGACTCCCAAAAATTGCTGGATGCACCCCAATGAACAGTGGTTTCACCTGCTGACACGTGGGTCCAGGGCTCACTGGCAGCATCCTTCTTCTACCTCCAGCTTGCTGCTTCTTCATTGTCGCTGCTCCGCGTGCGGCTTGGTGTATCCCACATCTAGCTCCGAGGGTGGTGAGGACCCTAGTGCCTTAGTGCGCGGCGTGCACGATGCCGATGCAGAGAGCACTCGTCGCGGTCCAGCTCCTTGTCAGCACTGCTCGCGGATTCGCCTCCGGGACGCCGGTGATCGAGCGACGAGTGGTTCTCCTGGACCTCGCTGACCGTACACCGGGGTTAGGCTATAAAAGACGGCAGCGCGGCTCTCCTCCAACGCACAAACACAATGCTACTCTACTACCTCTTCGGTTTAGGCGAGATCGAGCTGATCTCCTTCGGCGAGGAGGTGTTCTTGGTGGCGCTGCGGATGTTCCTTGCTGCGCTGCTGGGCACACCGATCGGCTCATCGATCATCCTACTGATCTTCATCAGGAATGATCGAGCTCGGGACAACGCGTGGCTGGGTGTGGTGGCTCGAGATGCTGGAGATTGTGGTGCAGTGGGTGGTCATCCGCCACACTTAATCCTCCGTCGCATTGCGCCCGTGGAGTAATCGCCTGCTGCGGTGGAGCAGGATGGTGACTTGCCTACGCCACGCAAGGTAGAGATGATGGTGGTGGTGGGGTCCAGATGCAGGTGAGGTGGCTGCACCAGCTCAGGAAGCACAATGGGGTACGAGGGAAAATTTCACAGATAGGTCCAAGAAAAGTAGGTGCCAAGGTAGAATCGGGGTTGAAATCTGTATTGGGGTAGATGTACTGGATCGAGTGAAATATAGTTGGCAGTGTTCCTCCAGAAATGAAATTGGGAAAAATAATTAGAGACGAGGAATTGTCAGATGGAAATGCCTCTGCGAGGCTCTGGATCTAGAAATCTGGCACACGGGGTATGCGCAGAAAGAGAGGGATATGTGACTTTGCATTCCCCCGAGCACTACCCGAATGTACTCGTGGGTGAACCGGGTACGCGTGCAGTATGCAGTACAATCTAAACTAACAAACAGACAGATGCACAAATATGCAAAGGAAAAACATATCAGACAAATCATACTAAAGTATTTTAATGCTAGTGGGTATATGTACTCCTGGCATGCATATACCTACACAAGCACATATTTTATTATAGACTCGAGACGAGTCAATGTTATTTAGTGTTTGTGATCTACTGATTAAAATCTTGTTAGAAACACATTGCCAACCCTGCCAAACATTTCTGCTTGACAGAGAGCCAATCACAAAAACAAAACCAAAAAGCAAGTAAGCGTAGAGAAAACACAACATACGAGTTACAAAAAGTGCAAGCATACAACAAAGCATGAAAGCGCTACGCGTTAAAAGAAACAACTCACTCCGGGATACATAGTTCTATCCTCATATCGAGGATGAACCGACAGACCGACCTACTCGCAGAACCACCTGACTGCGTGACCGAGGTCACACAGAGGGCTGGTCTCGCTGGGGCTCTCCTGGAGGACGGAGACTAAGCCAATCTCCACCCTCATCGTCGGACACTTCTATGGGTTGGGGCTCAACCGCCGGGGGTGAGGCTGGATCTGATCCAAGCAAATATCATTGGTGAATACGTTAAAGAGCCTTGTTGAAGGAGTCGAGGGTGATGATGTCTGGTGATGAGGACATCAATACCATTGTTACATCCACAGCCCCTGCTGCTATACATACTGGACCAATTACTAGAGCTCGCGCACGCCAATTAAATTACCAGGTACTTTCGTTTCTTGGTAATGATTCTAATGTTCATGAGAATATGATACTGCCTAAATTGGATACATTTGTTTTGCTTACAAATGAAGGGCCTAGCTTGGAGAAGGATGAACATTGGAGCAAGAACACGCATGGAGTTGATGGCATGCGCAAGGGGATCAAGAACGGAGTTACAAGTGATGATTTCAGGACTTTGAAGCCACCATAAGGAGTGCATGAAGCCTTGGACGAAATATACAAGATGCCACTTCATAATATTCGTCCATAGGCTATTCTAGGTGCTGCGTCACCTTATTTTTGGGCCAGGCCCATGTAATTTCGAAATACTTAAGTATAGGCTATTTTTAGAGTCCGTATGTGTGGGGAAACAAGAGTTAGGGTTGGTTTTGGACCCCACCATCAGGGGCCACGAAATTCCCTCCTCTTCCCCCATATATACAACCCTTAGGGCGTCGTTTAGACTTTGGGTTTTGTTTAGATCAAAAGTTCGCCATAGCTGCAACTTCGCGTACTTCGTTTGTGTTCAACGACCAGACCAAGGCGTCACAGAACCCCACCTTCGTTAATAAAGCTTTCCTCTTTTATTCGCAATATCCAGATTGCAATCTTAGTTTCTTGCTTGTTCTTCGTTTGCTCGCAGGAAACAGGCCCTCGTGGTCAGGTTGATCGTGCTCCGGCGTGGTCAATAACCCTCGGAAGTTGGTTTAGCGATTGCTAAGGCGCGACGTCTCGCACGTTCGTAGTCGGATCGTCAAGGTCGACTCCCACAGAAACGATAGCGACCATCTCATCGAAACATCGGGACACCTTTGCCTCTATCAAGTGGTATCAGATTTTCAGGTTGCTCGGTGAGATTTTACAGTTTTTCATAGTTTAGATCGAGTCTGTTTTTCATACCTACAGTCCACGAAAAAGCCAAAAAAAAATTAGGGTTAGTTCATCCTATCCGAACCAATCTGAGCCTTTGCATAATCTTTTCTGTATTTGCTTTGTTGAATTTGCGGTTGCATCATCGTGTCAAGTTGCTGGTCTTAGCGTCTAGTCCTTTAGAGTTTCGAGTTCTGTTCACAGGTTGTCACGTCGCCGCTGCCATATATCACCACCGCATCATCATCATCACCGCTGCCATATACCACCACCGTCATCACCGCTGCCATATACCACCATCGTCATCGCCGCTACCATATACCACATATCCACCGCCATCACGCTAATCCGAGTCCACCTCCATCACAGATTCACCACCAGTCTGTGTTCCATCGCCCTGCAAATATCCGCCACCAGTCCGAGTTTCCACCAGATTCATCTCCGCCACGAGTCCTAGTCCGAGTCCAGTAATTGTTACTTTGTTCTTGATTTCCAGATCACGCGATACTCTGAGTCGTGACAAAGAAGGACTCCCCAACTTTCGTGCTACCCGCAGAAGAAAAATAGTTCCAAACTCAAAAAAAAAACTAAGTCTGGAAAATTCTGGCTAGGCAGTTTTTAGGACATTTGTAGACTTTTTCGAAAAAAAATTGTTGCGGAGCAAAAAAAAAAAGCGAAAAAAAAGAGTGCCAAAAAAAAAGGCGAAAAAAAAATCCAGAGTGTGCTTTTCCCTGTGTTTACGTGCAGCACCGTGATTTTGTTGGTGTTCTAGGCTCGCGTCTCTAGCACGGTCTAGCCTAGGACCAGCACAGTACCGTCGTTGAGCGTCTATTCAACTTTGCATCTCTGAATTGATTATTGCTGACCGTTTTTGCTACCATACTATAAGCCTTCCCAGCTCCACATACATCTACTTCGTGCGTTTGACTCTCCCTGGCAATCGCTCTATCCATGCTTTTGAGAGTTTTGACTACAACGGCTGCCGATCACCGCCTGCTGCTGGGTAAGAACTGGTAAGAATTTGAGATTTGCTTGACGGATTTGTGACACCACCACCACCTCTTGTTAGTACTCTGTAGGATCATATTCTTGTGTGTTTCTATTGCTGCTAACCATGCCAGGATCACAAGCCGACGAGACTGACTGGGAGAACTTGACGAACAAGGAGCTTCATGATAAGTTTCAGCAAATGATGAGTGGACAGGTGCAAGATGTGCTAAACAGATCTGAAGAGGCCATGGAGAAGATAGATGGCATGGAGAAGACGTTCGAAACAAAGCTCGATAACAGATTTAATGAACTGCTTGCGCGTCTTCCACCACCGGCTGCACCTGCCGCACCTCTCCAACAACAGCAACAACAACGAATACCTCCAGGTCGGGAAGCAGCCCTTCGCCGAGCGATCCGTGTCCCTCTTCAGCCTGGCCAAACTGTTGGTGCTGCTGTTGATACTTCTGTGGCTCCTGCTGCTGATGCGGAGGAGGATGATTATGTGGGAGATTATGAGGATGAGGTTGATGACAATCAGAACTACGTGCAACCACCAGCACCACAACCACCAGGTCGTCCACATGCAAATAATGGTAATGTTAGGGCTCCCCCTCAGGTACGAGATCATGACCATCTCCCTAAACTGAAATTGAATATTCCACCATTTGAGGGTAGATATGTTCCTGATATATATCTTACTTGGGAGTTAGAAACTGAACAACGATTTACATGTTTACAATATCCTGAGGAGAGACGTGTTCCTGCTGCTGTTTGTGCTTTCACTAGCTTTGCATGTGTTTGGTGGTCTGAATATTGTAGATTATATCCTGTTCCAGCTACTTGGGCTGCTTTGAAAACTGCTATGCGTACTCGTTGGGTTCCACCATATTATCAACATGAATTACTTCAAAAATTGCAGTGCTTAAGACAAGGAAAAAATTCTGTAGAAGAATATTATCAGGAATTACAAACTGGCTTGATTAGATGTGGTATTGTTGAGGCGAATGAAGCTATGCTTGCACGTTTTCTGGGTGGATTAAATAGAGAGATTCAGACCATTCTAGACTATAAGGATTATAATAATATCACTCGTTTATTCCATCTTGCTTGTAAAGCTGAACGTGAAGTGCAGGATCGACAGGCATTGGCGCGGACTAACTTTTCTGCAGGTCGACCTTCATCATGGACACCACGTGCATCATCTACTTCCACACGTTCTGCTACACCGGCACCTCCGTCAGCTGCCACCTCCAACCGTGATACAAGAAAGCAGGCACAACCACCACTAGCTACCAAGAGCACACCTGCCGGGCCTGCACAGAGCTCTGCTTCTTCCATGGCGTCTATAGGGCACACAAGTGATATTATTTGTCGTCGTTGTAAGGGAAGAGGACATTTTGCGCGCGAATGCACATCTCAGCGTGTGATGATTCCTACTGAGGATGGTGGGTATGAGTCCGCTAGTGACTATGATGAGGAGACTTTGGCTCTTCGTACACATGAAGAACACGGTGGCGATGATTCTGATCATGAGACGCAATACATGGCTGCTAAAGATGCTGACAGGTATGAATGTTTAGTTGCTCAACGTGTTTTGAGTGTGCAGGTCACGCAAGCTGAGCAAAATCAGAGGCATAATTTGTTCCATACAAAGGGAGTTGTGAAGGAACGTTCTGTTCGCGTCATCATAGATGGAGGGAGCTGCAACAACTTGGCTAGCATGGAGATGGTGGAGAAGCTATCCCTCACCACAAGACCACATCCACATCCTTACTACATCCAATGGTTCAACAACAGCGGTAAGGTTAAGGTAACACGTAATGTTCGTGTGCATTTTAGTATCTCTACATATGCTGATTATGTTGATTGTGATGTGGTAACCATCCAAGCATGTTCTTTATTACTTGGTAGACCATGGCAATTTGATAAAAATTCTGTACACCATGGTAGAAACAATCAGTATACTCTCGTTCATAAGGACAAAAATATTACTTTGCTTCCTATGACTCCTGATTCCATTTTGAAAGATGATATTAATCGAGCTAATAAAGCAAAACAGGAGCAAAATAAGAGTGAAAATCAGATTGTGGCAAAAGAATTTCAGGAACAAATGAAGCCTAATAATAAACCATCTAGTGTTGCTTCTGAAATTAAATTGAAAAGTGCATGTTTATTTGCCACCAAATCTGATATTGATGATCTAGATGTTAGCAAATCTATTCGCTATGCTTTTGTGTGCAAAGAGGTATTATTTTCATTCGCGGACGTGCCTTCCTCTTTGCCTCCTGCTGTTACTAACATTTTGCAGGAGTTCGCTGACGTCTTTCCACAAGACGTGCCACCGGGATTACCACCTATTCGAGGGATTGAGCATCAGATTGACTTAATTCCCGGTGCATCATTACCCAACCACGCACCATACCGTACCAATCCAGAGGAGACGAAGGAGATTATGCGTCAAGTACAAGAGCTACTCGACAAAGGTTATATACGCGAATCCCTTAGTCCTTGTGCTGTTCCTATTATTCTAGTGCCGAAAAAGGATGGTACCTCGCGTATGTGTGTTGATTGTAGAGGCATTAATAATATTACTATTCGTTATCGTCATCCTATTCCTAGGCTAGATGATATGCTTGATGAATTGAGTGGCTCTACAATATTCTCCAAAGTTGATTTGCGTAGTGGATACCATCAAATTCGTATGAAATTGGGAGATGAATGGAAAACAGCTTTTAAAACTAAGTTTGGTTTATATGAGTGGTTAGTCATGCCTTTTGGGTTAACTAATGCACCTAGTACTTTCATGCGACTAATGAACGAAGTTTTACGTGCTTTCATTGGACGATTTGTGGTAGTCTATTTTGATGATATACTGATTTATAGCAAATTTTTGGAAGAACATTTGGAACATTTACGTGCTGTTTTTAATGCTCTACGTGATGCACGTTTGTTCGGTAACCTTGGGAAGTGCACCTTTTGCACCGACCGAGTATCTTTTCTTGGCTATGTTGTTACTCCACAGGGAATTGAAGTTGATAAAGCCAAGATTGAAGCTATTGAGAGTTGGCCGCAGCCCAAAACGGTCACACAAGTGAGGAGTTTTCTTGGCCTCGCTGGTTTCTATAGGCGTTTTGTGAGAGATTTCAGCACCATTGCTGCACCTCTCAACGAGCTTACAAAGAAGGATGTGCCTTTTGTTTGGGGTACCGCACAGGAAGAAGCCTTCACAGTATTGAAAGATAAGTTGACACATGCTCCTTTACTCCAACTTCCTGATTTTAATAAGACTTTTGAGCTTGAATGTGATGCTAGTGGAATTGGATTAGGAGGTGTGTTATTACAAGATGGCAAACCTGTTGCATACTTTTCTGAAAAATTGAGTGGGCCTAGTCTGAACTATTCTACTTATGATAAAGAATTATATGCTCTTGTTCGGACTTTAGAAACATGGCAACATTATTTATGGCCCAAAGAATTTGTTATACATTCTGATCATGAATCTTTGAAACACATAAAAGTCAAGCAAAACTGAACCGTAGACATGCTAAATGGGTTGAATTCATAGAGACTTTCCCTTATGTCATTAAACACAAGAAGGGTAAAGAAAATGTTATTGCTGATGCTTTGTCACGACGTTATACTATGCTTTCACAACTTGAATTTAAAATATTTGGTTTGGAGACCATCAAAGATCAATATGTGCATGATGCTGAATTTAAAGATGTATTGCAAAATTGTAAAGAAGGTAGAACATGGAACAAGTTCGTCGTTAATGATGGATTTGTGTTTCGTTCTAACAAGCTATGCATTCCAGCTAGCTCTGTTCGTCTTTTGTTGTTGCAGGAGGCGCATGGAGGAGGACTAATGGGACACTTTGGCGTGAAGAAGACGGAGGATATACTTGCTACACATTTCTTTTGGCCAAAGATGAGACGGGATGTTGAGCGTTTTGTTGCTCGCTGCACTACATGTCAAAAAGCTAAGTCACGACTCAATCCTCATGGTTTATATATGCCTTTGCCTGTACCTAGTGTTCCTTGGGAGGATATATCTATGGACTTTGTTTTAGGTTTACCTCGAACAAAGAAGGGGAGGGATAGCATATTTGTTGTCGTGGATAGATTCTCGAAAATGGCACACTTTATACCATGTCATAAAAGCGATGATGCTGTTAATGTTGCTGATTTGTTCTTTCGTGAAATTATTCGCTTGCATGGTGTTCCAAATACTATTGTTTCAGATCGTGATACTAAATTTCTTAGCCACTTTTGGAGATGTTTATGGGCTAAGTTGGGGACTAAACTGCTTTTTAGTACTACTTGTCACCCCCAAACTGATGGACAAACTGAAGTAGTCAATAGAACATTGTCTACTATGCTTAGGGCTGTTTTGAAGAATAATAAGAAAATGTGGGAAGAATGCTTGCCTCATATTGAATTTGCTTATAATCGTTCATTGCATTCTACTACTAAGATGTGCCTTTTTGAAATTGTGTATGGTTTCCTACCTCGTGCACCTATTGATTTGTTGCCTCTTCCATCTTCGGAGAAGGTTAATTTTGATGCTAAAAAACGTGCTGAATTGATTTTAAAAATGCATGAGTTAACTAAGGAAAACATTGAGCGTATGAATGCTAAATATAAACTTGCTGGAGATAAGGGTAGAAAACATGTTGTCTTTGCACCTGGTGATCTTGTTTGGTTACATTTACGTAAGGATAGGTTTCCTAATTTGCGCAAATCAAAGCTAATGCCACGTGCTGATGGTCCATTTAAGGTGTTAGAGAAAATAAATGATAATGCATATAAACTTGAGCTGCCTGCAGATTTTGGGGTTAGTCCCACTTTTAACATTGCAAATTTGAAGCCTTATTTGGGTAAGGAAGATGAGCTTCCGTCGAGGACGACTTCATTTCAAGAAGGGGAGGATGATGAGGACATCAATACCATTGTTACATCCACAGCCCCTGCTGCTATACATACTGGACCAATTACTAGAGCTCGCGCACGCCAATTAAATTACCAGGTACTTTCGTTTCTTGGTAATGATTCTAATGTTCATGAGAATATGATACTGCCTAAATTGGATACATTTGTTTTGCTTACAAATGAAGGGCCTAGCTTGGAGAAGGATGAACATTGGAGCAAGAACACGCATGGAGTTGATGGCATGCGCAAGGGGATCAAGAACGGAGTTACAAGTGATGATTTCAGGACTTTGAAGCCACCATAAGGAGTGCATGAAGCCTTGGACGAAATATACAAGATGCCACTTCATAATATTCGTCCATAGGCTATTCTAGGTGCTGCGTCACCCTATTTTTGGGCCAGGCCCATGTAATTTCGAAATACTTAAGTATAGGCTATTTTTAGAGTCCGTATGTGTGGGGAAACAAGAGTTAGGGTTGGTTTCGGACCCCACCATCAGGGGCCACGAAATTCCCTCCTCTTCCCCCATATATACAGCCCTTAGGGCGTCGTTTAGACTTTGGGTTTTGTTTAGATCAAAAGTTCGCCATAGCTGCAACTTCGCGTACTTCGTTTGTGTTCAACGACCAGACCAAGGCGTCACAGAACCCCACCTTCGTTAATAAAGCTTTCCTCTTTTATTCGCAATATCCAGATTGCAATCTTAGTTTCTTGCTTGTTCTTCGTTTGCTCGCAGGAAACAGGCCCTCGTGGTCAGGTTGATCGTGCTCCGGCATGGTCAATAACCCTCGGAAGTTGGTTTAGCGATTGCTAAGGCGCGACGTCTCGCACGTTCGTAGTCGGATCGTCAAGGTCGACTCCCACAGAAGCGATAGCGACCATCTCATCGAAACATCGGGACACCTTTGCCTCTATCATCTGGCTTCACCCACGGCACAAGCTAAGAGGGTAGCACTAAGTTGGATGGCATGGGGTGGATGGCTTGAGATGGAAATCGACGAGCCTGACGATAAGCTTCCCTGACAACCCGAGCAGCATCGCGGTCCAAGGCTCTAAACTCGGCGATCATCTTAGCAATCATCATTCCCTGGGCAGTGATATATTGCACCAGCGGAGCGATTGCTGGGTCATCTTCCTGGACAATGATGGGATGCCTGCTCCCTAATTCTACCGCAACAGGGAAGAAGCAGAACTCCCACTTCTCCGCCGCCTACGGAAATTGGGTTGGGAGGTATAGGATAGCCTCCACAGCGGCGGCCTGAATGGCCAACTCAGCAGTAGGCATGGATCTGCCTTAAAAATCAAGGGCTGACCATCTTCCGCCGGACCTGGGTAGATATGCACTCTTGCCTCGTATCGGTGAAGGTGAGGAACGAGTGCCGATTGGAGCACCAGGAAATCAGGGCTAGCACTACAGCCAAGGGCTTTGGTGAGCATATTAGTAATCAGGGGTGGAAAGCCATCATGTTTGACTATGAAGGTTCGGGTGTAAAATTTGGGTGCTTTGAGAGAGCGATTCATGGCTTCTGAGTTACTAGCTAGGCTTCTCTGCAGGGACATGGCTAACTGAGTGGGGAGCGATGCGGCTAGCGGAAAGGGGGCTTTATAGGCAGCTATGTGCGACACACCCACGTGGCGTGGCCCCTTCTTACTTAATGGCAAATGGCACGCTATGCGGCCGACCAAAATGGATAGGGTTGCTATTCGCTCCGTGAAAAACTTAGCGGGGACAGCGGGGTAGGGACGTGTCATTCCCGGTTGCACCACCTATTGCTCAACAATGGTCATGTCGGAGGCCTGGGATGGGTCAAATCCCTTAGGGTCATTACGAATTAATGGTAGAGGCGAGCTAATGCTAGGATAACCTATGCCAGCCTGGCTGCTCTGCTACCATCTTCTGTGGCACCCCGATCCACATGGAGCAGGGGGCCTTCGCACGTCAGCCCAGGATAACACCTGAGTACGATAGGTCCATGATACAGCATTCCAGGTACAAGAATATTCATCAAATACATGTATAGAAGATTACATCATTGATGAATACAATCATCTGGCATAGTTCTTAAGGCTATCTAAATGGCGGCGGAAGTCTTGGTTTAGTGGCTCATCAACTCTAGCTGGGCTCCACAACTCACAGGACTGGCAAGGTTACGGCCTTGCACGACCAAACAAGTGAACAATCCAGGCACGACCTACAAACTGGCATGACACGCCATGTCAGTACATTGAATGTACTTGCAAGTTGACCAAATATATAGCATCCAAACAAGCAGATAACAAAGCAAGAACCAAGCACATGCAACAACCTATCTCATAACAGAAACTAAGCATGTCATGATATTAACTAGCCACATAAATCAAACTAACCATCAACATCATAGCATCTACTAGCATGACAATAACATGGCATATCAAAACTTATTTCTAACATGGCAACAACATAACATGGCATAGCATAACATCTTAATCATAACATATTTTAGCATATCAATCAAAGCATGGCATGGCATCATGAAACTATGTTGAAAATACACTACCAGTTACCTCCCGTGAGGGCATACTGTTCATCAATCAATTACTTATCCACTGCCTCTTTAGGCAAAATCATGACTCATCGAGATCTCATCTTGTGATCATATCAGAACATCACCATGACTTCTCATGACTATCTCATAATAGTCACTACCTTCTTTATCGCACATAATTTATCACATTAGTTATTTAAGGTTTATCCTCCATTTCGACCAAGACCTAATAGTGTGACATACTACGAACTGTGCCCATGACCGAGGGCGCAGCTATCGATAGATTTAACACACACTCTACAGAGGTAGCACACTTTACCCACACCATAGAATCCATGGCCTCGCACTCCCATTCGGGTGGACCATCAACACTTCGACAAAACCGTTCCACTGTCCATGACACTCTCCCGGCCACTCCGACCAACACCCCTTTTTGGGTTCAGTCCTAGGTGGCACCGTGCCGATCAAAGGCATCAATGGCCACCGTCGGGGCAAAACATAAACGGTCCCAAAAGGGGAGATGAGCTCAAAAACGAACTTGGGAACACAAGGATTATGTCCGCCTACCTGATCAGGGTAGCGTGCGCCCATAACCTTCCCTTGTTGGAGGCACCGGCGAGAGGCATGAAAATATATCGCATTAAGGCCTTCCCATAAAGGCAAATGTGGCTGCAGTGAAGAAGTTCGATTTTGTGGCACTATGGCTCGATCCCATCGATGACGGAGGAGGTTTGTTATTATTAAGTCATCTTTTTATCTTCTCCATCATCATGAGCATATTTATCATGAATGCACAATGAGCATGCAACATCCAAATGTATCAACAAACTACCAAGCTTCTTGAGTGAACAACTATAGCATAAAGAACATGGCAATACCAGGTACTAGCATATCAACGGTGTATTACAATCATCATAACATTTATATCAATGACATGAAACTAAAGTAGAGTAGTGACATGGCATTGTCAATAACAACATCCTAATTGGCATGGTAGACAATAACAAGAAAGCACACGCATGCATGGCAAGCACGATAACGAAATAACTGCAGACAAAACTGATAAGAAACTACTGCAACTACACACACACACAAGGTGCAAGCAAAGTCAACATGCAAGTTCGGGGCTCATGATAAGAGGTTGGCTTGCCTGGGGGTCGAGGAATACTCCGGGAAAAAGGTGTAGAATGATCGCGGAAAGATTTGTCGGAAACAGTTCTCTCTCGGAGGGGGCTGTTTACGGGCAAGGGCAAAGTGGTCATTTTCACTATATGAAAACACAATTAAAATGATACCAACAAAAAGAGCTCGACAAACAGAGAACATGAGCGCTGGAATCACCTCGATCGGAGTTACGGTTGCAAAGTTGTGGCCGTTCACTTTTTAGGCAGAAAAGGCACTAAGCAGTGAATGTTCACAAAATAAGAATTTTGGCGGGCGGGGCAGAAAAAGAGAAAGCGCAATCTTCAGATTAGTGAAGAGGAAGCGCATTTCAGGCAATACGCCTTCAAAGTACAGAAAACGCAAAGAGGCCGAGGCGCCCCCACTTATCTAACGTGGCGCTCCTCGTCTCGCCAACAGGTGGGGTCGCGCGGAGTGGGGCCCGCCCGGCCCTGACCTTATTCTTCCTCCCGCTCGGGAGCGCGATGAGCTGAGGGAGATGGCCACCTCAACGGCGACTGCGGGTGATTCCGGCCACGGCTGGGAGCGTGCGACCCACCGATCTTCTCAGGGGAGCGAGATGCATCGAGTAGTGGAGGTCACGGACGCCGAGGATCACCGGAGACAGAGCAGCAGGGCCTGTGGCTGAGAGGGGCTTCAGTCGCCGATGGATATGGAGCTACAGTGGGGGAGGGGAGGGGCCGAGGCTACGGGGAGACTTGCTGGACCCTAGGGGTTGCAGTGGTGGTGGAGGAATGGCGAGGGGAGCTCGGGATCACCGGAATCAAGCGGGTCCCGAGGTGGCGGCCATGGCGATGGTGGGGGTCAGGGAGAGCTTCTCCGGCTTGATGGAGTGGTGGGGGGAGGGTTGTGGACTGCGAGGGAGCTCGGGGCGTGCTTAAATAGCCGCGGGGAAGGCTCGAGAAGGAGGGGAAGAGGTGGCACGCAGCAGGCGACGTGTCCGTGCGCCGGTGATTGGCGCAACGTCGGCAGGCGTGACCAAGGCTCACGGGGAGAGGAAGGAAGGCGAAGAGGAGGAAGCAGTGGGGTGCAAAGGCTCACGGAGCAACACAACGCCAAGGAGGCTCAGGGAGGAAGAAGACAGACGAGGAAGGCGACGGTGCACGTGGGCGCACATTGTGCGGCTTCGGTTCCGGATCGTCGGGGAAGAAAATGAAGGGGGAACAGGGTCCAGCAGGAAGGGGACGGCGACGGGGAGCTGTAGGACATTAATGAGCAGGCCAGAGCCGGATGGAGCAATGCTGCCGGCAACTATAGTGCACAGACTACCATTTTGGCCGGCGTCTCTCGTGATCACCACCGACAAGGCATGCTCTGGACTCATTCAGGATGCCAGCCCTTGTCTGGCGCAAAGTCCCACCAAGATACATTAATGCTAGGGTGATGAACCGAGCAGAGGCACATGGAGAAAAGAGCAACATGTTTCACAAGTCTGCTGTAGCAAGACTGTCCAGACTATGGTGATTAACCTAGTGAGATTAAGAGTAAAACTTGATGTCTGGGAGGTTTAGGGTAGTGAGGACTACGATCCTGCTAAGTTTGAATTGATTTTGACAACTATTTAACATAGTTGCTGTGCAAGTGCTAAATCTGGTCCAGAAACCAAATGATGAAGAAGCACTCACTAGAAGTGTTGGATTCGCCTAAAACTTGGCAAAGCTTGATGATTTGGACATACAATGATGCTATAAACTTTCATACCCAATGGACTTTCCAAAATGGTACTTCCTTCACAGCTATCCTTTCTGCCCAGAAACTTGGGAAAACTCCTGAGGGAAAATGGCTAGATGAAATGAGCCAAAATCTCGTGGAGAGGGGTTATATGGATAGGAGAAGACCTGGGAAAAATTTCAGCCATAATGGAGCAAGATAAAATATACTTGCTTCACAAACTGAAAATTTAGACAGATACAAAGAATTGATCCTGGGCTCACATAGATCAATGCAATGAGATGAATTTTGTATGAGGGTTATGATATGATCATTAGAGACTTCTAGAAAAGTTTTAGCTCATTTTGATCATCTATGAAGGTACTTCCTTCACAGACAAGCAATCTGAACAGAAACCTGAGAAAATTGTGAATGAAGATTGGATTGATGGATTGAGCTGATATTTGGTATCCAGAGGTGATTTATTAATGTTAATCACCCTGCAAAGTTTCAGCTCAAATGGATCAAGGGTTCAAGCACTTCCTTTGCAAAAGTTTCAGACAGGGCAGAAACTTGCATTGGATCATGTGCTCAAATTCTGACCCTTGAAGCATAGGTTTGGATGGAAATGGTGAAGATATATCAAGTACAAGCTCCATAAATTATTTGGGAATTTTCCTTGCTATAAAAATGGTAGCTACTCTGGAAAATGGCAGAAATGCAATATTGGCTTAAAATAGGAAAAGGCAATTTTCCATTATTTAAATGTGGCCAATATTTTTGCCCGAGCTAAGATTGGGCACAAATATCATCTCCACAATTTTTCATGAATTTAGGAGATGACTAGTTATGCCTTTGGATTTTATTCCTCAGAAAGGCAAAAGAAGATATAAATCCCAAACGGAAAATATTGCATAAGTCTTAGCAATACTTTTGCATATCCAAGATTTGAAAGGGTTGAAGGATCTCTGAGAGGATTTGGAAGATCAACAGATCGGGAGAAATGATCGCTCCTTTGGAAGCACAAAGGAAATATTTAAATTCCAAAAAATGGAATTAGGGTTTTGATGGATTTGAGATGATGCAAATGGGATCTTGCCCAGTAACAAAGACATGAGCAAGGTTTTGAAAGGTTGAAAATGACAAGAATTATTAGAGTCATCCAGCAAACTCAAGAAAAAGATTTGAAAAATGATTGCTAGGAAGGAATAACAACACAAAAATTGTTAACCCAATTTTGGGGTTGTTACACCGTGGGGATGGAGCAGCCCCGATAGACGAGGCGGTCGTCGGAGCAGCTCCTTGGAGGTGGAGGATGGGGTGGCTGAACCGCCGGGATGACGAGATGGACGACGGATCCTCTTCCGGGGAGGTGGATGAGGGACATCGAGCTATTGTTGTGGATGACATCGTCGTGGAAGAGGCTCCGGCTGGGCAGCGGTGAGGTGGCGGACGGAGGAGGGTGGGGTTTCACTGCTAGAGCGGAGAGTTTATGGAGGCTTGGAATTTCGAGTGGCAAAAAGGAGGCGATGGGAGGGGGTCCATGACTTAGGGACATGCTTGTCCAAAATGTAGGGTGTGTTTCAAAAGTACCCCCTCCGATTTGGACTAGCGGCCCTTTCGGCTTAGGGTTAGAAGGGGGATTTCACGTGTCGGGATTTGGCAGCTGGAGGGAGTTTTCACGCGCGTTGTAATTTCGGGATAGCAAGGCGTGGGTTGTGAAGGCGTGAGTTTTGGAAGCACGATATCTGAATTTTTGGGATATAACAAGGCACGGGTTGAATTTTAGGGACAAGCCTAACGTGTAATATTGTACTTGTACGTACCAACTCAATTCGGACTTCCCACAACGAAAAAATGAGAAAAATAAAACTATTCACACCATACAAAGAGAGAGTCTTGTCCCATTTTACTATACTAATGCTACTCAAAGCTATGAATACATGTTATGTCCAATTAATTTTTTTCGCTGGCTGTATAATGCATGTAACCTACTCATACCAACATTTTAGTGCATTCCAAATGTCTATACTAGCGCTGCAATTCGAACTAAATTTTAATTTGTTTTCTATTTGAATAAGAATCTACAATCATGATTGTTGCCAACTTCAACCATCATTCATGTATTACCTTAACAACACACCACATGATTACTATAGATATAGATATGAACTATGTGTACTATATGAACTCGAATTCAATTTTTTGAATACACTTGATGTTGATTCCAAATAATAGTACATTCGATGTACTAACTAGATATTCATAATCTAAACCATGTTCCATACGTACATCGTGTTTATCATACAAAGTATAGTGCCCCGCCCCCTACATTATGACAAGTATTTAGCCCTGAGCTGCAAAAGCCACACATTATCCCAAATTATAATCAATGTTCTATATATTATATGTTGTACTAGCAAGATGCCCATGCATTCCACGGAACATCAATATGATCGAGGGGAGGCCTTATTTGCAAATGTGGAGAGGGGTGTGGGTACCTTTTTTCAACATTGTCGTAGTTTCCTTCCTATCCGTCAGATATAAATCGGACGGCCTATATTGCAGGATGGCAGGCACACCATCATCAACAACTCGGTTTTTATAAGAGTAGAGATAAAATATATTATATGTAGTATAGCATGTTCACAACCACACCATGTGTATCACCGTTATATATATTCACGCATGCGTCGGTTTAAAACACTATGATAAATTCTTCAAATATCCAAATTCACTTTTTATAATGAATTATGATCTCTATTCATCTTTTACACCCACACAATCCTCTTATCTTTGTAGCTAGCGCTAAGTTTCTCTCGTGCATGCACACGCCCGCATCCCTCTCACCCTCCCTCAGCATTCTCAAGGTCCACACGCAAATTTGTCTTTTCACTTTAGGTCGTTCACCCATGGTGTGTGTAGCCCCCTAGCTCCTTTACGGCACACATCGATCAATATGCCTCTCTAGCCAGGTGTGCCTACCACAAACACAAGCTTTCCCTCTTCTCTTCTCACCGTCCATGCCTCACTCCCACCCCTATTTTCGGCTATCTCGTACTCGCACACTCCTTCCCCCTCGATATAGTATGTCTCTCGCACCACCTCCTAGCTACATCCCTCTCTCTCTGTATCCTTCTCTCCGGGCCTCAATTCCATTTTTTATGTAGTTTTCTTTTATAAACCAAACTAGTGATAAACAAGAAACTAAAAGATTCAGTTGCAAGATTGTCGGGGGTGTCGTGCGACATATGCCAATGGATGACTTATTATGGAGGGGCCTAATAATACGTCGACGGTGCTAGGAAATGGGTAAGGTGCAAACATGAACGCTGGCGAATCTTACCCAGGTTCGGGGCTCTCCTAGGAGATAACACCCCTAGTCCTGCTCTGCGGGGTCTCCGCATGATCACTCAAGCAACAATGGTGGCTACAAGCTTGCTCCTTGAGTTGTTTCTCTAGAGGGGGAAGAAGAACAAGGCTAGCCCTAGCGTCCTCTCTCTATATGTGTGTGTGAATGAACTAAGGTCTGAACCCTTTGCATGGGTGCCCAGGGGGTTTATATAGGCCTACCCCTAGGGGTACAAAGGTAATCTGGCCGGGTGTAGGACCCGGCTATCAGTGTCTACGGTCGCCATCTTCTCCACCGGCCACTGGGCCCACCGCCTGGTGGGCCCCGCTGGTTGTCTCGTACTTGGCCGATAGGCCGCACCCGCCGCTTGCGAGTCTGGCTGGCTGCTCGATACTGTAGCCGTGCTGCTAATGACACATGTTGTGTCGGGTGACGGTGTCCTGGACTAGGGTACTCACAACATCGTATCCTGATCAGGTGGATCGGGCCGAGGACCCCCATGGCGGTTTACTCATGGGCCACTTCGGGCAGCCCATGCCGCATACAAGGAGTATTCCACAAGACTTGATGATCAAGACAAGGACACTTCACCACCAACGTATTCGACTAGGACTCTTGTTATCCTAGGCGTCTAGTACATTATATAAGCCGAGGCCGGACTAGTCGAGAGAGGGAGCATAGATCATGATGACATTATTCATCATACCCTTAGGCTTTAGACCACAACATATGATCTCAAGGTAGATCAACTCTTGTAATCTCTATATTCATCAAGATCAATCAAGCAGGAAGTAGGGTATTGCCTCCATTAAGAGGGCCCGAACCTGGGTAAACATCGTGTCCCCTATGTACTGTTACCCATCGATCCATGACACACAACTTGGGACCCCCTACTCGAGATCTGCCGGTTTTGACACCAACAATGGTGCTTTCATTGAGAGTTCCGCTGTGTGATCGGCTAAAGATCAATGGCTCGCCTGCGATGTCGGCGTCTTCGTCGCCGGCTCGACTGGTCACCATGGCTTGACCAAGGACTGTGCCCTGCCTCCAACCATCATTTTCGGACGAGGGCCTTCATCAACATCAACTCTGATCTATATCACGATCATGGAAGAATCATCCACGGAGCTCGGGGGCTCAACGTCAACATTGCCCTCGGGCGACCGTCCTACTTTTTCGAACAGTGAATTTGTATCCGCTACCACCACCTCCTCGAGCATCGTTTTGACGACTCCTTCAGTGGAATTGTGCGCAATTGAGTCTACAAAAACACTGTAAAATTTCATCGCATTCCGATGGAGCAATCTCCGCCAATCTTCGATATACCGGAGCCCTATCGAATCTGGACGGGAATCTGGACGAGTTTGGAGCGTGGTGTCTAGCATCTAGCTCGGACGTCCTTTGGAAGATCCAACTGTTGATCGGCTTCGGAATTCCTATATCTACCACCTCTCAAAATTTCAGCTCGATCCGACCGTCCAAACTTCGGGAACCTTCCGATTAGTGCATCACTTTTTGGATCTATTTTCTGCGCAAATACAAATCCTGCCCGAATTCATCGCTCTTCATGAACGGGGTATTGGACAACCTTTTTAATTGAATTTTCTTGTAGGGCATTGCGCGTTGTTCTTAAACATGTGCCCATAAAATTTCAAGCCTTCTTTGAGGTATTCTTCACCATCAAGCTGGTGTCAAACCAGTCCGGCAATATTGCTGTGCGGCTGCCGACCTGCGCTAGACACGTCGTCGCTTTGTTCATCCGAGCTCAACTTCTTTGGATCATCATCTCTGCGAGCCGAACAACAGTTCGGCATCACGAAGGATTAATCATCACCAACATCGCCGCCCCATGGATTACACGGAGTGGGCACACCGGCATTGCCGCACGGTCACTTCATCAAGTCGGCATTGACCACGTCACGAGCTATGACATGCATCGGCATGGCCGCACTGTTGCTTCTTCAAGCCGATGTCCATCATGCCGACCTACTTCGACACCTCGACTGGACCGGGGGCTCCGCTATTTCTTCATCAACATGCTCCGGTGACTTCGGCGTCACTAGCCGACCAGCTTCGACACATCGGCGAGCATGGTGGCTGCAATGCCACCTTACCAACATGCTCCGTCACCTCGGCATTTAGGCCGTATTTCTTTAATTATTTACTTCACTTAAATTAATTAAGTGGAAGAATTTTTTAAGCATATTATTGTTATTATTTCTGGCTTGCACTATTTTATGTGTGTAGGCGATCTGTTCAGACCGGGTCGCGCTGTCACCTCGGTGTGCCGACTTCGTCGTCCCACCTCCGTCGACACAGTTGTGTCGTCTCCTTGGCATGTTGCTCTGTGTTGGCAACCCGCACCGTTAGCTTCATCAACCTACTCCGGAGACTTCGGCGTCACCAGCCGACCAACTTCGTTACGTTAGCTGGACCGGGGGCTTTGCCTCGGCGAGACAACCTTTGCCAGCATCGCCATGTCGTCGCTTCATCACCCATCAGGCAATGGGTGTGCGGATCGAGTGCCAATTTTGGGAGTAACCTTTCTTCGGACTACTACAACAAATAAACCAGGTGCTATTAATCTTAGCAATTTTTGCTTGTTTGGGTTTATTTTTCCCACGGAATTATTACTCTGGTTTGTTCCATCATCTGTACACAGGTATATCAAATGGTGGCCGCATTAACGATAGTCGCGTGGCGGTTCGGTCAGTTTCCGTACATAGTTCGGCGAACGCCGCATCCGGAACTCGGACCGACCTATGAATTTGGGCTTTGCCACGCCTTTACCACATCATGCTGACGCCCTGCATCGACATTGACTTTGGCGCCAGGCCACATCTCTTTAAATAAATTATTTTTGTGAAAAGCAATTATGCAAGGATTATATATATATATTTACATTATTCTTTTTGGAGCGCACTATTTTATGTGTGTAGGTGATCGACTTCGACTGCGTCACGCGGTCACTTCGGCAAGCCAATGTCGTCGTCCCAATTAGCATAAATCAGCTTGCATGATCACCTTGTTGATTGAATTTCCATACCGACATGTTCGGTTGCCTCGGGGACTTCGGCATCATCAAGAGGGTCCTACCTCGTCGGGTGTTTGGCGCATGGGCCATATTTCTTTTATTACTCACTTTGCATAAATTATTTATTATGCAACATTTTTTAATTTATTATTATTACTAATATCTCTGGTTTGCACTATTTTTTCTGCATAGTTAAATGATCAGGGTTGGGCAGTGTTGTCACCTCGGCTGGACGGGGGGCTTCGTCAACACTTCATTTACCTACGCCGGGGACTTCAACGTCACTCTGCCGGCCTGCATTGGCAGTGCTATGTCACCACTTCGAAGTGCCGAGCTCTTCGCTCTGCCACCTCGGGACCGGCTTGGGGGATGGAACCTTGTCCCACATCAAGCTTGGACCACATCATCAACATCGAGCACATTAACCAGCTAAGTCGCTTTCATGCTAAAAAACTTTTAGTTTTAAATTTTGTTTGGTTCGACCAGCATTATACTTTTTTGGCAAAAAGTTGTTTGTGAAAAACTTCCTTGTCAAAACTTTGGTTGTGACATACAAATTCAAATACCCCGTTTACTTGGGGGCTTCCCTTATGAAGCCTTTCCTCTTGCATATGGTTATACTTGTATGGATTCATTCCTTGTTCGTGTATTACACCACAATATGCACCATGTTGACTTAAGTGTTCCGCAAGCTGGGTTGCCTTGCTCCTGTGTTTACCCCTACTTTCCGATTGTTCGGCTAGGGAGTAACGGGAGCACCTCTGCGATTGTGACGATCGGGTCATCCGAGATCGGACCTCAGACCGGGTGAAGCCGAAAGCTAGCGCTCTTATCGTTTTCAATCATGGTCGGCACACAACGGAAATCATGAGTACAAAAAATCTATTGCACAAGTCTCATAGTTACAATGAGCAACCGAAGAAAGGTATCGGTGGGGGTACTATTTTCTTCGAAGATGCTTCTGACACTACGTCAGTAATATAGCATAAGTTCCCTGAGCGCGCTTTGTCTATTACAGCCTTATGGCCTGATTGCCTGGTTATCAGAAACACCGTCGATATTCTCGACAGGTGGAGTACATAACACTTTTCCGGCCCTTGACCGAAGAGGGAGAAACCGACGATCGGTTAAGACACGTTTAAAGTTCAGGTGAACACAGATATGATATAAGTACTTCGGTACATACAATCATAAAAATCGTTTACCCAAGTCACTTGGGGGCTTTAAATTTATGTGAGCCATTTTATAGTAAATGTGTTTTCTTCTTGGTCGTTGCAAAGTCTTTTTCTACCACTCTTTTTTCGACTCGAGTGCATGGTCAATATCCGGATAGCCTAGCTTCTCTCTAAAGCCGCTCGAGTTTAGTTTACTAAACTGGCCTCGGAGAAGCACTCCGCCTTCGGGATAAGGAGCTTGAAGCCGTAGGCTGACCCGCTTGAAGTCTTGAGATCGGATGTGTCACATTAAAGCACGAGAGAAGCACAATTTTTTTTCTAAGACCAATTTGGCAAAAACATTCTTGGATATTGCTATATATGCATCGATTTCGAATTGTGTCTTCGGTTAATAGTTGGGTTGCCTCCTACGTTCCGCTTTGTTCGGCTCCTGTGCTTGCGTCCTATGTTGCGCTTTGTTCGGCTAGGTGTGCAAAGGGAGAACCACTGCGATTGTGCTTCCAGCTCGCATGGTTAAGGACCTCAGTGGAGAAAGCCAAAAACTGACTGCCCAATAAGCGTAAACTGGTCAGCGATCAGATGACTGTGTTAAATGACATGCCGTTCATAATATTGGCCGAAGTGTTTACGACTTGACCTCGGCTGTCGCGGAACACTAACAGGGGCTAGTAGCTGGTCTCCCATCTTTAAAGCTCCTATTACTAAGTTAAAGTTATAAAGCCCGCATATCTGATTGCCTCATTTCCGCTAACACAACCGCCTTCGGGCATCGAGACATTGGCTAAGAGTTGTCTTGTTATTGCGAAAACACCCTGCGTAGCATCTACAAGGGGGTAGAAGCCAGCGATGGGCCACTTTCAACTGATAAACAGTCGCAATGGAGTCAAAATAAGTATATATCATCAGCGTTTGTATTCATTATACAAGTGTTGCCTTCCGTAATTATTGTTATATAAAGCCATAAATATGCATCAATTTGACTTATAATTTTGGTCAAGCTGGGTTGCTTGGCTCCTTTGCTTACCCATACGTTCCCGATTGTTTTGCTAGGCGGTAAAGGGAGCACCTCTATGATTGTTACTATCGGGTCATCCGAGTTAGTACCTCAGACTGGGTGAAGCCGAAAGCTAGCAATCTTAAAGGATCACATTGGTCGGCAATGACGGAAGTGAAAATTCTGGTTCAATAATACCATAGAGTTCGGGAACTTTTCCTGAACTAAATCCTCAATATTTTTCTCCCACATTGATCGGAGGTGAGGTTTCATCATCATGATAAGCATGACAACCCAAAGAAAGGAATCGATAGCGGGACTATTTTCTTTAGAAGATGTTTCTTACGTTAAAACGTAATATAACATATCTCTCCGTGTACCTTTGTTTATAAAACCGTATGGTCGGATTGCCTTGTTTGCTGTAAAACTTTGCCCTTATAAAGGCTTTATAAAGTAGGATAAACACTCCCCGGCTTCTGGCTGAGGAGGTTGAAGCCGATGGTCGGTCAACAAAGTTTTGTACAATCTGGATCCGAGCATTAATGATGTAAAGAATTTGGATACATAGAATCATTACACATAATTTGTGATTTTACTATGGATATCGATCCTTAATTCGGCCACCCGTGCCCGCATTAATGCATGAGGGCTACTGGGCTTCGGGCTTATTATTTACAAATATTAAAGGGGCACATCGATCCCCTGATCTTGTGTTGCCACCCGACTAGTGTCTCGGGGGCTACTGCATTGCCTGTTCAATGCAGAAAATTCAAAGTGCTTAGTGTTCGGCTTGACCGAACTATAGGCAAACACGTCTTCGGACAACAACAGGTACAATCTAGACCTATCTGGCATCAAGCTAATATATTACGACAACTTATCTAGACCCTCTCTCAAGGGCTCGTTCGCCGATCACTATTGTCTCCAATATATTACACTGCATTTCTATTCCTACGTATGCTGCCGAGCTAGGGGTTGATCCTCAGGCCGATTTCGCGAATCGACCTGAGTCTCAGGGGCTACAAGGATCAGCGGTTTCATGTTTTCCTTCAGGTGCATCTCGGATTTTAGACCGACACATACCTTGAGGGCTACTAGTTATACATATTGACAGCAAATAAATTTACACGCATCAGAAATAAAATCCGTAAACAATCAACCCAAGCCCGAGGTGGTGCATCACCTTGGAAGCAGTCCGACATAAAGCTTGGATGCAAGTGGCTAGCTCTATAGAGGGAATTCCCGCATTAAGCTCGGCTAACCTCCTTTAAACTTCTTCAAGCCAAGGTGATCTATGACAAGTCGGAGACAGTGCAGTGTTGGATCTCGGATACAGTCCCGCGCTGGTGCTCGGCTGCAAAAGATACCTCGAATGCAGTCCGGCGTTGGAGCTCGGATGCAAGAGGACACCGCTGCCCGGGAACAACTTCAAACCCGAGGTGGGCATAAAAATAACAAGGCATTGATAAAAGCTGATAACTTAAAGGGGCTCCTCGAACACTCGACATGTAAACTCTTCAGATTTACTTCGGTGATCCTCAAGATCGAAGATAAGAAGATTTGTTGAACCTGTTTTCAAGACCGACGACCGAAGATGAAGAACAGGTCGGAAGAATCGAGGAGCATCCCAAACTTGAAGACCGGTTCAGGGGGCTACTGACGGTGTCCTGGACTAGGGGGTACTCACCACGTCGTCTCCTGATCAGGTGGATCGGGCCGAGGACCCCTATGGCGGTTTACTCATGGGCCACTTCGGGCAGCCCATGCTGCATACAAGGAGTATTCCACAAGACTTGATGATCAAGACAAGGACTCTTCTCCACCAATGTATTTGACTAGGACTCTTGTTATCCTAGGCCTCTGGTACATTATATAAGCCAAGACCGGGCTAGTCGAGAGAGGGAGGATAGATCGCGGTGACATTATTCATCATACCCTTAGGCTTTAGACCACAACATATGATCTCGAGGTAGATCAACTCTTGTAATCTGTATATTCATCAAGATCAATCAAGCAGGAAGTAGGGTATTACCTCCATTAAGAGGGCCCGAACCTGGGTAAACATCGTGTCCCCTTTCTCCCGTTACCCATTGATCCATGACACACAACTTGTTACCCCCTACCCGAGATCTGCCAGTTTTGACACCGGCATCGGGGGAGGCGTGGCTACAGTACCACCGCCTGGCGGGCGTTCACTATAGCCATTCCCCGTCTCTTCTGATTAATGGCGCACAAACTCCAATGAGAGGAGAGCCGCCTGGTTAGGGGCCGACCTCTCCTCGAGCCGACTGGCAAGGGCTCGTCGCCCTCTGGCTCCTCGCGGACAGGTAGGGCCCGCTGCATCCGAGCCATGCCGATAGCCCGTCGTGGGGGCATGTGATGTAGGGTAGAACCCTAGACGACCGATCTTTCACGAAAGGAGCGAGATCCCTCGAAGAACACGACGAACACGGGGAAGAACGAGGGGAAAACACGAGAGAAACCCTCAACCAACAAGAAATAGATCACACATATGCTAGATCGATGAACACACAGAGATACACGATGATCCAAGGTCAACAAAGGACGATACAAAGTAACCGGTTCTTCTCCGTGAGGAGGTCTTGATGGGGGTCTTCTCCGTGAGGAGGTCTTGAATCCACGAGGATCTTCTCCGTAGAGGGGCCGCGGTCACTCGAAGAGATGATCCGGGATGGATGAGCGAAGCTCTATCTCACATATGAGCTAAATCAACGCTAACCTCAGCTCGAATGAGGTGGGGGAGTATCTATAGTCTCAATCCACGAAAGGGTAAGTGAAAGTGGGGTACATGGGCCCTAGGCCCGCTCTCTGCGCGCAGGCAGGGCGGTAGTACCGGCCAGAGGGCGGTAGTACCGCGGTCAGCGGTAGTACCGCTTAGGTTGAGCGGTAGTACCGCTCGTCAGCGGTAGTACCGCTTAGGTTGAGCGGTAGTACCGCTCCGGAAGTTTTTTTAGTACCGGGCGCATGGCGGTAGTACTGCTCGTCAGCGGAAGTGGCGCGGCAGTGGGGAGCGGTAGTACCGCTGTAGGGAGCGGTAGTACCGCTATAGGGAGCGGTAGTACCGCTGGTTCTGGAGCGGCCGTATTCTCTTCCATCTCTTGACGTACATCTTCCTCTACGGGTTCTCCTTGCTCCACAGCGTCTCCATGGCTTACTCCTCGGTACCTGAGTACGCACAATGTCTCCGTTTGAGGTAGTAACCATGTCTCATGTGTATCGAAGTGGAATTGTGAGAGGAGAGATGTCACCTCGGTTTCGAGAGCCCTTGCACGTGCTCGAGTCATGGGTCCTTTAGGCACTTGGTGAGACGATGGTAGGTCCATGGGGATGGCCTTGGGATGCTCCGCATCATCTCCCCTCCCTTGGGAAAGATCCGACCTCGGATCGAAATCCTCATCACTATGGTACGGGGAGAGATCTTTGATGTTGAAGATGTCGCTCACGGAGTACTTGTCGCGTGGGATGTCGATCTTGTAAGGGTTGTTGTTGTAGCGCGCAAGCACCTTGAAAGGTCCGTCCGCTCGAGGTAGTAGCTTGGACTTGCGTTCATTGGGGAAGCGATCCTTGCGAAGGTGTAGCCACACAAGATCTCCAACATGGAACATCATGGGTTGCTTGTTGACGTTGAGCTTGGTCGCGAGTCGTTGTACTTGGCGCTCGATGGTGTTCCTTGTATCTTCATGCATCTTCTTGAGGAAGTTGACTCGGGCACTCGCGTCCATGTTTGTGCGCTCTTGAAGCAATAGAGGTAGAATGTCCAATGGGGACAATGGGTTGAAGCCATAGACGACCTCGAAGGGGGACTTGCCGGTAGTCGAATGTCTTGCTCGGTTGTAGGCGTACTCGGCGATTGGTAGGCACTCTCCATGAAGGCGCAAGATTTCCCTACAAAACAAATTTGCAACATGTGAAGCATCGTCGATCTTGTTGCAAGGAGTGAAATGAGCCATTTTGGAGAATCGGTCCACAACAACAAAAACGGAATCCTTGACATTTCTAGTTCTAGGCAAACCGAGCACAAAGTCCAAGCTAATATCTTCCCATGGTTGATATAGAATTGGAAGTGGCATATAGAGGCCATGAGATTGGGCTTTGGACTTAGCTTTGCGGCATGTATAACACCGGTTGGTGAAGCGATTGATGTCTCGATGCATCTTGGGACAAAAGTAGTTCTTAGAGAGCGTAACAAATGTCTTGTCGCGTCCAAAGTGTCCCATGAGTCCACCACCATGAGATTCCTGCAAAAGCAACAAACGCAAAGAGGACTCGGGAATGCAAAGTTTGTTAGCTCTCATAAGATATCCGTCTTTGATATAGTATCGCTCCCAAGAAGTATGCATCAAACACTTGGCATAAGGTATTGCAAATGTAGGATCATGTTCATATAATTCTTTGATATGCTCAAAACCAATGACATTCAACTTAAGAGTAGTGACAAGCATGCATATACGGGAAAGCATCCATTCATCGCCCTCTTGTATGCGGATTTGATAGCAACCACTTTTAAGATCAATTTTGGAAAAGATAGTGGCACCACTAAGTTCATCAAGCATATCATCAAGGCGTGGAATGGGGTACCTATATCTAACGGTGATAGCATTGATAGGTCTACAATCGGAGCACATGCGAGAGCTACCGTCACGTTTTGGAACAAGAATGACCGGTACGGCACAAGGACTCAAACTTTCACGCACATGTCCATAGTCTATGAGATGCTTTACTTGCCTTTGTATTTCTTTGGTTTCTTCGGGGTTGACGCGGTATGGAGCTTTGTTGGGAAGCAGCGCTCCGGGGATGAGATCAATTCGGTGCTCAATGCCTCGTAGTGGAGGAAGACCCGGAGGGAGCTCATCGGGGAAAACATCTTGGAATTCCTGCAATAGAGAAGATAACACCAAAGGTAGATCGTGAGAGTTGTTAGTTTTTGTGACCTCGTCCTTGCACAATAGGACATAGTGTAGGACACTCGATGGGTTCTCACACACTTCTCTTATCTCACGTTTGGTGGCAAAGAGAACTAAGTTTTTCTTGTCGCTCATCGTGGAGGCACTCAATTTGGGCTTGTGGCGCTCACTCTCTTTTTGGTGGTTCGCTCTCTCACTATTTTCTCCACGATGGGTGACTTGCTTGTCGGCGAGTACTTGGCTTGGAGACATAGGACGTAGCACGAACTCTTTCCCTTTCATCTTGAAGCTATAGTGATTTGTACGCCCATTGTGAATGACACCTCGGTCAAATTGCCATGGTCGTCCAAGTAGGAGGTGGCAAACGGTCATTGGGAGGACATCACATTCCAATGTGTCTTCATAGGCGCCGATCTTGAAAGAGACTTGTACTCTATGCTCGACTTGTATGGTGCCGGTGTCGCTTAGCCATTGAACCTTGTAGGGGTGAGGGTGCTTCATCTTGATCAATTGGAGCTTGGAGCAAAGTTCTTCACTTGCTAAGTTGTGGCAACTACCTCCATCGATGATGACATTGACGGAACGTCCATTGATGCCGGCCTTTGTGTGGAAAATATGGCATCGTTGATCTTCGTCTTGTTGATGTTGAAGAGTCAAGACCTTGGAGACAACAAGAGCAGGACTTGAATCTTCATCGCAAAAGACTTGGTCATCTTCATCTTCATTGTTCACTTGTCGGTGCATGGCCACTTGCTCAAGAGCTTCCATTTTGCCTTCACTCATGGAGTCATAGGTTCCGTCGTCGTTGAGGATCATGGTGCGCTTGTTTGTGCACTCGAAGGACTTGTGGCCTCGGCCGCCGCATGTGAAGCATTTGATAGAACTCGTCTTGATGGTCTCATCGGTTGGAGTAGATGATGATGAAGCTTTCTTGAAGTTGCTTGTAGTAGAAGGACGACTTGTGCTTGTCGAAGCTTTCTTGTAACTTGGCTTGTCGCCGTTGCTTGTAGAAGGCTTTGTAGATGTAGAAGGTGTTGGAGTCGTCGAAGTTTGATTGTTGGCGAGACCATAGGACTTGGATGAGAACTTGGCGTACTTGAAGTCTTCTTGTACTTGCCGTTCCGCTTTGGTAGCTTGGTGCACTAACTCGACGAGGTTCGAGTAAGGTTGGAAATCGGCAATCTTCTTGATAGGATGATTGAGTCCATTCAAGAACCGTGCCATAGTTTGCTCATCATCTTCCTTGACGTTGGCTCGTATCATGGCAATCTCCATTTCCTTGTAGTACTCTTCAACGCTCTTGGTTCCTTGCTTGAGTTGTTGAAGCTTCTTGAAGAGGTCACGGTTGTAGTAGTTTGGCACGAACCGTGCTCTCATGACATCCTTCATTTGTCTCCAAGTGGTGATGGGTGGTTCACCTCTTGCCGCTCGGCGCTCAATGACTTGTTCCCACCAAATGAGGACGTAGTCTTGGAATTCGAGGGATGCCATTGCGATCTTCTTCTCTTCTTCATAGTTGTGCAAGCGGAAGATTTTGTCAACCTTCAATGCCCATGAGATGTACTCTTCAGGGTCGTTGCTTCCATTGAACTTGGGCATGGTGAACTTTAGCTTGCCATATCGTTGCTCTTCATTGTGTTGGGGATGATGACGTCCATGTCGTTGAGGATTGAAATTGTCATGGCGCTCTTGGCGAAGTTGGTTCACTTCCTCATGTTGCTCTTGGCGATGATTGGGTCCATTGTCTTCTTGCTCTCGATGGACTTGACATTCTTGTCGCGCTTGAGGATGAGCTTGTCTATCTTGACGAGGAACTTGGCGATGCACGTGGCCTTCGTAAAGTCGTTCTTGAGCTTCATCACGAAGTGCTTCTTGTTGGAGACGAGCTTGTCGGCCTCGATCGGCTACGGCACGACTTGAATCACGAAGTGCACATTGCGCCTCAAGTGCTTGAGCTTCACGTAGTCGTTGTTCTTGACGTTCCGCCTCGGCGTCTTGTGCATCTTGATGTTGTCGCGCACGCTCCTCTTGTTCTTGTTGTCGTTGACGTTGCCGTTCTTGTGCTTGAGCAAAAGCGGCTTGGTTTTGGCGATGTCGATGCTCTTGAGAGTCGGTGTCGTGTAGAGGATTGCGATTTGCTTGACGATCTTGACGCACGGCACGACGAAGAGTGTTTGATGTCGGTGTACTTGAACCGGAGATGGTGTCGTCGGAGTGTCTACTTGAGCGACTCCTTCTTGACAAAGTTGACGGAGTTGAACGAAGCAACAAAGCTGGAATCTCGTCCATTCTTGCGTCGTTCTCAACCTTGTGCTCGTCGAGCTTGTTGTCGAAGTAGTCCCTTGTACGAATCTCGGATTGGCGTAGGTCGGTGGCGAGATTGTCGATGCGGTCGCCCAAAGCAAGTTGTTCTTGATGCAAAGCCCGTTGTGCACCAAATAGTTGATTCTTGGTGACGAAGGAAGACATGTCATCGTCTTTCTCCATTAAGAGTGGATTGGTAGAAGTACTTGGCCTATCCATCATTCCAAACAAAGATATGTGAGAGGGAGAAAGGAAAGAACCAATATCCAATGTACCTTGACCAATGTTGACAATGGATCAACGATGACTCCAATGTGTAGCAAGGAAATAGCACAATTGGTACCAATTCTTGTCGGTTCTCACACCTACACAAGTAAAAGCTTATGGTGGAGCTCGGTTAGGATGGTGGCACAAAAATTTGATGCAATTGTAAGTGAGACTCAATAATGTTGGAAAAGATTCACAAATTTGCAAATGCAACAAGTAGACCAATAGCAAGATATGCTACACGGAAACACACACGCAAATAGATAAGATGGGGTTATGCAACCAAGGATGAGCCAAAACGTGGAATTCACCAAGATGCTCTTGTTGCACAACACTAGAGAGACGCTAGCACGATTGCACAATAGGCGGATACGAACTTGTGCACAACCTACTAAGCAAAGATGCAACGACTTCTATCCCAAGTATGCTATATGTATGATGTTCCTATGCTTGGATCCAAGATGATCGAGTATGACAATCTTAATGTTGGATGATGCTATGGTTCTTGTTTATGAGCTCTTTGCTTATCTTTCCTCTTTTGCTTAAAAGCTTGTTTGGCTCTTTGATGTTTGAGCTCTTTTCTCATGCAATGCTTCACGAACCAAGATAGCAATTGTGTATGCGACAACAACTTTGTGACACAAGTGATGATGCCGAGATATGCAACACGATGATAATGGGAAGTAATGAACACTAATGTGCACAAGTCACGTTGCCGGCAATACTCAATGGCTAGTCTCGATGGGTAAGTGACGCAAAAGTAAGGCCATGTGGTTATCAATACAATTGCAAGAGAGTATGACGATATCACGATACCAAGATGATATCCAAGGTGAAAGTGATACCAAAGTGAAGTAGCTGTTCGTAGTAGTCCTTGGCGAAGATGAGCGGTGGTGATGTTGATGTCGAACCGTACCTAGATAGCCGAAACACAAAAGGATACGGAAACCACACCTCAAATTCTCAAAGCAAAGGTCAAATGGTGGTAACGGAAAGCGTTGGTGGTTGCGGAAGTCGGTGGTGGTTATGCGGAGGATGTGGTGGTAACCCTAGGCAAAGATGCCAAAGTTCGAAAAATTTGGTGGAGTCAAATGTTGGTGAAACCTATCTAGGTGGATAGAGGATGTCAATAGCTACTCAACGAGCTAAAGAACGCGAAAATCGGACTCCGGATGTGGAAGTTATGGACAAAACGGTGAAAGTTGGAAAGCTGAAACTGTCAAGGACGGTAGTACCGCGTGGCAGTTTTTTTGTTCCGCGCTAGGCACGGTAGTACCGCTCCGACGGGACGGTAGTACCGCTCCGGACTTTTTTTTGTACCGCTCGCGGGGCGGTAGTACCGCGCCGGACTTTTTTTGTACCACGCAATTTACGGTAGTACTGCTCTGACGTGCGGTAGTACCGCTCGGGTCGGGAATTTTCGTAGATCGAAACGGGAGGCGATTTTGGAGCGGAAATGGATGATTTCGAGGTCAAAATTGGAGAGATTTCGTGGATGTAAAGTGGGGAAACTTGGGGAGATGCTAGATCCACTCGAAAGCAAACAAATCCATGGATCAAATCCAACAAAACTTCATCACACTAACAAATCACAAAAAATTTTGGGGCTATTTTTGGTGGGGATTTTCGAATTAGGACGAAAAACAACAAAATCAAGCTAGAAAACAAAGAGAGGGGGCTCCGAAATCGTGATCAACGTGGCTCATGATACCAAGATGATGTAGGGTAGAACCCTAGACGGCCGATCTTTCACGAAAGGAGCGAGATCCCTCGAAGAACACGACGAACACGGGGAAGAACGAGGGGAAAACACGAGAGAAACACTCAACCAACAAGAAATAGATCACACATATGCTAGATCGATGAACACAAAGAGATACACGATGATCCAAGGTCAACAAAGGACGATACAAAGTAACCGGTTCTTCTCCGTGAGGAGGTCTTGATGGGGGTCTTCTCCGTGAGGAGGTCTTGAATCCACGAGGATCTTCTCCGTAGAGGGGCCGCGGTCACTCGAAGAGATGATCCGGGATGGATGAGCGAAGCTCTATCTCACATATGAGCTAAATCAACGCTAACCTCAGCTCGAATGAGGTGGGGGAGTATCTATAGTCTCAATCCACGAAAGGGTAAGTGAAAGTGGGGTACATGGGGCCTAGGCCTGCTCTCTGCGCGCAGGCAGGGCGGTAGTACCGGCCAGAGGGCGGTAGTACCGCGGTCAGCGGTAGTACCGCTTAGGTTGAGCGGTAGTACCGCTCGTCAGCGGTAGTACCGCTTAGGTTGAGCGGTAGTACCGCTCCGGAAGTTTTTTTAGTACCGGGCGCATGGCGGTAGTACTGCTCGTCAGCGGAAGTGGCGCGGCAGTGGGGAGCGGTAGTACCGCTGTAGGGAGCAGTAGTACCGCTGTAGGGAGCGGTAGTACCGCTGGTTCTGGAGCGGCCGGATTCTCTTCCATCTCTTGACGTCCATCTTCCTCTTCGGGTTCTCCTTGCTCCACAGCGTCTCCATGGCTTACTCCTCGGTACCTGAGTACGCACAACGTCTCCGTTTGAGGTAGTAACCATGTCTCATGTGTATCGAAGTGGAATTGTGAGAGGAGAGATGTCACCTCGGTTTCGAGAGCCCTTGCACGTGCTCGAGTCATGGGTCCTTTAGGCACTTGGTGAGACGATGGTAGGTCCATGGGGATGGCCTTGGGATGCTCCGCATCAGCATGGCTCCCCCTGTGGTGGGTGAAATCATGGGTGGAGTGGCAACAGTGCCGCGCCGGACGAGAGATCTTCGTCTGGTACGATGCACTGTGGCCACACTTGGCCCTGGATTTGGGGGTGGCAGGTCGTGCTGTAGCCACGCCCCATCTCATCGTATTTATGTGGGTGCGAACTCTGAGGACACTTCGGGCCGCCTCCTAGGAGCCGTCCTCTCTAGAGGCCGCCTGCTAGGAGTCGGTCCACCTTGAGGCCGTCTTCTGGGCCTTGTCGTCTTTTGGCAGCCGGTCGTTTGGACCAGCCGGCTGCGAGAAAGCGGCGCTTTGGTCTTTGATTCTTGAGGGGCGCAGCCGACCCCGATGTCTTGAAACACCATGGGGAGCTCATGAGGCTATCCGTGGCTAATTACTCCGACAGTAGTCCCTGAAGCTGGTGGGGGGCGCCGCGGCTGAAAGAGGCGAGGGGCTTCAGCATCTTCCTACTCTGAGTGCTTCGTTGACCTTGCTTCGTCCGTCTCTCGGAATGCCTACTGCCAGGAGCCGGACACGACCAGACATGCCGCCTAGTGGTTTTTGAAATGTCGCGGCGGGAGCCAGGTGGCGCACCAACCAGGCGCCAAGCTCGCCGCCAGCTATCTGCACGCCACGTGGCGCTAGCTGGCCAGGCCACCTGCCAACCCATGCGCGTGATGGGACATCACCGCACGCCGGGGCCCACCACTACTGGGACTCGGCATGCGCGCGGATCCGTTGCGGCCGAGGCAAACGGTTGGGATTCCGTGGCGTGATTACTCCATGCTGTTACTGCGCGGTTAAGGCGGGGTCCTGGGGTCGTGGGCATAGTTAATCCCACGATACCCACACCCCGTCCCCTCACCTTCGCAGCCCAGGGCTATAAGTAGGGGGAGGAGGGGTGGCTCTGGCACACACTCCCTTTGCTCTACTCTTCCTCTTCTCTCGCTCTGTCGCCACCGCACTCCAGCAGCTTACCGAAGTGCTGCCGCGGCCCATCTCCACCAAACCCAGCCTTTCCGCCGCACCACCGCCTTGTCTGTCCTAAGCTTCCATGGCGCGAGAGCAGGTTGGCAGCTGGGATAGCTAGAACATCATCGAGGATCACATCGCCTTCCTTCGCAACACAACACGCGGCGGCTGACCAGCGAGGGCTACGTCCAGGCGCGCATTCCGCCCGCAAAGGAGATCTTGTCGGCGCGGAGGAAGGTGAGTGCGTCGTCTTTCAGTCGCACTTCCACCGGGGCTTCGGCCTGCCGACGAGCGGCTTCCTCCGCTCGTTCCTCTAGTTCTACCATCTTCAGCCGCACCACCTCACACCGAACACGGTGCTGCTGTTGTCGGCCTTCGTCACACTTTGCGAAGGCTATCTTGGCGTTCTCCCCACCCTTGAGCTCTGGTGAGAATGCTTCTACACCAAGCTCGACATCTCGCGAAGAACGAGGCGGCTCAGTGCGTCACCTTCATCGCGGTGCGGCGCCTGGGAGCGGGGAATCGCTTCCCGTCCATCACCTTGACCCAGTCGGTCAAGTTGTGGCAAAAGTTGATGAGGACATTGTCGGTGTCAAAACCGGCGGATCTCGGGTAGGGGGTCCCGAACTGTGCGTCTAGGCGGATGGTAACAGGAGACAAGGGACACGAAGTTTTACCCAGGTTCGGGCCCTCTCGATGGAGGTGAAACCCTACGTCCTGATTGATTAATATTGATGATATGGGTAGTACAAGAGTAGATCTACCACGAGATCAAGGAGGCTAAACCCTAGAAGCTAGCCTATGGTATGATTGTTGTATCTTGTCCTACGGACTAAAGCCCTCCGGTTTATATAGACACCGGAAAGGGTTAGGGTTATACAAAGTCGGTTACAATGGTAGGAGATCTAAATACCCGTGTCGGTTCAAAACCGGCAGATCTCGGGTAGGGGGTCCCAAACTGTGCGTCTAGGCAGATGGTAACACGAGATAAGGGACACAATGTTTTACCCAGGTTCGGGCCCTCTTGATGGAGGTAAAACCCTATGTCCTGCTTGATTAATATTGATGATATGGGTAGTACAAGAGTAGATCTACCATGAGATTAAGGAGGCTAAACCCTAGAAGCTAGCCTATGGTATGATTGTTGTATGTTGGAGTTGTCGTCCTACGGACTAAAACCCTCCGGTTTATATAGACACCGGAGAGGGTTAGGGTTACACAAAGTCGGTCACTATGGTAGGAGATCTGAATATCCGCATCGCCTAGCTTGCCTTCCACGCCAAGGAAAGTCCCATCCGGACACTGGACGAAGTCTTCAATCTTGTATCTTCATAGTCCTGGAGTCCGGCTGAAGGTATAGTTCGGCTATCCGGACACCCCCTAATCCCGGACTCCCTCAGTAGCCCCCGAACCAGGCTTCAATGACGACGAGTCCGGCGCACAGATTGTCTTCGGCATTGCAAGGCGGGTGCTTCTCCAAACTCTGTGTACCTGTTGAATAATGTCCATTTTTCTGTAACGTAACACTCCTTGGCTTCTTAGCCCACTAATGGCGGCCTTCCACGTGTCGAACGAATACGAAAAGTCTGGGTGTTTTTACATTCACACCCCTGGCCGCGTAAATGAGCCGCCTATTTAAATAGATGGGGATTTAGATCCAAACCACACCTTTCCCTTCTGCGAGTAGTCATCAGAGCGCATCTAGCAAAGGTCCATTCCACCATGGTCAACCATCGGAACTCCTCTCCTCGCCCATCCAACCCTAAGCCGGAAGACTGGGAGAGGTGCTCCATCCCGCATAGCGAGCTAGTATCGCTTCAGACCAAGGGATTCCTCCCTCCGTCCTATATGGTTCCGGTTCGAGCCGGACTCGCCACCTATAATGGCGGAGAGCAAGCGGAGAGTGCCCCTAATCCTTCCAAAGGAGAGCGGGTATGCCTCGTGCCTTATCTAATAAGAGGACTCGGATTTCCAATTCATCCATTTCTCCGGGGGCTTTTGGAGTTCTACGGCCTCCAGCTGCACAACCTCACGCCCGCCTCTATATTGCATATCGCGGGCTTCATTGCCCTTTGCGAGTTGTTCTTGGGTATTGAGGCTCATTTCGCGCTATGGAAGAGGCTATTCTGCCTGGTGCCTCGTTCAACAGTGGGTGGAGCCGAAGTGTGGCGCATCGCCGGGACCGGATATCTATCCGGAACCCCAAGGCGTCCGAGGACTGTCCTTCGGAATGGTTTTATATAGACGATGTCCCACTGCCGGATCCTATCCGGGTCAGTCTCCCCGAATTCAACAGTGCTCCCTTAAAGAAACGCTTAAGCTGGCGTCCACGGAGCTCTCGTAGAGAAAGTGACAGGGACGTCCTTTACCTGACAGGCCGGATAAGACTATTGGCTCATTCCGGACTAACCATGATTGGGGTCATGGCCGCATGCATTATGCGGGGGGTGCAGCCACTGCAGTATAGAGGCCACCCCATGTGGGATTTTAACGGGGAAGATGACGCCACCAGTTACGGTCGTAAGGGGCCGAACTCGGCTGCCGCTCTGATAAAGATCTTGTCCTCTTTGTACAAGGGAGAAGAGGAGGAATTCCTCTGCGTCAACCCCCAGGGTGGATTTACTATGTACAACCCTCCGAGTTGGGTAAGCAGACAATTTTGCTCGCCCGTCCGTTTCATATTCCCATGATCAAATATGTAGTCTAACAAGTACAACGCAGGAACTGCGTCAGGAAGTAAAGGATATAAACAGCCGTCCTCCACAGCCCGGGGATCCAGAACGGTCCCTTGATCCGGACTCCGAAGAGGATCCGGATATAGCTGTGGAGCTAATTGACGGGGTATTTCATCAGCTGAGCAAGGATGATACCTTGGTGGCCATTACGGCCGATTACCCAGGGCTAATCCCGGCCTCCCAGGTAATAGAGACCGGAGTCTCATCACTTTGGAAAGGAATCCATCCTCACGTGTTTAAGTTTCCCTGACAACAACCGTGTTTTGCAGGGGAGGTTTCAGAGGCGGGAGGCCGAGCCTACGGCTAGCCAGCGAGGGGCTGCAGGACCCCGTGGGGTAAAAAGGAATGTAGTCCGGACTGAGACGCCGGTGCAAAGGTATAGCGCACCATCTTCTTTCCTGGTGTTGTTCCTTCGGGGCATATTAACGCTCGTGTTCTCTTCAGGACGAAGAGACCTCGCCGGACTATATCAGGAGAGGTTGCCAATCGCGCCTCCACCAGCCAGGCTCCAAAGCCTGGTCCGGAAACGGAGGTGAACACAAGGCGCGCACCGGTTGCTCCTCCGACAGAGGATGCGGACAGGCTGTCTGCCACCAATTCTGAGGTGGAGAGTGCCATGAACCACAGGCGTCGCTGGACAGTTCTTCGCGACGCTTGTTTCTCCCAGGAGGCCTTGGATGCCTTTAACTCGAGAGAAGCATACCTCCGTGCTGCTCAAAATGGTTTAGCCAGAGCCACGGAGCAATATGTAAAAGACATGCGGGTAAGAAAATTTCTGGTAAATATATATATATATATACCAGTAGCCCCCGAGACTTGGAATAGTTAGAATAACTGATTTAAGGATCATTTGTTGTGCAGGCTCTTACAGAAAAGAATACCCTACTGTCCCAGGAGCTGGAAGGGTGCAAGGCCCAACTTGAGGCCGCACTAGCCGCGGCAGGGGAGCCCAAGGAGACCCCCTCTGATAATTTATGCTTCGTAAGATAAATATTTTGCGAGGTGCGGCATGGGTACAAATCTGACAAATGAAATTGTAGATGTCGCCGGATTAAATCCGGAAAAGCAACAACTCCTACGCCAGCTGAAGGCTGGTGAGAGTTTGCTAACAAAGGTGAGGCGGCAGAAGAACGATCTCCAAGATGCCAACACCAGGCTGGGCGTTGAACTGAAGGATGTTCGTCCGAGCTGTCGGACTCCGCTAAGGAGAATCAACGGCTTCGACGCGGCATATATAGTAAGTGCTTAAATGAACTCTGAAAGGGGGTTCGGCGGGGAAGTCGACTAACAGAGTTATGTCTGTAGGTATGCTAACAGGTCGTCCTGTAGAGGAGATGCCCGGTTCAATGGGCGACCTTCTTCCCGAGCTCTCACAGCTGCACGAGCGAGTTCGGCAGGTGATGCAAGGAGTTGCCCAGGCCTTATGGCCATCCCTCCCCAGGCTCGAGGGCCTTGAAGAGCTTGCAGAGAAGCTAAAGGGAGCGCGGCGGCGCTTCCAGTTGTGGAAGATATCGGCCTACCGCCAAGACGCGAGGGAGGCCTGGGCCATGGTAAAGACGCGGTACACAAAGGCTGGCCCCAACCACATGGCCGAGGTCGGACCTGTAGGACCTGATGGGAAGGAGATCCCTGTTAGCTTAGTATACGACCAAGTAGAATTGGCCGCAAAGTATTCCCAGCAGGACTGTAAATTAGACAGCCTGTTAGATGGTATTGAAGAGGAATACAATCAGTTAGAGTGACTATGTAATTTTGAATTGACATGTGTAATGCCTTCTAGCCGGATTGTAGATCGTTTGTCGTTGCCGACCTTTTCGCTTCGACCTCGGGACCTGACGGTCCGGAGTGTGTCCGAATACCCTATCGGTTATGCAAGAACCGGGGTATGCATGGAGACCAGGCGTTGGGGTCATTAGTGCTTTATCAGACAAGTGCCCAACTAGTTATGTTATATTACATGGTTAGTAAGAAACATCTTCCAGAGAGAATAGTTCCGTTAGGGGTTCCTTTCTCTGGGAGGCATGCCCTAAAGTGCATGTCCGGACTGCAAACACAGGAAAAGCATCTGGGGGCATATACATAAATAAGTAAAAAAGGTCATCTTTAGTTCACCGACCGAATATTCCCTTAAGAACGCTAGCTTTTGGCTTCACCCAGTCTGAGGTACACATCCGGCTGACCCGGCAGTAACAATCGCAGAGGTGCTCCCTTTACCGCCTAGCCGAACAATCGGGAACGTAGGGGTAAGCACAGGAGCCAGGCAACCCAGCTTGGCCAAAACTTAAGTCATATCGATGCATATAATGGTGAAGAAAAGGTACATGTGGAAGTTTGACACATGTTTTGGGCGTGAAACCCGTATAAATAAGCTTCTGTTTAAAGGAGCACCCAGGTATAGTGAGCGCGAGTAGCGCGTCACTTTGTTGAGCCTTTAGTGGCTATAAGAGAGAAAGAATAAAAGAAAGGGTGGAAGGAGATAAATGTAAGACAGAAAATATAAAAAATGGACAGAGGAAGGATACGAACACAGAGTCCGGCGCTAGGCGTAGAACCTTCGGAGACGGGCTGCGTTCCATGGGTTCGGCTCGAGTCGGTTATCCGAGGCATCTCGCAGGCGGTACGCTCCACCGGTCAGGACTTGGTCAATTATGAAGGGACCTTCCCACTTGGGCTTGAGTTTGTCCTTTTTCTTGTCCGGCAACCGTAGAACTAATTCGCCAACGTTGTAATTCTTGGCCCGCACTTCTCTGCTTTAATATCTTCGAGCCTGCTGTTGATAGAATTCGGAACGGGCTTTTTCCACATCGCGCTCCTCCTCCAAGGCGTCCAGACTGTCCTGCCGATCGAGCTCGGCTTCTCTTTCTTTGTACATGCGCACTCGAGGTGAGTCATGAATTATGTCGCAAGGCAGAACTGCCTCTGCGCCGTACACCATAAAGAATGTTGTGTATCCGGTGGTGCGATTCGGCGTGGTCCGCAGCCCCCAGAGTACGGAGTCAAGCTCCACTACCCAGTGCGTGTTGGATTCCTTTAGGGACCGCACTAATCTGGGTTTGATGCCGCTCATGATAAGACCATTTGCACGCTCGACCTGGCCGTTAGTTTGTGGGTGATAGATGGAGGCATAATCGAGCTTGATGCCCATGTTTTTGCACCAGAGTTTTACCTCGTCGGTCGTAAAGTTCGTGCCGTTGTCAGTGATGATGCTGTGCGCCATAACGGTGTACGACCCCGGATATAAAGTCTATCATCGGACCGGATTCGGCCGTCTTAACAGGCTTGGCTTCTATCCATTTGGTGAACTTATCCACCATGACCAGTAAGTATTTTTTCTTATTCGTTCCCCCTTTGAGGGGTCCAACCATGTCAAGCTCCCAGACCGCGAAGGGCCAAGTGATGGGGATAGTTTGGAGGGCGGTAGGTGGCTTATGGCTTTGGTTTGCAAAGAGCTGGCAACCGACGCATCGTTGGACCAAGTCCTAAGCGTCTGCCCGGGCCGTCGGCCAATAGAAGCCTGTACGGAAAGCTTTGCTTACAAGGGACCGAGCCGCGGCGTGATGACCACCGAGCCCGGCATGAATTTCAGCCAGCAAGTTCCGCCATTCCTCTTCGGAGATGCACCTTTGAAGTACTCCTGTAGTGCTTTTCTTATAAAGCTCTCCCTCATGGACTTTATAGGCCTTGGATCGCCGCACTATGTAGCGTGCCTCATTTTGGTCTTCCGGGAGCTCCTGCCTATTAAGGTAGGCTAGGAATGGCTCTGCCCACGGGGCGATGACGGCCATTATGACGTGGGCGGAAGTTGTAATTTCATTGCCAGGGCCGCCGATTATGTCAGATTGTTTGGTGCCGGACAGTGCGGATTGGTCCGGGCTGTCATTACCAGGCTCCCCTTCCCATACTACGGATGGCTTGAACAGCCTTTCCAGGAAGACGTTGGGGGGATTGCATCACGTTTTGCGCCGATGCGTGCCAGGATGTCTGCCGCCTGATTGTTTTCCTGGGCTATGTGGTGAAATTCGAGCCCCTCGAACCAGGCTGACATTTTTAAGACGACATTGCGGTAACCTGCCATTTTTGGATCCTTGGCATCAAAGTCTCCATTTATTTGGGATATCGCAAGGTTCGAATCCCCGCGCACTTCCAGGCGTTGAATGCCCATGGATACTGCCATCCGGAGACCATGTAAAAGGGCCTCATATTCGGCAGCATTGTTGGAGTCCGTGTACATAATCTGGAGTACATATTGAACCGTATCTCCTGTGGGGGATGTCAAAACGACGCCAGCCCCTAGTCCGGCCAACATTTTGGAGCCGTCGAAATGCAGATCCAGTTTGAGTATGTGCCGTACTCTTTAGGGAGTTCGGCCTCCGTCCATTCTGCGACGAAGTCAACCAAAACTTGCGACTTGATAGCCCGCCGTGGCTTATAAGTTATGTCGAACTGGAGGAGCTCGATGGCCCATTTTGCAATCCGGCCCGTTGCGTCGCGGTTGTTTATAATATCGTTGAGTGGTACTTCCGATGCTACTGTGATTGAACACTCTTGAAAGTAGTGTCGTAGCTTCCGGGATGCCATGAATACCGCATATGCAATCTTTTGATAATGTGGGTACCGTGATTTGCATGGAGTTAGGACAGTGGACACGTAGTAAACCGGCTTTTGAAGGGGGAATTTGTGTTCGTCCGTTTCCCGCTCGACTACAAGTACTGCGCTGACAACTTGATGGGTTGCTGCAATGTACAATATCATTGGTTCGCCGATGTTTGGCGCGGCCAGGACTGGGTTTTTGCCAATATGGCTTTTATTTCGTCGAGTCCGGCCATGGCGGCATCCGTCCACTCGAAGTGTTCGGTGCGCCGAAGGAGGCGATAGAGGGGTAGTGCCTTTTCTCCCAAGCGGGAGATGAAGCGGCTTAGAGCCGCCACGCATCCGGTTAATTTTTGTACTTGTTTGAGGTCGTTTGGGATATCCAATTGTGACAAAGCTCGGATCTTGGCTGGATTTGCTTCGATTCCTCTATCGGATACGATGAAGCCCAAGAGCTTTCCGGCTGGAACGCCGAAAACGCATTTTTCCGGGTTTAGCTTGATGTCATATGTTCGGAGATTATCAAATGTAAGCCTCAAGTCGTCTACTAGAGATTCGACATGTTTTGTTTTTACGACCACATCATCCACGTATGCCTGCACTATTTTGCCGATCTGGTTTGCCAGACATGTCTGAATCATGCGCTGATATGTTGCGCCGGCGTTTTTGAGCCCAAAAGGCATTGTGTTAAAGCAGAATGGGCCGTATGGGGTGATGAATGCCGTTGCGGCTTGGTCTGACTCGGCCATATTGATTTGATGGTAGCCGGAGTATGCGCCGAGGAAACACAATGAATCGTGTCCTGCTGTGGCGTCGATGATTTGATCGATGCGGGGGAGGGGGAAGGGATCCTTTGGGCAAGCCTTGTTAAGGTCTTTAAAATCAACACACAGGCGCCAGGATTTGTCCTTTTTTGGTACCATCACCAAGTTTGCTAGCTAGTCCGGATGTTTTATATCTCTGATGAATCCGGCCTCCAGTAGCTTGGCTAGCTCCTCTCCTATAGCCTGTCTCTTGGGTTCAGAGAAACGCCGAAGTGCTTGTTTGACAGGTTTGAATCCTTTTAGGGTATTTAAGCTGTGTTCGGCCAGCCTGCGTGGGATTCCTGGCATGTCTGAAGGGTGCCAGGCGAAAATGTCCCAGTTCTCGCGTAGGAACTCTCGCAGTGCGGCGTCTACATCAGGGTTTAATCGTGCCCCGATGGAAGCTGTTTTATTGGGGTCCGTCGGGTGGACCTGGAATTTGACTATTTCGTCCGCTGGTTTAAAGGAGGTGGACTTGGATCTTTTGTTGAGTATCACATCATCCCTGTTTACCGTGGAGCGCAGCGCAGTCAGTTCCTCAGCCATTAGGGCTTTGGGCAGTGCCTCGAGGGCCAGTGCGGCTGTCTTGTTTTCGGCGCGGAGGGCTATGTCTGGATCACTGGCAAGAGTGATGATTCCGTTTGGCCCGGGCATCTTGAGCTTCATGTACCCGTAATGGGGTATTGCTTGGAAGATTATAAACGCTTCCCGCCCTAGCAGAGCGTGGTATCCGCTACTGAACGGGGCCACCTGGAATGTGACTTCTTCGGACCTGTAATTATCCAGCGTGCCGAACACTACGTCTAGTGTGATTTTTCCTGTACAACGCGCTTCCCGACTGGGGATTATTCCTCTAAAGGTTGTGCTGCTTCGCTCAATGCGGTTCCAATCTATTTCCATTTTTTGGAGGGTTTCCTCAGAAATGAGGTTCAATCCACTGCCTCCGTCCATGAGTACTTTGGTGAGGTGAAAGCCGTCCACTATTGGACTGAGGACCAATGCGGCTGGTGCTCGGGCTGTTCGGAATTTAGGTTCATCACTGGCATTAAAAGTAATAGCCGTGTCACTCCAAGGATTTATTGTTGCTACTTGATAGACTTCAGCGAGGCTGCGGAGTGTTCTTTATCGCATATTATTTGATGCGAAAGTCTCGAAGACTGTTAAGACTGTACTGGAGTCCCTGAGGTGGCTTTCTGCGGACTCCGGAATTAGGAGATCTTCGCCCCTTTTGGCCACCTGCCGGAGTATCCAACATGCTCTAAGGCTGTGAGTTGGTGTGGCGTCCTCTGTACTGTGAATTTTACAGGGTCCATTAAGCCATCCCTCCAGTACGGTTCCATGCCCTGTAGAGGGTTTTGGTTTTTTGGTTTTTAACCCGGGTGTCTGATGATGATGCACCCTTTTATTTCGAACAAGGTTTCTATTCAGGGCCGGATTATCCCAAAATTTAATTTCGGTTTTCCAGGCGCTTTCCATCGCACAGTACTTTTGTACTATGGACACCAAGTCAGCGAAGCGTGTAATATCACGACGACCTGTGGCGTTGAGGATTCCCTTGTCCGTGCAATTATTGCAGAAGATTGAGATTGTGTCTTCCTCGCGGCAGTCCTTTATCCTGTTCATAACCAGGAGGAACCTTGCCCAGTAATGATGTACTGCTTCTTCGGGCTTTTGCCTGATATGGGATAGATCGCTTATGTTCGGGTGGGTGGGTGGAATTAAATCCGCAACCTCACCCAATCTGGGACTCAGAGGCCGAGGAGTTTCCGAACTCCTAAGTTTGGATTCTTGGATGTTGTCCGGTGAATCTGACCTGTTGCTTGATTCTAAGTTCAGGTCTTGAATTACATCCTCCCCTCCGCGAATATCCGGCTTGGAGGGATCGGGAATCCGGACGTAGCTAGTCTTTAAGGTAGATGAAGGGTCGCCGCACTGTACCTCTACTACGGCAACATGATGGGTGACTTGGGGAGAATTAATCTCTCTTAGATCGGGCTTAAGCCCAACCTGGTCATAATCCGTAGTGACCCCCAAGGCGGCGATGTGATCCAAGAGCTCGTTTACGGAAGAGAGCTCCATTGGATGCAACTGCTCGGCGAGTTCCGAGCTGACGTGAAGATTGGTTTTGATGACCCGAGAGGTCACAGTCGGCGCAACGGCCGAACAGGCGGTCATGAGGAAACCACCTAGCCGGAGAGTTTGGCCGATAGCCAATGCTCCCTTAGTAACGGCGCCGTCTTTAAAGACGGGAAGAGGCATCCTTCCTGATTGCGACGACACAGAGGAACTCTCAATGAAAGCACCAATGTCGGTGTCAAACCCGGCAGATCTCGGGTAGGGGGTCCCAAACTGTGCGTCTAGGCGGATGGTAACAGGAGACAAGGGACACGATGTTTTACCCAGGTTCGGGCCCTCTTGATGGAGGTAAAACCCTATGTCCTGCTTGATTAATATTGATGATATGGGCAGTACAAGAGTAGATCTACCACGAGATCAAGGAGGCTAAACCCTAGAAGCTAGCCTATGGTATGATTGTTGTATGTTGGAGTTGTCGTCCTACAGACTAAAACCCTCTGGTTTATATAGACACCGAAGAGGGTTAGGGTTACACAAAGTCGGTCACAATGGTAGGAGATCTGAATATCCACATCGCCTAGCTTGCCTTCCATGCCAAGGAAAGTCCCATCCGGACATTTGACGAAGTCTTCATTCTTGTATCTTCATAGTCCTGGAGTCCGGCTGAAGGTATAGTTCGGCTATCCGGACACCCCCTGTCGGTGTCAAAACCGGCGGATCTCGGGTAGGGGGTCCCGATCTGTGCGTCAAGGTCGGATGGTAACAGGAGATAAGGGACACTTTATTTTACCCAGGTTCGGGCCCTCTCGATGGAGGTAAAACCCTACTCCTGCTAGATTAATATTGATGATATGGGTAGTACAAGAGTAGATCTACCACGAGATCAAGGAGGCTAAACCCTAGAAGCTAGCCTATGGGTATGATGATGGTTATGATGTGTTCGTCCTACGGACTACAACCCTCCGGTTTATATAGGCACCGGATAGGGTTAGGGTTACACAGAGTCGGTTACATTGGTAGGAGATCTTGAATATCCGCACGCCTAGCTTGCCTTCCACGCCAAGGAAAGAACCTTCCGGACACGGGACGAAGTCTTCAATCTTGTATCTTCATAGTCCTGGAGTCCGGCTGAAGATATAGTTCGGCTATCCGAACACCCCCTAATCCAGGACTCCCTCAGTAGCCCCTGAACCAGGCTTCAATGACGACGAGTCCGGCGCGCAAATTGTCTTCGGCATTGCAAGGCGGGTTCCTCCTCCAAATTCTTCAAGAAGATAATAAACAACAAAAAATAGTGTCTGGCTCTACAAAACAAGTTTCCACGTATTGCCATATAGAGAATAATACAAACACAAATCAAATCTGCTGATGTATTCCGCAGTGCGTCATAACACTGCGACCAAGCCTTCTGTATGGATCATTTTTTGTTGTTCCACCGCAGCACGTTCAACGAGGCGGTTTCCTTGGCACGTCTTGCCGAAGCAGAGATCGTGTGCCCCTTTTAACGGGATTCTCATTAATGCGGACATGGGTAACCCAACCGCACCATTTACCACGGCGTGTGAGCGGCAAGCGAGTTTTATTAGGTAGGTGGGGACACATAACGACATCAGCCTATATAAGGGGATAAAGATCCACCTATTTCACCTACGCCTTCTTCCTCCTTTGCCCATCCATCTCCTGCGCACTCAAGCTCCAACGCCCAAGTTCGCTCTTTCTTCCCCAACCTGCTCCAGCGATGTCCGGAGTGGGTGGCAAGTGGATGGCTTCCTCCGTTACGGAGGGTCAAATCAAAAAGCTTAGGAAGGCCGGATATCTGTCCAAGGACATCCCGCACCGGCTTCCTGAGGCGGGGCAGCTTCTTCCCACCCCAAGGCCCCATGAGAGGGTAGTTTTTCTCCCCCATTTCCTCCGCGGACTGGGTTTACCACTTCACCCTTTTGTCCGGGGGCTCATGTTCTACTACGGCCTGGACTTCCATGATCTGGCCCCGAACTTTATCCTCAATATCTCGGTGTTTATCATCGTGTGTGAGGCCTTTCTCCGCATCCGCCCCCACTTCGGCCTCTGGCTCCAGACCTTCAACGTCAAGCCCAAGGTGGTCTCCGGCACCCAGGCGGAGTGCGGAGGTGCTATGGCCGGCAAAATGGCCAACGCACTCTGGTTCAATGGCTCCTTTGTGGAGTCAAAGGGGTGGCAGGCAGGGTGGTTTTACATCACCGAGCCACACGACTCGAAATGGGTCGCGGCCCCTGAGTTCCGATCCGGACCCCCCACGCGGCTCATGTCCTGGAAAGAGACGTGCCTATCGTGGGGCAACGAAGAAGAAGTGACTGGACTGCAAACTTGCATCCGGTCCCTGATGAACAAGCCCATCCGGCATGTCAACATCATCCAGGTCATGTTCGTTCGCCGGATCCTCCCGTGCCAAGAACGGGAGTTCACTTTGTGGGAATTCGACCCGGCGCAGCACCAAACCCTCAATAGGCTCTTCGACACGACGTATGAAGACGTCTGGAAGGTGCTAACCAAAGGCGCCGAGTGCCCCACATCCGCTTCCGAGGACCGCGGATACAGCTCGCAGCGCAACGCTGGCGAGGTAGGCTATTTATACCTTTCACAGGTTCGTTAAGCTTTTCTACATAGATTAACTCTATGTGGGATCTAAAAACTCCCTTTGCCTTTGACAGGCGTGGCTCAAGATAGCCGGACCAATCAACTGTCCGGCTCCTCTGCCCGAAGACCCAGCCCCAGCTCTGTTAGAGAAGCTTCTGGCTTCGGCGCCCTATGTGGTGCCGAGAAGAAGGTCAAGAAGAAGAAGACCACCGGGACTCGAAAGAGTGCCCGCAATGTGGTGGTGTCGAGCTCGTCATCTGGCGAGTCTGCGACGCCCTCCTCTCGTGAAAACGAGGAGGAGGAACAAGGAAGCTCTCCCCCTCCATCGAGGGGAGTGAAAAAGAAGAAGGCCGCCCCAATAGGGGAGGCCGAGGGGTCGAGGAAAAGGAAGACCCCTCCGCCGGACTACTCCCCCAACGCCGAAGAGGGCGGAAAGGAGTGGCCGGACAGAACCAAGCGTCCGGCGACATCGTAAGTATTCACATACCAGAATGACTCATAGTATCTTCAAGTGCGCAGCTTACCCTAATGTCGAATGCTATTTGCGCAGCCCGCCCCGAGCCGCACTCGATGATTCATCGAGCGGCTCCCTGGATTCGTCGGACATGAACTCTGTCCCGCCCACAGTCTCCCCCAGTGGGGCGGACGACGCCGAAGCGGCGTCCCACCGAACAGGGCAGGAGGAGGTGGTCCTGGAGGAGCCGCAAGGCAATCCTCAGGACCCCAGGAGTAAAGGGGATGAAACCCCCCAGGGCTCCCAGTCCGGCTTTGTGCCGGACACCGCGCCGGACTCAACCGTCCTGGCTCGCGGTGGGCGAACTCCTTCCAAGAGGAGTAAGCTGTCTGAGCCGGCGACCTCTGTCCAACCAGAGGCGCCGGATAGTCTGTTGGAGGCGCTTGAAGGCGCCACCATCGACGAGGAGCACCGTACTGTTATGAGTGCGGTGGTCCAAAGGGTTCAGTCCGCCAAGAGCGGACTGAATGAAGCTTGCGCTAGCCTTCTAACAGGCATCTAGGTAAGCAAAAAATATGCTAAATTCATTACCGCATAGACAGTAGCCCCTGATGCTCTATTCGGTGTTCGGAAAGAAAAGCCGAATAGAGGATCCAACAATTTTCGCAGGAGTCTAATAAAAAGTCTAATATGCGTATGCAGGCTTCCCTGCTGTCCACCGCCGCATTGACTGCACAGGTGGAAGTCCTGAAAAAGGACCTCGAGCGGTCCGAGCAAGAGCTCGGCCTTGCCAAAAGGCAGCTCGTGGAAAAGGAAGGTAAGAAATACCCCTTAGAAGAAAAAAAAAGGTGCCTATAGAGAGGCTTCATTGCAAAAAGAAATAACAGGATTGTACTGCTTATTGTAGGGGCCACAACCGAGGTGGCAACCCTGAAGCAGGCGCTGGCTAAGGCCGAGAAGAAAGCGGCCGAGGAGTGCGCCGAGCGAGAAAAGCTTGGGGTCCAAGTCGGCGAGGTGCAGCAAGAGCTGCAAGCTCTCATGAAGAAACATGAGGGTTTGGAGCTTGAGGCAAAAACGCAAGCATCCGAGCTCGCGTCGGCTATTGAGACCACCAAGAGTGCCAAGGCCGAAGCCCAAAAGGCCCTCCAAGAGTTGGAGGATGTGAAAGAGATAGCAGCGGGTAAGGCATTCTTAATGCAAAGTAGGAATATAAAGGTGAAATACCTATTACTTACCCGAATCCGGAGTTCTCCAGGGGCGTTCTTCGATCTTCTCCGCAGCGCATCCGACGCCGCCGCATTCTACCGAGCTGAAGAGGACAGCTCGACGGAGAGTGTGTTCTGGTCTCAGTATTCTGAGGCCGGACACCCTTTGCCCTTAAGCGATCAGCTGAAGCAGCTGGACGAGCTCCACAAGGCGGCCGAACAGGCCATGAAGGGCTTACTAGTTCGGCTGTGGCCTGGAGAGGCCCTGACTGGGAGCTACTTCGGGCTGGTGCGGCGGCTGGTGGAGGCCTGTCCACGGCTTGAGGTCATCAAGCGCTCCGTCTGCATAGAAGGTGCCCGGAGGGCCCTTGCCCGTGTAAGGGTACACTGGGGCAAGCTGGACGGAGAGAAGCTGGTGAAGGACGGGCCGCCGCAGGGGAAGGAGCATCGCAATCCCGAGAACTACTACAAGGAAGTTCTCGCTGGAGCTCGCCTTGTCGCGGATGAGTGTGCCAAAGATGTAATATTTCAATGAACTCGCTCGTTTGTATCCTGTGCGTTGAAAACTTGTTCATATGCGCTTAAGCAATGCTTTCTGAATTTAAAATATTATTTTCTGTGCGGCCATTTATCAACAACTGAGAGATGGCGAGTCGTCGGCTTCTGCCCCCATGCAACTAGTGCTGGGGTGTTCGGGATAAACCTGAGGGCTCTTGTTCCCATAGTTGGCTCCTTCGAGGGAGGCGCTCAGCACAGCGAACCAGGCAATCGGACTATAATGCTTGAACACTCTCACTTAGCCATAGAACATTATAATTTTAAATTTCGGCGAAGCCCCTAGTTCGGAAGGCCGAATTCGGGGCACTATCCATGCCTTTAGCCGGACTTAACCAGCTCTCCGCTCGAAGCGGCATAAGCCTTTAGGGACTCGAAAAACCTCTCGAACAGCGACCGGTCTCGCGCCTTATCATGACAGTCTGTTTTAGCTTTCTCCACTGAGGTGCTCACCCACCTGATCTGGGGCACAATCGCAGTGGTTCTCCTAGTGCTACCTTAGCCGATAGAGCGGAACGTAAGGCACCAAAACATAGGAGCCGGGCAAACCCAACATATGACCAAAATCATGACTCGGAGCCGATGCATATAATGCTATAAGTTCGGGGTGCCGCACTTGTGAAAGTGGACGGACTTCTCACACCAGATAGAAGGGTAATAAAGCCCCTGGCGTGGTTTGCAGTACCATGGTGTACGGGTGCGATCATGTTATTTGAGTAAACATATGTATATTAAAAGAAGATAATGCAAAAAATAGACGAAAAGCTATGCATTATTTATGAGGAGGCTGTTTATTCAAGCCGAACGATACAAGTAGTGCGAAAAAAATTAGACTATTTAACATGTCCTGACTGATAGAGGCAAAGGTGTCCCGTCTTTCGATGAGATGGTGGCTATCGTTTAGGATGAAGTCGACTTTGACGATCCGACTACGAACGTGCGATGACGTCGCGCCTTAGCAATCGCTAAACCAACTCCAAGAGGTTATTGACCACACCGGAGCACGATCAACCTGACCACGAGGGTCTGTTTCCTGCAGGCAAACGAAGAACAAGCAAGAAACTAAGATTGCAATCTGGATATTGCGAATAAAAGAGGAAAGCTTTATTAATGAAGGTGGGGTTCTGTGACGCCTTGGTCTGGTCGTTGAACACAAACGAAGTACGCGAAGTTGCTGCTATGGCGAACTTTTGATCTAAACAAAACCCAAAGTCTAAACGACGCCCTAAGGGCTGTATATATGGAGGAAGAGGGGGGGAATTTCGTGGCCCTTGAGGAAGGGGTCCGAAACCAACCCTAACTCTTGTTTCCCCACACATACGGACTCTAAAAACAGCCTATACTTAAGTATTTCGAAATTACATGGGCCTGGCCCAATAATAAGGTGACGCAGCACCTAGAATAGCCTCTGGACGAAATTTATGAAGTGGCATCTTGTATATTTCGTCCAAGGCTTCATTCACTCCTTATGGTGGCTTCAGAGTCCTGAAATCATCACTTGTAACTCCGTTCTTGTTCCCCTTGCGCATGCCATCAACTCCATGCTTGTACTTGCTCCAATGTATCCAATTTAGGCAGCATCATATTATCATGAACATTAGAATCATTACCAAGAAACGAAAGTACCTGGTAATTTAATTGGCGTGCGCGAGCTCTAGTAATTGGTCCATCATATGTAACAGTAGGGGCTGTGGGTGTAACGATGGTATTGATGTCCTCATCATCCTCCCCTTCTTGAAATGCAGTCGTCCTCGACGGAAGCTCATCTTCCTCACCCAAATAAGGCTTCAAATCTGGAATGTTAAAAGTGGGACTAACCCCAAAATCTGCAGGCAGCTCAAGTTTATATGCATTATCATTTATTTTCTCTAACACCTTAAATGGACCATCAGCACGTGGCATTAGCTTTGATTTGCGCAAATTAGGAAACCTATCCTTACGCAAATGTAACCAAACAAGATCACCAGGTGCAAAGACAACATGTTTTCTACCCTTATCACCAGCAAGTTTATATTTAGCATTCATATGCTCAATGTTTTCCTTAGTTAACTCATGCATTTTTAAAATCAATTCAGAACGTTCTTTAGCATCAAAATTAACCTTCTCCGAAGATGGAAGAGGCAACAAATCAATAGGTGCACGAGGTAGGAAACCATACACAATTTCAAAAGGGCACATCTTAGTAGTAGAATGCAATGAACGATTAAAGCAAATTCAATATGAGGCAAGCATTCTTCCCACATTTTCTTATTATTCTTCAAAACAGCCCTAAGCATAGTAGACAATGTTCTATTGACTACTTCAGTTTGTCCATCAGTTTGGGGGTGACAAGTAGTACTAAAAAGCAATTTAGTCCCCAACTTAGCCCATAAACATCTCCAAAAGTGGCTAAGAAATTTAGTATCACGATCTGAAACAATAGTATTTGGCACACCATGCAAGCGAATAATTTCACGAAAGAACAAATCAGCAACATTAACAGCATCATCGCTTTTATGACATGGTATAAAGTGTGCCATTTTCGAGAATCTATCCACGACAACAAATATGCTATCCCTCCCCTTCTTTGTTCGGGGAAAACCTAAAACAAAGTCCATAGATATATCCTCCCAAGGAACACTAGGTACAGGCAAAGGCATATATAAACCATGAGGATTGAGTCGTGACTTAGCTTTTTGACATGTAGTGCAGCGAGCAACAAAACGCTCAACATCCCGTCTCATCTTTGGCCAAAAGAAATGTGTAGCAAGTACGTCCTCTGTCTTCTTCACGCCAAAGTGTCCCATTAATCCTCCTCCATGCGCCTCCTGCAACAACAAAAGACGAACAGAACTAGCTGGAATGCATAGCTTGTTAGCACGGAACACAAAACCATCATTAACAACGAACTTGTTCCATGATCTACGTTCTTTACAATTCTGCAAAACATCTTTAAATTCAGCATCATGCACATATTGATCTTTGATGGTCTCCAAACCAAATATTTTAAAATCAAGTTGTCAAAGCATAGTATAACGACGAGACAATGCATCAGCAATAACATTTTCTTTACCCTTCTTGTGTTTAATGACATAAGGGAAAGTCTCAATGAATTCAACCCATTTAGCATGTCTACGGTTCAGTTTAGCTTGACTTTTAATGTGTTTCAAAGATTCATGATCAGAATGTATAACAAATTCTTTGGGCCATAAATAATGTTGCGATGTTTCTAAAGTCCGAACAAGAGCATATAATTCTTTATCATAAGTAGAATAGTTCAGACTAGGCCCACTCAATTTTTCAGAAAAGTATGCAACAGGTTAGCCATCTTGTAATAACACACATCCTAATCCAATTCCACTAGCATCACATTCAAGCTCAAAAGTCTTATTAAAGTCAGGAAGTTGAAGTAAAGGAGCATGTGTCAACTTATCTTTCAATACCGTGAAGGCTTCTTCCTGTGCGGTACCCCAAACAAAAGGCACATCCTTCTTTGTAAGCTCATTGAGAGGTGCAGCAATGGTGCTAAAATCTCTCACAAAACGCCTATAGAACCCAGGGAGTCCAAGAAAACTCCTCACTTGTGTGACCGTTTTGGGCTGCGGCCAACTCTCAATAGCTTCAATCTTGGCTTTATCAACTTCAATTCCCTGTGGAGTAACAACATAGCCAAGAAAAGACACTCGGTCGGTGCAAAAGGTGCACTTCCCAAGGTTACCAAACAAACGTGCATCACGTAGAGCATTAAAAACAGCACGTAAATGTTCCAAATGTTCTTCCAAAGATTTGCTATAAATCAGTATATCATCAAAATAGACTACCACAAATCGTCCAATGAAAGCACGTAAAACTTCGTTCATTAATCTCATGAAAGTACTAGGTGCATTAGTTAACCCAAAAGGCATGACTAACCACTCATATAAACCAAACTTAGTTTTAAATGCTGTTTACCATTCATCTCCCAATTTCATACGAATTTGATGGTATCCACTACGCAAATCAACTTTGGAGAATATTGTAGAGCCACTCAATTCATCAAGCATATCATCAAGCCTAGGAATAGGATGACGATAACGAATAGTAATATCATTAATGCCTCTACAATCAACACACATACGCGATGTACCATCCTTTTTAGGCACTAGTATAATAGGAACAGCACAAGGACTAAGAGATTCACGTATATAACCTTTGTCGAGCAGCTCCTGTACTTGACGCATAATCTCCTTCGTCTCCTCTGGATTGGTACGGTATGGTGCACGGTTGGGTAGCGATGCACCGGGAATTAAGTCAATTTGATGCTCAATCCCTCGAATAGGTGGTAATCCCGGTGGCACGTCTTGTGGAAAGACATCAGCAAACTCCTGCAAAATGTTAGTAACAGCAGGAGGCAAAGAGGCAGGCACGTCCTCGAATGAAAATAATACCTCTTTGCACACAAAAGCATAGCAAACAGATTTGCTAACATCTAGATCATCAATATCAGATTTGGTGGCAAATAAACATGCACTTTTCAATTTAATTTCAGAAGCAACACTAGATGGTTTATTATTAGGCTTCATTTGTTGCTCAAATTCTTTTGCCACAATCTGATTTTCACTCTTATTTTGCTCCTGTTTTGCTTTATTAGCTCGATTAATATCATCTTTCAAAATGGAATCAGGAGTCATAGGAAGCAAAGTAATATTTTTGTCCTTATGAACGAGAGTATACTGATTGTTTCTACCATGGTGTACAAAATTTTTATCAAATTGCCATGGTCTACCAAGTAATAAGGAACATGCTTGCATAGGTACCACATCACAATCAACATAATCAGCATATGTAGAGATACTAAAATGCACACGAACAGTACGTGTTACCTTAACCTTGCCGCTGTTGTTGAACCATTGGATGTAGTAAGGATGTGGATGTGGTCTTGTGATGAGGGATAGCTTCTCCACCATCTCCATGCTAGCCAAGTTGTTGCAGCTCCCTCCATCTATGATGACGCGAACAGAACGTTCCTTCACAACTCCCTTTGTATGGAACAAATTATGCCTCTGATTTTGCTCAGCTTGCGTGACCTGCACACTCAAAACACGTTGAGCAACCAAACATTCATACCTGTCAGCATCTTCAGGAGCCATGTATTGCGTCTCCTGATCAGAATCATCTCCACCGTGTTCTTCATGTGTAAGAAGAGCCAAAGTCTCCTCATCATAGTCACTAGCGGACTCATACCCACCATCCTCAGTAGCAATCATCACACGCTGAGATGTGCATTCGCGCGCAAAATGTCCTCTTCCCTTACAATGACGACAAATAATATCACTTGTGTGCCCTGTAGACGCCATGGAAGAAGCAGAGCTCTGTGCAGGCCCGGCAGGTGTGCTCTTGGCAGATAGTGGTGGTTGTGCCTGCTTTCTTGTATCACGGTTGGAGGTGGCAGCCGACGGAGGTGCCGGTGTAGCAGAACGTGTGGAAGTAGATGATGCCCGTGGTGTCCATGATGAAGGTCGACCTGCAGAAAAGTTAGTTCGCGCCAATGCCTGTCGATCCTGCACTTCACGTTCAGCTTTACAAGCAAGATGGAATAAACGAGTGATATTATTATAATCCTTATAGTCTAGAATGGTCTGAATCTCTCTATTTAATCCACCCAGAAAACGTGCAAGCATAGCTTCATTCTCCTCAACAATACCACATCGAATCAATCCAGTTTGTAATTCCTGATAATATTCTTCTACATAATTTTTTCCTTGTCGTAAGCGCTGCAATTTTTGAAGTAATTCACGTTGATAATATGGCAGAACCCAACGAGTAAGCATAGCAGTTTTCAAAGCAGCCCAAGTAGCTGGAACAGGATATAATCTACAATATTCAGACCACCAAACACATGCAAAGCTAGTGAAAGCACAAACAGCAGCAGGAACACGTCTCTCCTCAGGATATTGTAAACATGTAAATCGTTGTTCAGTTTCTAACTCCCAAGTAAGATATATATCAGGAACATATCTACCCTCAAATGGTGGGATATTCAATTTCAGTTTAGGGAGATGGTCATGATCTCGTACCTGAGGGGGAGACCTAAAATTACCATTATTTGCATGTGGACGACCTGGTGGTTGTGGTGCTGGTGGTTGCACGTAGTTCTGATGTTGATCAACCTCATCCTCGTAATCTCCCACATAATCATCCTCCTCCGCATCAGCAGCAGGAGCCACAGAAGTATCAACAGCAGCACCAACAGGTTGGCCAAGCGCAAGAGGAACACGGGTCGCTCGGCGGAGGGTTGTTTCGCGATGTGGAGGTAGTCATTGTTGTTGTTGTAGAGGTGCGTTAGGTGCGGCCGGTGGTGGTGGTGCTAGACGCGCGAGCAATTCATTAAACTTGTTATCGAGCTTTGTTTCGAACGCCTTCTCAATGCCATCTATCTTCTCCATGGCCTCTTCAAATCTATTTAGCACATCTTCCACCTGTCCACTCATCATTTGTTGAAACTTATCATGTAACGCTTTGTTTGTCATGTTCTCCCAGTCAGTCTCATCGGCTTGTGATCCTGCCATGGTTAGCAGCAATAGAAACACACAAGAATATGATTCTACAGACTACTAGGAAGTGGTGGTGGTGGTGTGGTGGACAGTCACAAATCCGTCAAGCAAATCTCAAATTCTTACCAGTTCTTACCAAGCAGCAGGTGGTGATCGGCAACCGTTGTAGTCAAAACTCTCAAAGCTTGGATAGAGCGATTACCAGGGAGAGTCAAATGCACGACGTAGATGTATGTGGAGCTAGGAAGGCTTATAATATGGTAGCAAAAAGGTTCAGCAATAATCAATTCACAGATGCAAAGTTGAATAAACGCTCAACGACGGTACCGTGCTGGTCCTAGGCTAGACCGTACTAGAGACGCGAGCCTAGAACACTAACAAAATCACGGCGCTGCACGTAAACAAGGGAGAAGCACACTCTGATTTTTTTTTCTTTTTTTTCACTTTTTTTTGCACTTTTTTTCCTCTTTTCTTTTGCTCCGCAACAAATTTTTTTCGAAAAAGTCTACAAATGTCCTAAAAACTGCCTAGCCAGAATTTTCCAGACTTAGTTTTTTTTTGAAACTAGAACTATTTTTCTTCTGCAGGTAGCACGAAAGTTGGGGAGTCCTTCTCCGTCATGACTCGGAGTATCGCGTGATCTGGAAATCGAGAACAAAGCAACAATTACTGGACTCGGACTAGGACTCGTGGCGGAGATGAATCTGGTGGAAACTCGGACTGGTGTCGGATATTTGCAGGGCGATGGAACATAGACTGGTGGTGAATCTGTGATGGAGGTGGACTCGGATTAGCGTGATGGCGGTGGATATGTGGTATATGGTAGCGGCGATGACGATGGTGGTATATGGCAGCGGTGATGACGATGGTGGTACATGGCAGCGGTGATGATGATGATGCGGTGGTGATATATGGCAGCGGCGACGTGACAACCTGTGAACAGAACTCGAAACTCTGAAGGACTAGACGCTAAGACCAGCAACTTGACACGACGATGCAACCGCAAATTCAACAAAGCAAATACAGAAAAGATTATGCAAAGGCTCAGATTGGTTCGGATAGGATGAACTAACCCTAATTTTTTTTCGTGGACTATAGGTATGAAGAACAGACTCGATCTAAACTACGAAAAACTGTAAAATCTCACCGAGCAACCTGGAAATCTGATACCACTTGATAGAGGCAAAGGTGTCCCGTCTTTCGATGAGATGGTGGCTATCGTTTAGGATGAAGACGACTTTGACGATCCGACTACGAACGTGCGATGACGTCGCGCCTTAGCAATCGCTAAACCAACTCCAAGAGGTTATTGACCACGCCGGAGCACGATCAACCTGACCATGAGGGTCTGTTTCCTACAGGCAAACGAAGAACAAGCAAGAAACTAAGATTGCAATCTGGATATTGCGAATAAAAGAGGAAAGCTTTATTAATGAAGGTGGGGTTCTGTGACGCCTTGGTCTGGTCGTTCAACACAAACGAAGTACGCGAAGTTGCTGCTATGGCGAACTTTTGATCTAAACAAAACCCAAAGTCTAAACGACGCCCTAAGGGCTGTATATATGGAGGAAGAGGGGGGGAATTTCGTGGCCCTTGAGGAAGGGGTCCGAAACCAACCCTAACTCTTGTTTCCCCACACATACGGACTCTAAAAACAGCCTATACTTAAGTATTTTGAAATTACATGGGCATGGCCCAATAATAAGGTGACGCAGCACCTAGAATAGCCTCTGGACGAAATTTATGAAGTGGCATCTTGTATATTTCGTCCAAGGCTTCATTCACTCCTTATGGTGGCTTCAGAGTCCTGAAATCATCACTTGTAACTCCGTTCTTGTTCCCCTTGCGCATGCCATCAACTCCATGCTTGTACTTGCTCCAATGTTCATCCTTCTCCAAGCTAGGCCCTTCATTTGTAAGCAAAACAAATGTATCCAATTTAGGCAGCATCATATTCTCATGAACATTAGAATCATTACCAAGAAACGAAAGTACCTGGTAATTTAATTGGCGTGCGCGAGCTCTAGTAATTGGTCCATCATATGTAACAGTAGGGGCTGTGGGTGTAACGATGGTATTGATGTCCTCGTCACTGACCAGGCACAGGCCGCGGAATTTAGAAACAGATATATCGCTCGAAATAGAGACCACCTGAGAGTTCCATGATGCGGCGTTGTTTTGTCTGCTTTCCTGGGTCCTGTATCGTCTGTGTGGAAGCGAGGCCGAACACTGTATCCAGAGTATGGAGTCCTGAAAGAAAAGAAGAACCCGGCAGCCCCTAGTACGTTTGACGCCGTATTGTTGGCATGCCGTTTTATCTGCCCCTTCCCCTATGCCCATGGAATTGTAAGGGCGTAATTGTGTACTTGAGGTACTAGCTCCGCTATGTAGCGATGGCTGGGGTTGGGGCCGTATTGCTAGGCATGCTCTGAACGCGCCAGTCGGTCTTGCTGCGGGTTACTCCGGGCGCGTTTTGCTTTGTCCTGCTTTGTAGCGGCCAGACTCGAGAACTGCCTCAACAGGCTGCTTTGTACCTCTGCTGCGAGGGCCGCTGTGTGTTCCTCCGTACGGATGGAGCGTTCGGTGTTTCCGCTGACCGTGATTACACCTCGAGGGCCTGGCATCTTGAGCTTGAGATATGCGTAGTGCGGCACCGCATTGAATTTAGCGAATGCGGTTCGTCCAAGCAGAGCATGATAGCCACTGCGGAACGGAACTATGTCGAAGATTAACTCTTTGCTTCGGAAGTTGTCCGGAGATCCGAAGACCACATCAAGTGTTATGGAGCCTATGCAATTGGCCTCTACACCTGGGATGACGCCTTTAAAGGTCATCCTTGTGGGCTTGATCCTTGATGGATCTATGCCCATTTTCCGCACTGTATCCTGGTAGAGCAGGTTCAGGCTACTGCCGCCGTCCATGAGGACTCTTGTAAGGTGAAATCCGTCAACGATTGGGTCAAGAACCAATGCGGCAAAACTGCCGTGACGGATGCTAGTGGGGTGGTCCCTTCGATCGAAGGTGATCGGGCAAGAGGACCATGGGTTGAGCTTTGGGGCGACTGGCTCCATCACGTATACGTCCCGTAGCGCACGCTTCCTCTCCCGCTTGGGAATATGAGTCGCGTATATCATGTTCACCATCCGCACTTGTGGGGGAACCCCCTTTTGTCCGTTGTTGTTCGGCGGCCTGGGCTCCTCTTCGTCATCGCTGTCTAGCCCCTTGTTTTTGTTTTCGGCTCTTAACTTGCCTGCCTGCTTGAACACCCAACAATCCCTGTTGGTGTGATTGGCTGGCCTTTCGGGGGTGCCGTGAATCTGGCACGGGCGGTCGAGTATTCGGTCCAAACTGGACGGGCCCTGGGTATTCTTTTTGAATGCCTTTTTCCGCTGACCGGATTTATGGCCTCTGAATCCGGCGTTTACTGCCGTATCTTCATTGCCGTCGCTGTTGACGCGGCGTTTCTATTTATTCCATCGCGACCTGCCATTTTTGTTCGTTGGTATCTGAATTACCTTGCTTCTTCGATAAGTTGTTGCTGCGAGCTAGCCAGCTATCTTCGCCCGCGCAAAAGCGGGTCATGAGTGTCGTGAGGGCTGCCATGGATTTCGGCTTTTCCTGTCCCAGGTGCTGGGCAAGCCACTCTTCAGGGATGTTATGCTTGAAGGCTGCTAAGGCCTCTGCATGCGGACAATCGACTATCTGATTTTTCTTTGTTAGGAACCGTGTCCAGAATTGCCTGGCCGATTCTTCTGGCTGCTGGATTATGTGGCTTAGGTCGTCGGCGTCCGGTGGCCGTACATAGGTCCCCTGGAAGTTGTCGAGGAATGCGGCCTCCAGGTCCTCCCAAGAGCCGATCAAATCTGCGGGGAGGCTGTTAAGCCAGTGCCGGGCTGGTCCCTTAAGCTTAAGGGGTAAATATTTGATGGCGTGCAAATCATCGCCACGTGCCATGTGGATGTGGAGGAGATAGTCCTCAATCCATACTGCCGGATCTGTCGTACCATCGTACGACTCGATGTTGACGGGTTTAAAACCCTCTGGGATTCTATGATCCATTACTTCGTCTGTGAAGCATAGTGGGTGTGCGGCGCCCCTGTACTGGGCTATGTCTCGACGCAGTTCGGAGGAGCTGTGCCTGTTGTGTTCAGCCCGGCCGGATTTATTGTGTCCGGAGTGAAAACTATCACGTGTCGTCGGGCGTCCGCGCGATCCATAGATCGATCTTGTTTGCCTTGCTTTGTCCTCCAGGACGTCTCGCAGGTCTGGTTCGTGTTCCCGTGCCTTGGTAAAGCGGCTGCGGGGCATGGCTTGTTTGGATGTTCGACAGGCTTCTCTGTCGCGGCCGCGAGGTGGCCGATCTGCCATGTCTTGGGCTTCCTCCTCTGATTGGGGTAGCGGCCTGCGCTTAGGATAGTTTTTGGAGGGGCGTTCGAGCTCGTTCTCTTCGGCCGCAAGGACTTCAGTCCATCTGTCAGCTAGCAAATCGTGATCAGCTCTAAGCTGTTGCTGCTTTTTCTTTAGGCTGTTCGCCGTGGCTAAAAGCCTGCGTTGAAAGCGCTCTTGTTCGGCGGGGTCTGATGGTATGATGAATTCATCGTCGCCGAGGCTTGCCTCGTCTTCGGAGGGAGGCATGTAGTTATCGTCCTCGACCTCTCGCTCTGCCGCTCTCTCATGAGGGCGGTCTTCTCCATCTTCCTGTGCAGAATCCTGCTGGTTTTGGTGTTCTTCGGCGTTGTCCGGGGTAGTATTATCTCCCGTGCCGGAATCACCATTTCTGCTATGGCAGGATTCGGAGCGGCGCCGCTGACGTCGGCGTTTTGGAGGATTTTTCGAAGTGCCATCCTCCGATGTTCCATCGCCATCTCCATCTTTTGGAGCATCCACCATGTATATGTCGTATGACGAGGTGGCGGTCCGGCGCCCTACAGGTGCTGGTTCTTGCTCGTCTCCTCCTTCGTCGTCCATACCGTCGAAGTCTTCGGAGCCGAAGTCGAGCATGTCGGATATATCGTCGACAATGGCTATTAAGTGGGCGGTGGGTGGGCTTTGAATTTCTTCGTCGTCCGAATCCCAACCTCGCAGGCCATAGTTCGGCCCGGGCTCTCCTGACAAAGAGAGAGACTTGAGAGAATTCAGAATATCACCAAAAGGTGAATACTGAAAGATGTCCGCGGCGGTGAACTCCATTACAGGCGCCCAATCTGATTCGATCGGCGGGGGCACGGACGACCCAAAGTTCGGAGAAGAGTCCGGCTCCTTGGAGTCACAGGCCATGCGGAGTGCGGGGCTCGCGTTCGGCTCAATGGCCTTTAAGATCGCAGCCCCCGAGGTGATGTCCAACCGTTCATCTTCAAAGAACGCAGCGGGCTCCGAATCGAGGATCGGAACCGGAGCGTATGCGGCCTCCAGGACACTGTTCGGAGGTAGAGCTATATCAGGCCCCTCGAGATAGTGCGGCGCGCTTGGCTGTGGCTCGAATCCGTCGAAGATCAAGTCTCCGCGGATATCTGCCGTGTAGTTTAGGCTTCCAAACCTGACTTGATGGCCAGGGGCGTAGCTCTCGATCTGCTCCAGATGACCAAGCGAGTTGGCCCGCAGAGCGAAGCCGCCGAAGACGAAGATCTGTCCGGGGAGAAAAGTCTCACCCTGGACCTCATCGTTGTTGATGATCAAAGGAGCCATCGGGCCTAAAGGCGACGACACAGAGGAACTCTCAATGAAAGCACAAATGTCGGTGTCAAAACCGGCGGATCTCGGGTAGGGGGTCCCGATCTGTGCGTCAAGGTCGGATGGTAACAGGAGATAAGGGACACTTTATTTTACCCAGGTTCGGGCCCTCTCGATGGAGGTAAAACCCTACTCCTGCTAGATTAAAATTGATGATATGTGTAGTACAAGAGTAGATCTACCACGAGATCAAGGAGGCTAAACCCTAGAAGCTAGCCTATGGGTCTGATGATGGTTATGATGTGTTCGTCCTACGGACTACAACCCTCCGGTTTATATAGGCACCGGATAGGGTTAGGGTTACACAGAGTCGGTTACATTGGTAGGAGATCTTGAATATCCGCACGCCTAGCTTGCCTTCCACGCCAAGGAAAGAACCTTCCGGACACGGGACGAAGTCTTCAATCTTGTATCTTCATAGTCCTGGAGTACGGCTGAAGATATAGTTCGGCTATCCGAACACCCCCTAATCCAGGACTCCCTCACCCCCTAATCCCGGACTCCCTCAATCCGCATCGCCAAGCTTGCCTTCCACGCCAAGGAAAGTCCCTTCCGCACACGGGACGAAGTCTTCAAACTTGTATCTTGATACTCCAGGAGTCCGGCTAAAGGTATAGTCCGGCTATCCGGATACCCCCTAATCTAGGACTCCCTCAGTAGCCCCTGAACCAGGCTTCAATGACGACGAGTCCGGCGCGCAGATTGTCTTCGGCATTGCAAGGCGGGTTCCTCCTCCAAGTACTTCATAGAAGATTTTGAACACAAAAGACAGTATCCGACTCTGCAAAATAAGTTTCCACATATTGCCATAGAGAGAATAATATTTACACAAATCTAATCTGCTGACGTATTCAGTAGCGTGACATCACACCACTGGCAAGTCTTTATTTGAATCGTTTTTACTCCCCCACCTCAGCGCATTTCGCGAGGCGGTTTCCTTGGCACATCTTGTCAAAGAAGAGATCGTGTCCCCTTATTTACGGGATTCTCATCAATACGGACGTGGGTAACCCAACCGTGCCATTTATCACGACGCTTGGTAGATAAGCGAGTTTTACCACGCTGGTGGGGACGCTTAACCGCATCCGCCCATATAAGGGGATAAGGATCCACCTTTTTACCTACGCCTTCTTCCTCCTTTGCCTATCCATCTTCCGTGCACTCGAGCTCCAACGCCCGAGCCCGCACTTCCCACCTCAACCTTCTCCAGCCATGTCCGGAGCGGGAGGCAAGTGGATGGTCTCCTCTGTTATGGAGGTACACGTCAAAAAACTGAGGAAAGCCGGATACTTGTCTAACGACATCGCGCACCGGCTTCCCGAAGAGGGGCAGCTCCTCCCCACCCCAAGGCCCCATGAGAGGGTAGTATTCCTTCCCCATTTCCTCCGCGGACTGGGCTTTCCTCTCCACCCGTTCGTCCGGGGGCTCATGTTCTACTATGGCCTAGATTTCCACGATCTGGCCCCGAACTTCGTCCTCAACATCTCGGCATTTATCATCGTGTGTGAGGCTTTCCTCTGCGTCCGCCCCCATTTCGGCCTATGGCTCAAGACTTTCAACGTCAAGCCCAAGGTGGTGCGTGGCAACCAGGCGGAGTGCGGAGGCGCCATGGCGGGCAAGATAGCCAACGTCCTATGGCTCGAGGGCTCCTTTGTGGAGACCCTAAAGGGGTGGCAATCGGGGTGGTTTTACATCACCGAGCCGCGCGATCCCAAATGGGTCGCAACCCCCGAGTTCCGGTCTGGACCCCCTACGCGGCTCACGTCTTGGAAAGAGACGGGCCTGTCGTGGGGCAATAAAGGAGAGGTAACCGGACTGAAAAAAATGCATCCAAACCTTGGTGACCAAGCAGCTCAAGCTTGTCGACGTAGTCCAGGTTATGCTCGTCCGCCGGATCCTCCCGTGTCAGCAACGGGGCTTCAATTTGTGGGAGTTCGACCCGGCGCAGCACCCAACCCTGAGCAGGCTCTTCGACACAACGTACGAAGACACCTGGAAGGTGCTATTCAAAGGCGCCGAGGCTCTCGCATCTGCTTCCGAGGACCGCGGATTCAGCACGCAGCATCCCGCTAGTGCGGTAAGCTATTTTTACCTTTTACAGGATGTTGGTTTTCCATAGTTTGACTCTATGCGGGATCTAAACTCCCTTTCCTTTGACAGGATTGGCTGGCGAAGTCCGGACAGATCGACTGTCCGGCTCCTTTGCCCGAAGACCCAGCCGATGCTCGCTTAGCGAAGCTGTTGGCTCCGGCACCTTACGTGGTGCCGGAGAAGAAGGCCAAGAAGAGGGCCACAAGGACTCGAAAGAGTTCCCGGCGCCAGGAGGTGTCGGATTCTTCATCCGAAGAATCCGAGACGCGCTCCTCCCATGAAAACGAGGAGGAGGAAGAAGAAACCTCTCCCCCTCCAGCGGGGGGAGGAAAGAAAAAGAAGGCCGCCCCGACCGGGGAGGCCGAAGGGTCCAAGAAGGGGAAAACCCTTCGTCCGGACTACCCCGCCAACGCCGATGACGACGAAGAGGAGTGGCCGCGCAGGGCCAAGCGTCCGGCGGAATCGTAAGCATCCAGGCACCCGAGTAATTCATAGCATTCCTTTATTGCACAGCCTTTCCTTATGTTGAATATGATTATGCAGTCCGCCCAAGGCCGGGCTCGACGAGTCGTCGAACGGCTCCCTGGATTCATCGGACGTGAATTCACTTCGGCCCGCCACCTCCCCCCGCCCTACAGGTGACGCCGAAGTGTTGTCCCAACAGGCTCCAAGCCAGGAGGAGGTGGTCCTGGAGGCGCCACAAGGCGACCTCCTGGACTCCAGGAGTAAAGGGGATAAAACCCCCCAGGGCTCCGAGTCCGGCTTTGAGCCGGACACCGCGCCGGAATCGTCAACGGTTCCAGACCGCGGTAGGCGAACTCCTTCCAATAGGAGGAAGCCTACTTAGCCGGCGGCCCCCGTCCAACCGGAGGCGCCGAACAATCTGCTGGAGGTGCTTAACGGCGCCTCCATCAACGAGGAGCACCGCACTATTATGAGTGCGGTGATCTAGAAGGTTCAGTCTGCCAGGAGCGGACTGACTGAAGCTTGTGCCAGCCTTCTAACAGGCTTCGAGGTAAGTGCAGGATATATAAAAATATTACCGCATAGACAGTAGCCCCTGATGCTCTGTTTGGCGTTCGGAAAGAAAAGCCGAATAGAGGGTCTAATAAAATTCGCAGGAGTCTAACAGAAAAAGAGTCAATGTGCGTATGCAGGCTTCGCTGCTGGCGACCGCCGCACTGACTGTGGAGGTGGGCACACTGAAGCAGGGCCTCGAGCGGACCAAGCAAGAGCTCGGCCTTGCCAAACGACGGCTCGAGGAGAAAGAAGGTAAAAAATACCTTATAGAAAAAAATATAAAAGTGCAATTGCAAAAATATGACAGGATTAACATGGTTATTGTAGGGGCCACAACTGAGGTGGCGCCCTCAAGCAAGCGTTGGCCGAGGCCGATAAGAGAGCAGCAACGGAGCGCTCCGAGCGGGAGAGGTATGAAGCCCAGGTTGGCGAGGTGCGGCAAGAGCTCCAGGCTCTCATGAAAAAACATGAGAGTTTGGAGCTTGACTCAAAGACGCGAGCGTCCGAGCTTGCGGCAGCTATTGAAAATGCCAAGTCTACCAAGGCTGAATCCCAGAAGGCCCTCCAGGAGTTGGATGCGGCGAAGAAGATAGAGGCGGGTAAGGCATTCTTTATGCAAAGCACTCCAGGAGCATTCGCAGATCTTCCCCATAGCGTGTCTGATGCCGCCGCATTCTACCAAGCCGAGGAGGGCAGCTCGACAGAGAAGGTGTTCTGGTCTCAGTATGCTGAGGCCGGACACCCAGTGCCCCTGAGCGACCAGCTAAAGCAGCTGGTCGAGCTCCACAAGGTGGCCAAACAGGCCATGAAGGGCCTCATAGTTCGGCTGTGGCCTGGAGAGGCTCTGCCTGGGAGCTACTTCGGGCTGGTGCGGCGGCTAGTGGAGGCCTGTCCAAGGCTCGAGGTCATCAAGCGCTCCGTTTGCATTGAAGGTGCCCGTAAGGCCCTTGCCCGTGCTAAAGTGCACTGGGGCAAGCTGGATGGTGAGAAGCTTGTGAAGGACGGGCCACAGCTGGGGAAGGAGCATCGCAAGCCAGAGAAATATTATAAGGATGTTCTGAAGGGTGCCCACCTTGTGGCGGATGAATGTTCCATGGATGTAATTTTGGAGTAAACTCGCTCGTGTTATCCTGTGCGCTGAAAACTTGTTCATGTGCGCTTAAGCAATGAGTTTTGAATATAAATATTACCTTCTGTGCGGCCGTTTATCAAATTTGAGAGATGGCGAGTCGTCGGCTTCTGCCCCCATGCCACTAGTGCTGGGGTGTTCGGGAGAAACCTGAGCGCTCTTTTTCCCATGTATGGGTCCTTCGAGGGAGGCGCTCAGCACAACGAACAAGGCAATCGGACTATAGTGCTTAAACACTCTCACTTAGCCATAGAATTCTATAATTTTAAATTTTGGCGAAGCCCCTAGTGTTCGGAAGACCGAGTTCGGGGCGCTATCCACGCCTTTGGTCGGGCAAAGCTGACTCCTCGCTCTAAGCGGCATAAGTCTTAAGGGACTCGAAAAACATCTTGAACAGCGACCAGTCTCTCGCTTCATCATGACAGTCAGTTTTAGCTTTCTCTACTGAGGTGCTCCGCCCAGCTCAATTGGGGCACAATCGCAGTAGTTCTCCTAGTGCTACCTTAGCCGATACAACGGAACATAAGGCACCAAAACATAGGAGCCGGGCAAACCCAACTATTGACCGAAGACATGATTTGGAGACGATGCATATAATGCTATAAGTTCGGGGTGCCGCACTTGTTAAAGTGTTCGGACTTCTCACACCATATAAGGGGGGTACTGAAGCCCCTGGCGTATTGACCGTACCAAAGTGTACGGGTGCAACATGTCGTTAATGAACATATATTTGTAAAAAACAGTAATGCAAAAGTAGACAAAAAGCTATGCATTGTTTATAAAAAGGCTGCGATCAAAGCAGAACGATACAAATAGTGCGATAAGCAAAAGTGGGACTATTTAACATGTCCTTTCCAGGGGCAGGCTGCGGAATAGTATGCAAAACAGGTATAGTGCTCGTGATAGAGACCACCTGGGAGTTATATAATGCGGCGTAGCTTTTCTGCTTCCCTGGTTCTTGCATCGTTTGAGCGGCAGTTGGATTGCCGAACAGGTCTTCCGAAGTGTGGAGTCCTGAAAGTAAGAGAAAATAAAGAAATCGGCAGCCCCTAGTGCGGTTTAAGCCGTGTTTCGGGCGCGCCGTGATTGTGCCCCTCCCCCTGTGCCCATGGTATTTCGAGAGCGTAGTTATGTACGCGAGGCACTGGTTTCGCTAGTTCGCGAGGGCTGGGGTTGGAGCCGCATTGCTACGCCTGCTCGGAACGTGTCAGGCGGTCTTGTTGTAGGTTACTCCGGGCGCGCTTGACGATGTCCGGACGTTGAACGGCCGGACTGTTGAGCTGCCTTGAGAGGCTGCTTTGTACTTCCGCTGCGAGGGCCGCCGTGTGTTCCTCCGTTCGGAGGGAGCGTTCAGTGTTTCCATTGACCGTGATTACTCCTCGAGGGCCTGGCATCTTGAGCTTAAGGTATGCGTAGTGCGGCACCGCATTGAACTTTGCGAATGCGGTTCGCCCGAGCAGTGCGTGATAGCCACTGCAGAACGGGACTATGTAGAAGATTAGCCCCTCGCTTCGGAAATTGTTCGGAGATCCAAAGACCACTTCAAGTGTGACTGAGCCTGTATAGTTGGCCTCTACACCTGGTATGGCGCCTTTAAAGGTCGTTTTGGTGGGCTTAATCCTCGAGGGATCTATGCCCATTTTCCGCACTATATCCTGGTAAAGCAGGTTCAGGCTGCTGCCGCCGTCCATAAGGACTCTTGTGAGATGAAATCCGTCAATAGTTGGGTCTAGAACCAATGCGGCGAATCCGCCATGACGGGTGCTAGTGGGGTGGTCCCTTCGATCGAAGGTGATCGGGCAGGAGGACCATGGGTTGAACTTTGGGGCGACTGACTCCATCACATATATGTCCCTTAACGCACGCTTCTGCTCCCTCTTGGGGATGTGGGTTGCGTATATCACGTTCACCGTCCGCACTTGTGGGGGAAAACCCTTCTGTGCACTGTTGTTCAGCGGCCGGGGCTCCTCCTCGTCATTGCTACGCAGCCCCTTGCCTCTATTTTCGGCATTTAGCTTGCCTGCCTGCTTGAACACCCAACAATCTCTGTTGGTGTGATTGGCTGGCTTTTCGGGGGTGCCATGTATTTGGCACAAGCGATCGAGTATTCAGTCCAAACTGGACGGGCCCTGATTATTTCTTTTGAATGGCTTTTTCCGCTAACCAGATTTATAGCCTCTGAATCTGGTGTTGACTGCCGTATCCTCATTGCTCTCGCTGTTAACACGGTGTTTTGCCCTTGGTGTCCGACGCGACCTGCCACTGTTGTCCTTGGTGTCCAAATTACCAAGGCTCTTGGTCAAGTTATTGCTACGAGCTAGCCAGCTGTCTTCTCCCGCGCAAAAGCGGGTCATGAGCATCGTGAGTGCTGCCATGGATTTCGGCTTTTCCTGTCCAAGGTGCCGGGAAAGCCACTCGTCGCGGATATTATGCTTGAAGGCTGCTAGGGCCTCAGCGTCCGGACAGTCGACTATTTGGTTTTTCTTTGTTAGGAACCGTGTCCAGAATTGCCTGGCCGATTCCTCTGGCTGCTGAATTATGTGGCTTAGGTCATCGGCGTCTGGTGGTCGCACATAGGTGCCCTGTAAATTGTCGAGGAATGCGGCTTCCAGGTCATCCCAACACCCGATAAATTCTGCTGGCAAGCTGTTAAGCCAATGCCGAGCTGGTCCCTTGAGTTTGAGTGGGAGGTATTTGATGGCGTGTAGATCGTCGCCGCGGGCCATGTGGATATGAAGGAGATAATCCTCGATCCACACCGCGGGATCTGTTGTGCCATCATATGATTCGATGTTCACGGGTTTGAAACCCATAGGGATTTGATGATCCATTACTTCATCTGTGAAGCATACGGGGTGATAGAGGCAAAGGTGTCCCGTCTTTCGATGAGATGGTGGCTATCGTTTTGGAGGAAGTCAACTTTGACGATCCGACTACGAACGTGCGAGGACATCGCGCCTTAGCAATCGCTAAACCAACTCCGAGAGGTTATTGACCACGCCGGAGCATGATCAACCTGACCACAAAGGTCTGTTTCCTGCAGGCAAACGAAGAACAAGCAAGAGACTAAGATTGCAATCTGGATATTGCGAATAGAAGAGAAAAGCTTTATTGATGAAGGCGGGGTTCTGTGACGCCTTGGTCTGGTCGTTGAACACAAACGAAGTACGCGAAGTTGCAGCTATGGCGAACTTTTAATCTAAACAAAACCCCCAAAGTCTAAACGACGCCCTAAGGGCTGTATATATGGAGGAAGAGGAGGGAATTTCGTGGCCCTTGAGGATGGGGTTTGAAACCAACCCTATCTCTTGTTTCCCCGCACATACGGACTCTAAAAATAGCCTATACTTAAGTATTTCGAAATTACATGGGCCTGGCCCAATAATAAGGTGACGCAGCACCTAAAATAGCCTATGGACGAATATTATGAAGTGGCATATTGTATATTTCGTCCAAGGCTTCATGCACTCCTTATGGTGGCTTCAAAGTCATGTAATCATCACTTGTAACTCCGTTCTTGATCCCCTTGCGCATGCCATCAACTCCATGCGTGTTCTTGCTCCAATATTCATCCTTCTCCAAGCTAGGCCCTTCATTTGTAAGCAAAACAAATGTATCCAATTTAGGCAGTATCACATTCTCATGAACATTAGAATCATTACCAAGAAACGAAAGTACCTGGTAATTTAATTGGCGTGCGTGAGCTCTAGTAATTGGCCCAGTATATGTAACAGTTGGGGCTGTGGGTGTAACCATGGTATTGATGTCCTCATCATCCTCCCCTTCTTGAAATGAAGTCGTCCTTGACGGAAGCTCATCTTCCTCACCCAAATAAGGCTTCAAATCTGCAATGTTAAAAGTGGGACTAACCCCAAAATCTGCAGGTAGTTCAAGTTTATATGCATTATCATTTATTTTCTCTAACACCTTAAAAAGACCATCAACACGTGGCATTAGCTTTGATTTGCGCAAATTAGGAAATCTATCTTTACGCAAATGTAACCAAACAAGATCTCCAGGTGCAAAGACAACATGTTTTCTACCCTTATCTCCAGCAAGTTTATATGTAGCATTCATACGCTCAATGTTTTCCTTAGTTAACTCATGCATTTTTAAAATCAATTCAGAACGTTCTTTAGCATCAAAATTAACCTTCTCCGAAGATGGAAGAGGCAACAAATCAATAGGTGCACGAGGTAGGAAACCATACACAATTTCAAAAGGGCACATCTTAGTAGTAGAATGCAATGAACGATTATAAGCAAATTCAATATGAGGCAAGCATTCTTCCCGCATTTTCTTATTATTCTTCAAAGCATCCCTAAGCATAGTAGACAATGTTCTATTGACTACTTCAGTTTGTCCATCAGTTTGGGGGTGACAAGTAGTACTAAAAAGCAGTTTAGTCCCCAACTTAGCCCATAAACATCTCCAAAAGTGGCTAAGAAATTTAGTTCACGATCTGAAACAATAGTATTTGGCACACCATGCAAGCGAATAATTTCACGAAAGAACAAATCAGCAACATTGACAGCATCATCGCTTTTATGACATGGTATAAAGTGTGCCATTTTCGAGAATCTATCCACGACAACAAATATGCTATCCCTCCCCTTCTTTGTTCGAGGTAAACCTAAAACAAAGTCCATAGATATATCCTCCCAAGGAACACTAGGTACAGGCAAAGGCATATATAAACCATGAGGATTCAGTCGTGACTTAGCTTTTTGACATGTAGCGCAGCGAGCAACAAAACGCTCAACATCCCGTCTCATCTTTGGCCAAAAGAAATGTGTAGCAAGTATATCCTCCGTCTTCTTCACGCCAAAGTGTCCCATTAGTCCTCCTCCATGCGCCTCTTGCAACAACAAAAGACGAACGGAGCTAGCTGGAATGCATAGCTTGTTAGCACGAAACACAAATCCATCATTAACGACGAACTTGTTCCATGTTCTACCTTCTTTACAATTCTGCAATACATCTTTAAATTCAGCATCATGCACATATTGATCTTTGATGGTCTCCAAACCAAATATTTTAAAATCAAGTTGTGAAAGCATAGTATAACGACGAGACAATGCATCAGCAATAACATTTTCTTTACCCTTCTTGTGTTTAATGACATAAGGGAAAGTCTCAATGAATTCAACCCATTTAGCATGTCTACGGTTCAGTTTTGCTTGACTTTTAATGTGTTTCAAAGATTCATGATCAGAATGTATAACAAATTCTTTGGGCCATAAATAATGTTGCCATGTTTCTAAAGTCCGAACAAGAGCATATAATTCTTTATCATAAGTAGAATAGTTCAGACTAGGCCCACTCAATTTTTCAGAAAAGTATGCAACAGGTTTGCCATCTTGTAACAACACACCTCCTAATCCAATTCCACTAGCATCACATTCAAGCTCAAAAGTCTTATTAAAATCAGGAAGTTGGAGTAAAGGAGCATGTGTCAACTTATCTTTCAATACTGTGAAGGCTTCTTCCTGTGCGGTACCCCAAACAAAAGGCACATCCTTCTTTGTAAGCTCATTGAGAGGCACTACACCACAACACTGAATTGGGGGCAGTTAACTGCCGAGAGAAATAGTAGAACAAGGGCAAAATATCTGCCTTGAATCTTGTTACTGCCAGTAGAAATACTTAAGGGTGGAAAAATTGCCGGGAGAAGTTGAGTACCAAGGGCATGCGCACTGCCGGAAATGTTGTCCACGTTTTATGGCATCAAATCTGCCGGCACAATTAAGACCTGGCCCACTATCTGCCGGGCTATCCATGGCGCGAGACTAAAAACAATTGGGCCCAAACGCGTGGTGGCGCGGGAACGCCCGATGGACTGAAAATTTCGCTAAAAAGACTGAAAATTGTCGCTCAAAAGACCTAGCCGCCGCCCCCAACCAGTATTTCCCAAATTGAACCCTCGAGAGCCCTCCTCCTCTGCCGTCGTCGCCGCCCTCGACCACGCCCTCCTCCTCCGCCGCCGCCGCCACCCTCGACCGCGCCCTCCACTACCGACCCCTCTGCCCTCGACTGCGCCCGCCACCACAGACCCCTCTGCCCTCGAACGCGCCCTCCACCCCCGATCCCCTCAGCTGACCTGTGCGACCCCCACCCATATCGATGACGCCGGTGCGTAGAGGTCAACCTCGCCTCTGGTTTCGCTCCCTTCGGGGCCGGTGCGTCGAGGTCGACGTCGCCTTGCTCCCCACCACGTCTCCCGCCACCCTGACAACGAGCGCGGTGTCTGCTCCCCACTACGCTAGTACAACATGGTGTTCAGATCTGTGATGGAGGAAACACGATGCAGGTGTGCTTTTTCCATTCAAAGGTTGTGAAGCTCTCCTTTTCTGCTCGATGAGAACTCACAAGATGCTGCCGCTTTATCTTCTCCTTGCTGCACATTTTCCCTCGATTCCACTGAGTCACTACTTGGCTCCACCTCCACGTCTTTCTTATTGCTGCTTATTTCTATTTTGCTACTAAATTGATGCAGGTGCTACCAGTGAAAGGATTGGAGATTGGTTCTAGCAGTTGTAGATTTGTTTGGAATTCATAATGCTCATGATTTGCAAAGGCTATCAGCCAGGTTAGTGTACAGGTCCTCTTGTATTTCATTTTCTTATCTTAATATGCATGTATATGTGCCTATGATTTGTAAATAAAATGTAATGTGCTTGTATCCACCCAATTTGAGCGACATGGATGGGTCTTTGTTTATTTAGGTTCAGACATTGCACAACTGAAGGCAAGTGTTTCACAACTGGAGAAAGTTTACTCACTAATGGCTGACTGTATACAACTTTAGAAAGTTTCTTGTGCTAGCATCTACAAGAACTAAATTATAGACATGAGTGCTGATTTGATATTGAAAATTGCTCTACAAAATTAACTACTTTTACTTCCCTGATTTATCATCTACCGAATTGTTTCATAGCAGTTCAGTGGTGCCCTATCTGAATTCTCAACCTACATGGAACATTGCGCCGGGCCGAAAATAGTTATAGAAAGGAATGCCGTTAGTGGCTGGCACTGCCATCAGGCTATCACACACGGCACTAAATTGGGCTTGTTGGAAAGTGCAGGGCATCTGCACCAGATAATAGAAGCCCTGCAAGGGCCAACATGGCTATGGTTTGCTTGTGAGGAGAGGCTGATTTTCTGAGTTCCAGCCTGAATAATTTGTACCTTATGATCGAGAAAAGGGAAGAAAACAATATGTTTCTTACCGTGTTGGTTGGTTGGCTACACGCACATTTCCCTTGAACCACGCCTTGATAATCCAGCCGCCACTGTAATCTTACATCATGATCAGATTCCGACAAGTCAGTTAATTTTCTGAAGTTCCTGGCATAATTTTTTGACGCCGCCTGCTTCGATACACTTCATTCTTTACCATTGGCTGATCTAAGCTCATTCTTTTTACCAGAACACGTCGATGCATAGCATTAAACGCTTGCCAAAAAGAGTCCACAGCTCCTTGCACTCAAGCATTATATTGTCTGACCTCCTAAGGGTCGTTGAGGAGTTGGTATATAATAGCAGCGACTCAAATGCTTAAAAGGTATTCCTTTCACATGTAGGAAAAATAATATTTATATGCTATTCTAACCTGAATAGTTATTGCTTTTTACATGAAAATAAATGCCAAACAATCCATAGTTCCGCTTGTATTTTCTATACTGGTTATCACTTTTGCATTAAAAAAAGGGTATATGCTTACCTCACGTATTGACATTTTGTATATACCTATACCTATTTCAGATCGATGTTTCAGTAAATGTCAGAGCATGTTACATTAAAGTGGAAGATGATTGTATGTGCTTACCTCACGTATTTAACTTTCTTATCACTGGGATTTGCTTCTAAAAAACATTGTCTTTGTTGTAGCTATTGCAGGTTGGGGTATTGCTTGAGATGAATTCTTTCTATTGGGAGAAAAATATGGTAAGTCATATCTTTGGGTGCTTTTCTGAATTTGTGGGTATCAGAATAAGATTGTTCTCATATAGAAAGGATTGCTTGATTTGCTTCACAAAAGTAATAATGGAACTGAATGTGCTTAGCCTTTTTATGCATACAATTAGTGGAACCTTTTACATGTCCAGTGTACGCATGTCCAGGAACTAAGCTTTTGCATGTCCTGTGTATTATAAAGCTTAATCTTTTGTTATTGCTAGGCCAGTACTTGAAACAGTGTTTTGGTCTGCCAGTCGTAGAACCATTTATGAATAGCATAGGTGTTGCCTTCACTTGTATTCCTACGCATAGTCCAGTACTAATTTTTTCCTTGCTCTAATACTCCTTTTTCCTTAAGACATGCAAAATAGCATCACATCCTCGATTATCTCTGTGGTCCTGCATCATCTTTCATAAATCTAATTAAGTTATGGCCGGCTTGCATTGTTTAGAAGAAATGTACCTTTTCATGTGTAAAGTGGTTAGACCTGGCATTACTCAGTATTTCATACTCAACAGGAATCTTGCTATAGATACACACTGGAAGTCTAAAATCATACTAGTAGAAATAGGTGTTCTGTCAGCTACGCATCTATTTTGTTGCGTGTGTGTACCACTCAATTTGTGATTAAATAGGTGTTTTGCATATATCTTTGCCTACTGATTGACCATGTAAGACTGGAAACAACAACATCTTTGTGACATCTAACTTGTTCTATTTTTTGCAGAAAGTTCTAGTCCAATGGTTAAGAACATTGGCACATGTGACTGGGAGCCCAAAAGACTAGTAAGAATGTTGTAAACCACTTCAACATAACACCAAACATTTTAGTTTCTATACTACTGTCATGTTTGTGCTGGAAAAATGTTTGAATTTTGCTGTTTTCCATGGGATGAAACTATTTCATATCTTGAACCACATTCTTTCTGTGTTTATACCAAAATACAAGATCCTATGATGTACAAAATTCATACAAGTTGTGGATGTCACTTCCTTTAATCACTTCCTGTTTTGTCTTATGTGCAGTTTTCTGGACGGTGTTCTATGGAATCTTCACATACACGGAACTGAAATTTATATCATAGGTAATCATACGATGTAATTGTGCTGAACTAGATGTGCTTAATTTATGTGTCAATGCATGAAACTGCTGACATTTTTTATTTTCCTATTAAATTGAATATTTACTTGATGACTTGAAAGGAAATTTATTAGAAATTCTCTTGACGCTGTAGACGTATTTCTTATAAAACAGGAATGGTGCACTCAATAGACTCTTTTGAGTGTTGTAAATCAATGAAATGCAGATAATGTTTTATTATACATGCATTTTTCAATTCTTCTCTTACTGTCCAGGTTGGAAATGTTCCTGAAGACGGGTTAAGATACCTTGCTGTACCATATGCTCTGAGCTCACCTAGAAGGCCTTACAAGCTTTACTCTTTGTGCTTGTTCCATTTTGTACAACTTGGACGTCTTGAAACTGCAGATGCTAAATTATGATGTAATTCTTCACATGTAATCAATGAATTGCATATACTGTAACCTTGTAAATGTTTGATGAACAGAATTCATAATATGAATGTAAAGTACTTGTGCAGATTCCTTCTGGTTTATTTCAATGGATGCCTCATCAGTGTATCTAGATATTAAATAAATGAAGAATTGCAATACTAAATTGTAATAATGATGTAGATTGGGGTATAAGGTACCACAGGCATATCATCTGCCGGGAAAACTATTAACTGTCGGGAGAACAAGTATGCCGGGAGAATAGAAACTGCCGGGAGAAATTGGAACATGACGGCATACAAACTGCCGGGAGATCTCTATCTGCCGAGAATTATAATCCCCGGCAGCCGTTCTTGTGGCAGTTCTAACTGTCGGGAGAAAATCATTCCCGGCAGTTTGCCTGCCATCCTAAGCTACTTCTCCTGGCAGTTTTTCTGTCCTTGTATCAGTGTTGTGGTGTAGTGAGGTGCAGCAATGGTGCTAAAATCTCTCACAAAACGCCTATAGAAACCAGCGAGTCCAAGAAAACTCCTCACTTGTGTGACCGTTTTGGGCTGCGGCCAACTCTCAATAGCTTCAATCTTGGCTTTATCAACTTCAATTCCCTGTGGAGTAACAACATAGCCAAGAAAAGATACTCGGTCGGTGCAAAAGGTGCACTTCCCAAGGTTACCAAACAAACGTGCATCACGTAGAGCATTAAAAACAACACGTAAATGTTCCAAATGTTCTTCCAAAGATTTGCTATAAATCAGTATATCAACAAAATAGACTACCACAAATCGTCCAATGAAAGCACGTAAAACTTCGTTCATTAGTCTGATGAAAGTACTAGGTGCATTAGTTAACCCAAAAGGCATGACTAACCACTCTATAAACCAAACTTAGTTGTAAATGCTGTTTTCCATTCATCTCCCAATTTCATACGAATTTGATGGTATCCACTACGCAAATCAACTTTGGAGAATATTGTAGAGCCACTCAATTCATCAAGCATATCATCTAGCCTAGGAATAGGATGACGATAACGAATAGTAATATTATTAATGCCTCTTCAATCAACACACATACGCGACGTACCATCCTTTTTAGGCACTAGTATAATAGGAATAGCACAAGGACTAAGAGATTCGCGTATATAACCTTTGTCGAGCAGCTCCAGTACTTGACGCATAATCTCCTTCGTCTCCTCTGGATTGGTACGGTATGGTGCACAGTTGGGTAGCGATGCACCGGGAATTAAGTCAATTTGATGCTCAATCCCTCGAATAGGTGGTAATCCCGGTGGCACGTCTTGTGGGAAGACGTCAGCGAACTCCTGCAAAATGTTAGTGACAGCATGGGGCAAAGAGGAAGGCACGTCCTCGAATGAAAATAATGCCTCTTTGCACACAAAAGCATAGCAAACAAATTTGCTAGAATCTAGCTCATCAATATCAAATTTGGTGGCAAGTAAACTTGCACTTTTCAGTTTAATTTCAGAAGCAACATTAGATGGTTTATTATTAGGCTTCATTTGTTGCTCAAATTCTTTTGCCAAAATCTGATTTTCACTCTTATTTTTCTCTTGTTTTGCTTTATTAGCTCTATTAATATCATCTTTCAAAATGGAATCAGGAGTCATAGGAAGCAAAGTAATATTTTTATCCTTATGAACAAGAGTTACTGATTGTTTCTACCATGGTGCACAGAATTTTTATCAAATTGCCATGGTCTACCAAGTAATAAGGAACATGCTTGCATAGGTACCACATCACAATCAACATAATCAGCATATGTAGAGATACTAAAATGCACACGAACAGTATGTGTTACCTTAACCTTGCCGCTGTTGTTGAACCATTGGATGTAGTAAGGATGTGGATGTGGTCTTGTGGTGAGAGAAAGCTTCTCCACCATCTCCATGCTAGCCAAGTTGTTGCAGCTCCCTCCATCTATGATGACGCGAATAGAACGTTCCTTCACAACTCCCTTTGTATGGAACAAATTATGCCTCTGATTTTTCTCAGCTTGTGTAACCTGCACACTCAAACCACGTTGAGCAACTAAACATTCATACCTGTCATCATCTTCAGCAGCCATGTATTGCGTCTCATGATCAGAATCATCTCCACCGTGTTCTTCATGTGTAATAAGAGCCAAAGTCTCCTCATCATAGTCACTAGCGGACTCATACCCACCATCCTCAGTAACAATCATCACATGCTTAGATGGGCATTCTCTCGCATAATGACCCCCACCCTTGCAACGTCGACAAATAATATCATGTGTTTGCCCTGTTGATGCCATGGATGAAGAAGAGCTATTTGGAGGCCCAGAAGGTGTGCTCTTGGCAGATAGTGGTGATTGTGCCTGCTTTACTGTATCACGGTTGGAGGTGACAGCCGACGGAGGTGCCGGTGTAGCAGAACGTGTGGAAGTAGATGATGCACGTGGTGTCCATGATGAAGGTCGACCTGCAGAAAAGTTAGTTCGCGCCAATGCCTGTCGATCCTGCACTTCACGTTCAGCTTTACAAGCAAGATGGAATAAACGATTGATATTATTATAATCCTTATAGTCTAGAATGGTCTGAATCTCTCTATTTAATCCACCCAGAAAACGTGCAAGCATAGCTTCATTCTCCTCAACAATACCACATCTAATCAAGCCAGTTTGTAATTCCTGATAATAGTCTTCTACCGAATTTTTTCCTTGTCTTAAGCGCTGCAATTTTTGAAGTAATTCACGTTGATAATATGGTGGAACCCAACGAGTACGCATAGCAGTTTTCAAAGCAGCCCAAGTAGCTGGAACAGGATATAATCTACAATGTTCAGACCACCAAACACATGCAAAGCTAGTGAAAGCACAAACAGCAGCAGGAACACGTCTCTCCTCAGGATACTGTAAACATGTAAATCGTTGTTCAGTTTCTAACTCCCAAGTAAGATATATATCAGGAACATATCTACCCTCAGATGGTGGAATATTCAATTTCAGTTTAGGGAGATGGTCATGATCTTGTACCTGAGGGGGAGCCCTAACATTGCCATTATTTGCATGTGGACGACCTGGTGGTTGTGGTGTTGGTGGTTGCACGTAGTTCTGATGTTGATCAACCTCATCCTCGTAATCTCCCACATAATCATCCTCCCCCACATCAGCAGCAGGAGCCATAGAAGTATCAACAGCAGCACTAGCAGCTTGGCCAGGCTGAAGAGGGACACGGGTCGCTCGGCGGAGGGCTATTTCGCGATGTGGAGGTAGTCGTTGTTGCTGTTGTAGAGGTGCGTTAGGTGCAGCCGGCGGTGGTGGTGGTAGACGCGCGAGCAATTCACTAAACTTGTTATCGAGCTTTGTTTCGAACGCCTTCTCAATGCCTTCTATCTTCTCCATGGCCTCTTCAAATCTATTTAGCACATCTTCCACCTCTCCACTCATCATTTGTTGAAACTTATCATGTAACGCTTTGTTTGTCATGTTGTCCCAGTCAGTCTCGTCGGCTTGTGATCCTGCCATGGTTAGCAGCAATAGAAACACACAAGAATATGATTCTACAGACTACTAGGAAGTGGTGGTTGTGGTGTGGTGAACAGTCACAAATCCGTCAAACAAATCTCAAATTCTTACCAGTTCTTACCCAGCAGCAGGCGGTGATCGGCAACCGTCGTAATCAAAACTCTCAAAGCTTGGATAGAGCGATTACCAGGGAGAGTCAAACACACGACGTAGATGTATGTGGAGCTAGGAAGTCTTATAATATGGTAGCAAAAAGGGTCAGCAATAATCAATTCAGAGATGCAAAGTTGAATAAACGTTCAACGACGGTACTGTGCTGGTCCTAGGCTAGATCGTACTAGAGACGCGAGCCTAGAACACTAACAAAATCACGGCGCTGCACGTAAACAAGGGAGGAGCACACTCTGAATTATTATTTTTTTCACTTTTTTTTGCACTTTTTTTCCTCTTTTTTTTGCTCCGCAACAATTTTTTTTTCGAAAAAGTCTACAGATGTCCTAAAAACTGCCTAGCCAGAATTTTCCAGACTTAGTTTTTTTTGGAGTTTGGAACTATTTTTCTTCTACGGGTAGCACGAAAGTTGGGGAGTCCTTCTCTGTCACGACTCGGAGTATGGCGTGATCTGGAAATCCAAAACAGAGTAACAAAATACTGGACTCGGAATAGGACTGGTGGCGGAGCTGAATCTAGTGGAACTCGGACTGGTGGCGGAGATGAATCTGGTGGAACTCGGACTGGCGGCGGATATATGTTGCCGGTGGACTCGGATTGGCGTGAATATGTGGTGGTGGTATATGGCAGCGGTGATGAAGTTGGTGCGGTGGTGGTATATGGCAGCAACGATGATGATGATGCGATGGTGATATATGGCAGCGGCGACGTGACAACCTGTGAACAGAACTCGAAACTATAAAGGACTAGACGCTAAGACCAGCAACTTGACACGACGATGCAACCGTAAATTCAACAAAGCAAATACAGAAAAGATTATGCAAAGGCTTAGATTGGTTCGGATGGGATAATTTTAATCTAAACAAAACCCCCAAAGTCTAAACGACGCCCTAAGGGCTGTATATATGGAGGAAGAGGAGGGAATTTCGTGTCCCTTGAGGATGGGGTCCGAAACCAACCCTATCTCTTGTTTCCCCACACATACGGACTCTAAAAATAGCCTATACTTAAGTATTTCGAAATTACATGGGCCTGGCCCAATAATAAGGTGACGCAGCACCTAAAATAGCCTATGGACGAATATTATGAAGTGGCATCTTGTATATTTCGTCCAAGGCTTCATGCACTCCTTATGGTGGCTTCAAAGTCCTGTAATCATCACTTGTAACTCCGTTCTTGATCCCCTTGCGCATGCCATCAACTCTATGCGTGTTCTTGCTCCAATGTTCATCCTTCTCCAAGCTAGGCCCTTCATTTGTAAGCAAAACAAATGTATCCAATTTAGGCAGTATCACATTCTCATGAACATTAGAATCATTACCAAGAAACGAAAGTACCTGGTAATTTAATTGGCGTGCGCGAGCTCTAGTAATTGGTCCAGTATATGTAACAGTAGGGGCTGTGGGTGTAACAATGGTATTGATGTCCTCATCAGGGGGTGTGCGGCGCCTCTATATTGGGCTATATCACGACGCAGCTCAAATGAGCTTTGTCTATTGTGTCCTGCCCGGCCGGATTTATTAATCCGGAGTGACGATCGCCGTCATGTGCCGTGGGGCATCCGCGCGATCCATAGATCGATCTTGTTTGCTTTGCCTTGTCCTCCAATATGTCTCGCAGGTCTGGCGCATTTTCCCGTGCCTTAAAATGTTTTGAACGGCGCCGGGGTGCGGCTTGAGTGGAGGGCCGAGAGACCTCTCTGTCGCGGCCACGAGGTGGCCGGTCGGCCGTGTCATGCGCTGGTGATGTAGGTTTAGGTGCTTCCTCCTCTAATCGGGGTAGCAGCCTGCGCTTTGGGTAGCCCTTGGAGGGGCGTTCGAGTTCATACTGTTCGACCGCAAGGACTTCAGTGCATCTGTTGGCTAGATAATCTTGATCAGCTCTAAGCTGTTGCTGTTTTTTCTTGAGGTTGCTTGCCGTGGCCATAAGCCTGCGTTTGAAATGCTCTTGTTCGACGGGATCCTCTAGCACGACGAATTCGTCGTCATCGAGGCTTGCCTCGTCTTCGGAGGGAGGCATATAATTGTCATCCTCGACCTCTCTGTCTGCCGCTCTCTCGTGAGGGCTAGCTTCTCCATCCTCCTGTGCTGAATCTTGCTGGAGGGGGTGTTCTTTGGCGCTATCCGGAGTATTATTATCTCCTGTGCCGGAATCACAGTTTTTGCTTTGGCGGGATTTAAAGCGGCGCCGCTGACGCCGGCGCTTAGGCTGTTTCTTGGAGGGGTCATCCCCCGCTGTTCCATCGCCATCTCCTTCTTTTGGGGTATCCACCATGTATATGTCATACGACGAGGTGGCTTTCCAGTGCCCTATAGGTGCTGGTTCTTGGTCGTCTCCTACATCGGCGTCCATACCGTCGATGTCTTCGGAGTCGAAGTCGAGCATGTCGGTTAAATCATCGACAGTGGCTACAAAGTGGGTGGTGGGTGGACTTTGAATTTCTTCGTCGTCCGTATCCCAACCTTGTTGACCGCAGTTCGGCCAGGGCTCTCCTGATAAAGAGAGAGACTTTAATGACTTCAGAATATCGCCAAATGGCGAATGCTGAAAGATGTCCGTGGCGGTAAACTCCATGATCGGCGCCCAATCGGATTCAATCGGTAGGGGCGCGGGGGGCTTGGAGTCCGGAGAGGAGTCCGGCCCCACGGAGTCACGGGCCTTGCGGAGTGCGGGGCTGGTGTTCGGCTCGATCGCCGTTGGGATCGCAGCCACCAAGGCGGCGTCCAACCACTCGTCCTCGATCGGCACAGTTGGTTCCGAATCCAGGGTCGGAACCGACGCGTGCGCGGCCTCCAGGGCACTGTTCGGCGGCAGAGCTAGATCATGCCCATCGCGACAGTGCGGCGCGCTCGGCTGTGGCTCGAATCCGTCGAAGATCAAGTCCCCGTGGGCGTCAGCCGTGTAGTTTAAACTTCCAAATCTGACCTGATGGCCAGGGGCGTAGCTTTCGATCTGCTCCAGATGGCCAAGCGAATTGGCCCGCGGTGCGAAGCCGCCGAAGATGAAGATCTGTCCGGGGAGAAAAGTCTCACCCTGGACTGCATCATTATTGATGAGCGGAGGAGCCATTGGGCTTAAAAGCGACGACACAGAGGAACTCTCGATGAAAGCACCAATGTCGGTGTCAAAACCGGCGGATCTCGGGTAGGGGGTCCCGAACTGTGCATCTAGGCGGATGGTAACAGGAGACAAGAGACACGAAGTTTTACCCAGGTTCGGGCCCTCTCGATGGAGGTAAAACCCTACGTCCTGCTTGATTAATATTGATGATATGGGTAGTACAAGAGTAGATCTACCACGAGATCAAGGAGGCTAAACCCTAGAAGCTAGCCTATGGTATGATTGCTGTATCTTGTCCTACGGACTAAAGCCCTCCGGTTTATATAGACACCGGAAAGGGTTAGGGTTACACCCACAGCCCCTACCGTTACATATAATGGACCAATTACTAGAGCTCGCGCACGCCAATTAAATTACCAGGTACTTTCGTTTCTTGGTAATGATTCTAATGTTCATGAGAATATGATGCTGCCTAAATTGGATACATTTGTTTTGCTTACAAATGAAGGGCCTAGCTTGGAGAAGGATGAACATTGGAGCAAGAACAAGCATGGAGTTGATGGCATGCGTAAGGGGAACAAGAACGGAGTTACAAGTGATGATTTCAGGACTTTGAAACCACCATAAGGAGTGAATGAAGCATTGGACGAAATATACAAGATGCCACTTCATAAATTTCGTCCAGAGGCTATTCTAGGTGTTGCGTCACCTTATTATTGGGCCAGACCCATGTAATTTCGAAATACATAAGTATAGGCTATTTTTGGAGTCCGCATGTGTGGGGAAACAAGAGATAGGGTTGGTTTCGGACCCCTTCCCCAAGGGCCACGAAATTTCCCCCTCTTCCTCCATATATACAGCCCTTAGGGCACCGTTTAGACTTTGGGTTTTGTTTAGATTAAAAGTTCGCCATAGCTGCAACTTCACGTACTTCGTTTATGTTCAACGACCAGACCAAGGCGTCACAGAACCCCACCTTGATCAATAAAGCTTTCCTCTTATATTCGCAATATCCAGATTGCAATCTTAGTTTCTTGCTTGTTCTTCGTTTGCCTGCAGGAAACAGACCTTCGTGGTGAGGTTGATCGTGCTCTGACGTGGTCAATAACCTCTCGGAGTTGGTTTAGCGATTGCTAAGGCGCGACGTCCTCGCACGTTCGTAGTCGGATCGTCAAAGTCGACTTCCCCCAAAACGATAACCACCATCTCATCGAAAAACTGGACACCTTTGCCTTTATCAAGTGGTATCAGATTTCCAGGTTGCTCGGTGAGATTTTACATTTTTTCATAGTTTAAATCGAGTCTGTTCTTCATACCTATAGTCCACGAAAAAGCCAAAAAAATATTAGGGTTAGTTCATCCCATCCGAACCAATCTGAGCCTTTGCATAATCTTTGCTGTATTTGCTTTGTTGAATTTGCGGTTGCATCGTCGTGTCAAGTTGCTGGTCTTAGCGTCTAGTCCTTTAGAGTTTCGAGTTATGTTCACAGGTTGTCACGTCGCCGCTGCCATATATCACCACCGCATCATCATCATCACCCCTGCCATATACCACCACCACATATTCACCGCCAATCCGAGTCCATATACGCCACCACATATCCGCCGCCATCACGCCAATCCAAGTACACCTGCAACATATATCCGCCACCAGTCCGAGTTCCACCAGATTCATCTCCGCCACTAGTCTGAGTTCCACCAGATTCATCTCCGCCACCAGTCCTATTCCGAGTCCAGTATTTGTTACTCTATTTTGGATTTCCAGATCACGCCATACTCTGAGTCGTGACAGTGAAGGACTCCCCAACATCCGTGCTACCCGCAGTAGAAAAATAGTTCCAAACTCAAAAAAAACTAAGTCTGGAAAATTCTAGCTAGGCAGTTTTTAGACCATTTGTAGAATTTTTCGATAAAAATTGTTGTGGAGCAAAAAAAAGAGGAAAAAAAGTGCAAAAAAATAAAAAAAATTCAGAGTGTGCTCCTCCCTTGTTTACGTGCAGCGACGTGATTTTGTTAGTGTTCTAGGCTCGCGTCTCTAGTACGGTCTAGCCTAGGACCAGCACAGTACCGTCGTTGAGCGTTTATTCAACTTTGCATCTCTGAATTGATTATTGCTGACCCTTTTTGCTACCAAACTATAAGACTTCCCAGCTCCACATACATCTACGTCGTGCGTTTGACTCTCCCTGGCAATCACTCTATCCAAGCTTTTGAGAGTTTTGACTACAACGGTTGCCGATCACCGCCTGCTGCTGGGTAAGAACTGGGTAAGAATTTGAGATTTGCTTGACGGATTTGTGACTGTCCACCACACCACCACCACAACTTCCTAGTAGTCTGTAGAATCATATTCTTTTGTGTTTCTATTGCTGCTAACCATGGCAGGATCACAAGCCGACGAGACTGACTGGTAGAACATGACAAACAAAGAGTTACATGATAAGTTTCAGCAAATGATTTGAAGAGGCCATGGAGAAGATAGATGGCATTGAGAAGGCGTTCGAAACAAAGCTCGATAACAAGTTTAATGAATTTCTCGCGCGTCTTCCACCACTACCACCGGCTGCACCTGACGCACCTCTACAACAGCAACAACGATTACCTCCACATCGCGAAACAGCCCTCCGCCGAGCGAGCCGTGTCCCTCTTCAGCCTGGCCAAGCTGCTGGTGCTGCTGTTGATACTTCTGTGGCTCCTGATGCTGATGTGGAGGAGGATGATTATGTGGGAGATTACGAGGATGAGGTTGATCAACATCAGAACTACGTGCAACCACCAGCACCACAACCACCAGGTCGTCCACATGCAAATAATGGCAATGTTAGGGCTCCCCCTCAGGTACGAGATCATGACCATCTCCCTAAACTGAAATTGAATATTCCACCATTTGAGGGTAGATATGTTCCTGATATATATCTTACTTGGGAGTTAGAAACTGAACAGCGATTTACATGTTTACAATATCCTGAGGAGAGAGGTGTTCCTGCTGCTGTTTGTGCTTTCACTAGCTTTGCATGTGTTTGGTGGTCTGAACATTGTAGATTATATCCTGTTCCAGCTACCTGGGCTGCTTTGAAAACTACTATGCGTACTCGTTGGGTTCCACCATATTATCAACATGAATTACTTCAAAAATTGCAGCGCTTAAGACAAGGAAAAAATTCAGTAGAAGAATATTATCAGGAATTACAAACTGGCTTGATTAGATGTGGTATTGTTGAGGAGAATGAAGCTATGCTTGCAAGTTTTCTAGGTGGATTAAATAGAGAGATTCAGACCATTCTAGACTATAAGGATTATAATAATATCACTCGTTTATTCCATCTTGCTTGTAAAGCTGAACGTGAAGTGCAGGATCGACAAGCATTGGCGCGAACTAACTTTTCTGTAGGTCGACCGTCATCATGGACACCACGTGCATCATCTACTTCCACACGTTCTGCTACACCGGCACCTCCGTCAGCGGCCACCTCCAACTGTGATACAATAAAGCAGGCACAATCACCACTATCTGCCATGAGCACACCTTCTGGGCCTGCAAAGAGCTCTTCTTCATCCATGGCATCAACAGGGCGAACACATGATATTATTTGTCGACGTTGCAAGGGTGGAGGTCATTATGAGAGAGAATGCCCATCTAAGCGTGTGATGATTGTTACTGAGGATGGTGGGTATGAGTCTGTTAGTGACTATGATGAGGAGACTTTGGCTCTTATTACACATGAAGAACACGGTGGAGATGATTCTGATCATGAGACGCAATACATGGCTGCTGAAGATGCTGACAGGTATGAATGTTTAGTTTCTCAACGTGTTTTGAGTGTGCAGGTTACACAGGATGAGCAAAATCAGAGGCATAATTTATTCCATACAAAGGGAGTTGTGAAGGAACATTCTATTCGCGTCATCATAGATGGAGGGAGCTGCAACAACTTGGCTAGCATGGAGATGGTGGAGAAGCTATCTCTCACCACAAGAACACATCCACATCCTTACTACATCCAATGGTTCAACAACAACGGCAAGGTTAAGGCAACACACGTACTGTTCGTGTGCATTTTAGTATCTCTACATATGCTGATTATGTTGATTGTGATGTGGTACCTATGCAAGCATGTTCCTTATTACTTGGTAGACCATGGCAATTTGATAAAAAAAATTACACCATGGTAGAAACAATCAGTATACTCTTGTTCATAAGGATAAAAATATTACTTTGCTTCCTATGACTCCTGATTCCATTTTGAAAGATGATATTAATAGAGCTAATAAAGCAAAACAGGAGAAAAATAAGAGTGAAAATCAGATTGTGGCAACAGAATTTGAGCAACAAATGATGTCTAATAATAAACAATCTACTCTTGCTTCAGAAATTAAATTGAAAACTGCATGTTTACTTGCCACCAAATCTGATGTTGATGAGCTAGATTCTAGCAAATCTGTTTGCTATGCTTTTGTGTGCAAACAGGCATTATTTTCATTCGAGGACGTGCCTTCCTCTTTGCCCCCTGCTGTCACTAATATTTTGCAGGAGTTCGTTGACGTCTTCCCACAAGATGTGCCACCGGGATTACCACCTATTCGAGGGAATGAGCATCAAATTGACTTAATTCCCGGTGCATCGCTACCCAACCGTGCACCACACCATACCAATCCAGAGGAGACGAAGGAGATTATGCGTCAAGTACAGGAGCTGCTCGACAAAGGTTATATACATGAATCTCTTAGTCCTTGTGCTTTTCCTATTATACTAGTGCCTAAAAAGGATGGTACATAGCGTATGTGTGTTGATTGTAGAGGCATTAATAATATTACTATTCGTTATCGTCATCCTATTCCTAGGCTAGATGATATGCTTGATGAATTGAGTGGCTCTACAATATTCTCCAAAGTTGATTTGCGTAGTGGATACCATCAAATTCGTATGAAATTGGGAGATGAATGGAAAATAGCATTTAAAACTAAGTTTGGTTTATATGAGTGGTTAGTCATGCCTTTTGAGTTAACTAATGCACCTAGTACTTTCATGAGACTAATGAACGAAGTTTTACGTGCTTTCATTGGACGTTTTGTGGTAGTCTATTTTGATGATATACTGATTTATAGCAAATCTTTGGAAGAAAACATTTGGAACATTTACGTGTTGTTTTTAATGCTCTACATGATGCACGTTTGTTTGGTAACCTTGGGAAGTGCACCTTTTGCACCGACCGAGTGTATTTTCTTGGCTATGTTGTTACTCCACAGGGAATTGAAGTTGATAAAGCCAAGATTGAAGCTATGGAGAGTTGGCCGCAGCCCAACACACAAGTGAGGAGTTTTCTTGGACTCGCTGGTTTCTATAGGCGTTTTTGAGAGATTTTAGCACCATTGCTGCACCTCTCAATGATCTTACAAAGAAGAATGTGCCTTTTGTTAGGGGTACCGCACAGGAAGAAGCCTTCACGGTATCGAAAGATAAGTTGACACATGCCCCTTTACTCCAACTTCCTGATTTTAATAAGACTTTTGAGCTTGAATGTGACGCTAGTGGAATTGGATTAGGAGGTGTGTTATTACAAGATTGCAAACCTGTTGCATACTTTTCTGAAAAAATGAGTGGGCCTAGTCTGAACTATTCTACTTATGATAAATAATTATATGCTCTTGTTCGGACTTTAGAGACATGGCAACATTACTTATGGCCCAAAGAATTTGTTATACATTCTGATCATGAATCTTTGAAACATATTAAAAGTTAAGCTAAACTGAATCATAGAGATGCTAAATGGGTTGAATTCATTGAGACTTTCCCTTATGTCATTAAACACAAGAAGGGTAAAGAAAATGTTATTCCTGATGCTTTGTCTCGTCGCTATACTATGCTTTCACAACTTGACTTCAAAATATTTGGTTTGGAGACCATTAAAGATCAATATGTGCATGATGCTGATTTTAAAGATGTAATGCAAAATTGTAAAGAAGGAAGAAAATGGAACAAGTTCGTTATTAATGATGGCTTTGTGTTCCGTGCTAACAAGCTATGCATTCCTACTAGCTCTATTCGTCTTTTGTTGTTGCAGGAGGCGCATGGAGGAAGATTAATGGGACACTTTGGCGTGAAGAAGACGGAGGACGTACTTGCTACACATTTCTTTTGGCCAAAGATGAGACGGGATGTTGCTCGCTGCACTACATGTCAAAAAGCTAAGTCACGACTCAATCATCATGGTTTATATATGCCATTGCCTGTACCTAGTGTTCCTTGGGAAGATATATCTATGGACTTGTTTTAGGTTTACCTCGAACAAAGAAGGGGAGGGATAGCATATTTGTTGTCGTGGATAGATTCTCGAAAATGGCACACTTTATACCATGTCATAAAAGCGATGATGCTGTTAATGTTGCTGATTTGTTCTTTCGGGAAATTATTCGCTTGCATGGTGTGCCAAATACTATTGTTTCAGATCGTGATACTAAATTACTTAGCCACTTTGGGAGATGTTTATGGGCTAAGTTGGGGACTAAACTGCTTTGTAGCACTACTTGTCACCCCCAAACTGATGGACAAACTTAAGTAGTCAATAGAACATTGTCTACTATGCTTAGGGCTGTTTTGAAGAATAATAAGAAAATGTGGGAAGAATGCTTGCCTCATATTGAATTTGCTTATAATTATTCATTGCATTCTACTACTAAGATGTGCCCTTCTGAAATTGTGAATGGTTTCCTACCTCGTGCAGCCATTGATTTGTTGCCTCTTCCATCTTCGGAGAAGGTTAATTTTGATGCTAAACAACGTGCTGAATTGATCTTAAAAATGCATGAGTTAACTAAGGAAAACATTGAGCGTATGAATGCTAAATATAAACTTGCTGGAGATAAGGGTAGAAAACATGTTGTCTTTGCACCTGGAGATCTTGTTTGGTTACATTTGCGTAAGGATAGGTTTCCTAATTTGCTCAAATCAAAGCTAATGCCACGTGTTGATGGTCCTTTTGAGGTGTTAGAGAAAATAAATGATAATGCATATAAACTTGAGTTGCCTGCAGATTTTGGGGTTAGTCCCACTTTTAACATTGCAGATTTGAAGACTTATTTGGGTGAGGAAGATGAACCTCTGTCGAGGACGACTTCATTTCAAGAAGGGGAGGATGATGAGGACATCAATACATTGTTACACCCACAGGCGGCACACGGTCTTGTCACGTTGGCGCTGGGAGCGCGGGAGCCTTCTCTTGCGGCCGGGGAACCTCTTGGCAGCTTCCTTCTTCTCGCGCGGGCTCCCGACGCGGCGGGTCATTCCGGGGGGCGCGTGCCTTGGCGCTAGAGCGCCGTCTTGGTGCGGAGGTGGTGGAGGCGCTCGGTGGGCCACGTCGCTCGCAACTGGCAGAGGGTGAGGTAGCGAGAGGGACGGTGCGGGAGAGCCCCCAGCGGCTCTGACGAGCTCGGTGATGCGGTCCAGCCAGTCCTCGTAGAGGTCGTCTACGGGGCGGTAGCACAGGAGCTCGCGTGCCATGAGTAGTGCAGCCTCCGCGTCGGTGGGAGTGCGACGAGCGTGAGACGATGAGCCAGCTAGGGTCAGCGACGGAGTGGCGGTGCGGCCGTCCCTCCGCACAGAGGGGTGCGGCGAGGACGCCTGCTGCTTGTTTCCCACCGGGCCGGTGGCGGCGTTGGCGGCGGGTGACGGGGAACGACGGGGCGGCCCACCAACAGATATGTCTGAGCGACGCGGGCGGTGAGGGCAGCCCGATGCTCGGCGCGGGCTCGGCATGCATCCTCCATTGATGCGGTGGAGCGACGGAATGCGGATCTGCGAAAGGAAAGCTTCGACGCACCCCTACCTGGCGCGCCAAATGTTGGATTTCGGGTTCCGGCAAAACCCTTGAGGTTCGAACACTAGGGTGCGCACAAAGATCTCTCCTCCCTCTAGCTCACACCCTCACGGCGATCTCAAGGCTCAGCGTGTCGAACTCGCAGAACAAAGGGACACAAGATTTATACTGGTTTGGGCCACCGATGTGGTGTAATACCCTACTCCAGTGTGGTGTGGTGGATTGCCTCTTGGGCTGAGGAAGAGCTGGTATAGGGGAAGAACAACCTCCTGAGGAGAGGTGCTCTTGTCCTCGGTCAGCTTGTGTGGTGGCCTTGGTGGAATGGATCTGGTCCAAGATCAGATGCCCACTATGGTGGTGGCTAATCCTATATATAGAGGCACGGGTCCTCTTCCCAAATACTCCCTCCGTTCCTAAATATTTGTCTTTCTAGTGATTTTAACTAGTGACTACATACAAAGCAAAATGAGTGAATCTACACTCTAAAATATGTCTACATACATCCGTATGTTGTAACCATTTGAAATGCCTAGAAAGACAAATATTATGGAACGGAGGAAGTATTAGGCAGGAAGGGATCCCACAACGGCCAATTTGAAGGCGGACAACTAGTACAAGTTATCCTGACTAAAGGTTGTCTTCGCCTGCCAAAGGCTATGGTGGTTACGCCGTCTTGGGCTCCACGGTGACCTCCGTCCTACCGTCCTGCTGGTCTTGGTCTCGTTGCACTGATATGGAAACCTTTGACTGATGCCTCGGGACTCCTTGCCTACGCTTGCCTCTTTAGCACCAAAGAGGAAATGAGGACACTGCGTGCGCTGGCGCCCGCCTGGCCTTGGTCGTCATAGCTTGCGTCAAAGGAACCTCGCGAGGTGCCCCTTGCCTTGATCTCTTCGCCCCTCGCGAGCCAGCCTAGTGAGGCCGCCCCCGAGGAGGTCTTGCGTCGTCCCCCTCGCGAGGCTTGGCTCCTCGCGAGGGTCTTGAGTGCTTGCTGGTGAAGATGGGCCGTACGGTGCCCCGGGTGGAGCCACGCCGTGGGCTGCAGGCACGCAAGTCTGGGGACCCCCGTTCCCAGGACGCCGACAACCATCAACCGGACCTCTGACTGGCTGGAGGTGGCCATTGGCTGCATTGAGGCATGGAAAGGCTCCTCCGCCCAGGCAGGTGCAAGGCGAGCGCTGGAGTTCATCTAGGGGTGGTACCCTAGGCTGAACTTGGACTGACTGGCCACTCTCCTCGCCGAAGTCGGCGAGGAGTTGGAGGCGGTGGCGTCCGAGCTCTATCACCGCGCCACGGCGATCGCCGAGTACACGGACACCAGCGTCTTCCTCCTCGAGCTGGACGAAGCGGGCGCCAAGGTGCCGCCCAACTGGTTCAGGCTGAACCCAGAAGGCGGCGAGGACTCTATGGAGGAGTTCACCTCCAGCGATGAAGGTGAGGAGGATGAAGATGAGGATGAGGATGGCGAAGACGATGTGCCGGACGGTGGCCGGCCTCATCCTGACCAGGTTTCGACCAACGGACGGGACGCTGGCGAGCCGACTGCCGCCGATCCCGACCAAGATGAGACCAACTAGACGGTCGTTCCACCACCCGGAGCCTCGACCTCCGCCGACCCTTCTGATCCGGCTGCTGCTCCTCTGGCCTAGGCGGCCAAGTTAGCTTTCTTTCCTGTTTTGTAATCTCTTTGAACAAAGTTGTTATACTTGCGCAGTTCCACCCGATGGGGGTGTGTTGAAACTCTGTTGAATGCTGGCCAAGGGCCTTTTGCTGTGTAAATTGTCTTTGCCGATTTTCGACTTGTCTTGCTTTTTTACTCCTTTGGCTTTTTCCTTTGCCGCCTTCCCTTGGCTGCCGTCTTGCCAGCCGTACAGCCGCTCTACGGTCTGTGGGTGGGTCAAGTACTTGGCCGCTTTGGGAAGGCAAGTACTTTAGCCGTTGGTAGAGTGTAGCAAATGAAGTTAGAAACCGGCCGGCCGGCTGCTCAGCAGTCGTTCTGCGAGGCGAGGAGCCGGCTCGGCCTATGAAAATGCTTTAGTCCTTAGCCATTTTTCGTGTGGACACCGTTTCCTGCCTTTAACTCTTGCCGGCCGGATAGTCGCTCTGCAAGCTGCAGCTTGTGGCAAGAGAGGGCTTAGGTACCGGCACACTACTTGTCCGACTGAAGGTAGCATTCACATAGTACAAGGCGGCAAGCCCCCGGGCCGACTGGTCGACCCGGTGCCAGGCAGAATGATGAAATAACATATTCATAGGCATAGAACCTATCATATAGATAAAGAGGGTAGCCCCCGAGTGCTCCTCGAGGGACCTGATGTCTTAGTGCTTAATACAAAACGTAGCGTGGTACATACTGAATCAACTGTAAAATCTTCGGAGGAGATTTGCGTTCCACGGGCGCTCTGATTCCTGTCCCGAATCATCTCTCTTGCATGCTCTGGGCTTCTGCGCGCCGGTAAGGTAGTAGGAGTCGTTGCCCAATGCCTTGCTGATGATGAAGGGGCCTTACCAAGGGGCTGAGAGCTTGTGCTGGCCAGCTATTCACTGGATCAGCCGGAGCACAAGGTCTCCCTCTTTGAAGGATCTTGGCTTGACCTTCTGACTGTGGTAGCAACGCAGAATCGGCTGGTAGATGGCGGACCGGCTGAGTGCCAACAGCCGGCCTTCTTCTAGCAGATCGACACCGTCTTCTCATGCCTCTTTCGCCTCCGCCTCCATGTACATGGTGATGCGAGGTGAGTCAAACTCAATGTCAGTTGGGATGACGGCTTCGGCACCGTACACGAGGAAGAATGGAGTGAAGCCGATCGATTTGTTCGGAGTGGTGCGGAGGCTCCAAAGGACGGCCGGCAGCTCGTCGATCCAGCAGTCGGCCGACCGCTCCAGTGGCTCGACCAGTCGGGGCTTGATGCTGGAGAGGATGAGGCCGCTTGCTCGCTCGACTTGGGCATTTGACTGCGGATGGGCAACGGACGCTAAGTCCAGTGTAATGTCCTGCATCGTGCAGAAATGGGCCAAGGCTCCCTTAGCAAAGTTTGTGCCATTGTCGGTGATGAAGCTGTGTGGTACTCCGTAGCGGGTGGTGATGTCTATGATGAAGGTCATAGTAGTCGGACCATTCAACTTCTTGATTGGCTTCGCTTCAATCCGCTTGGTGAACTTGTCCACAGCGACGAGTAGAGGGGTCATGCCGCCGCATGCTGTCTTGAATGGTCCCACGATGTCCAGCCCCCACATGGCAAAGGGCCGAGTGAGGGGATGGTCTTGAGTGCAGAAGCCGGCAAATGTTGCTTGGAACTGAAATTCTGTCATCCTTTGAAGTGCTTGACCAACTCCTTGGTATCTTCCAAGGCAGTCGGCCAGAAGAAACCATGGTGGAAGGCCTTGGCAACAAGGGCTGTAGAGGCTGCGTGGTGGCCGCACTCGCCTTGGTGGATATCTTGGAGGATTGCTAGGCCTTTCTGTGATTCTACGCAGAGCTAGAAGACTCTAGTCATGTTGCGCCTCACAAGCTCTCTATTTACCATCGTGTAAGCTCCTGCTCGGCCCTGCACTTGCCGGGCTGAGATCTCATCGGTCGGCAGCTCTCTGTTTACTAGAAACTTGAGGATGGGCAATTCCCATGAAGATGCTTGTATTTCTTCTATTGCCACTACGGCCACTTGTACGAGGGCGGTTGGGTTGGGAGGCGGCGGGTTGAAATCGATTGTCGCTTGCTGCACTGCTGAAGTCCTCGGGGCGACAGCTGCAGCCCCCGGGCCGGGTTGCGAAGTCCCCGGGCCGGGTGCGACTGTTGCAGTCCCCGTGCCGCTTGGTGAAGTCCCTGGGCCGACTGCTGTAGCCCCTGAGTCTGCTTCGGGAGGAGTCGGCACGTAGTTGGACTCGGATTCTAGAGAACGCTTGATTGACGGCTTGCGGAGGCACTGAAGGGAGACGCCAGCTGGTATTGCTTGACGGGTGAAGCCGATCCATGCCAGGGTATCTGCTGGCTCGTTTTCTTTCCGTGGCACATTAAGGAACTCACACCCTTCAAAATATCCATTGAATTGCTGAACGAGAAAATGGTAGCTCACCATGTTTGCATCCTTGGCGTCCCAGTCACCAGATGACTGTTGGACCACCAAGTCGGAGTCGCTGTAGCACAGGATCTGGCGGATGCCGATCTCTTTGGCCAACCGAAGGCCGTGTATTAGTGCTTCATACTCGGCTACATTGTTGGAGGCGGCGAAATGGATTTGCAATGTGTATCTGAGCTTGTCGCCTTTGGGAGAGGTGAGAACAATGTCGGCTCCCAAGCCAGTGCGCATCTTCGAGCCGTCAAAATGCATTCGCCAATGAGTGGAGTCCGGAGCTGGCGGCAGGTACTGGGTCTCGGCCCAGTCGACAAGGAAGTCGGCCAGTGCTTGGGGATGGCGGTGTGCGGCTGGTAGAAGATGGTGTAGGGGGTGAACTCGATGGCCCATTTGGCCACTCGACCAGATGCATCTCTATTGCCAATGATCTCGGCAAGTGGGGCAGTGCAGACAACTATGATTGGGTGCTCTTGAAAGTATGGCTTCAGCTTCTTGGCGGCAAAGTGCACGACGTAGCATATCTTCTGGTAGTGAATGTAGTTCTGCTTTGAGGTTGACAACACCTTGCTCAAATAGTACATAAGCCTCTGGACTGGCTGTGCTCTACGGTCCACTAGGCGCTGTACCACCATGACTGTGCTGATCACCCGGCTGGTGGAGGCGATGTAGAGGTACATGGGCTCTTTAGCAGTTGGAGCCGCCAGGACAGGCGGCGTGGTCAACATGTTCTTTAGCTGGAGAAAAGCTTCATCCGCCTTGTCATTCCACTCGAAATGAGTGGTCTTCTTCATGAGCTGGTACAGGGGAAGAGCCTTCTCACCCAGCTGACTAATGAAACGGCTGATGGATGCCAAACAGCCGGTGAACTTCTGGACGTCTCTCAGTCGGGTGGGTTTCTCCATCCTCTCGATGGCCTTGATCTTCACAAGGTTGCACTCTATGCCGCACTTTGAGACCAGGAAGTCAAGGAGCTGGCCGGCTGGTACTCCAAAGACGCATTTCTCTGGGTTGAGCTTGATCTGAAACCGGCACAAATTTTCAAAAGATTCCCTAAGATCTTCCAAGAGGGTACCGCGCTTCTCCGGCTTCACCACAATATCTTCTACATAGGCATGGGCATTTCTGCCAAGCTGCTTGAGGAGGCAATTCTGCATGCAACTTTGAAACGTGGCACCAACATTTCTCAGGCCGATTGTCATGGTCAGGTAGCAGAAGGCTCCAAATGGTGTGATGAAGGCGGTCTTCAGGCGGTCTGCCGGGTTCAACTTGATCTGGTGGTAACCTGAGTAGGCATCCAAGAAACTCAGAAACTCACATCCGGCTATGGAGTCTATCACTTGGTCAATCCGGGGTAATGGAAACGGATCCTTGGGGCAGGCTTTGTTGAGGCTGGTGTAATCAATGCACATGCGCCAGTTGTTATTTTTCTTCAGTACAAGGACTGGGTTGGCGAGCCACTCTGGGAAGAAAACTTCCATGATGAAGCCGGCTGCCAACAGGCCGGCGATCTCTTCTCCAACAATTCTTCTCTTTTCCTCCGATAGTCGGCGGAGGGGTTGCTTGACTGGCTTGGCATTTGTTCTGACGTGTAGCTTGTGCTCGGCGAAATCCGTCGGAACACCCGGCATGTCTTTGGGGGACCATGCAAAGATGTCCCGATTCTCATGGAGGAAATCGACGAGCTCGCTTTCCTATTTGCTATCAAGGTTGGCACCTATGACAGCGTGCCTCTCCGGGTGCTCAGGGTCCAAGGGGATCTTATTTGTTTCTTTGGCCGGCTGGAAGGAGACTTGGGTCTCTGAATCTTTGGGCTCTGGGGACATGTCCGACTGGTTGCTGGCCATGGCCACCACCCGGTCTAGGAGCTTCGTCTCAGCAGCAAACACAAGGGACTCGGCCACCCGGTTGCTGGCTGCAGCACAGGTAGACGACTTCTCATAGTCTCACTGATCGTGATAATGCCCTTGGTTCCTGGCATCTTCATCTTGAGGTAGGCATAATGAGGCACTGCCATAAATTTTGCTAGAGCGGGCCGGCCTAGGAGCACATGGTAAGGACTCTCCAGGTCAACCACCTCAAACCAAATTGCTTCACAGCGAAAGTGATCCTTGTCTCCGAAGAGGACGTCTATCTTGATCTTGTCGATTGGTGAGCAGGACAAGCCAGGCACAATGCCATGAAACACAGTCCGACTGGGCAGCAACAGCTTCTCTTTGATTTTCAAATTCTCCATGGTATCATGGTAAAGGATGTTGATGCTGCTACCGCCATCTATCAGGACCCAGGAGAACCGAGCAGCTCGCCTTTCTGTTGCAAGGGTAGCATCCAACACTAGTGATGAGGACATCAATACCATTGTTACACCCACAACCCCTGCTGCTATTCATACTGGACCAATTACTAGAGCTCGCGCACGCCAATTGAATTATCAGGTACTTTCGTTTCTTGGTAATGATTCTAATGTTCATGAGAATATGATGCTGCCTAAATTGGATACATTTGTTTTGCTTACAAATGAAGGGCCTAGCTTGGAGAAGGATGATCATTGGAGCAAGAACAAGCATGGAGTTGATGGCATGCGCAAGGGAGACAAGAACAGAGTTTCAAGTGATGATTTCAGGACTTTGAAGCCACCATAATGAGTGCATGAAGCCTTGGACGAAATATACAAGATGCCACTTCATAATATTCGTCCAGAGGCTATTCTAGGTGCTGCGTCACCTTCTTCTTGGGCCAGGCCCATGTAATTTCGAAGTACTTCAATATAGGCTGTTTTTAGAGTCCGTATGTGTGGGGAAACAAGAGTTAGGGTGGGTTTCGGACCCCTTCTCCAAGGGCCACGAAATCCCCCCCCCCTTCCCCCATATATACAGCCCCTAGGGCATCGTTTAGACTTTGGGTTTTGTTTAGATCAAAAGTTCGCCATAGCTGCAACTTCGCGTACTTCGTTTGTGTTCAACGACCAGACCAAGGTGTCACAGAACCCCAACTTCATTAATGAAGCTTTCCTCTTATATTCGCAATATCCAGATTGCAATCTTAGTTTCTTGCTTGTTCTTCGTTTGCTCGCAGGAAACAGGCCCTCGTGGTCAGGTTGATCGTGCTCCGGCGTGGTCAATAACCCTCAGAAGTTGGTTTAGCGATTGCTAAGGCGCGACGTCTCGCACGTTCGTAGTCGGATCGTCAAGGTCGACTCGCACAAAAACGATAGCCACCATCTCATCGAAACATCGGGACACCTTTGCCTCTATAAAGTGGTATCAGATTTCCAGGTTGCTCGGTGAGATTTTACAGTTTTTCGTAGATTAGATCGAGTTTGTTCTTCATACCTACAGTCCATGAAAAAGCCACAAAAAAATTAGGGTTAGTTCATCATATCCGAACCAATCTGAGCCTTTGCATAATCTTTTTAGGGTTTTTGCTTTGTTGAATTTGCGGTTGCATCGTCGTGTCAAGTTGCTGGTCTTAGAGTCTAGTCTTTTAGAGTTTCGAATTCTGGTCATAAGTTGTCACGCCGCCGCCGCACCATCATCATCGCCTTGCCATCTACCATCATTGCTTCTCCGCCACCGCTCTGAATCCGTATCCATATACCACCACCAATCCGTATCCATATACCACCACCAATCTGTATCCATATACCACCACCGCTACCATATACCACTACCGCTGCCATATACCACCACCATATATCCACCACCAATCCGAGTTCTTCTCATATTAGGTTTGTTTTCGAGGGCCATCTAAATTCCGATTCGTGTTTCCTTGCCTGCGTAGGTCTCGAAAAAAAAGAGTCTGGAGACCCCCGGGCTGTTTTTAGGCCAAAATTTCGGCGACCGAAAATATTTTTTTCCTATCTTATCTTGGGGCTGTTCTGAGTCTTTTGAGACACTCGCCATCATAGTGATTTTTGGTCGCACTTTTTCGTCGTCGCTGCCCTGTTTTCTGAAAAAAAATTGTCAAAAAAAATTTCGTACCCATCTTGTCAGTTTGACCTGGGAAGAGTTTTGAGACACTCGCCATTATAGTGATTTTTCGCAAAAAAAAGAGGAGCGCAAAAAAAAGAGTGAATTTTTTTTCCAGAGCGTGCTTTTCCCTTGTTTCCGTGCAACGCCGTGATTTTGTAAGTGTTCTAGGCTCACGTCTCTAGCACGGTCTAGCCTAGGACCAGCACAGTACCGTCGTTGAGCGTTTATTCAACTTTGCATCTCTGAATTGATTATTGCTGACCCTTTTTTCTACCATACTATAAGCCTTCCCCAGCTCCGCATACATCTACGTCGTGCGTTTGACTCTCCCTGGAAATCGCTCTATCCAAGCTTTTGAGAGTTTTGACTACAACGGTTGCCGATCACCTCCTGCTGCTGGGTAAGAACTGGTAAGAATTTGAGTTTTGCTTGATGGATTTGTGACTCCCACCACCACCTCTTATTAGTAGTCTGTAGGATCATATTCTTGTGTGTTTTAATTGCTGCTAACCATGGCAGGATCACAAGCCGACGTGACTGACTGGGAGAACATGACAAACAAAGCGTTACATGATAAGTTTCAACAAATGATGAGTGGACAGGTGGAAGATGTGCTCAATAGATTTGAAGAGGCCATGGAGAAGATAGATGGCATTGAGAAGGCGTTCGAAACAAAGCTCGATAACAAGTTCAATGAGTTGCTCGCGCGTCTACCACCACCACCACCGGCTGCACCTAACGCACCTCTACAACAACAACAACAACGACTACCTCCACATCGCGAAACAGCCCTCCGCCGAGCGAGCCGTGTCCCTCTTCAGCCTGGCCAAGCTGCTGGTGCTCCTGTTGATACTTCTGTGGCTCCTGCTGCTGATGTGGGGGAGGATGATTATGTGGGAGATTACGAGGATGAGGTCGATCAACATCAGAACTACGTGCAACCACCTGCACCACAACCACCAGGTCGTCCACGTGCAAATAATGGCAATGTTAGGGCTCCCCCTCAGGTACGAGATCATGACCATCTCGCTAAACTGAAATTGAATATTCCACCATTTGAGGGTAGATATGTTCGTGATATATATCTTACTTGGGAGTTAGAAACTGAACAACGATTTACATGTTTACAATATCCTGAGGAGAGACGTGTTCCTGCTGCTGTTTGTGCTTTCACTAGCTTTGCATGTGTTTGGTGGTCTGAATATTGTAGATTATAACCTGTTCCAGCTACTTGGGCTGCTTTGAAAACTGCTATACGTACTCGTTGGGTTCCATCATATTATCAACGTGAATTACTTCAAAAATTGCAGCGCTTAAGACAAGGAAAAAATTCGGTAGAAGAATATTATCAGGAATTACAAACTAGCTTGATTAGATGTGGTATCGTTGAGGAGAATGAAGCTATGCTTGCACGTTTTCTGGGTGGATTAAATAGAGAGATTCAGACCATTCTAGACTATAAGGATTATAATAATATCAATCATTTATTCCATCTTGCTTGTAAAGCTGAACGTGAAGTGCAGGATCGACAGGCATTGGCGCGAACTAACTTTTCTGCAGGTCGACCTTCATCGTGGATACCACGTAAATCATCTACTTCCACACGTTCTGCTACACCGGCACCTCCGTCAGCTGCCACCTCCAACCGTGATACAAGAAAGCAGGCACAACCACCACTATCTGCCAAGAGCACACCTGCCGGGCCTGCACAGAGCTCTTCTTCTTCCATGGCGTCTACAGGGCACACAAGTGATATTATTTGTCGTCGTTGTAAGGGAAGAGAACATTTTGCGCGAGAATGCACATCTCAGCGTGTGATGATTGCTACTGAGGATGGTGGGTATGAGTCCGCTAGTGACTATGATGAGGAGACTTTGGCTCTTCTTACACATGAAGAACACGGTGGAGATGATTCTGATCATGAGGCGCAATACATGGCTGCTGAAGATGCTGACAGGTATGAATGTTTAGTTGCTCAACGTGTTTTGATTGTGCAGGTCACGCAAGCTAAGCAAAATCGGAGGCATAATTTGTTCCATACAAAGGGAGTTGTGAAGGAACGTTCTGTTCGCGTCATCATAGATGGAGGGAGCTGCAACAACTTGGCTAGCATGGAGATGATGGAGAAGCTATCTCTCACCACAAGACCACATCCACATCCTTACTACATCCAATGGTTCAACAACAGCGGCGAGGTTAAGGTAACACGTACTGTTCGGGTGCATTTTAGTATCTCTACATATGCTGATTATGTTGATTGTGATGTGGTACCTATGCAAGCATGTTCCTTATTACTTGGTAGACCATGGCAATTTGATAAAAATTCTGTACACCATGGTAGAAATAATCAGTATACTCTTGTTCATAAGGATACAAATATTACCTTGCTTCCTATGACTCCTGATTCCATTTTGAAATAGGATATTCGTAGAGCTAATAAAGCAAAACAGGAGAAAAATAAGAGTGAAAATCAGATTGTGGCAAAAGAATTTGACCAACAAATGAAGCCTAATAGTAAACCATCTAGTGTTGCTTCTGAAATTAAATTGAAAAGTGCATGTTTACTTGCCACCAAATCCGATATTGATGAGCTAGTTTTTAGCAAATCTGTTTGCTATGCTTTTGTGTGCAAAGAGGCATTATTTTTATTCGAGGACGTGCCTTCCTCTGTGCCCCCTGCTGTCACTAACATTTCGCAGGAGTTCGGTGACGTCTTCCCACAAGACGTGCCACCGGGATTACCACCTATTCGAGGGATTGAGCATCAGATTGACTTAATTCCCGGTGCATCACTACCCAACCGTGCACCATACCCTACCAATCCAGAGGAGACAAAGGAGATTATGCGGCAAGTACAGGAGCTGCTCGACAAAGGTTATATTCGCGAATCCCTTAGTCCTTGTGTTGTTCCTATTATTCTAGTGCCGAAAAAGGATGGTACGTCGCGTATTTGTGTTGATTGTAGAGGCATTAATAATGTTACCATTCGTTATCGTCATTCTATTCCTAGGCTAGATGATATGCTTGATGAATTGAGTGGCTCTACAATATTCTCCAAAGTTGATTTGCGTAGTGGATACCATCAAATTCTTATGAAATTGGGAGATGAATGGAAAATAGCATTTAAAACTAAGTTTGGTTTATAGGAGTGGTTAGTCATGCCTTTTGGGTTAACTAATGCACCTAGTACTTTCATGAGACTAATGAACGAAGTTTTACGTGCTTTCATTGGACGATTTGTGGTAGTCTATTTTGATGATATACTGATTTATAGCAAATCTTTGGAAGAACATTTGGAACATTTACGTGCTGTTTTTAATGCTCTACGTGATGCACGTTTGTTTGGTAACCTTGGGAAGTGCACCTTTTGCACCGACCGAGTGTCTTTTCTTGGCTATGTTGTTACTCCACAGGGAATTGAAGTTGATAAAGCCAAGATTGAAGCTATTGAGAGTTGGCCGCAGCCCAAAACGGTCACACAAGTGAGGAGTTTTCTTGGACTCGCTAGTTTCTATAGGCGTTTTGTGAGAGATTTTAGCACCATTGCTGCACCTCTCAATGAGCTTACAAAGAAGGATGTGCCTTTTGTTTGGGGTAGCGCACAGGAAGAAGCCTTCAGGGTATTGAAAGATAAGTTGACACATGCTCCTTTACTTAGACTTCCTGACTTTAATAAGACTTTTGAGCGTGATGCTAGTGGAATTGGATTAGGAGGTGTGTTATTACAAGATGGCAAGCCTGTTGCATACTTTTCTGAAAAATTGAGTGGGCCTAGTCTGAACTATTCTACTTATGATAAAGAATTATATGCTCTTGTTCGGACTTTAGAGACATGGCAACATTATTTATGGCCCAAAGAATTTGTTATACATTCTGATCTTGAATCTTTGAAACATATTAAAAGTCAAGCTAAACTGAATCGTAGACATGCTAAATGGGTTGAATTCATTGAGACTTTCCCTTATCTCATTAAACACAAGAAGGGTAAAGAAAATGTTATTGCTGATGCTTTGTCTCGTCGCTATACTATGCTTTCACAACTTGGCTTCAAAATATTTGGTTTGGAGACCATCAAAGATCAATATGTGCATGATGCTGATTTTAAAGAAGTAATGCAGAATTGTAAAGAAGGAAGAACATGGAACAAGTTCGTTGTTAATGATGGTTTTGTGTTCCGTGCTAACAAGCTATGCATTTCTGCTAGCTCTGTTCGTCTTTTGTTGTTGCAGGAGGCGCATGGAGGAGGATTAATGGGACACTTTGGCGTAAAGAAGACGGAGGACGTACTTGCTACACATTTCTTTTGGCCAAAGATGAGACGGGATGTTGAGCGTTTTGTTGCTCGCTGCACTACATGTCAAAAAGCTAAGTCACGACTCAATCCTCAGGGTTTATATATGCCTTTGCCTATGCCTAGTGTTCCTTGGGAGGATATATCTATGGACTTTGTTTTAGGTTTACCTCGAACAAAGAAGGGGCGGGATAGCATATTTGTTGTCGTGGATAGATTCTCGAAAATGGCACACTTTATACCATGTCATAAAAGCGATGATGCTGTTAATGTTGCTGATTTGTTCTTTCGTGAAATTATTCGCTTGCATGGTGCGCCAAATACTATTGTTTCAGATCATGATACTAAATTTCTTAGCCACTTTTGGAGATGATTATGTGCTAAGTTGGGGACTAAACTGCTTTTTAGTACTACTTGTCACCCCCAAACTGATGGACAAACTGAAGTAGTCAATAGAACATTGTCTACTATGCTTAGGGCTGTTTTGAAGAATAATAAGAAAATGTGGGAAGAATGCTTGCCTCATATTGAATTTGCTTATAATCATTCATTGCATTCTACTACTAAGATGTTCCCTTTTGAAATTGTGTATGGTTTCCTACCTCGTGCACCTATTGATTTGTTGCCTCTTCCATCTTCGGAGAAGGTTAATTTTGATGCTAAAGAACGTTCTGAGTTGATTTTAAAAATGCATGAGTTAACTAAGGAAAACATTGAGCGTATGAATGCTAAATCTAAACTTGCTGGAGATAAGGGTAGAAAACATGTTGTGTTTGCACCTGGAGATCTTGTTTGGTTACATTTGCGTAAGGATAGATTTCCTAATTTGCGCAAATCAAAGCTAATGCCACGTGCTGATGGTCCTTTTGAGGTGTTAGAGAAAATAAATGATAATGCATATAAACTTGAGTTGCCTGCAGATTTTGGGGTTAGTCCCACTTTTAACATTGCAGATTTGAAGCCTTATTTGGGTGAGGAAGATGAGCTTCCGTCGAGGACGACTTCATTTCAAGAAGGGGAGGATGATGAGGACATCAATACCATTGTTACACCCACAGCCCCTGCTGCTATTCATACTGGACCAATTACTAGAGCTCGCGCACGCCAATTGAATTATCAGGTACTTTTGTTTCTTGGTAATGATTCTAATGTTGATGGGAATATGATGCTGCCTAAATTGGATACATTTGTTTTGCTTACAAATGAAGGGCCTAGCTTGGAGAAGGATGATCATTGGAGCAAGAACAAGCATGGAGTTGATGGCATGCGCAAGGGAGACAAGAACAAAGTTTCAACTGATGATTTCAGGACTTTGAAGCCACCATAATGAGTGCATGAAGCCTTGGACGAAATATACAAGATGCCACTTCATAATTTTCGTCCAGAGGCTATTCTAGGTGCTGCGTCACCTTCTTCTTGGGCCAGGCCCATGTAATTTCGAAATACTTCAATATAGGCTGTTTTTAGAGTCCGTATGTGTGGGGAAACAAGAGTTAGGGTGGGTTTCGGACCCCTCCTCCAAGGGCCACGAAATTCCCCCCCTCTTCCCACATATATACAGCCCCTAGGGCATCGTTTAGACTTTGGGTTTTGTTTAGATCAAAAGTTCGCCATAGCTGCAACTTCGCGTACTTTGTTTGTGTTCAACGACCAGACCAAGGCGTCACAGAACCCCACCTTCATTAATAAAGCTTTCCTCTTATATTCACAATATCCAGATTGCAATCTTAGTTTCTTGCTTGTTCTTCGTTTGCTCGCAGGAAACAGGCCCTCATGGTCAGGTTGATCGTGCTCCGGCGTGGTCAATAACCCTCGGAAGTTGGTTAAGCGATTGCTAAGGCGCGTCGTCTCGCACGTTCGTAGTCGGATCATCAAGGTCGACTCCCACAGAAACGATAGCCACCATCTCATCGAAACATCGGGACACCTTTGCCTCTATCAACTAGGGCATAGGAACCTGGAGAAGGCATTACTTCTGGGTGGTCAGCACGGCTCTAGCTGATGGGCTTTTCTGACCAGTGCATGAACTCTAGAGCAGTTGAGGCAACTGCATTCACTTCACGGTGCTGCTAACGTCGGCTATGTTTGTCGTTGGCCACACTGGTAAAGACAACATAAGCACCACGCTCTTCAGGGTAATCATCTTGGATCGCACCGACTGTTGGACCGGCGGCCGGCTGCTGAGGAGGCGGAGCGGGTGGGCCAGCAGGCAGAGGTGGTAGTCCTTCTCCCATGGCGATGCGGACAAGCTAGTGGCACTTCTGAGTTGTATGGTAGGATGGCTTCGCACCGCTGTGGAATTTGCAGGGAGCATCAAGGGTCTTCTCAAAGGAGAAAGCGGGCAACCAAGCCGGCTTGCCGCCTTTCAGACGCTTTGGGAGAGGCTGATCTTCAAGTTGTTGATCCTCAACTGTCGCCACTTGCCGGCTGGTGGAAGCCGACTGGGGGGCTTTGCGCTTGTTGTCGTTCGGCTACTGGAGCCGACTGTTGTCTCCAGCCGGCGTTCGAGGAGCCGGAGGGAGCACCTTCCCAGAAGCGTCCACTCAGAGCTCCGACTTCATGGAGGAGTCGGAAGTGGCATACTTGTCTGCTATGATCAGCAGTTCATCGAGTGTGGCCGGCTCGTCGCAGAGGAGTCAGTGTTTGAGTAAGGTGCCCTCTCGGCACCCCGCAGTGAAGTACTCGATAGCTTGGACCTCATGCACCCCTTCGCAGGAGTTGTGCAGCTCGGCCCACCGCGTCAGCTTGTCGCAAGTGGACTCGTTGGGGCCTTGGATGCACAGGGAGAGCTGCCGAGGCTTGGGAGGCCGCTTGTAGGTGCTGGTGAAGTTGCAGACGAAGACCTCAGTGAAATCTACCCAGCTGTTGATGTTGCGGGGATTCAAGCTGTTCAGCCATGTCCGGGCCATGCCCTGGAGCATGAGCAGAACGTACTTCATGGCAACACGCTGGTTGCCGTTTGCTATGCTGACTGCGGTGGAGTAGTCCACCAACCAGTCCTCCGGCTTCACGGATCCGTTGTACTTGGGTGTATCTCGTGGAAGCATGAACCCTCTGGGAAAGGGCTCATCGCGGATGCAGGAGCCGAAACAAGGCGGGCCCAACACGTCTTCTTCTTCTAGCGCCAGGGACCAATTGAGGCGGTCGATTCGGTGGCGCGCATCATTCTCTCCGATTCCCTCTCGACGGCCCAGCCGGTCACCGAGAGTTGGGTGGTCAACAAGCGGCGGGGAAGCACGCCTCTCCCTTCGAGAAGGAGGGGGAGGCGGACAATCGTCCCATCGTTCCACTGATCGTGGGCGACCGTCTTGGTCGCGCTCGATGGTGAGGCATGTGCGGCTGCGGCTAGCAGCTGGCTCTTTGTCTTGTTTGTCGCGGACGCCACCTGTCGGTGTCCGGGAGGTGGCGCCTTGCTGTTGGCGAGGGGGCGGGTTGTGACGCCCTGAGACCGACGCTTCAGAAGACTTCCATATTTTCATGATCACCGTGTGTTTCTTTTGTGCTTGCTCTTTTATTTTTGCATTGCATCATGTCATCATGCCATCATGTCATTAATCTTTGCATCTCAACTCAACAAATAAATTGCATAGATGGTTGATCTATTTAAACCGAGGGAAGGGTGACTTCTCTTTATAACATATCCTCCCAATATTAGGGAACTATATTAAATATTTTTTTAATTTGGAAATCACCATAACACACTTGCAAATTATCCCAATGCCTTTGTTATCTTAAATCTTGGTCTCCAACCTTGCCATATATATTCTTTCATCATATTCCGGAGCTCCACCAAAAATCCGAACATTTTTGGACCTTCCCAACCCTCACTTCCTATTTAAATCATTTGAATTTAAATCAAATGAGTTTGAATTTAAATCTTTCAATCATGGCCTTTTCTATTTTCTCGGAACAAGCACATTTTTGTGAGTCTGGGAAAATTATCCGCGTGTCCAACTTCTTCCCCTAACCTCCTTTTCATTCTTATCTCTGTTTTTATTTTATTTTTCCTTAGAGTGAGAGAGAGAAGAGAGCCTGCAGCCCAGTCGGCCCCCTAGGCCTACCAACCCTCCTGAAGCCCAGCTGCACCGATAACCCAAGCTCTATCCCTCGATCCCTCGTTTTCCCTCGATCCCTTCCTCCAGCGCTGCCATCTCCCTCGCTCATCCCGATCCCCATCTCACTCTCTCCCTCTTGATCCCGCGCCTCCTTCTCGCCAAACCCTCGTCGCCCGAGCGCTCGAGGAGAGGAGCTCCTCGAGCACCTACGCCCGCATCCGCCGTCCTCCGCGCCGTCTTCGTCGAGCGCTAGTAGCTCAACCCGAGCCTCTCCACGCGTGCCCGCACCCATTCGACACCACGCCCTCGTCCCGTTCCCCTCTGCCTCGCCACCGCCGTCGCGACCCCTCGGCCCCACCGCCGTCGCGACCCCTCGGCCCCACCGCCAACTCTCCTTGCCAGAGGAGAACCAGGAGGAGTGGAGCACCTTCCGTCGTCGCCCCGTTCCCTACTTCCTTGGGGTCTTCACCACGAGGCCTTCTTTGAGCCACGGTCAGTGCCGCAGTGCCTTGCTCGTCCTCGCGAGGTCCCGCAAGTCCGGCGCCTCCCCAAGCCCATCGCCACCACCAGCAGGCACGCAGCAGCCGTCCAGTCCTGTCCCCGACCTGGCCTCCTCGACCTCGTCTCTGCGGTCTCCCCTGCTGCTCCCTGCATCCAGCCATCACCTCCCCGACGCCCTTGCTGCTGCGGCTAGACCTCCACGGTGCCATCAGGGAGACCATGGCCTCCACCGAGACCCCTGGATTCGTCAAGTCTTGTACATGTAACCCCAAGTCTAAATGACTACCATGGGTCTGTGCCTAGTGCCACTTGGATTCGTCAAGATCAAGAACAATGACGGCCCTCGAAGGGTTCGGATTCGACAAGTCCGATGATGCTCTTGTACAACTACGTTGCCAAGACCGGGACCGGCAAGACCGACTACACGAAAACGCCAAGTACCCCGACACAAGAAGTACCTCTACCGCTTCCCGAACATGAACGACTACTTCCACTTCCGTCGCCGAGGACCGATAGTACCACTACTTCCCACGACGGCCCGTGAACAACTACATCCCATCGAACCCGAACCGCCCGATTGCAGGCCTCGAAGGTATAACCGTCGGAACGACCGCCCGTGAACGAATGCATGGTGTATGAGATGCTCGTGTTTGCACCGTGTCCGAATTGTCACTCGTTTCCATACCGTCGACCCGTGGGAACCCGGTAACCGGGAGCACCCCATCATCTCTCGTGTGTTTCACACATCCGCACACTTCTCTTTTGCTTCGATATCTCAATCGAGTTACCAGAACCGATATGTTACCGTGGCATCATTTTCGGAATCGTCGCCGTGACACCCTTTCCTTCCGCCATGGCGACAAATGCCTCGTATCATGCTCATGTCAACATTTCCATAAAATTGCTTAAAACTTGCATATGTCATCCGCATCATGATAATAACATTTAAAACGTTTAAAATTGTTGTTTGCTTTAAATTGCTAAATGACGTATGAGGATTTTCCGGAATTGTTATTTGTTATTTCCGGCCTCATTTAAACTTGCCTAAATAGATAGTTTTATTATGCTTCACCTCTTGCCATGCTTAACCGTAGTTAATTTTGTTGGGTACATAATCGAGAGAGAACTAACTAATTGATGTGGTGTTTTGTCAATATGCAACTCGTTGCATATTGAGCTCCACTTAATTTCTAGTATTGTTTGTGCACTTTGTCATGCTTTGCCTCATTTAAACCGGACATGCATCATACTTGATTGTGCATCATGCCATGTTTATGATTGTGTGTTTACCATGTTGTTTGCTTCTTTCCGGTTTGCTTCTCTCGTTAGCTTTGGTTTCATTCCGGAGTTGCGCGGGTTCGTTCGACTACGTCTGTTTGTCTTCTTCATGGACTTGATCTTCTTCCTAGCGGAATTTCAGGCAAGATGACCATACCCTCGAAATCACTTCTATTTTTGCTTGCTAGTTGTTCACTCTATTGCTATGCCGCGCTACCTACCACTTACTATATCATGCCTCCCATATTGCCATGTCAAGCCTCTAACCATCCTTTCCTAGCAAACCGTTGTTTGGCTAAGTTACCGCTTTTGCTCAGCCCTTCTTATAGTGTTGCTAGTTGCAGGTGAAGCTGAAGTTTGTTCCATGTTGGAACATGGATATGTTGGGATATCACAATATCTCTTATTTTAATTATTGCACCTATATACTTGGTAAAGGGTGGAAGGCTCGGCCTTATGCCTGGTGTTTTGTTCCACTCTTGCCTCCCTAGTTTCCATCATACCGACGTTATGTTCCTTGATTTTGCGTTCCTTACGCGGTTGGGTGTTAACCCCTTGACAGTTCGCTTTGAATAAAACTACTCTAGCGAGGCCCAACCTTGGTTTTAACATTTGCCACCTAAGCCTTTTCCCTTGGGTTTTGCAGACTCAAGTTTCATCTTTATTTTAACCCCCCCTCGGGCCAGTGCTCCTCTGAGTGTTGGTCCAAACTAGAGCACCGTGCGGGACCGTCCCTTGGAAACTTGGGTTACGTTGGTACCTGTACGCTTCGCTCATCCGGTGTGCCCTGAGAACGAGATATGTGCAGCTCCTATCGGGATTTGTCGACACAGTCGGGTGGTCTTGCTGGTCTTGTCTTACCATTGTCGAAACGTCTTGTAACCGGGATTCCGAGCCTGATCGGGTCTTCCTAGGAGAAGGAATATCCTTCGTTGACCGTGAGATCTTGTGATGGGCTAAGTTGGGACATCCTTGCAGGGTTTAAACTTTCGAGAGTCGTGGCCTCGGTTATGTGGCAGATGGGAATTTGTTAATGTCCGGTTGTAGAGAACTTGACACTTGACTTAATTAAAATACATCAATCGCGTGTGTAGCCGTGATGGTCTGTTTTCGGCGGAGTCCGGGAAGTGAACACGGTTTGGGTTATGTATGAAGGTAAGTAGCTTCAGGATCACTTCTTGATCACTTCTAGCTTCTTGACTGTTGCGTTGCTTCTGTTCTCGCTCTGATTTGCATATGTTAGCCACCATATTTGCTTAGTTCTTGCTGCAGCTCCACCTCATTACCCCTTTCCTGCCCATAAGCTTAAATAGTCTTGATCTCGCGGGTGTGAGATTGCTGAGTCCTCGTGACTCACAGATTCTATCAAAACAGTTGCAGGTGCCGACGATACCAGTGCAGGCAACGCAACCGAGCTCAAGTGGGAGTTCGACGAGGAACGTGGTTGTTACTATGTTTCTCTGGGCCCGTCGGCAGCCGACGTGCCGCCAACAGCGCAGTCGATCTCGTCCTGGTAGGCCTCTAAGAGCCGGCTCATGGTGGCCAACTTCTTGGCGCTTTCGACGAGCGAGACACGGCGGGCTTCCAGCATCTCGGCATCGGCGTCTTCTGTGATAGGCGCAGACAGATCCCGCAGGGCCGCCTGCAGCGGGTCTTGGGCACCACATGAGGCTCCGTCATGACTGATGACGAGCACCTCCGTGACGGTGCTGCCGCTGCTGTCGTTGCGAGGGAGAGGGTCATCGATGACCACCACATTGGTGGGGAAGGCGTGAAGCGATGCCGTGTCGGAGTCGACAATCATCGTGTCGGTGGAGCCGATCGACTCCAGGTCCGAGCCCGGCTCGTTGGCGATGTCGGGCTTGCCAAGGAGGTCGAGCAGGCAGCTCTTTGAGCTGGCTGCTCCTGCATCGAGCGCGGGGTCGTCGGAGAGGTGGACCTCACCAATGAGGTCAGCGAGGCAGTCTCGCCGCGCAGGCGAGCTCAGCGCCTTGCAGCGCGTCGGCGCAAGCGCCGTCGTGTGTGCTAGGCTGGCTACGCTCGCTGGGGAGGAAGACGGTTCGCGTCCAGAACAGTTCTCCGGACAACGGTGCACCTAGCCCCATGGTGCGCGCCAAATGTCAGGGGTGTCGTGCGACATATGCCAAAGGATGGCTTATCATGGATGGGGCTAATAATACGTCGCCGGTGCCAGGAAACGGGATAAGGTGCAAACATTCACGCCGGCGAATCTTACCCAGGTTTGGGGCTCTCCTAGGAGATAACACCCCTAGTTCTGCTCTGCAGGGTCTCCGCATGATCACTCAAGCAACAATGGTGGCTACAAGCTTGCTCCTTGAACTGTTTCTCTAGAGGAGGAAGACGAACAAGGCTAGCCCTAGCTTCCTCTCTCTCTATATGTGTGTGTGAATGAACTAAGGTCTGAACCCTTTGCATGGGTGCCCTGGGGGTTTATATAGGCCTACGCCCCAGGGGTACAAAGGTAATCTGGCCGGGTGTAGGACCCGGCTGTGAGTGTCTATGGTCGTCGGCTTCTTCGTCGGCCGCTGGTGCCTGCTGCCTAGTGGGCCACGCTGGTTGTATCGTACTTGCCCGACAGGCCGCACCTGCCGTTTGCGGGTCTGGCCGGCTGCTCGATACTGTAGCCGTGCTGCTAACGACACATGCTTTGTCGGTGGATGCGTGGCTACAGTACCGCCGCCTGGCGGGCGTTTACTGTAGCCATTCCCCGTCACTTCTGATTAATGGCGCACAAACTCCAAGGAGAGGAGAGCCGCCTGGTTAGGGGCCGGACTCTCCTCGAGCAGACTGGTCAGGGCTCGCTGCCCTCTAGCTCCTCACAGACAGGTAGGGCCCACCGCATGCGAGTCGTACCGACAGCCCGTCATGGGTGCATGGCTCCCCCTGTGGTGGGTGACGTCATGGGCGGAGTGGCAATAGTGCCGCGCTGGATGGGTGATCTTCGTCTGGTTTGGTGCACTGTGGCCACGCTTGGCCCTAGATTTGGGGGTGGCAGGTCGTGTTGTAGCCACGCCCCATCTCATCGTATTTATGTGAGTGCAGACTCTGAAGATGTGATGCGGAGCATCCCAAGGCCATCCCAATGGACCTACCATCGTCTCACCAAGTGCCTAAAGGACCCATGACTCGAGCACGTGCAAGGGCTCTCGAAACCGAGGTGACATCTCTCCTCTCACAATTCCACTTCGATACACATGAGACATGGTTACTACCTCAAACGGAGACGTTGTGCGTACTCAGGTACCGAGGAGTAAGCCATGGAGACGCTGTGGAGCAAGGAGAACCCGAAGAGGAAGATGGACGTCAAGAGATGGAAGAGAATCCGGCCGCTCCAGAACCAGCGGTACTACCGCTCCCTACAGCGGTACTACCGCTCCCTACAGCGGTACTACCGCTCCCCACTGCCGCGCCACTTCCGCTGACGAGCAGTACTACCGCCATGCGCCCGGTACTAAAAAAACTTCCGGAGCGGTACTACCGCTCAACCTAAGCGGTACTACCGCTGACGAGCGGTACTACCGCTCAACCTAAGCGGTACTACCGCTGACCGCGGTACTACCGCCCTCTGGCCGGTACTACCGCCCTGCTTGCGCGCAGAGAGCGGGCCTAGGGCCCATGTACCCCACTTTCACTTACCCTTTCGTGGATTGAGACTATAGATACTCCCCCACCTCATTCGAGCTGAGGTTAGCGTTGATTTAGCTCATATGTGAGATAGAGCTTCGCTCATCCATCCCGGATCATCTCTTCGAGTGACCGCGGCCCCTCTACGGAGAAGATCCTCGTGGATTCAAGACCTCCTCACGGAGAAGACCCCCATCAAGACCTCATCACGGAGAAGAACCGGTTACTTTGTATCGTCCTTTGTTGACCTTGGATCATCATGTATCTCTTTGTGTTCATCGATCTAGCATATGTGTGATCTATTTCTTGTTGGTTGAGTGTTTCTCTCGTGTTTTCCCCTCGTTCTTCCCCGTGTTCGTCGTGTTCTTCGAGGGATCTCGCTCCTTTCGTGAAAGATCGGCCGCCTAGGGTTCTACCCTACATCATCTTGGTATCATGAGCCACGTTGATCACGATTTCGGAGCCCCCTCTCTTTGTTTTCTAGCTTGATTTTGTTGTTTTTCGTCCTAATTCGAAAACCCCACCAAAAATAGCCCCAAAATTTTTTGTGATTTGTTGGTGTGATGAAGTTTTGTTGGATTTGATCCATGGATTTGTTTGCTTTCGAGTGGATCTAGCATCTCCCCAAGTTTCCCCACTTTCCATCCACGAAATCTCTCCAATTTTGACCTCGAAATCATCCATTTCCGCCCCAAATTCGCCTCCCGTTTCGATCTACGAAAATTCCCGACCCGAGCGGTACTACCGTAACTTGCGTGGTACAAAAAAAAGTCCGGCGCGGTACTACCGCCCCGCGAGCGGTATAAAAAAAGTCCGGAGCGGTACTACCGTCCCGTCGGAGCGGTACTACCGTGCCTAGCATGGAACAAAAAAAAAACTGCCGCGCGGTACTACTGTCCTTGACAGTTTCAGCTTTCCAACTTTCACCGTTTTGTCCATAACTTCCACATCCGGAGTCCGATTTTCGCGTTCTTTAGCTCGTTGAGTAGCTATTGACATCCTCTATCCACCTAGATAGGTTTCACCAACATTTGACTCCACCAAAATTTTCGAACTTTGGCATCTTTGCCTAGGGTTACCACCACATCCTCCGCATAACCACCACCGACTTCCGCAACCACCACCGCTTTCCGTTACCACCATTTGACCTTTGCTTTGAGAATTTGAGTTGTGGTTTCCGTATCCTTTTGTGTTTCGGCTATCTAGGTACGGTTCGACATCAACACCACCACCGCTCATCTTCGCCAAGGACTACTACGAACGGCTACTTCCATTTGGTATCAGCTTCACCTTGGATATCATCTTGGTATCGTGATATCGTCATACTCTCTTGCAATTGCATTGATAACCCCATGGCCTTACTTTTGCGTCACTTACCCATCGAGACTAGCCATTGAGTATTGCCGGCAACATGACTTGTGCACATTAGTGTTCATTACTTCCCATTATCATCTTGTTGCATATCTCGGCATCATCACTTGTGTCACAAAGTTGTTGTCGCATACACAATTGCTATCTTGGTTCGTGAAGCATTGCATGAGAAAAGAGCTCAAACATCAAAGAGCCAAACAAGCTTTTAAGCAAAAGAGGAAAGATAAGCAAAGAGCTCATAAGCAAGAACCATAGCATCATACAACATTAAGATTGTCATACTCGATCATCTTGGATCAACGCATAGGAACATCATACATATAGCATACTTGGGATAGAAGTCGTTGCATCTTTGCTTAGTAGGTTGTGCACAAGTTCGTATCCGCCTATTGTGCAATCGTGCTAGCGTCTCTCTAGTGTTGTGCAACAAGAGCATCTTGGTGAATTCCACGTTTTGGCTCATCCTTGGTTGCATAACCCCATCTTATCTATTTGCGTGTGTGTTTCCGTGTACCATATCTTGCTATTGGTCTACTTGTTGCATTTGCAAATTTGTGAATCTTTTCCAACATTATTGAATCTCACTTACAATTGCATCAAATTTTTGTGCCACCATCCTAACCGAGCTCCACCATAAGCTTTTACTTGTGTAGGGTTGAGAACCGACAAGAATTGGTACCAATTGTGCTATTTCCTTGCTACACATTGGAGTCATCTTTGATCCATTGTCAACATTGGTCAAGGTACATTGGATATTGGTTCTTTCCTTTCTTCCTCTCACATATCTTTGTTTGGAATGATGGATAGGCCAAGTACTTCTACCAATCCACTCTTAATGGAGCAAGACAACGACATGTATTCCTTCGTCACCAAGAATCAACTATTTGGTGCACAACGGGCTTTGCATCAAGAACAACTTGCTTTGGGCGACCGAATCGACAATCTCGCCACCGACCTACGCCAATCCGAGATTCGTACAAGGGACTACTTCGACAACAAGCTCGACGAGCACAAGGTTGAGAACGACGCAAGAATGGACGAGATTCGAGCTTTGTTGCTTCGTTCTACTCCATCAACTTCGTCAAGAAGGAGTCGCTCAAGTCGACACTCCGACGACACCATCTCCGGTTCAAGTACACCGACATCGAACACTCTTCGTCGTGCCGTGCGTCAAGATCGTCAAGCAAATCGCAATCCTCTACACGACACCGACTCTCAAGAGCATCGACATCGCCAAAACCAAGCCGCTTTTGCTGAAGCACAAGAACGGCAATGTCAACGACAACAAGAACAAGAGGAGCGTGCGCGACAACATCAAGATGCACAAGACGCCGAGGCGGAACGTCAAGAACAACGACTACGTGAAGCTCAAGCACTTGAGGCGCAACGTGCACTTCGTGATTCAAGTCGTGCCGTAGCCGATCGAGGCCGACAAGCTCGTCTCCAACAAGAAGCACTTCGTGATGAAGCTCAAGAACGACTTTACCAAGGCCACGTGCATCGCCAAGTTCCTCGTCAAGATAGACAAGCTCATCCTCAAGCGCGACAAGAACGTCAAGTCCATCGAGAGCAAGAAGACAATGGACCCAATCATCGCCAAGAGCAACATGAGGAAGTGAACCAACTTCGCCAAGAGCGCCATGACAATGTCAATCCTCAACGACATGGACGTCATCATCCCTAACACAATGAAGAGCAACGATATGGCAAGCTAAAGTTCACCATGCCCAAGTTCAATGGAAGCAACGACCCCGAAGAGTACATCTCATGGGCATTGAAGGTTGACAAAATCTTCCGCTTGCACAACTATGAAGAAGAGAAGAAGATCGCAATGGCATCTCTCGAATTCCAAGACTACGTCCTCATTTGGTGGGAACAAGTCATTGAGCGCCGAGCGGCAAGAGGTGAACCACCCATCACCACTTGGAGACAAATGAAGGATGTCATGAGAGCACGGTTCGTGCCAAACTACTACAACCGTGACCTCTTCAAGAAGCTTCAACAACTCAAGCAAGGAACCAAGAGCGTTGAAGAGTACTACAAGGAAATGGAGATTGCCATGATACGAGCCAACGTCAAGGAAGATGATGAGCAAACTATGGCATGGTTCTTGAATGGACTCAATCATCCTATCAAGAAGATTGCCGATTTCCAACCTTACTCGAACCTCGTCGAGTTAGTGCACCAAGCTACCAAAGCGGAACGGCAAGTACAAGAAGACTTCAAGTACGCCAAGTTCTCATCCAAGTCCTATGGTCTCGCCAACAATCAAGCTTCGACGACTCCAACACCTTCTACATCTACAAAGCCTTCTACAAGCAACGGCGACAAGCCAAGTTACAAGAAAGCTTCGACAAGCACAAGTCGTCCTTCTACTACAAGCTACTTCAAGAAAGCTTCATCATCATCTACTCCAACCGATGAGACCATCAAGACGAGTTCTATCAAATGCTTCACATGCGGCGGCCGAGGCCACAAGTCCTTCGAGTGCACAAACAAGCGCACCATGATCCTCAACGACGACGGAACCTATGACTCCATGAGTGAAGGCGAAATGGAAGCTCTTGAGCAAGTGGCCATGCACCGACAAGTGAACAATGAAGATGAAGATGACCAAGTCTTTTGCGATGAAGATTCAAGTCCCGCTCTTGTTGTCTCCAAGGTCTTGACTCTTCAACATCAACAAGACGAAGATCAACGATGCCATATTTTCCACACAAAGGCCGGCATCAATGGACGTTCCGTCAATGTCATCATCGATGGAGGTAGTTGCCACAACTTAGCAAGTGAAGAACGTTGCTCCAAGCTCCAATTGATCAAGATGAAGCACCCTCACCCCTACAAGGTTCAATGGCTAAGCGACACCGGCACCATACAAGTCGAGCATAGAGTACAAGTCTCTTTCAAGATCGGCGCCTATGAAGACACATTGGAATGTGATGTCCTCCCAATGACCGTTTGCCACCTCCTACTTGGACGACCATGGCAATTTGACCGAGGTGTCATTCACAATGGGCGTACAAATCACTATAGCTTCAAGATGAAAGGGAAAGAGTTCGTGCTACGTCCTATGTCTCCAAGCCAAGTACTCGCCGACAAGCAAGCCACCCATCATGGAGAAAATAGTGAGAGAGCGAACCACCAAAAAGAGAGTGAGCGCCACAAGCCCAAATTGAGTGCCTCCACGATGAGCGACAAGAAAAACTTAGTTCTCTTTGCCACCAAACGTGAGATGAGAGAAGTGTGTGAGAACCCATCGAGTGTCCTACACTATGTCCTATTGTGCAAGGACGAGGTCACAAAAACTAACAACTCTCACGATCTACCTTTGGTGTTATCTTCTCTATTGCAGGAATTCCAAGATGTTTTCCCCGATGAGCTCCCTCCGGGTCTTCCTCCACTACGAGGCATTGAGCACCGAATTGATCTCATCCCCGGAGCGCCGCTTCCCAACAAAGCTCCATACCGCGTCAACCCCGAAGAAACCAAAGAAATACAAAGGCAAGTAAAGCATCTCATAGACTATGGACATGTGCGTGAAAGTTTGAGTCCTTGTGCCGTACCGGTCATTCTTGTTCCAAAACGTGACGGTAGCTCTCGCATGTGCTCCGATTGTAGACCTATCAATGCTATCACCGTTAGATATAGGTACCCCATTCCACGCCTTGATGATATGCTTGATGAACTTAGTGGTGCCACTATCTTTTCCAAAATTGATCTTAAAAGTGGTTGCTATCAAATCTGCATACAAGAGGGCGATGAATGGATGCTTTCCCGTATATGCATGCTTGTCACTACTCTTAAGTTGAATGTCATTGGTTTTGAGCATATCAAAGAATTATATGAACATGATCCTACATTTGCAATACCTTATGCCAAGTGTTTGATGCATACTTCTTGGGAGCGATACTATATCAAAGACGGATATCTTATGAGAGCTAACAAACTTTGCATTCCCGAGTCCTCTTTGCGTTTGTTGCTTTTGCAGGAATCTCATGGTGGTGGACTCATGGGACACTTTGGACGCGACAACACATTTGTTACGCTCTCTAAGAACTACTTTTGGCCCAAGATGCATCGAGACATCAATCGCTTCACCAACCGGTGTTATACATGCCGCAAAGCTAAGTCCAAAGCCCAATCTCATGGCCTCTATATGCCACTTCCAATTCCATATCAACCATGGGAAGATATTAGCTTGGACTTTGTGCTCGGTTTGCCTAGAACTAGAAATGGCAAGGATTCCGTTTTTGTTGTTGTGGACCGATTCTCCAAAATGGCTCATTTCACTCCTTGCAACAAGATCGACGATGCTTCACATGTTGCAAATTTGTTTTGTAGGGAAATCTTGCGCCTTCATAGAGAGTGCCTACCAATCGCCGAGTACGCCTACAACCGAGCAAGACATTCGACTACCGGCAAGTCCCCCTTCGAGGTCGTCTATGGCTTCAACCCATTGTCCCCATTGGACATTCTACCTCTACCGCTTCAAGAGCGCACAAACATGGACGCGAGTGTCCGAGTCAACTTCCTCAAGAAGATGCATGAAGATACAAGGAACACCATCGAGCGCCAAGTACAACGACTCGCGACCAAGCTCAACGTCAACAAGCAACCCATGATGTTCCATGTTGGAGATCTTGTGTGGCTACACCTTCGCAAGGATCGCTTCCCCAATGAACGCAAGTCCAAGCTACTACCTCGAGCGGACGGACCTTTCAAGGTGCTTGCACGCTACAACAACAACGCTTACAAGATCGACATCCCACGCGACAAGTACTCCGTGAGCGACATCTTCAACATCAAAGATCTCTCCCCGTACCATGGTGATGAGGATTTTGATCCGAGGTCGGATCTTTCCCAAGGGAGGGGAGATGATGCGGAGCATCCCAAGGCCATCCCCATGGACCTACCATCGTCTCACCAAGTGCCTAAAGGACCCATGACTCGAGCACGTGCAAGGGCTCTCGAAACCAAGGTGACATCTCTCCTCTCACAATTCCACTTCGATACACATGAGACATGGTTACTACCTCAAACGGAGACGTTGTGCGTACTCAGGTACCGAGGAGTAAGCCATGGAGACGCTGTGGAGCAAGGAGAACCCGAAGAGGAAGATGGACGTCAAGAGATGGAAGAGAATCCGGCCGCTCCAGAACCAGCGGTACTACCGCTCCCTACAGCGGTACTACCGCTCCCTACAGCGGTACTACCGCTCCCCACTGCCGCGCCACTTCCGCTGACGAGCAGTACTACCGCCATGCGCCCGGTACTAAAAAAACTTCCGGAGCGGTACTACCGCTCAACCTAAGTGGTACTACCGCTGACGAGCGGTACTACCGCTCAACCTAAGCGGTACTACCGCTGACCGCGGTACTACCGCCCTCTGGCCGGTACTACCGCCCTCTGGCTGGTACTACCGCCCTGCCTGCATGCAGAGAGCGGGCCTAGGGCCCATGTACCCCATTTTCACTTACCCTTTCGTGGATTGAGACTATAGATACTCCCCCACCTCATTCGAGCTGGGGTTAGCGTTGATTTAGCTCATATGTGAGATAGAGCTTCGCTCATCCATCCCGGATCATCTCTTCGAGTGACCGCGGCCCCTCTACGGAGAAGATCCTCGTGGATTCAAGACCTCCTCACAGAGAAGACCCCCATCAAGACCTCCTCACGGAGAAGAACCAGTTACTTTGTATCGTCCTTTGTTGACCTTGGATCATCGTGTATCTCTTTGTGTTCATCAATCTAGCATATGTGTGATCTATTTCTTGTTGGTTGAGTGTTTCTCTCGTGTTTTCCCCTCGTTCTTCCCCGTGTTCGTCGTGTTCTTCGAGGGATCTCGCTCCTTTCGTGAAAGATCGGCCGCCTAGGGTTCTACCCTACATCAAGATGCTTGGGCCGCCTGCTAGGAGTTGGTCCACCTTGAGGCCGTCTTCTGGCAGTTGGCCAGTTGGACCAGCCGGCTGCGAGAAGGCGGCGCTTTGGTCTTTGATTCTTGAGGGGCGCAGCCAGCCCCGATGTCTTGAAACGCCATGGGGAGCTGATGAGGCTACCCATGGCTAATTACTCCGACAAAGATCTAAAGTTATACCTTCAAGCACTCACCTCCCCGGCAATGGCGCCACAAAAGAGCTTGATGTCTACTACGCAACTTTATTCTTGTAGATACGTGTTGGGCCTCCAAGCACAGAGTTCTGTAGGACAATAGCAATTTTCCCTCAAGTGGATGACCTAAGGTTTATCAATCCGTGGGAAGCATAGGATGAAGATAGTCTCTCTCATAGGACCCTTCAACCAAATACAAGAAATCTCTTGTGTCCCCAACACACCCAATACAATGGCAAATTGTATAGGTGCACTAGTTCAGTTAAGAGATGGTGATAGAAGTGTAATATGGATGGTAGAAATATATTTTTATAATCTGAATAAATAAAAACACCAAGGTTGCAAATAGTAACAGACACAAAAACGGTATTGCAATGCTTGAAAATGAGGCCTAGCATCCGTACTTTCTCTAGTGCAACCTCTCAACACTACAAAAAAGACACATCCGTCACATTTTGGGCCGAACGAATTTTTTTCCATCATACTTATGACACTTCTATGACGATAATTGTGACAAAACCCGATATCATCATAGATGTGGTGGGCTCCTACTTCTATGACAAAAAATCATAAAAGAAAATGAGCTTTTCGTCCTGGAGGGCCGGAGACACAGCTGCATGACATTCTTTGGGCCATCCATGACGGAGAAAACTGTGGTAGAAGCGAGGGCAAGAAAAATATCGGGGGAGTTCCTGGTTACGGTGGGTGTTCGAGGGCCGATCAATGTGCGTTTCTCTCGTACGTACGCGCGTGTGTGCGAGGCGTTGCGCTCTAACTGAACCCGAGCAATTGCACTGCAGGCTACGCGTTATTGAACCCGAGCGATCGATCGATGGCTATTACTGAACCCGATCGAGCGATTCCTTCGCTAATGCTGCTAACTGAAGCCGATCGATGCTGCCTCTGGATGAACAGTGAGTGTTGTTGGGGGGTTTGTATGAAAAGTTCCCAGTGGGGGTTGGATGAATAGGAACCCGTGTTAGTAGAGGTTGTTGCCGCTGGATGAACAGTACCCCGATCAATCGAGCTGGTGGATGAACAGGACCCCGTGGAGGGCTGGATGAACAAGTCCCCGTGGAGGGCTGGTTGAACACTAGCCGGTGGAGGGCTGGTTGAACAGTAGCCGTTGGAGGGCTAGTTTAACAGTAGCCGGTGGAGGGCTGGATGAGCAGTAGCCCATGGAGGGGTGGTTGAATAGGACCCCGTGGAGAGGGCTGGTTGAATAGTAGCCGGTGGAGGTTGGATGAACAGGAGCCTGTGGATGAACAGCGCAGGTGGAGGCTGGAGGAGGTCGACGGTGGATGAAGAGTAGCCCGTGGAGGCCGGAGGAGGTCAATCGTGGATATGAACAATATCCTGTGGAGTCCCGTTTTGCATTACGCCACACCCCTCCCAATGAACAGGACCCCCGTTTCGACCGTAGCGCTCCAACACAAGTCCGTTTCCTCCGTTTGCGGTACACCACACCCCTCCTGATCAACACGACCCCGTTTCCACCGTAGGAGGTCCGTTTCCTCCGTTTTGCGGTACGCCAGACCCCTCCCGATGAACAGGATCTCGTTTCCACTGTGGCCGGTCGAACACAAGGTCGTTTCCATCGGTTGTTCCGTCCAAGCCTTGTTATAACAACACATTTATTCAACCAACAGACGAAATATACTACTGATTGTACATTGAAAACAGCAGCAGCAACAACCAGGGCTGGGGTGCAACAGAAGTAGTAAGCAGGCCAGAAGAGTAAAGACGCAGCTGTCTCTTCCAAACCAAACATCAGCCATCATTACAAAAGTGCTGCCAAAAAAGAACAAGTGTATGCATCAAACTAGATAAAGATCCTACTGCACCAAGTGTACGCATCTAACTAACTGGCTAAGTTAGAAGTTACTATTTATTAATCTATAGAGATTGGCTGACGGCTTGAACCAGATGGGTGCCTGACGGGGGAAACTCCAGCCAGTAGGTCGAAGTCTGATAATTGCGACCCTCTCTCCTACTTTGGGTTGCAGAGCTTGGTGGCACATATCAGGGTATGGTGCATGCAGAGACGCATGGTACGCTGTGTACACACAGTTTTGCCTGATGAACGAAACCGTGCTGCCATCATGATCCTTACCGTCGGTTATCTCCCGATTAATCAGATAATTTAGTCTGAGAAATAGAGAGCATGTACCAAGGCTACTTACCAGCTTCCAGTCCTGCTCAAAGACCTTGCAGTGACTGTGATTGTATTCCGCGAAACAACACGTCCGGTATGTGCGAACGGTCATCAATCGTTCGTTGTCGTCTGATTGAGCCAGGAACCACCTGCAACTGTCATGCCGCTTTTCTTTGAAAGGTTCTGGGATTAGGAAGGGTAGGACACCAGGCAGCCTACAACATCATATCAAGTTGGATTCAAATAGAAAAGGGCTCTTAATGTAGTCAATCTTAAGAACAATATGTTATGAGCATGAATATCTTTTCAATAAATGTTGACAGTAATATAAGCAAGCCATCATGATATCATAGGAAAGTAACATACTGCTGTAACTGCCGTTTGTAGCGATGACTGGAGTAGGCCAGCAATACGTCTAGCCATAGAAGGAGTTGACAGCATAAATGAAGCCCTTGTGTTCAATGGCATCAGAGAACCATGGAGGATGTATGATCCTGCGATGGACGTGCAGATTTATCCACTTACTGTAGTGACCTGTCAGATAGGCGAGATCGCGGTTGAAGAATGCAATTAGCCTCAAGTCTTTATAATTCAGAGATCTTGTGGGCACTTGGCAGATTACAACCTTAAGCAAATCAAACTTGGTATCATGTTGGCTACTGTAAAATTCTGAGTATTCTGGGCCGCGGTGCCAAAGTAGTGCAGTGTTAATCAAAGGAAGGGGGATCGATCATCAGGTGTAGACCTCCACAAGCATCCAGCTGCCGCGACCGTCAACAAGCACCATCCAAGATGTGTTCATGCCGACCTATTACATACCGTTGATGTAGTTGAGCGTGACGGGGATTGGATCACAGTCAAGGTGGTTGATGCTCGCCACCCTACGATCGTTATGCTGCGTGACACACCGTTTCTGAAGATCAGGCGGCATCAGCAAGCAAGGAGATGGCTTAAAAAGCTCCGGCCTGAGGGCTTTGAGTAAACGGTATAGCCCCGATGAGCACGCCGCGAGTGGCATGGTACTAAGATTTTCCACACGCGAAACAATGAGCTTGATTACCTTTGTGGGGAGCGAATTCCAGCCACTCTTTCGGCGGACGCTGCTCGGTTATGCCATTGTTAGTGCTTGGGTTTCGGACGAGGGGGGGAGGCACCTTAGCGGGGATGGAAGATTGGACGAGATTATGTGCCGACAAAGATGGAGAAGCGAATATGTGCTGTGGGAAGTGGACAGGTGATGATGACTACAGCACGCCGCTTGACTTACGAGACACATACCAGCAGCGTAGGGTCATATCGATGCCAGGCAACTTGCTTGAGTGATCACAGTGCTGGTACTCCCTACAGTACCTACTACTATGCCCTAACTTGCTTGAGTAGAGTAGTAGTGGAGTAGGACTGGAGGATTAGTATATTCTAATCTAAAATAGTTACAAAGTTCAATGCCCGAGCATGGAATGACTACGAACCACCATCGGTGCTAACTCCAATCCCCAGCAAACGTTCGTTGGGAGACATGGCAGTGGAAAACGCCCGCGACGCAGTTACAGTACATGTGTAACGGTGGCGGTTTTGTCAAATACTATGGCTTAAAAACAGGCCACCATCGGATGGAAATCTGACGGTTACGTGGGATTTGCCAGGATTGAGCTCGTGGCGAACAATAGGCAGATATCATTACTAATAAAGTTTAAACACCCGGGGCTATAACTTGCACCGACTTACCACTAACAATGATACTAACATAGTTGTAAAATGGTCAAAGCCCGTGTCTACGTGGTCTTTGGAATTATATGCAGAAAAATTAGCAAGATGCCCGTGCATTGCACGGAACATCAAGATGCCTTTTTTTCTAAAACATCTGTTGTGGCTGACCCATGCAGGAGTAATCCCATGTGTAAAAACTAATGATATCTTGAGAATTTTATCGGAAAATGGTATGTCGACCATTACATCGAAAAAATGATATCTCGAGAAAGATGATAGATAAGGTGAGGAGGAGTGGGGCGTGGGGGTGACTGGTGGTTGGACTAGGCGGAGGCAGGGGATGGACAGCGCCGGCAGCGGCCACCATGCCAGATTGTTCCAGAGACTTCCTTTTTTAATTGCTCAGCAATGAGGTTGTGGGAGATAAGGATGAACGAGGCAAGGCCTTATCTGTAAATGTGGAGAGAGGTGCAGGTATCTTTTGTAAAATTGTCATTGTTTGCTTTCTATCCGTTAGATATAGATCGGACAGTCTATATTATAAGATGGCAGGCACACCATCATCACCAACTCGGTTTTTTCTCTACTCCTACTCCTATAAATGACTCAGTTGGTGATGATGGTGTGGCTGCCATCCGCCATTTCTAACCAGTAGATCCGCATCTAATGGCTATGTTGTAAGTTGTGGCCTTTTGCAACAATTCCCACTTCTCTGCTCCAGTTTACACGAAACCCCTTAGTATCTTGAAACCAACCACATTCCTCCCTTACTTCATCAAAACAGCCCAAAGAGTATATTTGGAGTGAAACATAAGATATTTTTAGTGATATGTATATCAAAATTAATCCGTTTTCTTTCAAATTTGTGAATATATATTATTCTACTTTGGATCCGTTGCAACGGACGGGCGCATTGTTATAAAGGTTTATCTCTTGCATTGTCCGCAACGAACACCTAGTGTAGTGGTCCGGGCCGGATGCTCGCAGCGCGATGACCTAAACTTTAGCTTTTTATATTTTTTCTAATATATAATTCTTTCGCTACTGTACTAGCAGTGGAACCCACAGAGTACTTACAATACAAGCTTAAGGATGGATTTGTTTCATTTTAACTTTCTGTACGAATCTGTAGCCAGCCTACAAGTCATGTACACTGTACTGACACTGGAACCCACAGAGTACTTAGAATAAAAGATTAAGGATGGATTAACTTTTTATAGAGGGAGAATCATACACGCAATTAATTCAGATGGATTGGACGTGACTCTATTATTCTCCAATGGCAACCGGCAAATTTCCTCCTGCGGGCCAGAGTAGGTTTCTCGGTTTGCATGCGGGTTTAACAGAGGGGTTTGATGGAGGCGAGGAGGCGTGTTCAGCCGGGTGATACGTCTCCGTCGTATCTACTTTTCCAAACACTTTTGCCCTTGTTTTGGACTCTAATTTGCATGCTTTGAATGGAAGTAACCCGGACTGATGTTGTTTTCAGCAGAATTGCCATGGTGTTATTTTTGTGCAGAAATTTTTTTTCACGGAATGACCTGAAGATCAACGGAGATTATTTTTGGAAATATAAAAAATACTGGCGAAAGAATCAAGGCCAGGGATCCCACACCCTGTCCAAGAGAGTGGGGGCGCGCCTGCCCCCCTGGGCACGCTCACTGCCTCATGGGACCCCTGGAGGTCCACCGACCTCAACTCCAACTCTATATATTCACGTTCGGGGAGAAACAAATCAGAGAGAAGGATTCATCGCGTTTTACGATACGGAGCCGCCGCCAAGCCCTAATCTCTCTCGGGAGGGCTGATCTCGAGTCCGTTTGGGGCTCCGGAGAGGGGAATCCGTCGCCATCGTCATCGTCAACCATCCTCCATCACCAATTTCATGATGCTCACCGCCATGCGTGAGTGATTCCATCGTAGGCTTGCTAGACGGTGATGGGTTGGCTGATATTTATCATGTAATCGGGTTAGTTTTTAGGGTTTGATCCCTAGTATCCACTATGTTCTGAGATTGATGTTGTTATGACTTTGCTATGCTTAATGCTTGTCACTAGGGCCCGAGTGCCATGATTTCAGATCTGAACCTATTATGTTTTCATCAATATATGTGAGTTTTTTATCCTATCTTGAAAGCCTATAGTCATCTACTATGTGTTATGATCCGGCAACCCCGAAGTGACAATAATCGGGACCACTCCCGGTGATGACCATAGTTTGAGGAGTTCATGCATTCACTAAGTGTTAATGCTTTGGTCCGGTACTCTATTAAAAGGAGGCCTTAATATCCCTTAGTTTCCAATAGGACCCCGCTGCCATAGGAGGGTAGGACAAAAGATGTCATGCAAGTTATTTCCCATAAGCACGTATGACTGTATTCGGAATACATGCCTACATTACATTGATGAATTGGAGCTAGTTCTGTGTCACCCTATGTTATAACTGTTGCATGAATAATCGCATCCAGCATAATTCTCCATCACCGATCCAATGCCTACGAGCTTTTCACATATTGTTCTTCGCTTATTTACTTTTCCGTTGCTACTGTTACAATCACTACAAAACTATCACTGTTACTTTTGCCACCGTTACCGTTACTTCCATTCTACTTTGCTACTAAATACTTTGCTGCAGATATTAAGTTATCCAGGTGTGGTTGAATTGACAACTCAACTGCAAATACTTGAGAATATTCTTCGGCTCCCCTTGTGTCGAATCAATAAATTTGGGTTGAATACTCTACCAGCGAAAACTGTTGCAATCCCCTATACTTGTTGGTTATCACCGGGCATCCAGCGGATGGCGCAATACTATTCGATTTGACAGCTACAACTAGTATATTATAATAAACAAAGAAGAGTAATAGAGATAGAGATAAGAGTAGAGACTAGGGAGGAGCACCATCTACTACTTCATGGGCTACTCATGCGCTCCATTCGGTGGCCGCAACGTCCCCTACAGCCACTCCCTCCTGCGCTCCGTTCGGCGGGCGCTGTTAAAATTTGGGGGGCGCACTCTCGCGACTGCTGGCAGCGACGACTTCACCGACGACGACTTCTTCCCCGACCTCAGCAACCTCTTCCTCAACGACATGGGCAACAACCTCAACGCCAACGGTGCTGCTCCCGTTGCACCGTATGTGTTTTTGTCCTTCCTGTTTGAAATCGTGGTAGAATTCATGTTTCTAGTCTGTGTCCTAGATTCGATCTGTTCATCTACTATGATAGTCCACATGATTAGTTTAATATCTGTTATAGCCGTCATGATTTATTGTGTGCTTATTCAGACTAAATCTCGTAGTAACTTGCTCATATATTCAACTGGCGCACCGTCCCCTACAGCCACTCCCGTTTCATGGACGGCATGGTTGATGCCTCCAAGGAGGCCTTCGTCTACTGCTATGAGTGCCCGATGCCGTTTTGGGGCTCGCCAGCAGACCTCGTGCATCACCTCACGCAGGCGTCCGTCTATCACTACTGGCCCGCGGCGAAGAACATCAAGTACAAGATGTGCTACCCGTTCACCGTGCCTGAGTCACTGGAGGATCATCGCTGCCTTCTAGTCTCGGAGGAGGATGGCAGCGTCTTCCTCTTGATAATGGGCACCGGCGAGGCCGCGCAGGCCGCCGCCCCGTCTCTGTAGTGTGCGTCAGGGGTGATGCCGCTGACGCTGACACTGACACGAGGCCGATGTACGGGTGCGTGCTCACTATTACTAGCCCTCGGAGGTACGTGGGTGGTGACACTGGCTACGTCAAGCTGACTAGGACTGTGCCGAGCTGGGACCTTCCCGCCGATGTGTACATGGAAGACACATGGCATGATTTGACCCCCAACAATGTGCACGGGGACTCCAAGGTGGTTCACCTGGACATATGCATTACCAAGTTAATGTTGATCATTAGTCTTCGCTCAATGTAATCCGCTGTCTAAGCATGTGGAGACTTCCATGCATGATCTTGCTCTATTGGAGTATCGTGCGTGAATAAAAGTGTGTCCATTTATGGTTTAGTCTAGAATCTTCCATGTATGAAATTTTTACTACAGTACTGGTGAAAGACTTATGATGAACCATTTCTTACATCTCCTCTGCCCCCTTCCAAGTCATCTTGATTTAATCCCCCCGTCTAGGTGTATAAGGGCATGGTTAACACTTAATAGTATAGCCAACTATTGACTATAAGAAAGTGTCATGTCATCTGTAGCCAACATGTATAAAAATCGATACTCAAAAACTAATTCTTAAAGATCATTTCTTGCAAAGCACAATAAGTGTTATTTCTTCACAAGTTTTAGATGCAGGTTGAACAGTTGAACGCTTTTGTTTGCAAAATATACTTTTTTATCTATTTCACCTCGATGTTTGTGATCTGATCTAGAGATTAAATGATATTCGAAGAAACCTATCAATACCCTTTACACATGAGATGACCCCCACATCCTTTGTCCACATAAACAACTCCCCGATCAATGCATTACACTGTTCCGTGCAACGCACGGGCACCTTACTATAGATTAGTACAACCAAAAAATGAACTAACATTATATATAGTACAATAAATGCTGATGCATGTCACCTAAAATTATATCATTGAAAACTATGTTTAAATACGAATCCAACGATATAGTTTTCGTTGACATGCACTAACATTTTGTCAGTTAAATCTTTAGTCAAATTCAATGGGGGACTAATAAACCACGACCGATGTAGTACTAGTGTAGAGGGCGGCGCTGCACGCGAGTCTCACCTCGCTCGTGGCGCGGCAGTAAAGCCGTCATATCACAAAACCCAACCACTCCCAGTAATAAGTGGCCTGATAAAATAAACGGACAAGCAACCATCACATCCCTCCGTCTTTTTTGCATTTCATCTCTCTACATTTACCTTCTCCGGTTCATCTCGCACACTCGATCCCTAGCTACTACTCCTAGTATCCCTAGCTACTACTCCTAGGGCCAGTTCTTTTGGCGGCTTAAAAAATAAGTCGTCTCTTCCCCGGCTTTTCCCATAAGACTGGTCACAGTGGAGAGTAACATTAAGGCCCTGTTTGGTTCATAAGTCCTAGGACTTTTTCTAGTACCAACTAAAAAGTCCCTAGTCCCTAAATAGTCCCTCCCTGTTTGTTTCCAGGGACTAAAAAGTCCCTAGTCCATCCCTTGAGGTTATTAAATGACCATGTTACCCCTAGTATACAGAAAAATAACAACCAAACAACACAATGGGCCGGCGGGGGAATGGGTGCAGGGAGGGGCATTGTTGGAAAAGTTTCAAAAAGTCCCGAAAAAGACTCTCCTTGAGAGTCTTCTTCATTTAGTCCCAAAAAGCAACTTTTAGTCCCTAGTAGTCCCTCCTGTTTGGTCAAAAAGTCTCTAAGAGGGACTTTTTCTAGTCCCTACACCAAAAAGTCCCTGGAAACAAACACCCCCTAAGGTGCGTCACTCATTTATTTGGGCCTCTAAACTACTACTAGTACCTCTGTCTTGGTTTATTCGTCACCATTGTAATTTGTGCTAAATTTTGACCAAAGATTTAACTGATTAAATGTTAGTGCATGTGATATGCACTAACATTTCATTAGTTAAATTTATGATCAAAATTTGACACAGATTACAATGGGGACCAATAAACGAGGATGGAGGTAGTAGTTATGGGATTACTAATCTAGAAGCCTAAAAGAACTGGCCCTGGTACTCCTACTAATAGTAGTACTAAAGTTGGATTTCCAATTGCACGGCACAACTTGTTAGGCAAAAAATTTGATACAGGGTGTAGGAAGCGGTTTGGGCATTTGCCTGCCTTTCCGACCAGTGAGATACTCCGTACAAAGTACGACAGAGAAATAACCATAGAGAAGGAAGCTAAAAGTAAACAATCATACGAGCATTTTTGCATTTGTTTTTCATTGAATCGTTTCACAAGCTTGACTAGTGTTGTTTTTCTACTTTTACAAAAACTGCATCGTAATGTTAAAACGTGCATTTGCACGTACATAAGTAATAGTAGTACTACCTCCGCCTAGGTGTATAAGTCTTCCCTCCTTCTTGGTCACGGTGCACAACCAAAGATGACTTATTCACCTGGACGGAGGGATTAGCATAGTCTGCAATCATATATATAGAGAGACGTGTAGTGCAATAGTATATAGGAGTAGTAAAGTTTGTGCTATATGCACGTACTTACAAAATGCGTACGGATACACAAGGTTTCCAAACTTTCCCTTTTACATACTTAATTAAGGACGCTAATAATTCATGAACGTTCGGGATTTATCATTTGTGTCCCAAAACTAATGAGATCGCCTTATGAAACTAAATTATACTCCTACTAAAAGCCACGACGCTCGCAGGAGCGCTTGCGGCGCACCACAAGTTCCCTGGTACGCGGCCTTTCCCAGCGCGCCGACACAACGCCTCTTCCTTAGCCTCGCAACTCGCGAGGTGCTGATTGGTGGTTTGCCAGCGGGCGAGCGTGATCTCACCGGTGTGGTGATCGGACGCCAATAGGTACTCCTCCTCACTGGAAGCATGCACCCGGTCCACGTACCGCCAAGCGAAGATGAGGCGCTTGGGCCCGACTGCACTCAGGGCTTTGGCATGGGCGTCCTACGCCACCCTCACGGCCCTCGCACGAGCCTTCTGCCAAAGAACCAGTTGCCTGACTCTCTCGGATGTGACATAGGCCTACCAGGCAGCTTGTCCCATGGCGCGCTTCTCTTCCTCGGCCTTCTTCTTCGCTTCTATTCTGGTGCGCTCTGCCCGAGGCAAAGCCTCCCACCAGGCGATATACATTTCTTTCCAAAGCTCCTCGAGGCTAGGGGGCTCGGTGGGTGTGACGCCCGGATAATCAAGCTACAGTAACCTCTGCTAATAACGCCATGTCACCTCCGTTACTGTCGCTAATCTCGCGTTAGTTCAAAAACCGATTCAAATTCAAATTCAAAATGAGGCAAACAATAAAAGTTTTCAAATATTAAAACTAAAATGTTTGGAGTAACCCAAATATTGCATAGGTAATTGTGGCAGAAAAACCAAACTTTGATAAAGTGCTTAAAGGCTCTCAAATAAATAAAATAGTAGCTGAAACAATTATTTAAACATCTCTTAAATGATTAAATAATTGTTAACTACTTTAGTTAACTACTAATATTATTGTGCAGTGGAACGTTTATTAATACTAATTTAGGTGCAATTCTTGTAAGTTATAATAATTGTTAACTACTTTAGTTAACTACTAATATTATTGTGCAGTGGAACGTTTATTAATACTAATTTAGGTGCAGTGGACCGCACGCCTTCCTCGTCCTCCTCCCCGACTTGCATCACCGAGCCTCGCCGGCCCGTTCCCCTGCACCGCAAGTGAGGCCCAGCCTCTCCTCCTCTCTTCCCCTGCTCCATGCCCGTCGGCGCCTCACTCTCACCGCGCTCACCACACGCGCTGCACGACCGTCGCCGTGCTCTGCCGCCCGCATCGGCGCCTCGTTCACGCCCAGCGCTCGCGGCCACCGCGCCCTCGTTCGCACGCGCACGCCCCGACCTCCACTTGCTCGCCCCCGCGCGTGCCACACGCCCCTGCCGCTCGCAACACCTTCGGCCACCTGCGCGTGCGCCAGCCGCCTCCTGCTTTGCTGCTACAACTGCGCTAGCCACCGCTGCTCGTTGCCGGCTGCTATACGCATTCCGTCCACGCCGCTATCACCCCACACCGCCTCCGCCTCACCCCCATGGCCGTTGTGCCCTGCTCCGCGCGATCCGCTGCTGCGCCGTTCGCCTTGCCCCGCTCCTGCACGCCCTGCACCGGCGACGCCGCCATGTCCGCGGCCAACTCCGGTGCTCCGACCGCCCCGCTCTCCTCCTCTCGCGCGAGGCCTTGCCGCGCTGAACGCCCGTCACCGCCCTCCCGTGGCGCCGCCCTCCGTTCCCTTGGCCGGCGTCGTGGGCGCCGGCGACCACGCCCGGCGGCCTCGCCACGCCGTGGCTGGCGCCCCCTCTGCCTGTCGATCTGGGCGCTCGCCCAGTCGGGCGCCGACGCCCACTGCCCGCACCCGCGGCAACCGCACGCCCGTGCGCCCGTTAGCCCCCAGGGCCCTATGACAAAGTTGGCCCGCCCCCAGAACGTTTAAAATATATATATATATATAAATAATAATAATAATAATAAATTTAATTAATTAATAAACTAAATTAAGTAAGTTAATAAACCTTAATTAATTAATTAATCCAATTAACCTGTTAGTTTAATTAAACAGTAATTAGTTTAATTAAACCCTAATTAGACTAAACAATCAATGACCAGTGGGACCCACATGTCAGTTTGACTAGGTCAACTGACTAGTTGACTGCTGACATCACCCTGACATCACCCTGACGTCATAATTGCAAATTCTAATTAAATTAATTCTGTTAATTCAAAAAAATAAATTAAATCTTTAAGAATTAATATAAAATAATCCGTAGCTCGGATGAAAAAACTTTGTACATGAAAGTTGCTCAGAACGACGAGACGCTTCCGGATACGCAACCCATTCATCCGCCACACCCCCCTAACCTATCGAACTCACAACTTTCCCCCTCCGGCTCCTCCGCCCGAAAATGCGAAACACCGGGGATATTTTCCCGGATGTTTCCCCCCTTCACCGGTATCATCCCATACCGCGTTAGGGCACCTCTAACGCCGTTACTTGTCAGGTCATGCATCACTATGCATCTGCTTGCTTAAATATTTATTGTTTCTTCCCCCTCTTCTCTCGCTAGACACCGGGACCGACGCTGCTGCTGCCCCGTTCGACTATGGACTTGACGACCCCTCTCTCTTGCCAGAGCAACCAGGCAAGCCCCCCCCCCTTGATCACCAGGTATCGCCTACTCTCCTCTATACTGCTTGCATTAGAGTAGTGTAGCATGTTACTGCTTTCGTTATTCCTATCCTGATGCATAGCCTGTCTTTGATACTGATGTTGATACCTTTACCTGCAATCCTACTTGCTTAGTATAGGATGCTAGTGTTCCATCAGTGGCCCTACACTCTTGTCTGTCTGCCATGCTATACTACTGGGCTGTGATCACCTCGGGAAGTGATCATGGATATATATTATACTAATTACATGATACATGTGGTGACCAAAGTCGGGTTGGCTCGAGGAGTACCCGCGAGTGGATCTTTGAGGCGGAGCGGCAGGGCAGGTCGGGGCTACCTGGGTGTGAGGTGAGCCTGGCCCTGTTGGCGTTCGCGGATACTTAACACGCTTAACGAGATCTAGGTATTTGATCTGAGTCTGGCCATTTTGTCTATACGCACTAACCAACTACGCGGGAAAGATATGGGCACTCGGCGTCGTGGTATCAGCCGAAGCACTTTTTGACGTCAGCGACTGAGTGGCGCGCGCCGCATTGGATCGTAAGATCGCACTTGTATTAAGGGGGCTAGATCTGCTTCCGGCTGCGTACGCAACGTGCAGGTGTGCTCAGGGCGATGGGCCCAGACCCCTGCGCGCATAGGTTTAGACCGGCGTGCTGACCGCTCTGTTGTGCCTAGGTGGGGCTGCGACGTGTTGATCTTCCGAGGCCGGGCATGACCCAGGAAAGTGTGTCCGGCCAAATGGGATCAAGCGTGTTGGGCTATGTGGTGCACCCCTGCAAGGAAGTTTATCTATTCGAATAGCCGTGTCCCTCGGTAAAAGGACGACCCGGAGTTGTACCTTGACCTTATGACAACTAGAACCGGATACTTAATAAAACACACCCTTCCAAGTGCCAGATACAGCCCGGTGATCGCTCTCTAACAGGGCATCGAGGAGGGGATCACCGGGTAGGATTATGCTATGCGATGCTACTTGGAGGAGTTCAGTCTACTCTCTTCTATATGCTGCAAGACGGAGGCGACCAGAAGCGTAGTCTTCGATAAGACTAGCTATCCCCCTCTTATTCTGGCATTCTGCAGTTCAGTCCACTGATATGGCCCTTTACACATATATCCATGCATATGTAGTGTAGCTCCTTGCTTGCGAGTACTTTGGATGAGTACTCACGGTTGCTTTTCTCCCCCTTTTCCCCCTTTCCCTTCTACCCGATTGTCGCAACCAGACGATGGAGCCCAGGATCCAGACGCCACCGTCGACGACGACTCCTACTACTCTGGAGGTGCCTACTACTACGTGTAGCCCGCTGACGACGACCAGGAGTAGTTAGGAGGATCCCAGGCAGGAGGCCTGCGCCTCGTTCGATCTGTATCCCAGTTTGTGCTAGCCTTCTTAAGGCAAACTTGTTTAACTTATGTCTGTACTCAGATATTGTTGCTTCCGCTGACTCGTCTATGATCGAGCACTTGTATTCGAGCCCTCGAGGCCCCTGGCTTGTATTATGATGCTTGTATGACTTATTTTATTTGTAGAGTTGTGTTGTGATATCTTCCCGTGAGTCCCTGATCTTGATTGTACATATTTGCGTGCATGATTAGTGTACGATTGAATCGGGGGCGTCACAAGTTGGTATCAGAGCCGACTGCCTGTATGAATCCCCCTTCCACACTCCTTGGCCGAAGTCGAGTCTAGACATTGCAAAAACTTTTACTAATATGGCTGTGTGCCTTACGGTCCCTCGCCGCCATTGGGTGGTACTAGGATCTTTTACTCCTCGACCTTTACTCTGGGACTCTGATCTCTCTTCTATTCGGGTTAAATGATTTTGCTAAACTCTAACTCTAGGTTCTCGTTACCACTTCCTGCCGGAGAGCCCTTTCATTACGGAGGACCGACTGTTTCAACAGAAGATTCTCACAATACTCTCCGATATTCTCTCGAGACCTTGTGCCTGTTGCTTTTGCAATTCCCTACCACCGAAATATCCCTATGGATAAATACTTACACCTGTCGTGCTTACTTTTATTCCCAGTCGATCTTGTTATTACAAGGTACTCCGAGAATCCTTTGAGCTTACTGCCTTGCTGTTCCTTGTCACCTGAATCCCCCTACGGATAATTCTCGCACTTATCGAGTATCCCTCATTCCCCGTTGTTCATGTGTTTCGCCAAAGACTTCAAAATATCATTTGATCTTCCGAAAATCCCGAGTAGCCTATTGCTCTTGAAATTCTCGCTTGCTTGCATTGTGGTTAATCCCATAAGTTTCGTATCTTATTGGCCTCCCTTGTCTTTATCATTTTAAGTCCATTGATTCAATATGTTGAGGATGCTCGCATTCCTCAGTCGAATCCTAGGATTCATCCTTCTGGCTCAGACGTCATTTGGATATGAGCTGGTTCTTGACCAATCAATGCCTTGATCGTTAGTGCTTCCAAGTCTGTTGAACTTATTCATTTTCGATCAGAACGATTGCTTCTGATCCCTTGATCTGGAGATCCTAAAATTTCTATGCATTAAGCTTTGAATTAGTCAGTTGTTTCTATAACCCGATGCCATGGGATTCCTTCTTCCTTTGGTTGAGTACCGATACTCACATCAGCCCCGTTGTGGATCGCCTTACCCATTGCCGGGTTATTATCCGACAATGTCCTTCACAACCAAAAATCTTGTGAGTTCTTTACCTAATACATAATGCCCTTGGTAAATGGTATCATGTGCTTGGCCAACCATGCTCTGCTTTCGAGCTGGTGATATCTACTTTTGAATATTGTGGTATATGTTTCCACGATACCCTAACGGGTTGATTCGATGCCTTCCTTTATATGTGTGAACTCGGAAGTTTTCACGAGTCATACTCATCTGGTATTTCACCAGGTATAACTTTCAACACTAATGCCTTTATCAAAGCGAGGAGTGAATGGAAGGTTATACATTGAAGAAGTGGGAGTCGACCTTGAACTTTGTGTTCATGCCCATGGACACGATGTAGATCCTATCATGGAAGCTTCTTGTAACTATTTCCTTGATATAGTATCCTTTGGTATCGGTGAATTGATCCTTTGCAATCATGGTTCCGACCATGTTCTCCTTTAAATACCATTTCCTGTGCAAGTTTAAGCACTTGCCTTCTATAGAGCAATACCCCAGTCCAACCTCTACTTTGATCTACCGTCGAGTATTACCCCCTGGTATCTCGAGATTATCTTGGAACTGCATAATTTCTTATGAGTTCTTCTTCAAGTACTACATACTCACCGATTACAATTTTTCATGGGCTCTGAGTTATTAAACACTCAAAGACACCGATAACTGAACCGAGTCTGCACTACGGTTCAACGACACTTGATAATCTTCTTTAAGTACGAGTTTGTACCCGAGCACGCCATTCCTAGCCTGTATGGCTATATCATTGTCGTGGTGATTTTAACTGTGCTCCCTGGTCCTTATTCTCGGAGCAGCACCTCGACGATGAGCTAAGCTTACGTCGATCTTTCTCGTCATATCATTTCACCTTGAACAACAAGCTTGATTTCAAGTTTGTGTCCTACCCATGGTTCCAATAACCTTCCGCTTCATCATTCCTTTGACTTGATGTCTTCGCTGATTGATTACATCTTGAAATCTCTCGACAAAAGTGTCGTGAACCTCATCAACCTTATGAGGTCTTCCAAGATATCTATCGAATTCTTGATGAGAGATAGAACCCTTTGCCCTCGATGATTTGGGTTATCATCGACAACATTATTGCATTCCCTCCAACACAAAACTCGTTCCTGTTTTGTGTTGTACCTTGGGTTCCTTGCTATCCAACTTTGTTATGTTCTACCGCGGAGTATTACCATCTTTGATGTCAAGAATGTTGTGAGGATTGCTCCACCTCTTGAGAATTTTTCCTATAATGATACTTCTCACCATCACCATTCTTTCTTGGTCCTCATGTCGATTCCAACCGGGGTACCCACAAGTGAACAGTGTTGTTTGGATTCTGCACTTCTAGCAACCCTATTGCTTTGAAGTTAATGATCGATAATTCATTCTTAGCATATCGGTTGCTGAACCACCATTCTAACGTTGATCATACTACTATAAGCCCATATTTCGGGTGCACTTTTCAACCAATGTTTAATTGTGTATGTTTCCCTCGAGCATACATCATTATATCTTCTGTTCTGACAAATGTGATATCCTTGTTCACATACTTGTGGAAATACATCTTTTTGGAAACCTCAACGAATTGTCGCTGAGTTCATCAGCTACCACCTTATCCCTTCATTGGTTTAATGATGAGCTCCTATTTCGAAACTCGCTTCCGTAGTAGATTTCCCGAGAATCTTACAATGTCGTCTCGCCAATTTGTTTTGCACCTTTCCTTCTCAGGCATCCTGAGTCCGAGGTATCCTAACACCGATCACATCTGAATCTCGGTCAGATATGATGGTTGGAACATTTTTCCAGGAGTTGTAACACTGGTCTTTTATGACTCGGTAAGGTGATGGCGTGTCCAGCACACCTGGCCGGATGACCTGCTGTTATAGTTTCCTTATTAGCAAGGTTATCCATTCTTCCATGAGGAAATTGTAAGACTTACTCTATAAGTTGTTCCCGATGGATCCTTTGTGTATCCAAAGTCTGATCTTTACCCAATGACCATGTTATTGCTATCTCGAAGCATGTCTGTGGTACTCCGATTTTCAATAAGAGCATTTGAAGCACAATGCTAAATTCTCTTTATCTATTATCCAAACACCGCTGTATGGGTAATGTCATGAACTTCCTCTCCCCTTACCTAAACGGTTTTCTACATTATATCCTGTCATGGATATCATGCTCTGCTTGCCCTTGGGAAGGATATACCCCCTGAATTATGTGTTTAGACACATTTTTCCTTCCCATCGTTCTGATTAATCTGATAATCATATTTCCTTTCCATTGCTTGGTTTAACCTTTCTTGAGGTCTATATAATCTAAGCAGTAATATTCTCCTGCATATGTAAACCCCTCGGTGTACAATTCTGTCAACAAGGCCCTGTTACTACTGTTGATGACATTCCGGTAGCCATCGATGGACGAGAACTTTGCCTATTGGTCCGCCTCGTTCAACGAGCAGGAAAATGGTTCTCTTCGTCCCTCGCCCTTGGTATCGACATTGTTGCCAACCTAACTGATTGGCTACCCTCTGATTTGTCTTGCTATCACGACCGTGCAAGGTATCAACGTTTTTCCTACTTTTAACCCACTTGGTGGCCCCAGAACCCACAGTTCCACAGGAGCGAAACCAGACTCTCCTGTACACCCCCTGTTCCCAAAGTTATTCCTCGCACGTGGCCTCGTGTGTAATTCACGAGCCACCTTCCGATGAGATCATCAATCTGGTATCGGATGCTGTACTTATTCCCATTGCTCCAGACCCCTTTCACACTTTGTTTCAGGCATCGAGAGATTGCCTACCCGCTTGAAACCTCTCATGGTAACTACTTACCTTGCTCTCGATATTGCCTTAAGTTTCAATTCGAGGGTTACTTTCCGCCACCTTCCTCGATGTATGGACCAAGTAGACAACCTTGTATAGGTCCGTTCTCCTGAAATACCCCTCTTATTTTTTTTGTAAGTACGATGGAGATACCGAAGAAAGGATGCCGACTTCATCATGATGAGCTGAAGCAGAGAAATGAAGACATCAACGTAATGGAACGGCCCCTCCAAGAAGAGCAACCAAGACCGAGAAGACTCGTTAGAATATTCGTAACCAAAACTTCCCCCCTACACGACCTCTTAAATCTCGGGACGAGATTTCTTGTAGTGGAGGAGAATTGTGACGCCCGGATAATCAAGCTACAGTAACCTCTGCTAATAACGCCATGTCACCTCCGTTACTGTCGCTAATCTCGCGTTAGTTCGAAAACCGATTCAAATTCAAATTCAAAATGCGGCAAACAATAAAAGTTTTCAAATATTAAAACTAAAATGTTTGGAGTAACCCAAATATTGCATAGGTAATTGTGGCGGAAAAACCAAACTTTGATAAAGTGCTTAAAGGCTCTCAAATAAATAAAATAGTAGCTAAAACAATTATTTAAACGTCTCTTAAATGATTAAATAATTGTTAACTACTTTAGTTAACTACTAAAATTATTGCGGCAGTGGAACGTTTATTAATACTAATTTAGGTGCAATTCTTGTAAGTTATAAAACTAAAAATAAAAGGAAAACAGAAACTATAAAAGGAAAATAATAAAAGAAAATAAACTACAGAAAAACTAAAACCTAAAGCTAATAGAAAAAGGAGAACCCCCCCCTCGGGCTGTGGCCCAACTGGACCAACCCCCAGGCCCAGCCGGCCAGCCCCTCCCCTCCATAACCCCCACCAGGGGAAACCCTAACCGCAGCCAGCTTTCCCCCACTCCCCACGCCTCTCCTCTCCCCCTCTCCCCGATCCAGATCGGATCGGGGCACGACGCCGCCGCCCGGAGCCCGCGCCGCCGCTTGGACCTCGCCGGCCTCCCCCGCCGGACCGCACGCCTTCCTCGTCCTCCTCCCCGACTCGCATCACCGAGCCTCGCCGGCCCGTTCCCCTGCACCGCAAGTGAGGCCCAGCCTCTCCTCCTCTCTTCCCCTGCTCCATGCCCGTCGGCGCCTCACTCTCACCGCGCTCACCGCACGTGCTGCACGACCGTCGCCGTGCTCTGCCGCCCGCATCGGCGCCTCGTTCACGCCCAGCGCTCGCGGCCACCGCGCCCTCGTTCGCACGCGCACGCCCCGACCTCCACTTGCTCGCCCCCGCGCGTACCACACGCCCCTGCCGCTCGCAACACCTTCGGCCACCTGCGCGTGCGCCCGCCGCCTCCTGCTTTGCTGCTACTACTGCGCTAGCCACCGCTGCTCGTTGCCGGCTGCTATACGCATTCCGTCCGCGCCGCTATCGCCCCACACCGCCTCCGCCTCACCCCCATGGCCATTGTGCCCTGCCCCGCACGACCCGCTGCTGCGCCGTTCGCCTTGCCCCGCTCCTGCACCCCCTGCACCGGCGACGCCGCCATGTCCGCGGCCAACTCCGGTGCTCCGACCGCCCCGCTCTCCTCCTCTCGCGCGAGGCCTTGCCGCGTTGAACGCCCGTCACCGCCCTCCTGTGGCGCCGCCCTCCGTTCCCTTGGCCGGCGTCGTGGGCGCCGGCGACCACGCCCGGCGGCCTCGCCACGCCGTGGCTGGCGCCCCCTCTGCCTGTCGATCTAGGCGCTCGCCCAGTCGGGCGCCGACGCCCACTGCCCGCACCCGCGGCAACCGCACGCCCATGCGCCCGTTAGCCCCCAGGGCCCTATGACAAAGGGGGCCCGCCCCCAGAACGTTTAAAAATATATATATATATATATATATATAATAATAAATTTAATTAATTAATTAACTAAATTAAGTAAGTTAATAAACCTTAATTAATTAATTAATCCAATTAACCTGTTAGTTTAATTAAACAGTAATTAGTTTAATTAAACCCTAATTAGACTAAACAATCAATGACCAGTGGGACCCACATGTCAGTTTGACTAGGTCAACTGACTAGTTGACTGCAGACATCACCCTAACATCATGCTGACGTCATAATTGCAATTTCTAACTAAATTAATTCTGTTAATTCAAAAAAATAAATTAAATCTTTAAGAATTAATATAAAATAATCCGTAGCTCGGATGAAAAAACTTTGTACATGAAAGTTGCTCAGAACGACGAGACGCTTCCGGATATGCAACCCATTCGTCCGCCACACCCCCCCTAACCTATCGAACTCGCAACTTTCCCGCTCCGGCTCCTCCGCCCAAAAACGCGAAACACCGGGGATATTTTCCCGGATGTTTCCCCCCTTCACCGGTATCATCCCATACCGCGTTAGGGCACCTCTAACGCCGTTACTTGTCATGTCATGCATCACTATGCATCTGCTTGCTTAAATATTTATTGTTTCTTCCCCCTCTTCTCTCGCTAGACACCGGGACCGACGCTGCTGCTGCCCCGTTCGACTACGGAGTTGACGACCCCTCTCTCTTGCCAGAGCAACCAGGCAAGGCCCCCCTTGATCACCAGATATCGCCTACTCTCCTCTACACTGCTTGCATTAGAGTAGTGTAGCATGTTACTGCTTTCGTTATTCCTATCCTGATGCATAGCTTCTCTTTGATACTGCTGTTGATACCTTTACCTGCAATCCTACTTGCTTAGTATAGGATGCTAGTGTTCCATCAGTGGCCCTACACTCTTGTCTGTCTGCCATGCTATACTACTGGGCTGTGATCACCTCGGGAAGTGATCATGGATATATATTATACTAATTACATGATACATGTGGTGACCAAAGTCGGGTTGGGTCGAGGAGTACCCGCGAGTGGATCTTTGAGGCGGAGCGGCAGGGCAGTTCGGGGCTACCTGGGTGTGAGGTGAGCCTGGCCCTGTTGGCGTTCGCGATACTTAACACGCTTAACGAGATCTGGGTATTTGATCTGAGTCTGGCCATTTGGTCTATACGCACTAACCAACTACGCGGGAAAGATATGGGCACTCGGCGTCGTGGTATCAGCCGAAGCACTTTTTGACGTCAGCGACTGAGTGGCGCGCGCCGCATTGGATCGTAAGATCGCACTTGTATTAAGGGGGCTAGATCTGCTTCCGGCTGCGTACGCAACGTGCAGGTGTGCTCAGGGCGATGGGCCCAGACCCCTGCGCGCATAGGTTTAGACCGGCGTGCTGACCGCTCTGTTGTGCCTAGGTGGGGCTGCGACGTGTTGATCTTCCGAGGCCGGGCATGACCCAGGAAAGTGTGTCCGGCCAAATGGGATCAAGCGTGTTGGGCTATGTGGTGCACCCCTGCAAGGAAGTTTATCTATTCGAATAGCCGTGTCCCTCGGTAAAAGGACGACCCGGAGTTGTACCTTGACCTTATGACAACTAGAACCGGATACTTAATAAAACACACCCTTCCAAGTGCCAGATACAGCCCGGTGATCGCTCTCTAACAGGGCATGGAGGAGGGGATCACCGGGTAGGATTATGCTATGCGATGCTACTTGGAGGAGTTCAGTCTACTCTCTTCTATATGCTGCAAGACGGAGGCGACCAGAAGCGTAGTCTTCGATAAGACTAGCTATCCCCCTCTTATTCTGGCATTCTGCAGTTCAGTCCACTAATATGGCCCTTTACACATATATCCATGCATATGTAGTGTAGCTCCTTGCTTGCGAGTACTTTGGATGAGTACTCACGGTTGCTTTTCTCCCCCTTTCCCCCTTTCCCTTCTACCCGGTTGCCGCAACCAGACGATGGAGCCCAGGATCCAGACGCCACCGTCGACGACGACTCCTACTACTCTGGAGGTGCCTACTACTACGTGTAGCCCGCTGACGACGACCAGGAGTAGTTAGGAGGATCCCAGGCAGGAGGCCTGCGCCTCGTTCGATCTGTATCCCAGTTTGTGCTAGCCTTCTTAAGGCAAACTTGTTTAACTTATGTCTGTACTCAGATATTGTTGCTTCCGCTGACTCATCTATGATCGAGCACTTGTATTCGAGCCTTCGAGGCCCCTGGCTTGTATTATGATGCTTGTATGACTTATTTTATTTGTAGAGTTGTGTTGTGATATCTTCCCGTGAGTCCCTGATCTTGATCGTACACATTTGCGTGCATGATTAGTGTACGATTGAATCGGGGGCGTCACAGTGGGCGGCGCGGCGTTCTCCTCGCAGCGGGGAGCCGACACGTCCTCCGACGCGCGTGCTAGTGAGATTGGGAACACCGATGCATCCACCTCGACGCATCACGGCGAGGAGCGGAATGCCGACGCGTCCTCCTCGACTAGTGGCGGCGAGGAACGGAACGGCGATGCGTGACCGTCCGCGCAATGCATCAAGGGGCACCTAGGGCTTGGGAGGGGTGATTCCATGGTGGTCGATGTGAGAGGGAGGGGGAGGAGATAGCGATGAACGTGAGCGTTCTTCCGAATGCCGTGGGAGGCCAGTATTTATTGCGAGCAATGGCACACCTACGTAAGATATGGACTGAGCTGCACTGACTTAACTGCAGGTCCAGTTGCGTCACTGACATGTGGGCCAGACCCCTGTTGGGCCCATATGTCAGTGACCCTACGAACCTGCAGTTAAGTAACTGAAGCAGCGTCCCGTAAGATATGTTGTGTGATTAACGTAACAGCTACGTGGGCATAATTGTTGGAGTAAATTACGGGGGAGGGAAGGGGTGGAAATATTGCTGGTCACAATGGATTGGACAAGTGTGGGGGGAGGAGAGTCATGCATGCAGATTTTTTCCACACGGGGTGGAGTGCTGGGACCGCCGGAGGGAGAAGCAGAGTCAAGAAGACATATTGTTTTCACACATGGAGAGCAAAAGATTTGGAGACGAACGGGCTTCCTACAGGTATGGGGAATGGTACATAATAAGTCATCTTGCATGCCGGGCTAGGTATAGTCTCAAGTCATTAAAAACATACACTTCCCACACATGTTCTTATTTCAAGGTGCACTAAATTATTGCATGCGATGATTAAGGCTGGCCATAATAGTGGTATCTTAGCTGGTATCATGCACACGTTAATAGCAAACATGCTGATGTGGCATAAAATTAAAAAAGAGAGGGGGGTTAGAGTAAAACTAGTGTTCATGCATGCATGCATTGTGATAATGCATTGGTAAACACAGTTTTTGTGAAGAATGACATCATTAGTTGAGTACTTTTGCTTACTACAAAAACTATTCCACCGCCTCTATCTTGGTAAGAGTAGGTGAAAATTTTGAATCGTGCCCTTTAAAGTAGAAGGGAGGTAGTAGTACTCTAATAGCTAACCTTGTTGTGATGACTAGATAGGACATGGCACGCACCTAGACGGCGGAACTAGTCCGCATTGTGCATTTAAGTTTTGTCTGAAGTCAATGTACCTCTACTTTGACCAAACTTATAGAAAAATGTATCAACATTCATTATATAAAATCAATATTTATGAAACGTAGTTCTTATACTCATTATAATCAGTATTGTAGATATTGATATTTTTAGTATAAATTTGGTCAAACACTTTGCAAACGGTTGATGGAAGTAAAAAGGACTAGAGGGAGTATGATGCATGCGGACTAGGCAAAAAATGCTCATTTATAGCCGGTCAAAGTCTCAAAGGGCGCGACCGCACAAGGGAGGCGAAGGTCATGGGAGGCACGACGGTTGACGGAATTAAGTGAAGTTACATCCACATGCTGGCATGGCATGCGAACAGGCAGGAGCTATACCGTCAGGCCTATGATATGGGTCTAGTAGACATGACATCTAGTGGGTCCCGCATAGTAATCGAGAACTCTTTGGGGGCTTGCAGCCATTTATCCACCGGGCAAGCCAACAACCCCATGCCGTTCGCACGCCCTACTCGTCCCCGTCTTCTACTACTACCTTGCAACAGTTTGCTCCTAGTCGTCCCGTCCTTTCACATTACACCAGTTAACTTCTCCTAACCCTTCTCCAAAATCCATGGCATCCCAAATCTCCATGGGCACCGCTGAGTACCAGGTTAGAGCCATCACAGGTGATGAGTTCATCGTCATCTACACACGTGGATCCGCGATGGTGAAAGCATGCCTTGCTCGCTCCCTACGCATGTTCAACAGTTCAAAGGATGAGTGGGTCGTTGGGCTAGATGTTGAGTACACCACAGTCCTGGAAAGAGAGAAGATTCTAAAGGAGGCAGAGAAGAAGAAGCCCGCCGTGATCCAGGTTTGCATACATAACGTGTGCTTGGTCTACCACAAATGCCATGCCGATGTTGAGTGCCAGGATTTTAAGAACTTCCTCAAGGACGAAAGAGTGAAATTCGTTACTATAGACATTTGGAACGACAGGGATGTCCTGGGTCGGATAGGCCTCATTGTAGGCCAGCCCTTCGATCCCCAGAAGGCAAGCCTGGTGTCCTCCTCTCAGACTTCAATGTTGACCCTGGCAGTAGCCATGATTGATCCTTCGTATGCTAAACTTAAGAAACCTCACCACGAGTTTCATCATGCATGGGAGTCAAAGACATTAGATGAAGATCACATCTTGTACGCAGCAATGGATGCCTACCTTTGTTTAAATATCTACAAGGGTTGGATGAAGAAACAGAGCCTAGTGTCCAGTTCAAGCAAAGAAGCGTCGGCGAAGAGGAAGAGGGACGAGGACGAAGTCGAGGACGTGGACTCGAACTCGGACTCTGAGTAAGGTGGCAGTGCCGTCGCTCATGCTGGTTCTACTGCAGTGTCAAGCGGACTAGTTGCTTAGTATTATTTTAGGGGTGTGTTGTGCTGAGCCCCCAGCAGAACTATGTTTATGTTCTTTCTCGTTATCTGAACTTTATGTTCTTTCTCGTTATTTGAACTATATGTTCTTTCTCATTATTTGAACTCTTTAGTACGCACAGTAGTACTAGTACTATGTCTTACAACTGTTCTTCTTGCAGTTAACTGTTCTTCTTGCAGTTGGTACTACTGCTCGTATCTTCGTGTTCCTATTGTACTTAATACATTCTTACTAGTGGTATTATTTGGGTCAGTCGATTTGTGAAAGAAGTTCGACGGAGCGAAGGAAGAAGATGGTAGAGAAGCTACCCCAGTATCTATATTAGGGTGGCAGGGTGCCCATGATGCAGTTCGCCGGAACAAATGGATCGTTCCCGGGGTTAAACGGATGGCAGGGGTGGGGGGAGCATGGTGGTGGCAGGCTGTTCAGGGGAGGGCGGGGCGGCGGCGGCAGGTGGTTAGGCGTGTGGCTGGCAGAGAAGATGAACAATGCATCAGTTTCGGAGGTTGAAGAAGCCCTTCTAGCCATCCATGTTGCATCCAACGGCTCACAAGAGTCAACTGACCCAAATTGCTCCTCCAGATTGCAGGATGCACGTGGCATTCAAGGTCTCGAATGTAGATTCCACATCCGCACCCGGTTTGCAGGCTCGGTGCGGGCGCGACCGGCTTCTCCCGCGACAGCCACCATGCGCACCTCCTCCGCACGGGCGGAGACGACAATGACACGCTAGTTCCTCCTCGCCGGCGTGCCGGAGCATGCGCTCGTCCTCCTCCTCGTATGTTGCGTGCATAGACGTGGCTCCACCAGCTGCGCGTGTGCTTGGCAGCCTGACGGCATCGTGAGGAGGGATTGCAGATGACGTGAGCGGGCGAGCCTTCGGCTTCATGGCACAGGGATGGCGGCGACACGGCGGTGATGGGCGAGAAATTGTTGGCCGGAGCAGGCGGGCACCGGCATGCGCAACGGTGGCGGCGTCATATTGATGAGTGCGCGTATGGGAGCTTAGTTTAGTTGTATATAGGGTTGGTCAAACTTAAAAGAAAATCATACTAGTACACGTAAACATTAGACGGAGGCAGCGCTTATATTAGTTACCACAACCACGATACAGAATCCTGTGCAAGCACGTGAACCGTGGCCGCGCGGTCGATCGAACGGTGCGTCACCGTGTCGCGCTCGAAGGACATCCACCGAACCTTTTTGTTTGTGTGAAAACAATCCCCGAATATTACTCAACTTTTTTTCCTGGAAAAGTTCTTGACGCTACAATATTTCCATATATTTGATTTAGCTCCAGTTTGTGTTTATTTGGATTTGGACGTTTTAGGTGCGCCCTAGTTCTTTTAGTACTGATTTTGTGTGTGTGACTAAGGGAGAACGTGCGTATGTGTCCATATGTGTGTTGTGGCGGAAGGGCAATGTGGAGACGGTGTGCGTGTGATAGAGACACAGAGAGGTGTTAATGTGCAAATGATCATGCATGAGTGAGACATAGACAGATGCTGAGACGTTGTGTATACGTGAGAGAACGGTCTTCTATTTTACTTGTGTGTGTGTGTGTGTGTGTGAGAGAGAGAGAGGGGGAGCATCCGTAACACAACAACCATCTCTCTCGATTCGTCCGTCCCTCGCACGATCGCATGTAACACATGCATCAACGCACACATTTTGACACCCTCACCCGGCCCCTGCCCACCTCAAGGCCCGCACATCGCTCTCTATCTTGCATGCACAATCTCTTCGTGAAAACCCTATTTAGAATGTAGCTTTCCGTCACATACACACACATTTCTCTCCATAGGTTTGATTTCTCTCAATACCTAACACACACACACACACACACACACACACACATACACACACACACACACACACTACACACACACACCCTCCCCCGAACACACAATTCATCCCCATCCAAGGTTATATGGCGACCATTCTCGCTTGTGCTTCTCTACACCCAGCATGCACAACACCTCAATATTCAAAGAGGGCATCGAGGAGATCGAAGACGGCGACCACACTGCACTAGAGAATGCGGGGCCATTTGGAAGTAAGATGATGTGATGACGGCTGACTGACTCCTCCCCCCCTCTCTCCCGCACAAAATTACCAATCCCTCTCTCCCTTGCACAAAATGATCAATCCCTAAACCCACGAGATCCTTCCCCTCTCGTCCATTTTTTTCCAGCTCTCTCATCAAACCTGTTGTCTCTTCTCCTTCCACGTGTACAGAATCCCGATGCACATGCATCTCACGTATATTACATGTCTCCATCTTTCTCACAGACCTAACTTCTTCCTCTCTCTTTCTCTCTCTCTCTCTCTCTCTCTCTCTCTCTCTCTCTCTCTCTCTCTCTGTCTCGTAAGGTTTGTGTCGGGGATATCGGCCTCCACGAGCACCTATGGGGACGGAGCCCCTTGTCGGTTTGGCGGGGGGCAGAGGTTGCACAAAGAGCAGATCGAGGCGACACACACACAATGATTTTACCCAGCTTCGGGCCGCATGGATGCGTAAAACCCTACTGCTGCTTGTCTGGTTGATTCGAGTTCTTGCTTTGGAGCGCAAGAAGCTACAGTAAGTTGGGGCTGGACGTAGGCGAGGGTCTACTGGGTGCCCTTCTTCCGGTCTCCTAGGGTTCGATCTTCCCCTAGGGTTCCTCTCCCTCTCTACGTGCGCATGGGCCTCCTTTTATATGCTAAGGGGTTTCCCACAGGTAGCAACGCAGGTGAGGGTAAAAATGGCAAGGAACTATGCGAACAGAGGTCGCACAGTGCTATCGCACCTAACTCTGACGGTGGGGGACAAAGGCATTAAATGCCCGTCTGGGTCGCCTGAACAGTGCTGAGGCGGACCGTTAGGGGCGCCTCCGCTTGCGACGGGGGCGACTCTGCCAACGTCGCATGCCATGCGCGCGCCCCAGGTTGCGCGGCGCCCCGCCACGTGTCTCCGGGGAAGCTCCAGAGAGACGCGTGGGCAGGTGAGCTGGAGCTCATGCCTGAGGTGGTGGTTTGCCGCGGCAAGTGGCTTGCCGCGGTGGTTGTCTTGCCGCACCTGAGAGCTTGCCGCTCGTCAGGCCATGCCGAGGCGCGCGGAGCGCCGTGGCGGGCTTCTCTTGGGGTGCCTTGGCTTGGACGTCCCGGCGAGCTCCTCCCGCCGGGGCCTTGGTGCTTCGGCTTGGTCATCCCGGCAAGCTCCTCTTGCCGGGGCCTTGTCGCCTTGGCCCGGCAAGCTCCTCTTGCCGGACCTCGCCTTCTTGGCCCGGCAAGCTCCTCTTGCCAGGGCTCGGTCTTCTTGGCTCGATCACTTAGCCTTCGTCCGGCCCAGAAAGGGCCGTGGAGACTCTTGTCGCTCCCCTAGCAAGCCTTGCCGCGGGACGCTACTACTGCCCGTGCACAAGTTCGGGGTACTAAGGTACCCCTACTTTAGTACACCGACAGGAGCCCCCGGGTCTGGGCCATACATGGTGCCGAGCGTTGTTGGGCCAGGCCCTAATAGTGCACGGGCACGCGTGGCCTGGGTTGCGCTGCTCCTTAACTCCGCGTCCGTCGCGCCCTCCCCAAGTGGCGCGCGCTTATCGCGGTGTCGTGGGGGGGGCGAGGCGTGCGAGGCGTGCGTGACGTGGGTGGCGTGCGCGGGGCTTGAGGCCCGCAGGCATGCGTTACGTCGGGCACGATTCCTTTATTTGGAAAGGCGAAACGTCCGCCCCCACTTTCGAGTGGGGGGGGAGAGGTCGCCTCATCTGTCGCCTCGGCCCTGCTCGCCCGCCATGCATCCTCCATGCGCTTGGGGTTGCGGTGGTGGAGGCAGGAAGCCGGGCCGACACGGGTCAAAGTAGAGGTTGGCCCCGTCGCCTGCCCTTCCTCTGCTTTGATTAGTCGGGCGGGGCGGCCGAGCCCCCACTCCGCCCCTTTATAAGGAGCGGAAGGGGATGACGAGGGTCCGCACTCCTTCCTTCTTCCTTCTCTTAGATCCCTGGTCCCCTCTCCCCAACTGTCAGGGAGGAAGGGAACCCTGGTCCTTCTTCAGTGGCGGCAAGGGTTGCCGCCAGGCAGCGCGCCCCTCCTCCCCTTGCCCCCGCGGCAGCGGAGCCAACCGTAAGGGGAAGGGGGAGGGGGCGAGGTCGTGGACGAGGCCGTGGACGGTGCCGAGGCACTCGAGGCGGGCGGGGCGACGCGCCGGCCTCGCCTCCGCCGGCGGCTCCGTTTCCCCCGGCGGTTCATCTCGGGGACGACCCCTGCGAGTTCATCATCAGGCTGCGCCGGGCGCCTCGCCGTCGCCTCCGCCTCCCGGCTCCCTTCGCGGACGTCTTGGAGGTGGAACAACACGAGACGCTGAGACTGCGCATGAGGGGCTGCGGGATCAGTGGTACGCGAGTCCATGTCGAATCCCGAGCCCCCGGCGTGGTGTGTCTTGGCCGAGGGTGGAAGACGTTCGCCCGGATCCACAGCTTGATGGAGGGGTTCACCCTTCATTTTAAGCTGATGGAGGGCGATATCCTCTCTGTCAAGGCCTTCGGGGACCTCGGCACCCGGGCCCGGTGCTGCGTGGATAGCTCCTCCGACAGCGAAGGCTCTTCCTCGAGCAAAAGTGACGAGGAGGGGAGCGACAGCGACGACGAAGGGAGCGGCTGCCGGGATGACGGGTCCGACTAGGTGCCGGTCGCAGCTCCGCGTGGCACCGGCGGCCCCCATCGTCCGCGTCGCTGGCGCCGTGAACTCCCCGGGGTCGTCTCCTTGGGCGGCTGGCATAGGGAGGCTGCGGAAGAGGAAGAGTGCGGGCGGCAAGGCCGCTGCCTCGTCTTCCAACTTCTCCCCAGACACCGGCACCACCCCTGCTCGCGGCGACGACCACCGGGGTCTTCTCTCCGGCCCGACAAGCTCCTCTTGTCGGGGCTTCGTCTTCTCGGGCGGCCGGAGTGGCGAGGCTGCGGAAGAGGCTGGCGGCAAGGCCGTCAACTCGGAGTACGAGGGCTAGATGCCCTCGACAGCGTGTGGACATCCCGAAGCCTCCTTCTCGAGCTCCGCTTCCGGCGTCGCCGTCTCCATCCAGCCTCCGGAGCTCCGGGGCGGAGCCTCGGACGCTCTCTTGGCGTCTTCTGCCACCCGTAGCTCGTTTAGGCGCCCCTTTTGCCCTTCTCGCCTCCTTGCCGTACCTCCTGAGGAGAGAGACAAGAAAGGGATTACGAGCACCTTATCTTTTTTTATCTTGTAAGCCCTCGGGCCTTAGTTGTGTTTAAATCTTGTAATCCCATTTTTCATGTTTTTCATTCTCTCTGAGCTGTACCTGAGTGGAATGTTTTTAATGAAAAGGGGAGTGTTTGCCGGACCATTTGTCTCGCGGGTACATCCTGCGGCAAGGAGCGAACCCTTTGCATCATTAAGATAGACACTTCCCTGCCCGGCAACGGACCCTGCCGTCTCCCCGCGCCTCTTGGCCCTCCTCACGCTCTTGGCGAAGGCAGGGAGAAGGCGGGTTCTGGCCCCTCGCTTCCTCCTCTTGCCGCCGCGGCTACTATCAGAAGCGGGCCCCGGGAACGCGCTCCGGGGTTTGTCGCTTAAGAGAGCACGGCAGCTTTTAGGAGGAAGCAAGGTTTTCGTATTCCGCAGCTCATGAGAGAATGCATGATAAGGGATGTAAAGACTTATCTGAGGTTGCCGCCCCCGGCAACTCTGGCTTGCCGGGGCGCGGGTGTTGGCTCGCCCTTCTCCCCTTCTTCGTCCTTGAGCGGCTCGGCAAAGTTAGGCAACTCCTGCGAGCCAAAGGGAAAGGACGGGAAAAGGACGCGGACTCGACCTCTAAGTTAGGGGTTAGAGACTGTTAGGCACTATCAACCCTAACCAAGGACGAGACTTGACTCAGCATGCATGCTAAAACTTGGGGGCGCCAGCGCTTCATTGCTGCCAGGGTCTGCGCCTGGCTTTGTACAAAGGATTACATGCAACTGCGGCAAGACTTTTGTACAAAGAGTTGGTTGCCGGACGGGGTCCGACAACCGCGCCTTACGGGTAAAACTTGCGAAGATGCTCAATGTTCCAGGAATTGCTCACCGGAGTACCATCTTCAGTCTCGAGGCGGACGGCGCCGGGCCTCGTGACTCGTTTCACCCGATACGGGCCTTCCCACTTCGGCGTCAACTTGTTGTGTATCTTGGCCGACTGAACGCGCCGAAGAACAAGGTCCCCTTCCTCGAGGCTCCTGGCTTTAACTTTGCGGCTATGATAGCGACACAGAGCTTGCTGGTAGCGAGCGGATCGCACAGCAGCCTGGAGACGATCCTCCTCGAGGAGCAGTGCGTCATCTTCACGTGACCGCTCTTGCTCAAGCTCATCATAAGCGAGCACTCGAGGTGACCCGTATACGAGTTCCGTGGGGGTAACTGCTTCTGCTCCATAGACTAGAGAAAATGGTGTCTGGCCGGTGGCTCGATTTGGCGTCGTTCTGACCGACCAAAGAACCGCCGGCAGCTCCTCGATCCAGTTCCGTCCGCGCTTGAGCAGCTTGTCAAAACTTCTGGTCTTGAGCCCGCACAGTACCTCGGCGTTGGCCCTTTCCGCTTGACCGTTGCTCCGGGGATGAGCAACAGAAGCGAAGCAGACCTTGGTGCCGAGGTTTTGGGTGTACTGCATGAAAGTGTGGCTTGTGAACTGCGTACCGTTGTCGGTGATGATCCTGTTGGGGATCCCGAAGCGGCAAACAATCGACCTGAAGAATTTGATCGCGGACTGGGCAGTCACCTTCCTCACCGGCTCCACTTCTGGCCACTTTGTGAACTTGTCGATGGCAACGAACAAGTACTCAAAGCCCCCGACGGCTCGGGGGAAGGGGCCGAGGATATCGAGCCCCCAGACCGAGAAGGGCCAGGACAAAGGGATCATCTGGAGAGCTTGAGCTGGCTGGTGTATCTTCTTGGAATGGAACTGGCATGCTTCACACTTGGTTACTTGTGCCGTTGCATCCTGGAGGGCTGTGGGCCAGAAGAAACCTTGCCGGAACGCTTTGCCGGCAAGTGCTCTGGCGCCAATGTGGTGTCCACATATGCCTCCGTGTATCTCCGCCAACAGCTCCTGTCCGTCTTCCCGGTGAATGCACTTCAATTTCACCCCATTGCGTCCTCTTCTGTACAGTGCGTCGTCGACAAACTGGTACATACTGGACTGCCGGGCTACTCTTTCCGCTTCTTCTTGTTCTTCGGGAAGTTCTCCTGTCTGGAGGAAACGGACGATCTGCTGTGCCCACGTCGGAGCCTGTGGCTCGACGACGAGGACCAAAGGCATGTCGGCGGCTGCGGGAACATCAGCTTCTACGGCGAGGACTTGGGGCTCAGCCGGAGCTTGACGTTCCCCGGCAAGCTTGCCGGGGCATGGCTTGCCGGGAGCGCCTGCTTCGTCGGGACAAACCCTGGGGCTTGCCGGAGCGGGCAGCTCCTCAGCACTCTTGGCGTCGATCTTGGGGACTCTCTTGGCGGCGGCTTCGGGAAGCTCTGCCGGGAGATAGTCACCAGAGACCGATCTTCTCTTCTTGCTTGGCCTAGTCGATGGTGTCACGGATGGCTGAGTCAGCTTGAGCACAAAAGTCCCTGGTTCCACAGGTAGCTTTAGTGCGGCGCATTTTGACAGGCCGTCGGCGATGTCGTTCTCTGCTCTTGGAACGTATTCCATTTGCAGGCCGTCAAAGCGCTCTTCCAGCTTCCTCACTTCATCAACGTAAGCTTCCATCAACGGGCACTGGTAATCCTTGTTCACTTGGCGGACGACGAGCTGCGTGTCACCCCTGACAATGAGCTTCTTGATCCCAAGTTCCGCCGCGATCCTGAGACCGGCGAGCAAACCTTCATACTCGGTCGTATTGTTGGTCGCTTCCTCCTTGGGAAAGTGCATCTGGACGACGTACTTGAGGTGCTCTCCGGTGGGCGCGATGAGTAGCACGCCGGCACCGGCGCCTTCCAGCGAAAAGGCACCATCAAAGTACATTAGCCACTCTTTGGTCGCCTCCTTGCCGGGGATGCTCGTCTCTGGAATTTCTTCGTCCGGTGTCGGCGTCCACTCTGCTATGAACTCTGCCAATGCTCTGCTCTGGATGGTCGATGTGCTTTCGAACTTGAGGCCAAAGCTTGACAGTTCTAGTGCCCACTCGACAATCCTGCCTGTTGCTTCGGGATTCTGCAGTATCCTCTTAAGCGGAAAGCGAGTGACCACGGTGATCTCGTGTGCTTGGAAGTAATGGCGCAGCTTCCTCGAGGCCATGAGGAGGCCGAAGAGCAATTTCTGCACACCAGAGTACCTCGACCTAGCCCCCTGCAGGAGGGAACGGACGAAGTAAACTGGGCGCTGCACCATCCTCTTCCCCTGCACTTCCCCTTGCGCTTGCGCGGATCCGCCTTTGCCGGGGCCAGAGCTTGTTGGGGAAGCCCCCTGCTTGCCGTCGGACGCGCTTGCCGTGGTTGCTGGCTCGTCATCAGCTTCCCTCTCCGCAACTAACGCAGCACTAGCCACTTGATTGGTTGCCGCTAGGTAGAGCAGCAACTTCTCTTGCGGTCTAGGCGCGACAAGTATAGGAGCGGAGGACAGGTATTTCTTCAAGTCTTGCAGCGCAGCCTCCGCTTCCGGAGTCCATTTTACTGGACCTGCCTTTTTCAAGATTTTGAAAAACGGCAGGGCGCGTTCCGCAGACCTGGAAATAAACCTGCTGAGAGCCGCCATGCAGCCGGCAAGTCTTCGCACGTCCTTGACACGCGTTGGTGCTTCAATCTGCTCGATGGCCTTGATCTTGTCGGGGTTGGCTTCAATCCCACGCTGAGACACGAAGAACCCGAGAAGCTTGCCGGAGGGAACTCCGAACACGCACTTCTCGGGGTTGAGCTTGAGGCTGATCTTGCGCAAGTTCGCAAAGGTCTCTTCCAAGGCTTTAACCAAGGTTGCCTTGTCTCTGCTCTTGACCACAATGTCGTCCATGTAGGCCTCCACATTTCTGTGGATCTGTGGCTCAAAAGCAGTGTGGACAACCCTCGCGAACGTCGAGCCTGCGTTCTTCAGTCCAAAAGGCATCCGCACAAAACAGTACGTGTCGCATGGAGTGATGAACGCAGTCTTCTCTTCGTCTCTTCAGCCATGAAGACCTGGTGGTACCCGGAGTAGGCGTCAAGGAATGAAAGCAGGTCGCATCCGGCCGTGGAGTCAACAATCTGGTTGATGCGCGGCAAGGGAAATGGATCTTTAGGGCAAGCTCTATTGAGATCGGTGAAATCGATGCAAAGCCTCCACTTCCCGTTTGCTTTGCGCACGACAACAGCTTTGGCCAACCACGTCGGATGGAGCACGCCTCTGACGAGGCCTGCCGCTTCCAACTTCCTGATCTCCTCCGCGATAAACTCTTGGCGCTCCACCGCTTGTTTCCTGACCTTTTGCTTGATGGGCCGCGCATGAGGACAGACGGCGAGGTGGTGCTCAATCACTTCCCTGGGAACGCCGGGGATGTCAGATGGTTGCCAGGCAAACACATCGACATTCGCCCGCAGGAAAGCAACGAGCGCGCCTTCCTATTTGGGGTCGAGAGTGGCACTGATGGTGAAGGTACCACCAGTGCCGTCCTCCTTGGCGGGCACCTTCTTGGTCGCTGGTGGAGCAGCCGTCGTCTCCTTGTGTTTACCGGCGGGGCTCGATGGTGCATCCTCAACGGCAGCGCAGAGCTCCGAAGAGGCGCGCTTGCCGGAGTGGGCACCAGAGCATTCGCCGGGCTTGGCCTTCTTGCCGGCGGGGCTCGATGGCACGTCCTCGACGGCAGCGCAGCACTCCGAAGAGGCGCGCTTGCCGGAGTGGGCGCCAGAGCATTCGCCGGACTTGGTCTTCATGCCGGCGGGGCTCGACGGCAGCGCAGCACTCCGAAGAGGCGCGCTTGCCGGAGTGGGCGCCAAAGCACTTGCCGGACTTGGTCTTCATGCCGGCGGGGCTCGATGGCACGTCCTCGACGGCAGCGCAGCACTCCGAAGAGGCGCGCTTGCCGGAGTGGGCACCAGAGCACTTGCCGGACTTGGTCTTCATGCCGGCGGGGCTTGATGGCACGTCCTCGACGGCAGCGCAGCACTCCGAAGAGGCGCGCTTGCCGGAGTGGGCGCCAGAGCACTTGCCAGACTTCTTCTTTCCACCGAAAGCTCCAGCGGCAAGCGGGCCGCGGGCCGTTGCTGCTGTTGCGTCCCGGTATATTTGGTCGGCGCAGATAAGGGCATCCTTCTTGTCGCCGGGGACAGAAATGACGCTTATCGGGCCAGGCATCTTGAGCATGTTATACGCGTTGTGGGAGGCCGCCATGAACTTGGCGAGCGCTGGTCTGCCGAGGATCCCGTTGTAAGGCAACGGAAAGTCGGCGACGTCAAAGGTGACCTTCTCAGTCCTGAAATTCAGCTCGCTGCCAAATGTCACAGCAGCGTGATCTTTCCCTTCGGCTTGCTCCTTCCCGGGTTGATTCCTTGGAATGTGCCGGTTTCTTCGAGCTCGCTGTCGGGAACTTGGAGTCTCCGGAGGACAGCAGAGGAGATCAGATTCAAGCCGGCCCCGCCGTCAACTAGCATCTTAGTGACCTTGAGGTTGCGGATCGTTGGGGAAACCAACATCGGCAAGCACCCGACCGCGATTGTGCGATCAGGGTGGTCCTCAATGTCGAAGATGATAGGCGTGCTGGACCATCTCAGGGGTCTGCGTGACTCGACGGGTGGCTCCGCTGCATTGACCTCCCGCACCCACCGTTTAAGCTGGTGGTGGGAAGTGTGCAGGGAGGCACCGCCGTCCACACACAAGACCTCAGTGGCTTTCTGAAACTCCTGCTCGCTGGTCTCGGGGTCTTCCATGACTTCGTCGTTGTCATCGTCTTCGCTCTTGTCGCGCCCCCGGGGAGGTCTGTCTGCTTGCCGCTGCTTGTCCTTGCCGCGGCGCTCCCCCGGGCCGGGGCGCTTCGTGCCGGATCCCCCGCCACCTGTTTGGGCTCTCTCCTTGTCGCGTCGTGCGTACTCGGCCTTCTGCAGGTCGACGAGCCGCTCGACTTGCTTGCAACTCTGGAGGTCGTGGCCCCTGGTACGATGGATCTTGCAGTACTTCTTGTCGGTACCGTCTCGCTTATCGGCAGCGGCCACCGCCCGGCAGTTGGCGCACCCGACAATCTCCTTGCCGGGGCCTCCCGCCTGGGCTTTCTTGGCGGAGCCCTTGCTGCCAGACTTCTCGACAACCAGTACCTCTGGGTTTTTCTTCTTTTTGCCGTTCCGCCGCTGGCCTCTCCTTGCCGGGGCGGTACCTTCACTGTCTGATTCTCCTTCTCCAACACTTTCTCCGGGGAGCTTCCTCCCCTCCTCAGCGCGTGCACACTTGTCGGCCAGGGCGTAAAGCTCGCTGACCTCTTTGATTTTGCACATCGCCATCTCCTCCCGCATCCTGCGGTTACGCACATTCTGGTGGAACGCGCTGATCACCGTGGCGGGGTGGACGTCTGGGATGTTGTAGTGCACACGGCTGAACCTCTGGATGAACTTGCGCAAAGGCTCCCCCTCCTTCTGAACAAGCAGATGAAGGTCGCTCGCCTGGCCATGGGGTTTGTGGCCGCCCGTGAAGGCGCCAACGAACTGATGGCATAGATATGGCCAGGAGGAGATGGAGCCGTCCGGCAAGTGCATGAGACAGGATCTGACGTTGGGCTTGAGTACCAGCGGGAAGTAGTTGGCAAGGATCTTATCGTCCCGTCCCCCGGCAGCCTGCACCGCAATGGTGTAGATGCTGAGGAACTTAGACGGATGTGACTTGCCGTCGTACTTCTCGGGCACGTCGGGCTTGAAGTTCTTCGTGCTGGGCCACTGGACTTGCCGCAGCTCGCGGGTGAACGCGGGGCAGCCTACCGAATACGGCAGTTCGCCTGGTTCCCCCGGCGCGGGCATGTTTCCAGAGGGCTCAACGCGCTGGTCTGATTGACGCCGCGCCTCTCTTCTACGCTCGATGCGGGTTCGAGCGTCTTCTTCCCTTCGTTCGTGAAGGACTTGGCGTTGGTCGCGGCGAGTTCGCGGGTTCGACGACGCGGTGGAGTCGTTGTCGAGGTGGGCCCGGCGAGTCGGCGACCGCGGCTTCTAGGGCGGGGAGTGCACGGTGGTCGCACCCCCACCATTCTTGGCGCCATCGGTTCTCGCCTGGGTGACTGGCCGCGGCTGCGACGCGCTGTGCTGCCGCGGAGTGTCGCCGTTGGCGAAACCGATGAGGCTATGGATGGTTGCCCTCCAGTCGTCGAGCTTGTCCGCCGCTGGAGGGTAGTCTAGGAGCAGCTGAGCTCGCGCGAGAGCTTCCGCTGGGGTGGCGGGCAGAGGCGGCGTACGGCGCGAGGAGCGGGATGTGCTCGAACTCCTAACTATGTTAGAAGGAGCAGCACCCGGTCCAGGCAGCCGCGCGACGCTCGTTCCGGCACGCTGGATCGCATGCTGGTCCTGAGCGCCTTGGGACCCACCAGCACGGTCTGGGTCCAGCGAGTGTATGGTACCATGGGTACCATGACGCTGCTGGTTTCGCGCCTCCTGAGAGGGGCGCGGGGCGAGCTCGGACGTCGCCGGACCAAGAACTGGTTCGATGGCGCCCGTTCCTCTGCCGGCGTCCTCTCCACCACCCGTCTGCTCCATGGGCGGTGGGTTCGGCGCTGACGGACCGGTCGCCTTCGGAGCTTTCTTCTTTGGCGCCATGCCGGCGCAAACAATGAGAGTCTGGCTCGCGCGGACACCGGACCTGGTTCACACAACCTCGACGCACCCCCTACCTGGCGCGCCAAAGATGTCGGGGGATATCGGCCTCCACGAGCACCTATGGGGACGGAGCCCCTTGTCGGTTCAGCGGGGGGCGGAGGTTGCACAAAGAGCAGATCGAGGCGACACACACACACAACGATTTTACCCAGCTTCGGGCCGCATGGATGCGTAAAACCCTACTGCCGCTTGTCTGGTTGATTCGAGTTCTTGCTTTGGAGCGCAAGAAGCTACAGTAAGTTGGGGCTGGACGTAGGCGAGGGTCTACTGGGTGCCCTTCTTCCGGTCTCCTAGGGTTCGATCTTCCCCTAGGGTTCCTCTCCCTCTCTACGTGCGCATGGGCCTCCTTTTATATGCTAAGGGGTTTCCCACAGGTAGCGACGCAGGTGAGGGTAAAAATGGCAAGGAACTGTGCGAACAGAGGTCGTACAGTGCTATCGCACCTAACTCTGACGGCGGGGGACAAAGGCATTAAATGCCCGTCTGGGTCGCCTGAACAGTGCCGAGGCGGACCGTTAGGGGCGCCTCCGCTTGCCACGGGGGCGACTCTGCCAACGTCGCATGCCATGCGCGCGCCCCAGGTTGCATGGCGCCCCGCCACGTTTCTCCGGGGAAGCTCCAGAGTGACGCGTGGGCAGGTGAGCTGGAGCGCATGCCTTGCCGCGGTGGTTGTCTTGCCGCACCTGAGAGCTTGCCGCTCGTCAGGCCTTGCCGAGGCGCGCGGAGCGCCGCGGTGGGCTTCTCTTGGGGTGCCTTGGCTTGGCCGTCCCGGCGAGCTCCTCCCGCCGGGGCCTTGGTGCTTCGGCTTGGTCGTCCCGGCAAGCTCCTCTTGCCGGGGCCTTGTCGCCTTGGCCCGGCAAGCTCCTCTTGCCGGACCTCGCCTTCTTGGCCCGGCAAGCTCCTCTTGCCGGGGCTCGGTCTTCTTGGCTCGATCACTTGGCCTTCGTCCGGCCCAGAAAGGGCCGTGGAGACTCTTGTCGCTCCCCTGGCAAGCCTTGCCGTGGGACGCTACTACTGCCCATGCAAAAGTTCGGGGTACTAAGGTACCCCTACTTTAGTACACCGACAGTTTGTCTCCTACTCTCTCGTCCACATACATACAATCTTTCCCACCCCATCTGCTCCATCTTTGCAAGCTCACTCTACACGTTTCAGTCCCACATTGGGATGTTTTCAAAATGTTTCTTTTATAATGGATGATGTAGAGTTATGGTTGGTTTTGTTGCATCCTACAAACTAATAACTATGAAATGCATTTATATTCTCCTTTGACTGGGATTATGTGAGTTTGAGCATATTGTGAAGTACTATAGACCCCGTACACATCTTTGAATTCAACAATGATTGCAACTATTGAATTGTATAGGCCATTACATTCGAAGTCAGTAGCCTAATATATTTATTCCACAACTACAACAAATGATTAATTCAGTACAAACTAAGAAAACAAATGTGTACTCCCTCTATTCTTATTTAAGTCCGCGTATTAGCATTGGTCAAAGTCAAGTTTTGTAAACTCTCAGAAAGTTTATAACAAAAAATATTAACATATACAATACAGTAACAAATAAATACCATTAGATTCATTATTGAATGTATTTTCACATCATACATATTTGTTATGCTAAATGTTTATATTTTTCTATAAACTTGGTCAAACTTTAGGAAGTTTGACTTTGGTCAAACCTAGTATGCAAAGTTAATAAAAATGGAGGGATTACTAACTACTAGTACTAGTCGCTAGTTGCTTAGCCCAATCACCCAGCACGCCAGACGGGGAGTTAAGTGTCACAAAATTTTGAGGTCGCCTGGAAAATCTCCCGCGACCCTGATTCGAGCAGTGCGAAGTTACCATCATAGCCTTCGGAACAGGCCTACGGATGACGCTTGGTAGGGGGCTGTTTCCGTAACTTCAGGTTCGCCCTACCCAGCCAACCCCACCCCGGCACCCAGAGTAGTACACCTGAATACTCCCAATTTTCTATGCCCACCGCAAAATAGACTTCTCCACGGCACCGCAACCTTCGTGCTCCTCCCCTTCTACATCGGCACACTCGTCCACCGCAGCGCATCTGCCTCATCAACGACCTCGTACGCCACACTGGAGCCGGTCCACCGTCGTCGTCGTACACAGAGCCTCTTCCCCGGCACCGTCTTCCACGGTCTCGGATCTGCTTCCCGGAAGCCGACGCCAAGCGTAGAAGCACCACCGTTGTGGAAAAAAACTGACTCCCATTGCCGACCATGATGCACAGAGGCCGCCGCAACCATCGTTCTCCTCCTCGATTGGTAATGTGTGTATTGAATCACTTAGCAGTACATGTGCAGCTCCAATTTTTTTCATACCTACCCTTCAAATTTCATGGTTGCTATTGTTCCCATAAAAGTAATTGGTTATAGCCTCCATTGTCCAACAGAATATCAGCTCGTAATTGTGCGTCACTCCTGTATCACATTGTTCTTGGGTAGGTTCTTCATCTGCAACCAGTAGTGTGGCAAATGATGAGAAAATATTTAGAACTAGCAAGATGCCCATGCGTTGCACGCATCAAGATGCATTTGTATGAGTAGTTTATCTTGTGGGAGAAATGGATGAACGAGGGAAGGCCTTATTTGCAAATCTGGAGAGGGGTGTGGGCATCTTCTGCAAAATTGCCATAGCTTCCTTCCTATCCGTCGGATATAAATCGGACGGCCTATATTGCAGGATGGCAGGCACACCATCATCACCAACTCTGTTTTTTAAAGAAAAAATAGTAGAGAGTAGACAAGTAGAGATAAATATTAAATATAAAATAAATATAACCGTAGAGAAGAGAGTAGAGATAGCAGGGACGTCGGGAAAGGATCGCGCGCGCGCGGGGAAAATGGCCAGACGCGCGCTAGTTTTGGCGCGCTGCGTCCGGCGCGCTTTATAAAATCCAATGCCCTCCCACCACTCTATGCCTTGCCACCCCTCTCTCCCCGCTCTGTGCCTTGCCACCGCTCTCTCCCCGCTCTTTCTCACCTCGCCGCCACCACGCCACCATGCTGTAACGCCCTCAATGCGGCTATATCTCCCACGTGTCGAGGCACGACTTAGAGGCATAACCGCATTGAAAGCAATGTCACAAGTGAGGTAATCTTCACATAACCCATGTAATACATAAGGGAAAGAGATACATAGTTGGCTTACAGTCGCCACTTCACGCAATACATAAATAAACATCCATCATCCAGATTACACTCAAGGTCCGACTACGGAACCAAAATAAAAGAAGACTACCCCAAATGCTACACAGATCCCCGATCGTCCCAACTGGGCTCCACTACTGATCATCAGGAAAAGACACATAGTAACGACCACGTTCCTCGTCGAACTCCCACTTGAGCTCGGATGCGTCACCAGCACTGGCATCGTCGGCACCTGCAACTGTTTTGGTAGAATCTGTGAGTCACGGGGACTCAGCAATCTCACACCCGCGAGATCAAGACTATTTAAGCTTAAAGGTAGGATAGGGTTGTGAGATGGAGCTGCAGCAAGTGACTAGCATATATGGTGGCTAACAACGCAAAAGAGAGCGAGAAGAGAAGCAAAGCATGGTCGTGAAGCTAGAAGTGATCACGAAGTGATCCTAGAACAACCTACGTCAAACATAACTCCAACACCGTGTTCACTTCCCGGACTCCGCCGAGAAGAGACCATCACGGTTACACACGCGGTTGATGTGTTTTAATTAAGGTCAACTTCGGGTTTTCTACAACCGGACATCAACAAATTCCCATCTGCCTCATAACCGCGGGAACGGCTTTCGAAAGATACTACCCTGCAGGGGTGTCCCAAGTTAGCCCATTATAAGCTCTCACGGTCAACGAAGGATATTCCTTCTACCGGGAAGACCCGATCAGTCTCGGAATCCCGGACTACAAGACATTTCGACAGTAATAAAACAAATCCAGCAAAGCCGCCCGACCGTGCTGACAAATCCTGATAGGAGCTGCACATATCTCGGTCTCAGGGCACATCCGGATGAGCAGTCCGTACAACTTAAACCAGTCCTCAAGTTGCCCCAAGGTGGCGCTGCAAAGGGCTCTAGTTTGGACCAGCAATCGAAGGAGAACTGGCCTGGGGGGGTTAAAATAAAGATGACCCTCGGGCTCGCGAAAACCCGGGGGAAAAAGGCTTAGGTGGCAAATGGTAAAACCAAAGTTGGGCCTTGCTGGAGGAGTCTTATTCAAAGCGAACTGTCAAGGGGGTCCCATAAATCACCCAACCGTGTAAGGAACGCAAAATCAAGGAACATAACACCGGTATGACGGAAACTAGGGTGGCAAGAGTGGAACAAAACACCAGGCATAAGGACGAGCCTTCCACCCTTTACCAAGTATATAGATGCATTAATTAAAATAAGAGATATTGTGATATCCCCAAAATAAACATGTTCCAACATGGAACCAACTTCATCTTCACCTGCAACTAACAACACTATAAGAGGGGCTGAGCAAAGCGGTAACATTGCCAATCAACGGTTTGCTAGGAAAGGATGGTTAGAGGTTTGACATGGCAATGTGGGTGGCATGATATAGCAAGTGGTAGGTATCGCAGCATAGGCATAGCAAAAGAGCAAGCATCTAGCAAGCAAAGATAGAAGTGATTTCGAGGGTATGGTCATCTTGCCTGCAAGGTTCTCAGAGTTGTCGAAAGCTTGATCCTCGTAAGCGTTCTCGACAGGTTCCTTGTTCACGTACTCGTCTCTCGGCTCTACCCAAAACAAGAACACAAGCAAAGGAACAAATATCAACAATGATGCAATGCGCAAGCAACATGATGCAAAACATGGCATGATATGCGAGATGTGATATGCAATGCATGTGCGTGCTCCGGAAGGAAAATATGAACAAGGCATAATCTTGGCAAACCAAGTATGCCAATGGATAGGTGAGGTGATTTCGGTTGAAATCAATATAAAGATCACCGGAATCGGATGCACGGTTTGCAAATGACAAGCAAAACAAGAATGACAAGATTCTGCCATTAACAGCATGATACCACTTAGCGTGCAACAAGAAATTAAGCTAATGCACCCAAACATATCAGCAAAGCATACGGCAGTGATCTACTCAAGATGCTTGACAAAATATGAACACTGAGCTACACCTAAATCACATCATAACAGGTTCAAACAAGCATGACAAAAGTGCAAAAGATAACAGGTTCACAGACTTGGTGAAAATACTATCATGCCAGAAATTAACATCAGGATGACATGTTTAGAGCAAGGAAACGACATGCTACAGGAGCAGTTCATAGCAAAACAAGGCATGGCATGCAACTACTCAAAGCATAGAACAAAAATCCCTTACTGACCATGAGCCAAAAAGGACCAGAAAATATAGTAGCACCCATATCAATTAAGCAAGTTTCGTTACAGTTTTCAGACTTAGCAGAAAACTGGACATGTCAAAGACAGATAACAAGTAGGCATGTTTACGAGCTCAGTGCACTCACTACAGAGCACTTCATGATAAACTAAGCATACATTCATCAAGAATACATGGCATAGAAGCTATACATGGCAAGAACAACATCATAGCATGCAAGGATCAACTACAACAAGCTTGGCAAAATCGAATAACATGTAAACAATCTGCCAGTAACATTTTATAACAAAAGTAGAGCTCGATTGACTCAAGCTAGCTTGTTCCATAATTACAAAAAAGGCATGGATGGATAGAGAAAATCCATATTCTCAAAACACCCTTACTAATCATGCTCAAAAGAGGCATAGATCTCTCTGAAACAACATGAGAACATGGCATAAAAATAACAGCAGGGATTAACTTAATGAAATTACTAAGTCCCTGAAATCAGCAACAATATGATCCCTAGTTTGCATGCTTCTGCTAGTCACCAAAAAGATCACAAAAATACATGGCATACACCCCTGGAAAGATGGCATGGCATATTACAAAACACATGTAGGACTCCAGTTCATAGGATCCACACATCAATCATGGCAAAAATGACAAAAGTGCATCTACTGAAACAGATCTGAAACTAACATCACATAGCTCTCTAACAACAGCATTTCGGGCACCAAGATGACCTCAAACGAAAATTATGCAATGAGATGAAATGATGTACTCTTCGAGGCGCACAATTTGACATATTACACGCACGAAACGGAGGAGTATGAAGCAAGTTATGAAGCGATGAACATGCAACAAAATAATCTCAGAAAAAGACTTAGAGGATATTTATACCCTCAGATCTAGGGTTTGCCGGCGCGGAAACCGAGGTGGCGCCGGAGTTCGCCGGAGAAATCGCCGGAGACGGGGCAGCGGCGGCCGGAGTTGGATGGGGAAGACGCCGGTGGAGGGATCCCGGCCGGATCCGTGCGGGGCGAGGCGCGGCCGCCGGTGGCGCGGGGACCGGAGCGAGGCGGGGCGACGGTGAGCTCCGCGGTGGTCCGGCGAGGCGGCGGGGAGCGGCGCGGCGAGAGGCGGCGGGGAGAGCGCGGCGGCGCGGAGCTCGGCGCGAGGCGGCCCGGGCGCGGGAGGCCGGTCGGGCCGGGAGGGCCGACCGCGGGCTCCGCGGGCCTGGCGGCGGCGCGCGGTGGGAGGTGGCGGCGAGGACACGTGGCGGCCTCCCGTTGGCTGCGGCGCGGCGGCGGACGCGTCCGGCCCGATCCGGACGTGTCCGGCGGCGCGGAGGGGAGCGGGGCTAGGGTTAGGGTAGCATTTCATCCGGGATTTTGGAGGGGGAGGTATATTTATAGGTAGAAGGAGCTAGGAGGCTCTAAATTGAGCACAGTTTTCGGCCACACGATCGTGATCGAACGGCGATGGACATGGGAGTGACTTAGATGGATTATTGGGATGATTTGAAGGGGTTTTGGGCTGCAACACACACGAGGCCTTCACGGTTACCCGGTTAACCGTTGGAGTATCAAACGACCTCCGAATGGCCCGAAACTTGACAGGCGGTCTACCGGTGCTATACCAAGGCCGCTTGACAAACCTCGGTCCATTCCGAGAAGGTTTAATACCCACTCACGGAAAAAGGTAAAAGGGAACGCCGGGGAACATTGGAGCGCCGGATTGCGAAACGGACAACAAGGAAAATGCTCGGATTCATAAGACGAACACGTATGCGAATGCGATGCACATGATGACATGATATGAAATGCATGACAAGGACAAAATGCAAAAGAAGGAAAATCCAACCACGGAGGGAATATCATATCACATTGCCGAAAATGGCAAGAGTTGGAGTTACAAATATGGCAAGTTACATCCGGGGTGTTACAACACTCCACCACTACGAGAGGATCTCGTCCCGAGATCTAGGACTGAAAGAACTCCGGATATTCGGAACGGAGGTGGTCCTCGCGCTCCCAGGTGGCTTCTCGGTCTGAATGGTGAGACCACTTCACTTTCAAGAATTTGATAGACTTGTTGCGAGTCTTGCGCTCAGTTTCTTCAAGCATAGCAACGGGATGCTCATGATAAGACAAATCTTCTTGAAGATCAATCTCTTCGAAGTTGATGGTACGCTCAGGCGTCTTGAAGCACTTGCAAAGCTGTGACACGTGGAACACATCGTGCACATTTGCAAAGTTGGGGGGAAGCTCAAGTTGATAGGCGAGATCGCCTCGTTTGCATATGACCTTGAAAGGACCGACGTATCTAGGGGCAAGTTTCCCTTTGATACCGAAGCGACGAGTGCCTTTCATTGGAGAGACGCGGAGGTAGACATGGTCTCCGATCTCGAAAGCTAAATCACGGTGTTTGCTATCGTAATAGCTCTTCTGGCGCGATTGAGCGGCTTTGAGATTCTCACGAATGACTTTACACATATCTTCAGCCTCTGTGATCAAATCGTTGCCAAGAAGTTGGCGTTCGCCTGTCTCTGACCAATTGAGAGGAGTACGACACTTTCTGCCATAGAGAATCTCGAATGGGGCTTTGCCCGAGCTTGCTTGAAAGCTGTTGTTGTAAGAGAACTCGGCATATGGAAGACAATCCTCCCACTTCATGCCGAAAGAGATGACACAAGCCCTGAGCATATCTTCAAGAATTTGGTTGACACGCTCGACTTGCCCACTAGTTTGAGGATGGAAAGTTGTGCTGAAGCGAATATTTGTGCCCATGGCCTTCTGAAAAGAATCCCAAAATTTGGAGGTGAAGATGCTTCCACGATCTGAAGAAATCAATTGTGGAATGCCATGCAAGGAGACAATTCTGGAGGTGTAAAGCTCTGCCAGCTGCGCTGCTGTGATAGACTCTTTGATAGGAAGAAAATGAGCCACTTTAGTGAGCTTGCCGATGACGACGAAGATGGCATCATTTCCACGCTTGGACTTAGGAAAACCAGTCACGAAGTCCATTTCGATATGATCAAACTTCCATTCTGGAATAGCAAGAGGTTGGAGTAGACCAGCTGGTCGTTGATGTTCTGCTTTCACCCTTCTGTAGACATCACATTCATTCACGAATTGAGCAATTTCTCGCTTCATTCGAGTCCACCAATACGACTACTTGAGGTCATGGTACATCTTTGTACTTCCAGGATGAATGGATAGGAGTGAGTTGTGCGCCTCGTTCATAATGACTTTACAAAGATGACCCTTTGGAACCACAATCCGGTCCTCGAAGAAAAGAGTATCTCTGTCATCAACGCGATAGCACTTGTATTTGGAAATGCCCTTGTCAATACCACGTTTCACCTTCTTCACCATGGTATCCATCAGTTGTGCCTCACGAATTTGATGTTCCAAAGTAGGAGAGACTATGAGGTTGGCAAGAAAACCTTGAGGAACAACTTGGAGATTCAACTTGCAGAAAGCTTCACAAAGATCCGGTTGAGAAGGCTTGAGGATTAAGCTGTTGCAATAAGCCTTCCTTCTCAATGCATCCGCAATCACATTAGCCTTCCCTGGAGTATATTCAATACTCGGATTATACTCTTGAATCATTTCGACCCATCGAGTTTGCCTGAGGTTGAGGTTGGGATGAGTGAAGATGTACTTGAGACTCTTGTGATCGGTGAATATGTCCACTTTCCTTCCCAACAGGAGATGTCTCCATGTTATTAATGCATGGACAACTGCCGCCAACTCAAGATCGTGAGTGGGGTAGTTCTTTTCGTTGGGCTTCAACTGACGAGAGGTATAGGCCACATCCTTCTTCTCTTGCATTAACACAGCACCGAGACCTTGAAGAGAAGCATCACAGAAAACTTCATAAGGCTTGGATTCGTCAGGAGGAGTCAAAACTGGAGCAGTGACGAGTTTCTCTTTGATAGTGTTGAAAGCAACGTCACACTCAGGAGACCAGACATACTTCACATGCTTCTGGAGGAGGTTGGAAAGAGGCTTTGCAATCTTTGAGAAATTCTCAACGAATCTTCGGCAATAGCTTGCAAGTCCAAGAAAACTGCGAAGCTGCTTGACATTCTAAGGAGGTTCCCAATTCAAAACTGCAGACACCCTCTCTGGATTAATAGCAATGCCCTTGGCAGAGATGATATGCCCAAGGTAAAGAACTTCATCAAGCCAGAATTCACATTTGGAGAACTTCGCATAGAATTTATACTCTCTGAGCTTGTCGAGCACCAATCGCAAATGTTTGGCATGATCCTTCTTATTCTTGGAGAAGACCAATATATCATCGAGATAGACCAAGACGAATACGTTGGTGTAGGGGTTAAAGATGAAGTTCATCATTTGAGAGAAAGTTGGAGGAGCATTGACAAGGACGAAAGACATGACAGTATATACATAAGAACCAAAGCTTGTTCTGAATGCTGTCTTGGGAATATCTTCTTCACGAATGCGAATATGATGATAACCCATACGAAGGTCAAGCTTGGAGAACACTTTAGCACCTTTAAGTTGCTCGAATAGCTCATTGATGTTGGGAAGTTGGTACTTGTTCTTGATAGTCTTCTTGTTCAATGGACGGTAATCGACGCAAAGTCGGTCCGTGCCATCCTTCTTCTGGACAAAAAGAACACCACAACCCCAATGAGATGAACTCGGTCTGATCAGACCCAGACGCTCTTGTTCATCGAGTTGTTTCTTCAATTCCTTCAACTCTTTTGGTCCAAGCTTGTATGGACGCTTGCAAACGGGTTCCGTGCCAGGCTCAAGATCAATAACGAATTCAACTGGCCAGTGAGGAGGCATACCCGGAAGCTCTTCTGGAAAGACATCTTGGTACTCACAAACGACTGGAATCTGAGAGATAGCATCCAATTCGCCCTTCTCATTGAGAGAAAACAACCGAATGGTTTCATCACAAGCAGCATAGATGATCACATCGTCAGAAGAGTGAGTCAATTGAATTTCCCTGGCAGCATAATCAAGCTGAGCCTTGTGCTTAGAAAGCCAGTCCATCCCGAGAATTAGATCAATATCAGAGTCACCAAGAACAATTGGTTTAGCCAGAAATCTATAGTCGCCCATCTTGATGGAAACATCCGGGACATAAGCTCGAGAAGACAACTGTCGCGCCGGAGAGACAATAGACAAAGGTCTCGGCAAAACTTGAGTAACCAAATCATGCATAGCCACAAAAGGTCTTGAAATGAAAGAATGCGATGCGCCAGTATCAAATAAGACTTTTGGAGGAATATCATTAACAGGAAGGTTACCCATGATCACTTGTGAAGAATCCTCTGCCTGAGCCGCGTTCATCATGTTCACCTTGGCATGCTTAGGATTATGCTTGACCATTGCATTGCTGGAAGATTTCACAGGAGGAGGAGGCGGAAGGCGCCTTTGGTTGAAGCACTTGTTCGCATAGTGACCCTTTTGCTGACATTTGTTGCAAGTCACCTCTGAGAGCGGACGATGATAAGGAGCATTTGGCCTTGGAGCTTGGTTCAGAGACTTGTTCTGATAGCCAGGGTTGGGTGGGTGGGAAGATCCACGACCACCTGAGTTCTTCTGCTGATAAGGCTGACGGAACGGAGGAGGAGGAGGCAACCAAAACTTCTGTTGCTTGGCCGCCACTAGTGAGGAAGAAGAGGACTGAACTGCGTCTCTGACTCTCTTCTTAGATGCCTCACACTTGAGCTGAGCAGCTTCTTGTTTCAGTGCCATGTTGTAGAATTCATCATACTTTAACGGCTCAAAAAGCACGAGAGCTAGTTGCAGATCTTCTCTGAGGCCACGCCTGAATTGGTAAATCATGCTCTTCTCATCAGGGATGTGTTGCTTAGCAAAACGAGAGAGCTTCTGGAACTGAGTGTTGTATTGATACACAGACATGTTGCCTTGCTTGAGATTGCGGAACTCCTCACGCTTACTCTCAACAACACTTTCTGGAATGTGATGAGCTTTGAAGTCACGGCGGAAATCATCCCAGGTAATCACACGACCTCCTCTGGAATCTTTGTATTGTTGGAACCACTCAGCAGCTTGATCCTTGAGTTGAAAAGAGGCAAACTTGACAAAGTCCTCAGGTCTGACATTGCTACATTCGAAGTGCTTGTTGATGTCCACGAGCCAATCATCGGCGTCTGTGGCCTCGACACAGTAGATGAAAGTCTTTGGCTGATTTGCAAGGAACTGATTGAGGGTAGCGAAATGCGGCTGATTGTTGCCTTGGCCTTGATTTCCCTGATTACCTTGCCCTTGGTTGCGATCTTGCAAGAGCTGAATCAGAATCTGAGTGTTGGCATTGGTGGTTGTCATCAAGTCTTGCCATGCCTCCGGAGGCGGAGGTGGTGGCGGAGGGTTAGCCTGACTTCCATCATTGCGTTCCGGATTCTGACGCGTTGGCAGAGCCATCCTGAAGAGGGTGACATCCATTAGCATCTTGAAAGACATATATACAAGCTGAATCAAAGGATCGAAATTGCAACATATAGTCTTCACAATAAACATTCGAACAAGAATGAACGAATGAATTCCAAAGTAAAGCATCACACTTCCATAAGTTGAGAAGCCACTTACAAAAAGGTATGGAATCACCATCTTCCTTCGGAACAACTCGAATATCACAACTGAAAACAAAACAAAGGATTGGCTTGCAGAATAAGCCGGAACAAACATATGATAGATCCCATATCGTATCATGTGTCTGTTGAAAAGATATTCTAGGAGCTACTTGAATTCCCACTTATAAACTCCCAAAACTTTCTGGTTATGCAATCAGGTGTTGGGGATATAGGGGACACAAAATATATCACCCAAACTAACAATACCTAGATCCAGCTGTATCCATCCTTCAACACATAACCAAGAAACCTTCGAAAATCGTCTACCTCAACCTTCGAAAAGCATCCGTTATACGAGTTATGGCAATACTCCCGCACTCGCCTCAGTACTGGGATATCAGGGTTATCTCACCAACAACTGTACAAAAGAGATTTTCGATGTCGGCGTACTAAACTCAGGTATTCCAGAACTGCAACGATAAGATTATGACGACAACACCTCGGAGCTCAACTCCCCGGGACACCTCCACTAAACCCCTGCTGACAGGAGGCACCAAGACAATGTTGTCATCATAAAACCATCGGAACGATTCTAAGATACCCGCGCGATCCTAAAATTTTTTTTAGTGAAATTTGAGAAGAGAAGAGTCAAAACTCTACGTCAGGATGCCTAACCAGAGCGATGAGGAGACTGGGAAGTAAAAAGAATTCCTAAACTCTCCGATACATAATTCCTAAATGACTCAAAACATTTTTCTAGACACAACTCGGCCGCTAAAAACGACCAATAAGTGGGGGCTCCTAAGGTCGGGGAAGGCTCTGATACCAACTTGTAACGCCCTCGATGCGGCTATATCTCCCACGTGTTGAGGCACGACTTAGAGGCATAACCGCATTGAAAGCAATGTCGCAAGTGAGGTAATCTTCACACAACCCATGTAATACATAAGGGAAAGAGATACATAGTTGGCTTACAGTCGCCACTTCACGCAATACATAAATAAACATCCATCATCCAGATTACACTCAAGGTCCGACTACGGAACCAAAATAAAAGAAGACTACCCCAAATGCTACACAGATCCCCGATCGTCCCAACTGGGCTCCACTACTGATCATCAGGAAAAGACACATAGTAACGACCACGTTCCTCATCGAACTCCCACTTGAGCTCGGATGCGTCACCTGCACTGGCATCGTCGGTACCTGCAACTGTTTTGGTAGAATCTGTGAGTCACGGGGACTCAGCAATCTCACACCCGCGAGATCAAGACTATTTAAGCTTAAAGGTAGGATAGGGTTGTGAGATGGAGCTGCAGCAAGCGACTAGCATATATGGTGGCTAACAACGCAAAAGAGAGCGAGAAGAGAAGCAAAGCACGGTCGTGAAGCTAGAAGTGATCACGAAGTGATCCTAGAACAACCTACGTCAAACATAACTCCAACACCGTGTTCACTTCCCGGACTCCGCCGAGAAGAGACCATCACGGTTACACACGCGGTTGATGTGTTTTAATTAAGGTCAACTTCGGGTTTTCTACAACCGGACATCAACAAATTCCCATCTGCCTCATAACCGCGGGCACGGCTTTCGAAAGATAATACCCTGCAGGGGTGTCCCAACTTAGCCCATTATAAGCTCTCACGGTCAACGAAGGATATTCCTTCTACCGGGAAGACCCGATCAGTCTCGGAATCCCGGACTACAAGACATTTCGACAGTAATAAAACAAATACAGCAAAGCCGCCCGAACGTGCCGACAAATCCTGATAGGAGCTGCACATATCTCGGTCTCAGGGCACATCCGGATGAGCAATCCGTACAACTAAAACCAGTCCTCAAGTTGCCCCAAGGTGGCGCTGCAAAGGGCTCTAGTTTGGACCAGCAATCGAAGGAGAACTGGCCCGGGGGGGGGGGGTTAAAATAAAGATGACCCTCGAGCTCGCGAAACCCGGGGGAAAAAGGCTTAGGTGGCAAATGGTAAAACCAAAGTTGGGCCTTGCTGGAGGAGTCTTATTCAAAACGAACTGTCAAGGGGGTCCCATAAATCACCCAACCGTGTAAGGAACGCAAAATCAAGGAACATAACACCGGTATGACGGAAACTAGGGTGGCAAGAGTGGAACAAAACACCAGGCATAAGGCCGAGCCTTCCACCCTTTACCAAGTATATAGATGCATTAATTAAAATAAGAGATATTGTGATATCCCCAAAATAAACATGTTCCAACATGGAACCAACTTCATCTTCACCTGCAACTAACAACGCTATAAGAGGGGCTGAGAAAAGCGGTAACATAGCCAATCAACGGTTTGCTAGGAAAGGATGGTTAGAGGTTTGACATGGAAATATGGGTGGCATGATATAGCAAGTGGTAGGTATCGCACCATAGGCATAGCAAAAGAGCGAGCATCTAGCAAGCAAAGATAGAAGTGATTTCGAGGGTATGGTCATCTTGCCTGCAAGGTTCTCTGAGTTGTCGAAAGCTTGATCCTCGTAAGCGTTCTCAACAGGTTCCGCGTTCACGTACTCGTCTCCCGGCTCTACCCAAAACAAGAACACAAGCAAAGGAACAACAATCAACCACGATGCAATGCGCAAGTAACATGATGCAAAACATGGCATGATATGCGAGATGTGATATGCAATGCATGTGCGTGCTCCGGAAGGAAAATATGAACAAAGCATAATCTTGGCAAACCAAGTATGCCACTGGATAGGTGAGGTGATTTCGGTTGAAATCGATATAAAGATCACCGGAATCGGATCCACGGTTTGCAAATGACAAGCAAAACAAGAATGACAAGATTCTGCCATTAACAGCATGATACCACTTAGCATGCAACAAGAAATTAAGCTACTGCACACAAACATATCAGCAAAGCAAATCGGATGCTTGACAAAAGATGAACACTGAGCTACGGCTACATCTCACAATAACAGGATCAAACAAGCATGGAAAAAGTGCAAAAGATAACAGGTTCACAGACTTGGTGAAAATACTATCATGCCAGAAATTAACATCAGGATGACATGTTTAGAGCAAGAAAACAACATGCTACAGGAGCAGTTAATAGCAAAACAAGGCATGGCATGAAACTACGCAAAGCATAGAACAAAAGTCCCTTACTGACCATGAGCCAAAAAGGACCAGAAAATATAATAGCACCCATGTCAATTAAGCAAGTTTCGTTACAGTTTTCAGACTTAGCAGCAAACTGGACATGTCAAAGACAGATAACAAGTAGACATGTTTACGAGCTCGATGCACTCACTACAGAGCACTTCATGATAAAATAAGCATACATTCATCAAGTAGACATGGCATAGAAGCTATAAATGGCAAGAACAACATCATAGCATGCAAGGATCAACTACAACAAGCTTGGCAAAATCGAACAACATGTAAACAATCTGCCAGGAACATTTTATAGCAAAAGTAGAGCTCAATTGACTCAAGCTAGCGTGTTCCATAATTACAAACAAAGGCATGGATGGATAGGGAAAATCCATATGTTCAAAACACCCTTACTGATCATGCTCAAAAGAGGCATAGATCTCTCTGAAACAACATGAGCACATGGCATAAAAATAACAGCAGGGAATAACTTAGTGAAATTACTAAGTCCCTGAAATCAGCAACAATATGATCCCTAGTTTGCATGCTTGTGCTAGTCACCAAAAAGATCACAAAAATACATGGCATACTCCCCTGGAAAGATGGCATGGCATATTACAAAACACATGTAGGACTCCAGTTCATAGGATGCACACATCAATCATGGCAAAAATGACAAAAGTGCATCTACTGAAACAGATCTGAAACTAACATCACATAGCTCTCTTCCAACAGCATTTCGGGCACCAACATGAGCCCAAATGAAAATTATGCAATGAGATGAAGTGATGAACTCTTCGAGGCTAACAATTTGACATATTACACGCACGAAACGGAGCAGTATGCAGCAAGTTATGAAGCGATGAACATGCAACAAAATAATCTCAGAAAAAGACTTAGAGGATATTTATACCCTCAGATCTTGGGTTTGCCGGCGCGGAAACCGAGGTGGCGCCGGAGTTCGCCGGAGAACTCGCCGGAGACGGGGCAGCGGCGGCCGGAGTTGGACGGGGAAGACGCCAACGGAGGGATCCCAGCCGGATCCGTGCGGGGCGAGGCGCGGCCGCCGGTGGCGCGGGGACCGGAGCGAGGCGGGGCGACGACGAGCTCCGCGGTGGTCCGGCGAGGCGGCGGGGAGCGTCGGCGGCGGCGGCGCGGAGCGGCAGGGAGCGGCGCGGCGAGAGGCGGCGGGGCGAGCGCGGCGGCGCGGAGCTCGGGGCGAGGCAGCCCGGGCGCGGGAGGCCGGTCGGGCCGACCGCGGGCTCCGCGGGCCTGGCGGCGGCGCGCGGTGGGAGGTGGCGGCGAGGACATGTGGCGGCCTCCTGTTGGCTGCGGCGCGGCGGCGGACGCGTCCGGCCCGATCCGAACGTGTCCGGCGGCGTGGTGGGGAGCGGGGCTAGGGTTAGGGTAGGATTTAATCCGGGATTTTGGAGGGGGAGGTATATTTATAGGTAGAAGGAGCTAGGAGGCTCTAAACTGAGCACGGTTTTCGGCCACGCGATCGTGATCGAACGGCGATGGACATGGGAGTGACTTAGATGGATTATTGGGCTGATTTGAAGGGGTTTGGGGCTGCAACACACACGAGGCCTTCACGGTTACCCGGTTAACCGTTGGAGTATCAAACGACCTCCGAATGGCCCGAAACTTGACAGGCGGTCTACCGGTGCTGTACCAAGGCCTCTTGACAAACCTCGGTCCATTCCGAGAAGGTTTAATACCCGCTCACGAAAAAAGGTAAAAGGGAACGCCGGGGAACATAGGAGCGCCAGATTGCGAAACGGACAACAGGGAAAATGCTCGGATTCATAAGACGAACACGTATGTGAATGCGATGTACATGATGACATGATATGAAATGCATGATAAGGACAAAATGCAAAAGAAGGAAAACCCAACCACGGAGGGAATATCATATCACATTGCCGAAAATGGCAAGAGTTGGAGTTACAAATATGGCAAGTTACATCCGGGGTGTTACACATGCCGCTGCGTCGCTGGTAAACTTGTGGATACCGCGGTGTGCACACGCGCCCCTTCGGCGGCTTCTCCGTCGAGATCCGGTTCCGCGGGATGCGCCTCGGCCTCGGCAATTTTGACACCGCCAACGAGGCCACCCGCGCGTACGACGCGACAGCGTGGCACCTCCGGTGGCCTCATAGAACATTGAACTTCCCCAACGTGCCGACGCGGGAGCGGGCGCAGGAGCTCATGCCTCTGCCGCGGCTTATCACCGACAAGGATCGTCACGACAACCGGAGGCGAGAGCACCGTCTCGGCATCGCCGAGATGGATGAGGAAGCCATGGTGCTATGGTGCCAATGATTCCCACAGGACATCATCAACGAGTGTGAGCTCTATGCGCAAAGCAGGGCGGAGAGCGAGAAGAGGAGGGCGGAGTGAGCTGCCTATCGCGAGGAAAAGCGGACGCTCAATTCAACATGAGGCTTGGAGCAGTGTCGCCATGGGAATCCGATGACGATCGGTATCTTCACGCCTACATTGAGACGTCGGAGGAGGACATCACCGAGGAGGAGTCGGACGACGAGGAGTAGTTGAACTATCTATTTTTTATCTATCTATGCTATATCTATGCGAAGAACTATCCTCTATTCTCTAGTCTCTACTCTCTATCTCTACTTATCAATCTCAGCACTGTAAATGCTTTTATAAAGCGCCGCTTGTTGCGCTTATTGTCGGGGGAAATCTGCCTCCACGAACACCTATGGGGACCGAGCCCCTTTCTGGTTCGGTGGGGGGCGGAGGTCGCGCGAAGAGCGGATCGAGGCGATGCACACAAGGGGTTTACCCAGCTTCGGGCCGCACGGATGCGTAAAACCCTACTGCTGCTTTGTGGTTTGTATTGTGTTCTTGTTCGGGAGCGTTGAGTGCTACAGTACACTCAAGCAACTAATCAGACCGAGCGTGAGTGGCCTCGCTCCTCCTCCCCTTTCACGTTGCGCATGGGGCCTCCTTTTATATGCGCAAGGGGTTACCCATAGGTGGCAACGTAGGCGGGGGTAAAACTGGAAAACGCTGTGTTGGGTACAGATGTTTGCACAGTGCTATCATACCTAACTCTGACGGCAGGGGACAAGGGCATTAAATGCCCGTCTGGGTCGCCCAAACAGTGCAGAAATGGGACTGCTAGGGGCACCACCGTTTGCCATGACGGCTACCCTGTCAGCGTTGCTTCGCCACCGCATGCCCCTGGCTGCGCAGGCTCTCGCCACGTACGCCTGGAATGGCCCCAGAGCGACGCGTGGGTGGATGAGCTGGAACGCAGGCGCGGGATGGTGACTTGCCGCGGCAAGCGCCTTACCGCGGTTGATGCCTCGTCGCGCCCGGGAGCTTGTTGCTCACCGGTCCTTGCCGGGACGCGTGGCGAGTCGCAGCAAGTCTCTTGTCGTGCCCTGGTCGGCCTTCCCGGCAAGCTCCTCTTGCCGGGGCCTTGTGCTTCGAGCGGCCGTCCCGGCAAGCTCCTCTTGCCGGAGCCTTGCTCTCTTCGGGTGGCCTTCCCGGCAAGCTCCTCCTGCCGGGGCCTTGGCTCGAATACTTTGTTCTTGGATGGCCCAAAAAGGGACCATAGAGAGTTTTGGCGATCGCCTGGCAAGCCTTGCCGCGGGGTGCTACGACTGCCCGTGCACAGGTTCGGGGTACTAAGGTACCCCTACTTTAGTACACCGACAGGAGCCCCCGGGCCTGGGCCATACACGGTGCCGAGCGCTCTTGGGCCAGGCCCAAAACAGTGCACGGGCACGCGCGGCCTGGGTCACGCTGCGTCTTCTTCTGCATCCACCACGCCCTCCCCGAATGGCACGCGTCGAATGCGGCATTGTGGGGAGAGGCGTGCGTGACGTGGGCGGCGTGCGCGGGGCTGAGCCCCGCAGGCATGCGTCACGTCGCAATAAAGGGGGACGGTTCGCGCCATCTCCATAAGTGGAGGGAGGCGTGGAGGCGCGGCTCGTTTGCTGGACGGGGCCGAGGCACAGTTTCCGAGGCATCCGCTCCCCACGATCACGGGGCGAGGGGAGGTCGCCTCATCCGTCGCCTCGGTCCTGCATGCCAGCCACGCGGCTTCCATGCACCTGGGGTCGCAGATGGTGGAGGCAGGAAACCGGGCCGAGGCAGCAGGCCGGTCCCAGTCGCCTGCTCTTCCTGCGTCTTGATTGGCTGAGCGGGGCGGCCGAGCCCCCACCCTGCTCCTTTATAAAGAGCAAGAGGGGGGGCGACGGAAACCCACACTCCTCCATCTTTGCTTCTCTTCAGCTTCTGATCCCCTCTCTCCATTCGCCATGGAGAAAGGGAATCCTGGTCCTTCATCGGTGGCGGCGGGGGTCGCCGCTAGGCAACGCGCCCCTCCTCCCCTTGCACCCGCGGTGGCAGAGCCAACCGTAAGGGGAAGGGGGAGGGGGCGAGGTCGTGGACGAGACCGAGGCGTTCGGGGACGAGGCGGACGGGGCGACGCGCCGGCCTCGCCTCCGCCAGCGGCTCCTCCTCTCACGGCAGTCCACATCGAGGACGACCCTTGCGAGTTCTTCGTCAGGCTGCGTCGGGCGCCTCGTCGTCGCCTCCGTCTCCCGGCTCCCTTCGCAAGCGTGACGGAGATGGAACAACCCGAGACGCTAAGACTGCGCATGAGGGGCTGCAGGATCAGTGGCATGCGGGTCCACGTTGAGTCCCCAGCCCCCGGCGTGATGTATCTTGGTCGAGGGTGGAAGACGTTTGCCCGTATCCACAGCTTGATGGAGGGGTTCACCCTCCATTTTAAGTTGATGGAGGGCGATCTCCTCTCCGTCAAGGTCTTCGGGTGCTTCGGGACCCGGGCCCGGTGCTGCGTGGATAGCTCCTCCGACAGCGAAGGCTCCTCCTCGAGCGAGAGTGACGAGGAGGGGAGCGACAGCGACGACAAGGGCGGCGGTCGTCGGGATGACGGGTCTGACTAGGCGTCGGTCGCGGCTCCGCGTGGCACCGGCGACCCCATCATCCGTGCCGCCGGCTCCTTGAGCTTCTCGGGGTCGTCTCCTTGGGCGGCTGGAGTGGCGAGGCTGCGGAAGAGGAAGAGAGCTGGCGGGAAGGCCGTCAAGTCGGAGTACGAGGGCGAGGTGCCCTCGACAGCGTGCTGACGTCCTGCCACCCCGTCGAGCTGCTTCCGGCGCCGCCGTCACCGTCCATCTTTCAGACGGCCCCCGGGGTGTTCTCTTGGTGTCTTCTGCCACCCGTAGCTCGTCTAGGCGCCCCTTTTGCCCTTTTCGCCTCCTTGTCCTACCTCCTGAGGAGAGAGACAAGAAAGGGATTACGGGCACCTTATCTTTTTAACTTGTAAGCCTTCGGGCTTTAGTTGCATTTAAAGCTTGTAATCCCATCTCTCATGTTTTTCATTCTCTCTGAACTGTACCTGAGCGGAATGTTTTTAATGAAAAGGGGATGTTTGCCGGGCCATTTGTCTCGCGGGTAAAACCCACGCCAAGGAGCGAATCCTTTATATCGTTAAGATAGACACTTCTTTGCCCGGCAACAGGCCCTACCGTCTTCCCGCGCCACTCGACCTTCCCCATGCCTTTGGCGGAGGTAGGGATGAGGCGGGTTCGGGCTCCTCATTCCATTCCTTTGCCGCCGCGGCTACTACCAAAACTGGCCCCAGGAACGCGCTCCGGGGCCCAAAGTTAAGGGAGCATGGCAGCTTTTTAGGAAGAAACAAGGTTTTCGCATTCCTCAGTCCATAAGAGAATGCATGACAAGGGATGAAAAACTTATTTGGGATATCAGCCCCCGGCAACTTTGGCTTGCCGCGGGCGAATCTTTGTACTTGCAGCCCCCGGCAACACTGGTTTGCCGGGGACCAGATGCTGGTCCGCCCTTCTTTTCTTCTTCGTCCTTAAGCGGTCTGGCCAGGATATGCAAAACCCTGCGAACCCAAGGAAATGAAAGAACAGGAAAAAAGGACGCAGACCCGACCTCTAAGCTAGGGGTTAGCAGCTGTTAGGCACTATCAACCCTAACCAAGGACGGGACTCGACTCAGCATGCATGCTAAAACTTAGGGCGCCAGCGCTTCATTTACTGCTGCTCAGGGTCTGTGCCTGGCTTTGTACAACGGATTACATGCAACAGCGGCAAGACTTGTACAAAAGGGTGGTTGCCCGATGGGGTCCGACAACCGCGCCTTACGGGTAAAACTTACGAAGATGCTCAATATTCCAGGAGTTGCTCACCGGAGTGCCATCTTCAGTCTCAAGGCGGACAGCGCCGGGCCTCGTGACTCGTCTCACCCGGTAAGGGCCTTCCCACTTCGGCGTCAACTTGTTATGATTCTTGGCGGACGGAGCGCGCCGAAGAACAAGGTCGCCTTCCTCGAAGCTTCTGGCTTTAACTTTGCGGCTATGGTAGCGACGCAAAGCTTGTTGGTAGCGAGAGGCTCGCACAACAGCCTGAAGACGATCTTCCTCAAGGAGCAGCGCGTCATCTTCACGCAGCCGCTCTTGCTCAAGCTCATCATAAGCGAGCACTCGAGGTGACCCGTATACGAGTTCCGTGGGGGTAACTGCTTCTGCTCCATAGACTAGAGCAAATGGTGTCTGGCCAGTGGCTCGGTTTGGTGTCGTTCTGATCGACCAAAGAGCCACCGGCAGCTCCTCGATCCAATTTCTTCCGCACTTGTGCAGCCTGTCGAAAGTTCTGGTCTTGAGCCCGCGCAGCACTTCGGCATTGGCCCTCTCCGCTTGACCGTTGCTCCTAGGATGAGCAACAAAAGCGAAGCAGACCTTGGCGCCGAGATATTGGACGTATTGCATGAAGGCGCGGCTCGTGAATTGCGTACCGTTGTCGGTGATGATCCTGTTGGGGATCCCGAAGCGACAAACAATCGACCTGAAGAACTTGACTGCTGACTGTGCTGTCACCTTCCTCACTGGTTCCACTTTCGGCCACTTTGTGAACTTGTCGATTGCGACGTACAAGTACTCAAAGCCCCCGACAGCTCAGGGGAAGGGGCCGAGGATGTCGAGCCCCCAGACCGAAAATGGCCAGGATAAAGGGATCGTCTGGAGAGCTTGAGCTGGCTGGTGTATCTGCTTGGAATGGAACTGGCACGCTTCACACTTGGTTACTTGTGCAGTTGCATCCTGGAGGGCTGTCGGCCAGAAGAAACCTTGCCGGAATGCTTTGCCGGCAAGTGCTCTGGCGCCAATGTGGTGACCACATATGCCTCCATGTATCTCTGCCAACAGCTTTTGTCCGTCTTCCCGGGAAATACACTTCAATTTCACACCGTTGCGCCCTCTTCTGTACAACGTGTTGTCGACGAACTGGTACATACTCGAGCGCCGGGCTACTCTTTCCGCTTCTTCTTGTTCTTTGGGAAGTTCTCCGTTCTGGAGGAAATGGACAGTCTGCTGCGCCCATGCTGGAGCCTGTGGCTCGACAACAAGGACTGAAGGCAGATCTGCTACTGCGGGAACGTCCGCTTCTACGGCGAGGATCTGGGGCTCAGCCGGAGCTTGACGTTCCCCGGCAAGCTTGCCGGGGCAAAACTTGTCGGGAGCGCCTGCTTCTACGGAACAAACCCTGGGGTTTGTCGGAGCAGACGGCTCCTCAGCGCTCTTGGCGTCGATCTTGGGGACCTTCTTGGCGGCGGCTCCGGGGAGCTCTGCCGGAAGATAGTCGCCGGAGACCAACTTCCTCTTCTTGCTCTGTCCGGTTGATGGTGTCACGGATGGCTGAGTCAGCTTGAGCACAAAAGTTCCTGGTTCCACAGGTAACTTAAGTGCCGCGCACTTTGACAGGCCATCAGCAATGTCGATCTCAGCTCTTGGAACGTGTTCCATTTGCAGGCCGTCAAAGCGCTCTTGTAGCTTCCGCACTTCATCAACGTACGCTTCCATCAACGGACTCTGGTAATCTTTGTTCACTTGGCGGACGACAAGCTGCGAGTCACCCCTGACAATGAGCTTCTTGATCCCAAGTTCTGGCGCGATCCTGAGACCGGCGAGCAAACCTTCATACTCTGCAGTATTGTTGGTTGCTTGCTCCTTGGGGAAGTGCATCTGGACTATGTACTTGAGATGCTCTCCGGTGGGCGCGATAAGCAACGCGCCAGCACCGGCGCCTTGTAGCGAGAAAGCACCATCAAAATACATCAGCCACTCTTTGCTTGCTTCTTTGACGGGGATGCTCATCTCTGGGATCTCTTCGTCTGGTGTCGGTGTCCACTCTGCTATGAACTCCGCCAATGCTCTGCTTTGGATAGTTGAAGTGCTCTCGAATTTGAGACCGAAGCTTGACAGTTCCAGTGCCCACTCGACAATCCTGCCTGTTGCTTCTGGATTCTGCAGTATCCTCTTCAGCGGAAAGCGGGTGACAACTGTAATCTCATGTGCTTGGAAGTAATGGCGCAGCTTTCTCGAGGCCATGAGAAGGCCGAAAAGCAATTTCTGCACACCAGAGTACCTTGACCTAGCCCCCTGCAGAAGGGAGCTGACAAAGTAAACTGGGCGCTGCACCATTCTCTTCTTCTGCACCTCCACTCACTCCTGCGCAGATTCATCCTTGTCGGGGCCAGAGCTTGTCGGGGAAGCCTCTTGCTTGTCGCTGGACGCGCTTGCCGCGGTTGCTAGCTCATCATCTGCCTCCCTCCGCTACTAACGCTGCACTAACCACTTGATTGGTTGCCGCCAGGTACAGCAGCAACTTCTCTTGTGGTTTAGGCGCGACAAGTATTGGAGCGGAGGACAAGTATTTCTTCAAGTCCTGCAGCGCAGCCTCCGCTTCTGGAGTCCATTTTACTGGACCCGCCTTTTTCAAAATTTTGAAAAATGGCAGGGCGCGTTCTGCAGACTTGGAAATAAACCTCCTGAGAGCCGCGACGCAGCCGGCAAGCCTTCGTACATCCTTGACGCGTGTTGGTGCTTCAATCTGCTCGATGGCCTTGATTTTGTCTGGATTGGCTTCGATTCCTCGCTGAGACACGAAGAACCCGAGAAGCTTGCCGGAAGGGACTCCAAACACGCACTTCTCGGGGTTGAGCTTGAGGCTGATCCTGCGCAGGTTCGCAAAGGTCTCTTCTAAATCTTGAATCAGGGTTGCCCTGTTCCTGCTTTTGACCACTATGTCATCCATGTAGGCTTCCACATTTCTATGGATTTGCGGCTCAAAAGCGGTATGGACAACCCTCGCAAACGTCGAACCGACATTCTTCAAACCGAAAGGCATCTGTACGAAACAGTACGTGCCACATGGAGTGATGAATGCGGTCTTTTCCTCATCTTCTTCAGTCATGAAGATCTGGTGGTACCCTGAGTATGCGTCAAGAAATGAAAGCAGGTCACATCCGGCCGTGGAGTCAACAATCTGGTCAATGCGCGGCAAGGGAAAGGGATCCTTGGGACAAGCTTTGTTAACATCAGTAAAGTCGATGCAAAGCCTCCATTTCCCATTTGCTTTGCGCACGACAACAGGATTGGCCAACCACGTCGGATGGAGCACACCTCTGACAAGGCCTGCCGCTTCCAATTTCTTGATCTCTTCTGCGATGAACTCTTGGCGCTCCACCGCTTGCTTCCTGACTCTCTACTTGACGGGCCGCGCATGAGGACAGACGGCGAGGTGGTGCTCAATCACTTTCCTGGGAACGCCGGGGATGTCAGATGGTTTCCAGGCAAACACATCGACATTCGCCCGCAAGAAAGCAACGAGCGCGCTTTCCTATTTGGGGTCGAGAGTGGCACTGATGGTGAAGGTACCACCAGTGCCGTCCTCCTTGGCGGACACCTTCTTGGTCGTTGGCGAGGCTGCCATTGACTTCTTACTCTTGCCGGTGGAGCTCGATGGCGCATCCTCGACGGTAGCGCAGCACTCCAAAGAGGTGCGCTTGCCGGAGTGGGCACCAGAGCACTTGCCGGGCTTGGTCTTCTTCTTCCCTCCGGGAGCTCCAGCGGCAAGTGGCTTGTGATCCGTCGCGGCTGTTGCTTCCCGGTAGATCTTGTCGGCACAGATAAGGGCATCCTTCTTGTCGCCGGGGACAGAGATGACGCTTATCGGGTCTGGCATCTTGAGCATGTTGTACGCGTAGTGAGAGGCCGCCATGAACATGGCGAGGGCCGGACGGCCGAGAATTCCATTGTAGGGCAATGGAAAATCGGCAACGTCAAAAGTGATCCTCTCTGTCCTGAAGTTCAGCTCGCTGCCAAATGTCACTGGCAACGTTATCTTCCCCTTCGGCTTGCTCCTTCCCGGGTTGATTCCTTGGAACGTGCCGGTCTCTTCGAGCTCGCTATCGGGGACTTGGAGTTTCTGGAGTACAGCGGAGGAGATCAGGTTCAAGCCGGCCCCGCCGTCGACTAGCATCTTAGTGACCTTGAGGTTGCGGACTGTTGGTGAGACCAACATCGGCAAGCACCCGATCGCAGTTGTGCGGTCAGGGTGGTCCTCAATACCGAAGATGATAGGCGTGCTGGACCATTTCAGAGGCTTGCGCGACTCGACGGGTGGTTCCGCTGCATTGACTTCCCGCGCCCACTGCTTGAGCTGGCGGTGAGAAGTATGCAGAGAAGCACCGCCGTCTACGCACAAGACCTCTGTGGCTTTCTGAAACTATTGCTCACTGGTCTCGACATCATCCATGTCTTCGTCTTCGTCGTCGTCTTCGTTCTTGTCGCGGTCGCGGGGAGGTCTGTCTGCTTGCCGCTGCTTGTCCTTGTCGCGGCGTCCTCCCTGGCCGGGGCGCTTCGTGCCTGATCCTCCGCCACCTCCCCGGGCTCTCTCCTTGTCGCGCCGCTCGTACTCGGCCTTTTGCAGCTCGACGAGCCGCTCGACCTGCTTGCAACTCTGGAGGTCATGGCCCTTGGTGCGGTGGATCTTGCAGTACTGTTTGTTGGTGCCGTCCCGCTTGTCGGCGACCGCCACAGCCTGGCAGTTGGCGCATCTGGCAACCTCCTTGCCGGAGCTACCATCCTGGGCCTTCTTGGCGGCGCCTTCATCGCCGGACTGCTCAACAACCAGTACTTCTTGGCTCTTCTTCTTCCTGTTGCTCCGCCGCCGGTTCTTCCTTGCTGGGGCGGTATCCTCACTGTCAGATTCTCCAGCTCCAGTGTTCTCTCCGGGTAGCTTCCTTCCTTCCTCAGCACGTGCACACTTGTCGGCCAGGGCATATAGCTCGCTGACGTCTTTGATCTTGCACATCGCCATCTCCTCCCGCATCCTGCGGTTACGCATGTTCTGATGGAACACGCTGATGACCGCGGCAGGGTGGACGTCTGGGATGTTGTAGTGTACGCGGCTGAATCTTTGGATGAACATGCGCAAGGATTCCCCTTCCTTCTCGACGAGCAGATGAAGGTCGCTCGCTTGGCCATGGGGTTTGTGGCCGCCCGTAAAGGCGCCAACAAACTGATGGCACAAGTCTGTCCAGGAGGTTATGGAGTTATCCGGCAAGTGCATGAGCCAGGATCTGACGTTGGATTTGAGTACCAGCGGGAAGTAGTTGGCAAGGATCTTGTCGTCTCGCCCTCCAGCAGCCTGCACCGCAATGGTGTAGATGCTGAGGAACTCCGACGGATGCGACTTGCCGTCGTACTTCTCTGGTACGTCTGGCTTGAAATTCTTCGTGCTAGGCCACTGGACTTGCCGCAGCTCACGGGTGAACGCAGGGCAGCCTACCGCGTACGGCAGGTCGCCTGGTCCCCCCGGCGCATGCATGTCGACAGAGGGCCCAGCGCACTGGTCTGATTGACGCCGCGCTTCTCTTCGACGCTCGATGCGCGTACGAGCGTCCTCTTGCTCTCGTTTGTGAAGAACTTGGCGTTGATCGCGACGAGTTTGCGGATTTGACAACGCGGTGGAGTCGTTGTCGTGATGGCTCCGGCGAGTCGGCGATCTTGGCCTTTGGGGCGGGGAATGCACGGTGGTCGCACCCCCACCGGTCTTGGCGCCATCGGTTCTCGCCTGGCCGACCTGCCGCGGCTGCGACGCACTGTGCTGCCGCGGGGTGTCGCCGTTAGCGAAGCCGATGAGACTCTGTATCGTGGCCCTCCAGTCGTCGAGCTTGTCCGTCGTTGGAGGGTAGTCTAGGAGCAGTTGAGCTCGTGCTAGAGCTTCTGCTGGAGTGGCGGGCAGCGGTGGCGAGCGGCGCATGGAGTGGCATGTGCTCGAACTTCTAACTATGTTAGAAGGAGCAACACCCGGACCAGGCAGTCGCGCCACGCTCGCGCCAGCACGTTGGTGTGTATGCTGGCCTTGAGCACCCTGGGATCCGCCAGCTCGATCTGGGTCCAGCGAGCGTATGGTACCGTGAGTGCCAAGACGCTGCTGGTCCCGTGCCTCCTGAGAGGGGCGCGGTGCATGTTCGGACGCCGTGGCACCATGAGCTGGTTCGGCGACGCCCGTTCCACCGCCGGTGCCGTCCCCACCACCCGTTAGCTCCAGGGGCGGTGGGTTCGACGCGGACGGACCAGCCACCTCCGGAGCCTTCTTCTTCGGTGGCATGTCGATGAAGATGATGGAGATCTAGCCTGCGCAGACGCCGGATCAGGTTCACACAACCTCGACGCCCCCTACCTGGCGCGCCAAAGATGTCGGGGGAAATCTTCCTCCACGAACACCTATGGGGACCGAGCCCCTTTCTGGTTCGGCGGGGGGCGGAGGTCGCGCGAAGAGCGGATCAAGGCGATGCACACAAGGGGTTTACCCAGCTTCGGGCCGCACGGATGCGTAAAACTCTACTGCTGCTTTGTGGTTTGTATTGTGTTTTTGTTCGGGAGCGCTGAGTGCTACAGTACACTCAAGCAACTAATCAGACCGAGCGTGAGTGGCCTCGCTCCTCCCCCCTTTCACGTTGCGCATGGGGCCTCCTTTTATATGCGCAAGGGGTTACCCACAGGTGGCAACGTAGGCGGGGGTAAAACTGGAAAACGCTATGTTGGGTACAGCTGTTTGCACAGTGCTAACATACCTAACTCTGACGGCAGGGGACAAGGGCATTAAATGCCCGTCTGGGTCGCCCAAACAGTGCAGAAAAGGGACCGCTAGGGGCACCACCGTTTGCCACGACGGCTACCCTGTCAGCATTGCTTCGCCACCGCATGCCCCTGGCTGCGCAGCCTCTCGCCACGTACGCCTGGAATGGCCCTAGAGCGACGCGTGGGTGGATGAGCTGGAACGCAGGCGCGGGGTGGTGACTTGCCGCGGCAAGCGCCTTGCCGCGGTTGATGCCTCATCGCGCCCGGGAGCATGTTGCTCACCGGTCCTTGCCAGGACGCGTGGCGCATCGCAGCAAGTCTCTTGTCGTGCCCTGGTCGGCCTTCCCGGCATGCTCCTCTTGCCGGGGCCTTGTGCTTCGAGCGGCCGTCCCGGCAAGATCCTCTTGCCAGAGCCTTGCTCTCTTCGGGTGGCCTTCCCGGCAAGCTCCTCTTGCCGGGGCCTTGGCTCGAATACTTTGTTCTTGGATGGCCCAAAAAGGGACCATAGAGAGTTTTGGCGATCGCCTGGCAAACCTTGCCGCGGGGTGCTACGACTGCCCGTGCACAAGTTCGGGGTACTAAGGTACCCCTACTTTAGTACACCGACACTTATATTGGAGATGCTCTAACATGGCAGATGAATGCTATAATGTTGCCCACAAGATGCATGAGTATTACTAGTAGTATATTTTTCTTGCCATGTTGAGATTTTAAAACCACGAGTGCGAACATGCAGAGGAGCAATGAAGACCAAACACGGGATATTGGGGACATCTTCAAGGAGCATGGCAAATTAAAGAGGAGCTGCACCGAACCTGTAAAACGAGATTTGGTAAGTAACACCCTTTCAATTACTTTCTTTGGCCTCGTGTTCTTCGATGTGTATATGTTGTAGTTTCTATTTCTCTAAGCCTCGCGTTCTTTGATGTGTAATAAGAAGAGTCTTAATCGTCCTAATGCTTTCGTTTTTAGCTTGATGTAGGAAGTGGGTGTTCTCACCTTGTAGTCTATTTTTGTATTTTTCCTTTTGAATTCACTTATGCGAGTCCTATTTATGTGGCTTCTACTAAATGGATTTGGGTTGCTCTGAGAATTGATCTAAAAAAGAAGTAACTTCCACATCAAACTCGTGTTCACAGATATCTGCACATTCATAGACAATGTCCACAACCATGATTCACTTCAAAGCCAAGAAAATGTGAGGAGAGTTATAGATAAAGAAAAACATCTAGTTCCTGCTCCCACTGCGAGCACAACAAGTCAAGACCATGCGTAATTAATTTTGGTCATTTTTTGTGTTCTAATATACCGGCCAGCTCACGGAAGGACGTGTTGTCGGCACACGCGTGGATTCAATGGAGGCAGGCGGGGTAGTATGTAGTCGGTTGCATGCGGCGAGGAGGCGTGTTCAGCCGGGCCGGCAGCGAGTGGGGCCCTCTTGGTCAGCATGCCAGTTCAATGCCCGCGCTATGAGAGGTCGCGTCCGTGTTAGAGAAATCACTCCCTCCAGTCCTTTTTTGTTTGGTATAACAAAATTTCGTTTACCATTCACATTTTACAAGGAAAATTCATGGACAAACTTTGACCCAAACTACGATGGGGACTAGTAAACTGGAACAGAGGTAGTAGTTCTTTTATCAAAGAAGGGTTTCCCCCTTCTGATTTTTGTTACTAAAAAACAACATCTAAACCATAATATTTGCCCTAGAACTACCAGGTTCAACATCTCACAACATAAACCCATACAACCATACGCCAAGGAGGTAGTAGTTATGAATTCCATTTTTGCTCCATACCAATCGTTCTAAAAACTGCTTAGTACTTATAACGTGCCATTGAATATCGAAACTCTTACCCCGCAAAAAAATGATATTTTAAACATGGCTACTCGATCTGTGGCAACTGGCGAGCCACCGCCTCGAGGTCGTTCACCTGTGGCCCCGACCATCAACTCCTAGGGATCAAATTATCACACGAGCTGACTATTCCTACAAAGGTGCGCTCAACCATGTAGCCGGTACCCGCGCATGCAGCAATCGTGCACCTAGGGTTTTAGGGTTTATTTGTTAATGGTGTCTTTACGTAACTCTCATGTGTGCGAGACAGCGAGAGACCGACTGCATGCGTGCACCTCTTCTCTTTGTATATGTAGTCCACCGTTTGTCTGGTGTCCAAAAAATTATATAGCGGTAATAACTACTCCCTCCGTTCCATAATGTAGTGCCTATAGATTTTTTGAAAAGTCAAACCTCACAAACTTTGACCAAGTTTGTGGAGAAAAATATTTACATCTAGAGTGCAAAACATATATCACTAGATTCATCATATTATGTAGTTTCGCATTATATATTTTTGCTATTATAGATATAAATATTTTTCTCTACAAACTTGGTCAAAGTTTGACTTCTTAAAAATCTATAGGCACTACATTGTGGAACGATGCGTTGCCACACGATCAAAGTTGATTAGTACATATTCACCGATTTGATAGAAAAAAGAGTCTAGTTTTGAAATACGTATATCACTAAAAATATGTTATGTTTCACTCAAAATATATTCCTTTGGCGATTTTGATGAGATAAGGGAGGAATGTTGTTGGTTTCAAGATTCGAGAAATGGTATATGTCTAATTTCTACTCTTACTAGCAAGATGCCTTATCTGCAAATGTGGAGAGGAGTGCGAGTAAATTGCCTTAGTTTCCTTCCTATCCGTTAGATATAGATCGGACGACCTATATTGCAGGATGGCAGGCACACCATCATCACCGACTATGCTTTTTATAGGAGTAGAGATAAAAAACAAAGTTGGTGATGATGGTGTGCCTACCATCCTGCAGTATAGGCCGTCCGATTTATATCTGGCGGATAGGAAGGAAACTATGGCAATTTTGCAAAAAGATACCCACACCCCTCTCCACATTTGCAAATAAGGCCTTCCCTCATTCATCCTTTTCTCCCACAAGATAAACTACTCATACAAATGCATCTTGATCTTTGGTGCAATGCATGGGCATCTTGCTAGTTGTTGCAAAAATCCCATGTGTGTGTGAGAGAGAGGGAGAGAGGAGGAGGACGGAGTGCATGTGTGACAAAGACACAAAGAGTGTGTGTGCACGATCGAGAGGTTGTGTCTCAAGAAGGGAAGAAAAATCTACATAGATACAAGGAGAACGAGAGAGACATGTATGCGATAGTGGAAGCACGAGTGTGCGGGTGTATAAACCTATCTAGAGGCTAGTCGATAATTGTTTGTGAGAAAAATACGAGTCGGGGGTGCGAAAGCGAGAGTTTTGTGTGTGTGAGAGAGAGAGACGGTAGTCGGGAAGGGGAGTGGAAGCAGGAGTTGTGTGTGTGTGTGTGTGTGTGTGAGAGAGAGAGAGAGAGAGAGAGAGGAAGTTTGTCTGATCGGTAAACAAATGAATAATGTCAGTTTTATAAGTGGGATGGGGATGGAAAGGAGATCGCGACAAATGTTGTGTCGGCAGGAGAGAGTAATTTTAGTGGTATGAGTCATATCTAGAGACATGTAGGGTGTGTGAGAGAACCCCATAGAGAGAAAGACAAAGTAAAAGACGAGTGAGACTCTGTGTGGTGGTGAAAAGAAAGCTTAGGTACCTAGTGATACTAGAGAATGGTAGAGACGTGAGAGATTATGAAAGCCGTGTAATGTATAACGATAGGAAGAGTGTGACACTTCCCTAGGGAGACGTCGAGAGACCATGTTTGCGAAGATAGGAGAAACATGAATTGAGCGTGCGGGTGAGCTGGAGAAAAGAGAGTGATAGCTACACGAAGCAGCATGCAAGCGAGAGAGATGGGCGTGAAAGGAGTCAACATAAAAGGGATTCAAATATTTGAATTCGAGATGATGATACATGTAATTCATACTTGAACCAAATTTGATCTATCAAACATGCATACTCATATGAATTCACACGCATCTATGTTATTTAATATGTAGATATTACTGATCCATACATTTTAGTAGAACATAATTTGGTTTAAATTTTCTGTATTCGACCTTATGATTTTGAGATCATTGTATTTGTAAATCATATTATACATATAAAGGAGCAGAATTCTTTGTTGTGCTTTTGAAAGTATATATATATATATATATATATATATATATATATATATATATATATATATATATATATATATATATATAATGATGTATATAGAATTTTATTCCAATCAAAAATGGATCCTGCCCAAACAAAAATAGAATACAAACTGGATTCGAATTGAGTTAGCACGGTAAACGTGCACTCTTGCTCTGCAAAAATTTGAACGAAGCGGGAAAAGTCGCAGTAACCGCCCGAAACCAAAATCTGCGAGATGGAAATTACTGCCTATCCCTGCCACGCAAAGCCTATCGGCTCGATTTCTATAGGTTTCGATAGGGGTAGGTTTGTAATTTCACTCAAACGTGACATAACCGCCTCTCACCCGGATTCATACACGGTGGGTGCCAAAACACAGTGTCCCCTCCGTCGAAATCCTCCATAATTCATACACGGTGGGTGCCAAAAACAAACTCTCTTCGGCAAATATTTGGTGTATGCGAGATTACCGTCCTATCCCCAACCGACTAATATTGTTGTGATGTAGGAAATTTTAAACGGGGGCTAAATTTGTAAATTTCCTCGCATTTGAGACAAGCGCGCCCTGAAGACATGGTTCCCCCCTTCCTCTCTCCCTCCATTTCCCCATTCGTATTCTGTGGGCGCCGAAACACCCTCTCCACCTCAGCCTCTCTCCGTCCGCCACTCCATCCACCGCCGTCCTCCTCCACCATGCCGGAGCTAATACCCCGATGCCGTCGGCCATTACAAGAGATCGACCTCTCTCATCCACGGCTTCAGACCGGGCTCCTTGCATCCCGTCCTCTCGCTTCATCCCCGCCGTCGTCCACCTTGCCGACGCCGCTCCCACGACCGTCTCGTCCATTGCGCCCGCCGCCACTGTCTACCCTACTAGATCTGCTTCCACGCCGCAGACAGCCATCGCTACTGCAGCACCGTCAAATTCTCAGTAGATGCATACACGGCGTTGCACAAGAGGCGGTACTCTTTCGTATCTGCTCAACTTATTTATCGCAACAAGAAAATAGATCGCCACTGCTTTACTCTGATTTCTTGTCCATCACTTACTTGTTAGTTGAAAGCAAACATTGGTTGTGAAGTTGCCTTTGTCCGGTTTGCACCTTCAGATCCGCTATGGCACGCTCAACACTATACTGGCAATGCTTATGGTTTTCCCCTTTTATATTCCACACTAGTTAAATGACAATAGAATAAATTTCAAAATTGGGTCAGTCGGTTTTTGAGAGATCGGCGGAGATCGCTAGTGCGAAGGAAGGGGCTCGGGTGGGGACGGTGGTTGTGGGGGCGGTGGTGGGGCATCGCCGAATGAACAAAACTCGACGCGAGTGGGGGCGGGGCTGGGGGTGGTGGCGGCTGTGACGCCCCCGATTGAATCATAGACTAATCATACACGCAAATGTGTACGATCAAGATCAGGGACTCACGGAAGATATCACAACACAACTCTACAAATAAAAATAAGTCATACAAGCATCATAATACAAGCCAAGGGCCTTGAGGGCTCGAATACAAGTGCTCGATCATAGACGAGTAAGCGGAAGCAACAATATCTGAGTACAGACATAAGTTAAACAAGTTGCCATAAGATGGCTAGCACAAACGGGGATACAGATCGAACGAGGCGCATGCCTCCTGCTTGGGATCCTCCTAACTACTCCTGGTCGTCGTCAGCGGGCTGCATGTAGTAGTAGGCACCTCCAGTGTAGAAGGAGTCGTCGTCGACAGTGGCGTCTGGATCCTGGGCTCCATCGTCTAGTCGCAACAATCGGGTAGAGAAATGGGGAAAAGGGGGAAACAAGGCAACCGTGAGTACTCATCCAATGTACTCGCAAGCAAGGAGCTACACTACATATGCATGGGTATATGTGTAAAGGGCCATATTAGTGGACTGAACTACAGAATTCTAGAATAAGAGGGGGATAGCTAATCATGTCGAAGACTACGCTTCTGGCAGCCTCCGTCTTGCAGCATATAGAAGAGAGTAGACTGAAGTCCTCCAAGTAGCATCGCATAGCATAATCCTACCCGGTGATTCCCTCCTTGTTGCCCTGTTAGAGAGCGATCACCGGGTTGTATCTGGCACTAGGAAGGGTGTGTTTTATAAGTATCCGGTTCTAGTTGTCATAAGGTCAAGGTACAACTCCGGGTCGTCCTTTACGGAAGGACACAACTATTCGAATAGATTAACTTCCCTGTAGGGATGCACCACATAACCCAACACGCTTGATCCCATTTGGCCGGACACACTTTTCTGGGTCATGCCCGGCCGCGGAAGATCAACACGTCGCAGCCCCACCTAGGCACAACAGAGAGGTCAGCACGCCGGTCTAAACCAAAGCGCACAGGGGTCTGGGCCCATCGCCCTTAGCACACCTGCACGTTGCGAACGCGGCCAGCGAGCAGACCTAGCAACCTCGATTACAAAGGAAGTCACGTTATGCGGTCCAACCCGGCGCGCGCCACTCAATCGCTGACGTCAGGAAGGCTTCGGCTGATACCACGACGTCGAGTGACCATAACTTTCCCACGTAGTTGGTTAGTGCGTATAGACCAAATGGCCAGACTCAGATCAAAGACCAAGATCTTGTTAAGCATGTTAAGTATCCGCGAATGCCGACCAGGGCCAGGCCCACCTCTCTCCTAGGTGGGCTCAACCTGCCCTGTCGCTCCGCCACAAAGTAATAGTCGGGGGCCGGCGGGAACCCAGGCCCACCACTACCTGGGTGGAACCACCTTCCCCTTCAGCCCCCATCTCCGAACAGTATCACAGGTAATGTAACAGTGTAAAGTATATAGTATATGCCCATGATCACCTCCCGAAGTGATCACGACCCAGTAGTATAGCATGGCAGACGGACAAGAGTGTAGGGCCACTGATGGAGCACTAGCATCATATACTAAGCAGTAGAATAGCAGGTAAGGCAACAACTGTAGCAACAATGACAGGCTATGCATCAGAATAGGATTTAACCGAAAGCAGTAACATGCTACACTACTCTAATGCAAACAGTATAGAGAAGAGTATGCGATATCTGGTGATCAAGGAGGGGCTTGCCTGGTTGCTCAGACAAGAAGAGGGGTCGTCAACACCGTAGTCGATCACAGGGGTACCGGCAACGGTCTCGGGGTCTACCGGAAAAAGTAACGGAGGGGGAACACGATAAATAAATGAGCAATCAAAGCATAACAGGACAAACGTGGTGCTAGAGGTGATCTAACGTAGGGATAGGTGATACCGGCGAAGGGGGGGAAACATCCGGGAAAGATTTCCCGGTGTTTAGCGTTTTCGGACAGATGAACCGGAGGGGGAAAGTTGTGTGTTTGCTATGCTAGGGATGTGTAGCGGATGAACGAGCTGCGTATCCGGATTCGTGTCGTCATTCTGAGCAACTTTCATGTACAAAATATTTTCATCCGAGCTACGGTTTATTTATTATGATTTTTCCAAGTTTTTAAAGAATTTTTGGAGTTAATTTAATGTTTGATTCGAATTATCGAGAATAGTGACTGGTGACGTCATCATGACAGCACCATGATGTTAGCAGGTCAACTGACCTGCTGACCGGTCAAACCTGACAGATAGGGCCCGTTGACTGGGTCAACTGCACAGTCAGTAAGTCCAGTCAACAGTCAACAGTCTTGTTGAGTTAGTCAAACTTACGTGTGGGTCCCGGTTGTCTTAGAGTGTTAGCTAATTAACCTAGTTAATTAGTTTAATCTAAAAAGATTAATTAGGTTAAGCTAAATAATTAAGTTAATTAATTCATTAATTAATGATTTTAATTATTATTTCTATTTTTTAATTCTTTCGAAAAAAACATTCTAGGGGCTAGGCCCCAGATGTCATTGGCAGGGGCTTAACGGGCGTCGGTTCTCGGGCGTTAGCACCCAACCCGAACGGGCGCCAGCCCGTCAATGAACTGAGGCGCGCACTGGCGTGAGCGCCAGCGAACGAGGGCCGCGGGCGAGGCCGGCGAGGGTAGCGGAGTGCAGTGCGTAGAGGGGCCGATGACCAGGGCGGGTGGCAGACGGTGCGGCGGCGTCGGCGGCCGCTGGAGGCTACGGGAGCGGGGTGAGGGGAAGGGGCGCAGCCATATGGGCCAGCGCGAGAGCGCGCGCAGCGCAAGCCGCTGACACGGGCGAGGTGCACAAGGACGCGGCGGGTCGAGGCCATGGGTGGGCGAGCGAGCAACGGCAGGAGGAGGGCAAAGCCCTGGTGCGTCCGGTGAGGGCGCGGTCAGCGCCAGCAAGGTCGCCACGGGCGCGGGGTCAGAGAGGGGAGAGAGAGGAGGAGGGGGTTTCCTCACCCCACGTTGTAGGGGAACAAGCGGCGAGGCTCGAGGCGGCTGCTCGGGGGGGAGACGAGGGTGCGTTCCGGTGAGGTGGCTCCTGCGGCGGGGTCCTGGGTGGCGGTGACGCGGCGTCGGTGTCGCGGCGAGGAGGAGGCCGTCGGGGAGGACATGAGGAGGCGTCCGGTGAGGTCCAGGTCAATGGCCGACGCGGCCTGCGCGGCGAAAAGCACCGGCGAGCGGGCAAGGCGCGAGGTCGAGCACCCCCGATCCCGATCTGGATCGGGAAGGGAGAGCGAGGAGTGGGGGAGAGTGGGGACGTGGGCTAGGGTTCGGTCGCCCAGGGGGTTATGGGGGAGTGGGGGGCGGCCTGGGCCTGGCCTGGCTAGCGGCTGGGCCGGTTGGCCCAGTACCGGGGGGGGGGGGTTCTGTCTTATTTTATTTTTTGGTTTTGTATTTCTTTTTCTTTTATTTATTTTCTTGGTTTTCCTTTTTCTGTTATTCAAAAATGTTTAACACCTAATTGATTTTATAAAATATCGGAGCTAGCTCATAAATTGTAGTGCATTATATCCTAGCACCAAAAACTAGTGTGGGTGAAATACTAGTTCATATCAGATTTAGATTAATTAAATGGTTATTAAATAATGTATTCAGTCACTGTTTGAGATTGTTTAAATGACTTATCATATTTCAATAATGTTGTTTACAATTTTATCCTAGCCTCTGATTTATCTACTATTTATTGAACATTTTAGTTTTTAAGTTTGAAAACTTTTGTTGTTTGCCTTTAATTAAATTTTGAATTTAAATCGGTTTTTCTTTTATCTAACCTGAGATTAACTACAGTGACAAAGGTGACGTGGCATCAATAGCAGGGAATTACTGTATTCTAATTATCCGGGCGTCACAATTCTCCTCCACTACAAGAAATCTCGTCCCGAGATTTAAGAGGGGAGTAAGGGGGAAAGTTCTGGTTACGATATTCTAACGGATCTCCTCGGTGTTGGTTGCTCTTCTAGAAGAGGTCTATCCATTACGTTGATGCATTCATTTCTCTGCTTCAGGTCATCATGGTGGAGTCGTCGTCTTTCCTTCAGGATCTTCACCGTACTTACGAATGGGTGATAGAGGTGGGGTGTCCCAATCTTTCGATGAGATGATAACAATCGATTTGGTGGAGATGACTTTGACGATCCGACTACAAACGTGCACGATGTTGCGCCTTAGCAATCGCTAAACTAATCTCCTGAGGTTACTGACGATGCCGGAAGCACGATCAGCCTGACTATGAAGGTCTATTCCTTCAAGCTATCGAAGAACGAGCAAGAATATGATAAAGCAATCTGAATATTGCGAATATATATGAAGTATTGATAATGGTGGGGATCCGTAAGCGGTCTTGGTCTGGTCGTTGGACACAAACGAAGTACACGAAGTTGCAATGGCTAACTTTTAACTAAACAAATCCCAAGCAAAAAGCTACAAGGTGGATCTAGCTATATAGGAGCAAGGGGTGGCGGCCAAGGAGGTGGGAGGACGTCCCAAGGCAGCCTAAAACCAACCCTAGGTCGTACAAGGCTCATGGGCCCAAGTGGAGGTGATGCAACACCTTTGGAATTGTTGTTTGACTCGGATTCTGCTGCAGCGTTAGATTGTTTCGTCCATATCTCAAAGCTCCGGACGAATTTAAAGGTGAATCCAATTGGAGTGGAAAGAGGACAAAATCTACTTTCCAACAAAAAAAGAATCACCCAATTCGGAGTCCGTATGAAAAAGTCCTTGCCGTTTTGAGTCAGGTACGTCTGTGCAGTCCGAATCTAAATCCAGAACGTGAGAGACTTGGACTCTACATTCTCTTGGCCCAAAAGTGACGTGAAGGGACTTTTTGAACAGCACCTAAACTTCTCTTTTTCCCTTATCTTCATATGTGGATTGTACAAATGTCCCATACACCTGCAATTAGACAAAACACAAAAGTGTGTGAAGTATTTTTGTTCTGGATAATATAAATAGATTATTGAATAGTTGACACTAGAAATCACGTGAGAAATATGCACATGTATGCAATATTTTTGGTCGTATCCAAGGTAGTCATGTCCTCATCATCCTCCCCTTCTTGAAAATAAAGCCATCCTCGGCGTTGCTTTATCTGAAATGTGGCTAACAAAAGAGACAAGGTGTACATGTTGTATATGTATATGTCATCAATCTTTACTTCCCGTGGAATTTGCACATATGCCACATGTATACATGAGTAACTTTCATAGTGAATAAAATATAAAGCCAAAATATTATCACAAGAAGTAGAAGGCATGAAAGTATTGCAACTCAGTTTGCACATATAAGTGAAGCTCTTATTCATATGAAAAGATTGACAATATTCATCATTAAACCATCCCAATATTGGTGAATAAACCTTACTTGCATAAAATTTACATGCTACAACATGCTTAAATAAGCCAACATGCAATAAGTCATTTGACACAGAATCATCACCAAGATTAGAGGTCATATCAAAATGATTAAACATTGGCACAATTATTTTCAAACGTAGTTGATCCAAATTTGTTTTAGTGCCTGATTCACATGGTTCTTTCACATCAACGGTTAACTCAATGCGTGCACTCAAAATTCTTTATATTGCAGTTGTTTGATCACATGGCAAAGTCAAATCATCAGCATAATCATCTAAAATAGGTGGTGTGATCAATGTTGTGGCTAGAGCATCACATGGTGTATTTAAATCGACAAGGCATTCATCATTCGCATGTGAAGTTAGAAGATCAATACCTTTGTCATTACCTCGTGTTATCAACTCAGACGATGTTGGAACTCTCGGCAGTGACAGGTCATAATATGGAGCTGATGCAGTGCTCACAACAACGGATGTTGTTGTCATAGTAGGCATAGTGGTAGAAGGAAGGACCGTCTCAACTCCTTGGATGTGCACCTTATGCTTGTTTGTCTTGTGGGCATCACGCCTCTTTATTTCATGTTTAGCTTTGCAAGCAAGATGAAACAAATGGTCCATAGGATAACATTCTTCATGAATTAGTATCTCCTGAATATCACGGTTTAATCCTCCCCAAAATCTATCCATAAAATCTTCTTCACTTTCCTCTAAAGAGGAATGCAACAAGGTAGTTTGTAAATCATCATAATATTTTCTTACAGTGTCACTACCTTGTTTTAAATGTTGTAGTTTTTTAATCATGCCACGAGTATAATAAACATCGACGAATCTATCTCTCATGACAAATTTTAAATCATCCCAAGTAGTAGGTACATAATCAGGGTATAACCGACAATGTTCACTCCACCAAACAGTAGCAAAACTAGTGAAAGAACCAACCGCAAGCTTAACTTTTTTACGTTCCGAAAAATCATGGGAAGCAAATATAACATTTATTTCGAACTCCCATTCAATATATAAATCAGGCTTAAAACGACCACTAAAAGGTGGCATGGAAGCAAAAACCTGATTGTGCGTATTCTTATGTCTTTGCACCTCTTGTGACGGTGGTTGTATTTTCGGAGCTGGTGGCACGTCTCCCATGATTGATGAAGCCCAACTGACTCTGGAACCTGCCATATTTAGTTGAAAAACAAGAAACAAAATCCGAGAATAATGTTCCTATGAACTACTAGGATGTGGAGGTAAAACGCTCACAGTATAGAAAATATCAAAGTCTTACAAGTTCTTACCATGCAGCAGGTGGTGACCGGCAACCAGCGGTGTCAAATAACTCCGAAGATTGAGTAAAGCGATTGCCAGGTGAGCGTATGTATACACGGTGTAGAAATATGTGGAGCTTGGAAGGCCAAATATATGGTAGCAAAAGATCAGCAATAATCAATTCAGAGATGCAATGTTGAATAAACGCTCAACGACGGTACTGTGCTGGTCCTAGGCTAGACTGTGCTAGAGACGCGAGCCTAGAACACTAAAAAAATCACGGCGCGACGCGTAACAAAGGCGGAGCACACTCTGAATATCTTTTTTTTCTCCTTTTTTCACGGAATTTTTTTCACTTTTTTTTCTCTTTTTTTCTTTTTTTTCTCTCTCACTTTTTTTCTTTTTTTTTCTTTCTCTTTTTTTTCACAAACAAGCTAGATAAGATGCAGATTGGATCTAGTGATGACGCGAACGACCTCAAGTATGATTATGACAATGAATGATGGGGAGTACGTGGTGGAAATTGATGGATGGCGGTGGTGGACAGCGGATGCAATAATGACGCGGTGGTGGTATATGGCAACGACAATGAAGATGGTGCGGCGGTGGCGTGACAAACTGTGAACAGAACTCGAAACTCTAAAGGACTAGACACTAAGACCAGTAACTTGACACGACGATATAACCGCAAATTCAACAAAGCAAAACACTAAAAAGATTATGCAAAGGCTCAGACTGGCTTGGACAAAGGATGAACAGATCTAACTTTTTTGTGTGGCTTTTTCTTGAACAATAGGTAAGAAAATAAATCTAATCTAGGGATAACTAGAAATTCTCACCGAGCAACCTGAAAACTGATACCACTTCATAGAGGCGGGGTGTCCCGATCTTTCGATGAGATGATAACAATCGATTTGGTGGAGATGACTTTGACGATCCGACTACAAACGTGCACGACGTTGCGCCTTAGCAATCGCTAAACCAATCTCCTAAGGTTACTGACGATGCCAGAAGCACGATCAGCCTGACCACGAAGGTCTATTCCTGCAAGCAATCGAAGAACGAGCAAGAATATGATAAAGCAATCTAAATATTGCGAATATATATGAAGTATTGATAATGGTGGGGATCCGTAAGCGGTCTTGGTCTGGTCGTTGGACACAAACGAAGTACACGAAGTTGCAATGGCTAACTTTTAACTAAACAAATCCCAAGGAAATAGCTACTAGGTGGATCTAGTTATATAGGAGCAAGGGGTGGCAGCCAAGGAGGTGGGAGGACGTCCCAAGGCAGCCTAAAACCAACCCTAGGTCGTACAAGGCTCATGGGCCCAAGTGGAGGTGATGCAACACCTTTGGACTTGTTGTTTGACTCGGATTCTGCTGCAGCGTCAGATTGTTTCCTCCATATCTCAATGCTCCGGACGAATTTAAAGGTGAATCCAATTGGAGTGGAAAGAGGACGAAATCTACTTTCCAACAAAAAAAGAATCACCCAATTCGGAGTCTATATGAAAAAGTTCTTGCCGTTTTGAGTCAGGTATGTCTGTGCAGTCCGAATATGAATCCAGAACGTGAGAGACTTGGACTCTATATTCTCTTGGCCCAAAAGTGACGTGAAGAGACTTTTTGAACAGCACCTAAACTTCTCTTTTTCCCTTATCTTCATATGTGGATTGTACAAATGTCCCATACACCTGCAATTAGACAAAACACAAAAGTGTGTGAAGTATTTTTGTTCTGGATAATATAAATAGATTATTGAATAGTTGACACTAGAAATCACGTGAGAAATATGCATGTATGCAATATTTTTGGTCGTATCCAAGGTAGTCATGTCCTCATCAAAGGGTAAGAAGGGAAAACTCGATATGGATGGATTCTAACAAGATCGAGCATCAGACGGTTAACTCAGGGAAGGAGCATAAGTATCTCTCGATTTGAAACTTAAGAAGATATCGAGAGCAAAGTAAGAAGGTACCATGAGAAGCTTCAAACGGATAGGCAATCGTTCGATGCCTAACCAGAAGGTGAAACGGTTTCCGGGCAATGAGAATAGGTATTGCGCCTCATACCAGAATAGATCACTAGACAGGTGGTCCGTGAATTACATACGAAGTCAAGCACGAGGAACAACCTTGGGAACAGGTGGTGTACAGGAGAGTCGGTCTCGATCCTGTGGAACTATGGGTTATGGGACCATAATGTGGGTTAAAAGCGGGAAGGGCGGTGACGTCTTGCACGATCATGTAAGCAAGGCATGTCAGAGGATAGTCTGTCGGTTATGTCGGCAACAACATCAATACCAAGGGCGAGGGACGAAGAGAACCATCTTCCTACTCGTTGAACGAGGTGGACCAATAGGCAAAGTTCCCGTCCATCGGTGGTTACCGGAATGTCATCAACAATAGTAACAGGGTCTTGCTGACAAAATTGTACATCGAGGTGTTTACATAAGCAGGAGAATATTACTGCTTAGATCTTATTGATCACAAGAATGGTTAAACCAAACAATGAAAAGGATAATATGATTATCAAATTAAACAGAACAATTGAAAGGATAATGCGTTTAAACACATATTTCAAGGGTATATCCTTCCCAAGGACAAGCAGCGCATGATATCCATGTCAGGATATAATGTAGAAAACTCTTTAGGCAGGGGAGAGAAATTTCATGACATTACCCATAAAGCGATGTTTGGATAATTGAGCAGGAAACATTTAGCATTGGGCTTCAAATGTTCTTGTTGAAAATCGGAGTACCATAGACAAGCTCCGAGATAGCATTGACAGGGTCTTCAAGCAAAGGTCGGACCTTGGATACACAAAGGATCCATCAGGAATAACTTGTAGAATAAGTCTTACGATTTCCTCATGGAAGAATGGATAACCTTATTGAAAGGAATTTATAACAATAGGGCCTCCAGCTAGGTGTGCTAGGCATGACATCACCTTATCGGTTTAAAGGCCAATGTTATAACTCTTGGGAATATGTCCCAACCATCATATCTGATCGAGAACCAGTTCCGATGGGTGTGAGGATACCTCAGACTCGGGATGAGAAGAAGAGGTGCAACACATTGACGGGATGGCGTTGCAAGATTCTCGAGAAATAAACTATGGAGCGAGTTCCGACACACGAGTTTATCGTTTAAACCAAGGAGAGAATGAGGGGGTAGCTGATGGAGTCAGCGACAATCCTCGAGTGATAGAAGCAAAGGTGTCCCGTCTTTCGATGAGATGGTGGCTATCGTTTAGGATGAAGTCGACTTTGACGATCCGGCTACGAACGTGCGATGATGTCGCGCCTTAGCAATCGCTAAACCAACTCCCAGAGGTTATTGACCATGCCGGAGCACGATCAACCTAACCACGAGGGTCTGTTTCCTGCAGGCAAACGAAGAACAAGCAAGAAACTAAGATTGCAATCTGGATATTGCGAATATAAGAGGAAAGCTTTATTAATGAAGGTGGGGTTCTGTGACGCCTTGGTCTGGTCGTTGAACACAAACGAAGTACGCGAAGTTGCTGCTATGGCGAACTTTTGATCTAAACAAAACCCAAAGTCTAAACGACACCCTAAGGGCTGTATATATGGAGGAAGAGGGGGGGAATTTCTTGGCCCTTGAGGAAGGGGTCCGAAACCAACCCTAACTCTTGTTTCCCCACACATACGGACTCTAAAAACAGCCTATACTTAAGTATTTCAAAATTACATGGGCCTGGCCCAATAATAAGGTGACGCAGCACCTAGAATAGCCCCTGGACGAAATTTATGCAGTGGCATCTTGTATATTTTGTCCAAGGCTTCATTCACTTCTTATGGTGGCTTCAGAGTCCTGAAATCATCACTTGTAACTCCGTTCTTGTTCCCCTTGCGCATGCCATCAACTCCATGCTTGTTCTTGCTCCAATGTTCATCCTTCTCCAAGCTAGGCCCTTCATTTGTAAGCAAAACAAATGTATCCAATTTAGGCAGCATCATATTCTCATGAACATTAGAATCATTACCAAGAATCGAAAGTACCTGGTAATTTAATTGGCGTGCGCGAGCTCTAGTAATTGGTCCATCATATGTAACAGTCGGGGCTGTGGGTGTAACAATGGTATTGATTTCCTCATCATCGAGATTTCCAAAAATATGGATTTCCACAATCATGTGAACAAAGACATAACATTTGTCAGATGAAATGATATAAGGGGATATGCTCAAGGAAAACATTACCCAATTTAAACCTTGGTTGAAAGGTGCACCCGAAATATGGGCTTAGGTAGCATGACTAATGTTAGAATGGTGATTCATCAACCAATGGCCTAAGAATGAAATGTTGGCCATTAACTTCAAAGCAATAGGGTTGCTAGAAGTGCAGAATCCAAACAACACCATTCACTTGTTGGTACCCCGGTTGGAATCAACACAAGGACTAAGAAAGAATGGTGATGGTGAGAAGTATCACTATACCAAGAATTCTTAAGAGGTGGAGTAATCCTCACAACATCCTTGACACAAAAGATGGTAATACTCCAATGTGAAGAAGAACAGATGTTGGATAGCAAGGAACTCAAGGTACAACACAAAACAAGAACAAGTTTTGTGTTGGTGGGAATGCAATAATGTTGTCGATGATAACCCAAATCATCAAGGGCAAAGGATGGTACTTCCCATCAAAAATTTGATAGGTATGTTGGAAGACCTCAAAATGCTGATGATGATCACGACACATTTGTCAAGAGATTTCAAGAAGATGTAATCGATCGGCAATGACATCAAGTCAAAGGAATGGTGAAGCGAAAGGTTATTGGAACCATGGGTACGACACAAACTCGAAATCAAGTTTGCTGCTCAAGGAGAAATGATATGGCGAGGAAGATCGACGTAAGATTAGCTCACCATCAAAATTTGTGATTTGGGAAGGACAATGTAGCACAGTTAAAATTAACACAATAATGATGTAGCTGATCAGGCTAGGAGTGACGTGATGGAGTATTGAACTTATCAACAACAAAGTACTAGGAGTACTGAATCATGGTGTTGATTTGATTCACTGATCAGTGTTCTCGGTTGACGACAACCCAGAACCCGTGGAGTAACTATGACGGGGAAAGGTACTACTTGATCAGAAATTCATAAGATGTAGTGCAATGGGTTGATATCCTCGAGATACCGGGGGTAATACTAGAAGGTAGATCAAAATAGAGGTTGGGCAGATGTAATGATCTGCAGCAGGCAAGTAATTTTAACTTGTGCGAGGATGGGATCAAGGAAGAACAATCACAGTCGGAACTATGATTGCAAAGGACAAAATCATAGATACAAGATCAAATTATGTCAAGTGAATAATTATTGTTCCGAGAAGCTATCATGATAAGCTCAACATCGTTTCCATGGGCATGAACACAAAGTTCAAGGTCGACTCCCACTTCTCCAGTGTATAGCCTTTCAATCACTCCTCGCGTTCGATGAAGTTGTAGTGCTAAAATTTTATCTGGCATAACACCGTTAGAGTATGACCCGTAGAAGCTTCCGGTTTCACACAGATTAGAAAAGGCATAGGTTCAACCCATCAGGGTCTCTTAGGAATATATACCACAAACTTCAGGAGTAAATAACACAAGCTCAAAAGTAGAGCACGGTTGACAAAGTAGAGGATACAATTTACCAAAGGCATTATATACTCGTGGAAAGGTCACAAGGTTATTGAATATGAAGGACAATGTCGGATGAAATCCAACAATGGATCGGGCGATCCACAACGGAGCTGATGTGAGTATTGGTACTCAATCAGAGGAAGAAAGAATGCAAGGGCAACCGATTATAGAACATCTGAATAATTCGATGCTTAGATAACAAAGGAATTATGATTTCCAAAAGGAAGGATCAGAAGCAGACGCTCTGATCAATGATGGATAAATTGAATAGACCAGAGGCACAATCGACGACAAACAGTTTGGTCGAGAACCAGCTCATGTTCAAAACGATGTCTGAGCCGGAAAGATAATTTAGAAGGGTCGATTGATGACTGTGTGCATTCTCACACATGTTGAATCAATAGGATCAAAATGACGTTGTCAAAAGATACTAGTGAATATTGCTAGTGATATGGGAGCATCCATAATGTAAGCATACAAGTATTTGTAGAGCAATAGTTTGAAGAGGATGCTCAAAAGGTCGGATAGTATTTCAAAGTATCTTATGAAGCATATGAACAACTGGGGATGAACAGATACTCGACAAGTGCGAGGAATTATCCGTTGAGGTGTTCATGTGGGTAATGAACTGCAAGGCAGTAGGCACAAAGTATTCTCGGAACAATAGAGTGAATTTTCGGGGTATCTTGTAATAACAAGATCAATGGGATTGAAAGGACAAGTGTATGTAGTTATCCACAATAATATAACAGTGGTAGAGAATTTGCAAAGGCGGTGGGCACAAGTGTCTCAAGAGAATATCATAGAGTATCTTTGAAATCTTCTGGTGCAGCCGGCGATCATCTGGACTGAAGGGGCTCTCCGGGAGAAAGTATTTTCGAGAATCCTAAAGTTAGATTTTAGCAAAATCATTTAACCTGAATAGAAGAGAGTTCAGAGTCCCAGAGTAAAGATCGAGAAGTAAAAGATCCTAATACCACCCAAATGGCGACGTGGGCCCGTCAGGCACACAGCCATGTTAGTAAAAGTTTTGCAATGTCTAGACTCATCTTCGGCCGAGGAGTGTAGAAGGGGGATTCCTACAGGCAGTTGGCTCTGATACCAACTTGTGACGCCCCCGATTCAATCATACAATAATCATACACGCAAATGTGTACGATCAAGATGAGGGACTCACGGGAAGATATCACAACAAAACTCTACAAATAAAAATAAGTCATACAAGCATCATAATACAAGCCAGGGGCCTCGAGGGCTCGAATACAAGTGCTCGATCATAGACGAGTCAGCGGAAGCAACAATATCTGAGTACAGACATAAGTAAAACAAGTTGCCATAAGATGGCTAGCACAAACGGGGATACAGATCGAACGAGGCGCAGGCCTCCTGCCTGGGATCCTCCTAACTACTCCTGGTCGTCGTTAGCGGGATGCACGTAGTAGTAGGCACCTCCAGTGTAGAAGGAGTCGTCATCGACGGTGGCGTCTGGATCCTGGGCTCCATCGTCTGGTCGCAGCAATCGGGTAGAGAAATGGGGAAAAGGGTGAAACAAGGCAACCGTGAGTACTCATCCAAAGTACTCGCAAGCAAGGAGATACACTACATATGCATGGGTATATGTGTAAAGGGCCATATTAGTGGACTGAACTGCAGAATGCCAGAATAAGAGGGGGATAGCTAATCCTGTCGAAGACTACGCTTCTGGCAGCCTCCGTCTTGCAGCATATAGAAGAGAGTAGACTGAAGTCCTCCAAGTAGCATCGCATAGCATAATCCTACCCGGCGATCCCCTCCTCGTTGACCTGTTAGAGAGCGATCACCGGGCTGTATCTGGCACTAAGAAGGGTGTGTTTTATTAAGTATCCGGTTCTAGTTGTCATAAGGTCAAGGTACAACTCCGGGTCGTCCTTTTACCGAGGGACACGACTATTCGAATGATTAACTTCCCTGCAGTGGTGCACCACATAACCCAACACGCTCGATCCCATTTAGCCGGACACACTTTTCTGGGTCATGCCCGGCCGCAGAAGATCAACACGTCGCAGCCCCACCTAGGCACAACAGAGAGGTCAGCACGCCGATCTAAACCTAAGCGCACAGGGGTTTGGGCCCATCGCCCTTAGCACACCTGAACGTTGCGAACGCGGCGGCAAGCAGACCTAGCAACCTCCATTACAAAGGAACTCACGTTACGTGGTCCAACCCGGCGCGCGCCACTCAATCGCTGACGTCACGAAGGCTTCGGCTGATACCACGACGTCGAGTGCCCATAACTTTCCCATGTAGTTGGTTAGTGCGTATAGACCAAATGGCCAGACTCAGATCAAATACCAAGATCTCGTTAAGCGTGTTAAGTATCCGCGAATGCCTACCAGGGCCAGGCCGACCTCTCTCCTAGGTGGGCTCAACCTGCCCTGTCGCTCCGCCACAAAGTAACAGTCGGGGGCCGTCGGCAACCCAGGCCCACCACTACCTGGGTGGAACCACCTGCCCCTTCAACCCCCATCTCCGAATAGTATCAAAGGTAATGTAACAGTGTAAAGTATATAGTATATGCCCGTGATCACCTCCCGAAGTGATCACGGCCCAGTAGTATAGCATGGCAGACGGACAAGAGTGTAGGGCCACTGATGGAACACTAGCATCCTATACTAAGCAGTAGGATAGCAGGTAAGGCAACAAATGTAGCAACAATGACAGGCTATGCATCAGAATAGGATTTAACCGAAAGCAGTAACATGCTACACTACTCTAATGCAAGCAGTATAGAGAAGCGTAGGCGATATCTGGTGATCAAGGGGGGCTTGCCTGATTGCTCAGGCAAGAAGAGGGGTCGTCAACACCGTAGTCGATCACAGGGGTACCGGCAGCGGTCTCGGGGTCTACCGAAAAAAGTAACGGAGGGGGAACACAATAAATAACTGAGCAATGAAAGAATAACATGACAAACGTGGTGCTAGAGGTGATCTAACATAGGGATAGGTGATACCAGCGAAGGGGGGGGAAACATCCGGGAAAATATTCCCGGTGTTTCGCGTTTTCGGACAGATGAACCGGAGGGGGAAAGTTGCGTGTTTGCTAGGATAGGGATGTGTAGCGGTCGAACGGGCTGCGTATCCGGATTCGTCTCGTCGTTCTGAGCAACTTTCATGTACAAAACATTTTCATCCGAGCTACGGTTTATTTAATATGATTTTTCCAAGTTTTTAAAGAATTTCTGGAGTTAATTTAATGTTAGATTCGAATTATCCAGAATAGTGACTGGTGACGTCATCATGACAGCACCATGATGTCAGCAGGTCAACTGACCTGTTGATCAGTCAAACCTGGCAGATGGGGCCCATTGACTGGGTCAACTGCACAGTCAGCAAGTCCTGTCAGCATTCAACAGTCCTGTTGACTTAGTAAAACTAACGTGTGGGTCCCGGTTGTCTTAGAGTGTTAGCTAATTAACCTAGTTAATTAGTTTAATCTAAACATATTAATTAGGTTAAGCTAAATAATTAGGTTAATTAATTCATTTATTAATGATTTTAATTATTATTTCTATTTTTTAATTCTTTCGAAAAAAACATTCTAGGGGCTGGGCCCCAGATGTCATTGGCAGGGGCTTAACGGGCGTCGGTTCTCGGGCGTTAGCACCCAACCCGAATGGGCGCCAGCCCGTCAACGAACTGAGGCGCGCGCCGGCGTGAGCGCCAGCGAACGGGGGCCGCGGGCGAGGCCGGCGAGGGTAGCGGAGCGCAGTGCGTAGAGGGGCCGGTGACCAGGGCGGGTGGCAGACGGTGCGGCGGCGTCGGCGGCCGCTGGAGGATGCGGGAGCGGGGTGAGGGGAAGGGGCGCAGCCATATGGGCCAGCGTGAGAGCGCGCGCAGCGCAAGGCGCTGACACGGGCGAGGTGCATAAGGACGCGGCAGGTCGAGGCCATGGGTGGGCGCGCGAGCAACGGCGGGAGGAGGGCAAAGCCCTGGTGCGTTCGGGGAGGGCGGGGTCAGCGCCGGCAAGGACGCCACGGGCGCGGGGTCAGAGAGGGGAGAGAGAGAGGAGGAGGGGGTTTCCTCACCCCACGTTGCAGGGGAACAAGCGGCGAGGCTCGAGGCGGCTGCTCGGGGGGGAGACGAGGGTGCGTTCCGGTGAGGTGGCTCCTGCGGCGGGGTCCCGAGCGGCGGTGACGCGGCGTCGGTGTCGCGGCGAGGAGGAGGCCGTCGGGGAGGACATGAGGAGGCGTCCGGTAAGGTCCAGGTCAATGGCCGACGCGGCCTGCGCGGCGAAAAGCACCGGCGAGCGGGCAAGGCGCGAGGTCGAGCACCCCCGATCCTGATCTGGATCGGGAAGGGAGAGCGAGGAGTGGGGGAGAGTGGGGACGTGGGCTAGGGTTCGGTCGCCCAGGGGGTTATGGGGGAGTGGGGGGCGGCCTGGGCCTGGCCTGGCTAGCGGCTGGGCCGGTTGGCCCAGTACCGGTGGGGGGGTCTGTCTTATTTTATTTTTTGGTTTTGTATTTCTTTTTCTTTTATTTATTTTCTTGGTTTTCCTTTTTCTGTTATTCAAAAATGTTTAACACCTAATAGATTTTATAAAATATCGGAGCTAGCTCATAAATTGTAGTGCATTATATCCTAGCACCAAAAACTAGTTTGGGTGAAATACTACTTCATATCAGATTTAGATTAATTAAATGGTTATTAAATAATGTATTCAGTCACTGTTTGAGATTGTTTAAATGACTTATCGTATTTCAATAATGTTGTTTACAATTTCATCCTAGCCTCTGATTTATCTACTATTTATTGAACATTTTAGTTTTTAAGTTTGAAAACTTTTGTTGTTTGCCTTTAATTAAATTTTGAATTTAAATCAGTTTTTCTTTTATCTAACCTGAGATTAACTACAGTGACAAAGGTGACGTGGCATAAACAACAGGGAATTACTGTAGTCTAATTATCCGGGCATCACAGCGGCGGAGGAACACACGCGGTGGGGGCCGGTGGTTCGGCCGGCGGCCCGTGCAGTGTTTTGTATGGGAAGAATCAGAGACGAGGAAGAAGAAGGGTTAGGAGACGTAGGATCTTCATCCAACCACCTTGACTGACCCAAATGACAAAAGTCACACGATTTGCATGCAGACATGCCTTTATATTCAGTACAATCATCGTACCTGCTTAGCACTGCTCCTGAATCCATCAAGCTAAACAACGTGCCACTAATAATTCCAAACTTGTTGCTCAAATACGAATACGATATGATGCTGATATTACTAAGACAGATAACGTTTAATTGGTCAGCTAGTGTTCCTTCTTTACTTTTGAAAAGCACGTGCACCACATATAGAAAGACAACAGGGAGTTGCATTCTTAATGCGCTCTGGTTCATCATGTGTGGGCACTATGCAATGAACATTTTATTATCCAAAATCTGCTTGCTCTTCTTTAGCATGTTCCTCTTCCGCTCTTCTTTAATAAGTACTCTCTCCGTTCCTAAATACAAGTCTTTGTATAGATTCCACCATGGACTACATATGGAGCAAATTGAGTGAATCTACACTCTAAAATGTATCTGTATACATCTGTATGTGATCCATAGTGGAAACCACTACAAAGACTTATATTTTGGAATGGAGGGAGTATGATAGTAGTACAATATGTTCCTTGTAGTGAAGATGAGCAGGGACATTTGCAGTGTAGAGGTCTATACGGTCAGTTGTCATGGACACTTTGAACTCTTCGGGCGTCTTTGATTCATAGGATTTTGTAAACATAGGAATAGGAATTGTAGTGGCCTGCCCACTTGAATCCTATAAGATTAGCAAGGAAATGCAGGGAGTTGTGTCGCCGTTGAGAGTTACACGGATATTAACAGTACCGCAACTTAAGTTGAAGAGATCTGGTATCCGAAGCCTTTCTAGCCGTACCGGCAATACTAGCACATATATTCCAGCAAGTTCCACTTTGCTGATTTTACTTGTGATGCTTATGATTTTCCCGTTATATCTACACTATGATCTGTGTAGCTGCTTTGTGTCGCACTAGCAACAGTCCATTCTTGAAGCTAAATAACACACCAATCATAAGTCCAAAGCTTACTTCTTCAAATACGAATTGTGATATGATACTGATATTAGTTAACAGACACACATTTAATTGGTCAGGTAATGCTCCCACTTGATTTTCCAAGTGCATGTGGCCACATATAGAGAGACAACATGGAATTGCATTTCTTTGGGTGTTGTGATTCATCATTAGTGGGAAACCAACACTGTATGCAATGAAGCAGAACCTCAAGAATATGCTTCCTCTTCTGTTCTTTAACATGTTACTCTTTTGTTATTATGTATTTAGTATGTACAGTATGTTCCTTGTTAGGAAGGGGAGCAAGGACATCTTCAGTCAACAGCTAATAGAGCTGGCCTATACATGATCGATAGGCTTTCAATTAGTAGCGACAATACAAAACCGTAATTTCCGGCCAGTTCCACTTTCCTGATTTATATATCCTGGTTATGGTGTACCCCTTTTATGTAAACAACGATCTGACTAGTTGTTGTGTGCTCTTGTTATCATGGTTTGGCAATAAACTCTCTATACAGTATATTATGAACCTATCATCTGCCAACTATCCTTACTTCTAGAGCCTATTTTTTGTGTACTTGTGCCAGATTATATTAATGCACGCACCATATTACATCACACATGGGCTCTCTCATCAGAATCCAGTGATAGCACACAAGGGTTTACTGGGCGCCCCTATATTAGAATATCCTCTGCAGTACAAAGATAATCTCACTATTATTTATGTTTTCATGCTTCTCAGATATTATACGTAATCATAGTGAATATCAGAATCCGCGCATCAGAATAATATTGTGAAACACTGCAACGACTTACAAAATTGGCACCAAGGCATTGAGTGCCATTCTGGATGCAATGGAACTCATACGCTCCCCACATGTAGATTCTTGTTCAGAATATGATCCTAGACTATTCTGACCTCGAGGATTCAAAGGCAGATGGCCTGTCCTGTGCACCCATCAACGTGCCTGTTCTAATTTGGCAAGGTTTTATTGATTGCGCGTATCTTGCATAAGTTGTGTTGCATTTCTTATACTTTGTAGCACCGCCACTTGCTTAGTTTACTCATCATATATGTCAAGATGCCATGCCCATCCATTATCAATACATATTCCATCTGTCATTATACCATGTTTTTTCAATCAAATGTTGTTCTTGTGCATCAGACATCAGAAAGGAAGAGGGTGATTGCCAAACCTGAAGGAGCACCAGCAAAGTCCTTGAAAAATGTGGTGGTGCCGGAGAAATCATACAACACCCCACTTATATTTGCTCTACAACCAATGACACAAAACGTAGGATCGACTCCAGCAGATTGTACCCATACTTCACTGGCCACACCACTAGCCCCACCACACAGGACCTGCACTCCAGCAAAAGGTATGCCGATTTCAGTTGCCATAGCACTAGTCGTACCACAGAAAAATCCCACTCCAGCAAAAAGTACAGCAAGTCCACTGGCCGAAGACCTATCCCAACTGCAGAGACGGCCAATTCCTGCAGATTGGAACCCCATTCTAGTTATTCCCAGTTTAAAAGACAATGCTTTCAATGTTGTTAGGGACTACGTGCATATATTCCCATCATGGGAAGATTATAGTGAAGACAAGCACCATTTTCACATCTTCCTGTCCCACTTACGTGTAAGTGCTATTATTCATGGTGATTATTTTCATGTTTTCTGCTGATTGAACACATCATTGATTTACATTACATTGTTGTAAGTAGGTGAGGGTCAATCTGGATAGTCATGACAAGCAAAGCTTGCTTGCGCTTTTCAAGGAAGCATTGCAGCAGTATCGATGTTACCCGAGGAAATCACACTTTGATGGCAAGTCTATAAATGAATTTCCGATGAAGTCTCCTATGCTAAATTTAGAAGACATTGAATGTAAAAACCTTGTTATGCACTAGTCTCGTTCCCAGGATGAGGTACTGTCTATGATATCACATGAAAATTTGAACTTCTACTTTTCCGCATGTGCCTTACGGATCTTTTTTGCAGGAAATCTGCTCGAAGAAGAATTCCGGTTTGATAAGGACGACAGGATATCGCAAATATGCTGCCCGCTGCTTTGCTCTTGTTATTACCTGTTGTCGTGTATCACTGTACTTGCATACATACCTGGTTCATTATGTGATTGCTTGCTTATCAATTGTTAGCATCAAATTATCTGATTTGTATGAATGGTTACATTAGTGTAGAATATATCCAATGCCAATGAAAATATTTAGCACTGCATTGTTCTTGTAAGTACCTGCTATCCTTTATCAGGGTACTTCTATTGACAGCTAGTTGTACATGTACCATCACTCTGTAGCTTATTTTCCTTTGCCCTCCATTTTCCACACATCAGATATATATTTACTCTTACCAGAAGGTTGGATAACACCGATGGTACTGAAGAAGTTTAGCTCTACATTGCTCTTGGCTATACCTTTTTCCTATATCGTTGTACTTATATTTATAGCTACTTGGTTATGTAGCATCACTCTTCATCTTATATTAAATATTCTCCATTTTTTTCTTATATTATCACATCTATTTTTACTCTTAACAAAATGTAGAATAAAGGCAATGCTTATGAAGAAGATTCTGTAGTAAACTTCTTGAATTGCCCCCCCCCCATCAGCATGGACAAGGGCTTTATAGAGCCTGTCTTCACCAATAATGTAAGTTTGTCCTTCTCAAGCCTTCAAACTTTGTTGTGTATATTTGGTTAGGCATGACTGCATCAGGTGTTTATTTTTGGTGTTTGCATCAAATTGCATGTTTAAAGTTTATTATGTAGTTCATAAACAAAAGTTTGTCCTTCTCAATTTAAGTTTTCATTTGTACAACCAAGTTCCTTGTTCATACCATGTAAATTAAACTATACAGAGTAAGTGATCTTCTTTTGCACTGCATGTATGCTTCTGTTCTTGATCCGTAATCCAGTGGTGTCATGAACCTACCCATTACAGCACAATGTCATATTCTGCAATGTCTTAACTATGAACAATGTCATATCATTCTACTATTATTTAAACCGTCTCCTTATTTGCCAATCTGAAATGGGATAAATTGACAGCACACTACCAATTGATACTTATGAGTTCTTGATCTGTAATCCAGTGGTGTCGTGAAGTTGCCAACTCCTTCACAGTATCATTTCGTGCCATGTCTTGACCTGAACAATACCATATTGTGTTAATGCTATTTTAAGCGGTGTCACTTTATTCGTCAGTAAGAAATGTGATGAATTGTCAGCACGCATACTTATATAAGTGTCAAACATGTGCAGTCTCATCAGCTTGTTTTTCTTTCAGAGTGAGGAGGATATAAGTGTCAAACAAGCGCAGTCTCATCAGCTTGCTCAGCTGCTTGCGCTGCAGCTCCTGAGCAGGGCTAACCTTTCTTGAACTCTATTGAAGTGCTGACGGTTTTGTATATTATTTTGTCGGCGTGTTTATTTGCACTGGTGGCGATCTTTGAGGCCCAGTGTATGTAATCTGTTGTCTGCTTGTGCTTTATTATCATAGTGGCGAACTTTGATGCCTAGTGGATGTAATATGTCGTACTTTCTTTATTGTATAGTCTAGGTTTTTTCTTATTCACGATGCTGCAGTTATTTTATATATATATATATATATATATATATATATATATATATATATATATATATATATATATATATATATATATATATCATGTCTTCGCAGTAAACCGGCCAAACCATAAAATTACGGTACATAATCGGGCCGTCATGCAAATCACTATGTATGATCCGCAACATGGGCCCAGTCAACTTGGTCCGTTAACATGCCTAAATGTAAACTAGCACACAAGTAGATTCGGGCCTTTAATAGGCTGAGTAAACCATCGGCCCTATTTTCGCAAGAAAACTCAATGGGCTTTTAAGAGGCTGAAAAGTAGGTTGGGCCTGAAACGTGCCGAACAGCCCACGAGCCAGCAGCAGGCTGAAATAGACCCCGCCCCATGATTGTGCCAATCACATCACGGGCCATTAACAGGCCAAAATTGTCTCGGTCCTTGTTTGGCCGAATCATATTATCGGCTGTGAGCAGGTCGGATGCAAAACGGGCCGTAGTTAGGCCCAACTATATGTCGGGCTTTTAACAGGCCGGAATAAATATAGGGCCGAAATGGTAAACAGGCCTTTAACAGGCCAAAACTAATATCAGGCTGAATTACTAAATGGGCCTTTAGCAAGTGGGCCCAAAAGTATAGCGTCCAGTTGATGGGCCGAATCTGATAGGGGCCATAATTTGGCCAAAGCCTCTTAAAGGGTCGGATCTTATCTGGGCCGTAATTTGGCCGAGAACATGGTTGGATTTTCATGGGCCTGATCACATATGGGCCTTTATTAGGCCCGGAACGTGTGGATACCATGTGTCGGTCACCCTTGACGAAAGCACTTCTATGACACACGATTTATGGTCATGGAAGTGGACACTTCCGTGATGATAATTTTGGTAACGTCATGGAACACTTCTACGACAACACAGGTATGATTATATTGATTCTGTCATAAAATCGTCATGGATGTACATGCATGACAGAAAACATGACCTACTGTGATAAACACGTATCATCATGGAAGTGTATTTTTTTGTAGTGCAACAATGCTAATATAATTGGATCATATAACCATCCCTCAAAGTGCGATGAAGAATCACTCCAAAGTTCCTATCTAGCGGAGAACATAAGAATAAATTGTTTGTAGGGTACGAAACCACCTCAAAGCTATTCTTTCCATTCGATCTATTCAAGAGTTTGTACTAAAATAACACAAAGATATTCTTTCTGTTCGATCTATCCTAGAGTCCGTACTAAAATAACACGTAGTTATTCTTTCCGATCGATCTATCAAGAGTTCGTACTAAAATAACACCAAAGCAAATTCATATTCATAATACTCAATGCAACACAAGGAACCTCAAAGAATGCCCCAAGATTTCTACCAGAGAAACAAGGACAAGAACGTGCATCAACCCCTATGCATAGATTACCTTAATGTCACCTCGGGAATCCACGAGTTGAGTGCCAAAACATATATCAAGTGAATCAATGCGATACCTCATTGTCACCACGAGTATTCATTTGCAAGACATATATCAAGTGTTCTCAAATCCATAGAAGTACTCGATCCGATAACAACGAAATGTCAAAGGGAAAAACTCAATTCATCACAACAAGATAGAGAGGGGAAAACACCATATGATCCGACTATATTAACAAAGCCCGCAATACATCAAGGTCAAGATATCTCAAGAACATGAGAGAGAGATATTAAACACATAGCCACTGGTACAAACCCTCAGCCCCGAGGTGGACTACTCCCTCCTCATCGTGGTGGCTATCGGGATGATGAAGATGGCCACCGGTGATGATTCCCCCCTCGGCAGGGTGCCAAAATGGGGTCTAGATTGGTTTTCGGTGGCTACAGAGCCTTGCGGTGGTGGAACTCCTGATCTAGGGTTAATTCTGATGGTTTCTCTATTCATAGGATTTTTTGGCGTCGGTTTCACGAGAAGATGGGCCTCGAGGTGAGCACAACCCACCGGGGCACGGGCAAGGCCCAGGCACGCCCCCGTGTGTTGTGCCATACTCCTTCACCTTCTGTTCCTTCCATGAAGCTTCGGGTGTCTCTTTTGTTCCAAAAAAATCCTCAAAAAGTTTCAGCTCATTTGGAGAACTTTCATTTCTGTAGAAAAAACAACACCACGGTAGTTTTGCTGAAAATAGCGTCAGTCCGGGTTAGTTCCATGCAAATCATACCAAAACCATATAAAATTGTTTTAAATATGGCATGAATACTTCATAAATTATAGATACATTGGAGACATATCCGCATCCCCAAGCTTAATTTGTACTCGTCCTTGAGTAGGTAAATGATAAAAGAAATAATTTATCAAGTATGAATACTAGCAAAGTGCATAAGTTTGATCAATCATAATTTCAGTCACTTTTCCTAGCATCATAATAGCAACTCTTCCTCATAAAACTTATCATGATAAAGTAGCAATTGAAAATGGAATATTTGTTGTGGAAAGCTACCTATCATATTCATCTCATATTCTTTCTTTTGTAGAATGGAAATTTGGATTTTTATATTGTTCAAAGCAATAGTCTAGTTTTGACATGAGACTTAAATACTCAAGCATATCAACAAGGAACCATGTCTTTCAAACTATCAACGCTAAAATAAGTTATCCCTAGCACATCATGCTCAATCATTGATCCATTCATGAAACACACTCGCATATTAACTACATCCAATGCTCACGTATGATCATAGTGCCCCCCTAGTTGGTGCTTTATAAGAGAAGATGGAAAATCAAATTAAAAATAAAAATTGCATAAAATAAAAGAAAGGCCCTTCGTAGAGGGAAGTAGGGATTTGTAGAGGTGCCAGAGCTCAAAGCGAAAATTGAGCGATAGGAACATTTTGAGAGGCATACTTTCCCCACCAACGAAAACGACTTAGAGCTCCCAACACTTTCCATGCTAGATATATCATAGGCGGTTCCCAAACAGAAAATAAAGTTTACTCCTTTTTCCACCATACTTTCACTTTCCATGGCTAACCATATCCATGGGTGCCCTCCATACCAACACTTTCCAAGGAATTTATTATTTGACAACATAAAGTAAATTTCTTTTTTCATTTTGGGACTGAGCATCCCTCATACCTTTGCCTTACTCTCGTGCAATGACAAGTGAATAAACACTCATCGTGAGAATAACACATCTAGCATGGAAAATATTGGCAACCCCTCACCGCCTCGCGAGCGGTACGAGCACACAAAAGAGAAATTTATTTTGAAAATTAGAGATGGCACATACAAATTTATTTCTTAACGGCAAAAGAATACCGCATATAGGTACGTTTAGTGGACTCATGTGGCAAAACTGGTTTATAGGATTTTGGATGGACAAGTAGTGATCATACTTAGTGCAAAATGAAGGCTAGCAAAAGATTGAGAAGTGACCAACCAAGAAATGAATAATCTCATAAGCGAGCACTTTGCATAATTAACACTGAATAATGCACCACAAGTAGGATGTAATTTCATTGCATAACTATAGACTTTCGTGCTTGCATAGGGAATCATAAAACTTAACACCAATATTCTTACTAAAGAATAATTAATCATCAACATGACTCACATATCACATCATCATATCTCAAAACTATTACAAGGATCCAAGTTTATTTTGTCCAATGATCTTCACAAAAGTTTTTATTATATCCTTCTTGGATTTCTATCACTTTGGAACTAATTTTCATGTGTTGCTTTTGATAAGCTCAAACAAATATAACTGAAGATCATGAGCATAATATTTCTTTCTATAAAATTAATTTAAGTGAAGCAAGAGAGAATTTCTTCAAAAATATTAAAGCACACCGTGCTCAAAAATATATAAGTGAAGCACTAGAGCAATTCCATAGAAAAGAGCTTCGTTGACGGGATGTGTGTGTCGCTTACCTAGCCTCCCTGGCAACTATTTGAGGACTCTATTTTATTTAAAAACTTTCAGATCTAAGTACTTTATTAAAATAACAAGCAAAACAAAATAAAATGACATTCCAAGGATAGCACACATCATGTGAAGAAGCAAAAACTTAGGCTCAACCGATACTAACCGATAATTGTTGATGAAGAAAACTGGGATGCCTACAGGGCATCCCCAAGCTTAGATGCTTGAGACTACTTGAAATATTATCTTGGGATGCCTTGGGCATCCCCAAGCTTGAGCTTTTGTGTCTCCTTAGTTCCTTTTATATCACGGTTTCCCTAAATCTTCAAAACTTCATGCACACAAAACTCAACAAGAACTCGTGAGATAAGTTAGTATAAACCAATGCAAAAACCTTATCATTCTCCACTGTAGCAAATCACAAAAATTATTATTCAACATTTCATACTAAATGCCTCTGCACATTTAAGACTCGTATCCTCAAATAGAATAACTAAACAAGCAAACATATGCAAACAATGCGAATAGAACAACAATCTGCCAAAACAGTACAGTCTGTAATGAATGCAATATTCATCATACTTCCCTAACTCCAAAAATTCTGAAAAATTACCACACTATAGACAGTTTACCGTATCATATTGTTTAAAAATTTCAAGATTTATCATGTTCTGAGTTTCCAGAATAATTCCGACAATGACAGAAAACTTTCTGTTTTTAAACAACAACATGTAGACTTGCAAAATAAGAATGGTAAAGGCTACCCTTGACATTTTTATTCAAATGAAAGATGAAAAATGTTGTTACAAATAACAGCAAGAAAATCCTAACAAAAGAAAATAACGCTCCAAGCAAAGCACATATCATGTGACGAATAAGAATATAGCTCCAAGTGAGGTTACCGACAATGTTGGAGACGAAAGAGGGGATGCTTTCCGAGGCATCCCCAAGCTCAGTTGCTTGGATCTTCCTTGAATATTAGCCTGGGGTTCATTGGGCATCCCCAAGCTTAGGGTCTTGTCACTAATTCTCCTCATATCGACTTCTCACCCAAAACTTGAAAACTTCAATCACACAAAACATAACGGAACTTCGTGAGATAGGTTAGTATGATAAAGAGCAAGCCATTATACTCTGGTACTGTCAAAGACAAGATTAATAATTGTTTACAAACAATGCCTACTATATCATATCATTTCCACAATTTATATTGAGCAATATAAGCCATAGAAACTAGAAAACAAGCAAACTATGCATCAAAAAGAGAATCTGTCAAAAACAGAACAATCTTTAATGATCTGCAGAATAACCAGACTTCTGCTACTCCAAAACTATGAAAAAATTAGGACACATGAGAAATTTGTATATTAATCTTATGCAAGGATCAACTCAAAATCACCCTTCTGTTAAAAATGAAAATTATTTTCGTGAGCACGGAAGTTTCTGTTTTTCAGCATGATCAAATCAACCATCACCCAACATGATCCGAAAGGCTTTACTTCGCACTTTATTGAAACAAAAGGAATAAAACATGATCAATACAGTAGCATAATCATGTGAACACACAAAAATAGTACGTAAAAGTGTTGGGTTGTCTCCCACAAGCGCTTTTGTTTAATGCCTTTTAGCTAGGCATGATGATTTCAATGATGCTCGTATAAAAGATAAGAATTGAAACATAAAGAGAGCATCATGAAGCACATGACAAGCACATTTAATTCTAACCCACTTCCTATGCATAGGGAGTTTGTGAGTAAACAATTTATGGGAACAAGAATCAACTAGCATAGGAAGGCAAAACAAGTGCAACTTCAAAACTTTCAACACATAGAGAAGAAACTTGATATTATTACAATTCCTACAAGCATAAGTTCCTCTCTCATAATAATTTTCAGTAGCATCATGAATGAATTCAACAATATAACCATCACATAAAGCCTTCTTTTCATGACACAAAAGCATAGAAAACTTATTACTCTCCACATAAGCAAATTTATTCTCATCAATAGTAGTGGGAGCAAACTCAACAAAATAACTATCATGAGAGTGAAAATGAAAATCATGATGACAAGTTTCATGGTTATCATTATTATTTATAGTATACATGTCATCACCATAATCATCATAGATAGGAACTTTGTTATCATAGTAAATTGAAGCCTCATCGAAAATGGTTTATTCATCACTAAATAAAGTCATGACCTCTCCAAATCCACTTTCATCATTGTGATAATCATAAATAGGAGGCATGAAATCATTATAACAAATTTGCACATCAAATCTTGGGGTCTAAAAATATCATCTTCATCAAACATAGCATCCCCAAGCTTATGGCTTTGCATATCATTAGCATCATGGGTATTCAAAGAATTCATACTAACAACATTGCAATCATGCTCATCGTTTATACCAAACATTCTATTGAATTCTTCTTCTCTCAACTGAGCACAATTTTCTGATCCATCATTTTCAAGAAAGATATAATAAACATGATCAATATTATGATGCAACCTAAATTCCATTTTTTATGTAGTTTTCTTTTATAAACCAAACTAGTGATAAACAAGAAACTAAAAGATTCAATTGCAAGATCTAAAGTTATACCTTCAAGCACTCACCTCCCCGGCAACGGTGCCAGAAAAGAGCTTGATGTCTACTATGCAACTTTATTCTTGTAGACACGTGTTGGGCCGCCAAGCGCAAAGTTCTGTAGGACAATAGCAATTTTCCCACAAGTGGATGACCTAAGGTTTATTAATCCATGGGAGGCGTAGGATGAAGATAGTCTCTCTCAAATGACCCTGCAACAAAATACAAGAAATCCCTTGTGTCCCCAACACACCCAATACAGTGGCAAATTGTATAGGTGCACTAGTTCGGCGAAGAGATGGTGATAAAAGTGTAATATGGATGGTAGAAATATACTTTTATAATATGAATAAATAAAAACAACAAGGTAGCAAATAGTAAACGGGCACAAAAACGGTATTGCAATGCTTGAAAATGAGGCCTAGGGTCCGTACTTTCGCTAGTGCAACCTCTCAACAATGCTAATATAATTGGATCATATAACCATCCCTCAAAGTGCGATGAAGAATCACTCCAATGTTCCTATCTAGCGGAGAACATAAGAATAAATTGTTTGTAGGGTACGGAACCACCTCAAAGCTATTCTTTCCGTTCGATCTATTCAAGAGTTTGTACTAAAATAACACAAAGATATTCTTTCTGTTCGATCTATCCTAGAGTTTGTACTAAAATAACACGTAGTTATTCTTTCCGATCGATCTATCAAGAGTTCATACTAAAATAACACCAAAGCAAATTCATATTCAGATTTCTACCAGAGAAACAAAGACAAGAACTTGCATCAACCCCTATGCATAGATTACCCCAATGTCACCTCGGGAATCTGTGAGTTGAGTGCCAAAACATATATCAAGTGAATCAATACGATACCCCGTTGTCACCACGAGTATTCAATTACAAGACATATATCAAATGTTCTCAAATCCATAAAAGTATTTAATCCGATAACAACGAAGTCTCAAAGGGAAAAACTAAATTCATCACAACATGATAGAGAGGAGAAAGCACCATACGATTCGACTATATTAAAAAGGCATGTGATACATCAAGATCGTGACATCTCAAGAACACAAGAGAGAGAGAGATTAAACACATAGCCACTGGTACAAACCCTCATCCCCGAGGGTGGACTACTCCCTCCTCATCGTGGTGGCTGCAGGGATGATGAAGATCGCCACCGGTGACGATTCCCCCCTCCGGCAGGGTGCCGGAAGAGGGTCTAGATTGGTTTTCGGTGGCTACAGAGCCTTGCGGCGGCGAAACTTCTGATCTAGGGTTATTTCTGATGCTTTCTCTATTTATAGGATTTCTTGGCGTCGGTTTCACGCGAAGATGGGCCTCGAGGTGAGCACAACCCACTGGGGCACGGGCAAGGGCCCAGGCACGCTCCAGTGTCTTGTGATCTACTCCTTCACCTTCTGGTCCTTCCACGAAGCTTTGGGGGTCTCTTTTGTTCCAAAAAAATCATCAAAAAGTTTCAGCTCATTTGGAGAACTTCCATTTCTGCACAAAAAAAACAACACCATGGTAGTTCTGCTGAAAACAGCATTAGTCCGGGTTAGTTCCATGCAAAACATACCAAAACTAAATAAAATTGTTGTAAATATGGCATGAATACTTCATAAATTATAGATACATTGGAGACGTATCAGACACATATTCCCTGTCTTCCTCTCACGCCCCCCCCGAAAACACTCACGAACCCACACACTATATCTCTCTAGATTTGTATCTCTCTCACCCAACTCCACGTAGGTGGTGTACGTACATGAAGAGAATAGGTGCACGTACTCTCACTTGGTGCCCAGCCACACCCGCGCGGGTACATGGTGGAGCTCATTTCTATATGAAATGGCAGCCCACGTGCTAATTTGAGTGCATGTAGCGGTTGTTTACCTACGGAGGTCGTGTACCAAGCATGCACGAAACAAAGTTCGACTTGATGCATTGGCGTGTTATTTTTAAATAAAGTTATATCGCTCAATGACACGTACACAGAATATAAAATGATTATTATGGAGAAAAGGTAGTCCGCTCCACTATATACAATGCAGCCTGCCTGCCGGGGTTTGTCTCTCTTTAGAGTATCTCACACAAGGCGACGGTGTCCTCTCTCTCTCTCTCTCTCACCGTTGGTCACTGATCCAGCCGCATCTTGTCCACCGGTGGAAAGGGAGGATGTGCATCATTTCTCCATTCGACGGCGCCGAGGCAGCACGTCATGATCTGCGGTACCCGCTGTTCTCTTGGAGCAAGCTCCGTGCGGTAGGGCCTACGCTACATGCTCGCTATCGTAGTATGGGCAGATCCCGCCCAGCGCTGCTCTCCTAGTTAGATCCCGACGACCCCCTAGTTATCCCCTCCGGCCTTGTTCCACTGCCTGTATTCCCGAGTCGCTGCATGTGAAAAATCTTGCATGCGGATCTTCCATAGTTCTTTGCCCAAAATGTAGCTCGTCCGGTGTACTTTCCATATTGCAATCTCGTCCTCACACCGTTTTAGACAAACACAATCGTGTTGTTATCTTCCCTTAGGACAAGGAATATGCTTCTTTTTTGTCGTCGTATGTGTCATTAATTGTTATTAGCCAGTAATTGTTTCCTTTCTACCTCTTTTTTGCAAACAGGCTATCCATTTCACCTCGTTGCTATTGTGATCTTTTGGTAAATTTCACAAATTACTTTTTTCTTAAGAGTGTTTTGTGCAGTTGTACTAAAATGTCACACGGGCAACGTCTCTACATTTCAGTGCCACTACACAAAGGGAGATTGGTTTTGCTCTATCCTCCTCGTCCAACTCCGAGCCTGATCTTCTCCAACTATTTGCTTAATCTTCTCCAACTAGTTAGTCTTAAGAGACACTACAAAGGTGACCGGCTTCTATTTGTGTGTTTATTGTTTCACCAATAGTCCTCTATTATTGTAATCACACTTAATATCTTTGCAACAGGGACGCTGAGCTCTATTTTCGTGGAACTGCACAAAATGATCATAATGTTGCATGCTCCAGACATCTACTTTTTCCCAACATGCCTTGTTGATTTAGACAGAGCTGGGGGGAAGTTTCTGCCAATGAAAGCATGGATGCATTTTAATTTAACACCTTCTCACAACTTTGTCTTCAGTTGTGATGTAAATATTAGCTCTGATCTGCTAATCATTGAGATGCATTAGCAAGGAAGTTAGTTTTTTTTTGAAAGAACATCGATGGCAAGACACATGAAACAAAAGCTAAAAGCTTAGAGCATTGTACAATTTCATGTCGCTGGAAAATTATTTGTATAGTATGTCAATTATGTAAACAAATGCTGGAAGCTTGATAGCATTGCCAGAAGCCTCTTGAGCATCCGGGCCCATGTGCCATGCACAAAATTATACTCCGTCTGTTCCTAAATATTTATCTTTTTACAAATTTCAGATGGACACATTTTAGAGTGTAGATTCACTCATTTTGCTTCGTATGTAGTCAATCATTGAAATCTCTAGAAAGACAAATACTCCATAGTATATTTAAGAACGGAGGGAGTAGTGCACAACCGCATGGGAGACTCAGCCCGGTCGTTGCGCCGCACTAATAGTGAGTAATGAGTAGTCAAATCATAAGCCCCACCTTTCCCACTTTAAGTTGCTGGGAAGAAGCAACCATCAACATGCTCTTCTTTGAATCCGCTCATACTACTCCCTCCGTCACTGTTTATAGAGTGTGCTTAAAAAACAATCTCTGGGACCAAGGCGACTAGCGATTGGCCTGAAAATAGCATTGGTAGTTATAGCACGGCGTATGTTACTATAGGAAATAATGCGTACACACATGCATGCAGTGCTTCCACCCTGGGTACACACATGCATGCACTTACTCCACTCCATGTACACACGTAGTACATAGAGAGAAAATTGCAGACCTGATTGCGGTTACCAAGCCCTAATTAATTGAGCATTAAACCAAACACGTCTAATGTCTCTCTGGTGGTGGAAATGAATGGAGAGAAATGCATGAGAATGAAGCGCGCCCTGTAAACTGTGATGGAGGGAGGAGTAGTATGAAGGTGCAAAACGAAGTATGCGTATGGCCAGTCGGTCAACGCACTTCCTCTTGTCATATCACTGACATGTGGGGCCAGAGTGTGAGCAAACCGATCTCAATTGATGGCAAAATGGCCAACCTGCCGTGCCTTGAGAGAGACTAGGAGCGAGAACACACAGACGGGCTCGCACGGAGGCCAAGATATATTCGAGCATGGTTGATCGATATCATGATTATATGTTCGATGTTTTTTAATACTACTATTGGGCTGCCATTTTCCGCACTTTTCCCGAATAAATGTGTACTTTATCAGAGATTAAAATAAAATAAGAGTAAAATACTCCACCATGCGGTTCTAGTAGTAGTACTACTTGTACTACTAAACCGTGTGCTTGGCTCTTCTCCTCTTCGTGAAGTCGAACAATGATGGTAGTACAGTGTATGCCTCTGGCAATCTGACACCGAATGAACTGTTGCATGTCCACCGCTTGGGCGAGGGTAGGTTGCATTAGTCAAAAGCTTCTCCTCGTCCTGCGAGCCACCAGGCTTGAGGTAGACGGAGTGGGCATAAGCAAGCTTCGCCTTGTCCTGCAAGCTTCTCCTCGTTCTGCGAGTTGATGGGTGATACGTCTCCAACGTATCTATAATTTTTGATTGCTCCATGCTACTTTATCTACTGTTTTAGGCAATATTGGGCTTTATTATCCACTTTTATATTATTTTTGGGACTAACCTATTAACCGGAGGCCCAACCCAGATTTGCTATTTTATGCCTATTTCAGTATTTCGAGGAAAAGGAATATCAGACGGAGTCAAAACGGAACGAAATCAACTGGAGAAGTTATTTTTGGAAGGAAACCCACCTGATGGACTTGGACCCCACGTCAGAAGAGCCACGAGGCGGTCACGAGGGTGGAGGGCGCGCCCTCCCCCCTGGGCGCGCCCCCCTGCCTCGTGGGGCCCCCGTAGCTCCACCGACGTTCCCCCTTCACCCATATATACCGTCGTACCCTAAAACTTCCAGAACAGAAGATAGATCGGGAGTTCCGCCGCCGCAAGCCTCCAGAAGCACCAAAAACCAATCGGGACCCCTTTCTGGTACCCTGCCGGAGGGGGGATCCATCTTCGGTGGCCATCTTCATCATCCCGGCGCTCTCCATGACGAGGAGGGAGTAGTTCACCCTCGGGGCTGAGGGTATGTTCCAGTAGCTATGTGTTTGATCTCTCTCTCTCTCTCTCTCTCGTGTTCTCTCTCGTGTTCCTCTATGGCACGATCTTGATGTATCCCGAGCTTTGCTATTGTAGTTGGATCTTATGATGTTTCTCCCCCTCTACTCCTTTGTGATGAATTGAGTTTCCCCTTTTGAAGTAATCTTATCGGATTGAGTATTTATGAGAACACTTGATGTATGTCTTGGTGACCAACTTGCGGGTTTCGTGACATTGGGAACCTATGCATAGGGGTTGGCACACATTCTTGATTCTCCGGTAGAAACTTTGGGGCGCTCTTTGAAGTACTTTTATGTTGGTTGGATAAATCTGAGATTGTGTGATGCATATCGTATAATCATGCCCACGGATACTTGAGGTGACAATGGAGTATCTAGGTGACATTAGGGGTTTGGTTGATTTGTATCTTAAGGTGTTATTCTAGTAAAAACTCCAGGGTTGTTTGTGACACTTATAGGAATAGCCCAACGGATTGATTTGAAAGAATAACTTTGTGGTGGTTTCGTACCCGACCATAATCTCTATGTTTGTTCTCCGCTATTAGTGGCTTTGGAGTGACTCTTTGTTGCATGTTGAGGGCTTGTCATATGTTCTATCTATGTTATTATTGTTGAGAGAACTTGCACTAGCGAAAGTATGAACCCTAGGCCTTGTTTCCTATCATTGCAATACCGTTTACGCTCACTTTTACCACTTGTTACCTTGCTGTTTTTATATTTTCAGTTTACAAAAACCTATATCTTCTATCCATATTGCACTTGTATCACCATTTCTTCGCCAAACTAGTGCACCTATACAATTTACCATTGTATTGGGTGTGTTGGGGTCACAAGAGACTCTTTGTTATTTGGTTGCAGGGTTGCTTGAGAGAGCCCATCTTCATCCTCACGCCTCCTACGGATTGATAAACCTTAGGTCATCCACTTGAGGGAAATTTGCTACTGTCCTACAAACCTGTGCACTTGCAGGCCCAACAACGTCTACAAGAAGAAGGTTGTGTAGTAGACATCAATGGGACACACCAAAAGTTAGTGCTAGTCCATACTCCCTCCTTTCCGGTTAATATGGCTTAATCTTTTTTGCGGGTAAACGAGAGAGCTTTATTCATATATATATATAAGCATTCTTAGGATGATGAGCCAAGAGACTGGTCACTAGGAAGCGTGGTACCCCACAAAAAAAGAAGAAGGAAGCGAGGTGTTTCATCAAGCCAGCTCTTGGTCACATTCAAAGTGGAGCAAGCACGGTTCGCAGAAAGATGCGCTGCAAGGTTTGCTAACCTGTTTACATGCTGAATAACAAAAAAAGAGAAAATATTACTGACCGCTCCTATTTGTAACAGGATATGAGCCAGAATTAAGCAAGAATTGTGTCGAGTGTTCCATGCAATCAACTTCCATTATCACATGGGAGAACCCTCGAAGAGAACCAAATGTGTTGAAGTTTGCTTTATCACATTTTAAAATAAAATAAGAGTGCGAACGGTACTCCATCCGGTTCCTAGTAGTAGTACATACCTCTATAGTAGTAGTACTAGTACTAGTAAACTTTGCGCTTGGTTGTTCGCCTCTTCGGGAAGTCGAACAATAATGGTACTAGTACAGTGTATGCTTCTGGCAATCTTACAACGAATTAACTGTTGCACATCCACTGCCTGAACGAGGGAGAGCTTGCATTAGTCAAAAGTTTCTTCTTGTCCTGCGAGCCACCGCATGCAAGTTTCTCTCGTCCTGCAAGCTTCTCCTCGTCCGGCAAGTTGACGGGACACAACAAAGTAATGCTAGTCCATACGGCCTCCTTTCCGGTTAATATGGCTTAATTTCGAACGAGATAAATACACTGTCTGTCACTGTATATTTGTAAAAAATACGGTCAGTGGACTTCATAATACACTCATTATGCTCAATATATACTTTTTCCGGTGTTTATACAGTCACTAGGTCACCCTGGCTGAGTATGTGTGTGCATGCATGTGTAGGTTGAGCACTTGAGCATGACCGTGTGTGTTCCTCGTGTGCTCGAACATGCATGCATTAGGGCATCACGCATGTTTTTGCATCCATGTGTACGTGTGACTGTTGCATGCATGCACGAGGTTGTAGTCCCTCACATTCACATGTTCATAAGTCAATGCTTTTGTCAAACCGTTGCATGCAAGGTTTAATCATTCGTTGTTCATGCATGCATTCCCAATATTAATACGTTGGTAAAGACAATTTCTTGAGGAAAACGAGCCCATGAATTGAGTACAAAGGGGACCAATAGGCCAAGACGAAGGAAGTACTAGTAGTGAACCGGAAGGAGCACTAGTAGACGTCTGTGCTATACAAACGCTTTTTAACCCCTTTCCGCGACGGCATTTGGAACCGTCGCCAAGTGAGTATGGGCGATAGGGGGGTCCTTCCCACATGACCCAGAAATCATTGGGGATAGGCCCTCCTGGGACACTGGCTAGGGCCGTGTGCGATCGGGTGTGGAATCGAAACCCAATCATTTTCGTTCGTATGTACATCCCAGATGGTGAATCCCAGAAAAACATTTCCGTTCGTATGGATATCACAAACAGTCAATCCAAGGAATACGTTTCCATTCTTATGTACATCCCACACATTTTTATGTATACGCTCGTGTGTGAAAGGTGTAACTATCACACACACTCTGCCTTGGTTAACTGTTTGCTTTCATGAACTACATTACACACGATTTGATGTAGCAAACTATGTGGCACTGGGCTATGCATCACAAGCGCTTTTACTGCCAGAACCGTTTCCAAAGTTCCATGACTGTCTGTTCTCTTTTTATTTTGCCTGTATTTTATTATTCGAATTGGAAATTTTCAAATGTGAAACGTGCAATTCAAATTATGAGCACAATGGTTCAACAACAAATCCATAAATAATTTTTTTTGACTATATACTGCAAGGCAACATCCTCACAATGCTTTATTAAAACTCAGCATAAATAGTCCAAGGTACAAAACAAGAGAAAATAACAACTAACTATCTAGGTTAGGGAGGCTAACCAGTCTAGTAGCTTATCTCTATATTTACATTTGATCCCATGAGTTAACAGAGTTAAATCATGTACAAAGTTCCTTCTCCAGGCTCTGAAGCTTGGTGTCTCATTCCTGAAGATTTTGCCATTCCTTTGAGTCCAAATGTTCCAGGTGGCAGTAAAAACCAGTTCTGTGAAGAAGGGCAAACCAAACTCATCTCTAGCCGAAGAAGCCATGGAGTAGGTTGACTAATGAGGCTGAACCTGCCAAGAAATCCCCAGATAGTTCCAAAATCTATGGCTGAAATTGCATGTGAAGAAGAGATGAATTCTATCTTCATGAATTTGAGTTTGGCAAAGCACACAGGAATCATCCTGGATGATCCAGTGCCTACACTGCATCATATCCCTTTTTAAGGCGATCCATAAGAAGAAGCCATCCAAAAACTCTGATCTTGAGAGTGCCAGAGCATTTCCATATCCATTTGAAAATAGGATCAACCACAATGCCAGAGAAAGCATAATCATAATATATCTTGGTCTGGAATTGACCAGACTTAGATGGCCATCTCCAAATGTCCTTACTGTTAGGATCAAGCTCAATAGGAAGGAGCATAGACTGAAGCTGATCAAACTCTTGGAAAGCCTCCAGAGACAGAGGTAGATGGAAGCTATCAGCCAAATTAGGCAGCTCAAGGACATCCTTAACAGTGGCCAAATCATCAATCACAAAGGAATGGACTCTTGGAAACCGATCCTTAAGAATAACAAGACTGCCACCTACTCCCCATTTATCCAGCCAGAAAACCGCAGAGTCGCCAGCATGAACCTACGGCATTGCCAGTTTACAAAATTTATCATATAGCTTAAGCACATCACGCCACCAGAAGGAACCACACATTTGGGTAGCTTGTGGAGTGGAGGATTGATAATAAGAGTCCCATATTAAATTAACCCACGGAATATCCATCTTGTTAAAGAACTTGAAAAGGTGTTTAATCAGAAGAGCATCATTCTGCACACTCAGATCAAGAACTCCCAAACCACCATATTTCTTTGGTCTGCTAACCAGCTCCCAAGCTGCCAAAGGCTGTCGAGGCGTGTCCGAATTACCTCTCCAAAGACATTGACGTTCAATTCTCTCGATCTGTTTAAGAATACCTTGCGGGATCATATATTGGCATTAAAGTGAGGACCGATTGGAGCAACTGGAGCCTACTGCCCTGATTGAGGAGGCAAGAAGAAGCTGACAACCTTCTCTCAATACGATCGACCAAAGGCATAAAATCAGATATTGTAGGTCTCATTGTTCCCATAAGCAAACCAAGGTAGGTAAAGGGAAGTGAACGAACAGTGCAACCAAGCAAGCTGGCAAGTCTAGAGCCCTCCTCATCAGACATATTTAAAGGGATCATCGAAGACTTACTGAAGTTAACTTTCAAACCAGTTGAGACAGCAAAAACTTCAAGCATCTCCTTAAGTGCAATTAGTTGGGAGTCAACAACAGGCAGAACAATAAGGGTGTCGCCGGCGTACTGCACAATTGGAAAGTCGTTGGACTTGGTGGGTATTAGCAAAGTGAGTATGTTGCGTCGACACATATCATTAACTACTGACTCTAGCAAGTCCTCAGCAATGACAAATAAAAGTGGCGACAAAGGATCAGCCTGACGAACTCCAGATCGACACTTGAAATGCTGGCCAAGAACCCCATTCAACAGAACTGAAGATGACCCAGAAGATAGCAAGCTATCAACCCACCCCCTCCAACGATCGTCAAAACCCTTGCACTTCAAAATTCTAAGGATGGCTGTATGTTCAAGAGTATCAAAGGCCTTTGTGAAGTCAAGTTTTAGCAGAACTATAGGTCTCTTTGAAGCTTTACATTGGTGAATATATTCAAAACACCAGGCAAGACAATCTTGAATGGAACGGCATTTGAGGAAACCATAATGGTTTTGGTGAATGCAGCTAAGGATAACTTTCTGCAAACGATTGGCCAGAAGCTTGGTCAGAAATTTTAAACAAGTGTTTGTGAGAGAGATGGGCCAAAAATCACCAACAAACTCTGGGCTCATCTTCTTGGGTATAAGAGTTATGAAGGATGTATTTAAACATTCCAATTTACATTTGCCCTCATAAAACTCTTTGACCAAATCCAAAAAATCAGCTTTGAGGATATGCCAGCATTTCTTTAAGAAAAGTCCCGTAAAGCCATCCGGACCAGGAGCACGATCAAGAGGTAAATGCTTGATAACCTCATCCACTTCGACCTCAGAGAAAGGTTTAGATAAATCCTCCAGCCCATCAACTCTAGCTAGGAGATTCTCCAAGTCAAACCCATCTGAATACCTTGAGCATGACCCATGCGATTTTTGAATTTAGACCAAAACATTCCAGCAAGTTGTTGATGATCAGTCACCACATCTCCGGCAACATTTTTAATAGAGGAGATGGTGTTTTTGTGGTACCTTTCAGTGGCCATGGCTTGAAAAAACTTAGAGTTCTCTTCACCAATCTTGATGAAACGGATGGTGCAACGCTGTTTCTAGTAAATGAACTGTAAATGAAGAATTTCCTCTAAATGCAACTTCACAATTCGGCGAAAATTCAACTCTGGCCAGGTTAGAGTACGCAGTTCCTCAAGGCCATCAAAAAATAAAATGACCGTGTTACAATCTGCAATGAGTGCTTTAATCTTGGAAAGATTCACATGCCATTTTTTAAGAGCAACTCTGAGAGCTTTAAACTTGGCAGAGATAGAACCAACGGCAGAAGATTTCCTGGAAGGCATATTCCAAACATCCTGAACACATTCCATACACCCTGGAATATTCACCCAATAATTCTCAAAACGGAATAGCTTGGCCTTTGGAATGCAGGTTGCAACATTTACTACACACGGAACGTGATCTGAAGCAGTGCGCGCGAACGGCAAGACCAAAGTATTAGGGTGATTATTAGTCCAAGAGACAGATGTGAAGAACCAATCGATCTGCTCTAGCAAAGGGATAGACTGCATGTTGGACCAAGTATACTGACGACCTTTAATTGGCAGTTCAACAAGGCCCAGATGGCCAATAATTTCATTAAAGAGGAAAATATCATTGACATTACCCCCTGGAAAATTGCGATTATCCAACAAGCGCATAAAATTAAAATCGCCAACCAACAACAAGTTGTCATCGAAATGGATATCCAAATTGTATAACCATTGCACAAATTCATCACGAGCCGGGTTCTGACAAGGACCATAAACAGAAACCAAGGTCCAAACTTCAGGCGTGTGCATGGAATGAAACTCCATGATGATACCATAGGGTTTAGCTTGAACTAACTTTCCAGCAAAGAAAGAGGAATTCCAAATAACCACAATTCCAGCAGATGCACCGGCAGATGGTACATACACAAAGTTATCAAAGCGCCGAGGACAAAACTTCCTAAGGAAACACTGATCAATATGCATGCATTTGGTTTCTTGAAGGCAAATAATCGAACACCCAGATTCATCGATTTTTTGCTTGACTGCTAACTGACGGGCTTCAGAGTTAAGGCCACGTACATTCCAACACAGAACCTTCTAGTCTCTAAACGCGTTGCAATTCATTACTACCCAAAATAAGTTCAGCATGAAGGAGACCACGCAGTGATCTACCCAACCCAAAAGCCAAGTCCACACGATAATTCAACACAAATGAAACAAAGAAAATAAATATGATGATTATTAAGGTACGCCATGAACCCAAGCAGCCGAGGTTGTCGCTTATCATCGGAGTTGCTGCTGGTGTGATACTTGGACCACAATATATTCAGTAATTACAGGATTAGGCAGCAATTAACTATGATGAACCACAATATTCAAAGGCGGTAAAGGTGAAGAGACAAGTGTAAATCTTTGACTGTTGACGGTGTTGAAGAAGCGGAATGCCCATAATGTGCCTTCCTGCATGCCATAGGCACAAACCACTTTTGTCCAACCCCTTGTGATGATCGCCCGCCCATCCTTCACCGCTTTTAGGAAGACTTCTAGAGCATTATCATGGTAGCATGAATTATACACTTTAACCTTAGTTGCCTCCACTCCGGTCATGTAGTTTGCAAGGTAATCATCAGTAAATATCTTTGGAAAACACTGAAAAGAGAAAAATATCAGATACTGAGGTCTAATAGAGTAACTTGTTGTGGGAGGGGGAAAAGGCAACACATTACTTACCATCCTAAAGTTTTCTGTTATCTTCGACAAAGTGTAAATAAAGAGCTTAATTCTAATCACCCATTTCTTTCGCCTGACAATCTTTCTTAGTTTCTTCACTTGACACTTGTTCATGAATATCTCATTGCCCCATACGCAAAAGGGATCAAAGTGTGGATCAGTACCGCTCATATATGCACCTACAAGCAACCAGTAAATGTTAGAAGCTAAACTGAGATTGCACAAATGATGTAAAATGCAACTACCTACATTCCTGAGTACAAGTATTTTTTTTGAGATTTCAATATGAACTACATACAGATGTATATAGAATTATAGATACAGTTTAGATTAGAATATAGATTCACTTATTTTGCTCCTTATGTAGTCTATATTGGAATCTCTAGAAATACTTATATTCAGGAATAGATGGTGTATAAGACATGGGATGCAGCTAAGCTCGACGACAAATAACAGCATCACCCATTGTAGCCTTGTGTAAGTACATAGAAAGCCAATGTTAACTACAACAGGTTTGACATCCACCAAAAATAGCAAATGGTAATAAAACGGCAGCATCTGTAGTGATATCTTCATTGCGGAAGAGTACCACGGTAGCAGACGAACGGATTAAAAAATGGATACAATTGTTAATTACAACAGGCTTAATAACATCCTAATTCATGTTTTGTAAGTTTTTAGCCATTGAAATACAACTCTTTAAAAATGGATACGGCTATTAATTGCAACAGGCTTAATGGCCATTCAAACCGGTACTGATAAAAATGCAATTGGCAGAGTTAAACATCATAGGGCAGGTGCTGCCAGAGCAGATAATGGCCCAGTTGTCTATAAAAAGGTAGGGAAAATAGCTAAAACATGTTAGGCATGTTTACTACAACATGCTTAATACATCGACCATACAAAACATAGCCATTAGTTGCAACTGGTATTGGTAAGATTGAACTGGTGAGTACATACTTGGTAAGTCCTGAGAGGTAGTTGCTGGGGCACTTTATCTTGGCCAGAGACCGCCTAGAGTCAGTGGCGGCGGAGGCGAGTTGTTCCTCCGGGTCAAAGCATGGATTAGTGCCACTGACATGTGTACCTATAGGCAACCAGTAAATGGTAGAAGTTAAACAGCAATTGCACAAATGATGTGAAATACTGTAAGACATGGGATGCAGCTAACCTCGACGGCAAACAACAGCATTGGTCGTTATGACCCTGCGTAAGTACATGGACAGGCATGTTAAGTAGAAAAGGGTTAGCATCCACCAAAAATAGCAAATGGGCATCATCTGTACTATATCTTCATTGCGGTGAGTAGCATGGTAGCAAATGGACAGATTAAAAAATGGATACAACTATTAATTGCAACAGGCTTAACAACATCTTAGTCATGTTTTGTAAGTTTGTAGCCATTGAAATACAACTGTTTAAAAATGGTTTCAATTGTTAATTGCAACATGCTTAATAGACATTGAAACCGGTATTGATAAAAATGCAATTGGCATAGTTAAACATCACAAGGCAGGTGCTGCCAGAGCAGAGAATGGCCCAGATGTCTATAAAAAGGTAGGGAAAGTAGCAAAAACATGTTAGGCATGTTTAGTAGAACATGCTTAATACATCGACCGTATAGAACATAGCCATTAATTCCAACTGTATTGGTAAGATTCAATTGGTGAGTACATACTTGGTAAGTACTAAGAGGTAGTTGTTGGGGCACTTCATCTTGGTCAGAGCCCGCCCAAACTCAGCGATGGCGGAGGCGAGCTGTTCCTCCGAGTCAAAGCGTGGATCAGTGCCACTAACATGTGTACCTACAGGCAACCAGTAAATGGTAGAAGTTAAACTGCAATTGCACAAATTATGTGAATTATTGTAAGACATGGGATGCAGCTAACCTCGACGGCAAACAAAAGCATCAGCTGTTATGACCCTGCGGAAGTATATGGACAGATATGTTAAGTAGAACACAGTTAGCATCCACCAAAAATAGCAAATGGGCAGCATCTGTAGTATATCTTCATTGCAGAGAGTAGCATGGTAGCAAATGGACAAATTAAAGAATGGATACAAATAATAATTGCAACAGGCTTAACATCATCCGAAGTCATGTTTTGTAAGTTTGTAGCCATTGAAATTGTTGGGGGAAACAACACTTATGGGATAACTGGAATCCCTTCTACGGTTGGCGGGCGCGGTGTTGTGCAAAGAGCGGGTCTAGAAGCCAGCACAAAGATCGTATACCCAGGTTCGGGCCGCGAGGATGCGTAATACCCTAGTCCTGCTTTTGTGTATATTTGAGTGTTCTTGAGCTTTTGAACTAGCTATGGTGCGTGCGTCGTCCAAAAGATCTGAATCCCCCCCAGTACGCCGCGGGCCTCCTTTTATAGACAAAGGGGCTTCCACAGTGGCACACAGGAGGTGGAAATGTATACAGTGCACAAGCTTATCACTTGTGATTATAGGACAAAGTGCATTAAATGCGCTACTTAGATGTCCACTTGCTTTATCAGAGGCGGTAACGAGGCCCATCCCGTCTGTCGCCGCTCTGCCTTGCTCCGGCATGTGTCCAGGCCAACAAGGCATGCAACGCCATGTAGACTGGCAGGCTACTGAGTAGGAGTGGTGGTAGGGTCTTCATGAAGATCTGCATGCCACCAGCAGGTGCTTGCTGAGTTGTCCTAGAGGCCGCACGTCGCCATGCAGGAGTTCGCCTAGTTGGTGGGCTGGCAGCTTCATGGGAACAGCGGTGGAGCTTTGGCAGATGTGGGTCTGGCTGCAGCCCCGCGGATGTCCTCGGCAAGAGTCTTGCCTGGGCCCCGGCAAGGGTCTTGCCGTGGCGTAGTAGTCGTCCCTGACAATGGGCTTGCCGGGGGTCTCGTGGGTATCCTTAGCAAGGATCTCGCCGGGGATCTTCGTCTTCTGGTTATTTATCTAGTCTTCTATGCTTCTGGTCTTCACAAATATCTCCATGCCACCACGGAGGTGCCTCCTAATGACGACATGACTACCTTGGATACAACCAAAAATATTGCATACATGCATATTTGTCAGGTGATTTCTAGTGTCAACTATTCAATAATCTATTTATATTATCCAGAACAAAAATACTTCACACACTTTTGTATTTTGTCTAATTGCAGGTGTATGGGACATTTGTACAATCCACATATGAAGATAGGGGAAAAGGAGAAGTTTAAGTTCTGTTCAAAAAGTCCTCTCACGTCACTTTTGGGCCAAGAGAAGATAGAGTCCAAGTCTCTCACGTTCTGGATTCAGATTCGGACTACACAGACATACCTGACTCAAAACGCCAAGAACTTTTTCATACGGGCTCTGAATTGGGTGATTCTTTTTTTGTTGGAAAGTAGATTTCATCCTCTTTCCAAACCAATTGGAATCACCTTTAAATTCGTCCGGAGCGTTGAGATATGGACGAAACAATCTGACGCTGCAGCAGAATCTGAGTCAAGCAACAAGTCCAAAGGTGTTTCATCACCTCCACTTGGGCCCATGAGCCTCGTACGAACTAGGGTTGGTTTTAGGATGCCTTGGGACGTCCTCCCACCTCCTTGGCCACCACCCCTTACTCCTATATAAGTAGATCCATCTAGTAGCTTTTTTGCTTGGGATTTGTTTAGTTAAAAGTTAGCCATTGCAACTTCGTGTACTTCGTTTGTGTCCAACGACCAGACCAAGACTGCTTACGGATCCCCACCTTTATCAATACTTCATATATAATCGCAATATTCAGATTGCTTTTATCATATTCTTGCTTGTTCTTTGATTGCTTGCAGGAATAGACCTTCGTGGTCAGGTTGATTGTGCTCCGGCGTGGTCAATAACCTCTCGAAGTTGGTTTAGCGATTGCTAGGGCGCAACGTCGTGCACGTTTGTAGTCGGATCGTCAAAGTCATCTTCACCAAATCGATAGTTAACATCTCATCGAAAGATTGGGACACCCCGCCTCTATCACCTCCCGAGCCTTTGTTCCAATGTGGTTGAGGGCGTCGGAGCTCTCAGGCTCGAGGGTGGTAGCCCTACTGGTGTTGGGCAAGTTGCCCCGGCAAGGCTCTTGCTGGGGCTGTGGAAGCTGCCCCGGTAAGGCTCTTGCTGGGGCTGTGGAGGCTGCCCCGGCAAGGACCTTGCCAGGGGAGTCTACCTCGCCCTTCTGCTCTTTGTGTCTCCACTTGGCGTTGGTCTAGTCGTCTTACGCATTTGCTTCCTCTCCCCCGTGATAACCCACAAGTATAGCGGATCGCAACAGCTTTCGAGGGTAGAGTATTCAACCCAAATTTATTGTTCGACACAAGGGGAGTCAAAGAATATTCTCGAGTATTAGCAGCTGAGTTGTCAATTCAACCACACCTAGAAACTTAGTATCTGCAGCAAAGTGTTTAGTAGCAAAGTAATATGATAGTGGTGGTAACGGTAACAAAAAGAGTAATGAAAGCAAAGTAATATTTTTGGTGTTTTATAGTGATTGTAACAGTAGAAATGAGAAAGTAAATAAGCGTAAACCAATATATGGAAAGCTTGTAGGCATCGGATCAGTGATGGATAATTATGCCGGATGCGATTCATCATGTAACAGTCATAACATAGGGTGAGACAGAACTAGCTCCAATTCATCAATGTAATGTGGGCATGTATTCCGAATATAATCATACGTGCTTATGGAAAAGAACTTGCATGACATCTTTTGTCCTACCCTCCCGTGGCAGCGGGGTCCTATTGGAAACTAAGGGATATTAAGGCCTCCTTTTACTACAGTACCAGAACAAAGCATTAGCACGTAGTGAATACATGAACTCCTCAAACTATGGTCATCACCGGGAGTGGTCCCGATTATTGTCACTTCGGGGTTGCCAGATCATAACACATAGTAGGTGACTATAGACTTGCAAGATAGGATCAAGAACTCACATATATTCATGAAAACATAATACGTTCAGATCTGAAATCATGGCACTCGAGCCCTAGTGACAAGCATTAAGCATAGCAAAGTCATAGCAACATCAATCTCAGGACATAGTGGATACTAGGGATCAAACCCTAACAAAACTAACTTGATTACATGATAAATCTCATCCAACCCATCACCGTCCAGCAAGCCTACGACGGAATTACTCACGCACGGCGGTGAGCATCATGAAATTGGTGCTGGAGGATGGTTGATGATGACGACGGCGACAAATCCCCGTCTCCGGAGCCCCGAACGGACTCCAGATCAGCCCTCCTGAGAGGTTTTAGGGCTTGGCGGTGGCTCCGTATCGTAAAATGCGATGATTTCTTCTCCTCTATTTTTTCTCCCCGAAAGCAAATATATAGAGTTGGAGTTGGCGTCGGAAGGTGTCCAGGGGGCCCACGAGGTAGGGGGCGCACCCTAGGGGGCGCCCCCCACCCTCGTGGACAGGGTGTGGGCCCCCTGGTCTTCATCTTTGGCGAGGATTTTTATTATTTATTGTAAGGTATTCCGTGGAGTTTCAGGTCATTCCGAGAACTTTTGTTTTCTGCACATAAAACAACATCATGGCAATTCTGCTAAAAACAGCGTCAGTCCGGGTTAGTTCCATTCAAAACATACAAGTTCGAGTCCAAAACACGCGCAAAAGTGTTTGGAAAAGTAGATACGACGGATACGTATCAACTCCCCCAAGCTTAAACCCTTGCTTGTCCTCAAGCAATTCAGTTGACAAACTGAAAGAGAAAAAGAAAGACTTTTACAAACTCTGTTTGCTCTTGTTGTTGTAAATATGTCAAGCCAGCATTCAAGTTTTCAGTAAAGATTATAACTAACCACATTTGCAATAATTCTCAGGTCTCATAATTACTCATATCAATAGCATAATCAACTAGCGAGCCATAATAATAAATCTCGGATGACAACACTTTCTCAAAACAATCATAATATGATATAACAAGATGGTATCTCGCTAGCCCTTTCTGAGACCGCAAAACATAAATGCAGAGCACCTTTAAAGATCAAGGACTGACTAGACATTGTAATTCATGGTAAAAGAGATCCAATCATAGTCACACCTAATATAAATTAATAGTGATGAATGCAAATGACAGCTGTGCTCTCCAGCTAGTGCTCTTTAATAAGACGGTGATGACTCGACATAAAAGTTAAGGGACATTTGCATTTGTGCCCCTAACTCGAACCCACTACTCAGATTTGCCCCTAATTTCGAAGCGTGCTCAAATTTGCCCCTCCGCCGTTAGTTCCACTTATAGAAATACCCTTCCGCGCCGTTTCCGTCTAGTCAAAGCCGTTTCACTGTTATCTGGTCGTTTCTTTGACATTTTTGCCCCTGTCTCAATGTGTCACTTACTGTTGGGGCCCACTCGTAAAAAATAAAACAAAAACCCTTTCTCTCACTCCCTCTCCCTAACACACTTACAGGTGGGGACAATCTAGAAAGAAGAAAAAGAAAAAGACTAATCAAACTAGGTATTGGGCCCACTGTCATTGGCTTAACAATATTTCTGAATATTTTGTTTTAATTAACTGTTGATTAGGCTGACAGTTGCCGACGGCGACCAATTCCCGTGGCGGAGGCACGCCGGGAGGCCACAAGGAGGCCGGACGAGGGGAGCAGGCGATAGCCCCGGATCTACCGCATCCAGGGATGAATTCTTCGGACCATATGGTCGCCGGAGCGAACGGCGGCGACCATTCCCTCGGTGGCTTTGGGCGGCGCAAGCGGGGGACCTACGATGCAAGGGGAGAGAGGGGAAGGCTGTGTGACATTAACGAGCTCACTAGCAGCACGACGGAGACGCTGCTGGGGCTCAGGGAAGACCAGAGCGACGACTTCGACCATGGCGGCCATGGCAGATCTCGGAGCTCGCGGGGAAGACGACCCGTGATCATGGGGCTTGCTATGGAGGATGCCCACGGCTTCTGCTGTACATCAGGACGCCCAGGGAGCGACTGGGATCGGCTGGCGTGCTTCAATGGCATCCAATCGAAGGCGGCGGTCCAAGAACGGAGGTGGGGAAGATGCGTCCGGGCGCTCGGTCCTGGACTTGTCTGTTCAAATTGGTAGGCCAGGATGACGATGGCATGTTGTAAGATCGTCATGGCGAGGTGGCGAAGCTTGGGGCTGTCGTTGGCCATGTGCTGGACAGACGACGACGATGGGGCAGCCCCCGACGAGCTTGCAGGAGAGGGCTAGAGGAGGGGAGAGAGAACGAGGGCGAGCGACGGAGAGAGAAGAAGGGCGAGAGGGCTGCGGCGGCAGGGGAGGCCAGCGGTGGCGGCGGCGCCCGTTCGGCACTCTCGCCGGAGTTGAGAGAGATAGTGGTCGTTGGCCCGTCGTTGGGCAGCGAGGGAGAGGTAAGATAGAGAGAGACAGAAATATTTTTTTTTAGATTGGCCCCACCTGTAAGTGTGTGAGGGAGAGGGGGTGAGAGAAACGGGTCTTTTTGTTTTATTTTTTGAGAGTGGGCCCCGCCAGTAAGTGACACATTGAGACAGGCGCAAAAACGTCAAAGAAACAGACATATAACAGTCAAACGGCTTTGACTGGACGGAAACGGCACGGAAGGGTATTTCTATAAGTGCAACTAACGGCGGAGGGGCAAATTTGAGCATGCTTTGAAATTAGGGGCAAATCTGAGTAGTGGGTTCGAGTTAGGGGCACAAATGCAAATGTCCCAAAAGTTAATGGATAGGCACTTCCTAGAGGGAAGCAGGGATTTGTAGAGGTGCCAGAGCTCGGTTTTGAAACAGAAATTGAATAATATTTTCAGCGGTATACTTTCATTGTCAACATAACAACTAAGAGATGGCGATATCTTCCATGCTACACACATTATAGGTGGTTCCCAAACAGAATGGTAAAGTTTATACTCCCCCTCCACCAACAAGCATCAATCCATGGCTTGCTCGAAACAATGAGCGCCTCCAACATACATCAGGTCCCAGGGGGAGTTTTGTTTGAAATTAATTTTGATTTAGTTTGCATAAAGCATGGGACTGGGCATCCCGGTGACCAGCCATTTTCTCGTGAGTGAGGAGCGGAGTCCACTCCTCTTGAGAATAACCCGCCTAACATGGAAGATAAGGGCAGCCTTGGTTGATACATGAGCTATTCGAGCATACAAAACAGAATGTTTATTTGAAGGTTTAGAGTTTGGCACATACAAATTTACTTGGAACGGCAGGTAGATACCGCATATAGGAAGGTATAGTGGACTCATCTGGAATAACTTTGGGGTTTAAGGGATTGGATGCACAAGCAGTATTCCCGCTTAGTACAGGTGAAGGCTAGCAAAAGATTGGGAAGCAACCAACTAGAGAGCGACAACAGCCATGTACATGCATTAAAATTAGTAAACATTGGATGCAAGCATGAGTAGGATATAATCCACCATGAACATAAATATCGTGAAGGCTATGTTGATTTTGTTTCAACTACATGTGTGAACATGTGCCAAGTCAAGTCACTTAAATCATTCAAAGGAGGATACCACCTCACCATACCACATGATAACCATTTCAATAGCATGTTGGCACGCAAGGTAAACCATTATAACTCATAGCTAATCAAGCATGGTGTCGGGGAAACTGCCTCCGCGAGCACCTATGGGGACGGAGCCCCTTTTCGGTTCGGCGGGGGGTGGAGGTCGCACGAAGAGCAGATCGAGGCGAGGCACACGAGCGGTTTACCTAGCTTCGGAGCTCTCCGGAGAGATAATACTCCTACTGCTGCTTTGTGGTTTGTATTGAGTTCTTGCTCGGGAGCGCTGAGTGCTACAGTACGCACCAGCAGCTAACGAGACCGAGCGTGAGCGTTCTCCTGTCCTCCCTCTCTACGTTGTGCATGGGCCTCCTTTTATATGCTCAAGGGGTCACCGACAGGTGGCAACATAGGCAAGGGCAAAAATGGAAAGGTGCTGTGGTAGGTACAGCTACCTACACAGTGTATCATACCTAACCCTGACGGCAGGGGACAAGGGCATTAAATGCCTATCTACGTCGCCCAAACAGTGCAGAAAAGGGATCGTCAGGGACGCCACCGCTCGCCACGATGGCAATCTTGTCAGCGCCGCTTGCCACAGTGCACCCCTGGCTGCACAGCCTCCCGCCACGTACGCCTGGAAGGGTCCCAGAGCGACACGTTGGTGGATGTGCTGGAGCGCGGGTACAGAGTGGTTGCTTGCCGCGGCAAACGCCTTGCCGCGGTTGTTGTCTTGTCTCGTCCGGAAGCTTGTCGCTCGCCGGGTCTTGCCAGGACGCGTGGCGCGTCGCGGCAAGTTCCTTGAGATGCCTTGGTTGGCCTTCCCGACAAGCTCCTCTTGCCGGGGCTTTGTGCCTTGAGTGGCCTTCCCGGCAAGCTCCTCTTGCCGGGGCCTTGTCTCCTTGGCTTGAATACTTTGTTCTTGAATGGCTCCAAAGGAACCACGGGGGTCCTTGCCGGTCACCCAGCAAGCCTTGCCGCGGGGCGCTGCGACTGCCCATGCACAAGTTCGGGATACTAGGGTACCCCTACTCTAGTACACCGACAGGAGCCCCCGGGCCTGGGCCATACACGGTGCCGAGCGCTATTGGGCCAGGCCCAAAACAGGGCACGGGCACGCGCGGCCTGGATCACGCCGTATCTTGCTCCGTATCCACCGCGCCCTCCCCGAACGACACGTGTTAATTGCGGCGTCGTGGGAGAGATCATGGGTGGTTTCTTTATTCGGAAGGGCCAAACGTCTGCCCCCTCCCTCCTTATAAGCAGGGGAAACAGGGGCAGTTCATGCCTTCCCCTTAAACGGAGGGAGGCGTGGAGGCGTGGTTTTCGAGGCGTCCACTCCCCACGATCACGGGGTGGGGAGAGGTCGCCTCATCCGTCGCCTCAGTTCTGTACGCCTGCCACGCGGCTTCTGTCGGGGATATACCCCGCGATGTAAACCGGTCGGAAGTTAACCCGGCCAGACTTGGCGGTTTATCTGAAGACCCGCCCTGACCTTGGCGGTTTACAAGCAATCCGCTTGGTCGTTATGACTCACTAGTAAACCGACGGGCGGATCAGACGGATGACAAGACCCAAGGCCTAGAAGGCCGGTTCAACTATGGTGGGCCTGTTTAAGAGGAAAGGAATATTTATCTTACAAAGAGTTAAGACCAGGACTTGTATCCGGTTTGTATTAGAGATAGACTAGTCCTAATCCTAATAGGACTCCACATGTAAACCGCCCCTTCAACATATATAAGGAGGGGCAGGGCTCCCCAAAGAGGGACAAGTTAGAAGCTACAAGCGACAAGCAATCAATAATCTCTAGGGCTAGACACAAGAGCCGGTTTACGGCGTCTCCCTCGGGATGATAATGAGACCTAGCCTCAAACAGCATGTAGGGTTTTTAGCGGATGATGTTTCCCGGGGCCCGAAGCTGTCTAAACCCTTGTCTTGCGTGTTGATCCGCCCTGCGTCTCTCGTCCCACTCAACCCCTCTCAAGCCACCACATGGATGCGTTGGCCTCGCGACTAAGTCCTGACACTAAGGACATCTGCCGTGACAAATCCACGACAGTTGGCGCCCGCCGTGGGGCAGCGCACGGTGGTGATGAGTTCTTGAAGGGATCTCTCCGAGGGATCGAGAAGCTCGCAATTTTCCGAAGGAAGAATAGCCGAATTGAACAGATCTACATCAACTTGAAGATCGTCAGTCCAAGTTTACAATCTGTGAGATTTAAAGTTTAAGAGGAGTTAGGGTTACACGGCAGATTACAAATCGAGCCATGGTTATGACTCGGATTCGCTACGGTGATTTTTTGGTCAAAGCCGCCGCCGTCGCCGTGAGCGGTTTAAGTTGCTTCTTTACAAAACCACCATCGCAAGGAAAATCCTGAAGCACATTATGAGATTCCAATTTGAGACGGACTCGGACTCGCCTGTCACGCCTCCGCTTCCGAGCCACCGCGGATACACTCCGGCTAGACTATGTCCAAATCGCCGCCTCCACCTCCAGCTCCGAGCTGCTGTTGAACCGCCGCACCCCGCGGAGACGCCGCTTGGTCAAACCGTTTCGACGACCGGCCTCCGAGGCCTGGGGCCGCATCCGTCTCCACCGGTTGCCTCCCGCACGCTCGTTGTCCCCGGTGCGCCGGCCGGCTCCTGCGTCCTCCGTCGCTGCACTTTGAACCGCTGCACCGAGCCGCCGCTAGTTCGCTCTCCTGCTTCGAGCCGCCCTCGCCGGAATGGCCTTGAGCCGCCTCGCCTACGAGACATCGCTGGCCTTTTCTCCGCCTCTGCCAAGTCACACTGCTCCAGGTCGGCCGCGCCGTTGACGGGCTCTAGCTCCACAGCTTCCGAGCCGTCCGCCTCCGCTCGTCATGGCCTCAAGCCAGCTACGGCCTCGGATCAAGTCACCTGTCACCACACCAACCTCGCCTCCGCCTCTGGGCTGCCTCCTTGCTCAGAGCCGCTTGCTGCAGCTGCCGCGGCCTCTCCGCGAGCCCGCGTCAACCCCGTGTCGCCTAGACCGACTGTGTGTTGGCTAGGTTTGGATGCGCGAGTGCGTATTCTCTTCCACAGGCGGATCAAAACCCAAGAAACCCTCGCTTCCTGGGCGTACGGACGCAGCGTCGCGTGCATACCTGACCGGCTGGCTGATGCTGCTCCCCCACCCGTGATCTACTCCCATCAAGTCCCGAGACAGCCATTAACTCTTGGGTGAAGTAGCGCGTCCTCAAATACACTACTAATGGAGGCGTGGGGCACATCATCAAGTACTAATACACATGTACTGATTGATTTACTAGTACACATGTACTGATTGATTTTGAGGAAGTCTGTGGACGTGAAGATGCTACATTAACAAACAATGGCGAATCAAAATTTCCAAAGGCTCACCTCTGCCGCTGTGGCCGCAGGCCAGGCTCTGCTGCCTCATCTGTTTGGACAAATCAGGATAATTATTTATGACAAAGGTATTGTTATACCGCGGACATGGAGCGCGCGCCAGCATAATTTTGCACTGGCATTCCTTCGGGCCATGATGCTCAACGGATACACGTGCAAGTCGCCGCCCCGATGATTTGGATTACATCCGTCCGCACCACCTTACAACGCCACGGACGACTCGCCGTCCACCCTCGCCGCCGGTTCATGCGTCCGCGCCGGTTTACAAAACGGAGGGCAACTTGTTCATCCGCACCGGTTTACCACACTGCGGCCAGTTCTCCATCTGCGCCGGCTTACAACACCTGCGGCTGACTCTCCGTCTGCGCCGGTTTATAATGCCCGCAGGCGACTCTCCGTCCACGCCGGTTTACAACTCCCGCGGCCGACATTCGTCCGCACCGGTTTACAATACCGTGGCTGACTCGGCCGTGATTAACTTCAGCTCCACCATGGTGATCATCAACTCTACGGTGGATAACCCCTGACATGATATATCAGGTGATATCCATCCTATATATTTTATATTATATATTGCTTTCTTTAAAAAAAAGAGCAGTTACTCTGCTTTGCAATATTTTATGCAGGACAATTATTCATTATAAACATGGTTTATACCATGGGTACGGAGCACGCGCTGGCAACGTCCTGCCCGGTGATCATCCGTGCCATATTACACGGTGAATGGATGCGTGCAAGACGTCGCCCTTATGGCCCGGTCTACATCAGCTTGTCGGGACCACGCCTGCATTTGACTCGCCCGTCCGAACCGGTTTACAACACCACGGCCGGCTCATCTGTCTGTGCCGCTTCTGATGCTGCGGTCGTTTTGTCGTCCGTCTCTCACGGCCTGGTCTACATCAACATACCAGGCCGCACCTGTCTGCATGAGCTGTTTATTGGGTATGAGCAAGTCAGAGCTTGGGTAGCCCGGTTTTCTTTCAAATTGGAGGCAAATTATCATCAACCGCCGTCTGCGCTGGATGGCTCAATGGGCAGGCGCACAAGTCGCTGTCACTACAGTTTGGTTAAGCTTCAAATCACCAGTTGGAAGGAACCATGGGCCGAGTTGCTGACACGGCTCATGCGGGGTCATTTCTAACCCGCCACAGTCATCTCAATCTTCTGTGGATATATACCTTATGCTATGGTCAAGTATGGAGAGTCTCAAGCCAACTCCTCGAGTCACCTTTGAGACTCGGGGGCTACGATGACATGACTCAGCAAATCTTGCCAGTTTCAGCCGGTTTAAGAAACCCAGGACGATGGAGGGAAAGATAACCCGATCCCGGATGCTACTGTTATATTGATGAAAGTTTAAAGGCCGTCAGAAAAATTCCGGCTTAGAAAGTATATGACAGTTACGAAATCCCGGCTCAATGAAGAAGATCCGGGTCATCAGAAAGGATTCCGGTTTAAAATCCGGCTCAAGGGAAGTCAGTCTCATTGAAGCTCTCAAATATCCGGTTTACAAATCCGGTTCAAGGGAAATCTATTCTCCCACAAAGCTCTGAAGCGCTCAAATCCGGTTTAAGAATTTCCGGTTCAAAAAGGAATTAACCTCTTGCAAATTCGAGTTTAAAGGCCGTCAGAAAATTTCAGACTGAAAATGAAGATTCCGGTTTACGATCCGGTTCAAGGGAAGGATGTCTCCCACAAGCTTTGAAGCTCTTAACATCCGGTTCAAAATCCCGGTTCAAGAATAATTTATCTCTTGAAAAAAGTTGAAAATTACCGAAGAGGACCTGCTGCCATGATGCGCCGTTCAAACATGGGTATCCGGCCTTATTGGTTTGACATATTATTTATCACATGGGGGCTCCTGCTTTGTAAAGCGGGGTATCTATTCTTTATATCATGCGTGGTTACACGGAGTGGATTCGCTTTAGGGCAACCTCCGGTTTACCCCTTGAGGTCGCTTCACAGAAGAGCAACAAAGTCAGTTGGGGACCTAGTCGACTTGAACCGTAGCTACACCTCCTGGGAGCTTGGTCATGTCTTGACGATGGTAATGCCTTCTGGCTGGCACATTTGCCACTAAGTCAGTTGGGGACCTAATCGACTTGAACCGTAGTTACACCTTATGGGATCTCGGTCATGTCTTGATGATGGTAATGCCTTCTGATCGGCTTTTAAACAGCCAATAAGTCATTTGGGGGCTTGGTCGTGTCCGAACCAATGCAATGCCACTTGATCGGCCCTAGGCCACTGAGTCACTTGGGGGCTTGGTCGAATCCGAACCAATGCAATGCCACTTGGCCGGCGTAACGCCACGCGTCATTTTGGGGTCCTGGCTGACTGGCACCATTGCTACGCCTTCGGGGGGCTTGGTTGCGTCTGACCATGGTAATTCTATCTGACCAAGCTCAGTAGAGCTCTTCTTTTGCAAAAAATTGTTGCCATTGCTTTTGCTTTAATAGCCTTTCTTGAGAAGTTGCTATTTTATTTGCGTTTTTTAAACCGACAGTATTTGTACCGGTTCAAACAGCTAAATTGGCGGAACACGGTCCATTTTTAGACCGGAGATTATCTGCCCGGTTTGATTTTCTGTTACCATCCTATTATGGAGTAAACCGGTGTTTATCAACCCGGCTCGGCTTTCAACTACAAGTTGTCAGTACACGATCAAGTTATAATCCGGAGACTATCAGCCCGGTCTGGTTTGACTACAAGTCACCAGTATATACATGGTTAATCCGGTGTTTATCACAACCCGGTACGGTTTTATCATAAAATCGGCGCAATATGGAAGGAGTTATCATTACTCAAGATTGGGGTTATCACTCTTACTACAAAAAGTTGGTAAACTAACGATGTGATTCAATGTCATAGGTATGATATATTTCATATTTTTTAGTGCAGCCTTGGTTATAAAACCAGGTTATATGTTGGGCATTATGACCCGTCCGGCGGTAAACCGCCAGGACACTTTAAACTTGTTGTATGCAGAAACAGGTTGAATAAAGCATGATTATAAATTATCCGGTGTTTGTTAAACCGGCCTGGCTTTCAGACGATAAGTCGCCGGTATGATGATAAATTATCCAGTGTTTATTAAACCGGTCTGGCTTTGGACTATAAGTCGCAGTATATATTTGGATTGCGCCATTGAATCATGCGCTTATAAATTATTGGATTATATTATTCAAATAGCCAAACTTGGCTGAATTTTCATTATGATATTGGATGAATAAGGTTTTCATACCAGATTATATTATCTTGAATAGCCAACATTGCTGGATTTGTATTATGGTTATTAATATTATGATTAAGGTTTTCAAAGTCGCTTTAGCGCAATGGTTATCATTTTCTACAATTGAAGGAATAGTCCCGAGTTGCTGCAGGCTTACAACCCGGCACTTGGGGGCTACATTATTCAAAGTTGAGATTATATCAAATATGCAAGTCTCATGTCGCTGTAAGCATGCACCATGACACTTGGGGGCTACCGATTGCTCCCGTCAACTATTCAAGGTACAAAGCTTTTTATCCATTATATTGAAGGGTCCACTGCTCAGTTGGTAAAGCACAAGGCTCTTAACCTTGTGGACGTGGATTCAAGCCCCATGATGGGGGTTACATCATATGATGTTATTTTCATTGAAGTGTATATCAAAGTCCCAGCTCAATATTATCTTACTGAGTCGGCCCTTGGGGGCTACATGCTGCTGTTCAAAGTTTAAAAGATTATATTTACAAAGTCCCTGCTGATTATTACATAATGAGCCGGCCCTTGGGGGCTACATTGGTTGAAGTTTTATGGGCATCAGTCAATTACAAGTCCCAGGTTGCTGCAAGCATGACAACCCGACACTTGGGGGCTACAGGTAATATGGATATAAGGGAGAAATATCTTCCAATTTTCTGTTTTGAGCCAATCATTATGACCCGGTGTCTACAACAATCATGAACCGGCATTGGAAATAATCATGACCTGGAATTCAGTTCTTATAAACCGGCAATCTTGACAATGATAAACCGACGAGTCTACATTTTCAAACCGGCTGAATATCAGATGAGTATTACAAGACCAATATTTCTTAAACCGGCGCTTTGGAAGCCAACTCAAGTGGATTATTCTTTACAATATTTTTCTATGAGAAACCAATGTCAGCAATTTGAGTATGAAGCTGGTTATTAACCTGGATTTTCTAGAAGGAGGAATGACAAGGACTTGAGGATGATCAGGTGCCGGTTTACAAGAATTCTTAACCCGGAGCGCAACCTGTCAAATTTGTTCTTATGTTTATTTTGCAGCATAAGTTTACCATGGATGAATCCAAGCTAAACTTGGGGGCTAATGTCGGGGATATACCCCGCGATGTAAACCGGTCGGAAGTTAACCCTGCCGGACTTGGCGGTTTATCTGAAGACCCGCCCTGACCTTGGCGGTTTACAAGCAATCCGCTTGGTCGTTATGACTCACTAGTAAACCGACGGGCGGATCAGACGGATGACAAGACCCAAGGCCTAGAAGGCCGGTTCAACTATGGTGGGCCGGTTTAAGAGGAAAGGAATATTTATCTTACAAAGAGTTAAGACCAGGACTTGTATCCGGTTTGTATTAGAGATAGACTAGTCCTAATCCTAATAGGACTCCACATGTAAACTGCCCCTTCAACATATATAAGGAGGGGCAGGGCTCCCCAAAGAGGGACAAGTTAGAAGCTACAAGCGACAAGCAATCAATAATCTCTAGGGCTAGACACAAGAGCCGGTTTACGGCGTCTCCCTCGGGATGATAATGAGACCTAGCCTCAAACAGCATGTAGGGTTTTTACCGGATGATGTTTCCCGGGGCCCGAAGCTGTCTAAACCCTTGTCTTGCGTGTTGATCCGCCCTGCGTCTCTCGTCCCACTCAACCCCTCTCAAGCCACCACGACTAAGTCCTGACACTAAGGACATCTGCCGTGACAAATCCACGACAGCTTCCATGCCCTTGGGGTGGCGAACGGTGGAGGCGGGAAACCGGGCCGTCGTGGGTCGAGGCAGCGGGTCGGTCCCAGTCCCCTGCTCCTTCTGTGTCTTGATTAGCTGAGCGGGGAGGCCGAGCCCCCACCCCGTTCCTTTATAAGGAGCGGGAGGGGGGACGGAGGCCCGTATTCTTTCATCTCCTCTTTCCTTCAGCTTCTGCTCCCCTCTCTCTCATTCGCCATGGAGAAAGGGAAACCTGGTCCTTCAACGGTGGCGGCGAGGGTCGCCACTAGACAACGCGTCCCTCCCTCTCCCGCACCCGTGGTGGCAGAGCCAGCCGTAAGGGGAAGAGGGAGGGGGCGAGGCCGTGGGCGAGGTCGAGGGCGAGGCCGAGGCGCTCAGGGAAGAGGTGGACGGGGCGGCTCGCCGGCCTCGCCTCCGCCAGCGGTTCCTCTTCCCATGGCGGACCATATTGGGGACGACCCTTGCGAGTTCTTTGTCAGGCTGCGTCGGCCGCCTCGTCGTCGCCTTTGTCTCCCAACTCCATTTGCGAGCGAGATGGAGTTGGATCCGCCCGAGACACTGAGGCTGCACATGAGGGGCTGTGGAATCAGCGGTACGCGAGTCCACGTTGACTTCCCGGTGTAACGCCCCGGATGTAACTTGCCTTATTTGTAATCCAACTCTTGCCATTTTCGGCTATGTGTTATGATATTTCCTCCGTGGTTGGGTTTCCCTTCGTTTTGTATTTTGTTCATGTCATGCATTTCATATCATGTCATCATGTGCATCGCATTCGCATACGTGTTCGTCTCATAAATCCGAGCATTTTCCCCGTTGTCCGTTTTGTAATCCGGCGCTCCTATGTTCCCCGGCGTCCCCTTTTACATTTCTTCGTGAGCGGGTTTTAAACTTTCTCGGATTGGACCGAGGTTTGCCATGAGGCCTCGGTATAGCACCGGTAGACCGCCTGTCAAGTTTCGGGTCAATCGGAGTTCGTTTGGTACTCCAACGGTTAACCGGGTAACCGCGAAGGCCTCGTGTGTGTTGCCGCCCCAAACCCCTCCATAACAGCCCAATAACCCATCTAAGACACTCCCATGTCCTCCGCCGTTCGATCACGATCGCGTGTCCGAAAACCGCTCTCCATTTCGAGCTTCCTAGCTCCTTCTACCTATATAAACACCTCCCCCTCCTCCAATCCCGGGTAAAAACACCCCTAACCCTAGATCCCCGTCGCCCACGCGCCGCCGGACGTGTCCGGGCGCACCAGACGAAACCCGCCGCCGCCCCGGGCCAATCCCAGGGCGCCACGTGGCCTCCCCGCCGCCGGACCCGCGCCCCGCCGCCGAAGCCCGCCGGGGCCCGGACCGGGCCCTCCCGGCCCGCGCGCGAGCGCCGCCCGCCCGGTTCGCCCCCGCGCGCCGCGCCCCGCCGCTCCTCCCTCCGCGTCGCCCGCCGCCGCAGTCGCCGCCGTCGCCGCGCCCCGCCGCTCCTCCTTCCACGCCGCCCGTCGCCGCAGTCGCCGCCGCCGCCAGGGCCCCGCGCGCCGCGCCTCCTCCCTCGCCGCGCCGCCTCCTCCGTCCCCGCACGCCGCCGCCCCGTCGCCGGCACTGGATCCGCTGGATCCGGGCGGGATCCACCTCGCCGCGCCGCCCGGCGCCAGATCAGGCCATCCTCGGGTCGCGTGCGACTAGGGTTGACTTCGCCCCCTCTTTTTCTCCAAGTCCCTCAAGTTTCACATTATCATGCCTTGTTTATCATGTCGTAACTTTGCATCCGTGGCTCCGTTTCGTGCGCATAATATGTCGAATTGTTCGCCTCGAAGAGTAAAACATTTGGTCCCATTGCATCTTTTTCATTTGAGGTCATCTCGATTCCCGAAATGCTGTTAGAAGAGGGCTAGTTGATGTTAGTGGCTGGATCTTATCTGAACATGCGCGTTTGTCATTTTTGCCATGATTGATTTGTACCTCCTATGAAGTTGAGCCCTACATGAGTTGTGTAATATGCCATGTTACCTTTCCATAGAATTATGCCATGTATTTTTGTGATCTTTGTGGTGACTAGCACAAGCATGCAAACTAGGGCACTTGATGTTGCTGATTTCAGAGACTTAGTGATTTCACTGTCCCTGACTGCTGTTATTTTCATGCCATGTATTCATGTTGTTTCTGAGAGATCTATGCATAATTTGAGCATGAGCAGGAAGGGAATTTTGGACTTGAGTATTTTCTACATCCATCCATGCCTTTTTTTGCAATTATGGAGTGCCATAGCTTGAGTCAATCGAGCTCTACTTTTGCTTCAAAATGTTGCTGGCAGATTGTTTACATGTTATTCGATTTTGCCAAGCTTGGTGTAGTTGATCCTTGCATGATATGATGTTATTCTTGCCGTTTCTAGTTACTATGCCATGTCTTCTTGATGTATGTATGCTTAGTTTATCATGCAATGCTCTGTAGTGAGTGCATCGAGCTCACGAACATGCCTACTCGTTATCTGTTTTTGACATGTCCAGTTTTCTGCTAAGTCTGTAACCTGTAACGAAACTTGCTTAATTGACATGGGTGTAATCATGTTTTCTGTTCTTTTTGGCTTATGGTCAGTAAGGGACTTTTATTAAGTGCTTTGAGTAGTTGCATGCCATGCCTTGTTTTTCTATGAACTTCTCTTGTAGCATGTCGTTTCCTTGCTCTAAACATGTCATCCTGATGTTAATTTCTGGCATGATAGTATTTTCACTAAGTCTGAGAACCTGTTATCTTTTGCACTTTTGCCATGCTTGTTTGAACCTGTTATGATGTGATTTAGCCGTAGCTCAGTGTTCATCTTTTGTCAAGAATCTTGAGTAGATTACTGTCATATGCCTTCTTGATATGTTTGAGTGCAGTAGCTTAGTTTCTTGTTGCTTGCTAAGTAGCATCATGCTGTTATTGGCAGATTATCGTCATTCTTGTTTTGCTTGTCATTTGCAAACCGTGCATCCGATTCCGGTGATCTTTATATCGATTTCAACCGAAATCACCTCACCTATCCAGTGTAATACTTGGTTTGCCAAGATTATGCCTTGTTCATCTTTTTCCTTCCGGAGCATGCATATGCATTGCATATCACATCTCGCATATCATGCCATGTTTTGCATCATGTTGCTTGCGCATTGCATCATGATTGATATTTGTCCCCTTTGCTTGTTTTCTTGCTTTGGGTAGAGCCGGGAGACGAGTACGTGAACGAGGAACCTGTTGAGAACGCTTTCGAGGACCAAGCTTTCGACAACTCTGAGAACCTTGCAGGCAAGATGACCATACCCTCGAAATCACTTCTATCTTTGCTTGCTAGATGCTCGCTCTTTTGCTATGCCTATGCTGCGATACCTACCACTTGCTATATCATGCCACCCATATTGCCATGTCAGCCCCTAACCATCCATGTCCTAGCAAACCGTTGTTTGGCTATGTTACCGCTTTGCTCAGCCCCTCTTATAGCGTTGCTAGTTGCAGGTGAAGATGAAGTTTGTTCCTTGTTGGAACATGGACTTGTTGTTCCTTGTTGGAACATGTTTACTTGTTGGGATATCACAATACCTCTTATTTAATTAATGCCTCTATATACTTGGTAAAGGGTGGAAGGCTCGGCCTTATGCCTGGTGTTTTGTTCCACTCTTGCCACCCTAGTTTCCGTCATACCGGTGTTATGTTCCTTGATTTTGCGTTCCTTACACGGGTGGGTGATTTATGGGACCCCCTTGACAGTTCGCTTTGAATAAGACTTATCCAGCAAGGCCCAACATTGGTTTTACCATTTGCCACCTAAGCCTTTTTCCCCGGGGTTTTCGCGAGCCCGAGGGTCATCTTTATTTTAACCCCCCCCCCCGGGCCAGTGCTCCTTCGAGTGTTGGTCCGAACTGTCAGCCGCCGATGGTCGCTAGGGGCAACTCTGGACTGGCCTACCGGAAGTTTGGACAATCCGGATGTGCCCTGAGACCGAGATATGTGCAACTCCTATCAGGATTTGTCGGCACAATCGGGCGGCTTTGCTGGACTTGTTTTATTACTGCCGAGATGTCTTGTAGTCCGGGATTCCGAGACTGATCGGGTCTTCCCGGTAGAAGGAATATCCTTCGTTGACCGTGAGAGCTTATAATGGGCTAAGTTGGGACACCCCTGCAGGGTATTATCTTTCGAAAGCCGTGCCCGTGGTTATGAGGCAGATGGGAATTTGTTGATGTCCGGTTGTAGAAAACCCGAAGTTGACCTTAACTAAAACACATCAACCGCGTGTGTAACCGTGATGGTCTCTTCTCGGCGGGGTCCGGGAAGTGAACACGGTTGTTGGAGTTATGCCTGACGTAGGTTGTTTCAGGATCACTTCTTGATCACTTCTAGCTTCGCGACCGTGCTTTGCCTTCTCTTCTCGCTCTCTTTTGCGTTGCAGCCACCATATATGCTAGTCGCTTGCTGCAGCTCCACCTTACAATCCTTTCCTACCTATAAGCTTAAATAGTCTTGATCTCGCGGGTGTGAGATTGCTGAGTCCCCGTGACTCACAGATTCTACCACAACAGTTGCAGGTACCAACGATGCCAGTGCAGATGACGCGTCCGAGCTCACTTGGGAGTTCGACGAGGAACGTGGCCGTTACTATGTTTCTTTTCCAGATGATCAGTAGTGGAGCCCAGTTGGGTGATCCGGGGATCTGTTTAGCATTTGGGGTAGTCTTCTTTCATTTTGGTACCGTAGTCGGACCTTGAGTGTAATCTATATGATGGATGTTATTTATGTACTTGTGTGAAGTGGCGACTGTAAGCCAACTATGTATCTTTCCCCTTATTTATTACATGGATTGTGTGAAGATTACCTCACTTGCGACATTGCTTTCAATGCGGTTATGCCTCTAAGTCGTGCCTCGACACGTGGGAGATATAGCCGCATCGAGGGCGTTACAAGTTGGTAATCAGAGCCATCCCCGACCTTAGGAGCCCCCACTGATTGATCGTTTTTAGCGGACGAGTTGTGTCTAGAAAAATGTTTTGAGTCATTTAGGAATTATATATCGGAGATCTTAGGAATTCTTTTTACTTCCCAGTCTCCTCATCGCTCTGGTAAGGTATCCTGACGTAGAGTTTTGACTCTTCTCTTCTCAAATTTCACTAAAAAAATTTTTTTAGGATCACGCGGGTATCTTAGAATCGTTCCGATGGTTTTATGATGACAACATTGTCTTGGTTGCCTCCCGTCAGCAGGGGTTTTAGAGGAGGTGTCCCGGGGAGTTGAGCTCCGAGGTGTTGTCGTCATAATTTTATCGTTGCGGTTTTGGAATACCTGAGTTTTAGTACGCCGACATCGGAAATCTCTTTTGTACAGTTGTTGGTGAGATAACCCTGATAGCCCAGTACTGAGGCGAGTGCGGGAGTATCGCCATGACTTGTATAACGGACGCTTTTCGAAGGTTGGAGGTAGATGATTTCCGAGGATTTCTTGGTTATGTGTTGAAGGATGGATACAGCTGGATCTAGGTATTGTTAGTTTGGGTGATATATTTTGTGTCCCCTGTATCCCCAACACCTGATTGCATAAACAGAAAGTTTCGGGAGTTTATAAGTGGGAATTCTTGTAGCTCTAGTATTTCTTCCGCAGATATTTGGTTCGTGATTGGGTAATCCTTACCAAGTATTTGTTCACATCCGTACCTTGTTGATTTCATTCCTTACCTTGTTCTAAGTGGCTTCTCAGCTTATGGAAGTGTGACGTTTTACTTTGGAATTCATTCATTCATTCTCGTTCGAATGTTTATGGTGAAGACTATATGTTGCAATTTCATTCCTTTGATTCAGCTTCAATATATATCTGTCAAGATGCTAATGGATGTCACCCTCTTCAGGATGGCTCCGCCAACGCGTCAGAATCCGGAACGCAATGAAGGAAGTCAGGCTAACCCTCCGCCACCACCTCCGCCTCCGGAGGCTTGGCAAGCCCTGATGACTGCCACAAATGCCAACACTCAGATTCTGATTCAGCTCTTGCAAGATCGAAACCAAGGGCAAGCTAATCAAGAGAATCAAGGCCAAGGCAACAATCAGCCGCACTTCGCTTCACTCAACCAGTTCCTTGCTAATCAGCCAAAGACCTTCAGCTACTGTGTCGAGGCCACTGACGCAGATGATTGGCTCATGGACATCAGCAAGCATTGCGAGTGCAGCAATGTCAGACCTGAGGACTTTGTCAAGTTTGCCTCTTTTCAACTGAAAGATCAAGCTGCTGAGTGGTTCCAGCAATACAAAGATTCCAGAGGAGGTCGTGTGATTACTTGGGATGATTTCCGCCGTGACTTCAAAGCTCACCACATTCCAGAAAGTGTTGTTGAGAATAAGCGTGAGGAATTCCGCAATCTCAAGCAAGGCACCATGTCTGTCTATCAATACAACACTCAGTTCCAGAAACTCTCTCGTTTTGCAAGGCAAGACATTCCTGATGAGAAGAGTATGATCTACCAGTTCAGGCATGGTCTCAGAGAAGATCTGCAACTTGCTCTCGTGCTTTTTGAGCCATTAAAGTATGATGAATTCTACAACATGGCGCTGAAACAAGAAGCTGCTCAGCTCAAGTGTGAGGCATCTAAGAAGAGAGTCAGAGACGCAGTTCAGTCTTATTCTTCTTCACTTGTGGTAGCTAAGCAACAGAAGTTCTGGTTGCCTCCTCCTCCTCCGTTCCGTCAGCCTTATCAGCAGAAGAACTCAAGTGGCCGTGGATCTTCCCACCCACCCAACCCTGGCTTTCAGAACAAGTCTCAGAATCAAGCTCCAAGGCCAAGTGCTCCTTACCTTCGTCCGCTCTCAGAGGTGACTTGTAACAAATGCCAGCAGAAGGGTCACTATGCGAACAAGTGCTTCAATCAGAGGCGCCTTCCGCCTCCTCCTCCTGTGAAATCTTCCAGCAATGCAGTGGTCAAGCATAAACCTAAGTATGCTAAGGTGAACATGTTGAATGCAGCTCAAACGGAGGATTCTTCTGAAGTGATCATGGGTAATCTTCCTGTTAATGATATTCCTGCAAAAGTCTTATTTGATACTGGTGCATCGCATTCTTTCATCTCAAAACCTTTTGCATCGAAGAACGAATTGTCTTTCCAAGGGTTGCCTAAACCGTTATCAGTTGTCTCTCTGGCTAAATGCTTGAACGCAGGATTTATGGTTCCGGATGTTTCTATCAAGATGGGCGACTATAGATTTCTGGCTAAACCAATTGTTCTTGGTGACTCTGATATTGATCTTATTCTCGGGATGGACTGGCTTTCTAAGCACAAGGCTCAGCTTGATTGTGCTGCCAGGAAATTCAATTGACTCACTCTTCTAACGATGTGATCATTTATGCCTCTCGTGATGATACCATTCGGTTGTTTTCTCTCAATGAGAATGATGAATTGGAGGCTATCTCTCAGATTCCAGTCGTTTGTGAGTACCAAGATGTTTTTCCCGAAGAGCTTCTGGGTATGCCTCCCCGTCGGCCAGTTGAATTCGTTATTGATCTTGAGCCTGGCACGGAACCCGTTTGCAAGCGTCCTTACAAGCTTGGACCAGATGAGCTCAAGGAATTGAAGATTCAACTCGATAAACAAGAGCGTCTGGGTCTGATCAGACCGAGTTCTTCTCCTTGGGGTTGTGGTGTTCTTTTTGTCAAGAAGAAGGATGGCACGGACCGACTTTGTGTCGATTACCGTCCATTGAACAAGAAGACTATCAAGAACAAGTACCCACTTCCCAACATCAATGAGCTATTTGAGCAACTCAAAGGTGCTAAGGTGTTCTCCAAGCTTGACCTTCGTATGGGTTATCATCAGATTCGCATTCGTGAAGAAGATATTCCCAAGACAACATTCAGAACAAGCTTTGGTTCTTATGAATATACTGTCATGTCTTTCGGCCTTGTCAATGCTCCTCCATATTTCACTCGCTTGATGAATTTCATCTTCAACCCCTACATCAACGAATTTGTCTTGGTCTATCTCGATGATATTTTGGTCTTCTCCAAGAATAAGAAGGATCATGCCAAACATTTGCGATTGGTACTCGACAAGCTCAGAGAGTATCAATTATATGCGAAGTTCTCCAAATGTGAATTCTGGCTTGATGAAGTTATTTATCTTGGCCATATCATCTCTGCCAAGGGCATTTCTATTAATCCAGAGAGGGTGTCTGCAGTTTTGAATTGGCAACCTCCTCAGAATGTCAAGCAGCTTCGCAGTTTTCTTGGACTTGCAAGCTATTGCCGAAGATTCGTTGAGAATTTCTCAAAGATTGCAAAGCCTCTTTCCAACCTCCTTCAAAAGCATGTGAAATATGTCTGGTCTCCTGAGTGTGACGTTGCTTTCAAGACTCTCAAAGAGAAACTCGTCACTGCTCCAGTTCTGACTCCTCCTGACGAATCCAAGCCTTATGAAGTATTCTGTGATGCTTCTCTTCAGGGCCTCGGTGCCGTCTTAATGAAAGAGAAGAAGGTTGTTGCCTATACCTCTCGCCAGTTGAAGCCCAATGAAAGGAACTACCCCACTCACGATCTTGAGTTGGCAGCAGTTGTCCACGCACTAATAACATGGAGACATATCCTGTTGGGAAGGAAAGTGGACATATTCACCGATCACAAGAGTCTCAAGTATATCTTCACTCAGCCTCATCTCAACCTCAGGCAAACTCGATGGGTCGAAATGATTCAAGAGTATAATCCGAGTATTGAATACACTCCAGGCAAGGCTAATGTGATTGCAGACGCTTTGAGCAGAAAGGCTTACTGCAACAGCTTAATCCTCAAGCCCTTTCAACCGGATCTTTGTGAAGCTTTCCGCAAGTTGAATCTCCAAGTTGTCCCTCAAGGTTTTCTTGCCAACCTCATCGTCTCTCCTACCTTGGAAGATCAAATTCGTGAGGCACAACTGTTGGATACCATGGTGAAGAAGGTGAAATGTGGTATTGACAAGGGCATTTCCAAATACAAGTGCTATCGAGTTGATGACAAAGATACTCTTTTCTTCGAGGACCGGATCGTGGTTCCAAAGGGTGATCTTTGTAAAGTCATTATGAACGAAGCGCGCAACTCCCTTCTGTCAATTCATCCTGGAAGTTCGAAGATGTACCATGACCTCAAGCAGTCGTATTGGTGGACTCGAATGAAGCGTGAGATTGCTCAATTCGTGAACGAGTGTGATGTCTGCAGAAGGGTGAAAGCAGAACACCAACGACCAGCTGGTCTTCTCCAACCTCTTGCTATTCCAGAATGGAAGTTTGATCATATCGAAATGGACTTCGTGACTGGTTTTCCTAAGTCCAAGCGTGGAAATGATGCTATCTTCGTCGTCATCGACAAGCTCACCAAAGTGGCTCATTTTCTTCCTATCAAAGAGTCTATCACAGCAGCGCGGCTGGCAGAGCTCTACACATCCAGAATTGTCTCCTTGCATGGCATTCCACAATTGATCTCTTCAGACCGTGGCAGCATCTTTACCTCCAAGTTTTGGGATTCTTTTCAGAAGGCCATGGGCACCAACATTCGCTTCAGCACAGCTTTCCACCCTCAGACTAGTGGACAAGTCGAGCGTGTCAACCAAATTCTTGAAGATATGCTCAGAGCTTGTGTTATCTCTTTCGGCTTGAAGTGGGAGGATTGTCTTCCTTATGCTGAATTCTCTTACAACAACAGTTTTCAAGCCAGCTCGGGCAAAGCCCCATTCGAGATTCTCTATGGCAGAAAGTGCCGTACTCCTCTCAACTGGTCTGAAACCGCTGAACGCCAATTGCTCGGCAATGATTTGATCTCAGAGGCGGAGGCTATGTGCAAGGTCATTCATGAGAACCTCAAAGCCGCGCAATCGCGCCAGAAGAGCTATTACGATAGCAAACACCGAGATGTGGCATTCGAGATCGGAGACCATGTCAACCTCCGTGTCTCTCCAATGAAAGGAACTCGTCGCTTCGGTATCAAGGGGAAACTTGCCCCCAGATACGTGGGCCCTTTCAAGATCATCGGCAAACGAGGCGATCTCGCCTATCAACTTGAGCTTCCCTCCAACTTTGCAAATGTGCACGATGTCTTCCACGTGTCACAGCTTCGCAAGTGCTTCAAGACGCCTGAGCGCACCATCAACTTCGAAGAGATTGATCTTCAAGAAGATTTGTCCTATCATGAGCACCCCGTTGCTATTCTTGAAGAAACTGAGCGCAAGACTCGCAACAAGTCAATCAAATTCCTGAAAGTGAAATGGTCACACCATTCAGACCGAGAAGCCACATGGGAGCGTGAGGATCACCTACGTTCTGAGTATCCGGAGTTCTTTCAGTCCTATATCTCGGGACGAGATCCTCTCGTAGTGGTGGAGTGTTGTAACGCCCCGGATGTAACTTGCCTTATTTGTAATCCAACTCTTGCCATTTCCGGCTATGTGTTATGATATTTCCTCCGTGGTTGGGTTTCCCTTCGTTTTGTATTTTGTTCATGTCATGCATTTCATATCATGTCATCATGTGCATCGCATTCGCATACGTGTTCGTCTCATAAATCCGAGCATTTTCCCCGTTGTCCGTTTTGTAATCCGGCGCTCCTATGTTCCCCGGCGTCCCCTTTTACATTTCTTCGTGAGCGGATTTTAAACTTTCTCGGATTGGACCGAGGTTTGCCATGCGGCCTCGGTATAGCACCGGTAGACCGCCTGTCAAGTTTCGGGTCAATCGGAGTTCGTTTGGTACTCCAATGGTTAACCGGGTAACCGCGAAGGCCTCGTGTGTGTTGCAGCCCAAAACCCCTCCATAACGACCCAATAACCCATCTAAGACACTCCCATGTCCTCCGCCGTTCGATCACGATCGCATGGCCGAAAACCGCTCCCCATTTGGAGCTTCCTAGCTCCTTCTACCTATATAAACACCTCCCCCCTCCTCCAATCCCAGGTAAAAACACCCCTAACCCTAGATCCCCGTCGCCCACGCGCCGCCGGACGTGTCCGGGCGCGCCGGACGAAACCCGCCGCCGCCCCGGGCCAATCCCAGGGCGCCACGTGGCCTCCCCGCCGCCGGACCCGCGCCCCGCCGCCGGGGCCCGGACCGGGCCCTCCCGGCCCTCGCGCGAGCGCCGCCCGCCCGGTTCGCCCCCGCGCGCCGCGCCCCGCCGCTCCTCCCTCCGCGCCGCCCGTCGCCGCAGTCGCCGCAGTCGCCGCCGCCGCCAGGGCCCCGCGCGCCGCGCCTCCTCCCGCGCCGCGCCGCCTCCTCCGTCCCCGCGCGCCGCCGCCCCGTCGCCGGCACTGGATCCGCCGGATCCGGGCGGGATCCACCTCGCCGCGCCGCCCGGCGCCAGATCCGGCCATCCTCGGGTCGCGTGCGACTAGGGTTGACTTCGCCCCCTCTTTTTCTCTAAGTCCCTCAAGTTTCACATTATCATGCCTTGTTTATCATGCAGTAACTTTGCATCCGCAGTTCCGTTTCGTGCGCATAATATGTAAGATTGTTTGTCTCGAAGAGTACATCACTTCGTTCCATTGCATCTTTTTCATTCGAGGTCATCTTGATTCCCGAAATGCTGTTAGAAGAGGGCTAGTTGATGTTAGTGGCTGGATCTTATCTGAACATGCGCTTTTGTCATTTTTGCCATGATTAATGTGTACCTCCTATGAAGTTGAGCCCTATATGAGTTTTGTAATATGCCATGTTACCTTTCCAGAAAATTATGCCATGTATTTTTGCGATCTTTGTGGTGACTAGAACAAGCATGCAAACTAGGGCACTTGATGTTGCTGATTTCAGAGACTTAGTGATTTCACCAAGTCCCTGACTGCTGTTATTTTTATGCCATGTATTCATGTTCTTTCTGAGAGATCTATGCATAATTTGAGCATGATCAGTAAGGGAGTTTTGGACTTGAGTATTTGCTCTATCCATCCATGCCTTTGTTTGCAATTATGGAGTGCCATAGCTTGATTCAATCGAGCTCTACTTTTGCTTCAAAATGTTGCTGGAAGATTGTTTACATGTTATTCGATTTTGCCAAGCTTGGTGTAGTTGATCCTTGCATGATATGATGTTATTCTTTCCGTTTCTAGTTACTATGCCATGTCTTCTTGATGTATGTATGCTTAGTTTATCATGCAATGCTCTGTAGTGAGTGCATCGAGCTCACGAACATGCCTACTCGTTATCTGTTTTTGACATGTCCAGTTTTCTGCTAAGTCTGTAACCTGTAACGAAACTTGCTTAATTGACATGGGTGTAATCATGTTTTCTGTTCTTTTTGGCTTATGATCAGTAAGGGACTTTTATTAAGTGCTTTGAGTAGTTGCATGCCATGCCTTGTTTTGCTATGAACTGCTCTTGTAGCATGTCGTTTCCTTGCTCTAAACATGTCATCCTGATGTTAATTTCTGGCATGATAGTATTTTCACCAAGTCTGAGAACCTGTTATCTTTTGCACTTTTGCCATGCTTGTTTGAACCTGTTATGATGTGATTTAGCCGTAGCTCAGTGTTCATCTTTTGTCAAGAATCTTGAGTAGATTACTGTCATATGCCTTGTTGATATGTTTGAGTGCAGTAGCTTAGTTTCTTGTTGCTTGCTAAGTAGCATCATGCTGTTATTGGCAGATTATCGTCATTCTTGTTTTGCTTGTCATTTGCAAACCGTGCATCCGATTCCGGTGATCTTTATATCGATTTCAACCGAAATCACCTCACCTATCCAGTGGAATACTTGGTTTGCCAAGATTATGCCTTGTTCATCTTTTTCCTTCCGGAGCATGCATATGCATTGCATATCACATCTCGCATATCATGCCATGTTTTGCATCATGTTGCTTGCGCATTGCATCGCGATTGATATTTGTCCCCTTTGCTTGTTTTCTTGCTTTGGGTATAGCCGGGAGACGAGTACGTGAACGAGGAACCTGTTGAGAACGCTTTCGAGGACCAAGCTTTCGACAACTCTGAGAACCTTGCATGCAAGATGACCATACCCTCGAAATCACTTCTATCTTTGCTTGCTAGATGCTCGCTCTTTTGCTATGCCTATGGTGCGATACCTACCACTTGCTATATCATGCCACCCATATTGCCATGTCAGCCCCTAACCATCCATGTCCTAGCAAACCGTTGTTTGGCTATGTTACCGCTTTGCTCAGCCCCTCTTATAGCGTTGCTAGTTGCAGGTGAAGATGAAGTTTGTTCCTTGTTGGAACATGGACTTGTTGTTCCTTGTTGGAACATGTTTACTTGTTGGGATATCACAATACCTCTTATTTAATTAATGCATCTATATACTTGGTAAAGGGTGGAAGGCTTGGCCTTATGCGTGGTGTTTTGTTCCACTCTTGCCACCCTAGTTTCCGTCATACCGGTGTTATGTTCCTTGATTTTGCGTTCCTTACACGGTTGGGTGATTTATGGGACCCCCTTGACAGTTCGCTTTGAATAAGACTTATCCAGCAAGGCCCAACATTGTTTTTACCATTTGCCACCTAAGCATTTTTCCCCCGGGTTTTCGCGAGCCCGAGGGTCATCTTTATTTTAACCCCCCCCCCCCCGGGCCAGTGCTCCTTCGAGTGTTGGTCCGAACTGTCAGCCGCCGGTGGTCGCCAGGGGCAACTCTGGACTAGCCTACCGGAAGTTTGGACAATCCGGATGTGCCCTGAGACCGAGATATGTGCAGCTCCTATCAGGATTTGTCGGCACAATCGGGCGGCTTTGCTGGACTTGTTTTATTACTGCCGAGATGGCTTGTAGTCCGGGATTCCGAGACTGATCGGGTCTTCCCGGTAGAAGGAATATCCTTCGTTGACCGTGAGAGCTTATAATGGGCTAAGTTGGGACACCCCTGCAGGGTATTATCTTTCGAAAGCCGTGCCCGCGGTTATGAGGCAGATGGGAATTTGTTGATGTCCGGTTGTAGAAAACCCGAAGTTGACCTTAACTAAAACACATCAACCGCGTGTGTAACCGTGATGGTCTCTTCTCGGCGGGGTCCGGGAAGTGAACACGGTTGTTGGAGTTATGCCTGACGTAGGTTGTTTCAGGATCACTTCTTGATCACTTCTAACTTCGTGACCGTGCTTTGCCTTCTCTTCTCGCTCTCTTTTGCGTTGCAGCCACCATATATGCTAGTCGCTTGCTGCCGCTCCACCTTACAATCCTTTCCTACCTATAAGCTTAAATAGTCTTGATCTCGCGGGTGTGAGATTGCTGAGTCCCCGTGACTCACAGATTCTACCACAACAGTTGCAGGTACCAACGATGCCAGTGCAGATGACGCGTCCGAGCTCACTTGGGAGTTCGACGAGGAACGTGGCCGTTACTATGTTTCTTTTCCAGATGATCAGTAGTGGAGCCCAGTTGGGTGATCCGGGGATCTGTTTAGCATTTGGGGTAGTCTTCTTTCATTTTGGTACCGTAGTAGGACCTTGAGTGTAATCTGTATGATGGATGTTATTTATGTACTTGTGTGAAGTGGCGACTGTAAGCCAACTATGTATCTTTCCCCTTATTTATTACATGGATTGTGTGAAGATTACCTCACTTGCGACATTGCTTTCAATGCGGTTATGCCTCTAAGTCGTGCCTCGACACGTGGGAGATATAGCCGCATCGAGGGCGTTACATCCGGCCCCTAATGTGATGTATCTTGGTAGAGGGTGGAAGACGTTCGCCCATATCCACCGCCTGACGGAGGGGCTCACCCTCCATTTTAAGCTGATGGAGGGCGGTCTCCTCTCCGTCAAGGTCTTCGGGTGCTTCGGAACTCGGGCAAGGTGCTGCGTGGAGAGCTCCTCTGATAGCGAAGACTCCTCCTCGAGCGAGAGTGACGAGGGGGATAGCGGCAGTGATGATGGGGGTAGCGGGGGGCAGGATGACGGGTCCGACTAGGTGTCGGGCGTCGCTCCGTGCGGCACCGGCGACCCCATCATCCGTGTCGCCGGCTCCTTGAGCTTCTCGGGGTCGTCTCCTTGGGCGGCTGGCGTAGGGAGGCTGCGGAAGAGGAAGAGGGCGGGCGACAAGGCCGTTAACTCGGAGTACATGGGCGTGACGCCCTCGACAGCGTGCTGACGTCCTGCTGCCTCGTCTTCGAGCCCTGCCTCCGGCGCCGCCATCACCATCCAGCCTTTGGACGACCACCGAGATGTTCTCTTGGTGTCTTCTGCCACCTGTAGCTCGCCTAGGCGCCCCTTTTGCCCTTTTTGCCTCCTTGACCTACCTCCTGAAGAGAGGGACAAGAAAGGGATTACGGGCACCTTATCCCTTTTTAATTTGTAAGCCCTCGGGCCTTAGCTACATTTAAAACTTGTAATCCCATCATTCATGTTTTTCATTCTCTATGAACTGTACCTGAGTGGAATGTTTTTTTTTGTGAAAAGGGGATGCTTGCCGGGTCACTTGTCTTGTGGGTGGAACCCACGTCATGGAGCAAATCCTTAATATCCTTAAGATAGACACTTCTTTTCCCGGCAGCAGGCCATGCCGTCTTCCCATGTCGCTCGACCTTTCTCACGCTTTTGGCGGAGGAAGGGATGAGGCGGGTTCAGGCTCCTCGTTTCGTCCCTTTGCTGCCGCGACTACGACCAAACCTGGCCCCAGGAACGAGCCCTAGGGCCTAGAGTTAGGGGAGCACGGTAGCTTTTAGGAAGAAACGAGGTTTCACATTCCTCAGTCCATAAGAGAATGCATGATAAGGAATGAAAAACTTATCTGAGATTGCAGCCCCCGGCAACTCTAGTTTGCCGTGGGTGAGTCTTTGTACTTGCAGCCCCCGGCAACACTGGCTTGCTGGGGTCCAGATGCTGGTCCGTCCTCCTCTTTTTCGTCCTCAAGTGGTCCGGCCAGGATATGAGAGCCCTGCGAACCAAGTGAAACGAAAGAACGACAAAGGGACGGACACCTGACCTCTAAGCTAGGGGTTAGCCGCTATTAAGCACTGTCAACCCTAACCAAGGACGAGACTCGATCTAGCATGCATGCTATAACTTAGGGCGCCAGCGCTTCATCTATGCTCAGGGTCTGCGCCTGGCTTTGTACAAAGGATTACATGCAACAGCGGCAAGACTTGTACAAAAGGTGGTTGCCGGAGCATGGTCCGGCAACCGCGCCTTACGGGTAAAACTTACGAAGATGCTTGATGTTCCAGGAGTTGCTCACCGGAATGCCATCTTCGGTCTCAAGGCGGACAGCGCCAGGCCTAGTGACTCGTTTCACCCGATAAGGGCCTTCCCACTTCGGCGTCAACTTGTTGGAATTCTTGGCAGAATGAACGCGTCGAAGAACAAGGTCGCCTTCCTCGAGACTTCTGGCGTTAACTTTGCGGCTATGGTAGCGGCGCAAAGCTTGCTGGTAGCGAGCAGCTCGTACCACAGCCTGAAGACGGTCTCCTCAAGGAGCAGCGCGTCATCTTGTCGTAGCTGCTCTTGCTCAAGCTCATCATAAGCGAGCACTCGAGGCGACCCGTATACGAGTTCCGTCGGGAGAACTGCCTCTGCTCCATAGACTAGAGCGAAAGGTGTTTGGCCAGTGGCTCGATTTGGCGTCGTCCTGATCGACCAAAGAACCACCGGCAGCTCCTCAATCCAGTTTCTTCCGCACTTGTGCAGCCTGTCGAAAGTCCTGGTCTTGAGTCCACACAGCACTTCAGCATTTGCCCTCTCCGCTTGACCGTTGCTCCTGGGGTGAGCAACAGAAGCGAAGCAGACCTTGGCGCCAAGGTCTTGGACGTACTGCATGAAGGTGCGGCTCGTGAATTGTGTACCGTTGTCGGTGATGATCCTGTTAGGGATCCCGAAGCGGCAAACAATCGACCTGAAGAACTTGACTGCTGACTGTGCTGTCACCTTCCTCACTGCTTCCACTTCCGGCCACTTTGTGAACTTGTCGATTGCGACGTACAAGTACTCAAAGCCCCCGACTGCTCGGGGGAAGGGGCCGAGGATGTCGAGCCCCCAGACCGAGAATGGCCAGGATAAAGGGATCGTCTGGAGAGCTTGAGCTGGCTGGCGTATTTGCTTGGAATGGAACTGGCACGCTTCACACTTGGTTACTTGTGCAGTTGCATCCTGGAGGGCTGTCGGCCAAAAGAAACCTTGCCGGAATGCTTTGCCGGCAAGTGCTCTTGCGCCAATGTGGTGACCACAGATGCCTCCATGTATCTCTGCCAACAGCTTCTGTCCATCTTCCCGGTGAATACACTTCAATTTCACACCGTTGAGTCTTCTTCTGTACAGTGCATTGTCGACAAACTGGTACATACTTGACTGCCGGGCTACTCTTTCCGCTTCTTCTTGCTCTTCAGGAAGTTCTCCTGTCTGAAGGAAATGGACGATCTGCTGTGCCCATGCTGGAGCTTGTGGCTCGACAGCAAGGACTAAAGGCACATCTGCTGCTGTGGGAACATCCGCTTCTACGGCGAGAAACTGCGGTTCAGCCGGAGCTTGACGTTCCCCGACAAGCTTGCCGGAGCAAAACTTGTCAGGAGCGTCTGCTTCAACGGAACAAACCCTGGGGTTTGCCAGAGTAGACTGCTCCCCAGCACTCTTGGTGTTGATCTTGGGGACCTTCTTGGCGGCGGCTTCGGGAAGCTCTGCCGGAAAATAGTCACCAGAAATCAACTTCCTCTTCTTGCTCTGTCCAGTGGATGGCGTCACAGACGGTTGAGTCAGCTTGAGCACAAAGATCCCTGGTTCCACAGGTAACTTAAGTGTTGCGCACTTTGACAGGCCATCGGCAATGTCGTTCTGAGCTCTTGGAACATGTTCCATCTATAGGCCGACAAAGTGCTCTTCTAGCTTCCTCACTTCATCGACGTAAGCTTCCATCAACGGACTCTGATAATTCTTGTTCACTTGGCGGACGACAAGCTGCGAGTCACCCCTGACAATGAGCTTCTTGATCCCAAGGTCTGCCGCGATCCTGAGACCGACAAGCAAACCTTCATACTCTGCAGTATTGTTTGTTGCTTGCTCCCTGGATAAGTGCATCTGGACTACGTACTTGAGGTGCTCTTCGGTGGGTGCGACAAGCAGCACGCCAGCACCGGCGGCTTGCAGCGAGAAAGCACCATCAAAGTACATCAGCCACTCTTTGCTTGCTTCCTTGACGGGGATGCTCATTTCTGGAATTTCTTCATCGGGCGTTGGCATCCACTCTGCTATGAATTCTACCAATGCTCTGCTTTGGATAGTTGAAGTGCTCTCAAACTTGAGGCCAAAGCTTGACAGTTCCAGTGCCCACTCAACAATCCTGCCTGTTGCTTCTGGATTCTGCAGTATCCTCTTCAGCGGAAAGCGAGTGACAACTGTGATCTCATGTGCTTGGAAGTAATGGCGCAGCTTTCTCGGGGACATAAGAAGGCCGAAAAGCAATTTCTGCACACCAGAGTACCTTGACCTAGCCTCCTGCAGAAGGGAACTGACAAAGTAGACTGGGCGCTGCACCATTTTCTTCTGTATCTCCTCGGGCGCGCAGATCCATCTTTGCCGGGACCAGACCTTGTCGGGGAAGCCCCCTGCTTGTCGCTGGATGCGCTCGCCGTGGTTGCTGGCTCATCATCTGCCTCCCTCTCCGCTACTAACGCAGCACTAACCACTTGATTGGTTGCCGCCAGATACAACAGCAACTTCCCTTGTGGCTTAGGTGCGACAAGTATTGGAGTGGAGGACAGGTATCTCTTCAAGTCCTGCAGCGCAGCCTCCGCTTCCGGAGTCCATTTCATTGGACCTGCCTTTTTCAAAATTTTGAAAAACGGCAGGGCGCGCTCAGCAGACTTAGAGATAAACATGCTGAGAGCCTCCACGCAGCCGGCAAGTCTCCGCACATCCTTGACGCGCTTCGGTGCTTCAATCTGATCAATGGCCTTGATCTTGTCGGGATTGGCTTCAATTCCCCGCTAAGACACGAAGAACCCGAGAAGCTTGCGGGAAGGGACTCCAAACACGCACTTCTCGGGGTTGAGCTTGAGGCTGATCTTGCGCAGATTTGCAAAAGTCTCTTCTAAATCTTGAATCAGAGTTGCTTTGTCCCTGCTCTTGACCACTATATCATCCATGTAGGCTTCCACATTTCTGTGTATTTGTGGCCCAAAAGCGGTATGGACGACCCTTGCAAATGTTGAACCAGCATTGTTTAAACCGAAAGGCATCCGTATGAAACAGTAGGTGCCACATGGAGTGATGAATGCGGTTTTCTCCTCATCCTCTTCTGCCATGAAGATCTGATGGTATCCTGAGTATGCGTCAAGAAATGAAAGCAAATCACATCCGGCCGTGGAGTCAACAATCTGGTCAATGCGCGGCAAGGGAAATGGGTCTTTGGGACAAGCTTTGTTAACATTGGTAAAGTCGATACAAAGCCTCCATTTCCCATTTGTCTTGCGCACGACTACAGGATTGGCCAACCACGTACGATGGAGCACTCCTCTGACAAAGCCTGCTGCTTCCAACTTCTTGATCTCTTCTGTGATGAATTCTTCGCGCTCCACTGCTTGCTTCCTGACTTTCTGCTTGACGGGCCGTGCATGAGGACAGACGGCAAGGTGGTGCTCAATTACTGTCCTGGGAACACCGGGGATGTCAGACGGTTGCCACGCAAACACATCGACATTCGCCCGCAGGAAAGCAATGAGCGCGCTTTCCTATTTAGGGTCGAGAGTGGCACTGATGGTGAAAGTACCACCAGTGCCGTCCTCCTTGGCGGACACCTTCTTGGTCGCTGGCGGAACTACCATTGTCTTCTTACACTTGCCTGTGGAGCTCGATGGTGCGTCCTCGACGGTAGCGCAGCACTCCGAAGAGGTGCGCTTGCCGGAGTGAGCATCAGAACTCTTGCCAGACTTGGTCTTCTTCTTCCCCCCGGGTGCTTCAGCGGCAAGTGTCTCACGATCCGTTGCAGCTGCTGCTTCCCGGTAGATCTTGTCGGCACAGATAAGAGCATCTTTCTTGTCGCCAGGGACAGAGATGACACTTATCGGGCCTGGTATCTTCAGCATGTTGTACGCGTAGTGAGAGGCCGCCATGAACTTGGCGAGCGCTGGACGGCCGAGAATCCCATTGTAAGGCAATGGAAAATCCGCGACGTCAAAAGTGACCCTCTCAGTCCTGAAGTTCAACTCGCTGCCAAATGTCACCGGCAACGTGATCTTCCCCTTCGGCTTGCTCCTTCCCGGGATGATTCCTTGGAATGTGCCGGTCTCTTCGAGCTCGCTGTCAGGGACTTGGAGTTTCCGGAGCACAGTGGAGGATATCAGGTTCAAGCCGGCCCCGCCGTCAACTAGCATCTTAGTGACCTTGAGGTTGCGGATAGTTGGTGAAACCAACATCGGCAAGAGATAGAGGCGGGGTGTCCCGATCTTTCGATGAGATGATAACTAACGATTTGGTGGAGACGACTTTGACGATCCGACTATAAACGTGCACGACGTTGCGCCTTAGCAATCGCTAAACCAACTCCGAGAGGTTATTGACTACGCCGGAGCACAATCAACCTGACCACGAAGGTCTATTCCTGCAAGCAATCGAAGAACAAGCAAGAATATGATAAAAGCAATCTGAATATTGCGAGTATATATGAAGTATTGATAAAGGTGGGGATCCGTAAGCGGTCTTAGTCTGGTCGTTGGACACAAACGAAGTACACGAAGTTGCAATGGCTAACTTTTAACTAAACAAATCCCAAGGAAAAAGCTACTAGATGGATCTACTTATATAGGAGCAAGGGGTGGCGGCCAAGGAGGTGGGAGGACGTCCCAAGGCAGCCTAAAACCAACCCTAGGTCGTACAAGGCTCATGGGCCCAAGTAGAGGTGGTGCAACACCTTTGGACTTGTTGTTTGATTCGGATTCTGCTGCAGCGTCATATTGTTTCGTCCATATCTCAATGCTCCGGACGAATTTAAAGGTGATTCCAATTGGAGTGGAAAGAGGACGAAATCTACTTTCCAACAAAAAAAGAAACACCCAATTCGGAGTCCGTATGAAAAAGTTATTGCCGTTTTGAGTCAGGTATGTCTGTGCAGTCCGAATCTGAATCCAGAACGTGAGAGACTTGGACTCTATCTTCTCTTGGCCCAAAAGTGATGTGAAAGAACTTTTTGAACAGCAAGTAAACATCTCTTTCTCCCTTATCTTCATATGTGTGTTGTACAAATGTCCCATACACCTGCAATTAGACAAAACACAAAAGTGTGTGAAGTATTTTTGTTCTGGATAACAAAAATAGATTATTGAATAGTTTGCACTAGAAATCACCTGACAAATATGCATGTATGCAATATTTTTGGTCGTATCCAAGGTAGTCATGTCCTCATCATCCTCCCCTTCTTGAAAACAAAGCCGTCCTCGGCGTTGCTTAATCTGAAATGTGGCTAACAAAAAAGACAATGTGTACATGTTGTATATGTATATGTCATCCATTTTTACTTTCCTTAGTTTTTGCACATATGGCACATGTATACATGAGTAACCTTCATAATTCATAAAATCTAAAGCCAAAATATTATCACAAGAAGTAGAAGGCATGAAAATATTGCAACTCTGTTTGCACATATAAGCGAAGCTCTTATTCATTTTAAAAGGTTGACAATGTTCATCATTAAACCATCCCAACATTGGTGAATAAACCTTACTTGCGTCAAATTTACATGCTACAACATGCTTAAATAAGCAAACATGCAATAAGTCATTGGACACAGAATCATCACCAAGATTAGAGGTCATATCAAAATGATTAAACATTGGTTCTTTTGCATCAACAGTTAATTCAATGGGTTCACTCAAAATTGTTGGTATTTCAGTTGTTTGATCACATGGCAAAGTCAAATTGTCAACATAGTCCTCTAAAATAGGTAGTGTGATCAAAGTAGTGGGTAGCTCATCAGATGGTGCATTCAAATTGACAAGGCATTCATCATTCTCATGTAGAGATGGAAGATCAGTACCTTTCTCATTACCTCTTATGATCAACTCAGATGGTGTAGCCACTCTCGGGGGCGATGTGTCACATGGTGGAGGTGATGTAGTCCTCACACCAACGGATGTGGATGTCATAGTATGCCTAGTAGTTGAAGGAACAATCATATCAACTCTTGGAATATGCACAGTGTGCTTGTTCTCCTCGTGAGCAACACGTCGTTTTATTTCCTGTTCAGCTGTGCAAGCAAGGCGAAACAAATGGTCCATAGGATAACACTCTTCATGAATTAATATCTCTTGAATATCACGGTTTAATCCTCCCCAAAATCTATCCATAAAATCATCTTCACTTTCTTCTAAATAGGAATGCAACAAGGTAGTTTGTAAATCATCATAATATTTTGTTACAGTGTCACTACCTTGTTTTAAATGTTGCAACTTCTTAATCATGTCACGAGTATAGTAAGCGGGGACGAAAATATGTCGCATGGCAAGTTTCAAATCATCCCAAGTAGTAGGTATATAATCAGGGTGTGACCGACAATATTCAGTCCACCAAACCAAAGCATAACCAGTGAAAGAACCAACTACAACCTTAATCTTTTTATGTTCATCAAAATTATGGGAAGCAAATATACTTTTTATGTTGAACTCCCATTCAATATATAAAGCAGGTCTAAAACGGCCATTAAATGGTGGTATAGATACATTAACCTGATCATGTGCATTTGGATGTTTGTGCACCTCTCGTGACGGTTGTTGTATTTGCAAAGGTGGTGGCACGTCTCCCGCGATCGACAAAGCCCATGAATTGACTCTAGATCCTGGCATGATTAGTAGAAACAAGAAACAAAATCCAAAATAATGTTCCTATAACTACTAGGATGTGGTGGTAAAACGCTCACAGTAAAGCAAATATCAATGTCTTACAAGTTCTTACCATGCAACAGGCGGCGATCGGCAACCAGCGATGTCAAGTAACTCCTAAAGTTGGGTAAAGCGATTGCCAGGTGAACGTATGTATACACGGTGTAGAAATATGTGGAGCTGGGTAGGCTATATACGGTAGCAAAAAATTAGCAATAATCAATTCAAAGATGCAATGCTGAATAAACGCTCAACGACGGTACTGTGCTGGTCCTAGGCTAGACCGGACTAGAGACGCGAGCCTAGAACACTAATGAGGTCACGACGTAGCAAAACTAGCATCAATAAAGGATATGAAGTAGCTCTGGACAGAAAGATATAAGTGAAGATCACAATAGCAGTAAAGATAATGATGTGAAACAACTGCCAAGCAGGATATACAACAACTCTCTCTCCAACTTTTCTCTTGAAAAGTTTGAGCAAATTTTCTGATAACTTTTTTCAAAGAATGCTACTAGCTCAAGCTTTCCAATGCAAAAAGAATCACTCAATTCCGAATTGATATGAGGAGTCAAAGAATTCGAAAACTGGCCTGAAAAACAGGAAGAAGCTGTGTCCGCGAACTTCGGAGGGCAAATAGACCTATTTATAAGACGATTTTGAGGTGTCAAATATTGAACTAGCTTCTGCAACTATTTAGATGCGGCTCGTCGCTAGCTTTAATTTGAGTACTCGTGGAGCCAAAACGGACTTCGTATGAGGAAGTTATGCCTGTTTTACTGAACAGTGCACAAAACAGATTCCAATCCGAATTCAACTACGAGATTGAGTCTAGATAGATCCGAATTTTATTTTATTTTTCTTCTCTTTTTTTCTCCTCACACTTTTTTTTCTCTTTTTCTTTCTCTTTTTTTTTCTCTGACCATTTTTTTTCTCCCTCTCTCTCTCTTCTCTTTTTTTTCTCACTCGCTATTTCCAAACAAACTAGATAAGATGCAGATTGGATCAGGCAAAGATGTGAACGATCTCAACTATGATTAGACAATGAACGGTGGGTAGCACGTGGTGGAAATTGATGGATGGGTGGTGGACAATGGAAGGGATAATGATGCAGCGGCGGCGTGACTAATGTGAACAGAACTCGAAACTCTAAACGAACTAGACACTAAGACCAGCAACTCGACACGACGATGCAACCGATAATTCAATAATACAAACAATGAAAAGAAAATTGCAAAGGATCAGACTGGCTTGGACAAAAGGATGAATAGATCTAACTTTTTTTTGTGGCTTTTTCTTGGACAATAGGTAAGAAAAATAGATCTAATCTAGGGAAAACTGGAAATTCTCACCGAGCAACCTGAAAACTGATACCACTTGATAGAGGCGGGGTGTCCCGATCTTTCGATGAGATGATAACTAACAATTTGGTGGAGACGACTTTGACGATCCGACTACAAACGTGCAGGATTTTGCGCCTTAGCAATCGGTAAACCAACTCCGAGAGGTTATTGACTACGCCGGAGCACAATCAACCTGACCACGAAGGTCTATTCCTGCAAGCAATCGAAGAACAAGCAAGAATATGATAAAAGCAATCTGAATATTGCGAGTATATATGAAGTATTGATAAAGGTGGGGATCCTTAAGCAGTCGTCTGGTCGTTGGACACAAACGAAGTACACGAAGTTGCAATGGCTAACTTTTAACTAAACAAATCCCAAGGAAAAAGCTACTAGATGGATCTACTTATATAGGAACAAGGGGTGGCGGCCAAGGAGGTGGGAGGACGTCCCAAGGCAGCCTAAAACCAACCCTAGGTCGTACAAGGCTCATGGGCCCAAGTGGAGGTGGTGCAACACCTTTGGACTTGTTGTTTGATTCGGATTCTGCTGCAGCGTCAGATTGTTTCGTCCATATCTCAATGCTTCGGACGAATTTAAAGGTGATTCCAATTGGAGTGGAAAGAGGACGAAATCTACTTTACAACAAAAAAAGAAACACCCAATTCGGAGTCCGTATGAAAAAGTTATTGCCGTTTTGAGTCAGGTATGTCTGTGCAGTCCGAATCTGAATCCAGAACGTGAGAGACTTGGACTCTATCTTCTCTTGGCCCAAAAGTGACGTGAAAGAACTTTTTGAACAGCAAGTAAACATCTCTTTCTCCCTTATCTTCATATGTGTGTTGTACAAATGTCCCATACACCTGCAATTAGACAAAAGACAAAAATGTGTGAAGTATTTTTGTTCTGGATAACAAAAATAGATTATTGAATAGTTTGCACTAGAAATCACCTGACAAATATGCATGTATGCAATATTTTTGGTCGTATCCAAGGTAGTCATGTCCTCATCAGCAAGCACCCGACATCAGTTGTGCGATCAGGGTGGTCCTCAATATCAAAGATGATAGGCGTGCTGGACCATTTCAGAAGCTTGCGTGACTCAACGGGTGGTTCTGCCGCATTGACTTCCCGCACCCACTGCTTGAGTTGGCGGTGTGAAGTATGCAGAGAAGCACCGCCGTCAACGCACAAGACCTCTGTGGCTTTCTGGAACTCCTGCTCACTGGTCTCGTCATCATCCATGTCTTCGTCGTCGGCGTCATCTTCATCCTTGTCGCGGCCGCGGGGAGGTCTGTCTCCTTGCCGCTGCTTGGCCTTGCCGCGGCGTCCTCCCCGGCCGGTGCGCTTCGTACCGGATCCTCCAACACCTCCTTGGGCTTTCTCCTTGTCGCGTCGCTCGTACTCGGCCTTTTGCAGCTCGACAAGCTGCTCGACCTTCTTGCAGCTCTGGAGGTCATGGCCCTTGGTGCGGTGGATCTTGCCGTACTATTTGTTGGTGCAGTCCTGCTTGTCGGCGGCCGCCACAGCCTGGCAGTTGGCGCATGCGGCAACCTCCTTGCGGGAGCTACCATCTTTGGCTTTCTTGGCGCCACCGTCGCTGCCGGACTGCTCAACAACTAGCACGTCTTTGCCTTTCCTTTTCCTGTTGTTCCGCCGCCGACTTTTCTTTGTCGGGGCAGCATCATCGCTGTCAGATCCTCCTGTTCCTGTATTCTCTCCGGGGATTTTCCTCCCTTCCTCAGCACGTGCACACCTGTCGGCCAGGGTACAGCTCACTGACGTCTCTGATCTTGCACATCGCCATCTCCTCCCGCATCCTACGGTTACGCATGTTCTGATGGAACGCACTGATGACTGCGGCAGGGTGGACATCTGGGATGTTGCGTTGCACTTGGCTGAATCTCTGGATGTACTTGCACAGGGGCTCTCCTTCTTTCTAGGCAAGCAGATAAAGATCACTCTCCTGGCCATGATGTTTGTGGCCGCCTGTAAAGGCGCCGACAAACTGATGGCATAGGTCTGCCCAGGAAGATATGGAGTTGTCCGGCAAGTGCATGAGCCAGGACCTGACGTTGGGCTTGAGCACCAGCGGGAAGTAGTTGGCAAGGATCTTGTCGTCCCGCCCCCAGCAGCTTGCATCGCGATGGTGTAGATGCTGAGGAACTCCGACGGATGCAACTTGCCGTCGTACTTCTCGGGTACGTCTGGCTTGAAATTCTTCGTGTTGGGCCACTGGACTTGCCGCAGCTCACGGGTAAACGCAGGGCAACCTACCGCGTACGGCAGGTCGCCTGGTTCCCCTGGCGCACGCATGTCGACAGTGGGCCCAGCGCGCTGGTCTGACTGACGTCGCGCTTCTCTTTGGCGCTCGATGTGGGTACGAGCGTCTTCTTGCTGTCGTTCGTGAAGAACTTGGCGTTGATCGCGACGAGCTCGTGGATCTGATGAAGCGGTGGAGTCGCTGTCGCGGTGGACCCGGCGAGTCGGTGATCTTGGCCTTCGGGGCGGAGAGTGCACGGTGGTTGCACCCCCACCGGTCTTGCCGTCATCGGGTCGCGCCTGGCTGACTTGCTGCGGCTGCGACGTAGTCAGCTACCGTGGAGTGTCGCCGTTGGCGAAGCCGATGAGACTCTGAATGGTGGCCCTCCAGTCGTCGATCTTGTCTGGCGTCGGAGGGAAGTCTAGGAGCAGTTGAGCTCGCGCCAAAGCTTCTGCTGGAGTGGCGGGTAGCGGTGGCGAACGGTGCGAGGAGCGGGATATGCTCGGACTTCTAACTGCATTAGAAGGAGCAATATCCCGTCCAGGCGACTGTGCCTCGCTCGCGCCAGCACGTTGGCGCGCGTGCTGGCCTGGAGCATCCCGAGATCCGCCAGCTCGATCTGGGTCCAGCGAGCGTATGGTACCGTGAGTACCACGACGCTGCCGGTCCTGCGCCTCCTGAGATGGGCGCGGTGCATCTACGGACGCTCGGTCGTCGTGGGAGCCGGCTACACCGCCGATGGGCAGCGCAACCTTGTCCTTGGACCTGGCGGCACCGTGGGCTCCCTCGTCGACGCCCGTTCTTCCGCCGGCGTCTTCCCCACCAGCCGTTTGCTCCGGCGGCGGTGGGTTCGACGCGGACGGAGCAGCCGCCTCCAAAGCCTTCTTCTTCGGCGGCATGTCGATGAAGATCTAGCTCGTGTGAACGCCGGATTAGGTTCACACAACCTCGACGCCCCCTATCCGGCGCGCCAAAGATGTCGGGGAAACTACCTCCGCGAGCACCTATGGGGACGGAGCCCCTTTTCGGTTCGGCGGGGGGCGGAGGTCGCACGAAGAGCAGATCGAGGCGAGGCACACGAGCGGTTTACCCAGCTTCGGAGCTCTCCGGAGAGATAATACTCCTACTGCTGCTTTGTGGTTTGTATTGAGTTCTTGCTCGGGAGCGCTGAGTGCTACAGTACGCACCAGCCGTGAGCGTTCTCCTGTCCTCCCTCTCTACGTTGTGCATGGGCCTCCTTTTATATGCTCAAGGGGTCACCGACAGGTGGCAACGTAGGCAAGGGCAAAAATGGAAAGGTGTTGCGATAGGTACAGCTACCTACATAGTGTATCATACCTAACCCTGACGGCAGGGGACAAGGGCATTAAATGCCTATCTACGTCGCCCAAACAGTGCAGAAAAGGGACCGTCAGGGACGCCACTGCTCGCCACGATGGCGATCTTGTCAGCGCCGCTTGCCACAGTGCACCCCTGGCTACACAGCCTCCCGCCACGTACGCCTGGAAGGGTCCTAGAGAGACACGTTGGTGGATGTGCTGGAGCGCGGATACAGAGTGGTTGCTTGCCGCGGCAAACGCCTTGCCGCGGTTGTTGTCTTGTCTCGTCCGGAAGCTTGTCGCTCTCCGAGTCTTGCCGGGACGCATGGCGCGTCGCGGCAAGTTCCTTGAGATGCCTTGGTTGGCCTTCCCGACAAGCTCCTCTTGCCGGGGCTTTGTGCCTTGAGTGGCCTTCCCGGCAAGCTCCTCTTGCCGGGGCCTTGTCTCCTTGGCTTGAATACTTTGTTCTTGAATGGCTCCAAAGGAACCACGGGGGTCCTTGGCGGTCACCCGGCAAACCTTGCCGCGGGGCGCTGCAACGGCCCGTGCACAAGTTCGGGATACTAGGGTACCCCCTACTCTAGTACACCGACACATGGCACAAGCAACTGTGATCTCTAATTGTCATTGCAAACATGTTTATTCATAATAAGCTGAATCAAGAACGATGAAATCATCATATTTACAAAAACAAAAGAGGTCGAGTTCATACCAGCTTTTCCCATCTCAGTTAGTCCATCATATATCATCATAATTGCCTTTCACTTGCACGACCGAACGGTGTGAATAATAATAAGAGTGCATGTGCATTGGACTAAGCTGGAATCTGCGAGCATTCAATCAACAAGAGAAGATAAGGCAATATGAGCTCTTGGTTAAATCAACAATAATGCATATAAGAGCCACTTCAACAATTTAATCATGGTCTTCTCCTACTGACCCCCAAAGAAAATAAAAGAAATAAAACTATTTACACGGGAAAGCTCCCAACAAGCAAAACAAGAACGGGAAATATTTTTGGGGTTTTCTTTTTTAATTATCACTACAGCAGAAAAGTAAACTACTACTAATTTTTTGGTTTTTCTTAAGGTTTATCAAACACACAAGAAGAAAGCAGGAAAAAGAAAATAAACTAGCATGGATATTGCAGTGAAAGAGTATGAGCACCGACATCAAGCAATGAGTGTGTGTGAACATAAATGTAATGTTGGTGAGAAATACGTACTCCCCCAAGCTTAGGCTTTTGGCCTAAGTTGGTTTATTGCCAGGGATAGCCTGGCGGATACCCGTAGGTGTAGCTGGGGTCGTACTGCAACGAAGAATAGTTGGGGTTGTACTGTGATGAGGAAGACTCTGACTGCCGTTGGCTGACAACCATCTCCGGATCCCAAGAATAAACAGATTGTCGTGGAGGCTCCTCTTGTGGTTCCAGTTCCGGGGCTGGTGCCGGATTCTTGTAAGCTTGGATGGCAGCCCACGTAACAAGATAGGGTCCTACAAAATTAAACAAAGAAGGACAGGCAAGGTAATAGTTTCAGGATGATGCTTATGAAAGAATAATTTATATTTGAACTCTCCTTCCCTGCCCTTAAAGAGAAAATCATGCGCTAGCATACTCTTATAATCTAAACAAGCACTAGGCAGCAATTTTTCTTCTTTCTCATGAAGCCTAATAGCTATATTAAAATGTGCAGCGAGGCATGAAGCATAAATGCCTCCAAAGATGGGACCCTTAGTACGGTTCATACTTAACCATCTAGCAATAATTCCGCCCATACTAACAGTGTTATCGCGGTATAAACCATGGAACAAAATAATAATATCAGGAACACTGAGGTTCCCACAGTTCCCGCGACCAATCAAGCAACGACTAGCAAATAAGGCAAAATAGCGTAATACAGGAAAATGTATGCTAGTGATTCTTGCATGAGGAACCTTCCTGGTTTCTCCCACAGAAATAGTGTTAATAAACGCTTCCACCTCTTTACGGGGTGGTTCCTCTAAGATACCCTCAGGGGGTATGTTGCATACATCGCAAAATTCAGACAATGGCACCTTTTTAACAACGTCATATAAATGAAACTCTACCGAAGGAGGTGAATCCTTAGGGAAAAAGTAGAAGTTTTGCACAAAAGTATTTGTGAGTAAGAGATACTGAGGACGTTGGTCGCGGATGAAGTCGGTGAGGCCGGCATTCTCAATCAATGAATAGAAATCCTCATAAATCCGGGCCTGTATCAAGAAATTATCGGAAGGCCATTCACACGGCCGGATCTCCGCGGTACGAGGCAAACTATATTTGGGCCTCTGTGCTTCTTCATTTTGTTTCTCCTTCGAGCTTCCGCTAGATGAGCCCCTCAAAAGTCTCTTCATTATTTTCTGAAATAATCTGAAATTTTTAGTAACTTCAAACAAAAGTGAACCAACTTCAATGAAACTGATAGCAACTACTCCTACAAGTGCCTAGAGCCTATATCAAGCATTAGAACTACTTGGAACCATATAAATTTGACATGCAAGCTCAAGAACATGGTCACCTATGCAGCACAAATTTGCAAAGAATAAAGCACTAGAACAAAAACTAATTGGACCAATGGAGGAGTCACATACCAAGGAACAATCTCCCCAAGCAGTTTTGCGAGAGGTGCTTTGAGCAAGGAGATCGAATCACAGCAAAGATGGCTGGAACTCGTGCTTGAGTTCGTTTTTCGTGTTTATGTGAGGAAGAAGAAGAAGATAGGTGTTGGAATAAGTTGAGAAGGGCCACCGTGGGCCCACGAGGCAGGGGGGGCGCCCAGGGGGGTAGGGCGTGCCCTCCACCCTCGTGGCCAGGTGGCAGCTCCCCCGCGGTGATTTTTGCACCAAAAATCCTCAAATATTCCCGAAAAAATCTTATTAAATTGGTATGGCATTCTGAGGACTTTTATTTTCGGGATATTTTTATATTGCACGGATAAGTCACGAAACAGACAAAAAAAATTACTATTTTTACTTTATTTCAACCAAATAATAGAAAGTAGAGAGGGGTACAGAAGGTTGTGCTTCTAGTTTCATCCATCTTATGCTCATAAAATGGAATCCACTAACAAGGTTGATCAAGTCTTGTTAACAAACTCATTCCGATAATCATGAAACCGGAGAAATTTTGAATAACAGTAGGTTACCTCAATGGGGATATGAACATCCCCAATAATAAGTATATTTCTTTTCGACAGTAGGAAGAGGAAATTCAAAACCTCCAAATATAATCGATGGAATTTTCCCAATAGAGTTGTGTGACGCCCTCGATTCAATTGTACACTAAAAATACACACAAATGTGTACGATCAAGATCAAGGACTCATGGGAAGATATCACAACACAACTCTAGACACAAATTAAAAATAATACAAGCTTTATATTACAAGCCAGGGGCCTCGAGGGCTCGAATACACAAGAGTCAGCGGAAGCAACAATATCTGAGTAGAGACATGATTTAGACAAGTTTGCCTTAAGAAGGCCACCACAAAAGCATCTACGATCGAAGGCAAGGCCTCCTGCCTAGGAGCCTCCTGACTACTTCTGGTCATCGGCGGCCTCCACGTAGTAGTAAGCATCGGCGGTGGCATCTGGCTCCTGGGCTCCGACATCTGGTTGCATCAACCGGAAAGAAGAAAAAAAGGGGAAAGGGGGGAGCAAAGCAACCGTGATTACTCATCCAAAGTAGTCGCAAGCAAGGAACTACACTACATATGCATCGGTATCAATGAAATGGGATGAATATGTGGACTGAACTGCAGAATGGCAGAAGAGAAGGGGAAAGCCTAGCCTATCGAAGACTAGCATCTTCTGGAAACCACCATCTTGTAGCAACAGGAGGGAGTAGAGTATCATAAAGTAAAGTAGTAGTAATGTTATCAACCTCGGCCAGAGATCCTTTCTCGACTCCCTACGAGAAAGCAATCCCAGAGCCATACTATCCAGTTATCATCACAAATATCCAGTTCTAGTTGTATCGATCGGGATACAACTCCAAGCGTCCGTTATCGTAGGACAGGCTATCGATAGATGTTTTATTCCCTGCAGGGGTGCACCAACTTACCCTCCACGCTCGATTAACTCCGGCCGAACACACTTTCCTGGGACACTCTCAAGATACCGAAGGGTAATACTCGAAGGTCGATCAAAATAGAGGTTGCGGAGATGCATTTATCTGCAGAAGACAAGTGCTTTAACTTGTCCGAGAAAAGGAATCAAAGGGGAACAATCATGGTGAGAACCACGGTTGCAAAGGATCAATTCCTAAATATAAGATGGTCTTATACCAAGGGGATAATTAATTTTAAGAGAAGCTTCCATGATAAGATCTACATCGTGTCCATGGGCATGAACACAAAGTTCAAGGTCGACTCCCACTTCTTCAATGTATATCATTTCATTTACTTCTCACCTTCGATGAAGTTGTAATGTTGAAAAGTTATCTGGCAAAACGTCAGAAGAGTATGACGCTTAAAACTCTTGGGTTCACACGGATTAGGGAAGGCATAGGTTCGACCCTTAGAGGCATATTAGGAACATATACCACGAATTTCAAGAATAATTGACGCAAGTTCGAAGGTAGAGTATGGCTGACAAAAGCAGAGGATACAAATTTACCAAAGGTATTATGTATCAAAGGAAGAGCTCACAAGCTTAATGAATATTAAGGACATTGTTGGATAATAATCCAACCAAGGATATAGCGGTCCATAAAGGATCTGATGTGAGTATCATACTGAACCAGAAGAAGAAAGAATGCAAAGGCATCGGATTATAGATATATCTGGATAACTTCAACGCTTGAATACAAAGGAATTATGATTTTCATAATAGAAGATCAGAAGCAGAGGCTCTGATCAACAGATAATTGAGTTGAATCGATATAGATCGACAATCAATCAAGGTTTCATTTGCCAAGAGCAAGCCCATGTTCGGAGTGACGTTTGAGCCGGAAGGATGAATGCTAGGATCTGATTGAGGATTTCGAGCATTAGCAACATATTGGATGAAGGGACTCGAAATGATAGAGACATAGGATGTCAACGGAGATTACTAAAAATATGGAATTAACCATGATGCCGGCACACAAGACTTTCCAAAGCAATAGGTTGCAAAGGATTCTCGGAAGGTCGGATAGCATTTCGGGATATTTTGTGGAACACATGAATAACTAGGATTGAACAAGTCCTGGATAAGTAAGAGGAATTATTCGAACATGTATTCATGCAGAAAAGGAGCTGCAAGGCATCAGACACAACGGATTCTCGGAATATCGAAAGGTATTCCAGGGTACCTTGTAATAATAGGAGCAATAGGAAAAGAAGGTTTGGACAACAAGTGTATGTAGCTATCCATGGGGTTTATCCTTGTAGTTAGATTTTAGCAAAATCATTTGACCCGAATAGAAGAGAATTCAGAGTCCCAGAGTAAAGGTCGAGGAATAAAAGATCCTACTACCACCCAACGGCGACGTGGGCCCATAAGCCGCACATCCATGTTAATAAAAGATTTTCAATGACTAGACTCGACTTCCGCCAAGGAGTTGGAAAGGGGATTCCTGCAGGCAGTTGGCTCTGATACCAACTTGTGACGCTCTCGATTCAATCGTACACTAATCATACACACAAATGTGTACGATCAAGATCAAGGACTCATGGGAAGATATCACAACACAACTCTAGACACAAATTAAAAATAATACAAGCTTTATATTACAAGCCAGGGGCCTCGAGGGCTCGAATACATAAGCTCGAATACACAAGAGTCAGCGGAAGCAACAATATCTGAGTATAGACATGAGTTAGACAAGTTTGCCTTAAGAAGGCCAGCACAAAAGCATCTACGATCGAAAAGGCAAGGCCTCCTGCCTGGGAGCCTCCTGACTACTCCTGGTCATCAGCGGCCTCCACGTAGTAGCAAGCATCGGCGGTGGCATCTGGCCCCTGGGCTCCGACATCTGGTTGCATCAACCGGAAAGAAGAAAAGAAGGGGAAAAGGGGGAGCAAAGCAATAATGAGTACTCATCCAAAGTACTCGCAAGCAAGGAACTACACTACATATGCATCGGTATCAATGAAATGGGATGAATATGTGGACTGAACTGCAGAATGCCAGAAGAGAAGGGGAAAACCTAGCCTATCGAAGACTAGCATCTTCTGGAAACCACCATCTTGTAGCAACAGGAGGGAGTAGAGTATCATAAAGTAAAGTAGTAGTAATGTTATCAACCTCGGCCAGAGATCCTTTCTCGACTCCCTACGAGAAAGCAATCCCAGAGCCATACTATCCAGTTATCATCACAAATATCCAGTTCTAGTTGTATCGATCGGGATACAACTCCAAGCGTCCGTTACCGTAGGACAGGCTATCGATAGATGTTTTCTTCCCTGCAGGGGTGCACCAACTTACCTACCACGCTCGATTAACTCTGGCCGTACACACTTTCCTGGGTCATGCCCGGCCTCGGCCAAACAATACGCCGCAACCCGACCTAGGCTTAATAGAGAGGTCAAGCACGCTGGACTAAACCTATGCCCCCAGGGGTCATGGGCCATCGCCCCGGGAACTCCTGCACGTTGCGTGGGAGGCCGATGAGCAGACCTAGCTACCTCCTTAAAACAAGGCGGGAGCTTACCAGTCCAACCTGGCGCGCGCCGCTCAGTCGCCTGACGTCTATTAAGCTTCGGCTGATGTATACGACGCATAACGCCCATACTATGCCCACGTGATGGTTAGTTCTATCAGACCAGAGGCCCCTCGGATCAAATATCCAAATCATAGTGGATGAGGAACGTGCGGTAACAAGCAGAGACTCACGAAAGATGTGACCCCGTTGCCCCGTCTCGAGGACTTGCGGCAAGGGCTAGGAATTCCCGGCCACGCCTCATAATTATCTCGCGGGCACCTTCCAGGTCCGCCCGACTCCACATCACTCGCAATTAAGCTCGCGCGAGTACCCCTCAGGGTCGACCCGTCTTTCCAAGTAACAGTGGTAAAGTACAAGTATCCGTGTGTCCAAACATCAAGGGGAAAACCCGAGGAATCACCCCCGAGGTTCACACTTGAGGGGTTGCACGACAGAGTCGTATCGGAAGTGGTTAAGGAGGAAATCACCCTCGAGGTTCCCACTTGAGGGGTTGCACGACAGAGTCGTATCAGAAGTGGTTAAGGAGGAAATCACCCTCGATGACCACGACCGAATGACTACACTACATGGTTAACATCAGAAGTGCTGAAGAGGTTCACCCTCGGTACTCGATAGTAACCCAGTAGTGTCGAGCAACTAAGGGGAAGGGATGTGCGGTGTCGGGGCCTGGTCTTCGATCATGTAGATCGAGTCGTCGATGATGAAGCAGGGGCAATAAGGACAAGTGGGGGTCACTGATGGATCACTAACCAACCTATACTAAGCAGTTTAGGATAAGCAGATAAGGTACAACAGCAGATACAAAAGCAGGCTATGCATCAGAATAGGAGCAAACAATAACAGTAGCAAAATCTAATGCAAGCATGAGAGAAAGGAATGGGCGATATCAGGATGATCAAAGGGGGGGCTTGCCTGGTTGCTCAGACAAGAAGAAGGGGTCGTCGTCGACGTAGTTGAACACAGCGGCATCAGCGGCAGTCTCGAGGTCTACCGGAGAGAAGAGGGGGGGGAGAAACAATAAATACATAGCAAGCAAGAGCATAACAGGACAACAGGCAGAGCTAGACGTGTTCTAATGCGGTGCTACACATTACCGGCGAAGGGGGATAACATCCGGGAATATTTCCCCAGGTTTAGCATTTTCGGACAGATGAAACAGAGGGGAAAAGTTGCATGTTCAGGTAGTTAGGGGCATGTGGCAGACGAACGGATCATGTATTCGGATTCGTCTCGTTGTTCTGAGCAACTTTCATGTAGAAAACTTTTTCATCCGAGTTACGGATTAATTTCTATGAATTTTCAAAGTCTAAACAAATTCTGGAATTAATTAAATTAACAGAAAGGAAATACTACATCAACATGACATCACTGTGACGTCAGCAGTCAACAGGACGGCTGACCAGGTCAAACTGCACAGTGGGGCCACTGGGACCCACATGTCAGCCTCTGTGGCTTAACAGTGGATTAACTAATCTAGCAGGGTCAATTAGGGGTGTGGGCCCCGGGTGTCAGTGAGTGTTTTAGGTTAAACTAATTACTTTTATTTGTAAAATGCTATTAGATTAATTAACAGTAGGGGACCCACGTGTTAGGTCAACCGTGCACAGTCAGCACAATTGACCCGGTCAACCAGCCAACTCGGCCCGCGGGACCCAGCTGCCAGTGACCCTGGTGGTGGCCCCAGGTTGGCCACGTCGGTGGCCGGCGCCGGAGTTGCGCCGGAGAGCTCTCCGCGGCGGCGAGTTCGCCGGAGTCGCTCGGAAATTCGCTACGGGGCACCGTTTTGCATGGTTTTAGTTGCGTTCGAACGCTGACGGAGCCGCGCGTCGAGTGGTGGCGGTAGCGCAGCCGGACTTGGCCGGAATCGACGCCGGCGACGACCAGAAGCAGCGGCGCGTACGGGTGATCGACGGAGATGGCACTACGGCGTGTAGCAGCTTGAACGGGAGGGCTAGGCGTTCTCTAAGCAGCGCGACGAGCATGTTGGGCACTAGCTCGTGACCAAAAGGTCACCGGAGACGCGCCCTCGACCAAACGAGGCGGCGGTGGTTCGGGCTTCTTTGGCTACGGACGGCTAGAGAGGGCAGGGGACGGCGCGTTCGGGGCAGGAGCTCACCACGGGAGCATGGGGTCTGGGCAGAGGGCTCGGGGAGGTCCGGTGCCGCAGATCGGCCGCGAGGTCGTGTGGTGGCCGTCGAGGAGGAAGACGAAGGGGATCCGGCGCTGGGGTGGCTCCCTCCTTGAGGTCGTTGGTGCAGATGTAGCAGAACACGGTCGTGGGGCTCGTGGACACATCAGGGCGGCGAGGAGGGCACGGTGGCCGCGGTGGCACAGCAATGCGGCGGCGACAGTGCGTCGGGGCGAGGTGGATCTGGAGAAGGGGGCGAGGTCAGAGGGAGAGAGGGGAGAGGGGGCGTCCAAGAGGGGTGAATGGGTGCGGGGAGCCCGAGGGGTCGAGGGGATGTCGCCCTTATCCCTTCCCCGACGGGGACGGCAATAGGGTTCGGTGGCGACCGGCGAACACCGTCGTTGGGTTGGGTGAACAGAGAGGAGGGAGGTGACCGGGGGAGGTGGGCTGCTGGGTTGGGCCGCCCAGATGACTAAGGCCCAGGGGGGTCGGGGGGAGGTTTCTTTTTCTTTTACTTTTGCCCTTTTCTTTTTACAGAAAAAGCATGGTAATATTTGGGCTGCCAAGAGGATTTTGTAAAATGTGGGACTTGGCCACATAATTACATTGCAATAGTTAGCACTGCCACAAAAAGGTTGTGAGGCTTTTGAAATAGTTTGAAATTTTTATAAAGTAAAAAGCCATTTAAACTATTGTTCTAGCCACTGCTTTAATTGCTTTAGGTCATTTAAACACCTTGCAAAAATGTTGGTTCACCACCAATATTAACAACTGACTATTTGCCACAAGATGAACATTTTGGATCTCCTGTCTGACAAATAAGAGTTTTTGACTTTAGATTGGATTTGAATTTGGATCGGTGATTTGGATCAAGTGAAGATTAGCAACAGTAACAATGCTGACAAGGCATCATTAGAAGGGGATTACTGTAGCATGATTCTCGGGGTGTTACAAATCTCCTCCACTACAAGAAATCCCGTCCCAATATTTAATTGGGGAAGTAAAGAGTAACTTCGGGTAAACTGACCCTTATAGGGTTAATTGTCTGGTGAACAATGCATGGAATGTGACAGAAGTATCTCTCGAGTCTGACAAATAAGAAAACATCGAGAGCAAAATATGAAGGTAACATGAGAAGTTTTAACGGGCAGGCAATCATTCGATGCCTAATCAAAAGGTGAATGGGGGTCAGAGCAACAACAACAAAAATTATTGCGTCTGATACTAGAATAGATCACTAGGAAGGTGGCTCATGAATTACATACGAAGGCAAGTGAAAAAGGATACTTCGGAACCAAGGATGTACAGGAGTCAGGTTTCGATCATGTGGAACTGTGGGTTATGGGCCCACCATGTGGTTCAAAAGTAGGAAGGACGCCGACATATTGCATGGTCATGGTAGCAAGGCATGGCAAAGGATAGCTTGTCAGTTATGTTGGTAACAACATTGGTACCAAGGGCGAGGGACGAAGAGAACCATTTTCCTGCTCGTTGAACGAGGCAGACCAATAGGCAAAGTTCTCGTCCATCGGGGTTTACCAGGATGTAGTCAGCAATAGTAACAGGGTCACACTGACAGAGTTGTAAATCGAGGTGTTTCCATAAGCAGGGAATTATTTCTGCTTATAACATATATAGATCACAAGAAGGGTTAACAAAACAATGGAAAGGAAAAATGTGATTATCAAATTAAACACAAGAATTTGGAGTATATCCTTCACAAGATCAAGCAGAGCAGGATATAGAAGAAAGGGCAGCAAGTAGATAACCACTTTGGTAAAGGGGGCGAGGAAATTCATGACGTTACCCATACCACAGTGTTTGGATAGGTAATCAAGAAACATTTAGCATTGCGCCTCCAATGTTCTTAATGATGTTCGGAGTACCACAGCCATGCTTCGGGATATCATTGACATGATCATCAGGTAAAGATCGGACCTTGGGAACACAAAGGATCCATAAGGAATTTCAAGAACAACTCATGCAATTTTATCAGGGAAAAGATGAGGAGGTGGTCGATGGTTTCAGCATCTATCCATCGACATGTCAAAAAGGACGTATTTCCAAAATTATATGAACAAGTTTGTGTTGGGAGGATGATAGAGGCAAAGGTGTCCTGATGTTTCGATGAGATGGTGGCTATCGTTTCTGTGGGACTCGACCTTGACGATCCGACTACGAACGTGCGAGACGTCGCGCCTTAGCAATCGCTAAACCAACTTCCGAGGGTTATTGACCACACCGGAGCACGATCAACCTGACCACGAGGGCCTGTTTCCTGCGAGCAAACGAAGAACAAGCAAGAAACTAAGATTGCAATCTGGATATTGCGAATATAAGAGGAAAGCTTTATTAATGAAGGTGGGGTCCTGTGACACCTTGGTCTGGTCGTTGAACACAAACGAAGTACGCGAAGTTGCAGCTATGGCGAACTTTTAATCTAAACAAAACCCAAAGTCTAAACGATGCCCTAGGGGCTGTATATATGGAGGAAGAGGGGGGAATTTCGTAGCCCTTGGAGGAGGGGTCCGAAACCCACCCTATCTCTTGTTTCCCCACACATACGGACTCTAAAAACAGCCTATATTGAAGTATTTTGAAATTACATGGGCCTGGCCCAACAAGAAGGTGACGCGGCACCTAGAATAACCTCCGGACGAAAATTATGAAGTGGCATCTTGTATATTTCGTCCAAGGCTTCATGCACTCATTATGGTGGCTTCAAAGTCCTGAAAGCATCACTTGAAACTCTGTTCTTGTCTCCCTTGCGCATGCCATCAACTCCATTCTTGTTCTTGCTCCAATGATCATCCTTCTCCAAGCTAGGTCCTTCATTTGTAAGCAAAACAAATGTATCCAATTTAGGCAGCATCATATTCTCATGAACATTAGAATCATTACCAAGAAACGAAAGTACCTGATAATTCAATTGGCGTGCGCGAGCTCTAGTAATTGGTCCAGTGTGTATAGCAGCAGGGGCTGTGGGTGTAACAATGGTATTGATGTCCTCATCATCCTCCCCTTCTTGAAATGAAGTCGTCCTCGACGGAAGCTCATCTTCCTCACCCAAATAAGGCTTCAAATCTGCAATGTTAAAAGTGGGACTAACCCCAAAATCTGCAGGCAACTCAAGTTTATATGCATTATCATTTATTTTCTCTAACACCTTAAAAGGACCATCAGCACGTGGCGTTAGCTTTGATTTGCGCAAATTAGGAAATCTATCCTTACGCAAATGTAACCAAACAAGATCTCCAGGCACAAACACAACATGTTTTCTACCCTTATCTCCAGCAAGTTTATATTTAGCATTCATACGCTCAATGTTTTCCTTAGTTAACACTTGCATTTTTAAAATCAATTCAGCACGTTCTTTAGCATCAAAATTAACCTTCTCCGAAGATGGAAGAGGCAGCAAATCAATAGGTGCACGAGGTAGGAAACCATACACAATTTCAAAAGGGCACATCTTAGTAGTAGAATGCAATGAACGATTATAAGCAAATTCAATATGAGGCAAGCATTCTTCCCACATTTTCTTATTATTCTTCAAAACAGCCCTAAGCATAGTAGACAATGTTCTATTGACTACTTCAGTTTGTCCATCAGTTTGGGGGTGACAAGTAGTACTAAAAAGCAGTTTAGTCCCCAACTTACCCCATAAACATCTCCAAAAGTGGCTAAGAAATTTAGTATCACGATCTGAAACAATAGTATTTGGCACACCATGCAAGCGAATAATTTCACGAAAGAACAAATCAGCAACATTAACAGCATCATCGCTTTTATGACATGGTATAAAGTGTGCCATTTTTGAGAATCTATCCACGACAACAAATATGCTATCCCTCCCCTTCTTTGTTCGAGGTAAACCTAAAACAAAGTCCATAGATATATCCTCGCAAGGAACACTAGGCACAGGCAAAGGCATATATAAACCATGAGGATTGAATCGTGACTTAGCTTTTTGACATGTAGTGCAGCGAGCAACAAAACGCTCAACATCCCGTCTCATCTTTGGCCAAAAGAAATGTGTAGCAAGTACGTCCTCCGTCTTCTTCACGCCAAAGTGTCCCATTAATCCTCCTCCATGCGCCTCCTGCAACAACAAAAGACGAACAGAGCTAGCAGGAATGCATAGCTTATTAGCGCGGAACACAAAACCATCATTAACAACGAACTTGTTCCATGTTCTTCCTTCTTTACAATTCTGCATTACTTCTTTAAAATCAGCATCATGCACATATTGATCTTTCATGGTCTCCAAACCAAATATTTTGAAGTCAAGTTGTGAAAGCATAGTATAGCGACGAGACAAAGCATCAACAATAACATTTTCTTTACCCTTCTTGTGTTTGGTGACATAAGGGAAAGTCTCAATGAATTCAACCCATTTAGCATGTCTACGATTCAGTTTAGCTTGACTTTTAATATGTTTCAAAGATTCATGATCAGAATGTATAACAAATTCTTTGGGCCATAAATAATGTTGCCATGTCTCTAAAGTCCGAACAAGAGCATATAATTCCTTATCATAAGTAGAATAGTTCAGACTAGGCCCACACAATTTTTCAGAAAAGTATGCAACAAGTTTGCCATCTTGTAATAACACACCTCCTAATCCAATTCCACTAGCATCACATTCAAGCTCAAAAGTCTTATTAAAGTCAGGAAGTTGAAGTAAAGGGGCATGTGTCAACTTATCTTTCAATACCGCGAAGGCTTCTTCCTGTGTGGTACCCCAAACAAAAGGCACATCCTTCTTTGTAAGCTCATTGAGAGGTGCAGCAATGGTGCTAAAATCTCTCACAAAACGCCTATAGAAACCAGCGAGTCCAAGAAAACTCCTCACTTGTGTGACCGTTTTGGGCTGCGGCCAACTCTCAATAGCTTCAATCTTGGCTTTATCAACTTCAATTCCCTGTGGAGTAACAACATAGCCAAGAAAAGACACTCGGTCAGTGCAAAAGGTGCACTTCCCAAGGTTACCAAACAAACGTGCATCACGTAGAGCATTAAAAACAGCACGTAAATGTTCCAAATGTTCTTCCAAAGATTTGCTATAAATCAGTATATCATCAAAATAGACTACCACAAATCGTCCAATGAAAGCACGTAAAACTTCGTTCATTAGTCTCATGAAAGTACTAGGCGCATTAGTTAACCCAAAAGGCATGACTAACCACTCATATAAACCAAACTTAGTTTTAAATGCTGTTTTCCATTCATCTCCCAATTTCATACGAATTTGATGGTATCCACTATGCAAATCAACTTTGGAGAATATTGTAGAGCCACTCAATTCATCAAGCATATCATCTAGCCTAGGAATAGGATGATGATAACGAATGGTAATATTATTAATGCCTCTACAATCAACACACATACGCGACGTACCATCCTTTTTCGGCACTAGAATAATAGGAACAACACAAGGACTAAGGGATTCGCGAATATAACCTTTGTCGAGCAGCTCCTGTACTTGCCGCATAATCTCCTTCATCTCCTCTGGATTGGTATGGTATGGTGCACGGTTGGGTAGCGATGCACCGGGAATTAAGTCAATTTGATGCTCAATCCCTCGAATAGGTGGTAATCCCGGTGGCACGTCTTGTGGGAAGACGTCAGCGAACTCCTGCAAAATGTTAGTGACAGCAGGGGGCAAAGAGGAAGGCACGTCCTCGAAGGAAAATAATGCTTCTTTGCACACAAAAGCATAGCAAACAGATTTGCTAGAATCTAGCTCATCAATATCAGATTTGGTGGCAAGTAAACATGCACTTTTTAGTTTGATTTGAGAAGCAACATTACATGGTTTATTATTAGGATTCATTTGTTGCTCAAATTATTTTGCCACAATCAGATTTTCACTCTTATTTTTCTCCTGTTTTGCTTTATTAGCTCTATGAATATCATCTTTCAAAATGGAATCAGGAGTCATAGGAAGCAAAGTAATATTTGTATCCTTATGAACAAGAGTATATTGATTGTTTCTACCATGGTGTACAGAATTTTTATCAAATTGCCATGGTCTACCAAGTAATAAGGAACATGCTTGCATAGGTACCACATCACAATCAACATAATCAGCATATGTAGAGATACTAAAATGCACCCGAACAGTACGTGTTACCTTAACCTTGCCGCTGTTGTTGAACCATTGGATGTAGTAAGGATGTGGATGCGGTCTTGTGGTGAGAGATAGCTTCTCCACCATCTCCATGCTAGCCAAGTTGTTGCAGCTCCCTCCATCTATGATGACGCGAACAGAACGTTCCTTCACAACTCCCTTTGTATGGAACAAATTATGCCTCTGATTTTGCTCAGTTTGGGTGACCTGCACACTCAAAACACGTTGAGCAACTAAACATTCATACCTGTCAGCATCTTCAGCAGCCATGTATTGCGTCTCATGATCAGAATCATCTCCACCGTGTTCTTCATGTGTAAGAAGAGCCAAAGTCTCCTCATCATAGTCACTAGCGGACTCATACCCACCATCCTCAGTAGCAATCATCACACGCTGAGATGTGCATTCTCGCGCAAAATGTCCTCTTCCCTTACAACGACGACAAATAATATCACTTGTGTGCCTTGTAGACGCCATGGAAGAAGCAGAGCTCTGTGCAGGCCCGGCAGGTGTGCTCTTGGCAGATAGTGGTGGTTGTGCCTGCTTTCTTGTATCACGGTTGGAGGTGGCAGCTGACGGAGGTGCCGGTGTAGCAGAACGTGTAGAAGTAGATGATGCACGTGGTGTCCACGATGAAGGTCGACCTGCAGAAAAGTTAGTTTGCGCCAATGCCTGTCGATCCTGCACTTCACGTTCAGCTTTACAAGCAAGATGGAATAAACGAGTGATATTATTATAATCCTTATAGTCTAGAATGGTATGAATCTCTCTATTTAATCCACCCAGAAAACGTGCAAGCATAGCTTCATTCTCCTCAACGATACCACATCTAATCAAGCCAGTTTGTAATTCCTGATAATATTCTTCTACCGAATTTTTTCCTTGTCTTAAGCGCTGCAATTTTTGAAGTAATTCACGTTGATAATATGGTGGAACCCAACTAGTACGCATAGCAGTTTTCAAAGCAGCCCAAGTAGCTGGAACGGAATATAATCTACAATATTCAGACCACCAAACACATGCAAAGCTAGTGAAAGCACAAACAGCAACAGGAACACGTCTCTCCTCAGGATATTGTAAACATGTAAATCGTTGTTCAGTTTCTAACTCCCAAGTAAGATATATATCAGGAACATATCTACCCTCAAATGGTGGAATATTCAATTTCAGTTTAGGGAGATGTTCATGATCTCGTACCTGAGGGGGAGCCCTAACATTGCCATTATTTGCATGTGGACGACCTGGTGGTTGTCGTGCTGGTGGTTGCACGTAGTTCTGATGTTGATCAACCTCATCCTCGTAATCTCCCACATAATCATCCTCCTCCACATCAGCAGCAGGAGCCACAGAAGTATCAACAGCAGCACCAGCAGCTTAGCCAGGCTGAAGAGGGACACGGGTCGCTCGGCGGAGGGCTGTGTCGCGATGTGGAGGTAGTCGTTGTTGCTATTGTAGAGGTGCGTTAGGTGCAGCCGGTGGTGGTGGTGGTAGACGCGCGAGCAATTCATTAAACTTGTTATCGAGCTTTGTTTCGAATGCCTTCTCAATGCCATCTATCTTCTCCATGGCCTCTTCAAATCTATTTAGCACATCTTCCACCTGTCCTCTCATCATTTGCTGAAACTTATCATGTAACGCTTTGTTTGTCAAGTTCTCCCAGTCAGTCTCGTCGGCTTGTGATCCTGCCATGGTTAGCAGCAATAGAAACACACAAGAATATGATTCTACAGACTACTAGGAAGTGGTGGTGGTGGTGTGGTGGACAGTCACAAATCCATCAAGCAAATCTCAAATTCTTACCAGTTCTTACCCAGCAGCAGGCGGTGATCGGCAACCGTTGTAGTCAAAACACTCAAAGCTTGGATAGAGCGATTGCCAGGGAGAGTCAAACGCACGACGTAGATGTATGTGGAGCTGGAAAGGCTTATAGTATGGTAGCAAAAAGGTCAGCAATAATCATTTAGAGATGCAAAGTTGAATAAACGCTCAACGACGGTACTGTGCTGGTCCTAGGCTAGACCGTGCTAGAGACGCGAGCCTAGAACACTAACAAAATCACGGCGCTGCACGAAAACAAGGGAAAAGCACACTCTGGAAAAAAATCGCTCTTTTTTTGCGCTCCTCTTTTTTTTTGTGAAAAATCACTATAATGGCGAGTGTCTCAAAACGCTTCGCAGGTCAAACTGACAGGATGGGTACGAAATTTTTTTGACAATTTTTTTCGGAAATCAGGGCAGCGACGACGAAAAAGTGCGACAAAAAATCACTATGATGGAGAGTGTCTCAAAAGACTCAAAACAGCCTAAAATAGGATAGGAAAAAAAATATTTTCGGTCGCCGATTTTTTTTCGAGACATACGCAGGCAAGGAAACACGAATCGGAATTTAGATGGATCTCGAAAACAAACCTAGTATGAGAAGAACTCGGATTGGTGGTGGATATATGGTGGTGGTATATGGTAGGGGTGGTGGTATATGGTAGCGGTGGTGGTATATGGATACGGATTGATGGTGGTATATGGATACGGATTCAGAGCGGTGGCGGATAAGCAATGGTGGTAGATGGCAAGGCGATGATGATGGTGCGGCGGCGGCGTGATAACTTATGACCAGAACTCGAAACTCTAAAAGACTAGACTCTAAGACCAGCAACTTGACACGACGATGCAACCGCAAATTCAACAAAGCAAATACAGAAAAGATTATGCAAAGGCTCAGATTGGTTTGAATGGGATGAACTAACCCTAATTTTGTTTGGCTTTGTCGTGGACTATAGGTATGAAGAACAGACTCGATCTAAACTACGAAAAACTGTAAAATCTCACCGAGCAACCTGGAAATCTGATACCACTTGATAGAGGCAAAGGTGTCCTGATGTTTTGATGAGATGGTGGCTATCGTTTCTGTGGGAGTCGACCTTGACGATCCGACTACGAACGTGCGAGACGTCGCGCCTTAGCAATCGCTAAACCAACTTCCGAGGGTTATTGACCACGCCGGAGCACGATCAACCTGACCACGAGGGCCTGTTTCCTGCGAGCAAACGAAGAACAAGCAAGAAACTAAGATTGCAATCTGGATATTGCGAATATAAGAGGAAAGCCTTATTAATGAAGGTGGGGTCCTGTGACGCCTTGTTCTGGTCGTTGAACACAAACGAAGTACGCGAAGTTGCAGCTATGGCGAACTTTTAATCTAAACAAAACCCAAAGTCTAAACGATGCCCTAGGGGCTGTATATATGGAGGAAGAGGGGGGAATTTCGTGGCCCTTGGAGGAGGGGTCCGAAACCCACCCTATCTCTTGTTTCCCCACACATACGGACTCTAAAAACAGCCTATATTGAAGTATTTCGAAATTACATGGGCCTGGCCCAAGAAGAAGGTGACGCAGCACCTAGAATAACATGTTAGCAATTGCCGCATTTTATGATTATGAAATTTGGCAGGAAACTGCATTCTGAATGGATTTCTGGAAGAAGAGTTGTATATGATGCAACCAGAAGGTTTTGTCGATCCAAAGGGAGCTAACAAAGTGTGCAAGCTCCAGCAATCCATTTATGGACTGGTGCAAGCCTCTCGGAGTTGGAATAAACGCTTTGATAGTGTGATCAAAGCATTTGGTTTTGTACAGACTTTTGGAGAAGCCTGTATTTACAAGAAAGTGAGTGGGAGCTCTGTAGAGTTTCTGATATTATATGTGGATGACATATTACTAATTGGAAATGATATAGAATTTATGGATAGCATAAAGGGTTACTTGAATAAGAGTTTTTCAATGAAAGACCTCGGTGAAGCTGCTTACATATTGGGCATTAAGATCTATAGAGATAGATCAAGACGCTTAATTGGACTTTCACAAAGTACATACCTTGACAAAGTTTTGACAAAATTCAAAATGGATCAGGCTAAGAAAGGATTCTTGCCTGTGTTACAAGGTGTGAAGTTGAGTAAGACTCAATGCCCGACCACTGCAGAAGATAGAGAGAAAATGAAAGATGTTCCCTATGCTTCAGCCATAGGATCTATCATGTATGCAATGTTGTGTACCAGACCTGATGTGTGTCTTGCTATAAGTCTAGCAGGGAGGTACCAAAGTGATCCAGGAGTGGATCACTGGACAGCGGTCAAGAACATCCTGAAATACCTGAAAAGGACTTAGGATATGTTTCTCATATATGGAGGTGACAAAGAGCTCATCGTAAATGGTTACGTTGATGCAAGCTTTGACACTGATCCGGACGATTCTAAATCGCAAACCGGATACGTGTTTACATTAAACGGTGGAGCTGTCAGTTGGTGCAGTTCTAAAACAAAGCGTTGTGGCGGGATCTACATGTGAAGCGGAGTACATAGTTGCTTCAGAAGCAGCAAACGAAGGAGTCTGGATGAAGGAGTTCATATCCGATCTAGGTGTCATACCTAGTGCATCGGGTCCAATGAAAATCTTTTGTGATAGTACTGGTGCAATTGCCTTGGCAAAGGAATCCAGATTTCACAAGAGAACCAAGCACATCAAGGGACGCTTCAATTCCATCCGGGATCTAGTCCAGGTGGGAGACATAGAGATTTGCAAGATACATACGGATCTGAATGTAGCAGACCCGTTGACTAAGCCTCTTCCATGAGCAAAACATGATCAACACCAAAGCTCCATGGGTGTTAGAATCATTACTGTGTAATCTAGATTATTGACTCTAGTGCAAGTGGAAGACTGAAGGAAATATGCCCTAGAGGCAATAATAAAGTTATTATTTTATTTCCTTATATCATGATAAATGTTTATTATTCATGCTAGAATTGTATTAACCGGAAACATAATACTTGTGTGAATACATAGACAAACTAAACGTCACTAGTATGCCTCTACTTGACTAGCTCGTTAATCGAAGATGGTTATGTTTCCTAACCATAGACATGTGTTGTCATTTGATTAACGGGATCACGTCATTAGAAGAATGATGTGATTGACATGACCCATTCCACTAGCTTAGCACCCGATCGTTTAGTATGTTGCTATTTGCTTTCTTCATGACTTATACATGTTCCTTTGACTATGAGATTATGCAACTCCCGTTTACTGGGGGAACACTTTGTGTGCTACCAAACGTCACAACATAACTGGGTGATTATAAAGATGCTCTACAGGTGTCTCCAAAGGTACATGTTGGGTTGGCGTATTTCGATATTAGGATTTGTCACTCCGATTGTCCGAGAGGTATATCTGGGCCCTCTCGATAATGCACATCACATAAGCCTTTCAAGCATTGCAACTAATGAGTTAGTTGCGAGATGATGTATTACAGAACGAGTAAAGAGACTTGCCGGTAACGAGATTGAACTAGGTATTGAGATACCGACGATCGAATCTCGGGCAAGTAACATACTGATGACAAAGGGAACAACGTATGTTGTTATGCGGTATGACCGATAAAGATCTTCGTAGAATATGTAGGAACCAATATGAGCATCCAAGTTCCGCTATTGGTTATTGACCGGAGACATGTCTCGGTCATGTCTACATTGTTCTCGAACCGTAGGGTCCGCACGCTTAACGTTACGATGACAGTTTCATTATGAGTTTATATATTTTGATGTACCGAAGTTTGTTCGGAGGCCCGGATGTGATCACGGACATGACGAGGAGTCTCGAAATGGTCGAGACATAAATATTGATAAATTGGACGACTATATTTGGACACCGGAAGTGTTCTGGAGAAGTTTCAGATGAAACCGGAGTATCGGGGGGTTACCGGAACCCCCCGGGGGTTAATGGGCCTTATGAGCCAAAAGTAGAGAAGAGGAGGGGCGGCCAGGGCAGGCCGCGCGCCCCCTCCCCCTCTAGTCCGAACTGGACAAGGAGGGGGGGCGGCGCCCCCCCCCCCTTTCCTTCCTCTCCTCTCTCCCTTCCTTCCCCCTCTCCTACTTGGACAAGGAAAAGGAGGGAGTCCTACTCCCGGTAGGAGTAGGACTCCTCCCTGGCGCGCCCCTCCTGGCCGGCCGCCCCTCCCCCTGCTCCTTTATATACGGGGGCAGGGGGGCACCTCTAGACACACAAGTTGATCTTCATGATCGTTCGCTTAGCCGTGTGCGGTGCCCCCCTCCACCATAATCCTCGATAATATTGTAGCGGTGCTTAGGCGAAGCCCTGCGACTGTAGAACATCAAGATCGTCACCACGCCGTCGTGCTGACGGAACTCTTCCCCGACGCTTTGCTGGATCTGAGCCCGGGGATCGTCATCGAGCTGAAGGTGTGCCAAGAACTCGGAGGTGCCGGAGTAACGGTGCTTAGATCGGTCGGATCGTGAAGACATACGACTACATCAACCGTGTTGATATAACGCTTCCACTTTCGGTCTACGAGGGTACGTAGACAACACTCTCCCCTCTCGTTGCTATGCATCACCATGATCTTGCGTGTGCGTAGGAATTTTTTTGAAATTACTACGTTCCCCAACAATAGGAGCAAACAATAACAGTAGCAAAATCTAATGCAAGCATGAGAGAAAGGAATGGGCGATATCAGGATGATCAAAGGGGGGGCTTGCCTGGTTGCTCAGACAAGAAGAAGGGGTCGTCGTCGATGTAGTTGAACATAGCGGCATCAGCGGCAGTCTCGAGGTCTACCGGAGAGAAGAGGGGGGAGAAACAGTAAATACATAGCAAGCAAGAGCATAACAGGACAATAGGCAGAGCTAGATGTGTTCTAACGCGGTGCTACACATTACCGGTGAAGGGGGATAACATCCGGGAATGTTTCCCCAGGTTTAGCATTTTCGGATAGATGAAATAGAGGGGAAAAGTTGCATGTTCAGGTAGTTAGGGGCATGTGGCAGACGAACGGATCGCGTATTCGGATTCGTCTCGTCGTTCTGAGCAACTTTCATGTAGAAAAATTTTTCATCCGAGTTACGGATTAATTTCTATGAATTTTCAAAGTCTAAACAAATTCTAGAATTAATTAAATTAACAGAAAGGAAATACTAAATCAGCATGACATCACTGTGACATCAGCAGTCAACAGGACGGCTGACCAGGTCAAACTGCACAGTGGGGCCACAGGGACCCACATGTCAGCCTCTGTGGCTTAACAGTGGATTAACTAATCTAGCAGGGTCAATTAGGGGTGTGGGCCCCGGGTGTCAGTGAGTGTTTTAGGTTAAACTAATTACTTTTATTTGTAAAACGCTATTAGACTAATTAACAGTAGGGGGCCCACGTGTTAGGTCAACCATGCACAATCAGCACAATTGACCCGGTCAACCAGCCAACTCGGCCCGCGGGACCCAGCTGCCAGTGACCCTGGTGGTGGCCCCAGGTTGGCCACGTCGGCGGCCGGTGCCGGAGTTGCGCCTGAGAGCTCTCCGCGGCGGCGAGTTCACCGAAGACGCTCGGAAATTCGCTACGGGGCACCGTTTTGCGCGGTTTTAGTTGCGTTCGAACGCTAACGGAGCCGCGCGTCGAGTGGTAGCGGTAGCGCAGCCGGACTTGGCCGGAATCAGCGCCGGCGACGAGCAGAGGCGGCGGCGCGTACGGGTCCTCGACGGAGACGGCACTACGGCATGTAGCAGATTGAACGGAAGGGCTAGGCGTTCTCTAAGCAGCGCGGCAACCATGTTGGGCACTAGCCCGTGACCAAAAGGTCACCGAAGATGCGCCGGCGACCAAGCGAGGCGGCGGTGGTTCGGGCTTCGTCGGGGTAGTGGCTACGGGAGGCTAGAGAGGGCAGGGGACGACGCGTTCGGGGCAGGAGCTCACCGCGGGAGCGTGGGGTCTGGGCAGAGGGCTCGGGGAGGTCCGGTGCCGCAGATCGGTCGCGAGGTCGTGTGGTGGCCGTCGAGGAGGAAGACGAAGGGGATCTGGTGCTGGGGTGGCTCCCGCCTTGAGATCTTTGGTGCAGACGTAGCAGAACACGGTCGTGGGGCTCGTGGACACATCGGGGCGGCGAGGAGGGCACGGTGGCCGCAGTGGCGCAGCAACGCGGCGGCGACAGTGCGTCGGGGCGAGGTGGATCTGGAGAAGGGGGCGAGGTCAAAGGGAGAGAGGGGAGAGGGGGCGTCCAGGGGGGTGAGTGGGTGCGGGGAGCCCGAGGGGTCGAGGGGACGTTGCCCTTATCCCTTCCCCGACGGGGACGGCGACAGGGTTCGGTGGCGACCGGCGAGCGCGGTCGCTGGGTCGGGTGAACAGAGGGGAGGGAGGCGACCGGGGGAGATGGGCTGCTGGGTTGGGCCTCCCAGATGACTAAGGCCCAAGGGGGTCAGGGGGGAGGTTTCTTTTTCTTTTACTTTTGCTCTTTTCTTTTTATAGAAAAAGCATGCTAATATTTGGGCTGCCAAGAGGATTTTGTAAAATGTGGGACTTGGCCACATAATTACATTGCAATAGTTAGCACTGCCACAAAAAGGTTGTGAGGCTTTTGAAATAGTTTGAAATTTTTATAAAGTAAAAAGCCATTTAAACTATTGTTTTATCCACTGCTTTAATTGCTTTAGGCCATTCAAACAACTTGCAAAAATGTTGGTTCACCACCAATATTAACAAATGACTATTTGCCACAAGATGAACATTTTAGATCTCCTGTCTGACAAATAAGAGTTTTTGACTTTAGATTGGATTTTAATTTGAATCGGTGATTTGGATCAAGTGAAGACTAGCAATAGTAACAATGATGACAAGGCATCATTAGAAGGGGATTACTGTAGCATGATTCTCGGGGTGTTACAAGTTGATACTGTGGACTTGAGGTTGTTTCCTCGGAAAGTGTACCGTATGCTCATTACCATTAACATGAAAAGTGACATTGCCTTTGTTGCAATCAATAACAGCCCCTGCAGTATTAAGAAAAGGTCTTCCAAGAATAAAATACATACTATCGTCCTCAGGAATATCAAGAATAACAAAGTCCGTTAAAATAGTAACGTTTGCAACCACAACAGGCACATCCTCACAAATACCGACAGGTATGTCAGTTGATTTATCAGCCATTTGCAAAGATATTTCAGTAGGTGTCAACTTATTCAAGTCAAGTCTACGATATAAAGAGAGAGGCATAACACTAACACCGGCTCCAAGATCACTTAAAGCGGTTTTAACATAGTTTCTTTTAATGGAGCATGGTATAGTAGGTACCCCTGGATCTCCAAGTTTTTTTGGTATTCCACCCTTAAAAGTATAATTAGCAAGCATGGTGGAAATTTTAGCTTCTGGTATCTTTCTTTTATTTGTAACAATATCTTTCATGTACTTAGAATAAGGATTCATTTTGAGCATATCAGTCAATCGCATACGCAAAAAGATAGGTCTAATCATTTCAGCAAAGCTCTCAAAATCCTCATCATCCTTTTTCTTGGATGGTTTCCGAGGAAAAGGCATGGGTTTCTGAACCCAAGGTTCTCTTTCTTTACCATGTTTCCTAGCAACAAAGTCTCTCTTATCATAACGTTGATTCTTTGATTGTGGGTTATCAAGATCAACAGCAGGTTCAATTTCTACATCATTATCGTTACTAGGTTGAGCATCATCATTAGTATTTTCATTAGGTTCATGTTCATTACCAGATTGCGTTTCAGCATCAAACATAGATATATCATTTGGATTATTAGGTGGTTCAGCAATAGGTTCACTAGAAGTTTGCACAGTTCAATCATTTTTCTTTTTCTTCTTTTTAGAAGAACTAGGTGCATCAATATTATTTCTCTGAGAATCTTGCTCAATTCTCTTAGGCTGGCCTCCAGGATACAAAGGTTCCTGAGTCATTCTACCAGTTCTAGTAGCAACTCTAACAGCATAATCATTTTTCTTACTATTCATTTCATCGAGCAATTCTTTTTGAGACTTAAGTACTTGTTCTACTTGAGTGGTAACCATAGAAGCATGTTTGCTAACAAGTTTAAGTTCACCTCTAATATTAGCCATATAATCACCCAAGTATTTAATCGTATCAGAATCATAATTCAATTGTCTACCAAAATAAGCGTTGAAGTTTTGTTGTTTGACAATAAAGTTATCGAACTCTTCTAAGCATTGTCTAGCAGACTTATAGTGAGGAATATCACCTTCATCAAATCTATAGAGAGAATTTACCTTTACTACCTGTGTCGGGTTATCAAAATCAGGAGGTTCTTCAATAAATAAAGGATCAAGATCATATGTTTCTTCAACAGGCGGTAAATTAAGACCATGCATTTCTTCAATAGGATGTAAATTCTTAACATCTTCAGCTTTAATACCTTTTTATTCATAGATTTCTTTGCCTCTTGCATATCTTCGGGACTGAGAAATAGAACACCTCTCTTCTTCGGAGTTGGTTTAGGAATAGGATCATTAATTGGAGCGGGCGCTAGCTCAGGAGCTGGCTCAGGAGGTGCCCAATTATTTTCATTTGTCAACATATTATTCAATAGAATTTCAGCTTCATCCGGTGTTCTTTCCCTGAAAGAGAACCAGCACAACTATCCAGGTAATGTCTGGAAGCATCGGTTAGTCCATTATAAAAGATATCAAGTATTTCATGTTTCTTAAGAGGATGATCAGGCAAAGCATTAAGTAACTTGAGAAGCCTCCCCCAAGCTTGTGGGAAACTCTCTTCTTCAGTTTGCACAAAGTTGTATATTTCCTTCAAAGCAGCTTGTTTCTTATGAGCAGGGAAATATTTAGCAGAGAAGTAATAAATCATATCCTGGGGACTACGCACACAACCAGGATCAAGAGAATTAAACCATATCTTAGCATCACCCTTTAATGAGAACAGAAATATTTTAAGTATATAAAAGTAGCGAGATCTCTCATCATTAGTGAACAGGGTGGCTATATCATTTAATTTAGTAAGATCTGCCACTACAGTTTCAGATTCGTAACCATGGAAAGGATCAGATTCAACCAAAGTAATTATATCAGGATCAACAGAGAATTCATAATCCTTATCAGGAACACAGATAGGTGAAGTAGCAAAAGCAGGGTCAGGCCTCATTTTATCTTTAAGAGATTCTTTGTTCCATTCAACTAACAACCTTTTAAGTTCATGACGATACTTGCAAGCTAGAATAGCGGCAGAAGATTCCATATCAAAAACATAACCCTCAGGAATAATAGGCCTATCTTCATCATCACTTTCATCATTATAATCAGATTCAAGAATTTCTTTCTCTCTAGCCCTAGCAATTTGTTCATCAAGAAATTCACTAAGGGGCACAGTAGTATCAAGCATAGAAGTAGTTTCATCACATGTATCATGCATAGCAGAAGTGGCATCATCAATAACATGCAACATATCAGAGCGAATAGCAGAAGCAGGTTTAGGTGTCGCAAGCTTACTCATAACAGAAGGTGAATCAAGTGCAGAGCTAGATGGCGGCTCCTTACCTCCCCTCGTAGTTGAGGGATAAATTGTTGTCTTAGCGCCTTTCAAGTTCTTCATAGTGTCCAGCAGATATAAATCCCAAGTGACTCAAAGAATAGAGCTATGCTCCCCGACAATGGCGCCAGGAATTAGTCTTGATAACCCACAAGTATAGGGGATCGCAACAGCTTTCGAGGGTAGAGTATTCAACACAAATTTATTGATTCGACACGAGGGGAGCCAAAGAATATTCTCAAGTATTAGAAGCTGAGTTGTCAATTCAACCACACCTGGAAACTTAGTATCTGCAGCAAAGTGTTTAGTAGCAAAGTAATATGATAGTGGTGGTAACGGTAACAAAAGAGTAATGAAAGCAAAGTAATATTTTTGGTGTTTTGTAGTGATTGTAACAGTAGCAACGAGAAAGTAAATAAGCGTAAACTAGTATATGGAAAGCTCATAGGCATCGGATCAGTGATGGATAATTATGTCGGATGCGGTTCATCATGTAACAGCCATAACATAGGGTGACATAGGACTAGCTCCAATTCATCAATGTAATGTAGGCATGTATTCCGAATATAGTCATACGTGCTTATGGAAAAGTACTTGCATGACATCTTTTGTCCTACCCTCCCGTGGCAGCGGGGTCCTATTGGAAACTAAGGAATATTAAGGCCTCCTTTTAATAGAGTACCGGAACAAAGCATTAGCACATAATGAATACATGAACTCCTCAAACTATGGTCATCACCGGGAGTGGTCCCGATTATTGTCACTTCGGGGTTGCCGGATCATAACACATAGTAGGTGACTATAGACTTGCAAGATAGGATCAAGAACTCACATATATTCATGAAAACATAATAGGTTCAGATCTGAAATCATGGCACTCGGGCCCTAGTGACAAGCATTAAGCATAGCAAATTCATAGCAACATCAATCTCAGAACATAGTGGATACTAGGGATCAAACCCTAACAAAACTAACTCGATTACATGATAAATCTCATCCAACCCATCACCGTCCAGCAAGCCTACGATGGAATTACTCACGCACGGAGGTGAGCATCATGAAATTGGTGATGGAGGATGGTTGGTGATGACGACGGCGACGAATCCCCCTCTCCGGAGCCCCGAATGGACTCCAGATCAGCCATCCCGAGAGGTTTTAGGGCTTGGCGGCGGCCCCGTATCGTAAAACGCGATGATTTCTTCTCCTCTATTTTTTCTCCCCGAAAGCAAATATATAGAGTTGGAGTTGGCGTCGGAAGGTGTCCAGGGGGCCCACGAGGTAGGGGGGCGCCCTAGGGGGGCGCGCCCCCCACCCTCGTGGACAGGGTGTGGGCCCCCTTGTCTTCATCTTTGGTGAGGATTTTTTATTATTTATTGTAAGGTATTCCGTGGAGTTTCAGGTCATTCCGAGAACTTTTGTTTTCTGCACATAAAACAACATCATCGCAATTCTGCTGAAAACAGCGTTAGTCCAGGTTAGTTCCATTCAAAACATACAAGTTAGAGTCCAAAACAAGGGGAAAAGTGTTTGGAAAAGTAGATACGACGGAGACGTATCACCCCGCCAAGCGTGGCCAGGGGCGTGGGGCTGCGACTGCCCGCACACAAGTAAAGGGGTGCAAAAAGGGACCCCGAATTTTGTACACCGACAGGAGCCCCCGGGCCTGGGCCACATATAAGCGCGGAGCGTTATTGGGCCAGGCCCAGAACGGTGTGCGGGCACGCGGGCGGCGGAGTTTTTACCGCAGTAACTCCCTCGCCTGCTGCGCTTCCCCATAACCCGCGTTGGATGCGCGACATGGGGGTCGTGCATGACGTGGGGGTCATGCGTGGGGTGGTTGCTGCCCTCATGCGTCACATCATAGTAAAGAGGCGGCTCGCGCCTTCCCCATAAAAAAGGGGAAAATGCAGGGGCGCAGCTCATTTACTAAGTGGACTCGAGTCGTGGCCTTCGAGGCACCCGCGCCCCACGATCACGGGGTGGAAATCGGTCGCCTCATTTGTCTCCTCGATTTCGTCTTGCTTGCCATGTGTCCCCCATTCCTCGAAGATGGTAGGCGGTGGATGTGGTGGAGGCGGGAAACCGGGTCGTCGCTGGTTGGAGGAGCGGGTTGGTCTCGATTCCTTGTGCCCCTGGTGGCTGGATTGGTTAACTGGGGCGGTCGGGCCCCGGCCCCGCCCCTTTATAAGAAGGGGAGGGGGATGCTCCCCAATCTTTCATCATTCATCTCCTTCTTCCTTGGCTCCTTCCTTCCTTCTGCTATGTCGAGAGGGCGCACCAGCACTCCGATGGCGGCGACGAGGGTCTCTACCCGACAGCGCGCCCCTCCTTCCCAAGAGCTAGTGGCGGAGGAGCCGGCCGCGAGAGGAAGGGGGAGGGGGAGAGGCCGAGGTCGCCGTGGTGCTCGGGGAAGAGGAGGACGGGGCGGCGCACCGGCCTCGCCTTCGCCAGCGGCCCCTCCCCAATGGAGGGCCACGTCGGAGATTAGCCCCGCGAGTTCGTCATTAGGCTGCACCGGCCAGTGCGCCGTCGCCTTCGTCTCCCTACCCCGTTTTCTCAGGAGATGAAGCTCGACCCGCCACAGGCTCTGAGGTTGCATATGAGGGGTTGCTGGAATGATAGCACACGCGTCGATGTCGACTTCCCCGCCCCTCACGTCATGTATCTTCACCGCGGATGAAAGACCTTCGCTCATGCCCACGGCCTATCGGAGGGGTTCGTTCTCTACTTCAAATTAATGGAGAACGGACTGCTCTCCGCCAAGGTCTTTGGGGACTTGGGAACTCGCCTAAAGTGTTGCGTGGAGAGCTCCTCCCATGATGAAGACTCCTCCTCAAGCGAGAGTGAGGAGGAGGACAGCGACAGCGATGACGAGGGCGTCAAGCGGGAGGATGCCGACTCTGACTCCGACTGACCGCATCGCCCTCCCCCCTCGGCCACGCGCCCTGCCGAGGGCCTTCCTCGTCAAGCTCTCCATCGGTGCATTCCCCGTCGCCTCCTTTTTGCCTTCACCTGATGCACCTGGGAGGAAAAGGGCAAGAAGGGAGATCACGGGGCACTTGTCTTTTTAGTTTTTAAGCCTGCGGGAACTTTTAGATTTAAACCTTGTAACCCCCTTGCTCATGTTTGCATTACGTACGAACTGTACCTGTTTGGAACGTATTAATGAAAAAGGGTGTTTGTCGGGTTCTTTGTGCATGAGCGAGGCCCATGCCAAGGAACGAATCCTTGTATTCTTAAGATAAACATTGTCGCCCAGCAACAGGACTCGCCACCCCCTTACTTCATTCACGACCATACTCACGCCCTTGGCGGAGGCAGAGGCGAAGTAGGGTTAGGCCCTTTGTTTGCTTCCTTGTCACCACAACTACAACCAAGCTCCGGCCCAGGGAATAGTTCTTGGGCACAGGAAAGGGGGAGCACGGTGGCCCAGGAAAAAACAAGGCTTCATACGTCCTAATTCCATACGGAAATGCATAACAGGGGATGAAGGACTTATCTAGATCTGCAGCCACCGGCAACCTGGGCTTGCCGTGGTCGAGTGCTTGAATCTGCAGCCCCCTGGTAATGGCTTGCCGGGGTCCGGGATGTCGATCCGTCTCCCTGCCCTTACATGGCTTAGCAAAAGCACCTTTGCAGCCTGCGAACCAAAGAAAAGACTAGAAAGGACGGAAAGACATGCACCCGACCTCTATGCTAGGGTTTAGTTGCCGCCGGGCACTATCAACCCTACCAGAGAAAGACTTAACCTCGCATGCATGCTAAAACTTAGGGCGCCAGCGCTTCATTTATTTATGCTCAGGGTCTACTCCTGGCTTTGTAAAAAGGGTTACATGCCTTGTCGGCAAGGCTTGTACAAAAGGTGGCTTGCCGGGAGGCCTAACAGCCGTGCCTCATGGGTAAAACTTACGAAGATGTTCGATGTTCCAGAAGTTGCTCACTGGGACACCATCTTCGGTCTCCAGGCGGACTGCGCCGGGCCTGGTGACTCGTATTACCCGATAAGGGCCTGATACGTCTCCAACGTATCTATAATTTTTGATTGCTCCTTGCTTTATTATATTCTGTTTTGGACACTATTGGGCTTTATTATTCACATTTATATTATTTTTGGGACTAACCTATTAACCGGAGGCCCAGCCCAGAATTGCTATTTTTTTGCCTATTTCAGAGTTTCGCAGAAAAATAATATCAAAAGGAGTCCAAACGGAATGAAACCTTCGGGAACGTGATTTTTGGAACGAACAAGATCCAGGAGACTTGGACCCTACGTCAAGAAACAAAGGAGGAGGCCACGAGGTAGGGGGCGCGCCTACCCCCCCCCTCCCAGGGGGTGCCCTCCACCCTCGTGGGCCCCCTGTTGCTCCACTGTCGTACTCCTTCCTCGTATATATACCTATGTACCCCCAAACTATCAGATACGCAAACAAAAACCTAATTCCACGCCGCAACCTTCTGTACCCACGAGATCCCATCTTGGGGCCTGTTCCGGAGCTCCGCCGGAAGGGGCATCGATCACGGAGGGCTTCTACATCATCACCATAGCCCCTCCGATGAAGTGTGAGTAGTTTACCTCAGACCTTCGGGTCCGTAGTTATTAGCTAGATGGCTTCTTCTCTCTTTTTGGATCTCAATAAAATGTTCTCACTCTCTCTCGTGGAGATCTATTTGATGTAATCTTCTTTTTGCGGTGTGTTTGTTGAGACCGATGAATTGTGGGTTTATGATCAAGTTTATCTATGAACAATATTTGAATCTTCTCTGAATTCTTTTATGTATGATTGGTTATCTTTGCAAGTCTCTTCGAATTATCAGTTTGGTTTGGCCTACTAGATTGATCTTTCTTGCAATGGGAGAAGTGCTTAGCTTTGGGTTGTTGCCTTCGAGGATAACAAGATAGGGTTTTTATCATATTGCATGAATTTATCCCTATACATCATGTCATCTTGCTTAAGGCGTTACTCTGTTTTTATGAACTTAATACTCTAGATGCATGCTGGATAGCGGTCGATGAGTGGGGTAATAGTAGGAGATGCAGGCAGGAGTCGGTCTACTTGTCTCGGACGTGATGCCTATATACATGATCATACCTAGATATTCTCATAACTATGCTCAGTTTTGTCAATTGCTCAACAGTAATTTGTTCAACCACCGTAAAATACTTATGATCTTGAGAGAAGCCACTAGTGAAACCTATGGCCCCCGGGTCTATCTTCATCATATTAATCTCCCAACACTTAATCATTTCCTTTGCTTTTTTACTTTGCCTTTTATTTTACTTTGCATCTTTAGTACAAAAATACCAATAGTATTATCCTATCATATCTATCAGATCTCACTCTTGTAAGTGACCGTGTAGGGATTGACAACCCCTTATCGCGTTGGTTGCAAGGATTTATTTGTTTGTGTAGGTGCGAGGGACTCGCGCGTAGCCTCCTACTGGATTGATACCTTGGTTCTCAAAAACTGAGGGAAATACTTATGCTACTTTGCTGCATCACCCTTTCCTCTTCAAGGGAAAACCAACGCAGTTCTCAAGAGGTAGCAAGAAGGATTTCTGGCGCCGTTGCCGGGGAAGTCTACGCAAAAGTCAACATACCAAGTACCCATCACTACCCTTATCTCCCGCATTATACTATTTGCCATTTGCCTCTCGTTTTCCTCTCCCCCACTTCACCCTTGCCGTTTTATTCGCCCTCTCTTTTCCGTTCGCCTTCTTCTTTTTTCCCCTCGCCCTTTCCGTCCTTATGTCTGAAATTGGGGAAATTATTGCCGATACGGACAATAATAATATCATGGAAAATTTTAATACTCCTGCTGAAGAACCCCCTACCTTGCATACAAAAGGATTTCGAATTGGTAGTGGTAATATTATTGGAAAGGGAGTTATTCAAGATTTCTTTACTTGTGTCGATGCTTTGCCATGTATGGGCGGTTCTATTCTTCATAACAAGTAGTCTTGCGGACGCTATTGCCATGCTTATAGTTGAACTTGAAAGGCAATTTATGCACTTGCACCCTTGCATACAAACGATTTTCCTAGAATTTTCTAATATAGAGCATTCTTCTGTTAAGCGTGCCGCTACTATCTTTTTGGCTAATGAGTTCAGATTTATAATAAAAGAGGCCAAAGAAATCTTTGCGCATTATAGGGTGGACGCTGGCCGTCCTCCCATAGAAGCTATCATCTTTGATCAAGAAGAAATAATGCGTTTTCAATCTCTAGACTATGTTGCTTTCAATGAAAACCTTAGAAAAAAGGTCCCTACCAATGTTCTAGTTGATAAAATTTCTGAACTTAATGATGATTTGGCTATTCAAAATAATGAGCTAGGATATTCTCTCGATTATAGGCTCACAAAATTCTGTCAAAAGAATGCTTATAATGATGAATTGGTTGGGCAATACGAAGGGCCGAAAGAGGAACCTATACCTCCTCAAATTGATTTTGGGGACTTTTGTCCCATTAAATTTAGCACTTTTTATTACTTTTGCTTGCCTCAAAGAAAACTTGATGCCGAACGTATAGAGTATGAAATGAGTTACACCGATCTATCTTATTACTATGGCACTACCTAGATCTATCCTTGCTTTCATGCCTAGCTAGGGGCGTTAAACGATAGCGCTTGTTGGGAGGCAACCAATTTTATTTTTAGTTTTTTTTGCCTTTTGCTTCTGTTTAGGAATAAATATTTGTTCTAGCCTCTGGTTATATGTGTTTTTATGTTTTAGTTAGTGTTTGTGCCAAGTTAAACCTATAGGATGTTCTTGGATGATAGTTATTTGATCTTGCTGTAATTTCCAGAAACTTTCTATTCACGAAAATAATTGTTAAAAATCACCGGAACGTGATAAAATACTGATTCCAATTGCTTCTGATCAATAAACAAATTGTCTAGGCCTTCCTATTTTCGTGTGTTGTTTGCTTATTTTGATAAATCTATGGCTAGTAAAATAGTTTATAAACCATAGAGAAGTTGGAATACAGTAGGTTTAACACCAATATAAATAAAGAATGAGTTCATTACAGTACCTTGAAGTGGTCTTTTGTTTCCTTTCGCTAACGGAGCTCACAAGATTTTCTGCTAAGTTTTGTGTTGTGAAGTTTTCAAGTTTTGGGTGAAAGATTTGATGGATTATGGAACAAGGAGTGGCAAAGGCCTAAGCTTGGGGATCCCCATGGCACCCCCAAGATAATCTAAAGACACCATAAAACCAAAGCTTGGGGATGCCCCGGCAGGCATCCCCTCTTTCGTCTACTTCCATCGGTAACCTTACTTGGAGCTATATTTTTATTCACCACATGATATGTGTTTTGCTTGGAGCATCTTGTATTATTTGATTCTTTGTTTGTTAGTTTACCACAATCATCTTTTCTGTACACACCTTTTGAGAGACACACATGATTCGGAAATTATTAGAATACTCTATGTGCTTCACTTATATCTTTTTGAGTTATATAGTTTTGCTCTAGTGCTTCACTTATATCTTTTAGAGCACGGTGGTGGTCTTGTTTTATAGAAACTATTGATCTCCCCTGCTTCACTTAGATTATTTTGAGAGTCTTAAAATAGCATGGCAATTTGCTTTAATTAATATCATGAGAAAATTGATGCTTGATAATTGTTTTGAGATATAAAGGTGGTAATATCATAGTTGTGCTAGTTGAGTAATTGTGGAATTGAAAAATACATGTGTTGGAGTTTGTGATTCACGTAGCATGCGCGTATGGTGAACCGTTATGTAATGAAGTCGGAGCATGAAGTATTTGTTGATTGTCTTCCTTTGTGTGGCGGTCGGGATCGCGCGATGGTTAACTCCTACCAACCCTTCCCCTAGGAGCATGCGTAGTAGTACTTTGCTTTGAGGGCTAATAAATTTTTGCAATAAGTATATGAGTTCTTTATGACTAATGTGAGTCCATGGATTATACGCAGACTTACCTTTCCACATTTTTCTAGCCTCTTTGGTACCGCGCATTGCCTTTCTCACCTTGAGAGTTGGTGCAAACTTCGCCGGTGCATCCAAACCCCGTGATATGATACGGTCTTTCACACATAAACCTCCTTATATCTTCCTCAAAACAGCCACCATACCTACCTATCATGGCGTTTCCATAGCCATTCTGAGATATATTGCCATGCAACTTTCCACCGTTTCATTTATCATGACATGCTCCATCATTGTCATATTGCTTTGCATGATCATGTAGTTGACATTGTATTTGTGGCAAAGCCACCGTTCATAATTCTTTCATACATGTCGCTCTTGATTCATTGCATATCCCGGTACACCGCCGGAGGCATTCATATAGAGTAATATTTTGTTCTAAGTATTGAGTTGTAATTCATGAGTTGTAAGTAAATAAAAGTGTGATGATCATCATTATTAGAGCATTGTCACAAGTGAGGAAAGGATAATGGAGACTATGATTCCCCCACAAGTTGGGATGAGACTCCGGACTAAATAAAAAAAAGAGGCCATAAAAAAGAGAAAAGGCCCAAATAAAAAAATGAGAGAAAAAGAGACAAGGGACAATGTTACTATCCTTTTACCACACTTGTGCTTCAAAGTAGCACCGTGATCTTCATGATAGAGAGTCTGTCATTTTGTCACTTTCATATACTAGTGGAAAATTTCATTATAGAACTTGGCTTGTATATTCCAATGATGGGCTTCCTCAAATGCCTGAGGTCTTCGTGAACAAGCAAGTTGGATGCACACCCACTTAGTTTCTTTTTGAGCTTTCGTACACTTATAACTCTAGTACATCTGTTTCATGGCAATCCCTACTCCTCGCATTAACATCAATTGATGGGCATCTCCATAGCCCGTTGATTAGCCTCGTTAATGTGAGACTTTCTCCTTTTTTGTCTTCCCACATAACCCCTGCCATTATACCTTATTACACCATAGTGCTATATCCATGGCATACGCTCATGTATTGCGTAAGAGTTGAAAAGGCTGAAGCGCTTTAAAAGTATGAACCAATTGCTTGGCTAAAACCGGGGTCGTACATGATATGAATACTTTGTTTGGGGAAGATGGAGCATAGCCAGACTATATGATTTTGTAGGGATAACTTGCTTTGGCTATGTTATTTTGATAAGACATAATTGCTTAGTTAGTATGCTTGAAATATTATTGTTTTTATGTAAACATTAAACTTTTATCTTGAATCATATCAAATCTGAACATTCATGCCACAATGAGAAGAATTATATTGAAATTATGCCAAGTAGCACTCCGCATCAAAAATTCTGTTTTTATCATTTACCTACTCGAAGACGAGCAGGAATTAAGCTTGGGGATGCTTGATACGTCTCCAACGTATCTATAATTTTTGATTGCTCCATGCTATATTATCTTCTGTTTTGGACATTATTGGGCTTTATTATTCACTTTTATATTATTTTTGGAACTAACCAATTAACCAGAGGCCCAGCCCAGAATTGCTGTTTTTTGCCTATTCCAGAGTTTCGCAGAAAAAGAATATCAAACGGAGTCCAAACAGAATGAAACCTTCGGGAACGTGATTTTTGGAACAAACAAGATCCAGGAGACTTGGACCCTACGTCAAGAAATAAAGGAGGAGGCCACGAGTTAGGGGGCGCGCCTACCCCCCAGGGCACGCCCTCCACCCTCGTGGGCCCCCTGTTGCTCCACCGACGTACTCCTTCCTCCTATATATACGTACGTACCCCCAAACGATCATATACGGAGCCAAAAACCTAATTCCACCGCCGCAACCTTCTGTACCCACGAGATCCCATCTTGGGGCCTGTTCCGGAGCTCCGCCGGATGGGGCATCCATCACAGAGGCCTTCTACATCATCACCATAGCCCCTCCGACGAAGTGTGAGTGGTTTACCTCAGACCTTCGGGTCCATAGTTATTAGCTGGATGGCTTCTTCTCTCTTTTTAGATCTCAATACAATGTTCTCCCCCTCTCTCATGGAGATCTATTTGATGTAATCTTCTTTTTGCGGTGTGTTTGTTGAGACCGATGAATTGTGGGTTTATGATCAAGTTTATCTATGAACAATATTTGAATCTTCTTTGAATTCTTTTATGTATGATTGGTTATCTTTTCAAATTTCTTCGAATTATCAGTTTGGTTTGGCCTACTAGATTGATCTTTCTTGCAATGGGAGAAGTGCTTAGCTTTGGGTTCAATCTTGCTGTGTACCTTCCCAGTGACAGTAGGGGCAGCAAGGCATGTATTGTATTGTTGCCATCGAGGATAACAAGATGTTTTTTTTATCATATTGCATGAATTTATCCCTCTGTTTTTATGAACTGAATACTCTAGATGCATGCTGGATAGCGGTCGATAAGTGGAGTAATAGTAGTAGATGCAGGCAGGAGTCGGTCTACTTGTCTCGGACGTGATGCCTATATACATGATCATACCTAGATATTCTCATAACTATGCTCAATTCTGTCAATTGCTCAACAGTAATTTGTTCACCCACCGTAAAAATACTTATGCTCTTGAGAGAAGCCACTAGTGAAACCTATGGCCCCGGGTCTATCTTCATCATATTAATCTCCCAACACTTAGTTATTTCCTTTGCTTTTTTACTTTGCCTTTTATTTTACTTTGCATCTTTATTACAAAAATACCAAAAATATTATCCTATCATATCTATCAAATCTCACTCTCGTAAGTGACCATGTAGGGATTGACAACCCCTTATCGCGTTGGTTGCGAGGATTTATTTGTTTGTGTAGGTGCGAGGGACTCGCGCGTAGCCTCCTACTGGATCGATACCTTGGTTCTCAAAAATTGAGGGAAATACTTACGCTACTTTGCTGCATCACCCTTTCCTCTTCAAGGGAAATCCAACGTAGTGCTCAAGAGGTAGCAGGGCCTTGCCATTTCGGCGTCAACTTGTTGGAATTCTTGGCCGACTGAACGCGCCGAAGAACAAGGTCGCCTTCCTCAAAGCTTTGGGTATGAACCTTGAGGCTATGGTAGCAGCGCAATGCTTGATGGTAGCGCGTTGCTCGCACAGCCGCCCGAAGACGATCTTCCTCAAGGAGTGTTGCGTCATCGTGCTGCAATCGCTCTTGCTCAAGCTCATCATAAGCGAGCACTCGGGGTGACCCATGTGTGAGTTCCGTGGGGAGGACTGCCTCTTCCCCGTAAACGAGGGAGGAAGGTCTTTGGCCGGTGGCTCGATTTGGTGTCGTTCTGATTGACCTAAGAACCACCGGCAACTCATCAATCTAGCGCGTTCCGCACTTGTGCAGCGTGTCAAAAGTCTTTGTCCTCAGGCCTCACAGTACGTCACCATTTGCCCTCTCCGCCTGGCCGTTGCTCCATGGGTGTGCCACCGAAGCAAAATAGACCTTGCTACCGAGGTCCTGGATGTATTGCATAAAGGTGCGGCTTGTGAACTGTGTTCCGTTGTCGGTGATTACCCTGTTCGGCACACCAAAACGGCAAACTAGCCCCTTGAAGAACTTGACAGCTGACTTTGTTGTCACCTTCCTCACTGCCTCCACTTCGGGACACTTTGTGAACTTGCCGATTGCGACATACAAGTACTCAAAGCCCCCGACAACACGGGGGTAGGGGCCCAGTATGTTGAGCCCCCAGACCGAAAATGGCCAGGAGAGAGGGATTGTTTGAAGGGCTTGAGCTGGCTGATGAAGCTTCTTCGAATGGAACTGACACGCTTCACACCTGGTTACTATCGCAGTTGCATCCTGGAGGGCTGTGGCCCAGAAGAAACCTTGCCGAAATGCCTTGCCGGCAAGGGCCCTTGACCCTATGTGGGAGCCACACATACCTCCATGTATCTCTGCCAACAGCTCTAGTCCGTCCTCTCGAGGAATGCACTTCAGCCTGACTCCGTTTAGCCTTCTTCTGTATAAGGTATCATCCACAAACTAGTACATGTTGGACCGAGGGGCTACTTTCTCTGCTTCTTCCTGCTCCTCGGGGAGCTCTCCTATTTGGACGAAACAGACGGTGGGCTATGCCCATCCGGAGCCTGGGGCTCGACGGCCAGGACCAAAGGCACATCTTCGGCCGCAGGGGCGGCTACCTCTACGATCAGGGCCTGGGGCCCCATCGTTGGCAGTTGCCCCTCAGCAAGCTTGGGGTGCCCGGCAACCTCCTTGCCGACGGCTCCTAGGAGCTCAGCGGGAAGGTACTTGATGGGGCTTGTCTTCCTTCGCTTGTCCTGCCCCGCTGATGGCTCTATGGATGGTTGTAGAAACTAAAGTACAAAGGTACCTGGTTCCACAGGCAACTTGAGGGCAGCGCATTTCGACAGGTTGTCGGCAATGTTGTTCTCCGCTCGGGGAACATGTTCTGCCTGTAAGCCGTCGAAACGTTCCTCCAACTTCCTCACTTCATTCATGTAGGTCTCCATCAACGGGCTCTGGTAATACTTGTTCACTTGCTTGACGACGAGTTGCGAATCACCTTTGATGATGAGCTTCTTGATTCCAAGGTCTGCCGCGATCCTGAGACCGGCAAGAAACCCCTCGTACTCCACCGTATTGTTCGTAGATTTTTCCCGGGGGAAGTGCATCTGCATCACGTACTTGAGGTGCTCTCCGGTGCGTGCGACGAGTAGCACGCCAGCACCAGCTTGGAGTGAGAAAGCTCCGTCAAAGTACATAATCCACTCACTACTCATCTCCTTGCCAGGAAGGGTGGTGATACGTCTCCAACGTATCTATAATTTATGAAGTATTCATGCTATTATACTATCCTTCTAGGATGTTTTATATGCATTTATATGGTATCTTATATGATTTTTGGGACTAACCTATTAACCTAGAGCCCAGTGCCAGTTTCTGTTTTCTCCTTGTTTTAGAGTATTGCAGAAAAGGAAAACTAAACGGAGTCAAATTGACATGCCACTTGACGAAGATCATTTTTGGACCAGAAGAAGCCCACGGAGTACCAGAAGCAGGCTAGAAGAGTCGCGGGCTGCCCACGAGGTTGGGGGGCGCCCACCCCCCTAGGGCACACCCCCTGCCTCGTGAACAGCCCGGAGACCCCCTTGGCGTGAAATCAACGCAAAACTCTTCTACATATACCCAAACTTCCAGAAAGAAACCTAGATCGGAAGTTCCTCCGCCGCAAGCCTCTGTAGCCACGAGAAGTCAATCTAGGCCCTCTCCGGCATCCTGCTGAAGGCGGCCATCATCACCGGTGGCCATGGAGGAGTATCCCGAAGGGGCCATCATCACCATGAAGGCCAAGGACCAGAGGGTGGAGGCCATGGAGGAGGAATCACAAGGGGGAGAACCTCTCCTCCTCTCTTCCGGTGGCGCCGGAGTGCCATCGGGAGGGGAATCATCGCCACGGTGATCGTCTTCATCAACATCACCATCATCATCACCATCATAATCTCTTTTACGCGGTCCACTCTTCCGCACCCTGCTGTAATCCCTTCTTGAACATGGTGCTTTATGCCACATATTATGATCCAATGATGTGTTGCCATCCTATGATGTTTTGAGTAGATATATTTTGTCTTTGGGTTGATTGATGATCTAGATTTGTATGAGTTGTATGTTTTACTTTGGTGCTGTCCTATGGTGCCCTCCGTGTCGCGCAAGCGTGAGGGATTCCCGCTGTAGGGTTTTGCAATACGTTCATGATTCGCTTATAGTGGATTGGTGAGTGATTGAAACACAAACCCGAGTAAGAGGGATTGTTGCGTATGGGAATAAAGAGGACTTGATGATTTAATGCTATGGTTGGGTTTTACCTTAATGATATTTAGTAGTTGCTTGCTAGAGTTCCAATCATAAGTGCATATGATCCAAGTAGATAAAGTATGTTAGCTTATGCCTCTCCCTTATATGAAACTGCAATAGTGATCACCGGTCTTGTTAATAATTTCCTAGGACAATTCCGCACACCGATCCACCATTATTCCACACTCGCTATTTATAATACTTAGTAATATATTCTAACTTTATGATAACAGCACCTACTTTTATATTTTAGCTCTCCGACATCATACAAAGTTATCCTCTTCATACCCACAACATAGTTTTATTTCTCGTTGCTAGTTGGAAGTAAACGTTCGATGCACGTAGAGTCGTATCAGTGGCAGATAGGGCTTGAGAGAATATTGATCTTACCTTTAGCTCCTTGTGGGTTCGACACTCCATACTTACCACTTCCACCTATGGAAATTGCTATGATGATTCCCTGCACTTGGGGATTATCAAGCTTTTTTCTGGCGCCATTGCCGGGGAGCAATAGCGTGGGGTTGATATTCTCGTGTGTGCTTGTTTGATTGCTTCACTAATTAGATTTTGTTTTTGCTTTTGGTTTCTGTTTAGTTGTGGCTGAAACATACAAGAAATTAAAAAATTAAAATACAAAAAAATTACTTGCCTTTCATGCCTAAAAAAGTTTTTCAAAAAGAGAAGCGATTGGAAAGTTATGCATTGAAGAAGTGAGGGTTGACCTTGAGCACTCGTGTTCATGCTCACGGAAACAATGTAGAATTTTTCATGGAAGTTTCTCTGTAAATAATTATCCCCTTGAATATATCCATTGTATTATAAAAATAATGTGCCAAGCTTTGGTTCTAGGATGATTAGATTGCTTGTTTACTTTGTGCAGAACAAAAAAAGAAACTTTGGCTGTAGTGCGTGAATTTACATTTTTTACTGGAAAGTCAAATGGGTCTGAAACTTTTTTCACATTACTTATGTACTAATTTTTCAAATTATAAAATTTAGTTCATAATTTTAGGAGTTACAGAAGTTTGCTAAACTTCCAGATTACTACAGACTGTCATGTTTAAGACAGAATCTGTTTTTGATGCATTGCTTACAGATTATCAGTGGATTAAGCCATGGAAAAGTTATATTATAATAGCTATAATGCAAAAACAAAATATGAATTGGTTTTCAATAGTACTTATAGTAGTGATTGCTTTGTTATACTAACGGATCTCACGAAATTTTTGTTAAGTTTTTGTGGATGAAGTGTTCAAAGAACGAGGAGTTACCGATGTGAGAAGAATAAAGAGAGGCAAGAGTTCAAGCTTGGGGATGCCCAAGGCACCCCAATTAATTATTCCAAGGATACTCAAGCATCTAATCTTGGGGATGCCCCGGTTGGCATCCCATCTTTCTTCTTCAACAATTATCGGTATACCTTGGTTTTTGTTTTATTCACATGATTTGTGTATTTTGTCTTTTTCTTTTTCTTCAAGAACCATGCTAGGGTGAGATGTCCCTTCATCAATTTATATAATACTTCATGTGCTTCACTTATATCTTTTAAGTATGACCTTGTAGAATTACTCTTTGTGCTTCACTTAAATCTTTTTGAGTATGATTTTATAGAATGCTTCATGTGCTTCACTTATACATTTTGAGCTTGGATATTGGTTAGTTGTAGAATGCTCCATGAAATTCACTTATATCTTTTGGAGTATGAATAATACTATCATTTAAAGTGGGTTTGGAAGAGTATCAACTTCAGGAATTAGTGATCCCACTATTTTGGAGGGTGTTGAATCTTAATGTGATATTTATGAAAGTGGATTTGGAAGAGTGTCAACTTTAGCTAGTGATAACTCCACTATTTCCGAAGAGGTTCCAATTGAGTATGAGAACAAAGTTGTTGTCCATGATGCTACTAAAAATTATTATGAGGGAGGAATACATGCTTGTAGGAGTTGCAATAATATCAAGTTTCCTCTCTATGTGCTTAAAGTTTTGAAGTTATACTTGTTTTGCCTTCCTATGCTAGTTGATTGTTGTTCTTATAAATTGTGTGCTCACAAAATCCCTAGGCATAGGAAGTAAGTTATATTTAAATATTCTAGTCATATTCTTCAAGATGCTCTCTTTGTGCTTCAATTCCTATCTTTTATGTGTTGAAATCATCATGCCTAGCTAAACGGCATTAAAGAAAAGCGCTTGTTGGGAGACAACCCAATATTTACCCTTACTGTTTTTGTGTGGTTACATGATTAAGCTACTGTAGTAATCATGTTTTATAGCTTTTGTTTCAATGAAGTTCCAAGTAAGACCTTTGGGAAGACTTGGGTGAAAGTTAATGTCATCTTGCTGTAAAAAACAGAAACTTTGCGCTCACGAGAATATATGTCATTTTTTACAGAAGAGTGCTCTTGAGTTGATTCTTTTTGAAGAAGATTAATAGACAAATTCGTCAAGTCCACCAGTTTATTTCATAATTTTTGGAGTAGCAGAAGTATGGTTATTGTTCAGATCATTACAGACTGTTCTGTTTCTATCAGATTCTGTTTTCATCGCATAGTTTTCTTGTTTTCTAGTTTCTATGACTTATATTCCTCAATATAAATTGTAGAAATGATATGGCACAGTAGGCATTGTGTGAGAACAATTACGAACCTTGTCTTTGACAGTACCAATGTGAATGGTTTACTCTTTATCATACTAACCTATCTCACGAAGTTTGGTTAAGTTTTGTGTGATTGAAGTTTTCAAGCTTTGGGTGAGATATCGATATGAGGAGAATAAGGAGTGGAAATACCCTAAGCTTGGGGATGCCCAAGGCACCCCAAGGTAATATTCAAGGAAGACTCAAGCGCCTAAGCTTGGGGATGCCCCGGGAGGCATCCCCTCTTTCGTCTTCAAAACTATCGGTATACCTTCCTCAGAGCTATATTTTTATTCATCATATGATATGTGTTTTGCTTGGAGCATATTTTCAATTTTACTTGTTGTTTGAATAAAATCATTGGATCTGAAATATTGAATGAAACATAATCCTCCCATGGCTAGTTAATTATTTGACTACTCAGTGTTCTTCACTCGTATCTTTTTGGAGTAGTTTGTCATTTGCTCACGTGCTTCATGTATATCCTATGAGTAAATGGTTGAATGAATCGAATGTCATAAATCTGAATTTATATATGTTTCATAACATGGGGAGTAATGACTTCACACATAATAAATATAGGTAGTAAACTTATTGAAAGTTAGCAAACGTAGAATTGGTCACTTGAACAATTCATGAAGGAATATTGAAGGAAGAGAGGTTTCACATATAAATATACTATCTTGGGCATCTTTTATGATTGAGAGCACTCATTAAAATATGACATGCTAAAGAGTTGATGTTGGACAAGGAAGACAATGTAATAGGTTATGTTTTCTTATATCTGAAATAAAGTATATTGTCATGGATCATCCAACATGTTGAGCTTGCCTTTCCCCCTCATGCTAGCCAAATTCTTTGCACCAAGTAGAGATACTACTTATGCTTCCAAATATCCTTAAACCAAGTTTTGCCATCAGAGTCCACCATACCTACCTATGGATTGAGTAAGATCCTTCAAGTAAGTTGTCATCGGTGCAAGCAATCAAAATTGCTCTCTAAATATGTATCATTGATTGGTCTGGAGGAAATAAGCTTTATACGATCTTTTGATGTGGAAGAAATAAAAGCGACGGACTGCATAATAAAGGTTCATATCACAAGTGGCAATATAAAGTGACGTTCTTTCGCATTAAGATTTTTTGCATCCAACCCTGAAAGCGCATGGCAACCTCTGCTTCCCTCTGCGAAGGGCCTATCTTTTATTATTATCTTCTACCTTATACAAGAGTCATGGTGATCTTCACCTTTCCTTTTTACATTTTATCCTTTGGCAAGCACAGGGTGTTGGAAAGATCCTGATATATATATATATATATATATATATATATATATATATATATATATATATATATATATATATATATATATATATATATAATTGGATGTAAGTTAACATGAGCTATTATTGTTGACATTACCCTTGAGGTAAAGGGTTGGGAGGCGAAACTATAAGCCCCTATCTTTCTCTGTGTCCGATTAAAACTCCATAACCACAAGTATTGGGTGAGTGTAGCAATTGTGAAAGACTAAATGATAGTTGAGTATGTGGAGTTTGCTAAATCAAAGCTCTGACATAGACTCTTCCTGAAAATAGGATGAATTGCAATTGTTTGATGACTGAAAATATTATTAGTTAGTTTTCAAGAAAGTTTATGATCTATACTTTGACCTGTGATTTGCTTGTTACTTGATCATGAAAAGTTTTATGAGGTGAGCTATTGTTATGACAAATAATGATGCTAGAAAAAGTGATTGGAATTATCATTGATCAAACTTAAGCACTTGCTAGCATTCACACTTCATAAATTATTTATTTTATCATTTACCTACTCGAGGACGAGTAGGAATTAAACTTGGGGATGCTGATACGTCTCCAACGTATCTATAATTTATGAAGTATTCATGCTATTATACCATCCTTCTAGGATGTTTTATATGCATTTATATGATATCTTATATGATATCTTGTATGATTTTTGGGACTAACCTATTAACTTAGAGCCCAGTGTCAGTTTCTGTTTTCTCCTTGTTTTAGAGTATCGCAGAAAAGGAAAACTAAACGGAGTCAAATTGACGTGCCACTTGACGGAGATCATTTTTGGACCAGAAGAAGCCCACGGAGTACCAGAAGCAAGCCAGAAGAGTCCCGGTCTGCCCACGAGGGTGGGGGGCGCGCCCACCCCCCTAGGGTGCGCCACCCTGCCTCGTGGACAGCCCGGAGAACCCCCTGACGTGAAATCAACGCAAAACTCTTCTATATATACCCAAACTTCTAGAAAGAAACCTAGATCGGAAGTTACGCCGCCGCAAGCCTCTGTAGCCACGAGAAGTCGGTCTAGGCCCTCTCCGGCACCCTGCCGGAGGGGGCCATCATCACCGGTGGCCATGAAGGAGTATCCCGGAGGGGCGATCTTCACCATGAAGGCCAAGGAACAGAGGGTGGAGGCCATGGAGGAGGAAGCACAAGGGGGAGAACCTCTCCTCCTCTCTTCCGGTGGCGCCGGAGTGCCATCGGGAGGGGAATCATCGCCACAGTGATCGTCTTCATCAACATCACCATCCTCATCTCTTTTACGCGGTCCACTCTCCCGCACCCCGCTGTAATCACTACTTGAACATGGTGCTTTATGCCACATATTATGATCCAGTGACGTGTTGCCATCCTATGATGTTTTGAGTAGACATCTTTCATCTTTGGGTTGATTGATGATCTAGATTGGTATGAGTTGTATGTTTTACTTTTGTGCTGTCCTATGGTGCCCTCCATGTTGCGCAAGCATGAGGGATTCCCGCTGTAGGGTGTTGCAATACGTTCATGATTCGCTTATAGTGGGTTGGTGAGTGACTGAAACATAAACCCGAGTAAGAGGTATTATTGCGTATGGGAATAATGAGGACTTGATGCTTTAATGCTATGGTTGGTTTTTACCTTAATGATCTTTAGTAGTTGCGGATGCTTGCTAGAGTTCCAATCATAAGTGCATATGATCCAATTAGAGAAAGTATGTTAGCTTATGCCTCTCCCTCATATGAAACTGCAATAGTGATCACCGGTCCTGTTAATAATTGCCTAGGACAATTCTGCACACCGATCCACCATTATTCCACACTCGCTATTTATAATACTTAGTAATATATTCTAACTTTATGATAACAGCACCTACTTTTATATTTTAGCTCTTCGATATCATACAAAGTTATCCTCTTCATACCCACAACATAGTTTTATTTCTCGTTGCTAGTTGGAAGTAAACGTTCGGTGCACGTAGATTCGTATCATTGGCAGATAGGGCTTGATAGAATATTGATCTTACCTTTAGCTCCTTGTGGGTTCGACACTCCATATTTACCACTTCCACCTTTGGAAATTGCTACGATGATTCCCAGCACTTGGGGATTATCAGGTGGTCTCTTGGATCTCCTCGTCGGGCTTTGCGGTCCACTCTGCTATGAACTCTGCCAAAGCTCGGCTCTTGATTGTTGAAGTACTTTCAAACCTGAGGCCAAAGCTAGACAGCTCCAATGCCCACTCCACAATCCTCCCTGTTGCATCTGGGTTGTGCAAAATCCGTTGCAAAGGGAGGCGGGTGACGACGGTAATCTCGTGCGCTTGGAAATAGTGGCGCAACTTTCTCGAGGCCACGAGAAGGCTGAATAGCAGCTTCTGCATCCCAGAATATCTTGACCTAGCCCCCTACAAGAGGGAACTGACAAAGTACACTGGGTGTTGCACCATCTTCTTCTTTTGTCCCACTTCGCCCATCTGCTCAGGCTTTGCCTCGCCGGGTTCGGGCCCTGACGGGGGTTCTAGTTTGCCGGCATCAGGCCTTGCCAGGCGAGACCCCGACTCGCCATCCGACGGCTCTGCTGCAACTGCTGCAACTACTGCTTCTTCCTCAGGTTCCCTCTGCGCCACCAGCGCGACACTGACCACTTGATTCATTGCTGCTAAGTACAGCAGCAACGACTCTCGTGGTTTAGGCGCTACTAGTATTGGCGTGGAGGAAAGGTACCTCTTCAAATCTTGCAGTGCTGCCTCTGCCTCCTGGGTCCATTTTACTGGACCCGCCTTTTTCAAAACTTCAAAAAAGGGGAGGGCCCACTCAGCAGATTTGGAGATGAACCTACTCAGGGCAGCAACGCAGCCGGCGAGCCTACGGACGTCTTTGACCCATTTCGGCGCCTCAATCTGTTCAATCGCTTTGATCTTGTCGGGATTTGCTTCGATTCCGCGTTGAGACACAAAAAACACGAGAAGTTTGCCGGAGGGGACACCAAACACGCACCTCTCTGGGTTGAGCTCGAGGTTGATCTTGCGCAGGTTTGGCCCTGTCCTTGGTTTTGACCACTATGTCATCCATATAAGCTTCCATATTTCTATGTAGCTGGGGCTCAAAACCAATTTGGACTGCTCGGGCAAACGTCGAACCAACGCTCTTCAACCCGAAAGGCATTCGTACAAAACAGTACGTACCACATGGGGTGATTACCGCGGTCTTATCTTCATCTTCCTTCATCATGAAGATCTGGTGGTACCCTGAATAGGCATCGAGGAATGACAGCAGGTCACACCCGGCAGTGGAGTCTACAATCTGGTCGATGCGTGGCAGATGGAAAAGATCCTTTGGATAGGCTTTAGTGATGTGTGTGTAGTCAATACACAACCTCCACTTGCCATTTGCCTTATGCACCACTACCGGATTGGCCAACCACGTGGGGTGGAGTACTCCTCTTACCAGGTCTGCCGCCTCCAACTTCCTGATCTCTTCAATGATGAACTCTTGCCGCTCCAAAGCTTGCTTCCTGACCTTCCGCTTGACGGGCCGCGCTTGAGGACAGACAGCAAGATGGTACTCAATCATCTCCCTGGAAACGCCGAGGATGTCAGATGCTTGCCATACAAATACATCGACATTCGTCCGCAGGAAGGCGATGAGCACGCTGTCCTATTTGTTGTCGAGGGTGGAGCTTATAGTGAAAGCCCCGCCCATGTCGTCCTCCTTGACGGACACCTTCTTGGTTTCTGGTGGTGCAACCTTGGACTTTTTGTTCTTGCCAGTGGAGCTCTTTGGCACGTCCTCAATGGGAGCACAACACTCCAAAGAGGTGCGCTTGCCGGAGTGGGTGCAAGAGGTCTTGCCGGAAGAGGTCTTGCCGGAAGGAGTCTTGCTGACCTTCTTCCTCCCTGGGGCTTCAGCGGCAGGAGCAAGTGCCCTAGCGGCAGTTGCTGCAACTGCCTCTCGGTAGAGTTGGTCGGCACAGATGAGTGCGTCTTTCTTGTCAGAGGGGACGGTGATGATGGTCAGCGGCCCCGGCATCTTAAACATGTTGTAGGCATAGTGGGACGCCGCCATGAACTTGTCCAGCGTTGGGCGGCCAAGGATCCCGTTGTATGGCAAGGGGATCTCAGCGACATCGAAGACGATCTTCTCCTTCTATAGTTCCGCTCGCCCCCAAATGTAACGGGCAGCGTGATTTTACCTTTAGGCTCGCTCCTTCCCGGGTTGATCCCTTGAAACGTGCCCGTCTCTTCGAGATCTCCATCAGGAATCTGCAGCTTTTTGATCACAGCGGGCGAGATCAAATTCAGACCGGCCCCATCATCAACCAGCACTTTTGGTCACCTTGAGGTTGTGTATTGTTAGTGAAACCAACAATGGCAAACACCCGGCCATGGTTGTGCAGTCAGGGTGATCCTCAATGTCAAAACCGATGGGCGTGCGGGACCACTTCAGTGGCTTCTGGGCATCGATCGACGGCTCCGCCGCAGTGACCTCACGCGCCCACTGCTTCAGCTGGCGGTGTGAGGTGTGCAACGAAGCGCCACCGTCGATGCACATAGCCTTTGTAGCCTTCTAGAACTCATGCTCGCCGGACTCGTCGTCCTCGTCGTGATCATCATCCTCTTCTTTCTTGTCGCGGCCCCGAGCGGGCCTCTCTTGTTGGTTGTCTTTGCCGCGGCGATCCCCTTGGCCGCCATGCTTCTTGCCGGATCCCTCAGCACCATTCTAACCCTTCTCCTTGTCTCGCCTTTCATATTCAGCCTTCTGCTTTTCTGCAAGCAGCTCAACTTGTCGGCAGTTCTGGAGGTCATGGCCCTTGGTGCGGTGGATCTTGCAGTACTGCTTGTCGGAGACTCATGGCGGCACACCCGGCAACCTCCTTGCCGGGGTCGTCAGCCTTGGCCTTCTTGGCGGCACCGAGATCGCCGGATCCCTCAACGGCAAGCACAGTCTTGCCCTTACACTTCCTGTTGCGGTGCCGGCCCTTTTTTGTCGGGGCGGCGGTGTCTTTGTCTGTGGAGTCGGTTTCCGCACCGGCGTCCTCGCCGGGGTACTTCCTCTCCTCTTCAGCTCAAGCACATCTATTGGCCAGAACATAAAGTTCGGCCACATCTTTGACCTTGTTCATCGCCAACTCTTCACGCACCTTGCCGTTGCGCACATTCTGGTGGAATGCGCTGATAACGGCGGCGGGATGAACATCTGGGATGTTGTACTGCACCCGGCTGAACCTTTGTATGTACTTGTGCATGTTTTCACCTTCTTTCTGGGGGATGATGTGCAAGTAGCTTGCCTGGCCATGAGCTTGGTGGCCTCCAGTGAAGGCGCCAACAAACTCATGACACAAATCCGACCAAGAAGAAATGGAATCCACTGGCAAGTGCATCAACCACGACATGACGTTGGGTTTGACTGCCAATGGGAAGTAATTTGCAAGCACCTTGTCATCATGAGCTCCAGCAGCTTGCATCGCGATGGTGTAGATGTTGAGGAACTCCGATGGGTGGGTCTTGCCGTTGTACTTCTCGCCAACATCGGGCTTGAACGTGTGGTGGGAGGGCCACTGAAACTGCCGCAGCTCTCGAGTAAAGGTAGGTCGACGGGGCCACCCAACGCCGGGTGGTCCATAGTAGGCCCCGCACGCCGATCTGACTGATGGCGCGTCTCCCGTCGTCTTTCAATGGTAGTTCGAGCGTCTTCCTAGGGCCGTTCCCGAAGGACTTGACGTTGGTCGCAGCGTGTTCGCCGGTCAGACGACGCCGTGGAAACGTTGTTGCCGATGTCGGGTCGACGTGCCGGTGGCTGTTGTTGCGGCCGCAGGGGAGTGCACCATGGTCGCAGCGTCTCTGGACCTCCCACCGCCGGCATGCACCAACTCGTCAGGACGCCGGTGCGAGGGTCCTGCCGGGAGCAGCTCGTCTTTGTTGGCGAAGTTAACAAGGCTTCGGATGGTGGCTCTGTAACATCCCAATTTTCCTAAATTAGGATGTTAATAGATCATTCATATGCATATCATATTTTCATGGCATTATTTGCTTTTTCAGAATATTCAAATCATTATGCAACAAAAAGGCAATTTATTTGGAGTGGAGATAACATGACTTCTCCCCTATTTTAAAAATGTTCATAATGTGCAGAATATTATTTCCAGTTCATCTGATATGTTCTGGTAATTTTTGCAATCTTCAAAATATTTTATTTGATTGTTTTATTGCTGTTCGAGTGGCCTATTGCATCAAAATTATTTTACAAAATTGCATTAGTGTTGGAACTAGTGTTCCTGTAGTTTATAGCTGTAGAGCTATTTTTACTGTGTGTCTAGGTATTTTTATTTATATTTTATATTGTGTATGTTATTTCATTTATTTTGTTTTCTGCTGCTATGTTTAAAAAAAGGAAAGAAGCAGCGCAGCATAGCGCACTGCGCGGCCAGCTAGCGGCAGCCCAGCCACCAGCCAGCGCAGCGCAGCCGGGGCCCGGTCCCCCGCGCCTCCAGCCCCAGCGAAGCGGTACGCCGCAGCCTCGCCCGATCCGCACTGTGAGCCCGCACCCGACCCGCCGCCGCTTCTCTCTCTCTGTCTAGCAGGACCCGCGCCTATTCGTCCCCTTCCTCAGGTCGGACGCACGCGCCCCGCACACGCACGCCGAGGCCGCACCCGAGTCGATCTGATCCCCTGTCCGACACCGTGCTCCCTAGGGACACCGCATGATAGAGGCAAAGGTGTCCCGTCTTTCGATGAGATGGTGGCTTTCGTTTGGAGGAAGTCGACTTTGACGATCCGACTACGAACGTGCGAGGACGTCGCGCCTTAGCAATCGCTAAACCAACTCCGAGAGATTATTGACCATGCCAGAGCACGATCAACCTGACCACGAAGGTCTGTTTCCTGCAGGCAAACGAAGAACAAGCAAGAAACTAAGATTGCAATCTGGATATTGCGAATATAAGAGGAAAGCTTTATTGATCAAGGTGGGGTTCTGTGACGCCTTGGTCTGGTCGTTGAACACAAACGAAGTACGCGAAGTTGCAGCTATGGCGAACTTTTAATCTAAACAAAACCCAAAGTCTAAACGACGCCCTAAGGGTTGTATATATGGAGGAAGAGGAGGGAATTTCGTGGCCCTTGAGGGTGGGGTCCGAAACCAACCATATCTCTTGTTTCCCCACACATACAGACTCTAAAAATAGCCTATACTTAAGTATTTCGAAATTACATGGGCCTGGCCCAATAATAAGGTGACGCAGCACCTAAAATAGCCTATGGACGAACATTATGAAGTGGCATCTTGTATATTTCGTCCAAGGCTTCATGCACTCCTTATGGTGGCTTCAAAGTCCTGAAATCATCACTTGTAACTCTGTTCTTGATCCCCTTGCGCATGCCATCAACTCCATGCGTGTTCTTGCTCCAATGTTCATCCTTCTCCAAGCTAGGCCCTTCATTTGTAAGCAAAACAAATGTATCCAACTTAGGCAGCATCATATTCTCGTGAACATTAGAAGCATTACCAAGAAACGAAAGTACCTGGTAATTTATTTGGCGTGCGCGAGCTCTAGTAATTGGTCCAGTATATGTAACAGTAGGGGCTGTGGGTGTAACAATGGTATTGATGTCCTCATCATCCTCCCCTTCTTGAAATGAAGTCGTCCCCGACGGAAGCTCATCTTCCTCACCCAAATAAGGCTTCAAATCTGCAATGTTAAAAGTGGGACTAACCCCAAAATCTGCAGGTAGCTCAAGTTTATATGCATTATCATTTATTTTCTCTAACACCTTAAAAGGACCATCAGCACGTGGCGTTAGCTTTGATTTGCGCAAATTAGGAAATCTATCCTTACGCAAATGTAACCAAACAAGATCTCCAGGTGCAAACACAACATGTTTTCTACCCTTATCTCCAGCAAGTTTATATTTAGCATTCATACGCTCAATGTTTTACTTAGTTAACTCATGCATTTTTAAAATCAATTCAGCACGTTCTTTAGCATCAAAATTAACCTTCTCCGAAGATGGAAGAGGCAACAAATCAATAGGTGCATGAGGTAGGAAACCATACACAATTTCAAAAGGGCACATCTTCGTAGTAGAATGCAATGAACGATTATAAGCAAATTCAATATGAGGCAAGCATTCTTCCCACATTTTCTTATTATTCTTCAAAACAGCCCTAAGCATAGTAGACAATGTTCTATTGACTACTTCAGTTTGTCCATCAGTTTGGGGGTGACAAGTAGTACTAAAAAGCAGTTTAGTCCCCAACTTAGCCCATAAACATCTCCAAAAGTGGCTAAGAAATTTAGTATCACGATCTGAAACAATAGTATTTGGCACACCATGCAAGCGAATAATTCCACGAAAGAACAAATCAACAACATTAACAGCATCATCGCTTTTATGACATGGTATAAAGTGTGCCATTTTTGAGAATCTATCCACGACAACAAATATGCTATCCCTCCCCTTCTTTGTTCGAGGTAAACCTAAAACAAAGTCCATAGATATATCCTCCCAAGGAACACTAGGTACAGGCAAAGGCATATATAAACCATGAGGATTGAGTCGTGACTTAGCTTTTTGACATGTAGTGCAGCGAGCAACAAAACGCTCAACATCCCGTCTCATCTTTGGCCAAAAGAAATGTGTAGCAAGAAAATCCTCCGTCTTCTTCACGCCAAAGTGTCCCATTAGTCCTCCTCCATGCGCCTCCTGCAACAACAAAAGACGAACAGAGCTAGCTGGAATGCATAGCTTGTTAGCACGAAACACAAATCCATCGTTAACGACGAACTTGTTCCATTTAGCATGTCTACGGTTCAGTTTTGCTTGACTTTTAATGTGTTTCAAAGATTCATGATCAGAATGTATAACAAATTATTTGGGCCATAAATAATGTTGCCATGTTTCTAAAGTCCGAACAAGAGCATATAATTCTTTATCATAAGTAGAATAGTTCAGAGGAGGCCCACTCAATTTTTCAGAAAAGTATGCAACAGGTTTGCCATCTTGTAATAACACACCTCCTAATCCAATTCCACTAGCATCACATTCAAGCTCAAAAGTCTTATTAAAATCAGGAAGTTGGAGTAAAGGAGCATGTGTCAACTTATCTTTCAACACCGTGAAGGCTTCTTCCTGTGCGGTACCCCAAACAAAAGGCACATCCTTCTTTGTAAGCTCATTGAGATGTGCAGCAATGGTGCTAAAATCTCTCACAAAACGCCTATAGAAACCAGCGAGTCCAAGAAAACTCCTTACTTGTGTGACCGTTTTGGGCTGCGGCCAACTCTCAATAGCTTCAATCTTGGCTTTATCAACTTCAATTCCCTGTGGAGTAACAACATAGCCAAGAAAAGATACTCGGTCGGTGCAAAAGGTGCACTTCCCAAGGTTACCAAACACACGTGCATCACGTAGAGCATTAAAAACAACACGTAAATGTTCCAAATGTTCTTCCAAAGATTTGCTATAAATCAGTATATCATCAAAATAGACTACCACAAATCGTCCAATGAAAGCACGTAAAACTTCGTTCATTAGTCTCATGAAAGTACTAGGTGCATTAGTTAACCCAAAAGGCATGACTAACCACTCATATAAACCAAACTTAGTTTTAAATGCTGTTTTCCATTCATCTCCCAATTTCATACGAATTTGATGGTATCCACTACACAAATCAACTTTGGAGAATATTGTAGAGCCACTCAATTCATCAAGCATATCATCTAGCCTAGGAATAGGATGACGATAACGAATAGTAATATTATTAATGCCTCTACAATCAACACACATACGCGATGTACCATCCTTTTTAGGCACTAGTATAATAGGAACAACACAAGGACTAAGAGATTCACGTATATAACCTTTGTCGAGCAGCTCCTGTACTTGACGCATAATCTCCTTCGTCTCCTCTGGATTGGTACGGTATGGTGCACGGTTGGGTAGCGATGCACCGGGAATTAAGTCAATTTGATGCTCAATCCCTCGAATAGGTGGTAATCCCGGTGGCACGTCTTGTGGGAAGACGTCAGCGAACTCCTGCAATATGTTAGTGACAACAGGGGGCAAAGAGGAAGGCACGTCCTCGAATGAAAATAATGCCTCTTTGCACACAAAAGCATAGCAAACAGATTTGCTAGAATCTAGCTCATCAATAATAGATTTGGTGGCAAGTAAACATGCACTTTTTAGTTTAATTTCAGAAGCAACATTAGATGGTTTATTATTAGGCTTCATTTGTTGCTCAAATTCTTTTGCCACAATCTGATTTTCACTCTTATTTTTATCCTGTTTTGCTTTATTAGCTCTATTAATATCATCGTTCAAAATGGAATCAGGAGTCATAGGAAGCAAAGTAATATTTTTATCCTTATGTACAAGAGTATACTGATTGTTTCTACCATGTTGTACAGAATTTTTATCAAATTGCCATGGTCTACCAAGTAATAAAGAACATGCTTGCATAGGTACCACATCACAATCAACATAATCAGCATATGTAGAGATACTAAAATGCACACGAACAGTATGTGTTACCTTAACCTTGCCGCTGTTGTTGAACCATTGGATGTAGTAAGGATGTGGATGTGGTCTTGTGGTGAGAGAAAGCTTCTCCACCATCTCCATGCTAGCCAAGTTGTTGCAGCTCCCTCCATCTATGATGACGCGAATAGAACGTTCCTTCACAACTCACTTTGTATGGAACAAATTATGCCTCTGATTTTGCTCAGCTTGTGTAACCTGCACACTCAAAACATGTTGAGCAACTAAACATTCATACCTGTCAGCATCTTCAGCAGCCATGTATTGCGTCTCATGATCAGAATCATCTCCACCGTGTTCTTCATGTGTAATAAGAGCCAAAGTCTCCTCATCATAGTCACTAGTGGACTCATACCCACCATCCTCAGTAACAATCAGCACACGCTTAGATGGGCATTCTCTCGCATAATGACCTCCACCCTTGCAACGTCGACAAATAATATCATGTGTTTGCCCTGTTGATGCCATGGATGAAGAAGAGCTCTTTGCAGGCCCAGAAGGTGTGCTCTTGGCAGATAGTGGTGATTGCGCCTGCTTTACTGTATCACGGTTGGAGGTGGTAGCCGACGTAGGTGCCGGTGTAGCAGAACGTGTGGAAGTAGATGATGCACGTGGTGTCCATGATGAAGGTCGACCTGCAGAAAAGTTAGTTCGCGCCAATGCATGTCGATCCTGCACTTCACGTTCAACTTTACAAGCAAGATGGAATAAACGAGTGATATTATTATAATCCTTATAGTCTAGAATGGTCTGAATCTCTCTATTTAATCCACCCAGAAAACGTGCAAGCATAGCTTCATTCTCCTCAACAATACCACATCTAATCAAGCCAGTTTGTAATTCCTGATAATATTCTTCTACCGAATTTTTTCCTTGTCTTAAGCACTGCAATTTTTGAAGTAATTCACGTTGATAATATGGTGGAACCCAACGAGTACGCATAGCAGTTTTCAAAGCAGCCCAAGTAGCTGGAACAGGATATAATCTACAATGTTCAGACCACCAAACACATGCAAAGCTAGTGAAAGCACAAACAGCAGCAGGAACACGTCTCTCCTCAGGATATTGTAAACATGTAAATCGTTGTTCAGTTTCTAACTCCCAAGTAAGATATATATCAGGAACATATCTACCCTCAAATGGTGGAATATTCAATTTTAGTTTAGGGAGATGGTCATGATCTCGTACCTGAGGGGGAGCCCTAACATTGCCATTATTTGCATGTGGACGACCTGGTGGTTGTGGTGCTGGTGGTTGCACGTAGTTCTGATGTTGATCAACCTCATCCTCATAATCTCCCACATAATCATCCTCCCCCACATCAGCAGCAGGAGCCACAGAAGTATCAACAGCAGCACCAGCAGCTTGGCCAGGCTGAAGAGGGACACGGGTCGCTCGGCGGAGGGCTGTTTCGCGATGTGGAGGTAGTCTTTGTTGTTGTTGTAGAGGTGCGTTAGGTGCAGCCGGTGGTGGTGGTGGTAGACGCGCGAGCAACTCATTGAACTTGTTATCGAGCTTTGTTTCGAACGCCTTCTCAATGCCATCTATCTTCTCCGTGGCCTCTTCAAATCTATTGAGCACATCTTCCACCTGTCCACTCATCATTTGTTGAAACTTATCATGTAATACTTTGTTTGTCATGTTCTCCCAGTCAGTCTCGTCAGCTTGTGATCCTGCCATGGTTAGCAGCAATAGAAACACACAAGAATATGATCCTACAGACTACTAATAAGAGGTGGTGGTGGGAGTCACAAATCCGTCAAGCAAAACTCAATTTTTTACCGGTTCTTACCCAGCAGCAGGCGGTGATAGGCAACCGTTGTAGTCAAAACGCTCAAAAGCTTGGATAGAGCGATTGCCAGGGAGTGTCAAACGCACGACGTAGATGTATGTGGAGCTGGGAAGGCTTATAGTATGGTAGCAAAAAGGGTCAGCAATAATCAAATCAGAGATGCAAAGTTGAAGAAACGCTCAATGACGGTACTGTGCTGGTCCTAGGCTAGACCGTGCTAGAGACGCGAGCCTAGAACACTAACAAAATCACGGCGCTGCATGGAAACGAGGGAAAAGCACACTCTGGAATTTTTTTATTTTCGCTCTGTATTATTTTTTGCGCTCTTTTTTTTGCGCTCCTCTTTTCTTTTGCGAAAAATCACTATAATGGCGAGTGTCTCAAAACTCTTCCCAGGTCAAACTGACAAGATGGGTACAAAATTTTTTTGACAATTTTTTTTGGAAATCAGGGCAGCGACGACGAAAAAGTGCGACGAAAAATCACTATGATGGCGAGTTCGTGCGACCAAAAATCAATATGATGGAAATCAGGGCAGCGACGACGAAATAGTGATTTCTTTCAAGTTTGTGAACTAATACTACTATTATATTACTTTGGATCCGTCGCAACGCACGGGCACATTGCTGGTAAAAGGAAAAGGCCTGCTGCGTTCGCATCGCACCCCCGCACGCCCGGGAATCGGGAGTACAACACGGCCCGTCCGGCACGACACATAGCTTAGGGAAGGCGTGTTGCCTAGCATTTTCACTTCCATGTGGGACCGCCGTTGAGCAAACCGACACCCCGCCCGCCGCCGGGTTGGAAAACAGAAACGAGGGGAAGATCTAGTTGTAGCACGGAAGCCAAGAAATTTGGTGTCAGACGGGGCTCGTTGATAGAGTAGGAGCATTCTGTACTAGTACTACTCCTACTAGTACCAAGTTTGTACTCCTATTACTATATTACTAGTACTACCACTATACAACTAGTAGGTACGTGCACGACACAACATCGTAGGAACAAAAAACGGGAAGATATTGTTTTGGGTGATTTATCTTTTTTTCAATCAACGTAGTATGAATAATATGATGTGGGGGGCACCCATGAAGCTTATGTGGCTTGGTTGCATGGCTACGGAAGGTTAGAGAAAAATAAATAAATAATGTGTTTAGAGTGCACTCCACTAAATAGATACTAGTAAGGTACACGTGCATTGCACACATGAGATTTGGCAACCAAATTATGAATAAATACAACATTATAGCATGTAAGCTTTGAGTCATATATGCATGATGTAGATGTTCATTTAATACTTATAGTTCATCTCATTCAAAATTGATAGAGGCAAAGGTGTCCCGTCTTTCGATGAGATGGTGGCTTTTGTTTGGAGGAAGTCGACTTTGACGATCCGACTATGAACGTGCGAGGACGTCGCGCCTTAGCAATCGCTAAACCAACTCCGAGAGGTTATTGACCACGCCGGAGCACGACCAACCTGACCACGAAGGTCTGTTTCCTGCAGGCAAACGAAGAACAAGAAAGAAACTAAGATTGCAATCTGGATATTGCGAATATAAGAGGAAAGCTTTATTGATCAAGGTGGGGTTCTGTGACGCCTTGGTCTGGTCGTTGAACACAAACGAAGTACGCGAATTGCAGCTATGGCGAACTTTTAATCTAAACAAAACCCAAAGTCTAAACGACGCCCTAAGGGTTGTATATATGGAGGAAGAGGAGGCAATTTCGTGGCCCTTAAGGGTGGGGTCCGAAACCAACCCTATCTCTTGTTTCCCCACACATACGGACTCTAAAAATAGCCTATATTTAAGTATTTCGAAATTACATGGGCCCGGCCCAATAATAAGGTGACACAGCACCTAAAATAGCCTATGGACGAATATTATGAAGTGGCATCTTGTATATTTCGTCCAAGGCTTCATGCACTCCTTATGGTGGCTTCAAAGTCCTGAAATCATCACTTGTAACTCCGTTCTTGATCCCCTTGCGCATGCCATCAACTCCATGCGTGTTCTTGCTCCAATGTTCATCCTTCTCCAAGCTAGGCCCTTCATTTGTAAGCAAAACAAATGTATCCAATTTAGGCAGCATCATATTCTCGTGAACATTAGAAGCATTACCAAGAAACGAAAGTACCTGGTAATTTATTTGGCATGCGCGAGCTCTAGTAATTGGTCCAGTATATGTAACAGTAGGGGCTGTGGGTGTAACAATGGTATTGATGTCCTCATCACCGCACGCGAGGAAAAGCCCTAGGGGAAACATTCCGAAGCCCTTTCCCCATCGCCCCTCGTCCACACGCGCCTGCCGGGCGTTTTGGATCTCGCAGAGAAGGTCCGCCGACCGCCGCCGTTCGTCGACGTTTCCACCGCCGTAAGGCCGCGCCGAGCTCACCCGCCTGCTTCCTTTGATCCGCCGCTCCACGCCGTACTCGCTTGACAAGTTCACGTGACCGAAAACGCAGCATCGCGGGAGGGACAAGCTCGTCCGCTGCCGCCGGAGCACAGGGGCTGTTCACGTGGTCACCGCCGCCTATAGAAGGAACCCCGCCGCCGTCCGACACCACCACCACCTCCGCAACTCATCGCTGAACCCATCCGCCACTTCACTTTCGCCGGAGACCCACCAGAGAGCCGCCACCACCGACGCCCGACCCGCCACCTCCGCGTCCCCTGTTCTATGGTGAGCACGCGCACGCAACACGCGCCCAGCCAATCGGACGCCGCCACTTGGCACTTTGCTACAGGACACGCACAGGAGTTTGCTACACGCTCAGGAGTTTTCTGTTGCTGTTTCATTTTTTTTAGATTCTTCCTCTAACTTCAATTAGCTATAACTTCTATTCTGTATACCCAGTTTAGGTAATTCTTTTTCCTGTGCACCCACAAAAATCAGCACAATATCACAGTACCAACTTTGCACATGTTTGCACCTTTCAAAATTTGAATTCGTTCGGATTTGAATCAAACCTTCCGGAGAACGTAACTTTCAAACTGTTTATCGGAGTCGAGTGATTCTTTTTGCATTGTGACCGTAGTGCATTTTAGGTGCTGTTAAAGTTCTGTTGTTGATTTTTAAAAATGTTTTTTTTGCTGTTGGTTTTGTTTTGTTTCTATTCGTGTTCTTGTGATTGATTTGTTGAATTGTGTGAAACGTGTAGATTGTCCGGAGTGCGACGCGAGCTATTGTCAGGAGTGTGATTTTCTGAACCAGAACCAAGGCAAGTTACATGTTGAACATCCTTTACCTAATGTTTTCTATGCATGTAGTTATATCACACTATGAATATATGCATGTATAGGAATACTATATTATTTTGCTATGCTGTTGAGCTATCTTCCCGTCTTTGCAAATCGTGGTAGTTGTAGGTTGCTATGCTTTGTAGATGGGGGTGGTTTGTGTATTCATTGAGTTTATGTGAGGATTATATATATATAACAATTGAGTAGTAACTCAAGATTTAACTCACCTCTGGGCGGAAGTGGTATTGCTTGGTGTTGAGGGAAGGCATCATGGGGTCTTGCACCTTTTCTAAGGTCATGCGCTCATGAGAGTGCACCCTAAGTAGAATGCCTCCCAGGTTCAAAAAGATCAGACAAACTTAGTGACTAGTAGCTTCCATGTGCGGCCACTGGCTATATGGGCTCTGGCTTAGTTGATAAGTTGTTGGAAACCCTGGCCCAGACAGTGTCGACAGATGTAGCATATGTAGGTGGGATGTGGCCGTCAGGTGGTTAAGGGAACCTCTTCTGAAAGACTTCGTCTCAAGCTTCGGATTGGGTCCAGTGGGTAAAGCATGCAAAACTCTGCAGAGTATTAAAACTAATCATGATTAGCCGTGCCCTCGGTTATGGGTAAATTTGAGCCACTATGCCATTACAGTTGTTGGATGATCTTGACAGATGTGACACTTAATAAATTTGTTGGGCAACTTAATAAAGGGGTAGGTTGGAGTTGATTTTGCCAACTCAACCTTGTGCATTTAATTGTAGTAATAAAAGAACTAAATAAAAATTTGACTATTAGGTACCTATGGGGACAAAATCAGCTTTCTGCAAAAATAAACCCTCAAGCCTTCCTTTTGTTATACTATGCATATACATGTAGGTCTGCTTTATTATTACTCCTGTGTAACTTGCCAATACATTCCAAGTATTGACCTATATGGCTGCAACATCTCATGTTGCAGGATATTCAGACGAAGAGTAAGGTACCGTTAGGGTCGCGAGTCTGCACTCAGCATCGCCAATGGGCTATGATGGGACTCATCGTTATTTTCTGCTACTTTCCGCTGTTTGATTGAATAAAGCTAGCCAAGTGCTATCAGATTGTTTTATTTTATACATTCTGGATCATACGTTGTAACAGATGATGCACTTGCTATTCTGGTATTCATCTATACTGTGTGTGCTAGCGAGTTCGATCCAGGGACTAGCACGGTAAGCACAGAGACTCAAATCCTTCGAGGTTTGGTGGTTACAGATGGCATCAGAGCAGTGTGTTGACTGTGGGACGTGACCCTAGAATTTGGATTAGAAAAGCCATAGGAGTGAAAATTATTTTATAAACTAGGTTACTTCTTACTGTTTATTAGTTAACCCCATCAAGTATCTTGAACAGTTAATTAGGAACTAGTGCTGAGACCACCATTCATGTTTGTTTTATATTGCCATGTTATCGTGTTAGCGTATCTGATTATGCCCACTTTTGTGGTATGAAGATACTAGATTGTTTGCTTGATTGGTAGTTTGTTTGTTAAATTTCATCTTGTCGAAATTATTCGACTATATATATAATACTATATAATGTTTTTTTTGACTATGTACTGCAAGGCAACAGCCTCACAGCTCTTTATTCAAAACAAAACTAGAAGTTCTCTGTACAACAAAAGGAGGAAAGGAAAAGTACAAAGGAAAGCTATCATACTTACAAACAGAGTTAGGGGAGGGAGGCTATCCAGGCTAATAAATTGTCCCTATATTTACATTTGATTCTATGTGCCAGTAAGGATATATCATGCACAAAATTTCTCCTCCAAGCTCTGAAATTTGGAGTCTCATTTCTGAAGATCTTGCCATTCCTCTGTGTCCAGATGTTCCAAGTGGCAGTAAATACCACCTCAGAGAAGAAAGGCCTGTTGAAATCCCTCCTAGAAGCTGCAGCCATCATATAAGTAGACTGACTGGGCGTTACAGACCAGGAGATCCCAAGATAATTCCAAACTCTTTGACTGAAGTTGCAAGAGAAGAAGAGGTGTACTCTATCTTCATGAAGTGAAGACTGGCACAACACACAAGTATCATCTTGGATATTCCAGTGTCTTCTCTGCATCATGTCTCGTGTGTTGAGGCGATCCATCAATAAAAGCCATCCAAAAACCTTGATCTTGAGGGTACAGGAGCTTTTCCAAATATACTTGAACAGTGGGTCAATCCTCAAATGGGAGAAAGTGAACTCATAATAGAGTTTGGATTGATATTCTCCAGATTTGGATGGCCATTTCCAAACATCATTCTCCTCAAACTGCAAACTTATGGGTTGTAACAAGTTCTGCAGTTGGGTTAGTTCCAGATATGCCTCCTCTGAGAAAGGTAGGTGAAAACCTTCCATAATCGTCTGATAAGAAAGAAAGCCCCTAACTGTTATTGTGTCATCCATGGCAAATGAATGAAGTCTAGGGAATTGATCCTTAAGGGCAATCATTCGGTTGTCAATTTGACAACGATCAAGCCAAAAAACCACAGTATCCCCAGCATGTACTTGTGGTGTGGCTAGCAAGACAAACTTGTCATACAACTTGAGTACATCGCGCCACTAAAAGGAGCCACAGAGCTGAGTGACTTGTGGAGGTGAGGAATGATAGTAAGAATCCCAGATTAGATTCACCCATGGAATATCTTTCTTGTTGAAAAACTTGAACAGATGCTTGAGCAGAAGAGCTTCATTTTGCACGCCCAAATTGGTGACCCCTAGCCCTCCATACTTTTTTGGTCTACATACCAAATCCCAAGCAGCTAAAGATTGCCTTGGAGCTTCAGTATTCCCCCTCCAGAGGCATTGCCGTTCTATCCTTTCAATCTGTTTGAGGATAGCCTGCGGTATTGATAAGGAACAGAGAAAGTAGATGGGCATGGATGTGAGGACAGACTGCAGAAGTTGGAGTCGACTGCCTTGGTTGAGGAGACAGGAAGATGCCGAAAGTCTCCTCTCAATGCGATCAACAAGAGGCAGCAGGTCATAAATGGTCGGTCTAGAGGTACCCATGGGCAGGCCAAGATAAGTAAATGGCATTGATCAACAGAGCATCCCAGTAAAGCCGCAATACGAGCACCTTCTTCCGCAGACATGGTCATTGGGATGAGAGATGATTTGCTGAAATTGACCCGCAGACCCGTGGATGTAGCAAAGTTGTGTAACATATCCTTGATAGCAATGAGTTGGCTGTCCACCACTGGCAAAACTATCAGCGTATATCCGCATACTGGACGATCGGGTAATCATTAGATCTCGTTGGGATTGTCAAGGTGAGGATATTACCGGAACACATATCATTCACGACAGATTGCAAAAGATCCATCGCAATGACGAAGAGAAGAGGCGATAGGGGATCGCCTTGCCGAACACCGCATTTGCACTGAAAATGCTGGCCCGGTACTCCATTTAACAATACCAAAGAAGAACCAGAAGAAAGGAGGTTACTCACCCAGCCACTCCAACGGTCATCAAAGCCCTTATGCTTAAGAATTGTGAGGATGGCATCATGCTCAATCGTATCAAATGCTTTTGTGAAATCGAGTTTCAGTAAAACAATGGGCCTCTTTGAAGCTTTGCACTGGTGTATATATTCAAAACACCATGCAAGACAGTCCTGGATAGAGCGACACTTGAGAAAACCATATTGGTTACGATGTATGCATTGGAGGATTACTGTCTGCAACCGATTCGCCAGAAGCTTGGTCAAGAACTTTAGGCATGTATTGGTTAAAGAGATTGGCCGAAAATCACCAACAGACTCCGGGCTTAACTTCTTAGGAATGAGTGTAATGAGGGATGTGTTCAAACATTCCAAGCTGCATCTTTCTTCATAGAACTCATTAGCTAACTTCATAAAATCTGGCTTAAGAACGCTCCAGCATTTCCTGAGGAAAAGGCCAGTAAATCCATCCGGGCCAGGGGCACAGTCTGATGGTAAATGTTTAATGACCTCCTCCACTTCATCATCAGAGAAAGGCCTAGATAACTCCTCAAGACTGTCAACTCTAGACAGCAAGTTGTCAAGATTAAAGGTCATGTGAATCCCCTTGGATTGGCCCATACGTTGCTTGAAATCTGACCAGAACATGGAAGCTAACTGATGGTGATCAGTCACAACCTCTCCTGCAGCGTTTTTAATGGAGGTGATTGTATTCCTTCGGTAGCGCTCAGTGGCCATGGCGTGGAAAAACTTCATATTTTCTTCACCAACTTTGATGGATCTGATAGTGCATCGTTGTTTCTAGTATATAAATTGCAAACGAAGAATATCCTCAAGATGAAGTTTAACAATTCGACGAAAGTTCATCTCTGGCCAAGAGAGCACCCGTAGTTCCTCCAAGCCATCAAAGTGCAGGATCACCTTGTTGCAATCACCAATAAGGGATTTAACCTTCGAGAGACTAACATGCCACCTCTTAAGAGCATAACGAAGGGCTTTAAACTTGGCCGAGATTGTGGCAGCAGCAGAAGACCTCTGGACAGGCCTGTTCCAGACTTCAGAAACACATTCAGCAAAACTAGGTAGATTTACCCAATAGTTTTCAAAACGGAAAACTTTGGCTTTTGGGATAGAAGTGGCAACCGAGACCACACAAGGTACATGGCCTGATGCAGTCCACGCCAGAGGCAAGACCATCGTATTAGGGTGGTCAGAGGTCCAAGATACTGTGGTAAAAAACCAGTCAAGCTGTTCAAGGAGAGGACTTGTTTGCATATTGGACCAGGTAAACTACCGACCTTTTATTGGTAGTTCAACCAAGCCTAAATGGCCAATGATTTCATTAAAAAGGAAGATATCATTAACATCACCCCCTGGTAGGTTACAGTTGTCCAAGGATCGCATGAAATTGAAATCACCAAGCAACAACCAATTCTCATTCATTTGAATGTTGATATTATATAACCACTGAACAAATTCAGCTCGAGCTGGGTTCTGACAAGGACCATAAACTGACACTAAAGTCCAAACTTCGGAAGTGTGAGCAGATTTGAACTCAACCATAATACCATATGAAAGCGCCTGAATTAATCTGCCAGAGAAGAAAGCTGAATTCCAAATAACCAGAATCCCACCAGAAGCCCCAGCTGAAGGCATATACGCGAAATTATCAAAGCGTCGAGGACAAAATTTCCTAAGAAAACGCTGATCAATGTGCATGCATTTAGTTTCTTGCAAACAGACCATGGAGCACCCACTTTCATCTATCTTCTGTTTGACTGCAAGTTGTCGCGCTTCGGAGTTAAGACCACGCACATTCCAACACAAAATCTTCCAGTCTCTAAGGTTTGTCTGATTCATTACAAACTAACAGGAAGAAAAGCAAAAGTAGATCACATAATGACCTACAGCATCCATCAAACAGCATCACAAAGTTCCACAGCAAATAAAGCAAATAAAGATAAGTGGCGATTGAAGGCGTTCGCCAGCAACCCTTGATGCGACTGGCTTCATTCATCATCAGTATCCCTGGAGGTAGAAGCTTCAGAAGGATCAGCTACAAGCTTTTCCGCCGTGATCTTCTCAGGGGCAATCCTCAGGCGTGCACCAATGCATTGCAGATCAGCAATGGCAGTTGGAGGAGGCACAAATGTCTCATCAGGAGCGGGTGCAGACTGAGCAGGCCGAGCACAAGTTTTGCGCTTCTTTGTACGCCTGACAGATTGTGGTGTGTTTTGTTGTTTGTTTGTTTGTTGGTGTTATTCGTTGTTGTGTTTTGTTGGCTTGATCATATTATGCATATGGGTAGAATATATTTATATATACATAGCGTTTGGCCCTATTATATCTATAACTCATCTATACTTGCCCACCAGATGCCGCCGAGGCGTGACAATAGACGCAATGTTGCAGGAGGAGACAACAATGGCAATGATGTACCGCCATACATGCAGCAGTTGCTTCGGGGACAAACTCAGTTGATCCAGTTGCTTGTCCAGAACAAGAACAACAATAACAACAACAATCCGCCACCACCGCCACTTTTGGATATGCTTACCAGGTTCTTGAGGTTGAATCCTCAGAGGTTTTCCAGTTCCCCTGAACCTATTGTGGCTGATGACTGGCTCCGTGCAGTCAATAGGAACCTGGAGACGGTTGGATGCACAGATGCAGAGAGGGTGAGGTTTGCCTCACATTTGTTGGAGGGTCCTGCTGCAGCTTGGTGGGACAACTACTTGGTCACTTATCCCATTGCTACTATCACATGGCCTCAGTTTCAGGATGCTTTTCGTGCTGCACATGTGTCTGCTGGTGCTATGAGTCTGAAAAATAAGGAGTTTTGCAGTTTGCGCCAGGGAGGCCGCACAGTTAATGCTTATGTGGAGCAATTTAATAATCTTGCACGTTATGCTCCTAATGATGTTAACACTGATGCAGCTAGGAAGGAGAAATTCTTGGAGGGCCTAAATGATGACTTGAGCCTTCAGTTGACAGTGTCCACTTTAGAAATTGCCAGGATTTGATTGATAAGGCTATTGTGCTGGTGGGAAAGCAACAAGCCATACAGAATCGCAAGAGGAAGTACAACAACAATAACAGGTATAATTCAGGACCACAACAGAAGCCACGCACTTCGTATCATGGTAATGGAGGTAATGGGCATAATCATCATGGAGGTAATGGACATAATCATCATGGAGGGAATGACCACAACCATAATGGCCACCATCATCACAATGGGCACAAGAGTAACAATGGCAATGGTAGAGGTAATGGTAATGGTAATGGAGGGAATAATAACCAAAGCCACCAGAGTATGCCTGTGCAGAGGGATATTAGCCAGGTTCAATGCTATAAGTGTAGGCAGATGGGCCACTACTCCAATGCTTGTCCAGGGAACAAGAACGGTAATGGGGATTCAGGAGTCAGCAAGCCAAACCCTTTCCAAAAGGGTCATGTCAACCATGTTAATGTTGAGGAGGTCTATAATGAACCTGATGCAGTGATTGGTAAGTTCTTGATTAATTCAGTACCTGCAGTTGTTCTTTTTGATACTGGTGCGTCGCATTCATTTATTTCGAGGGTATTTGTTGATAAACATGGATTGCCAACCAAAACACTTAGTATGCCTATTAGAGTGAGTTCCCCAGGAGCTGAGATGATAGAGGTGTTGGTTGTCATCAGTTGACTTTGTCTATTTGGAAGCATGAGTTTCCTACGGATTTGATTATATTGAAGTCACAAGGTCCGGATATTATTTTGGGTATGGATTGGTTGCAGTTATATAAAGGTCGTATTGATTGTGCCAGTCGATCTATTACTCTCAGTGCACCAGGAGGGAAGAGGATCAAATATGTGTGTAAGTATAAGCGTAATCAGGTGCAGGTGAACTCTCTTAAGGGGGGTAGCCTGGAAGAGGTGCCAGTTGTGAGAGATTATCCAGATGTATTTCCAGAGGAGTTGCCAAGTATGCCACCAGATAGAGATATTGAGTTTCTCATTGATTTAATACCAGGCACTGGACCTATTGCAAAGAGACCGTATAGAATGCCTCCTCAAGAGTTGGAGGAATTGAAGAAGCAGATAAGAGAATTGCAGGCGCTTCGCCCAAGTTCATCACCTTGGGGAGCCCCAGTTTTGTTTGTGGAGAAGAAGGATGGGACCTTGAGGATGTGTGTTGATTATCGTTCTCTGAATGAGGTAACCATTAAGAATAAATATCCTTTGCCTATGATAAATGATCTATTTGACCAGTTGGAGGGAGATACTGTGTTTTCTAAGATTGATCTTCGTTCTGGTTATCATCAATTGAAAATCCGTGAGCAAGATATTCCAAAGACTGCTTTTACTATGAGGTATGGGTTGTATGAATATACTGTTATGTCATTTGGATTGACTAATGCCCCTGCATACTTCATGAATATGATGAACAAGGTGTTCATGGACTTCTTGGATAAATTTGTGGTTGTTTTCATTGATGATATATTGGTGTTCTCCAAGAATAAGCAAGAGCATGAGGTGCATTTGCGTTTGGTATTGGAGAAATTGAGGGAACATCAGTTGTATGCCAAGTTCAGCAAATGTGAGTTTTGGCTGGATGAGGTAGCATTCCTTGGACATGTTATGTCAGGTAATGGAGTTGCAGTTGATCCATCTAAGGTTGCTGCAGTTACAGAGTGGGAGACACCCACATCAGTTGGAGAGATTCGCAGCTTTTTGGGCCTTGCAGGTTATTACAGAAGGTTTATTGAGAACTTTTCTAAGATTGCAAAGCCTATGACTGAATTGTTGAAGAAGTAGAAGAAGTTTGTTTGGACTGACGAATGTGAAGCTAGTTTTCAGGAATTGAAGCAGCGTTTGGTTACAACACCATTCCTAACTCTGCCAGATATACATAAGGACTTCCACGTATATTGTGATGCTTCTCGTCAAGGACTTGGGAGTGTTTTGATGCAGTAAGGTAAAGTTGTTTCATATGCTTCACGTCAGCTTAAGAATCATGAGCATAATTATCCTACACATGATTTGGAGTTAGCCTAAGTTGTGCATGCATTGAAAACTTGGAGGCCATATCTTATTGGTAATCATTGTGATATATTTACTGATCATAAGAGCTTGAAGTATATTTTTACTCAGAAGGATTTGAACCTCAGGCAGAGGAGATGGTTGGAGCTTATTAAGGATTATGATTTGAATGTGCAGTATCATCCTGGTAAGGCTAATGTTGTTGCTGATGCATTGAGTCGTAGGAGCCATGCTAATGCAATTAGTATTGATAATATGCCACCCGAGTTATGTGAACAGTTCAGGAATCTCAGGTTGGAGATGGTTCCTAAGGGATATTTGGAAACACTTGAGGTAAAGCCTACTTTGCTTGACAGGATCAAAGAAGCTCAAAAGAATGATAAGGAGATTGCTGAGATAAAAGAGAATATGGTTAAAGGTAAGGCAGAAGGTTTCCATGAGGATGAACATGGGGCCATATGGTTTGAGAAGCGTATTTGTGTACCTCAAGATGTAGATATCAGGAAGTTGATTCTTTAGGAGGCGCATGATTCACCTTATTCTATTCACCCAGGTAATACTAAGATGTATGTGGATTTGAGGGAAAGATTTTGGTGGCCTAGCCTGAAGAGTGAAATTGCTGGATATATTGCGACATGTGATGTGTGCCAGAGGGTTAAAGCAGAGCATCAGAGACCAGCAGGTTTGCTACAACCATTGCCTATACCTGATTGGAAGTGGGATGAGATTGGTATGGACTTCATTACAGGTCTTCCCAGGACTCGGTCAGGTTATGATTCTATTTGGGTAGTTGTTCATCATTTGACTAAAGTTGCTCACTTCATCCCGGTAAAGACTACTTATACCAGTGCTCAGCTAGCAAAAATTTATATGTCTAAAATTGTTTGTCTGCATGGAGTTCCAAGGAAGGTAGTGTCTGATAGAGGTACTCAGTTCACATCCAAATTTTGGCGTCAGTTGCATGAATCCTTGGGCACCAGGCTGGAGTTCAATACAGCTTTCCATCCACAAATAGATGGGCAGACAGAGAGGGTAAATCAGATTTTGGAGGATATGTTGAGAGCTTGTGCTTTGGACTATGGGTCCAGTTGGGATGATAATTTACCTTATGCAGAGTTCTCATATAATAACAGTTACCAGGCTAGTCTGAAGATGGCACCATTTGAGGTATTGTATGGTAGGAAGTGCAGGACACCGTTGATGTGGGATGAGGTTGGAGAGCGTCAGTTCTTTGGACCAGACTTGATCAGAGATGCTGAGGAGAAGGTCAAGTTGGTTCGTGACAGGTTAAAGATAGCATAGTCCAGGCAGAAGAGTTATGCAGATGCAAAACGTAAGTAGGTGACATATGAGGTAGGAGACCGTGCATATCTTAGAGTTTCACCACTTCGTGGAATTAAGAGGTTTGGAATCAAAGGTAAGTTAGCACCACGTTTTGTGGGGCCTCACAAGATCTTGGAGTGTAGAGGAGAGGTAGCTTATCAGCTGGAGTTGCCAGAATCCTTGTCAGGAGTTCATAATGTGTTTCATGTATCTCAGTTGAAGAAGTGCCATGCAGAGATGATGGATGTTCCATTGAGGGACACGGTGCCACTTGAGGCAATTTAGTTGGAGAGTGATTTGACATATGAGGAGAAGCCTGTTAAGATTCTGGAGACAGCAGAGAGAGTTACTCGCACCAAGACAATTAAGTTATGCAAGGTTCAATGGGATCATCACACCAAGGACGAAGCTACCTGGGAACGAGAGGAGGATCTCAGGCAGGATCACCCACACCTATTTGCTAGCCAGCCTGAATCTCGAGGGCGATATTCATCTTAAGAGGGGTAGGTTTGTAACATCCCAATTTTCCTAAATTAGGATGTTAATAGATCATTCATATGCATATCATATTTTTTATTGCATTATTTGCTTTTTCAGAATATTCGAATCATTATGCAACAAAAAGGCAATTTATTTGGAGTGGAGATAACATGACTTCTCCCCTATTTTAAAAATGTTCATAATGTGCAGAATATTATTTCCAGTTCATCTGATATGTTCTGGTAATTCTTGCAATCTACAAAATATTTTATTTGATTGTTTTATTGCTGTTCGAGTGGCCTATTGCATCAAAATTATTTTAAAAATTGCATTAGTGTTGGAACTAGTGTTCCTGTAGTTTATAGCTGTAGAGCTATTTTTACTGTGTGTCTAGGTATATTTATTTATATTTTATATTGTGTATGTTATTTTATTTATTTCGTTTTCTGCTGCTGTGTTTTAAAAAAAGGAAAGAAGCAGCGCAGGATAGCGCACTGCCCGGCCAGCTAGCCGCAGCCTAGCCGCCAGCCAGTGCAGCGCAACCGCGGCCCAGTCCTCCGCGCCTCCAGCCCCAGCGCAGCGGTACGCCGCAGCCTCGTCCGATCCGCGCTGCGAGCCCGCACCCGGCCCGCCGCCGCTTCTCTCTCTCTCTGTCCAGCGGGCCCCGTGCCTATTCGTCCCCTTCCTCAGGTCGGACGTACGCGCCCCGCACACGCACGCCGAGGCCGCACCCGAGTCGATCTGCTCCCCTGTCCGACACCGTGCTCCCCAGGGACACCGCACGCGAGGAAAAGCCCTAGGGGAAACCTTCTGAAGCCCTTTCCCCATCGCCCCTCGTCCACACGCGCCTGTCGGGCGTTTTGGATCTCGCAGAGAAGGTCCGCCGACCGCCGCCGTTCGCCGACGTTTCCACCACCGTAAGGCCGCGCCGAGCTCAGCCGCCTGCTTCCTTCGATCCGCCGCTCCACGCCGTACTCGCTTGACAAGTTCTCGTGACCGAAAACGCAGCATCGCGGGAGGGACAAGCTCGTCCGCTGCCACCGGAGCACAGCGGTTGTTCACGTGGTCGCCGCCGCCTACAGAAGGAACCCCGCCGCCGTCCGACACCACCACCACCTCCGCAACTCGTCGCTGAACCCATCCGCCACTTCACTTTCGCTGGAGACCCACCGGAGAGCCGCCGCCGCCGGCGCCCGACCCGCCGCCGCCGCGTCCCCTGTTCTCTGGTGAGCACGCGCGTGCAACACGCGCCCAGCCAATCGGACGCCGCCACTTGGCACTTTGCTACAGGACACGCACAGGAGTTCGCTACACGCTTAGGAGTTTTCTGTTGCTGTTTTATTTTTTTGCAGATTCTTTCTCTAACTTCAGTTAGCTATAACTTCTATTCTTTATATCCAATTTAGGTAATTCTTTTTCCTGTGCACCCACAAAAATCAGCACAATATCACAGTACCAACTTTGCACATGTTTGCACCTTTCAAAATTTGAATTCGTTCGGATTTGAATCAAACCTTCCGGAGGCCGTAACTTTCAAACCGTTTTATCGGAATCGAGTGATTCTTTTTGCATTTGTGACCGTAGTGCATTTTAGGTGCTGTTAAGCTTCTGTTGTTGATTTTTAAAAATGGTTTTGTTGCTGTTGGTTTTGTTTTGGTTCTATTCGTGTTCCGGTGATTGATTTGTTGAATTGTGTGAAACGTGTAGATTGTCCGGAGTGCGGCGCGAGCTATTGTCAAGAGTGTGATTTTCTGAACCAGAACCAAGGAAAGTTACATGTTGATCATCTTTTACCTAATGTTTTCTATGCATGTAGTTATATCACACTATGAATATATGCATGTATAGGAATACTATATTATCTTGCTATGCTGTTGAGCTATCTTCCCGTCTTTGCAAATCGTGGTAGTTGTAGGTTGCTATGCTTTGTAGATGGGAGTGGTTCGTGTATTCATTGAGTTTATGTGAGGATTATATATATATAACAATTGAGTAGTAACTCAAGATTTAACTCACCTCTAGGCGGAAGTGGTATTGCTTGGTGTTGAGGGAAGGCATCATGGGGTCTTGCACCTTTTCTAAGGCCATGCGCTCATGAGAGTGCACCCTAAGTGGAATGCCGCCCAGGTTCAAAAAGATCAGACAGACTTAGTGACTAGTAGCTTCCATGTGCGGCCACTGGCTATATGGGCTCTGGCTTAGTTGATCACTTGTTGGAACCCTGACCTAGATAGTGTCGACAGATGTAGCATATGTAGGTGGGATGTGGCCGTCAGGTGGTTAAGGGAACCTCTTCTAAAAGACTTCGTCTCAATCTTCGGATTGGGTCCAGTGGGTAAAGCATGCAAAACTCTGCAGAGTATTAAAACTAATCATGATTAGCCGTGCCCCCAGTTATGGGTAAATTGAGCCACTATGCCATTACAGTTGTTGGATGATCTTGACAGATGTGACACTTAATAAATTTGTTGGGCAACTTAATAAAGGGGTAGGTTGGAGTTGATTTTGCCAACTCAACCTTGTGCATTTAATTGTAGTAATAAAAGAACTAAATAAAATTTGACTATTAGGTAGCTATGAGGACAAAATCAGCTTTCTGCAAAAATAAACCCTCAATCCTTCATTTTGTTATACTATGCATATACATGTAGGTCTGCTTTATTATTACTACTGTGTAACTTGCCAATACATTCCAAGTATTGACCTATATGGCTGCAACGTCTTATGTTGCAGGATATTTAGACGAAGAGTAAGGTACCGTTAGGGTCGCGAGTCTGCACTCAGCATCGCCAGTGGGCTATGATGGGACTCATCGTTATTTTCTGCTACTTTCCGTTGTTTGATTGAATAAAGCTAGCCAAGTGCTATGCAGATTGTTTTATTTTATACATTCTAGATCATACGTTGTAATAAATGATGCACTTGCTATTCTGGTGTTCATCTATACTGTGTGTGCTAGCGAGTTCGATCCAGGGACTAGCACGGTAAGCACAGAGACTCAAATCCTTCAAGGTTTGGTTGTTACAGGCTCTCCACTCATCGAGCTTCTCCGCGGCAGGGGGGAAGTCGAGGAGCAGCTGCACGTGCGCCAGCGCTTTAGCTGGCGTAGGAGGCGGCGAGATCTGCGTAGACTGTGACGCGCTCTGAGTTCTAACCGGGTTAGAAGGGGATCTGTCGCGGTCTCGCGGTCGCACGCCGCCTGCACCGGCATCTGAGCGCGCACGCCGGCCTGGTTCGTCCTGTGAGTGGCGCACATGTCTCTTTTCGCGGCGCCTCCCGTTGGTAGCACGACCCCACCCCGGACCCAGCGGCGCTTGGCTTGTCGTCTCGGATTCGAACGACGCCGCTCGCCTGGCTCCGATCGCCAGAATGTCGTGGATGCTCGCGGGCCATGTCTCCGGCCCCATCCGTGGGCACCCGGCCGCCTGCTCGCACTGGCGCGGACAGGCCGGCCCCGAACGAGCCGATCGCTGTGATCCCCTTCTTCTTGGGAGCCATGGTGACGAAGAATTGCTAGACTAACTGCTAGACCAGATTTTCACAACTGCACCCCCTACCTGGCGCGCCAAAAATGTCGGGGGAAACGACACCTATTGGATCACTGGAATCCCTTCTACGGTTGCCAGGCGCGGGGTTGTGCAAAGAGCGGGTCTAGAAGCCAGCACAAAGATCGTTTACCTAGGTTCGGCCCGCAAGGATGCGTAATACCCTAGTCCTGCTTTTGTGTATATCTAAGTGTTCTTGAGCTTTTGAACTAGCTACGGTGCATGCGTCGTCCAAAAGATCCGAATCCCCCCAGTACGCCACGGGCCTCCTTTTATAGACCAAGGGGCTGCCATAGTGGCACACAGGAGGTGGAAAGGTATACAGTGCACAAGCTTATCTCTTATCATTACAGGACAAAGTACATTAAATGCGCTACTTAGGTGTCCACTTTCTTTATCGGAGGCGGTAACGAGGCTGGTCCCGTCTGTCGCCGCTCCGTCTTGCTCCGGCACGTGTCCAAGCCAACAAGGCATGCAGCGCCATGTAGGCTGGCAGGCTCCTGAGTTGGCGTGGTGGTAGGGTCTTCATGAAGATCTGCATGCCACCACGTAGGTGCTTGCTGAGTTGTCCTAGAGGTTGCATGTCGCCACGCAGGAGTTTGCCTAGTTGGTGGGCTGGCAGCTACATGGGAACGGCGGCGGAGCTTTGGCAAATGTGGGCCTGGCTGCGTCCCCGCGGATGTCCTCGGCAAGAGTCTTACCGAGGCCCCGGCAAGGGTCTTGCCGTGGTGTAGTGGTTGTCCTTGGAAAGGGGCTTGCCGGGGGGTCTCGTGGATATCCCTGGCAATGATCTCGCTGGGCATCTTCGTCTTCTGGTTATTTATCTAGTCTTGTATGCTTCTGGTCTTCACAAAGATCCGCATGCCACCACGGAGGCGCCTCCCAAGCCTTGGTTCCAATGTGGTTGAGGGCGTCGGGGCTCCCAGGCTCGAGGGTGGCAGCCCTACTGGTGTTGGGCAAGTTGCCCCGGCAAGGCTCTTGCCGGGGCTGTGGAGGCTGCCCCGGCAAGGACCTTGCCAGGGGAGTATACCTCGCCCTTCTGCTCTTTGTGTTTCCGGCTTGGTGTTGGTCTAGTCGTGTTGCGCCTTTGCTTCCTCTGCCCCGCCAAGCATGGCCAGTGGCGTGGGGCTACAACTGCCAGCGCACAAGTAATGGGGTGCAAAAATGGACCCCTACTTTTGTACACCGACAGAAATACAACTATTTAGAAATGGATTCAATTGTTAATTATGAAATGCTTAATAGACATTGAAACCGGTAGTGATAAAAATGCAATTGGCATAGTTAAACATCACAAGGCAGGTCCTGCTAGAGCAGAGAATGGCCCAAATGTCTATAAAAAGGTAGGGAAAGTAGCAAAAACGTGTTAGGCATGTTCACTAGAACATGCTTAATACATCGACCGTACAGAACATAGCCATTAATTGCAACTGGTATTGGTAAGATTGAACTCGTGAGTACATACTTGGTAAGTCCTGAGAGGTAGTTGCTGGGGCACTTCATCTTGGCCATAGCCCGCCCAAAGTCAGTGACAGAGGAGGCGAGCTGTTCCTCCAGGTCGAAGCGTGGATCAGTGCCACTGACATGTGTACCTACAAGCAACTAGTAAATGGTAGAAGTTAAACTGCAATTGCACAGATTATGTGAAATACTATAAGACATGGGATGCAGCTAACCTCGACGGCAAACAACAGCATCAGCCGTCATGACCCTGCGTAAGAACATGGACATGCATGTTAAGTACAATAGGGTTAGCATCCACTAAAAATAGCAAATGGGCAACACCTCTAGTTATATTCCGAGTCATGTATTGTAAGTTTGTTGCTGGTATTGGTGAAATTGACCTGGACACGGTAATATTTGAACATCACACAGTGTGCAGTACTGAAATAAACAAGGCACGAACATGCTTAATACATCAACCGTACAAATCATAGCCGTTGCAAGTGGTATTGGTAAGATTTAGCTGGTCGGATCTTACCGGTTAAGTCCTGGGTGGGTAGTCCCTAGGGGACTTCATCTGGGCCAGAGCCTGCACCATGTCGGCGGCGGCGGCGGAGGCGAGGTGTTCCTCCGGGTCAATACGCACAACGGCCATCGCGCCATGGACCGCCATCAGCTCCTGGCAGTGGGGATTTGGCGGCATGAGGATGTTTCGCAGGTGCCATTTAAGCAATCAGGCCGGGGACATGATAGAGATCGGTGGGTTACCTGACTGCATCCGAGTAGAGCATAGATGTGGTTGAAGTTGTGGTTGCGGCGGCGGCGGTTTGAGATGCCAGTAGGGGGAGGCGCGTGGGGGGGGGGGCGGATACTGAGGGTGGGGATGTTATTGGAGGAATAAATTCTGAAATCGCGCGCCTAATGAAAATTTCGCTGCAAAAATTGAAACTTGGGCGGGGAAACACACAACACAGACGAAGCACGTAAAATACTCGTGTGCGAGAAAAAAGAAAGTTGGCAGATCCCGTCTCCAAAAAATGTACACATGTAGTTGATTTTTTTCGGTCAATGGTACGCCTGGTTTATTAGGAAACATCGCACATGTAACTAACTTATGGGTCATTAACGCAAAAAACACAGACAGGTATGGCATAGAAACCGTGTGTTTTTTGATCTTCTAATGATTAACGCAAAAAAATGCACACGGGCACACATGCTAATCAACACTCAAAGCCCTCAAAGGATGCTCTTACCGACATTGTACACTAATACTACAAACTTAAAGTACTACTGGTAATTTTCTCTAATACTACAAACTTAAACTACTTCTCACATGTTGCCATCGGGGCATGCTGGCCAGATGCCGGCGTTCTCCTTCCCAGCCTTGTAGGCGGCAACTCACCATGCTTTGATCTCCGCCAAGCTCTCCTCACCAAGGTGTGTGGCCTCTTTTTTCTTGCGGCGGCGGGACTCTCTTTTCTTGACTGCTTTTTGCCTTTTCCGCTCCTTCTATGTGGCTTTGGCCGCCTCTAGATCCACCACCCATTCGGCCATGGCAGCCCCAAATTCCACCCATGTAACTGTCTGGCTGCCGCTGGCGATGAACTCGGCGCGGCGAGATGCCATCGCTTCCTTACCATGTGTGCGGTCGCGGGCGGTGAGGAATGCGGCGCGGCGAGATGCCATCGCTTCCTTACTAGTTACTGTGTGTCGCGGTGCCATGGACGACGCCTGGAGAGAGCTCTGGGACGGAGCGGCCGGGCGGCCGTACAGTGCGGTGGTATTCAAGAGCTCAACGACAAACAACAACAGAAATTTGGCTTCCCTTACAATTTTGCTCGTTCATTATCACACATGGTTCATCTCCGCCGCTTCCGGAAACAGTGTGCGCTGAGCATATTGTGTGTTGCGTTATGATTGGCCGGAACCCTAGCCATGTGGATCGCGCGTGTGCACCGTAGGATGCACCGCGATCGAATGACAATCCACGTCCCTCACATCAAACCTGTGCACCTATAGCTGCATTGGATTTATATGCGCTAAATGCCTAGAAAATGTACATAATCCCCTAAATATGGTAAATGAGCCCAAAAAATGCCAAATTAAACACGGTGATTTGTAGGGTGTATGTTTGTCGTAGAAAAAAACTCCAGGGCAAAGGACGAAGAAAATTTGGATTCCCCTTCAATCTTGGTGATTTCCCTCTCGAAAGCATGGAACTTCTTTGGTGATGGTTTGATTTATGAAGGCCCTGCATGATGACATAACCCAAACCTTCTCTAATTTTTATCAGTGCATGGTGAGGTCATACCATGGCACACCATGCTAGGCGTCATGTTTTTCAAGCATTTATTTCATTTTTTCTATAGTTGAAAACCCAATAAACAAACGTTTGTGGTTGACTAAATATTTGTCCCTTCCTTGTAAAAGGCACGAGAATTTACTAAATGGCACGAGCATGGTTTTACAGGCTGTTCTTGTGCACCCTTTCATGCACCGATTGTTTGAACTTGAATTATGTGCATTAATGCCTAGGAATTGCACATAATCCCCTAAATATGGCAAATCAAACCGGAAAAGTGCCAAATTTGAACACGGTGATTTGCAGGTTGTATGTTCATCATAGAAAAAAAAACTCGTGGACAAAGGACAAAGGAAATTTGAATCCCCCTTCAATCTTAGTGATTTCCCCCTCGAAACCATGAAACTTCCTAGGTGATGGTTCAATTTATGAAAGGCGTGCATCACGACATAAGGAAAACATTCTCCAATTTTTACCAAGGCATGGTGAGGCCAGACCATGGCACCATGCCAAGCATCATGTTTTCCAACCATGTGTTTCATTTTTTGTATAGTTGTTAACCCAATAAACGACGCGTTTATGGTTGACTATTGCCACACGTTTCCTTGAAATATCTGCCCATTCCTTGTAAAAGTCATGAGAATGTACTAAATAACACGAGCATGCTTTTTCAGACCATTCTTGTGCATCTTTTCATGCACCGATTGTTCAAATTTGAAGTATCTCCATTAATGCCTAGAAAATGCACATAATCCCATAAATATGGTAAATGAGCCCGGAAAAATGTCAAATTTGAACACGTTGCATTTGAGGTGGTATGTTGATCGTTGGAAGAAAAATTGAATGACAAACTAGGATGGAAATTTGGATTCCCCTTCAATCTTGGGGATTTCCCCCTCGAAAGCATGGAACTTCCTCGCTGAAGGTTCAGTTTATGAAGGGCATGCATGATGACATAAGCCAAACCTTCTAAAAATTTTACCAGGGCATGGTGAGGTCATACCATGGCACCATGCGAGGCGTCATGTTTTTTAAGCACTTATTTCTTTTTTTCTATAGTTGAAAACCCAACAAATAAACATTTGTGGTTGACTATTGCCACACATTTCATCGAAATATCTGTCCATCCCTTGTAAAAGGCATGAGAATTTACTAAATGGCACGAGCATGGTTTTCCAGGCCGTTCTTGTGGACCCTTTCATGCACCGATTGTTTGAACTTGAATTATGTGCATTAATGCCTAGGAAATGCACATAATCCCCTAAATATGGCAAATGAACCCGAAAAAGTGCCAAATTTGAACACGGTGATTTGCAGGTTGTATGTTCATCATAGAAAAAACTCATGGACAAAGGACAAAGGAAATTTGGATCCCCCTTCAATCTTGGTGATTTCCCCCTCGAAACGATGAAACTTCCTCGGTGATGGTTCATTTTATGAAAGGCATGCATGATGACATTTTTACTAGGGCACGTTAAGGTCATACCATGGCACCACACCAGGTGTCTTGTTTTCCAAGCATGTATTTCATTTTTGTATAGTTGTTAACCCAGTAAACGACGCGCTTATGGTTGACTATTGCCACACATTTCCTTGAAATATCTGCCCATTCCTTGTAAAAGGGATGAGAATGTACTAAATAGCACGAGCATGGTTTTCCACACCATTCTTGTGCACCTTTTCATTTACAGATTGTTTGAATTCGAAATATGTGCATAACTAAGGCTTAGAAAATGCACATAATCCCTTAAATATGGTAAATGAGTTCGGAAAAATGTCAAATTTGAACACCTTGCATTTGAGGCGGTATGTTGATCGTTGGAAAAAAACTGAGTGACAAACTAGGACGGAAATTTGGATTCCCCTTCTATCTTGGTGATTTCCCTCTCGAAAGCATGGAACTTCCTCGGTGATGGTTCGATTTATGAACGGCGTGCATGAAGACATAAATCAAACCTTCTCAGCTTTTAACCAGGGCACGGTGAGGCCATACCATGGCACCATGCCAGGCGTCATGTTTTTCAAGCACATATTTCATTGTTCTATAGTTGATAACCCAGTAAATGACGCATTTGTGGTTGACTATTGCCACGCATTCCACTGAAATCTCTGCCTTGATTGTAAAAGGCTTGAGAAATTACTAAATACCTCGAGTATGGTTTTTCCAAACCGTTCTTGTGCATCTTTTCAAGCACCAATTGTTTGAATATGAATTATTTGCATTAATGCCTACAAAATGCACATAATCCCCTAAATATTGTAAATGAACCCGGAAAAGTGTCAAATTTCAACACGGTGATTAGCAGGATTTATGTTCATCATAGAAAAAACTCATGGATGAGGGACAAAGGAAATTTGGATTCCCATTCAATCTCGCTAATTTACTATCCCACATGATTCATCTCCGTCGCCTCTGCGAATTGTGTGTGTTCACTCACACATGCAAAAGGAAAAATAACACCCTCGCCCACTTCGTCCCCACTCACTTGCCACGGACTCCTCCGCAATTATGCACCCTAAGCTCGATGGATGTTGGTGGCGGGCGTAGGTCGCGCTCCAAACGGCACGGGATTTCGGCCCTACCGCTTTCCGCTGCCTATCTGCACCGACATTTTAGACTCTGGTCGACTGGGGTTTTCTGCGGGATTGGGCCGGGGATTTTTCCCATGGAGAAGGTAATCAACTTAATTAGCAAAAACTCATCTCTTATCGCAGTCCGTCCATCGCTGCTAATCAACCGGCGGAAATCGCTGTGGAATCATTTTTGTTCTAGCTGATTCGTGGGTGTTCATTCATGTGTCCACAGTGCGAGCACAAAACGGGCAACTGCGGTCCTCGCAAGTGGAAACGAAGTTCTATCTCACCATTTCGGATGACTTCAGGGAGCGCTTGGTATGTTCAATCTCAATCTAACACGGTCGACATGGCCTAAATTTGTGAACATATACCGTCTGTTGTTACATTATCTATATCATTGCATCAAATCTTTCATCTATATATTGATCTGTTCTATCAGTTACTCCCATATTTGCATCTTGCTTTGTCATTCAATATATCTAATTTATGATCTTAATTTTCATTTCAAGCAGTACAACCCTTGCTTTGCAAGAACATGAATAGAAGGAAATCTTGGGCTTTACTTTGCTGATGACTCCCAGGATGTCATATTGACAATGCAGCATGGATTTACAATGACGGTTAGCGTAAAACTTGATAAAGATGGTCACTCCTAATTTAATGCGGACCTTTGGAGAAAAATGTCTAAGTGTTATGAACTGAAAGCTGGCAATAAAATTCTAGTGTGTGCACCACAGCCTGGTCTAATTAACATGGATGTTTACTTCCCCAACGTCATTAGCCGATCAAAGTTTGATCAAGGTTAGTGTCCTTTTAACTTATGCATCCATATTGGAAAATTGGAGACAATGTTCCTTTTCATTGACGAGATGCCGAGTCGCCGTGATCAAGCTACTTCCAGTGGATAGGTGTGGTTGTTGGCCCTCAGCCTCTTAAAATGTGCTAGCTGTTACTATATATGTTAAGTATGTAGATATGGACCATTGTTTGTTGGCCCTTAGCCTGTTAAAATGTGTTAGTTATTACTATGTTAAGTATGTAGATATGGACCATATGGTTTTCAAAACCGTGTTACGAAGATCCCCCATTTGTCGAATAGTGTAACCACTATATATATATTACTCAAATGATGTTACCCAAGTTCATAAATTTTCATGGAAAGTATTAGTATCGTACACATTCATTGAGTTTAAGCGTGTCCCCGATGTCCAAAAGGCATTTGCATATTAACTGTCCATATTACAAATTCACACACACGTTAACATAAGGAAACGTATGTGTAACATACTAATCATCGCACACGAGTACTCGCAAACGCATCATGTGCTAGCCACCGCAAGCAACTAGTTTGCATTTTTCAAAGTTTTTTGTACACACAGAATCGCACACGAAGTAACTGTATTGACCGTCTGTGTTGTAATTTCTCATCGCAAACAGTTCATCCGAGTCGGCTATTTGCCAGTATCACACACATCTTGTTTACACGACTCGTTTGTGTTCTTTTGGCTCATCGCAAACAATGTATCCATGTGAACTGTATGCCGCATATCACACATATCTTGTTAAGTTGAACCGTTTCTATTGTGTTCCCTAATCAAAAATAGTTCGTCCGAGTGGACCGTATGCCGTATATCGCACACACATTAATATGGTTGCTCATTTGTGTTGTTCTGCCTCATCGCAAACAATTCAAATGGATTAACCGTGTGTCCTGCATCGCACACACATTGATATGGCTGCCTGTTTCTGTTGTTCTGCCTCATCACAAACAGTTTGAATGGATTAACCGTGTGCCCTGCATCGCACACGCAACTAAAATATGAAGCGTGTTTGATGGCTCCGCCATTGCAAACGTTTTGCACCTTTTTTGAGGTTTTTTTACACCACCGTTTGCGATTATTGCATCGCACACAGTTTCAGCAAAGGGTCTCTGATAGTAGTGTCGCTTTAGCAGTATCCTGCAGTAGTGGAGGGAGTAGGTACTAGTAGTACTATGTAACAACGTGCAGTAACAAAATTACTCTATGCGCATCCTGTCTATGTGTCATGCAAGAAAATAGAGATAAGTACAAGTGAGACTCAGGAATGGTCATACACGTAGCGGGGGTACGTGTAGGGGCCACTAAGGAGCAGTCAAATCACATAGTAAGTTAGTCGGAAGAAGCAACCATCATTTCACTCTTCAATGATACGTACGCAATATAAAATGGTTGATATGGAGTGAAAAAGAAAACTACCATATATATACACTAGCAGGAGCCTAAGCTACAAGCCTGCTTGCTTGGGTTGCTCCCTTCACAAGCATAGAACGACGGTGGCCACACCACTGGTCACAGTTCCGGCCTGATCCTGCCGCTGGGGGAAGGGGACGATGTTCTGCGTAGATGCGGTCGACATCGGCGAGGTAGAAAGCCCATCGTCGGTGCGTCCCAATCGGGGGTCCCCATGGTATGGGCTTATGTCGCCTCCCAACCGCCCTTCTAGCTGCAGCGTCGACGTCCCAGGTACAACTTCCTTTTGGAGCCGGCTTGCTCCACTGCCATAGCTCCCCACATAGCTCCATCTCCATGTCGATCTTTCTCTACTTCTACCGGCTTCTATTTGTGATGAGTTTATGTCTCATGAACTAGTGCCAGTACTATTACTCTAATCACACTCCTTCAGTATCTTTGCCATCAGGGATGCTCAGCTCGATTTTAGTGGAACTCCATAAAAGAAGCGTATGATCCGAGCGTGCCAACTGTCTTTCCTTCGACATGTTCTACCTAGCCAGGAAATTAAATATCGTTTAGGATTTAGGGTTTAAGTCGTAGTGACCCCATTAGTAGTTTTTCTTTTATGCACACTCTCACAACTTTTGTATTTAGTTGTGAAGTAAATATTGGCTATCATCTGTGAATTATTGAGATGCATCAGCATGCGTGTTAGTTTTCCTTTGTATTTGATAGAATGTTGTAACGGGGCAACCTTGGAGTAGGAATGAAAATGTAGTGGAAAGTTTCTGTTTTTTCGGAGAAAAAATGGAAACGGAGAGAAATCAACGTTTCGTTTCGTTGGGTCGCGCCATCGAGCAAAACCAACGTTTAAATCACGTCTATCGCGTTCGTGTCTCACCCTCCTCCACGGCTCCACCCCACACGGTCGCTCGGCATGCCACTCACCGCAAACCGAGTATACAATAACTTTCCCGCCTACTTGTCGATGGATCGCGCCATGAAGTAGTACTAGCACTACTGGAAGAGATTGACGAGGAGGGGAAGACAGCTAGCTGTAGCACAGACTCCCAAGAACTTTTTACTTCCATGTTGTGGCCGACTATTGCGACCTTTGAACGCGGAGCAGTCGCGTGCACCGGGAAGCAGCGAGGGTGACACTCTCTCGGCCAGTGCACCGCTTCACTATCGGCGCCACTGAGAGGTTGCGTTCGCTCTAGCAAGGCATGAATGCGGCACTGACCGTTTCGGGCGGGAAGCATGCACAGGTGATGAAGAGGGTTCGGGTTAGTCAGGAGCGGGCGTGGCAGCGGTCCGGACTCCCGCAAACAAGAGATGTTGTATGTTAATATTGTCGCGTATATAATTACCAATGTTAATAATGTGCGAGTTGGACAAATATGATTGGAGATGGAGATGGAATTTTACGTAAACACGGATATGCATGTCTATGTCTATGTGTGTGTGCGCGACGACTCTCGCGACCTGGAAGCGGGGCGTGTTTTTGATCGAGTTTTCTCTCTTGGTACGTTAAAAAATTGTCCGCCAGTTTTCATTTCTTTTTTTCAGGAACGCGCGTATTCTATTTAAAACCACTGCTATGGAGAGATTTTTTTACTCCATTGTATATATAGCCTCTTCTTTGATAGGGTTTCTTGCGTATCACTCTCTCACCCTCTCCATATCAAAACAAGATGACAGTGTCCACTCTATCTCTCTCCTCACTGGTGTCACAGATCCTACCGAATCCCGTCCACCGCGGGAGGCGTGGAGGTGCAGCGTTGACATTGTTGTCGTTGGTGATAGAGGAAGCTGATGCGCACTGTCCTCTTGGAGCCTGCGCTGGCGCGGACGAAGGTCCTCCATGCCCTTGTTCGCTGCTGTCATGTGGGAAAATCCTGCTCGCCTGCCTAAGCGACATCTCGCCCTAAGGTATAACTTCTTTTACTGGTCCAACTCCCCAGCTCACCATGTAAATTGCTAGGGTTCGTCGGCTGCTCCAACATGACCTATTTTTTATTATTATAGAGGAAATGCTACTCGAAAAGTTGTCCTGGTTTATGCCTCGGTGGACGTATACATGTTGTTTCGACAAAAAATACATGGTGGTTGTGCGGTCATTGTCCATATGCTCCTATTGCTGCCGCTAATCTAATACTATCACTAGTTAAATGAAGAAATGTTTTTTTCTCGGGTATCCTGGTTAGTTCCCATCAAGATAATCATGATGCTTCTGTTTGTTGGTGTACTTTTCATTAATTCTTATTGACAATTGAGATGTCGCTGTTAATCTTGTACCACTGCCAAAACAAAGTAACAACACTATATCCTTTTTTATATTTTTGCGAGCAGCAATGCGTATCTCCATACCCGGGCATGTCTTCCTCAATGTTAGTGGAACTGCACAAAATTGGATGGACCTTTTGTTCTGCCTCACTGTCCTCTGCCACATGGTTCTTCCTTCCTCGAGCTTGATTACCGAGAAGAAACAGGCCACAGTGAGGATTTGTCGAACTTCATTGGTGCCTCACCCAAACTTGATGGCAAATGGATGACGCATCACCACGATGACCTATCGATGCTCATGGTTGCGCCTCATGGTTGCGTCGGCTGGTGAAGTTGATCGATTTTCAACAAAAAGAAGCCGTCTTCCATCAATGCTCTTTGCTTGTTACCAACAAAGATGATGTCCTTCATCAGTTCACCTTGGTTACGTTGGAGACGCGGTCGTCTTTCACATTGGTGCAATTTTATCACACAATTGGCTATGAACCAAATGTTTCCTCGAAGAAGGATCGCCATTGGTACTAAGAGCATAAGTTTTGTATTGATTTCTAAGCCTTCTCACAACTTTGTCTTTAGCTCCCCTGTAATTTTATTTGTCCAACTATTAACTAAATATGTGGTCGGACTTTGATTAAAAATGGTGTGGACTAAAAACCCGGATGGACGTAGTAGCCCTCCATTTTTATTTACTCTACATATTATATTTGAGTGAAGTCAAACTTGGTAAAGTTTGACCAAGTTCAGGCCGAACACAACAAACCATAATTACTGAGAGAGGGCAAAATGTACATACTCTCAAACCTTTCCGATAATTGAAATTAAAATTCTTTATTTGTACACACTCTCACACGTTTCCGATAATTTAGCGCATGTGTGGTTGTTCACTTAACGGAGGGTAGTGTACCGCACGTGAAGGACAGGAAGTGCGACCAGGATGCGTGGATCGTTAGTTCATCGTAAGTACTTTTCTTCACTGGTACGTTAAATAAAGAGTTTCGTTTAATAGTTACACAATTTAAAACGATTGTTATGGAGAGAAAAATAAAACCACTCCACTATATATTAGTAGTATACACGAGCAATACTATATAAGTAGTACTATATAAGCTAGAGCCCCAGCACTTGTTCACTAGGGTTTGCACTCTCCACACTCTCGTCGTACTATATATATATATATATACTAGCAAAAGGCCTCGTGCGTTGCAACGGGAGAATAGAATACCACACGCTCTTAATTTACAAAAAATGGTCTATAATCTGAGTATTTGTAGCTACAACCCAAACAAAGATGGTCTTTGCCTACAAAAGGGCAAGTTCAAGATTCCACATGTCTTTGTAGATTTAATACATACAAAGAAACAGGCAAGTGATCTTCAATTTCGTCTCCAATCTCGATTTTGCCGAGATGTTCATCCACAATCCGGATCAGTACCGATATGAAAGAAAGACGAATAATGCACTGTTTATTAAGATCGCACCCCAGATAGTATTTTTTTTAAATGGCTAACAGGTAAAATAACATCATATTCAGATTCTATATATTTTTCTAATCAAATTCCATATATAACATGTTAAATTTGGAGTTACAGTTTAGAAGATATAAGTATTTTAAAAAACATTTAATATGTACTGTGGGTTTAATGTGAGAAACATCAAGGGGTTTTCTATAAAATAGCATGACAGACCAAGAATACCTATTTTTTTATTAGTAGGTATAGATATATTAGTAGTATATTAGTAGTGGTGGGTCTATTATGACAACACCCCTTAAGACCTTATTCTGATAACACCTGGGCTTATTCTGCTAACACTACCACCCGACACCACCCACCCACCCACTGAGTCAACCTCACCCCCACACAACCAAGGACCCCACCTTCCCTCCCACTCCCGGTTCCCTCCACCACGGCCACCACCCACGACGACCTCCCACCCCACCCCCGGTTCCCCTACCCTCCCCGCCCATCTGCCTACCTCCGGCCATGCCCGACCCAACCAACATCGGATCGGGGGATCCTCCTCTGCCTCCCTCTCCCGCGCCTACCCCGGCCTCCAACCACCGCCCTCACCTCCCGCCCCACCGCGTCGGCCACTGGATCGACGTCGGCCGCCGCCCGACAACCTCCACCCTCGGTCCGCTGAGAGGGATCCTCCTCCGCCTCCCTCTCCCGCGCCTACCCCGGCCTCCAACTGCCACCCTAACCTCCCGCCCCACCGCGCCGGCCACTGGATCGACATCGGCCGCTGATAATCCCCAAGTGCAGGGAATCGTCGTAGCCATTTCCAAAGGTGGAAGTGATAAGTACGGAGTGTCGAACCCACAAGGAGCTAAAGGTAAGATCAATACTCTCTCAAGCCCTATCTACCACTGATATGACTCTATGTGCACCGAACATTTGCTTCCAACTAGCTACGAGAAATAAAACTATGTTGTGGGAATGAAGAGGATAGGTTTGTATGATATCGGAGAGCTAAAATAGAAAAGTAGGTCATGTTATCATAAAGTTAGGATATATTACTAAATATTATAAATAGCGAGTGTGGAATAATGGTGGATCGGTGTGCGGAATTGTCCTAGGCAACCGTTAACAAGACCGGCGATCACTATTGCAGTTTTATATGAGGGAGAGGCATAAGCTAACATACTTTTTCTACTTGGATCATATGCACTTATGATTGGAACTCTAGCAAGCATGTGCAACTACTAAATATCATTAAGGTAAAACCCAACCATAGCTTTAAAGCATCAAGTCCTCTTTATTCCCATACGCAACAACCCCCTTACTCGGGTTTGTGTTTCAGTCACTCACCAACCCACTATAAGTGAATCATGAACGTATTGCAACACCCTACAGCGGGAACCCCTCACGCTTGTGCGACACGGAGGGCACCATAGGACAGCATCAAAGTAAAACATACAACTCATACCAATCTAGATCATCAATCAACCCAAAGACAAAAGATATCTACTCAAAACATCATAGGATGGCAACACATCATTGGATCATAATATGTGGCATAAAGCACCATGTTCAAGTAGGGATTACAGCGGGGTGCGGGAGAGTGGACCGCGTAAAAGAGATGAGGATGGTGATGATGGTGGTGATGTTGATGAAGACGATCACCGCGGCGATGATTCCACCCTCGATGGAACTCCGGTGCCACCAAGAGAGAGGAGTAGAGGTTATCCCCCTTGTGCTTCCTCCTCCATGGCCTCCCCCCTAGATGGGGAAAGGTTCTCCCTCTGGTCCTTGGCCTTCATGGCGATGATGGCCTCTCCGGGATACTCCTCCATGGCCACCGGTGATGATGGCCCCCTCCGGCAGGGTGCCGGAGAGGGCCTAGATTGATTTCTCGTGGCTACAAAGGCTTGCGGCGGCTGAACTTCTGATCTAGGTTTCTTTCTGGAAGTTTGGGTATATATAGAAGATTGGCGTTGATTTCATGTCAGGTGGGTCACCGAGGCATCCATGAGGCAGGGGGCGCGCCCTACCCCCTGGGCACGCCCCCACCCTCGTGGGTGCCTCGGGACTCCCCTGGTCCACCTCTAGTGCTTCGTGGGTTTCTTCTGGTCCAAAAATAGGCTCCGTAAAATTTCAGGTCAATTGGACTCCGTTTGGTTTTTCTTTTCCGCGATACTCAAAAACAAGGAAAAACAGAAACTGGCACTGGGCTCTGGTTTAATAGGTTAGTCCTAAAAATCATATAAAACAACATATAAAAGCCCATTACACATCCAAGATAGATAATATAACAGCATGAATACTTCATAAATTTTAGATACGTTGGAGACGTATCAGCATCCCCAAGCTTAATTCCTGCTCGTCCTCGAGTAGGTAAATGATAAAAGAAATAATTTATGAAGTGTGAATGCTAGCAAGTGCATAAGTTTGATCAATGATAATTCCAATCACTTTTTCTAGCATCATTATATGTCATAACTGTAGCTCATCTCATAAGACTTTTCATGATCAAGAAACAAGCTATTCACATGTTAAAGTATAGATCGTAAACTTTCTTGAAAACTAACAAACATTATTCTCAGTCATCAAACAATTGCAATTCATCCTATATTCAGGAAGGGTCTATGTCAGAGCTTTGATTCAGCAAACTCCACATACCCAACTATCATTGAGTCTTTCACAATTGCTAACACTCACGCGATATTTATGGGTTCAAAGTTTTAATCAGACACAGAGAAAGATAGGGGCTTATAGATTCGCCTCCCAACCTTTTACCTCAAGGGTAATGTCAACAATAATAGTTCATGATGCCTTACATCCAATTGGATATATATATATATATCAGAATCTTTCCAACACAATGTGATTGCCAAAGGATAAAATGTAAAAAGGAAAGGTGAAAATCACCATGACTCTTGCATAAGGGTAAGAGATAAAAGTAAAAGATAGACCCTTCGCAGAGGGAATCATAGGAGAGAGCAATTTTTATTGCTTGCACCGATGACAACTTACTTGAAGGATCTTACTCAATCCATAGGTAGGTATGATGGACTCTCATGGCAACACTGGGTTTAAGGGTATTTGGAAGCACAAGTAGTATCTCTACTTAGTGCAAATAATTTGGCTAGCATGAGGGGGAAAGGCAAACTCAACGTGTTGGGCGATCCATGACAATATACTTTATTTCGGATATAAGAAAACATAACCCATTACGTTGTCTTACTTGTCCGACTTCAACCTTTTAGCATGTCATATTTTAATGAGTGCTCACAATTACAAAATATGTCCAAGATAGTATATTTATATGTGAAATCCCTCTTCCTTCAATATTCTTTCATGCATTGTTCAAGTGACCAATTCAATTTAAATTTACTACCTATACTTATTATGTGGGAAGTCATTACTCCCATGTTATAAGCATATGAAACATATATAATTCAAATTTATGACATTAAATTTATTCAACCATTTACTCATAGGATATACGTGAAGCACATGAGTAAACGACAAACTACTCCAAAAGATATGAGTGAAGAACACTGAGTAGTCAAGTAATTAACTAGCCATGGTAGGATTCTTTTTCATTCAATATTTCAGATCCAATGATTTTATTCAAACAGCAAGTAAAATTGAAAATACGCTCCAAGCAAAACACATATCATGTGACGAATAAAAATATAGGTCTGAGTAAGGCATACCGATAGTTTTGAAGACGAAAGAGGGGATGCCTTCCGGGGCATCCCCAAGCTTAGGCGCTTGAGTCTTCCTTGAATATTACCTTGGGGTGCCTTGGGCATCCCCAAGCTTAGGGTATTTCCACTCCTTATTCTCCTCATATCGATATCTCACCCGAAGCTTGAAAACTTCAATCACAGAAAACTTAACGGAACTTCGTGAGATAGGTTAGTATGATAAAGAGTAAACCATTCACTTTGGTACTGTCTATGACAAGGGTCATAATTGTTCCCACACAATGTATACTGTACCATATCATTTCTACAATTTATATTGAGAAATATAAGAAATAGAAACTAGAAAACAAGCAAACTATGCAATGACAATAGAATCTGTCAGAAACAGAACAGTCTGTAATGATCTGAACAGCAACCATACTTCTGCTACTCCAAAAATTATGAAATAAATTGGTGGACGTGAGGCATTTGTCTATTAATCTTCTGCAAAAATAATCAACTCAAAATCACTCTTCTATAAAAAATGACAGCTAATCTCGTGAGCGCAAAGTTTCTGTTTTTTACAGCAAGATCACATTAACTTTCTCCCAAGTCTTCCCAAAGGTCTTAATTGGCACTTTATTGAAGCAAAAGCTATAAAACATTATTACTACAGTAGCTTAATCATGTAAACACATAAAAACAGTAAGGGTAAATATTGGGTTGTCTCCCAACAAGCGCTTTTCTTTAATGCCTTTTAGCTAGGCATGATGATTATAATAATGCTCACATAAAAGAAAAGAATTGAAACATAAAGAGAGCATCATGAAGAATATGACTACACATTTGAATCTAGCCCACTTCCTATGCCTAGGGATTTTGTGAACACATAATTTATAGGAACAACAATCAACTAGGATAGGAAGGCAAAACAAGTATAACTTCAAAACTTTAAGCACTTAGAGAAGAAACTTGATATTATTGCAACTCCTACAAGCATGTATTCCTCCCTCATAATAATTTTCAGTAGCATCATGGATAGCAACTTTGTTCTCATACTCAATTGGAACCTCTTCCAAAATAGTGGAATCATTACTAGCTAAAGTTGACACTCTTCCAAATCCACTTTCATAAATATCACACTAAGATTCAACACCCTCCAAATAGTGGGATCACTAATTCCTAAAGTTGACACTCTTCCAAACCCACTTTAAATGATGGTATTACTCATACTCCAAAATATATAAGTGAAGTTCATGGAGCTTTCTACAATTAATATAGACTAACCAATATCCAAGCTCAAAATATATAAGTGAAGCACACGAAGCATTCTATAAAATCATACTCAAAAGATTTAAGTGAAGCACAAAGAGCAATTCTATAAGATCATACTTAAAAGATATAAGTGAAGCACATGAAGTATTATATAAATCGATAAAGTTACATCTCACACTAGCATGGTTCTTGAACAAAAAGAAAAACACAAAGGACACAAATCATGTGAACAAAACAAAAACCTAGGTATACCAATATTTGTTGAAGAAGAAAGATGGGATGCCAACCGGGGCATCCCCGAGCTTAGATGCTTGAGTATCCTTCGACATATTTACTTGGGGTGCCTTGGGCATCCCCAATCTTGAACTCTTGCCTCTCTTTATTCTTCTCATATTGATAGCTCCTCGACTTTTGGACACTTCATCCACACAAAACTTTAATAAAAACTTGTGAGATACATTAGTTTAATAAAGCAAATCACTACCTTTAGGTACTGTAATGAACTCATTCTTTATTTATACTGGTGTTAAACCTACTGTATTCCAACTTCTATATGGTTCATACCCCCCGATACTAGCCATAGATTCATCGAAATAAGCAAACAACACACGCAAAACAGAATCTGTTAAAAACAGAACAGTCTGTAGTAATATGGAAGTTTGGTAAACTTCTGTAACTCCTAAAATTTTGAAATACATTTTACAATTTGAAAAATTTGTACAGAAGTAATGTGCAAAAAGTTTGAGATCCATTTGACTTTCCAGTAAGAAATGTAAAATCACGCGCTACAACAAAAGTTTCTGTTTTTGTTCTGCACATAGTAAACAAGCAATCTGATCATCCTAAAACCAAAGCTTGGCACATTATTTTTATAATACAATGGATATACACAAGGGGATAATTATTTACAGAGAAAATTTCATGAAAAATTCTACATTGTTTCCGTGAGCATGAACACAAGTGCTCAAGGTCGACCCTCACTTCTTCAATGCATGACTTTCCAATCACTTCTCTTTTTGAAAAACTTATTAGGCATGAGAGGCAAGTAAAAAAATTGTATTTTCATTCTAAAAAAAATGTATGTACCGCCCACAACTAAATAGAAACAAAAAGGGAAAACAAAATCTACTTAGTGAAGAAAGCAAACAAGCACACACGAGAATATCAACCCCACGCTATTGCTCCCCGGCAATGGCGCTAGAAAAGAGCTTGACAATCCCCAAGTGCAGGGAATCATCGTAGCAATTTCCAAAGGTGGAAGTGATAAGTATGGAGTGTTGAACCCACAAGGAGCTAAAGGTAAGATCAATACTCTCTCAAGCCCTATCTTCCACTGATACGACTCTACGTGCACCGAACGTTTGCTTCCAACTAGCAACGAGAAATAAAACTATGTTGTGGACATGAAGAGGATAACTTTGTATGATATCGGAGAGATAAAATATAAAAGTAGGGTTGTTATCATAAAGTTAGAATATATTACTAAATATTATAAATAGCGAGTGTGGAATAATGGTGGATCGGTGTGCGGAATTGTCCTAGGCAACCATTAACAAGACCGGTGATCACTATTGCAGTTTTATATGTGGGAGAGGCTTAAGCTAACATACTTTCTCTACTTGGATCATATGCACTTATGATTGGAACTGTAGCAAGCATTCGCAACTACTAAATATCATTAAGGTAAAACCCAACCATAGCTTTAAAGCATCAAATCCTCTTTATTCCCATACGCAACAACCCCCTTACTCGGGTTTGTGTTTCAGTCACTCACCAACCCACTATAAGTGAATCATGAACGTATTGCAGCACCCTACAGCGGGAACCCCTCACGCTTGCGCGACATGGAGGGCACCATAGGACATCATCAAAGTAAAACATACAACTCATACCAATCTAGATCATCAATCAACCCAAAGACAAAAGATATCTACTCAAAACATCATAGGATGGCAACACATTATTGGATCATAATATGTGGCATAAAGCACCATGTTCAAGTAGGGATTAGAGCGGGGTGCGGGAGAGTGGACCGCGTAAAAGAGATGAGGATGGTGATGATGGTGGTGATGTTGATGAAGACGATCACCGCAGCGATGATTCCCCTCTCGGTGGCACTCCGGTGCCACCAAGAGAGAGTCGGAGAGGTTCTCCCCCTGGTGCTTCCTCCTCCATGACCTCCCCCCTAGATGGGGAAAGGTTCTCCCTCTGGTCCTTGGCCTTCATGGCGATGATGGCCTCTCCGGGATACTCCTCCATGGCCACCGGTGATGATGGCACCCTCCGGCAGGGTGCCGGAGAGGGCCTAGATTGATTTCTCATGGCTATAGAGGCTTGCGGCGGCGGAACTTCCGATCTAGGTTTCTTTCTAGAAGTTTGGGTATATATAGAAGAGTTTGGCATTGATTTCACGTCAGGGGGGTCACCGAGGCATCCACGAAGCAGGGGGGCGCAACCTACCCCCTGGGCGCGTCCCCACCCTCGTGGGTGCCTTGGGACTCCCCTGGTCCACCTCCGGTGCTCCGTGGGCTTATTTTGGTCCAAAAATAGGCTCCGTGAAATTTCGGGTCAATTGGACTCCGTTTGGTTTTCCTTTTCTACGATACTCAAAAACAAGGAAAAACATAAACTGGCACTGGGCTCTGGGTTGATAGGTTAGTCCCAAAAATCATATAAAACAAAATATAAAAGCCCATTAAACATCCGAGATAGATATTATAACAGCATGAATACTTCATAAATTATAGATACGTTGGAGACGTATCAGCCGCCGACCTACAGCCTCCACCCTCGGGTCCCCGAGAGCAGCCATGGCGCCCCGTCAGATCCAGCCTCTGTCGTGCCTGTAGCCACAGGATCCGGCCACCCTGGCCGCGCCGCCCCTCCCTAAACTCGCCGCGGTTCACCATGGATGATATCACCTGCTTGCCATTGACGGGACCCAGGGAGGTCCTCCTCGACTCCCGGGAGAGGCCACCATCCCGTTCCTCCCCCATAGCCAGCTTCTCCACCGGCCCTTCGCCGTGCTACCTCGCTCCACCCCGCCAGGTGCGAAACCTCCAATGACGAAGACGGTGAGCTCTCCTGCGTGATGGCCCATGGCCTCCATCCTCCTCTTGTTCTAGCCACGCCTCCCACTGACACGGTCGGCGCAACACAGGCGCGACCACACCAGCTCCAGCGAGGACGGCTCCCTTTAGGCGTGCGGCTCATTGTTGGGCATGCGGTTCCTTTGGAATCAACATGCGGTTCAGTTGGTTGTTTGTTTGAAGTGCACACCACTGGCCATGTGGTTTGCTGAATTTTTCTGTGTTTCGCAACACTCATTATTATTTTGATTTTGGTAAAAAAGATGTTCAGTGTGTTGTGGTTTCATATCAGGTCATTGGAGTACAGTCCTTTGCGCATCAGGCGAGTAGTGGTTCAGAAAAAAAAGTCTGGGCATTGCGGTTTCAGAAGTGCAACGTTGCAGTCCATTCTCTGGGCGCACACTCGTTCGCCGACATTTCGTCTCCTCACAGTCGTGCCCTTCTCCAGTCCCATGCCTTCCACCGCAGGCAGAAGGAGAGGATCCACGACCGGCCCGTGCGGCATGTAGGCGTGCAGTACGGCGGGCGCGTTCGTGCAGTACGGCGAGCGCGTGCAGTGCTCGCACGCCATAGCAGTGCCACCCCGGCATGGTTGTAAATCGCTTCTAGTTTTCATTATTGTTCCTGCTATATCTCCAGCCTTTTTTCATATGTGTGCAGCTTGCTTTGTCTATGTCCGCCGTTCCCTTTTTTGTAGAAAAAGAAACTTCAGAAAACATGTTGAAAAAATTGATGCAATTCATTGTGGGACCATGTGTTCTCTTTGTAGAAAAACAACAATGCAATTCACGCAGTACACTAACCTTGATCATGTAGTCCGCATACGCCTAAGCAAAATTGAGGGGTGCCCATGTGAAACCACAACACAAGTTAAATTTCAGGGTACACACAGTGGTGGATAAAAAACAAAAAAGAAACCAAGTAAAAAAACAATGTGGTTCACTTGCCTTGTCCTTGCGGTTCACTCGCCTCGTCCTCGCAGTGCGGAAGAATTTCTAAAATTAAAAATAAAACAAAAAATGTGTGTGTGTCAGGACCCCGATCCTAAGCCACATCGATCCAGCATGTAACACTTCATATCACTTTGCGGCCTCACGCACGGTACTCCCACGGGTGCCACCTTACCTGGCCTGGGACCGTTTGCGCCTTTTGGCTCACGTATATGATAATGTCGCTAGCATCCATATGACAGAGAACCCGGGCCGACATGGCTAGTCGTGAACCCAAAGCGGCGCTAGCCTATGAGGACAGGCAAACATGAATCACATCGAGCATGTCGGTCATCAACGTATCTATTCGGGCTGTAGCACTGGGCTAACAGGACTCCGGTAACCCGGGCTGTAGCAGGCTAGGCAGGACTCCGAATATCAGCGCGTGACATTTCCCCGAAGGGACAGACATAGGAACGACGTGAAACACATGCCGGCCAGTCAAGTGTCCAAGCAGTAGTGCTGGGCTAGCAGGACTCCGGTGAACCGGGCTGTAGCGGACTACTATCGCTCAGAAGCACAAGACTTACATTTCCCCATATGAAAGGCTGCCAAGGATAAACAACTAGATAGTCGGATCCCACTCATACCAAGCATTTCAATCATACACACAATATGCCCGATATGAGTAAATACAACATGGCATCACAACAGTACTCTACGACTCAAGTACTTTATTTAGAAGGCTCCGAGGAGCCATACATATCATCCATACAGATAGGGGTCACATGACCCAACACTCAAGTCATACAAACATACAAGCACATGCGGAAGCAAACTAGTCTGAGTACAGACACTAGAAAGAAAGAAGGCTTGATGTAGCCTGTCTATCTACAACGACCCTTCACAAGTCTTGGATCACCACCTGGGTGATAAGTCACTCGTCAACGTCGAGGTCTACATAGAACCCATCAGAAGGGTTGGTGCAGTCGTCTGAAAAACATGATTAAAGCAACATGAGTACGGAGGTACTCAGCAAGTCTTACAACAGGAACCTACTATATATGCACATTCTCAAGAAGGTGGTGGGGTTATTGCAGCAAGCCAGCTTTGACTCTTGGCTAAGCTATCCTACGATAGACACCACTTGTAAATCATTTGTCGCACACGAGTCCACTAACACCAACACAATACTCCACCGTGGATCCTCTCTCGCCATCCCACAAGAGGGCCATCCGCGGTACTCACACTTATCTTGAGATTTTTAGTAGTATCCATTTAACTTGTCTATGAACTGATATGAGCGAACCAGAAGTCCATTACCGCGGACACGGCTATTCGAATAGATCATTTATAACCCTGCAGGGGTGTACTTCTTCACACATGTTTCCACCACTTAGCGTCTGCACACGACATGTGCTCGGCAGACTTCAAGCGAAAGCCGACGTGGGTGTAGACCACGACCTACCTAAACACTCAAGTCTCTAGTCCAGGTTTATCGCCTATTCGGGTTCCATCCGCAGGGAGTCCGGCCGAGGTTTCCACTAACGGCCCCGAACGATGTGAACAGGGTTCCGAGACACCAAACGGGCGCCCGGTTGACCCGGCCACGTGCCTACCGCAACACAGCCCACCCCGATGGTCAGCGCCGCGTGCGGCCCCCAGCATACTACAAACACCAGAAACTACTTGCAACTCCTGGACAGAGAACAAGGGTGGATAAGAAGTCGAGCGGGGTCATATTTCAGGGCCCAATGTGTGGTAGTAACTGTATCATGGATCACAAACACAGATCTCAGTTCTTAAGGACGGCCTCAATGAAACAACCCACCATGTACTCCTACATGGCCTCTCATCGATTCCTTTACCAAATCGTGTTCAACACTTCACTCTTGTCACCGACACAACCTTTCACTCCAGTTCATCATCCCGATGAGCCAGACCTGACACAACTCTAAACATAGCAAGCATAGCATGGTAGGAACACACACACATGTAATGGCTCAATCAACTCCTACACATGCTAGTGGGTTTCATCTAGTTACTGTGGCAATGACAGGTCATGCAAAGGAAGTGGGTTCAACTACCGCAACACACAGCAGTTTGAAACGCGTTGTCTTAATGCAGTAAACAAGGGCAGAAGCGAGAACATGGGTTTGTATCGGAATGATCAATGGGTTGCTTTCCTGATGGAGTGGTCGTGGGATACTGCCCTTCAGTTGGATACTCGGAGATATCCTCGGAGGCAGAACCTACCACGATGAACACGTCGGAACACAATCAATACATGGCAATATGCAACAATATGATGCATGCTATGACATGGCAATATGGATGTGCCCTGACCTAGTGTAAGTTAAGTCAGAAGGAAATGACCCCATTTGAACCAAAGATTCAAATGGTAGTGCATTTATAAGATCATATTAGTGCAAAATCTCATAATGCCTAAACAGTGGGTTTAACTTGTTTTAACATGCATGAAACCAGTACCAATGGATAGATTGGATTTTTCTGATAATTTTTCATATATAAAACTTTGCATTTGGAGTTATAGATAATTTTCTATGAATTTTTGAAGTTTGAACTATTTTCTGGATTTTCCTGTATAAAAATAAATCCAACAAAATAGATTACTGCGTCAGCCTGAAGTCATGCTGACCTCAGCAGTCAAACCAGCTGGCTGGTCAAACCTGACGTGTGGGGACCACACGTCAGTGACACAGGGCTAATCCCGGTCAAACCCGCGCTGACTGGGGTTTGACTGGACCCTAGGGCCCACTGTCAGTGACCCAGGGTGGTTATTAGCTGGTGGGGTTAGTTGCTAATGACAGCCACGTCGACTCGCCGGAGTTTCGCCGGCGGCGACCATCCAGTGCGGCGGAGGAAAGTGCAAAATCGCGCTCCGGTGACCAAAAGAGCGGCGGAGGACATCTACAGCTAGCCAAGGGCAAGCCGCGTCTATTGGTGGCGGTGGTTTGTCTCGGGGTCGCCGGAAACAACGCCGGCGACGTGTTTGGCGGCGCCGGAGCTCGGGTCGAAGTGCGAAACGAGCTACGGGGCACGGCGAGGTGCGTGCGGTAGTGCGTTGGCCTCCTAGGGTTGCGGGGAGGCCGTTGGACAAGGTGGGGTGGCCAGTGGCTGGCCGGAGACACGCCGGCGACGTGCTCCGCGGCGGTGCGTGCGGGTGAGCATCGTGCGCTCGCTGTGGTGCACGAGGAAGAGAAAGGAGAGGATGGGGAGGTAGCTGAGCTCACCGCGGTCTCGGAGAAGTGGACGTCGGGGTCGGGGACGAGCTGGTGCGGCGGTGAGGTCGAAGGGGATCTCCGGCGGCCGGAGGTTGAAGAAGAGCTCGGGGAAGCGCTGTAGAGCGAGCGAGCGCTCGGGGCTCAGCTAGCTCGAAGAAGAGGAGGGCGGTGGAGCTGCTGGACAGGTCGGAGCGGCGCAAGGACGACGGGGAGCGCGACTACGGCGACGGTGCAGCTGCGGTGGCGTCGGCCATGGCGTGGAGGTGCGTGGGAGAGAGGCAGAGGGGCGAATGGCGTGTCCAGGGCGTCGGGGGCGCGACGTGGAGGCCGTCCAGGACAGCGGGGCGGCGAAGCGGCGAGCAGGGAGGCAGGGCGCTGCGTGGCGAGCTCCTGCTCCGGCGTCGAGCACCTGCCTGTCTGGCTGGCGAGGCGAAGCAGCTCGCTGGCGCGGCTGGTGGGCTGGGCCGGCCAGGTGGGCCGCCAGGTAAGTCAGTTGGCTTTCTGCTTTTGGTTTTTCTTTTTCTATTTCTTCTGCAACTTTGTGGAGTTATTTAAAATACCTAGACCACTCCAAAAATCCTCAAACTGCACATGCTTGCTATTTAAAATATAGACAACATGAAACATTTCTGTTTGAGAATATTTGAACATTTAAAATATTTTTATAAATTTTAAATGCCCAAATTCAAATACTTATGTGTTAATTCAAAAACCTTCTGTTGACCTAGAAAATTGTGCACCACTTTTGTCAAAGGTTTAAACCCAAAACAAAGGGGGTGAACATTTCAGAAGGGCATTTCAGGTTCATTGAAAAAGATTTTAGTAAACCCTAGTTATTTCCAGGGGGGGGAAGTGTGTGTTGGGGGTTCTGGCATTTCCCATTTCAAAATTAAATAGAATTTAAACATGATGCACACTCTAATGCATGGCCTAGCTGGGATGTGACAACTCACCCCTACTCAAAAGAATCTCGTCCCGAGATTTAGGTTCCTCCGGAAAGAAGGCGGGATACTCAAGTCGAAGACGATCCTCCCTTTCCCATGTAGCTTCTTGCTCGGAATGGTGTGACCATTGAACCTTGAGAAACTTGATATTGTGGCGTCGAGTGGTACGCTCGGCTTGATCAAGGATACGAATGGGGTATTCCCGATAGGTGAGGTTATCTTGGAGATCAAGCGTTTCGTGGTCCACTCCACGGATAGGATCCGCGAAGCAACGCCTGAGTTGAGAAACGTGGAAGACATCATGAACTCTGGAGAGATGCGGAGGTAGTTCCAGTTGGTAGGCAACTTCCCCTCGTTGGGCAAGAATGCGAAAGGGTCCAATGTAGCGAGGAGCCAATTTGCCTTTGATACCGAATCGATGGGTTCCCTTTAAAGGTGTAACCCGAAGGTAAGCCATCTCGCCGACTTCATAAGCCATGGGCTTATGCTTGCGGTCATACTGACTCTTTTGTCGAGATTGGGCGGTTTTCAACTTCTCACGAATAATACGAACTTGCTCTTCTGCATCCTGGATCATGTCCGGGCCAAAGAGTTGTCTCTCGCCGGTTTCTGACCAGTTAAGAGGCGTTCGACATTTTCGTCCATAGAGAACTTCGAAAGGGGCTTTGCCCAAGCTAGCTTGATAACTGTTGTTATAAGCGAACTCGGCGAATGGAAGGCACTTCTCCCAATTCATACCGAAAGAGATGACAGAAGCTCGGAGCATATCCTCCAGAATTTGATTGACTCGTTCTACTTGACCACTTGACTGAGGATGGAAGGCGGTGCTAAAGGAGAGTCGAGTTCCCAAAGCATTTTGGAAACTTTCCCAAAATCGAGAGGTGAAAAGACTTCCACGGTCTGAATTAATTTCCAATGGAACACCATGGAGAGATACTATTCGAGAGATGTACAAATCAGCTAGCTGGCTAGCGGTTATACTCTCGCGAACAGGTAAGAAGTGGGCTACTTTGGAAAGACGATCGACAACAACGAAGATAGCATTATTCCCTCTTTTGGTTCTGGGAAACCCGGTAATGAAATCCATACCGATTTTATCCCATTTCCATTCAGGAATCTCCAAAGGTTGAAGGGTGCCAGCAGGCCGTTGATGCTCTGCTTTAACATGACGACAGACGTCGCAAGTTGCAATGTATTGAGCGATTTCTCTCTTCATCCTAGTCCACCAAAACCTCTGGCGTAGGTCTTGATACATCTTAGTGCTACCGGGATGAATGGTGAGAGGGGATTCGTGAGCTTCCTTAAGGATCAATTGACGTAAATGTTGCTTCTTGGGAACCACCAAGCGGTTCTCAAAGAAGACAACACCTCGTTCATCCATGGAAAAACATTTAGCAACTCCGCTAGCGATGTTTTCCTTAATCCGATATATGCCTTTATCGCGCTTCTGGGCAGCTATGACTTGATCCATAAGGTTAGGTTTCGCCACCAGGGTGGAAAGGAATCCTCGAGGAACAATGTGAAGGTTAAGCTTATGAAATTCCTCGTGGAGAAGTGGTTGACCTTGTTGTAACATCAGGTTGTTACAATAAGATTTACGACTTAGCGCATCAGCCATGACATTGGCTTTGCCTGGGGTGTAAGTTATTCCTAAGTCGTAATCCGAGATCAACTCGACCCAACGTCTTTGCCTGAGATTCAAATCCGGTTGGGTGAAGATATATTTCAAACTTTGGTGATCAGTGTAGATTTCGCAACGATTACCCAGAAGGTAATGTCGCCAGGTTTTGAGTGCATGGACTACCGCTGCAAGCTCTAGATCATGAGTGGGATAATTATCCTCATGTGGACGCAACTGTCGAGATGCGTAGGCAATCACATGACGATCTTGCATGAGTATGCAACCTAGTCCTTGTCGCGAGGCGTCGCAATAGATAACAAAGTCCTTAGAGAAGTCTGGTGGTACCAGTACGGGAGCAGATGTCAGGCGTCTTTTCAGTTCCTGAAAGCTGAACTCGCACTGTGGGGTCCACTCGAACTTTTTATCTTTCTTAAGGAGTTCAGTTAGAGGCTTAGCAACCTTGGAGAAATTCTCGACGAAGCGGCGGCAATAGCTCGCTAAACCAAGAAAACTCCGAACTTGCTTGACCGTCTCAGGTGGAGTCCAGTCAAGGACAGCTTGAACTCGCTCGGGATTGACAGCAATGCCCTTGCCAGAGATTACATGGCCCAGATAGGTCACTTCTGGCAACCAGAATTCGCACTTGGAGAATTTGGCATAAAGGCGATGCTCTCGAAGTTTCATCAATACTAGCCTTAGATGTTCGGCATGTTCTTCCTCATTCTTGGAGTAGATGAGTATATCATCGAGGTATACCACGACGAATTTATCCAAGTACTCCATGAAGATCGAGTTCATTAACCGAGAGAAGGTGGCTGGAGCATTGGTTAAACCGAAGGACATGACGGTGTACTCGTATTGGCCGTAACGAGTAACGAAGGCCGTTTTGGGAATGTCCCCGTTCTTGATTTTGATTTGATGGTAGCCCAACCTCAAATCCATCTTGGAAAAGACTGAGGATCCAGCGAGCTGGTCATACAGGTCGTTGATCCTGGGGAGCGGATACTTGTTCTTGATAGTGACCAGATTGACAGGTCGGTAATCTACAACCATCCGATCCGTTCCATCCTTCTTCTTGACGAAGAGGACGGGGCAAGCCCATGGAGATGAACTAGGACGGATGAAACCTTTTTGCAAGGACTCATCGAGTTGTTTCTTAAGCTCAGCTAGTTCTAGGGGTGCCATCTTATAAGGTCTCCTAGAGATTGGAACGGTTCCTGGAACAAGGTCTATCACGAATTCGACATCTCTGTCAGGTGGAACACCTGGCAGTTCCTCTGGAAAAACATCCGGGAAGTCACGGACTACCGGAACATCTTCGAGGTCTAGAAGGGGATTGGCATTTAGAGAGTAGAGCTGACGCTCCGATACTCGGGTCAAAACATTGACTGTCTTGCCCGATGGATGAGTAAGTTGAACAGTTCTAGTTGAGCAATCAATCTTGGCGTAGTGAGCTGACATCCAGTCCATACCCAAGATGATATTTATGTCTGAAGACTTGAGAGCTATTAGTGACGCAAGGAAAACCAATCTGTCCACAAGAATTTCATTTCCATGGCTGATCCTAGAGGTTTGCCATCTAGAACCGGGAGTTTGAATTTCCATGGAGGTGGGCATGTCACTAAAGGTAGTGTTGTGCAATCGAGCATAGCTCTCAGAAATAAATGAATGAGATGCTCCAGTATCAAAGAGAACAGTTGCCGGATGGCAATTAACAAGGAGCGTACCGAGAACGACGTTGGGGTCCTCTTGAGTTTCTTCAGCTGAAACGTAGTTGACATGGCCACGAGCAGTGGTGGCTGGCTTGGCGACAAGCACTTTTGCTGTTGACTTACCACGGCCAACAGACTTTCCGAACTGGCCGGGGTTGTTCTGGGGACACTCACGGATGTAGTGGCCCGGCTCACCACACTTGAAACAAGTTGTTATATTGGGACGTGGAGCAGCATTGGCAGTGGGGCCACCAAAAGTCTTGGGCGGCACATACTGTTGATTGGGGCGAGGCGCCTCAAAGGATGGCCTCGGGGTATACCTGGGTGGCATAGCAGAATTTGGAATCCAGACCCGGCGCTTCTGAGATCCAGAGCCGGATGAAGATCCATAGTCACGGGAGTGCTTGCGTGAAGCTTCAAAATCATTCTGCCCCGTCTCGGCACTGATGGCCTTATTGACTAGCTTCGGAAAAGAAATGCATTCATGCAGACGAAGGTCACGTCGGAGCTCAGGGCTAAGTCCCTTGCGGAACCTTGCCTGCTTCTTGGCATCGGTGGATACCTCTTCGGGAGCATAGCGTGCAAGCTTCCCAAACTCGCGACTGTATGCATCCACAGTCAGCTTCCCCTGGGTGAAGTTACAGAACTCCTCCCTCTTGCGATCCATAAGACCTTCCGGGATATGATGCTCACGGAAAGCGGCACTGAAATCAGCCCAAGTAGTGAGTTGGCCGACCGGACGCATAGCTTCATAATTCTCCCACCAAAGGCTGGCAGGGCCTTCGAGGTGGTAGGCAGCAAAGGTAACTTTATCATCTTCAGCTACGTTGGCAGAACGTAGCTTGTGGGCGATGCTGCGGAGCCAGTCATCCGCATCGAGAGGTTCGATGGAATGATTGAACTTTGGCGGGTACAGCTTGACAAAGTCATTGATGGACACCGAATTGATCCTCTGCTGACGTGCAGTGTTCTGCTCAATCCGCTCTAACAAGCGATTGGTGTCGCGCCTGTTGCGCTCTGCCTCCAGCATCACTTCGGCCAGAGAAGGTGGTTGAGGAAGACTTTCCTCTCTAGGTGCACTAGCTTCCCCCTGCTCCGGAACAGCAGGGTTGCTGCGGGTGTTGACCATCCTGGGAAAACAAAACAACGATTTAAACCAGGATGGCAAAATCTGGTCAAGGAAGTGCGGAATGTAATGGATAACAAGGAATGCGGAGATGATCATCCGTATGACATGGTAATATAGAAACTGCCATATATATACCAACGGTCATACACATCATACATAGTTTAGTACAAGCTCAAGCTAAAGTACAACTAAGACGAGAGACGTTACATCTCATCGAAGGCATTCCAAGCTCCTATACATTATTTTTCTACACCTCCGGAATTGATACACACTAAGTTATATTCCACAATCACGCAGGACGGTGGACATACAACTATTACAATACTAGCGAGACTGCTACTAGCTCAGACAGCTTCGTAGAAGTCCTCATAGAAGTCACCACCCAGACCTGGAAGCGGAACATGGTCATCTGGGAACAGACGGTCCTGCGGTGCTTGTGGACCATAGGGACTTGGGTGCGGCCTCGGTCCAACAGATGGCGGCAGAAGAGGCCCACGAGGAGGGGTGATGCCTCCCACCTCACGCCATTCCATGAAGTCTGGCAGACTAGCCCGCACAGGGTACAAGTCTCTCGTGTCCATGTATCCGGCTTGCACAGCAGGTGCAAACCTCGTCAAGGTGGCCCAATGATCAGCACGAGCATTAAAAAGCTCCATACGCAAGGCCCGGTTTTCACGGTCCTTATCTTCCAACATCTCAGTAGTGGTGCAAAGGAGTGAGTCCTCATGGGATGCATCACTGTACATGCCCTGAAGGTAGCCATGCGCCCCAGGGAGGGATGCTGGCATGTAGCGAAATTCAGTGTTGCTCAACAAGGCAGTTCTAGCTCGCATAATGGTCATCATCGAGTAGGCTGCATCTTGAACGGACATCCCAATGGTGATCCCGAGTCCATAAGAACGGTGGAGTGGTTCCGTGGCTCCGGGATAAGACGGATATATTCTGACCGTGCACAGATATTGGCTCTGGTTGAAATCTCTAAACTGCTCTTCGACGGTGTATTCAGGGTACCATCGGTAACCTGCCTCAACCATCACTCGAACCAACATGGCGGTATGACCACATACACCGATGCAACGGGTCAGACGAACCACATGGTTTTGGGGACGGGTAGCCATCTGAAAGCACAAAATAGTGCAAAGGCATTAGAATTTCTGGATGAAATTGGACAGCATAACGGCTGTAAATGCTCAGGAAAGGAATTGAGACATCCACAACAGTTTGCGAAACCACTCAACAACAACATATCAAGGTTCTGGTTCAATTGGCAACATACTAGACTTTAGTAGAGCTGAACTGGGTTGTAACCAACAATCCTATAAGTTACTACGGATTTAGTAACACGTGAACCTGATAGAGAGAAGAGAGCCTAGTTCCTTAACCCACGTAGAATGAGAAGAGAATGACTCAGAATAGAGGGCATAAGGTAAAGGAGTAAAAGAGCCTTACGTTCCCTCCCACAATCAATTCCCCTACATATAACTAAAGCATTTCTAGACTCGACATCGACCAGTTCGGCTTAGCGAACCTACAGGCAGTCCGGCTCTGATGCCAACGCTGTCAGGACCCCGATCCTAAGCCACATCGATCCAGCATGTAACACTTCATATCACTTTGCGGCCTCACGCACGGTACTCCCACGGGTGCCACCTTACCTGGCCCGGGACCGTTTGCGCCTTTTGGCTCACGTATATGATAATGTCGCTAGCATCCATATGACAGAGAACCCGGGCCGACATGGCTAGTCGTGAACCCAAAGCGGCGCTAGCCTATGAGGACAGGCAAACATGAATCACATCGAGCATGTCGGTCATCAACGTATCTATTCGGGCTGTAGCACTGGGCTAACAGGACTCCGGTAACCCGGGCTGTAGCAGGCTAGGCAGGACTCCGAATATCAGCGCGTGACATTTCCCCGAAGGGACAGACATAGGAACGACGTGAAACACATGCCGGCCAGTCAAGTGTCCAAGCAGTAGTGCTGGGCTAGCAGGACTCCGGTGAACCGGGCTGTAGCGGACTACTATCGCTCAGAAGCACAAGACTTACATTTCCCCATATGAAAGGCTGCCAAGGATAAACAACTAGATAGTCGGATCCCACTCATACCAAGCATTTCAATCATACACACAATATGCCCGATATGAGTAAATACAACATGGCATCACAACAGTACTCTACGACTCAAGTACTTTATTTAGAAGGCTCCGAGGAGCCATACATATCATCCATACAGATAGGGGTCACATGACCCAACACTCAAGTCATACAAACATACAAGCACATGCGGAAGCAAACTAGTCTGAGTACAGACACTAGAAAGAAAGAAGGCTTGATGTAGCCTGTCTATCTACAACGACCCTTCACAAGTCTTGGATCACCACCTGGGTGATAAGTCACTCGTCAACGTCGAGGTCTACATAGAACCCATCAGAAGGGTTGGTGCAGTCGTCTGAAAAACATGATTAAAGCAACATGAGTACGGAGGTACTCAGCAAGTCTTACAACAGGAACCTACTATATATGCACATTCTCAAGAAGGTGGTGGGGTTATTGCAGCAAGCCAGCTTTGACTCTTGGCTAAGCTATCCTACGATAGACACCACTTGTAAATCATTTGTCGCACACGAGTCCACTAACACCAACACAATACTCCACCGTGGATCCTCTCTCGCCATCCCACAAGAGGGCCATCCGCGGTACTCACACTTATCTTGAGATTTTTAGTAGTATCCATTTAACTTGTCTATGAACTGATATGAGCGAACCAGAAGTCCATTACCGCGGACACGGCTATTCGAATAGATCATTTATAACCCTGCAGGGGTGTACTTCTTCACACATGTTTCCACCACTTAGCGTCTGCACACGACATGTGCTCGGCAGACTTCAAGCGAAAGCCGACGTGGGTGTAGACCACGACCTACCTAAACACTCAAGTCTCTAGTCCAGGTTTATCGCCTATTCGGGTTCCATCCGCAGGGAGTCCGGCCGAGGTTTCCACTAACGGCCCCGAACGATGTGAACAGGGTTCCGAGACACCAAACGGGCGCCCGGTTGACCCGGCCACGTGCCTACCGCAACACAGCCCACCCCGATGGTCAGCGCCGCGTGCGGCCCCCAGCATACTACAAACACCAGAAACTACTTGCAACTCCTGGACAGAGAACAAGGGTGGATAAGAAGTCGAGCGGGGTCATATTTCAGGGCCCAATGTGTGGTAGTAACTGTATCATGGATCACAAACACAGATCTCAGTTCTTAAGGACGGCCTCAATGAAACAACCCACCATGTACTCCTACATGGCCTCTCATCGATTCCTTTACCAAATCGTGTTCAACACTTCACTCTTGTCACCGACACAACCTTTCACTCCAGTTCATCATCCCGATGAGCCAGACCTGACACAACTCTAAGCATAGCAAGCATAGCATGGTAGGAACACACACACATGTAATGGCTCAATCAACTCCTACACATGCTAGTGGGTTTCATCTAGTTACTGTGGCAATGACAGGTCATGCAAAGGAAGTGGGTTCAACTACCGCAACACACAGCAGTTTGAAACGCGTTGTCTTAATGCAGTAAACAAGGGCAGAAGCGAGAACATGGGTTTGTATCGGAATGATCAATGGGTTGCTTGCCTGATGGAGTGGTCGTGGGATACTGCCCTTCAGTTGGATACTCGGAGATATCCTCGGAGGCAGAACCTACCACGATGAACACGTCGGAACACAATCAATACATGGCAATATGCAACAATATGATGCATGCTATGACATGGCAATATGGATGTGCCCTGACCTAGTGTAAGTTAAGTCAGAAGGAAATGACCCCATTTGAACCAAAGATTCAAATGGTAGTGCATTTATAAGATCATATTAGTGCAAAATCTCATAATGCCTAAACAGTGGGTTTAACTTGTTTTAACATGCATGAAACCAGTACCAATGGATAGATTGGATTTTTCTGATAATTTTTCATATATAAAACTTTGCATTTGGAGTTATAGATAATTTTCTATGAATTTTTGAAGTTTGAACTATTTTCTGGATTTTCCTGTATAAAAATAAATCCAGCAAAATAGATTACTGCGTCAGCCTGAAGTCATGCTGACCTCAGCAGTCAAACCAGCTGGCTGGTCAAACCTGACGTGTGGGGACCACACGTCAGTGACACAGGGCTAATCCCGGTCAAACCCGCGCTGACTGGGGTTTGACTGGACCCTAGGGCCCACTGTCAGTGACCCAGGGTGGTTATTAGCTGGTGGGGTTAGTTGCTAATGACAGCCACGTCGACTCGCCGGAGTTTCGCCGGCGGCGACCATCCAGTGCGGCGGAGGAAAGTGCAAAATCGCGCTCCGGTGACCAAAAGAGCGGCGGAGGACATCTACAGCTAGCCAAGGGCAAGCCGCGTCTATTGGTGGCGGTGGTTTGTCTCGGGGTCGCCGGAAACAACGCCGGCGACGTGTTTGGCGGCGCCGGAGCTCGGGTCGAAGTGCGAAACGAGCTACGGGGCACGGCGAGGTGCGTGCGGTAGTGCGTTGGCCTCCTAGGGTTGCGGGGAGGCCGTTGGACAAGGTGGGGTGGCCAGTGGCTGGCCGGAGACACGCCGGCGACGTGCTCCGCGGCGGTGCGTGCGGGTGAGCATCGTGCGCTCGCTGTGGTGCACGAGGAAGAGAAAGGAGAGGATGGGGAGGTAGCTGAGCTCACCGCGGTCTCGGAGAAGTGGACGTCGGGGTCGGGGACGAGCTGGTGCGGCGGTGAGGTCGAAGGGGATCTCCGGCGGCCGGAGGTTGAAGAAGAGCTCGGGGAAGCGCTGTAGAGCGAGCGAGCGCTCGGGGCTCAGCTAGCTCGAAGAAGAGGAGGGCGGTGGAGCTGCTGGACAGGTCGGAGCGGCGCAAGGACGACGGGGAGCGCGACTACGGCGACGGTGCAGCTGCGGTGGCGTCGGCCATGGCGTGGAGGTGCGTGGGAGAGAGGCAGAGGGGCGAATGGCGTGTCCAGGGCGTCGGGGGCGCGACGTGGAGGCCGTCCAGGACAGCGGGGCGGCGAAGCGGCGAGCAGGGAGGCAGGGCGCTGCGTGGCGAGCTCCTGCTCCGGCGTCGAGCACCTGCCTGCCTGGCTGGCGAGGCGAAGCAGCTCGCTGGCGCGGCTGGTGGGCTGGGCCGGCCAGGTGGGCCGCCAGGTAAGTCAGTTGGCTTTCTGCTTTTGGTTTTTCTTTTTCTATTTCTTTTGCAACTTTGTGGAGTTATTTAAAATACCTAGACCACTCCAAAAATCCTCAAACTGCACATGCTTGCTATTTAAAATATAGACAACATGAAACATTTCTGTTTGAGAATATTTGAACATTTAAAATATTTTTATAAATTTTAAATGCCCAAATTCAAATACTTATGTGTTAATTCAAAAACCTTCTGTTGACCTAGAAAATTGTGCACCACTTTTGTCAAAGGTTTAAACCCAAAACAAAGGGGGTGAACATTTCAGAAGGGCATTTCAGGTTCATTGAAAAAGATTTTAGTAAACCCTAGTTATTTCCAGGGGGGGGAGTGTGTGTTGGGGGTTCTGGCATTTCCCATTTCAAAATTAAATAGAATTTAAACATGATGCACACTCTAATGCATGGCCTAGCTGGGATGTGACAGTGTGGTTCATTTTGTAGTGCATTTGGTCCTCGGATGTGGTTCACTTTTGAGAGTGGTGCTGTTCATTTGCCTCCAACATGAAAAATTCAAAAAAAATAGCGAAACAACAAGATGGTAATGCCGCTCACTTCGGCATATGTCGCGGTTCACTTGCCCTTGTCTTTGCGGTCCACTCTCGTTCATAAAAGTAAGTTAAAAAAAAGACAACAAAAACTCGTATGAAAAAATTTATGTCCGACAAAAGAAACCATGAAGTTCACTTGACCGTCTCATGCAGTGCGGTTTTCTGTCTAATGCAGTACATACGACGATTTTGGTGTCGCGAAAAAACAGAGTGTCTGCATTTCGGCAAAATCAAAACTGCTCTTAAACCCTAAGGGACTAGATGGGGTGTTCTACAGGAAAAGGTTGCGTCTCGATGATATCTTTCCAATGGCCTATCGTTTGGATCATTCCAACAAGCGGTTTGAAAATTTTTACGAAAAAACGACCGCTGCCACTCGCTGTCTGCCGCACGATTTTCAAAATTAACTTAAAACCGCAAGGAATCACAAAAACATTTCAACATATGAAAGTTGGGCCTCGTGCATAGCTTTTGAACGGTGTATTACACGCCTTGTTTCGACAAACGGTTAAAAAACTGGAGCGAAAACAGTACCAAAAAATTGAAATTTTTTGAAAAACAGAATTCCGCGATTTAGTAAATTTGAAACTGCTCTTAAATCGTACCAAATTAGAGAAAATAATAGATATCAAAATGATGTGCCTCAATGATATCTTTCCAATGGTGTAACATTTGCTTCATTCCGATGAGCGATTTGGAAAAAAAGTAAAAAAACGCTCGCTGCCACTCGACACGCGCCACACCTTTTTGGAAACTGCTCTTAAACCGTGATGAATCTAAAAAAATTCAACATGGCGAAGTTGCGCCTAATCCATAGCTTTTCAATGATATATTACACGCCTCGTTCTGACAAACGGTTTAAAAACTGGAGCAAAAACAGTACCGAAAAAATACCGCGTGCAGTTTTTCTCTACACGAAGTTCATTTGTCTCTATTGCAGTGCATTTGGTACTAGAAGTGCAATGCTCTCGCATTGAGTGTGCAGTGCGGAAGTGTTATCAGAACAACTATTCTACTAATATTAGCAGAATAGACCGTATATATAGGGTTCCTTTGCTTGGGTTTGTTATATTCATAGTCTCTCACCCTCTTCATGAGATCTAAACAAGACTGCATTAGCCTCTATCTCTCTCCCCCCCCCTCATAGCTGGTGAAGGAGCCGTCTGGATCCCATCTTACCGGGAAGGGGAGGAGGTTTAGCTTTCACTCTATCGCCTTCGGCGAGGGAGGTAATCCATTACCGGCTGCACTGTTCTCTTTCACCCAGCGCCTGTGCAGGAGGGCCACCGACCCTTCTTCCTCGCTGCCGTACGTGTAGTGTGGGCAGATCCAGCCTCCCACAGCATGCCTAGCCACATCCCGATGACCCTAAGGTATAAGTTTCTTTGAAACCGTCATTGCTCTAGCTGCATGCGGATCTTTTTTGATTCTGTAGTCAAATCTATGTCTTAGTTGAAAGAGGAAAGAAGGGTGCGGTGGGGTGGAGCATGAATCTAGGACGTGGTTTAATGAGGAAAGGAGGGAGGGAAAGAAGTGTAGACTGGCTATCCAGCCGCTTTGTTGGTCGAAAAGGGAAAAATGGGGTAACCTAGTACACACATCTGTAAGGAACCAATCTCTTTGTTGAAAAAGGAAAGAAACTGGGGGGTCAGGTACTTTGTGCAGGACTAGATTTGCTGCCCTCACATAGGAAAACGGTTCAAAGAGAACAAATATGGGACAAACGTAGATATGCTGCTTGGCAACATACTCTGCATCACCCATTTATACGTGTGGATGCACATGGTGCTGGCATGTCCCGTGTCCCATACAGCTATTTTGCTGTTGTTAATCTAAGAATGCCGCTGGAAAATTGAAGCAATGCCACAGTTAAAAGTAAATTACATTTTCTAATCATTGTTGTTTTAAGAGAATGTCTCGGTTAATATGAATCAATGCAACCGTTTTAGAAATGCTATTGTCCTACTTTGTTTTCCATCAAGATAAGTTAGATGCTTCTTTTTGTTGCCATATGTTTCATCCTCCTTTATTGGCTAGTAATAGTTTCCTTTTTTGCCTATGCTAAAATAGGAATATCTATTCAACTTGTTGCTATAGCGAACTTAAATATCACACCGGCGACTTTGCTTGATTTTAGTGCAACTGCACAAACGAGATTGGATCTCCTATTTGTGTTGGCAGATTCGTAGGTGATCTTGTGTGCGTCATTAAAGGTTAGTACCTGCCTTCATCCACATGATCGTGCAGTGTGCTTTGAGATGATGTGCTACTTGTATTGGTACTTGTCGGTGTACTAAAGTAGGGGTACCTTAGTACCCCGAACTTGTGCACGGGCAGTAGTAGCCCCCCGCGGCAAGGCCCACCAGGGGAGCGACAAGAGTCTCCACGGCCCTTTCCGGGCCGGACGAAGGCCAAGTGATCGAGCCTAGAAGACCAAGCCCCGGCAAGAGGAGCTTGCCGGGTCGAGAAGGCAAGGTCCGGCAAGAGGAGCTTGTCGGGCCAAGGCGACAAGGCCCCGGCAAGAGGAGCTCGCCGGGACGACTAAGCCGAAGCACCAAGGCCCCGGCGGGAGGAGCACGCCGGGACGGCCAAGCCAAGGCACCCCAAGAGAAGCCCGCCGCGACGCGCCGCGCGCCCCGGCAAGGCCTGGCGAGCGGCAAGCTCCCAGGTGCGGCAAGGCAACTACCGCGGCAAGCCACTTGCCGCGGCAAACCACCACATCAGGCCCACTCTCCAGCTCACCTGCCCATGCGTCGCTCTGGGGCTTCCTCGGAGGCACGTGGCGGGGCGCCGCGCAACCTGAGACGCGCGGTGGCATGCGACCTTGGCAGAGTCGCCCCCGTGGCGAGCGGAGGCGCTCCTAACGGTCCGCCTCGGCACTGTTCAGGCGATCCAGACAGGCATTTAATGCCTTTGTCCCCCGCCGTCCGAGTTAGGTGCGATAGCACTGTGCGGCCACTATTCACACAATCCCTTGCCATTTTTACCCTCACCTGCGTCGCTCCCTGTGGGAAACCCCTTGGCATATAAAAGGAGGCCCATGCGCACGTAGAGGGGGGATCGGACCCAATAGGCCCTCGTCTATGTCCAGCTCCAACTTACTGTAGCTTCTTGCGCTCCAGAGCAAGAACCCGAATCAACCAGACATGCAGCAGTAGGGTTTTACGCATCCATGCGGCCCGAAGCTGGGTAAAATCGTTGTGTGTGTGTGTCGCCTCGATCTGCTCTTTGTGCATCCTCCGCCCCCGCCGAACCGACAAGGGGCTCCGTCCCCATAGGTGCTCGTGGAGGCTGATATCCCCCGACATCTTTGGCGCGCCAGGTAGGGGGAGCGTCGAGGTTGTGTGAATCAGATCCGGCGTCCGCGCGAGCCAGACTCTCATCGTTTGCGCCGGCATGGCGCCGAAGAAGAAAGCTCCGGAGGTGACCGGCCCATCAGCGTCGAACCCACCGCCCATGGAGCAGACGGGTGGTGGGGAGGACGCCGGCGGAGGAACGGGCACCGTCGAGCCAGTTCTTGCTCCCGCGGCGTCCGAGCTCGCCCCGTGCCCCGCTCAGGAGGCGCGAAACCAGCAGCGTCATTGTACCCATGGTACCATACGCTCGCTGGACCCGAGCCACGCTGGTGGATCCCAGGGCGCTCAGGACCGGCATGCGATCCAGCGTGCCGGGACGAGCGTCGCGCGGCTGCCTGGACCGGGTGCTGCTCCTTCTAACGTGGTTAGGAGTTCGAGCACATCCCGCTCCTCGCGTCGCTCGCCGCCTTTGCCCGCCACCCCAGCGGAAGCTCTCGCGCGAGCTCAGCTGCTCCTAGACTACCCTCCAACAGCGGACAAGCTCGACGGCTGGAGGGCAACCATCCAGAGCCTCATCGGTTTCGCCAACGGTGACACTCCGCGGCAGCACAGCGCTTCGCAGCCGCGGCCAGTCACCCAGGCGAGAACCGATGGCGCCAAGCATGGCGGGGGTGCGACCACCGTGCACTCCCCGCCCCAGAAGCCACGGTCGCCGACTCGCCGAGCTCACCTCGACGACGATTCTACCGCGTCGTCGAACCCGCGAACTCGCCGCGACCAACGCCAAGTCCTTCACGAACGAAGGGAAGAAGACGCTCGAACCAGCATCGAGCGCAGAAGAGAGGCGCGGCGTCAATCAGACCAGCGCGTTGGGCCCACTGGAGACATGCACGCGCCGGGGGAACCAGGCGAACTGCCGTATTCGGTAGGTTGCCCTGCGTTCACCCGCGAGCTGCGGCAAGTCCAGTGGCCCAGCACAAAGAACTTCAAGCCCGACGTGCCCGAGAAGTACGACGGCAAGTCGCATCCGTCTGAGTTCCTCAGCATCTACACCATTGCGGTGCAGGCTGCCGGGGGACGGGACGATAAGATCCTTGCCAACTACTTCCCGCTGGTACTCAAGCCCAACGTCAGATCCTGGCTCATGCACTTGCCGGACGGCTCCATCTCCTCCTGGCCAGATCTATGCCATCAGTTCGTGGGCGCCTTCACGGGCGGCCACAAACCCCATGGCCAGGCGAGCGACCTTCATCTGCTTGTTCAGAAGGAGGGGGAGCCTTTGCGCAAGTTCATCCAGAGGTTCAGCCGTGTGCACTACAACATCCCAGACGTCCACCCCGCCGCGGTGATCAGCGCGTTCCACCGGAACGTGCGTAACCGCAGGATGCGGGAGCAGATGGCGATGTGCAAAATCAAGGAGGTCAACGAGCTTTACGCCCTGGCCGACAAGTGTGCACGCGCTGAGGAGGGGAGGCGGCTCCCCGGAGAAAGTGTTGGAGAAGAAGACTCCGACAGTGAAGGTACCGCCTCGGCAAGGAGAGGCCGGCGGCGGAACGGCAAGAAGAAGAAAAACCCAGAGGTACTGGTCGTCGAGAAGTCCGGCAGCGAGGGCTCCGCCAAGAAAGCCCAGGCGGGAGGCCCCGGCAAGGAGGTTGCCGGGTGCGCCAACTGCCGGGCGGTGGCGGCTGCCGATAAGCGGGACGGTACCGACAAGAAGTACTGCAAGATCCACCGCACCAGGGGCCACGACCTCCAGAGTTGCAAGCAAGTCGAGCGACTCGTCGACCTGCAAAAGGCCGAGTACGCACGACGCGACAAGGAGAGGGCCCAAGCAGGTGGCGGGGGATCCGGCATGAAGCGTCCCGGCCCGGGGAAGCGCCGCGACAAGGACAAGCAGCGGCAAGCAGACAGACCTCCCCGGGGCCGCGACAAGAGCGAAGACGAAGACGACGACGAAGACATGGAAGACCCCGAGACCAGCGAGCAGGAGTTTCAGAAAGCCACTGAGGTCTTGTGTGTGGACGGCGGTGCCTCCCTGCACGCTTCCCACCACCAGCTTAAACGGTGGGTGCGGGAGGTCAATGCAGTGGAGCCACCCGTCGAGTCACGCAGACCCCTGAGATGGTCCAGCACGCCTATCATCTTCGACATTGAGGACCACCCTGATCGCACAACCGCGGTCGGGTGCTTGCCGATGTTGGTTTCCCCAACGATCCGCAACCTCAAGGTCACTAAGATGCTAGTTGACGGCGGGGCCGGCTTGAATCTGATCTCCTCTGCTGTTCTCCGGAGACTCCAAGTTCCCGACAGCGAGCTCGAAGAAACCGGCACATTCCAAGGAATCAACCCGGGAAGGAGCAAGCCGAAGGGAAAGATCACGCTGCCGGTAACATTTGGCAGCGAGCTGAATTTCAGAACTGAGAAGGTCACCTTTGACGTCGCCGACCTTCCGTTGCCTTACAACGGGATCCTCGGCCGACCAGCACTCGCCAAGTTCATGGCGGCCTCTCACTATGCGTATAACATGCTCAAGATGCCCGGCCCGATAAGCGTCATTTCTGTCCCCGACGACAAGAAGGATGCCCTTATCTGCGCCGACCAATTATATCGGGACGCAACAGCGGCAACGGCCCGCGGTCCGCTCGCCGCTGGAGCTTCCGGGGGAAAGAAGAAGTCCGGCAAGTGCTCTGGCGCCCACTCCGGCAAGCGCGCCTCTTCGGAGTGCTGCGCTGCCGTCGAGGACGTGCCATCGAGCCCCGCCGGCAAGAAGACCAAGTCCGGCAACTGCTCTGGCGCCCACTCCGGCAAGCGCGCCTCTTCGGAGTGCTGCGCTGCCGTCGAGGACGTGCCATTGAGCCCCGCCGGCAAGAAGACCAAGCCCGGCGAATGCTCTGGCGCCCACTCCGGCAAGCGCGCCTCTTCGGAGTGCTGCGCTGCCGTCGAGGACGTGCCATCGAGCCCCGCCGGCAAGAAGGCCAAGCCCGGCGAATGCTCTGGTGCCCACTCCGGCAAGCGCGCCTCTTCGGAGTGCTGCGCTGCTGTCGAGGACGTGCCATCGAGCCCCGCCGGCGAACACGAGAAGACGACGGCTGCTCCACCCGCGACCAAGAAGGTGCCCGCCCAGGAGGACGGCACTGGTGGTACCTTCACCATCAGTGCCACTCTCGGCCCCAAATAGGAAGGCGCGCTCGTTGCTTTCCTGCGGGCGAATGTCGATGTGTTTGCCTGGCAACCATCTGACATCCCCGGCGTTCCCAGGGAAGTGATTGAGCACCACCTTGCCGTCTGTCCTCATGCGCGGCCCGTCAAGCAAAAGGTCAGGAAACAAGCGGTGGAGCGCCAAGAGTTTATCGCGGAGGAAATCAAGAAGTTGGAAGCGGCGGGCCTCGTCAGAGGCGTGCTCCATCCGACATGGTTGGCCAATCCTGTCGTCGTGCGCAAGGCAAACGGGAAGTGGAGGCTTTGCATCGATTTCACCGATGTCAACAGAGCTTGCCCTAAAGATCCATTTCCCTTGCCGCGCATCGACCAGATTGTTGACTCCACGGCCGGATGCGACCTGCTTTCATTCCTTGACGCCTACTCCGGGTACCACCAGGTCTTCATGGCCGAAGAAGACGAAGAGAAGACTGCGTTCATCACTCCGTGCGGCACGTACTGTTTTGTGCGGATGCCTTTTGGACTGAAGAACGCGGGCTCGACATTTGCGAGGGTTGTCCACACTGCTTTTGAGCCACAGATCCACAGAAATGTGGAGGCCTACATGGACGACATTGTGGTCAAGAGCAGAGACAAGGCAACCTTGGTACAAGACTTGGAAGAGACCTTTGCAAACTTGCGCAAGATCAGCCTCAAGCTCAATCCCGAGAAGTGCGTGTTCGGAGTTCCCTCCGGCAAGCTTCTCGGGTTCTTCGTGTCTCAGCGTGGGATCGAAGCCAACCCCGACAAGATCAAGGCCATCAAGCAGATTGAAGCACCAACGTGTGTCAAGGACGTGCGAAGACTTGCCGGCTGCGTGGCGGCTCTTAGCAGATTTATTTCCAGGTCCGCGGAACGCGCCCTGCCGTTTTTCAAAATCTTGAAAAAGGCAGGTCCAGTAAAATGGACTCCGGAAGCGGAGGCTGCGCTGCAAGACTTGAAGAAATACCTGTCCTCCGCCCCTATACTTGTCGCGCCTAGACCACGAGAGAAGTTGCTGCTCTACCTAGCGGCAACCAATCAAGTGGCTAGTGCTGCGTTAGTTGCGGAGAGGGAAGCTGATGACGAGCCAGCAGCCACGGCAAGCGCGTCCGACGGCAAGCAGGGGGCTTCCCCGACAAGCTCTGGCCCCGGCGAAGGCGGATCCGCGCAAGCGCAAGGGGAAGTGCAGAGGAAGAGGATGGTGCAGCGCCCAGTTTACTTCATCAGTTCCCTCTTGCAGGGAGCTAGGTCGAGGTACTCTGGTGTGCAGAAATTGCTCTTCGGCCTCCTCATGGCCTCGAGGAAGCTGCGCCATTACTTCCAAGCACACGAGATCACCGTGGTCACTCGCTTTCCGCTTAAGAGGATACTGCAGAATCCCGATGCAACAGGCAGGATTGTCGAGTGGGCACTAGAACTGTCAAGCTTTGGCCTCGAATTCGAGAGCACATCGACCATCCAGAGCAGAGCATTGGCAGAGTTCATAGCAGAGTGGACGCTGACACCGGACAAAGAAATTCCCGAGACGAGCATCCCCGGCAAGGAAGCAACCAAAGAGTGGCTGATGTACTTTGATGGTGCCTTTTCGCTGGAAGGCGCCGGTGCCGGCGTGCTGCTCATCGCGCCCACCGGAGAGCACCTCAAGTACGTCGTCCAGATGCACTTTCCCAAGGAGCAAGCAACCAACAATACGGCAGAGTATGAAGGTTTGCTCGCCGGTCTCAGGATCGCGGCGGAACTTGGGATCAAGAAGCTCATTGTCAGGGGTGACTCGCAACTCGTCGTCCGCCAAGTGAACAAGGATTACCAGTGCCCGTTGATGGAAGCTTACGTTGATGGAGTGAGGAAGCTGGAAGAGCGCTTTGACGGCCTGCAAATGGAATACGTTCCAAGAGCAGAGAACGACATCGCCGACGGCCTGTCCAAATGCGCCGCACTAAAGCTACCTGTGGAACCAGGGACTTTTGTGCTCAAGCTGACTCAACCATCCATGACACCATCGACTGGGCCAAGCAAGAAGAGGAAATCGGTCTCCAGCGACTACCTTCCGGCAGAGCTTCCTGAAGCCGCCGCTAAGGGAGTCCCCGGGATCGACACCAAGAGTGCTGAGGAGCTGCCCGCTCCGGCAAGCCCCAGGGTTTGTCCCGACGAAGCAGGCGCTCCCGGCAAGCCACGCCCCGGCAAGCCTGCCGGGGAACGTCAAGCTCCGGCTGAGCCCCAGGTCCTCGCCGTGGAAGCTGATGTTCCCGCAGCCGCCGACATGCCTCTAGTCCTCGTCGTCGAGCCACAGGCTCCGACGTGGGCACAGCAGATCGTCCGTTTCCTGCAGACAGGAGAGCTTCCCGAAGAACAAGAAGAAGCTGAAAGAGTAGCCCGGCAGTCTAGTATGTACCAGTTCGTCGACAGCGCACTGTACAGAAGAGGACACAATAGGGTGAAATTGAAGTGCATCCACCGGGAAGACGGACAGAAGCTGTTGGCGGAGATACACGGAGGCATATGAGGGCACCACATTGGCGCCAGAGCACTTGCCGGAAAGGCGTTCCGGCAGGGCTTCTTCTGGCCCACAGCCCTCCAGGATGCAACTGCACAAGTAACCAAGTGTGAAGCGTGCCAGTTCCATTCCAAGAAGATACACCAGCCAGCTCAAGCTCTCCAGACGATCCCTTTATCCTGGCCCTTCTCGGTCTGGGGGCTCGATATCCTCGGCCCCTTCCCCCGATCCGTCGGGGGCTTTGAGTACTTGTTCGTTGCCATCGACAAGTTCACAAAGTGGCCAGAAGTGGAACCAGTGAGGAAGGTGACCGCCCAGTCCGCGATCAAATTCTTCAGGTCGATTGTTTGCCGCTTCGGGATCCCCAACAGGATCATCACCGACAACGGTACGCAGTTCACAAGCCACGCCTTCATGCAGTACACCCAAGATCTCGGCACCAAGGTCTGCTTCGCTTCTGTTGCTCATCCCCGGAGCAACGGTCAAGCGGAAAGGGCCAACGCCGAGGTACTGCGCGGGCTCAAGACCAGAAGTTTTGACAAGCTGCTCAAGCGCGGACGGAACTGGATCGAGGAGCTGCCGGCGGTTCTTTGGTCGGTCAGAACAACGCCAAATCGAGCCACCGGCCAGACACCATTTGCTCTAGTCTATGGAGCAGAAGCAGTTACCCCCACGGAACTCGTATACGGGTCACCTCGAGTGCTCGCTTATGATGAGCTTGAGCAAGAGCGGTCGCGTGAAGATGACGCACTGCTCCTCGAGGAGGATCATCTCCAGGCCGCTGTGCGATCCGCTCGCTACCAGCAAGCTCTGCGTCGCTATCATAGCCGCAAAGTTAAGGCCAGGAGCCTCGAGGAAGGCGACCTTGTTCTTCGGCGCGTTCAGTCGGCCAAGATACACAACAAGTTGACGCCAAAGTGGGAAGGCCCTTACCGGGTGAAACGAGTCACGAGGCCCGGCGCCGTCCGCCTCGAGACCGAAGATGGTACTCCGGTGAGCAATTCCTGGAACATTGAGCATCTTCGCAAGTTTTACCCGTAAGGCGCGGTTGTCGGACCCCATCCGGCAACCAACTCTTTGTACAAAAGTCTTGCCGCAGACGCATGTAATCCTTTGTACAAAGCCAGGCGTAGACCCTGGCCGCAATTACGCGCTGGGGCCCCCCAAGTTTTAGCATGCATGCTGAGTCGAGTCTCGTCCTTGGTTAGGGTTGATAGTGCCTAACAGTCGCTAACCCCTAACTTAGAGGTCGAGTCCGCGTCTTTTTCCCGTCCTTTCCCTTTGGCTCGCGGGAACTGCCTACCCTTGCCGAGCCGCTCAAGGACGAAGAAGGGGAGAAGGACGAGCCAGCACCCGCCTCCCGACAAGCCAGAGTTGCCGGGGGCTGCAACCTCAGAAAAGTCTTTACATCCCTTATCATGCATTCTCTCGTGAGCTGCGGAATGTGAAAACCTTGCTTCCTCCTAAAAAGCTGCCGTGCTCTCTTAAGCGGCAAACCCCGGAGCGCGTTCCCGGGGCCCGCTTCGGATAGTAGCCGCGGCGGCAAGGGGAGGAAGCGAGGGGCCAGAACCCGCCTTCTCCCTGCCTCCGCCTAGAGCGGGGGGAGGGCCAAGGGGCACGGGGGACGGCAGGGTCCGTTGCCGGGCGGGGAAGTGTCTATCTTAACGGTGCAAAGGGTCCGCCCCTTGCCGCGGGATGTACCCGCGAGACAAATGATCCGGCAAACAACCCCTTTTTCATTAAAAACATTCCACTCAGGTACAGTTCAGAGAGAATGAAAAACATGAAAGATGGGATTACAAGATTTTAATGCAACTAAGGCCCGAGGGCTTACAAGATGAAAAGAGATAAGGTGCTCGTAATCCCTTTCTTGTCTCTCTCCTCAGGAGGTACGGCAAGGAGGCGAGAAGGGCAAAAAGGGCGCGACGAGCACGGAGTTAAGGAGCAGTGCAACCCAGGCCATGCGTGCCCGTGCACTGTTAGGGCCTGGCCCAACAACGCTCGGCACCGTGTATGGCCCAGACCCGGGGGCTCCTGTCGGTGTACTAAAGTAGGGGTACCTTAGTACCCTGAACTTGTGCACGGGCAGTAGTAGCCCCCCGCGGCAAGGCCCGCCAGGGGAGCGACAAGAGTCTCCACGGCCCTTTCCGGGCCGGACGAAGGCCAAGTGATCGAGCCTAGAAGACCAAGCCCCGGCAAGAGGAGCTTGCCGGGTCGAGAAGGCAAGGTCCGGCAAGAGGAGCTTGCCGGGCCAAGGCGACAAGTCCCCGGCAAGAGGAGCTCGCCGGGACGACTAAGTCGAAGCACCAAGGCCCCGGCGGGAGGAGCTCGCCGGGACGGCCAAGCCAAGGCACCCCAAGAGAAGCCCGCCGCGGCGCGCCGCGCGCCCCGGCAAGGCCTGGCGAGCGGCAAGCTCCCAGGTGCGGCAAGGCAACTACCGCGGCAAGCCACTTGCCGCGGCAAACCACCACATCAGGCCCACGCTCCAGCTCACCTGCCCACGCGTCGCTCTGGGGCTTCCCCGGAGGCATGTGGCGGGGCGCCGCGCAACCTGAGACGCGCGGTGGCATGCGACGTTGGCAGAGTCGCCCCGTGGCGAGCGGAGGCGCTCCTAACGGTCCGCCTCGGCACTGTTCAGGCGATCCAGACGGGCATTTAATGCCTTTGTCCCCCGCCGTCAGAGTTAGGTGCGATAGCACTGTGCGGCCACTATTCACACAATCCCTTGCCATTTTTACCCTCACCTGCGTCGCTCCCTGTGGGAAACCCCTTGGCATATAAAAGGAGGCCCATGCGCACGTAGAGGGGGGATCGGACCCAATAGGCCCTCGCCTACGTCCAGCTCCAACTTACTGTAGCTTCTTGCGCTCCAGAGCAAGAACCCGAATCAACCAGACATGCAGCAGTAGGGTTTTACGCATCCATGCGGCCCGAAGCTGGGTAAAATCGTTGTGTGTGTGTGTCGCCTCGATCTGCTCTTTGTGCATCCTCCGCCCCCGCCGAACCGACAAGGGGCTCCGTCCCCATAGGTGCTCGTGGAGGCTGATATCCCCCGACAGTACTATTTTAAATAAATGTTGAATTGAAGCTATTGAATTGCTGTGTTTTCCCATGAAGTAGTGAAAAAAAATGAGACCAACCAGGACATGATGCTTGTTGCTTTGTTACTACAAAATCTGCATCACCCCCTTCATAAGTAAATGGAAGCACATGGTGTTGTTGCGCCCACTCTCCCCTAGAACTGTTTATGCTTTTTGTTAATCTAATGCCGCTGGTAAGATTAAGCAATGCCACCCAGAATTAACTACTGAATCTTAGTTAAAAAATGCAACACTTGTTAGGGATCGGTGGGAGTACTATTTCTGTTAGGGATCGACTGGAGTACATGTTTAAGAAATGTATTGTTGAGATAGTTTTTGTTATTATATATCAGTTACAGTGTTTTACAAATGGTAATATCTTGCTTTGTAGTTATTTCTACATGTTTAACCAACGTATTGCTAAGATAATGCCTCTATTAATATGAATCAGTCGCATTGTTTTAGGAATGGTACTTTCTGCTTTGTCGTTCTTTATACATGTTGAAACAAGGCATTGTTAAGATAATGTATCAGTTAATATTAATGAACCACACTGGTTGAGAATTGCTAATCTCCTGCTTTGTTACCCATTAAGATAAGGTAGATCAGTAGATGTTTTTCTTCTGGGAGTACAAGCCTTCAACCGATATTACTCAGTAATTGTTTCCCTTATACCTATTGTCGCATAGGAAAAAAGGTTGAATGAGAACAAATATGGGACCAACACAGATATGTTGCTTGGCAAATAGTCTGCATCACCCATTTATACGTGTGGAGGCACATGGTGCTGGCATGTCCCATGTTCCCTACAACTATTTTGCTATTTTAAATCTAAGAATGCGGCTGGAAAATTGAAGCAATGCCACTGTTAAAAGTAAATTACATTTTTAATGAATGTTATTTTAAGAGAATTTCTCTATTAATATGAATCAATGCAACCATTTTAGAAATGCTACTGTCCTATACTTTGTTTTCCATCAAGATAAGGTAGATGCTTCGTTTTGTGGCTGCATGTTTCATCCTCCTTTATTGGTCAGTGATTGATTCCTTTTTTGCGTCTGTTAAAACAGGGATATCTATTCAACTTGTTGCTATTGCGACATTTTGCTTCGCTACGTGAAACACTTTTGTTTTAAGAGTGTTTTGTGCAGTTCAACATGAATTTTACATCGGCGACTTTGCTTAATTTTGGTGGAACTGCACAACTTGAATTTCCATATTTGTGTTGAGATTTATTTCAAGTCCTCCTCGCGAGTTGTTTCAAATCATGGTCAAGAAAGGTCGGTGTTGACTTTCATCCACATGATGTTGCGATGTGCTTTGAGATGTTGTGCTACTTGTATTGCTACTGTTTTGGATAAATGTTGAATAGAAGCTATTGAACTGTTGTCCTTTACCATTAAGTGAGCAAAAATAGTTCCAAGCCAGACATGATGCTTGTTTCTTTGTTACAAAAAAAACTCTGCATCACCTCCTTTATAAGTAGATGGAAGCACATGGTGTTGTTGCGCCCACTCTCCCCTGGAATTGTTTATGATTTTTGTTAGTCTAATGCCACTGGTAAAATTAAGCAATGCCACTCTCAGAATTAACTACCGAATCTTAGTTAAAAATGCAACACTTGTTAGGGATCGGTGGGAGTACTATTTCTATTAGGGATCGGCTGGAGTACATGTTTAAGAAATGTATTGTTGAGATAATTTCTGTTATTATATATCAGTTACAGTGTTTTACAAATGGTAATATCTTGCTTTGTAGTTCTTTCTACATGTTTAACCAAGGTATTGTTAAGATAATGTCTCTGTTAATATGAATCGGTCGCATTGTTTTAGGAATGATACTTTCTGCTTTGTCGTTCTTTATACATGTTGAACCAAGGCATTGTTAATATATTGTCTCAGTTAATATGAATGAACCACACTGATTGAGAATTGCTACTCTCCTGCTTTGTTACCCATTAAGATAAGGTAGATCAGTAGATGTTTTTCTTCTAGGAGTATAGGTCATCAACCTATTGTTTCCCTTATACCTATTGTTTCCTACAGGGATATCAAAATTAAAGCTCAGTTTTATTTTTACTTTGATTTTAGTTGAACTACACAAAAGGAGCCAATGTGTCTAAGGCAAACTGCTGCATTAGTGGGTCTAGTTGGTCATACCACTTTGTAGAAAGAAGTAGTCACTGTTTGTGCTACATTACAGAAGGAATATCGAGAAGCTTTATAGAGTATTAGTAGACGCTGGTGTCGGTGTACTAAAGTTTGGGCTCTTTAGCACCCCTATACTTGTGCACGGGCGGTTGTAGCCACACCCGCGGCAAGGCCTAAAGGGGGGCGACCGAGAACAAGATACAAGGCCTAAAGTTTGTCCTAAGATGCCAGCCATAAACATAGATACTGTAGCAACTTTACAACTCCTGTGTGCCACCGTGGCAGCCCCTTGGACATATAAAAGGAGGCCCATGGTGTATTGGAGGAGGATTGGAACTTTTGAACCTCTCGGCCCAGCATGCATGTGAGCAGCTAGTTGGAGCTCAAGAACACAGAATACACAACCAAGCAGGACTAGGGTCTTACGCTTCTCAGCGGCCCGAACCAGGGTAAAAATATGTCATGTTGATCTTTAGATCCGCTCTTTGCAGCACCCCTCTTCCCTGCCGAACCATAGAAGGGATCCGCGTGATCCCATAGGTGTCGTTCCAGTCGACATCTTTGGCGCGCCAGGCAAGGGACGAGGAGTTCTGCAAACCCGATCTAGGGGTTAGCGCGTCGTTTCCTCGATCACCATGGCTCCCAAGAAAAAGGGGATCACGGTGATCGGTTCTTCTGGAGCCGAACTACCCATGCCAATGCAGACGGGTGATGGGGTAGTCGCGGATGGTGGCGGAGGTGCGGATCATGACCATCCACGACACTCCGGCAACCGAAGCCAGGCGAGCGGCATTGTTTGTCCCCGAGACAACGAGCCGCACACCGCCGCGTCCAAGAACGGAGTCGTGCCGCCTACGGGCGACGCGGGGACCTCCAAGGGCGGAGTCGTACTACCTATGGGCAGCGCGGCGACCTCCAAGACAACCCCGCCGGTGCCCGTGCGCCGATCCTCTCAGGTCATGCGCGACGAGCAGCGCCGCGACGCTGGTGACCCCGGGAGCCGCCGCGGGAAGATCCCTCTGCATCATTCTCAGGATGCGCAGGGCCGATGTGCACACCAAGATGCTGGTCAAGATGGGGCACAGCCGTGGAACCATGACGGCGCTCTTTCTAACATGGTTAGAAGTTCGAGCACATCCTGTTCCTCGCGCTTGTCGCTGCGACCTACGCCCGCGGAAGCATTGGCGCGGGTATAGCTACTCCTCGACTTCCCTCCTGCTTCGGAGAAGCAGGAAGAGTGGAGGGCTGTTATCCAAAGCCTTATTGGCCATGCCAATAAAGATCAGCACCAGAAGGCAGGCCCCTCACGGTGCCGGTCCATCGAGCCGGCGCGTGATGACGGCAGAGGGGCCGGAGGTGCCGCAACCACGGTGCACTCCCCTCCACCACGACAGCAGCGGTCGCCAGTTCAGCGGGTCGATGCCCGTGATGATGGATCCACAACCTCATCTGATCACCGAGCTAGCCACGACCAGTGTCAAGTTCTTCAGGAGCGGGTTGAAGAGGACGCTCGAACCACCATCGAGCGGTGACGAGAAGCACGTCAGTCTGATAGGCGTGCGAGGCTCACTGCATACAGGCCTACGTTTGGGGGAGTCTGGTGACCTGCCTTATGAGGTAGTTTGTCCAGCTTTTACTCGTGAGCTGCGGCAGTTCCAGTGGCCCACTACCGGCACGATAAAACCTGAGGTCCGGGAGAAGTCCGACAGCAAGACCCATCCGTCCGAGTTCCTGAGCGTATACACCATTGTGATGCAGGCTGCTGGGGCTCGGGACGGCAAGGTGCTCGCCAACTAATTCCCGCTGGTGCTTAAACCCAACGTCAGGTCGTGGTTGATACACCTGCTAGTAGATTCCATCTCCTCTTGGTCGGACTTGTGCCATGAGTTTGTTGGCACCTTTACACGAGCCCACCAAGCTCCTGGCCAGGCAAGTGATTTGCACCTCATCCCCCAGAAGGATGGCGAATCCTTGCGAAAGTACATACAGAGATTCAGCCGTGTGCAGTACAACATCCCAGATGTTCATCCTGTCGTTGCCATCAGCGTGTTCCATCAGAATATGCGTAACCGCAAGATGCGTGAAGAGCTGACCATGAACAAGGTTAGGGATGTTGCCGAACTGTACGTTCTGGCCGACAGATGTGCTCGTGCTGAAGAAGGAAGGAAGTACCCCGGTGAAGATGCCGACACGTGAAGCGATCTGGGTGACGAAGACGGCGTTGCCCCAGCAAGGAAGGGCTGATGACGCAATAGAAATCGCAGGGGGAAGACCGCGCTTGTCATCGAGGAATCCGTCAACCCTGGCACCGCCAAGAAGGCCAAAGTTAACAACCCCGACAAAGAGGTTGCCGGGTGCGTCGCCTGCCAGGCCTTGGCGGCCGGCGACAAGCCAGAGGTCTCCGACAAGCAATATTGCAAGATCCATCGCACCAAGGGCCATGACCTCCAAAACTGCCTGCAAGTTGATCAGTTTGTGGAAAGGCAGGAAGCTGAGTATGAAAGACGGGACAAGGAGAATGGCCAAGATGGTGCTCAGGGGTCCAGCAAGAAGCGCGGTGGCCGAGGGGGCGCTGCGGCAAGGAAAAGCAACAAGAGAGGGCTGCTCGAGGCCGCGACAAGAAAGAGGGAGATGACGACCACGAGGAGGACGACGAGTCCAGTGACCAAGAATTTGAAAAGGCCACTGAAGCCATGTGCATCGACGGTGGGGCCTCGTTGCATTCTTCTCACTGCCAGCTAAATAGTGGGCGCGCAAGATCAATGCGACAGAGCCATCGATCGACGCCCAGAAGCCACTGAAATGGTCCAGCACGCCTATGATTTTCGACACCGAGGATCACCCTGACCGCACAACCACGGCCGGGTGCTTGCCGTTGTTGGTTTCGTCAACAGTTCACAACCTCAAGGTGACGAAAATGTTAGTGGACGGTGGGTCCGGTCTGAATTTGATCTCACCCCAGGTGATCAAAAGGTTGCAAATCCCAAAAGGATATCTTGAGGAGACGTGCACGTTTCAGGGGATCAATCCCGGGAGGAGCCAGCCCAAGGGTAAGATCACACTACAAGTTACATTTGGTGGTGAGATGAACTACAGGACAGAGAAGATCGTTTTTTATGTAGCCAAGATCCCGTTGCCATATAACGGATCCTTGGCCGTCCAGCGCTAGCCAAGTTTAAGGCAGCATCACACTACGCTTACAACACGCTGAAGATGCCCGGCCCGATGAGCATCATTACTGTCGACTCCGACAAGGACACACTCATCTGTGCCGACCAGCTCTACCGGGAGGCGATGGTGGCGCCTGCTCCTACCACTATAGCCCCCGAGGGGAAGAAGATAGGCAAGACCTCAGTCCCCGGCAAGGCTTCTGGCCCCGGCCAAGCCTCTTGCACCCACTCCGACAAGCGCGCCTCCTCGGGGTGCTGCGTTTCCGTTGAGGATGTGCCAGAGAGCTCCACCGGCAAGAGCAAGAAATCCAAGGCTGCACCACCGGAAACCAAGAAGGCGCCCGTTAAGGAGGACGGCACGGGCGGAGCTTTTACTATAAGCTCCACCCTCAGCAGCAAATAGGAAAGCGCGCCCGTTGCCTTCCTGTGGGCGAATGTCGATGTGTTTGAATGGCGAGCATCCGACATCCCCGGCGTTCCCAGGGAGGTAATTGAGCACCACCTTGCTGTATGTCCTCATGCACGGCCCGTTAAGTAGAAGGCCAGGAAGCAAGCCTTGGAGCGGCAAGAATTCATCATCGAGGAGATTAGGAAGTTGGAGGCGGTAGGCTTGGTCAGAGGGGTGCTACATCCAACATGGCTGGCCAACCCGGTGGTGGTGCGCAAGGCAAATGGGAAATGGAGGCTGTGCATTGATTATACAGATATCAATAAAGCCTGCCCAAAGGATCCTATCCCTTTGCCGCGCATTGACCAGATCATGGACTCCACTGCCGGGTGCGACCTGTTGTCGTTGCTTGACACCTATTCGGGATACCATCAAATCTTTATGATGAAGGAAGACGAAGAGAAGACCGCCTTCATCACCCCATGTGGTACGTATTGTTTTATACGAATGCATTTCGGGTTGAAAAGACTTGGTTCGACATTTGCAAGAGCGGTTCAAATTGGTTTTGAGCCCTAGCTCCATAGAAATATGGAGGCTTACATGGATGATATAGTGTTCAAAACCAAGACAGGGCAACACTTGTGCAAGATTTGGAAGAAACATTTGCAGATTTGGGCAAGGTCAATCTCAAGCTTAACTCTGAGAAGTGTGTGTTCGGTGTTCCATCCGGCCAACTTCTCAGGTTATTTGTGTCTCAGCGCGGGATCGAAGCGAACCCCAACAAGATCAAGGCAATTGAGCAGATTGAAGCACCAGAGCGAGTCAAAGATGTGCGTCGGCTTGCCAACTGCGTTGCTGCTTTAAGTAGGTTCATCCCCAAATCCGCTGAGCACGCCCTCCTCTTCTGCAAGATTTTGAAGAAGGCAGGGCCCATGACATGGACCCCGGAGGCCGAGGCAGCGCTGTAGGATTTGAAGAGGTACCTCTCCTCTATGTCGATACTAGTTGCGCCCAAACCACAAGAGTCATTGCCGCTATATCTAGCGGCGACGAATCAAGTGGTCAGTGTCGCGCTAGTGGTGCAGAGGGGAATTGACGAAGATGCGGTCATAGGGGCAAGACTGTCAGTCGACGAGCCAGAGTTTCCCCCGCCAGGGTCTGGTGCTGCCAAGGCAGGACCCCCGGCAGAGTCTGGCATCGGCAAGACAGGAGCCCCGGTAGAGTCTGGCGCCGACAAGGCAGGATCTGCACAAGCAAACGAAGTGGTACAGAGGAAGAAGATGATGCAGCACCTAGTTTACTTCGTCAGCTCCCTCTTGCAGGGGGCTAGGTGAAGGTACTCTGGTGTGCAGAAGTTGCTCTTCGGCTTCCTTATGGCCTCGAGGAAGCTGCGTCATTATTTTCAAGCACATGAGATCACTGTCGTCACCCGCTTGCCGTTGCAACGGCTCTTGCACAACCAAGATGCAACCGGAAGGATTGTGGAATGGGCGTTGGAACTGTCAAGCTTTGGCCTCAGGTTTGAAAGCACTTCGACAATCCAGAGCAGGGCTTTGGCGGAGTTCATTGCGGAATGCACCTCAACGCCTGACGAAGAAGTTCAAGAGACCACTCTCCCCAGCAAGGAAACAAGCCGCAACTGGACTATGTACGATGATGGGGCTTTCTCATTGCAAGGCACTGGTGCCGGCGTGCTGCTTGCCACGCCCACCGGAGAGCACCTCAAGAACGTAGTCCAAATGCATTTTCCCCGGGAGATATCGATGAACAACACCACGGAGTACGAGGGGCTGCTTGCCGGTCTCAGGACCGCGGTAGACCTTAGGATCAGAAAGTTGATCGTCCGTGGGGATTCGCAACTCGTGATGAAGCAAGTGAATAAGGATTATCAAAGCCCGCTGATGGAAGCTTATGTGGATGAAGTGAGGAAGTTGGAAGATCGTTTTGACGGTCTACAAGAAGAGCATGTTCCTCGAGCAGAGAACAGCATTGCTGACGACCTCAAGAAACGTGATGCCATCAAGTTACTTGTGGAACCACGGACCTTTGTGCTCCAGCTGACTTAGCCATCTGTTGAATCATCGGTGGGACAAAATAAGTGAAGGAAATCAGGCCTCGGCAAGTACTTTCCCGCCGAGCTCCCAGGAGCCGCCGGCAAAGGATGTTGTCGGGGACGCCAAGCTTGCCGGGGAGCAACAGGCTCCAGCAAGGCCTCAAGCCCTTCCCGTAGAGACAACCGCTCCTGCGACAGAAGACACGCCCCTAGTCCTTGTCGTTGAGCCTCAGGCTCCAGCATGGGCGTGGCACACCGTTCAGTTCCTCCAAAGGAACAGGAAGAAGCGGAGAAAGTAGCCCGTTGGTCTTCCATGTACCAGTTTGTGGACGACGTCCTGTACAGGAAAAGATCGAACGGTGTGAAATTGAAGTGCATTCCCAGGGAGGACGGACTGGAGCTGTTGGCAGAGATACATGGGTGTGTATGTGGCTCTCATATAGGATCAAGAGCCCTTGCCGGCAAGGCATTCCGGCAAGGTTTCTTTTGGCCCACTGCTCTCCAGGATACAACTGCACTAGTAACCAAGTGTGAAGCGTCTCAGTTCCATTCAAACAAACTCCATCAACCAGCTCAAACTCTTCACACAATCCCTCTTTCCTGGCCATTTTTGGTCTGGGGGCTCGACATACTTGGCACCTTTCCCCGTGCTGTCGGGGGCTTTGAGTACTTGTACGTTGTGATAGACAAGTTCACAAAGTGGCCAGAAGTTGAAGCAGTGAGAAAGGTGACGGCTGTTGGGTAACGTAGTAATTTCAAAAAAAAATCCTACGCACACGCAAGATCATGGTGATGCATAGCAATGAGAGGGGAGAGTGTTGTCTATGTACCTTTGTAGACCGATAGCGGAAGCGTTATAACAACGCGGTTGATGTAGTCGTACGTCTTCACGGCCCGACCGATCAAGCACCGAAACTATGACACCTCCGAGTTCTAGCACACATTCAGCTCGATGACAATCCCCGGACTCCGATCTAGCAAAGTGTCGGGGATGAGTTCCGTCAGCACGACGGCGTGGTGACGATCTTGATGCTCTACGTCGTAGGGCTTCGCCTAGGCACCGCTACGATATGACCGAGATGGAATATGGTGGAAGGGGGCACTGCACACGGCTAAGGAACGATCACGAAGATCAACTTGTGTGTCTTGGGGTGCCCCCTCGCCCCCGTATATAAAGGAAGGAGGGGGGAGGTGCTGCCGGCCCCTACGGGTGCGCCTGGAGGAGTCCTACTCCCACCGGGAGTAGGACTCCCCCCTCATGCCTTGTTGGAGAAGGAAAGGGGAAGGGGGAAAGAGGAAAGGGGGGCGCCGCCCCCCCTTCCTTGTCCTATTCGTACTAGGGGGGAGGGGGCGCGCGGCCTGCCCTGGCTGGCCCTCCTCTTCTCCCTTAGGGCCCATGTAGGCCCGTTAACCCCCGGGGAAGTTCCAGTAACCCTCGGTACTCTGGTAAAATCCGGATTTCACCCGGAACGATTCCGATATCCAAATATAGGCTTCCAATATATCAATCTTTATGTCTCGACCATTTCAAGACTCCTCGTCATGTCCGTGATCACATCCGGGACTCCGAACAACCTTCGGTACATCAAAACATATAAACTCATAATGAAACTGTCATCGTAACGTTAAGCGTGCGGACCCTACGGGTTCGAGAACAATGTAGACATGACAGAGACACGTCTCCGGTCAATAACCAATAGCAGAACCTGGATGCTCATATTGGCTCCCACATATTCTATGAAGATCTTTATCGGTCAGACCGCATAACAACATACGATGTTCCCTTTGTCATCAGTATGTTACTTGCCCGAGATTCGATCATCGGTATCTCAATACCTAGTTCAATCTCGTTACCGGCAAGTCTCTTTACTCGTTCCGTAATACATCATCTCGCAACTAACTCATTAGTTGCAATGCTTGCAAGGCTTATGTGATGTGCATTACCGAGAGGGCCCAGAGATACCTCTCCGACAATCAGAGTGACAAATCCTAATCTCGAAATACGCCAACCCAACAAGTACCTTTGGAGACACCTGTAGAGCACCTTTAAATCACCCAGTTACATTGTGACATTTGGTAGCACACAAAGTGTTCCTCCGGTAAATGGGAGTTGCATAATCTCATAGTCATAGGAACATGTATAAGTCATGAAGAAAGCAATAGCAACATACTAAACGATCAAGTGCTAAGCTAACGGAATGGGTCAAGTCAATCACATCATTCTCCTAATGATGTGATCCCGTTAATCAAATGACAACTCATGTCTATGGTGAGGAAACTTAACCATCTTTGATCAACGAGCTAGTCAAGTAGAGGCATACTAGTGACACTCTGTTTGTCTATGTATTCTCACATGTATTATGTTTCCGGTTAATACAATTCTAGCATGAATAATAAACATTTACCATGATATAAGGAAATAAATAATAACTTTATTATTGCCTCTAGGGCATATTTCCTTCAGTCTCCCACTTGCACTAGAGTCAATAATCTAGTTCACATCGCCATGTGATTTAACACCAATAGTTCACATCACCATCTGATTAACACCCATAGTTCACATCGTCATGTGACCAACACCCAAAGGGTTTACTAGAGTCAATAATCTAGTTCACATCGCTATGTGATTAACACCCAAAGAGTACTAAGGTGTGATCATGTTTTGCTTGTGAGAGAAGTTTTGTCTACGGGTCTGCCACATTCAGATCCGTATGTATTTTGCAAATTTCGATGTCTACAATGCTTTGCACGGAGGTACTCTAGCTAATTGCTCCCACTTTCAATATGTATCTAGACCGAGACTTAGAGTCATCTAGATTAGTGTCAAAACTTGCATCGACGTAACCCTTTATGACAAACCTTTTGTCACTTCCATAATCGAGAAACATATCCTTATTCCACTAAGGATAATTTTGACCGTTGTCCAGTGATCTACTCCTAGATCACTATTGTACTCCCTTGCCAAACTCAGTGGTAGGGTATGCAATAGATCTGGTACATAGCATGACATACTTTATAGAACCTTTGGTTGAGGCATAGGGAATGACTTTCATTCTCTTTCTATCTTCTGTCGTGGCTGGGCTTTGTGTCTTACTCAATTTCACACCTTGTAACACACGCAAGAAACTCTTTCATTGACTGTTCCATTTTGAACTACTTCAAAATCTTGTCAAGGTATGTACTCATTGAAAAAACTTATCAAGCGTCTTGATCTATCTCTATAGATCTTGATGCTCAATATGTAAGCAGCTTCACCGAGGTCCTTGTTTGAAAAACTCCTTTCAAATACTCCTTTATGCTTTGCTGAATAATTCTACATTATTTCTGATCAACAATATATCATTCACATATACTTATCAGAAATGTTGTAGTGCTCCCACTCACTTTCTTGTAAATACAGGCTTCACCGCAAGTCTGTATAAAACTTTATGCTTTGATCAACTCATCAAAGCGTATATTCCAACTCCGAGATGCTTGCACCAGTCCATAGATGGATCGCTGGAGCTTGCATATTTTGTTAGCACCTTTAGGATTGACAAAACCTTCTGGTTGCATCATATACAACTCTTCTTTAATAAATCCATTAAGGAATGCAGTTTTGTTTATCCATTTGCCAGATTTCATAAAATGCGGCTATTACTAACATGATTCGGACAGACTTAAGCATATATACGAGTGAGAAACTCTCATCATAGTCAACACCTTGAACTTGTCGAAAACCTTTTGCGACAATTCTAGCTTTGTAGATAGTAACACTACTATCAGCGTCCGTCTTCCTCTTGAAGATCCATTTAATCTTAATGGCTCACCGATCATTTGGGCAAGTCAATCAAAGTCCATACTTTGTTCTCATACATGGATCCCATCTCAGATTTCATGGCCTCAAACCATTTCACGGAATCTGGGCTCATCATCGCTTCCTCATAGTTCGTAGGTTCATCATGGTCAAGTAACATGACCTCCAGAACAGGATTACCGTACCACTCTGGTGCGGATCTCGCTTTGGTTTACCTACGAGGTTCGGTAGTAACTTGATCTGAAGTTACATGATCATCATCATTAGGTTCCTCACTAATTGGTGTAGGAGTCACAGGAACATATTTCTGTGATGAACTACTTTCCAAAAAGGGAGAAGGTACAATTACCTTATCAAGTTCTACTTTCCTCCCACTCACTTCTTTCGAGAGAAACTCCTTCTCTAGAAAGTATCCTTTCTCAGCAACGAATGTCTTGCCTTCGGATCTGTGATAGAAGGTGTACCCAATTGTCTCCTTTGGGTATCCTATGAAGACACATTTCTCCGATTTGGGTTTGAGCTTATCATGATGAAACTTTTTCTTATAAGCATCGCAACCCCAAACTTTGAGAAACGACAACTTTGGTTTCTTGCCAAACCATAGTTCATACGGTGTCATCTCAACAGATTTAGATGGTGCCCTTTTAACGTGAATGCAGTTGTCTCTAATGCATAACCCCAAAACGATAGTGGTAAATCGGTAAGAAACATCATAGATTGCACTATATCCAATAAAGTACGGTTATGACGTTCGGAGACACCATTATGTTGTGGTGTTCTAGGTGGCATGAGTTTGTGAAACTATTCCACATTGTTTTAATTGAAGGCCAAACTCGTAACTCAAATATTTGCCTCTACGATCAGATCGTAGAAACTTTATTTTCTTGTTACGATGATTTTCTACTTCACTCTGAAATTCTTTAAACTTTTCAAATGTTTCAGACTTATGTTTCATCAAGTAGATATACCCATATCTTCTCAAATCATATGTGAAGGTCAGAAAATAACGATACCCGCCGCGAGCTTCAACACTCATCGGATCGCATACATCAGTATGTATTATTTCCAGTAAGTCAGTTGCTCGCTCCATTGTTCCCGAGAACGGAGTCTTAGTCATCTTGCCCATGAGGCATGGTTCGCAAGCATCAAGTGATTCATAATCAAGTGATTCCAAAAACCTATCAGCATGCAGTTTCTTCATGCGCTTTACACCAATATGACCTAAACTTCAGTGCCACAAATAAGTTGCACTATCATTATTAACTTTGCATCTTTTGGCTTTCAATATTATCAATATGTGTATCACTATGATCGAGATCCAACAAACCATTTTATTGGGTGTATGACCATAGAAGGTTTTATTCATGTAAACAGAACAACAATTATTCTCTAATTTAAATGAATAACCTTTTTGCAACAAACATGATCAAATCATATTCATGCTCAATGCAAACACCAAATAACACTTATTTAGTTTCAACACTAATCCCGAAAGTATAGGGGAGTGTGCGATGATGATCATATCAATCTTGGAACCACTTCCAACACACATCGTCACTTCACCCTCAACTAGTTTCTGTTCATTCTGCAACTCCTGTTTTGAGCTACTACTCTTAGCAACTAAACCAGTATCAAATACCAAGGGGTTGCTACGAACACTAGTAAAATACTCATCAATAATCTGTATATCAAATATACCTTTGTTCACTTTGCCATCCTTCTTATCCGCCAAATACTTGGGGCAGTTCCGCTTCCAATGACCAGTTCCTTTGCAGTAGAAGCACTCAGTCTCAGGCTTAGGACCAGACTTGGGCTTCTTCACTTGAGCAGCAACTTGCTTGCCGTTCTTCTTGAAGTTCCCCTTCTTCCCTTTGCCCTTTTCTTGAAACTAGTGGTCTTGTCAACCATCAACACTTGATGTTTTTCTTGATTTCTACCTTCGTTGATTTCAGCATCACGAAGAGCTTGGGAGTCATTTCCGTTATCCCTTGCATATTATAGTTCATCACGAAGTTCTACTAACTTGGTGATGGTGACTAGAGAATTTTGTCAATCACTATCTTATCTGGAAGATTAACTCCCACTTGATTCAGGCGATTATAGTACCGAGACAATCAGAGCATATGATCACTGCTTGAGCTATTCTCCTCCATCTTTTAGCTATAGAACTTGTTAGAGACCTCATAGCTCTCAACTCGGGTATTTGCTTGAAATATTAACTTCAACTCCTGGAACATCTTATATGGTCCATGACATTCAAAACGTCTTTGAAGTCCCGATTCTAAGCCGTTAAGCATGGTGCATTAAACTATCAAGTAGTCATCATATTGAGCTAGACAAACGTTCATAGCGTCTGCATCTGCTCCTGCAATAGGTCTGTCACCTAGCGGTGCATCAAGGACATAATTCTTTTGTCCAGCAATGAGGATAATCCTCAGATCACAAATCCAATCCGCATCATTGCTACTAACATCTTTCAACTCAGTTTTTCTCTAGGAACATATCAAAACAAACGGGGAGCAAAATCGCGAGCTATTGTTCTAAAACATAGATATGCTAATACTACCAGGACTAAGTTCATGATAAATTTAAGTTCAATTAATCAGATTACTTAAGAACTCCCACTTAGATAGACATCCCTATAATCCTCTAAGTGATGACGTGATCCAAATCAACTAAACCATGTCCGATCATCACGTGAGATGGAGTAGTTTCAATGGTGAGCATCACTATGTTGATCATATCTACTATATGATTCACGCTCGACCTTTCGGTCTCAGTGTTCCGAGGCCATATCTGTTATATGCTAGGCTCGTCAAGTTTAACCTGAGTATTCCGCGTGTGCAACTGTTTTGCACCCGTTGTATTTGAACGTAGAGCCTATGACACCCGATCATCACGTGGTGTCTCAGCACGAAGAACTTTCGCAACGGTGCATACTCAGGGAGAACACTTGTACCTTGATAATTAGTGAGAAATCATCTTATAAAGCTACCATCAAACTAAGCAAAATAAGATGTATAAAAGATAAACATCACATGCAATCAAAATATGTGACATGATATGGCCAGCATCATCTTGTGCCTTTGATCTCCATCTCCAAAGCATCGTCATGATTTCCATCGTCACCGGCATGACACCATGATCTCCATCATCTTGATCTATATCAATGTGTCGTCACATGGTCGTCTCACCAACTATTGCTCTTGCAACTGTTGCTATCGCATAGCGATAAAGTAAAGCAATTATTTGGCGCTTGCATCTTATGCAATAAAGAGAAAACCATAAGGCTTCTGCCAGTTGCCGATAACTTCATCAAAAACATGATCATATCATACAACAACTTATATCTCATCACGTCTTGACCATATCACATCACAACATGCCCTGCAAAAACAAGTTAGACGTCCTCTACTTTGTTGTTGCAAGTTTTACGTGGCTGCTACGGGCTGAGCAAGAACCGTTCTTACCTACGCCTCAAAACCACAACGATAGTTTGTCAAGTTGGTGCTGTTTTAACCTTCGCAAGGACCGGGCGTAGCCACACTCGGTTCAACTAAAGTTGGAGAAACTGACACCCGCCAACCACCTGTGTGCAAAGCACGTCGGTAGAACCAGTCTCGCGTAAGCGTACGCGTAATATCGGTCCGGGCCGCTTCATCCAACAATACCGCTGAACCAAAGTATGACATGCTGGTAAGCAGTATGACTTATATCGCCCACAACTCACTTGTGTTCTACTCGTGCATATGACATCTACGCATAAAACCTGGCTCGGATGCCACTGTTGGGTAACATAGTAATTTCAAAAAATTTCCTACGCACACGCAAGATCATGGTGATGCATAGCAACGAGGGGAGAGTGTTGTCTACGTACCTTCGTAGACCGATAGCGGAAGCGTTATAACAACGCGGTTGATGTAGTCGTACGGCTTCACGGCCCGACCGATCAAACACCGAAACTACGGCACCTCCGAGTTCTAGCACAGGTTCAGCTCGATGACGATCCCCGGACTCCGATCCAGCAAAGTGTCGGCGATGAGTTCCGTCAGCACGACGGCGTGGTGACAATCTTGATGCTCTACGTTGCAGGGCTTCGCCTAAGCAACGCTACGATATGACCGAGGTGGAATATGGTTGAAGGGGGCACCGCACACGGCTAAGGAACGATCACGAAGATCAACTTGTGTGTCTTGGGGTGCCCCCTCGCCCCCGTATATAAAGGAGGGAGGGGGGAGGTGCGGCCGGCCCCTAGGGGTGCGCCTGGAGGAGTCCTACTCCCACCGGAAGTAGGACTCCCCCCTCTTGCCTTGTTGGAGAAGGAAAGGGGAAGGGGGAAAGAGGAAAGGGGGCGCCGCCCTCCCTTCCTTGTCCTATTCGGACTAGGGGGGAGGGGGCGTGGGGCCTGCCCTGGCCGGCCCTCCTCTTCTCCCTTAGGGCCCATGTAGGCCCATTAACCCCCGGGGAGGTTCCAGTAACCCCCGATACTCTGGTAAAATCCTGATTTCACCCGGAACGATTCCGATATCCAAATATAGGCTTCCAGTATATCAATCTTTATGTCTCGACCATTTCGAGACTCCTCGTCATGTCCGTGATCACATCCGGGACTCAGAACAACCTTTGGTACATCAAAACATATAAACTCATAATGAAACTGTCATCATAATGTTAAGCGTGCGGACCCTACGGGTTCGAGAACAATGTAGACATGACCGAGACACGTCTCCGGTCAATAACCAATAGCGGAACCTGGATGCTCATATTGGCTCCCACATATTCTACGAAGATCTTTATCGGTCAGACTGCATAACAACATACGTTGTTCCCTTTGTCATCGGTATGTTACTTGCCCGAGATTCGATCGTCGGTATCTCAATACCTAGTTGAATCTCGTTACCGGCAAGTCGCTTTACTCGTTCCCCAATACATCATCTCGCAACTAACTCATTAGTTGCAATGCTGGCAAGGCTTATGTGATGTGCATTATCGAGAGGGCCCAGAGATACCTCTCCGACAATCGGAGTGACAAATCCTAATCTCGAAATACGCCAACCCAACAAGTACCTTCGGAGACACCTGTAGAGCACCTTTATAATCACCCAGTTACGTTGTGACGTTTGGTAGCACAGAAAGTGTTCCTCCGGTAAACGGGAGTTGCATAATCTCATAGTCATAGGAACATGTATAAGTCATGAAGAAAGCAATAGCAACATACTAAACGATCAAGTGCTAAGCTAACGGTATGGGTCAAGTCAATCACATCATTCTCCTAATGATGTGATCCCGTTAATCAAATGACAACTCATGCCTATGGTTAAGAAACTTAACCATCTTTGATCAATGAGCTAGTCAAGTACAGGCATACTAGTGACACTCTGTTTGTCTATGTATTCACACATGTATTATGCTTCCGGTTAATACAATTCTAGCATGAATAATAAACATTTATCATTATATAAGGAAATAAATATTAACTTTATTATTGCCTCTAGGGCATATTTCCTTCAACAGCACAAGCAACCGTCAAGTTCTTAAACGGACTAGTCTGTCGTTTTGGTGTAGCAAACAGAGTCATCACCAACAACGAAACGTAGTTCACAAGCCGCACCATCATGCAACACGTCCAAGACCTTGGCAGCAAGATATGTTTTGCTTCTGTTGCACATCCACGAAGCAACGGCCAGGCAGAAAGGGCAAATGCTGAAGGGTTACGGGGCCTCAGGACGAGGACTTTTGACAGGCTGCACAATTGCAGAAGGCGCTGGATTGACGAGTTGTCGGCGGTTCTTTGGTCAATTAGAACAATGCCAAATCGAGCCACCGGCCAGACACCCTTCTCCCTTGTGTACGGGGCAGAAGCAGTTCTCCCCAGGGAACTCTCATATGGGTCGCCTCGGGTGCTCGCTTATGATGAGCTTGAGCAAGAGCAGTTGCGGCAAGATGATGCTAAGCTCCTTGAGGAAGATCGTCTTCGGGCTGCTGTGCGAGCTGTGCGCTACCAACAAACCTTGCGTCGCTACCATAGACGCAAGGTTCATGCCCAAATCTTAGAGCAAGGCGACCTTGTTCTTCGGCGCATTCAGTCAGCCAAGAATTCCAACAAGTTGACGCCAAAGTGGGAAGGCCCTTACCGGGTAATACAAGTCACCAAGCCTGGCGCAGTCCGTCTGGAGACCGAAGATGGTATCCCAGTGAGCAACTCCTGGAACATCGAACACCTTGGCAAGTTTTACCCGTGAGGCGCGGTTGTCGGGCCCCCCGGCAGACCACCTTTTATACGAGCCTTGCCGGCAAGGCATGGGACCCTTTGTACAAAGACAGGCGCAGACCCTAAGCAATAGATGAATAAACAAAGCACTGGTGCCCAAGAATTAGCATGCATGTTAGATTGAGTTTCTCTTTGGTAGGGTTGATAGTGCTTAGCGGCAACTAACCCCTAGCATAGAGGTCGAGTGTGCGTGTCTTTTCGTCCCTTCCAGTCCTCTTTGGTTTGCAGGATGCACGGGCACTTCAGCGGAGCCTATTGAAGGAAAGGAGATAAACTGACACCCCGACCCCGGCAAGCCGAGGTTGCCGGGGGCAGCAGATTCAGATAAGTCTTTTCTCTTCCCCTGCTGCGTACTTCCGTATGAAGCTTGATATGAAACCTCGCTCGACCCCATGCCACCGTGCTCCCTTTTTTCTACCCCCAAACCCTCTTTTTGGGCTGGAATGGGGTTGTAGTTGCGATTCAAGGGGAATGGGTGAAGGTCCTAATCCTACTTCGCCCCTACCTCCGCCAAGGGGGTAAGCGTAGTCGTGGTATGAACTGGGAGGACGACAAGGCTTGTTGTCGGGTGACGTTGTTTATTAAAACATAACAAGGACTCGCACCTTGGTGTGGGCCTCGCTAATGCACAAAAGAACCCGGCAACCACCCTTTTTCTTCATTAAGACGTTGACTAACAAGTACAATTCATACGAAAGATAAGTGTGAGCAAGGGGTTACAAAGCTTAAATTTGACAAGTGCCCGTAGGCTTAAGATCTAAAAAAGATGGCAAGGTGCCCGTAATCCCTTTCTTTTCCCTCTCCCCACGAAGCAGATCAAGATAGCGGGAGGGCAAAAGGAGTGCCTAGGTGAGGTACACGCGGCAGAAGAAACCAAGAGAACCCCTTGGCGGCCGTCCAGAAGAAGGATGGTGATTACGGTGCCGAGAGAGAAGCCGAAAGATGAGGCAGCGGGCTGGCAATGCGCGATGAAGGCGTCGATGCCATCGTACTCCGACTTGACGGCCCGCCACCCACCTTCTTCATCTTCTCCGGCCTTCCAGCGCCTGCTGCTAGAAGCGGCAGCCCCGAGAAGTTCAAGGAGCTTGCTTGAGAAGCCACTGCCAAGAACCATCCCTCAGCAAGTCGCTCTGCCGGGGAGAAGACCAGGTGCAGATGATGGTGATGCCGGCATCGCCCGGGGAGGGTGTGTTTCATGTTTAGTCAGACCCATCCCCATCATCCTCCCCACCGGTGTCCTCCTCGTCACTATCCCTTGAGGAGGAGCTCTCTCGTCGGTCGAGCTCTCCGCGCAACACCCTTGCCAGATTCTCAAGCGCCCGAAAACCTTGATGGAGAGCAGGTCAGCCTCCACCAATTTGAAGTGGAGGATGTGCCCCTTCATCAGGCAGTTGGCGCGTGCAAAGGTTTTTCAACCACGACAAAGAAGCATTACATGAGGGACGGGGAACTTTATGTTCGCCCACATGTCGCCATTGCAACATCCCTTCATGTGAAGCCTCAACCTCGATGGCCGGTCAACCTCTAGCACCCTCGCGAACGCCTATGGAAGGCGAAGGCGGCTACGTGGCGGCTCACGCAGCTGCAGGATAAACTCCAGCGCCGTGTCTCCAACAGCTGGTGACATGACTAGTCTGCAGAGAGCATGGGCAACTCAACAACACGTGGAGTGCACTAGGCAAACAAGTGCCCAAACAAGTACAAGAAGCCAGGATAGGACTCCAAGTCTGTCAATGGCACTCTAAGCAACAATGATGGGGCATCTGGGTATGGTAATCTGTTTACCGTACTTTCAGTTTGTTAGTCCACCGACAGGTGGGTTCAAACTGCGGCCAGTATTCATGTGTGTGCTGAAGTATATTTGTTTTCTTGCATCATATAAATATGAAATCCACAGGGATGCACAGCTTGATTTTACTACAACTGCACAAAATGTTCAGATGGTTCGTGTCCTCCATAATACTTCATCATGCACAATACATCGAATGGTTCTCTAATCATTCGTCGTCACCTTGAGCCACCGGACTATCAGATGGCAAACTGATGACAAACCCTTCCCATTCCACAATCATAGGCATTACATATTTTGAATGGGAAAAGCTTGTCAAAGTTTAATCATTGATGTTAGCAAGAACACATTAGTTTAATATATTCACTGGTGCGCGTCGGTGCTATATAAACAGTTTTTAACCCCTTTCCGCGACGACATTTGGACCCGTCGCCAAGTGAGTGTGGGCGATAGGGGTGTCCTTCCCACACGACCCAGAAATCGTCGGGGATAGGCCCTCCTGGGACACCAAATGAGCCCGTGTGTGATCAGGCGAGGCATCGAAACCCAATCATTTCCGTAGGTATGTACATCCCACACGGTGAATCCCAGAAAAACATCTCCATAGGTGTGTACATCCCACACGGTGAATCCCAGGAAAACATTTCCGTAGTTATGTACATCCCACACGGTGAATCCCAGAAAAACATTTCCGTAGGTATGTATATCACACAGTCAATCCAAGGAATACGTTTTCGTTCTTATGTACATCCCACATAGTCAATCCAGGGAGAACGTTTCTGTTCGTATCTACATCCCACACCGTTTTATGTGTAGGCTCGTGTGTGAAAGGTGTAACTATCAGACACGCTCTGCCTTGGTTAACTATTTGCTTTTATCAACTACACCACACACGATTTGATGAAGAAAACTGTGTGGCATTGGGCTATCCATCACAAGCGTTTTTACTGCTAGAACCGTTTGCAAAGGTCCATGACACATTTAGCAGGTTCATTAGTTTATAATTAATAATTCTAGTATTACACAAATTCACATTTCATATCGAAGAGCTGTCTACCAATTTCATATCAGGCACATAAATACATTATAAGATCACAGTACGATAGCTACAAGAAAACAACACAGTACAACACATAGCTAGTTCAACTTCATAAGAACAATATATTCATTTCCCTAATCGAGATCATCCAGGCTCATCTTATCCACCTATGATTTCAGTTCAGTAAGAACCTTTTTTGCACGGGCCAACTGGGAAAGTGCCTCCTCCTTCGCCAACACCATCTTAGCAAAGTCCGATTTAAAAAAATCTGAGCTCATTCTCCACCTTCAACTTTTTATCCCGCATCTTCAAATATTCTTCAGCATTGACAACAGTTTCTCTAAGCCTACGTATGTTCTCTTCCTCATACATGCTCCAGAGCTTCGCTAGGAACATCTGCAAAGACTGTGGCCACTCTTGATCAACCCACTCCAAGTAACAACACTTTTGTTCATCCTATAATATTTAAAACTAGATCAGTAACAATTATAGGGGAATGGGTTTATAGCAACATAGAAAATCACTATCGGTGTACTAAAGTAGGGGTACCTTAATACCCCGAACTTGTGCACGGGCAGTAGTAGCGTCCCGCGGCAAGGCCTGCCAGGGGAGCGACAAGAGTCTCCACGGCCCTTTCCGGGCCGGACGAAGGCCAAGTCATCGAGCCTAGAAGACCAAGCCCCGGCAAGAGGAGCTTGCCGGGTCGAGAAGGCAAGGTCCGGCAAGAGGAGCTTGCCGGGCCAAGGCGACAAGGCCCCGGCAAGAGGAGCTTGCCGGGACGACTAAGCCGAAGCACCAAGGCCCCGGCGGGAGGAGCTCGCCGGGACGGCCAAGCCAAGGCACACCAAGAGAAGCCCGCCGCGGCGCTCCGCGCGCCCCGGCAAGGCCTGGCGAGCGGCAAGCTCCCAGGTGCGGCAAGGCAACTATCGCGGCAAGCCACTTGCCGCGGCAAACCACCACATCAGGCCTGCGCTCCAGCTCACCTGCCCACGCGTCGCTCTGGGGCTTCCCCGGAGGCACGTGGCGGGACGCCGCGCAACCTGAGACGTGCGGTGGCATGCGACGTTGGCAGAGTCGCCCCCGTGGCAAGCGGAGGCGCTCCTAACGGTCCGCCTCGGCACTGTTCAAGCGATCCAGACGGGCATTTAATGCCTTTGTCTCCCGCCGTCAGAGTTAGGTGCGATAGCACTGTGCGGCCACTGTTTGCACAGCCCCTTGCCATTTTTACCCTCACCTACGTCGCTACCTGTGGGAAACCCCTTAGCATATAAAAGGAGGCACATGCGCACGTAGAGGGGAAGGAGGAGGAGAGACCGGAAGGGATCCAGACCCCCAGAGGAACCCTAGAGCCCAGGGAGATCGAACCCTAGGGACTACGTCCAGCTCCAACTCATTGTAGCTTCTTGCACCCCAGAGCAAGAACCCCAATCAACCAGACATGCAGCAGTAGGGTTTTACGCATCCGTGCGGCCCGAAGCTGGGTAAAATCATTGTGTGTGTGTGTGTCGCCTCGATCTGCTCTTTGTGCATCCTCCGCCCCCGCCGAACCGACAAGGGGGTCCGTCCCCATAGGTGCTCGTGGAGGCCGATATCCCCCGACATCTTTGGCGCGCCAGGTAGGGGGTGCGTCGAGGTTGTGCGAACCAGATTCGGCGACCACAGGCAAGCTCAGGTATGGCCAGGGACCTTTCCGCTCCGATCCGCTGAGCGGAGGCATTCCTCCTCACGAACTCGCGCACGGCCCTCCTCAAGTACCCACTCACGCAGAGTCCGGGCAAGAGCAGCTGCTCCTTGAGGAGGACCGCCTTCCGGCCGCTGAGCGAGTTTCTCGCTTCCAGCAAACTCTGCGCCCCTCCCGTAGCCGCAGAAGTTAGCGCCGGAAGTTGCGGGAAAGGCGACCTCGTTCTTCGGCGAGCCCAGGCCGCCAAGATCCAAACGAGTCGACGCCGACCGTGGGAGGAACCTTGCCAGCACGGCGGTCGGAACCCATTCCATCGGCCATCCTCTCTGTCCAAGTCTTGCCGCAGTTGCATGTAATCCTTGGTACAGAGACGGGCGCGGATCCCGAGCATAGCTTATGTGCCCCGCACATCTTGTCGATTTCGCGCCTCTCCGCTTGGCGCAGGCATCATTTGACACGATTGCGCTTCACTCGACTCCGGCAAGCGATGGCGGGCCGCGAAGCCCAAAGCCTTCATTATTCCCTTACCTCGAGAAGGGGGGATGACAGGATAGGCTGGCGCGTCGCCCGAGGAAGCTGCGCCTTGTCGGACGGCAAACGACAGAGAAGCTAAGTTGCCAAAGTTTGAGCAATTAAGCTCCTTTTTATTCTTAAGTTATCTTCCTCGAACGACCGAGCTTCGTATGGGAAACCTGTGCGCGGAGGGGCCGGCTCGTGGCTGGTTGCGCCCTTATTTCGTTTCGAGTCCGCTAAACGACTTAAGTGTGCTACATCCCGAGTAGCGTCCTTACTTGTTTCGAGCTCGCTCGGCAGCTTGAGCGTGCCGCGACTGCAGTCGCCACGCCTACCTCGCCCCGAGCCTGCTCAACATTTAAGTGAGTTGCGCCAGCCGCGGCAAGGTTTCTTGCCGGTGGAAGCCCCGTCAGCGGGTTGCTGATGTCCCGCACTCGGCACCCGTGGCAAGGCGGAGACTTTCGCCGACAAGTTCCTGTGAGCGTAGGGCGCGAACGTACGAAGCATAAAGTCGAACGAGGGAGATAACAGCGCAATGCACTACCTAAGATAAAAGTTATATTACAAAATGACTTGCCGCTGCCCTAATCAGCTGTTTCTGTGGCATGCTCAGCAGCGACAGGGGAAGAAAAGAAAGAGGTGGGCGGCCTAATCCGCGCGGTCGCCCTCGACCCGCCTGATCCCGGCCACCCTTTCCACGATGGGGGTGACGAGGGCCCTGATCTCCGTCAGATCAGCATATTTCGGCAAGTGCCTGAGGACGTTGGTGAGCCTGATGGTGGGGTTGCGGAAGACGATCTTCACCAACACCCTCTCGAGGGCCCCGGAGACGGCTTCCCGCGTCTCCTCGGCCAGCTGTTCTGGGATCTTTTCCCGGAGGTGCCGGAGCACCCCCACCAAGCCCTTGAAGAAGGAAGTGAGCTTGGCGCTCGGCGGGACGTCCTCGCCGGAGGGGTACTCGTGGCCCTCCATCCCCAGCAGCTTTAGCTCCTGGTCGATGGTGGAGGCGATGTCGACGAGGCCTTCCATCCACCACTCCACCGTCTCTCGGAAGGCGTTCTGGGTAACGGCGGCGCTCCTCAACAGCTCCTCGTTGCCAGCAACCTCCTTCCGCAAGGTCGCTTCCTGCTCCTTGGCGCTCTCCAGCGCCTTGGCCAGGGTGTCCAGCTTCAGCTCGAGGACAGCCTTGGAGTCCTTAGCGGCGTCGAGCTCCTGGATCTTCTCGGCGAAGCGGCCCTGCAGCTCGCCAAGGGAGTGAGCGCCCTTCTCGCGCTCTAGTTTGAGCGCGGCAAGCTCCTCGCCGCTCGCCTTGAGGTCGCAGACGAGCTGCGCCACCCTCGCCTCCAGCTCCCCCTTGGCGACCTCGGCGGCCGCGGCGGCATCCTGTGCCTTCTGCAGGTCCCCTCCAAGCGCCTACTCGCGCGCGGCAACCTCCTCCTCGTGGCTGGCGAGGCTGGCCCTCTGCTGCACCAGTTCGCTCTCCCGCGCGGATAGCCCCGCAGCGGCAAGCCTCTGCTGCTCTTCAGCCTCTGCCTTCTCGAGGAGGAAGGCCATCCGCGCCTCGTCGAGCAGCCTCCGCTCCTCCGCCAAGGACCGGAGGGCCTCCTGGTTGAGCTCCCGGAGCTCCCCGGCACGCTTCTCCATGTCCGCGCCGGCCTTTGCGACGAGTGCCTCCTGGCGCTCCACCTTGGCCTGCCGGGCGCGGTAGAGCGACACAAGCTTCCGGAGCAGCCGCTCCTCCTCGGGCTCGCCGCTGCCGGTGCTTGGCGCGTCGACCACTGTCAGCCTGACGGAGGTGAGCACTTCTCCGTCCAAGGCCTCCCCCTCGACTGGCGCCCTAGAGCTAGGCTCCCAGGGGAGCCTGATGAAGACGCCATCGCCGGCCTGCAGGTAGGCGCCTGCCGGGGGCTCCTCGGGGCCCGACGTGGTAGCAGCAGCGGGATCGCCGGACTGCGGAGTGCTTGACGCCTCGGCCTCCCCGGGGCCGTCGGCACGGTCGCCGGTCCCCTCGTCGCCTGCTGCCGCGGCGCCCTTGGCGGCTTCGGCCTCCCCGCCGCCTGCCGGGTCGTCGGCGCCTTCCGCCTCCTCGATGACGACGACGTCGTCGGCGTCGCCACGCGCGCCCTCCTCGACGACGACCTCGGTCTCCATCGGGTCCGCGGTGGGCGGGTCTGATGGCCGGAAGAGGGGAGAAGAGTCAGCTGAATAGCCGACAAAGAAGCTCATAAGGAAAGATAGCCACGGGAAGTTTTCCGTGCAGGGGGGCTTACCGGTGGCAGGGTCCGTGGCCGCGGCCTCCGCTGCCGGGGGATCGCTGGCCGCGTCCCTCGCCGTAGATCCCTCCCTTGCTGGAGAGGTCTTCCTTGCCGGGGGCTCCTCCCTTGCCGGGGAGGTCTCCCCTGCCGGGGGCTCCTCCCTTGCCGGAGATTTCTCCCTAGGCGGGGTGGTCGAACCGGACGGCGCGGCAGGAGTGCCCCCCGGGGTCGCCTGCTGGGGCTGCTCTGCTCCTACCCAACGACAACAACAACAGCCACATGTTAGCAAAGAGAAGGGAAGCTCGCGCGCGCGCCAAACGGCAAGAGCTAGCCGTGCCCTCACCCTGGGGGCTGCGCTGTGGGCTGCCCTGCGGGCCCGCTGCCAGGTCCGGCAAGGTCGTCCCCGGCACCTCCCCAGTTGCCGGAGGAGATTCGCCCTCAAGGACGACCAGCGGGATCTTGGCCCTCTTCGCCCTCCTCTGGGCCAGCGTCCTGAAAAGGGAACGGTTTCGGGGGGGATGAATGGGCTGCGAAACAAGACGAAGCAACAAAAATTAAGAAGATACAAGCTCTACCAGGAACTTACTCTCCGTCCTCCTCTTCGTCGTCGGAGCTGAGCGCGGAATAATCAAAAACCGGCTTGCTCCAGGCGCGAGGAGACAGGGGAGTGGGTTCCCGGGACCGCTTGGCGGGGGCGGTGGACGACCCCGCCCCCGTTGCCGCCGCGGAACAAGGAGCGGCAGGAGCAGAAGCCGTGGCCCGTGAGGACCCCGCTCCCGCTGCTTCAGAGGCGCGCGTCACCCGGGGCTGCGGTTGCTGGTCGGCCTGCCGCACCACCTCTCCGGCCCTGAAGAGACGCCTCCTCGGCTGGGCAGGGGGCTCCGCCTGCGACGAGCTGCCCGGGAGCTGCGAGGAGGGCGCGTCCACCTCCGGCAAGCCACCCACGTCCTGGGCGGGCTCGCCCGCACCACCGTGCCCAGCTGGTTCCTCCGCGCCGGCGAGCTCCATCTGGTCGGCGAGGCTCTCCGCCTCCGCCGCGTCTGCCTCGGCCAGGGTGAAGCCAGACTCGCCCGCGGCCGCGGCGGCCGCCGCCTCCTCCATCGTGGAGGCGATGTAGGCTAGCTCCTCGGGGGTGGTGTCCCGCGTGAGGCCCCTCTTCTCATCGGGGTCGACCGGCACCTCCTCCAAGTTGTCGAAGAAGGCCTGCACGACGTCATCCGCCGGCTCCTGCCAGGTCGCGTCGATCCCGTGCGAGTCGCACAGCGGCATCATCGCAAGGATGCGGCTGAGCGCCGAGTTGTTGCACAGGGGGACGATGCCCGACGGCAATCTGAACCATTCTGGGTGCTCGGAGTCGTGCTTGAACAGCTCCTTCAACACTCCGTCGAGCTCCAGAACGGTGAAGTTGTAGTTAAGGCCCGGGCGCAGCCTCATGATGTCCGCCGCGTTTTGGAATTCCCAAGCCGGTTTCCCCCTCTCCTGCAGGGGGGCGAAACGCCGGCGAAGGAAATCCGCGCCGACGGCGCCGACGGTGAGCCCGGCAAACCTGAGGCGCAGGATGCGGGTGGCGGCAATCTTCAGCTTGGCGTCGTCCGGGGCCAGGTCGCTCCAGTCGCGGCCGCGCACCACTGGAGTTCGCCGCACGGCGGTGAACGGCGGTGGATTCTCCTCGACGATCAGGCACCACTCGGCCCTCCACTCCTCCCATCTGCCACGGAGTTCCCCCTCCAAGTAGGCCTCTTTCTTGCCGGTCCTGGAGATCCAAGCGACTCCGCCGGACAGCGGCTCTCCTTTCTCCACCCGGGGAGTAAAGAAGTGCCGGAAGAGGGCTACGTTGGGGCCGACAAAGTTCTCGCAAAGGTGTGCGAAAACCGCCATTGTCAGAACGGCATTGGGGTGAAGTCAAGGAGATGGAGGTTGTAGGTGTGCATGATGTCGCAGAAGAACTCAGAAAAAGGCGGGCAGAGCCCGCAGAGGAAGAACACGGCGAAGAAAGGGTACCCGGTCGGGTACAGCTTCTGGGCGATGGCGGGAAGAACTCGCGTGCGCGGATGCGCTCGCGTCGCCGTCGGCCAGAAGAGGAGGTATTCGTTCTTCAACCTCAGCGCATCAAGCTGAGGGGGGAACGTCGCCGTCTCCTTCCGAAGCGCTTCCAGCCGCAGCGCCTCGGCCGACTTCACGGCCTTCCCCTTCGCCTTGTCGCTCTTCGGGGCCATGGCAGAAATGGGGAGGGGGAGTTGTCGGCGTTGGCGGCGCCGGGGGCTGCGAGGGCGAATCGCTGCTTTCTCTAGCAAGGAGGAGGTGGCGGAGATTTTCGAGGAACAGCAATCGGCGGAATGGCGAGCTTCCCCTGTTCCCCTCCGCTTATAAAGGGGGGAAGGAGCGGGGGCGGACGCTCCGCCTTCCCAGATAAAGGAGTCGTGCCCGACGTGACGCATGCCTGCGGGCCTCAGTCCCGCGCACGCCGCCCACGTCACGCACGCCTCGGACGCCTCGCCCCCCCCCCCCACGACGCCGCGATAAGCGCGCGCCACTTGGGGAGGGCGCGACGAGCACGGAGTTAAGGAGCAGCGCAACCCAGGCCACGCGTGCCCGTGCACTGTTAGGGTCTGGCCCAACAACGCTCGGCACCGTGTATGGCCCAGACCCGGGGGCTCCTGTCGGTGTACTAAAGTAGGGGTACCTTAATACCCTGAACTTGTGCACGGGCAGTAGTAGCGTCCCGCGGCAAGGCCTGCCAGGGGAGCGACAAGAGTCTCCACGGCCCTTTCCGGGCCGGACGAAGGCCAAGTGATCGAGCCTAGAAGACCAAGCCCCGGCAAGAGGAGCTTGCCGGGTCGAGAAGGCAAGGTCCGGCAAGAGGAGCTTGCCGGGCCAAGGCGACAAGGCCCCGGCAAGAGGAGCTTGCCGGGACGACTAAGCCGAAGCACCAAGGCCCCGGCGGGAGGAGCTCGCCGGGACGGCCAAGCCAAGGCACACCAAGAGAAGCCCGCCGCGGCGCTCCGCGCGCCCCGGCAAGGCCTGGCGAGCGGCAAGCTCCCAGGTGCGGCAAGGCAACTATCGCGGCAAGCCACTTGCCGCGGCAAACCACCACATCAGGCCTGCGCTCCAGCTCACCTGCCCACGCGTCGCTCTGGGGCTTCCCCGGAGGCACGTGGCGGGGCGCCGCGCAACCTGAGACGCGCGGTGGCATGCGACGTTGGCAGAGTCGCCCCCGTGGCAAGCGGAGGCGCTCCTAACGGTCCGCCTCGGCACTGTTCAAGCGATCCAGACGGGCATTTAATGCCTTTGTCTCCCGCCGTCAGAGTTAGGTGCGATAGCACTGTGCGGCCACTGTTTGCACAGCCCCTTGCCATTTTTACCCTCACCTACGTCGCTACCTGTGGGAAACCCCTTAGCATATAAAAGGAGGCCCATGCGCACGTAGAGGGGAAGGAGGAGGAGAGACCGGAAGGGATCCAGACCCCCAGAGGAACCCTAGAGCCTAGGGAGATCGAACCCTAGGGACTACGTCCAGCTCCAACTCATTGTAGCTTCTTGCGCCCCAGAGCAAGAACCCCAATCAACCAGACATGCAGCAGTAGGGTTTTACGCATCCGTGCGGCCCGAAGCTGGGTAAAATCGTTGTGTGTGTGTGTCGCCTCGATCTGCTCTTTGTGCATCCTCCGCCCCTGCCGAACCGACAAGGGGCTCCGTCCCCATAGGTGCTCGTGGAGGCCGATATCCCCCGACAATCACCAATGCTTATTTTGAAAAACCGAAGAAACATGTTAATCATCACATATCTTCTCAAAAAGAACAATGTGCAAATGAATTAATTGCTACTGAGACAACAACCAAATTCTGGAACATCAGAAGCTATAATTAACTACAACAACGCTACAAGTTCTTACTCACGTACAATAAATAACAAATTGAACATTTTATGAGGAAGGTAAACATAACTGCAACAGCATAGCGATAGTGTTTGGATGACAGCAAATTGATACTAACAGTTGTGTACATGCACAAATTTAGTAACATAGAACTAATAGCACTAAGGATGTCCACTATGTATGCCAAAACATGGGTAAAGACAACTGTTGCTACATCTCGCACTGGTGCCCTGCACTGGCGAGCCGAGGCAGATGACCTGGACTCCAGAGCACGTAGTTGCTCCAATTCCTAGTTCCTTCGTGCCATAAGATTTTGCTATTTTACTGCTTGGCTGCTCGAATGTGTGGAGCAAAGGTTGCTGCACAAACTGCTGAAGAGGTGCCAAATAATTTTCTAATGGCACCGCCGATGAGATGGCAACAATTTAAGATACTAGGTACAAATTGTGACACCGGCTTAGGATGTGTTTGGTTGAAGGTGTGGTATGAATGGGTTGGGACTGTGACAATGTCAGAATCACATCTAACAAATGATTTGTAACAACAAAAGAGGGTCTAACCTTCTCTGCACATACCAGAAACTTCCTCCCACTGTCCACAGATTCAAACACAAGTAGCTTCATGCATGGAGATTCATGGTGACAACGAGTAGATAGATCTTCAGCCACCCCGCTCCATTCGTTGCCACTGATGGTCCCAGGGAGCTACAAGAGGAAGAAATGACTCAAATTGACCACCGGGTAAAAATCCTTCATTCCAAGTCATAGCCCGAGAGAGAGAAGAGAGGTATACCCGAGTGGTGAAGGAGTCATCGCCGGAGGAGGAACCGCTCGAGAGGTCTTTGAAGAAGACCGTGGCGACCCCGGCGGTAGGATGCGAGACGACGAGAGCGAGGAAGCGGCTATAGCTTAGGAAGGAAGGAAGGAAGGAGAAAACATGGGAAATGTGACTTGTGGTCGGGGAGAAAAGGGGTGGGGAAGGGGGGAAGGGGGTTGGGGTAGATATTTTCGCGGTAGGCCAAAATTTTGGAAATGTGGAGGGAAACTTTGTGCGCGGTGCCGCCGGACCATTCACTTTGAATGATTGTGTGCATCGCAAATGATTCTTCTGCTTTACGCGCATGGGATGAGTTTGATAATTCAAAATTTGGTGGAAATTTCCCCGGGTACGTCATTGCATAATTTTACATCGCTTGCTAATTTGGGCACAAAAAGAGCGTACAGCAGACAGACCACACTTACTGAATCGAGCAATTTTAGTAATTAAACAGAGCCAGTTGACCTAAACATTGCTCCAACAAAAGACCAGCATTAAAAACAAAGCCTAAGTACGCATAATTTTAACAAATCCGCCGCCGCGCCGGCCTATGCATCGCCGGTGTGAGATGAGAAGTCGATGACTTGTCCTGGTGACACGCCACCGTTGGTGGACTCCGCGTCCCCCTGCTGAAGTCGACCGCATCCCCCTGCTAAAGTTAACCGCGTCCTCGTCCTCGACGCCGCCCTCAAGGTTGTAGTACTCGTAGTAGTGGCTGCGCCAGAGCTCGCGTTAGTACTCCACCGCCGATTCCTCGACGGATAGACTCTTCTATACCTCGACCTCGGCCATGCGCAACTCCTCCTCCCAGCGCTCCTCGATCTCCTCCACCTCCTGCATCTCTAGCTCCCACTCGGTGACCTCATGAGGAAGGAGGTGCTCCGTGGCCACCGCCGCCTTTTCGGACGTGGGTTGCATGCTGGAGTCCGAGGTGGCCTGGAATATCTTGGCGTGTGCATCCTCGATCTTGGCATGGATGGCCTCGACCCGGGCCAGGGCGACATCGGCGGCATGGACGGAAGCTCGAGCGCTCTCGGCGTTTGCAGCCGCTGTCGCAGCGGCAGCAGCCGTCTCGGCTGCTGCAGTTGCCCTATTGCTGCCGCAGGCACCCTCTCAGCGGAAGCGGCCGCGCTCAATGCGGATGCGGCAACACTCTCGGTGTAGGCGGCCACGCTCTCGGCGCAAGCGGCGGTGCTCGGGGGGGGGGCAATCGTACGGGCCTTCACGAAGCGTTTCCACGACATCATCTTTGCAAGAAGGGGGTGCGGGAATGGGGATCGGGATTCGTGGATTCGGGGTTGCCGGCACTGGAGCAGACGAGCCGGCGAAGCTTAAGGAGGGAGACTTAAATAGACCCAGATATTTTCATCGCAAACGGTTCCTAGAAAGCAACTGTGTGTGATGTTGTAGATATTTTTTATTAGCTGTGAAAGACGAATTTGGAGTAAAGTGGCAACGGATGGTGTTTTAAATGTATGAGAAATTTTGTAGTACTAATACAACTGTCATGTCAAATTTTGGAAAATTCAGGGGACATTTGACCTTTTAAGACATTTAAATGTTTTTCTAGCCATTTAATGACCGTAATTGAAATTTGAACTACATGTGCATGCAATAGCTAACCATAACGGTTTGAAAAATCATATTTGTGTACTTGTATGCAAGTTAATTCCATGTGCAGTAAATTAGAAGGAATTTTCAAACATATTTGTCTCATGACATGGACACATGCATATGTATGCATGGAGTGACATGGCATTTTAATTCCAAAAAAACAGAAACACATGAAACCTTGGTTAATGTAATGTCATGCCAACAAGATGATGTGGTAAAACATTTGGCATGTTTGATGAAAGTTTGGACACACACCCCTCACAAACCGGAGCAAGTCAATAGAAGGCTCATGGTTTCAAGAGGGAACAATGCATATTTGATGATGAACGACAGATAGCTTCCTCTTACGGCCTTCAATTTTTTTCTACGTCTAAAGTGCACTACTACAACTATAATGTTAAAATTTGGAAAATTCTAAGGGTCATTTGACCTTTTAAATACATTTAAGTGATTTTATAGCCATTTAATAACCATAGTTCAAATTTGAACTACATCTACATGCAATGCCTAACCAAAACGGTTTGAAAAATTATATTTGTGTACTTGTGTGTGAGTTAATTCTATGTGCAGTAAATTAGAAGGAATTTTCAAACATATTTGTCTCACGGCATGGACACATGCATATGTATGCATGGAGTGACATGGCATTTTAATTCCAAAAAATTAAAAAAATATCAGAAACACATGAAACCTTGGCTGATGTAATGTCATGCCACGAAGATGATGTGGAAAAAAAATTGGCATGTTTGAGGAAAGTTTGGACACACACCCCTCACAAACCGGAGCAACTCACTAGAAGGCTCGTGATTCCGAGAGGGAACAATGCACGTTTGATGACGAACGGGAGATAGCTTCCTCTTACGGCCTTCAATTTTTTGTAGGTTTAACATGCAGTACTACAACTATAATGTGAAAATTTGGAAAATTCTAGGGGTCATTTGACCTTTTAAAAACATTTAAGTGATTTTCTAGCCATTTAATGACCGTAATTCAAATTTTAATTACATCTACATGCAACGCTTAACCATAACTGTTTGAAAAATCATATTTGTGTACTTGTGTGCGAATTAATAGTAAATTAGAAGGAATTTTCAAACATATTTGTCTCATGACATGGACACATGCATATGTACGCATGGAGTGACATGGCATTTTAATTCCAAAAAATAAAAAATATCAGAAACACATGAAACCTTGCTTGATGTAATGTCATGCCACCAAGATGATGTGGTAAACAAATTGGCATGTTTGACGAAAGTTTGGACACACACCCCTCACAAACCAGAGCAACTCACTAGAAGGCTCGTGGTTCCGAGTGGGAACAATGCATGTTTGATGATGAACGGGAGATAGCTTCCTCTTACGGCCTTCAAATTTTTTTCTACGTTTAACGTGCACTACGACAACTGTAATGTGAAAAATAGGAAAATTTCAGGGGTCATTTGACCTTTTGAAGACATTTAAGTGATTTTCTAGCCATTTAATGATCGTAATTCAAATTTGAACGACATCTTGAGCATGCGTTGGTTTTCCCTTGAACAGGAAAGGGTGATGCGGCAAAGTAGCGTAAGTATTTCCCTCAATTTTTGAGAACCAAGGTATCAATCCAGTAGGAGACTACACGCAAGTCCCTAGTACCCGCACAAACAATCAAGAACCTTGCAACCAACGCGATAAAGGGGTTTCAATCCCTTCACGACCACTTGCAAAAGTAAGATCTGATAGACATAATAAGATAAATATTTTTGGTATTTTTGTTGTATAGATTGAAAACTAAAGATTGTAAAATAAACGGCAACAGAAATAGCTAGTTGACGGGAGATTAATATGATGGAAAATAGACCCGGGGGCCATAGGTTTCACTAGTGGCTTCTCTCAAGATAGCATAATCTACGGTGGGTGAACAAATTACTATCGAGCAATTGATAGAAAAGCGCATAGTTATGAGAATATCTAGTAATGATCATGTATATAGGCATCACGTCTGTGACAAGTAGACCGAAATGATTCTGCATCTACTACTCTTACTCCATACATCGACCGCTATCCAGCATGCATCTAGAGTATTAAGTTCATAAGAACAGAGTAACGCATTGGGCAAGATGACTTGATGTAGAGGGATAAAGTCAAGCAATATGATATAAACCCCATCTTTTTATCCTCGATGGCAACAATACAATGCGTGCCTTGCTGCACCTGTTGTCACTGGGAAAGGACACCGCAAGATTGAACCCAAAGCTAAGCACCTCTCTCATTACAAGAAAGATCAATCTAGTAGGCCAAACCAAACCGATAATTCGAAAAAGACTTCCAAAGATATTAAATCATGCATATAAGAATTCAGAGAAGAATCAAATATTGTTCATAGATAATCTTGATCATAAACCCACAATTCATCGGATCTCGACAAAGACACCGCAAAAAAATTACATCGAATAGATCTCCAAGAAGATCGAGAAGAACTTTGTATTGAGATCTAAAGAGAGAGAAGAAGCCATCTAGCTAATAACTATGGACCCGAAGGTCTGTGGTAAACTACTCACACATCATCAGAGAGGCTATGGTGTTGATGTAGAAGCCCTCCATGATCGATTCCCCCTCCGGCGGAGCGCCGGAAAAGTCCCCAAGATGGGATCTCACGGGTACAGAAGGTTGCGGCGGTGGAAATAGGGTTTCATGGTGCTCCTGGATGTTTTCAGGGTATATGAGTATATATAGGCGAAAGAAGTAGGTCGGTGGAGCCACGAGGGGCCCACGAGGGTGGGGGGGGCGCCTACCCCACCGGGCGCGCCCTCCTACCTCATGGACACCTCGTTGCTTCCTTGACGTACACTCCAAGTCTCCTGGGTTGCGTTTGTTCCAAAAACGATCCTCGCGAAGGTTTCATTCCACTTGGATTCATTTGATATTCCTTTTCTACGAAACACTGAAATAGGCAAAAAACAGCAATTTGCACTGGGCCTTCGGTTAATAGGTTAGTCCCAAAAATAACATAAAAGTGGATAATAAAGCCCATTAAACATCCAAAACAGATAATATAATAGCATGGAACAATCAAAAATTATAGATACGTTGGAGACGTATCAAGCATCCCCAAGCTTAATTCTTGCTCGTCCTCGAGTAGGTAAATGATAAAAACATAATATTTGATGTGGAATGCTACCTAACATAATTTTCAAAGTAATTCTATTTATTGTGGCATGAATGTTCAGATCCGAAAATTCAAGATAGAAGTTTAATATTGACATAAAAATAATAATACTTCAAGCATACTGACTAAGCAGTTATGTCTTCTCAAAATAACATGGCCAAAGAAAGCTTATCCCTACAAAATCATATAGTTTGGCAATGCTTCATTTTCATCACACAAAAATGCTCTCATCATGCACAACCCCAATGACAAGCCAAGCAATTGTTTCATACTTTAGTAATCTAAAAAAATTCAACTTTCACGCAATACATGAGCGTGAGCCATGGACATAGCACTATGGGTGGAATAGAATATAATGATGGGGGTTGTAAGGAGAAGACAAAAAAGGAGAAAGTCTCACATTGACGTGGCTAATCAATGGGCTAGGGAGATGCCCATGAGTTGATGTCAATGCAAGGAGTAGGGATTGCCATGCACCGGATGCACTAGAGCTATTAATGTACGAAAGCTCAACAAAAGAAACTAAGTGGGTGCGCATCCAACTTGCTTGCTCACGAAGACCTAGGGCATTTGACGAAGCCCATTGTTGGAATATACAAGCCAAGTTCTATTATGAAAAATTCCCACTAGTATATGAAAGTGACAAAATAAGAGACTCTCTATCATAAAGATCATGGTGCAACTTTGAAGCACAAGTGTGGAAAGAGGATAGTAGCATTGTCCTTTTATTTCTTTTCTCTTTTTTTGGGCCTTTCTTTTTTTATTTGGAATTTCTCTTTTTTTTTCTTTTCCCTTTTTTTATTTGGGAAAATGCTCTATTAATGATGATCATCACACTTCTATTTATTTACAACTCAATGATTACAACTCGATACTAGAACAAAATATGGCTCTATATGAATGCCTCCGGTGGCTTACCGGGATGGGCAATGAATCAAGAGTGACATGTATGATAAATTGTGCATGGTGGCTTTGCCACAAATACGATGTCAACTACATGATCATGCAAGGCAATATGACAATGATGAAGCGTGTCACAATAAATGAAATGGTGGAAAGTTGCATGGCAATATATCTCGGAATGGCTATGGAAATGCCATAACTGTCGGTGGAAACAACACCTATGGGATCATTGGGACCCCTTCTATGGTTGGCGGGCGCGGGGTTGTGCAAAGAGTGGGTCTAACAGGAAGCACACAGATCGTTTACCTAGGTTCGGGCCGCGAGGATGCGTAAAGCCCTAGTCCTGCTTTGGTGTATGTATTTGAGTGTTCTTGAGTTCTTGAACTAACTACGATGTGTCTCTAGTCCAAAAGATCTGAACCCTTCTCCTGGTCGCCTCGGTCCTCCTTTTATAGGCAAAAAGGGGTTGCCGCAGTGGCACACAGGAGGTGGAAAGGTGTACAGTGGATGAGTCTACCCTCTGGCACCGTCGGACAAATGGATTTAATGCACTGCCGGCATGCCCCTCTCGCTTTATCCGGGACGGCAAGGAAGCACGTCCCAGCTGTCGCTGCCTCGCCTGGCTTCGGCACGCGTCTAAGCTGACGAGGTGTCCTGGCACCATGTTGGCTGGCTGCCGGGCTGGCGTGGTGGTGGAGCCTTCACGAAGACCTGCATGCCACCATGCAGGTGCTTGCTGAGTCGGTCGTGGAGGCCGCTTGTCGCCACGCAGGTGCCTGCTCAGCTGGTTGAGCTGGTAGCTGCATGGGGACGACAGTGGAGCCTTGGCAGACGCGGGCCTGGTCGCGGCCCCGTAAGTGTCCTAGGCAAGGGCCTCGCTGCGGCCCCGGCAAGGGTCTTGCCGCGGCACCATGATCTTCCCCGGCAAGGGCCTTGTCGTGGGTCTCATGGATCTCCTCGGCAAGGATCTCGCCGAGGGCCGTCATCTTCTGGTCCTCATCTGATCTTGTGTGTCCATGATCTTAATGAAGATCTGCATGCCACCATAGAGGTGCCTCCTGAGCCTTGGTTCCAATGTGGTTGGTTGGTGGTGTTGGAACCCGCGGGCTCAAGGGTGGCTCGCTCTGCTGGCGTCGGGCAAGTTGCCCCGGCAAGGCTCTTGCCGGGACTGCGGAGGCTGCCCCGGCAAGGGTCTTGGCGGGGGAGTCCACCTTGCCCTCTTGCTCTTTGTGTTTCTTGGTCTTGGCGTTGCTTTGGTTGCCTTGCGCTTTGGCTTCCTTCTTGATGAGGACATCAATACCATTGTTACACCCACAGCCCCTGCTGCTATACATACTGGACCAATTACTAGAGCTCGCACACACCAATTGAATTATGAGGTACTTTCGATTCTTGGTAATGATTCCAATGTTCATGAGAATATGATGCTGCCTAAATTGGATACATTTGTTTCGCTTACAAATGAAGGGCCTACCATTGACAAGAAAGATGAACCTTGGAGCAAGTTAAAGCATGGATATATTGTCATGCGCAAAGGGGAACAAGAACGGAGTTACAGGTGATGATTCCAGGACTTTGAAGCCACCATAATGAGTGCATGAAGCCTTGGACGAAATATACAAGATGCCACTTCATAATATTCGTCCATAGACTATTCTAGGTGCTGCGTCACCTTATTATTGGGCCAGGCCCATGTAAGTATAGGCTATTTTTAGAGTCCGTATGTGTGGGGAAACAAGAGTTAGGGTTGGTTTCGGACCCCTCCCTCAAGGGCCACGAAATTCCCTCCTCTTCCTCCATATATACAGCCCTTAGGGCGTCGTTTAGACTTTGGGTTTTGTTTAGATTAAAAGTTCGCCATAGCTGCAACTTCGCGTACTTCGTTTGTGTTCAACGACCAGACTAAGGTGTCACAGAACCCCACCTTGATCAATAAAGCTTTCCTCTTATATTCGCAATATCCAGATTGCAATCTTAGTTTCTTGCTTGTTCTTCGTTTTCCTGCAGGAAACAGACCTTCGTGGTCAGGTTGATCGTGCTCCGGCATGGTCAATAACCTCTCGGAGTTGGTTTAGCGATTGCTAAGGCGTGACGTCCTCGCACGTTCGTAGTCGGATCGTCAAAGTCGACTTTCTCCAAAACGGTAGCCACCATCTCATCGAAATACGGGACACCTTTGCCTCTATCACTTCTTCTGCCCTGCTCACTGTGGTCATGGGCGCGGCTCTGACTGCCCGTGCACAAGTAAAGGGGTATAAAATGAGTGCCCCTACTTTTGTACACCGACAATAATAGGTAGGTATGGTGGCTGTTTTGAGGAAGATATAAGGAGGTTTATGTGTGATAGAGCGTATCATATCACGGGGGTTGGATGCACTGGCAAAGTTTGCACCAACTCTCAAGGTGAGAAAGGGCAATGCACGGTACCGAAGAGACTAGCAATGATGTAAAGGTGAGAGTGCGTATAATCCATGGACTCAACATTAGTCATAAAGAACTCACATACTTATTGCAAAAATCTACAGGTCATCAAAAAGCCAAGCACTATGTGCATGCTCCTAGGGGGATAGATTGGTAGGAAAATACCATCGCTCGTCCCCGACCGCCACTCATAAGGATAACAATCAAAGAACACTTCATGTTCCAAATTTGTCACACAACGTTTACCATACGTGCATGCTACGGGACATGCAAACTTCAACACAAGTATTTCTCAAATTCACAACTACTCAACTAGCACGACTCTAATATTACTATCTTCATATCTAAAAACAATCATCAAGTATCAAACTTCTAATAGTATTCAATGCACTTTTTATGAATGTCTTTATTATACCCGTCTTGGATGCCTATCATATTAGGACTAATTTTGTAGCCAAATCAAATTACCATGCTATTCTAAAGGACTCTCAAAATAATATAAGTGAATCATTAGAGATCAACAATTTCTATAAAATAAAACCACCGCCGTGCTCTAAAAGATATAAGTGAAGCACTAGAGCAAAATTATTTAGCTCAAAAGATATAAGTGAAGCACATAGAGTATTCTAATAAATTCCGATTCATGTGTGTCTCTCCAAAAGGTGTGTATAGCAAGGATGATTGTGGTAAACTAAAAATAAAAGACTCAAATCATACAAGTCGCTCCAAGCAAAACACATATCATGTGATGAATAAAAATATAGCCTCAAGTAAAGTTACCGATGGACGAAGACGAAAGAGGGGATGCCTTCCGGGGCATCCCCAAGCTTAGGCTTTTGGTTGTCCCTGAATTTTACCTTGGGGTGCCTTGGGAATCCCCAAGCTTAGGCTCTTGCCACTCCTTATTCCAAAATCCATCAAATCTTTACCCGAAACTTGAAAACTTCACAACACAAAACTCAATAGAAAATCTCATCAACTCCGTTAGTATAAGAAAACAAACCACACCTTTAAGGTACTGTAATGAACTCATTCTTTATTTATATTGGTGTTAAACCTACAGTATTCCAACTTCTCTATAGTTCATACCCCCCCCCCCCCGATACTAGCCATAGATTCATTAAAATAAGCAAACAACACACGAAATACAGAATCTGTCAAAAACATAAAAGTCTGTAGCAATCTGATTTGGTCGAATACTTCTGGAACTCCAAAAACTCTGAAAAGCTTGGACAACCTGGATAATTTGTATATTGATCTACTGCAAAAATAATTAGCAATTTATCACGTTCTGGTGAATTTTAACAATTATTTTTGTGAGCGCAAAGTTTCTGTCTTTTTCAGCAAGATCAAACAACTATCACCCAAGAAGATCCTATTGCTTCTACTTGGCACAAACACTAATTAAAACATAAAAACACATCTAAATAGAAGCTAGATGAATTATTTATTACTCCCTCCGTAAACTAATATAAGAGCATTTAGATCACTACTTTAGTAATCTAAACGCTCTTATATTAGTTTACAGAGGGAGTACTAAACAGAAACAAAAAGCAAGGAACAAAAATAAAATTGGGTTGCCTCGCAACAAGCGCTATCGTTTAAGGCCCCTAGCTAGGCATAAAAACAAGAATAGATCTAGGTATTATCATCTTTGGTTTTTAATTTTTTAGCGGAGTAATGCTAGAATCAGGGAGGTTCTTTACGCTTCACTTCATATTTGGAAATTCTTAGATCTAAAGAATCCAACCGCTTATCGCAACGGGTAACCAACATATTCATGCGGTGAAGATTTCCGCTAACACTGTTAAGAGGTTCAAGAGACTTTGGTAAAAATTTGGTTACTTCGCAAATCTTCTCAAAAACTCGTGTCTCTTCCTGGGTATGATGTGGCCCCTTTTGTTGAGGTAGTGTTCCCACTATTCCCTCTACGATTTCATGTGCAATACTGGTATCAATTTTGATAAAA